>CM075208.1:41675247-44175247 GCA_037577465.1 Liposcelis bostrychophila
GATTCAAGAGAGAAGTGGGTTGTTTTTCGAAAATGATTAAGATTCAGCTTTAATTAACCCCTCCGGCCCTTGATAGAACTTGGGAGTAAACTTCATTATTCTTCCAATTAATTCAATTTGTTTGACAAGTTTCAAAATACGGTATAGGGGTTTGTAGAACAGAAAAACGAATTTGCTAGATTTAAATGGTTCAATAATTAATGAAAGAATCAAATTAGCATAATTATACGTCTATTTTTTTCTTTTTTTCAATTTAAAAAAAAAAAAAAAAAAAAAAAAAAAAAAAAAAATTAAAAACAAAGAAATGAGATTGATTTTAATATGTTGCCGACGTTAAATAGGTAGTCCAGTGATAAATAACGCAGAAAGAAAATCAGTATGATTGTTCATTAATAAAAATGTATGCAAAGTTAAGTAAATATTTTCCGCATTAGAAAAGAAAACCGCAGCGAGCCATTTAAGAAAAATACAATGGTGTTACATTGCGAGTTTTAAATAATAATGATGAAGAAAATCATCTAAAATAAAATTTAATTTTTTTTTTCTGATACAAACAAAAATTGAATATCCTATGGAATAAAAGCTGTAACATGTAGCATATAGACTGGTGTAAACAAGGAGTCATTTATCATGGTCGCTGACAGATCTTGGTTGCGATTGGTCGAAAACCAGTCACGTGGTATGCTAATTGGGTGACTGTGGGCGTTTACTTTTTTCTTTTTTTCCCTCTTCTTCTCGACTTTTTTTTCTTTTTTTTTTTTTAAATTTCTTTTTGTTGAGTTCGGTTTTCGGAAGGCCAGAGAGCTGATAGATGTGAAATTTTTGTCGCAGTTTTTAGTTAAATGAAACCATTTTAAATCGCGAATACATACAATCGGCGCGAATGAAAAATATAAATAAATCGGATACAAATGATTTCATGATAGTTTTACAGTATAATAAGTAATTATAAAAGCAAAATAGTACGTACTAGTTCGATTTTTTGTTTTTGTTGTTGTTGTTGTTGTCATTATCATCATTATTTAATGATATTATTATCAACGTGAAGTGGCAAATTTTTTGTTTTAATTGAATTTTTACTTTACTTTACTTTACTTGTTTATTTTTCTTTTATTTACAACCAATTTTTTTATGGTTTGAATATCAGTGACAAAGAGTTAAAAAAAATAAGGGGCCACTTCAATGGTTTTCATTTATTTTAAAAAAAAGTCTGTTTTGTATATACGTGTTTTTACTTTTATGTCAACGAATTCTTTTTTAAATACTTCGAAACTTCACTAACATCATACCTGTCATATGAAATATTTACTACCCGAGTTTTTTTTTTTTTTTTTCTTTTTCTTTCACACGACTCTTTTCAGCTGAAAGTAAAAGCCTGACAATCAAAATAAGAGATAGTTCATAGTCACAAATTGTTTTATCGCTTTGTTTGACATAATATCGATCTTTTTTTTTTTTCTGCTATCAGAATTAAAAGTTATATTACTATGGATACAAGTGAAACAGTCCAACAAGTAGTTTTAATTTTCCGACGGGACCGGAGTTCATGTTTGTTCCACCGTTACTGTATAAAACAAATTTAATATTGCTAGAAGTGAATGCAGGGGTCATTTTTCTATTCAAAAAAAAAAAAAAAATAGTAATTAATTTAAATATTTTATTTAATTTAGTTTCCAAAAAAAAATCTATTTTTAAACCTATGTAAAATGTGATTTACATAAATTTAAAGGCTTTAAAACTCGGAAAAATTCAAATAATTATATTACTGAACGGACATTTATTTATAGCATACGATACAAAACAGTTAAAATACAAAACCAATTAAATCTTTTAGCTAATTTTTAAGGAATGCGCTCGGCTTATTTGAAAACCATTGAATAGGTCCTAATTTCTGTTTTTATTCTCTCCATCAAAGGAAACCGAGGAGTACGTCCTTCTCCAAAGTGTAATGGTTAAAATTAAAATGGAATAAAAAAAAAAGTGTTCAAAGAAAAGATAAAAAGCAAAAGATGAAACAAATGTTGATTTAATTAATTAAGTGTTTGTGAAAACATAAAGAAATTGAAGAGGGAATAAATTTCCCCTCGTGACAAGGAAATTTAATGAAAAAAGAAAATGTTGTGAAAAGTGCTAACGATGAGTTCGTTTTTAATGAATCCATCGTCCGCGTATAGTCATCATTCAGTGGTCGTCGATCCTAAATTTCCTCCAACTGAGGAATATAGTCAGAATAATTATATCTCATCAGCAGTTACTGGAACGGATTATTTTGGAAATCATCAGCAATATGGGTATCATCAAACCGCTGGAACTCCTTACAGCGCCACAACGATGGTGCATATTGCAGCCAATGGACCAGGTAAATTTTCATTTTGTAACAGGAAAAAAAAAAAAAATAAATAAAAAATAAAAATATTCGTTGAAAATGAATATTTTTATATCCCGGTTTTAAAAGTAAAAAGAATCACTTCAAGGATGTTTAAAAAGGAGACTTTTAATGAAGTTTCTAACGGAGATGCGAATATTAAAATTGATTTAAGTGAAGTTCCTTCCGAGTGTTTGCGTATTTAAGTTTCGACTGGGTCTAAAAGATTTTGTAAATAGTTATTTGATACGACTAAATGAGCTCAAATCATGTATTTCTCGTGTATTAGTCGTGTACCTCACGGGAGACACACATGTAATATGCATGATTCAATTGAACACTTTTCACACATACAAAAGAAGGTTCTTTTAAAAAGTAATGAAAAAAATTCTTTTTAAAGTGCTCATAAATGAAATTAGGATGAAACAACCAATTAGGTTTCCATGCATTTTTCCGTTGCTTACCGAGCCGACTAAAATTCAGGAACATTTTTTTCAACATTAAATATTTGTTTCATTTTTTTATGTTTACCAAAACTGATGAAAGACAGCAGCGTAGAAAATATTAGGGTGTCTCTTATATTGCCAATGTCGGAATTTTAATGGTGCCGCCCCCTAAAATATTCCCAAATAATTCAAAAATAACGTGTGCAAAGTTTGGGACCTCCTCCTAAACGCGAAGTGGCGCCTGTAGCAACGTCATTTTTCCCATTTAAAATACATGGGAAATTTTCTTATTTTACTTTTTATTTTTTTTTCTCAGTAAGTAGCTAGTCGAAAAATCTGCCGTTGGTCCAAATTATTATTTACATATATGCCTTTGAATCTAGGCACAAAAAATTCGTCCAACTTTTTTCCCATGCGCAAGGAGGGATCTTCAAAATTTATGTAAAATTCAAAACAGTGCTATTCCCTCTTATCTACGGAAAAAAAGTTGGACGAATTTTTTGTACCTAGATTCAAAGGCATATATGTAAATAATAATTTGGACCAACGGCAGATTTTTCGACTAGCTACTTACTGAGAAAAAAAAAATAAAAAGTAAAATAAGAAAATTTCCCATGTATTTTAAATGGGAAAAATGACGTTGCTACAGGCACCACTTCGCGTTTAGGAGGAGGTCCCAAACTTTGCACACGTTATTTTTGAATTATTTGGGAATATTTCAGGGGGCGGCACCATTAGTATTCCGTCATTGGCAATATAAGAGACACCCTAGAAAATATGTTTCAAATGAGAACATTACAAACGATCTCACTGAGAACCCGCTCGGTTTGCCGCAATATACGCATAGGTAGTATTTGCTTTAAGCTCAGTTAATACGTTGCAGCAATCAATATTTTGTTTCCTGCAACCTATTTCGTAGGTTGTAGGAAACAAAATATTGATTGCTGCAACGTATTAACTGAGCTTAAAGCAAATACTACCTATGCGTAGATTGCGGCAAACCGAGCTGCTCTCAGTGATACCAAGCACCAATTTCAGATGAAGAAAATTTATTGTATACATTAGGATAGGATACATTTTGTGCTCAAAAATGCTGACTAGTTGCCAATAAATATACGGTCTATGTACAATAACATTTAATTTTCAGACCGAAATTGAGAGGATTTCTTGTGATTAAAATGTAACCGTTGACAATCGAACTAAAACGTATATTGACAATTGACGTACAACGATAATTAAACTGTTTAAGCGATGACCATATGAGCTTAGACACTCAGAGAAAAGACTACAGAATTTGCTTTTAAGGCTAAAAATTTAATAACGGTTGCTAACACTATCAATGATGAAATCTGTTAACTGCATTACAATAAGAACATGATCTTATAGTTATCTTGGCATATTATTTTTTCCGCAGTTAAAGTACAAAAATAGTATAAGATTGGTAGACTGTTGAATTCCGACGGGACGAGGATTAAGACGACAATATATGAAATTATGAAAATATCTGGATATTTTTTTTCAGTCATAAGGGTTTGTTAATCTTAAAAATGAAAAGGCAAAGTCGTAGCAATAAGTTTCGAGATTGTGCAAAACGTTTCGCATATCCAGGCAGATTTAGTAATTGTTGATATTAAGGCGAAGTGAGAAATGTGGCGAGCATATATGCGATTTTAGTTTACATGGAAAAAAACGTTAGAGAAAGTTTTGGGAAAAAAAAGAAAAAAAAATATATATAGATGAACTAGGTATTGCAATTGTAGTTTTGTGCTATGCTAAAGAAGATTTTGTTAAAAAACAAAGCACTGCTTTTCCTCTTTTTAACAATTAGTTCGGTGGCAAAGATTTAAATGTCGATAATAAAGTATGAAAGAAATATTTATTGTTATCACTTGATTTTTAGATTGGAAGCAGAATTTTTCATTTTTTATGCATAAGACGAGGTAAAAGCTAAGCTTTTTTTAAAAATGATACATCGGTGTACCTCATAGTGCTGGAATGATCCCGTATCGGAAAATCCAGAAACCATTTCAATTGAAAAAAAAAAAAAAAGAACTGAAACACAAGTTGTAAAACAAAACTAAGGTATCTCAGCAGCATGCAGCATATTTTTTTATTCCTTTAAAAATTACTATGTAGATGGCAATAGATTTTTATTTCGATCAAATTTCGACCTCTGTAGGCCTATATGAAGCTCGATAAGAAAAAAATGATGAACAAAGTAATTTTTTGCTAATGCAATTTCTTTGAAGCGTGGCTAGAACCAAACCTTTAATTGGTTTCAACCAATACGATCCAATTTGACTTAAAAAATTGATGAGACTAAACAATAATCGTACTATTTAATTAAAACCTATTCCCAAAACTACAGCGAAAATATTCCTGCAACTTATTTAAAATGAGTATAATGGTAAAATATGACAAAATGCAGTACAGTGGCATATCGATTATTTAGCGTTGATGGGTATATTCAACTTAGACTAGGAAAAGCTTCCATTTAAATTAGAGATGCAGTGTATTTGGATATACAGCATTTATAAATTGTATAAAAGTAGGATAGTCCAAAGCCTAGACGTTAAAGTTAGGAAAATAAAAATTATTATATTGCAGAAAAATCCCCAAGTGTATGCAGTTTAAAAGAACTCAGAGGCGGCCCTTCTTGTTCTTTACAACTTTTTCCCCAAAAGAAAAACAAGCATTACTTGGCAATATATGGTTTGCTTGAACTTACCTCCCCTAAACTTCCTTTTAAAAATAAATTTAAAATGGCGCTGCTAAGCTGTTAGCTTTCTCTCTTTTATAAGAAAAAGTGAAAAAAAAAAAAAAAAAAAAAAAAAGTAGCAAGAAAAGAGTGTTTGTAGGTACCGATAAATAAGATGGTTTTCTGCATATGACAGCAGATTGAGTAGCTTAATCGCAATACAATCTATACAGTTCACGAAATACTGTCTTTCGTACCACACTGCACATTTCGTAATGTATTAAAAAAATTCAGTATTAGTACTCATTTTATTTTCACATTATGTACGGTCCACCGTACAAGTATCCCGTGCTTTAGCTATTTACAACCAAGACATATTTTACCCCTTCAACCGATTTACCTAATAGCTTTCAACTGCTCTAATGTATTTTCTTGTGCCTGAAAAATATGGGTTACTTACCAACGCCATATTTTATCCGGTTTTTTACTGATGTTAGCTGTTTAATAAACGATATATGTTAACAACAATTTTTTTCACTAACGATTTCGTAATGGAAGCCCTGTTCCGAAGAACATTGAAATTGATGGCCTTCCTTTGCTTGAAAATGAAAATGTAAGCTTAATTACTTCAGGCAGGGATGTTACAAATAGTCTTTTTAGGGAAATCATTTTTATTTTACATAGAGAAGCCCCATAGGCGAGGGAAGTGGGGAGATTCATCGATACTTGCGTAGTTGAAAATTTAAAAATTCCACACTTTAAAAAATAAAAATGCTCATTTCAAGAATGCTATTTTTGATGACCGGACATACTACCCTTTTACTGTATTTTCCTTTTTTTCTTTCAGTAAAAAACCCAATAACAAATTCATTTTTTTTTTCCAATTTCAACACGAGTTAAGCGAATAAAATGCACTAAACGAATGATACTCCCTACTGTCCAACGTTCCTTTAAAAATTATAAAAACGAGGGGAGCTTATGCCTGGGAGGAAGGGCTTGGAGTTCCTGAAAATCCTGCTCATGTAATATAAGTATGTCCCTCTATGACATTATGACAGAATCCTATGATTTCGTATTAAAAACTTTTTTTTTTTTAATTTTTAGAGGCGAAATTGATAAAATAATCATTTGTTTTTAAAAAAACCTAATTTAATTGTTGGTCATTTAACGCTGATTACAGTTTCATGTCCCGATCCGTTGTTTCCGGACCATGGAAGTGTTGGATCAATTTTTTTTCATTACCTCATATGTCATTTAATTAAATGTGGCATATTCCTACAACAAGTTGCAAGTTCCTTTTTGATTTTGGGTTCCTATTTCTTAAAACTTTTATAATGCACCAATGCAAGCTTTTACAGGTAATTTAGTGAAATCAACTACAAGGATGGCTTAACCAAAATTATTGTGCATAAATCTTACCTTATTTATGTAAAACGAATAATCCTTTCCTTTGCCCATTACATTGGCTCAACGTTTTTTTGTATAGCTGTTGAAAGGGATAGGTAGATGTCCAAAAATATTTTCTTCTGTTGAAATCCCTTATTTATTCTAAAAAGAAAAAAAAGAAAACAAAAAAAAGTTAATTGTTATAAATTTTTATAACTTTTATTTCACATTTAAGAAATGAATATGCATTTAAAAGGCATTATGAATGACATATAAAAGTCAGAATTTCGATTATATATCAGTAAAGGATAAGATAGCTATAAACCTATACTAAAATACTTTTGACATAGCCTAAGCTTTCTTGTATTTACTTTGATCCGTTTAATCTTCTGAAGCCACTCCTTTATTGTGGCTCTAGCTGTTGTGTTGACAATCACGCAACTAACATAAAACTTTTTTACTCATTAAAAAAAATATTACATAAATTTTTACATCCGCTTATTTTTACAATAATCAATTATATTGTTACTTAAATTTAAAAATCGATATCATATAAAATATAAAATATTTCTGAAAAAGGTACAAAAAAATCGAGGAAATAAAAAAAAAAAAAAAAAAAAAAAAAAAAAAATTAATTAATTTTGTAACCAGAATGATCGGTATCATATTATAGTACATCTCTAGCTTATTTTTTAGAGTGCAATAATAATTACACCTGGGTGGTTACTCAAGCGGCACATCCACTTGCGTGGGTGTGGCTTGTATCACGTGTCATGGCGCCTTGCACATCTCGTTCCAAGGTTATCGTTTCCCATATAAAAAAAAACTGAAACTAGCATTTTCGGTTTTATTAAACGGAAAGTTTCATCGGATCGATTTATAAATTCGTCATAAAATCAAAAGGGATTTTTCGAAATTTGGATTGGAAATGGCGTGACTAATCAGTCAAGAAGGGATAGAAACGACTTGTATTTGAAAATGATAGAATGACAAATTTCCAGTTGATGCAGGAGGTGTGTAATGTCATCCGCAATGCGGTCGAACACAATGCCACAATGTGAGTTCTTAACAATAAGAAGATCTACCTTGATTACTGTACTTGTTTCTTTTGTCACAGACAAACTTCACACGCAGATACAGTAAACATTCTTGTAATTTATACTTGAAAAAGAAATTGATTTGTAAGAATAACCTTGTTCCTTTATTACTGATGTACACAGTTTGAACATTTTGCGTATTTTTTTACACATTTTGTATCTTAAAAAACGGGTGTAAATTTAACATAAATAATATGTAAAATTTACATAAAAAGAGTTGCATATAGAGTATGTGGGCCGAGTTTGTAAAAAGTACATACAATTTTTTACCGTATATACAAAATGATGCTTTAATAGCTTTTTTTTATTTTTTTATTTTTAGCTTACGCAGGGTATGAATCGCCTACAAGTAACTACTACCATACCCTCCACCACCAGCACACGATACACCCACACCATCACCACCCGACGTTGCCTCCTGAAGCTCAACAAGCACCACCCACCCTTCAGACTGGAAATATGCAAGGACTGTGCAGCATACCACAGCAAACTCTTAAAAACGAACTTCACTTATTACAAACTAAAAACGACGTCAAATGTGAGATAAATTCTTATAATCCCCCACAATATGGTATTAAAAGTGATATCCCAAACATTCAGACAGAGGTGCTGAATCATAGTTTATCGAATATTAAATTGGATGTACAAAGTGCGGGATCACCATTACGTCATAACGATGATGACACTAGGTCGTCACCTGTAGGACATCATGTTAGTCAAGATTCTATCGGAAGAAATTCACCGTCCAAAAGAAATTCGCCTTTACAAGGCATAATTTAAGGTAAGGAAATCCATTCTGAATAAAAGTCAAGAAACTTGTATTAAAATCATTGTTTTAAGGCGACGAACCCAGTTTAATTGCTGGTTTGCGGTTCCGTTTTCAGCAACTCCTTAATTCATGGTACAGGATCAATTTAAACTCTAATTTACTTGAAATAAAGACCAAACGGTATAATTATTTTGCATTTAAGGTTTTCCATTCTCTTCTTTTATGAATTTTACAATTTTATAAATAATATATAACCTGAACCAGCAATAAAATGTGTTAATCGTGTTAAACGTTTGTACCGCAAAAGAATAATTAATCGCTTTAAGTTTAATGTATCGTTTAATATTCAATTTGAATAATAAATCTTATAAATTACAGCGGTAGTCAATGTTGAGAGAAAAGTAGCGAAAATAATTTCATATGATTATCTTGTGGAATATTACTGCGAATAAATGACTGACTGAAAGCCGATTCATGATAAAATGGATGGATTATTTTTATTCATTTGGCATGTTTCAGTATGTTCTTTTTGAAATGCACTTAGATTAATTGATGACTTATAAGGGGAAACTTATTATCGACTTAGTCAGTCGACAATTTCAGAAATGCAACTACTTTTTTTTTATGTATAAACTGTATCAATAAATTAAAAAGAAGAAATAAGGTTGCATTGCGACTTTATGTTAACTTCATTTTTGTACAAGCAAGAAGAAAGACCTTCAAACCAACGACGTTGTTGAATATTTAGCTTTAGTCATAGTTTGATCCAATTCGATGTTTGGCAGCTCCTTGTAAAAAAAAATTAGTCATTTGGATGTAAGGAAGTGTGTTTTGTTGATTAAATTAACTCCCCCTTCGACTGAAGAAAAGCTTACGAAACCTAATACGTAAATATAAATGTCAGTTACCGAACGGATTACATTTTTATGGAGAATACAGTAGAGAATTTTCTGGACTATCAGTTTATTAGTATAAAAAAAAAAAAAACTATAGCGCACCACTAGGGATTAATTTTTTAGTATAACTCGAAAGCAAGGCTTCTTAGAACATGGAAAACTTATTTTGATCAGGTCCGTAGCCAGCTTGAGAAGCAAAGGGGGCACAAGATATTCTAAGGGGGGCTCCAAATGGCTCCTTATAACATGGAAGATAGGGAAAATATATTGGGCCAAGTCAAATTTACAGGGGGGGCTCAAGCTTTTCCAAAGGGGGGCTGAGCCACCCTTTGCCCCCCTGGCTATGAGCCTGATTTTGATTTAGTCGCAGAGCCGAATTTAACACAAATGAGGCCCTAGGCAACCGTCTCGATGCGGCCCCCCAAACCTCCCTTCTTAATACACGAAATCAGATATTTATCTTTTAGTTTTTCCAGAAAGTTTTGTTTTAGTTTTGTACAATTTGACTTTTTTCGCTTAATGTAATTTATCTTAAGAACGCTTTCTAAAATTTTTGAAAGTGCGTCTGATTGAATTTTCTTCGCCTTTCTCTTTTTTGCACCTCTGTCTGAATGAGCTGAATACATACTTAAGCTTTTTAAGTTTTACAATTTGTAAAAATTAAAAATTTAAAAAAAAATCGAAACCAGACTAAACGACCGAGACTACGAACCGATACTGAATATAAAAATTTCAATGACGGAAAAAAGTGACCTGGAAAGAAAGGCAAATAGTGTACTTAGAATAAACGAAGAATAGAAATTTCAAGAAAAAAATACCCTTAAAAAGTTGAACGGCCGTATTTTGAATAAGGCTTCCGTCCGAATAATTAGTGAAATATGACCGATGTACTTTATCAATGGCAGGTACAGAAGATAGGCTGGGTAATAAGGTTAATGCCTGTACATCATAATAGCCTTTTTTTTATTCATAATTTTAATAAATGGGTGAAAAGTGATAGAATTTGTTAGTTTTTTTTCTTTTTGAACGGCAAGCCTGCATAGTTCTGAATAACAATGCAGGCGTAGTAGGTACAGTCTTTGTATGAAAAAAAAAAATCATTTTTGCAACAAAGTTTTTAAAAACTGTCGTTAAAAAATAAAAAAAAAATCTTGCCATCTCATATACGCAGGTCCTCAAGGACGTGCGGCCCCCTAAAAACGTGCGGCCCACCGCAGTTGCCTATTTTGCCTACTGAAAAATTCGGCTCTGTTTAGTCGTCAAGGGAAGCTTGTTTCTACAGCACAACGATTGATCCTAATTGGAATAATACACAGTCAGTCAGCAATGTTTTTTATTTTATTTTATTTTATTTTATTTTATTTTATGTGGGTTTAAAGGCATTCAACTAGTCAGTCAGTCAGGAAGAGCAAACAGAGCCAGTATTTGTAAGGGTGCAAATTCACGACGAACAAGTTGGGTGAAAATTTTTCCATCGCAAGTCACGCGAATTTGCGCCCAAAGACAGTGCGATTAGTTTTCAAATCAAAATCATTTATCTGTTCCTTCAAATTAAAATCCAGAAATTATACAATGAGCTTGACAGTGGCAACTAATAAGATTTCATTTAGTCACTAATTAAAAAGTTTCACTGATACGTTTTTTTGCTAAAAAATAAAACATTAACTGTATAGAGGCAGTGAAAACTTGTATTACCTACAATCAAGAAATGTTAGAAGCTCAAAAACCCTTTTCTCTAAAAGTTGCGCCTTCTAGAACGACAATGTCAAAACGTACAGATACAGAAGTACCAGAGATTTTTAATCCATATCCAGGAACTCTAAGAAGCACAATTTTTGGCCTTACTTTCGGTCAAAAAAATCATCCTTAAGACCACTCTAGCAAATTATCTCCAAACATTACTTAAAAAAATCTTTATATAGTAAGAAAATCAGATGTATAACACAAAGCGCATCACCGCCTAAACTACAAAAATGAGATTTCTTTTCTTTTGTCCAGTTTTCAACTGGACAAAGTTTGCTTCAACACTTTAATTAATTCACTTGAAAATGAACTTTGGGAAAGTTCAAAAGTTACACCAAACAGCAACAAGTTAAAATTGGTTTGATAATTTTAAAACTTTTTATCTGAATTATTATTCGAATGCAGTGTTTTTTTAACACTTTTAAAATTCTTTCATATTATTTCAACATTCTTATGTTAAGTACAATGACGACTTGAAGACAGTCGCCAAATAGCTATTATATTTCTTTTACATAAAAGATAATGATTAGACAGGACAATGCCATAATGCAGTTGTGGTCAAATTTAGCCTAATGAAGTAATATCTTGTGAGACTTCCTTACTTAATCGAACTTAACTCCTCATCATTGTGTTTATCTATTATTATGTTAATTTACGCCTCTCCTACGCTTTCAACTGAAACTTGAAAACGCTCATACTAAAAATGAAATTCATTCACGATTTATTATTTTTTTTTTCTTTTTAGCTCATCTCCTTCTTACCCTCATCAAGACTCATCATTACCCTTACCAGAACTAGTCCAACAACATGGATCTCTGGAAGACGAGGATACAGATGATCTCGACGACGATATGCTCATGATGGATGAATCACCGGACATGGACGATGATGGTTCCGAATCTGGAGACCGAGTGATTTACCCATGGATGAAGAAAATTCACGTAGCAGGTGTCGGTAAGTTTATTTTTTAAATGCATTTCCTAAAGAGAAGAAGAAAACAAGAAAAAAAAATAAAGAATTTCAAATCACGACTGAGAGTGGGCAAGTACAAAGGCAACTCGTAGATTAAGGTCAGACACAGGAATGCGTGTTGGAAATATTTTTTCCACTGAATATTTCTTTTTTTAGTGGAAAAAAAAAAATTAACCGCCGGAAGGATTTTTAAAAACGTTGTAAGTTTTCCCTATATTTTGAAGTCGTACAATTATTTTTTTTTTACGATTTTTGTTACCCCTTGCTCTTAGTTTTTCTTAACTGGCTTTGTTTGATTTTTCCAAGGAATCGAACAAATAGTTTGAATCCGTTTAATGCGGCATAATAATGATGGCCATGGCCGATAAATCTCGAACTATGAATGTTAATTAATACTCAAAAGCAGAAAGTGATTTTTTTATAAACTAAGCATGTTTAAATAGATTTTTCTTCTCTGGTGAACCATATCTACTTTAATTTGGTTAATTTCTTTTTTTCCTTATTTTATTCCACCAAAAATTTTCAATCTATTTTTTTTTTTTAAATCCATCGAATTTCGCCATTTTGTTATTTGATATGTGCAATGCGGGTTGTTTATATTGCCAAACTAGTCGGATTTTTATCAGGCATCTTATACTTGCATATTGTCACTAAAAAAAAAGACAAAATTGCATAATCATTTCACTGTTTTTATTGTCCGAGTTATTTTAACACTTTTTTTTTATTTAAAAGAAATACTAATAATTTAATTTAATTTTAAAAATGTCCAACAACGATTACGAAGCGACCTTGCTGATAGCAACTGCTTTTTTGCTCAGTTTGTTTTCCTTCAAATTTACGACATAATACAATTTGACAAAAAAGAAATTTGATTGGCAAAAAAGAAACGAAAAAAAAAAAAAAAAATCGAATACAAATATCACTCAAGAGTTTTGGGTTTTCGCCAAAATATCAAAATCGCGTCCATTTTTTTATAATTCGGATTTAGGAGAAAGGATTCGAACTTCTTGGAAGATATTTAAGGCAGTATTAATTATATTAAAGGTAGAAAAAAAAATCCGGATGTTTTTAAATATTTCGGCAGTCCGCTATTTTTTTCTTTGTTTTTCTATGTTCCAGCAAACGGTTCGTTTCGTCCGGGTATGGAACCAAAAAGGCAAAGAACAGCCTATACTCGTCATCAAATATTAGAACTCGAAAAGGAATTCCATTTCAACAAATACCTAACGAGGCGGAGAAGAATAGAAATAGCGCATACATTAGTATTATCCGAAAGGCAAATCAAAATTTGGTTCCAGAATCGGAGAATGAAATATAAAAAAGACAACAAACTACCGAATACTAAAAATGTGAGAAGAAAAACTAATCCAGCTGGTATCACAACAACTCTAGCGAACAAATCGAAAAATTCGCGGGGAAAAGCGAACGACAAAAGAAAATGCAACGATCCTAATGGAAGTATTAACGACATGAATGCGCGGCAGCTTAGTAGTAATAATTTAATGGATCATTCTCCCAGTCCCAACACGATTAATATGCATATGGGTTCCAGTTTTGGCCAGTTAACGCCTCTAGCACCTTCGGTACAAAATTGTGTCCCCACTAGTTCCCCACAGAACATTAAATCAGATTATGGTTTGACCAGTTTGTAAATTATTTTTATTATTAATAACTGATTTATTTTCAGTTTTGTACCAAAAATTATGAATAAGATTTCATTTGAAAAATCAGTAAAATGTCACTCGAAAGAAAAAGTTTTGAAATAGGACGTTAAATCTCGCAGTTCTTTTTTTTCTTTCTTAAATTTTGGTAATTAAGCGGTCGGTAGGATTTGAAGACCCGAAAAATAAAGAAAATATTAGTTCTTTCATTGATCGGTGGTGATATGTATTTATTTTTTTATCACTTTCATCGGATTTAGGAAGTGAGTATTCTAATGATTTTTTTTTTATAAGCATTTAAAAATATGGTCTTGTCCCCCACACCCACATACACCCCCCATCCGCACTATTCATTTTCTTCTACTGACTTATTCTTTCCCCTTCCATTTATTGACTTCCTGGAACTTGTTCAAAAAACAGAACAATCCTAATTCATATACTTTGCTATTTCGTATGTGATCTAAAATCATTTTTTTAAACTTTGCTTTTTGAATATTTCTGCAAATTTTAATGTTATTCAAAATTACCGATTAGGAAGAAAACCGTGAAAAAAAAGGTAACGACTATCATCGGATCTGTTAAATTTTGACAAATTATTAAATCGTTTACGAATTTTCTAATCTTGCAATACGAAATAAATGGCATAGTCTCTGCTCTAATATCCTGCAACTAAAAGCTCCTTTCCTGCAAAATCAAAATTTTATTATTACTTCCCCCCCCCAAACGAAAACTGCATTTTACAGCTTAGAATAGCTATGTGCGTCAGAGGCGGACTGGCCATAAGGGCGGAAGAGGGAACGCCCGATGGGCCGGTTTCAAATGGGGCCGGTTTAAAAGCTCTTGGTAATTTTTTTTTTTTTTTTTTTTTTTTTTTTTTTTTTAAACGAAAAAAAATTTAATGGATACATGCAGTGTTAATTCCCTACTTAATAAAATCGAGCATACAGAAAATAAAAATCAGCTCTAAAAAATAATACTGTAAATCTTTAATTCAAGCAAAACTAAAAGGCCGGCAAAAGTAAAAAAAGTTCGGCCGGCCGCACTCTTTTTAAAGGCCTCGGCCTTTCTATCCCTTGCTCTCCAAAAGCTTAACATTAAAAGCAAGAGATAAATATAGAGGCAAGTCATGTAGTTGAATTAAATAGCATTCCTTCTAAAATTTTTGGAACATTTCCTTAAACTTCTTCAAGCAATAAATTGTCCAAACTGCTGATGTTTTAGTAAAAAATTTAAGTAATATTTGCGTAATTTGTTAAATTATTTTCGGGAAAATAATATTAAAAACCTCTAACTTCAAAAAAAAAAAAAAAAAAAAAAAAAATTCGTTACAAAGTTTTTGTTGAGCGGGGGGGGGGGGGGGTGAGGAGCATTATTAAGGCCGACATTTCTTAAACGCCCGGGCCGATTTCTAAGGCCAGTCCGTCCCTGAGTGCGTATATAGAATATAGATAATCGTTTGTTGATATTCACAGCAAAAATCGAGATATTTTGATAATGAGACAACGTAATAAACTCTAAACGGTTTCATCTTCCTTTCTTGGTTTTTTAATAAGCCAAAATTTGACCAACTGGAAGATAAATTTAACTGAATAGGTGGGGATTTGATACTAACCGCTGATTTCTTATAGTACAGAACAGTATTCAAAGAAAAAAGAGAAGAGATGATCTCTTAGTGTAAAAAATTTAGTTGACTTTTTTTTCCTGGAAATCTGGTTTAAACAACGCAAGTCAGGTGTTTTTAGTCTCTCGCACCCCCTCCCCCCGTCTTCCCCATCCACTGCCTCACTCAAAAAAATCCTGGACCCGCCCTGAACTTTCATTAAGAGTAACCTGAAAATAACTGCGAGGTTTATGAATATTCACAAAAACAATATTTAATTCATTATTTTTTGTAGTCATATACTGTAGGTAAATTTTTTAAAATAAAATTTCAAAAATATTAAGATCAACAATCAACCTGGATATGAGAATACGATTTTTTTTTTTTACGGCATGAAATTTCCTGTTGTGTTTTTTTTTTTTCGGTGGCACAATTATTAATCACCTTTTTTTTAGACATTCGATCTTCATGTTCAGATTGCGTTGGAGCTGATTAAATGTTCGCGTGTATCATACAAGAGATTAATTGAAAAAAATAGGGCATGTTCAAATCGCAACAACTCTAATGAAAAAATTCGTAATTAAAATGACAAAAAAGGAAGACATTTTGTTAAAATTTTTAAAACAAGACAGCTTTGTTCAAATTCATAACTTTTAATAGCCACATTTAAAAAAAAAATTTAAAAAAATGTAAATTCGTTGTAAATTTTCTTTTTCAAAAAACAAATGTGGACTTTTAAATGTAAATGTAATCTCGGGTGACTCCAAAGATAGCATAGGTATTTTATAGTGATAAATTTTTAACGTTAAAAATGCGGTACATTAAAAAAAAAATTAATGCAGCTAAATACTTAAGAATAAAATATTTATTTTATGACTTTTTACTCAAGGAGAAAAATTGTGTGTTCTTCGCCCTTGCAAAAAGATTGCTTATGTGGAGAAAAATGTACCTAATTTTCTTCAATCTAAAAATAATCTTACGCTATAAATTATAAAAATAGATATTTTATTCTCAGCTCTAAGCACAGTTATTTCAAAATTTTTCGAGACTGACTTTTTCATGGTCGTATAATGGATTAGTCAGTTTGATAATACTCGCCGAGTGACACAAATACAAATTAGTTGATTTAGAAATGTATAAGTTAAATATAGGAATTGTTGAGTGTCTTAAATTGTCCGATAAATAAAAAAATTAAAAAGGAAAGCACGGTCCGGATTTTTTTTTTACAACACCATGAAAACATCATATCACAGTTTTTCTTGAGTCTGACTGCTACCTATCAAAAGGCCTCAAACAAAACTGAAATTAAATGCCTACAAATGGGATCCTTCTCGAAAATAAAATAAAAACTCTTTGGACCTGCTACAAAGACGCTGTACAATCCCCGACTGCACTTAGTGATATATTCAAGATTTTAGCCTTTTTACTTATGATTCAAGAAGGGAACGGCAGGCTAAATCTTTAGACAACTTGAACTATAAGTGGAACCGAGAATTGAATGTAGTATAAAGAAAGTTGGATTTCCTGCTTAAGCTGAAATAGTTAAAAAAGTATAATGGGGGGAAAAAAAAAACATGCAATAAGTTAATTGTATTTTGGTGCCTTAATATACTAGTCTCTAGTTTTTGGTGAACAGAAAATTGATTACAGAAATTGACTGTAGATTGAAAGAAATATGACACTAGTATTTCAGTCAATCGATCAACAATTTTTCCGGTCAATTTTTAGTTAATCATTAGTCACTTTTTTGACTAGGGGTGGGGATGAGATGAGAAGAGAAGAAAGAATAAAATTTTAAATCTGTAGGGTAGTTTTAAAAAAAAAAGTCTCTTTCTAGTAGAAAAACACATTTATTCCGATCAGTTTCAGTCCTTTTAGAACGGTAGTTTCAAATGATAAATTGATCGAGCTCAAGTCAAAACCCAACAGCCTTTAATATCATTTTCTCACTAAAATTCGCCATAAGGAATGTCATCATCCACGGTAACATTATTTAATAAACTTAGCGGATTTGCTCTTTGTTCTTCAGCGGATGACTCAAGTCCAACTGCGACTCTTTCTGCAAGTACCCCAAAATTAATGAACAAACTACGAAACAATTACACGGTAAATCCTTATGGTTAATTAAGCCCGCACGCAAAACAAATGATACTTGATTAATAAACCTTATAGTAAAGTGTCGTTTGGCGATTGCAACAAAAGACAAGACATGGAAGATAAAACTTTGGTTCCCACGATGATACCAATTGAGTGGAAAGTATATATCTCATAATGATTGACTAGTGACAGCTCTTCCTTTGAACCCTTTCCTTTTGTTATCCTTTGTCCAATTCTAATCTCTTATTTGTCAATATTTCACGACTCGGTGAATTTTCATGTAAACTTTTCAAGACTTTCTTCCTAAAAGATAGCCGATACATGTCTTTGCAATTTCTCCTTTTGACCAGAGGATCCCAAGGGAAGTCACTGCAAATCTAACTGGAATTATGAGGATTTCGGGTGCCCAGCAAAGACAGAAAAAATCATAGACAATTACTAACGCTTTTTAAAAGTACTATGGATGTCACTTGAAAGAAGTCATAATTTGATGTTGGTGTTGAACAAAGTATTACGGTATATTCATTGTGTGAATAAAATTGAATGTTTAGTTTTCGTTATTTGCAAATGCCGGTTAATCATTATTCCTCCGTACAGGCATGCATCGTTATCTGTAGCCGAAAAATTTATGTCTGGTTTCATCCATCGTTTACCCTCAGGGGGTTTGTTTTCAAACAAATATTCTGTAATGAGCGGTAAACAATCTTTTGACAGAAACCAATTTTTCCTACTGTAACCTTAGGAGCACTACTGTAAATTGTTTCAAAAAAATGGCCAAATCGATTTTTTTGAAAAATAATGTGCATTATTTTGGTTGTGCAATTTTTATTAAGCTAAACATGAAACTTCGCAACAAAAACAATGCCAGGTAGAACAATATTTATGGTTCATGTTCAAAAATTATTTATATTAATGAAATATCTGTTTGCCTTAATTAAATCGAATATTTCGACAAAAACTATTCCATGATATACCATCGCAGAACTAAAATCTGTTTTCGATAGCAGATGAAAAAACAGATCAAGTTCAGGTGTTCCTTATTTTTTTTCTTTGACGCAAAAAAACTTGCCATCTCAAAATCTTTTAAATAGGTAATTCTATATTTTTAAAAAAATTTATCTTCCTAAACTCCCCTCTTTTCGATAAGGATAAGAGATTTCACAACCATGGCATTTTCGTAGAACGTAACCTCCAGGCAGATAATGAAGGATTCCTGTACTGGGAACTGTGTAGTACACTGATAAAACGCTATTAGTAATTATTACCCATATTAAGGGTAGATGTATAATTACTAATAGGTTATTAGTAATTTTTATACATATTATTAGTAATTTTTACCATAATAATATTGATTATGGTAAAAATTACTAATAATATGTATAAAAATTACTAATAACCTATTAGTAATTATACATCTACCCTTAATATGGGTAATAATTACTAATAGCGTTTTATCAGTGTATAGGAATGAATGTTTAGTGTATTGGAAGAAAAGTATTAAAACAAAGTGCAGGCAGAGGCAAGAAAAAAACAGGTTTTTTAAACATTAAAACTAAGAAGAATTTTAGTTGTTTCGTTGTGATAAAAATCATCAAAACGATCAAAATATACGTCTAAATATTCTTGTTTCGTTTGCCAAAAAGCCAGCGCCTGATCGCGAGCTTTCAGATAAAACTTTTATGGAATCTGAATCCATTTTAACATTTTCGCTTTCTACAACTCACAATTTTTTTTTTTTTTATTTTATTTAAATTTGAAGCTCGCGCTTTTTGTCCAACTATAGTAGTAAGTCTTTGCTGAGAAAAAAAAAGTTAGCTAAATATTTAGAATTAAATTTTAAAAATTATAATCATACCAATAAAAAAGTTTACGAAGGTCTAAACAGTAAAATAAATCTCATGGCTCCAATTTACATACGGCCACTTTCATTATCTTTGCAGGTCACGGATTATGTGATCTTTGTCAAGCGTGAAATTGCTTACTTGTAGGATCGAATTTGTTGATAATACTTAATTAATAACGATACGGGAAAATAAATAAGACTGGCGCTTCAAGTTAAATTTACGCCCGTCGAAATTTCAAAAATGTTTTTTTTTTCTTTCGGAGATTCGTACATCATTTTTCGAAGAGCAACCGCTTCTTTCAGAGCTATTGAATTTCGCCGCAATGAAATCCGACAATCAGCACAGGGCACCCTCTTGGGATATAAGTAACAATCGAGGCGGAGATTGAACCTGCAAATGAATGACAACTAATCCTCAACGGCCCTTAACACTTAACATCTTGATCCTTTTATCGTTTTTTAAAAATTTAAGTTAAAAGGAAATTCTTTCCAAGAATTTTTGCAAAAAAATTCAACCGTGTCACAGGTTTCCAAAAATAAAAAATAAAATATATCAGTTGAATTTTTTTTTTCCTGTGAGGCTAACACGTACAACTGCTTATATTAAAAGAATTTCTCCGCCATGTTAGTTATTTAGAAATTAAAAACGTCAGAAACGAATCTGACGGTGGCTTAGTTGACTTGACTTGTCAAGACTTTATAAAATAAATGGATATTTTTATCAAAATATGTCTTGTGATATTATTTATAAATGTATATGACTGTTTGACTGCTCATCAACCGTCTCATTCCGTACACGAAAATGTTCACAAAGAAAAAACTTAAAATATATTAAATACAGATATTCATATCACAACTTTCATCACATGTATATGTAGGCAAAACTAATGTAACGGTTAAAAGATTTCTTTGGAGGCAAAGAATAAAATTCGTGGAATTTTTATCTTTTTTTTTCTTTTAATTATCAAAGTAAAAAAGCATATCTAGATCAAAACGGAAGTTTTCTTTTTTGTTCTTTTTGTTTGTATAAAACGCCGATGGGACATCGTCGGGTACAACTTTGAAAAGAATGCTATTACTCTGCTACGTAAGTCATGATTTTTTTTGCGTAATAATGAAGATCGAGGAAGACATTGAAAGACCTTGAGGTGCTTTGACTTTGAAGAAGGCAAAGGTCACTAACTGCCATTCAAAGCGAAAAAAAAAATACAACTAGTACTATACTACGCTTTTCTTTTTCTTCCAAAACAAAATGGAAAATTTTAATGTTAATTTCTTCACCCCTGATAAGATGTCCGTTTTTGTCGACGGTTTAGATATCGAATAGGCAGTCGCCATTTTACATTTTTAATTTGTAGAAACAAGACTGGAAGTGTTTTTGTTGAAAAAAATAAAATAAAAGAAGGAAGAAAACGAAAAGAAGGCGGACTAAAATGGAGTTACACTCGTGTACATAGATCCCAAATAAGGAGGGATCATGATGAGGATGCAAAACGTTTGCGGACCATTTGTTAAAGCGATCACGTAAGTTATTTTATTTTCTGCTTCTATACTCGATTTTTATTTTTATTTTTTTCACTTTTTTTCTGAAAAGACTTTAAAAATATGTCATTAAAAAAAAGTAATTGTATAAATGGTAGATTTGATTTCAGAACGGCTCCTTCTAGGACAAGTGAGCTGCCTAGCTGCGGAAGATTGCTGGAGGGAACAACGATTGAAACAGGTTGACTCAGTATGTTACGTAAAGTACTGGTATTACTTGTAGGGGGAAGCTCAATATGTAATCAATTGAAGTCACCGCACCGCCACTAATTATCGAAAAAAAACTACACTTTTCTTTTTCTTCCAAAACAAAATGGAAAAGTCTAATGTTAATTTCTTCACGCCTGATAAGATGCAATTTTTTTTCGACATTTAGATATCGAATAGGCAGTCGCCATTTTATATTTTATATTTTTAATTTTGTAGAAACAAGACTGGAAGTGTTGACTGGAAGTCGACTTTACGTAACGTATTATGCAAAGTTTTTTCCTTTTAGGAGAGGGTCAGGAGAGGTTTTGACTCATTACTTGGTTGCTTGAAAAATTTTTTGTTTTTAAAAAAGGACGTCCTGTCAGCCATTTCGGAAAAAAAGAATTAAGCTTGTTTTGAATGTAAGAAAAAAAGTATTTTGAAAGCAAATCCATAACTGTATCTTTTTTCAAAAATGGCGGACAGGACCCCTTGTTCAAATCAACTGTGAACGTTTTTAGAAAACGGTGGTACCAACTCTGCCGTGCTAAGCGACTTGGTCGTACGTGCAATTTCAGAGCATTTTTTAAGTATGCAACTGGGTGCCATGTAGGCACCTAGTGGGAAATATGTGGCACCCAGTGAAAGAAATTCTGAAGCACTGGGTGCCGAAAACAGCATTGTTAAAAATACTCACAATCGTTTATGCGATTCATGCGTTTATGCGATTCTTCAAAAAGAAGAAAAAATTGTAACACGAAGCTCTTGAGAGGTAAAATGATATGAGATAAAATTTTATTGGGGAACGATTCAACTTTCGAGTTTTTTTTTCCAAAAAAAGGCACAAAATTTGAAAGGACGGAGGGAAGGTGAGAGGGGGGGACCTCACCCAGGTGAGGTGAGGGGCTTGCTCTGCATAAAATCTAATATTAAAAAATAATTGGCACCCAGTGAAAAATCCTTAAAAAATGCCCTGTGCAATTTTGTAAACAATGTAACAAACTTTATTTTTAGCTTATGCAAACAATAGCTCTATTCCATTGTTTACAAAATTGCCGTGCTAAGCGACTTGGCCGTAAGGCCAAGTACTTAAAAGGCTGTAAAATTCAAATCTGGAACAATTTTTAATTTTTTTTTTTTTTTTTTTTTTTTTTTTTTTTTTTTTACAAACAAAACATTCTCAGTTAATTTCCCAGCTGGTATTTTTCCTAAAGACTTACACAATTATTCAGAAATTTTATTAAAGTGCAGTTAATATTTTATAAAAGTTGTCCAAGATGACTTTGTTTTGGATGACTTGAAAACGACGAGGGCAGTAGCATAAATATTTTATGCAGTCACACGGACCTTGGATTTTACTCCTTTTAAACAAATGGGATTCTTTCGCAAATGTTTGGCTGACATCAGTGTTGTTATTACTAAGTGAAGCAAATTTTAACAACACACTAACATGGCGCATCATTTGCATTCTGTTGCTACGAATGTTCCACCTGGTATAGGCATTGATGATTTAAGAATTAGATAATCATGAACGAACTGGATGCTTTAAACTTCTTTTTCGTGAAAATGAAAAATGAAAGTAATCCTCTTAACGTGCAAAAATTAGTTCAGTATTTCTTAAATGGCGTTTTGTCTCTTCTTTCTTACACTCGAAAAAAATACAAAGTGAATATTAGCTCGCCACCTTTTTTTTGAAACACGAGATACAACATTTCTACTCTGAAGACAGTAGAAATTACTTTTTATTAAAGCTATTTTTATTTTTAAGCAAAGCCAATTGCAAATTAAAAAAACCTTTTTTCTTTGAAAAAGCGTTTTTGTCAAAGAATGGTTGCAGAGGTTCAAAACAAACGATTTGAATGGCAATTCTTTCGGAATCATCAACTCGTTTTCTAGTATACATAAGAAAAATAGAGTAAAAAATTATTTTTTTTAATTTTGATCACAGATGGGCCGAATCGATTATATCCCTACTAGATTAAAATCTATGTAATGCATTAATAACCAAATAGGTTCGGTTTAGGCTTAGATGTTCCTAAAAATCGTGCACTTTAAAAGTTTGATAGAAAAATGAAATCAAAATTGTATCTCTACGATGATTTAAAAAAATCATTACCAATCTGTGCTGGATAATGCTTTCGTCAAAATTCAATAAAAAAAGTACAGGTACCATATATTATAAAAAGATCAGGATCGGTATAATATAATAAGAAATTTCAAAATGAAAAACGAAATACTGTAAATTGTTAAAAAATTTCTTAACATTAATTATAAAAACCGCCAAAATAACTCGGTGCAACCGAACCTTCTGTAACCATTAGACAATTGAAATCTTTTAGTTAAAAGGAGCTCAAACGTGCTTCACCCTTATCTAAAGCCACTCAGCAGTATTCGGCGATGACGAGGGTAGAAATTTGGACAAGATCTACCGTTTGATATAAAATAAAATTTAAGCGCATTTTAAAACCGTAATATACTTAAGTCTTCTTAGGCTTTTACAAAACATATAAGGATGCTGAATGCAATTTTAAAAAGAAAAAAAAAAAATCAAAATAAAACGCGTAAGATGATCCTGTTTCTCAAATAAAAATCATGGGAAAGAATAACCTTTTTGAATTTATTCGGTTTTACTTAATGCCAGGGGGTCGTTTCTCATCTCAAGAAAAACCACCCTATATAATATATATATTAAAACAACCCTAGTATCAGCGGGATATTATTTTTTTCCCCAAATTCAGCCATTTCTGCAACAAACCCGAGGGTGACATGAGAAAAATAATATTTTTGAATTAGGGGGTTCGTATTCTTGAGTTTTTCTAAAAGTGACAAGGGTTCCGGAGACTGACCCCAATATCTTTTGATTTATATTAATTTTCTGTCGAAGACCGAGATCGAAAAAAAAGTTTTGCACTCAGATGTAGCGTTTCTTTAGCTCCGTTCAAAATGGCTGCCACAGGAAAACAAGTAATATACGGAATCTTTACTTTTCCGAATTAGATAAAATAAAAAAAGAGAAAAAAGTTTTTTTAAACTAAACCGAAAGTATTTTTTACCGTTACAAACGGAGCGAAACCTTTTTGTCATTAGTTTCTCGCTTTGTCGGCACCGCAATTTCCTTTGGGAGTTTAGGAGGTTGAAGTTTGCTTTTCACGTGTCTAACCTTTTCCCAGTGTATTTTTCGGTGCTCTATCTAGACATTCTCGAATCCCGTTATTTTTTTCCTCTTTTACAAAATCCGGCGGTATGTTAAGAGGGTTGTGAGCGAAGGGAGTCAAATTCAAATATTTCTCATGGGATTTTCTTCTTTTCTTTTCTTTTCTTTTTTTTTCGCCGCAAAAATTTGTCACCGAAGATTCGATGAAATGTCAAACAGAAAATATACGCGATTCAATACCTCTTCGAATTATTAATAACAGGAATTACTTAACAGAAATCGTAGAAACAAATTTTTTTCAAAACAAGATGAGACGATCTTCTTGCTCCGAAGGTTAGCTTTGTATTGTAAATCTTGGTAGTTATGACAAGGTCATCGTGCATGAATTTCATGTCTTACATGTTCCAGCCAAGGTCATTTTACATTGTCTTATAATCAATGTAAAGCAATCTTTAATCATTAGTATCACTTTGTTCTCATTGCTCAAGGCTATGCGGTACTCCAGAAATGTTTTCAAAAAATTTTATTTTGCCGAAAAAAAAAAAAAAAAAAAAAAAAAAAAGGTTTATAAATTATAACGATTGCAACGACGATTCAATAACAAGATTCGGTGAATTATAAAAAGAATCTCTTGTAATAAAAACTTGTAGTCACGTGAGTATCATTCATTTTGTAATAACGTTAAGTCGGTAATGATAGGTGCCACGGATATCACCCAGAATATAAGATTGATCATGGCACGGTATTTAGTCTTTCTCATTGCGCACGCGCGTTATTGTCCTGTATCATTATTGAATACGATTACATGGTTTTACCATGGATGGCGGACTACTCATTTATCTTCCGTATATAGAGACCTAGTCGTTTTAATGGATTACACGTATAGTATCCTAAGTACTGCACTTTTCATAACTACTGTTTGTATTTTTAAAATTCCTATTAAAACTTTGCACTAAAGTCGTTTATATCCTCCCCCGATAGTGAAAAAAAAAATCATGATAATGGTAACATTTTTATTCATTAATTTTAAATTTAATTTAAGTTGAAATTTTGTCAACCTAAAACAAATAAAGTTGCTAATTTCATTACAAAGGTTTCTTTTCAGAGGGACCCGGGATGACCCCAGACGTCCAGTCTGTCAGACCGGACTCCCGGTAGTGGAAATTAATCGACCCGATTTTTTTTATTTTTTTTTAATGCAGTCGGGCAATCCAGACACTTTTTTTCCAAACTTTCCGACCCTTATAATTTTTTTAAAATAAAATAAATTAAATGGAATTAAATTGAAATAAATTTCCCAACCGTCCATATTGTCCGACCCCCACTTTTTTTAAATATTTCTTGTTCAAATGGATGAAATGAAGTGTATACATGTATAAGTTCAAAGGATGCTATATAATTTTAATAATTTAATTATACCGTGTTATCGTTAATGTATAAATAATTGGGTTAATAAATAGGGGTAAATATAAATATTAGAGCTCGGCATAGTGGACATATGTGGGGCTTTACGTCGTCGCCGTAGACATTCCTGCCGAGCTCCTCGTCAAAGTAAAGAAACGTGTGCTCCGGTTTTTTCGCGACATCTTTTACACAAGCATTACAATACAATTTGTGGCCACAAGGAGCGACTGACCGTGAAGGAATATTACTTAGGCACACTCTACAAGCGTCTTCTGAGCTTGTGTAAAAGATGTCGCGAAAAAACCGGAGCACACGTTTCTTTACTTTGACGAGGAGCTCGGCAGGAATGTCTACGGCGACGACGTAAAGCCCCACACATGTCCACTATGCCGAGCTCTAATATTTATATTTACCCCTATTTATTAACCCAATTATTTATACATTAACGACAACACGGTATAATTAAATTATTAAAATTATATAGCATCCTTTGAACTTATACATGTATACACTTCATTTCATCCATTTGAACAAGAAATATTTAAAAAAAGTGGGGGTCGGACAATATGGACGGTTGGGAAATTTATTTCAATTTAATTCCATTTAATTTATTTTATTTTAAAAAAATTATAAGGGTCGGAAAGTTTGGAAAAAAAGTGTCTGGATAGCCCGACTGGCATTAAAAAAAAATAAAAAAAATCGGGTCGATTAATTTCCACTACCGGGAGTCCGGTCTGACAGACTGGGCGTCTGGGGTCATCCCTAGTCTCCTTTTCAGAACTTGGTTTGCAATTTTTCAAATCTTATCATCCGATATACATGAAAATGAAACCCAAATCGATTGATTTAAAGAAAAAAAAACGTTTTTGGGACAAAATAAAGAAAAAAGTACCACACACACAACTGATTTGCATAGACAAGGATTGTAAACATGTCTGTCGGTTTTCGCAAAACGTAACTTGATGTCTGAACAAAAGGGGTGATTTATTGCACAATTGGATAAGGTTTTCAGTCCATTATCGGTAAGTCATGTTCCGGTACTGTCTCAGGAAGACTGACGTTCGACCCAGAAAAAGGAAATAATAATCCTTTAACTTGAATGGGAAAAAAATTCACATAATAAAAAAAAAGAAAAAAAAAAAAAAAAAAAAAAGGATTTTTTTAATGTATTCATTACTAATACCATCCGGTACATGGCGCTATGAAAGAATACAGAGCTCGAAAACAGCATTGTACTTTTTATTTTTATTTTTAAAAAACATATTATTATCGACTATCCTGTGTAGAAAAATTAAACCTGAATAATATATAAAATGCGAGAGAGATGAAGGCAGCTATTGGTGCAACTCTCGGTACAAAAGACTCCTCGATTGCTTTTGATTAATGATCCGCTGTGGAAATGTCACTCGTCTCTCTGAGATCCCAGTGTAACTCAAGACACCAGCTCCGTTCTCCCAAACTCTTTTTATCTCCTCATTCATATTCTTTTGTTTTCCATTTTTGACTTCCAAAATGTTTTTTTTTTTTTTTCCTCCTCTGAAATGAAAAGTGTTTTTCGTTGTTCCGTGTTTCTTTGTTTGCATCCGACATAAACACTCACGGTTCCATTCATCCGAGCCCAGCTCCATTCCGATATCAATCATAAATTCATATTTTTTTATGGCGCTTTTATTTTCCGATTCCTTAGCGCACATAATACAGGGTAAAAGGCTGTAAATTAACATGACTTGTTTCATATCGTTTAAAAAAGATAGTACGATACGATTTAGCAACATAAGAAAACTTTGAGGCGTAACGAAACGGTATTTATAAAAGATGTTTCTAATACATATTGGAAATCCCTGAGGAAAAATTAATTAAAACCCTTAAGACGGCTAAGAGCTCTTACAGTTTAAGAGGGCTAAAATTAATTAAAGCCCTTAGGAAGGCTAAGATCTGAAAAATCAATCTTGATTCTGGTTGTTCTATTTCGATAAAATTTAAATACTGATTCCAATTTTAAGCCTAAAAACGTAGACCGTATTCTATTGAAATTAACCGTTTTTAAGTATTAATTGAATCTTTTCTCATAATGCGAATCCTAAATTGGCCAGTTCGAAAGTTCGTAGAGGATAAACAACATTTTAAATTACTGGTGCTTATTTTATTTAGACCTCTTTTTTGCCAAAAATAAGAAAATATTGATCGACAATTGTCAGCCTATAATTTTTTTTCTCCAGGCAAATTAACACGTACATACTAGCATTCTAGAAAAACGACGCTGTACTTACTAAGTTTACACAAACATAACCAACAGGAACCAAATTTATTTCTGATACAAAGTTTCAAAGTGAAACTTCGCAGAAGACTTTAATTTTTAAAAGAGGCTCTCTCTCTCTGAGAAATTTGAAATAAATCATAATAACTAATATATAAGGTAAAATACAACGAAATCATAAACATATACTTGGTCCATGGCAAATAAAATTCTTGAAATTCACAAAATATAAATTTTCCAACGCGATGGTGGCGTGGAAGCCTATACATCAAACAAGCGGCGCAGTAAAATTGCATTTCACACCTCTTCGATATTTGAAATCGATTTTTTAAAATAAAAAAAAATATTCCTATCCTCATGAGCTAATACTTTTTGGAAATTTTATGGACTGAAAAGGAAGTGGATCCCTTAAAGAATTTTAATGGACTTTTTTTTTTTGAGGCAACTTCAAATTAATTAAGCAAACCAATAAATTAATAATTGCTAATTCTTCTGATTCTTATCACCAAGGAATCGGTCCATATTCACAGATATCGGAATTGTTACGAATGTGACTATAATTTCTGTCAAAATAACGTTTTCATTTTAACGATAACTCTGCCGATTTCTGGTCCCATAGGCTTCACGTAAAACCCGAAAGAAACACGAAAGTCGGCGGGTTAATACTATTCGACAAATTTGCCTTAGGTCTTTCTCCGGAATTATTTTCTTAAGGAATGAAATTTTCATTCATATATCCGATTGGAAACCTCAAAGATACGCAGTTCAAAAACATGCATTCCGTCAAATCGATATGACTGGATTTTTTTCAAAATTTTGAATTGTAAAATCATATGTTGAACGTCAACTATAAGGAGAAACAACATAAATTACAATCAGAAGTCAAACACAGAACATTCCAAATAATACAGAAGTAAATAAATTTCGAAAAATTAATAAAATAAAATAAAACCAAAATTAGGAAAATCCAAACGTTTTCGTGAAAACAAGCGCTAACTAAAAAAAATTATTTGTTGTTAGATTTTCGCCTTTAAAATAAATTATGCAAACATCGAAATTTTTAATAAATGATCCGTTTCAAAATTGCAGGTTTTTTTCTTAGCTACCCAAAATGGGGGAGCTGAAATGTTTTTTTAAAAAAATCTACATTTTTTCTACATGACATAACTTCTGAGGCCACCGTGTCAATACGGCTCCAGGAAGACTTCCTCACTGAACCATGTAAACGATGGTACACGAGATAGAGTCCTTGTAGTTGGTATTTGTATAAAAAGAATGTTGGTAAACATGTTGGCCAGCCTGCTGAGTCACCGTGACTTCAAACATCTCACCTAGTCTTCAAAAAAATTAATTGAAATACTCAATCCTATAGTCCAGTTTGGTACTTCTTTTTACAGTATTCTGTAAAGAAATGTTAACAACCCAGCAGTGTTCCTCAAGGTTCTAACATCACAGTCATTTTTTTAATAAGTTTTTTTCCTTTCCTTTTTTTTCCATTATTGAATCGGGTAGCTTCAATTTTATTTTTTAATATTTAATCATCCCCCCAACAAATCATTTTGATTAAAAGGTACGATAATTTTTTTTTATTCTTATTTTACTATGCTTATAACACGAGTTCTTTAATTTTCAAGCACGTACTTGTGCATTTTGAATAACCAGAACATGCATAAGCGGTAATGTTATCTAATATAATTACAAGTCCTTTACACGAGTTATTGCTCATGTAGATGACATTGTCATTTTCTCATGATTTTGGACGGGACGTAAGCAAGCATTAGCCAAATGTTATAAACCGAAACAGGTGTTTGTCGATATCCTGCATATTCTGAGTCATCGTGTACGTTGTAAAACACTAATATCGTCATGATATGTGTCGAAGGAAAAAAAAGTGAATAATAGTACGTGAGAAATCGGTTCGTAATTCTTGACATTCGTCATGGGTCAAAATTGTAGAAACTGACTGACAACTATGTCCAATTACATAAAAATATACATCAGTCACTTTAAAGAACAGTGCATGGAGCAGGTTCTGATAGGTTAAAAGGTGAAATCCTTTCTAACGAGTTTCTGACTCCAAAATATTTTTTCCTTTCTTGCGAGAAAAAGGAAGAGAAAAATTTTCATACGAAAAAATTGTCGTTTAAAAAATGCCACTGTTGGAAAAGGCAGTAAGGATATAATTTTCTCGATAAATGAAGGTAGCCATGATGCAAATCTGAACCAGTCTTAATAAATTTTAGTAACCATTACTCAAAAACAACTATTAGATTTCTTATCACTGAGTCTTGCTGGGTGGTCGACATTTAACTGATGCCTGCTTATAGATAGTCGATTTGAACTTGTCTCAGCCATGCTCTCGTTATTGTAGGTGTCCACACATCATTCTTTTTTTTTTCTTTTTGTTTTAGAAAGAAATCACTCTAACATATCGATTCGTTTTCAAATGAAAAAAAAAAATCTGTCAGTGTGTTATTTTAAAATTCGAAACTCGTATAATTGGTACATTTAATTAAATAAACGAGCCAAACATCCAGCAAACGCAAACGGTTTCTATTTTAAAAGAGAATGGCGCGTAAAATTTGACGACCAATCCTGCAGGAGGGAAAATTTAAAATCGAAAACTGGGAAAACGAGGATAACTAAACCGAGAGTTGAGCTCATTATCCTGTACGGTGGTAGTTGTCATGTTCACGTCACATCACTCTTGATCCAGTCGACTGATTCCGTCCACACAGGTGTCATGCTGACACATAATCTAACCATCCTTCGAAAAGATTTACTTTTTATTTTTAAGGAATTTTCAGGAAAATGAAGTAAGATTTATGATTCGATAAAAAAATTAAATTAAAAAGTACAAAAAAAAAAAAAAAAAAAAAAAAAAAAACACAAATCAAACAAGAGTCTTGTTTGCGTTATTTTTAAAAAAGAAAATTATAAAACTTTTTAAAAACTACATAATGGATTACCCTTAAAAAAGTATAATATACTGTATATTAAACAAGCCTTTTAAATTGTTGAAAAACAAGTATGTTACGCCTCTGCACACGACAAAATTTCAAAAACCTATGTTTGATGCTGTATTACCAAATACTTCGAGTATTATCAGTACTTTAAAAATGGACTTAGTTGAAAATTGTCCTTTATGTGCATGTAAGTAATACAACACTTGTTCTACGAAATAAATTGAAATTCTGTTAAATAATAACCTTCGTAACATTAAAAATCTCAGTGAACAATGAAGTATAGTGATGTTAAAAAATAATTTTTTGTAAATGGTTGGCGTTTTTATTGCCAAGTACAGCTATTCTGCATATATATGGTGTGGAGATTTTCTGAAATACTTTTAGTAGAAAAAATTCTGCCTTTTCAAACCAAAAAATTTGTAAGAGGACGTCACAAGCAGATAGGCTTTTAACTCTACTAAGGTGCCCTGTCTCGGGAACCAGACCGAAAATTGAAATTTTGCATTGATATTGAGCAGGACCGGACTGGCTTTAAAAACCGGCGAGGGATTTACCCGAAACCGGCGCCTTTTTTAAAGAGTGCCACACGGCTTTCAAAAAGCAAAAAAAGAAAAAAAATTTAATTCATTTTTTTAAAAATTTTATTAAGTAACTTATTTAAAAGGCAGATAATTTCCCCGGCGCCTTTTGCATCTGGACTTACCGGCGCACTTAGAAATCCCCGGTATCCCGGTGGGCCAGTCCGGCACTTAAGATAGCAAACATATTTAAATTACTAAATATATATATTTCAAAACTATTAGGTCGAATATCATTCCAGGCCTTTACAATAATTTTTTTTCCGTTTTATAAATTACGCGGTGAAATTCAGCTCCCAAATTTTTAGATACATAAAATTAGTTACAAAAATTATTTTTAGGTCATCTTCAAAGTAGAATTTCAATTTTCAGTCAGGTTCCAGATATATTGTCCTGAGTGGAATAAAGAGCAGATCTGCCTCTGACGTTCCTTTAAAACCAGAGAAAAGATCCGGCCGTACGTAGTATAGATTTCAAACATTCATTTATCCAAAAATAATCGTAATTCTCTTTTTCAACGTATTAATTGCATTGTACATATAAATGTATGCAACTTGACTTGATGCCACTGCCGAAAAAAGAAAGGTTAGATATGAATACTTTTCATAGCCTTAAAATCAATAGACTAGTGCCACTTGCATGTACAAAAGAGTTTCCACAAACTTTGATCAAAGTGAATGAACGACAAAGCGTTACTCTAATCCTGAACATTTTCGGAAACACGCAAAACCCCATGCAAATTAAACGACGAAAGTTAAGAAAATTACAAGTAAATTTTATACCCATTTTAGTTTGCACAACAATTATTTTAATTAATTACACTTTAATTAGCTTTATACGTATCTATCAATTTAATGCGCGTGATAATTAATTACACTAAAGCAGTTCTCCATGTTAGATAAATTTTTCGATCCATACAGAAAACATTTTTATACGGGGAAATAGTCCTTTTTAAGATATGTAAAAACTAGTTTGTATCCTAGTAGGTAGTTTTAATGTCACGAATCAGAATTTAAGAAAAATATAAACAATTTGGAAGTTAACTTGTTATTTTGGTTCTTCTTTAAAGGAACAGTCAAACAGTTGTTTCAAAGAGAAATGAATACATATCAAAATCCTTTTATAATATAAAATATTGGAAACTAATATTACGAACCAAACATTTTTCTGAAACAGTCCAATACACGAATGGACCACCTATCGAAAAATTAAATAATAATAATGATTTAAAAAAAAAAAAATAGATGAAGTTCCTCATGATGAAATCAACGTGAGGTCAGACTTGTCATTTGTCCGTCTGTCTATCAAGAAAAGCCTCATTTAAAACGTTTAATGGCAGCCGAATATTTACAAATAATCTTTAAACCGAATCACATTTCTATAATACACCCAGGATTTTTTTTAATCAAATGATTCAGGATCCCTCGTGAGCTTTTTTTTTTTTTCTTTTTTAAGTTAAAGTTTTTAATTTAAAAAAATAAATAAATAAGAGAAAAAGAAAATGAAAAATATCCAATCCGATCGGTTTGGATCACGGTGAAAGAATGACCACCTGACGATTCCCATGTTTGACCGATGAAGCGTCAAAATAGAAAAATCTTGCAGCCGATGTTTTCTTCCTGTGCTATTCTTTCATATTGATCCGCTATCATCGCGGAAAAATAACAATCGAGTGTTGAAATTTCAGGAAAATAGCAAAAGGTCATCGCTCCGACATCTACAGGAGACGCAGAGAATGAGAAAGGATGATATCGGCAGATGGAGCTGGAGAACAAGGAGGACTGTTTTATTCACCCTATTGAAATGAAACCGTAAGAAGGGTGCAAAGCTGAAACGTTTTTTTTTCCTTCTTTATAAATTTCTGACAATAGAATCAACTTTAATCGAAAAAAGCCCGAGAGCGGAAACAATTCTAAGTAGACATCAAAATTTATCCAATAAGGGGTTGGAAAAAAAGGGGTTCGCGATAAGGGGTTGAATTAAAAGAATTTTAGAGATCTTCATACATTATATAAAAAAAATAGCATTTAACAGTACTTTTTGAATATTTACTATGAACGAATATATTTTTTTAAACATTCTAAAAAGTGTTGACAGATAATCAACTTGATGATTAATGATGCTACTAACTTTTAAATCATTTTTTTTTATTTCTAGCGATCATACGTATACATGTTTTTTTGTGATTTTCCTTTCGTAAATATTAAATAAACTTACCTCTTAAAAATAATAATGAAAAAAAAAAAAAAATCAATTAAAACTAGTATTTGGGGTTTTTACTATAAATAGGTAGATGGATCTTCAATTTTTTTTTTTTTTTTTTTTTTTTTTTTTTTTTCAGAAATTTTTTAATGCAGTAATAATATTTCAAAAAAAAAAAGTCCATGTTCTAATTTGCTTCATCGAGTTAAAGATAAAGCAATGCTTTCAACAAAAGATTTTATCTCCCACTTTTTTGATTTTTCGAACTCTCCGAGGTTCGGAGACACGGACATTTGACGATCTCGATGGCGTGTCAAAATCTCAGGAAAGCAGCGCATCGGGCAGGAGTGATTTTCAACACATAGTCGAAAAGAAAATAAAGGAAAAGAAAAGGAAGACACAAACCAATCTCGAGGGAGATGGTTGAGCAGAGTGAAAACGGGTGATTTTCAGTCCATAGGAAGCGACGGTTTTAGGAAGTTGATCCTTCATAGTGAAAAATTTGAATATACGGCTTCGAAAATATAATTTCCAAACTGCATTTTTCATCATTTTTTATGAAAAAATGAATTTATCAAAAATGTTTTATTTAAAAATTAACCAGGTTTTTTTTTTGAAAGGTTAGTAAAGGTAAGATGGTGCGAATTTACAGGGAATAAAAAGCTTAGGCTACATCTGGTAATGAAGCATTTAGCATCGATCCAGATTTATTTACAATTCGTTTCCAAAACATTAAATAATTAAATTAATTAATTAATTAATTAATTAATTAATTAATTAGAGTGTTAAATGAAATTTTATAAGCTTAAGTATATGGAAAATATACCCTCATCCCTTATCCCATATTGACATTTCAATCTTAATGAAATTCACAGCAATGATTATTACTCTAACACAAGCAATGGCGATGTGAAACGTTGACCAGTCTCAATTCAACATCTATCCGACATATGTTGTTGTTCCTTGCTATAAGGTAGTCCAGGACTTTCAACTACAGATAGATAAAACCGAGGGATGCATTAAACTATGTTTTCCTTAATATTAATCTAAACTCACTGAAAATTTAGGAGAGTACTTTTGAACATAGGGCATTTATTCCTTTTTCTTCAAAAGAAAAAATACTTTTAAAAATAAAATTAGAACAGGTGTTTTTTCCGCCGCTTTCTAAGACAAGGAGATTCCCAGACTCTCGCTGAAAGCACAATTTATAATCTATAAACACTATGAAAAAAATCACTTCCAGAATTCGCTGAATACTGATTAAATCAGCTATAAATAATAGTCCCTCATTAGGTCAATAAAGAATACCCTTAAAATCTATAGACTTTACACATGTATATTAATATTAAATTTGTGAAGGGCCATCCACTCATGTACGTATCTTATAAATAAAGGTGATAAATTGATATGATTAGAAACGATTGACCTGATGCTCAAAATCATCTTCCCCTCTCATTTCAAAAGGTTGTATTTTTTTTTTTTTTTTTTTTTTTTTTTCCTTTATAAATCTCAAAGTCGGATCGTGAGCTGATGAAAAATGTCCTATCCACTATGGGGTCTGTAAGAAATCCTTAGAAAACAAATCTGATTATTGTCTTGTAAATATGTGGTGCCAATACTTTCATGGTTTGAAGGTCACTGAAACAATACTTCTGTTTAACCAATTCTAGTTTCTTTTAGACCTGCCGTGTATTTATCACCCATTTTATCGACCAACCCGCAAATTTATCTTGTCTTTCAAGCTGTCAGTTTGATTGCATTTTAAATAGCTCAAGCTCACACCACAAAGGAAAAAAATTGTCTAGGGGAGGAAATTCGTAAGTATATAACTAAGTAAATTTTCAAAGAATAGTAATAAAATCGTTGCAAGTATTTTGGAAAAAGGAACAGATTTCACGTGAAAAACCTTTTCTTTGTTCAACCGTTTGATTCAGTGCAGCTGAAATATCTGAAACATAAATATAATTAAACCCGTTCTGTTTTTAATTTAAATTATAAGCAAACATAGTAATAATACCAATCACAAAAGAAACGAGAAAAAAATGTAAACTCCTGAGTGAACGTACATCCGTAAGATACCTGTAGAGACGAGCTTCTGACATAATTAACAACAAAAGCCCGGATCTACAGGGTAGATTACGAATGTGCCGAACAATTTTAAGTTTTACTTGCTGTTTAAAATTTATTTTTGATTTCAACGTAGCTGCAGTTTGAGCTCGAGAAAAGACTGAATTTTATTGACCCCATTTTCCATTTGAAAAGCTTTGATGGAAAAATAAGGAAAAAATTATACGGGACAAACAACAACAACAACAAAAATAAAAAAATAAAAAATAATACAAAAAAAAAAAGTAAACTTGAAATTCGTGATTAATGAATCCGCCAACGTCGGGGTTGAATTCTTTATAATTGAAATTGAACTTGGGTAAGATAAATATGAGAAACAGATTATGATATTTCCCTGATTCATTTTCTTCATTTCCTCCCTTGAGTTTTACAACAATACACCCGATCTACTGGGTATTGTTTGCAGTTGTAGTGAATATCAGTTATTTAGATCCATCGACTTTTTTTTGTAACTTTTGATCGTGGATCGCAACGGTTAGTTCAGTTTCGATTTTTATGCATCGAATTATGCATTTGCGGATAAAATTGATCGGTTTATTTGAACGCTTTAAAATTTCGATTTTATGACAGTACTCAAAGATTCTTATATACAAGCTTTTAAACAACTCTAATTGCGCGAATAAAATGGCGCCAAACGGCATCGATTGATGCTAAATTGTTTTTTAATGCGCACGAATCTTCATTTACTGGACTTTAATCCTAATCGATTTGTTCATTTCATTTCTATAATAGTGGTAGTAACAACATTGACGATAATAGTAATTGACGTTTTCATAGTTTTATTCATGCGATGACACATGCGCAGATTCGAAAGTAATATTTTAAAATGTAAAATAAAGGAAGAAGAAAGAAATGCGAGAAAAAAGAGAAAATATACTGAAAATCCTTCCCGCACAATTTTCTGTCTTATTAAAAATTAAAAAGCTCCGTCCTTTCATTCTTAATTTCCTAAATCGCAACGAAACGAAAAACCAAAACAAAGGAAAAAAACAGACATCACGCAATAATAAACAATCAATAGATAAAACAACCATTTACACGTAAAAACTAGATAGCGATAGTTTTAGCACTTCAAAAACCGTTATTTTACAAAATTTCTTACTGACCTTCACTTATAAAATTCCAAAATTTTTAAAATAAACTTTAAATGACGATTTTTAAAATAGATGAAAAGCAGTGAAAGATTTTAGAATTGTGAAGCTCGATGGAAAGAGAAAGAGAGAAAGAGGTAGGTTAGATGCGCTCTGGACCACGCGCAGTTGATGCTGGGAAATTCGAGAGTGAAAAGTTGAGGGTGCGGCTCATCTTCCACACTCTATATAACACACAATCAAAGATTCTTCTTCCTTTTTTTTCTCTCTCTCTTTTGCTTTTTTTTATACAATTATTTTTTTATATTCCCATTGCGAAAATTTCAATCGCGAATTCTTGCTTAGATGATCTAAAAATAATAGAGAATATTTGGAAAAACGAGAAATAAAAAAAAATATCAGGACCGAAAATATGTTCACTAATTTAAATCTTTTACTATATAACAGCAGCATGGGTGCATTTTTTTTTCTTTTACGATTTTTAAAAATGAAGCGGTTATACTAAAAAAAAAAACGAATAAAAACTATTGATTTTCTTTTCGTTTCCCACTTCGTTGAAATCATTTTTCGTCACGTCAAAAGTTCCATAACGTTGATCTCTCTCTGCAATTTTCATGCAATGCTGCAACACGTGTTGATTCTCTAAATTAATGACACTGACTAACGTTAATAGTAGCTTATGACAAAATTAAAGCAACCTCTATTCAAAATCGATCCAAAAAGCATTTTATCTCTGTCTGTTACATGCGACGGCTTTTAATTCCCCCTCTTTTTGCTTAGCTGAAATTTCAGAAGTTGACTTTATGGGGAAAAAAAAGGAAAAAAAAAATGTATATGAAACCATGGAAAGGGGGGTTCTTTCTAAGATTAAAACCGAAAATATGTTAAAGCATATAAAGAAAACAAAGGAAGCCCGACAAGGGTCAATAACAACAGACGAAAACACCATTAATCAAGAATGCCAATTCATTGCAAAGTTCAGGTTTGCTGTCTGTCAGGTTAAAGTATAATTAATATTGTCAGGTATATGATGGACGCGACCTATTTTTTTTTTATCTTTGATTCGGGCAACCTCAAGATGCTGGTCAGTTTGAACCTGAATCCATCCGTACTTCGGAGTAGCGATTAATTGGGGCAGAGGCAGAGGAATCAAATGCATTTTTGCTCACTTGTTTTTAAAGAAAATCTTCTGGATGTGGCCTGGGATTATTTTCGTAATGATACATATAGATTTTGGTTGCATGCAGCATGTATAAATCTATTTTCCAAATACTATTCGAAGCTAATGATCATAAAGTGTTGAACAAAAGCTAAGAAAAAGTTTGTTAGTAGCCTCCGAAGTAATATCGCCTTGGGGTTCCCAACTATTTTTCAAAACTCACCTCAAAGGTAATAGTATTAGATAAGATCAAATTTTTTCACAAAATTCGGAATAGCTTTCCGAGGAAAAAAAATTACTTAATTAGCTGAGCATTGGTGTTAAATTGTTAAATTAATTTGAACCCATAATCCCTGAAGGTGACCAAAAATTAAAAGTTGAGACCCCAGTTGTGAAAGTAGATGTATGGTAAGAGCTGCAACCTGGTGACTAGTTGTGGAGTCAGATTTAAATTATGACATGGGGCCTGGTTTGAACTACTTCCTCTAGATGGAAGCGGTGTTTGTTTGTCTACAGAGTCAATGGCGGAATTTGTATTTTTAAAAACAAAGTTTTTCAAGACGTATAGGTAAGTCAAATTATAAAGATCACATTTTAAATATTTCTGGCATTTTTGATATTAAACATTTACAAAGACGTATTTATTATTTTCTGACCTATAATTATTACCTACATTATATTAACAAGAAAAAAAAAATGAAAAATAACGTTAACTAGGATCAATACTTTTTTTTTTTTTTTTTTTTTTTTTTTGGAGGTTTGAAAAAGTGGTGAAGCGATAGGAAGAAAACAGAAATAAGTTCGGCACGAATACCAACATCGGAGTTCAAATCTACAATCTTGAAAGATTAAAATCGACTAGGGGATAATATCACCGCTTCAAATATATTTGTAGTGCAGATTATATAAAAGAAATTTGCCGCAAGAAACTGACAAAGAAAAAAAAATGTTCTGGAAGACTCAATATATTTTAGAAAATGGGGAAAACCAGATGCTTTATTGCTGACTCATTTCCAAAAACTTTTACAAGAGCCTCTTTTAATTCCCTTTTTCTCTTATTAAAAGCATTGGTACCTACTTAGGCCCATTAATACCTAGACCTTAAGTTAGGAAAAACAACTTTTTCACTATCGGATTGAATTCGATTTTTTTACACGATTTGATCCTTATTTAGGTTAAATATTGAAACAGAGCCGACAATAAAAAGATCAAAAGCTAAAAAGGCACACAAGCGCCATTAATAAAATAATTTTTTCGATGTTATGATGTGCTTAAATCGGGAGGAAAAAACTACAGTTTCGATTGTCACTTTCCAAAAGACTATTAGCACTTCTTCGAAAAAAATTGATAACTCACAAGAACTTTATAGTTTAAGATGTATGAATGGCACCCATTTACTCTCACGATTATCAATTAATGCTAAGAAGAGCTTAATCGTTATGTAAAAATAAACGCGTTTTTTTTTTTTTTTTTTTTTTTTTTTGACTGAGTGAATCGCAAATTATGTTTAAAAGTATACGCTGATAATATAAAATTAATTCTTTAAAGTCTTCTTTAAAAAAAAAGTAAAACGTTTTTTCCCATTTAAAAAGGAATGGGATATGAAAATTTTAAACTAAGATTAAAAGAAAATAATTAGTAGAAACCGGAAAAACGAAAGCACAGGAATATTCGAATATGAAAACGCTCCAAAGCTCAAGCATTTTTCACTTGAAGTGAATCATAGGCCTACTCCCGTCTATTTGCCTAAAACAATATGAAGAATATATTTTTTAGATTAAAAAATATGTATCCTTATTTTCAAGCAAACACTCCTTTCATGTTCAAACGACATCTCTTATAACTTCGCAAGAAGTTTCAACAAAAATAATACAGCTTTGTTGTATTCGACCATCCTCTTCGGATCACATATACTAACACCAGTTACTATCCAATATATAAAAACAATAAAAAAAAAATTTATATATTTCCTTGATTTTTAAAAACGAAAAAAGAGCAGCAAACTCGCAGGCACGTTTGTAACTGGGCATCATCGCAGTGTTCAAAGCATACAAACATTATTGAATGGGTCGTTAGAATGACACTTGGACAATTTATTGGCGGAGGACCCTTCATTTCGCTTACAGTTAGCTTCCACATGCAAAAATTCATTGTTGTCGAATACATTGCGAAGGGTTCACTTATACTTTCAAAGTCACATATCCACTCTTTTTTTTTTTCCTACGTACGACACGAAAACAAATGGCATTTATAACGGGATCAGTGGCGGAATTTTTTCGGGGAAGCAAAGGGACACTTCCAGAGCGGCTGTCCTTGAAACAGTGAACCAGATCTAAATGAATCACTAAGAGTCATGCTACTACAGCTGTTTATCCAGCTGTCATGACGGCCATGATTGATGATCTTCTTATTGAAGGGTGGATTGCACAGGGACGAAACATTTCACCCTTCTTATTTCACACACAGTGCTCTCATAAAGTTTCTAATCATATTATTAATTCCGCCGATATCAATGGCTTTTGCATGTGAAGGCAAAGAAATACACATAACTAAAAACCAAACTTATAAAACAAAACAAAACGTAAAAAATTGATTTCTCGTTAAAATAAAGACAAATTATTTATTTTATACAATTTTTATTTGCCAGGATTGAAGTTTCATGAAAGTGTCTGGTTCAAAGCATTTGATTGCCAACGTTATTTAGGTGTAACATCTGCTTTGGCAGAGGCGGACTGGCCATAAGGGCGGAAGGGGGAACGCCCGATGGGCCGGTTTCAAATGGGGCCGGTTTAAAAGCTCTTGGTAATTTTTTTTTTTTTTTTTTTTTTTGAAACGAAAAAAAATTAAATGGATACATGCAGTGTTAATTCCCTACTTAATAAAATCGAGCATACAGAAAATAAAAATCAGCTCTAAAAAATAATACTGTAAATCTTTAATTCAAGCAAAACTAAAAGGCCGGCAAAAGTAAAAAAAGTTCGGCCGGCCGCACTCTTTTTAAAGGCCTCGGCCTTTCTATCCCTGCTCTCCAAAAGCTTAACATTAAAAGCAAGAGATAAATATAGAGGCAAGTCATGTAGTTGAATTAAATAGCATTCCTTCTAAAATTTTTGGAACATTTCCTTAAACTTCTTCAAGCAATAAATTGTCCAAACTGCTGATGTTTTAGTAAAAAATTTAAGTAATATTTGCGTAATTTGTTAATTATTTTCGGGAAAATAATATAAAAACCTCTACTTCAAAAAAAAAAAAAAAAAAATTCGTTACAAAGTTTTTGTTGAGCGGGGGGGGGGGGGGGGGGGGGGGTGGTGAGGAGCATTATTAAGGCCGACATTTCTTAAACGCCCGGGCCGATTTCTAAGGCCATCCGCCCCTGTGCTTTGGGAATCTTTGGCAGAAAAAAAAATTACTACTGTAATCGGAATTACTTGTGTCAATAAACTCTGGAGGATTATAAATATTCATGTTTTTTATTTATTTATTTATTTATTTTTTTTTTTTTTAGCTTATAAATACAGTCATAACTTCGGTAGCTTTTTAGTTCTGGTTGAATCACAAGAGTCCAATTTTACCAAGACTAAGACATTTTGAATGGCTTGTACATAATTTTGCAAGCTTAAGACCTAAATCTGTTAGCTCTGTATCAACAAGGCATAAAATAAATATTTTTATAAAAGTAGTAAAGTCTTGTCCGTATTTTCTGGAATCTTAAATTTCTACTAATATTAACCAACCAAAGTCATAATATATTATAGGAGCTAAATTACAAAATCAAAGGAAGAAAAAACCGTTAGTTATTTTTAGTATTGAATCAAATTGCGGGATCTCTTCTATAAAAAAAAAAGTTTCTAACGACCCAATAAAGAAAACTTTAACTTGCGGATGAAAATACCTAAACAACAATGAGCTTTAATACTGCACTGGCTCCATAATTTAAAAACTGTTTCATTAATTTTAAAAAGTTTCATAAATGTTTCGTTAGATGTCGGGGTATTCTCTCATGAACCTCATGGTAAAACGTTTGTGTGTCGCTAAAGCAGCACACCTATCTCTATTGACATTTCTTAGACTGGTAAATTCAGCGATCATTATTATTGAAATTTAAAAGAAATTTAAGAAAAATTTTAAAAAATTAAGTTAGTCGTCTGCATGCAAGAATTTCTCGACGGAAAAAAATACTTTGAAATATTAAAAAAATCAAATATGTATTTTCAAGTTTTTATCGTTTTTTATTTTATTTTATTTAGTTTTTTTTTTGTTTTTTTACTTATTAAAATAAACATTTTGCAAAGGAAAGATTTCCGTAACAAAGATCTTAGGGATGCAATTAATTTTATTCTTTTAACCGGTAGGGAAAGTCGGAAAATATACAAATAGCAGTAAGAGTGAGGTACTTTGTTTATAATGGAAATGTGACACCCCAGTGGACCACCCTTGTGTAGCCTGATTAAAACGACATTATATAATTAGTTTTAGTTACATTTTCTATATTAAAAAACCGCTTTTAGCCACCCTCTTCAACCCCTTATCTACTTTCGTTTTTACCATAATTATTTTATTAGTAAAGTTGAAGCTTAGGAGTTCCTTTAAGTTTCCAATGGAATTTATGAACAGAGAAATTTACCTCTAAACTAAGTAAAAACTCTCATTCGTAAAATTCGAATAAATAAATAAATAATCATATAAAACCGCAAGAACGAACATTACGATGCGGGAAGTTCATGCTTTATATTCCGTTTGTAAGTATTCAATATTTCCAACACTTCAATCCTACTTTTTATGGTTTATTAGACCTGCTACTGTATTTTACATTTTCGGAAAATTATAACAATAAAAAAATGACAGGATTCAAAAATTCTTTATAATAAAAAAATGAGCCGTATACAAATCATATGAGTTCCGACGGGTTGCGAGTTCGTAGCTCAATTAATGTGAATGTTTTCTGACATCACTAGTTTTTTCTACATGTCAAATCTTTGTTTTTCCCAAAGAAAAAAAAATTGATTTTATCAGAACTGTAATATTTTCGAATCTATCATCGTGTTCAGTCACACAAGAAAAATAAATGTTTTCACAAAAAAGATAAAAAATTATCAAACTAAAAATTATTTTCTTTTTCTTAAAAAAAAAATTACAATGTTTCATTAGAACTTTAATATACCTGAAATGACATCAAGACTGTAAAATACTTGTCCTGAGGTAATGGGAAATAACGACACCACGGCTTTTGAAGAACCAATTTAGTATATTATTAAACATCATAGAATTAATATCAGCGTGCGTACAGTTCCTACTTATTATGAAACGTAAAATACAATCGACATATTATAATTAAGCGAATAATCACAATCATCAAAGGATTTAATTTAAAAATTATTCGAACGAGACGAGACGCCGCATATAATTTTCGAGCTTTGCAATAAATAATAGAATAGCTGCAGTTTAAAAAACTTCAACAGAGTGAATGTAATCGGGAATAGTGACGTCACAACACTCTCCCCGCACACCCCAATGACAGGAGCCGCCATATTGAATGATGGATGGCGTCGGTTAGGAGGTCGACCAACCAGCCATCACTCAAACTGAGCCGATCCCTTATTCAGGGGCGAAATTCACCCCCTTTATTCAAAGACACATTTCTTTCAACTTTTTTTAAACGTTTTTATTACGTCTTGTAAAACAATATGAAAGCAAAATGAGTTGATATTTGGTTGGAATCGAGCATCATATTTTCTGCAAAACTGGTAACAGAAAAAAAAAAGTATACTGAAGCGAGTTAATCATCTTTATTGTTTACAAATTATTTAGTCATAAAAACGATCTGATCTATTAACACTTTTTTTTCATTTTTTATTTTAAAATAATTAGTTCATGATTTCAATAGAAAATGAAATTAATTAGGAAAGGAGGAAATAACTTATATGAAGGATTATCATAGATCGAAATTGGGAAAAAAATTCAAAATCATTCAAAAAATGTATTTAATATTGAGGACAGTTTAGATATTAGGTGCATAAACTAAGTCTCTCAAGGGGTGAAAAAAACCTTACGCCAATGTTAATTTTCCATAAGAAGACTGTTTTTAATAATTACGGAAAGAGATGAGGTAGGAAATTGCCCATAATTCTTGAGCGATCTCTTATGTGATCTGAATAAATTTATCTTGTTTATTTGTACAGTAAACTAACCGAACCGTTTAACTTAACTTTTTTTTGCACAATTTTAAATAAGTTAATTTCTTTTGTTTGGCTATTTATATTTAAGCGTTTTATTTTATCTCCGTTTAACATTTTGTCTTGTTTCTTTTTTTATTAGTTTTATTTTGTTCTAAATTTAAAAATGATCTTGCTTTTCGATAGCATTGCTTAAAGCTGCCACTATAGTTCGAAATGTATTTCAAAACATATATATATAAAACCGGTCTCAAAACGTACTCCGACGTTGTCCGGTGCCTAATTTCCACTCATCTCTATTTCCCCACTGCTGGTCTGTGAGGTTTCGAGCGCTTATTGCCTTCAGAACTACTTCCATCCAGGATTTCCTCGGTCTCCCTTTCTTTTTCCTTTCCTTAAGCACCCAATCCCAGACCTGTTTGGGAAGTCGTTCATCTGGCATCCTACGAACATGACCGTACCAGGTTAGCTGCCTTTTCTCAATGATTTCAAAACATGCAAATGATTAAATTCGTACGAAAAAACAGATTACGGCTGGTAGTATTCAAATCATCTTTTTAAAAAAAAGGAAAAAAAAAATACCGGAAAACGACTTCTTACTTCCTAAAGATTCGTCGTTCTTAATATTTTATTTTCAAAAATTTAAAGTATTGTTATGATTCTCTACAGTGATACTCATGGGGTGAACCCACTTTGATCTCGGCTCATTCAAAAATGTTAGCGGTGTAATCCAGAGGTTAGGGGTTTGCTACTTAATCCACTAAAACAAACAAGCATTTAGGAAAGGGTAAATTTGACAGTGGTTTTATTAGAATTTTAATTTTACGTATATAAAATATGGAATAATACTTCTCTCCTAAAATATTTCTTTTCCCAAAAGCGTGGTACAGTCTACCCTCCAAAAATGGCCTTAAATTACCTTATGGACGTCCATAAGCTAATTTAAGGACATTTTTGGAGAGAAGACTGTAATCGTATTTCCGATCGCGGGATTCCGGAAGAGAACGGAACCAGGGCAGAACATACTTTGGGTTGAGACAACGATTTCTTTTATCATTACATTATTAATCAATAATGACGATTATGCTACAATAAAACATCGACAATTTTTTTTTTTTTTTTTCAGAATCTAAGTTTTTAATTATTCTTTTCTCGGCTTCCTCTTGCAAGAAATTGAATGATAAAACTCAACAAAACAAGTATATCAAATCATCAAAACAAAATAAATAAAAAATAAATAAATAAATAAGTTTAAAAAATTATTTGTTTTCTCTAAAAAAAAAATGTTCGACATAAAACTAATTATAATAATTGTAAATTCCAAGATGCGAAACAATGACATTATGCAACGGGAGAGTGCATGTCATCCCCTTTACCCTTCAACCCTTGGCAATCACCCCATGGATAAGGGTGATACAGCAGATGACTACGTATCCCGCACTGACTAGTCATCCGATTTAATGACAAAACTTTTCAACTTAATTTCTGCTTCTGTATGGTTTTCCGGACTGATTCAATAGGTTTGACTTCTTTGCAATCAATCGAAAGCATATGCATATAAGATCAACATATAAAATAAACAGCAGTTCCTTTTCTATTTTTTTTTTTTTTTTTTTTTTTTTTTTTTTTTTTTTTTTTTCACGCCACTGTTTTTTTTTATTTTTTTTTATTTTTAAATGAAAACGGTTTTCTTTACCCAAGAAGCAGAAAATACAACTTCTCGGAGAATAAAAGGAAAAGTGTGAAAGCAGTGGAGTGGTTGGCGGAACGGGAAAGCACCATCCTGTAGGATAACAATCATAGCGGGTCGGGACCCGCTCCCGGAAATGGAATCCGTGTACCCCTCTCTTTAATTTAGATAAAAGCATATGTTTCACCATTACAACATTTTATTTATTAATAAAAAGTCATTTCGTTGCGTTCGCCTAGCATCGCGAACGGCGTCTTTTTGTATCGAATACGTTCAACACTCAAATTTGAAATAAGAAGTTTGGTTTTTCCAGCGAGATTGAACGGCGGGATTCAGCATGTTTATGAATGACGTTACTTTTAGAAATAGTCAACGCCTTGGAACGGAAAGTGATTTTTCTTTAAATTTTCAAATTTATTTGAGTTTTCCAAATAACAGAAAATTATTTTTCTCCTCCATTTCCTATTAGATTTCTTTAAATAATGAAGATGGTTCATATACGATATGTTTTATTATGAAAGTTTATTTTCTTAAAAAATGATTTAGGAAAATGGGGATTTTTTTTTTCGCTAAAACGTTTATTAAAAATTAGTTGAAAAATCCTATTCCCTTTTTTTTTAGATTCTTGATAAAAAATAAAAAAAAAGTTCGTAGGGATTATTACCATTATAAAGGTTCAAACTAAGGTATATTAGGATGAATTTTTGAATGAAATAATAAATAGTGAATAATGGTAGCGATATAAAAAAATCTTGCAATTTAAACCGGTTTCGGTTAAGTTAATTAACCCTTAGATTAGTTCATCTACGGTTGAATAGGTCGAGGAAGTTTTATTTTTCATTAGATTAAATAAATTAAAACATTGGAGTGAATCGACAGGGTCGGACACAGCGGGAAGAAAAGAAGGAAATAAAATTCGAACGATGGTTTTTTTCAAATTTCGAAAGGCATATAATTATGAAGATATTTTAATGTAAATGCTGGGAAAGGATAAATTAAGACTTGTATTTAAGCCTAATAGCTGGCTTCAAACACCTTAAATTATCTTTTTAAAATAGTTTTGGCTTAAAAATAAGTATAGTAGTTATTCGAATAGCAATGCTAAAATTAAGTTAGATTTTTGAATTTTATCCGAATTTTATCCAGAATGCCACTATAGCCAATTTGTATAATGGCTATGAATAAATTACTAAATACTTAACTTAGGCAAAATGGCCTTACACTCAAAAAAATGCTGATTTGGGTCTAAGCAGTAAAAATGTTTTGTGTCAAGACTCATGAGTGCTTTGTCGTAATGCATAATGTCGACGAGTTGAGCCATGTTGCTTTGCGGCAAAGCATATTTGCCGCTAAGCAACATCGCTTCTTTTGCGAACGAGACATATTCATTTTTTTGGGTGTACAGAATCGAAACAACCTTTTGAAACAATAGGCCCTTTAACTGCAAACTGCTTAGCCGTATTGCATTTTTTATTGTTCGCCCACTGCTATATGCTAGAAATGCAACGAAGGCTGAAAATGGCATATTGTTGTTATGACATCTTATATATGACGCCACACTTTGTGAATCTGGGAAACAAACTATACAGCCAAAGTCTTATGTCGGAATGCCACCTTTGGAAAAACATTTACTTTAAAAAAAATTGTTAGCTAGATTTGGACAAATCTTTTCCGTTCCAAAATTTTGAAATAGACAATAACTTTCCATCAGAAAGAAAATTATAGTCTGGAATATCTCCTAAAGGAGTAAATTCGCTGGCCAAAAGACATGCGTCTTTTTCTCGAATTTTTTTTTCAAACAAAGGTTTTCACACGATTTTAGTTGGATTTAACGTCATTAACCAGGGTTAACTAGTTAAAGCCAATAAAAATGTTTTGGAAACATCCTGAAGCGCGAGCTTGACGAGCATCTTTTACCAGCGAACGGCACTTTAAACTATGGACCATAAACGTATTCTTCAGTGAAAACATTTACTTCCTAAAATAACGGTAAAGCATCAAAAATACAACGCATTCCAAAGAAATCTTTTATGCACCTACATTCAGCAGAAAAAATTAAAAATAAACTTGAAAAAGAAACTTCTACGAGGAAAAGACCAAACGAAAATCTTCATGATTCATAAATATCCGCAAGGATAAAATGTATCTAAATCGGTGACAGGTAAAATTCAGTTATCTTAATCCCAATATCGTGCCGTCTGGGCAGTACAATAATCAAAAGCCGAGATCCGGTAGCATAAATCGTAAGAAGAAATCTTAATTCAAAAAACTCACAACGTGCAACTTAGCTGAGGGCTCATAACCGAGTGAAATCCCTTCTTTAAGCTGGTTTAAAACGATATCAGGAAAATGGTAGAAAAAAAAATCAAAAAAGCCTTAAAAATTTCTCTATTTAAGGGATATAATACCGGTTGAAACTGTACGTTGTTTTGACGACGCAATAGCTTCGAGCATTACTGATAAAACCAACAATGTCAAGTTGTTGCTTGTCCTTTTCAGCCAGTCCTTGGCTTGATTGACAGGCCGACAAAATACCAAAATGCTTTTCTTCTTTTATTAATTTTAAATTTATAAAACAAAAGCAAATCTTTTCGATAAAACTTTCAGTTTCTCTCATTATGCATATCTATCCTTTTTTTTTCTTTTTTTTGGTATACAGGATCTATAGAATTGGAATCGCCTAACGAAAAACAATGAGTGGTTTACAATGTTCAGCCTATTTCCGAATTTTCCAAAACTTTTTTTACATAAAGTGCAGGCACAAAAACAACGGGCCCTTTGAGAACTCGTGGTCCAAAAAGCCCTGAAAATTGATTTTTTTTTTTTTTTTTTTTTTTTTTTACGTCTTTACAGTTTATACAATACATGACATCTGGATTGTCTTTGACGTCATAAGGGACAACTACTATACGTGACAAAATCTGCAGAATTCTGGGCTTTTACTCTAGACCTGAGAGAAACGATTTTTTATGTTTAAGAGGAATCTTCATCTTGAAGTACTGGTTCCACGACAAAGATTGGCAATCATCGATCATTGAGATCCCAATTTTACAGGCCGACACTCTGAGTAGAGGCGTGGAATCCACACAAACTGGCCACAGAGATTTTTGAGCCAGAGGTATTCTTGCGACCTTGCTTGCGCTTACACTCGATCTTTCCCTGCAGCTAAACTAGACGATATTTTCTTATTTTGAATTATTTCCAAAATATTCAAGCTTTCGGCGCTGGATGTTTTAAAGAAAGCATTTGCTCATATAAGGCAGTTGCTCTTAAAATTTAATTTTTTCTCCAATGCCTTAGTTAACGCCGATTTCTCTGGACCAAAAGAAATACCGTGGCCAAATTAAACCGTTAAATTGTTACCCTGTCCTAAAAGATCTCTCATAAGCTAAGCATGGCAGATGAAATCACTTTTTTTTAAAGACAATCAGCGATATCTATACCTCTAGCACAGTTCGTTCCTTTAAGAGAAAACAGTTGCCTTGGATTTTTATATTAAGGGGTCGTCCATAAATTACGTACTCACGACTTTATCCATTTTAGATCCCCTCCTTCCCCTTCGTAAGCAAAAATAGGCTTCCTCTAATGGAGGCTTAACATTAGCGTAAAATTTTGAACGACCTTCCCCCCCCCCCCCCCCCTTATATGCTTACGTAATTTACGGACGTCCCCTAAGACTTAAGATTTTAGAGATTTACACAATCATTTCTGGTACTTGCCGTGAGATCATGTGAAACGATACCGGAATGCTCAGCACAGCTCGGAACCAACGTAAAACTTTGTGTCTCTCTCAAGTTCTTCCTGTGAGAGCCGATGATTGCTGGGAATGACCACCAAAAATGTTGTCTAGTGCGAGGAGCAATTCATGTCGCCCACTATCTGCTGTTACGCTGCTGAATACAATAACCGGCTCAATTCCTTTCTTTTTTTTTCACAATTCTCAAACACAACACACCAACCTGACGAGCTAACGTCATAAAAAATTTCACATGGATCAGATCACCAGCTCTTTCGTTTAAGCTACTGCATTCGAAATGAAATAGGAAGGTCGAAAAGTTCGCTGGGCCAGTATTACAAGGTTGTATCTGCAGTGTTCAGTTTGACACTAGTTCCTTATGTTTAACGCACGGGAAACTAGTGTCAACCTGAACAGTGCAGATACAACCTTGTAATATTGGCCCAGCGAGTTATTGTTATTCCTCTTTTGAAGGAATAATAGTGTAGGAGTAATAATAAAGAGAAATAAGTGAAATATTTCACTATATTCACCATCTATGTTTAGTAGTAAACATAATCCCTCATGTTTAAAGTACAGAACTGTATTAAAAAAAAATAAAATAAGCTTACAAATTCAACAGTATTTTTTTTTTTTTTTTTAAGTGGCAAATACTGAAATTAATTTCTCTTACAAGAACTATAGCAAGTAGAAGTCAAGGCCAAGGCTATTTATAGAATTCATGTAATTAATAATAGACACATACTCACTAAATAAGTCCACAAAAATTATGAATATTTCACTTTCTTGAACAGTATCACACCATACAGAAGTGCCGATATTTCTTTTATTCCGATATCTTAAGTTTCTTAGGTTTAAATGCAAGCCTCAAAGGCATTATTAAAAAGGATTTAAGGGTTTATACAGTAATAAGCAACACCTTGCCGGTATTTTAAAATCAAAATGCAGCTGCACAGAAAAAAAAAAGGAAAACTTGCTCCCTTTTTTAGGGTTGACAAGATCTTCGTTTTCTATACACAGTTTCAAAATATTAAAACAATGAAACAAGTAAATCTTTTTTAATAGTATCATGGATATAAGCATATTTTTATTTAAAACCTCAGAAAACAGGTATATAGATAACACCCCCGGTAAAAATTATGATAAACAACCGCGATTCAAGGTCATTTATTGTAGAACAGAGAAATATATTTTATTCTTCTTCAATCATCGATGTCGTTTAGTTCGTCAATTCTGTGATTTTTATTTTTATTCTTTTTTTTTTTTTTTTTTTTTTTTTTTGTTGACATTGTGCAATTTAAGGTAAACAATACAGGGTTTTGTGTGCTTTAAAGTGTTATACTATATTTTTATTAGACACAAATACGGTATATTAAGTGAAGCTATTTTTAAGACCAAGTTTAGGCATGACTAGAAATTAATTCCGTAGAACGAAGAAAAAGAAGAATTGCCTACTTACAGGCGTATTTATTAAAATGGCATAAAGAACAGTTCATTTTATTTCAAAACCATCGTCGGCTTAATAATTCTCAGAATGGAAGGGGATGACGGAATATACTCAGAATATCCTATAAAACAAGAATATAGTGATGAATTTGTAAATATCAACTGTGCAGGAAACGAAAATTACAACGAAAAAATAATCAACGAAATGTTAACCCACGAAAGCCATCCTATTTACGACAACATCAGTGAGAGGAATTACATTTTGAGCGAACAAGAATATATGAATGATGCAAAGTCAAGTATTTTTGAGAGCGAAAATGGACATAAGTTATTAGAATTAGGAAGAGTAAGCTCCAGCTACTACGGATGCAGTGCACCGGTACCTCAAAATTCATCTGTTACCTACATCCAACCAATACTACAACCTGTGCAACATCCGTACCCGATTCGTCAACGTGAATTATATGCTCAGGAATATGATTATTACCCTACAACATCTTGGCAGGGAGAAGATTTGCAGACGTGTAATGTACAAGTACAAACGCCTACGTCTACATCTGTTCGTGGTGTAGAAGAATCTCCTGTGACACCATCCAGTAGTACAGGTGAGTTTAATCCATTTAACATATTTGCTCTGATAAATGCAGACATGTAATATAATTTTTTATATTTTAACTGAAAAACATAAAATTATGATTGGTGAGTATTCTTAGAATATCAGGTCCAGGTTTTGTTTGGACGAAGTAAGAATATCGTTTTAGGCTTAAATGAATCAGAGTGGTAATTTTCCTCACCTGAAGGGACATAAGATATATATATATATATATGGAAAGATTACTGAATCAACCGTTACCTGACAAAAAGACTGTGCTTTAAAATGTAACGAACAAAATAATTTTTAATGTTTTTGTGTTTAGAAACGAGTGTTAACAGTTTTTCTCAAATCAGAACCAAGCGAGAAGGCAAAAGGTACCGGTAGTAAAATTATTTTAGAAAAAAGTAGCAGTTTGCAAAACCTTTTTAATCGGAAGAATCGTTTTAAACGCTAAAAACGATTTTTTTGAAGGGCAAGCTACCAAGTCTAAGTCTGCTCCCTTTTTCTTAAAAAATTAAATATCTAAACACACAGCGAATTTTTACCTCTGAAATAATCAAGAAAAACTATTTCAGAAAAAAGAAAAAATGGCCTATAACACATAGACGTATAATCCTGGATGATAGTTAAATTATTGATACCACCAATCATTTTACCACAGAAAAACAAACGTGTAAACGTATATCACAAGGAATAGCCTTGTTAATGGACTACATGGCACCCTAAGATAAGATACATTCCTGTCAATTAATACCGTCTACTGTGATACACAAAAAGGAGAATAGTTTTAAAAAAAAAAAAAAAAAAAAAAAAAAAACTTTCAAAACAAACCAGGATCCCACATCCCATTAAAAAAAATTAAACTGCATTACTTTAACGCTTTTTTAAAACGATTTTCCTTCTAAATAAACGGAAAAGGAAGAAGTTTATGCGTTGGTTCCAAATTAATATAAATTTCAATGAATTAAAGTGAAAAATTATTTTTATAAAAAATTGTCGTCGGTTTTGTGTGGTTGATAATAGGTTTATTAAAGTAGGACAAAAGAAAAATAAAAAGGTTCAGAACAAGGGATGAAATGATCCTTCATTCAATTTTCACCGTGAGAAAAGATCCACATTTTCAGTTTTCACGGGAAATTAAATTTTACTTCCTTCAATTTTCGATACTAACTTTTTTTTTTCTTTTCTTTATAATGTAGGGATTTGTTTCATTTTATTTTTTCCTTAGGTTTTTCTCTCAAAAATGTTTCCTTTTTTTTCCAGATTTTTATTCCGGAACTGAAGGCCACCCGGCAACTGTAACGTCGGTTTCTCAAGGCCACCAGAAAAGAGCAAGAACAGCATACACGAGTCCGCAACTTTTCGAACTCGAAAAAGAATTCCTTTACAACAAATACTTAAGTCGACCCAGACGAATCGAAATGGCAAATCAGTTGAATTTAACCGAAAGGCAAATAAAAATTTGGTTTCAGAATCGCAGAATGAAATTTAAGAAAGAGCAAAAAAATGAGGATAAGCCTTGCAGTCCCTCAGGATCGTCGAATTCTTGTAAACAAAGTCCGAAAGCGTCACCTATTGGTTACCAAGATGATAATCAGTACCAGAGTTACCCCGACGTATCCGACAACGAAATATGTCATAGTTCCACCAATCGACCAAACGATTTTGATAACCATTTAGATTCTGTGGAAATGGATTCGAGAATGAAAGGAACACGATATGACGACGGTTCGCCGTATTTTAGCGCGGGGAATGCTCCGAATTACGTATCTCCATTCGGAAGTCTTTATACTCAAGATGATACGAGTTTACCAATCAACTCATTAAAATCTGGTGAAAATACTTATGACAAAACATAATGAAGGTAAAGGTTGTGCATTAGTTTTAATTTTAAAAAAAATATTTTTCTGATTCATATTGTGATATAGGTTATTTTGCTAAAAAAAAAAAGGAGAGGGACAACCGACTTATTTTTCAGTTTCTAAAGCAAAAAAAAATGTATTCACTGGCAGTAATAAAATTTCAAGGCGATAGGAAAATGTATACTTGTTACAAAAATTGTAAAAAGTCATCCAGATCTATGTAATAATAACAACAATAATAATAACAAATCTGGGATTGAGAGATTGTTTAACCGCTGAAAGAAAAACAGAATACATAGACTGCGTTTGAAATTTCATTGCACGGAACTTAAAAGGATTCCATTTACAAAATACAGGTATAATTGCAAACAATTCTTACGTCATCCATGGAATTGTTAGTATTTGGTTAGTAGTTGATGTAATAAAGGACAAAATTTAAATAATTGCAACACTTTTCAAAGATCTATTTTGAAAGCTTAGTCGGAAATCATTCTTGTTAAGAGCATACTTTGTTTTAATGTCTCGAAACCTAGGTGCAAATAAATGAGTTACATCTATTTTTTAAAAAAGCACGATCTGCTAATTAAATAGTTGAACACTAAATGTAAATGTAACGTTTCGATGGAAAAATAATTTCGTTAGATCAAAAAAACTTATTTATAAATAAAAAGACGACTTTTTTCCATATGAACATTCGGTCTTAAGGTAGAAGTGGAGTAATTATTATCATCGTGCTGCACTGACATTCCTGACCTTTAATATAGGCAAAACAATTGTTTACTTTTAAATTTTTTGCCTGATCCTAAAATACCTTATTTTGGCAACGAATCGAACGGGGAAAAAAGTAAACAATCGGAATCGATATTTTAGATGGACCAAGGCACTTCGTTGGCTACACAAAACCGGACGGTTCACCTTCCGGTTTTTAAAAAAAAAAAAGCTTTTTTAATTAATTTTTTTAATGGTTAATATTGCATTAAATGGGGCGAAACTTATACCAAATTGTTCCTTATTATTAGGAGAAGTCGAATATACATGTTAAATATGTCGGTAAGCTCAAATTACGTCAATATTCGTCAAATTTAATGTATTTGACATAAAAAACAAAATGGCCGATGTAAAAAAACATAAACAATCGGTTTATTTTGCGAATATTGACGTGATTAAGCTTACCGACATATTTAATATATACATTCGACATCTTCTAAAAATAAGGAACAATTTGGTATAAGTTTCGCCCCATTTAATGCAACATTAACCATTAAAAAAATTAATTAAAAAAGCTTTTTTTCAAAAAAAAAAAAAAAAAAAAAAAAAAAAAAAAGTGAAAAAATTACAATTACAAATACTCGTTTTGTTTAAGGTTCTAGTTCGTTTACATAACCGGCCGGCTAGCCGGGCGGTGTACACATTTTAACGATAAAAAAATATTTAAAAAATTTTTTTTTGAATCCAATATTTTATACATGAAAACGGGGCCTAACTGCACCGAAACCGTACCCAAAACGTTTCGTTATGTTCAGAGATAAATTTCCATGATATTAAATGCATGAACAACAGTTAATAGCTCTTATATTTGAAAATATTTAATTGTTTTCGCAAAAAAAAAAAAGAAAAAAAAAAATGTTTATTTCCGAGAGACTAGTGCAGCGCTCTAGCGGTGAAAGCGCGAACTATTTCAACAACAAAAAGAGAAATGGCGTTTTATTTTTTTATTTCGAAAACATTGAAAAAAATTATCAAATTTACGCACAATAAAGCCTTTTTCATACACTTTCAATAACGAATCTTTACCTTTTAAACATAACAAAACGTTTTGTCACGGTTTCGGTGCGATCCGATCTCATTTTAATGTGTAAAATACCGAATCGTAAAAAAAAAAAATTAAACTTTTTTTAATGTTAAAAAATTTTCACCGGCCGGCTGACCGGCCGGTTATGTAAACGAACTAGAACCTTTACATAATTTTTAACGTTAAAAAAAAAAAAAAAAAAAAAAAAAAAAAATTTAAAACTGAAATGAAATTGGAATTTAACTTCCGTTAATCCACCTAAAATAATGATTCTGATTGTTTACGTCCTTTTCGCGTTCAATTCGGTGCCGAAATAAGGTATTTTAGCATCAGGCTAAAAATTTAAAAGTAAACAAATGTTGCGCCTATATAAAAGGACGAGAATGTCAGTCCAGGACGATGATAATAATAATGACCCCAATTCTACCTTAATACATTTTCGCCTTTCGGCTACCGGTTTTTGATAAGTTCAAATATTATTTTTCTAAAGGTAGGACTGCCCCGTGTAGTCATGATATGCCAGTGGTAGTGTGGCCTCTCACAAGCGATAAATCCGGTCATCTACTCCGCCAGGCTAAACACTATCAGTGTCAAGTGTTTTTGGCAGATCTTGCCTTTTGACTAACAACACCTGTCCCAAGTGATCATAATTCGACAAAACTCATTGATTTGCGACTAAATAACGCTCAAGTCTGTGTTGTCCAATTAACTACTTGGTGAAAATTGATTATGAAAGTCTAAAAAAGAGGCTAATATATTGGCATGTCACATAATGCGTCCAATTGGATACATGTTTAGGGCATTCAATCCAAGCACATGTTGGCTAGAGCATGTTTTATAATTTCAATTCCAAAGCAGCAAGAAGGTTCTTCAAGAAACCAAACACCCTTTTGTTGCCTTTTAGTTTCGGAGCAAGAAGTTTTTATATTTTTATTCTTACCTTACATCATCCTTTGCTTTTAAATGAACACCAGAGCCATCACATCGTATATTTAGCATGGAAAACCGAATTTCTTGGTACGAAAAAAGGCTGAGCTTCAAAAAAGTAATCCTTCATTTCTGAAAAATAAAATAAAGCGTATACAAATATTAATCGTCATTGATAACAGGTTTTTTTTAAAACGAGATAATTATATTTGTCTCTGGTTTGGTGGGGTGAATTTTTCTTAACAAAATGAAAAAAAGATTATTCCTTTTTGGAAAAGTTTAATCAAGTTGAAAAAATGACTTTTCTACGGAAGAGGGTGTTCTGGGCTCGGCCGCAGGGATGGTAGTGTGAGCGAGAATTCTCAGAATCATTAAAACCGCTCAAGGAACATTATTGAAATAAGTAAGAAACATTCTTTTTAAGTTTTCCTCCGTCCCAGATTAAAATTTAAACAAAAAACCGATGAAAATGATTTTTTTCTCTTTTCTCATAGAGAGCATTGATATTATGAAATTGAAGAAATGGTTTTAGCGTGTACAAATAGCTTTTTGAGAAATGATTTTTCTGCGGTCTACCCGCAAAAACCACGAAAAACTCTTAACTGAAACTTTTTTTTTTTTTTTTATCCGAAAGGAAGAAAAAAAGTTTGAGAAGGTAGAGCTGATTTGACTTTGAAATGAACAAAAAAAAAGTTGAATGACAATTTGTAAAAGAAATACATTTTCCGGGGATCTAGAAATCGTATGGAAATTAAAAAAAGAAGAAAAAAAAAAGTGAACAAATGAAATTTTAAAAACTTGAAACTCACTTTTTAAAAATTATTCGAAGTATAAAAATATGTTTCTATTTTTTTAGACTAACTTCTCGTACAGTAGTAGTGTTGTAATTTATTCCTATTTTTGCAACTAAAAAACAAAATTTAAATTTTGAAAAAAAAAGAAAAAGATACAGTATCGCAAGTTTCAGGTAAGTAAAACTTATCGAACGATCCAGATAAAAAAAAAAAAAAAAAAAAAAACGAAGAAAAAAAACCGATATTTAAGAATTATTATAACGGCAAGAAAAAGAGCAGCCTCGCGAACATTCCATAAAAGTTTTATGGCAAAAAAAATGTACGAATTTTTCTTCCTTTTTTTTCTTTATCAAGCCGAGTCGGAAAATCAGTTGTTAATAGGATTTTGGAAAAAGATACATCTTGCGAATCGAAAATAAAAGGCATAATCGAGGCACGAAAAATAAGTAAGGTGACATTGTCATCTTAGATTGAAACCAACTTACGTTATTTTTGATAAGGGGATGAAAATGCTTTATCACGGGAGGTATAATGAGAAGTACAAGGGAGTTGAAGGAAGGGGGCCTGAGGGAAGAGGGAGTAAAAACATTTTCATAAAATTAGAAAACTGATAAATATCAAAGGTATTTTCCAATATTTACACATTTTGATTTTCTTCATGGGAAATTTTAAAAGTGATTGTGAATTTCTTCTGGCAAACAGAATTTTTTATAAAATCTTATTTTCGTTAAACATTTTATTTATACAGTGAGACTGCGATTTTTTTTAAAATCGAGATATGAAACATTGTTTTTTTTTAATAGGCCGAAAAAAATTGTTCGTACAAAATAAAAATATTCTACAAACATGATCCAATTTTTAAAATTTTTGTATTAGGATCGTTGGGAAAGAGAAACATGTTATTCACATTAACTTCCTGGAAAATTTAAAAGTTTCGAGATTTTTTTTTTCCCTTCCCCGAAAAACTGAAGATAGGAAAAAAGAAAGACTCAAAGCAATCCAAATTTATGAATACGCCGTTGAAGAGGCGCATATTTTACGTTACTTATCGCGGATTTTCATACAATTTCCTTGTAAGAAGTGTAGGGGATGTTTCCAACCCCCACTTAAGGGTTGTTAAGGGGACTTTAAACCACATTCTGGTATTTAAAATAGTTTATAATGTCAGCTATTTCGTATTCTTTAATACAGTGTTTTGTAAAATACGATATAGTCTTTTGACTTGCCGCCTTCACAAACAGATTTTCTTTTTCAATTTTTTTAATTTATTTATTCTTTTTTTTTTTTTTTTTATCCTACTTTTAATAAGTAATGATGAAATATAAACTTAATATTCTCCAAACTCTCCAAGAGGAAAACGGCGTAGTTAAAAGTTGTGTACCGTAAAAATTGATGTGCTGGCTAAACTTTTTTTTTCTTTCCTTCTTTTGCCGTAAAAAAAAAATATTGGCGATATACAAAAAAATGACGATTAAGTAGTTTAGGCGTGAAGGTATCGATTGCTTTTTTCTTTCTCGAATTAAGATAGGTATTTCATAAATAATAAAGAAAGTTAAAAGAAAAAGTATGGAGTCAAAGTCTAAAATATTATAATTTAGATGAAAGATACTGTCGATACCGTGATCGACAGACATCCCTTGCTGCCTGGCACCCCACATCATTTACAATTCAGTTTCCTTCTCTTCTCTTCTCTTCTCTTCCTTTACCACGCTTCTACTTTCCTTCTAGATGAAAGATCTGAAAAGGAAAATGGAAGCAGGGGTAAGAAAAAAAAACAGCGATTTAATGATCATATTAAAAAAGAAAGAGGAAAAAAAATTTTCACCGTTGCTTTGCCATATAGTTTAAAAAAAAAGCACACACGCTCAGCGACTTTTATCACTGCCTTAAGGATCAAGCGGCATTTTGCTTTTGAATTGAAATAAATGCGGGAAGTAATTACTTGAAAGTGTTGCGTCATGAATCGCGAATAGTGACACCTTATATACTTAGACTAAATTTTAAACTGGATCAAATTCTTGTGTTATTTTGTCGCTGGAAAACTTTTTGCCAGGATTTTCTTTTAATAATTTCGCTGAACTCTGACTTTCCCGACTCTATTCGTATGATGAAGGTCATTGCTTGTTGCTTTGCGAGTTGTTATCTCTGAATTAAGACTCCTCGCGTCATCTGATGACAAGCGTCTTTTTTTTTCTCCTCGACTACCCTTGTGCCCCCTCTAAGCACCTCTTCCCCCGTTTCACTTCCTTGTATCGAGTCTTACAAAAACCAATACCATCTTTTATAAAAATCATTTTTATTTCATTATGTCTATTGAAAGTTGGTTACTTATCTATAACTTTTTTTTTTTTTTTTTTTTTGTGTGTGTTAAAAATTTTCCAAGTTCCTTTCATCAAATATATGATGAAAGGAACTTGGAAAATTTTTAAAATTACATATGTAATTTTTTAACTATTTTCGTTTTCAACATAAATGAGATTTTTGCGTTATCCGATACACATCTATATACAGCTTCTATAAAGGATTCACCTATGTAAAAGTTCAAGGTTTCCTTTAAAAATTGGTCTTCTTCGTTACATTTGAGCAAATAAGAGACATGTCATTTCGAAATATTTCATGAAAAATGTCCAATGCTGAACATATTTTTAACACTAGTTACATCAAAAATCGTTATTCGGTAGAGGTGCCTATGTTGGTCATGAAAATGTATACAATTTGTATACAATTTGTATACAAAATGTATACAAAATGTATACAAAATGCATACAAAATGTATACAAAATGTATACAAAATGTATACTATTTTAATTTGTATACATTTTGTATATAATTAGTATACATTTTGTATACAAAATGTATACAAAATGTATACAAAATGTATACTAATTGTATACAAAATGTATACATTTTGTATGCAATTTTTTTTTGGACCGAGGGAAATTTCAGGCCTGCATTTGAGACCACAAAATTGTATACAATTTGTATACAATTTATACGGAAATTATCGGGAATAGTGGAACAATTTCCGTATAAATTGAATCATTGGAACGAGAATTTAGTCTTAATTAATTTGTATACATTTTGTATACATTTTGTATACAAATTGTATACATTTAGTATACAAATTGTATACATTTAGTATACATTTTGTATACAAATTGTATACATTTAGTATACATTTTGTATACAAATTGTATACATTTAGTATACATTTTGTATACAAATTGTATACATTTTTTTCAGGATCGGGAAATTTCAGACCTGCGTGTTTGAGACCACAAAATGCAAAATGTATGCAAAATATACAGTATAAACATTGTGTACGTCTTATATTTGAAAATGGTGACCCGTAACCGAATTCATAGCGCTCTCGACTCTCAACTATAGATGCGACGAGTCGTGTTTAACTATTCCAGTTCAATGGTCACCACCCCTCGGCAAGCAATGGCATACCGCCGAGCGGCTATTGCCTCCTAAATCTTTTAAAAATAGCCGTCCGGAACCTTCGTTAAACTGTGGTCCCGTATCGAGTAATCGTAATCGAGTTGATTTACATATAATTTATGTACTCCTTCTATACATATTGTTCAACCAATTCAATTAATTCACAACTTTATGCTCCTGCAAGTTCTAGATGTGCTCGTCCTGGAAAATATTAGTAACGTGATGAAAATATTATTAACTGATTCAAGTGATATTAGTACTCGCTTTAATCGCATCCGTACTACATTGAATCGTTCTCAAGGAAACCGCGGGAATAGTTTGTAGTTTGTAGTTTATAGGAAAAAAATGATACTGTCATGGGAAGCATCCGGATATCGGTTGTGTATGAGCTAAGTGAAAAAATAATGGAAAAATGCTTGAGGAATGATTTACGCAGTGATATTACATTAATTTTTTTTTTTTCTTTTTTTTTTTTCAGGAAGCTCTAGACAAAGAGAAGCGACGTAGTAACCAAAATGGATTAATAAAGCCGGGAATTTAGAGAGAAAAAATTAATAAATAAGTAAATAAATAAAAGCTAATTTCAAATGTAACCGGTGCATGCAAAGCTAAGTTATGCAACCGGTGATGCAAATTAAGAGGTCGCTGATTTTAAATCTGAAATTACGTTTTACATAGGGGGCACTGTTGGCCCCCCAGAAAAGAAACAAATCGGTAGGGAACCACATTTTTGCGTTGACAAAACAATAAACTATTACATTTGAAATTAGCTTTTATTTATTTACTTATTTATTAATTTTTTCTCTCTAAATTCCCGGCTTTATTAATCCATTTTGGTTACTACGTCGCTTCTCTTTGTCTAGAGCTTCCTGAGAAAAAAAAAAAAAAAAAAAAAAAATTAATGTAATATCATTGCGTAAATCATTCCTCAAGCATTTTTCCATTATTTTTTCACTTAGCTCATACACAACCGATATCCGGATGCTTCCCATGACAGTATCATTTTTTTCCTATAAACTACAAACTACAAACTATTCCCGCGGTTTCCTTGAGAACGATTCAATGTAGTACGGATGCGATTAAAGCGAGTACTAATATCACTTGAATCAGTTAATAATATTTTCATCACGTTACTAATATTTTCCAGGACGAGCACATCTAGAACTTGCAGGAGCATAAAGTTGTGAATTAATTGAATTGGTTGAACAATATGTATAGAAGGAGTACATAAATTATATGTAAATCAACTCGATTACGATTACTCGATACGGGACCCACAGTTTAACGAAGGTTCCGGACGGCTATTTTTAAAAGATTTAGGAGGCAATAGCCGCTCGGCGGTATGCCATTGCTTGCCGAGGTGGTGACCATTGAACTGGAATAGTTAAACACGACTCGTCGCATCTATAGTTGAGAGTCGAGAGCGCTATGAATTCGGTTACGGGTCACCATTTTCAAATATAAGACGTACACAATGTTTATACTGTATATTTTGCATACATTTTGCATTTTGTGGTCTCAAACACGCAGGTCTGAAATTTCCCGATCCTGAAAAAAATGTATACAATTTGTATACAAAATGTATACAATTTGTATACAAAATGTATACTAAATGTATACATTTTGTATACTAAATGTATACAATTTGTATACAAAATGTATACAAAATGTATACAAATTGTATACAATTTTGTGGTCTCAAATGCAGGCCTGAAATTTCCCTCGGTCCAAAAAAAAATTGCGTACAAAATGTATACATTTTGTATACATTTTGTATACATTTTGTATACATTTTGTATATAAAATGTATACTAATTATATACAAAATGTATACAAATTAAAATAGTATACATTTTGTATACATTTTGTATACATTTTGTATGCATTTTGTATACATTTTGTATACATTTTGTATACATTTTTTATACAAATTGTATACAAATTGTATACATTTTCATGACCAACATAGGCACCTCTACCCGTTATTCATGGAATAAAGAACCTCCATCCACCCCATGCCCCCCGCCTCTAATAAAAATCAATCCAAAAATGTATCTTGAAATTTTGATAGTGTAATTATTTTATTTTTTATCACTCAGTGCGGAAAACTTATTTTTCCACACTAGTGCGTTTTAGAAATACCTTTATTGCGCTGTGCTTTGTGATGAAAAGTAGCTTACAACATAAGAACTGCAAAAGAATGACCCGTCAAGACCTATTTAAAAATCGGCCTCAACGAACAATTATTATTATTATTTTTTTTTTCTTTTTTTTTTCCAGCTCTTGTGTAGTAATATACTATTTTTAAGACAAGTAAAAAATTACTTAAAGCCTATATAATTGCATGTGAAGCCCAAATTTAAAGGCAGAAACAAAATTCAAATTAAACAAAATAATCGATTTTTTATTATGAAAATAAAATATATGTATAATATATACATAAACATGAATAAGAGCCAAACTGTGACATTATTTTCCCTGTCACCAGTTTTATCAAACACTATGCAAATCAACTGCAATTTTAATTCCGCACGAATATGAATTGACTTAGGTCAGGACCAGGCATAAACGGTAAAAGATGTGAATAACAAAAGAGCAAAAGGGATGACACCGAATGATAGATTACTGAAGAATGAAACCACCCTCCTAACTGTCACCCCTATCTGAAGGCAGCTTCGCGATATCCGTTCCATGCATCCCCAAAACGAGATCACGGCGAAGGAATCTAACTGCACCCATAGTTCCTTTGCTGGTAAACGCACATTGACTTTCCTATAATATTTATGATCAGCAAGATGACTTTATTTTATCGAATTAGAAGAGTTTTTAAAATCAACTAAAGCAATAGATAAAAAAAATTAGACGAACTTGCTTCCTTTTATGATTTAAACGAAATAAATAATGACGGAAAGTGGAAAAGTTTGGTGGAAACCATTCAAGAAAATAAATGGGTTACAAAACGATCTGACACGTTTTGTTTATGGCTGAGGGGATGCTGCTCTAGTTGCCAGAGTACAAGGGTGACGCGCCCCCTGCCCTAGCAGCTCACATGGGGCACATAAAAACATTTTACACGCTCCCGTTTTCATTCATAAACAGTTACCTTTTTTTTTCTAAGTTTTCGAATCCCGTTTTTTAATGCAACAAAAATTAAAATTATGACCTTAAAAAAATCTGTATTGAAAGATGGCTTTTCCTCTTATTCGTCAAGTTTCCTCAAAGAGTTGCGGAAGAACGACATATGAAAAAGAAAAGACCCCGAAGAATGTAAATTTAATGAAAACTCCCATTTTTTTCACCCTACTAAAATATTTACGTATTCAAAGTGAGAGTCTAGAATAAGGGGAACCTTCACACTTTCTGCTTCAGAACGTACAAACACACATATACAAGGACACCTGTTTCAAAACGTATGGCTACAATAAATAATCTTTGGTAAGAGAAAAAATAATTTTATGTTCAATGGGGTTCTTTTATATATCATTTTTTACTCCGCGCTTTTCCACTTTACTTTCATCGCACTGTCGAAAATGGAAAGTAGGGATTTTTTTTTCCTTTAAAAGTGAAACGTGCAAAATATATTCCAATTCCTTTTTTTTTTTTTTTTTTTTTCATGGCAAGTTTCTCCAATTCATCATACTCGATAATTTTAATAAACATTTTTCCCCATAAAAATAATAAATAGACTTTAATTGGCAAAAAATAATTTCGAGAAAACTTCGCTAAATGAATGAGTGACAACCCCTAAACACGAGGTTAGACCTTCAAGATGTCGACAGAAGAGGGTTTGAAACTAAAGAAATGAAATAGTGTTGTATGATATTCTCAAGAGAGAAGAAAACCATCCCAGAATTTTCTCAAAGCAGAAATTAATTAGTGCGAAAATACTTTAATAGAATGAGCGGTGAATCCTACATTAAGCTTCCGAGTAAAATCATTTAATTTGTTCTGATTCTGAAAAACTTTTCATTCATATTTTGTTATGAATTGTTTTAGTCGCAGAGGAATACGCATCCAAAAGGTTTATTTAGAATTCTTGCGGCTTTTAAAAAGGGAACTTCATCTTTGGTAAAGTTAAAGCCTTCCTCAAGGAACCAGATCTTATATCCTAAAGATTACTTTCCTGAGACTGCTTGTGATATTCGACTTTTTTTTCCCGCCGATATCAATATAACTTTGTTATCACCGGATTCATTTTTTTTTTAATCTCTGGCGCTATATAAACTTATCTAAAATTTTAAATAAAGATACTGGATCAACAACACGAGGAAATTTGTTTAATAAACAGTTAATTAAGCTACCTCCTCATCTTTAATAGATGCACTATGAGCGATTACCTTTCTCAATCACGAAACAATTCATCATATTTCATTTGTCTTAATAAACAACCGAAATATAAATGATAAAATTCTTTAGCAGAGAACGTGTAAGAGGGATTTAATCGTAAAGGAAGATCCGCTCTTTATAAATTGATTACTCCTTAGTCTAATCAAATAATATCTCCGTTTAAAATCGGGTAAAGAATTTTTTTCATTTTTCACCAAGAAATCAATTTCTTCCCCTAGCTAAATGCTGAGTCATTTAAAAAAAAAAAAAAAAAAAAGGAAAAAAAGCTTAAGTAAAAAATTAAACGGGGATTAAGAAAAAGGAAAACAATAGAGTCTCGAAACGGGATATGATTTTCATTCAGAAAAAAAAAAAAAAAAGATAAATCCAAACGTTTAAACGGAGGGAAATAAAAGTCAAAAGAGGAAGGAAAAAAGTTATTGCTTGTAGAATTTGGCGGTTGTCACTGAGAGAATTATTTTGATTATGCTAATTTTCAGCTTTTCCTACTGCTTCTCTCTCCTTATCTTTGGTTAAAGGCTAGACTTTTTTATGCCCCAACTTTTATTTAAACTTTATATTTCTTTCCCCTCATCTCCGAGTTTTCTTTTTCCCCGTTCCCTTTTTTCCCGACTAGAAAGAAACTCTGCCACATGTTCAGTTAGAAAAACTTTCACTACATTGTCGGCCTTGTTTTTTTTTTCTTTCTCTTTTTTTTTTTTTTTTTTTTTTTTCTCCTCCCGTGAGGTGTTTGGGATGATGTGGAGAAAAAAAAAAGACGAAACAGGGATTTTATAAAAATAAAAGTCTCAAAAACCCTGAAGCCAGTATCGAATGGAAAGGTAAATAACCTTAACAACAACAACAATAATAATAATAACAACTAAAAAAAAAACGCGGATGCATAAAAAAGAAAGAAAAACTTAATTTTAGTTCTAACATATATTGACAGATGATAAATACCGATAAACATAGGTTAGAAGTCAGTAAATGATGATAAACATAAGCGCAATAAATACAGGTCTGTGGTCTTAGTGTCACAGTTGACTAATGACTTACAATACACTGATTTATATTATTATTTATGTTGCCATAAAAGAGTATTGTCTTCAAATTGATTTCCCACCGCTTAAATACCTTTCAGGCGCCTTTTCTAGTCCGGTATCTTTATTTTTTTATTTTTTTATTTTTTTTTAAATTTTTTCTTTTTTTTTTTCTTCACCGACATTTCATTCCAATGTTAATATTTCAAGAAAATAATTCTATCTTTAAAGTGAAAAACATTTAGGTCCTCGGAAGTAAGAATTGAAAGAAAATTTTGTTAAAATTACTGACCATTTTCAAATTTTTGTATTGATATAATAATTTTAAGTGATCAAAATGATCATTCATTTTAATAATATAATTATTTTTATAATATTAATTTTTCTACATCTAGTAATTTTTATTAATTACTAGAATTTGCACACTTGCTGACCAAATACTTTTTATTTTTACACACCAAGTGATTTATTTTTACTAACCAAAATACTAGAGGCAAAAAAAAAAAAAAAAAAAAAAAAAACGTAAGTCCGGAGTTAATTTTACGGCAGTTCGTAAGAATAGGTTGTTTGTTTGGTATTCTGCTCCAAATACAGGTTAGGACCGGCAAAGTTTATTGAAGGGAAGAATCGACTTCAATTTTAAAAATTCAGCCGTCAGAAAAATTAAAAATTACCACCCCTCGGCAGGCAATGGCAATCCACTGCTAAGAAAATCGGTCAAACAGCCATTCGAAACCGGCGTTAAGCGGTAGGTCCCATATACTCTAAGCTCACGGACAGGTATACGCGGGAGGTCGCCACGCTCGTACTCGAGCAAAGGACTCAGTAGGAGAACTGACCAACAAAGTAACTACTCCCTGTTCTGAATTAATCAATGTTGGATCCATATACAGTAGATATTAAAGATTTTCATGCCATAGAATAGAAATGCTTTTAAAAAAACTCTTGGACACCTAGAAAATACCTACGAGCATAAATGACATCGTGACGAATGTGACACTTTGTGTGACACTACGTAAGCGGAGGCTCAACCACATTTTCTTTTCTTCGCATTGCAAAATTTTTTACCATTAAAAATATTTCTCTACTTAAACAACATTTTGAGAAATAAGAGTAAACCAAGCACCCAGAATCTTTGTCTTTACGGAAAACTTTCAAGGAAAAAAAAAAATAAAAATAAAAAAAAGAGAAAATCTTTATCGGGAAGAAAAACCAAACATGAATATTCAAAAATAAGAATCTTGTTCGCGGCTTCTTTATTGCTATTTTGTGGGGGAAGTTTTCTTAAACGGATGCTCTAATTAAGAAGATATCTGTAGTCATTTAACATGCATTCATCAAACAAACTTTTTATTTTTTACATTTCTCTTCTCATTTGAAATTTAAGATGAGGATTTTCCCTATTTTATGTAAGCTGTAGTTGCTTTTTTATTCCCAATAAAGTCGACTCAATTTTCCTTAAATTTTATTCCAAGTGGACGATTTCTAAAACGGCTGTAATGGTTTCATCCATTTTTCCATCCTTTCTTTTCAACAACATTTCTTCCTCCGAAAAAAAAAATTCATTTTCTACATTTTTTTGTTATTTAATTTACTTTTTCCACCCTCTTACCCTTATTTACTTTTTTTTTTCTCCTTCGCTTTTTTTTCCTTTTAAAGGTTCTTTTGTTTTCGATCCGCTTTCTTGATTTTTATTTGCACCATGTAATTCGATTTTTTTATTATTATGATTGAAAGAAGAAGAAGAAGAAGAAAAAAAAAAAAAAAAAAAAAAAAAAGAGTAGGATAAATATAATCTGCTTGCATGATTCCTAAAATTTTTTCGCGGATTTTCGCATACTTCACTCAAGTGGTGAAAAAAAAAAACTTCCCTTTGAATAATTGCTTTTGCGAAAAGAAGGTGAAAGTAGTGTATCTTAAAATACCTCCCACCACAAACTGATATAACAATCTATGGTTATATAACAAAAAGCAAAAGAGGTGAGTCGAAATTTGAAATTCATAAACACAACAGGGTTATCGTAATAAAATCCTAAGACGACGATAAACAAAATATAAAAACAGTAAGGAGAGATCACTGACAAAGTGCCACAATAGAAAGGATCATTTTTCAAAAAGTGATCGTTCAACACAAAGCCTGGTTTTTCTTCGGCAGGGTTTCTAAATTTGAGTACCTATGATATTTTCTCACTGAGAATGAAGACATTTTTAAAAAAAATAATACAATTAAACAATTGTAAAGCAGATAAATGTTTTATTTTTGCCCATTTTAAGTCAAGCGTCGGTTCGGAAATTTTTTGGCTTGAATACGGTTTCATGAAAAAGCTCAAAAGGTAAAATTTTTATGGCATGTAGAAGACGTAGGAACAACTAACGATAATGCAAGGCGTATTTTCTACATTTTTCAGATTATTTCTGAAAAAAGGAGAAGGTGGTAAAGCGTAAGAGTAGGATGATGTGAAAAGAAGCGGAACCAAAGAATATAAAGCGATTCAGATTTTTTTTTATTTTTGGATACGGTTTTCAAACAATACAACATATCAAAACAGAGACCCGGATGATAAAAGAAAGGATGGAAATGGAAAAGATTTTGCGAAAGCTTTTGGTCTTTACACAAATACAGATCTTAAACTATTTCATCCGTTTATTCTTTCATTTATTCGGGTTGGATGTTTTTGAGTCAGCTCAGCTTTACATTTTCGATCATTTTTTTTTTTCTTTTTTTCATTTTTAGGAGGTGTAAGACAAAAATAAACAATTACGCACTGTAAAATATTGTGATGCGCATATTGCGTTTTTACTAGCTTGTTATTCAAAGGGTAAAGTCTGGATTAGATCCGCAAGGGGAAACTGTTGATTCTTAATCAAATAAATGAATCTAATAAAGTGGTACGGAATTTTTTTTTTCTTTTTAAAATCTTTCTTCTTTTAAAATTTCTTTTGGGAAAGTGGAAAAAATCATTTTGGAAAAATAAATAAATGAATAATAATAGCATATTGCCAGAATCGCTTTATGCCGTTAGCAAAAAAAAAAAAAAAAAAAAAAAAAAAAAACTTTGAAGTGCAAAACTGATTTACAAGTTAACGTAGAGTATTTTCTTATCTAAAGGAGTTTATGCAAAAAGCCCGATTTTGTGATCGCAAAACAAAAGTCGGCCCCTTTCAACTCTGACAAACTACTTTATGTATTTTGACCCGTAGAATTCGGAAATGACCATAAAAATTACGTACTGTTGCGGAAAAACCCCGATTTCTGCACACCAATTATAGATTTTGAATTATTATCATTAATTATCAATTGGTCTGGAGATATCGAGTTTTTCGCATAAACCCCAATTGGTCACAAAATCGAACTTTTTGCATAAACCCCTTTGTTATTGAAACCCATTTAATTGTAATATCATGAAAAATATTGCTAAAAAATTGGGAATTCTATGGATTTTTCATTCCCTTTAACCGCGATTTCATAATATTAAGATTTTTTGCAAAAAATTGGCCATAGCTCTTGAATGTGTCAACCTATTTCGCAAAAACTAAGTTGAGATTCGAACAGCATATTTCAGATAAACTTATATCCTACATAACTTCTCACTTTTCAATCATGGAAATTTTTTGTGCGCCAGAAACGTTTTCGCAAACAAACACCAGTCCCGTTACCATTTGAACCAACAGAAAAAAATTAAATAAGGATAATGAATTCGCCCAAATAAAACAGTCGCACCCCATTATTGCTATTGCAAAGCTTGAGCTCTCCGAACAGAGAGCACTAAAGCAAAAAATGAAAATGTGAATCGTATTTACATCCAAATCTTTTCCACCATGCTCATCGAACTTTCCTTTTAATTTTAAAATTCTATCTTTCCCTTTCAATGATTCCTGTGACGCAAACCCCAAGTAAATATTTCTTCTATCTACGAAGAAAAAAAAAATCCTTTCCATGAATATATTGAATCGGTTGCTTTGAATCAAAAAAAAAAAAAAAAAAAAAAAACTTTACGAAAAAAGTAAACATTGAAGTTTCTGTGAATTAAGGGAAGAAAAGAAGATGAAAAAATTGTAAAATGATAGAATTTGAAACTGAGAAAGGTTTATCGGGAAGAGAGGAATCGTATGGAAAACCGTTTTTTCCCTTTTCAAAATTCAAAAAAGAAATCTGACAAAGGAAGTTAGTCGAAAAGAGGGGTTTGGGGGATCGTCGGAGGGGTTGAACAGAGATTTGAAGACACAAAAAGAAAGATGGCTGTGAGGGCCTTCACCACCTGCCGCATTATGCAGAATCAATTTGATACCCTGACGGGGGTGGGGGTTTCTACGGAAAAACTTGAAATTAAAGATTTTTTTTCCTTTGTTTTATTGCGGGCTCGTATTTTATAAGCATTTTAAAAAATTAATATTTTCCATGTTTCCTTTCTTTCAGTTCTGTCCAAGTTAATTTTATACATTTTTTTTCTTTCAGCGATGAAAACATTTTCGATTGTACTTTTTTAATGGCTTCCATTAAAATCCTCGTTCAACATTTTCTTTCACTCAGTAGCGGAGGCGCTTTTTAGGTATAATCTTTCGAAATGGAGAGTCAATTCCAGTTAAGGGGTTTGACCCAAGCCCTTGTGGTCAAATCTTTCATTTTGAGGTTAGTACTGTATTTTATAATGTTAAATCGTAAGGTCCAACACCGAAAAATCGAATAATTAAATAAAAATTATTTTTCTTAAAAACAATATAATGTTAGTTAAAATGACGCCAAAACAATTATCGCGAACCAAATCTATTAAATCTAGTTGTGCGCTTGTGGCAAAAGTTCTTCGCTAACAGAATATGTTTTTCCCCCTCATGTCCAACATTCTATTTTGGCTACAAGACTGAAAAAATCGACTTCCAAATTTCTATTAGATAAAAATTCTTCGCAGTGGAAATAAAAAGTATAGTAACATATATGAGATAAGCGAATATAAAAACGACATCATAAAAAAAGTTAAGACATCGTTTTTGTTGCGAAATATAAGTGGAAATATTGCTAGAACATCCTCACAAAAAAATAGTTTAGCCACAAACTACGAAATAATAAGAAAAAGATCACTCTTGGACCATTTCCTTTTTTTTTTTTTTTTTTTTTTTTTTTTTTTTTTTTTTTTACTTAACGAAATAGCCAGTGGCTTTTCGATTTTCCAGATTTGAAAACATCGCTAATATTTTTTGTGCTTCGAGTGTTATGCTATTTATAAGGTGTGGGGATTTAATTAAAAATTGCGTAACTCGACAAAAACAAGATTGGAGGATCATTTTGTTTCCCCAAAACATTATCGTTGATCGAAGTAGGCATAAGTTTAATAGTATCAAAAAAAGAATTTGTACCGTGCTAGAAATTATCAACGTATTTCTAGTGCCCGATATTGGTTCCTTCCGGATATTGGAGTAGGAAACATTGAAGTGTAATGCAAGTCTTTAACGAATCGGCATCGAATTTACATAACCCGATGAACTCAATGTCGGATCGGATCGTTTCGGATCCGAAATTGGAATTACGGTATCGGAATTATGGGAATTTGACCTTTAAAAAAACGGAATTTTGATTCCGATCCGATGACGGATCGAAGTAGGATTTACGAAATATGTTAATTCAGAGTCGATACGACACGGATTCGCGTTACAATTCGGGCAGGCATCCAGTATTTAATCAAGGATTTATTATATCGATTCGAGTCCGAAAGTTAAAAAAAATTTCTACCAGAGTACAAAAAAAGAATTTATACAAAATAAAAAAAAAAAAAAAAAAAAGATTATACAGTATATTTTTTTTTTTAGTCTGATATGTAAAATTTCAAGTTTGATAACCGCCCCCAGAAATATGGCTAGAATTCTGAGGAAAATACTGTCTGGAAATGTGTAGATCACAAACTTGACTACACCTTGTATTTTATGTAGGTTCAGCCTATTATTATCGTCAATTATTCTTTGTCTATCATCTTCTACCCCCTCTCCGCTCTGCTTTGATTATTTAATGATCACCCAATCTCAGTTTTGTAATACATTTACGAATTTTTCTTTCTTTCTTCCTCTCCCCTTCCTTTAAATCAATACTGAATTATGGTTGTTTCCTTCAAAATGATTTATTACAAACAGAAGTCGTTTTGTCGAAAACATTTCTTGCCTCAAATGTACGAGAGTAATTATTTGATTCTTTTATCATCGCTTTAAGTAATTACAGTATATATGCTATCATTTTATAATAGAAGCCGAGCCGAGAAAAGCTGAAAAGATAAAATTCAGTCAGGGGTTCAAGCTATAGCGTGATCTTTTTAAAAATTTAGAATGCGACTTTTTCGGCTCCGACGCATTTTGATCAATCAAAATTATTTTAGACAGACGCATGTTCTCAGTACTCTGATAGATCAATGGAAATCTATAAAAATCTTAAATTAACATAAATGAAGATATTTCAAAGCCAGCTCAGAAAGATTTAGGTCTATGATAAACCTGGTACAGGCAATGATGACATTTCCCGTACAAGGGCCCTAAGCAATCGTTACAAATTGTCACTTTGTCCGAACTTACTTAAAACGATTAAATAAGCTTATCATTGTCATCACGTATAGACCTCATAAAAAATATCATCGTCCATAACAAGGTTATTCTAAAGAGGGTCAAAGCAAAAGAACTACATCATCCAATATAACACTATGAATGAAAATTCATAAGAGAGGACAGAACCCGAGGCAGGAATTTTTTCTGGCGCCTTTCTTAAAAGAAGCAGAACTTCATTTGAATAGAGAAAAAAAAAGTGAAGTAAATCATCCGACACCAGAGAAATCGGTAAAAACCTTTTAAAAGAAAACAAATTAGAGTTTGACAGGAAAAGGGAAAAAATAAACCTCGAAGGGTTGTAAAGCCCTTCAGGATGGCCATCAGGATGACCTCTTGGCGAAGGGTTCCCTTTCTCGAGGGACTCTTCACTTCAATCCATTCACATTTTTTTTTAAGAAACCGTGCGTTTTTCGAAAATGTTTTTCATCTGACATATCATCGTTAATAATACTACAGTTGTGTAGAATTTTTTTTGCTTCATGTTATGTCGGCAAGAGGGTAGCAACTTGTAAGCAATTTATTGCCGTGGCATTTATTGAAACTAACATGATAGTACGATGGAACCGATATTAATTATTGTTTCCTGAAGGGGTTTTCTTATTAACAAAGCACAAAGTCAATTCAGTAAAAAAATTCTTTCAAAAGAGTCTTTCCTGCAAAAAAAAAAAAAAAAAAAAAAAAAATGGACGAACTTGTCTTCTTTACACCGTAAGATGTTCATATCAGCAAAGGCGTTCAACTGATCCTGCCGTACAAAGCTCAGTAAGAGCAAAACTCAAAAAAGAACTCAAAAAACAAAGGGTTTTTCTCAAGGGTTTTTCTCTGTGGTCCCGTTTAGATTTTAAACGGAATCGGAATCGCTATCGGAATCGATCGGTTCAAAAGTTAAATGGAATCGAAATCGGAATCTGGCTCAAAAATTGGTCAGGATCAGAATTGGCATCGGCATCGAAAAATAATTTTGATTCAAACTGAGCTGAAAAGTATTAATAAAAGCTTTTTACGATTAGTGCATTTCTGGAAATATTAGAGTAAGAATCGGAATCGGCACCACCGAAATATTTTCTAATTGGAATCAGAATCGGACACTTAAATTTTTGTTCTCGAGTAGGAATCGGAATCAGAATCGGCCCGAAAAATATTAAAGAATCTTGGGAATCGGTATCGGAATCGGAACAGCAGTCCTGTTTTTTTTTCAAGTCCTACTTCCCAGCCCATGCCGTTCTTATTAATCAATTGCCTCTTATAACGTCTGCTTGGAAGAGGAAACTACTCATGTAAATTTTCTTAAAATAAAATCGCAAATATATATTTTATTCTCTTCTGAAGTGTGGATGATATTACTCACTAAGTATCACATCCTACACTCCTTCACACTAAATATATATTAAAATCCATAAAAAATAAATTCCGAAGGTTTGAGTTATCGTATTGCAAATAATATAAACTCTTATTCAAAGGCTAAAACGGTTCGAATTCATTATATCTATTAAGAAATAAACCAGGCTTTAAGCTATTACGGCTATTACTAAAATAAATGAAAGGTATCATTATTTAAAGCACTGGTCGGAAAAACTTTTTCAAAGTATGATGATTCAAGTTTTAGTTTTAGTGGTTTAAGAACCTCCTTCCAGGTACGCTTTAATGTCACGTATTAAAGACAAAGTGATATGATTAATAGTAGTAAATCCAATATAATAGTGGATTGTTTCAACGGAAGGATGAATGCATGAAAGAGTTGGAAACAAAGTTTCTAAGTTAGAAACTCATAACTGTCAGACATAGCTAAGTTTCCGACGTGGAACTCGACTAATAAGCAATCCATTTTAACCTTCCATTCTGCTTTCAAAATATTTATTTATTTCTAATAACGCACGCCAAAGCTCTTTTAACTTTTGTAAACTCTTCATTATGGTATGTGAGCAGACTGTAAAACGGTGCTTATAATTTTTTGAGATTTAAAAAAAGTATTGAATATATTTAATCGAAAAAAAAAAAAAACCTTTTACGCCAAAAAAGTCAAGTCAAATTAATCCGGTATGAAAGTAAAATAAATTGAATGTATGAAACATTTTAAAAGTCGACAAATAATCAAATATATAAAGAAAAAAAAAGCAGGGCTATTTGAACTTTGTATAATTAATTGAAGTGCCTAAATATAACATTTTTTATAAAGATATCAAGGTCACCGTTATTACACTAATTACAAGAACCGTGAAGTATGTTATTATCATAATTGTGCAACCATGTTCCTTTAAACATTCAAACAAATTGTTTTTATTTGAACTAGCACCCATGTTGAACATAAGCAACTAAATAGTGCCCTCAAGGTGCAGATTTGATATAATTGTCAGAATAATGTCTCATCTCCCATGAGCTGCCAGGTCATCTAACTTCGGTAAGTCAAGAGATTCGATCCTGGTGATTCGAAAGTTAAAGCAATATCCATGTAAACAAAACTCTACATTGATTAATTGATATCAGTGACATTAATAATAAATATTTAATCGTAAAAAAACGTGTAAACTTATACCTAAATGTCTCAAAAAAAGCGTCTTGCTAATAGTACTAACTTAATAAATAATGAAGGATTCTTCAAACTCAGGTGTTAAGTCGAATTCAAACAAGGAGGCGATAATAAACGTGTAAGGATGAAATATGTTTTGAAAGACATCGGAACATGGACACTATACAAATGAGGTGACGCATCAAAAACCACGTACGAGTAGACACATTTTATTATTCGATGCACGATATCATTACACACACAAACCTTGGATTTTATTTCCCAGATGAAATGCTCGAGCTCTTGAATTCTATACCCCCCCCCCCCCCTCAAAAAAAAAAAAAAAAAAAAAAAAAAGGAATTTATTATTTCAAATAAATTTTGTAACAAAATTTCACGGAAATCTGCCGAAAACCACAAAGCACGGGGAGAAAACTTTGAAATTACAAGTCGAAAATATTGTCGGTCGAAAAGGAAGGAAAATAAACATAAAGTAGTGGTAACAGTGTAAAGTTGTAAAGAGACTAGTTAACAAGTGCCGCACGCCGCAGTCCTACCAACATATGTTTAGCTAAAACCAAGATTTATGTTTATCTATAAAGCACATTAGTGGACCAGTTAAAGGGTTCCGTTTAAAGTTTTGTATATTTTGTGCCTTTATATAAGGTTCAAGTCGCTGATAGCTTCATTTGATCAGTACGTAGTTCTCGCAATTTATTTAAGTTCGAAATTAAAGGAAAAAAAATAGACAAAAAATATCCCTTTAAATAATCATAAACAACCAGGATAAACCAAATTATGATTTTATAAGCCGATAATGTAAACTTTAAATTTACCTTAAAATTTTTTGTCCACCGTTTAGAATATAATTCCGAGAGTTTAATCAAAGCCGAAATAACAGCCAATCCAAAGCAATTTCTGCAATACACTGGTCTTCATGGTCATTCAGCAAACCACATTTATTGATATTCCAAACACAATCAGTGACTGTAACAAGAAAACAAAAGTAAGTTTCATTCATCATGCAGCAGATGACTAATGGGCAGATTAAATGGTTATCTAGTTAATTTCTTAGGTGAGTACATAAGCGATTAATTTTTCTACTAACTTGACTCCACTTTTTTGGTTCCAAAGTACTCAGTCCTAGGATGCTGTCTTAGTGTTGTCGCTGGTGTGATCGGGAGATACAGTATTTGATAGCTGAAAAAAAAAAAAAAATTAAGTTAGAATTTTTTTCACTAATTTTATTACTTGGCGAACAAACTAATGAAACGCTTTTTATTAATAAACTCCGTTTAACATAAGGGACAAAAACTACAATCGTTCCGTATCCTGGAACATAGTCAAGGAGTAAAAATATTTATCAAAAAACGCAGTAAAAAAAAAAATGAAAATATTCTAAATAAAAACTTTAATACAAAAAAAAAAGCCCTATTCCACTGCTCCAGTTTCAAAAGTAGTAAAACATTAATCTCAGTGGAAGTTTAAAAGTTTTTATGATAACATCTACTAATCGGAAATAATAGTCGCTATAATGCGGATTTATTCTTTAATCTTGGGAAACCTTCATCCCGTCTTTTTCCGTTATTAAAAAATTATATACAAATATCTACGAAAGAAAAAAAAGGTCGAAGGCCGTAATGAGAAAAAAAAAATTTTGAATTTCCCTATAAATTAAAAGCAAAAGAAGCCACCGCTTTAACAAGTGAAGATAAAATCAAAATTGAATAAAGAAGTGCTCTCTTATTAGTAGCACGGGGTAACCCTTCTGGTGGTGTTACGTAACTAGGGGATGAGATTCCAGAGGGTGGAGGTGGATGAATTTTGGTATTCACTTCACGTCTTCCGCTGGGAAAATAGTTTGAGTTCGGATGATTGAATCTGAATTGGGGGTTTAGTCTCTTTCGAGGGTAAATTCTAAAATTCTGAGTAATAAATTTAGACGTAGGACGTTTTTTTGTTTTATTTTCACACATTTAATAACCTATCATTTTTAATACTTGAAGGCGTTAAATGGATTTCAGTCTTTAGTAATCAAGACTTTGTGAGGTCTGGAATCATTCGTAAAGGTGTACAAAATGTGTGCATTATAACTGAAGAAAGGAATGCATGTGATCCATCATAATCTGTCAGTGGTGCAACAGTCAATTGTATTACAGGGCTCCTTGTATTTTTGTATTGTTCGTCACTTCATCGATATACGCGAGTCACGGGAGTTGATCAAAAATTTTCCTTCCAGACCAGCGCTTCCTGTAAACGGAAAAAAAAGATGAAACGCAAGATAGCGTTAGATTTAAAAAAAAAAAAAAAAAAAAAAAAAGAAAAAAAACGTGTAGTTGTATTAGATACGGTCTCATGCGATAAAACTAAATGACGCATTTCGGAATGCGATTCCAGTTTAATTTTCTTTGTCCGAACCGACGATTTTACTAAAAAGTCATAATCTACTTAAGTTTTTTTTTTTTTTTTTTTTTTTTTTTTTTTGTCGAATTTATGATTGCGAATAATAAAAGTCTGATTTGAATCCGCCTAACTTTAAAAATGGTTCATGTTGATTTGTTAGTTTTATGTATAGGAATAATTATAATCAAACGTTCTGGTTTATTGAGTCAAAGACTAAACCCTCTATTCGAATTACTTGGCACTGAGAAAGAAAAAAAAAAGTTTTCAAAAAGAAAACATGGCGGGCGGCTCACTTTGATTGCAATTGCAAGTCACTGTGCGGGACCGTTGTACAATCCGTCATGGATACAACTGCTGTCAACGGCACTTCTTCTTTGCTAAAGGTCGAAACCTGCTAAAAAAAAGAAAAAAAAAACCATAAAATTCGTTTCTTTTTCTTAAATCTCCAGAGATTTGCAATCGCAACATATGTGCAGCATATTTTTCATGCATTGTTTGAGTGGGCTGGATTAGTCTTGTGGGATTTGATTAAAAACGTGGTGGGTGATGATTATAAGTGATAATATTATGCCTGCTCATATTATGTTTAACAGACGATATGATTTTTAAGGTAATTTTATTATTCTTGTGAAATGATCTTAGTACTCCTATCACAAAAATTAAAAAATTGTTCTATGAAAAAAAAAAAAAAAAAATCAGCTTATTTACTCCGTTGCTCTAAAAATTGTAATTTGCAGCCATGAACGTCTTCTACATTATCCAACTCAAGACACCCAAAGAGCAAAAAAAAAAAAAAAAAAAAAAAAAGATCCTTAAATTACTCAAAGAAATCCAAACAGCAAATGAAAATCAAGTTATACCCATAAAAATCTTTTTAAAAAGTGGAAAAAAAAGACTTGCACAAGCGAGGGTGAAATCTCAATCGGGGTAATTGCAAAACGAAAAGCTAGGGAATCGAGTTATTTGATCTGTTTTCAGTAAATCAATAAACAAATAATCAATATTGACAGAGACCTGTTGACCGACAGCCTTGTTGACTTAGTTACACAATACAGATTGAACGGTTTAAAAACACTTCATTTAAAAAGGGAGAAACAAGATTATTAGTATATGAATAGAAATTTCGTGTCCATAAAGAGCAATCCCTGTATACAATTGGTCCGTTTATCATCTACGTATTTATCGTCAACCGGACTCTTTATTCAAAACATTCAAATATCATTATTTTCTAAAAAAAAAGCATGAAAATAAAATAACAGAACAAACTTTCTCGTTTCAAGGAATCCTGGCATTAAAAAAAAAGATCCTTAATTACGCAAAAGAATGAGAAAAGGGAAAAACGAAATTATAATTCAGCGATTTACCTTAGTGAAGTGGACATGTTTTTCTTTTTCAGTGACCATATGTTACATATAAAAAGCTTTCTTATTAAAAAGATATTCTAACCATTTTTAATTACGGTTTTAATGAATGCTGAAACTGCTGACACACACGAGGGATCTGCTGCTGGTAAATTACTTTCATTTCTTCTTCTCCCGTTTTACTTTATTATTTCTTACCCCAACCGTATAAAAGGAGATATAATGATAGAGGAAAAAATGTTTCCAAAGTTTATATCAGTATCCCCATCTACAAATTGTTTTTTTTTTTTTTTTTTTTTTTCCTATCGAAGGTGTTTAGTCATGAAATACGATCAAATAATCGAATCTGATTGATCAGTGAATTTTACTTTAAATCGATTCTGTAAAACAATACGTTTTTTTAATACATCCAATATGTATAATTTTTTTTTCGGGCATAGCTTAGTAAAAAGGAACAATGACACCCTATTTTTTTAGTATCTACTTAATCGAAGAGTAGTACTTAAATTCGAACTCCTATTTAACGATCTCCGATTAAATCGTCCAACATTGTGCTCTTTGTAATCCGAAGTCGATTTACTGCTGTGAACCATGTAAGTTATGCTTTCGATTATTCAGATTTAATCTGGTATAATCCCAGAGCAATTCTCAAGGAAAGCACGCATTGGATAAAATAAAATTCGCTGTAACAAAATCTACAAATAAAATCATTTTTGTTGTCTTACGTTTGGAAAAAATCGAGACGAAGGTTTATCGACATGACAAATAAATTAAAATCCGAAGGAGAAAACAATAGTAACTTCTTGATCGTAGCTTGTTTTGATTGATGCTTAAGTTGAATTGAGGTTCCCATAAAAGTGGACAATGTCTCAAGACCTTTGTTGAAAGGGTTAGGGAGATGCAACATGTGTGAATATATAGCCATGTAAATTACACCACCCTCCCTGTAATGCTATAACAACCCTCCGCCGTTCCGCTGACCGCACACCAACCTTCCTTAATCTATTTCTTTGTTATAAAAATACTTTTTCTTCCTTTTTGAAAAACCTACACAAGCTTTCCCCTAACTTCCTATTTCAAAAACAACCGAAAGGAAAATTATTGCTGCATAATTCTTACCCTTTTTTTTTTTTTTTTTTTTTTTTTTACTAATTCTCTTATAGGATTCTTTAACTCTGCATAAAAATTTATGTCAAACCCTGTAAACGGTTTTCGTCATATAAGATCCTACACCATCATGATTTCGTGTTTCCGCTTAAAATTGTTAAAAAATGTGTTTGATCCATGAGAAGGGACGCCCGACGACCATTTTGCGTGTGAGATACGTCACTCAAACGTCAATCAGACCACATATTGTACATCATTGGTTCAGCCATCTTGGTCGCCATATTGTCCTTTCATCTGTCAATCATTTTTCCCTTATCCAACTTCTTGCATTCAAAGTTCCATATGTTTATTATGCCCATATGAATTTTTTCCCCCCACTTTCATGCTGCCAACTTGCATAACAGCTTTTACTCTCCCATTACAATTATATGTATCCTGAGTAAAAAAGGTCAGTAGCGACATAAAATGACCTTGATCGTAGAGATAATTCTTTGATGGTGCTTTTAACCTTCCGCATCCGTTTATGTTCCGGCTTCCGATTTGATCCTATCAAAAAAATACCAAAAAAAAAAAAAAGCTTATTGAAAAGCAAAATGATTATCTGATCAATTACCGACATGGATACCTCGTTTAAAAGATTAGTAATGCCACTTTAGGGATCATTTAAATTGATAGATTCATGTCGCTGCAAATGTTAAAAAAAAAAAATAATGCCGCATTTACTGATGGACACGGCATGGAGTGACTAACTCTATTTAAATTTTGTATTTCAGGGAGAAACATCTCAAATCAGGCTTTGGATGAATTCCAAAGTTTAATTCTAAAAAAAATGAATTGAGATTGAATTAAATTTCGAGGGCATTATATGGCTATTTTTGACCCCCTCTCCACCTGAGCTAAATATAGTAGTTTCCCTGTCTATTTGACTCAGTAAAAATTTAATAAAGTCTCAGTTTCTTCATTGAGCAATTTTAGTTTTCTTTAGGATGAAAATACTGTTTACAATTTACGAAATCGCAGAATAAAGTGCTATTGGTGATTCAAAATTTGAATATCTGATACAATGAGACATGTGCGGGAAAGATCATGAGATGCGTTTGAATGAAGTATGGAAAAAATGTTTTCCGTTCGGTTAAAGAGTGCAAATTCACTATGGAATGTTGGACCAATATGTTGGTACAACAAGTTGGACAAACATGTTATACCAACTTGTTGGAATGTTGGACGAACTTGTTGTACCAACATGTTTAACAAGCGAATGTATCGACTATTGCAGAATTTACTCCTACGCCAAAATTAGATTGGAATGTTGGTACAACATGTTGGTCCAACATTCCATCATGAATTTGCACCCAAAGGGGAAAAAAGGAAAAAAAAGGTTTTCCATTCGGTCCTAAATCCTTTCTTATCATATTTTAAATTTTAAATCAGCAAATTATACGTTGAACTAGTTTTGGTCCTTGCATTTTAATGTCTTGAGCTGGTCCTGCGTCTCCACATGATACAAGGTACAATCTGTGATAGTAAAAATACTCGCTAGCGAGTTGCGAAACAGGTAAGGGCTTGTCCACGGATCCCTTCGTCACAGTGAGTCACAAGTGTAATGGAGATACATGCATAGCTTATGGATCCCCATTACACTTGTGACAAGGGGATCCGTGGACAAATCGTAAGTTAAATACTGTAAACATGAGATAGTGAGATAGTTTACTAGCGAATATTTTTTGGCCGCTTTTAAAAGATAGTCTACTCTCTTTTATTTGGATGCCCTGTTTCATATTGTTAAAAAAAAAGAATCAGCAGTCGACGATCATGGAAAGAGTAAATTCCAACCTCATCCTCGCGGTGAGCGCATTTTTATGCGTGCAGATAGTTTTTCCGCGAAGAAAAACGTACGTGAAAAAAAAGAAATGAAAGAAAAATATGGGTGAGATCATGGATACGTAGGAAAAAATATTATGGTGCGTCATCTAACCTGTTAAAAGAGTTATCGAAAGAAGACCGAAGCGAATACCGAAAATGCCTAAGACTAACTTCAGAGAAATTTAATGTACTTTTGGATTTGGCGTCCCCGTTAATAACGGAAAAAGACATAGCCATGAGAGCGGCTATTTCAGCTAGGCTAAAACTGGAAATAACCTTTAGGTTAGTTAAATTTTAGGGGTAAATTAATTCATTTTCTTTCCTTATTTTTTTCCGTTTAATATTTCCTTACTACCCGACCTCAGAATACAAAGAACGTAAATGGAGATAAAGAAATCAGTAAACTATTGCTTATACGTTAAACATAGCAGCAACGTGTCAATTGGAAAATCGATTTACGTCCTTTGTGTTGTGAGGTCGCGGCTATGTATCATTTCGATACTTGGCGACGGGTGACACATTTTGGACCCTTCAGTACCTTTATTGAGTGCCTGAACCAACTATTTCGAAGTTTATCCCAGATGTCCTTGACGCAATCACCAAGGTTTTGAAAGATTACATTAAGATTCGCCCCTGATATGTTCAGTATACTATTTCTATAAGTATTTTATATCCAAGAATTCTTGGATAAAAACTATTATTTTTTTTCTATTCCTTACTTTCACACTGTTTATAATTCAAAGTCATTTTAATAAGAAATTTTTCCCATATACACGACAGACATAAAATATAGATAACGGAACGCATAAAATGTACGAAGTCGTCGGGAGATATGACCAAGTGAAACTGTTTTTTTTTTTTTTTTTTTTTTTCTAATTCCTTTTACAATCGCATAAAAATAAATGACCAACTACTATCTCAAAAAATCATGCATATTATTCCATGCGGATAGTTACTAGCGCGAAAATTTAAAAAGAAAAAATCAGTAAAGGTATGTTTGGCGTTATACATAAGTCGTCTATCTAAGAAAGGATAGAGATAGCAAAATTTAAAGCATTCGAGACGAAGGAGACTTAGGCTGCGAAAAAAAGAGAAAAGAATCAAACAAAAAATCGACCGCGCAAAACTTTTTGTTAAAAAAAAAAAAAAAAAAAAAAAAAAATTAAAACTACTCATAAATATGGGCATTTTTCCGATTCCAATTTTACCAGAATATTCAAAATCGAATCTGGCATTGTAAATTGTATCCAAATTTTGCTTAAAAAATTTTTTTCTTCAAGTACAGAGTGCCTTCACTCTGTACTTGAAGAAAAAAAATATTAAAATGTGATCATAGGAGCTGAAATAAAGTTGCCACTATACCATGGCACAAGCTTAAATTCTTATATAAAAATTCTGTACCAGTATAAAAGTTTTAAAAAAGACGTTTTTTCGAGGTGGGAAGTATGATCTACAGGTGGCTTAGAATTTAAAATACAATAGATCAAACGATCTGTATCGTCTTGCTGACAGTTGTTATTTGCCTTATATGAGGAAAATTACACATGATTAACTTCTTAGGACTCGTAATTATTTGATGCAAATAATCGTTCAGTACTTTATTAGAAAATAGAAATGACGGTTATTGCTAATAAATCATTTAGGGAAAAAAAATCAGACGAAATTCACTTTTACTGAAGGACAAATTACGATTTATCAATGAACAATCGCGTCGACTTTTTTATCTAGGTTTTTCACAAGGCACGTATCATGAAACGCAGTTAGCAAGAAAAAAAAAAAAGGTCCCCGTGAACAACTAAATATAATAAATCAAATTTTTTAAAAAATGTTCAAACAAATTATTTTAATAGTTTCAATAACAATAACAAAAAAAGTTTGAAATGTAGCGTGCTTAACAGCGATTTATTAAAAAAAATGGCGCTAGAAAACAAAAAAAAACCGTTATCAGTAAGGTAAAATCAGTGGCAAGCGAGTGATTTGGCCTGTACGCTAAACAAAGGCGGTTTGATAAACGAAGGGACAAAAGATTCTACAGGTGAACACGATATTCCGCCATTTGTGTAAGCAACCATTTTGTAAAACTCAATCTGTTTCGATCACAGCCTTCTGATAACAAATTTAATATATATTAATAGCGAGTATAATCAATAGGTTTCGACTAATATCTAGTCTGTTATTTTGCACGTGTCTTTTCCATATCTTTTAGTATCAATTTCACTGAGCACTCAGATTATTTACCTTTTTTGTCAGGGCTATACATTTTGAAAAATAATGATGGGATATTATACCTACACTGCTGTAATTAATTCATTAATCGATCGCACCAATATAATATTTTAAAAAGAGATCTTTACATTAACTCAGCAACCTTTTAGTTCTACTGCAGGCAATAACATTTCTCATAATGATTGTATGCAATAGTAATACTTAGCTTATAGCTACAGTCAGTGATCCAAAAGCGATCATACGGTAAGAATAAGTATTGCTATCTGCAGATCAACAATAAGATATATGATCGTGTATAACTGGCGTAAATCATCGTATGTGTCGGTCGGTAATGGCGTTACGTCATCATATGCACAAATTCAACATTAATACATATCGGGAGGCCTGACCGATCCAAGAGTTTGAAGAGAGAGCAAAGAGGCTTAGTCCTTCGGATGAGGGGTTTGTTCCCGTCAGACTTTTGTTTACTTATGTTCTTTCAAACTTTCACGTAGAAATTGTCATTTGAAGCCACATACGGAACTTTGAGCCCCTATGTTCTCTCAAGTTGACTATGGGTCTGAGCGGAAGGTACCTCGAAGAAAGATAAAAAGAGCTAAAATTTACTGCATTTGTCAAGCCTTACGTAATTCAATACTTTATTCAATGATTTGATTAAAACAAAATACAACGCGGGGCAGAAAAAAGTGGGCTCTTTTCACGGTTCTGAACCAGGGGTCCGAATCCGATGCCGGTGCCTGCCGCGGCCGGCTGAAATCTCGGGTCGATGCCAATGCCGATGCGGCATCGGCATCGGCCAAAATTTTCAAGCTATGGGCCCCTGTTCTAAACTTTCGAGTTAAAAAAAAAAAAAAATTGAAAAAATTTGAACGTTTCAATTTTTTGGGTTACTGACCTTTTTTCTCTGCCGCTAAATCGTGTAAAAATAAATAGAAACTTTGCTCGTACGATTTCATTTAGACAAGTTAGAAGCTTTGGCTGAAAATAATATTTTCTGTTTTCAGCAATACGCTTAAAAAAATTATTTTAAAAGCACATTAAATATATTCTTTTTAAAACTAGGAAGTTCAGAACTCTGGAAAGCATAACCTTAAACCAATGATCAGGGTTTGGACTGATCGCGGTTTTTCTCTGATAAAAACTATCAAGCATATCGTATTTAATCAATGGTTGGACCGTTGCAGAATGTCCTACTTCCATGTATTTAAAAAGATCTTAAAAAGTTCAAATACTTTTTTAATTTTTTCTTGTTCGGCATTTGTAATTACTTGAAGTACACACTTTAGTGATCAAACTGAACCATAAACGAAAATTCCAATCAGTGTTCCACACTCGTAGATTCTCCATCACTCCATTAATAAGATAATCAATCGCTTTACTTCATGATAAAACATGGTATGGGCGATAGTACTTTTTTTTTTCAACTAAAGAGATTAAAAGTAAAAAACGTTTTTCCTCAATTTTTTTTATTGGAAAATATTCAGCAATAAAATGTTTTAAATTCCGTATAAAATGTTTTTTTTTAACTCGCAATCACGGCTTTAAGAATAAAATAAAAAATGGAATTTTTATGCAAATCAGAAAAGCATAATCTGACGGATGGATAGTGTCGAACTTTGAAACAGACGGAAGTGACGTTTTAGTTCATCTGTCATTGGAATGGAACCGGAAGCGTAACAAAACCACAGCAGTAAGAGACATTCTACTTGTTGGATGACTCTTTATAATATCCCATCAGATACCACTGTGATTTGATATCGAAATGACGATTTTCCACTGAGCAACAAACGACTTTCCCAGTCATTTTGGAATGTTTTCCATCCCCCTACATGGGGTGGTTATATAAATGACGTTCCTATATGAAAAGAAACTAGGCTTGGATTTTGTTTGTAATATACATCAAACTCTCGTATGGTCGTCTTCAATTTTGTCATTTGATTTATTGCAATAATAGTCATATTTTGCTACCTCGTAAATGCCACCACTCATTCAAAAGCTGTGCGAATACCGTCGGAAAAAAAAAAAAAAAAAAAAACTATTTGCATAATAATCATTCGATTTCTTTCCTCTTTATTTTAGACGGCTATCGTACTTTCCTATCAAATCACTTTTCATCGATGCATAGGCAAGCCATTTATTTTTCAGGAATTATGAATAGCATATTTTGAGTTATTCAACTGAACTTGTATCTAAAGAAAAGGTGTATGTAATTTTTTCCCTTGATTTAATTTTCACGAAGAAGAAAACTGCATTTCTAGATAACTTTTTATATCAAAATTTCGGCGAAATAAAAACAAAGATAAGTCCATAAACTAGGGACTAAGAACAAGTAGAGCAATCGGTACTCGGATCCCAGAACTTAAAATTTTGGGCGTGTTTTGTACGTCCATCTAAAAGTATATCTTAAAATTTTGGTTATTGTGTGTTAGCATTTGATTTCGACCTACTGAAAAAACAGAAGAGGAGGTCCAGTATCTTTGCGCCCAAATTATAATGACATCAACGCAACAAGGTAGATCTGAAGAGGAAAAAGTATAAGTATTAGACACTTCTTAAATATTTTTGGTTTTACAACATGAAACCCCCCAACCTGAGAGATCATACGATATTATTTTCATCATTCATTCGAGTTAGATAAATTCCCCCGTACGTACCAAAATTGCCAATAACAAGAATAAAATCTTTCGGCTTCATACATCCTTAGCTAGAACTACTAGTGTTGTCAGATTCACTGAAATTTCTATGATGCAAGGCAATTTTGAGCCTTTCATGAAAATCCAAAAAATTTTAAACAGAATTCAAGGAATTTCGAGTAAAAAAAAAGCAGATTTACGATTTTTTTGGTTCATGGAAATTTTGGTACCTATTTTTTGCTACTTTTCGGCAAGCTAACATAAGATACATCATCTGATAGAGATTTTGAGTGGGAACGATTTCGGATTCGGACCAATGTCCTTTTCCATGTCGAATAATTATTCTGGAACGTAACGCAGATCGATCTTGATTCAATTCGAATCCATATCGAATAACGAATCGACCTGGATTAGGCAAAGATAAGCGTTACGTTCCATTATGATTTTCTGATATTAGCTTAGCCCATTTCTAACATAATACCATACGTCAATTTATACACAACTGAAGTAAATAATTAAATCTTATAGTATATTTCAACCATAATGCACAATGATAAATCATCAGTGCCTCCAAACTGTCTCGACTTCTGACATTTTTCATCGATTTGATACAAAGAAATCGCAAGCAAAGAAAATGCAATACAACTTGGAACAGGGCCAAACTTAGGCTCACTCTCAGGCTCAGGCTTAGGCTCACGCTAACGCAAACGCAATGTCAAAGGGGTTTATGCAAAAAGCATAAAATCTCTTATGTTTTTTCTGTAGGTCGAAATCAAATAACCAAATCCAACCTAATACACAACAACCAAAATTTTAAGTTCTGTGATCTGAGTACCGATTGCCCTACTTGTTCTTTGTGATTCTTTGACCCGTCATGTAAAACTATCACACAATCCGTGTGATGTTATTACAACCTGTGATGATATCACACAAAATTTCTAATTATTACAACAATTTTTTTTTTTTTTTTTTGCATTTTTCTACACCCATACAGGACTTTCATGTCCTTATCACGCTCTAAGTGCGATACATATGGGTTCTGATCAACTTTGAAAAGGCTCAACGCTGAGATCCAATCACAAAATCAGGCTTTTGCATAAACCCGTTTTAACTATGATTCTGATTTTGTGGACAGAAAGAAACGAAAACTAAACAACCAACTATTCGGATAATTGTATAATGAAGATATGGAATTACATATTACTATAAATTCGTATCAGCACCGATATATGTTTCGCGATCAACATACTTCTAATGGAAACTCCACCAAAAATTCTAATCGAAAAGACAAAAAAAGATATGCTACTCGGAAACTGAGTCGATAAATGTTGAATTAAGAAGAAAGGGATTTAAAAAGAGAGAAAAAGGATGAAAGAGGAAAACATTTCTCAAAGTTTTGAGACCTGATATTACGCATCAACATTAAGTCAAGGACGTTGAACGTATTAGTACTCCCCGCAATTAATAAAGAGTGAAATTTCGAATTCACGAAACCACGTGATGTTTTGACTGACTTGACATTCATTATCAGACAACTAAAATCAAGCTTTCGCTTTTTGAAATTTAGGGCTTTGGGCTTTCCTTTATTCCAACTTGGTAATAAAAAAAATCGATGGATTACAATTAGTGATAAAAAAAAAGCGGCGACAAAAACCCAGCATGGCAAAAGACATATACGTTCATTAAACCAATCATATTCATATTTTCAATTCATTGAAACATAAATTATAGGTAGTCTTTGATTGTTGACCAACATATATAATTTTAATTTATAAGCCTAATAGTTCAAAAAAGAACCTTAAAACTTGGAAAAAAAAATTTCAACTGTCTTAAACGATTAACAATACCAAAGATCAACACATAAAAAAAAACTACGTCGGGGTATGTTCGATAATTAAATGAATAAAAAAAACGTACCTTATTTTTTTGTCGTCATCTAAAGGTAACTTACGGAGATAAGAGGTTTTACTTCCATGTAAAAAGTATCACTTTTTCAGTCCTGTACTAGTAGTAAGCATAAGGCCGTCTTTATCTAGCATTGCCAGCCTCAAACGTAATCGAAAGATTTTCGTAAAATGATGGAAAGCAACAAGGGAGTTGTATTAGACGTCCCGCCAGCTTAGATTGATTCGATGAAAAGTTCAAACTGGAAATGAAATAGCGACGCATTGGAGTACCTCACCGCGCATCCTCAACTTAGAATCAAAACCAAGGCAAACTTATTCAAAAACAGTAGAATCAAGCTGAAAATAATAGGTTAGAAAACTTCTGGATGGGTTACTCGAATCGTGCACGTCGGCGAGTTTTGTCATTGGTTAAAGCTTCAGTCTGAACTGATCACGTGACAACTATTTTTATACATACGTATTCATGCTGTTTTTTTTCTTCTTATTAGTTTTTTTCTTTTTATTAAAAAAAATGTTGAATTTTATTTTACCTTTTAGATAACAATATTTTAGTTGTTTTTCATGCGTGTTCGTGGACAATTCGATGGTAAAAGAAAGGAAAAAGAGTGAAAATGTTGTGATTCCTCAAGAAAATTTGAAAAGTAAACAAAAGGATGAAAATTCCTTGTGCCGCGATGATAGTATGTGAGAGGTTATAGTTTGTTTCAATCGGGTTCCGTCGGATTCAGTTCGCGGGTATTTTTTCGAGTTACCGGCTTTTTTAAATCTTGTTATCGAGGCTTTGATTTAAACATCTGGTCTCAAACCTTTGGAGATGACAACGGTATCTACTCAATTTTGGATCTTTTGATATCATTCTTCACCATTGATGCATCAGTTAAAAATAGAAAACCTTAAAAATTGCGTGAGCCTAAAAAAATCTTGTACAATTATTTAATGAAAACTGCAGACGCCAGAAGGATTACTACTATGGACTGAGGCAAACCAAGAGATAACGAGCTTTCGAATAAGCCGGATATTTATTCAAAGCCATATTCCTAAGTAATTGTACAAAATTTTTAAAGGCACTTATTACCGAAAACACCGTCGACTTCTATCTACCCCCTTACATCAACAAAACTTAAATTTCGTACGCTTTTGTTCTGCCTTTTTCTTATTCTTTTCACTTCCAAAAAATTTGAATAAAACATATCGCTTGCCATTTTTATTACCGAGAAAAATGCAAGCCCACATTACCGCCGGTACAATAATGGCATACCAGTACCGCATTAATAAAAATGAATCAACTTTTTAGGATGCACCGATCAAAATTCAAAATAAATTATAGGCAAAAGGAATGCACTAACAGTTTTCTTTCATCATATAATCTAAAGGCAACTTCCCTTCTGTCAGTAGAAAATCCCCGAGATCTATTTTCCAATTTCCATCAGAAGCTTTAAGCGCTGAGCACCCCTGCCCTCTCTTTTTTAAATTCATCCCAACTTTTTTAAATTCTTTGAATTTTTATTTCTTTTCTTTATCTTCCTCTTTCTGGTTAAAGGAGTAAATTTGATGTCGCATTCAATCGAAAGAATATTAATGGAGAAAAAATCAAAGAAATTATTTTAACAATCAAAAACGTTTAGCCGGAACCAACCCTCATAATCGGATTTTATATTCGCAAGTCATGATGATTTTTTATAAAAGATTCAACAAGGGATGTCAAGTGTGCAAAAAAAAAAAAAAGACTTGGGAAATTTAAAAAATGGATAACAACACTTCATAAAAATTTGTGTTCCAAATTTATAACCGACGGCTGATGAATATCATAAAACCCTAAAGCTATGTAAGCTTTACAAAGAAAATTGTGCAATATTTCTAAAATAAGGGTTCTGTTGATATATTTAAATAGATATGGGATATCCGAAGCACCTAGGGAAAAAAAAACATTTTCGTGTGACATCAATATATAGAACGAGGAAAAATATGTGAAGATTTATAAAAAATATGAACCCTTTTCTTTAAACGTAGCAAGAGGTAAATTTTCATACTGCAGTTTAACTAAAAAAAAAGGACGGAAAATCCTCCGGTTCAGTTACACTTTAAATGTATTTGATTTTAGGAAACAGCAGCCTAGCAGGTTAATGTCCTATCCATTCAAATCGTATTTTACCTTTTGCATAATTACTTAGATCAAGAAGTGATCGGCCTTATAATTGACACGCATAACAACATTCAAATGCAATGAAACCATTACTTGTAACTTCTATGCAGCCGGAAATTCCGTCTTTTTCCGAGTTCAAAGAGCAAATGCCGTTAGTAATTTACTCTTCCCGATTATTTATTTTTGTGAGAAATTTTTAGTCGAAAACCTTTGCAATTTAAGAGCTTTATTCAGGCAACGTCATTAATTTAAAAAATCATCAAAACGGGGTTAAAAGTAACAGTTTTCAAAACATCAAACAATTTTTTGCTTTCTATCTTAAAGTTATGAATGGTAGATACAGTAGAATCATGTGCCTTTTTTCTTAAATATTTTAAGTGGGCAAAACTACCAAATATCTACATATATTTAACATCTCAACTATTTTATAAAAAAAAAAAGTTCGTTATTAGAACCAGAAAAAAAATCGAATGATCGTATAAGCTATAAAATCATATCAATATTTTTTAAATTCATGAAGAAATGATTTGGTTTTCAGAACCAGAAAAACGAACCGATTCTCGGTAATGGTAGCCAAATGCTGAAAACATTTTTTTTTTTTTTTGAAATTTTTTTTCACCGTTTACCTGCCCCAAATAATGTTATCTGGTTCCAACTACAAATTAAAACTTCTTTAGAGTAAATGAACTAAAAATTGTCCAAATTTTAAATGCATTCGCAATGCATTCTAGTAATGGTAAGCCTCTTTTTTCCCGCTTTTTAGCTATTTTACACAAACCTAACCACTTTGGTCTCTTCCTAATAAGGTGATCCATGGGTAAAACTCAACTTTATTTTCAATATATGACTCTTAAACTATTTCTGATTTTTTTAAATTTAGATTATCGGGGGAGAAAAATACAACCTATGTTATTTGAGTAGTTGGGATAAGCGAAACGTAGAACAGTGCAGACTTTCTTCATTAGTAGAAGAAACCAACCCCAACGGGGTCAATAATCAAATAAAAAGAAGATAAAAATGTTATCACACCTAAACTGAAGTAAAAATTGAAAATGCAATATTTTTACATAGAAAAGTTATAAAAGAAGAAGCTGAAGTCACAGATACATGATAACAAACCCAACCAGAACTAAGCATTTCCGTTTACAAAATAGTGTGAAAAAAAAAATTGCTTTGCATGGGTGTGCATAGCGTGTACAATAAGATAAAATGTATACATTTAAACGCGGTTAAAAAACTGCAATTGCAAAAGAAGAAAGATAAAAATGGCTGGATGAGTATTTTTAACGTCTAGAATATAATCAAGAAAATTATTGGAAATTATCTTTAAAATGTATGAGAGAGCACAAAGTTAACAGGAAACCCCTAAGAATCCAGAAATGATGTCAATAAGAAGGGAAGGTTTTCTTCTTGCAGCCTTCGCTTATTTGATTCAAATATATGTCTTCTAAGACATACATTTGAGCCAAATATGTAAAGGAAAATGCAAACAGTTACAGTTATTTAACCAGTAAACTTACTATTCAGTTACCTCATTTATCTTCGATTTTAAAATTAATAGTTAAGGGCAATCAAGTAGTACATCAGCACCTTAGACATGGAATGGGGGAAGGGGGCTTAGGGGGGAGAGGTTTACCAAATACTTGCAGTAAAGGTTATCAATCTGTTGAATCTCCGTAAAGTCTATTGTTTGCTGATTGGGAAGAAGGATTCAAACATTACACTGGTACGATACTTGAATGGTCCTTTACTACAAACAATAATTTCCATGTCAGGATAAAACTCGACCAACTGTAAAAAAAAAAAAATTGAAGGAGTTTTCTAGTAAGCTTACATTAAAGCAGTTTTCTTCCAATAAAGTTCTTATGGATTTAGTCGAGTTCTACTCTGACATACAGAATTAATAACTAATATTTTTTCGAATTAATGACATCAATTTAGCCCTAAGTTTTAAAAATATTTGAGGATTTAAAAACCATAATTGAAAAAAAATCCATTTTAGCTACGATTATCTTACGGTTATAGCTTTATTTCCACTTCCTAATCAATGCCATATTAACATCTAAATTTTGTATTTAAAACCGGCATTCCGGCATTATCGTCAGCATTATGTATTATTCTTTACTGAGATTAAGAGTGATTCCATGAGTATTATTATTTTCAAAATGTGGCATATTTACTACTGCTCAACTTATCCTGCCCTTCTAAAAGTTGCAGAAATACAGAATAACATTTTTGACAACTTCCCTCCATTCGACTTCAAAGAAAATGATTACTAATATTGCTTAATACTACATTGATGAAATCCAGTCCGCAGGGATGCCCTGGCTCATCTAGGTCTCTCCTAATTTCTTCATCTCTATATCTTTGAAGTATAACAAAGGCAGAACAAAACTGCATAGTAACCAATTTTCTCAAAAAATTATACTGCTGTATTAAATGAGTAATATTTGATGACGATTCCCACCTATTTTAACGAAGTTGTGCTTTTCAACAAGCTAGATAGCTTGCAGGTTTGCTAAAAAATGGCACAAAAATATCGCCATTCTTGCAAGTTTCAATTAATTCTGGTGCTTCCAAGTTTTTCAACAATATTCCTTGCCTACTCTTTCACACCCTTTAATGATTTTAAGATTTTATTACTTCACTTTTCACTGGAAAATCATTTTGCTCTCTTTTATTTCCCCAATGTCCTAAGGAAATTATTAAGGGTGATAGGTCCTTGGCAGGTCCATCATCCTTTTCGGTAGACCATTAAACCATTAAAAGAAGAACAATAGAATACCGGCCGTATGAAATGACAGAAGGAATCAATTTCAATTTCAGATCGACGATGAGATAGCTAAAAACTCAAAAAAGAAATCAATAATTTAATAGAAAAACAAAATAATGTTATTTTTTAACATAAACCGCAAGGATTAGTACGAGTAATATTAAGGTGAATAGAACAATAGTAAAATATATAACAGAGTGAAAAAAACTTATTACAAATGAAAAAGATAATAAAACCATGAAGATTTAAATTTAAATTCAATTTGTGAACGATCAGATCGGTTTGAAAGCATCATAGGTGGTCTCAGAGAGCAGAAAAAAACGAATCATTTCTATTATGCAATTGTGTTTGCATTCAAATATTAGGAGTGCCTCAGGGATCAATATTCCAGCCTAACATATATTGCAATTTTTTCGTTAATTTCCTCCTTTTTTTTCTTTAAATTTAAGTGGAATTTTATTTCAACAATGTTAGGTTCGGTAAATAGAAGAAGTATTTCCGTGTTGACGTATGGTGATTGATCGTCAGTTTTGTTAGACATGGGTTTTGTTAAAGTGTTTCGGTGAACGGCAATCCTGGCCGTTTCACAGGAGATCCAGGATTTACATACAATGCGTGGGAAACAAGGTGTCAGAGGAAGTATGGTAACTGGCGGAACGGGAAATAGCGGTAATTCATCAGGATTAGACGACGAAGATGACGATTACGTGGCGACAGTAAAAGCGCGACCGCCGTCACCGATGTACGAAAACACTAAAGGAATGGATAATATATCCAGCGGTGGCATGGGAGGGGGTGGCTTTTGGCTCGCGGCGGTTCAAGCATCAGCAACGGGACCACCCCACGGAGTTCATCCCATGGAGACTGGTTTGCATTTGGATCATTTGCCCACTGCCGAAACGGGTTTTATCAATTCCCAGCCTTCGATGGCAGAATTTATGACGGCATTGCCACACATCAGCGGGGATATGCAGAGTTCCATGAGTCCTCCACCTGGAAGTTACCAGATGGGGGATCCCATATCGGGACAGCAATCTCAGTCTGGAGTTAACGTGCCAGAATATCCTTGGATGAAGGAGAAGAAAACTTCTAGGAAAAGTAATCAGCAAGGTATGTTCCATTTTTTTTTTTTTTTTTTTTTTTTTTAACTTTAAAACGGTGGTCGTAAACGTGTAATCCGAAGGACAGAGAGCAATTAGTAGTTTTAAGGAGCGGCGGTCAGTTAGTGAGACACCTTGGTACAAAGAGAACAGAAAGCAAGTTTCATGAAATGTCACCACGATTAGGTCATTGTAGTGGCCATACAATTGATTTCTTCGACATGGATTGCCTTGTTCTTGTGCGACATACATGTGCAATGGCCTTGTTTTTGAAAAAACAACAATAACTTAGAATAGCCAAACTTTTAAAACATGTCGAGCAAAAGATTTCTTAACGCTTCTTGACCTGAACTTAACTGTCATAATCTCATCAACTTCCTTATAGATCATTTCCTGAATAAATTTAAGGGCAAACAACTGTCATTTCTATTGCTTTAAGACTTACGTCCTGGAGTATCGACGAATATTCCCATACATGAATGAAGTTATTGTAAGCCTTGACAAAAAGCTATGAAATGTAGAATGATTGATCTGACACACCTTTCTTTCCCTCCAGCAGTTGTCAACCGTTATGTAGATTAACTGGATCGATATATCATCGATTCGCTTTTTTTTCATCTTTTGACTTGTTTTGTTCTTTTCGGAAATAAAACGGTTTTACAATTTACCAAAAAACAGTTTTCTACTGTGTTATTCTGATGACGGAATCGAAAAACCCTGGGACTATTAAAAAAGATCTCCATCATTTAAGCAACAGTATAGGATGAAAATTTTTCTCATCATCATTAACTGTGCTTGAAAGCTCACATCAGATCGAACGAAATTTTGCCCGATGTATGTTGGCTGCTTAAATTAACCCAAAAAAAATTAAGACTACTCTTTCGTTGGGTACAAAGATGGAAAAGCAGACAACTCATTATACGCCATTTACACCTTCAAAGATTGGAATAAGAGTCTATAGGTATCTTTATATTAGATTATAGTTGAAGACATCACTGGAAGAACGAGGCCATTCAGGTTCCAACGAAAAAATGTAGTCAATAAATGAAAATCGAAAGAGGATCTCACATTTCCTACTGCTTGTTTACAAATAGTAAACGAATAAATCGACTTTAATGATTAAAAATTCTGAAGGAATCAAAATGGCGTCCAAAATAAACAACAGAAAAAATTGTCCGTTGTCTGAATATTTTTTCGAGAGGTCCAGCGGCCTCCTTCTTCCACCTATGTCTTCAGTTATCTTTATATTACCCTGAGAAAATCAAAATTTATGGGCGAAGTAAAGAGCAGATGTAAAAGCGACAACAGAGCTAATGCGAAGTTATTAAAAGCACAAAAGCTTATGGAGACTTTTTCGGTGGAAAGCCATCCGCTCAGAGAGGACAGGTTTAATTATCAATAATACACCAATAATAACTCATTACAAGACTGAAAATAGTTTTCCGATAAACATTATTAATTACCAATGCACTCGTAACCGATTACTAATAGATCACTTTTCGACAAAAGACTTATTTCTTAACCACTGTTTAATTTTAGGAGTCAAAATCGGTCCTTAAAAAACTTTTCAAAATACTTGCTAATTCTTTTAAATTAATATCCGAAATCACCTCTTTAGGCTTGTTCTTTTTTTATATAAAAAAAAAACCTTCATGAATTTTTCATCTTTAATTAATCCGTCATCTCAACTTGCTCGATTTTTTCGAGCAATAATTTGTTATTAAAGCTTTACTCAGCACTTAATTAGTCAAACTTTTTTCTATGATAAACAATCGTACAACAAAAAGTCCGGCAAGCAATGCACCTATGACCCACATAAGCCAAGTTATTTTAAAATAGTTGGCAAGCGCTACAGAAGCTTTATAAAAACAGAAAAAGAAAACAAAACAATGAAATCTAAAGATGTAACTCAAAATTTTAAAGTTAACATAACCTTTATTCCCAACATGGCAGGAGGACAAATAATCGTGCACCTAAAACGGACAGTCCTTAATTCCGGTCGAAGGCGTTAAGGCTGAAGCAATTCATTTTTTGACGAGTTATTTTTATTTTTCATCTAAATGCCTCGGGCTGGGTCAGAAAGACGAAAAAGAAAAAAAAATGTCGATAATAAATGAATTGATTTTGGTACCGAGAGAAACCAACAAACTGTCAGTTAGGAATGGGTGTATCCAATTGTGTAATAAATTGCTCAAAATATTTTGCGGCAACGCGATTTTTCAAAGTGACGTGTGGATGCTTTTGAACCTGAGTCCGCATCCGATTCACTTCCAATTTCTTCCCGGTGAGAAATTTAGAAGACGGCGCCGAAAATCGGCTTTCTTCCATCGACTTAAAAATGATTTAATTATTTTACAGCCATGGAGTCTGAATCCGGAAACTGTTTTCCTGTTAAAAAGTTTAATAATCAGACAAGTGGAACAGATTTTAGTCCAATTTTTTTTTCGTTGATGTTATTTACATTCAATAAAAATTCATTGTTATCTCTATTATTATTATTATTATTATTATTCATTTTTTTTTTAAAAAATGAAGTCATCACGTCATCACATATGTATCTGCCCGGCATTTCAAGGTAATAATTTTAACCTACATTTTCGCACGGTGATAAAATGTTCCATAATTTCGGCTGAAAAATCCAAACGTGTTTTTAAAACTCGACTCAGCTGAAAGTGAAAGAAAAATATGGAAATTAAGTTATAATGAAGTGCTTATGCCCGTCTCAATAATTGTTTTAGTCAAATAAATTGTATGTGTGGTCTCGCTCTTTTGCAAATTAAATGCATAAGGTACACTCGAAAATTGGCTGCTAAAAAAATTAACATTTCCATGACGTATTAATCGTATGGGTTTACAAAAACATTTTTCTGGGTTGGTTTTTGTATGAAGTCCCTTATACCTGGCTTGACTTGAATCTAAATTAGCACAGTATATAATTTTATGAAAGAGGCCCTATTATTTTATGCGGGTAATTTTTTTTTTTCTGACGAATGCAATTATTTTGATAGGCGGTCGCCGATGTTCGTTATTCTTGTTTAATATTTTTTTCCTTTTTTTTTCTGTATGTTCATTTTGCTCTTTGTAATAAAACCGGAATAATGATGAAGTAATTATTGGCCAGCCTTTACTAGGTATGATCTGAAACAAGTTTCCTTAAAAAAAAATTTTAATTTGCTTTATGCATTAAAATTCTTGGGATTTTGATTTTCTTGTTGATACATGTTTTACCAAGAAGTGAAAAAGATATGAAAGAAATAATATGAAAAGATGAAAGATATGAAAAAATATATGAAAGGCTATAAATAGGGTTTCCAAACCCGGTCGGTTTTTAAATCCCGGGATTTCGGGATTGATCATTTTTCAGTCCCGGGGTCCCGGGATTGCTTAAAGGCAATGTTTAACTTGTGGATTAGAAATTTCCGTTCTTACTTTTTTTTTTTTTTAACGCAACCCACTGTTTAAGTTTAAAGCTTCATAAATATTATTTTCCTAGAAGAATAAGCAACAAAAATTAAAATTTCCTTTTTCTGGCATCGCGTGCGTATCAAAGAAGATCAGGGGAAATTCCGAACTGGTAAAAAATTCCGGGATTCGGGGATCCAGGACTGAATGTATACATTTCAGGATTACTTATTATTATCATATTTATCATATTTATCATATTTATATACAAAAACCGATAAAATAAAATAAAAAAGGAATTTTAAAAAAAAATTAAATTAAAAAGCTGAATTTTAAGCTGGGCAAAAAAGGGAAAAATAAAAATTAAAAAGCAACTTTTAACTACCTAGAATTGCTAGAATTGTTATTTAGACCAAGCAAGAACTATTCTTAAGAAAAGAAACAGAAAAGATTTAAAAAAAAAAAAATCGGATTTTTAAAGTCAATTTTGACGTTTGGTTCGAAATATGGTTTAAAACAAATTAATTCGTAACTTAACTTTAATATTTAATTGTAAAATCCAATAATTACCTGAATCCCGGGATTGGCGGGATTTCAGGATTTTAAAAACGACCGGGATCCCGGATTCCGGGATGGGAAACCATAGCTGTAAATGCGGCAGCTAATGCACTGACAAAATCGCAAATTCACGCCGAACATGTTGGGTGAAGATTTTCCGCGAATATGTTGGTGCTGGATGAATTCTGCGAACCTGTTCAAAAAAACATACTGCTTAAGTAGAGCTTGTCTTACACGTTAAGGAAAATGTTCGGTGAAAATATTTGTCACACATGTTCAGCTAACATGTTCGGCGGGAATTTGCGCTCAAAAGTCACAGGAAAAATATTTTACGTCTAAACCTTATTCATTCATCCGGACAATTTTTCTCCACGTCTTATTCCCTCCGAAAAAATATTGCATTTGTATCAATTTATATTAAAATATACATAGTCACGCAAGGAAACCTAAAAACGGAACATTTCACTTTTAGATTCTTTGCTTCGATAAATTTACAAGAAGTTCGCAATGCAAGTCTAAGCAACCAAAAGCCAGACTGTTATGGTAAAGTCACAAAAGTGTGAAATTTAAACGAGACGTAGAGCACGTGACGGCACTACGATAAGGAAACATGGGGAAAAAAAAGCTGGTCACCTGAAAAGCCATTAAAAACTCTGCGCGTTTTTCCATCCGAAAACAAAACCCGATCGATATGAATATGTCTGCGATGAATTTTATAATTTCGAATCGGAGAAAGGAAGAAAAACTTTTCACCAGAGAAAAGAAGAAATTCCATCTCAAATTAGACAAGGTTTTATCCTTTAATCCTTGAGTCGAGAGTTTTCCAAGGGTTCTTGTTATCATCTTCTTCTTTTTGTTCTCTTCTTATCAAGCAAGATAAGTGATTACTACTTTTTGCAATTTTAAAATTAATGTGTTCTTGATTTCGGTTTTGATTGGAGTCAGGTACTTCTGGGTGAAATATTAATTTGAAATAAACCCATCGCTTTTTTATTTTTATTTTTTTCCAAAAATTAAATTAAATAAATGGGAAGAAAAATGAGTTTTTGAGGAGAAAAAAAAAGAACTTAAATTTAATTAATGAAATTAAGACAGCAGGTAAATATCTCAAGGACGAGACTCGAAAAAGAATACATTCAAAAGAATAGGATTTTGTCAGAGTTTAAACGACGTAAAACGCGTGCCAGGGTGAATTATGGGTTGTTCGGTGGTTGATATCCTGGGGTGCTTCAATTTATCCCGTTGTGCCTCAATTTGCCGAGTTCTTGTCGAGTTAAGTGTTGTTACACACCAAGCTTAGAAGAGATTTATTGTTTTGAAATTTACTACCGTACGCTTTTCTCTTCGACACCTTTTCCTTCTTCTTAACTCCAGAAAACAGGATTGAAAAAACAAAAGGAGATGAATCTTATTGAAGAAACAAGTTTCAAGATAAAAAGATTTCATGTTCATGCCTTTTTCAAAACAAAAGGCAATTTTTTCAAGTCGGTAGGAAACTTATCGCTGAATAAAGCGTTTTGACAAAATGAGAGTGGAAAATATTAATGTGTCTACAAAGAGCAGCAAAATAACTTATAGGTTTCAAGAAAAAAAAAAAAAAAAAACATTTACATTGAAAATTTCCAACAGGCTCTTCGCGTTTCTTGCCACTATTTTTTTCGAATAAAAACTGGATCCAGGTTTCTAAATTATGAATATTCTTTTTAGAATGCTATTATTCCAACTACGTGAGAAAGTCAGTGCGGCGTTTTTATAGGTGGTAAAACAGTTTTTATAGGTAAGGAAAACCGTTATTAAGTGCAAGTGCAAAGCAAATTGCACCAAAAAACGGCAACTGTTTATTAAATCCATATGAATATTACAACAAATCCAGTAAAAATCCGGGGAAAGTTAATAAATTTCAATTTGTAAAAAGATTACTTTGAAACTTTTATACACGAAACCAGATTTTTTTGTTCCGACAGTCTAATCATTAAAATATGTTTAAATTTAGAACCCATACCAAAGAACTATACGAGAGACGATGAATCACAATAAATACCGATTAAAACAACCCCAAAAACAAAAGAAACATGAAACATAATTAATTATATTTTTTCAAAAAAAAAAAAAAAAAAAAAAAAAGAAAAAAAAGAAATGGCAGAAAATGATTCCATTTATAAGATTGACCTTAGTATGGAGGAATAGGAAAAAGGCGGTGAACGTACCAGTAGATATCGAGTACAGCGCTCGCGTGACGAGTTTAATAATTATTTTAACCACGATAGTCCTCTTTTCCCTTTTTTCTTTCGTTTTTTTTTTTTTTTTTTTTTTTTTTTTTTTCGTTTTTTTTTACTTCATTCTCCCTTGAAAACCGTATTATAAAAGCATCTAACATCGTGATCCAAACCTTTTTTTTTTTAATTCTTTCACAAAACTTGTTCGGGTTTAGAGGCGGAGATTTAGTAGGAGGAGGAATGGAATCGTTTTGAAGAATATGCAAAAGATTGTAGGCTGATTACAAATTCGCTTTCTACTTCGTTAAAAAAAAGAGGAAAAAAAGCTTCAAAATGGCGGCGGTAAATTTCAATTCAATTACTCTTTCTGAATAAACTAGAAATTGGGGTGTTATAATCTACAAATTTTGTGTCTTTTTATTGCAACTGATAAAAACTCAACAGGAACCACGGCTTTGTATGAAAGTTTCGCACGATGTAATACAACAATATACCGTAAAGCTATGTACACAATGGTTCTCACAATATGTCACCCACAGGAAGTTAAGAATTAGTATAAAAAACTGTCGGTGTGAGTCTTTTTGTTTGTTCTAATTGTAAGCGTCTTTCCCAAGGTCGTTGATGTATTAGCTAAATTTACATGTCCGACAATTTTTTTTGAAACTTTATTTTATATCAAACATGATCCAGGATATGCATCGTATTATTTTAGTAGCATGCGAATATTATGTATAATATCAATTACACGAAACGCATGAAATAAAATATGATTTACATCCAAAGATCAAAAATATAATTTTAAAATTAATGCCTGAAACCGACTTTCCTATCTGTCCCAGACGTATTAACATACGTCTGCGAGCACATTGTTGAGAAATGGAGAAATAATTATACAAACCGGTTCATAAAACGATATTTTTAAAAAATCACTTTTTTCTGCAGATTTATATTTTATAGTGATTCGTCCTTCACGTTTCTTCAGATGATTTTACTAAAATTACTGACAATTCCCGAGTCATCGGTATACATACAGCATATGGGTATTAAATCGTGCCTTTTGGATTACGCACGACACATCCTTAACTCCTTCATTCTGAAACAATTATAAGCGGCCTTTTTCTTAAAATGTTTTCTTGAATTTACCAAAATTGCTCGAACTATTTAAAAGAAAGCCGTTCACATCATGTTAAGTGAATTGTAACGAATAAATATGTTATTCAGTCACAGAAGACTATGCTGATCAAATGATTGCGTTAAAATTGTAAATTCAAATGTAACAGTATGTAAAACACAAGAGACTAGGTAGACAGGCCGCTAATGCACATTTAATAACTAGGTACACACACAACCTGACTGGGGTATAATCTCCCGTACCTCCTCTCGGCCCCCCTTTCGACCTCTTCCCTTCAGTCTCACCTTCTTCGAATTCCTTTCGTTTTCGTTTGATTCTATTTCGTGTGCATCTTCACTTTAAAATAAAATCATCGCAATTTGTGCTGGAATATTTATCAATCTTCATCGACCATTAAAATATTTTTTGTAGGCTTTTATTAAAGTCGGTAGATTGCCGCTTTGGATTTTTTGAAAATGATAAAATATAATAATATTACATAGGTGCTCACATGTCTCAAAAACTGAAAATTTAAAATAAAGGTCTACAAGCTGGATTGGATGTGCGCTAGCTTTGGCATTGGAAGTTCTAAAAGTATTCGAACTATAAATTCAGCAAATTCATAAAAATCATTTTGTTTTGTTTCATTCTAAAAAGGATATTTTGCCAAAGCTCCTGCTAAAGTTTTGACCAGGAGCACTCTACTGAAACTGCCAATATGCTGTCTAGGTATACCAAAGTACTGTCTGGTCGATGGTGACTTTCGAAAATTGCCTTCCTTAACAGCTTTCGATCTATGAACCTCTAGAGCCTTTATACTATTCATAGCGTTTATCTGAGACTTTTTAATAGCTATTAAAAATTCATTTAAACAGGTCAACCAATTACTTGAGGAAAAAAAAAAATCATTTTTCTTTAAATTGCGGTTCAATAGCAAAACCTCCGCCACAAGCATTTGCAAAATACACAACCTATCTCAAAAAGCATAATACAGGAAGAAAACAACACTCGACATGGAAATTCTTGCTTAAGGCATCGATTTTGGCTTCCCGACAGCGCCAGCAAAACCAGGATGAGTGAAGTTGACGAAAGCTGAATAATAATCCGCTGAAATCAAGACATAAATCGCTTATCTCGATATTAAAATCAATAGCATCATATAAACTGCCATGTCAACGTGGAATAGTTGGGAAAGTTATAATTAGGGGAACCCCAACCCTTATTCAAATTTTATTGTTACCCATTTGGCATCGGAGTCATGAGAGGGAAGACAGCATCTTGCATTTTCACTTTCATTATCATAACTCAGCTTTTAAAAACAATTTTTTATTTCTAAAGCTTCTAACAAAAAAAAAAAAAAAAAAAAAAAAAGGAAAAAGGAAAGAAAAAGCTATACGAAAGGCTTTTCCATTTTTCTTTAAATCATTTTTAAAAGGTTACGTTTGAAAAGAAGACGTTTTGAGTTTTTTATGATGTAAAAAATGAAATTTAAGTGAACTACCAAAAGAGATGTAAAGAGTGCTACACACGGTGGTGAAAAAGTCTGATATTACTAAGACCATTATGAGATTAAACATCAGCAACTTCCGTAACCATTTTAGCAGGTTTGATAAAAGAAAAAAATTAATACCGAACAATTATAATTTATATATTTGAGGGATGCGAGATTTACGGACGCTAATAGGAAAGTTAAACATTTATTTTATTATTATTTTTTTTTTAATTTTATATTTTGATCCCTAAATATAAGTTAACTATCCAGGTATATGCAAAACATTAAAAAAATATTGAAAGTAATGGAAAAAAGATTGCAAAATTTTGATGTAAAAAAAAATTGTTTGAAACGCGGGGAAAAATATTGTGACGTCATAGTACTATAAATCAAAAAATTAGGTTTGGTAACACTGATCCGAGAATTTTTTTGAATAGACGATTTCGACAATGACGTTTCATCCCATAATGCATTGCAAATCGTGTCGTCTGACCGGGTAAATTCTAATAATGCTTCCCATAAGCTAAGTATAGACAAGGAAGATAAAAATTCATTTTGCTCGGTTCGAGGAAAAAATTTTGTAGGTTTCACTTCGGAATTAATTTTATAGAATTAGCTGGCATTAACTATAAGAATATTGAAAATTAAATGCCTTGAAATAGTTGAAATCACTGTACCGCCTATTCTAAACTTACGAATCATACAGAGGCGTCGTCTGCTTGTTTGTCCCTTTTAGTCCCAAAATGCTATGCTTGAATTCCACTGCCAAAATTATACAGCCGAGAAGGATTCCCATAAATAACTAAGCTGCTTTGTGATTGCTAGTTTTCCTCCTTGGTTCTAGATTTTTGAGCTAACCTAAACTAATTATTGTTTTCGGTTTTATATTGGTTCTATATACGTAAATTTACGATCAGCTACCTCAAAAACTTACAAAACCAAATTTTTAATCTCTAACGTGTTGTGATAGAATAGCTACCATTAGTTTTTAATTATCTTTCATTAAATGCATTGCAAGTTGCCGATACCACATAAATGTAGGGCCATGTGAATTTGGTCTTTATTTTTTGCTCTAAGACACAGAGTACTTGACGTTACCGTGCTATGTCTATTTTAAAAATCAAATACAATATTGGAAAAAAAAACAGCTTTATAGAAATTGTATCGAAATCCCGCTGATACTCTTGATATAAATAACAACCAATTTAGATTAGAACAAAATCTAGAACCATGAAGGAAAACTACCAATCAGAGAGCTCTGATATAGAATGCGACTCTCCTACTAGGTTCTCTACCCAAAATCGCCTATTCTTTTTTTGTTTATGTTCTGATTTGTAATTTTTCCAACAAAAAACGAAAGATGCGCTAGCAGGAACACCAACTTTCAAAAATTCAAAATATAGTAGGATGACGTCACAATTATATTTGCCGATTTTTTTAATTTTTCAAAATGTCAGTTTTTTTTTAGAATTTTCGGAATTTTTTTCTCCATATATCTGTTTCGTTGGCCCTTCCTGATTTTCATTAAAATAATATTCTTATATAGTAAAGAACTCATTTTAACGAAAATATGCCTCACTTAGTATAACGCTTAACTTCCCTATTTACTTATGTGACATATGTGACATATGTTCAAGCGGTAAGATACGGGTCCAAAGAAACAGGGAAAATATATAGTTAAAGTTAAAGGCTGAAATGAGCGTTTTATTTCTTAAACACCGTCTTTCGCTTCTGAAACTAAAGAATGTAATCAATGACTCAAAAATTTCTTTTTTAAGGATCATTTCGAAAACCTACACAAGAAATATAACCACCCAAGTTGCTGTGACATCATTAACTGTATAATCAGTGAACTTTGCCACCAATTATTCATTTACACAATTTAATGTCAAGTAAAAAGCTTAACCGGCTATTACCTACAGCAAAATGACTTCGTCAAACGAGGAAAAAACGAGGAAAAGCTCATATTAACAATCAGATACCGCAAGGATAATAACAGAAAATAAGAAGCCGAATGACTTGCAACACGTAAAATATATATCGCCAATTTAAATTCGAAATGCCTAAATGAGAAAAATAGCAAACTCAGAATTCCTAAAACTGAAGTGACCGGGACGAAACAATGGGTATAGAGCGTTCAGGCCTTTCTCTCTCCTTTTTGAACCCAAAGCTATTTCATTACCAAGCTCTACCAGTTCAGGTTGTCAAGTTTTAAAAGAAAGTGTAGAGCTTTCATCCCCAGCCAGGGTGTCGAACAGTTTGACGAAGTCCGCCACTCGGATAACATTTTACCCTTTTAAAACGAAGCTAAAGAATCCCTCAACGAGAGTGGTCCATTTTCCAACCCCTTCTTTCTAAAGCAGAACTTTTAATACGATCAGTAAACTTTTTTTTCATGAATTAGATATTGATAAAGTCTTTCCTCGATTGATTTAAGAAAAAAATGGTAAAATCCTGTTTTAGGTAACTTTTTTTTTTATAACTGACAGACTTTTATGATTTTTGCAGATTTAATTACGCTTCTCTCTCTCTTACCGGTAATTTACCGGAACCGTAACTTTCAACTCTTTAGAGTTTATCTTCTTCAATGAAAAAAGGATTTAAAATTTTTTTTTGAGCCTCGCTGAGTTTTTAACCGTTCCGTATTTTCGATTTAATTTTGTTTTTTTTATATAATTTAGTAAAAAGGAAGAAATTTTTCACAGAGTTAGGATAGAATAAAGAGATCAGTTTATAAGTATGTCGAACAGTTTAAGAGCACGGAAAAAAAAAACAGCTAATCACATAATCACCTAACAACAGGTATCAGTTGTACCTAATATCCGAAATTTTTCTTTGTAATGAGATTATTTTATTGCCACATCCGTTCAGTAATGTATATAACCTTTCTCAGCTTTGTATTTTGAGCCAAGGAACCGACAACAAAAAAAAGCTTTGATCTGCATTTTTAACATCAAACTAAAATTTCCAAATCGATAAGGATACAAATTCACTATGAAATGTTGGTACCACAAGTTAGACAAACATGTTGTACCAACTTGTTTGACAAGCGAACGAATAGACTATTGCAGAGTTTACTCCTACGCCGAAATTAGTGTGGAATGTTGGTTCAACAAGTTAGTACAACATGTTGGTACAACAAGGAATTGTCAGAGGGAATCTTATATCAACATGTCGGTCCAACATTCCATAGTGAATTTACATACCACCAAAGTTGATTCAACAAGGTCGTTCAACATGTAGGTCCAACATGTTGGACAAGTTGGACAAACATGTTGTACCAACATGTTTAACAAACGAATGAATCGACTATTGCAGAATTTACTCCCAGGGTGCAAATTCACTATGGAGTGTTGGACCAACATGTTGGTAAAACAAGTTAGACCAACATGTTGTACCCACTTGTTGGACCAACATTCCACACTAATTTCGGCGTAGGAGTAAATTCTGCAATAGTCAATTAGTTCGCTTGTCAAACATGTTGGTACAACAAGTTCATGTTTGTCCAACTTGTTGTACCAACATGTTGGTCCAACAGTCAATAGTGAATTTGCACCCCTACGCCGAAATTAGTGTGGAATGTTGTTCCAACAAGTTGGTACAACATGGTGGTGCAACATTCCATAGTGAATTTGCACCCTAAGAGTGCAAATTCACTGTGGAATGTTGTAGAGTGCAAATTTAAAAAAAAAAAAAAAAACATTTTTTGTAACCAAGAAAATCAGATCGGTATTTTTAGCATCCGAAATAAATTTGAAGGAAAAACATTCCTAATTAAAATCTGCATAAACACCGCTAGCAAAATCTATGTTGTTTTCTTTAAATTAAGCTTTAACCAAACACTTAGCATGACGTCATTATTATTAATTATATACACATCATCCGCATAAACTTGTTCAACAGGTATGTGATATACTGCTCCTTCGGTATATTTTTTCGACGATTCAAACCGCTCTTCAAAATGAAAAAAAAATAAATAAAAATTCGATACAGATATCAATCAAATGAACTGTAATTTCTTTCCAACCATTCTCAGAAACGGTAAGAAGTTAAATTAACTTTTTGCCATAACGAAAGCAAATATTTATTTTCGATAAGAACACTTTCCCAATAATTTTATTTCGCACAATTTTTTAGCAACTGATTGATTCTTTGTTAATTAACGAGACTTGTAAATCGACTATGTTACATAATCGGATCCGCGTTTCAGACGTTTTAACTGAACTAACGGAATTTACTGCGAACGTAATAGAATTTCAATCTTCTTAATTAATTTATTATTTATTTACTTTAAAACTTTTTTTCTGTGTTAGTCTTGTTACGCTAAGTTTTTTTTTTTTAATAATAAAAACGATCTTGAAAAATATCATTACCTCCAAAGAATTTTCTTTTAAAGTATCAATAAAGTCCCTAGCGAAAGAAAAATATTTCCGAAGTATTCATTCTGTGCGCTCAATAACTCCTCTACATTTTTTTTTCTTTCCCGGCGATTAAACACGGAAGTAATTTTTTCATTTTATGCTTCATACTTCCTCGTCCCCTTATACCCACGCACAATCTTGAGCTATTTTGGATCCTCACACGAGACGGCTTGGGATGCCTTATAGGCGAACATCAAGACGGAATAATATCAGAATAACAAGCGTATACGGACGGACAAACGGTAACGGAAATTTAATCAAGCGAATTCAATTAATCTAATTGTAAAGTAATTGAGTATTATTTTCCAATTTGCCTGAGTAATTTGCATCCCGGGGATTACTACAGTAATGAAGAGGCTGTTTGTGACCCGAGCGCTGATTTTCCCATAGGGAGGATACCCCGCTTTGTTACATCACATCCCTCGTCAGGCGCGACCTCACGCGAGTTTTTAGGCATTTTCTAATCTTCTTCAATCCCTTTTCACTTAATTTTGGTAACGATTTTATATAAACGGATTTTTAAAAAATATTTTTTAAAAAAAACTCACGATTAAAAGGATTAAAACTCGAAACAGAATCGATTTTGATGCTGCGATGGGTTTACTGACTGGATACAAAATCAAAGGGATTCGTATAAAGTTCTAAAATTTGGGTTTACGCCTGCGAGAACAAAAGGAAGAATAAAAAAACAACGAAGTCGTATAAATTTTTTATCCGCCTTAATATTCAACACAAAATTTAAATTTAAAAAAAACTACGTGGAACCCTATCAGGCGTTTTTTATACAACCAAATTCCATAGCTGTTTATTTTGAACCGTTTCAAATATCGTATAAAATAAAACAAAATTACGAGTTGGAAATGTCTCACAATTGCGTCAATACAAGTGAGAAAAATTTCAAGTCACTAAAGAATAAACAACAAAACAAAAAAAGAAGAAGAAGAAATAATTTAATCTTGTAAGATAAGCTATGGGACGGCGGCTTCGTTTTAGTAGTGGAAGTGTGGTGCACGCTGGGAACAATTTGTGAGCACTCTGGTGTGCTCCGTGCTATTGTGCAAAAGATGACTTGCACCTTTTTCATTTCGAATAGACGGATCGCTCCATTATAAACTGTGAGTTATTCAAAGTAAGCAACCTAAAGCAAGGCCAAGACAGACGACTGTCATCCTGGAAAATTCGATTCACAGCTCTCTTTATCTGCTTTTAAAATGCGTAACCGACTTTTTCGAACCTGTCAATTTATAAGAACATTTTGCATGGCAAAATAAAATACCATTATAATAGGAAGATTGGCTTTATGCGATTCGTCAAAATGCAAACACAAGAATGCTCTTCAATGACTTCTATGATTCTTCCGAATCACCAAATTCACTTCAATTGAAACCAAATTATTTCTTTTTTCCTTGTTTACACCGTTATCAGGATTGTAGTAACCAAATCTCAGCAACATGATTGCCAGAATCGCAAGGTACAAAAACATTGGGCCAGGAGAAAATATTTGATGACACTTCAAGTTTTTCCATCGTGAATTATTTCGTCTAATTAACAACTAAAATGACGGTTAATGCAATATTAATATATGTAATATACCTGCATCTTAATTATGAGCAGAGCGATCAAACTGCCAGTCATTGTATATAATCCAGACGGTTAAAAAGAGTCGTTCTAAATCGTATTCTTAGCGATCGATCGCACATTAAATAATTTAATAAATATAGTCTGGTAGTGAAATTAATTTCATCTACAACTTTATTACTTGGAAAATTATAAATTTCCCGGCGATGAAGTTACATAATCCTTGGCCTAGTAGCGCTATATTGACATTAAATAAAACCTTGCGCTCTAAGTTTATAAATTAGACCGGAAGTTTTGTAATTATTGCACTGGGTTAACGTATCTGATAATAACGGTAGTAAAATTTATCGACTGGACATTTTGTAACAAGTTCATTTCTTGTGGAATCGGGAAAATCCGATATGGGGATTTACTCTTTTAAGAACTGGTAGCCGAATGGCCATAAAAGGATTTCAGTTATAGTGCATAATCGATCGCACAGCTATGGTTCCACACGAGAAATATGAAAATGGAAAAGTTAAAGGGCAACGGAAACAAAAGGTTTAAATCTTAGCCAGTTACCAGTGTTACAGAGGACTGATTTTCAATAAAGTGGTCTCGGAGTTGACTCTGAAAGGGTTGAAGGAATCAGAGAAGAATCCCGATTCCAGGAAAAGGATCGTTGGATTTATTCGGGAAGCTGTACTGATGAGAGGATTTGCATTGTATGAGCTACTTGTTGGGACTCATCAATCATTGCGACGTTTGACTTTCCTTCTTAACAAGGATTTTGATCACTTCTTTTCATCTTTTCATCGCGGAACACATACACATGCACACGTATAGTAAAATGCTCTTTACAAACACGTGGGCAGCAATTCTCAAAATAAAAAAAAATAAAAACAAGAAGTAAAACCAACGATTTTTCTTCGACAATAAGATTTCTTACTACGATATTTGTTGCAAAACTAATTGCAGTCAAAGAAAAACAAAGATGAGAGTTTTGTTAACAGAAAAATACCTCGGTAGAATTTTTCCTATTGTGTCATTAGTACAATGTTTCCATCCCCCATCCCTTGTTTTGCTCCCCCACCAGTCTCCTAGACTCCTACATTGCGTCTGATGACACTAATTTTTCATCTGACTCTCTTATACACTTTTCCTTCGATATTTCGACTACGCTTTCCTAATTTTCTATCCTTTCTTCAGCTTTTTTATTTTATTTATTTTTTTTTTTTTTCTTTTTCGTTTTTTTTTCACTTCTTCCCGTTGCGTTGTAATTCTTATCGTTTACTCGACCATTTTCTAATAATTCTTATTTTTGTCATATTAAAAAACTGAATGGAAGGGGAGCATTTAAAATCTTAGCCGTGCAATAAAAATTTAACGGCGGGAGCTTGTTTGTTTATGTTAAACATTTTAGATCTCGATCTCGACCTCGATTGACTTTAATAAGCTGTGCAATGTGCAGAAAAAAAACGAGAAATAATTTTATAATCATATAAGCCCCTTATAATTGACGGTAAAACAATAAAGTCCATAGAAGAATAATGGACGGAAAACAAAAGGAAAATCGCGCCTAAAGATCTAATAACATAAACGTTATTTACACCAATTTTTCAAACATTTATTTTGTCAAAGGTAAAAGATCGCCCTCTTATTGAGCCTGCAGCCAATTTTTAACAATTCTTTAATTGGGATTTTATAAAGAGCAGACGATTTTTGATCCATCCTAAAATCGTGATGTAAAAATATTTTAAAATATGACAATTCGTGCAGTGAATAAAAATGTTTGGACATAAAACTCACCTACCATTTGTTATTATTCTAAATGTTTTGAAATCGGCTCACTTTTGTCAATTTCTACACAAATCGTAAGGCCGTTGAGCTCGACTATTTTTCCGAGGCGATGGAATGAATGGTATTGTAGCTGAGTTTTCCCTTTACCGCATTATTTAATCATCTATTCTAAACACTTAAACTATTATTTTTACGAGTTTATTAATCAAACGAATCAACGAAATATGGGCAAAGCCATTCTCGAAGAGGGACAGATTCATGTGCTGTTAGTTGTCCCTTTTTTAAGGGTCATCCTAATGCTATATGGAAGAGGTTATAATTATTGCGAAATAATTCGAATAAAGTCCAGATATTTAGTGCTGAAGGAAGGTCTTTCAAAAAATTATTAATCGGCTAGTGATTTCGTTTTACCCATGGTTTCTCTTGCTCGCCTTTCGGTATAATATCGGATGAAAAGTCGGCTTGGTAGCTCGTCATCAATACTGTTGCAAGTCATCGCGACTCAGTTATACAAATAAAATGATAAATTTAACTCTTTTATTTGGCTTCAATGGAGGTACTACTGAGCGTGGAAATCAAAGATCGAGTCACAAAGAGTTTTTCGGTAATTACCTCTCTGTTCTGTTATTATATTCTACTAATTATCATTCTTTTGGACAAACTTTGACGAACCGGTAAGGGACCGCGACTTTTGAAATATTGCGCCGTCAGTTTTAATAATAAAAACGCGATTTCCTCGAGAAATCATCATCCGTAAAACAATAACAAATTTAAAATGCACTTTTCTTAATTTTTTTTAAAGGAAAATCTGAGATATTTTATTTTTCAAGGTACAAAATTTGGTAATAAAAAAGAAAAAAAAATCAAGTAAGGAAAGGAGTCAAAAAGTCATGCCTGCCTATTATACGAAAAAAAAAAAAAAAATTGTTCATCCAAATGTTCCAGCTTGATGCGGCCGGCCGGAAATGACCGATCACACTAACCCGTCGACATGGCGACGTTTAAATCATTCAACCGCGAATTATAATAATACGCGCAGGCGCATTGTATCACAAAATGGCCCTTTTGTTTCATCGGACCGTCCATTTTAATTTAGGGCGGATCCCAAATAAAAATTAAAACATTAATTTCCTTCTTTTTTTTTTTTTTCTTTTCTCTTTTAATCTTCCACGTCTGCTAAATATGAATCAAAGACTCAGGGGAGGTAGAAAATGGAAGGCAGATTTTTCTAAAGAAGAGTAAATCCAAGTATTTGTTAAAAGGATAATCCGGTAAAATTCTTCTGTCGTTTTTTAGTTCCTCTTTTATCATCCTTTCTACAATATTAAATCGCATTTATACAAGGACAAAAAATCATCCATCAAACAATTTTTAAATGATATTTTTTTCTTTAAAATACAATATTCTGCATCTTGATTTCGACTTGTCAATATGATACGCGCATTCCGAGGGATATAATCAAAAGGCAGAGGAATAAAATAACCGTGATGAACTTTGACAGAACGTCTTGAAGGTCTTTAGTGCTAAGGGGAAAAAAGTTTAAAATTTAAAAAAAGATATTATAATGAAAATATCAAACTTTTCTTAGTTAAATGAATGAGTCCTTTGAGACCAATCATAACCTTTTTTTGTCGTAGTAAGCTATCTCGGCTGTAGCAAGTGACAAACCTCCCCCTTCGCCCTTCTTTGTTATATTATTATCCATTTTTAAGAATCTACATTTTTTGCCGTATTAACCTTGCAAATAAAAAAAAGTATCAAGTTTTTTTTTTTTTTTTTTTTTTTTTTCAAAAAAAAATGTTAAAAACGGCAGGACACAATCCTACAGCATAACCAGAAATAACTTAATAGTAGGGGCTCTACATCCAACTGTGTAATTTCACCGAGTAATTACGGTAATTCCTCAGCAACTTTATTTCCCTCACCAATGCATGAAAAATAAAATTACTGTATAAAAACAACAAAAATATTTGAAAAAAAAAGACCCTAAAAAACACGAATACCCGAAACTTATCGAGCATACCTTGCCATAAATACATCACATGACATCTTATTTTCAAAAAATACGTCAAAATATCATATTTACATATTTGAGTTTTTTCATTTATGTAAAAAATGAAAACTTCTTTTTCTCTTTCTCCCTTTTTCAAAATCTATTCTAAGATGACCCAATTGAATATATTCCGTTTAATAAAATGGCACAAAAAGCTGGAGATCTTCTTATATTCGGGATTTTTATTTTTTGTGACCTGTTGATAAATCGGAGTCTGACATAATCTCTTACATTTTGATGACCGTCGTGATTTTCCCATAAAGTTATCACATTACGTTACATCAACCCCCTTCTTCCCCCTCACTCCATTCCCGTTTCTTATCCCTTATGATTCTAGGCTTGATTTATACTATGTTTTACTGTATTTCTTTCCTCTCTAAATATCATCATTATTTGTATTTCTTGCTTTTTTTTTCTCTCTATCTTTTTTCTCATCTTTTTATTCCAATAAAATTATGATAATCCAAGTTTCGGCAATTAATAAAATTCATGTTCGAATTTATTGTTTCTCATACTTAAAGTTATCAAAAAATAGTAATCCAGAATCTAGGCAAATTTCACAAACGTTTCCGTGGCTACACTGGAACAATTCATAGATTTAGAATATCAGACTGATTATTCCTTACTCTTCAAACCCGAATACAATAATATTTCAACAAGAACATCATTATGGTTTCTGCTTATCCTCAACTAGGATAAGTTTGGTTCATACCCACTTTCCCGAGGAACTTTTGAATTCGGAAAATGTCTAGCCTAGGCACAGTGAGATTGCAGTCGGTTTAGTAATATGACTTCACTTTTCCGCAGTGCTCTACCGCCTCAGGCAATATTCTTGGACTTTGGCTTCAGGAACGGTGTTGCGACTGAGGATAACTCAATCTTAAACCAAAATCGAGTGGAACGGAATATGCAGATTATTTCGACCACTTCAAGATTAACAATCTGTGCGGTGAAGTCACCAAATCCTGTGCAGACTGTTGCCGTAGTTTAAAATTATTGGCGGAATAATATATTGTTAACCTAGGGAGGAAAATGAATTTTTCCGTTGAGGTTTATTTTAAACCCGAGCGATTCAAAAAAACCTCAACGGAAAATTTATTTGCATTCCTAGGATAAACAAGATAGTTTTCATTACGAATCAATGCTTAATATTCAGAAAAATCAGGGAGAGCGATTTGATAAATTGTAAACAACGTCTTCTGTAAACAGGTTTAGCATCGTTTTGCCAAATGCAGCAAAAGTCATTTTCTTCTCTGACCGCATGCGCGGAAACTGGCTCTTTCTATTTATGAATAATGGAAAAGACATTTCTAATTTTTCCCTCAGCACTAAATTCTCGGTCTCGTAATTTTTAATAGCGACATGGCCAACTGTTTTTTTTTAAATTCAAACAAAGTTTTATTCCTTCGAAAGTGTCGCCTTTAAAAGCATGATAAAAACTCGGTAAAATCTCAGAAAAAATTATGAATACTAAAATTCACAGCCGCCAATGCTACAAGATTCATCGGAATTAATACCTCTTTCTTAGACATGTCTTATTGACCAGTCCTTTATAATAGGGAAGTCAAATAAAATAAAAAAATTAATTAATTAAAAAAAAAAGTCCTCTGTAATCATTCTAGCTCATAAACACTTCAGTTTATTGAAGATGCATCTCCTATCAGTAAAACAGTTAAAAAAATTTTTTTAGCGGATCAAATTACTGAAGCTTCTCAAACCCATGCCACACAGACCTAATTTTAAAGCCATTCCTGATACAAACCATATGTGCTCTTAAATTTATACTGGCGGAATTTTTATGACCTCCGCTTATCATGGTTCCAGCAAGTTGGCTTTGCTTGATATAATATAATGTTTTAATTCAAACTTTGTTAGTTTGTCTCTAGAAATTGCTCACCCATGGAAAATAAACTTGAAAATGTCCTTCACCGAACTCATCTATTTTTGTAAAAAATAACTCCCCAAGAGAAATTACTTATAAAAGAAACACTAAACTCATTTTATTCCATAGATATATTATTTTCTACGACTGATTACCTGACTAAGCTTATCGCAAGTCTTGTCGCAAGTACTAAATTAAAATAATGGCCCTTTACTCCATAGCGGATAATTTCAAGTCGTACGTCATACAAGACAGACTTTTTTTTAAGATTTTTCTCAGAGAAACCAATTCTGTTTCTTGAACTCGCAATTGAAGGAGCAGTGGTAAACTTGTCTTCGTAATGACTAAATAAAACAAAATCATTTTCATCACCATTAAAATTAATGGTGTATGTATTTTCAAAGCATACAAGAAAATTATCGGAACCGAAATTAAAGTTTAAAAAATATTTTTAAAACAGAAATTTTGCCCATAATGTATCTAATAGGAAATATATAAACGTATAAAATAGTGGGCAATAATTATCAGAAAATAAAATGCAAACGGGTAGCGGAACAGGAAAGAAGAAAGGGTGGAGAAAGGTCGGAAATCAAAGCTCATATTAGTATTCCTGTACATAGTCCTCCGAAATCACAAGGAAATACTGACGTCGGCCTGATAATCTTCAATAAACGAGGGATTTAACTCCGTTTTTGATGTGCGAATAAAATGTAAACTTGTAATGTCCAGTAACAGCGCCGTCGCTAGATTTTCCCATTGAAAACATGTAACAACGAAGGGCATAATGGTCACCCAAATAAAAGTATAGTTGTCTTGACCGAGACCCCATGCATTTCTTTTAATAAATGATTCACGTCACGCACTTCCCCAGTTTTTGTCAACCTTTTCTATTAATTGCCTCAGAAACCGACCCGTCGTTGGGACTCGAGTCGGCAGGTCTGATAAAATCGGGGGAAAAAAATGGAAAGCACAGGGGCACAGGAGTAAAGGGGGGAAAATAGAAAAAAACAATGAAACTGCAGCGTGCTTGACCGAAGAAAACTCACTTCCTGCCCTGTTACTTTCTTTTCTTAAATTAATTACGACGTCCCGTTTTCGTTATCGAAATTGTTTTATTGTTATAAAATGGGGGGGGGGTAAACACTCATAAAATTAAAGAAAAAAAACGCGAAAGGGAAATCCATCGGTCAGCAAAGTGAACTAAATGTACCGAGGAAAAACCATAACTTATCAATTTAAAACAAAAAGATAAAGAAAGTGTGAAGATTAAGGGATGTAAATGTTAAGTCGAATGATCGCAGGTCAGCACTGGGTCGGTGGTCACTGCTTAAAAGTGATAAATGCGTTTCCAGGGTTTTGATATCCCAAACCACTTCTAACCCTTACATTTCCCTTTCCTTTTATACTTTAGTGCTCTACTTTTGTCTCATACAAATGTGTGGAAATCCGTATCATGTTTTCTATAGTTTTTGAATTTAAAAAAACATGCAGTAAATAAACTGGAAAACATTTTCCCGTATTGATTTGCAACTCGGTCGTTTTCATACTAATTTTCTTTACTCATATGCAATCATTTCCCTACGGGAAAACTCACTGCAGATGGATATAATGAAAGCCTAAAAGTATGAAAAAAATTTCGAGTTTGAGTAGCAATTCACAATCCGAATGTTACTAAGTCTAAAAACCTAAACAATGCCACGATATTGCTATTCATAATGCAATACTTTTCTTAAGTCTCAACAGTCTTTTTGCATAGATGTGGGATACAACTAATTTTTTTTGTTTCCTTTGAAAAGAAGCGACCTGTACGAAGGTTTACTAATCACGGTCCCAACCATGAGCTTTTACATAAAATTCGACTTGTTTTTTTCTTCCATTGAAATGAAAGAAATTAAAATGTTTTTCACTTTTCAAGTATGTCAAGAACATGAATTTTATTCCACGTACCTTATGACTGTATTCTTGTAAAGATTTTATGAGAAACCAGGCTGAAGGTCATTCCCGAGTATATAAATTAGAATACTCCGGTTCCATTATTTTTAGGGAGTAAACAGATAAGAAACGATTCACGTACCGTGACGATGAAGCGTGTAATCAAACGGTCGCCGCCTCTACTAAGTGCAGTCTGTCGTATAAAAATGCATCGTCAATCCTCCTGAGTAAATTAAATAAATGCAAACGAATCATTGCTCGATTTCACAGGGGGTGTTGTCCTGGAAAAGTATATCCTTATTACTAATAAAGAAAAAAAAAGAAAAACGAAAATTGAAAGAAAATAAAATAAATTAATCACGACGGTGATAAACGTACTTACACCAACATCTTATTCCACTTTAAGGAAAACCCTTTTGATAGTCTGCGACGAATTTAACGTTTCCTTCTGTACCCTTCTTAATAAATATCCTGTGGTCATCTAACACTTCTCGTGGTCGTGAATGAAATGGACATCACTACTTTATTGTTTGCTTCCCGCAAACAAATGTCTTACCACGTTTCCTTCTTCATTTTATTTGAAAGAGGTTTAAAGAGTTTAGGATGTTGGCTAAACGACGAATCTTCTGAAAAAAATAAAATAAAATAAAATAAATAAAAAATAAATTAAGAATTTGACTTAAATAAAATAGTATTAACCCGTATGTATGTGAGACTGCAATCGAGTACAGGACTAAGAAGAAAATAATAATAATAAGGGGAGTCTAACAGAAAAGGCTAAGATTACCGCAAAATTGCACCAGCCCCCCAAAAATAAATACCGTAAAAACTCACAAAAAACAAAACCTGGTCAGACCCCCCTACAGTAGGGTGGGTCGAAAATGAAAAATTTTGAATTTTCAAGATGCCTGATAGCGCAAGAGGGCCAAAGTTTTGGAAAACTCCATAAGGGATGAAAATTCGACTTGGATTTTTGTGAAAAAAGTATCGTCTCCTATCGGATTTTTAACGCAGATTTCGAAAATGAAATCGGTTTGCGTCTAACTATTTTTTTTCTTGAGGTATCGTAAAAAATGTAATAAAAATATTGGAATTTCAAATTTTTGCCATTTTTATGCCATATTTGGCCTGTATCTCAAGAGCAAAAATAGTTAGACGCAAACCAATTTCATTTTCGAAATCTGCGTTAAATGCCCGATAGGAAACGATACTTTTTTCATAAAAATCCAAAAGTCAAATTTTTATCTCTTATAAAGTTTTTTAAAACTGTGGCCCTCTTGCGAAACCTCAAGACGCCATTTTAAAAAAATTTCAAAAAGGAAAAAAATTTTACAAATGATAAAACGCAGCGATTGCGACATCAAGCATTTTGAAAATCAAAATTTTTTATTTTCGACCCACCCTACCCTACAGGGCCTGACCACCTGATTCAGGGAACCCTACGTAAATCATGGGTATTGGGCTCCTAAGATTCCCCCAACCTACATTTTCAAAATAAATATGTGAACTATGTAATGGAAAGTGATAATAAAGAATCATAACAATAGCAATAATTCATTATTCGGAAGAAAAATAAACAAACAAAAAAAAAAAAAAATAAATAAATAAATAAATAAATAAAAGTAAAAATATGCCGAAGTCTTTCCAAATAAAAATAAAAAAAGGCCGAAATTTTAGAGTACTGACCGACCGTGTTTTACGATTACGATATAAGCCAATACGTGTAAAATAAATGATTTTAATAAATAAAATAAATGACGTCTCCAATATATGGCCACCAATTTTTAATGGGAACTTTCGACCTAAAATCCTACAGCTTTGCAATTTTTTTCAAATTAAAATTTTAATTTGCTTTATTTTTTTTATTTTCAGGTAAGACTATTATGTAATTGCATTTTAAAAAAATATGGTAAGGATTTATTAATCATAAAGTTGTAAGAGCCGAATTTAATGAAATATTATTGAAGCATTGCGCTACATGACAAAAAAGTAAATCCATAAACATCAAAACAAAAAAACAAAAATTCGAAGTAGGGCCCTGAGTCTTATTCATTTTAGAAGATGTCAATCATTTGATTTTAAATGATGGTTTGCGATATATTTTTTTTAATTTTAAACCCTGATCGTCAAAGAAACGTTACGGTCTTTGAAATCGAATTCGTGTATTTTTACAATACCTTCCAAATTAGCGATTCCGGCGCTATTTATCGGGAGGGATATAATAGAAGCAGAATTACAAAATTAGAATGATCGTACTTTTTAGTGTTCTTATGCCTCGTCGAAAATGACTTTCTGTTATCGTTTTCACTCTAAGACTCCGTCACGATTCATTACTTCCGGCTAGCTCTAAAATATTAATTTTCCAACATTTTTATGTCAGTCGGGTCAGCACCTACATCGAAATGCCAACAAACATCACCGTGAGACCTGAGCTATATAATGAAGGAGAAAGGTTACCTAAAAGATGGCAACAAACAAACCATTTTTTTTTTCTTTTTTTTTTTTTTTTTTTTTTTGAAAAATAATATAAAAAAAACAGTCGCGAATTTCTTTTTATGATTTATTTATTTCGTTCTTTCAGTTGATTCGTTAACCTTATTCGGAAAGGTAGCCTTTCTCATTTCGGATGGATTGAAAATAATAAATTACGGATTTATCACGGTGATGTTCTTCAAAGTTTATAGCCATTCCACATTAATAACGACACGAGGTTATTAATTGAATAATTAATCTTACGTGAATGTAAAAAGAATTTACGTATACACATTTACACAAGTTTATTATTTTAAACTTTTTTTAGGTTTTTTTTTTTTTTTTCGTTACGTTTAAATTAAAAATGTCATTTCAGTATAGTGGGTATTTTCTTTTTTCATTTTTAACGGTCGATTTATAATCTCTATTCGGGAGTTTTTTTTTTTCCAAGGGCTTCCGAAATAAAAACGAAAAGACAAGGATAGATTAAACGAGTAATTTTTTATGAGTTGGTAGCCGGGTAATAAAGCAAGAAAGACTTCAAACTTATGCGTTTAAAGTAAGTTTCTTGTATTGACAGCAACCAATACGTTAGTTACAGTCAGACTGGAACCAATGTCTACTGGTTGGAATCATTAATTAAACCGGCTCTGTTTCATTTTAATTATTATTCCTATTATTGTTGCCTCCCATCTCTCTGTCTCTGTCATACAAACCTCATTTTTTAACCGTCCGCATCATATATTTTCGTTTTCTTTCTTTTTTTTTTTCTTTCTTTCTGGAGTGCTCGTAAAATATTATTACAATAACAAAACGGTCGGAATTTTTTTTTTTTTTTTTTAAATAACACGGAATCTAATTTTTTTTTAAACTTAAACTTTTACAGTTCGAAAAACATGCAAATATCAAAGATATACCCTTAAAACTATACATGGTTGCTATTTCAGTGAAAAGATAACGCGGGAATTTAATGACCACTGTCCATAGTCTTAGGAAACGGCACATGTTTGCACAGCAAGAAACAGTGTGCCGTCAAAGATTAAGCAAAACTGTATTAAGAAGGCGCTGTCCCGGAGTTCGACAAAAGATGTGCCGCGGTGTTAACATTCTGATTACTACCCTCGATAAGCCTCTCTCCTTGAATATGTACACCTCATTACCTCTGTTCTAACCTTTCCAACTCTGGCAAGGGTGATTTTCACCGCATTTTCAACCTTTTATCGTTTATTTTAAACCTTCGGAAAAACTGTCTCATATCTAACTTTGAACTGAGCTCGTTCTTTTTTTTTTTTTTTTTTTCGGCTAAATAAAAATCTAAGGATCCGAGGGGATAAGATTTCATCTTGCTGGGGTTTTTCCCAAAGCTTTATTCTAGATTGGAATGGCATGTGCACTGGGTAAGGGTTGGGGAAAATCTCCGTTTTGACCGAGTCTTCACAATGCAACCTCGTAAATGATCCAGGATCACGAATTTCCTGTTTTCTGTAGATTCTTTTTTATCGTAACATTTTTTTTTCTCCCCCAATATTTTTTTGTTTGTATTGAAGCCAAACAGAACAAACATTATTCATCTGAAAAGAGGACATAACACCCGTTTTCCGTTTTGTGTGCTCTATTTTTTTTTTTTTTTTTTTGATGCAGCAATACAAAATAGAAAAGGCACGTGAAACGGACAACAGAGTAGGTCTATTTTTTGCAAAAGTGAAGACTGAAAATGCTGGAAATGATACAGTCACACAAGCTTACTTTCAGCCTGCAATATCTGGCAAAAGCAATTTTTCCAAACCGGACAGACAAATTCCGTAAAACCTATTTCGTTATTTTAAATTCACCATTAAAAAACTGACTAGAAGATGTCATGAATAATCATTTTCACGTAAGCTAGATATAAATAGTTGGCTTGGGGCGAGGAGTTTTTAATGTATCCAGCAGGTTAGAGTATTCACGATGGTTATGGTTAAAGTGGATAAAGCGAAGCAGATTAATTGCAAAATTGGTATTTATACAAAAATCACAACTTTTTTTTTTCTTCTTTTTCTTCTTCTTCTTCCTTCAAGAAAAAAGTAAAATATAAATACAATAAAACAAAAATAAAATAAATAATTAAATAAAAACTATCATTCCAAAAAATGAAAGAGTTAGCTGAAGAACCGGACCCTGACGAAACCCCCGAAATTCAGAACCCCGAAAACTTGCAAAACCCCGATTCGGGGTTCCGCAAATTCTGGGTTCAGTAAATCGGGATAAAAGAGTGGAAAAGTACTTTATTTCGTTTTATTTTATTTTATTTTATTTTAGTTTGAATTATTTTTAATTTTTTTTTATGACAAGCAGATATTAAAATGGACACGTATGCCATTAGGGTGGTTCATACCATACTTTTCGCGATTTTGTTTTTTAAGCGATTTTCACTTTTCTTATGGTCTAAAAACAAAAGGTAATTTTTTTAGATTTTTTTCGATCACGTTTAGGGGTGGCTCACCGCCATTTTGTGCTTAAAACGATTTTTTTTTTTTGGCATTTTTTTAAAAGAAATATTTTCAAAACTTTGGGAGTAATTCTTTGGGACTGAAACTAACTTTTTACATGTTTTCGACGTCGTAGAATCCGAAAATTACCATCCCGTTTCGATTAGAATCACCCCTAACTGGCCGAACTCTTTTCTTTCTGGGTCAAAAATAGCAATTTTTTGTAAAAAATTAATTTTACGTAAATTATTGTCCGCATTAACTGTGCCAAAGAATGTTTTTGACACCCCAGAGTTCGAATTTGACTACCCCGATTCGATCAAAGCCACCCCTTAACTAAATTAAAATTACAAAAAAAAGTCGGGAAAGCAAACATGCAAAAGCCCGAATTTGCAGAACCTCGAATATAATTAATCGAAAATTATAGTACTTTCAAAACCGAGAATTTGCAGAACACCGATTCTTAGTTCTGCCAATTTCAGGGTTCAGCATTTCGGGGGTTTGTCATAGATTCTGAAGAACCTCAAAGTAAAAAAACCTCGATTAATATTTCTAAAATATTTTGGTAAAAAAAAAAATTTACCCCTGGCCCATTCCCGTGGAAGCAATTTTGGGAAGGATATGTTTGGGACTTTCATTTTATATGATCGTTGGATAGAAGAACTCCATTTTTTTTATGAGAAGCATTTTTTAATGTTCTGCGTTCACAAGAGAAAAATGATACTGTTTGATTAAAATATTAATAATAAAAAAAAAAAGATTACTTTTAAAAAAAATCTCAGTACACAAAATGATTGAAGCGGTTGCTTTTAAAATGCTTTTTATCGGGATCATTTAAGGGCTGAGTATGTTCTATTTCGTCAAATGATATTTGATACCTTTGCAAATGACTGTATTATTGTTTACCCACACGCGGACTAGTGTCTTTTATTATTATTTACACCTAAAATGTTAATGCTATCTCCGATCTGCTCCGCTCTATTCCTTGCGATTAATCAGTAAATCGTGTGTTAAGCTTAATTCAACGTCGACATGCACGTCGAGCATGTTTTTTTTCCTCTCTCTCTCTCTCTCAAAAAAAAAAAAAAAAAAAAAAAAAAAAAAAAAAAAAAAAAAAAAAAAAAAAAAAGGAAAAAAGGCCCAGTGGTTGCAAACACGGGTTTTACGAAACGCGCCTACACAACATGTTTGCCATATCTTTAAAAAAAACCAGTTATTTTTTTATAGGATATAATGATTTAAAATTATAGTATTTTGATATTGTATAGTCATGAAACCCTAGCAGCCATTATCAAACTCTATCTCGGACCGATTTAACCAAATTATTGATCCAATATGTAACAACTATGTTTCACTTACGGAACAAATCTTAGTTATCTACCAATGAGAAGACTTCGATCGCAACCATAATAACCTTAATTATATGACCTTTTTTTTTTCTTGAATCCTTCAATGCAGCTTTTTAGATGTATCGACATTATTTGGATAATGGCTTCAAAGGATTTCAAGTTTTTTTTCCCCTCTTTTGGAATTAAGAATTTCTTAAGTGCATCACAGTGCGTAATAATAACATGGGATGTTCTCATAGGAGACTTAGGGGTGGGGCCAAACTTGGAAACGATCGATAATAATTGGAAATTCAGGCTAGAAAAAAGTTGTATTGACCTACTTTAAAGGCGCACGAAAAAAAAAATGGAACATATAATTTTAGGTTTCAAGAAAGTTCATGAGGTAAAACTTAACGACTTGTCTGGGTACAATTGGGGAAAAGTATTAGAAATTACAAAATCAAGTTTAAAAAAGACTAAAACAAAAAAAAAAATGACTTATAAATAAAATATACAGACAGAAAACGTAATGAACAAAATGCTACCGGTATTGTACTTGACTGCATTGTTTGCAGTCGCACAATTAGTGAACTGCATAATGGGTTGCACATTTAAATTAAAAAATTATTCTCGGGAAAAAATGGCTGAGGTCACAAGGAGAGTAGCATATTTCGCATGATCACCGTATTTAAATGATATTTTTAGACTCTGTTGCAGAATAAAATCTAGGATCCTGTTAGTTTTCTTTGCCCCCGTTTTCCCTCCGCAGTAAAAAATGATCTCTTCTAACAATTTCCTTTTATAAATCAAAATCAGTGGGTTAAATCAAATTTTATTTTCTATACAAAACACTCTTTTCCACATTCTTTTATTTTCATACAGGTTAATCAAGCCAATTTTATAAAATAAATATAAAGCCAAAATCCGATCAAAGACATCGTCTGTCCCTACAAAAGATAATTTCTAAACACCAGTTTTCAACATCAAGATTCGTACCCCAGTACCCAGTAATGCGTTTGGCAAGATAAGAATTATTCATTTTTGTCGTGCATTTCCTGCTTACTGTATTTCATTTTTGGCTTACCACTTTAATTACTTAAAATCTTTTATTGAATTCATCCTTCCATTATTTAAAAAGTTATAATGATTTTGCTTTTATCTATAGCATCGGCTGAAAGCAATGGTTTAATAATTTGTCTTTCCTGTATTAAAGTGGTCGAATAATTTATTACGAATTTTATCATGTCCTGTAAATGTTGCAACACAGCTTATTTTCAAAATTCTTTTTGCCGAAAAAAAGACAAGAAACAAGGCGAAAAAATAGCTTGTTCTAGCAAAGCAAAATAATAGACATATGCCTTGACTTGTTCTAGTCTTACAGAAGGATTATTCAAATCATAAGGCCGGTTGAATTGACGATTCCCTACCATTTTTCCTAATCCATTTTTTCTAAAAAAATAAATTCCTGATCCATTTTTCTTTAAAAAATAAATAAAGAAATAAATAAATTCCCGATCCATTTTTTTCTAACGATTTGGGTTCCTAAGATTTTTTTTCCTAACTTTTAATTTTTCTAAAATTTTTTGATTCCTAAAATAAAACTTAAAATCCCTAAAATATAATTTCTTAAAATCCCTAAAATAAAATTTCCTAAAATCCCTTTAGGAATTTAAAAAATTAGGAATAATATTTATTTTAGGAAATTTTATTTTAAGAATCAAAAAATTTTAGGAATTGAAATTTTTAGGGAAAATGTGTTAGGAATATGTTTTTTTAGGAGGAACCGATTAGGAAAAATAGTCGGGAACGTAAATTAACATTATCATCTACATTTAGTAAATAAAAAATAATTTAACTAGTAATCATGAAGATTCAGCATCTTCAATAAATCCATGTCATAAATAAAAACCACCCCAGTGCGAAAATAAATAAGTGCAGTATGTATTCAACATTCGATTAGCGAAGAAATAAAACCATCATTGCACACAATTTGATGAACGCTAAACACCATATGACATACTATAATTATAAAATAATAATGATCAATAATCACGTTCCGATCGTTTTGTTTGGAGAGTAAACAGTAACAACACAATAAATAAGTAATCATTTCAAGACAAGCCGCTAATATTTTTGACACATTGACATCAACTTGAATAGAAAATCTTTTGATCTCTGCTTAATTGCACAGTTGGTGATGTTAATTAGACCAATGTGTTAATTACGATAGCCTCCAGCATCCTGAAATGACTCTATAATTGTTCAATTTGCAAAAATTCATATCTGTATTATTATGCCCTTCTATGAGAAATCAACATAATTAACAGTAATGTTATATTCATTTACTAAAATGTTCTATATATATAAGTAAGCAAATACGTATCTACTATTATTGAATAAGTTGATTTCCTAAAGAATGGCAGTACTAAAAATCGAATTCCCGAAGTTTCTGATAGCCTTTAAAGCATTATAGCGCATTTACTTTTCTCTCCCTTAAGAAAAAAAAATCGAATATCCTTACAGTTTTTTTAACAAAAATGTCCTACTGTTAACCATCGTCATAAGGGGCAATTGCGCCTTTCCCGCCCGTAAGTTGATTATTGCAAAGCTCAAATCCTAAAACCTATCCTCGATTTTCGTATGTATAAAAAAAAAAAAAAAAAAAAAAAAAAGAAAAGAAAAAAAGAAACAGAAAACCTACGTCACAATGAAATCAAAATGAAGCACGATTTTTCCGCAACAGGTGTAATAAATTCTACGACATCCGCATGTTAAACATTTTATTTTTCCTTTTTTTTCCCCCAAAGTGATGCAGCTACAAAATCACGTTCAAATTCTTTTTCTCTCCCTTTTGCATTCGAAATGAATTGAAAACTTATCATTATCACATATCCCTATTATAATAATAATAATCATAAAGCTTTTCGTGGAAAACCTATTTCTAAAACTCTCCCTTCTAAAATACGATATTAACACCACAGAATCCGCACATCCGGCCCAATGCAAATTTCGCTTTTTGTTTCCGCTACATCCGGATCCAGGGGAAAGATGGTGTATTAACATTAATGTACGATATTAAAATTAATGTTTTTGTTACCGCATTCCTAAAAATAAAGAACTCTATCGGAATTCAAATTTACTCTGCGGGTCCAATTTTTTTCCCTCCGTGTTTTTATTAAATATGAAATATTAATATCAAAGATGACTGGAGGCATCGAAAGTCTGACATTAAACCTTTGCATGTAATTTTTTTATAATGTGTTTAATATTTTTTTTTTAAAACAAAATCGCGCCCACAAAATTTGATTTACATAACAATATATAGTTTCAAAGAAAATCCTAAAATTCATAAAAATTACCATATTGGATTGGTTCATCTTGAATGGTAATCAAGTTTGATTATAAGATGGCGCCGGAGCACCGTTCAATTCAAGTTCACTTCAGATTCTGTAATTGGTTGTATTGAGCTGGGCGTTACTCGTTTTTTTCTTTCTTTTTTGTTTTACTCTTGGAGGTAATATTTGATTACATAAAATTAAGGAGGAGTTGCTCTGACTGACGTGATATTACATGCTGGAATTATCTATTTTTTTTTTTTTTAATCTTCGACATTTTTTATTATTACCTTCCTATGGACGTTGCCTGCAAATACACAAAGAAACCTTTTTTAAAATTTTTAATCAAGACCGAGAAGATTCGAAATAAAAAATTGAATTACTTAAACTTGATAGTTAGTAAAATTTCGTTGAAACCACTGTTTGATGATGTCATTCTTTATATTGAAAAATTTCTACCAAAAGCCCGATTGTGATCGTCATTTGAGCAAAAACATCCTATCAGCATTTTAGAAACATAAAAATTACTGCTACATTTTTTTTTCAGTAGTTCGATCCAAAAACTGGGCTGGGTGACAGAAAAAATGGTACCAGTACAAGTGGTGCACCCGGGTAAAATTTTGAAACAATAGTTACTGATCCAAATTTTCGTTTTCGTTTCCGTGAATTAACATTCAATTTTATTGCTATTAATTCTCAGAAATTAATTTCAAAAATATATCGACCCATCAATAATTTTCCTCAGGTGAACCTGTCAGAGATGTAGAAGTAATAAGAATGCAACAAGTACTTGCTAAACATTTTTCTGGAATTTAGCTAATTATTATAAGTACTTTACTTTTCACTACCACTAAATAGTTACATGTACACCAAAGCACAAACGATTTTGGTCCACCTTCCTGATAGAAGATCTGGCAAGGGAAGTGAAAAGGCGCTTGCTCCCCTTTCCTTTACTTCGAAATAGCTAACACTAAGCTGGTATAGAATAAATTTTTTCAAAAAAACCTTAGATTTTGCATTTTTACCCACACGGAAAGAATTGTTTTACTCGGACAAAAAAAATTTTACTCCGCCAGTAAAATTATTTTACGAAAATCGACCGTACAAAATGTTTTACTGTGTCTGTAAAATTATTTTCCTCCAAAAGAATTTTACTGGTGTAGTAAAACGTTTACTGTAACTAAAAAACAACCGTTTTGCTCGGTTTCCTAAATTTTCTCTCGGCTAGTACATACAAGTTTTTTAATAACAAAAAAATTATTGCTGAACCAACAAAAGATTTAACTAATAGGGAAAAGTTTCGTTGTACTCCTTTATAGAAAAATATTACCCAGACAACATAGGTTGGTTGAATAACGGTGTTGGACTCCGTTTCGGACTCCGTTTTCCAGTTTCCCGAATTTTTCGAGATTTTCCAAGAATGTTATTTATTCAATATTCGTAGAACATTCTGGAATACTAAAAAATACCCCTGTTAATAATAATGATAAAAAGGAAAAAAAAAAATTAGGGACATTTTTTTTTATTATTTCGAAGCTTATTATTTTTTTATTATTGTTGCATAACGACACATGTCTATTTAGAATAAAGAGTTACCCTAAAAAAACCCTAACACCTTGAAAAAACCTCAACACCTAGCAAGATTCGAACCTAAGACCTCTCACACCTAAAGCAATAAACCCTGCGACGTTACCAACTAAACCACACAAGACCTGGCAAAACGAGTCGAAACTAACCGATATTAAGTGCCATTATATTAAAAAGTCTGAAAAAAAAAAAAAAAAAATCAAATCGGACACCATTACTACCTGCTGCAAGATAATGGCGGCTACCCTTTGATACAAAAATAATGTTGACCGTTTTTTAAACATAATTAAAACATATCATTTGCTTATGTAATATCATCAATAATACAACTACGCTTTAAAACCACAAAAAATCCCCGGTTAACATTTTAATCAATCTCTATTAGGATATATAATTATTCATTTAAAAAAAATCAAAGTTCAAAAAAGAAAGCAGCAAAAATTACATTCTTGGCAGACATTTTGAATCTAAGATGCAAAAAGCATTGGTACAATACAAAAAGGTTTGTGCCATTGACCTCAACTTAGTTTTACACCGAAAGCAAAAGAATTTACAACGGGAACAATGGTTCTTTTTGCTATATTTAAAAAAGTCTTTCCTTCCGCAGGTATCTTTTTTTTACCAAAACATTTTACTAGTCCTGGGCAATCTAGCCCAGGATTAGTAAAATGTTTTACTCCTATAGTAAAATTCATCTACCACAATAATATTACTGGTATAGTAAAATTGGGTTTTCTCCCGTGGCAAGAGTTTTCCTTTCGCAACAATACACTGTACTTGAAAACCAAAACTTGTTTTCTGTGGTAGAAAAATCGGCCCAGCAAAACAATTTTTCCAGCATCAACACAATCAATTCTTTCCGTGCAGATTTGAAATTTCGCGCGTAGAAGACTTTTATAAGGTTTAAAGGTTCTAGTTCGTTTACATAACCGGCCGGTTAGCCGGGCGGTGTATACATTTTAACGATAAAAAAATATTAAAATTTTTTTTTTAAATCCAATAAAAAATAAGAAAACGGGATCTAACTTCACCGAAACCGTACCAAAACGTTTAGTTATCTTCAGAGATGAAGATCCACGATATTAAATGCATGAACAAGAGTTAATTGTTCTTATATTTCATAATTTTTCATTGTTTTCGCAGAAAAAAAAAATGTTTGTTTCCGAGAGACTAGTGCAGCGCTCTAGCGGTGAATCCGCGAACTGTTTCAACAGCAAAAAGAAAAATGGCGGTCTTATTTTTTTTTCGAAAACATTTTAAAAAATTATCAAATTTAGGAACCATAAAGCCTTTTTCATACAATTTCAATACCGAATCTTTACCTTTTAAGCATAACAAAACGTTTTGCCACGGCTTCAGTGCGATCCGATGTCATTTTCATGTGTGAAAAACCGAATTTTTAAAAAAAAATATTAAACTTTTTTTATTGTTAAAAAATTTTCACCGCCCGGCTGACCGGCCGGTTATGTAAAGGAATTAGAACCTTAATAGTTAGTAGACAACATGTTTTATTAGATTTAATAGCATTACTTATTTTTCAGAATTAATGGTACCCCTTCCTAATAAATTTTTTGAAAAGTACAAAGTCGCTCCTCCGTACGGCACGAGCTTTTGATAATATTTTAAACTTTCGAACTCAAAAAAAAGATCCGTCTCCGTCTTAAGACTCAAAAAAAAGATCCTAGATCCGTCTTCGGGTGCCCTGCAGTCTTTTTCAAGCTGAGAAGATCCCAAACTGAAAAAAAAATTCCCTTAAGGATGCGCTATTTCAGCCGATTTAAAGGCTACAAAATCAGACTGCACTACAGGAAAACGATTCATATCAAAATTTATTTCGTTGAAAATAAATACCTCAACAATTTTTGCTTAAATTCTAATAATTTAAAGCAAAAATTGTAATAAATCTCTTAAATACTAATAATGTTTAGAAAAAATTCTATAATGTCCGACTGGTCTACAAGTGAGCTCACGATGAGGCAGAAAAATCTTAATATTAATTACGTTTTCTAATGCTATGCACCTTCGTAATCCTTAACCCTTCCCTGACAACATTTATATACAGAGGAAAAAGCGCATTTCCAGGATAAAGTTAATATATAATATTGTCAAGGCATTTTTTTCCAAGATTTGGCCGAAAAATCTTTTTGAAAGATTTTAGATCCAACTAATAGCAAATATTAAAGCCCGAAAACATAGCTTTTATTTTATTTTACGGTGTTAAATAATTGCATACCTCTATTTTTGAAGGGGCTGCCATTTTATAAAAAATTCATGAAAATGATTGCCGTCGTGAAGCCTAAAAATTTTAGATATAGGCTTGACTGTGGGAAAAGGGTAACGGTTCGCTATTCGGCACCATGTTCTAACTTGGGCAACGGGCACTAATGTTTTGTTTCTCATTTTTTTTTTTTTTGGTGTTTTTCGGAAAATTCCTCGTCAAATAGCAAAATTGCAACTTTTTCGAAAAAAACCGGTCGCATTGACTGATTCGTTAACGAATCAGTTAAATGGAAAAATGCGAATATTTTCTTTCAATTATGCATCGAATTTTCAAGATTTTAACTGAAGTCAAGCCAAAGGTGAAAGTCTCACTGTATGACAAGAAGAATTTGCAAAGTCTGGGGGTGGATCGTTTTCAACTTTGTTATGCCATTGCACGTTACATTACCAGACTATGAATTAACACTTTACTCGTTCAGTGCATACAACATAACTGGGAAAAAAAAGTTCAGCTAAATACGCTACTCGTCAGATTGGAGGATGCTTCATCAATAAATAATAACTGGCGATTAGTGGATTTTATTTTAGCCCCTTTATGGTAACCGATTTTAGCCAATTTATGGTACTTCTTGATTTCAAAAGCATTCGATAAAAATGAAACATTGCACATCATTATGTCTGGAACCTGCTATGCTAATGTTAGCACGATAATTTAATAATTTTTTAAAATTTTTTCCATGGAAATAATGGTGTAAATATGCGATAATTATACATACAATGTCATTCCAACGTTTCGTTACATGGTTTCTGTTCTACTCCCTTTCTTCCGGCATACGTTTTCACATATTCTCTCGCGTTAATATTCATCAAACAAAACCTTGAAAATGTATATAAAGAAGTTTTTTTCTTGAAGGTGGTGAACCGCGGTAATTCTAGATTCACCGAATCTGTATAGCATTAAATTTAATGGCAATAAAATATCCATAAAAAAGGTTTGGTATCGATAATAAAGCCCAAGAGGTGACAGAAATAAAAATAAACGGGAAGGGGAGAAATAAGGGAAATTTCAACATGTCTAAACAGGGAAAAATTGTTTTCATTGTCGAAATTGCTTGTCGGACGTTTACAAAACGTAAAAATGCAAAACTGAAAATGCTAGAATAAAATATCAAACGCAATTTTCATATTTTTCTTTCCCTTTTCCATTTCCACTTGCATTATTTTTTGAATGAAACAAAAGTATGATGTCGTTATAGACTTCAATAATGTGCTTCAAGCTACATTATAAATAAACAGTTTTCCTAAGCCACTTATGGTTTTTTCCTCTTCCCAAACTATCAACGCAACTATGGAAACTCTAATGGATTCAATTAATATGTACCAATTGCGAGGAAATTTGTTTCTCGCTCTTTTAGTATAAATCCTTTAAACATTTCAATTAATTAATAGTATCACTAAAGACAAACAAACCCCATTGTCTTTGTTGCCAGTTTGGAAGGAGGACCAAGTCCTAATAGGTGTTTTAAAATTTATTCCAAAGTACCGGATGCAACATAAAGAATTAAGTAAATAAGGCGAGTAAAACACTTTAAAAATTTAAACAGTGAAATTCTAAAATGATTTTTCAATTTATTCTTATTAATAAAATATCGGCATTTCAGTAAGATCGTGGAGCAGCAGAAAACCCACAAGCCGAAAAATTGCTTGCACGACCCTGGGTTTCAAAATCTTTAAAAACAACAACAAGGTTATCATCTGAGATTAAAACACTAACTTAGAGGTTCAATTTTTTGTATAATAAACTGCTTGCTGGTTTCTTAGGGAAGCCGAGAGCTCATATTAAAAACCTCATAACTACTTTGAACTTCATCTTTCCATTACGGCATTTAAAATAAGTACTATTTTAAAATATTTTCCTTTTTTCCTTTCTACCTATGCTGTCGTGTTCCTGTTTCTCTATTTTCCCTTTCTAAATGCTTTTCACTGCAATAAGACTCTGTTATTGAAATCGGTCATTTAAATGATTTAAACCCAAAATAAATAATAAGTAACATTGTACACACCCATTAAAATATCTCGCCAAAGAAAAGAGGAAAATTATATCGACTTGAAATTGGACAAATAATATCATAAAATCAGCCTTATAATATTGGAACATCCAAAATAAAGCATATTTTTCATTTCAAAGGCGAGTTATTCCGTTTAACTTCTCAAGTACAAAGTCGTTATTTTTAAATTCACTGCATTTAAAAATCTGTTTGTGGGAAACAACTCCCTGCTTCGGGATAATCTCTCCACTCTGGAAAATCCCTAACTCTCATTTAATTTATTCAGCGATGTTTGTATTTTAATTTTATATCTTTCTCATTCCAAAACTCTGGTTTTTTTTCTTCCCTGAATTATCAACAAATTACTTTTTGTTGTAAAAATATTTTTACCAATTCTGATTAAATGTTTCCCCCTCTTTTTTTCCCTCCGCTTTTATTTCTCTTATTTTTTTATTAGCTTGCTGTAAGATAGGAGAGCGAGAACAAAAAAAGTTGGGGTTTCAGAAAGAATCAAAAACAACTTCGATCCTACCGGCAGGAATGGCCGAAAATAGCGGCAAAGACTCGAATGTATCCTCGCTATTGAATAAATTAATCGAAACAGGATGTTTTGATAATATACCAAAATATTATATAGCGATCCGAATCGAGGATATCTTCGAGAATAGTTTGCGTTTTAACTCAGCCTAGAAGGATAGTCGTGATTTAAATAGAAAAACTGACGCTCATATCCTCCACTGCATTGATCAGGACTTTTCCCCTGCTTTTTTTTATCGAAGGGTTAATTTTAAAATTTAACTCTCGCAATTAGGTTTCGGGAAACAGTCATTATAAAAAGCCTATATGGATGATAGATTTTTAATTGAAGATAAATTTCCATTGGAGGTGTTGATTTTGACTCAGACTTACACCGAATTAGCTGCAGCTTTATCCTGTTATTATAATTTCATACGCAATGAAAGCTTTGTAATTAATAATAGCCCATAATTTAGTTCCTAATCATTTTTTTATGGACTGGCAATTCTTCGTGAAATAAGTTAATATGTATCCATTGGATTACGTGTCTGGAACTAATCCATTAATTTTTTTAGAGGCTCGTTTAATGATTATGATACCTCTAAAGAAACATAAAATAATCAACTTTGACAAAAAGTCGATATTCATTTTATCTAATACGAAAAAAAAAAGAAAAAAAAATGTGCGATACACTTGAAACAGCCATAAAAAAGCGAAAGTTGTTTAAAATAAATACATTCGTTGTCGGAAGTAGAAGGTTACAGTCTAAGTATCAAGAAGGGATGATCGACTCACCCCTGTAAGCGATAGTAAGCTTTTATGACGTCATAACTCTTTAAATCAGTGTCACGAGAATCTCGTTTCTTTTTATCATGAGTTTATTTAGTATCAGCATCGCTTTGCACGTGACACACCTTCATGTGGCTCTTTTTTTTTCTTTTTTCTTCCGTCGACGTAAAAACAATACTCATCAAGTTGTTAAAAACCGTTTATAGGTCTTTTTATATTCGAAACCATTCATTTGTGTGAAAAAAAAAAAAATGGGACGGTAACAGGCCAAAAGCTAGCCGAACGATACGAACCAAAATTCTCGGTTGTCACCAACTAATCCAGGCATGCAGGAAGGCATATGGCAACCGAGCAGAAAATAAAAGCATCATGTCGGTTGTTACTAATCATGTGTTTTGTGAAAGTTGAATTTCCAACTGAATAACTCCAGCTCCAGCAACTTTGATTGACGTGTCTCTCATCAGTATTCCAGCATCGTGATTGGCGGAGCTTGCTCCTGTCACTCAAATTTCCTTCCCTCGTACGTACATACACATTCACCCACCTCACACCACTTCCCATCCACAAATCCTCCACTCCTTTATGCTACACTATTTTGTATATCCGTTTATGTAACGTAGCCAGTCCTTTTCAGGGACGACTCGATTCCTCCTTTCGTATCCACGGTCGGCCATTTAAGATTTTCCGTACGATCACGTTCGGCAAATTCATATGCCCTCTATTTTCATTTGGACGTTCCTACTTTCGGCGTTTTCTGTATAAACGTTTATCCACGATATCCCAATGTGAAGCATTTTTTAGAGAAAAAGGTAAAAAAGAACGGCAAAAAGTTGAGCTCGTTATTCAAAATTAATATTCTTTTTTTTTTTTTTTTTTTTTTTTTTTTTGTTTTGTTTTGATTTTCTTTTAATTTTCTAAGCTTAAGATAATAATTTTTGGATTATATCCAACTTCTTTTTCTTTTATTTTATGTTCTTAGTCGAAATCTTTGCCTTTTGCCAAATATTCCAACCCGAGTATATTTTCGAATTTGGTTCAATATTTTAGGCGCGTAGTTCAAGGTGTGGAAATAAAAAAGCACGGAAAAGCTGCTCTTCCAAGCAGCATCTGAGATTATTTGTAAAGTAATAGCGGTTATGGTAACGGGGGGGGGGGGGGGGTGTCGCCGGACAAGCATCATTCAAGTAACATGTAACTTTAGTTGAAAAAAATTCCAACCCTATACCCGGGGAGGGGGGATCGGAATCACAGGGATGCACCCCTGCTTTTTTCTCCCAAATAAGCAAAAATTAGTCTTCTCGAAAATTCAAAATTGACTTAAGAAGATTTTCGGATATCCATTCCATCCCCACTCTAAATTATTAATTTATTTGTTCACAAGTCCGTATACAAGCGATGCTCAACTACATAAGCCTTGAGATGCAATAGTACACATAAATTACATTATCTGATTACAACAAAGTTTAAAATTAAAATAAATTAAAATGAGTACATTTTAATGTATTTTAATGATCAAATTAAAATATGGAAAAAAAATCAGCAAGAGTATGTTCTATTACAAAAATATTGGCATTCATGAAGGGATAGGGATCTTTTGCCTTTCGAATCCTTTCCAAATAAGGTGCTTTAAACCTTTGATCAAAAGATTGAAGGGTGAAGCAGTAAGTAAAATTAAAAATAATTTATAAAAATAAACTGGCCAAAAAAGAAAAAAAATTAAGAAGAGAAACCTGTTTAAATTAGAAAACGACTTGGAATGTAAAGCATGCTAAAATTTTCAACCATATGGAAGGAATAGTGTAATTCGGATTGCCAATTTAGTCTGGAAAATGGAAAAAAACTAGTGAAGCGGCAACGAATTTTTTTAAAGATAGAATTCCATGCTATCATTATAGCTGTTCTTAACTGTGACTTATTTGGTGTAAACAACTTTGCATATTTTATATCCAGATAGGCCAAAATATTTGGTTGAGTCAAAAATTGTTATGAATATTATTTTTTTAAGTACACTACATCATTTTTTTTTTATTTCCACCTATATAACGTTTTCAAATTCTAAAAGATTTTTTAATCAAATCCTTTTGAGGATAAAAAAAAAAACTAGTCTTGATATGCCTCTATTATATTAAGGCACAATTCAATCTTTCAGTTAATTCATTTGTCTAAAAACAGTTGAGCCAAAAACCGTTTTTTCTGCCTAAATTAAAAAAATGGTGAACACTTTTAATTGGCCTTTAGAACAACAGAATTTCCCAAAACAGGGTGCACCGTGTTAGCAAATTCAATGGGATTTTGCATTCGCCTGGCATATTTAAAAGCAATCAAATATGCTTCAATATTTCTTATTAACGTCATATTATTGCCAGAGAAACCATCACAACGCTATCTTACGGTAAATAGTGGAATCTTTAAAGTTAATATAAGTGTTATCATTTCTATGGAAAGGGGTTTCACTTTTATCAAAGATATGAACTACGACTGCTCTTTTCACGTTCGAATTACTGAATTAAAAGTTTTAAATTATTTTATCGATCGATGGCCTATGTAAAAAATTTAGAACTGTCAAAAAAATTAGATCAATTTTAAATCAAATTTTAGCACCTTTTGTACAATTATTTTTCTCCACACGTAAAAAGTTTAGACAAAAAAATACGAGAGGCCTCTGTATACAATTTATATCCGCTCAATGATCTTAACTAAAATTGCTGTTTAATTTACTTTCATAACTAAAACTGAGAGATTAATAGTGACTTTGCTCTTTTAATCGCTTTTACTGGGAAATTTTGGAAGAAGGAAAACAATTCAACCTGGTAAAATTTTTTTCGTGGCTATTCTCGATTATTTTTTCCAGTTACATTTTTTTCGGGTCTGTTGAGTTGTTGATAGCAAACATGTGAGTAAACGTCACTCAACGTACACAAGTCAAAAGGTCTACGCTAATGTATGAATAAATTTATTTAACTTCCGTTGACTTAATGGAAGCCATTAATTTTACGCAACGAAAAAAATTTATATCAACGATATACACAATCGGCAATTCAAAAAATTTAATATTTTTCGAGAAAGGGGGAAGAAAAAAAAAAAACTTCGGGGAGGCGAAAAAGCGTCACGTGTTTTTAAAAATTAGCAGATATATCCTTTTTCCATAAACTAAGAGAAAGACAAACGAGCTTGAAACAGCTTGAGCTTCGCTTATTACATCAAATCCATTTTATTCCGTATGATATCTCTGCAATTTTTTGTCATTTCTCTGAATATATTTTTTGACCGTTCCGTTTCTATTTCGACAGCTGTCACTTTTCCTGTATTCTGTATATTTTTTTTTCCAGCATCCAGCAACCCCTTCCATTTTCCTCAACCGCTGCTCCCTTCAGGAAGCCTTTCCTTTCTCCACTTTTTATTTTTTATTTTTATTTATTTATTTGCATTAGTTATAAATTCCGAGCGTTTTTTTTTTCTACCTCGAGGGTGGATGATGATCAGAAATCTAAATCTTTTTCCATGATTATGGAAATCATTTTCGAATAACCTTTTTTAAAAAAATTATTTACCTTCGATAAAAAGGATATATACACATTTCCACGACGCATGAAATTGCTAACATGGTGCAATTAATAAAGTGTCTCCTATAATTAAGGAAAAGTGAAACAACACACCCAAAATGATACACAGAATTTCAGAAAAGCACTAAGTTTCCTCTCCTTGAAATCTTGACATCAAATATAAGAAAAAAAAAAGTAAAATAATCGGAACATTCCTCAAGATTGATTTCATGTTAGATATGCCCTTCTAATGTTTAACGTAAGAGTTAGGGACGGTTCGGCTTCTTCCTCATGATGAAAAAAATGTCATTAGGAAAATAAGAGATACAAGATATTTTAGACAAAGAGAACGCGATTCGGGTTTTAATTAGGAATTCGTTTTCACGGATTTAATATTTTTAATTTGCGGATCAAAACCTGTGACTCTTCTTTTTTTTTATTGCTTTATAAGGGTAAATTTTCAATATCGTAAGATCAAGGGTTTGGAGGAAAAATGAAAAAAGATGGCACGATTTATTGATATGTTGTGGGAAAAACTGGAGACAATTTGATTTCTCTCCCTTCCCTTTTCCAAATAGCCATTTAATTATGAAAAATCATTTTAAGCAACATATTGAAAAAAGCGTGGTTATTTTAAAAATTGAAAATAAAGGCCGTATTTAAATTAAAAAGAGATTTTTAAGCTTAGATTATTTCAAAAGCTTACCTTCACGATTGCCTTCAAAAAGTTTTAATCGATTTGGTACGAGAAAAATGCAGGCTTTTCCAAATGTGCAACACCTACTGAAGCTGTCGATTAGAGCTTTTCTAATTAATCCGATTTCAAGTCTTGAATGGTTCATTAGTTAGACCGGCCTTTCTCGATGGACTTTCAGCTATCTGAAACATTAAAAATATTTACAATTAGTTTTTAGATCCATCATAAAGTACTTTATCTGGATAAAAGATAAATAGGGATAAAATAACAACTATATTAGGGAATAATTAAAAAAGGCCTTAAGAAATTAAGACAAAAGAAACCAGCGACTTTAATTTATTAATTAACAAGTCAGAGAATGACCAACACTTTAGCCTTATTAGGTGATTTATAAAACCAGTTAAACCGATCTGAAAAATCTATTTTCGTGACTTTGACCAGTATTTCCGTTTCTTGCTTATGAGATGCCTTCGCTCAATTTTTTTTCCTTTTTAAATCATTACATCTTCCCTGCATCATTTTTTAAAAGTCGAGGCTCTGCAATCAAATAATGTTGATGAAACATTGACAGTATGATCGTACATGTGTGATTGCCATAGAACTGCTAGGTCATCTTGAATAGTAACAAAAACTGATGGAACACAGCTACCGAAATATAATTGAAATTGAACCATAACCATTCGAAATACTCCGGCATTGTCCTGTCAGTCAACCATCTTCTGTCAAATTATTTAAATCTCTCGCTCTTTTCTTTCGCTTCGCCCCGCCGACCGAACCTCCATTACATTCCAATGATTCAATATTTTATTACCTTTTTGTTATTCTTCGTGCCGTCAAGCAGATTCCTTTTTTTTTCTTTTTGTTGACTCATAAACACGTTTCCACGTTATTATATCATCGGCTTCTATTTGTTTGATCTCTACGACCCGATGGTTTGATATCACGTCTTGGTCATAACATATCCAAATGTTGAGGAAAACCTTTTCGAAATTTCTCACAACGGATTTCATTTTAATTATTGAATTACATCATTGCAGAGGCGTAGCTTGATTCGAAACACCAAAACCGGAATTTTGACACCATCTCCATCTTTATTTTATGGACGAACATTGGTGTGCCTATTTGTCAAACCTCATTGCCCAGAGGAATGCAACCCTAGGCTATTTTCATTTATCCTTTTTTAACGGTTTAAAAACATAGGAATCGGATACAAAACGCTACCTCCCAAATAGTCCAAAAATTATAAAACAAATCCAATGCAAATGACCATAAAGAACTATTAGTCAAAATTACAAAGCGTAAAGTTTTAATAGCCGTGTTCCGTCCGTTTAGTCTAGGTGCGAAAGGAAATGGTCGATTAGTCAGACGCCCGTCTTTATTAGCGAATTAATAACTAACAAACAATAATTAAAAGAAGAAATAGTGAAGACACAGAGCGGTATTGGCGTTCACACCTTCCACGAATCGATTAAACGACCATACAATTGAAAATGTTCTCGTCGAAACTCTCGTTCGTCGGGTATTGGCCAACACGAAATTCAAAAACACGACCCTGCCACATGTCAGCTTCGAAACATCAAAGTCAAATCGGAATAGTTTTTCACACGGTATCGGAAAATTGGGAAATGCAAGAAAATTCATATATTCTAACTTGGTTTCAAAGTTTCAACTGGGGTGACGTCACATCTGGAATTTAATATCCGTTCCTTTTCTACTTTAGCTGTGACATCAAACAACTTTCACAACTTTCACCTTTTGTGATGGGAACAATGTTGTCTCGGAATCATTTTGATTGTCATTTTTGCTTTTCGAATTCCGGGATTTTAGACAAAAGAATGAAAATGCAGAGTTGAGGAAAGCTTCACAATATAAAAAATTAGATAAAGTGTGGGTTGGTCTTTTAAAATTTGTTAATACTCGGGAACTTCACGGAAATAAGATGACATTCATTAATATATTCCTAAAGAGAAGTGCTGATTAAACTTACGACAATTAATTTGATTTATTAAAAAAAAAAAAAAAATTGGTAAATGGATCCATCCGCAAAATCCATTAGTTGACCTCATATTTTTACAAATTGGTGGTGCTAGTTACAACTGAGTTTTTTATTAATAAGAAATCTCTTGCCGAAAGAGAAGCGCACGATAAAAACTTGTATTTTGAATTTGAATTTCCAACAGGACTTGTATTCCCTACTTTTCGAAGTAATACAATTTCCAATGATGTTATAAAAAAATTAAGGAAAGTAAAAACTAGAAACTGCCATTTTGGAGAATGTATTTTTTTGTATTAGACTACTGACAAGATTTGAGGGAGGTTCACGCTCAGAAATAAATATTTTAACTGCTTGGGGGAAAAAAAATTAGAAACCAGTGTTAGCCAATACACAACTGCAAGTTCCCCCAAGAACACCTTGAAATGACCAGCTATTTTTTATAGAACACTAACGCAAGAAGTATACAATAACGATTAAATTACATTAAGACAACTAAAAATAGGAGAAAAATCCTTATCCTATTGGAAAATTGGGTACTCAATTAACCAGCCAGAAGAAAATTTCAGTTACTAAGCTATGACAATTATTTAACATTTACACATTTCTCCGGATCTTAAAGCCAATACTTATACGGTCACTAATATGTGATGTACTTCCATCAGGTCCAAAATCCTCTCGTTTTTTAGCATTTTGCACAACCAATAAAAACCGAATTAAAAATCAATATAAATTAAATGAAAGAAAAAAGGGATCATACTTGAATCTCATGTATGGAAGATACAGTAATAAGATCAAACAAAAAAATAATTGCCAGAGATATCAAAAATAATTTGTCAGGAAGGATTTATTTTTGTCCGCTCAAAAATTTCAAAACTCAAAATCTGATTTTTGGATATAACTTGACTGGCATCGGTCAAAATAAGTTCATAAATATACCAACGGAAAGTCTTGCAACGCATTACTTGAATATCATAAAGATTTTGTTGATATACCCAAGTTCAAAAAATAATCCGGAAAATCAACTTTTTTGATGACAAAAGGATGTTTTTTAAACCTACTTTCAGAGTTTATAGTAAATAGGAAAAAATTATGATATAAAAAAAAATCTTCTTTGTGGTCTATTTTTATAATATTTCGTCATTTTTGTCCAAAAACTCGCAGTAAAAGCTCGTGCTACTCTTGAAACACATACAGCGTTACCCTTGAGACAAGTCGAATTTCTGCAGAGAGTCTAAAACCCCTTTTTCCTGCATACAAGAAAATTAAAATTGAAGTGGATACTTACGGTTTAGAAATCGCTATATCCTCAAGAATTAATTCCAATTTTCTTGCCTCGATATTCTACAACAATTTAGAGAAATACAAAATTAATTTTTACGTCCAAAAAAACTTTTTTTTTTTTTTTTTTTTTTTGTGTGTCCCAAGAGTAACGCGACTTTTAAAGCCTTCGTTAAAGCTTATAAAATCGCATTCAGAAACGTTTTTATTACGCATTGAAAGCCTCAAGTTTCAGGTACTGTTCGATGTATTTAGTTTTCTAATACTCAAATTTATCGATAAAAAAGGTCACAAGATTGAAATAAAATAGGTAAAAATATCCCAAGAGTAGCAGCGAACAAGCCCTTAGCCCTTGTACACAAATAAAATAATCATTAAAACTCCAACAAAGTGTTGGATAGCAGGATGGAAAATTTAAATGCTTCAGTTTTTTTAATAAATGAAAAATTAATTTAACTATCACAGCTAAAGAAAACATGGGCAATGCTTAAAATTTTTTATTTAGAACTCTCCGCCAGTAAGCTCTCCACTTTTCGGTCGGTACTTATATTGTTTTATCCTACCTATGCTATTGTTTGGAAATTCTTAAAACATATTGCTCCTCATTGGGTCTTATAAAAGGAAAGAAAAAGCTAGAAAAACGCTTTTATTTATTTATTTTTTTTATATTACGACCCATGCGACCCAGTAATTTGGTGACCATGCTCACAATGACCAGGAGAAATATTTTTCGCCTAAATCATTTTTTACCCTTTGTTTCAATTGAACTCATATGGGTATATTTATCAACCAGAGAGTGTACGACGCGCCCGACGCAAGTTTTTAGGCTGAAAAGGTTATTTTTTTCAACAATAAAAACATACAACTACACACATAATTTTTGTTTTTATATAGAAAAACCCGAATTTATCCCTACATCCAAATCCAGAATAAATAACCTAGTACTACATGAAAACTACTCCCAACTTAGAAAATGAGTCAGCCAGTGGTAATCATAGGCTTTGATGGAGTCTAATTAAACAATTTTTCTTCCCCATTTCATTTTCGGTTTCTTGTTGTTCATTTAAAATGGTAAAATTACAAATATTCATTCATTTGTTTTTTTTAATTGTCATTAGGGGGAAAAATATTCATCGAATTTTCTCTTTCGTCTCTTAAAAATGTCTCACCGTTTATCAGAATTTAATAGAAGAATTGGAACAGAATTGTGTCTTGTCTGTCATCCAACTTCAATCATCTGCAAAGACATATAAGATAAGATTTGGCTTGGTTATGAAGATGTCAATCGTACAGATGTCAGTTGTCACATACTTAGAGAATCGAGCATCTGGATCAAAACAATGTATCGGGCATTTTCGGTTTGGAAATATTTTATTTTCACAGAAAACGAAAAGGATTTGCTATGACTGTCACAATCGCGTTGAATGAACGCCTTAACGTGATTATTTCGAGATACTTTGAATATTTATGGAATGTAAGACTAATGATCGCTTTAATCTTTTACTTTCTGAAAATGTTTCGATTTCCTTGTTGGTTAAAATAGTAAAACATCTATTTTTTAATTTTTTTTTTTTTTTTAATTTTTGTAAACAAGAAAATATTTTGTGAAAGGAGGGACGATCGCAAGGGTTTTCGGACGCTTTTTTATTCCAAGCAAAGCCCAATTTTTGAATTTTTTTCGAGCTGATACCATTAAATAATCATTTGTGACACAAAAAACAAAAATGAAAATGAGATGCCGTGAGAAATGCATGAATGCTTTAAATTTTTGAAAGCATCGGCTGCTACTGTTGATCATTGAAATTAAAGGAATCATAACTCAAGGGTGGTGGAAGAAATATCAGAAGTAAAATAATTATAGCATAAAGCTTGTCTTCAAAGAATGTGATCTGATTGAAGAAAATCGAATTCAAATGATTTTCTTAGAAGGCTATTTGGCTTACTTCAAAAGTTTTTGCCGGTTTTTAAAATCAGTCAAATCGCATGTCAAAAGCTCGTCTCCAAAGTGTCATTACAAGGGTGTGTACAACAGCAAATTAATGTCAATGCATTCATCAACTTTAAACGGTGTAATTACAGAAAATGTTATTAAAAGGATGGGCCTTCAAAACATGCAGAACTTTCCATGGTACTTAACGCCCTATACTTGATACGGCACTATTGTGACAAAACGTTATGTTCGTCTTCAAAGGGTGGTTCATCATGTATATAAGAACCAATGGGAAATACGTAATGTAAATGACCCCAGTGGGGAGTCGACGATTTTAAAAGATGGAGCCTTCCCTTGTGATTACTCCTAATTAAAAATGTTCCAAAGTTAATTCGGCTTCATATGAAAATTATATACGGTGCAGTTTAACTGACATTTTTGATGGAATAATTTTGTTCCGGTCCTAGCTGGGTTAGAACTAGAACCAATTTCGGAACGTCACATAGACTAGATAGAATATTATTTGAAGTTCGAAGAACAATAAAAGAGTGGCCAGTATTACGAATTGAGAACAATTACCAATCGGATTCAACATCAAGGCTAATGCCACCGTAAAATCACTAATCAACACACAATTTTTGTTTGTCGGTTTCGTTTTATTTATTCCGAGAATCAGCTGAACTGGACACCTTTTTTTTTCTTTCAAATTCATCTTTTTTGCGTTAATATCCAATTTCTTTCTTTTTTTTTTTTTTAATGATGTACCTTATGAAGAAAGCTTGAAGCAAATATTGAATCATCTTGTATATTTGAAAAACAAATTCGATTAACTCGATTGATATTAGCCATGTAGATTTTAAATCTCGTTTCATGTTTCAAATCAATGCAATAGCCATGGACATTTTGATTACAGAGATTTTGTATTACTTCAAAATAGAACCTTACATTTTTTTTTAAAAATCGAAAAAACCTTTCTTTATTAGTAACATTTAAAACCGAATAAATGAAGAAAGAATTAACTGCACCATTGAAACGACTAAAAAAAATCACAAAAAAAAGTCATCGTAAATGTGCAAAATTTAATTAATGGATTGCCTTAGAACCAATAAATAAATTGCTAAAAAGGGTTTTTTTTTTCTTGCGTTTTAAATTTTACATATATGTATAATGAGCAAGTAATTATGACTACCTCTACACGCTCTATGGGGAGCCTTTTGCTTTTAAAAATCGTTTTTTCTTTTATAAATTAATTAAAAAATGAAAAAAAAAAAAACTGAGGCAGCTAAAAAATATTTAAGGTTCACATTTTTGGCGATATCGACAAATCTTACTCAATAAAAATTAATGACTGCAACTTATCAACGATCATTTCATTTTTATTGCTTCTTGTCGATCACCTTACAAATTTCGATCTCAGCAAAGAGATGCTTTTTTTTTCTATCCCTTTTCCTTTTTATAAATTAAAACTGACAAAATGACGTAAGAGGAAAATTAAAGCGAAGGGAAAGTAAATGCTATACTGTTTGCTTTCACCAGAAAAAAAGCAAGCAAGGAAATGAAGTGTTTTCTTTTTGTATTGATTAACATAGTTGGCGTCACCCTGTCCAACGTACCCGGCCTTGTGAGGTTAAAAAACACGATCAATCTAACCACGGTGACAATCGAAAACGTCCGACATGATCATAATAAATAAAACAAAGAGGAAAAAAGAACAAGAAAGAAAAACACTCCAGTTTCACCGATTGCCTCCGGTATAAAACACTGACATCGAATTTTTATTTTGATTTCAGAAAACGGACTTCCTAGGAGATTAAGAACTGCGTATACGAATACTCAGCTCCTAGAGCTGGAAAAAGAGTTCCATTTCAATAAGTACCTGTGTAGGCCAAGAAGAATAGAGATAGCAGCATCTCTAGATCTTACGGAGAGACAAGTAAGTTCATTTTATTTTTGCAGATTTTCTAATAGCATTAGCAAACAACAAGTTTACGTTTGAAAGAAAAGATAAGATTGTAGTGTTAAAAAAAGTCCTCCCCGTTTCTTTCTGAGTTATGCCAAAGCGGAAATATGAAATTTCCTTTTCACTCGCCTTGATATTGCTTTTCAAGCATGACTTAGCCTCTCCGGAAATCTCTCTATTACGTCCTCATCGATCAGTTTTCTTACTGTTTGCTCTTATTTTTAGATTCAAAAAAAGAAACCTTCATTTATTTATTTATTTATTTATTTATTTTTAAAAAGTGTGAGACGAGTTTTTTTTCATTTTTCATGATGTGAATTCTGCATTCCAAACCTGATAAAAATGTTATAATAGTATGTTTTGCAGAGCAGTAACGAGTTTTTAGATGAAATCAGAATTATAACCAAGTTTTCCATGACTATTAATAATCGATTCATATAAAAGAAGAATGATTTTTTTGTTTTGTTGATTTATGTTAATAATCAAATATTAACGCAAATTTAACACTTTGTGCAAACTTTCAATTAAAAACTTTACATAAATTGATTGAAGTATAAATATATTCCTTGCAACATTATAATTCATTATTCCATATGCATTGACAATTCCCAGAAAAAGAATGATTAATTTATCATTTTTAATCTAGGTTTAGGAGCTAGTAACCGTAATAATTTTTTTGTTTTATCGCTTTTTAAAATAAACCTTTGAAACTGTCAAAAAATAAAATTAGGCAGGTTGGAGTGATATCACACGTGGGTGACAGAAAGAAAATGCATGAATATAAAACAAAAGTTTTCCGCCTTTGATATACTTAAAGCTGCCCATTTTTTTGAGTCGTAAAATATATATTGAAATCTTAAAATAAATAGCAAAAGTCCAACGCTTTAAGCACAAAAAGAAAAAAACTCTCAATATTTTTATAAAAAACTCATTCTTTTCCACATAATAATTTATGATCTTTCATTGCCTATTCTAGACTGCCCAATTGTCAATTAAAATTAATTGTAAATAAAATAAATAAATAAATAAATAAATAAATAAATAAATAAATAAATGTAGAGGGAGTTCAATATACACAGACAATGACTTCACCGCTTCAATTTTTAAAAAAATACACAGGAAGAAAAAGTAAAAATTTTGTGTATTTATAACACATCTTTAATGTTGAAACCGGTCCGCTTACTTTTATTTGTAAATAATAACACAATTAACGAATATTGCCATACGTGCGTCAAAATTAACATAAAAAGAGTAACATACAGCTTGTGTGGATCGAGTTTGTAAAAAATACACGAAATTTTGTACTGTGTACTCAACCACAGATCAATATTATCATTACAGGACTTCACATTTCCAGTTCATTTAATTTATTTTAATTTAGGGCTCAAGAAAAGAAAAAAATCGGAATCTAGTTTTAAAATATTGTTACCACATAAGAAAAAGTTAAAGAAACAATTTTTTGTCTTTTTCAAATCAAAGATAGTTACTTCCAGCCAATGTTGCAATGAACTTTGTCAGAGTTATTTCAAAATTTTTATTGACGAAATAGACGAAATCAAAGACCTATGGCAATATGAAAATCTTATCTTTAGTTTGTAAATCTATCGTTTTGCTTTTTATCACACAGTAAATAAATTAATTTCAGTCCTACTAGATTACGTCACACAAAAATAACAAATTTAGCCTCAAGATCATGAAAATATTTCAGTTGATTTTCAATTTTCGAAAACCCTTTATCTGTTTCAGGTCAAAGTCTGGTTTCAAAACAGAAGAATGAAGCACAAACGTCAAAGTCTGAGTAAGCAAGGTGAAGACGGTGAAGAAATTAAAGACTCTCTATCAAGTGTTAAAGGATCGAAATCAGACGATAAATCGTTATTACTCCAAGATGAAAATTCAAAGAAAAGCTGTCAAAACTGTGATTTAACACCTACCGGACTAGAACTAAGTCATGGTATGCGTGGAAAAAATAATAATAATACATATAATAGTAATTCGAGGTCGGGAGCAAGTAGTGTGGCGAGTTCAAATTCTAGTTTCGAAAAAATGGCAACCGAGGAAGATTCAAGATCGAATGACGGCAGTTTGATGACGTCATTACGATCTCCGAACTCTAAAAGTGAAATAAAAGTGGAAAGAAATAAAAGCCCCATACCTGTGGAAAAGAATACACCTCCTACGATGATTCCCGATAGAAATGTGATCCAAATACCTCCTCCAGGAAGTCTAACACCTTCTAGTACCCCTGGAACGCCTATGGGTCAACAATCAAGTCCCATTAGCTCTGGAAATCCGTCGATATACCCTCCGCAACCTAGGCCGAGGAGCTCGCCGACAGTAGTTACAACCGTGGCTACCGTAACGGCCACCACCGTTCTACAGCAGGGCCCTCCAGTTCGAGGACCCACACCTCATTTTAATCCACATTCCGTCAGGGTACCCCATCCCAGAAACCAGTCGCCTCATATGAGTCCTGATTTTAGACTAACGCAAACGTCGAATCAAACGTTTGGAAGGCAAATCACCTACTCGCCCAGGGAACTTTACCATCTTCAACAGCAAAGAATGATGTACGAAAATCATCAATTTCGTCAGCAAACCCCTCGACTTAACGGAATCCATTCGCCCAGAATGGCAGTTCAGCCGCATTCGACGACACATCAAAACCGACCTAATTACCCAGTTCAACAAACAGGAGTTTATAATTATTGCCCTCAAAACCAACAGTACAACTACCAACAAACCCAAGAAACTCAAACGAACTATCAAAACTATCAAAGGAATTACCAAAACCAATACTCAGAGCATGAATACCATAACCAAATTCATCCAAATAATTACCATTATTACCAAAATCCGAATAACGCGTCGCATGGAACTAACCATCCGCAAATGGCACATAGCCACGAGTACTATGACATGCATCAACATCATCCTAATTTTCATCATCAAGAAACGAATTCAATAAAAAATGAGCATTTCTTCGAACATCAAACGACCGATTCAGGCTATGTGAATAATCCGGAGCAGTTTCCGGGAGCGGGGGGCAACAGCGTGATAGCTTCTGCGACTGCCAGCGTTATGACGCCTCCTACTAGTGTACAAACAGAATCAAGTAACGACCAGTTTAATCATTTTCATCATTTTTATAACGAACCTCATCATAATCCTTCCCCAGCAGACAACAGTAATAGTTCTTCAGATTTTAATTTTTTGAGTAATCTAGCAAACGATTTTGCTCCGGAATATTATCAGCTCAGCTGAGAGATGATCTCGTTTTAATGCGTTTTTTTTATTTGTTATTAAAAAGAACATTATTTGTTTTCAATGTTGTTGGAAAAATTGGCTATAAAACAAAGAGAACAATAAAAAAACTAAAAAGTATTACATTGTTTGACTAAAATAAAAATAAAAAAAAATTTAAAAAAAACGATAGCCGTCAGAAACTTATGATTTAGAAAAATTAGTCCAGTCGTTTAAATATTGAAAAAAGCACTTGCAAATGATTCTTTGATATATATTTAAAGGAATGCGACGACGTAAAACATAACAATTTTGAAAAGTTCACTTAATTTTTTGGAATTTAAATAGTTCCAAGTTCAAGTACAGTATATGTTTTGCGATTGCCCATAATTTAAATCATTAAAAACACAAAAATATTTTACGCAACCAATGTACATAGAAACATATTCCTTTTTCTTAAAATATAGGTAAGAAAAATCATTCTGAAAATTCAAAATAAAATTACGTGCACGGTTTTCTTTTACATAACGAAATCGGAAATTTCGCGAAAAATTGATCAGGCCTAAAAGTCAAAATTAAACTTTTAAAATTTTAAAACTTACAACTTAAAAGTAACTAAAAAGCACAAAGACGTAAGTCTTTGTGCTTTTTTTTTAATAGCACAAAGACGTAAGTCTCTGTCATTTTTTTTTTAATAATATGCTTGAATTAAATTGAAATGAATATTTTAGTCCAATTTTTATTTTTGATTGATTTTTTTGTTTGTTTATTTCATTTATTTATTTCTTTCTTTTATTTACTTGCGAAAAGAAAGGCCAGACCAGGACCAATTCGGCCAATTTGTGTACCTCCATAAGAAAAGTACCCGATTGGAAGTTGTCGCATATTCTGTTTTTAATGGGATAAAATGGAGGATGTTCATGTTTACGAAAACCAAAAAAAATTATTTGACAACTGCCAATCGAGTAATTTTTATATTGAGGAGTCTACCTCTTTTTATATTGAGGACCTGTCACAAAGACAGGTCTGAAAGCTACCCCTCTCAAAACTGTCCCGTTTAAGTACGCGGATTTTAGTTCCAAGAGCAGGCGATATGATGGCGCAGCGATCTTTCGAGACGCACCATTAAAAGCAATGCCTGTTGCTTCTGTGCCAATGTATCTCTGCAATGCAACAAAGATTGCAGACATTTTTCACGCCACGTATGCACTGAAATCACGTGATCTCGACAAAGAATCAAAAGCGTCTGGAAGACAGACAGTGCTTACCGATGGTAAAATTCGATGAACTAAAACCCGCTCAACCAAGCGAGAAATCACTTCCCATGTATTAGAGAAAGGAGCTTCCAGACCTGTCTTTATGACTGTGATTTGATCGTCATCATCAACTTGGGCAATGCCATAGGTACAAGGGCATTCGGTGTGTAATGTGAAATTATCAGAATGATTTTTCTCAGATCAAAAACTAAAACAAATCGAATTTATCATCAAACTGATGATTAAAACAAGTCTTTAGTTTCATATGAGTAAAACTTTCAGTAAAATCTTTCATCAGTTTTAAAAAAAAATTATATGTACTTGGTAGTCGAATTTTAAACATAATATTTCCAATCATTTTTGCAAAGAAACAGAACAATTTGGGAACTTTGTTTTCTTAGAAAGCATCCTAAATCTCTTAATCATGGTTTTCAATATATTTTTTTCAACGTTAAAAAAAGAAAAAAATAAATAAAAAAAATAAAAAAATAATCGGGTGAGCTGTGTTAAAACAAGGCCACGGGGCTTACGGAATACGTCTTGCCGACCTTTCAGATAGTTCAAATTAATAATCTCACGTAAAAAAGCATCACATTTTTAAAAATAAACGTACTTTTGACGTAGTTGAAAAATCTTTTACGCTCTTTTTTTCAGTAAAGAGTGTGGAAATTCCAAACGCAGGAAAAAGTAAAACAATTTTTGAAAAAAGCACCAAATTTTATCCCTGACTTAAATTTGCCAAACGCCTACCAACATCAGATTTTGTAAAAATTAAATTTTTTACTATTTTCAAAATAGGAAAAACAATATTTGAGAAAAAAATATACATAAAAAAAAGGCTTTTCCGAAAGTCAATCCATTTTTAAAATATGTTTCCTATTTAAACTTAATTGAATGGAAATTCGACGAAAGGGTCGAAATTTTAAAATTTTTTTAAAATAAGTCGAAAAGCTTTAGTTTTTTGGAAACTCAAAGTCTATTTAAGGGTTCGATTATTTTAAGGGCTAAAAAATAATCGGGGCAAATAAATGTTAATTAATCCTTCCATTTTTCAAATTCGGTTTTTTTTAATACATTTTTGCAGCATTTTTTCATATTCATGAAGTTCTGCATAAGAAATAATAATCAATTTTTCGCAAGTTTAATTTTTTTTCATTGACGGAATACTCCAAAGTTTCCGATTTGCTTAATTTAATCCAAAATGCAATTCAAAATTTTTAATCCAAAAGTCATTTTTTTTACTTTTTTCATTGCTAAAACCTGTCATTTGGTACTCTTTTAACTTTCTTTTCCCTTTTTAACAAATTAATTTTAATTTAGAATTTTTTTAGAATTTTAAAAAGCTACATCTTTTCATTTCTTTTTCTATGACTCCTGTTTTCAGGAATCATTAACCCCCGGTTCACAAGACGTATTTATCTCAAAAAAATAAAGATTTTACTTTTTTTCCAACTCGAAAAATTGCTATTTATTGAAGATGAAAACTTAATGCAGTTGCCTATATTTCAATCTACCTAGAATAAAAAGCTAACTTCGGTTTAAAAATTAACACAACTTTCAAGTGATCAATTTTTTTGATAAAAACGATTTTAACTACAATTGAGTGTGATTATGAACGGTAATTATTAAATTAGTGCAATAATATAAAATTATTGAACAAAATTTTTTTTTTAGGAAAAAGATGAGCTTATGATACAAGTTTTTATTTCTTTTATAGATTTTTCGGTTTTCTTCCAAAAATTAATACAATGTACATAGTTACCAGCGAGAAAAATAGCGTAAGCTTTCTTTTGCTAAAATCAATCGAAATCCATTAAAATCAAGTGATCAAATGTGCTTCATGTTTATTATCATTCGCTTGCTTTCTATTTATACAAAACAAAAAACATACTTAAGTAAAATGTGCAATACTAATAATTTTACAACATTTATTACACTATCCAATCATTCGAATTAAACAAATGCCGTCCTTTATAATAATTCTGATTTTCATTTAAATACTCAATTATAATTATTAAACAAATGATCGTCGTCCATTTTGAAGATCAGGCTAGAAAATTTCTAAAAACGTCGATAAATTTAAGTAAAAGATTTCTATATAGATGATAAATAATTATAAAAAGCTTTTAATTTCTTGCCGGTAACTATTCAAAAAAATCTTGTGTATTTTGTAAATTGTGTAATTCGAATAAATTGTTCCTTTGTTGTATTATATATATATGAAGTGATGTATGTTCTGTATAAAATTAAGTAATGTAAAAATTCATGTCAAATAGTTGTCCTAGCTTTGCAAACGTTATATAGAAAGATACTACATTAGACAATTTTTATTATAAAGAAAGCGCATTTTTTATTTTTAAAATCCATTAAAATCGCTAACAAAAAAAAAAAAAAAAAAAAAAAAAAAAAAAATTAGTCGTGTAAAAATAACATTCTTTAACGAGAAGTCAAGCACTGGCGGGCACCTCACCGATCAAAGAAAAAAGGTTTATCCCCAAGAAAAAAAAAATAAAAATAAAAATAAAAATAAAAATAAAGAAAAAATTCAAACAACCAAACTCTTAAGAGGAAAGAAAAGTACATGTATGTAGGAAACATTTCGGATAATAAATAATGAAAACTTTGCGTTTTCTTTCGAAAGAACTGACTTGAAGTGAAATGTGGAAAAAAAGAGAGAATCGATAATTTGGGATTGAGGAGAGTTCCACTCCCCACCCACCCCCCAAGGGAAAGATTAGGGGTTGTTATGCATATATACATCCACTTGACGACAATAGGGGACAAATATGTCTTTTTCTTCTTTTACGTATATACGCATGTTTTTATACTTGATAATATTTTTTGATCCAAAGTAAGTATAGGAACAACTTGGCCTTATATGTCTATTATCACTCCATTCCATTTCTGTCGTTCCAAAAAAAAAAAAAAAAAAAAAAAACGCAATATTAAATTTAAAAGTTTGGTAAATTTTGACGCGGCTACGAGAATGCGCATGCAGCAGAATCACTCGAGGTAGGACCATGTTTTGGAAAAAGAAAGAAAACGTCAACAAAAAGAAAATACATAGAAAAAAAGGAATCGTGAACATGGATGACATCAATCAACGTCAACATCCGCATCCTACTGTCGAGTATCTTTTATTGAGCAACGACTTCGGTTTATAACCTATAAACGTTTCGAAAATCAAATTCAAAATTATAAAAATATCTAGATCTACAGCGGTATCTATCGTCCCTTAAAAATAATGACTTATTTTGGTAAGCAAAATTACAGCGAAAAAGGAATGAAACCTGGAATACGTGTGGATTAAAAGTCTGAAACCGAATTCAAAAGATCTCTTGCAATCCAATGATAAAAAGAAAAGATTTGATCAAGGAAGGATTTTCCTCAATTCTTTTTTTTTTTTTTCAATCGTTGGTCAATAAAAAGAAATCGGATGGTCACTTTTACCAGAGAGGGGATTGTATTTTTCACAATACTCTCTTTTGGTCCTCACGAGACTCATATAGCAATGTCTCAAAGGTCACCGCCCACTTCTACACTTTTATTGCGGATTTCGTGATTATCTTGACCTTTTTTGACCTTGTCCGGGGTATAAACGTGTGGAGCGTTTTCTTTGTATTGCTGAAAGCCGAAAGTACAGACATAAACTATTTTAAAAAATGTGAAAATCCATGACAAAAATATCTCTGAGAAAAAATTTCTTGAAAGAAAAAAAAAAAATGAGATCGGTGAACCGATCAAAGTGCTTTATCGACGAATTATGAAATGTATATTATAAATAATATACATAACATAACGGTTAGATTTTTGATCAGAGGTCCACCAAAGCCACTGTACGGGCATACGGAATCTGAATTTTGGAAATATAATTTTAAATTCGGAATCCTCTACCCCGAAAATATTCTCAAAAATACGGTTAGATTTTTGATCAGAGATCCACCAAAGCCGCAATACTGGCATAAGGGATTCGAATTTCGGAAAAATTATTTCAGATTCGGAATCCTCTACCCCGAAAATATTCTCAAAAATTCGGTTAGATTTTTGATCAGAGGTCCACCAAAGTCGCAATACTGGCATAAGGGATTCGAATTTCGGAAAAATTATTTCAGATTCGGAATCCTCTACCCCGAAAATATTCTCAAAAATACGGTTAGATTTTTGATCAGAGGTCCACCAAAGCCGCAGTACGGGCATAAGGGATTCGAATTTCGGAAAAATTATTTCAGATTCGGAATCCTCTACCCCGAAAATATTCTCAAAAATTCGGTTAGATTTTTGATCAGAGGTTCACCAAAGCCGCAATACTGGCATAAGGGATTCGAATTTCGGAAAAATTATTTCAGATTCGGAATCCTCTACCCCGAAAATATTCTCAAAAATGCGGTTAGATTTTTGATCAGAGGTCCACCAAAGCCGCAATACTGGCATAAGGGATTTGAATTTTGGAAAAATTATTTCAGATTCGGAATCCTCTACCCCGAAAATATTCTCAAAAATTCGGTTAGATTTTTGATCAGAGGTCCACCAAAGCCGCAATACTGGCATAAGGGATTCGAATTTCGGAAAAATTATTTCAGATTCGGAATCCTCTACCCCGAAAATATTTTCAAAAATACGGTTAGTTTTTTGTTAGCTCCCACGAAAAACCCGCCAATCAGCATCCAAATCGCTTTGTTGACGTAATCGATGACGTCATATCGTGACGTTTCAAAAGTCGACATATCGGTTTTTAGGCCTATACCCATACTTTTAGCCCTGCTCACCGTTTCTGAACCACTCAACAGAATTTAACCAAATTTCAATGGTAGCGTATCTGGATGAATATCTACTGCAGTACGAAAATAGGACTCAATTGGTAGCTGCGTTCGCGATTTATAGTCAAAAAAGATCTTGAAATTGTTGAAAATTTTACATTTTCACTCACTGCTTCCGAATCCCTGGATCGATTTAACTCAAAAACTAATCAGCACCTACATTTCATTAGAAGTTGCTACCCACCAAAAATCATCGATATCCGCTCTTTCGTTTTTCTGCTTTTCGACGGACATCCCTCTTTTTTGTCACATCCGGTCATACGGTCATACACACACACGGCCACCATTCAAATTTTGCTTTTTTCGGCATCAGGGGACCTCAAAACGTGTAAATATATCGAAAACTGAAAATCTGAAATTTGTGCTAAATGCAATGCTTTATTCTCCCTGCGGTCGATAAAGCAAAAAAAAAAAACTTTGACGAAAGTTTTGAAGAAGTTTTATAAGTCTGCCCTTATACAACTGGGATCGATTGCCGAAGTAAAAAGCTTTCCGGTTTGTTTAATGAACAGTCATCATCAGAAATCGAATGTGATTTAATCGACAAAATTACACCACTGTAAGATCCTCTTAGGATTTCAGGTAAGTTGAAATTCTTACGGCAAAGAATATAACTTTGGTTATTTTGGAAAATTCCTGATGATTTTATTTTTTCCTTCGGTACTATTTCCTCGAACAAATCGATTATCTTTACTCATTGGCTCAAAGTTTATCCTGCGCTAGTAATAATTTCTCAGTAAAACTCAAATAGAATAGAGTAAAATTAACTTAAATTTTTCCAAACCAAGATTTAAAAAAAATGTTACTTCCTAAACGCTGATTTTAAAAAAAGTGTCTGCGCTTCTTGTGGCAGTTAATATTCAAGGAATTTCATTTCCGGTTATTTTCTTTGTTAATCAACTATATTGTGTGTCTAATGCCACTTCTTTATCAAAATTACTACCTATGCCACCACAAATTTCAACTCAGTCTGTAGTGACTTTTCTTTTTGATTTTATCTTTATATCACAGGCGTTGATATAGACCAACTTAATTGATTAAAATTATTATCTTCACTCCAACATTTTGATCATAAGCATTTTTAAAAAAAATCAGGTATTTGCACTTATTTGCGCAAGTATATATGGGTTACTTTTGAATATTCGAAAACACAAACGTAGAATAATAATAAGAAAAAAAGTTCTAACATTCTAATCATAACATTAGCTCTATATTACATGCGGTGAGCGCTAGGGAAAAAAATTTAAGGGTATGTAATTATTAGAAGACGATCAGATTGAAAGAAAAAGATGTAATGGGATTTATATTCAAAATGAGCGATAATAATACGCTATCTTGAATTTTCCTAAAATATTATAACGGTTCAACATCTCCAAAAAAATTAATGATGTTTGAAATTTGGATCGTATATGCACATAACCGTTGCATGTACATCACCTGCTGCATTTCCGGTTAACTCATTTTTTCCGCCCCAGACAAAGACGGCAAGTTTTCTTTAATCTTATTATTGCGTTTCAGATTTCCTTTTTAATAAAAAAGGTTTATCTGATTTTGAAACGCTAATTTCAAAAATTCAAACGTTAGCAAAAAAAAAAAAAAAAAAAAAAAAAAATAGTCTAGATATTAAGACATCTCACTAAAAATATGGGTCACCATTACAGAATAGCAAGGCACAAGGTTTAAAAATACAAGAAAGCGATACGATTTCAACAATGAAACAATAAATCAGTTTTCTTTAAAATCTCAAAGCTTCAGCCGTATGGCTCACCAACGTTTTATTAAACACAAACGAAAACATCATTAATAAAAATCAAAAATAATAGAGGTCCGAGGCTTTACCCTTGAGGCACTCAATGTTTTTGACCGTTGTAAAAGAATTACGGATAATGACCTATATTGTAACTTTTTCGAGTACGCAATATGCCGGGCACCGGTACCTTTTCGTCCAAAGAATGAATGAATATGTTGCCACTCTTACATCTTAAAATAGTCGTAGAAGAAGGCAGCATTTATAAAATAAATTAATTGCAGAAATGCCTTAAACATATCTCTAAAGACATGATAATCCTTTGATCTTGAAAGATAATTGGAACTAGCAAAAACAAAAAAAAATGGAACAAAAAATGGATGGGAAAAAAATGCAAAGATGAAGCTACGAGACGTTTACAAGTCGGTACTAGAAACCAAGAAAGACATGTGAAAGTCGTACCTGACTATGGACGGAAGAACCTGATTGTTTTTATAAATCAACCAACTCAGGCACTAATTGGATGTTTGGCCTTTTTTATACCATTGACGGTTTTCATTTTTTAACATTCGCCCTGAAGGTTTTCCTTCAGCTTGGGACTTGTAAAAAATGTATATCCAAGATTACTGCAAGTTCTTTTAATTTAATAGAAAATGGGCATAAGTGATTTTACATTTTATAAACATCAAAGAACCGTGAGCTGCACCGTCGGATATTTTTATCCGTGATCTTTATTTTATGAACTTAAAACATTAAATTTTAATGATTTGGACATTGTTAAATAAATGGTACTGTTTCTTTTATTTTTTGCTCAGTTAGCTGCGATTTACCGCTGATATCTAATTTTCTCTTCTGCTCCTTGCAAATCAAAATAAAACGAAATCCAAACGAATGTGCTGAAACTCTGAAAACGCGCCTTAAATTTTTAATATGTTTTCTTATTTTCAAGCGAACAGGTATATTCAAGTTTTAAAAAAAGACAGAAAGAAGCACTTGTTCCATTCCAACTTGAAATCAACAATATTAAGAGCAAGCAAGTCTCATTGACTAATGATAAAGTTACGCCTACCTCAACTGATCGATGTTTTCTGTCAACTGAGCAACGAAATAACAACTCAAAGAGAAAATCAACTTTTTTGTCAGACATTTCTGTTTTCAGCTCTTTATGTTCGATTCATCCGTTCCTATTTCGTATACCATAACTTGTTATTAAGTTAACTATCATCACTACATGATGCTTTTGCTGTGCGCCGCACTTTGTGTCCAACTTTTTCGGCCGGCATTTTTAACAAGTGTAAAGGAAGAGTCGATCAGCTTGTACCTTCGAATTATAAAAAACAGTTTGTTTCCCCACAAATAATTTTTAAATGAAATTTATTGTGCATAATCCTTTAAAATATCCGGATTTCCTGATTTCATTTTTACGTTGACCAGATACTATTTATCATTTTAAAAAAACAAGAAAAACGTTTTTTTATTTTTATTTTTTTTACACATTATATTCTGCATTGCAGTGGAAATTTTATTTTTGGAAGAAAAACAAAGTATCGATCATATCTAAATATCGAACCCCATGACAAAGACTTTGCTTTTAATTATGAGGGAATCGGCATTCCTTACTCAGACTTAAATTTTAAAAAAAAAAAAAATGCTTTAAAACGTGTGCAGATGAATTCAAAGTCAAAATAAATCACATATTTCAGGCCATTTACAAATAAGTGGCAAATGGTAGGCAATCTTCGATTGCATCGAATTATTCTTCATCGTTGTTTCCAGAATTACATGAATTTAGCAAAAATGTTTCTACTTTTTTTCGTTGATCTGGGATGATTCACGACCCTTATTCCTTCTAGGAAGTGCACACAGAAGGAGAATCTGCTGAGTCATTTTCAGTCGGCGACGCGTCAAAAAGACGATTAATAATGCGGCGTTTAAATGGAACTCATGTTCACATACATGAAAAAACCTGGTTACGGTATTTTTTTTTCCTCCAATCCTTCCTTGGATTTTCCTTTTGACTTAAAAATCACATTCATTCATCAAGTCCATCATCCGTGGAGATACGGGTCCGTTTATTGATAGGGTTAATATCCTTCACAAAAATCGATGTTTTAAATTTTCTCGACAATGCTTTTTGTCTTAATGGGAAAGAGAAACTTATTGTTCTTTAATTTCCCTTTTAAGGGTTTGGAAAAAAAATGAAAAAAAAAATTACCTGAAGAAAGGAGGGTAAAGAAAACCTGAGTCAATGCTGACGGTGTTTAAAGAAAAGTGACGGTAACTCGGTTGAATAGAGACATCATTGATGTCAGTAAATCAAAAGACGAGTTAAATCCGTGGCAAGGGTCGTCGCTTGATATATGGTTTGTTTATGCCGTGTCACTAGGGATGAATCAAGTCTGGAAAGGTGATTTATCGTTCTATTCACACGAGAAACATCCCTGACATCTATCGAAAAAAACTCAAACTGTTAGCTACAAATAGAGTTGCTACGTGCGTTCCCGTACCGCTAGCGGTCTCTAACTGCATGTGGCATAATTTTAATGATTTGTGACTGTTTTATCCGCCAGGATAGTAAAAAGTTCGTTTTTAGTAAACGTAATACCGCAGACAATCTGTTTTTTAAGCCTTTTTTTTTTTTTTTTTTTTTTTACTTCTTTCATACAATATTCATCGCACCTTATTTTTGCACAGACGGTTAACATGCACGCTTAAAATATTTCATGTTATAGGTTTTTTTTTCTCAAATCGGCTACTCACAGCAACCGGATAACACCTTGACCACCCAGCTATTAAATTAATTTATTGGACAGATTATTTTTACTGCCACCCCCCTCTCCGTTGCCTCTACCGGAAAAATTTTACTTAACCAAAAAATGCTTACTAGCCTCAAACGCCAATAAATAAAAAGATCGTAACCAAATTTTCACGAATTTATTTCAGAAGATATAGGAGGAAAAAAATAAAATGTTTTGTGCCCAAAAAAAAAAATTTATAGCCCAAAATCTTAAAATAAATTTTAAATTAGAATAATAATTAAAAACTAATAATCAGTAGTCCTGTCAACTAGTAATTCCGTTTTTTTTTTCATTTTACATCGGTTTTTCATTAAGAATTAAAACAAAATTTGACGTAAGGCAATATGTCAAAAATTTAAAAATCCGCCGGGACACCATTTAACAATGTGCTACCGAGAGCAAACTGTGCAGGGTTAAAAAGAGGGTACTTAGGGATGTTTTTGGATAACATTTTCACAAAAATCGAAACTGGTATATTTGGCGAATATGTACTTTGCCGGAAACGTACGTTTTTTCCGACGGGGCGTAATACGTTTGAAAGAGCATATCTTTGAGAACAAAACGAGACCTACCACGATCTTTTATTTTAAACCGTTTTGGAGTTACGCCAAAAAAAAGTGAAGTCGAAATTTCAAAATCAAAAAATATTTTGGGGGCCCAAACTTTTGGATGGAGCCGAATCTGGTGGAAAAATATTACATGGGAGTTTCCTGTCAAAGTAGGACCCCATTAAAAAATGTTCATCAAAATCAAAAATTACAACGTCAAATCTTGTACTTCTTTGATATGGGATCTCTCTGCTTAAAAATAAAAAACCCTGAAGAATGTAGTCCTGATCATTGATTTTTACAAAAAGTTATTGCTTAACCCGGATAATTCATTAAATAAAGCTGCAAAAGTTTCCCAAATCGACTGGGTAAAACTTTAAAGAAACAACTAATTAACTCTGACTTTTTCGAGGTGATAGCGCAACCCTGCAATATCGTACCAGTCCGTCTGCTCGTCTCAAGGATTCCGGATTATTTTTTTATGCACAATTACCTTTCAAGTTTAAAAAAAATCTCTAAAAATTTAGTAGCAGGAGAAAAAAATCTTACATTTAGGGCGAGTTTCACCAACCAAGGTTAAGGAGGTAATCTTGGGGTTTTAAAACCGTCGGTTTCTCTCCCATAAGCTAACTGACCAAAATCGGCCGGTTCAGTTAGAAATCTGTCGGTTCCTGCTTTAATTACCTGAGTTGGTGAAATCGACCTTAAGAAAAAAAGTTGGAAAAGAAAATTCCGATTCTGAAAATATTAAGTCAAAATTATTTTCTTTTATTTCAGGATTGTTTGTTTCTCAAATTTTTATTTCATTTTATTTCATTTTTATTTTTATTTTATTTTATTTTTTTTTTATTTTTTATTTTTTTAGCCTATTGTTGGCCAAGTAAAAAACTTGTTTCTGACTTTTTAGAGCTTTTTATTTTTAAAAGAGGATTTTGATCCTCATTTTTATAGAAATCCGTCTCTTTTGCTTTAAAAAATGTTTATTAACGGCTTTACAAATGCTTTTTTGATTCAATGAACTTGACAATAACGTCCGACCTTTGAACCTTTATTGAACATTGGAAAGTTCGAAAAATAATCCATAGTTATAAGCATTACCATCAGTTTTAAAAATGTTAAGAGTATAGAGGCATGACATCTGGTTTGCATATTTTATGCACAGGTTATGACGATAGGCTACATGATTTCTCGACGTACATGGACAGAACGTATGTTAGGGGGACACCAGCGAGATAGGGGCGACCGGAAAGAGTCGTCGGCAAGGGAAGGAGGTCGCCAGCTCCTCCCAGATTTCCCTCTGAAAGGTACGTTTACGATTCAGTGATAAACCAAACGGAAAAGTCTTAAATTAATTTTTAGTTAAGATCAATTTACTTAACGGGTGGATTTAATTTTTATTTTACAAGGATTTGATTTGACTCACAAGTGTCAGGTATTCCACCTTAAAGAGTTGATTAAAAATTTTAAGTTTCAATTTAAATTTCACCAAAAAATCTCAGACGAAAACCACTACAGCACTAAACATTTATCCAAAGTTCCTAAAACGTGCTGAAATGTAACAAGACGCTTCTGCATTAACAAAAAAAAATTGCCTGTTCCCCGTTCAAGCCAAGCCGCGTCGTAATCCGCTACGCCACCAGCTGGCTCAGCGAATGAAGGAAAATTATTGGTATTAGAATGTCGAAGTGACACGTTTTAGAACGTTTTGAATGGTAACAATAAAGCAGAAAAAATAAATCGTTTTTGAACGTTCTAAAACGTTGTGAAATTTTTCTGAAACGTTCTGAAATGCGGAGATTGCTTATCTGATCAGCCTTTTGCAAAATGCTTATCCTGTCAAACTTCTTATCACGAATATTGCCAGAAAATCATTTGTACACCTAAACATTTTATGTGCAACTCTTGCCAGAAGAAAAAAAAATAATTTTTTAAGAATAAAAAAATCGATTTCGAATTAAAAGCCCAAAAAAGCTAAAAACAAGTTAAATAAAGTCGAACCTTCATCACTGACTATCTAATTGAGCTTGTGTGTTTTTTTCTTCATTTTCATATTTTTAAAAACTGAAATCGAGATCACAACTCGTGAATGTATGAACTTCCAATGTGATCTCGATTTCAGTTTTTAAAAATATGAAAATGAAGAAAAAAACACACAAGCTCAATTAGATAGTCAGTGATGAAGGTTCGACTTTATTTAACTTGTTTTTAGCTTTTTTGGGCTTTTAATTCGAAATCGATTTTTTTATTCTTAAAAAATTATTTTTAGCTTTTTAGTTTCTGCGTTAGTGTAATTATCTAACCAAGTCAACATTAGAATTTTATTTTTGGAAAATTTTCTTTTAAAAAACAATTTTTTTTTTTTTTTTTGCATTAATATTTTCTATTTGTTTTCCTTTTATTTAAAAATCAATACCAGAAACTGTAATCATTTTATAGTGGTATTTTCACTTAAAAGTAAAAAATTTGCTAGACCCTCGGAAACGTACAAATTATTTTTTATACCTAAAACTACGTTCCTAAATGTTTAATTTTGAGTAATCCAAGCCGCTATTTGTTCATTAAATGCAGTAAACAGTAATATAGCTCACCTTCACGCAAAAAAATTAATTTATAAAGATTTAGTTCTTTATAAACAGTAGCCATTTTTTTTTCTGATCTACTTTTGTTAAGAATAACCTTTTTTCCTTCGAAGAAAAAAAAAAAAAATTCTAGGCCTATACGAAAATTTAAATTTGGCGATTTCAAAATTCTTAAATGATTTAAAATTAATAAACACATACTATTTGATCTCACTCAAATGAAAGCTAAGGTCATACAATTCTTATTACCTGATTTTCTATTATTTTTAACTAAAAACATCGACATATTTGTATTTACAAACAATTTTTTTTAACTGATTGAAGTTTGGCGATCCTATAATTTTTTTTTAGTTTGCACCAATGATAAATTTAATTGTAAATACCTCAATACTTTTAAGAAATGGCTACCGGTACCGTTATATCATTTTTCATTTCCGCAGCATGAGAAAAAAAAAAACAAAAAAAAAAAACAATATAACTAAAGCCATGTTCCTCTTTACTCACAACAAAAACGCTCACCCATAAAGTTAATTTTATTATTGTACTTAAGAGCTCAAACAACGTGAATATGAATGCAGGCCAAAACGATAAGACGAGTCGCAAACAGCTTTTCTATTACTCATGGTATAAAAAGTCCCTTTTTGAGAATTATTTGGGGACTTAAAAGTAAAACTTTTTGGGACTCTACTTTTTAGTACGGAGTACTAAAAAGTTGACTTTTTAATACTCTTGCTATCGTGTCGTCTGCATCGAAAAAAAAAAGAAACCATGAAGGCCCCGAAAAATGGTTGGCAGCATTGTATCAAGAGTCACGTTATATACGTGAAGAGTCACGTTATATACATTGTTTGGACAAACGTATGTTTTCAATTCACACCCTCATTTTTTTTTTTTTTTTTTTTTTCTTTTTTTACATCACACCCATTTGTCACAGCAATATTAACCCCTTGAAATCAATCTTTACGAAAAAAAAATCTCTGTTTCATTCGAAATAGAAAATATTTTTAACCCCAAAGACAACACGGGGCCCTTTCCTGAACTTCGAGACAGTGTTGTCAAGCCTCGCTTCGCTCGGCTTGACAACGCACTGTCTCGAGTTCAGGAAAGTCCCCCGTGTTGTCCTTGGCCTTAAAAATACTATTTTCAAACAACAACATTGAATCATAAGAAGATCTTTAAGTACATACATTCTTCCCACCTTGCAACCGTCTTCCTACTGTATTAAATGTTTTATGATTTGAGGATTTTTAACTTTATTTTAAGAAGATCCACAACATCATGTATTGACGGTTCCGTTTTTTCGTTTTGTTAGGATTTTTTTTCCGCGTGACAGAGATTCAAAAAAAAATATATATATATATACACAAATCCAGTCGCCATCGAACACATGGAATCTCCTTCTTTCTACGAAATCGATTAAAAATGCACAATTTATAAAAGACATGGCAAATGATACAAATTATCATTGCATAATATGTAAAAGAGGAGAACAAGACTACGACCTATTAAGAAAAAGTGGGGTACGGAGGAAAGAGTAACGCAACGGTGACGTCACGGTTTAAAATCCAATATTTCGTTTCAAGTATCTTTTAAAACGTTTTAAAACGTTTTAAAGTATCTTTAAAACGTTTTACGTTTCAAGTATCTTTTAAAACGTTTTAAAACGTTTTAAAAAGTTCTGCCGTGCACACGTGTACACGTATACACGTATATGGTGCCATTTATGTAGCAACAGTCTAATTCGAGAAGAAAAAGAGAAAATTAAAATATAAAAGCATGAAGAACTCTAAATACAAACTTAAGATCATATTCTTTCAACCAACTGATAGAAAATATTATCAAGAAGTAAGGTAGAGAAATTCCCACATCTACCTTTTCCTCAATGTAAGGGAGGAAGAAGCAAAAGAAAAACACTATTAAGTCTTTTTCCAGTCGTTTGTATTTAGTTCTTGGTCTTATCTTTCTTTTATTGGCAATAATGATTTGCAGGAGAATAACCGGAAGAAAAGGCTTTAGAAGAATTACATTACTCCGGTTAAAAAAAAAATACCTCATCTCATCCCCCTAATATAGCAATAGATTTTACGTATAATATCCGTACATTAAGATCACGAATTCATTTGAAATCGGTTTTATAAAAATTTTGATAAACCCAAAATAATGTATTATTTAAAAGCACGCGGTTAAGTTATTTCGCAATAATTCAGCATAAATCCGAATTCGTTTGGGTGCAAAAAAAAAAAAAAAAAAAAAAAGTTCTCAGAAGCTGGAATTGTGTTATTATTGTGAGATATAAAAAGTATCAGTCAGGCAAAACAGACAGTGAATTGGGATGTAAACGTTAACATGTCAATGTGTACAATAAGAAAACAAAATAAAGCATGAAACATGATAAACATAAGGAATATATCTATAGACGCATGATTGCTTACCGTCAGTAAGTAATAACATAAGCGGAATATGTGTGTTTTGTTGAAACAGATCCGGAAAAAATGGTTTTAACACATTTTGGTAAGACAAATATAGATGCACTACTATTACGAATAAAAAAGACGTCACATCCATCTTCCAGTGTCATTTTTACTTTTGGAAAAAAAAACTGAAGAAACAACCAAACACTATTCGTAATTCGTTTGGATGTTATTTCGATGGACGTACAGAAACTGTCAAGAAACCTCAAAAGCAAAACATTTTGTACAGAGCTCAGTTCTTCGTATCGTGCCTACAAAGTATATTTAATCATTTTAAAAGTAGCAGACTATTTTAGAATTAGTTGAGTTTTCATGACTTTGGAGGAGGCTGGAAAATGGAGCGTGTTAAAGAAGGATGATGTAGTTCTCTTGGACAAAAAATTGGACAATAACATTAGGTGTTTCCTAAGTGAGGAAAAATGGAAAGAATCTAGGAAAAGTCGAGTTTTCATGACTTTAGTTAAGATTTCTGCCGTCTTTAGCGAAACTGGCGTATCTGCTTTTTGTAAACAAGCGGAATAGAACCTTTGTTTACATAAGCTAAAAATCGGAAAAGAGCATTGTTTACAAAATGTCAGTTACGCCAGTTTCGCTAAAGACGGCAGATTTACTGTACTGTACTGTACTGTACATATAAATAATATTAAATAAGTAACTCTTTCATTTCAGAGAACTTCTCTCAGTATCTATTTCATCAATTTTCACAACAGTAATTAAAGACTCCTCGGGAATAAACAAAGATGTCCATGGAACGCCGCCGTGGACATCTCTGTTTATTCGCAAGGAGTCTTCAATTATTAACATTTTGCCTCTGGATGGATCTCCATAAGGTCAAACGCAAAAATGTCCAGCCTCCGGATAGACCTTTTCGCGATCTACCCATAACGTAAAGAAAAAATTTTGAAGGCTGTAATAAATGACTTATGCAGAATTCCGAAACTGAAGGGTTGACATTAATCCAAATGTACCGGTATACTTTTTTAAAAAAATCCGCACAGAGTAATAGAATTCAGTTTGCAATTTTCTTATTCATTTTCCTGAAGTTCGGTGCTTTTTACTAAATATAACAAGTCAAGTACTCAACGTGTTTGTCACCCAAAATCCTATCATTTCTATTACATCATACACAATTTTAAACAATTTTCAGATTTTATCGTACTTTTCCTTATGCACTGCGGCAGTTCTGACTTTTTCAAAGACCATTCTGGAGATCTCCACATAAAGTTTTTACAAACCTTTTGACTTGCCCCTGGTTCACATATTTAGCCATTACCAGACTTGCTATCCACGGAAGGCTTAAAGGTAAAAGGAAAAAGTTATGAAAAAAAGTTATTAAAAAGGAAGATAGTTATGAGAACTTCTTCCAGCGCATAATTCAGAACTTAGACCATCCTTCTTGTAGCAGTCAATACAGATCCCCCCCGACATTAAATCGAGAAAGAAATACTTACTATAAGCAATTAAGTCATTATGAACATCGGACTACTTAAAAGTACCTGAAATATTTTTAAAAATTTTTGTCAAATGTAATATTCATAGAAAGCATTATATTTGTTTTTCTCACTTAGTCGGGATGTAAAGGTTTTAAATGCTGTCGAGTGAAGTGGAATGAAAAAAAAAAAAAACATTTGAGTCACTATGTACTTTGCTCTGTACTGATTTGTTCATTGCATGTCTCAGTTCATTCAGTTGTCCAACACTTTGTAATTTTCTTACTCCCAATCTATCATTATCCAATTTCTTTTGTGACTCGTTTCCTTTCATTTGCATTTTCAATATTTTTTTTTCTCGACGGTCTTCTAATTGCTTTTGATTTTTCCACAAATAATAATAATACCTATGACCCTTTTAATAGGTCATCTTATTTTTTGTTCCGTAGTTCCGATCCAAGAAAAATTTAGCCAATGAACTAGAACGGCTTCGCGGAATTACCGTGATGAATTAGGGATTGGATTCGCCGAAGTATTTTCTTACCTTGCTAACCGCAGGAAGAAAAATTTTGAAAGCGACTGCTTTTCAGCAACAGAGCTTCAGCAAGCGGAAATACGAGTGTTATTGCTTATCCAAGAGGACAGTTTTCCTGGCACGGTCAAAAAGATTGATTTTTCCAATCTGATAATAATACGAGATAACAATGGACTGTTTCGAGTTAAAATCGCGATTAACATTTTTGGAAAATAAATACGTCAACTACACTTATCCAGTGTTTTAAATGGGAAACACGAACTCGTGAAGAAATTCATTTGGGAGACACATTTGAACAATCGCCATGTTACGGTCAAACTTCACAAATCGTACGGTTGACAACGGATGGTCAAAGCTGGAAGGAATATAAAGCAGGTACTTGTGCAGACTGCTTCCGCTGCAAGCGCTTCCAGGTCAACCCATACGATTCGGCCGCAGCCCCACTGCCACTTGCTAGTGTTCCGGATGAGAATGAGAGTCCTTACACTCCATAGAAAAGAGAAGGAGGAAAGAGGAGCGCGCGCAGTCGAGTTTTCTTGTACTCTATGTATTCATTAAAAGAGATGGAAGCGAAAAGACGTGGTTTTTTTATCCTCTCATAATTCTTAAAATATGGCATCCCTAGTAAAATTAATTCTAGTTTTTTAAGTGAAACTAATAGTTAAGACAGTAACGACATCATTTATATGTCTAGAAACATGTCAGCCGACTTAAAAATATTATTTTTCGAGCGAGACGCAGTCCTTGAAACATTCACGGAGCTCGCGGGAAAAAACGTGGTAGATGTTGCCTTGCCTGTCCTCGAGGATATTATCACACGGTTAAAAGCTTTAGACTCAGCCATTGCAAAACAGTATCGCAAAGAAAGCGACGTCAAGGATGAAGTCCTAAAGCAAGAATTCAGTGAAGTCGCGAAGATAAGGCTACAGTTCCAACAGCTCTTACATGAGGTCAAACAATTAGAAGGAGACACCAGTGAAGAGGATACAACTTCTCAAAAAGGTGAAAAGACAGAACCGCTCAATCAAAGCCAAATCGGAAAGCATTCTTTCAATAACATGAAGTATCCGGAGCTGGCCATGTTTAAGTTTGATGGTCAGATCAAGAACTACATTCACTGGTGGGGGAAGTTTCAGAAGATACATAATGACAAGGAGGGTCCCCACAAGGGATGCCATATTTTAAGAATTATGAGAGGATAAAAAAACCACGTCTTTTCGCTTCCATCTCTTTTAATGAATACATAGAGTACAAGAAAACTCGACTGCGCGCGCTCCTCTTTCCTCCTTCTCTTTTACCATGGAGTGTAAGGACTCTCATTCTCATCCGGAACACTAGGATTCACGGCTACTCTGCTTTCCAGCAATGTGGCATCGATTGTGCAGGATCCTTTCATCTCACAGATCTCGGCAAGGTTGGGATAACTCTTATCACCTGTGCGGTGTTCAGAGCGGTACACCTCGAGGTTGTTCAGGACAGGTTGACAAAGGACTCCTTTATTTTTGCTTTACGTCGCTTTATCGCCAGGCGGGGTCGAATAGCACAGGTATTTTCAGATAACGGGACAAATTTTGTAGGATGCAATAATAAATTTAAAGTACTAGATTGGAAGAAAATTTAGGTTGAATTTGGAGTCTACAAAATCACGTGGACCTTTTCCCTTGCTCGGTGTCCGTGGTGCGGAGGCTTTTGGAAAAGGATGGTAGGCTGCGTGAAAAATTTGCTGAAACGGAATCTCGGCTCAGCAAGATTAAATCTCAACGAGTTCACAACTTTGATAACTGAATGTGAGGGAATAATCAATAATCATCCGCTCACGTATATAACGGAAACGACAATTTAATTCCGTTAACTCCAGCTTTAATTTTGAACGTACAGAATATTCATACGGAGGATTTAGATTTAATTCTGTAACTCAGTGCAGAACTGCACCAAGTCCATACAAGGACTGCAACTTCTTATTTCAAACCCGACTTTACAAAAGGTATATAGGCTCAACGGTTGGCAGTGCTGATTTTATGCCTTCTGGTAGCAAGTTTATTTTGTTGACAGCAGAAAATTTCACTCGCAGAAGACATTAATTTGAGTTGATAACGCTTGTATATGTTTGTAAAGTCAGGTTTCAAATGAGAAGTTGCAATTCTTGAATGGACTTGCTGCAGTTCTGCACTGAGGTACAGAATTGATTATAATCATTTGCTTGCTAGCTTTCGCTCACTCCAGAGAATTAAGGAATCTATTTTAACCAGGTGAAGTATATTGGCATTCTGATGAAACATAAGAACACAAAAATTAACTCCGGAAAAATTAATGTAGGGGATATAGTTTTAGAAAACAGACAGCAGAAACGCATGTTTTGGCCGTTAAGAAGGATTATACAGATTCACTTAGGAAAAGATGAAAACGCACGCCTAGCGACGGTCCATGTGAAAGGTAAAGGGGGTGATTGAACCATACAAACGTTTACATCCGTTAGAAATCAATGCGAATGATGAACTCGTTTTGGTTTTGAAAATGCCGAAACCACCCGAGGAAAAGAAAAACGTTGACAAAACCGTTGACAAAACATGACCAACAGAGAGAACGAAACTGTTACGACAAGGTCGGACAGGACTCTAAAATTACCTGCCCGATACAGGGACTGAGTGATAAAACTTGGATAAGAGTTTCAAACTAGGGTGTCTCTTTCATATCCAATGACGGAAGTCTAATGGTGCCCCCCCCCCCACAAAATATTCTAAAATAATTCAAAAATTACGTGTTCAAAGTTTGGGGCTTGCAAATAAACGCGAAGTGGTGCCTGTAGCAACTTTATTTTGGCCATTTAAAATACATGAAAAAATTTTCTTATTATACTTTTTTTACCCCCCTCAGCAAATAGCCAGTCTAAAAACCGCCGTTGGTCCAAATTATTACTTGTACCTAAGTGTATATGCTTTGAAACTAAATACAAAAAACCGGTTCGACTTTTTTTCCGTAGATAAGGGGAGACCTTAACAATTTATATGTAAAATTCAAAGTAGTGCTATACCCCCTTATCTACGAAAAAAAACATGAACTGGTTCTTTGTACCTAGATTCACTTATACATATGTCTACATGTATAAGTAATGATTTAGACCAACGGCGATTTTTCGACTGGCTTTTTACTGAGAAAAAAAAAAAGCAACCCGTGCAAATTTTTTTCGTAGATAACGGGGAATAGCAGTGTTTTGAATTTTACATAAATTTTGAAGGCCCCTCCTTACCTACCGGAAAAAGTGGAACCGGTTTTTTGACCAAGATTCAATGGCACGTATATAAGTAATAATTTTGACTAGCGGCCGATTTTTCGACTAGCTATTTACTGAGAAAAAAAAAAGTAAAATAAGAAAATATCCCATGTATTTTAAATGGCAAAAATCTAGTTGCTACAGGCACCACTTCGCGTTTAGGCGGAGGCCCCAAACTTCATTGTTATTCTTGAATTATTTGGGAATATTTCAAAGGACGGCCCCATAAGAATTCCATCACTGGCTATGGAAGAGACCCCTATTTCAAACTTTAAAATGTCAGATTAAATCAAAACCTAAAAAAAAAAAAAAAATGTTTAACTTAATTGCCAAGTTTTTTTTTCTAGCGAAAACAAAAAAAAACATTTTTCAATAGAGACTGCAAGAAAATAATCGATTGAAAAGCCAAATACTGAGTAATCTTTAAAGGATATCCTAAAAATAAACGGTGAAAATTACTAGAAATTGTTTTGAAGTTTCTTTATGACCTTCAGTTTTATTACGAGTTAAAAAACTACGCAATCCTAAGATAACGATCACCGATGAACAGATTTAAAGTTTTTTAGTTGGTTTTTATTAATTAAATCACTTATGGCAAAATTCTGGTCCCTCGTTATATGATTTCATACTTGCAAACTTTTTGAATGCCCCTTGTTGTTTAGTAAATTTAGGGTCCCCACAGTCCCTCTAATTCTGGGGAAAATGGAAAGGGAAAATCTATTTTGCTTGAAAAAAAAATTTCGTGTATTGCCTGTGCCATTATCAAGATATAGTTCTATTTGCTTCGCCATTTTTGAATTATTTTCCAGGAATTTCATGGAACATAATCATGGATCAACAGCGAATATCTGAAAAAACACATTTGGAAAATATTGTTTTTATTTTGTTAGGAGGACGGCATAATGGAGAGAGTGCACTAATGGCTAGTGACACGTTGTTTGATGGATCACTTGAGCACTCTGGAGGATGGTGAGAGTGTGTATACCGTTTTGAAACTTAGACCCCAATCCGATTTTCATTTCTATCTTTCCCTACAGCAAAATATTCAAAAACAGCGGCAAAAAAAAAGTTGGATTTACAGACATAAAGCAATTGCATAACTTCATTTTGATTTAAAATATATTATTTTCAATCTAACGCCAAAATTTACATTTAAATACTTTCAATATAAAGAGAGTTTTAAAGGAGATCGTTTATCTAATTATGAGTTTTGCAAAAATTAATAATGATCGAAAACATTTAATCAACACTGCATTTTAATGAAACGCAGGCCAACAAAAAATAATAACAGAAACAAAAAACGAAGCTTTCTAAATAGAAAGTTAAAACGGTTATGTTGCTGGAAGGTATGTTTTACAGGAGTACATATTTACTGCTTTCTAGTAGGCCTCCCATTTCAAATTTGACTTTCTGCTCCTCCCCACAGACCTGTCCCCTTCATACCATAATATCAAATAATTTTTATCATTCATGAACATTTTTTTAAAACTCTGTTATAGTATTTTCTTAGTGACAAAAACATTTCGATTTGAATTCGAATTTTTATAAAAAGGTTTATAAAAATACTTGGCAAATTAGTTAATAAACTTATTTTGATTTAAATACTTCTAAGATCATAAGCAACAAATTAGAGCTCTTTCATAAGTTCGAATAGAAGGTAACTAAAAAATATGTTTTAACGAAAAAAATATTGGGTTTTTGGGAATAAGCAATGAATACTACTGCACAGTAGAGGCTGGGACATTGCGACCGTGATGTTTAGTATGATAATAATGTAATTATCCCTAAAAATTCTTTTTTTTTTTTTTTTTTTTTAGTTTAAATTTGGTCATTCCTTTAATTTATCCTTTAAAAAAAACAGTTAAAACTTTATTTGTAGCAAGTCATATAATTAGAACTTTAACAGAATAATATCTCAGTGGACTAAGGAACGAGACTAGATTTGATTTGATATCATATTTGAAGAGGAAAATGAGCTGAAAAGAGTTTAAAAAAGGAGTTGATTGGAATTTAAAATTTACCTGTGAAGACAATCTCATCATTTAACAAAAATATAACATGACAATGAATAACAATTATAGTCCGGTCTTCCTGTATGCCCATCAAAAACGATCGTAAATTCAATCGAATCCAGACTTAAACTCTTATTTTAGGGATGTTCGATTCCGAAAATCGGAATCGATTGCAAGAATCGATTTTTTTCACTTTATCGATTCTCCGGAATCGATTAATCGGCTCGAAATGGAATCGATTCTAGAATCGAAGAATCGATTCCAAAGTTAACTTTTTTTTTTAAAGCGGAAAATACAAATAAAATAAAATAAAACTAAAAATAAGTGATATAGCCTAATTAAAAAATTTTTCATTAACTTAAGTCATTTTTCTTTTTGAATCTTTATAGAATCCGGTACTACCTTTTTTTTTTAATGGAATCATTTCTCCAGTTTTCCCGGATTTTGGAATCCAATCGAATCGGAATCGAAAGAATCGGCCAATAGTCAGTGCTATAATTAAAAAACTTTTCATCAATTTAAGTCATTTTTCTTTTTGAATCATTATAGGATCCTCGTTTTTTTTGTTAATTTTTAGAGGAATCAATTCTCCAGTTTTCCCGGGTTTTGGAATCGAATCGAATCGGAATCGAACATCCCTATCTTATTTATCTTATTTATGTTCCTACATAACTAATACTACCTTTAAGTACTTTTATTTTTACTTTTATTTTATTTCATTTATGCTTTTTTCAAAACATAACTGGTTATTTTAAGGAATTAAGCAAAATTTCATAAAAATTAATTTTAAAAATTGATGAGTAATTTTTTTTTTTCCGATGTGTGAACACGTGGAAACTTAAAATTAAAATCAAAATCAAAATCTGTCTCCTATTGAATGGCGTGGTGTGCCTCTTAACAATAATAATAAATTATTTAATGCTCGGATTTCCACATGTGTTTCCACGGACGTTTTAGTTTTTCCACGTGTCCACAGTCCACACACCAAAAAATTTACTCATCAATTAGTACAGGAGGACCGATAAACCTAATCAATAATATTAAAAAGTCTAGAATCGTTTTAACTTGCTGTCGATAACCTTGCGATTAATCACGGTCGATCTTATGTGGCATGATTAAATCATATACGATCGACTTACAGCCTTAAATATAAAAAGAAATTAGGTACTGACCTTTTCATTTTTATTATTCAATTTAGGAAAAGACCCTTTAAAACATGAGAATGTAAATAAAAGGCCTACAAGTAGCAGTCAATAAAATCCACTGCAATTTCTTGGCTTCCAAATGCCAAGTATTAAACCAAGTGTCATTTAAGCAAAAGCTTCCATACACGTTTATTTTTTTAATCCGGGCATAAAATAATTTATTATTAAAGTTAGAAGCACGCCACGCCATTCAATAAAAGACAGATTTTGATTTTGATTTTTATTTTAATTCTTATATCTGAATTTAGAAGAATTGGTATGTGACTTTGATCAAAATCTTTAACAAGAAACCTACAAAATGTACGATATTCTCAAGAATAATTATTGGAGCTGTTAGTAACTAATGCATCTATCGTGCAATAAGCATTAAAAACCAAAAGCAAACCAAAATTTCTGGCGCAAGTTGCAACTTTTTAATTAAAAACTATTTTCGAATCATTCATTATTGTCATATCCGCAAATTAATATGTTCCGTTGTTAACATCGGGTCGAGTAAAGGACCCCAAAGAGCGGTGTAAACATAACTTAACCTGCTGTGCCTCCCGCGAGGCAATCGATTTGTCGCATATTCAAGCTTAGAATCTAAGCCTTCTAATCTCAGTGAAAGAGGGATGAAAAAAATATAATAATAAAAAAAAACGACAAAAATATGAGATTTGTTTTTCTCTAAAAAAATTTCGCAGTCCGCCTGAAATCTGGGATGTGATATTAAAAATAAAGATATTCAAAAAATTTAATAAAGCATTCTGGAAAGGGAGTTGAAATGTGTCAAAAGCTTTGTATAGTCCACTCTCAGGGCCCATCGATCACATAGTGTCACGGACACTTTACCTTATCTCGTGGGGCCCAACAGTTATTCCATTCATGTCTTTCTATCGACTGCTGCTTTGCAGTTTCCTTCATTTTCTTCCTTTTTTTTCTCCCCAGTTCAGTTTCAGAGGAAAATGTTTTATTCTATTTCATATGGAAGGTGTATTACAAAAATTACTTCGAAAATCGGACGGTCAACTTAACAAAAGTTCAAAACTTCTCAGGGCCCAAACCGGGAATATCTTTTAAATACTTTAAAACACAACTAAAAGAAGTGTGTTAAAGATTTTAAAAAGATTTTCCAGTACTTTTTCCTGCATAGGTCTATATAAAATGATTCATTCGAATTGAACAATTTAAACGAAACTAAATCAATCAATAAGAGTATTAAGTGAACTGAATTTCATAGAGTAATAATTTACTAACTGAAGTTTAGTGAACCACTAATGCGAAACCGTCAGCAACAGCACTCATCCGAGTTTTTTGCTACGGTTTAGTTGCCAATACTACAATCTTCTCCATGCATTGGATATAAACAAGAAAAATGAAAAATAAAAAAAAATTGAAAATTAGACAAAAATTACAAACGGTGTCTAGACTCTTGATTGTATCAAGTGATGCAGAAAGTTGACATACTCTGTTTCACGTCAAATCTAATTATCATCGATAACTGCTTTTAATTAACTGAATGAACCCATCGTGGGAGTCTTCAAATTCTAAACAAAATTGTTGTACCTGTCCAAATTCATGTCCTTGATGATCCACATGTGATAACACTACTCTTTGACTGACTTTACTTAATTTTACTTATTCGAGACCTTTTTTACGGGTTAATTTCCTTTTATTTACGCATCATTTAATTAAATCGAAATCAATAATTTAATGATCAAGCAGTTTTTACATAATATTAACATCATAATTAGTTTAATGAAAATTCCCGTAAAACATCAGATTTTTGTTTAAAACGCCAAGTCTACAGTAAATATTTGTTTTAAGTCTCTTCTTTTTCTTTAACAATGCATTAAATTAATCAAATACGAAAGCGATACTTTCGGTTTATCCTCTGCATCTCTCTAATGGAAAAAAGGAATAAAACAACCGAATAACCAAAATCGAGATAAAAATTTTTACTATAGGCTATGGCTCTCAGCCACCCTCTGTTGTTCAAGGGTTGCTTCCCTTTAGAGAGTTCTGACAACGTTTCTACCATTGTAATGTCAAACATCAAGTTTTCTAACTTCGACAATCGCAGCCATTTTGACATGTCAACTAACTTGAGGGTTTCCAAGAGGGTTGGATCATTCGCTGACCACAAAAAAAAAAAATGTTTCTATTGAGGGTTTTAAATAAACCGTGATTAATTCAATTCGATTTTACAATTGGTTTAATATATAAATGAATCTGTAATGAAGTCGAATCCCTTATAAAGGGAATCGCTGAAATAATATCTCGAAAAAAAAATTGTTTAAATTTAAAAAAATACCATCAGCTTTCGGAGATTTCCAAATTTTATATCGACACTCTAATAATCAAATTAATGCCCAATTTCTTCACAAAAATAATTGATAGGAAAAAAAATGAAGAAAATTTTGAAAAACAACGATAAAACTATTATTTAACAAATGAAAAACGGAAAATCGACAAGGAAAAGTGTAAAATGGAAAGACAGTGCTTGTCCTTTACTCCTTGTATAACAGCTCATTAAGAATGACAGCTTTAATAAACTTGCTGTCAAAATGCTAATTACTTCACCCTATCATTTGATCACCATGCTACAGGGCGTTCCAGAATTTTCGGGATTTCATTTATGCGAAGTTTTCCAGAGGGGTCGTAAGTTACGACTCTGGAAAACTTTACAAAATTTTAAAATCAGAAAACATGAATGAACTACCATATATGTATGTATTCTTTTAATATATGTTTTTATCCAAATTAAAGTTAATACGATTCCAGATGTTTCAACCCTTCTGATTCTCATATTAGTTACATTAAGTTCAACCGAGAATCAGGACTGAAAATGAAACACATTTTTAGCTGAGATAGAAAATACAAAATCGAACAATTCTAATTATTTTCATTTTTATTCTGTCTCATTTTTACTTTAGGTGACTTTGGTTTTGCCTTTCATAGAGAAAAAATTAAACTTTCACAAATTTTAACTACTTTTTTAGGATTTCGTTTTCTTCGCTTTTTTCCTTTTTAGAGTTATCATAAATGATTTATTACCTAAATAACATTTTTTTTTCCTTCCCGACAGAATAAAACATTGTTCCGATTAAAACCAAACACCAATTATTTAACGAGCAAATGGGAGGTATCAGATTTTAAACGAGCTTTAACCCAAACAGTAGAAATCATCACCGTCAGTAGCGGTCTTTTTGACAGTGAATCTCAAATAAACAAACGGATTGTCACGCGAACCTGATTGTCAGTTGGATATTTTAATTATAAACGTTGCCGCCCATCGGTGCATTTTCATCCCGTTTCTCCTGTACTACGATTACCTTCGTGTCAGTCACTAGGGTTTCTGACGGGGCAATTAATCCGATGTCATTCAAAATAATATTTACCTAAATTAAACTCTGTTAATAACGATTTCGATTCATGACATGTTTTACTGGATTCCGGTTTCTCATTACCGAATCGCGAGTCATGTCTCTGGAGAATTTCAAAACTCAAATTATGGTTGGAAAATAAGAATTTCCCAGAAACTTTCTTTTATTTTCGTTCTTTTTTTCTTTTTTCACACTTTTCCCATTACCGACAAGGTTTATCAGAAAATAAAAAGCCATTTTAGGAGTGATAGGGCAAGTTATATATAGATTGCTAGCGACGACGGAATATAATAAGAAAAAAAAAGCTATTCCAGCTGGAGTGCTGATAAATGTGTTCACTGCTTCTGGTTGATAACCTTTCTTGTTAAAAACTTGTGATTAGTTTTTCATTTTCCTGACGTAACTCTGATAACATTTTATTAATAAACTAAGTCGAGGAGTTGTCTTGTCATTTGAGTTTAATCTTCAGTTTATGTTTGATTTATATTATGAGTATCTCAAGCAATTTCTCCGTAAAAAAAAATTTTTTACGGGTTCAGGAAGTTACAATACGGTAAGCCACCACCAGTTTTTCTTCCCAGAGAAGTAGAAGAATTGTCATCGAAAACGAAAATATTTATCAATAGTAAAAAATGTATTTTTTTTTTGGTACTATAAGCTTTGGAAACCGTACTTAGACTTAGTTTTTATTGGTTGTTCGTGATGGTGACTTTTAATTGAAACGATGTCATGTGTGATAAAGTACATATTTAGTGGTCAGCAATTCTTCGGTTTTGTAGCAGTGATATAAGGACTTCGAATTGTTTTCACATGAATAAAAATATTATCGGTCAGAGGCAAAGCCGAAAAAAATGATGAAATGCTGCAATGGTTTTATTGAAAAATAACTAATGCATCGGAGGGATTTATGGTAACTCCAATAAAACCTCACACTGTGAGGTAGGGTAACCCTTCCATAGCCGATGACGGAATTCTAATGGTGGCGCCCCCTAAAATTTTCCCAAATAATTCAAAAATAATGTGTGCAAAGTTTGGGGCCTCCACCTACACGCGAAGTGGTGCCTGTAGCAACGTCATTTTTGCCATTTAAAATACATAAAAAATTTTCTTATTTTACTTTTTTTTTTTTTTTTTTTCTCAGCAAATAGCTAGTCGAAAACTCGGCCACTGGTCCAAATTATTACTTATATACGTGCCTTTGCATCTAGGTACAAAAAACCGGTTCAACTTTTTCCGGTAGGTAAGGAGGGGCCTTTAAAATGTATGTAAAATTCAAAACACAGCTATTCACCCTTATCTACGAAAAAAAAATTTGCACGGGTTTTTTGTACCTAGGTTCAAAGGCATATATATAAGTGATCATTTGGACCAGCGGCCGATTTTTCGACTAGCTATTTACTGAGAAAAAAAATAAAAATTAAAATAAGGAAATTTTCAAAGTATTTTAAATGACAAAAATGACGTTGCTACAGGCACCATTTCTCGTTTAGGCGGAGGCTCCAAACTTTGCACACGTTATTTTTGAATTATTTGGGAATATTTTAGGGGGCGCCACCATTAGAATTCCGTCATCGACTACTATGGAAGGGCCACCCTACTGTGAGGTCCTCACAGTTTCTGAACAATAAATCGGCTTTTTTTGGAGGGAAAAAACCGAAGCACGGTAGAAAGGTGGAAGAGAATTTTCGAAAAAAATTAACAGCTCGTACCCACGGAGGACTCGAAAATTCCTTTCCACTTTTCTATCCTGCTTTCGTTTTTTCCCGCCAAAAAATCCCCTCTCGGGTTAAAAGAAGTTACGAAATTTGAAATCGTAAAAAAATAGAAAATTTTCAATAAATCGGCTGTTCAGTTTTTCGCTAGTGAGCTATTGGCAAGTTTAACTGGTGTTTACTTTTATATGCAAATAGCTAATTGATATGGTATTCAAGACCACAGTAAACTTCGATATAAAGATTGACTTTTGAAAAAAAAACATGATATCGCAAAACAAAAACAAAACAAAAAAAAAAAAAAAAAAAAACGAATCAACTAAGTGTAACAACCCTGATTGAGTTCGACTGCAATCAAAATGAGGCATAGAATTATCGAACTTGAAAATCACTAATCCTGGCTTGGAATACGTAGGTGAACCTAAAACAGTGTTACCTTGCTCAACAGTCAAGTATAAAGTGAGATTCATCTCTTCGGAGGCAAGTGTATTTCGTACAAATGACATCGTGAGAAGAATTCTTTAAATGTTTACCAGTCTTGTTATTTCGGAATTTTTTTTCTCCCCAAATTGAAAGATGAAATTCGATAGTCCCTTGGGGGCGACCTTTAACTCTTTCAATCGACCACCGTAACACACCTTTTACTTTAAACACTGCAAATTACCAGGTAAACATTGATATGGATTTCACTTTTCATATTCCCTTAAATAAAGTCATACCTCCACGTCACTTTTGTTAAAATTTTATGAAGGTTTCAAGGTCATGACTTCATCGCACAATCCAGAATGTATAGGTAACAATCTTGATATACTTGTTTGACAATTTTAGTAGGTTTATTCAAAGCGAACTACTGAACGACGAAAAGTCAATTAAAGGTTTAAAACTCGGTGCTAATACTATGTAGGTGTGAAATAAATCGATGTTAATACAGAAAACGGCAAATTTAATCATTTCTCGTTTGACTTTCATATTTCTGATCTTGCTTTTTTAATTGGGATCTGATCCCTATCAAGCCGGCATTTTTCTTAGGTATCGCAAAGGTTTGAAGTAGAATAAAAATAAAGTGAACTTCACAAATTATCATCAAAAAAATCAAAAAAAAGTGAGGCGTAATCGAACCACAAAAAATAATCTTCTTCGAGAACCTGACGAGTCGCTCCGAATAAATTCTCAAAATACGAATTTCCTTTTCCCTCACTCAAGGTATAATTTTAATTAATAACATTTCTATGAAGAAGTTTAAAATGTGATATTATTCAAGGTCAATTAAAACTACTCACAGAAATTAACCAAAAAAAAAAAAAAAAAAAAAAAACAGGTTGCGTCGGCGGAGTTACAAGTTACTTCCTTTATTTTTATTCCATCTTTTTTTAATATTTTTTTTAAATTGTTTACTTTTAGGAAGAGTTGCAAAAAAATATTAACTTGAGTTTCAAGCCATTTCACGACACTATAGGTAGTTGCCCAATAAACAACTTGACGAAGATGGATTACTGTTTGCTCCTTCAAGAAATTATTTGAAAAGATTTCAACCTGCACTGTGCCTATTTTGTAGTTTTAAGCGGGTGATAAACCCGTAGTTTGATAAACCCTTAAAAATTAATTAATAGAGTGCCGGAAGTATTTATAATTTAATCAAGAAAAACGAATGCGACACGTCTCACATACTCTTTGGAAAATACATGAAAACCTAAGAATATGAATTTCAACTATTAATCGATCCAAAATCAAGTTGTCACATCCTGTTATTAATTTACTGTTATGAATTATTTAATTTTCATTGGAAATTAACGAACCTTCAACTTGTGTAATAGTGGACAAATCTTAAAATCTTTTGCTTTGCTTATTAGAGTTTGAGTCATTTCAAACCTGTATTTCATTACCTGAAAAAACACAACACATTCGAATAAAGAAATTAATTAATCAAGCAAAAATAAATAAATGCATTGATTAACGCAAGTTATTCACCTATGAAAAATCATCATCCTCCCTAGATTCAAATTTGCAATAATTGGAGAAAAAAAAAAGACCAAATTAAACGATTTGAATAATGAAGTCAAAAATAATATAGACTTCAGGAAAAAAAAAAACTGTTTCTAAATTAAAAAAAGAAAAAAAAACTTAGCCACTGGCGCTGTTTAAAGTTCAACTTAACATCTCAATTTTTAATTGACCGGATATTGAAAAGAAAATATTAAAGAAGAGACATGTTTAAAACAAGGTACGAGAAGAGAAATGACAGATTAAAGATAAAATGCTGTCAAGTAGAGTAGATACACATGATATGTTGTAATCCAGGTACACCATTCAACGGAACGGATACTTGACATCGTGCAAACCTACTTGACGTTAACATGTATTTCTCCTTAGTTGTATCATTTTTAATTCAAAACGTTTTAACTCGCAGCATTTTCTGAAATCGAACTGATATTATTTTTCAAACAGAGAAGAAAATTTCTAAAGAAATAAAAAGGGAATAAATATTGAGGACGGGTTCGCACATAAATTCTTAGAATTAAGCAAGGATTATGGTGAGAAAGCAACACAAATTTTCAAAATACAAAAGATGCACGAAGATTAAAGCATATCTGCAAGAAATGTAAAAACTATCTGAGGAAGTAGAAAAAAAAATCGAATCTTTCAAAATTTAAATATCATATTCTGATACGTCATAACCTACGAAAGACAAGAATTATTGACTTATAAGGTGACATGGAAGGTTTTGTTAAAAAAACATATCAGTTATCTTCTTTTTTGGGATATTCTGAGAGCTTCTTTTTTTTTTTATCTTTTGACATTCATACTTTGTTTATTGTTATTAACAATACTTGTATTGTTTGTTATGATACCTTTTATCTGTAACTAAAAGTAAAAGTGACAACTGTCCACCGTGAGAACCAAGACCGCAAAATCAATAAGTCATATTCCTACTACGTTTTCATCCGTCGAACAAATCTTTCCCCTTCTTTCTTTATTATAAACGTAGATTGCTATAAAATAGTTTAAGCAAACATCGATTTTAGTGAATGAATCAGGTGGAAAAGATTGTGAATGGATCAGATGTTGCAATAGTATCAAGTCAATAAAAAAATTACATAACAAAAAACTTGAAATACTAAAACGCTTCAGACATTTCCGTGCGTCGGAGGTTAACTGACGTATCCTCTATTTTAATAATGAAGGAGATACGTCAATTTACCTCAGACGCATCGAACTGTCACACTTAGGCTTTAATCTGCGTCTGAAGTCAGCTCAAATACTTAACACCTGCAAGAGGAAACTATAATAGGACGAAAAATGTAGTCCAAATTTAAATATTTCCATTACCCCAACAGTGTCCGCAATTTTTGTCAGCCTGGTTTTTAAGATTAAAACCCAAAAAGTGAGGGAGGCACTTAGTCAAAAACAAGTAAAAATGTTTCTCACTACACCACCTTGCTCAATTTTGAGGCCTACAATGAGCTTAATAATAGAATGACACGGACGATTTCGAAAATCAGCCAATCATCTAAACGCTATGCATTTCTGTGGTGTTCCGTAGCCTAGTTCACAGAGCGATTGACTCTCAATCATGAGATGCGACGCGTCGTGCTTCTATCCTAGTTCACAGCTAGGGATTTTTCTCAGGTCAAAACTAGTGCCTTAGTCAGAAAATCAACGGTCACAACCCCTCGGCAGGCAATGGCAAATCACCGAGCCTCGTAAATCTTTCAAAAATAGCCGTTCGGAATCGGCATTATACTGTAGGTTCCATTTGCCTGTGAGCGCACGCACACGTGTATGTGAGAGATCACCACGCTCGTAATCGAGTAAAGGACTAAGAAGAAGATGCATTTCTAGGAACGAGTAAAAAAATTTAATACGGAAATTTTTAAGTCATTTCCAGCATTACTTAATTCCCGAGACAGCTAAGAATTATTTTAAATTGTCACATAATTAATACAGGAAAGGAGAAACAAAATATTAGTCATGATAACGGCTGAAGGTGTATCATTAGCCGGACAATTGTGTATCCATATGAAAGAATACCTTCGCACATTGTGTAAAATCTAAGTCCAAGCTGGTGCCTCGATCAGCGAGATCTTCCAACACGTATGACTGAAAGGGATTTTACAAAATTATTGCCAGCTCTGCAATTCCATATTTAATTAAAGACTAAATAAAATTGCCTGTTTTCACAGACGATTTTATGTAGTTCTTTATTGTCGATGGTCATCGTTCTCATTTGAATTTGAACGATTCTAGACCTCTGTAAAGAAAATCAAATAATTCTGTACGCACCATATCCGAATACCCCAACATCCTTCAGCCTTGCGATGTATCACTTTTCAAACCTCTAAAAACAATTCAGAAAGACACAGATTTTATTTGGATCTGGATTTCAAATGCACAATGATTCTTTCCAAGTTTAATATTCACTATATACTGAGTCTTTATTTCCTCGCGGACGAGTTCAACAGTTTCGAAATTCTGATCCGATTGGAGGGGTTCGAATCTCGTCGCGAGCTGATTTTAACTTGGAAGAGAATAGAGGAGGTAGAGTTTTGATTTTATAACTAATGTAGAATTACTTATTAATTCCAATCAAAAAATTAATAATTTTATTGGATGATACTCCCCCAAAATGCTGACTATCAGGCAGCGAAACTACTACAGGCTAGACAAGTGGTCGAAAAGGAAAATGAAGTAGAAGAAAATAAAATTATAGAGAAAAGACCAACAAAGAATGGAGTGTAGAAAAGAAACTGTTTAAGTGCAAGGTTATGATTCAAACGTATTGGAACCAGAAATTTATAAAGAGCCATTTTTCGAAGAAAGACACGAAGAAGAAGAAAAATAAAATTCAACTATAATTGTTAAATATACACTGTGGAACAATCGTTATGGAGGTATTTCCTATATTTACCTTAGTAAAATCACACAATAAAAATTGTTCCATTGTGTATATGAGGTTAAAAGTCACCCATGGGTCAGTCCATGTGAAATAACCAAATTGAAAACACCTACCGTGACCGATTGTTTTGATTTTCGGGGAACCAAATCTATTTATCGGTCTTATGAAAACCCCAAATTTTCAAATTTTTAAAACCACCCGTTCCGAAGTTATTGACCTTGGAAAATCGGGGTGTGGCGCTTACACTGTTTTTAAAAATCAATGTAACTATGGGCCGCGTTGACATAAAAAATCGAACGAGGTCTCTTTTTAATCGTCTTTAGTTGGACTTTCGTTTGGTATATCGCAACCGCAATTTTTTTCGAAAATATTTTTTCCGGACTTCCCGGAAAAAAAATTTCAATTTCCGCGAAAACTATATCTTTAATTTTTTTGAAAAAATTCTACATTAAAGTACAGGTCTAGCTTACCTTAGCCAAAATTTCAGGATGGGCTTGCCATGGGTTCCTGCAGTATCACGCTGTTGAAAATGTGCTGTCGGAAAAAAAAATTTTTTAATGGTAATTTTGGGTTTTTTTGACTCCGTAATGAAGGTTTGTACTTGCAAAATTAATTTTTTTTAAAATTGGCCTTGAAATTTCCAAAAAACCCATATAAGGGCCAAAAATGAGAAATTTTTTTTTTCATAAAAGACCACTCATTCTTATCGGAAATTTTGCGTAGATTACGAATTTGAAGTCGGAAATTAGTTTTGGTGCAAAATTTTTGAGCCACAGGCAAAAAGCCGTAAGAAAGTTTTCAGAGCTTTAGCTCAAAAATCATGCACCAAAACTAATTTCCGACTTCAAATTCGTAATCTACGCAAAATTTCCGATAAGAATGAGTGGTCTTTTATGAAAAAAAAAATTTCTCATTTTTGGCCCTTATATGGGTTTTTTGGAAATTTCAAGGCCAATTTTAAAAAAAATTAATTTTGCAAGTACAAACCTTCATTACGGAGTCAAAAAAACCCAAAATTACCATTAAAAAAATTTTTTTTTCCGACAGCACATTTTCAACAGCGTGATACTGCAGGAACCCATGGCAAGCCCATCCTGAAATTTTGGCTAAAAGGTAAGCTAGACCTGTACTTTAATGTAGAATTTTTTCAAAAAAATTAAAGATATAGTTTTCGCGGAAATTGAAATTTTTTTTTCCGGGAAGTCCGGAAAAAATATTTTCGAAAAAAATTGCGGTTGCGATATACCAAACGAAAGTCCAACTAAAGACGATTAAAAAGAGACCTCGTTCGATTTTTTATGTCAACGCGGCCCATAGTTACATTGATTTTTAAAAACAGTGTAAGCGCCACACCCCGATTTTCCAAGGTCAATAACTTCGGAACGGGTGGTTTTAAAAATTTGAAAATTTGGGGTTTTCATAAGACCGATAAATAGATTTGGTTCCCCGAAAATCAAAACAATCGGTCACGGTAGGTGTTTTCAATTTGGTTATTTCACATGGACTGACCCCCATATCCATTGTCAGGCCTATTACAAGAGCAATTGCTAAAAATCACCTAGAGGACACCTCCGAAGATGACAAACTGATTATTTGGAAAATCAAAGATTTGTTAATAAGAGAAATAAATGAGAGATTTAAAATGAATACTACAAATGAAGAAAACCTGTATCCTTCAGCTATCCTTCACCCTGTTTCCTTTGCTATGGAGGGTAGGGAAGGACGGGCAAGCTATTTGATATTTCACGATAGCCTAGAAAAAAGAAAAGCAAAGAAGCTTGGTTCTTACGAGGGATACTTTTAAAAAGATAGAAGAAGATTTAAAAAATTCTTTAAAAGAGCCTCGATTAAAAATTACGGAAAACTTGGTTACTTACTGGGAGGGGAAAAGAAAAGAAAATCATCTCCTTTTCCCAATAGCTGAAGTCATAATTAGTGTGCCGTATTAGCAAGTGGCTGTGGAACGGCTATTTTCTCTTCTAAAATACATCCACAGTCAACTGCGGACCAATTTAAGTCCGTCATTACTGAGAGATATAATGTTTTTGAGGAGTAATTTCTCCAAACTTTTCGAATAAATTTCATATATATTAGAATAATATTAGAATTTTATTAGTTTTATTACTATTTTTTAATAAAAAGTAAAAAATTTTATGTTCAAAGTTTTTTGCTTGTAGCCTTGAACAAAACACTAAAAACATAAGAACTTTTTATGGACAATAACATTCTATTTTTTTAACATAAAAAATGTGTAGCCCTTTTTTAGCAAGTTAACGTAAAATATTTTACCGTGTAATTTACGTTTTGTGATAAAGTTTAAAAAAATTTGTGTTTGGAATCCGCAGTTTGCTTTACGACTGCCACTGTGCCAGGAGTTTTTATAAACTTTTAATTTCGGAAAATTTAATTTTAGTTTTTTCTTAAACTTTAACAGTTCTAAAAGATTTTCTTTCAGTCAGCAGAACTATCATAAAAACCATCATTCTTATTTTAGTTTATTACATTTAATTACAGTTGTGAAGTAAAGACGTTAAGAAAAAAATATTCTTTAAATTAAAAAATTTTAATTCCGACGTCGACGCCGACGCCGACGCCAGCTTTGAATCTGATTCAGACGCTGATGCTGACGCCGAAGCCGGCTTCGAATCTGATTCAGATGCTGATGCCGACCCGGCTACAACTTCGGATCCGACGCCGATGCCGACGGCGATTCCGGTTTTTTTTTTTTCAAATTGATTCCGATGCCGATGCCAGTAAAAATGCCATCGGCATCGCAACCCTGCACATGATCGTTTACATAGAAACTTTAAAAACTGTGTGATAGTAAGGAAAAAGTAGAACTAGAACTAGTATTTCGGTATAAGCACTTGAGTGTAACATTAGATCACAAGATCTCGTTTAATGAACATTTTCACTTTCTAAGGAAAAAGGTCTAAAATAATACCGCGAATTTTTATGTATGGAAGAATCAGATCACTGAAAACAGTAAAGATGATATATTTCGTGCAGGTGGAGTCTAATATAAATTGCGCATAATCAACTTTTGATAGGGGAATTTATCCGAACTGAAGAGACTAGAATCACTCCGAAAGAAAATATTGAAATTAATGCTTTCTAAAAGAGAAAATAAAAAAATTAAAGAAGATAGGTTTAGAGACTTACTTAAAAGACTAAGACATTTTACCATTTCATAAGCTTTATGAATATAAAACGTACATAAAACAATTTTACGATAATAAATTTAAAATAAGCAACAGGGATTGTCGCAATAAAGCGACTAGAACAGAAACTTTTAGAATACCACATTTCTTCACAAACGTTGCCGTCCAAAATCCCAAATCCCATTCCCCTAAAAACCAAAAGCCCGAGAACTGTTTACCCGAAAACAAAAATCCCGAATGGAATTTCCCGAATAATGATTTCCCGAATCTAAATCCCCGAATATATAATTACCCGAAAATAAAAATTCCGAATATACGATTACCCGAAAATGAAAATCCCGAATCCAAATTTCCAAATTAATGGGTCGTATATTATAAACTTAAACAAGTTTATTTAAACTTATTAAGTTAAACAACTTATTTAAACTTAACTTATTTAAACTTAATTAAGTTTAAATAAGGTAAATTAAGTTTTGCAAAACTCATTTAAACTTAATTAAGTAAAAATAAACTTATATATTGTTGACAAGCAAAAGCAAAAGCAAAAGCTTTTGCTTGTTTTTAAAATACGACTCAATGATTACAAAATCCCGAATCTCCCAAAATTATTTTGGGAGATTAAAGAATATTAATTAAATTATTCTGGGAGATTAAAGAATATTTATTAGATTATTTTGGGAGTAAAAATAGTAATAATTAAGTTCGTCTCTAAGTATGGATGGAAAAGTTGTAGACAAAAAGCTGTTGCTAGATGGATATGTTTACGTAAGATCGAGATCGCTAAATGGGAAAACATACTGGAACTGCAGGAGATTGAGGACTTGAGGAGCAAGGAATGCGAAGCTTGGGCAGTGAACAACAACCCAGATCAGGCGGGAAAAGAAATGCTTCGTCGCAAAGCATTTTTTTCAAATTTAGGTCTATACAGTAAAAATGTTTTGTGACAAGACTTGTGAGTGCTTGTCGCAAGCATAATTGCGTCCAGCCGAAGCCATTATGATTTGTGACAAAGACACAGCACTTGGATTGGAGTCGGGTGTGAATTTATTTTTTTGGGTGTGAAGGAGCAGCAAATAGGGTCAGGTGATAAACGATATAGTGACGCTGGCCACAAAATACTCTTGAACAAAAATTCACAAATGAGAAGCTTAAAGAGTCCTAATTTTTTTTTTTTTTTTTTCCAAGTTTGCAAAGATAAAGATAACGATGATGAGGATAATGATAACGATGGCGATAGAGACAGGAAAAAAGATGCAGAGAAAGAAAAATTAGGAAAGAGAGGCAGGGTAAAAAATTTTATAATATTATAAAATTTCATAATTTCACTGTAAAAAATTTTATGTTAACTTGCTAAAAAAGGGCTACACAATTTTTATGTTAAAAAAAAAAATAGAATGTTATTGTCCATAAAACATCCTTTTGTTTTTAATGTTTTGTTCGAGGCTACAGGCAAATTATGTTACTTTTAACATAAAATTTTTAACCCTGTTATTATTACATGTTTTTCCGATGATTTTTTCATCGACACGAGATCGACCTTCTTCTAAGAATTAATTAATGTCTCATCGTAATTCTTATTTTTCATGATAGGAAAGGAAGAGCCAGTTTAATTTACAGGGAGATAAGTTAATGAATTCAGCAGAAAAAATGTTGAAGATAGCGCAAGAGAAACTTTTGGGCTTTCAAAAACGAAATACCTCCAAGGGCAAGAAAGAGGAAGGTGAAAACCCAACAGCACCTTGTGTAAAATCGGTAATAGTATTTTACTATGCAAGAGATGCAAATGGCAAAATTGCCCGTCGAGATCGAGTTTGAGATGAATGCTGACTTAAACCTAGATTTAACTCCCTTTGCTTTATATTTAGTTATTGTTCTTTCGGCTCTTCAGTACGTATTTTCTTAGCCGAATTACAAGAGAAATAATTTTTGTTTGTATGATACTTTGCCAGGAGTGCACAAATTTGTATCTAAATCAAGACATCAACTCATATTCGAACAATGATTTTTTTTTAAAGTTTTTATGCATTTATTTACTTACTTTTTTTTTTTTTTTTTTTTTTTTTTTCAGTTTTCATATACTAAAAGGGTCCGCGTTCGTAGTTCAAAAGCAAATCATTCGGTTTCTTCAAAAAAAAAAAAAATAATCTGACCATCTTAATTTTAAACAAACACCCAGAAAAATGAATCCGCCTTGGTCAGCAAAACAAGCGATGTGTCGTCGTCAAGAATCATAATTACTTCGGCTTGATGCGTTACAGCTTGAGCCTTCGCGCAAAACATTTCCACTGTATAGACCAAAGTTTAAAAAAGAATGCTTTGTCGCAATGCATTTTTGGATCCGCCTAAAACAGTAAATCATATGTTCGTCTTCTTAATTTTTGTAATATCAAAAAACGCATCATTTGAAGGGTCGGACGGAATTAGGTAGTAGAAAATCAAATTGAAGAATGTATTTGTTTACATTTTCATGTTGTGGCAGCCTGCTACTTTTTTTAAATACTTTTTTTTTTAAATTAAATTAAAACATAATCATTTTTAATCAAATTGATTTTCTAAGCATCGCATCATTTCAATAGTAGCTATCATGTAAGTCTAGCAAAGCTACGTGGTAGCTCCTAAAGCGGTTAAAATCTCTGAATTTGTTCAAAGCTAAATCAAATCTGAAATAAAATAAAATGGCTACCAGAAGAATAACACATACAAGCACCACTGAGAAAGAAAAAAAATCAAAATATAACGAATATAACGAAAAAAAAAATTGGATATGTCAAAAAGAAAGAAAATTCAAGCTTGAAATAAATTTTGAAACAAACATAAAATGCTGTGATTGGTCATTAACTTGTCCGTTAACACATAAAGTAAAATTATGTGATTGTATTTACGACTAGCGCATGTTGAGCTTACGTCAGTCGTTCATCCCTTATGGAAAAATAACGACAAATAAAAAACGCTGCTTTAAGAACGGAGCTCTAACCGTAGTAAAAGTCTTTTTAAATCAACTAAACTACAAACTCCGCCTATTTGTTATCTTTTATCATGGATGACGTACTTCTCCCGTAAATAACTTTTAGCGTGGTTAGTCTTGCCCGACGCGTCGGTGAATGGACGTCAGATCTCTTCCTCGTCTTTTTCATTCAGTCTGTACTTATTTCTTTTAAAAAAAAATTAATTTATTGTGCATTATCACTGTCACTTGTTTTTATTTTTCCCTTTCGTATTTTCGGTTGTCCACGTTCAGAGCTATTTTTAAGTGCGTGCAACAATTCATTAAGTGATGTGTGACTAAATCATAAATGTGCAATATGTGTATGTGAATATAAATATTAAATAAAATGAAATAACATAAAACTCAGATACTTTTAAGTGTTGTAAACGAAGATGCAAATGAATGAAAAAAAGTAAAATAAAAAAGTAAAATGAAATGAAATAAAATAAAATAGAAAAGTGATACTATGATTGGGATAAACATTTGGAACTACAATTAAAAAGGTAACTCCATAAATTTGAAGCATTCATTTCAATATATAAATTTCATACCGAAATTTCTTGTTCTCCGGTTATTCTTTTACGAAAATAAATAAATAGATAAACAAGAGTGAGACTGGATTATTTATGAAAGTAGTAAAGTTTATGATTATTTTTAAGAAAATTATGGCAATCGTTGAAAAAAAAAATTATTACCATTTCCAAAGCGACGGAAATCAGTTGATAAAATAACTAAACAACGCCGAATTGTAATACGTATATCAAATACTAAATCTATAAATCAGTGGTAATTATTGACTAGACCACTATCTTTTTATCCTTCAATTTAGTTTTGCCAAGCTATAAAACCCGAAGAAAACCACTACACTATCATCCTTTTTAACCTCATGTTGAAACGCAATGCAGAAACTAATTTTTGACATATTCCTTAATTCTATTACGATCACATAATAAAAAATGTATAATATTTTGGTATGATTTAATTAATTTTTTTAAAAAAATCATTCTTCAACTTGGACATAGTACAATTTTCAGTTTAAAATTTGGTCCATCTGCGTATTCTTCAAAGCTATAATTCTTCACTCTAACATCAGCAGTTACGAGCATTCTCAACTTCTCGATTTTCCGAACGAGGAAAACCATCTAACAAAAACATATTGAACTGCTAATTCTGAACAAATTAACCTATTCACAAGCTTCTAAATGACAGAAATTAGTTAAAAAAGAAGAATAAACAAGTTGATTTATGATTTCTTTTCCTATTTTCAAACTAAGATAATATTTTTCTCCGTACAGCAATTTAACAATTTTAAACTCTCTTTAATTCCGACGTTATATTCGCCCCGGCTCGGATCTGCTCACAATTTAGCAGCCTGAAAAGGCTTCTTCTGCCTCTTCTTCCTCTTAAAATCCACTTTTGAGCAAACCTAGTCTCAGAACTAAATGTTTAAAGTCTAGTCCAAAAACGAGTATGCCAATTTATTACAGTACATGAAACAACTTTAAATTAGGAAATGTATCTACAATCTACATGCTTATTTCCACTAATTTAATCTTCATAATCCTTTGGAGATTTGTCTAAACCTACTTCCAAACATTACAGATTTTTTTCAACTCTCAGGCAGATTTTTCTAGGTTTGAATCCGAGCTAGAAAATACAGTTAATCCTTTGAGAAGAATAAAATCTATTCAGGACCGGTTCAAGGATTCCAAAATTAAATTTTCCTAGAAAGTCCCTTATAAGTATTTTTGAATCATGTCTCAATACCGAAAGGTAGAATTTCGATTTAAAGTTCATGTACAATTGTAATGTTTTTCTGCAAATTCCGAATGTTTTGCTTGTTTTCCTCATTTAAAATTTTGAAAGCACTTTTGAGCATTAAATAAAAAAGTGTTCAGTCCTTTTTTTCTCATCTAGGATCAGGAGATCCTCAACGAAGCATTTTTTTCCAATTTCTGCAACCTGCATTAACAAATTAATTCACAGATGCCTTTTTAAAATGATTTGAACCACCAACACACCTAGTGTGCATAAAACATTGATTTCAGAATTTTTATTTAAAATCAGTTTTTTACAAAAATTAGATGCATCAGAGATTCATTGTCTTTTTTTTTTTTTTTTTGTAAGCATTTTATTTAAGGTTTAAAGAGCTTTTTAACGGTATTTTTATATGTAATACATACATGCACACATCAGGCTTTTACAGGACCTGGAGCTGTAACGCCGCATTATAAATTTTCTCCCAGTCGGTCCTCTTTTGACAGGCATCCCGCCAGTCAGGCACTCTCAACCTTCTCGGATCAGTCGCGACGCTATATTCTCGTCTGATCCTATGTCTTCCCTGAGGTCTGGGACTCACAGGAACGCCCTTTAGGACCTGCCCGATATAACGTGACGGTGGCGTCACAAAAAATCCGAAAAGTATTTTACCGGAACAAACATAGTACTGAACATAGTACTGAACCATCTAATTAAATCATAAGTTTTTTTTTCTTTTTACCACGCATTGCGGAAAACTTATTTTTCCGCACTAGTGCGTTTTAAAAATACCTTCATTACGCTGTGCTTTGTGATGAAAAGTAGCTTATAACACAAGAACTGCAAAAGAGTTATCCGTCGAGACAATCGGAAAATCTGACAAAGTCGGGATCTGTCGAGACAAAATCGACCTCGATGGCCAATCTTTTCTTTTGCAGCCCTTTAATACAATATACTTTTTTTTTTTTTTCAAATTAAATCAGAGTATTGGGCAAACTTCAACTTTAATCTAAGTTTTTTAATGGACTGAGACACAGTCAGTGATGAAAAAAAAGCATGGCAAATATATTTTCCCCGCATTGCGAAAAAGTACACGAAATTAAAAATTTTATAAAAGTATTACTTCAGTTACACTGTTCAGTAATTAATTCAGTTTAATTATAACTGAATTAATATTAATTCAGTTATAATTAATAATCTAAATCCTGACGCTTAAAACATTGATCAATTATATTACACAGTAAAAAATATTATGTAAATATGTTCTAAGAGGTCCACATAAATATTTTATGTTGTTTCTCCCATAAGGCAAACATAAAACAAAAACAACATAAAAATTATGTGGACCTGCTTATGTTGATTTATGTTGATTTTGACATAAAATTTTTTACTGTGTAGGACTTGATCGTGCTTTTTTACAAACAAGATCATGTCTAAACTCACCATTAAACTACATACTATATAGCTCTTGTCTTCAAAGACTTGAAGGTAAGAAATCAGGAATGAATAATATTGTGGAAAAGACTGGGCCACCGTTTCGTATGCATTATTTTACCAGACATCATTAGGAAAAAGGTGATGGTTCCAATATTATGAAAAAACTCGAGAAAAAATTTTTACTTAGTGCGAGACTTGAACCAGATTCAAGCGGGATATCCTCAAACGTAGGGATACGACACCAAGACTATATCCGATTTTCGATTGAATCCGCAACGAGACATTTATAAATTCCCCGTTATTAATCATTTCTGCGCGAATCAGACTTAAAAGTTTTTTTCAATTTCGATAACCAAGTATAGTACTATACATACTTAGTGCTTTTCGATGCGTATATCGAGAGTATTCAATATCAGAGCTTAGCTGCTTCAAACTCCTGTCGGTTTAATGAACAGTACTTAGCCGAAAACATTACTGTTTTTCTTAATGATTCACTAGTGTATTATTTGGATAATAATAAATACAAGAAATCAGGTTAAAAAGTCATCCCGACTCTTTAAAGGGCTAAAATCAAGTGCCCTTGTCGGAGATAAAATGTAATGCCCCTGCTTAGCCGGGCCCGCTTGCAAGAGGCTTTTTCACATAGGTCTTATCCAAAGGAAAATCCAAAAATTATCTGCTTAAAGAAGTTTTCCGCTTAGCAAAAGTGTCTGCTAACAGAGGTTCTGCTGCATGCTCTTTGATAGCGGTTAATCGATCAAACAATGAAAAAAAGATTACTCGAGGTTTTCATTTATTACCGGGGAAAAAGATAAAAATCTTTAGTCCAAAAGAAAAAATTCATGCATAACAAATAAAACAAAACTTATTGGAAAATTTGTTATCGCTTTTGCCATCAAGTTTCCGTGTCTAAAAGTTAAAAACATCAGAATTTCCCTTTCATTTCTCTTTCATCAACTTTCAGTACTACACAATACGAACAGAGACCTATGCCCATACAAAACGAAAAAAGATTCTAAGAAGAATGTTGAAATCGTGACGGGACGATAGTTGTCGAGTCATGTCATGCGATCTCTTCATATTACATTAAAATTGAGATATTTCCTTTGACGGTTCCTCGAAATCCAGTTCACTAAAACAAATATTTCCGAAACTTCCATTTGATAACGATGACTGACCGACATTCCCTCTCAAATAAAATGTTGAAGAAGAAAAAAAAAAAAAAAAAAATTTCTTGCATATCAAAATTCAATAAAAATTACACGAAGGAAATGTAGCTTGAAATTAATATCATGCATACAGGGGGTAAACTTATGATTATAGTTCACCTTTTTACGTGTTATATAATTAAGCAGGAAAATGATAAATCATATAAAATGTTATTTTTCCCAAGTGTGATTTGATTATGTAAATCTTAAACGTTGGAAATGTAAAATTTTGATTCTAAATTGGTACCTAATTCTTCTGCTTTCATTTAAATAAACAACAAAAAAATTTTCCTAATGCAATATTGATGATTTTATTTTCTATCATTGCAGGGAAATGAATAGGTGTCCGACAACTGACGAAAATGAAGACTGATATAAAATGTTTTGATGATTCATAACGGAACACTTTTTACTCTTTGAAGAAAAAGGAAAAAACTAGTCAAGTGGTGTAAAAATGATGACTATGAACATCGGGAGCTACGGAAATTATACCAACACAAATGATTCTTACAATGCGTATTCGTACGAAGGTTACTATCAAAACTACAATAACACTGGTAATGGCGAAGTCGGACAGTATTCCTCAACGCCCACAGATAATACGCACTATCAGTCCTCCTACTATAATTGCCAAGAGTTCAAAGAATCATACTACATTAAAAACGATAGACCGATGTATCAAAAAAACTACGAAGAAATGGTGCATAGGAAACACTGTGAAGGTGAAGGCATCATCACTTCGGACAACGGTTTGAGTTACACTAATTTAGATAGTTATCAGTTATATAATAATAATAATAAGCGAAACGTTAAAACCGATAAAGCGGACGACAAATCGAACTGGTATGTGAACGAGGATATCGGACAATACGTGCCGTGCAACGGGACCGAATTTGAAAATTTTAATTTGCATTACATTAAAGATGATTTTCAAAGTGATGTTTGGAGTGCAAATCATGTAGTGGATGGATTATACAGCCAGTCTGTTCAGCATCCTAGGCTTAATCGTCTTAATCAGCACATAGGAAATAATAGTCATCAAAATAATGTCGGTAAAACAGTTCCAACGTATAAGTGGATGCAAGTCAAAAGAAACGTGCCGAAACCTAACGGTGAGTACATTTCCTATGATATTTAGTTTAAAACCACTGAGTTTCAAATTGATGCATTACATACGTTTACTAAAATTCAAAACCAAGTCTAATCTCAAAGCTTTAGAGGAAAAAAGGAAACGCCTTACAAACAAGCCCGTTATTCTTAGCTAATTTGCCCGAAATTCCCGTAGGCCAAAATACTTATTAAAACATTTAGTAATTTGGGGTCTAAAAAGAAATATATTTTGAAAGATATTTTTCTAAACAAAAAAAAAAAAAAAAGAAAAGAAAAGGGCGATATGTTCTATGTTGAATTTATGCACTCAGGCACGGACTGGGAAATTTTGAGGGCGCGAGCTGAAAATTTTTTAGAGGGCGCCTATTGTCTTGTGGCACCCCCCCCCCCCCATTAATTTTTCGACTTAATCGTAGACATCTGAAGTTGAGGGAACTACGTCATATGTGCTGATTTTGGTATAAAATATCACTAATACGGGAAAGAATAGTGTTTTAATTCGTTCGGAGGAGAGGCGAGTTTGCAACACATGCAAAATGTAAGCAAACAAGTTTTAAACTCGGAAACAACTGACACCAAAATGTGATTTTTATGTCACCATTTTTGTTGTAGGTAAGGTATCCTCCGAACATGTTATTTTTAAGAATATTGAATATGGTTTTGTAAACGGGCACACCTGAAGTTGAAGGAATTGTGCTGATTTTCGTTACATCGCTAAATAAGGGAAATAATAACATTTTGGTGTCAGTTGTTTCGGAGTTTTAAACTGCTTACATTTTGCATGTGTTGCAAACTCGCCTCTCCTCCGAACGAATTAAAACACTATTCTTTCCCGTATTAGTGATATTTTATACCAAAATCAGCACATATGATGTAGTTCCTTCAACTTCAGATGAGCCCGTTTACAAAACCGTATTCAATATCGAATTTATATTTAGCGTACAGTATATTCTGGCAAATAACTTGTTCGGAAGAGATGTAAACAAAATTTTTTTAAATGGAAAAATGGCGACATAAAAAATCCCGTTTTGGTGAGAACTGCCCAACTAATATGTGATTAATAATTTTTTCAATCTGTGATTATTTAATTAGTTGTTTTTCAAAAAACATGTATCAATACTCAGCACTGATGATTATAAAATATAGAATAAATAAATAAATTTATTTTTATCCTTTTCAGAATTCGGAATTCTTTTAATTCGGGCGGGAAAAAATTATTGTATTATTTTCGGAATTCGGAATTCGGCGTTCGGAATTAAAATATTCGGAATTCGGAATAAAATTTTTCGGAGTTAAGTTATCGACCCGTAAAAAATAATTATTTTTTTTGAAAAAAAAAAAAAAAAAAAAAATTATGTTTAATTCTTAATTTTAAAATACTTCTGATTTATGCATACTTCTGAAAATCGTCGATAAAAACAACCGTACCGATCCGCGTTTGTTTAAAAACTGATTTTTTTTTCTTTTTCGGGTATTTTTCGGAAAAAGTCGCAGGTACTTTGGAATGAATTATTGGGAAAAACCCAAAACCCTAGAGAGAGTACTGACCTCATTAAAATTGCCATAGGTCTAATATTCCAAGAAAAGGACAAAATCCGGAGATTCAAAATCAATCAAATGAATGTAAAGGCAGAGAAGACCGAAAGGCTATAAAGTAATTCTCCTTCTTGACAATAAAGAAAAGAAAAAAAAAAAAAAAAAAAAAAGAGCAAGCCTTGAATTCGGGGAACTATTACCTGCTTTCTTCTGCTTCTCAGTACCAGGGGTTAATGGCAATCGAAGAAATATGAAATTCTTGAAAATATTTTGAAGTCGGGTAGACAACAGTTTACTTTTCTGGTCCTTTTTTTTTTCTTTTCTTTTTTTGTAAAAGTAATGTGTTGGACATTTTTTAACTTTTTGAAGTATAGGCGCCTTTTTTGCATTTTGTGAAGGCGCACCGGGAATCTCCCGGTAGCTCGGCGCCCCAGTCCGTGCCTGTATGCACTACGTTTATGACCTAAATATGAGCGGAATAAGCTTTTGTAAGTAAATTTTACGGAGACAAAGTATGTCTTGATTAAGATCTTACATGTTATTACCTCCTGATTACATCGTCTTACTGTTAATTAAGCGAAAGGCCTAAAATTGCTAAAGTACCGGTACACAGTAAAAAATTTTATGTCAAAATGAACATAATTAGGTCTACATAATTCTAATGTTGCTTTTTTTTGTTTTACCTTTTGGGAAAAACAACAGAAAAAATTTATGTGGACCGTTTAGAACATATTTACATAATATTTTTTACTGTGTATCCGTAAGCTAAATAAGAGGTCTCCTTTTTTTAAAAAAAAATTTAAGAGCTTAAATCTGCACATTGGCTGATTGCAATTTCGCCACTAGAAATTAAATGTTACAATAAGCCGGAAACCCTTATGTACATCTTAAATCACAATGGTTAAAAAAAAGAATGTATAGCAGGACTCACCATCTTTGCGATTTCTTCCGGAAATGCTATTCCTCAACTGATTACGGGGAGGTTTGGTTTCCCCGCTGACTGAAATGCAGGTGGCTAGAGCTCAATTGTCGTTAATCGGGGGTTGCATTACTTTCGAAACACTCCCGTGAGTAGTCTTTTAGACTACTACTTAAAAAAAAAGAAGTTACTTTAAATCCCTAACCTACCAAACCGACCGAACAAAGGTCAACCCTGTGCGAAAGTGACCTACGGAACTCTATACGGAACTCTATACGGAACAACGAAAAAAATTTAAACGCGCGAAGCAACCCCCTGAAAAAAATAAAACCAAACAGCAGCATCTGAAAAAAAGAAAAAATATATATAAATTAAGAATACTCAAAACTTAAAGGTATGGATCGATTTTTGCAGGTCCTAAGCTCGCAAAAGATCGAGTTTAAATGCAAACGATCGCATTTCAAGGGAGGAACCTCTGTTTCTATTTCCAGAATTAAAAGAGTCAAATTTTACGTGGTGCTTCTTTATTTCTTACTATGCATAGCTTACATAGTAAAACATTTTGTGTGCTTTTAACACAATTTATATTTGAAGAACGGTCCACACATTTTTATTTGTAAAAAAAATAACACAATCAACAAATATTGCCTAGCAACATGTGTCAAAATTAACATAAAAAGAGTTACATACAGAGTGTGTGGACAGGATTTGTTAAAAATACGCAAAATTTTTTACTGCGTACAGTACAGACACATGAAATGATCGGATTCTGAATTAAAAACTTGACTTACGCATAGTGCAATTTATCATTATTTTTTTAATTTAATTTCAATTTAATTCAATTTAATCAAACCAGTGACGACGTAAGAAATAAATTAATGTGAAAAGGGAAGTAACGAAGTGTACATAGAATGGTAGGAAGAATTTTCTAATCCTAGAGCAGAAAATTCTTTCAATAGCCTACTCGTTTTTACCTAACGCCAACTAGTTTGCTAAATAGGTTGGGTAAACATGTTCAGCTTGAAATTGCGTCCTTAGGATTTCCTTCTTCCATTTTTCACGCATTGTGTTTTGACAAATACCAACAACCGACACGAATTTATTGTCTTAACATAGGCAGCTCTTATTACTTTTAAATTAGAGAATTATAGATAATAAAATGACTTATTTGTACCTAAGCTTACATTTAAAAAAATCAATAGCAAAAAATTAAAAAAAAGAAGCGGCAAAAATCATAAGGTCACAAATATTTAAAGATAAGATGATTCTGTCCTTACTTGTCTTTACACCGGTAAGAATTGGTGCGTGCTTTCATTCGAATCATAGCCTAGGCAATTTAGTAATAATATTCTTCAAGATCTCAAACCGGATTCAAATATGATGATAATAATAAAGCTAAAACGTAATCTCAAAATTCGAGTAAAATAAGGTAAATATTAAATAAAGGGATTTAGAAGGATATTATTAGCTTCACTGATTTATAGCAAAAAGGCATTAAATGCTTCTCAAGTCAGAAATACGATATGCAGCCAAAATGTTTCTACAACTCAATAAAGTTGCCCAACCACAATTACTACTCAGGGGAAAAGTAAACCATAAAGTATATCTCACAAATTTATTGTGAAAAATCCAAAAAGGAAAGAAAGGAATTACCTAGATCAAATACAATCGATTTAAAAGTTTAGTTATTAATTTCTAATTAATTGAAATCTTTCAAGGAATCGAATTTTTCCCCTTGCGTATTCTTAAGCGGATAAACTGTTTTTATGCATCAAAAATGTAATCAGAAGATCTGATTTACACTTAAGCCATTCTAGCTCTAAAAGAGATATCGATAACGCTTGACGGATTTACAGCCTTCAAACACGAATCTTGCAATCGCTGTTGATGTTCAATCAAACTCACATCTTCAGTTACCTATGCATAAGTAAACACACCATTCCTGTGCCAGTAATAAATGCTTTAAAAGCATAGACCGGATTCTTCCACATAGGTTTATAATTGTTTTTAAATATCTTTTAAAAAGTAATAATAATAATAAAAGACATTATTTTATTATTAGGGTACTAAAGTTGTCCACCCTTAACAAGATAATTAAATTATCGTATTTTTCATTAACATGTTAAACATGGAAATGCATGCGGTAATGAAGGTCTTTAATAATGTGGAAAATTGGATAAGTCTGAAATTAATCGATTGATCAGTTTCAATGTAGATAATGATATGGCTACTCCCAGGAACGAAGTGAGGCGAGAGAACAATGCTGAGATTTAACAGCACCATAGCATATTCTACGCCCTGCAATTTGCATTCCCCTGACAACCCTTTGACTTCGTATGATACATCTTTTTAAAAAAGGAAGGCTTTTTATCACACCATCATTTTTTATAGTGCGTAAAAGTTTCGTAACATTAATAACGGATTTAAAAAAATCCGAATCACTGCAAATATTTAATATTTTGATCCCTTTCTATAAACTTTGCTTTTCCTTAATCCTCATTTGTTTGATGACAGGAGTTAGAATGACATAAATTTGATATCTTTCGGTTTCTATTGGTTGGAATAAACCTGATAACGAATCCGCCATTTTCGAAATCATTATCTCCGACACCATCTGTCTGTACAAAGCTTGTAAAAAACGTCAAAAGCCTTTAGCTGTTTTATTTTTAACCAGCAGAAAACTTTTGCCATTCGTAATTAACTCCTACGCCCTACGCAATCAATGGTCAGAGTTCATCGGGGAATAAAAAGGTAAAATGTTAAAAATTTTACCTCGAAAATTGGGACGCCTGGAAAAATAATGTTAGGTAGACACATCGAAAAGTAGTTTTTAGAAAATGGATTTTTGGATGCAAAAAATTTGTAATTTAATCAGTAGGAAAACAAATTTTGATTTGGTTCAAATTAAAATTGTTTTCTCCAAAAAAAAGCTTTTTTTTCTCGGGAAATCGTTAGTTTAAAACACATTATAAAAAACATTTGTTTCAAGAAAAACAAAATTTGCATTTCCACTATTAAATTTTTTTACTTTTACACACGTTTTCCATATATACATCCATTTTTGGAGTAAATAAAAGAAAAACTCGCTTAAAGGTTGGTATTGCCTATAACTCGTGTAAACTTTTTAAACATATTCATGACTAGATTCATAAAAACCAACTAGGTAATGACTTCAGGTCAGCACTCAGCCTGAAGTTAAAGGTTTCGCTCATAAAAATATTTTAAATGTAAAAGAAAAGATGGTTATCTAGCCTATGTCCATGGTAAAGCTGACACATCATGTTTGTACATGCACAACACTACTGTGGTTATATTTTAATAAAATGCGTGTAATGCGATTACAAGGTGGCTATCTATCCACGCAACTGTCAATCAACTACTCTACAAGGGTTGGATGGAAGTTTGCTTATCATTTTAAATTACCTTTCTTCAAGGGTCGATACTCCAGCTCACACTTTCTTTACAATTTTAAAAAAGTTGTACATTGTTTTGTATTCCGCGAATATATCACAAAACCTAAATACACTTCTAGCACACTAAAAGGGTTAAACCAACTGTTGTTACACCCGACTTTTGCTTAGGGTTAACGATATTAGCAGAAAAATTAAGCGTCTGTGCTTTGGACCAAAAAAAGTCTCTTGCATAAAACTGGATATGTACTCGCCAAAGAAGAAATAAAATTTTTATGAAAAGTAAAATGAGGTTTCTGAGCAAAGTATTGGCATACATTTTTTTTTTCTCTCAGCCAGGTAATAATACTGCTAATTATTAAAAGTTCTTAACTTACCCCAAAGTTCATCTTTCACTTCTTAAAATATCGGTAACAGATAAGTCCGAAGTTTTCTCTGTTGATTTCGAATTCCAGTTTTGTTTTTCATTAGAATTTGATTCCTGAAAAAAAAAGAAAAAAAAACCTCAATTTTTAGCAATAAATGTCAAAGAGAGAAACTCTAGAAATAAAGTGTGACATCTTTTGTCATTAAATGTCCAACAAATATAAAGTCTGATAAGTTCATATATTTTCATACTCATGGGCATAAATTTTTAAAAATTTTAACGACGAAAACAAACTTACAGGAAAACCCTACTGTAATGCAGCGTTTTTAAAACTATTTTGACCTATAAAGACTTCTATTACGCAGAAAACACTTTGGAGGGTTATCACAACTAAAACATTATTGCCAATATGCTGTTTTTACAGAAAATTAAAATTTTTAAAAAAACTGATGGAAAAAAATTGGCAAAAAATCTTGGCTTGTTTGAAACGAAAATTAAATCATTACAACTAATGTTTTAAGTTTTAATACATTAAAACAAGGCTGCTGTATTATTAAAAACTAAACAATAAATATTTACTGCTAACGTATTTCTTCAAACCATTAAAAAAAATCATTGTCTAAGTTTTTCTTTAAAGAAAAAGAATTCCAGGACAAAGTTAATCTTTTATAGAAAAGGGGTTGCCTTTCATCCTTTTATTTTCTTTTAACTTAATGTCAAATAAATTAGACTTGTTGAAACTTAACTTTTAACTTTTAATTGACAAATCGGTATCGTCTCCTGCAAGAAATTTTCGAAACTTCATGGTTTCTTTAAATTCGAAAACGCTTTTTCCAGCTTTTCTTTTTCTATTTTATCTTACAGTCTTACCCAAACGGTATAGGACTTAATAATATTATAATTATTCGGCATTAACTATTTTCAAACTTGCAGCCCATTTTCTCGCACAAGATAAAATTATTTCGATCGATGCTTCTAAGATCGTACTGCATGACCCAATACCTGACCTCGTGTAACAGATCTAATGAATTTTAATTAAAAAATTCGGATACTCTGACACATGCTACGTGATCTGAATGTTAGTTTAATTTAGATTACTGGCAGCAATTAAGCAAGTTTGACATAATGATGTGATGATTAAAATTCTAATTCTATTTCTAATTCAAATTTAAAGTGTAATGTGGCAAAATAACCGTTATAAACTAATTTCCATTATGTATTTCATAATGGAAATTAAAACTGAAATATGAATACAAAAGTAAGTTAAGAGCCTTATGAATTTACGTGAGCAATCAAAAAGGTTGGATTTTACATTTACGACCTTTTCGCTTCCTTATCAAAAATCATAATCCGATGACACGTCACGAGTGAAGAAAAAGTGATAAAACCACGGAAAAGAGTATGACGTACTTATGCATATTTTCATAAGCCATAAAAACCTTTTGACTTCAAAAGTTCATATACGAAAATAACTTATTCCTTGAATAAAAATATCGATCGCTTTATTTATAGGGAATGCATATCATTAAAGCACTGCAACTTGATAATTTGATCAACGATTTATATCGTTTTGGAGGCGCCGTATAGTTAAGATTTCTTTTTTTTTTTTTTTTTTTTTTTCCCTTTACCTACACTGTTTTTTGGAATCGAAAAAGCCGATAAAATACGGAAAAAATAAATAAAACAAAATAAAAAACGAAAAAAAAAGGGCCACCCTATCAGATTTATTGACATGGGTTTCTCCCCAGCATAATTACCACTTCTTTCAGCTGCTTTTAATTCCGAAAATTTTTATTCGCCAGACTGAAATCCATGTCAGAGCAACCATTCGTTTCGTGCGACCAATTATTTCATCTAACATAACAATAACGCCCTCAAGAGTTTCCAGAAAATAACAAAATTATTAAAGGAGCAAAAGAACTGATCAATCTTCTGGAGACAGTTGTGATTCATCGTCAGGGGTCAATTCTGACTATTTTCTTTGTCCGTTTGATCGATCTCTTCTCTACTTTCATTACGACTTATCCTTTTCAAATTTGTTTCATCCTGTTGACGTGTTTTTGGCTTGTGTGAAACTTAACTTGGCCCTTAAAATTGTGCTTTTTACTATATATATAAAAAAAAAAAAAAAAAAAAAAAAAAAACCTTTTTTATTCCTAATTTTAACAGCTCAATTCCCTCTTAAGTCTCTTTTCTTTTCCTTTTTCAACTAGGATTTATAACGAATCTTTTATAGAAGAAACGATCAGACAAATATGCCATTTAATTCGCAATCTTGTACATGGTTGTCTTCTCTTCTTCACAAAAAGAAAAAAAAATTCCACAAAGCTTGACTTGGCGTCTGACAACCTTAATTTGATGTTTACAGGGTTAAAAAAAAACGAAAGTTATAAAATTCCCAAAACTAAATTCTAGGAAGTGATAGTACATCATGCGAACTTGACTTTACATACCTGACTGTATCGAAAACAAACAGCCATAAAAACTATAGAAGCACATTGTATAACTCGACAATATTGACATAGCTGTTGATATCATGTTACAGCTCCATCATTTTTACATAGTTTATTACTTAATATTGCATCCAGAGAGGAGCTAATATTACATTTTGTTTATTTGCCATCATCAGGGGCGTAATTAACTGCGATATAATCATCAATCATTGTATTCAGAAGCGTTAAAATCAGAAATCGATTCTCACGGTTGTAAACATTAGGTACATTTAATCGGGGTGCAATACCAATAAAATGCTGATAAACGCGTTTAAGTAAAATCCGATTTCCCCAGTAAGAACCTTTACTTTTCACCTGCTCTTCAATGATTAATTATTTTTTAATGGTGCTATTTAAATTCATTTAAATCTTGTTCGTTTTATATGGAATGAAAATCTTCCCGCGAAATTTCATATCTAGACGTCACGCTACATGATTTTTTAAAAAATGCTAAAAAAAATGGCATGATAGCTTCTTATCAAAACGTATCAACGAAATTTATAATTTATAATTTGTTGTTCAGCTAAAATGGTAGGGAAACAATAGAATTTTGAGATTATTGCAGACCTAACATTTATTCACTTCAACTTAAATGAAAAATATCAAAGTCAACAAAGGCGCCAGGCTTACGGTCAACGATCGTTTCTTTTTTTTATATATATAAGGTTTATCTCATCCCGAGATTACTAATGGACCATTGAAAAGGGTTACGTGGTTTTACGAAATTCAAACAAACATAAAAATAACCATCTGTCCGGTTTATACTTTCGTTGGCAAATTTACATATAATGCACTTTTTAAGTGCAGTTTACCCATCAGAGTCAAAACAAATCGGGGATTTTCTCCCTACATATTTCCTATTTTCGAGCTAAACTTAAAATCCTATTTTCCGTGCGTGATTCGCATTAGAAATTACCGATTTTCAAACGAATCTAAAATTACTAGGCCTCCCGAAAAAGAAGATTTAATTACTTCCTTTAGACTTGAATTTATTTTGCTGACCTTTTGTTTTAAAAAGTGTGAATAAATTAAATGTGACGATGTAAGTACGTTTATAACGAATTTAAGGGACCGGGAAAATTCATTTGTTATAGGCATAACAAAATCCAAACCTAAATTTTTTTAATTTTTTTTTTAAATTTGGGCTTTTCTCACTGAGACTTATGAGCGGCTTTAAAAAGTTAATTCATTGTCGCTTGTTTTCAGTTTAAAAGCTGATGAGAATTTACTTAATGAAACAACTGCATGATGTGGTGTTCGAATTCCGGGTTTAGGTTAGTAAAATAAAAGAAATTATGACCTTTATTATTGTTACCGACGTATCAAAAGACGTACAATAAACGTCGCGATTGGCTGATAAGGGTTGGACAGATAATGACGTTTATGAACGAATCATAAACGTTAGCAAAAGAGAAAATTTTTCCAATACAAGTAAAACGTTTATTAGAGTTTAATAACCCCCTTGCTAAATACATACACCGTAAAAAACAATAGGTAAATCTGTTCAAATCGGTCCATATAAAGTCTATGTTACTTTATTATGTTTAAAAATCAACAAAACGTGCTTGCAAACAGCAAAAAAAAATGACAATCGTTTATGGACGCAAAACAATTTTTTTATTTTTTTAACAAAAAGTTTATGCAGACCGATTGGGACAGAGAAATTATGGCAATTTTAACATAGAATTTTTTTACGGTATACTTATTCTTAAAAAAAAAAAATAAAAAAAAAAAATAAGTTGAAACTTTGACTGTAGGAAAAAATCCATATTTTTGTATGTAAAATTAAAATATTTTCGTTATATCAGATGCGGATTCAGCTAATTTTGCGTCTTACAACCGGGGTTTTCGTTTTAACAGGTCTCGTTATGTGCATGAAATTTTAAGCTTAAGGGGACGCAGGAGTGATTTATTTTTTGAACACCCTATACTTCGAAAAACGCGAATATTAAAGTTTTGGAGCCAGATATCAAAATTCCGCTTCCGAGCAACAATTTTTATCAATCTTAGGCACCTTCATGAAAAATTCCATATCTGACCATAAGGTACTTTTTTAGGAAACCTTAATCAACTCTAAATTCCTGGAAATATCCTGGATCAGGGTTTCCCAAAAAAGTACCTTATGGTCAGATATGGAATTTTTCATGAAGGTGCCTAAGATTGATAAAAATTGTTGCTCGGAAGCGGAATTTTGATATCTGGCTCCAAAACTTTAATATTAGCGTTTTTCGAAGTATAGGGTGTTCTAAAAAATGAATCACTCCTGCGTCACCAATGTTTTTTTTATTACCGAGCTTTCGTTACTTACAGTTGGGTCCGACTATAACGATCTTTACTTAAGCATACAAAACAGCCAGTACATTTTGAGCTTACCCCTTAAGCTCAAAAGTGTCAAGTTTTATCATAATGAACTGAAAAAGTAAAAAAAGTGTGACAATTGTGAAGAGTCAGATCTATTGGCAAGGTATCTAATTATGAAAAAGGTAACGAACAATAGCAAAAAATCGATAAGAGCTTCAAAAATCAATTTAAAAAATTGGGCAACCAAATCATGAAGATGCTTGTTAAGAAATTTGTAGAAATTAATTATTGCAAGTTTCTTTAAATTTTTTACTTAAGATTCATAATGGATGGAATATCGGAATTTTGGAATAAGGGAATATGAAAAAATTCAGAAGAAACCTGACTTTTTACCTCCAGTTATAGTTATTTGTAATCGACATGCTGCGTAATATTATCAACAAAATGACTTCGGTTTTTAGATTACGAAAAACCTTGCCACTGCCATATGGCAATTCAGAATTATCCACGGTTGTACTATACCAAGATCCCCAGGGATGCGAATTTTGAAATGTCTGAAAGGTGCGACTAACGGTGATGGATGAGGGGGTGGAGGGGTCGACTCATACAGCAAGGGGCTCACTTTATCGCTTCTTTTACGAAACATCGAGATTCGCTTCGGGTTTTTATACAAGTTTTCCCAATAGGAAAAAAAAGCTTGTAGTTTTCCTGAAAAAGGCCTTAGGGATCTCAGGGAATATTTAAAGTCAGAAAACATAAGAGAAAATGAAAATATATGCAGTAGTATATCGAAAGTAAAAATATGAGATGAGGCATTACCAAAAAAGAATTGTCTGGGCAAAGAAATAATTTAATAAAATTAAACACACAAGAACCTATTTTTTAAATATCTTTTTTTGAAAATAAAAAAAAAATAAAAAAATAAAAAATACCGACTGCGATCGCTGATCATATTACACCGAACGAGGGTGGGATTTCAAAGCTCCCCGATACAGTTTACATAACTGAATAAAAAAAACCCAATTTGTATAATGGATTTTCGTACGAGTCAAGAGCCTCCACTTCACTAATTGCCTTTTTTAGGCCTAATTTTTATCTCACAACATTTATACCTCCCATTCTCGTGTTACTTACTGTAAAAAGTAAAAAGACTTACCAGTCATGTCGTTACTCGTGACACGACTTCATGAGATTACACGTCATGACATTACTCTTGCACCCAAAAAAATGCTGCTTTAAATCAATGCAAAAATGCATTGCATCAAATCGTTTTTTTAAAACTTAGGTCTATAAAGTGGAAAAGGTTTGTTCGAAGGTTAGTGTTTGTGTTCAAGCTGTAACTCGTCGAGCCGGACGACGATACATCGCTTATATTGCGATTGAGATCAAGGCATATTCATTTTTTTGGGTGCGTTACTGCAAAAATTAAAAAGCCAAAAGCACCGTACAAAAATATATGAAATAAAATTCAATTAAAAATTAAAGCAAAAGAAAATTAAATGAGGATTGAACAGGACAGAGTAAAAATAGAATTTAAAAAAAAGCACAAAATGTAATAAAAAATGTAATCTGATGGAATAATACTTTTCTGGAGGTTTTATGTATTATAAAATAAAACAGGCGTATTTTCAATATTTTCCGATCGGAAAGTCAAAGCGGCTATAACGGCCAATTGTCTCATTTTATCCTCGACCAGTCGTACAATTTTTTGCCAAACATTTTTTCTGAAAACGGAGCTCCAAAAAATAACCATTTTAACCTCTCAAATCTTAAAAAAAAAAAAAAAAAAAAAAAAAAGAATGTACAAACTGTGCATTTAGTGTTGGTCCTGAAGGTTTACCTTTGGTGTCATTTTAATTCTTTGAAGCCCAATATTTGGAATTTTTAAACATTGCATTGTAATATACACCATCAAAATAAATGAAAGAAGAAAAAGAAAACTTGTGTTTGACATGTTGTGACAAATGGAAAGTCAAAGTCAATCTTAACTCTTTTATCCCCAAAACAAAAATTGAACTGACAGCAGATGTGACAGATTGGGTGGTCAGCTGAGAACCAAAACATGATGGATTGCATTGGACGATGAGTTGATTAGTACTTTATGCACCTAGGACATTACAACTGGACAATACACAATACACAACTTTGCAACTTAATTACATTTTACTTGATTCAAACCTTCTGTATAAACAAAGCTATTTAGACAACCCCAACCACTTTCGATTTTCTTAGTGTCATATCAACAATTTCTTCGAAATGTAAGCCAAATTAATTTTTTTTTTTTGTTTTTCGTTACAGCGCCGAAGCCACAACCAAGCGCCCCGACGGATTTTGGTCTCATGAACACCAGCTATAATTCAACCATAATCGCAAGTCCATCTTCCAGTTGTATGTCACTAAATAATCCTAGTATGCTTTGCCAAAGCAACACAGGTCGAACCAACTTCACTAATAAGCAATTAACGGAGCTAGAAAAAGAATTTCATTTTAATAAATACCTCACGAGAGCAAGACGGATAGAAATAGCATCTGCGCTGCAGTTGAATGAAACTCAAGTAAAAATATGGTTTCAAAATAGAAGAATGAAACAAAAAAAGCGTGTAAAAGAAGGGCTGATACCTCCTGATAACTCCAATATGAACAATAGTGTCGGTTTAGCTTTAAATAATAGTAGTACTAGTAATTCGCCGCAAACTGTCGTAGATAATATTGCCGGAATGAATAGTGAAAATAGTCAAGAATGATTGTAATTTATATTTATGATGTAAAGTATTATTTTTTAAATTTAAAAAAACAATGTAAGTTAATTAAAGAAAAGTTACAAAGGGTCAGTCCATCGAAATGCCTGCTGCATATAAAATGCCAAAATAGAAATATTAAATTCGGCGATTGTTTATTCAAATTTACAAGTTATAAAAAGAACGTCAAAGAAAACCAGTCTGAAGCTTTTCACTTTCCTTTTATTTTTTTAATGGCTTAAAAATATGAATACTGTAATACAGAAAATGTTGGCTTAAAATTGTGCTGGGACCGCATACCATTAACACTGTAGCTTTATAATAAAAAGGAAGAACTTAAAAACACGCTTTTTTTAAAAATGTGTGTTCTCTTATATTTATTTATTTATTTTTTTTTAATCTGTCATTTAGATGGACAACCCTGTGAAAAACGGGGAAGATAAAAAGAAGATATGATATCAAACCAGTGAAAAATGCCGGTTTTCTTAACATTTGTATAAACGAAAACTTTAAAACCGTAATCCTACTATATGTAGTTATAGCTTTATTTTATATTTATAGCCTGTTTTAAGTTTACTTTCAAGTGTTACCAATGGCATAACCAAGAAAAAACGAAATCGTTAACCACATGACGGATAAAAATGAGGCCTTGTACTGCCTCCAAAAGCCCGACCACGATAGGATGGCTGAACCTTCAGTACATTCACGCACATGCAAGGTATAACATTCACGATCTTGCAAACTAAACCACGAACCGGGTGTCTAAAAATACCCGGTATTGCATGGTCCAGTAGAATCTTTCATGAACTTTGAGGACTCAGCAAAAAGAATCACGAGCGGAATGTTTAAAAAAATCCATAAATTTTTCCGCTCGTGATTCGTCTCTCAGGATCCTGGAATCTCATTCAAGATCCTACTGAACCTTGCAATATCGAGTTTTGGTAGATTTTTTTAGGCATCCCGCTCGTGCATGGGTTCAAATGATCTTGAATAGTCAGGCATGAAAAACCACTATGTACCTTGCATGCTCGTGCATGGTACTGAAGGTTCAGATTCTACCGTGGCTGGGCGGTTCAGGCTTTTCTCATTTTTATCAAGATGCTTTATACGTCAAGTTTCAATTCTGAGTAAAAACGTTTATATGATTATTACCCGTTTAGCAGTTTTATCTAAATGTGATAATTATTTTTCCGCATAGATGGTCATAATTAATTACAAAGTCTGAAAAATGAAAAACCCGATATTCTTACACTGAGATACAAAATCTACTCCGGAAACATTTTTCGAAACTTTTGCTAACCAAATCTTTCTTTTCTTCCAAAAAAAAAAAAAAAAAAAAATGCTAAACTAAATTTTTTTAAAAATTAGTTCTGTAAACTATTTTATATTCTTGGAAAATCAATCAACCAGTTTTTACGAACAATCGATTTTCTAACAAAATTGTATGGCCACAAGCCAGAACGTCAAATTTGAAAGCTGTCACGTGGTCTTTCCTTAAGGGATATATATACTGTATTTAGGCAATTTAGAATTTTTCAAATTCGACAAAAAAACGGTCTCTAAGAAAATCGACTTAAAAAAAAAAAAAAAAAAAAAATTAAAGGAGAATGAGACTAATAGTAGACAACAGGATTCCTATAAAAACTTTTAAAAAAATGGTTAGCTCACTGAAAGATTGCCTGAAGTAAACATTTATAACAATGTGAAAAATATATAACTAAACCAAATAGAATCAAACTCCCGGTCATTCTGCCTTTTATTCATATTTAATTTTTTTAACTTTAGCATTACATAATGTTTCAGAAAACTATAAATTATCCTACGACTCCAGAGTGGCCTCTATTAAGGGTGTGATACAACTATATTGCGTTTCACTTCTAAGAATTTAAATTTAAAGGAAGTTCTTACAATTTGTATTCTAAACTATTGCACTATGTGGTAACATAGTCCAAAAATGGAATTTTGATGTATCTATTTCGTCAGAAATAAAAGGGGCCGAAGCCGAAAAACATCTAGATATTTTAAATAACAACGTCTAAGTCCCTAGATGCACATTTCGCAGACAGATTTTTTTATTTAACGATTTCCAAACTTATTAGACGACGGTTAAAAAACTTTATCACCTCCTTAATAAAGGACACTTTACTGAGATTAATGAAGATAACTGACTTTCATAGGCAAATGAAATATAAAAAAGAATTAGAAAATGCTAGTTTTATAGCTGAAATATTTTAGGAATATAATATGAATACTTTTTTCATAAATTAAAGGCAGTAAAAAACCAAACGAGCTTTATTTTTTCTCTCCATTTTGATTGGTGAATTTGTTTTTATATTTAGGCCAAAATAAAAAGCTAGTAAAAATAAATAAATTAAAAAAAGGTCAAATTTGATATCTTTTCCGAAGAAATTAATACGGCATTTTTCACGATCATAAGAAAAAAATTTTACGCTTATACGTATAACACTGGTCGATCAAGGTAAAAAATGTATTTAAAATAAGCTGAAGCTAAACTTATTTTTATTCAAATGCAAATTTAAAAAAAAAAAAAAAGCTTTGAAAGAAGTAATCCACCTAGCTCAATACTTGATGTGTGTAATTAAATTCACTCAACATTTGACATGTTCCTAAGTATATCTTTAAGTCTTAATGAAATTAAAACAGGGAAATAGATGAAAATAAATGTGTGTTTTAGCTGATAACCGATCAATTTTTTCTCCTTTTTCTAGTTCTTGTCTTCGAACAACAAAATATGTCAATTCTAAAAAATGAAAAAATATTCGATTTAACACATCACCTATTCATTCATTCATTAAAGGAAACATCAGGAACTTTCAAAAGAAATCTACTAAGTAGAAAATAATTTCAGTTAAGGGAATCTCGGAGCGATAAGGAAAATCCGGTGCACGAATACTAGAAAAGCCATTCAGTTTATATGTGAAAATATAAAATCAAGTTTTCTTCGTAGACGATAACAATCACCCTACAATGAAAATGTTATGCAACACGAAACACTAATAACAAAATTTTTACGACACGTCACTCAAAACAAATGAAAAAAAAAAAAAAAAAAAAAAAAGAAATATAATTACCAATAAATTAAGGTAAGGTAAGGTAAATACTGGTTGCAAGTGTAATCGATTAGACATCATGACTTGCATAAAACCAAAGAAAGTCATGTATACCAAACAGAGAACCTATAAAATGGAAATTACGCTTTCTGATATAACAGCAGGTAAAAATTTAATTTTCAAATAAGAAATTCAAATGCTTTATAGGGATAAAAATGTAGGAAAAAGGACGATGACAACGAAAAAAATTGGAAATTTTTACTTTTATAAAATTTGAATACCTATAAAAACAAAAAAACAAAAATTGCTTTTAAGGCTGCGTGCAAAGAAGCGGAAACGACTCAGCAAGACTTCTAGAAAATAAGTCGGGTGACAAAATTAAAGAGAAAAATTGTATGCCTGACTTCCGGAAGACAAAAAAGGGAAAATAGGAATGAGGCAAGGTCGAGCAGATCGTTATCAATCCCTTTTATTATTCAAATTTCTAATACCCTCATGCGATTTGCCTCCGTGTCTTTTTTTTTTTTTTTTTAATATCGAAAAACGTAACATTGTTAAACTATTACGGAATCAACAAAATATTTAAAATACACAAAGATTTCATCGAGATTGTATCGCATTTCCAGTGAAGTAAATTCCAAAATATATCTCACACAGATACCAAAAAATTGAAAGTTTTAAATTAATTCTGAATCAGCCTATGATGATAAATTTAAAAATTATGTTAGATTTGGGACAGTTAAAAAATTGATAAGGAGCAAGATAACCAGAATTTTTACTACTAAATTTAAACTATATCATAGTAAACTATACAAATACACAATCTTAAACACAGTACTAAAATTTCAATTTTTTCTATTAACCAATATACTTTTCTTGTTAATCGATAAAGAGGTAAGAGTAATAAATCAAAAATGTATTGGTGAATAATTATTATCATTTCAGCATGAAACATTGTCTTCGCATTTTAGATTACCTGAATTTCTATTATAAATTAAACTAATAAGTTGCAGTTTCATTTTGAGGGTCTTATCAGTTTGTGAAAAATGCACATCAAAAATTCCAAGATTTTTTAGAATTTAATTAAAATCCAAATTTCCAAAAATGAAACAAGAGCTTAATAATTGCTGCATTAAACTTGATTCATTTTGATATTAATTATTATTAATCTCATTTATTGGGATTTATAACTGTTGACTCTGCTAAATTACTGGAGTGACTCAAAGGAACCAAAATATTAGAGCAAAATTCAAGTTAATAAACTACTTACATTCAGGTTTATTTGCACATGATTCCTCCAATTAGCTTCTGTAATATGCCATTATAGGCTTCCATTATTTCCCTTTGTTTGCTTCCCTGAAATGCATCAGTCACAGGCACAACACAAGTCTTCCGTCAAGAAACAAACTATTCATTTTGCTACAGCTAGTCTGTAGTTATATAGTTGGTTAGCCCCCATGATTTATAAGATAGCTTTTTCCTAGCCAACTATAGTAGCACTAAAAAGAAAAAATTTAACAAATTAGTCACAGAATCTAAGCTAAACTTAAGTTTTTACAAAAGTTAAGAAGTTATTCAACACTTATTTATAAATTTTATTCCAAATTATTATTTAGAAAGGAATAGATTAATAAAACTTGACACCAAAACCCAGACAGATGATATACCAAATATATGATGATTATATACTAGTAGACTATTCATATATTTTAAGATTTTTTAAAAATGTATAACATAAATATAAAAGGAGGTGATCCTATGATTTGCACTAGAGAGAAAACATGTCTACATTAAATGTACATTTACACGTTTAATTACATAAATTAAACGTATAAAATGTATAAACGATTTTCAAATGAACCCCTGGAACCCCTAGCTGAAAAACTTAAAAATGCAAAAGTCAGCATCGAATGCTCTTGAAAATACCACTTAAATTATGAATGATTAAAATTTCGTAGGCGATGACGAAAGTAGAGAATATCTTCTTACTTTACAAATTAACCATGTGTATTAGGATTAAATCGAGAAATTAGACAATGTATAACCAAAAAAGCGTCCTCCATGTTGCGGAGACAAATTGTTTCAATTATTATGACAAACCACTAAAATATTAATGAAGCCATCATTTAATCAATTAAATATCCAAAGGGATATGTAATACTTACTTGCTTTCATGATATTAATATGCATAAATAAACCAAATGATTTTATTGTATTTAATCATTTCTCAAAGTTCTGCCGGAATATGTTTCATTGTTGGATTCGGTTGAACATGTCGTTCACCAATCAGTAGCCGTTAGGGACGACATCTATCGGAATTTTTTGAACTAGGATTACCTCGTGCACTGCTTCTGCTTGTTTCGTTCTTTACGAAATTCTCCATGTCGATTTTTTTTTAAATCGACGAAATCACGAAATTTGCAGTGATTTTTTGTAAATAGGAAAATTGATCATCTACATCACTTGCTATTAGCTTAATAAATTTCGAAGAAAAACATTTCGTAAGTATTTAATTGCAGTTATTTTCAAAGGGGCTTGTGCAATAAACCGAATAATTTCAATGACAAATTATAACCTCATCTGGTCAACATGTGTTTGAATATTATTTCTTTTTGATATTCAGAATTGATAAGAAAGTTTAATGAAGTGATATGGACCATAGGTTATGGCCATTAATAATTTTTATCCTAATTTTTTACTATCGGCTCGATTTTTGATTGCAAACGGCAAAGTAATCAAACCTCATTTTGAGTAAATAAATAATTTATTTGATAATGATTTAGAGTTTTATTAATTGATGATGATGATTTGCCTGTTTAAATGATGAGACAGATTTGTGAATGTGAATTTTACAATACATATAAAGTAATAAATTTTAATATCTGTTTTTCCAGGAATTAAAATAAAAGCCACAAGAACATGGAAGAATATGCTAGAGAACCATGCCCTTGGAGGATAGTAGATGATTGTGGAGGTGCCTTTACGATGGGTTTGCTTGGTGGTGCCATTTTTCAGGGTATCAAGGGCTTCCGCAATGCTCCATCAGGAATAAGTAGAAGATTCATAGGAAGTTTAGAAGCTATTAAACAAAGATCTCCAGTAATAGGTGGTAATTTTGCGGTATGGGGTGGAATGTTTTCAACAATAGATTGCACATTAGTCCATTTAAGAAAAAAAGAAGATCCTTGGAATTCAATTATATCTGGAGCTGCAACAGGAGGAATTTTAGCTGCACGCAATGGTTTACCAGCAATGGCAGGATCAGCAGCTATAGGTGGTGCTCTTTTAGCATTGATTGAAGGTGTTGGTATTTTATTTACAAGGCTTTCAGCAGAACAATTTAAACCTGTTAATCCAGCTTTAGAAGATCCTTCACAGTTAGGACCACCTAGCTTTGGACAATCAAATTATCAGTGAGGTTATAAGTCATTTTAGAAATTTTAAAATTCTTTTGCAATCTTATATATGAAAATTCTGCCTCCACTGACTAAAAATAGATTACCTTGCTGTTGTAATAGACTGCTAGAATTAAATATTTGGGCAGACTTTGTTAGGACAAAAATAAATAAATAAACAAAAATATTGTAAAAAGAAATATGCTTCAGGTTATTAATACTTTACAAATTAAAATATAAAATTGAGAGGTTCTCAATTTTTATTATTACTTTCAATAATTTTTTTTATTGTGATACTTTTATTTCTGCAACTATAATTTTTGTGTTAATTTTGTTTTTTCATTTTCTTTTGCCATTTAATTAAGATTTCATACTATAAATTTTTAAAATGAGAACAAAGTATTTGTTACTATAGGCAAAAAATGGAAAAATTGTAATTAATCTGCTCACATAAAGCAAGGTATTGTTTTAAAATGGAAAAGAAGACCATGTCAGTCAGTCAAGCAGAAAAGTGTCAAAATATGAAGTTTTGGCACCTTAGTGAGTATATGCTCATTAGTTGCTCGCGCATTATAAATTTAATTATGAAATTATCAAAATTGTAAATGCAGCTAAAGTGAAATGGCTTTGAACATGATGTTTGATTTGTACATCAATTGAATTAAAAATGATGAATCAAAGCATAAATAGAAAAATAATTTCATAGTCACCTAGCTAAGTGACTTTACAGTTTCATGAAACATTAAGCTAATCTAAAATCATTCAAAAATCAAGTTCTTACAAAGGCGAAAAGTTTTTAGTTTACACTTTTGTCTCGATCTATTTAAAGAATAAACGAAAAAAAAAAAAGTTATATTATCTGTTATTAAAAAAAATCAGTTCTTCATATTTAAGCACTTTACTTTGTACATATCGCTGCAATTTTTTTTTTTTTTTTTTAATTCGCGGTTTATGCAGAAACAAGTAGAATTAAATACTTTTGGTAAAGATGCTACTAAGAAAAAAATTATTTTAAAAATTAGTTGTTTCTGCATTAACTGTTTTCCATTTCGAACCGTTTCCACTATGACATCCAATAATAGAAACTTGAGACATGTTAAATTTATATTAACTTAACGAAATTATACATGTCTTTAATCGTTTTTTGTCACTAAAAAAATCCTTACCATTTTTTTGTAAATACGAAGTGTTGTTGAAAAGACATATGTTGCAGGTAAGGAACGTACAGCAAATAATTCCTGAGTTTCTGATCAAATTTAAAATCGGATTTGTTTTCTTATTTCCCAATATAAATGATTTGGAAACCTTGAACGACTTGATTAGTTTGTGATAGGTTGAAATAAGAAGTTTGAAATTCTACAATTACTTATAACATTTTGTATATAATGGTACATAAAATACATATGAATTACATCATCAAGATAAATAAACGGTAAATAAATATATTCTGATAATACTGCAATGTATAATTTAACGTTATTTTGGTAACAAAAAATTTTTCTTACAATTTCTTCTCCTAACAAATTTTTTCGTACAATTTTTTAAGATCTTTCATACGTTAGCTCTTAAGATACTGTATGATTTTTTTTTCGAAAGTGTATAGGAGATGAACCCACGCCGATTTTTTTTGGGCTCAGTTCTAGAAGCGAATATCTTTTTGCATTAAGACATGTCACTGTTCCGCTTATGATAAGTGTAAGAGACCCATGTCACGTAAAAACTAAGATATCTGTTTTTGAAACCGAACACCGATACCATTGTTTGAATTTTGTTATGATTAGGTTCGAATTTTTTTTTTCGTTAATGATTTTAATTATTGTTTTATATCAAATTTTAGGAAATGGTCGGTCAAAGACGTTGCGTCTCAAATTCAATGAGCTAATAATTACACTAAAAATTCCACAATTTTCCACTCTATATTTCAAAAAACCTTTTCCCCTCTGTTTACAAACATTTCATTTCCAATCAGAATTCTTAAAAATGTGAACATAAACAAAAAATTTTAATTCGACTGGATGGTGCAAGCATTCTTTCATTTTGAATTTTTTCCCCTCTTCCCCTTTTAATGGAAAGTTTGAGTATTTACTGTACAAAGGATTGTACGGAAAAAATGTTTTTTCTAGTTTATGCTTTCATAAATTATAATAATGCCTTTGCTCAAGTTAAATTTAATAATAAATGTGGAATACTAATCTTTCATTTTATTTTTCCATGACTCCTTAGTGATAAAATGAATTACTGAAGAAATTAGTGCTATAAAACGATTTGCTTTTTCTTTTTTCAAAACGTAAAAAACCGCGAGGACACAGCCTGCTTAAAAGGTAAAAAAAATGATAGCGGCCATTAAACGTTTCACCCGTAGCGCCCATCCAACGTTTCACCCTCGGCTTCTAGAGAGCCTTAAAGCAAATTATATAAACTTCGAAAGATGATTAAATTCGCACAATGAAATACAACTGAGTTCACTGCGCACAGATTCTTGTTACTTAAGAACTTTGCCAAAGCCTTAATTGCTAAAATGTAAGGCCAAATAACGCCAAAATATTCAAGGCAAGGCATAAAAATTTCAAGTTTTTGGGGGGACCTATTTGGAACCCTATCATTCTAAGGCGACGAATTGATGAATGAATAATTTGTGCAATGATTCTTTTATTTATGTTTTTCTTTGGATTTAATTTCAGAGACCCATAGAAGCCACTGACGAAGAAATTTCAGACTGTAGGGCTTTCGCATCGCTGCCCAACAGCGGCTACGAAATTAGAGAATGCTTTCTGCAAAGCCCATTAGAAGGTAAAACTTTTTTTCCCGTTGAAACAAAGAAAATTTTTTCTTTGTATTTTCCGTCTCCCTTCGTGAAAACGGTTTTTTCTAAAATTTTTATTTGCAACGGTTGCAGGATTTTTTTAAAATTTCATTTCATTATTCCCTTATCCGCTTATCGCAGGTCTTTGTCTTTTAATCAATTAACTGCGTAATGCAGATCTTTTTTTCTTTTTTTCTCCTTTTCTGGCATGCGACAACTAACTCGTATAGTGAGGTTAAGATGACTTACCATCCCCGCCAAAGGGAAAGGGTGTCGGTGCGGTCACCCATCCAGAAGCTGGCCCGCATCAATGCTGCTTAACTTTATTGATAGTCAAACCGCTACATGGAGAAGTCACTACTCCGACCCCCGAAGGCTTAAGAAAATAGAAGAAGTATATAAAAACAAATAAAAATATATTACGGAATTTTACAGTTATGAAAGAGAAGTTTTTTTTTGATTCCAAGAGATCGTTAAATACAAGCGTAATGCCTAAATAATTCCGACAAGATTGAATTTTAGGAGTGGGGTCAGTACCTTTTAGTTTAATGGTTGTAAAATAATAATTTTTCTTATCAGCTAAAAAAAAAAAAAAAATTGTTATTTAATATATGCTATTAAAAATGTACGGCTTCAGAGCTTGTTAGCAAAAAAATGGAATTTTTGTTATTAGGCCGGTAAGATTGTCACCTCCGAATTAATTAATGATCTTACGACTTCTTTTTAAAAAATAATGAAGAGTTAAGACGGCCATTTGATAATATTTAGCTAAATTGACTTTACTTAACTACGACAAAGTATTTGTTAGCAGAACTGAAAAACATTCAAACATTTTTCAAACCATTTTCATTAAGTAATATTTGAAAATATTATTCTAAATTTAAATGTAATATGATCAAGTAAAACAACAGTAAAATCAACAGCAACTAACAATGCATGCAACCAACCAGTATTTTTTTTAACAATTTTATGAATCGTATCAATTTTAACTATATATTTTCATTTTCAATATCAAAATGTTTGAAAATGGTGACTTATTTCTAAGGCAGCCGAATGCAACTTAGATCCACTCAAACTTTCTAATATTAAAATAACCTAAAGTAGATTTAATACGTTCTTAACTAACAGAGATTTTTTTCTCATGATTTTGAGCCGAAAAGTTACTACATAACAGTTATGCCGTAAGATTTCCATTTAAAAAACAACTTACACAGAAAACATTTATAAAAATTTACATTTTAGAAGAAAAGTTCCTGAGAAACGTTAACAGTAACACTGAACAGTTAAGTACAATTAAAATCGTCAGCAAGAACAGTTTTGCTGCTGCGGCGGAGGAGCGTTTGTGTCTACTATGTCGTCAGGCATTCCTATTTTTGGTCTTCCTCTTCTTCCTGGAAGCATGGCTTTATCAACTGCTGAATCCATCCTTTTCATAACTAATTCCAACAGCAATTCTACAGCTTTTGCTACATTATGACCAGTAGCAGCACTTGTCTCGAGATATTGTAATCTGAATGAAAAGTAATTTTATTAATGTACTAGGTCAATCTGTGAATAAATAATATTGTCTACCATAAAATCAAATTTTACTAACCCATGTTGTTCTGCCACTTCTCTAGCGCGATGTTCACTTATTACTCTTCTATCTTCCATATCGCATTTATTTCCGCAAAGGACTACATCCGGCCTGTCACAATATGCATGGGTCTATAAATAAAATGGATAGTGATACCTTTTTTTTTTGAAATAACTAGAATGGCTTTTTATGACATTAATTTCATTTTTAAAAAAACCAAGCTGTTGAAATTTCACATGCAGTGTTACACCAATAACATACCCTGAGCTGATCTAACCAATTCCTAATCTCCAAAAACGACTGCTCATTAGTCAAATCAAAAAGGAGAAGAAAACCCATAGCATCCCTGTAGAAAGCGGTGGTTAAACTACGAAATCTAAGTTAGCAACAAACCAAAAAATTAACTAAATATTTGCTATGATTCAAATGTAAGGTATTATAGATATGTACAGCATATTCATCAGAAATTGTTCATTTGTTAAAAGAACTTCATTCCAATTTACTTATGATGTTAGCCTATTAATTCTTAAATTATTGTTAGCAGGAAAAGCACATGCCATCAAAATGTATAATTAATAATAATAATAATAATAAACACATTCGTAAAACCTAAATCGTGCAATAAATTGTAAATATTGATAACTATTGAAAGAATGGTTTTAGTGCTGCAAAAAGATTGGGCAGCATCATCCACAAAATGATTTATTTTAAAGCAATGGAGTTTTCAAAAAACTGAAGCTTTTTATTTTTAACCTTCCATAGCAATTCTATCCTTTTTATACAACCCTTAGGCATTTTTAAAATAAAATTCCCAAGCTCTTATTTCAATAGTTGAAGTTAATATTTATCATTTCTTTTTTCTTCTTTTTTTTCAAAAAATCAATTATCTGACTGTAAAATGAACTCTATTAAAGTTCTTTTAAAAACATAAACACAACACTATTTTAAAATTGTCGTAAAGATGATGCAAGTGAAACACAGGGACAAAAATTCAATAATTTGGGAACACTGGATTTCCAATGAATCAATTCTCATTTAAAGCATTTCAAGATCTTTGTAACACTTTTCAATTTTGTTTTCCAATAAAATAAATCATTTTCACCTTGTAGACCATAATTTTCATTTAACTGCTAAGTTCAGAATTTTTTATCTCATTCTTACAATATCAATATACTTTTCCTTACAACCTTAACAAACAATTAAATACAATTTCCTTAACTACAATAACAATTAAATACAGATGATTACACCTGTAAATTTGAAGCAAATGATTGTTAAATACTCAATACCAACCTTTCCTGACCAGCTGTATCCCATAGCTGCAAATGTACGCGATGGTTTCTTCCTTGTGATCTGTAGGATAATCTCTTCTCGCGAAAATCAATGCCTACAGTGGAAATGAACTTATGATTGAAAGTTCCATCGGTGTACTGGTACAAAAAACTTGTTTTTCCAACCCCAGAATCTCCAAGGGCCAGAAACTTCATCAAGTAATCGTACTCCATTGTTTTATGCTATGTAGGCATCCCTATGGTAGTGATTAATTCACATTTTTCATCTAAAACGAAGGAATGCAAATATCGTAAGGTATTAGAAGTAAGTAATAAATAATACACTTTAAGATTAATAATAATTGTAGTACAACCTGTTACTTCTGTATTCCGCCACATTTAGCTTTTTTATTTTATTTCAATAACGGTAGCCAACATTAAAAAAAAGCCCCGATGAATTTTTAAAAAAGTCCCTACAAACAAATGCCCCAAAAAAAATTAAAAGTGCGCTTTTTTGAATACGAAAAGCCTGCAGAATTAATAATTGCAATAATTAATCAGAGTTTACCGGGAATTTTTTATTACAACTCAAAGCGGAAGCAGGATTTCTTTTTCGGGATGAAAGCTTAAATGTGTAAAACATTGACTTTTTATTTTAAAAATAAATTTCAAAATTATAGTTTTGAAGCGAATTGGTTGTTCCGATTTAAGTTCAAAGATTAAGTTTTCTCCTACTTGATACTTTGTAGGTCTTAATTTAGCCTCCGTTGGAACATCTGCATAGCAAATTATATTTGCCCAAATCAATATTAATTTTTTTTTTTTTGAATGAATAAATCAATTTTTTCTTAAAGTAACTTGCAGTTATTCGTTAATAATTTCTAGTTTCTTATTAACTTGTATTTTGTACTTGGCAATTAAAGTTTTTTTCATTTTCAGTGACTGGAATTTTCGAAAAAGTTCAGCAGAAAGTAAGTAAAGGTCAAAAATATTTTCTTCAGGTGAGTTTTTAATATATAATGCCATATAATAAAATTTATTATTTTTTTTATCAAACATTAACCAGTGATCATTTAAAGCAAATTATTTCTAAATGACTGAAATATTTCAAATTTAATTTCACACAACAGTGAAAAAGTTGGTTCAAAATATCTTTAACTGTGTTATAAATCACGCTCACTGTATATGTTTTTCTCATTATTTATTCTTAACGCATCCAAAAATGTATTCTTAGTTTTTTTTTTCTCGTTATGAGACTATGCTTTAAAAGATTATAACAACCTAACAAATGACAATTATAAAAAAGGTACTTAAAAATTGAAACATTTTGAAAATTTCTCTACAAAGTTTTTTCGTTTGTTACCGAATATGAGTTTTCGGGCGATTCTTCAAAACAAAATATATCGGTAACTATAATACCTTATACTTGTAGCTTTGAATATTTTAAATAAAAGATCACACTTACAGTGTTAAAAAGTACGCAACTGGATGTACATTTTGCATTTACGGTAAAAAAAAAAAAAAAAAAAAAAAAAAAAAAATACAATAAAAATAAACAGGTTAAACTCATTGGCACCATTCACTTGCTTTTTTCGCTTGTTTTTAAAACACCGGAGTTATGCCATTATGGCGACCATATTTGTGTACTTAAAAAAATTTTTATTGATTAACCATGATAAAGTATAAAACCATTTGATTATAATAAATATAGCATTCAGTTTCATTGGTTCCCACTAACGATCGATGATTATATGTTAAAAATATACTAATTAATCGCACTTATATTTAAAATCATTAATTAATAAACTGTAGAGAGAACTAATTAAATTATCACCAATGCCCATGTTGGTTTTGATTCGAAGGGTGCGGAGGCGGAGCCTGAGGCTGAGTTGGATATGGATAACCTTGTGGTGGCTGAGGGTAAGGATAAGAATAATTTGCTGAAAATAAAAATTAAATTTTATAAAAAAAATTACAAAAAAGCATTTTTTATTACGTAATATCAAAAGCAATCATTATTTTTGGCATCATTAAATGTTCTTTTTACCTTGTTGTGGATAAGGTAATGTTCCGTAAGGATTGTAACCTTGTGGCATCGGTGGAGGAACGTAAGCTGGATACGGTGCCATCGGTGCAACAGCATAAGGTAGCGGCATAGTGTTTGGATACCCAGAAGGATAAGGTGGTTGAGATGTACTAGCTGCGGTAGGCACAGACGGTGGCGGTGGCCTTGGAGGTGGAACTCTTGAACCTGAAAACAATACTAAAATTAGTCATCCGATTCGAGTGAATGCCCTTAATGATTTAATATATTTTTATAATGAAAATGTTTATTACTTTCGGCAGTTGGAAAATGTGACGGAACAGTAATTTTTGATGCACCTGGTCTGCTAGCTTCTTGCGTTAAGTCTTTCAATAATTCTTCCTTTTCGGTTTTTCTAGCAAAGCAGAAATCCGAAACTTTGTTTTGAAAGGAAACCAAAAGCTGCGAAATAAAAATCAAAATTAAAAAAAGAGACAAACATATAATACGTCAACTTAATATTATATTTTTGCATGCAATAAATTTACCTGCGTTAAATCGTTATAAAATTTAGATCCTTCCTGTAAATTATTTTTCAATTCCATGTAGGCATCATAAGCAGCGGCTAACTCTTTTAAAACGCTTTCTCTTCGTGAAGGCTGACCAGCAGTCTCTTGAGCAAATTGTGCATGTGCCGACTAAAGAAAGAAAATTTAACTGAAAACCTATGAACACTCCTTTTTTTAAAATACTTGTAAATACCTGAATACTAGCTACAAGAATCTCTTGTCGTTGTAAACTTTCTTGCACTTGCTTCTGTAAAGGCCCATACATTCGTCCTAATGTTTCCGTACTAAGAGCCGCTTCAGATATGGCGCCATCATCAGCCAACGCTCTTAGAAATTGTGATTTCATGTCTGCCGTTGCTGATTTTAATTCGCTTTCAATGACCTCACGCTCCGCTTTTATGGTAGATACATCTTCCATTAGTTTTCTTAATTGCTGAACAGAGGGGCTTTGTTGAACCGATGTTCCCTGAGGTCCTGATGACGGTACCGCATTTTGCATTTGATCCTTAAGAAAAAAATTATATTAGCTAATGCGACTTTTTAAAAAAATTCCGAAGATGTTTGGATACTTACTCTTGGAAGACTAAGCAGCTCCATACCATGAGAATGGGTTCGAAATTTTTCTCTAACAATTTGATCTGCTTTAACTGCATTATTGATAATTTCCCTGTACTTAGCAGCGTTGTTTCGAAAAGTTTCGGTCAGCTTGTCCGACGGAGTTCGAGACCACTTTTCTTTGAATTGTTCTTTCAATTGATCATCTGACTGTTTTTCTTCAGCTAGCATACGATCGGCCTGTAAACGATTAATGTAAGTATACATTTAAATTCACAATGAAATAGAATAAAAAATAGATCAGTTAATTAAAATCGATTTCATGAACTACAGGTATAGATGATAATCGAAGATTTAATAGAGCAGTATTTGTTAATGTTAAAGGTTTATTCGCTCAGTTTTCTCGATTTTCTCTTCTTACATGAGTGACTCATATTAAATATGAGTCGATGGGATCGCTTTAAATAACGTTATACAATAATAATAATATTTTTCAGAGAATGTTTTTTGATATTAATTATAACAGTCTATTCGAACACACTATTACCATTTTACATTACTGTTTATTTTTCTTCATTATTAACTTTCTAGCTTGTGAAACTATACTAATGCCCGTATGAAATTAAACTTAGCACAGGGATATGAGAATATTTCAAAGTTTCAATTCTTTGCTAGAGAAAAAAAAGCCTTAATGGTCACCCATCCAGTGCCCGACCGTGATCGTGAAGGTTAACTTCATTGATCGCGAGTCGCTACCTGAACAGCCGTGCCAAGTCGACTCCCCTAAATAACATTATATAAAATTTCTTTTTAATCAAATCATTTGTAAACTCTATGGTAGCTTACACATTCTCTGACACATTGATTCTCTTAACAAAACAATAAAATTACCTCATCCAAAATGTCTTTGTTCCTCTGCAACAACTCTGGTAACTCATTAATGGATGCCTGAAGAGCATTTAACCCTCCCTCTTGCTTAACAGTATCTCCTTTGTCTAATAAAGATTGTGGCAATTCATTGCCTGATGTGGCTTCAATAGCAGCCGGTAAATTCAATGACGCTAAAATACTGAAATGATGAAATGAATGAATAGCTTAGCATTCTAATGAAAGCAAAGTGATTTTTGAAAACCTAGCCAAGTGATCAGTATGAAAAATGAATTAAAAGCCGTTTGTAGTACCTCATTTAAAATCTCGGAATTAGTTTTATTTAAGTGAGATAAATTTTCAAGCAAAGGCAATAGAGTTTTTACACCACCACTTTCTCTGACAGCATCATTTTTTTCTAGTATTGATTCAGGTACTTGTTTTTCTTTTGTTGATTCAACAGCAGCAGGTAAATTTCTGCTTATTAAAAATCTGTAGAGTTTTTAAATTTATAAAGTAATCTCAAAATCTGTCTATTTGCAAAAAGAGAAAATTTTGCAAAAACCATACCTATTTAGAGCATTTGTGGCTTCTCTTAATTTATTAATTTCGCTATTAACGATATCAGCCTTTCTCAGATCAAAGGCTGCAAGTGCTTGGTGAACAGCAACTGGACAAAGCTTTTCAAACAAGTCTTTGAAGTTGGAGCTAAATCGTTCTGGAACAGGCAATTGTTTAGCCAAAAGTGCTTTTCCTAAAGGAGGTAAATTCTTAACATCAGGAATCCTTTCATGGTATATAAAATCATTGTCCTTCTTAGCTTCAGCTAAATTTTTCTCTATTTTGGTTGCATAATCAATGAAAAATTGAGTCTTTCCAGATCTTGACTGTGCAGCTTTTATTAACTCTGAAGCATGCTAAAAAAAAAAGTGTGCATAAAGTACCAGTATTAAAAATAATAATAATATTATAGAATTATCTACTAATAAAAACCATTTGCATACCTCTAATCTAGCAATTTCCTCTCCAACTTGTTTAGTGCTCTTGCAAACAAGAGACTGATAATATTCAGCTAATGCATGATAAGCAGCTTGTTTTCCAGCTACTGTAGGAATCCAGTCTTTATCCCATAAATGCCTTAAAAATTCCTTTTGAAATGTTTTTAATACTTCTGCATACAATTCTTCTGCTTGTGAACAAAGCTTAGCAATGACAGCATCTTTCATTTTATCTAGCACTGCTTTTTTCACAAAAATTTCTTGAGCTTGTGCTAACATCAACTGACTAAGTGCATGTAAAGTGTCAGGATTTAAATCAGGTGTAGGCTCTTGATGAATGGCAACCATAACTGTTGCTTTCAGATGAGAGAAGATACCAGCTGCTTGTTGAAAAAGTTTTGCAGCAAGTTTTAACCCTTCATCATTTTCAACTGATTGTGATGCAGCAACTGCACTTTGTAAAGCAGCAATATTGAAAAGGACACATACTCTCTCATATGCTAATGAGGAAATTGCTGAAAAGGAAATTTAAAAAAAAAAAAACTTATACCACTTAAAAAAGGTATCAGAAATTTTACATTGCTTATCTATTATCTTCATGCATATTATGGACTTACTTAATCTAATTTTAGCACCAAATATTGATCCTTTATCAAATGCATCTTTCCATTTGAATGGAATTTGAACCTCCTGAGCAGGCAACTTGTTTTCCAGGACAACCAACTGATCATAATAGCTACAAAAAAATTTAACAAAAAATGATGAAGTTATTTACTTATTTATTAAATTATTTACTCTATAAATTGGATTAATTTCTTTTTTTGCCAGAAAAATAACACATATAAAAGTACTTTATTGTTCAAATAATGGAGTTCATATTGGCAACACATTAAAAGACTTAGTTAGAATTTAATTTAAAATTTATTATGATTTCTATTAAAATTAGCAAAGTTGAATATTTGAATCCTTTTGCAAAAGGATTTTTTCATTCCAATTTATTTTATTTTCCAGCTTAAGGAACTCCAGAAAAATGTTTGAAAACTTCAATCTTCTAGTCAAAGCATAACTCTGGCTGGCCACCTATAGAAGCCTCTGTTTAAAAAGCAAAAAATTAATTATTAATTAGGACAGTTCCCCCAACGTCGATTTTCTGGAAAGCCATGATTAAGAAAGATAACTGGCCGATTTTGGTTGCTTAAATTTTACAGAAAGAAAACCAAGGGTTTGTTTTCCAATGATTATCCCCTTAACTAGTGTTAAGTTACACTCTCATTATTGAAAAAATCCTTTGTTTAGTTACGGCTTTTTCTGATGAACCTGACTTAACCAAGTTTTTTAAAAGACAGAATTATGAAAAATAGAGAATAAAACAACAACCAAGCACAGGGACTCTGGTCCTGGTTTGGGAGGTAAATTATTGTCCCCTAAATTTATTTTTTCTTCCAGACTGAAAGAAAAAATTATTATAACATATTCAAAGTATCGATGTGCAAGTGTAAAAAGGATATGGAACTGCTGCATTTACCATACACTGATGTGTACAGTACATTAAAGCCAAATTACACCATTTTATTCAATTTAAGTGAATTTTAAATTACGCCTTCAGAAAAACAAAATAAAAGGTACAAACTGAAACAGGTCTAATTTCAGTCATTCAGCTCCAATTATCAATTCAATTTTAACTTTTATATCATTATTGCTTTTTAACACAAGATGACACATGTTGTCATGCACAAAGCACTTATACCTTGTCATAAACTATGAGTCAGACTCACCCGTATATTACATCCAAAGAGCTTTCATACTTTTCGAATACCCTCCAAACAGCGGCAGAACGCATCTTACTAAATTCGGCAATTTCATCGCTGTAATCTTCCGGTCTGTCTGCAGTGCTGAACGAACCTCTAATTAAATTTTTTAACGGTTTTACAACATCAACATCACTTGGTTTTTTTAACGGAACCGATAATAATTCAGCCATTTTCAAAACTCTCACATGCATTGCCAACTTCTAAATGTTTTATAGACTTGGAAAAAAGGGCCCTGAAATCGACCGTTATCGTTCAAAAAAAAAAGAAGCCGAAAAAAGCGAAGAAAACAAAGCAACCGTAATTGTGACATTTTTAGGGTGTTCCTTTAATTAGTTCTTCGTGGAACCACCATCTCTTCGGTAATAAAAGAGGTTAAAAAATTGATATTTCAGTGATCGAAAGAAAGCGCAGGTGTATTGGTTAAAGATTTTTTTTTTAAGGTGGCCGATTTTATAATATGCATTCATTTATAGACTTACACCTTTTAAAGCACCCCTTGTTATTTAGGTAGGGGTTGGACTGTTTACGAAAAATAAAGAGACCTTAGAATCAAGAAATAAGTTGATGATAAAAGCGATAAAAAGACTTCGCGGCTTTTTCCATATCACTATCATCAGATTCATTGCGGTGGCGTGTGGCGGTACGCACAGACTCATAAGCATCAGTATACTTCAACAAGCAGAATAAAAGACAGCGATATTAAGATCCTTACATAGGTCAAACATAAGTGATAAATGCATAGAATGATCTATATTTTGTGTCCGAGAGTGTCGTCCATTTTTTGCTCTATTATTATTAGTATAGTTTTTTTTTTCGTTAAGTACGTAAGACATTAAAAATCGGTTAGTTCATTTAATTGTGAATTAAATTAGTGAATTTTAATTATAAAGTGAACATGGAAACAGTAGAAGAATCATATGATGGCGAGGTTCGTCGGAAAATCACTAGGAAAAGCTACAAAATCGAAGAAGTAAGTCCTTTATTTTCTTATCGACCAGCGCCCCACAGGCCTACTTATGTTTGGTCATCTCGTTAGGTTCATGTTTTTTTCGGTGGATTTGATGCCGGTTGTAAAACACGAGTATTTCTACTTAACAAAGGTTAAACAGGATGTCTGATGGAAATTTAAGCAAGGACTTTTCTAAAATTACACACTATTGCAAATGATTTTGCATTGGGGAAAGAAGAAACTGGGCATCAACATTTCTAATTTTAGAACCTTTAATTCATTTATCTCTATAACATCATTCATAACACTCTTTCATTTGTTTCTCATTGGTAAATGAGTAGGTGTATTTGCAAAGCATTATATTATAGACAAGTTTTATGAATATAGTTTTACTAGATCATTTATTCATTTAAAGGTTTTAGAATGCATTTTGCTGAAAGTTGAAACATTTGGAAGAAGATTGGAAATGTTCTAATAGTTACTTGATGATCCTTTTTATTGGTTAACAGATTAAAATACTAGAAAGAAAATTTAATTCGTTGTATAATGTTATGATTAATGATTGATGGAAAGTATTACCTTATTAATGTTATTTCAAAACATTTTTATCCGATTGTATAGGGATGCTATTCCATTCATATTACTACTGAGATGCTCATTGTTTTCATTAACATTTTAACTATTTTAGTTTTTCCCAAACGCCTATGGTAACTATTACTACAACATGAAAAATATTTCTACAACTAAGTAAAGGTGCTTTTTTTTATTGATTGCCAAATCCATATGAATGAATACTTACATAATATTAGAAATAGTTTTGAGTTCTCTGTTAGCTTTTGTGTTTACATTGGCCAAATGGCCTACCTTTATTTTAAATGATTTTTAGTCTGAATATTGAAGTCCAATGTATTTATATTTTCAAAAAAAAATGCCATTTTTTCCTGGAAAAGGTTCTTTTTATGCATTCAGTGTCTTATTGTATAATCTTATTTCATGTAATTTTCATGTAATTTCATGAATGTTAGTCCTGATTTCTTTTGATATTGTTGCATTCAGAACATTAGCCTGCCCCTGCCTATGAATAAAAAAAGTTTTTTTTTTTTTTTTAATTAGTGTCTGATATAACAGCTGAATTTTTTTTAGATTTCAGTCACAGTTCTTACTTGGAGAATATTTAATGTTTATCTATAGTCAGCTAAAATAAAGATTCAGATTCAGAATTTTAAATTACAACCATAAGGGTTTTTATGGTGATTAATAAAACTTAAAGTAATTATAAGGGTGACCATTGACAGTGATAATGAACTGCAGAAACAAAAGAAATTTCCATTTTTAAAAAAAATTAATAAAAAAATTGGTCATTTACTTTACTTGGAAGATAACACACAGATATGTTTGGGTGTTGTTAATTAATTAATTTTTTATGCATAGTTGAAATATTCTCAGTTTGAAATTCATTTTTATTTTTTTAAAACCCTGTTGAGTAGGTTTAACAGATTTTTCTGGGATTATACTTATTCTAAGCAATTCCTCTGAGCTAAAGGTTTTGCTTTGCCCATATAACATTTATTTTAAAATTTTTTATGATAATATTTTTACATCTAAACTAGAACATTATTTATACAAAATATTTTTCTAAAACTAGTGTCACTACATGTATTAACAAATACATTAAGTCATCAATTGCCCTTGCTTATGTGACGCCCCTGAAGGAGATAAAGTAAAAAATGCTATCTGCCATCCGGCCAACATCTTTCAACATATCTTGGAATTGAAAACAATATATAACAAGAAAGTCAGTTAAGTTTGAATTCATTTATTTATGTTTATGAAAAAAAAAAACCGTGGTGGATAAGAATAGACTCCGTTATTTGACCTTGCCCATTGCGGCGAACGTTTCTAATCCATCATGGCCGCCTTCCAAGTGGCGATTATCTACGAACGGATGTACGAACTGAAAACACATAGTGCTTACTTGATTATTACAGTTTTTGCGAAGTAGGAAAAAAAATCCATTTACTTTCTAGATTTTACGCAGCTAAATTTTTTTAATATCGCCTTGCCCAAAACTTTTTATGCGTTTTTTTTTTTGTAAGCTAACAACTTGTTTAAAAAAAAATCAAACTATAAAAAAATTAGTATATGAATAACGGTTTTAAATGGTAGTAACATAATTGGTCCAAATGAGGTTATACATAACACGCCAAGGCTGTCAAATGACCTTGAGATGTCTATAGTATATTCTACAATGCGTATGCTGGATTAAACCTCATTCATATATATTCAGTTAAATGTTTGCTTGATCAAGTGTAATGACTAATGAGCAGCAGGCATTACCAGCTTTCATGTGTTCATTGCTAAATTTTTTAAAAATATTTTCGCTCTATGTTTACTCAAAGGCAACTTTTGATAGACATCCCTGACATCTTAATTGACGACCATTATCATCGAATGTAAACGAACATAACGTTCGGAAAGTAACTTAAAAAAATAAAATTAAATCCTTTGGTTCGAAGACCTGTATATTAATTACATTTTTATAGGAGCTCAAGCGTTTCATGACGTAATTATTAAAATAAATTAAATTACTGTGGAGAGCACTGGAGTTCTCAAGAGCCTAAGATTTTCAAAGTGAGTTTCATTAGCATACCTATTGCTCTGAAAACAGGACAGATTACACCTCTGGTTGAAGTAATCGGTCAAATGAATCGTTATTTAAGAATAGCTTCTTTTTTTTTTTTCGAAAGAACCTTAAACTAATCATCTTTGATGACCTCCCATTTATTATTTTATGTCTGTTACTGAACATACCACAAGAAGAAAAAACATTGTTGCTATAATAGCTGCGACTCTGGCAACCAAAGTGCTATCTTTTCCTTTCTCTATTTTCCAAAATTCGAATTTCCACCAATGATGTTTTCTGGCAAAAGTACATAATTTGGTGAATCTTTTATCTGGCTTCACACGCCGCTGCTTGGGAGGAACATTAACATGGTCTTTTTTATGATTCTTCTCACTTTAACTTAGGGTACATCGTACATCCAATGCTTATTATCAGAAAATGCTGCTCGTTTTTAATTTAGTCGCCTTTTTCTTCGCAGACTCTTCCCATCACCTCTACTTCGTACCTTTTCAAGAGATACATGTGTACCATTTGAAAACAAATTCGGTTATAATTGCTTTTTAGGGCCAAAATGATGCAGCGGCTTGCCTAGGGCCTTTCGCACTGCAGTATGTGCAGTTGCCATGCCGTTGCTAACTGTGCGTTCTGCTTTTCATTCTTTAGCTTGATTGACTGTTGCTGTAAAATTGGAACTTGTTGTTCTTTTGGTACAGCTTCTGGCTTCAGCTTTTGGCTTGCTTCTGCATTTAAACTAATTTTCAGGTCACTATCCTGAAAAGCTTATCTCGTATTTTCTCTGTTTACTTTTGGCGGAAATAATTTTTGGTCAGCAAGTTAAACAAGGGCGATGGTGAAGCTGTGCTTTCGCTTTTGCGCATTTTAAAATCCGCCAAACCATTATTAAGTTTGAACATTGTTTCAAAACTTGGTCAATTTCAAAATGCATAATAAAATTGAATAAAATGGACCATATTTTGAAGCATTTTGGAACCGGATAACATTTTTGCACAGTGTTGCGGTTTTGCAGATTTTAAAATACGCACAAACGAAAACACAGTATTGGCACAATTTTGTAGCTGGTTTTCATACGTATTTTCATGCGGAATCCGCCGTTGAACAAAATGCGGCTTCCGCATGAAAATCCGCTGCGGAATCAGCTACACAATACGCGCGTATTTTTGTAGCGAAAGCACAGCTTTAAATGCTTTGTCAGTATCATGACTTCCAAATACTCTTTATTAAAATTTTACACACGGTAAAAAATTTTATGTTAACAACCTGAAAAAGGGCTACACATTCCATATGTAAAACTTTTTATGTTTAAATTTGAATGTAAATATTTTTATGTTGACAAATGACAAATTGGTTATTGATTGATCAACAATCATATTGATTTTATGTAAAGTTTACATAGAAAGTGTATGTTACCTCTTTTTTTTTACTAGTGACTTATGTTACTTTTAACATAAAATTTTTTACCGTGCATAAAAAATCAAATGGAAAATTCCACCCGACGAATTTAAAAAAAAAACAGACAATCTCAAATTAATGCTTGCTTCAAAATCAATCCAATGACTGTTTTCATTTTTCAGCACAAAATTAAATTGCAAAATTGTGACTGTTTTCTTTTTTCATGTGCCCTCAATCTCAAGGAAAAAAACCCTTTAAACCCGGAAGAAACATTAAAAAAAAAAAGAAGTCCTTGCGCTTCCAATTTTAAAAATTATTAGACTAATGAATTCTAAAATAAAATTTGGTCTACGTCAAAGACTGTGGATTGGCGGTTTCAAAAGTTGTAGGAAGCGTGAAATAACTCAGATGATCGTTTTCGAAATTCACGGTCCCAGTGATCACCAGCGTGACTTCGTAGGCAAACGTATGCGGTGTTAACATATTTTATAATAACCTTGCTGAGATTTATTCATCGCTGCTGAACCTTGAATAACCCTGCACAAAAAAATAAAGCATTTAAAACTCATGCTCCGTGTAATCGATGATTTTGCGGCCTTAAACCAACATAAAGGGCTTATGACTGTGAACGCAAGGTTCCGGTCTTCTATTTAAATTATCGCTCTCATTAGGATCGTACTGATTATGCTGAATTTGGGGCTTCGAGAATTACACGCAAAAATTCCGTTTTAGCGATGAACCTAGTCGATTTTAAATAAAATTTGAGAGTCTTGGCTGTTGGCTCTCGTATGTAAAACAAAAAATTTGGCACGTGAATGTAACCAATACGTCTTTTCTCCTCGTTATCGATTTTATCAATCTCGGGAAAGTCTGTTAATTGGTCTTTTGGCTAATGTAATGGCTCTAAAATCCAAGTTGATCGATTAAGGTATCGTATAAATGGGGTGAAAATAAAATTGACTTCGGGTTATGTTAATAAAAAAAAGTTTACACTTTTAAAATGTTTTTTTAACCTTCTTCTCTGAGTACGTTTTTCTTTAAGTTGAAAATTTTCACGGTCAATGGAAACGGGTCGCGTCTTCCCAGACATCAATCCGACAAAAGCTTTTGTTTTTTAAAAAAAAAGGTCGGTAAAAGTTATTGCCATTCGTCATAGCTAATGGTTGCTTCTTTTTTGTCATCAATCATTTTAAACGTTTCGCTTTCTTTACATTTCGATCGGATTCTTTTTTAAGGAAAATCTGTTTTTTTTTTCCTTTTGGTAAAATTCGATGAAGTTTTGCAGTAATCAATTCGACTGCCTTGAAAAACAAGTCCCAATATTTTTTTTTCTTTAATTATTTTTAAAACTTCCTATATTTTTTTGTAACGACCTATAAACGATCTATTTAGATCGTAATTACTGTATACGATAGATCGCTTTTGTATTGACAGAAAAAAAGATAAGAAGTTTTTGTACTTTGCAAAAAAAAAAAAAAAAAAAAAAAAAAAAAAATTGGGACTTGTTCTTCAGAGCAGTCGAATTATAGTTTCAACCATTTTTTTATTACTTATACGCAAGAAAGTCCCTTTTTAGGTGCTGTTCGGAGGAGCAAAAGCATAACTTTTTGAAATAACGAAAGTGGCATTACTTATTTTTCCTAGCTAAGTTTTTAAAAGCTAAATTTTTAGCAGGGGGTGAAATTAGTAAAAATGATCATTTCCGTTTTTAATGTTTAGCGGCAGCAAAAGAAACGTTTCCGTTTCCGAGCTTGCATAAACTAAATATAGGCACTCAAAAAACGTTTCTACCCCCTGGTTTTTAGTACCATAAAATAAGAAAACCGAAAAAAAAAAAAAAAAAAAAAAAAAAACTTTCTATTTTCATTGGAATAAAAAGTATGTTTTATACCAAGGGCGACGAGTGGCCCTTATCTGAATTTGAGACAGTACAAAAAATTAGTAGTATAAAACGTAGTACAAAAAATTCTATTTTATAAAAGCGCAATGAGTTTGGTAAAACAATAATGCAATGGTTACTTTTGGGTTCAAATTATAAATAAGAGTTTCTGTTTAGGTAAAGTTCAGTGAGTTCACCCATCATGTTCACCCATAAATTTTGCGATTTCTTATCATTTTCCAATTAAAATCATCCCTTGCTTTTTTTTGCTGATTCGTTTTTGCCATTTCGCTACCTCGGGATAAAAGGCTTGTATCTCGTTTTTCGAATTGAATTCGTCTCGCTATAAGCTAAATATGCCTAAGAAGCATCAATTCGAAAAACGAGATACAAGCCTTTTATCCTGAGGTAGCGATTTGTAGTAGGGATTCGATCCTATTTTTATTTTTTATTTTTTATTTTTTATTTTTTATTTTATTTTTATTTTTATTTTTTATTTTTGTTAAGTGTTAAATGGTCTTATGAGAATAAGATGAAGATTACACGGAACCATTTTCTTTCTGCTACTTTGGTCTCATGTTTATCCAGGGCTGCAATTCTGATTAATTTTTATTCGGAACTGGAATCGAAATCGACATTTGCTATTTCAAAAGTCACTCAAAAAAATGCTGCTTTGGGTCTAAGCAAAAATGGTTTGCGACAAAGCATTTTTGCATAACTTAGGTCTAAGCAGTAAAAATATTTTGAGTGCCTGAGTGCTTTGTCGCAATGCATAATGTCGACGAGTCGAGCCATATTGCTAAGCAACATCGCTTCTTTTGCGAACGAGACGTATTCATTTTTTTGAGTGTAATTGAAATCAGAATCGGCATCAGCGCTTTTTTTGAAGAAATAGGAATAGGAATCTCGTCTGAAAACAGTTTGGAATCTTCGGAATCGGCATCGGCATCGAAGAAAATATTATTGATTCTGATTGACTTAAAAAGCACGAAAATACCGTTATTACAGTTATCAATTTTAATTGAAGTCGGAATCAGAATCGGAATCGGCATCGCTAAAATATTTGTTAGTTGGAATCGGAATTTGAAATTCTTTTTCCACCTTTCGGAATTGGAATCGCAGCCCTGATGGATATAAAATTGTAAGCCGGAAGCCTTTCACGCTTCTTCTTTTTAAAGATCGTTGCTCCTGCTTGCTTTCCACACCCTGTTAATATTTGGCAATAACATGAAACGGACCATACAGATGTATACAGCTGAAGCGATATCTGTTCAAAAAATAAATATCGTGCTTGCGAAAATGCAGGGATTGATTTAAAAAGTAATGAGCGGTAACTATGCATACACTTCGTTACAGAAGACAGTTCACACTTGCTAAATATTAATAATTAGTCATTTAGTCTTCTCTTTTTTAATCGCAGTTTACTTTTTTTGTTGCAAATCATTTTTCTTAAATCTAAGTAACGATGCTTTTTAAAATTCTCGAAACGATTTTTTATGGTCCGCTGTCCGCTTCATTGTTTCTTCGCCGAATAATTTTGTAAATCGCATAGGCCTACCAGAGAGAGAGGCGTTGGTTACATTACTCTAAAATTTTTGTTCGAAGAGTTTCAAAAATTTTTTCTCGATGAAAGTGTTTACACTTTTCGAACATGTTCGATGATGTTCGAAATGTTTGATGATGTTTGACGTTATTTTTGGGGTGGTATTATATTAATATGGGTACTCGGCCGATGATATATGTATTTTCCCATTATTTAAAAAATATAATACAACCCCAAAAATAACGTCAAACATCATCAAACATATCGAACTTCATCGAAACTTTTCGAACATATGTTCGAAAAGTGTAAACACTCTCATCGAGAAAAAATTTTTGAAACTCTTCGAACAAAAGTTTTCGAGTAATGTAACCAACGCCAGAATCCTTGAAAGCCAGAAAATAGTTGAAAAAAAGAAGGAAAAAAATATACAAAATTTTAGGGCAATTTATGGCGTTCTTGGTCATGCATTAGAATAGTCCTGGGATATTTTCAAAAAAACGAAATAAATAAATTTGGTTCTGATGTTTCGGCGTTAAAAGTTGAAAGGACGAAGATTTTTTTTTTTTTTTTAATTGCTGAGACGTTATAATTCATGCAGATCTAATAATAACTTGAAATTTGATTTCGAATGTGTGGTTGCTGTCTTTTTGCCCTTGACAAAGGCAAAACTCCATTACTGAAATTGTCGTTCGTTTTATTTTAAATCGCTTTCTTATGTGAGAAAATTATGTTCATAAATCATTCGGACCTATAAAGTTGATCACATCCTTAAATTAATTATATTGAACGTTTCAAAGCTTTTCTTCTTTGATTTTCTCGTTTGAAATTTTCGAAATTTACTTCCTTTCGAAAGCGACTCCATAAAATTTAATAAGCCCATTGAAGTGGGAAAATCTACAAAAATTGGACTAAAAATAATAGTTTGTTTGTCAACTGTCTGACTTCAAATTAGATCAATCTATTTACAGGCGGAAGTCCAAGAATCAGATAAAATCATTAATCGTCCAAAGAAAAAAAAACGGTCGAACTAGTGGGGGGAAAAAACAATCTTTAAAACCCGCTAAAAAGCACGATCTAAAAATAATTTTTTAATAATTTTGTCGAAAGTTAAACATTGGAATGGATTTTTGGAATTTTCAATAAGTAACGCAAGTGCTTTAACTGATCCCCGAGATTCAGTTCGATTTTTTAGATCGTTGGAATAATATCTCGCGGTTTCTGTTGTTCTTTTTTTTTTTTTTCTTCTTAATTTTGTTAAAACGATTCATAAACTACAACACCGGCTTTGTTTTTTTGTTTATTGGAACATCAGTTTTGTTTACTCCATTTTGATGGATTGTCAATGAAATTTGACGGATTTACCGTCTTTTTTTTTCCTTAGGTTTTTATAGACTAAATATCCAAGCGGCCTATTTTTTTGTCTGTCGTTTTTAAATGTAGCTTTTTTCTTGCTTTTGTTCACGACTGGAGTAAACTATGTATTAATTGTGCAATCGATCGTTAAACGTCCTCGAAATTATTATGTTTATATTTATACCATGCGGTTTAAAGGGAATGTTAGGGAAAAGAGTGTGGAGAATTCAATGAATTCCGGAACAGATGTCTGCAGTTTACACAAAACCGAAATTACAGAAAGGGTTTGCTCCCTTTTGAAAATGTTTAAGCCAAAAAGAGTTCTTTGATATAACTTTCCCTTTACTACGTAACTCCAATGGATGCAATGTTAATGCCAGCTCTTAGCCGAAAACTATTTGGTGGAAATACTGCATTGACTTACGATTGGTTGCAGATGCAATATGAAATTTCAATATTTTAGGGAATGAATCGTAGTTCAATTTTTTAATTTAAAAAAAATAATAATCGCATTATTAATCTTTGTATTAATGATTACAATTTTTAAATTGTTCGTCAATAGGTTTATTGCTCCTTTTTAACTTCATTTTTTGGCCATTAAATTCTTAATGTTGTTTTTCTAACAAAAATCTAAGTAAAAGCGTTTTAATGAGTTGAAAGGTGTTAAAAATATTTCTGGAAAGACATTGAAATGATTTTTGATTATTGAATTTCTATTGTTGACGATTCTGTATATGCTCACTCGGACGTTACTGTATATGTTACAGTGAAATCGTAGAATCCAATGATTCCATGGAATCATTGACACGTCAGTAAATCCGTACAATTTTTAAAAATATTCATGATTGAAAATAGTGATTCCATGAAATCACTAAATTGTCAGTAAAATCATGTATGTAATAAAATGAATGAATTAAAGAAATTCTATGGTTTCCCTAGTGATTCCATGGATCGTTTCATGGAATCACGGCTCTCGAAGAAAGATTATTAGTGATTTTATGGAATCACTTGGTAAACATTTAAATGTCAATCAGTAACTTTATAAAATTCATGAAAATTTTTTAAACAGAATAATAATATTGGAAACAAATTAAATGTCTTGAATAAAATTACTGAGCGGGTAACTAGCTCAAAAGAGGAACGAGCTCATGATAATTTGGAAGTGCTTTAAAGTCACTCATTTACAAATTTAAAAATTTCGCTAGTGATTCAATGGAAACACTGATCATTTTTTTTCGAGTGCCGTGATTCCATGAAACGATTCATGGAATCACTAGGGAAACCATAGAATTTTAAAATTTAATCATGTCATTTCATTATTTCAGTAAAACCTTAGTGATTTCATAGAATCAGTAGGGAAATCATAAAATATTTCTGATAGTTCACGAAAAAATTGTAACTTTTTTGCTTCTTAATTTAATTGGATAACGCTTTCTGATTTTTTCTTGTTGACAAGATTTTCCAATCTGATTTGCTTCTGTTTCTTACTTTCATTCTTTGGGATTTTCCTCCTGAAACCTATGACAGTTTTTCCAATACCTTTAAGTCTGCCCCGAGGTTTAATCTGAGCCGGAACCTTTTTTCTTGTTGACAAGATTTTCCAATCTGATTTGCTTCTGTTTCTTACTTTCATTCTTTGGGATTTTCCTCCTGAAACGTATGACAGTTTTCCCAATACCTTTAGGTCTGCCCCGAGGTTTAATCTGAGCCGGCACCTTTATGTCATCAAGGGTAAGAAGATTTTGTTAGAGAGATTTTGTTATGAAGGGTAAGAAGATTAATCTTCTTAATTTTGTTATGAAGGGTAACTTCATAACAAAATCTCTCTGAAATTAAAGTAGCTACTCAAGAAAATTTTCTTGAGTAGCTACTTTAATTCAAGAAAATTTTCTTGAGTAGCTACTTTAATTTCAGAGAGATTTTGTTCACCGACTGTCTCTTCCCTTTTAATCAGAAAAACATTTTCTTGATTGACTACTTCCACTGGAAAGAGATTTTGTTCAATGACTGGGCCTTCCACTTCAAACGGAAGAACATTTTCTTGATCGACTTCTTCCAGTATTCTATGGATTCACCAAAATTGTGGCAGTGATTCCATGAAATCGCTAACTGATTCCATGGAATCACCGGATTCTATGGTTTCACTGTAACATATACATAGAATCAAAAACGAACATATTCCTGATCAAACTTCAATTAAAATTTAAAGCTTTCTCGTATGATTGCACTTCTCAGAACAGAATAATAATCTTAACTTCACAATTGCAAAAGTGCTCAAAAATATTTTTTAAAAAAATGATCGGTTGGTTGTCCCCAAAAATTCGAAGAAGATAATATCGGTAATTAGTCGTGAGGCCATGACCGCAGACTGAAGATATAAAAAGGGTTCTCACGTTTAAAGTCATGGTCGAATGATCACCTTACGTTAACGGGATCCGGAAACAGCATAATCGACTTAATTTTCATTTAAATCTTTCAAGAAAGAAAAATAATAAAAGCACCTGTTCACTCAGACGGAAGAAGGCCGCTTGAATGTTTGAACTAACCCCCTGAGATAAAGTCTATCGAAGTTGATATTTTTCAGTTGATAGAAATTAAAATTTCCATTCTGTTCTTATTGTAAAGGCAGAAAACAAAATAAATACAAACGGAAGGAGCGAGCGAACGGGAAATGGGGATCGAATATTTTCAAGAATGGAGTCGGAAGGTGAGTCAAATGTGTGATGACTTTTACGAATTATTGCCGGAAATCGTTTGGGAAAATATATTTTTAGTCCTGTGGAGTAATTCTGACAACGATCTTTTTAAGCTTGACGCTTTTGGATTTCATTATCTCAGCTTTTTGAGAGTCCCCCTTTTTTAAGTCTACAATTGAACATGAATAAGCTGGAAATAAACTCAAAATGTGTAAAGTTCATTGCTCCTATTATAATCGAATCGAGCTATCTTTAAGGATTTATTATGTAATCGGTTCCTTGTGACTAAATTTTAGGTAATCCTGTTATTGGAGTAGTGTCAAATGTTCGAATTTTGTCATGGGTGTTGTCCATACAATTCTTGTATTGAATGAAAACATCCGTATGTCATTTAATTTTTCGAAGTATGGTTTCGACACCTTAAAAAGTTAAAGTAGTAGTCATTTTTTTATTTTTTTTTATTTTAACTCACTCGTGATATTTTTTTTTTTTTTTTTTCTTAATACCTAGAAAAAAAGTTTGTGTGACCTAAAAAAGAAACTCGGAAGCCTTTCATTTGCTTTCGTATTATCATTTTTAGGCATTGTTTATGTAGGTTTGAATAAAGTTAGGCACTAAATTGGGTTACGATATGTGGGTGCTGTCTTTTGACTTCTCTCCTTTTCTTAAGGGATTGCAAAACGTTAAAGTTTGTTTGGCTTCTCTTCTGGAGAGTTTATTTAAGACTGGAAGTTATATTACAAGATTATTACAATACATTAAAATTCGTTCCTATTGTTCGTTTTTTTGTTTTAAGTGTTTCATTTACGGAAAAGGACAGCCCAACGAGCGCCAATAACATCAAAATATCATTCAGCCAACATTTTTGAATTTCTTTATATTACGTCATTATATTTAACCCTGAAAAAAAAATAAAAAATAAAGGCAGAATCACAAACAGCTGAAACGAAGTGACGAAAACTTAAATTGATTACGAGGTTCTAACGTCCCTTTACTCATTTTAAAGGAAACCGCAGAAATTTAAATGGCATTCATTTATATGTATATCAACCCGTGACTATTATGAATGGTTTGAATCGTGTTCAATAACACTTTCCGAAGAAAATCTTCATTGGGATAGTTTTCGTGAAGCTTCGCTTCACCTCCGTTTTGTCCGATTTATTTATTTATATTTTTTTAATCTCATTTATGTCAATGACTTGGTCAAGAAAAAAAAAAGTTTCAAAATAAGTTTCCTGTTGACATTTTTCAAATTCCAAACTCCAAATAAATGGGTCACTAGCGTCAATTCGCCAGATTTTGGCTATTTTTTTTTCGCTTGGAAGTTAGTATTTCGGCTACTTGCTCCTTCTTTTTTCTATTTTCTTGCTTGAACGAAAAACTGAACTTATTGGGATCATTATTTTTGCCTGGGAAAAAGATGGAAGTACTGTATATGTTTCAAAAAAATATATATATTTAAATTCTATTTGGCATTAATTAAAGAGACACTTTTAATAAAACTAGTACGTTGTAGTGATAATAGCAGATATCAGTAATAGATTTTTCAAAAAAAAAAAAAAAAAAAAAAAAAAAATCGCCTCTACTCGACAACTTTGACTTTGACCATCGAGTTTTAGAGATTTTCAAGTAGACAAACCTATTCGGATTGGATATTTAACGTATTTTACAAAAAATTTGCATGGTAAAATAATTATTGAAATGTTCTAAAATTATGAAGCAGAAAGGTAGAGAGGACAGGAAATCGGTGGTCGATTCAGTCAAAAATCTCAGAAAAAGACCTACCTTATTAAAACTAGATAGAATGGTATAAGAGGTATCTTATTTTTTTTATCAAATCTAGACACAATTTGAAACTCAAACTGGAAAATGTTTGCGGGAAAAGCTTTGAGAGATGTGACATCGAACTAGCCATTTTTTTCCCCTAAAAGTCACTTTTTTGATAAATTGGTAATTGGTGAATTTTTTACTTTTTTTAAAGTTAAAAACTTATTTTTTTTTTTTTTTTTTTTTTTTTAAATTCTTTTAATTAATTTCTATTTTGATTCTGTTAGACGTCGCCTATATGGTCTTAATACTTTATCAAAGGAGTTAGTGAATTATGTTAGCCTTTTTTGTTGATTCTTTAAAAATAATTTCACGTAAAGCACCTAATGAAACTTTTCATCTCAAATGTAGAATTATTAGTAATTAATCATTTAATGAATAACTAGCTGTCCCCAGTCAAAATTTGACGGCCCCTCTTTCAGTTGCCAACTGCCCAGTACCTCTTTACAAACGGCATTTAAAGTTTTACCACCTCTCAGAATGACTTCCAGTTTCAGATTGGGCAAATCTACACGTGAAGAGTTTTCATTCAAAAAAAAGATGGTCAAAATCGGTCGTATAGGGGTTGCAGGGCGACTGGAAATAGGTTTTGGGGGCTGTTTTTCCGACTTTTCCGGAAAACCGGGGGAAATTTTAAAAATCCCGACCAATTGGACAAATCTACACGTGAAGACTTTCATTCAAAAAAAAAAGGTCGTCAAAATCGGTCGGATAGGGGCTGCAGGGTGACTGGAAATAGGTTTTGGGGGTTTTTAGCGTTTTAATATATAGATCAAATTTTTCACTTCATATAAAAAAATATGATGCAAGGTCTTTTTATTAATTAAATTTCTAATAAAATGATTAAAAATGATAACGGCTGTAATCATTCACGTCTAATATGTTGAAAAAATTTTGTACGTATTTCAAGTCACTAAATTCCTTCTCTTTCCGCTTTCATTCTGTATGATACCGTAATTGTTTTATAAAAAAAGTTAACTTACTAAAAAAAAAAAAAAAAAAAAAAAATTTAAACTTTTAAACCGCTCTGCCGATGTAAAAAAAAGAAGGGGGGAAAAAATCGGTTCACTAAAAGTCACTATTTTAGTCATTTTTGGTTCCTAAAGTTACTAATTTTGATGGACTAAATGAGTTCGATACCTGGAGATGCTACAAATTAAATTTTTATTAATTAAATTATTACATTTATTTTGCTAAATAAAATAAATAATAAAAGAAATAAAATAAATTGATTAGGTATCAGAGATTAAACGTCCTGATTCTGATTCGCATGTTAACATGTGAAGCAATGAAACTTTTTTTGCCAAAAAGGAAAGATCTTGACTGTGTCTGAGATTTTAAATTCATTCGATAGCCGGCAGCATTACTAGATTCTTTGGATTTAATTGTCTGATTTGTGATGTACACGATTCAAATATCTTGACAAATAAGGTTCCCCCCCCCTTCTTTTTTTTACATCGACAGAGCGGTTTAAAAGTTTAATTTTTTTTTTTTTTTAATAAGTTAACTTTTTTTATAAAACAATTATCATACAGAATGAAAGCGGAAAGAGAACTCATCGCCTAATTGCTGCATCTTTAAAATAAGTCAAATATTTAAATAGTTATTCCGGTTCGAAAATAAATTACGTGCTATATTACAAAAACCACCTTAAGACTTCCGCGATTAAAAACGGTTTATGACTTGTTAAAGGATTTATTAATATTTTGCAAGAAAAATAGCCTTTATGCTTGAAACGTTTGGTTAACATTATCCGTGATCAAGAGCAATGTCATGGATATATGTTGCCAAAACCAGGATTATGATACGAAATGCAGCAATTCCAAGGTCAAAGTCATCTGCGAAAGGGCAAAATCCAAAACGCGTAGGAATCTTTTCGGTCTTTCTCCATCGATAAAAGTTTGTAAAATCAGATTTTCCCCGTATACTTTGCCGCAACAACTAAAGCTTAAGATCTGCAAATGAATCGGTAAAAAAAGCTGCCGATTTATGATTTATGAATGGAATTAATTATCGTTAATGAAAAACTTTTCTAATTCGATTCGGATGATTTAAAAAAAAATATCGTTTTCACTTGATCGATTAGAAAGAAGGTATGGTACTGAGTAATTATAATGGAAGTTAGTCAATCTTGATTTATTACAGAGATATTTTAATCGACTATATTTGCCACTTTAGTAAATATTACTTTTTTTCATATTCGGGGGCAAATGGTTTCTCTTTGAAATGGGAGTTATGTCATTGCTGAAAAGTTTAAATCGTAAAATTTTAAAAAATTTATAAACAGATGTTTATTTTCGATGGAAAAACCGGGAAGCGACCAGGAAAATGAGGTCAGTCTCTTTAGAAATTCGTAGAAAGCAAAACTTGTGATTGCTACAAATAAAAGGCCACTGTCCTCTGCACATCCAGACAATAATGCCTAGCTGGCTATTAATACTCTTGAAGTCTCAGAATGCAGCATGTTAACTCCAACGCTTTCGATTGTTCTTCTTTGTTTTAATTGCATACTTGATTAAATCCAACGTTTTTCATTCTAAATAATCTTTCGGACATAAATCTGGGGCGAATTCTTTGATAGATCGTTTTTCTCGCCTGTTTGTAATTGAATTTATTAAAGTCATGATGGAAAGTATGCAAATAAAATAAGTTAATTTCTTAATATTCGTTTCATTATTAACGTCGCGTCGCTCATGTATATGTTTTTTTCATTAAAAAACATGAAGCAGCAAAGTGAAAATGTGTTGGGTCGTTTCAAAACAAATTCTGAGTTTGCAACTTCCAAAAAGGGAAACCGATCAAAAATCTTTATATTGCCGTGCCGGTAACATTATAAAAATACGTGATTTATGATTAATTTGAGAATCTCTAAATCTATTTCACAGCAAAGAGCGACAACGTAGAAGGCGTTTGCAGGATTGAAAACTAGTTTTTTTTTTTTTTTTTTTTTGTCCCAGCTTTTGATTGTTGTGTAACGGTGACAATATTTTTAGTCTATTGTCGTCCAGTCGATATACTTGAATATGATTTTTAACCCGTATATCGTCAAAATATTTCCTGGTAAAAAAGTTTTTTTCCGAAATCTAAATTTTAAAGCTTGAGTGAAAAAACAAACACATCAGCATCAAGCATTGTTAATCTGGAGTTGAAAGGTTTCGAAAAATTGCCATTTTCCTTTTTGAATCGCCAAGTTTAGTGTCTTGGAAAATTGCCAGTATCAGTCTGTTTCATTTAGAACGTGTTTTGAAAAATCTTTATTTTGCTGCCTTGCCGTTTGTTCCGAATCCGTTAAAACTGCTTCCGTTAATTATTTTAACAAATCATGAAAAAAGTCATTTTTTTAAATTTTCATTTACGAAAAAATTTGAAGGTTATGGAGAATAAACGGCGGAAAAGAAATTGACAGCAATAATTAAATAAAGGGAAAAAGGGTTTAGTATTCGTCACTGTTATGTAATCATCATCAATACAGCACAAAATTCTTTTTTTTTTTTCTAAGCCGCGTTTTCAAATTGCTACTGTTTAGTGCAATTTTTATCTCATCATCTTTTGTTATAGATCTTGATACGTTGTTTTTCCTTCTTGGCAGTTTTTACAAAAATCTGTCGAATGCGTATATTTAAATTTTTTTCCTCGTTATAAAGTAAAGAAAAAATGTTTTCTTTATTATTTTTCTTCGAAGTAAACAGCAGATTTTTAGAAATTCATGAATTTTGTCTATAAAAAATGTCTAGTCTGATATTTATATTTTTGTTTGTTTGTTAACGTTACCCCTATACCAAGTGTCTAGATTTGGAAACTCGAAAAGTTCTATTCCGTTAAAAAAAATTCTTACACCTTTTTTTCTACCGCAAACGTTTTTTTGTCTTTTCAAAAACCTAGATTTTTTTTTATATCAAAAAGACTCTACTATCTTTTTTTGTTTCGAAAACTCTATGCTTAGAACTATTATTCTACGTCTATACACCCTGCCTTATACCATCCATCTAAAGTCATTTTGTCCATCCTCATAAATGCTAATTACAAGGTTTTGATCAGTTTTTACTGCATCAATGAAGTGCTTCTGAGAAATGAATTATTCGTTTCTTTCGGCACTTCATCTTGTACATTGAAATAAAAATTGAAAGATCGAAAGGATTAATATTTTCAGATTTGAAAATGATTCCTATTTAAGCTGGCGTCATATTCCTAAATCCAGCAAAGGAACAATGCATTTAGCAGTGATGTACAGCTTGCAGAAATTATTTGACCTTCGTTATATACGTTTTGAAAAGTCATTGACTTTTTGCGGACGCTTTGGCTTTGTTTTATTTAGTTTGTTTCATTTGGGGCATGTCATGTCATAGTATCAGTTTTTTTTTTTTTTTTTTTTTAATATTTATAAATGGTCGAAAGATTTTTTTTTCTTGTCCCGATTTCGTTGACGTTTTAAACTGTGGTTCCGGTCATCGCTTTCAAGGCAGAGAAAAAAAAATACGATGCAATGCTTTGATTGGCTGAATAATGCGTTCCTTTACGACCAGATCCTCTTCAATTAAGCCCGCAACATATAATAAATTATCCTGATTCCTGCTTTTAATTTAAAATGATGGCACGAGAAAAAAAAAATGTTAGGGAAGTAATGAAATTACTATTCCACGTACGGTATAATTTGATTTAAGCACGGCGGAAGATCACTTAAGAATCAAAGATGATCACTAGATACTGAATACTTTTATCAACCTTAAAAATCGGAAAAATAGATGCAAAATTATTTTGCTGTTTTAGACTCGAATAATTTTCAACATTCATTTCTTATTTACTGAATGTCACTGGAGGATCCAGAAATTTTTTTCGGAGGGGGCGAAACCACCCACGCCGGTGATGAATGCACCTGATTTCGTAATACATAATTAGACAACTTTTACACTAAAGCAGTGTTCGGGAGTATTAAAAAATAAAATGATCACAGTAAAAATGGGAAAGCTTATATAATTTTTTTGTTTTATTTTGTCGTTTCTTATTTTTATGTTATACGGGGGCCAATTTAACTGTTGACGGAAGTTAAAAAAAAAAAAAATTAGATCTTAAAAATTCAATGGCCGAAAAGTAGACCTTAGACACCACAAAAAAAATTGCTTACGTTATTATTTTTCATGCTCAAGGAGGTGGACTGGGATTGCAGAGTACGGGAAGTCTCGGAACCGGTTCCAAGGGAAAAGAGCTTCTTCGGAACCAATATTCCGGGTACCAGTACAGGCAAAAGGAAAAAAAAAAAAAATTTAATTTATCAAGCATGGTGAAAACCATAGTGTGCTCAATCGGCCTACGAAAATTCGTCCGACTCGCGCATGACGTCATATGTCAGAATTTTGAAGCCATTTCTTCTGCTTCGGTTTGTTTCTTATACATTGCTCTTATGGCATAGAGCAGAAGAAATTTTTTCAAAAGTCTGACATATTACGTCACAAGTCAGACAATCACGTGGTACATCCTGCGCTTGAGCACACTATGGTTTTCACTACACAGTAAAAAATTTTATGTTAAAATTGACACAAATTGTATGTCCAAATCGGTCTACATAAATATTTTGTTAAGAAAAATAACACAATTGTTTTGTTTAATGTTCTGCGTCCATTAACGATTGTCATTTTTTTGCTGTTTACAAACAAGTTATGTTGATTTTTTAACATAATAACTTAACATAGACTTTATGTAGACCGTTTTTAACATATTTACATAATATTTTTTACTGTGTATGTTATCAAGCAAACTTTTTCTTAGAAGACAGGTGGAGACATTTTCTTAAATAAAATTTTTAATCGAAAATGTTTCTTTTTAAATTGCATAAAATATGAAGGAAGTAACTTTAAGAAATCAAGAATTAAAATCCAAATTTCTGAGAATGAGTTAGTTCGGCCTCGTACAAAAAGAAATAAAGCGACAGCGCATCAGCGGCAGCACTATTACTCACCAAGAGCGAACTTTGCAATAAAAAACTTGTCTTTTTCTCTCTGCTTGTTTAATTTAACTTTCTTTTTTTTTTTTTTGTCTAATCAATAGGAATATTAAAATTACGGGAACCGGAACTGGTTCCGAGGTTTTCCAAATTTCGACTCGGTTCCGGTACTCCCGGTACTGTAATCCCTAGTAGACACGCCTTGGGAGCTAACATTCCAGCTTTTTTCATTTCCGTCGAAGTTAATACGATTCCTTTGATAGCTAATTTTACAAAGAAAAATTAGCTTTCGTTAGATTCCCTCACTCGTTTTTTTCGCTCGTCGAAAATTTTTAGAGAAAAAAATAGGACCAACCTTTGACCTTGAAATTAAACCCGGTACTAAGAACGGCGATGATGCACTAATTTGTCAAATCGAATTCGTCCGATTGAATAAAAATCGAAGATTCAAAATCAATGAAAGAATATCTGTCGCCATTGCAAAGCTGTTAGTGACGACTCCGACCTAGAAATAATTGAGTAAATTACGTGAATCAATGATGCGATGTACCCGTTGACAAGATTTTTAGTGCATGTCGACATCATCATCGATGTTTTGGTTTAAAGATATTGGTTTTTAAAATTGACAATGTAGGTTACTGGTTGTGCTCCTCGTCTTTTTTTTTTAAATATTTTTTTATTTATTTATTCTTTTTTTTCAATGTCACATTCAGATTTTACCAGTCGGGACAATTTATTACAATTAATTAATCATCAGGGACCCATTTTTGGAATGGTAACTGATGTGCTGTGTGAAAATAGCGGATTTTAGCTGTGCATTATTCCGTTTTTGTGGTACTGGCACAAAAGTTTAAAATTATTCAAATTAAAAAGTAAATTTGATTATGCAAACTCAGTATTAAGAGATGATTTGCTACTATCGCAAACGGAATCTCAAATTTTACCTCGAATTAAATTTTACAAAATGGAGAGTGTTTGCCTTTTTAAAACTTTTTAATTTTCCTCTTGATTATTTTTAATAACCATCTACTAACTGCACTTTAAATGGAATCATTTCCCCGGGTTAAAAATGGCAGACGCTTTAGTGTTTGACATGACATCATCATAATAATCATCCTCGATATCATAATCCGCCTACGCAACCAAATGAATTGCTGTCTTTCATGACGACAATAAAAAAGCGAGTTATTTTTCACCTACCTAAAGTTATATAGAACATCCTTTAATTTTGAAATAATTATGCTTTTGAAATGAATCTTTTTGATTTCTTTTTTTTTTTCTATAAAGCTCTTGGGGAAAAAAAGGATCCTATAAAACTTTAGGTTCATTTCAACGAAATTAAATGACTGAATATTTCATTTTCTCCCTCCCTAATTGTTGGGACAAGTTTGTTTATTAATTAAATTTTTTTTTCTGTAGAAGAAAATTATACCAATTATGGTAATGATGACGGTAATAAAGACGACTTATGATTTTTTTATGTCAGAAGTAAAGAACTGTTAATTATTCATGCACACGCCTAGATAAATATTTAGAATTTGATATAAACTGATAGAGAAAAATATGTTACTAAAACGAGAGATATTTAAAAAAAAAAAATTATTTTCCATGAATACAAATCCTGGTTCTATTAAAATCATGGTATGCCGGTGTCGAGTAATTTTGGTAGTACTAGTAGAGTAGTAGTCTTTCATCAATCGTTCGAGGTGGTACGTAATACTCCGGATAACAGGTTGTTGTTTGTGTTTTGTTGTTGTGTTACCGCGCGGTGAATCAAACTTTTCACTTTAAGTGAAGTTTTTCGAAACTTCTCTTACCAAAACGGATAAAGAAAATATTGGAAAAAAGGTACCAAAAGTGAAACAGAAATTATTTTCAAATTTTTGCTTGCTTAAATACCCAAAAACGATTACGATATATTTTAGCGTTTGACTTTGTCGTCGTATTTGCGGTATAATTTTTTAATTTTAATTTTAATTTTTAATTTTTGAATTGCAATCTTTATATCTGCTGTTTATATTTTTTTTTTCTGCCGTATCTGTGGGTGTGGTAAGGAAAAGCTTAAGATCGATAACAGTCGTTGATCCTTAATCCGCACGATAAAAAAATAAAATTGTTACATCATGATCATTGCCGCAAGCAAGCTCAGACCCAAGGACTCTCACTTCAAATGTTATGATTTTTTATGTTCTTTCTTGACCAAAATAGGGCCGATTAGAAAGGTTAAAAGGGCTAGGTCAAGATTGTTTTGTTTTGAAAGTATAAGAGATCCTACAAAAAAAAAAGTTTTTTTAATGCTTTGTGTTTTTTGTTAATCTTACGTGCACCGAAAATAAATGCCTTCTATTCTTAAACGGTTGCTATATAAATCATGAGGAGCTTTTATTTCCTATTCTAAAATTTTAAATTTTGTTCTGTCAAACAAAGGACCAATCGATGAACAGTGACGGGGAGGCTTTGTGCGAGGCCTGGAGCGAAATATTTTTGCTAGCCCTCCTTTATCTGGGGCCGAAATGAAGGGTGAAAAAAATTTGTGCCGAAAAATAAGTTTTCCGCACTGAGTGATGAAAAAACATTTTCAAAAAAGGATCGGTCATGACAGGATTAACCAGCTGCAGTGAAAACATTTTTACTTTTTTAATGAACGCTATTAGTTTTTCTGAAGAAAAAAAAAAGAATACTAAAATTTTTGTCCTGCTGTTATTTTTATTTTATTTTATTTTATTTTATTTTTTTTTTTTTTGCTTAAAAAATTTTATTGCAATTATATATAAAGTCTGCTTTAGTAATAAGATCGTGTACGTACTTGGCAAAACGGGGGAACTTCCAGAAAATATATAAATAAAAAAAAGAAGAAGCACAGCGCGAGGCCCCCAATTTTTTAATTTGCGCGAGGCCTCACTCGCCTAGTGGGCTCGCCGCCACTGGCGATGAATTGAGCTTTGTTTTCTTTAAAACGAGATTTGATAACAGTCCCTTATTGATTATCAATTATTTTATATATTTTTGGATTGGAAATCTTATTAAAATAGGCACTTTAAATTTCTTTGGTATGATTTTTCTCGTTCCTTTTTAGACAATATTTAATTGATTTTATCTTTGGGGTTAATTTTACTCAATCCAAGAAATAAAAAAGACTTTAAACTTCTGATTGAGGTTAATTGTTGCTGTTGTTGGAAAATGTACTACTCAATTTAGAGTTAAGAACTGTGTGGGTTTCATTTGAAGACTTAACGGGAATAGTGGCCTAAGTCCACCTCGTCATGTTGGCACTGATCTCTGATGTTTAGCTTTTATAAAAGCAATGTAAACAAAAACAGTGGACTTAGGCCACTATTCCCGTTAAGTCTTCATTTAAGAAGCCATATTTTTTGAACATACCTTTAAAAAAGCTCTTGAAATACCTTTTTGTGTTTCATTTACTTTTTACCGATTTTCCAAAACTATACGTGTTTAGGTCCTACTACTGTCACTAATAGATTGAAGACTTACATTTACAATGTCATTTGAAAAAAATAAATACCGAACACTAATGACATCACTTGAGAACTTCCAGACGAAAAGGTTGGGGATAAATATATGGTTTCTGCTCGAGGATTTGTGACTCGAGATTTCTCGAGAAAACAGTCAAATATGCCGAAAATTGAAAACTCAGAAATATCGATATTTCGACGGCTTGTAAATTCGATGTTCTCGAATTCTCGAAAAGTTCAAATTCTCGAGAGAACAAAAACCCTAGGTAAAAGATTTGAATGTTTTTATTTAAAAAAGTAAGATACGATAATATCCTTATTTCCATACCAGCCAAAGAATTAATAGCTCTGCGTCAAAATAATCTGTACTTTTTTTCCTACATACTTTTGCTATCAATACAGGAGCATAGTTTTGACGATCAACGTAGAGTATGAATCTACTCATGATGTAATATAGTAAATATAAAATAGGCAAAATAGGCTGACGCTACAAAATCACGTTTGAACAACTTAAAATGATTCGATTTGTAAATAAAATGAATAAAAGTGTTTGATGGTGGAAAAAGTTTTTGAACGAAAATCCGATGTTGCTGGAATATTCATGTCCCACTTTTTTTAAAAAATTTATTCGATTTGCCCTTAATAATTTTTCATCAATTAACTGTTCAAAATTGATTTTTAAAGGTAATGTGAGTTTGTCATAGACGAAAAACGTGATTACGCAAATCTAGATTCATTCTTCTTTTGCTAAATCCTTTATACTGTTTTGTCACGCTTTATTTGACAGTCGTGATGACAAGAACTTGCTAAAAATCTGAGGAACAAAGGATTATACTGTGTTATTTCTGCTTTTTTTCCCTATCTAATAATAATTATTCATTCCTTATGCCCCATTGTTCTATCTGTAATCACTCCCAATATTTTTTCAATTTAACAATTACTCCGGGGTTTCTTAACTGTACATTTATGGTTAATAGCTCGGTTGTAAAATACCCTAGATTTTCGGTTTAGAGTTCAAGGAAAATTGCCAATAATAATCAGCTAGATTTATTTCACCGCTCTTTTTTACTTTTAGTAAATTGACCCGATGAGAAGGAGAGCCCTTTACATCGAACACATTTGAATTATCTCAAGTATTAATGTCAAGCATCCGTGCCATTTGTTATTATTTTAAAATTTTTGCGATTGCAAAATTTTAAGATCCTCGCACAAAAAAGTAACAAATGCCATTTTAATTGCAAAATGGGTTCTCTGCATCTCTACGGAGTGAAAGTCGTCTTTTTTAGTCTCATTTTTGTCATTATATCTGGCTATAAAGAATTCTTTTTTTTTTATAATTATTTTTAAGGACATTTCCTTAGAGAGTTAAGATCCATTATATTTTTTGCCCTTTGTTGAATTTAACGGCTTCTAACATTGAATTAAATGCAGGAAAATGGCATTTAATAAAAAAAAAATTAAATGTTAGGTATGACAAGGTTATTTAATGCTGTTCAGATTCAGATTAATAGTTTAACTTTAAGGTATTTAAAAATATCTGCAAGTTATAAATAAGTTCATTTCGATTTTTGCCGTGGTTTTCAAGGCTGTAAATTTGCAGCCAGTACAGCTAAATAAAAAGTTACTGCACCACTTAAGCGATTGAAATCGAAAGACATGTCTTTTTATATGAGGTAATTGCACTTTAAGCCATCTATGTTTCTGCTTCAATATGAAAAATTTAAATTGTGTAAAGCCTATTTGATCATTTAAAAAAAAACACACAAACCGGATTTTCAGAAGAGTCGATGCCGGTAGGGATTGCAGTACCGGGAGAACCGGTACCGAGTAGAAATTCGGAAAACATTGGAACCAGTTCCGGTACCGGTTCCCGTAATTTTAATATTACTATTGATTAGACAAAAAAAAGTTAAATTAAACGCTAAAACTACAAGCACAGAGAAAAAGACAAGTTTTTTATTGCATAGTTCGCTCTTGGTGAATAATAGTGCTGCCGCCGGTGCGCTATCGCTTGATTACTTTTTGTACAAGGCCGACCCAATTCATTCTCAGAATTTTGGAATTTTGATTCTTGATTTCTTATAGTCACTTGTTTTATATTTTATGCAACATAAGAAACATTTTCGAATTAAAAATTTAATTTAAGAAATTGTCTCCACCTGCCATCTAAGAAAAAGTTTGCTTGATAAATTAATTTTTTTTTTCTTTTTTTGCCGGTACCGGTATTGGGAATACTGGTTCCGAAGAAGTTCTTTTCCCTTGCAACCGGTTCCGAGATTTCACGGTACTTTGTGATCCCTAATGCCAAGCTACGAATTTTGGCTGCTGCATTATATATTTCTCCATTTTTTTAAAAATTTCGAAATCCAAATCGTTTCCTCCGCAAATAGACATATTCCTTTAGAAATAAAAGCCGTCGTTGTAAAGTAGCTTTTTACATTCATTAGCAAACTTATTTATCGTTTAAACTTCAAAAAACGTGTACCCTTGAAAATTAAACGCATCTCAGTACAGTGTGAATTTTGAAGATCACAAAAATATATTGCTTGCCGCTTCCAATTATTATTTTTTTTTTTTTTCATCGGGAAATATTCTTAATTGGTTTCTGTAAATTTTTTTTCCAATTTTGATAATCCTTTAAAATGAGTGAAGTAATAAATTTCACTTGGAATTTTCCTCCTAGGAATTTACTGTGCGAATATTCTGGAAAATGTTGTTAAAATTTTACGATGTTCTTGCTTGTAACCTTGAATTTCTTTCCGTAATGGATGTTAACTTTAGTTTTTCTTATTCACGAATTTTTGAAGAAAAAAAAAAGGTCATGTTAAGGTATTGGTTCGCTTTTAGAAAGTCGAGCTTTTAATTGTGTTTTCCAAATCGTATTCATTACTCAAAGTAGAAAAGAACCACTTTCCGCTTCCTAAACTATTGCGGAAAGTGAGTTTTTCCGCACAGGGCAAAACAATGTTATACCCATGTTATACATATGTACCCGACGAAATTTTTTCTCTCAATGTTGTTTATAGTCCATAAAAGCTTAGGACTTCAGAAATTTCGGTTTTTATAATATTATAAAAAGCGGTATGTTCTTCCTTCAATGTTATACCTGTTTATAGAAGACTTTGTTTACAATTTATCAAATCATTTTCTCTAGTTTTTCTGAAAAAATTAAGCACTGATTCGTAAAGAAAAACATCTTGTTTAACTTGCTTAGGTCAAACAAGAGGTTGAGGTTTTTTTAAAATAAACTTAACAGGAAATTCATTTTCCTCCCTAGGTTAGCAATATACTATTTCTTAATTTCGGTTGGTTTTAACGTCATTAACGCATGTTAGCTAATTAAACCCAAAAAACGTTTTTTGAAAAGAAAAAAAAATCAAAGAGCCCTTTGCGACGCTCGTCGTTTTTGGTAAACTAACCGACATCTTTAAGTTGAAAAGGTTTCCATTTTTTTAAAAGTTCATTCCAGTTGATATTGTCAGGAGCTTATCGTAGGTTCGGGTTACCCTAATATTCTTCCAACTTTGTTTTTTTCCTGTAAACTTCAACTGGAATGAACAGTACTTACCTTTGCTTCAATCCGTTTCTAACTTGCTTATGAAAGCATACAACAACGAGGAACGAGGACAATCTCATCATCTCCATATAAATATTTGACGGAATATGTGAGAATAACGCGTCTAGATCTTGTTAATGTAGAAATTTTTCACGCGGCTTGTATAGAAATGAATTAAAAACAGATTTCACGTGTCAGTTGGAAAGAAAGATATTTTCAAAAGGTCACTTCGATCTGTCGCTTTATATAAGACTTCGAAAATATTTAATAACTTGAATAATTTTTATTGGTGCTGGATTGGATACTTTCTAAGATTTTTCTTGAAAAAAAAAGTAGATAGAATTGATTAATTAATTTCCTTGTAAAACGATGCAGCAATGTTCCACCAGTCCATCACGTCTCCAACATTCTGTCCATTTTGAGGTTAAATGACTAATAAATTCTTAAAAATGTTTTAATGAAGATTATACACTGTATAATACTTCGTATTTCTTATTTTGCAAAATATTTCCCAAACTGTCGAAAATATGACGGACGTGCTTCAGAATCATCGACTATTTTCAGATATCCTGTTTAATTTTTCGTTTTCATTCTCATTCTTTTTTTTTTTTTTTTTTATCGGTTTTTAAAATTATCTTTTTGCCGTGACATGTAAAATGACTGATTACTTTTGGCGTTTTCTCAGCAAACGTTACGGCACCCTTTTTTTCCAATGCCAAATTACTGATTTTTTTCTTCTTTTTTTTACGTTGACAGACTATGTCGACGACGACCACCACGGTCAAGACGACGCCATCGAAGCTTTATGGAAAAGACTTGTCACAGTACGATGAAATCGATGTCGACGAACTCTTGTCGCAGCTAACTCCCGAGGAAATTAACATTTTAGGTAATATATGTAATTTTTTTTTTCTTTTTTTTACGTTGACAGACTATGTCGACGACGACCACCACGGTCAAGACGACGCCATCGAAGCTTTATGGAAAAGACTTGTCACAGTACGATGAAATCGATGTCGACGAACTCTTGTCGCAGCTAACTCCCGAGGAAATTAACATTTTAGGTAATATATGTAATTTTTTTTTTCTTTTTAAATTGAAAGAGATTTTCATGACATTAATCGCGAGAACAGCCATCAATTTGTCTTTGTTATTTAATCACCGGTTGATGTAGGATATTAGGTCATAGGTTGAATAAAATCTTTCATTAAAAATCCATTTGTACTTTTTTTTTATTTTTAATCCGTGATATTGAATTGATCGTAGAAAATGACTCTTTTTTACTTTCTTCGAAGTATTGTAAAAAAATACATAAAAACGAACGTTTTCATCGTTTTAATCTGATATCGTCGATGCGACATGGAGTGCCACCCCTGCAATCAATATCGTGACTTGCACAACCCCAGTTTTAAAATCTGACATATGTTTCGAACTGGAACAGTTTGAATTTAGGCGATGCCTCCGAAACCTAAAGTGGTTTCTAGGCAAAAATCTCAAGTTAAACCAAAACCAAAATCTAAAAAACGTGAGTAAATTTTAATTTGTGCTGCGGTTTTTTTAAAGTGTATTTAGCGGTTGAAAACCTATGTGCAGTACATGTACATTTTCAACTACTTGGAAAATAATTGAAAATATTTGGCACGCTCGTTTTTTTTAAATAAATAATTTATTATTATTCTATCAAATTCCAATTTTTTTAAAAAAATCTTAATTTCATAGTCATACTTTACGACTACTTTTTTCAAGAAGATGATTTCTAGGGTTTCTTGCCTTCTTCAACCTATTTTTGAGTCTTATCAGATTTTCTTGTTTTTTACGTCTTGTAATCCGAGTTGGTGGGCGGGGGAAAAAAAAAATTAAGTCATTTAAAAATTTTAAAAATCTATTGTTCGCGAATTTTTTGTCTAAAGACTTTTTTTTTCTTTTTTGCTGAACTCATCGTTTTCTTCCCTCGACACATGTCCAACGTACAAATGGTCCCAGATTTCGTTTTCTTTTCATCTTTCATCAACCCGAGGATGAATTATTCATTAACGACTACCGCGATGACACTGAGAGTAGCATGACATTCCCAATATCTTGTTACCATGCCCAGAACGTGATACCTTAACGTCATGTTTATCTTACCGTATAATCTTTCAAGGCGCCTGTCGGTAGCCTTGAAAATCAACTGGAGAAAGTACGGGACAATGATTTTTATTCAATTGCTTTTCGTATCCTGAACAGTTTTATAATTTATTGTTCACGGATTATTTTTTTTATTTAATGAACTTTGAGGTTGGTCAAGTTCTTACCTGATTTTTAAATCCTTTGTTTTTTTTTAGCCAAAGAAGTCGATCCCGACGACAATTTATTACCTCCTTCTCAGAGATGTAGTTACGAATGTGATAAAGAACCCACTGGACCCCTGGACAGGAAGAAACTCATAGAACATATAAACAAACAGGCTTTGGAAACACCAGATAAGCCAGAAGTCAAACCGTTTGTTCCTGGAACTATTAGGGGGAAGAAATGGATCCCTCCTCCTGCGACTCCTGGAAGTATAAACGACGACGAACAAATCGGAATTGATTTAGGAGATGAGTATGAACAAGCATTAGCAGATGCGACACAGGAAGAAATTATTGACCTTGCAGGTATTTATTTACTTTTATGTTCGAAAAAAAAAAAAACTTACGATGGATTGATTTTAATGATTTCTTAATTTTTTTCTTATAAAAAGCTATCCTTGGATTTCACTCGATGATGAACCAAGACCAGTATCATGCATCTCTTCTTAATAAAGGACAACCAGTCGGATTGGGTTGGGATGGTATCACAAAAGCTTCACAACCAAAGTTTTTTCCGCAGGATCCACCAAATACCACCGACGTTGATAAAACTATCGAACAAGTCAAAACGGACGACCACACGTTGACAAACCTTAATTGGAATAATATTAAAGTAAATATAATGTCTCCATTTTATCCTAATGAGGAGTATGAATCGCATTTCATCAGTTATAAGTTTTTTAACTTTCGATCCAATTAACTAATTAAAATTGAACTGATAAGAATTTTTTATACCGATTTCAATCGATAAAGTTTTAGGAACTAACTTGAATTGATAAGACGAAGAACGCGGACGCCTGAAAGACTGCAGGTTCAAATGCATTATGCTTTAAGTTAAAATGATATTTTAAAGATCCTCTTACAGTCAATTCAAATTTTTCGAAAAAATCTATCCCTGGACTCTTTCTAAAGTGGCTTATAAACTTATATTAATGATTTTTTTGTTTTTTCTAGAATATTTCAGACGAGAAATTTGAACAATTATTTGAATACCTTCCAGCTAGTACACACTTGGAAATTTTAAGTCTGACTAATGTAGGCATGACAGATCATATTGCATTAAAATTGGCAGACGCGTTGGAGCAAAACAACACATTAAGAGTAATTAAGTAAGTTTTTATATCGATTATAATACGTAACTATTGATGAAACGCCGTTGATTATTTTTTTTTTCTTTTATTTACATTTATTTATTTATTTTTTAGCATCGAAACAAATTTTATTAGTCCCTCAGTTATAGTCAAATTAATCAGGAGTCTCCTAAAGACAAAAACCATTGAAGAATTCAGGGCTTCAAATCAAAGGAGTCAAGTTTTGGGTAACAAAATTGAAATGGAAATCACTGAATTGGTCGAACAAAATCCTACGTTACTAAGGCTCGGCCTACACCTTGAATATAATGATGCGCGACAAAGGATTGCGACGCATCTTCAACGAAATATTGATAGAAGTGAGTAAAAACATGCAAGCCCATTTCCCAGTTTATAAAATATATTTTTACTTTAAATATTGATAATTGTAAGCTAGTGTTAAGAACGGTTAGAGATTTTAAAATTACTTTATTTAATTTTTACTATTTGAGCTCAAAGTTGTAATAATAAACTTTTACAGTAAATGTTTAAATGAGTGGGCATTTTTTTCAAAAATAAACATTAGTCGTTATTTTAACGAGAAAAAAATGCTCACTGATTTTAAAAAAAAATGAGCCATCCTTTTTTCTGCAGACCAAAGCAGCAAATTCTTCATTTTTTTACGTAACTTTTGAAAGACATGTTTTATGTCAGTAAACTGCATCGTAGTTACAGCAGGGATTTCGGAATTACGGGTATTTTTTAAATTGACAATATTTTTATTTTTAAAACAGGTGCCGCTGAGCAACCCCTCAGGAAGTCAGAAAACAAGGAACCGAAAGTGACTAAAAAAGAAACATTGCTTAACGGTGTTACCCCAGATTTAACAACCCTTACTATTACGATCTAATCAATTTTACATTTGCCCGTTTCGATTTCCATTCTTCAAAAGAAAAAAAAAATATAAAAGTCACTTTGTTATAATTTGGAAAATGGGAATAAACGGAACGCTTAGTAAAAATATTTTTGTACTACCTCAAATAGAAACTTTTATTTTTTAAATTAGTAGTATGAAATCCTTAATACATTATCAGTTAACGATAACAAAATCCAATGCCTTAACATTTTCTCTTTAATTTAAATTATTCGAAAAAATTAAGACAACTCGTTTAGAGGAAAGAGATTTTCGATCAGTATTATTTATTGTTAGTCAGAAGTGATTACAAATCAAAGCCATTTCTCAGCTGAATTTTTTTTTTTGTGCAAACTTATAATGCTCCATGGCTGAGAATGTCTGTCACAAGCAATGGTGTACTAAATTTTTTTTATCTCCCATTAGCACATTTGTGTACGTGCATATGAAAACCTCCCACTTAAACAATCCGGATAGTATGTTTTGTTTTTTAACTGTTTGTAAACAAGTAAGTTTCCAATCAAAACAAACTATCCGAATTGTACAAGTGGGAGGTTTTCATATGCATGTACACATTTTAACTTCTGGAATGATATTAATATTTTTTTTCACAGGATGATTTGAATAACAAAATCAACGGAATTGTTACCGGTGGCACTATCTATGTATTCCCCTCTTTATCAAAAATAAATGCTCAATTACTTATAAAATCTAACCAACTTTGATGTAATTCCACAGAGAAGGATAATTTACAAAAAAAAAAATAGGACAATAACTTTCTTGTTGGGAATTCATCAAAGATAATTCGCACAAACCATGGTGAAAACCGAAACCTAAAAAATAATTTTTATTTACAGGCCGGAACCAACGGATTTCCGACTACCTAATAAACGATTATCCCCTTCTATAATAACTCACACCTTGAGAGGACCGATGTCATCTCGCTTTAATTGTTTCTGTCATTTAGAATTTAGTTTTCTCACGTGTAATATAGATTAGTACGTCTTCTTTAATTTATCGACATTCGAAGGCGATAACATCATTTCAGTCTTAGTTTTAAAATTTTTGGGCTTTATATTACATCACTGGTACTAAAGGTGATATATGGATATAACGTTAATAATGGATAATGTAACATAATGGATATAACCTTACATATCATGTTCGTTTTTTCAATAATTCTGCAATATTGTCCGTTGTTCGAATTAGCTTTAAATTTCTGTACACCAAAAGAATTAAGCGGTGTGCGTCCGTTTATCAAATCTTACTAATCTTTGAAATTATTAAATTCTTTGAATTCTTGATGTTATTGCTTTCTACTGTTAAAAGGACTATTCAGAACTGGCTTTTATTTAAGAAACGAAAAAGTGATGGCTGTGATTTGTATTGCCGTTTCAGCTGTTCCTCGCCTTATTCAGTGAGATCTTGTTCTTACAAAAAGCATTTATTTTGTAAATAAAAACAAAAAAGAACAAAATTTTATCCAGCCGCGATAAATTTATAGGTAAAAGCAGCAAAATTCATTTCTGTAATGTTTTAAGACCGTGAGCATTCGGCATGGTTTTCTGTTTATAATCTTCATCTTTATCGAAAAAAATTTAATTAATTTAATTTAATGCATACTCATATTTTAGTAATTTAGGTACTAATTAAATGACGATTTCGGGTAATATAATATTTCTTGGCTTTTATCGTCGCGTTATTCATATGAAAGTTCAAGATTTCACTGCGAAATACGATCAAGCCTTCTTTAAGGCGAAAACGATCCGTATTTTGAATTCATTCCTACTGGTTCTTTTGATTTTTACCGTCATAAAAAAAAGACTCTTAAGTCGGGAATGAAGAAAAGATGAATTTTTAAAATTATTTAATATCTTCTACTGCTCTATGCTGATTAACTAATTCTTTGCTTTTTTTTCTTTTTCATTTTCTGTCGCTTTTTATTCTCCTTATTTTTTCTCCCTTTTTTCTAACTTCTTTTCCTTCTCAATTAACTTTCATTCGAAACTGAATATACTTCTTCAAAAAAAAAAAATTTAAATAATCCTAACCTAAATCGATCAACATGAAATTCATCAGTTTTGCGCCTGAGCTCGGCCAAATTCAACGTGGCTCTGAATCCTGGACCGCCCGCATCTTTTGAAATCGTTCAAGAGCCTAAAGGGCCCAAGAAATCGATCAATTGAATAACATTTAGTTTTCTAGCTTCTTCGTAACATCTATACATTATCTTCAGTTTTATTTTATTGTCAAAAAGTGAGTGAGAATGAGACATGCGTTGATTTATTTATTTATTTATTTTTTTAAGTTATAAATTTGATGTTCGAAGAAAAAAAAATTCATTTTATTTTTCGACATCAAATTGATGCGAATTTGTATTCAGTGAATTGTCTGCCCCCTTTTATCGATTTATGTATTTTTTATTTTATTTTATTTTTTTTTTTACTTTCAAGTGTCTCGTTTGTCTCTTAGTGATCGTCTCATCACGCATGCGAAACTTCGTATCGTCTCTTCATTTTTTTTTCTTAGTTCTCTTTCAACTTCCTGTTTCTGTTTTCTCTATATACCTTCTTGTTAAAAAAAAAAAAGCATTACATGTAACACTTTCTACAAAACACATTTACAAATATCCTATTACTTTAATATTTTTTGTGTAAAATGTTTTTGCTATTTTTTTTTTCCTGGCAAAAACATTGAGAAACAGATCTAGTTTTTCATACGAAAAACAAAATGTTTTTAAAACTCGTTTTATTTTAGTCCGGAAAGACTTAGACCTTCGCCTGAGGTTCAGATTTTTTAGATCTAACCCATCACCATACAGAAAAGCATCGTTCAAGTGAAAAAAACATGTCATTGGCAAATAATTATCATCTCAAGTCTTCTTTTTCTCAAAAGAGGTTTAAATTATTTTTGAAGTACAATAATTGTTTAACTTTATGTTATCATTTTTTTTTCTTGCTAAACGCTTTAATTATTTGTTCATTTTTTATAGATGAATGTTTACCGGATTCAAAAAAATATTAGAGTTACAGAAAATTAAAGATGGCATTCATCTATTTTTGTGCGCCAAACTGCTTTGTACAAATATGTTAGCTTTTTCTGTTGGAGTTTTTTTTTTATTATCATATTAAAATTGACGATTATTTTAGTTAGCTTTTCTAGTCGTACTACATATACATTTAGTTAACGATACACGATTACTTTTATGTCAATACACACTTTAAACTTATCGTACAAGGCGATTCGGTTATCGGTTTTTGTGTAATTCAAAGTGGTGCCGTTTATTTGTTTTAATCCAATTAAAAATTCGTCTTAAAATATCACGTATTTTCGGGTACAGCTGGAGTAAAAACAAAACAAAAGAAATCTTCTTCTAAAAAAAATATTTTTAACTTTTGCCTTTCTACATTAGCTGGCATAAAATTCAGTGCGTTACATGATTAAATACGGGATTGACTCAACAATTTAGCCCAGTGTTCCAGCCTTTAGGAATTTATTTGATAGCTTGTTGTACGCCTAAATGGTTTCCAATCAGGCCCATCTAGTTCTCTGTTAAAAAAAATTAAAAGAACGATTCCCTAACATTTTTCCTAATCCATTTTTCCTAAAATAATAAATTCCTAACCCATTTTTTCTAAAAATTTTGATTTCTAAAATGTTTTCCTAACTATTTTTTTTCTCTAAATTTTTAATTTTTCTAAACTTTTTTGATTCTTAAAATAAAATTTCTTAAAATCCCTAAAATTAAATTTCCTAAAATACCTTTATGGATTTAAAAAATTAGGAAAAATTTTATTTTAGGAATCACTTTTTTGGAATATTGAAAATTAGGAAAAAAAATGGTTAGGAAAAAAATTTTAGGAACCAAAATTTCTAAGAAAAAAGGATTAGGAATTTATTTTTTTAGGAAAAATGATCGGGAACGAAAAGAACTTTTGGAAGGCGTTTTTCATGTTTTACTGTTTTTTCTCAAAAGCTAACCAATCTTGGTAATGAATTCATTAATTTTAGTCGCTTTCATTCCGTACACAATATACCAAATTGGAAACTGAGATTTCAGTGTAATGGAGGTTCTTTTTATTCCGTTCACTGAAGATGTGCTTAGCACTAGGGATTTTTTTTTCAGGCCAAACCTCCTACATTTCCACATTTTGAACGTACAAACACTTCAACCTTTTTCCAGTCTTTTTATACTGTACTAACTAAAAGCATTTTTGATTTTTTTTTTTTTTTTTTTTTTTTTTACAGATTGTGTGAAACTGCATCGAAAGCTAACAGTTTTTTTGATTGAATGAAAAGTTGTTTACTAATTTTGACTTTAGTGAATGTGCATTTTTTTTTTTTTTTTTTTTTTTTTTTTTTTTGACTAGAATTAACCTATTTCTATATATATAACAAACATTTTTAACAACATAAGTTCAAACTCAGTAAAAAATCAATTCAAAAACACGTACAATCACACAGACAGATATCCTATTTTAACATGAAATATTTTTGAAATATGTCATTTTTTACATCAACCTATAAATCTACTTTCTGTACAGCAATACTTATTACTCCTTCTGTCTTTCGTTTTTTTTCTTTTTGTTTGATTCTTGTGCCATCTCTTTTCTCTTAGATCCATTATAATATTGTCATTTTTTTTCCCTCCAAAATCGTACAAGAACGGATTGAAAATAAGAACATCCCATTTTTGTAAAAGTACACATTGTTTTTTTTAATTTTTTTTTCGACCAGAAAATTGAACTGCAGAGCTGCAATTTAACTGAAATTAATTCAGCTCTTCAGTTAAATTAATTAATGTTTTTTAGACCTTTATAATAATAAGGGCAAAATCCGAAATGTGTTTTTCTAATGTCTGTGTATGTTTTTTTCTTTTTTTTTTTATATAATTGCTGAGTTTGAATCCCTTTATTGTTTGTGGATTCTGTTTTGCAGAGTGATGATATTTTTTTTTAAGTAATTAGAATTTTTTGCGCTATTACATGGGATTATCTTAGTAAAATGTTGCAAAATGAATTATTACTTTTTTCTAAAAAAAAAAAAAAAAAAATTAAATTTAATGCCGCTTTTTTTAAACATGTAATAGCGATTACTTATTTTTAATTTTCAAGCTGTTTTATTTTTAGCTAGCAAATAATTTTTCAAAGTGATAGAAGTCAAATTGCAGTTATAAATTACAAGCAGCTTGAAAATAAAATAAAATGAAGTGATATATTTAATTTAAATCCTTCCTTAGGCATCACCTTGTTAAATAACAAATGAATGTCGTGGTTTAAGATTTTCATATTTCTTCTGAAATTAAATTTATGCAACAAGGAAGGATTTGAATTATCTTTGAAAATTTAAATCAGATTTGGGTCACTCATTTCTTTTTTAGGATTTAAATTTTCAACATTTTTTTTTTTTTTTTTAATATAATTGTTTTTGTACTGTCAAGCACTCAGTTAAAATTAACAGTTGGATGTGTGTTCTGTTTTGCAGTCCGGCGTGGTCGCGTGGAAGGCGTTCGATCGTAGTCCGACACCACCACCCGCCCTGCCACCATCCATCACCTTCAATAACAGTACGTAGCACTAATAGCTCTTTTTGAAAAACTTTATTTTTTTATTTTATTATGATTTTTTTTAAAAATTAAATGTAAATAAAAAAAAAAAATCCTCTCTTTAAGTAATGCTTTTTTAAAGGATTAAGTTTCGTCCATTTTTTGTAAAATTCCCTTGCTTTAACCTCGCGAGCTTCATTAACACAGAAAATCATTAACAGTTTACAACTTATTTAGAAGTGCAGTGAGATAAAAGAAATTGTACGCTCAAAATGTTAATCGGGTTTTGGTTCGTTGCATTTTGCTGAATGAGGGATTGCTGTATATTTTTGCATAGCTATTTGGGTATTTTTTTTACACTTTTCACACACAGTACACGAAATTCCGAGATGGTGTTTGGATTGGCGGAGACAGACCCAAAATTCATCTTCCAGGATCGAAAAGGAATATCGTCTGCCATAGCGGTGACATGGCCGTGCAACAAGAACTTTCTTTACTTGGAACCTTATTAAGTGGGAGCCATGTCACCGCTGTAGCTTTCAAGTTCACCAGCGACCATGGGCAATTAGTTTTGCGTTTGTTTCCTTTATTACTTTACCGCTTTTTGTGATACTGTAAAAAGATTTTATGAAGGAAAATTTTTAAAAAAATCTTTAGTCGAGTTTTTTTAAATTTCTTAGTTAGGTCGGTAGGCCTATTTTTTTTTTTTTTTTTTTTTTTTTTTTTTTTTTTTTTTTTGCAGAAGAGATCAAAACTGCATCTAAAAACAAGTATATAAATGTTATTATAACTTTCCTCGGTTATTTTTTAGATCAAAGAGACATATAGTATAAATATCGATGAATGAGCTGAAGTTATTAATATCGAAATGCTGTGCGAAATATTTCCTCAATTGCAACTTGAAGTTAATTTTTTGTTTATCCATCCAGCTCTTCGCTGACTTTCGAGAGAAACGTTCTTTTACAAAATAAAAAAAAGTTAATCCTGAAAATTTTATACGATCAAAAAAAACGCGGAGTTCTACTTTGCTAATAGGCTATATCGTTTAAAATTTGTTCGGACTGACAGAAAAAAGAAAAACTAAGAAAGAATGCCATCTTTTAAAAAAAGACATACACAGAAACACATACAAAGTATTTTTTTGTGGTATTATTACGTAGCTTAAGCATTTAATATAAAGAAAAAAGAACGCTTTTTGCTTGTTTCAGATGCAGAAAATTTGTTGCACTTTTTTTTTTACTGTACTTTTTTTTTCTCCTTTTAAAAATATTTAGGTAAAATTTAAACTTTGCTTAGTGGGAATTGGCTTTGGTTTATTATGAAAGGTGCTTATAAATATTTTGGCACAAGACATAAAATTGCAAGCTTGGGATTTCTTTTTAACATGTCTAAAAGTTTTTTCTCTTTTCTTCAGATCGTCTACGAAGAATGGGACGTCTTTCTCGCACTTTTATCGTTGGCTGGATCAACAGACATCATTAAATTATTCTGCACAGTTCTGTATTTTTCTCCGTGGTCATTATGCTTCTTTGTCCATGTTGTTTCAAATCTTGATAATGTTCGCTTTTATTACGTTTTATTCAAAACTTTGTAATCAATAGAAAGATATATATATGGCTTTTTAACAAAAATCGCAATATGAATTTTTTTTTAAAATAAAATATAAGCTTAATTTAGACGTCTTGTGTTATGAAAAAAATGTGCAGGCTTACGTTTGATATTATAATCCAGAGAAATGCAATATTTAAAAATTTTAAATGATATAAATATTTATTCAGATCCTTTTTATGTATATGCAACAATAAAATCAAATGATTTGCAATAAATGTTAGATTAATATAGAATCCCCTAATTTCACATGGATAAAGGAGCTTATCTAATTTTTAATTTTCGTACTCAGTGTATTTTTAGTCAGGTTGATTTTAGTTTTTAAGTATTAAAAAAAAGAAGTGTTCATAATTTGTTTTGCGAATGTGAAAAAGGAAAGATTATGAAAAGATTTAAATTTTATTTTTCATTTTCATAATACCGAAATACCATATTTTTTGTGTGTTCCCACTATAATCAATTTGTGCGTCAATTTTTTTTTTTTAATTTTACAAACTTGAAAAATCGATGATGCATTTTTTGTGCAATGATAAACTTTACATTTAAGTATTTTGTGGTTTTTTCAAACTTTCGCAGATATTACATTACACCCTAGTTTTTTAATATTTTATCATAGCCCTTTTTTTTACCATCGAAAATCAAATGGATTGTTTATATTTTATTTATTTATTTATTTATTTTCTTTTTTCTTATTATTATTATTATTTCAATCACTGGTAAACCTTTTGAAGAAGCAAAAACTTGAGATGATCGAACCAATACTATGTTTGTGATAAAAATATATTTTAAAAAACGGCATTGTTTGCCGCTACGTGTTGTATATTTTGTTTTATGACACGGAGGTAAACAATGACATATAAAAAAATTCATAACTTAGATTTAGGATAAAAGAGAATTCATGTAAATAACTTTATATTATAATTATAATTATTATTATTATGATTATTATTATTTTATTATTTTAGGATAAATTATAAATGAAATTTATATATTATTTTTTATTTTTTTTTCTTTGATTGAGTTTTTACATATGTTCCATAAATGGTTGTGCAATCTTGCTAATTTTAATCTGAAAGTATTAGTGTAAGTTAAATTATTCTATTTTCTTAGAATCGTTTTTCAGCAAGATTTACATATACTAACATTGAAGTGTGAATGGTCGTGTGAGCGGTTAAAGGAAGAATGTTCTTCATTTCGATTTATTTTTCATACCTCGTTTTAAAATAATGTGCTGATATTTTACTGATCTCACTCATTATTTGCTTCTGTTGTAAAATAATTTCTTTTCAGTTGTATTGCATTTAAAAGTCTTAGCTTTGTATCACATTTTTTTGGAGCCCTTAAAAGGGCTCTTAAGCACTTTCGGGTTTGGGTTAAGGCTAATTTTTCATATAAGATTTGATCTTAAATATTTTATTTCGTTCAAATAATTTCTTTTAAATGATACGATACATTCTTCATACCGAGACCCAAACTCCTAACTCAGTGTGAAAATCCGTTTTTCTTAGTGACCTATTTCGGTATACGTTATTTGGAACATATGTATAAACTACATAGTTTTAAATTTTAAAAGATTCGCCATTCAGATTTTTATCGCCATTAAAAGTGATTATCCAACAGGTAATTTGCAATGTCTAGAAAATGCAATATAAATTTCACATTCACTCGAATGGAATTTATTTATTTACCTAATATATTAAACCTTTCTGTTAATTCATGGAAAATATTAAATCGTTGAAAAACAATTTAACATGGGAAAATAGAATCTTACTCGTAAAAATCCGACAGTTTATATTTTGAAATAATCAACTTTTAAAACAAAAGGAATTATTGGTAAGTAAATCAGGAAAAAGCAAACCCATTTATATGGGCAATTCTTTTCATGAGCTAAATCGTTCATAAAGTAAAATTTAAAAAGCAATTCCTTAAATCTAAAATTAATTTATTCTTCATCACCCTATACTATATTGGTAAACAGTGAAATAAGAAATCCACGCGAGTCTCCCCAGAATATTTATGCCTATCAATAGGTACCAGGAGTCGCAGTCGAGCCCACTATGGCGAATTCGTCAAAAACAACAATTATACAGTAACTACTTTCAACGGTTGAATAAAGAAAAAACGTTATGCACGCGGGAAAATTTCAAAGCCGAAATACTTACTCCGCGACAAAAAATATTGCTTGTTATCCAATCAAAATGCAGAAAAATCTCTTACAGTATTCAGTCATGCGCAATGACTAGTTCGTTCTGCACGATCAACATGGCGTGGTGTGCCGGAGTGTGATGCAAAGAAAAACAGACTGACTGTCAATCCGTGTTTACCTTCTTCAGTGAAAAGTGTTACACCGATTAGAGAAGTTTTCTGTTACACTGAGTGTCACTATCTATTGATTATTTTTTAGTTCCTATTTATTTTTCCGTCTGAAATTATTTCCGAAAGCATTGCTTTTTTTTCATTCTTTTTTTGGATATTTACTTGTCGTTTACTTAACTGTCACAAATCGGTGACTCACAAGAATTAGATCAAGGTCTTTATAATAAACGTCAGTTGACATCATGGATATTAAAGGTAAATTGATTTATTTTTTATATAAATTTGCGAAAAAAATTGAAAGCATTCAGCTTGAAGGGAAAGCAAATAATTGATCACCAAAAAAAAAAGTGTTTCTTATCTTGAACATGTAAAATTGATATCTTGCCTAATCTTAAACAGATAACTCTGCCTAATATAAAGAAAGAATTTTTGGTATAACTGTAACCTTTTTGGAAGATCATCTTGGGCAGAAAACATCAATTTGTTTGCTTTTTGGTCATGACAGTTGTATTGCAAAAATTATGTTCATCAACAAAAATTTTTATTCATTATACTGTATTGTAATAACGTATGAGTCATGCAATTAATGATTGATAATTTTCGTAAGTCATGACAAAAAATGTAAGACTAAATTAGAAAGAAAAGTCCTTTACAATTTATTATATACAAATTTTCAATTTTTATCAGCTTTTGAATACTTTGTAAATGCTGTAAAATATTTTTCTATAAAAAACCAAATCAGAATAATAGGGTTTTGGTTATCAAATACGATGATGGGAGTTCAATAATTGAAATTTGGCTACCAAAATAACTTGAGTGCTGAACTTCCATGTATTTCATAGCTAAATACATGTAACTTTTCAAGAAGTGGAAGTATAAAATTTTAATAAATAAAATACAGAAGGTATGATTCCTTAGCATCAACACCTTCAACTTCCTATCAACTATGATCATAATCATGGTTTTTTACTGTCCCATCTGCCATCTTTTAGCTGTATTGTATTTTATTTTACCTTTTGTTTTATTTTAAAAAAATGAAAGAAATGAAGTCATTCGTGTTCATAAAAAGAATTGTAATAATGACTTAAATTTAATTATAATGGATTCTGCCTGACTTAGCACCAAGGTTATCATGCAAACTCTAGAGCATAGGGAAAAAAATTGCATGCTGTCCTTACTATTTCCTATTGCATTTATTTATTATTATTGTTCTGCATCTCAAATGCGCTTACGGTTAACGCATCTATAATGAAAAATTCTTACACTTATTTGGTCAAGGTGAAATTACTGGAACAACTTTTCATACGCATTCTTTTTTCTTTTTTACCGAGAGCGGCAACGATGACGACGATGATGATGACTATGACGAGTACTTTCTGATGATGATGAGGATTGTATCATTGACTGGGTAGTGGATTTATTTAACGCTTAAAGCTATTTTGAGAGACGTCATTGAAATGACTCAGACCTGAAATCCGGTGTCCAGACTTTATAGGAATTACTTTTTTCATTCATAACGATATTTCACAATTCATTATTTTTTGTCGATTTTCCAAACCTTTCTCATTGAAGTATTTTGGAACGGCAAATTAAATCGGTTTTTATTTATCCATTGATTGGATCAAAAAAGGTTTTATTTATCGATTGATTCGATAATAAGGCATTTGTTTATCGATTGATTGTATAAAAAAAGATTTGGCAAACATAAGCGAAGAAGGAAAGAGATTAAGATTTACGAGTTATAAAGATAGTTTCATAACTGTTTATGCATTTTAAAATCAACAAAGAGGTTTTTAAGTTGAAAGTTCTGACATCCTCTACTTCAGAGCTACTTTGTTTTATAGTAATTTATTTTAAAACACAAGCGTCATTCGCCTATTCAATTTTTTAATGGGTAGGATTTGTCTTTGGTTAAGTAAAGATATGTTAAAAAAAAAAAAAAAAAAAAACACTGAACCTATACGCTTTATATTGCCATCAGCTGAGAGAATGTTAAAAGCTGCAATAAGTGGAAATTCGAATGGTTTCTCAGAAAAACAAAACCAAAAGATTTGCTAAGTGTTGTCAGTATCAGGGATCAGTTAGAATCCAGCTTATTTAAATTTAAAAAATTGAAAATGTTAAAAAGTCGGTTAACTTTTTTCCCCCCCTCGAATAAATTATCGATGAAAACTATAATATTCCACGGCTCAGTTTAAATAATTCGAATGTACTGGAGGGAAAAAAATCCGACTCGGCATTTTGCCATCCCTTGTTCGTTCCCTGTTTCATCCCATTAAATTTTAGTTGGCCGATAAAAAAAAAGTGATTACGAAGCTTCAAAAAAAACTTTCAAAGTTTTTGTTATTTTATTTTTTTGTCTCTGCAGAGTGCAGACACGTAGTATAATAATCAGTCAACTTATTTTTTTATCATTTTCGACTGAAAAGAAATTTATCCAACATTTATTGTGAAGAATGCACGAAATAAAAGAAAGTTTGCCTCAATTAAATGGTGACTAAAAACTGAATACAAAGCGCCGGCCTTTCTTTTCCATGTATAGCTGAGCAGTCACGCAGAATCGTTTATAGTTCTACACTCATGGTTTATGAATAAGGAAGTACAATATAGAACAGATTTCGCTTTTTTATCCCGTTCATATATAACGCCCTTGACATTCTCCCATCAATCTTTCTTTCATTGCGAAATAAAATGAAAATATTTTTTTGGATGTACAGGAAACCCGCCCCGTCTGAAAATAAAATTCCCCCCAATATATACCAGTGGCATAGCGCCAGATATCCGGAAAGTTCACAGATCCTTCCGTGTATATTCGATTCGGTGGATAAAAGTTTCCTCAATCTGCAGTTTTTTATTTTGCATGAATAAATGACTTTCAAAAATACAGGAAAAAAATCTAACAACCAGGCTACACCTAATCCATGTTTTGCAGATTTATTTTCATAGAACTTTGATTTTGATTTTAGAGAAAGCGTGTTTATTTCGCATAAAATTAATAATTTCAAATTATTAAAAAAAAAAAAAATAGGAGTTGAATATCTAAACGCATGCTAAGTCAGGTGTAAAATAATTTTTTTGGTTATCATTTTTATTTAATCTGAGAAAAATGATGTCAATTATTTTTTAGGTTTTATGGCAATCATAGTAATAATTTTTTTTAGATAAACGTGATATGAAATTTTTTTTTTTTGACACTTTGCGACATTAGGTATTTGCAAAATCGAGTGATAATTTTTTTTTTTCTTATTGATTGACGACAGCGGGAAAGAAAAATGAATGAAGGAAAGAACATCCACCTCAAAAGCAAACTTAATCATATTTGAACAGTTTCCGATTTCATTTCATTCAAGTAGTTAAATCCTCAATTATTCGTGACATTTCCTTTTGGAAGAGTTCAACAGCGCGGCGAATGATTTACTCTTCTTGGCAGCTCAAACGGTTGGAATGGTAGACTTTTGTTTTCTTTATCGTCAATTTTGTTTTTTAATTTTTATAATTTTTTTTTCTTTTTGACTGCTAATAAAACGCTGAGTCTATTTATAATTCAATGGTTTTTTAAGAGTGCAAGGATAAAAAAAAAGAGGATTTAGCTACTGTGAATTACGTACGGCTGTATATTGTTTTCCTCGTTTCCCCCCCCCCCCCCCCGAATGGTCCCCATGAGAGATTTCATTTCAAAAAACTTTGATTGCACCAGATTGCTAAAATATTCATGTTGAATGTTATGGAAAAATTTAACGGTCTTGATATATCTCCTACGTTTAAATAAAAAGCGCAAAATAAATAGAATTGTATTTGAGCACACATTTCACGTAAGGATGTACTTCAGAGGTGAAAATTTAAATCTTTTAATACAAACTATTGGAAAAATAACAGACGTAACAGTAGATGTATGCGCAATGTGCACTAAGAGCCTATACAATGTAAACAATCCTTTATGTATTGTTCGGCAGTAAATCCGTAAAAGACTTTAGAAATAGGCTTACAAAACACAATACACTATCTTGGTACATATACAAATCTTATACATGGTTAATGTCTATTTTTTTTATTTTTTTTAATTATTTACTTTTTAACTGATGCAGATGATTCGTTGTATGGTTGGTGGGTGTCATTGTTTTAGTTCACTTGACATCTTTTACTTCGGCCTTATCTTTTTTCTTTGGAATTGAGATATCGAACTTCCGGAAAAAAAATCATTATCCTAATCACAGTACAAAAGATTGATTATTACGTCCTTAAAGTCTTTCTAGATTTTTTTTTTTTTTTCAAATGTTAAAAACATTCATGCGTGAACGATTTCACGGAAATTCCTTGTTCGAAATCGAAAAAGCCATTAATAATTAATTAATTCTTTTGATTTTATTTTCTTTCTTTCTTTTTTTTTTTTTTAGAACAAATTGTTATGACGCCAAAGGGCAAGACATCAAATTCCACAACGTTATGGATCGAACGAAAAGTCGCAGACACCACCACCCCTTGTGAAAAAGTCCATGTGGCTGGAGGAGATCACCGCGGTTTGATTATCAATAAAGAAACAAAAGAAGGTAAAAACGATGAAAAGATCATTAATTTAGTCAATTGGCATATACGTATGTCGGAAACTTATTTTGAATTCGTTTCAGATGATAAAATCATTCCACCCTCGCAGCTGTCCTTGGAGTTTAAAGTTTATTTGGTAAATGCACAAACCGGGACACACACCCAAGAATCAAGGACGTTACGATTTTGGTTTAGGCCTGTGTTGAAAACAGACAGCGAGCAAGCCGCCTTAGCCCAAGAATTTTTTAGAGAACTTGTTGATCGCCAGGAGTTTCCAAGGGATTACGTCGGGTTTATTAAAAAAATAATGAAATTGCTTCAGCACGGTTATCAAGGGATAATACGAATCGAAATAGTACTTCGACTGCTGGATCCTACCCAAATGCCAGATCGGCCTCGTAAGTTTAAAAAAAGCATGCGATGATTTGTGACTGGTGTTATGGGCGCAGAGTGCAATTGCTGTTGTATAATTTAAAGGTGCAACCAATAGGGCTCAGAAAAATATTTCAAGAATTAAGAAAACATTTGTTGGTATTGTAAAATTTCCAAAAAGATGAAATCCTTGCTCTATAAAAAGGACTTCTTCTCCAGATTTTATTTAAAAGCCTTTTCAATATGCATCAATTTGCAAAAAAAAAGCAAATTTTTTTTTTATTAAAAGAAGTAGTTTTAAATGGTCAGACCGAATGCGATATTATTGTAAAATATTTATTTTTAATTTTATTTCTTAAAAAGTTGCTTGAAAGCAATTGCACCTGGGCGCATTTCAAAACAGTTATTCCACTGATTGAAAGTAAAAAAAAAGATACAGTTTTATTAATATGTACTGTTTTATTTGATATTTCAGCTTCTGTTGACGATTCGTCTTCTGATAAGGTCGTGGAACTTACCGAAGAAAAATTATTGGAAGTAATTGAGTCATGCTATCCGAATCCCATTACGATTCAAGATCTTTCCAAGTGAGTAGGATATGAGTTTGATGTCATCGTTATATAAGGAGGATGAATATTAACGGGTTGCGTGAGAAATTAAATGACGTAGAGAGGAAAAATCAAGCCCTCTTTAATGCTTATCAGCGTTTATTTATCAAGAGATGAAACGCTCCCGATGATTTACATTACATTAAAATGAGAGATGCATTGTATTAATTTCTTGAAAGATGTTTTAGAGATTTATATGCTAAGGAGATCAGTAAGGCGATGAACTTTTGCTTAACTTACATTAATGATTAAAATTGGTCTAAAAGAATTCTATTTGAGGTAAAAAAAACCGCAATGCATTTAATAAATCTTAAACAGCTTATGACCGTAGTTATCTCAAAAAATTATAACTGGCGCAGAATTTACTGCATGACCCAAAAAAGGCATTTCAATTACTGTTTTTTTCGGGGGTGGGGGGAATTTTAATCTAATTAAAAAATTAAAAAGGTTAATAATATTTCATTAAGTTTCTAATTTTTAAAGATCAAACTTATATTTTTAAAAATTCTTCGCTCTGACTGCCCGAGTGAAATCGATTCGAGTATGATCACATGAAATAATATATGTTTACATCGGTTTACATGCTAATTGTTCATATATGTTCATACTTGAAATTTGGACTATGTAAACAGATGTGATCATGTATGTTCACATGAAATATTATATGCTCACATGAAATATTATATGTTCTTATGTAATAAACTTTATGGTCACATAAGCATATTAAACACATTTAAACATATATTGTCGTATATTATCGAATGTTATCACATGATATCATATATGTTGTTATGTGAATATATGTTTAATGCGCTTGAAATTTTTGAAAAAATTTGGGGCTGGGGTTAGGGTTTGGGATTGGGGTTGGGGTTGAGCCGGTGCCATTAATCACTTCCGTAGACCTAGTACGAACGATCGGCACAGAAAAAACTCCGAGAAAAAACCTTGGTAATGATGCTCCAGGCTGAAATTGATCCACGGACTACTGCGTGATACTCCACTACCTTACCGATAAGCCAACCAATTGTTGATATATATTATGCTAAAACTTCCATATGAACTTCACGTTATGTTTCATATGTGAACATATGAGATCACATAAAAAATTAAAAATGAATTATTTTAAGCACGATATCATATTTCTTTATGTGATCACGTGATTTAAGACTTATGTTCGAAAAATTAAATATGATATATGTGATTTAGGACTGTTTTAAAAAACTATAAATGATTTCCAAGCACTATTTCATATGAACTTATGTGAACATATGTGATTTAGGACTGTTTTAAAAAACTATAAACGATTTCCAAGCACTGTTTCATATGAACTTATGTGAACACATGTGATTAAAGACTGACTTAAAGAAATAAAAATGAATTTCAGGAACAATATCATATGAACTTATGTGAACACATGTGATTAAAGACTGACTTAAAGAAATAAAAATGAATTTCAGGCACGATATCATATGAACTTATGTGAACACATGTGACTGAAGACTGACTTAAAGAAATAAAAATGAATTTCAGGCACGATATCATATGAACTTATGTGAACACATGTGAGTGAAGACTGACTTAAAGAAATAAAAATGAATTTCAGGCACGATATCATATGAACTTATGTGAACACATGTGACTGAAGACTGACTTAAAGAAATAAAAATGAATTTCAGGCACGATATCATATGAACTTATGTGAACACATGTGATTAAAGACTGACTTAAAGAAATAAAAATGAATTTCAGGCACGATATCATATGAACTTATGTGAACACATGTGACTGAAGACTGACTTAAAGAAATAAAAATGAATTTCAGGCACGATATCATATGAACTTATGTGAACACATGTGATTAAAGACTGACTTAAAGAAATAAAAATGAATTTCAGGCACGATATCATATAAACTTATGTGAACACATGTGATTGAAGACTGACTTAAAGAAATAAAAATGAATTTCAGGCACGATATCATATGAACTTATGTGAACACATGTGATTAAAGACTGACTTAAAGAAATAAAAATGAATTTCAGGCACGATATCATATGAACTTATGTGAACACATGTGATTAAAGACTGACTTAAAGAAATAAAAATGAATTTCAGGCACGATATCATATGAACTTATGTGAACACATGTGATTAAAGACTGACTTAAAGAAATAAAAATTAATTTCAAGCACGATATCATATGAACTTATGTGAACACATGTGATTAAATACTGGTTTGAAAAATTAAATATGATTTACAAGCACGATTTCATATGAACTTATGTGAACATATGTGGTTTTACTTTTAGTTCCACATGAAGCCACATAAAATCATCATTAATCGCATATGAGAACATATTGCCATATATGAATTTTCGATTTTTTCTTTTATGGTCATATATGTTTAAACATCGTTTATAAGTGACCATACATGACCATACTTGAATCGATTTCACTCGGGTGTAAATCTCTAAACCCTTTCTAGAAATAAATCGGTATAAAAATGCATTTCTTATACTTATAATTTTTTAAAAGGAAAAATTTTCATTTATCGATTAATAATTTATTTAAAAATTAATCAAAATGAAGTACCAAATTAAAATTCGGAATCCTAGTCTTCTAAGCCTGCGTTTTTTTTGATTATCGTGTTTTTAGTCCTTGCCCTGACATCGCATTGCATGGGTTGCGTGCAAACTATCTGCCCGTAACTTTTCCTTTTTCGTAATATTTTTTTTTTTTTTTCAAAAATTTTTAGAAAAGAAGGAAATTCTAATTGATGAATGAAAAATTTTTCGCCATTAAACGATATCCCCAACAATTTAATTGACAAACTTGAAAAGCTAAATCTAATTGATAAAGCCTTATTATAAGCGATCCAGTTAGTTGGGGAGTAGCCTTGCGTGCAATTTAGAGCTTATCATCTGCTTCGAATTTTTCGTTCGTTATTACCTTAATTTTTTTTTTTTTTTCCTTCAAAAATCGATATATACGTATACATATTATAACGTAATTTTCCTTACAGGGAATATGATTGGGAGGAGGAAGAAGTTGCTAATTTGATGAACGAATTGCAAAATAAACGAGTAATTAAACCTATGGAGCATGGGGCTTTTACGAGGGTGACACAAGGGGATACTGAAATACAGGTAATTGTAATTTTTTGTAATTTTTTGTACTTTAATTTGAATTACCGTATTTTTTTTTAAAAGGTTATCTAATTCGAGATGTTTTAAAAATTATAGGTAGTAAAACAAATGCCAAAGATGATTAGCGCCAAACAACCAACGATTGCTATTGTAACTGCTCAATATACCGAGAAATTAGCTGTTGATGCAATGATGGATAATAAAGAAACTTTTGTTCGCTACACAACTATAGGTAGGACTTTACAATTCTTTTTTTTTTTTCCTAAAAAAAAATAATAATAAAAAAGAAATAGACATCTAACAGGGTATAAGCTTAGGCTAACAAAAAAAATTTCATTCGGTCTGGGAATAGTCATAGGGCTCGTTCCATTACAACATCAATTGCTTTTACTTTTTTCTTGCTATACAATAGTATCAGAATGGTACTTGATTGCATAACTATAAGTTATATTCTTTATTGTCAACTCGATTTGAATGAAGCGAAAAGCATGGAACGGCTCTATTCATTTCATTAATTAGTGATTTTTCATGAATCACATTGCATGATCAAAGCAATACGCGTTGCAAATTACAATAGAAGATTATGTTTTTTTTACGAGGTGCATATTTAGTTCTTCTATTTTACCATTATTTCATCTTTTTTATTTTACTCTTGGTGACACTGAATATACAAAGCAATTAGTTAATTTTAAATTTTAACATGTTTAGGTTCTGGTAAACCTGGTTCGAGACCGCGCTTTGGTAAGAATAATAACAATCACGTCGTTTCATTATTTAGTTTTTTATACTTTTCGTGTTTTGTTTGCTCCACGCTAAATGCTTCTTCTTTTTTTAACAAATCCCTGTGGGTTAAAGGTGCGATTATTTCAATCAGAATTTTTCTTCGAAAAATTGTTCATGGTGATGGTGATGCTACTGGTAGAGGGTTTTTTGAGTTTTTTAAAAAAATGACAGAATCAGGTGATGAGTAAACTAAAAAAAGCTGCCTATTCAAATTATAGTTGATTACAGTAATTGGCTACAAGCTTTTGCGCTTTTAACACAATGCACAGTCAACCGGAAAAACAATGTGTTGACTAATTTTTTGTCTCAATTCACATATGTTTTTTTCTGCTAATTTACAGTTTTACGTTTCAAACTAATAAAAATTAATATGTATTGTAAAAGGAGAAAAAAACGTTTTTCTCATTCACGTCATCGAATATTGTTATCTGTAATTAATTATACTTATTTCAGGTGTTGGTGAATAACATTCTTAACGTACGCCTATAAAATTTCTTAATTAACGGTTGTGGCTAATTAGACAAAAATAGAGAATTAATGTTTCGTTCGTTAATAATTCGTTCTTTTTATAGCGATTTTTGTTTTGTGATTTCCGTTTAAAAGCTTTTAAAGAACCGAATTTTGATCGGAACTTGTATTTTATTTTTAACTGTGTTATTTGTGATTTTCAGGGGAATCCAACGTCTATACTCTTGGTAATATTGGAGAACATCGAGTAGTGTGCACAAAGTTGCCATCTGTTGGTCATACGAGGGAAGCGATGACAGCAGCTGGAAATACGACTACCAGGCTGTTAGGGACTTTCCAGAAAGTTGAACATGTTATTTTGGTTGGAGTCGGAGGCGGAGTACCACATTTCACTGATTATAATAAGCACGTGAGATTAGGAGACGTCGTAATTTCTTATCCTACTAATAACACCAAGTAAATTTTTTTTACCCCAATTAAAATTTTTAAAAATGATTTTTTTTATTTTTTTTATTTTTTTTAAATTAATTAATTTTTTTTTCTTTGTTGCAGAGATATTTACATACATTGCGAAAGTGCTAAAGAAACAATCCCAGGGAGATTTGCCTTTGAAACGAAAACTTACGCTCCAGTAAATCCAATTATCCAGGATATAGCAATGCAAATTAAATCTCAGGTATGATATTTTTTGTTTACAATTTTGATATAGATAGATATATCTTGTGTTCGTTAGGAAAAAAAAGTTTCTTTTTAATGCTACTTATTTCATTATGAATAATTTTAAAACTTTCGTCATTTTCAGTCTGAAAGCGAAAGCGGTGATCTGTCCTTTCTGAAATACATTGAACAAGGCTTAAAAGCTTTGGAGGCTGAAACTGAGCATGATTTTAAGCGACCTCCAGCCGACTCTGATAAGTTATACATGGCCATCGGCGAAAGAGATCTAATAGAAGTCGCGCATCCCGTAGCTCAAGATAACGGCACCAAGAGATTGGAAGGATGTCCAAGGATACACCTGAGCGCTGTTGGTTCTGGTAGAGATGTAGCCAGATCAGATCAAATTCGACAACAATTCGCACAACAATATAACGTTTTAGCATTTGATCCCGAATTTGAGGCCGTTATTGAAAGCGTGATGGGCAACTGCCGGTAAAGCCATTTTCGTCAAAATTTGGGTGTTTAAATACCTGTTCAATTTTTCCAGACTAAATATTTTTTTCTTATTTTCAGGGAAAGCTTTGCTTGCGTCCGTGGCATTTGCGATTACAAAGACGGAACCAGGAAAACAGAATGGCAGCCTTATGCAGCTCTGGCATCTGCAGCAGTTACTAGATCTATTATATCTGCTCTGGACCCGATAATAACGTAGCCAGGAAGCTTTAGTTAAAATGTCTCTTTCTCAGAAAAAATAACAAGGGATATCGATGTTGACGTATAGTCGCATTTTAGTAACGAAACGTATCAATGGGGTAAGTGATAAAAGGGTGAAGTTAAAATTGCTAATGGAAAAATATTTATTCGTACCTGTAGTCGTTCCTTTATTATTGTAACCTTAGAATGAGTCTATTTATAATATGAATCAGGTGCTAGGAGAGTTATGAAGAAAAAAAATATGCTTCCAGTAGCAATTAGGCTGGATATTAGTTTTAGTTATAAAAAAGTGATACAAGAGTCAGCCATACGATAAGATTTATAAATAGAGAATATTTTGCCATGAAATCAATGATCTAGGATGTTTTAAGCTTTAGCAATTGACGGAATAATTATTAGACGTTGTATTTTCAAATGGACCCGGTCTGGGTTGTAAGTTATCAATCTGGTGGATTATCTTGCTATCGTTAAAATTTTGCATAGCCTTCCTAGTGAATTAATTTTCTGGCGGGAAATTTAATTGACATTGCAGCTTTTACATTTTTTGTGGCATTGCATTCATTACCAAAAATTCCATGACATAAAGAAGTTGTGCTATTGATTTGTGTGTTTAGGAGAAAATTGACAGTCTTTTTGTTCTGCGATTTGCTTTTACGTGTCATTTACGTAACTCAGTCTAATCATTTTAATACGAAGCTATGATAAGTTTTTAGCTTTAATTTTTTTTATTTCATAAAAAGTGTACAGGTGATGAAGGCGTACCAGTGATGAAGATTTTTTTTTAAAATTATATTGACAAATTTTTATTGTTTTGTTCGATTTTCTTTTAATATTAATTTTAGGTTTTATTGTTTTTAGTTCCTTTTTTTAAAAAACGGATCACAGATTTGAACGTGATTTAACGAAATTAAATGTAAGGTTTTACTGGCATTAATGTGGTCTTTTCGAGTACAAAAAATAAACATTTTTTAGTCGACTACTTATTCGTGATTCCAATTTTAGGAAATATGCAAAATGAAAAATCTCGAAATCTTTTTCGCGATAGAAGTCAATACTAAAGTTGAAAAAAATAAATCCATTCTAATTACATTAAAGGGTTTCATGCATTTTCTTGACCAATTTTCGACGATTTTAAGCTTATGGCTACGTGAATTGTCTTTTAGAATAAGAATTCAAACATGACATTCAGAAGCCCATAAGCTAGGCAGCTGGAAGAAAGAGCCTAGATGTAATTCACAGTAATATTACCGCAATGTTATGGTAATATGACTAATGCTGGAAGGAACAAATTATAGCTTTAGAAAAGTAAACAAACTTCCAATTGTTTTCATAAGCGAAATATTACCCCTTGCTTACTTTTGTAATCCTATAATTTTTTCCTGCCGGCATAATCGGACTGTTTTGTGATATCCGCGTTTATTATGGAATTTAATGGCCACGTTATGGTCAAATTGTGCTTTTATTCGACCATAACTGGACATAGGTTCTTCACAAATAAATTCGACACAAGGAGGTCTTCAGAAATTAGTATGTGGTCACGAAAAGTCAGAAAACCCTTTAAGTTTTAATTTTTAAAAAATTAACATTTATTACCTTTTTTGCTCCACACGCACCAAGTAGTCGATGAACTAGTCATTCAACAGTAACTTTTGTGATGGCAGTTATACTATTTTAGTCATTTTATTTGGAAATAAATACGTATTAACTATAGTGAAATCCTCTATAGATTAATCATTCTAGTCTAATTTACCTGTGGAAAGAAAATTCAATCTCATTCCTGAGACAATAAAATAAAAAAGAAAAATATAAAAATCCAATTAACAATAAGTAGGCTCTCAAGTAGGATGAAGATTTTCTTTGATGGTTAATCTGTAGAGAGGGTTTTTTCGTTAATCTACAGTATATAAGAGGCTTTTACGCAATTACATAGTACAGTCCAATTTGTAGGCATTTTTTTTTTTTATTTCATTTTCATTCCATTTCTTTATTTGCAAATTAAATTTTTTGTAAATCCGTATTTTTTGTAACAATCTGAAAAAAAATTGTGATGGTCAGATAACAGTTTCTTTACTTTGTTAACGAAGGAATGCGAACAATATTTTTATGTTCTTATATTGAAGTATGATATATCCATTGTTCACTTATTATGATCTTGGCACAAAAAATAAATTTATCTTTACGTAGATTTAAAAAAAAACTGAGTAGCCCAGTATAAGAACATTAATATTTGAAATATAATTAAAAATATATACGAAAAAATGTTGATTGAATGAATTAATGTAGATTTAGTTTTTGTATAGTGTTTTGTAATAGACTGAATATACTGATAACAATTTGCAAAAGAATTTCAGTTTTAATATTTCACCTTCATGCAGCTAGGTTCCGGGGTTGATATTCCATACCTCCCTTGTTTCGATTTATCGCTATTCTTTTCCTTTCACCGAAACAAAAAAGTATAAACAAACGAGAGAAAAAAAGGATAAATTGCTGAAAAAATAAGAAATTTTTTTTTCCTTATTTTGATTTTCATGTTCAAAATATAAAATAGAATTTGTTGAGAAAATAGGGAATTTAATAGTTTTTCTTCACTCCTGTTTTTAAATGAAGAATTGCTCGCACGCCTTAGTTCAGGTACTTGGAGTTCTAAATGTTCAAGGAAAATGGAAGCTGAGAAAATTTAAAAGCTTTTAATTATGACTCGCAGGTGTAAATCTATGCAGCTTCGGCACGAGTTAACTTACAGTTACTGTAGTTTGTTGAGAGTTTAAATCCCATTTTTATTAGCCTGCAGCATGATTATAGTGAGATTGAAAGAGTTGAGGAAGCATAAATTAAATACAAAAAGTATGAAGCTTTGAATATTTATAGCTTTAGTCTGTGGGGAAAAAAGTATAGCCAAATAACCCACGACCCTTTCGGGCTTTCGAGCTTTAGCATTTTTTAACTCTTCAAAAAACGTTTCAGAGGCAAGTTCAATATAAGGCACGATTTTTGATGCCTGTTAGTTCTGCTGAAAGACAAGGGAGTTGCAAAAAACTGAGTTTTTCTTACCTGGGAAATGGAAACGACATGAAACGTAGAAATTAAACATTTGTATAAAAATCCGTGGGAAAAAAAAAACTAATTATTGATTTAAGGAGTAAGGCATATATTGTATTTATATTTATACTGATAGCCGATATTAACTTTTCATTTTTGAAGCAAAATTCAACAGAGCTGAACTATTAACTTTTAACACCGCTGCGTCAGTATTACAGAGTAGTATCTGCAGTGTTCAAGTTGACGGTGGTTCCGCATGTTTTACTCAAGGGGAACTAGTGTCAACCTCAACAGTGCAAATAGAACTGTGTAATACTAGCGCAGCACAATATATATACTTTTAGGGATCATACAAGTATTAAGTAAGCATTATTTTGGCCTCTTTTGACCCTCACTCTCATAGTAAGGAAAAATAGGCTTTCTTTCATGGAGATTAACATTAGCGTAAGCATTTTGGTAGACCCCTCACCCCCTTACGTATTACGTAATACTTGTATGATCCCAACATATTATATTTATACTCATGGTAGCTAATATTTATATAACTTTTTCATAATTAAAGCAAATTTTAAACTTTAAAAACGACAAGGGAGGGATCAATGAATATTTTATTTGATACAAGACTGGGATTCAGAAAACATTTTTTCTAACACGGAAAAAGGGTTCAAAAAACTTGAAAATGAGATTTTCTTAGGTTCTTTTGCGTCCTTCCAATATTAGAATATTGCTTCACCAAATTTTGAAGCAAAATGCATTCGCAGCGTTTTTGCAGCGGGCCGAAAAAGTTTTATTTGCTATGATCCTATTATTTTCATAAGACACAAAAGATATCTAATTCTGATTTACACAAAAAAATACTTTTTTTATTATTTCCGCATTGTTAGTGCCGTTATTTTCCAGAATTTACATTTTATATTCAAAAAAACATGAACCTAATAAAATTTTTGAAGCTTTGGGCCGTCTCAACCTCATCTTAATGAGTTTATCTTTAGATTTAAATGCTCGTTCAATCTCGCGAAAAACGATTTTAATGTTTTTAGAGGCGAAACAAATCCACATCCCACGCCGTACATCTCGTCTGCGGCATACCTACCGTCTTCACTCAATGTCTTTTCGCACCAAAAATTGGCTTAAAAGTTGACATTTGGGTCGACAATGTGCAAGAAGTTTACCCCGACAAAAAAATACTCCCTATCCAAAGATATTTCAGTTTTTATTTTTCTCCATATACCTGTTACGGTATGTCTGATATTTGTCCTCCATGTTGGATATTTGTCAGACATTTTGAAATTAAAAAGTAAACAAAGCCGTTATAGCACCAATTTAATTCAGTTATTATTTGTGTTATGTTATGTTCTGTTTTCATTATGAGTTGAAATAAACGATTATAATTATTCTGAGAATGTGAATGTGAAAGTGATTATGAATTTTTAGAAACATCGTTGCATTTATACTCAGTAAAAACAGTCGTTTGTCCAGATTAGGTTAGCTGTGATCTGTAAGTAAAGCATTTTTTCAGAGTACAACTACACAAAACGTTTAATAGCTCCATTTAAAACCTATTTTGCTATAAAATCATTCATTTTGCTTTATTTTCAAAAGAAAAGTATTGAAGTGTTCATATTTGTATACTTACCGAAAAATCGTGCTTTCACATCTAATGGTCTTAAAACAATTTTTTTTAATTTTTTTTTTTTTTTTTTTTTTTGACTGAATTATTTAGGTTTCTAAAAGCCTGAAAAGGATGCTGGATTTTTTGAAAAATCACAAACATAAGACTGAATTCTTTATTTCAATTGTGAGCTTTTTCATTTTCAACAATCATAATTTTCATTATCAATTTTTATATACGACCTGACGTAGATTTTGAAAATTTAACCGCATCCTGTATGAATGAACATTGATGACGCAGCAGCCACAACGTTTTAATAAATCAGTTACAACTTCTGAAACGTAAAGCGCCTTTGGGTAATTGTTGCATCTGTAAATTTTGATTGCGTATGGAATTTAACCGTAATTTTCGAAAAACAAGTGATATTGCTGTATATATTTTTTTAATGTGATCAAAATTTTACGTTTTTCGTGAGTGTTGCATTCTTTTTCCGTTTTTTTTTTTTTTTTTTTTTTATTGGCATCGAATATGAGCAAGGCTGTAAACAACTCGGAAAACCTTTTTTTTTCAACCGATGAAAGATTTTTTCTCTCTTTTATTCATTTATTTTATTTTATTTTATTTTTATTTATTTCTTTTTTTTTTTTTTTTTAGATTTTCCAGTTTGTTCTGCCACTGTACAATTTTATAAGACATTTAAAATAATTTTAGAAAAAACTATAATAGAAATATTAAACTTAACATACTCTTATCATTAAATCTCTGGCTTCTCCTTATTTTTATTTATTTTCAATAAACGATTTTAGTTGTCGAAAAAAGAGAAAAAAATGATAAAGTAAAACTTTTGACGATTTGAATAAAACTTTTAATTTAGCATTATATAATCCAGGGGGGAAAAAATCACTAATTAGGAATGGCCTTAAGAAGAAGGAAAAATTAAACCTAAGAGGCGAAACCTTTTCCCAGCCGTAAAAGGTTTTTTAGTCTTAGGTTTTAAATTTTATGACAAAAAAAAGTATTATTGGTAACGGTGTGCTGGTTTATTTCCTTATTCCAAACAAAAAGTCTTTTCGGTAACTTGGATATCGAGCCAACTGTAAAGTAAAGAAAAAAAATTTAATCCAGATTTTAAACTTTCTTTTTTTTTTTTTTTTTTTTTTTTTTTAATGCTACTTACCAATTTTTTAACGAAAGGAATGATCCTGGCATATTCTTCGGGATCGATTTCGTGATATTGAGGCTGTTGTTGTTGTTGCTGCTGCTGAAAGAAACCTAAATCGTTGCTGTCCAATTGTCCTTGGTCCCGGCTAAAAATTTCCTGTCGTGCTCCATTGTTCATAAGGTAAGCTCCAACCTCGCTGTTTGGAGACTGAAAACCTACGGGGATTTCTTCTTGTTCGCTTGGATTGCTGGTCGGATCTGATCTTTTGCCATGACCTCCGAAGCAAGTATGACCGAACGCGGAGCAACCTCCTGGAAAAGAAAAGAAAAATAAAAAAAATCAGTACATTAATCGGATCAAAAATATTCCTCTCCCATTTGAAAAAGTCATAGCATAGATAAAATTCCCACGTGGAGCTTCGTTGTGGGTGTTTTTATATATATGATCGCCTAGGGTTATTTTTTGAAAAATATTCATTTCGCAAATCAATTACATTAACAAGTTGGCGCTTGATAAAAAAGAACTTTCTTTCCTCGCGGTCGAAAGAACAGCTTTCTTCTTTGCTCGGTGGGGGGGAAAAAATTGAAAAAAAAAAAAAAATTTTTTTTTTTATTTTAAAAAAGCATAAAACAGAAAAAACATATTAATGCGGTAGTTAATTGGTTTTAGTACTACAAAGCGGAGAGTAATCGAATTAGATCCTTGCAAGATTTTAATTATGCCCGACGCGATACAGGGAGGTGGAAAACTTGTTTGATTATTTCCAAGTAACTTGATTAGACACACGTTTAATCTCTTTTTAAAACGTATACTTTCTATCTTTTTTTTCCCTCCGAAAGAACAAAAAAAAAAAAAAAAAAAAAAAAGATTCCTCTGGGAAATTCTTAACCGAAGTTCTTACTTAAAATAATTTTTAAAAATAATAGATCTTTTTTGATAAAAAAAAAGAACTCTACCTTCACCACCCCGTATCGTCGATATATTCGAGAGATAGTGTTGGATAAAAGTGTTTTTATTTAATTTTGAAGTAAAGAAATGTGAAGGGGCGCAAAACATCCGAATTATTAAAAGCTTAAAAGTCAACAATCATTATCGTGTCATATTATACTCATTATCTTCCTGATATTACCAGAAGCTTTCACGTGTTTATATTCCCACAATCTAACCATTATTGTTTTATTCTTCTGACCTTTTTCTTGTTGTATCAGCTTTATAGGTTATATAAAAGGGGTTTGGTTTTTGAGATTTTTTTTTTAGTGCAAGGATATATATAGCAACGTGTAATCTGAAATTAAAAATGAAAGAGGGTAAAGGTTTTACTTTTACCAACCCGGAAAGGTAAACGACGGACGACGGAAATTACCGGATGTAAAAGTGATGAAAAACCAAAGACCGAAGAATCAAACCGAGACTGATGTCGAATTTGAATGATTTAATTAATATTCCTGATTGAAGTCTCATGCCTGGAGCGGAAGTAGAAGATGCAGGCATGAGACTAAGGAAATGAAATAAGAGTAAAAAAAAAAAGTAGAGAAACAAGATCAAAGTTCGGAACTAGTGTTAACAAGAGCCATGAATATGCGATGAGTTAAGATAATTAATCGTTTTCCTGGAGGTACTTTGGTGAACTGCGATTTTCATGACGGCTGATTTCGGGAGTATTTTTCGAAAAATTGCCGAGCCTATCTTCAAAAAATAGTTATTTAGACCACCATACTCTTATGCTTAGAAGGCGAAGGTTCAGATTTGATTAAGGCCTGATTTGGAGATTTGGAGATTTTCCGAATCCCTAATCGTACATATAAGGATAGCCGTCGGGAATGGCTAAACAAGGAAATAGCTTATGGAAGATTTGATATTATGGACCGAAAGACCCCATAACACTGGAAAGAGGAATTCAAAGAAAGCTCATTGATTATTGACGACTCTCCGGCAAGGAGCTCTTTTCAAAGAAAGAATTTTCTTACTTTTGAGTTTTTTTATAAAAGAGAGAAGCCATTTAAGGTCATTTATAAGAATTAATTCATCGTTTCCGATTTCTTTTAAAGATCCTAAACATTGGAAAAGTTTATTTTAGATGAAAATGTCCACCATCAAAATAAATTAATACCGGGATGATTTGGACTTTAAAATTTTTCTAAAGTAAAGATTAAATGGAATTAAAAATCACAAAACCATTTTGGGGTAGTCCATAAACCACGTTAGCACGTTAGGGGGGAGGGGGTAATCAAAATGCTAACTTTTGCTAAAAAGAGGGGGTGGGGTTACATATCTAACGGTAGCATTTGTCTCATGTAATATACTTGAAAAAATGGAAATAATTTAAAATTTTTAATTATGTAACCTAATTTAATTAAAAAAAAAAAAAAAAAGATTTTAATTTTACCAGCGCATTTTGCTCTAAGCTAAACAAAAAAAAAAAAAAAAAAAAAAAAAAAAAACCTTTTCTTTGCAAAATTTAAGTTCCGCAGGATTTCGGATTTTTTTAATTATTAGAAATTTTTAAAAAAAAATTAAGGGAAGGGGGATCCCAAAATAGCTAACCTTTGCTGATAAGCGGGGTGGGTGAGGAGGTCAAAAATGATGGCCAAAATAATGCTAACGTGGTTTATGAACAACCCCTTATTTGTTCAATTTTTTTTACGTAAAAGGTTCGTTGTCAGTCAGCTATATTTGCTGTTATTAGGCTTGCCATAGTTTATTAGTCACTACTCGCTACTGATCAAGTCGCTAACTTTTTTTTCCAAAAAATAAAAATAAAGCAAACACCTTGACTCATCAAGTGACGTAAAATAAATAAATCGATCCTTCCATCCGTCGTTACTACTCAACTGGCAGTTAAATAACAATAAACGTTCCCGTTCCCCAATCCTTAATTTATTTCTTATATACGACTACGACTTTCGAACGATTAAGGTTATTAATACCTCGAATTTAAATGAGATGGTCACCCTCCGTTCTTTGGATAATTGCTCTGCTAATTGAATCCGTTTTATGATATTCTCCGGAAAGCAAATCAATAAGCAACAAACGATTAACTTCGAATTTTGTGATGTGAGTAAAAAGTACGATCTGTTAAATGAATTCATTTGAAAGATCTGCAATTATTAATTCTGCGTGGGTTTCAAGCTAACGGTTTCGACCGAAAAAAAATTTCTTCCTCGTAATTTTTTAATTACCCCGCCGCATTTTTTTTTTTGTTTTTTACTTCTCGCATTTGATATATATTAAGGGTTTATTTTTAAAACACCCCACTCGTTTATAAAAAGATCCGTTTTTAATTAATCAGATTGATCGCATGGATATGTAAAACAAATTGAATTATAAGGGCTAGAAGTGATGCAGATTCGTGTAAAGGATGGTTTTAAAGCTGATTTCCATTCAGCGGTTAAGCCAAAACCTTTTTGAACGCTAATATCGTTCGCTTATGCAAAACGTTTCGTTTTCCACGAGCTTTTATTTCCCGTAGTAAAAAAAATGAATTTTGGAGGCTGGACTGTCACACCCTTACAATTCATTAAAATTAAACCAATATTTCACCTCCTACAATTTTTAAATTGATAAAACAAACTTTTCGTTTGGGCGGTTGTGGGAAGAAGCATCGGTAAAAGAAGGCTAAAAGCTTTTCTTCCTTGTACTGTATTTCCTGAAACTAATAGTACGTTATCCGGTTGAGATTCATAATGTCAATTAACGGCTTGAATGAAAGTTCTTCTCTCCCTCTGGATATATATTTTTTTTTATTTACGAAAATTTGTATTTTTGCACATGAAAATCATTTCTTAAAAAAACGTTTTTATTTTTAGTTGCCGTCGTTAGTTTGTAATATTTAGGTTCTTATTAGTCTAAATATTATGGAGAATACCGTGTTTTAAACTGTTCTTTAATTTAATAATTTCAGATTTAAAGTCGCACAGGGCGGAATACCGTTCTCATTCAAATATTACATCTGCATGAAATTGTCAATTTTTGACCCCCATCCTTATCAGCAAATGTCGGCATCACGTATACCACTCTTCAAAAATAACGTCAGATTTAGGATAGGGAGCGTTCAAGTATTACGTAAGACCGAAAGGGGGAGGAGGTACTCGAAATTCTTACGATTTCTTACATGGGGGACGGGGGGAGCTTGACAAATCTTACTTAAGAATTTCCAGTATAAAATGTTCAGAAATTTTGTTTTAATTTCAAGAAATTAAGTGGTTTTAATTTTTTTTCGAATGTCTAAAGTAGGAAATTTGAAATTTTTTTTTCAAAAAATCCTAAAAAATAAAAATGTATTTTTTGATGAGATTTTGTGCCAACTGTATTTATCTTCAGGGATACAAGTATAAACTATAAATCTAGATATAAGAAAAATATTACTCCAATAAAATCGGTGTTAAAAAAATGAAAGGGGGGTCAGCAAAAATCTTACGTAATATAAAGGCGGGGAGAGGGGTCAAATAAATCTTCCCAGACAACAAGAACGGTGTATGCACCAAATTTACACGGTGTAAATGCGGTGTAGGCTAATACCAGTGTATTTTAAGACTTTTTACACGGTATTTATCCGGGGAAAAAAAGTAAAACAGTAAAAAGAAAAAAAGGTAAAAGTGTTTTTATTAGTAGTAGTCGATGCACCTGAGCCAAGACTTTTGCTGTTTTGTAAATTAGGGCCCAATTATAATATTTTGGGCTTTAATTTACATGTATCCAGCATAAAGACTTCATATTTTCGAGACTCTGACTTTAGGTTTGGATTTTTTGGATCGATAAACCCCTGGATGCAAAATTTTATCCCTCTAGCCTTATAAATAAACGAGATATCAATTTTTTTTGTACATATCCTGGCTTTTCCCGGAAGCTTATATTGTAAAAACTGAAAATCTCGTTCTAAAAATCAGGATTCACTCCGAAAATTTAGATTTTTGTATTTTTATGTTGCATTTAGCCTACATAGGATCATCAAGTTGAGACATTTTGGAATTTCGAGTTAGGAAGGAAGATATTAGGAGTGGTAGTTTTTAGCGTACAGTTTGCTTTGCGTTTCAATTATATATGCAAACTCAAGATTATGACAAGTCAAATTTTAACGAAGTTTTTGTAGAATGGCTGTGAAATAATTATATGTAAAATATCTGTGGCATTATTTTAGCTTATATATCCATATGTGATTTTATGTATTTATTTCGAAGTGTAAAAATGGTGTAAAAAGTCTAAAAATATCCGGATATTATCGGGTTCAATAAGTGGTGTATTACACCAAACGCACACCCGATATTATCCGTGTATTATCCGGGTACTTGTTGTTTGGGATTATTAATTCTTACGAAGGCGTGTTCTAAAAACCAAAAAAAAGTCTTATGCAATACTTAAACGTTCTCATACCCCCTTCACCCCTTCCCCGCGCATTAAGCTTTTATTTAAAAATAAAAGGTCCAGAAAAAAATTTTAACGAATATATTTTCTGCTTCTCGACCGCTTTAATCTGTCAATTTTTTTTTCTTATTCCTTTCGTGTTATAACTTGTTTTTCTTAATATTAGTAACTACCGGCACTCAGAAAAATCCCATAATTTTTTTGCCTCTGGAAAAGCCTAAAAATTATATAGGATAGAATTTTATTATAATGATTAAATTTTTAAATTCAAGATGAAAAGCTGACGTCAGATGTGCGCAAACCTTCTCCCCTTCCATGGTCAGAAAAAGTCAACATTTGAAGTACTTCCTCGCCCTCCAAGGTGGTGGCGTAATATTTGAATGGCATCTGGTGCTGAAATACACTCTAACTTTATTTACATTTTTTACTGGGGAAACCTGCTGACTTTAGCTTAAATACCTGAAAATTCGCATAGGACAAAAAATTCAACATTATATTTTTTTTTCTTGATAAAACAATCATTTTCTGTCGGACATGTATCGGACATTCTGAAGTCCTTTTTTAAATGTCTCCTCCGATTTTTGAGCTGAAAGCCAAAATATGGTGAGAAATGGCGGAAAGTAAGTAATCATGTTAAGTTCACAGTTTTTACTCACATTGTGGTTTTCAATTTCAAAACCGGAGCAGACAATCGTGATTTACGAAAAATTTCCGATAGGAAACGACTGACTTATCACAAAAAATAATTATCGGTTTTTTTTGTTCTAATTGGGAATTTTCCGGTCCTTAAACTCGGGTCAGCATGCGTTATTGTCAAGTAAAAAATCTGAAAAACATTCTGGTGTATTTTAACATAATATAGAACAGAATTCCGCCCGCTGCGACCTTAAATTCGAAAATTCGTGAAATAACGGACCTCCTACTGTATATTTATAAACTTTTAGTTATAGCAGTAAAAATACCAGGAAAAATTAATTCTGTTTTTAGAAAAAAGAAAAAAATAATAATAATGAGTAGCTTTTTTATTTCAAAACACGTGAACAACTTTTTACGATACGCGTAATTTTTTCTCCTTTACGTACAACTGTTAGATAACTAAGAAGCAAAAATATTCCATGGCTTTTTTTTTTTTAAAAAATATAAAAACGAACTCCTGCTTCAATCTTTACAAGGTAACGGTTGCAATATTAAAGAAATTATTTGTTAACGGCTTACTTTGTTATTTTCTTTTCTGAAGACTCCCCTGTTATTAAAAAAAAAAAAAAAAAAAAAAAAAGCACGTGGAGTTATGGCTTCAGTTTGTAATACGATTTTTTCGGTCAGACTTTCAAAAGTTTCAATTAAACTTGAACGTCTTTTCTCCTGCTTAAAACTTACGTACATTTTTAATTTTTGTATTTTTAACCTAGAACTCCGGTTTGATGCTCCAAATACCGTTTTTGAATATCTGGTAGAGAAAATTAGGTACAGCATGTGGTTACGAAAGCTACCGAAGAGGAGGGGAGGGGGAATATTTCCCTAAATTTTATGTAAGCATATTAATCCCTTAACACTTTACAAAGTATTCTCAGAAATATTTCCCAAAATTTTAAGAATATTAAACGGCAGGAGGTTACTAACCTCTTATGACATGCTTGAAAGGTGAGAGCGAAAATTTGAGTACGGAAAATGTGTATACGATTCCTCAATTGGAATTACGGAAATCAGGATCACATATGTATAAGAAGCTTACATCCGCTTAGCAAGGGGAAAGATATACCAGGATCATCCTCAATTAAAGGCCACTATTTTATTTAAAATGGGTAAAAAAAAAAATGTTAACGGTTTTTTAAAATATATTGAGATTTTCAAGCCCGTTTTCTTTTAAGGAAATTGTGGTACAAAATAAGTCCGGTCTTTCATATGCTTGTTATGCAGAGATTTACTCAGAAATTGCGTATGGTATTCCCTTTTGGGGATCCAGATGCCATTTGCAGAGAGTCTTTATCATCCAAAAGCGAGTATTCCGGATAATTACAAGGAAAGTTAGATTACATTCGTGTCAGGATATATTCAAAGCCAAAGAAATTTTAACATTATAGTCTCCTCACTGTGAAGGCATATCTTTAAAACAATTATTAAATTACAGTTCGAATTCGAAATGTGGGATCCTATGCTCGCGAAAAAATGAGAAAATGAAAATGACGTAATGCACCGCATACTGGAACAAAAATATCAATGAAATCAGCGACAGACTCAAAAAATAATGGAGATAATGAAATAATAAAAATAATAATCAATGTGACAGAACTTTAGTTCTTAAGGACAAAACTAAGGAACATTAAAATATTAATCAATAAATTAAAGGAAGCGTTGGGGCGTACTTAAATGCTAACTTTTGCTTTCTTAGAAGGTGCAGCAAGAATTTTTTTAACTTAAGTGGAATAAAACCTAGCAAATATAAAAATGACGTAATTCGACACGACGGACGTCGGCTGAGTGGCGAGAGTGCTCGACTCCGAAACGAATGATCGTGTGGAGCCTTGGTTCGAACCTGATTTCAGTCAGGATTTTTTCCACCAGCATTCACCACTGATACTCATGTGTGTATCATGTGAAGAAGACCGATGTGTCACAGGGTTCGGATTCCCTGTCTAAATAAAGTAGGTCCCGCTCATTCGTAAAATACCTTTGCGATATGAGTGCCCTTCGCCCTTCGCTCGTCACTTGATACATTAAGGGGTATGACGTAGTAACGCCTAAACCTTACACCAGAAACCGAACCTGGTAAAGGTAGGCGCCGGGTCATAGGGCTTCATGTCCTGATTATGCCGAAAAAGAAAGAAAGAAATATAAAAATGACGAAAAGTATAAATTTTTGCCCAAGTTGAAAGTAGGGGAACCGATAACGCCAAGTTTTTGGGTAGCCCGTGTGATCGTGTGAGGTTGTGTGATCCATGACCGTGAGATCTGATCACACGCATTGTCTGATGTAATAAAATCCAAACGGGGACGTGACTGGAATGAAACCTAAAAGTACAATGAAGACCATATTATATAGCGATACTGTGATTTATGGGAAATGATCCTCCTAGAAGTATAAACGCGGAGATAGCAAGAAGCACAAAAACCAGGGTTTTATAAAAATGAGGGGGTCCTCCTCGTTTTAATGAAAATATTATTCCATCAACTGCTTTTAAAATTTAAAACAATATTTATATAAAAAGAAAATCTTTTGAATCTACTATTCTTCATATGGATAGGAAAGGTCGCATATTTCGCTAATTTTAAAAAGAGGTGTTTGCAGGGATAAATTTATGAAACCCGAAAACCAATTCGGTAATTTTTAATTTCGGGGTTCGGAAAACGCGGTATCGTTTTTTCGCGATATCGCATTTTATAAACCCCGAAACCCGATTCGGGGTTTGGAAAATTCGGGGTTCGATAAAGGACCGGAATTTTCCACTTCTCTATCACATTAATCGGTCAATTTTTTTTGCTGATTCTCTCCATGCTAAAATTTGTTCATTTGGATAAGAATGACTCTTGTACTCTCGGTACTCCCGAGTGTATTCTCCGAGTGTACTCTCGGTACACCCGAAAACCCCATAATATTTCTGGCTTTGGAAAAATATAAAAGAAATAGACTAGATTTTTTTTACAATGATGAAAAGTTTAAACAAAGTTCACGATGAAATGCTGACATCAGATATAGCAAACCCTCTCCCCCTTCTTTGTCAGAAAAAGTCAGCATTTCAAAAACCCTTTCCCTTCCTAAAAGGTCAATCAAGTATTACTTAAGCAGTTTTTTCGATATTTTGACCCCCTCCCCCTGTAATAAGCGTTAAAAAGATGCCTTCTACATAGGCGCAATATTTTCAAAATGACCTCCTGCCCTCCCCCAAAATGCTTATGTAATACTTGAAAGTGCAGACGTAATATTTGATCGGCCCCTAGTGTAATGTTTTAATGGCCCCTAAGATGATTTGAAATTTAGAGGGAGACGAATTTTTATTTTTGAAAAAATTAAAGGTTTTAGCGTAAAAATTATTTAAAATGATTTTTTTAAAGGTTTTTTTTTTTTTTTTTTTTTTTTTTTTTTTTTTTTTTTTTTTACGATTTCCTCTTTTTTTATTGATACAAATTATGTGCTTAATGAATAGAACTGTGCTACATTCTTTCAACGTAACTGTATTATTTAGTAGAAAAAACCCTTGCAAGCTTACCGTAGTCATTTTTTTTGAAAAGTACAAACCTTTTTTTTTTTTTAGTGAAAAAATATCAAAAGAAAAAAAAAACAAGTAACACTCGATACTATAGAATAATTATAAAACTAATCTAATCAAAATTTTCAAGCGTATGAAATTCGAAATGCCCACTATAAAAAAAAACTTTATAGGTAACTCAGAGCAAAATGCTGATGATATCATTTACTTATCAATTCCTTTTTATTAAAAAAAAAAAAAAAAAAAAGAGCCATGCTTTTTTATAGTCTTATATGTATATGAAAAAATATAAATCATGCTGCGGCCAAAAAATAATCTTACCTCTTCTAGTTTTTATTGCTTCCCTTCCTCTAAGATAATATCCGGATCGAATACCTAAAGAAAATTTGGTACTTAACTTGAGTTTGATAGGCATTGAAATTAAATTAAATTAAATTTAAAGGGGGTAATCGAGGTAAGATAGCTGAGGCGACAGTCACAAAACACGTTCGTATAACTTAATAAAGCATCCACCAAACTAGTCAATTACGTCATCCTTCTTCCCCCTCCCCCCATTCCCCTCCTTTCGTTATCCTAATGAATTTAAATTTTCTCCACTCTGCTTCAAAATCGTTTGGACCATCAAGGAAACTTTAAATCATAGGACTTATCTTTTCAAGAGGGATTTCGTTAAATACAGGCTACCCAAAATTTTTTCGTTTATAATAAGCTATTATAATACCGGAAAACAAAAAAGAAAAAAAATTACGTACTGAAGTTATACAAAATCATTTTTCTTTCGAAGGAGAATGATCCTTGGTAAGCGTGTCGAAACCTGACCTTGTATCTATGTATTCGTGATTATGCCATAAGTTAAACACGTTTTCATACACCGTAATCGTTCTTAGCTTACGGGGTGATCAAAAACAGATACGCGGTCAGGTTTCGACATGCTTACCTTAGTGCGGCACCTTTTTTCTTCGGTCACGCGAAATTAGTACCTTAAAAACATAGGCCTAGAAAGGTGGACCACGAAAGCAGACCTTAATTACTTAATCATATCTCGTTGTCCTTACCTTTTGCTCTGTTGTATCTAGATTTTTTTTTTTTGATAAAAATGCATTGGTGCATGGTTTGTTATAACAAATGATACCATTCAATCATGGAAAAAGGCATGGAAAAGGAATAATAAAAGAAAAATTAGGAATAAATTTTAATCCCTTAATCATTCGATTAATCGCTTTACCTTTTTCAAAGGTAATTTCACACATGTGCAAGGGTATCGTATAAATTAAAACAGACGAGAGCTTTTAAGTTTTTTTTTTTCGTAAAAATATAGAGCTAATTTCATGATCGATTTACTAATGATTGATGTGAGATAAAAATAAAATATGAAGCATTCGCAGTTGATGCAAATTATTTGCTTTTTCCTTCACAATTTTTGTTAATCCTACTTTTCATTCATCCAATAGCCTCTCTCCACTCGGAGTCTTCAAAATCCAGTTCTTTTTGCCAATTATTTATTTATTTTTTTTTCGTTTTTAATTTTTGATATAACTGAGTTGAGAGAGCAAAGATCAAAATTTTACCGGTTTTTTTTTCCGGATTTACACTTACGCTTTGCGTGCGTGGATTCTATGGAAGCCATGAATGCTATAACAACTAAACTGGAAAATAAGAGCTTGGAAGGACTGATCCTTGGCATAGACATCATTTTCTATTGCTTTTTTTGTGAATCTGAAAAAAAAAGAAAGAAAAACATTTGAATAAATCTAAAGGTAGGCCTATCAAATTTTTAACAAAGTTGGCTTTTTTTTTTTTTTTTTTTTTTTAATCCTTAAAAAAATTATTTAGGCCGTAGACAATATATTCGTCTTTTCCCATGACCATAAGACAAACCCCATTAATTTTCCGTGCACTTTCCTTAAGTTAAACATAAGTTTTTTAACAGGAAAGTTGTGGACATTCGACTTTAAAACAAATCATAGATTACCGAGTATTTTTATCTTTTGCTTTTTATTTCCTTTTCGATAGTCCGCTTTTCTTCTTTAATGGGCTTATATTACATAATGTATGTAGCTTTGAGGCAGTACAAGATAAAAATGATAAATTGAATTTTCAAAGAATTTTTTTTTTTGTAATTTTTAATTTTTTTTCCTTTTTATGTAGTTTATACCCAAAGGGCTCTCTCCTTGCTGCACTTCCTTTTAGGTATTTTAACGACTTTTTTAGACATACCGTTATTTTCGGGGAATTTTTTTTTTTTTTTTTTTTTTTCGAAATCACGTAAGACAAAACGAAACAAAACCTATTTTAATGTTAAACCGAATTTTAATTCCTTTATATTTTTAACCTAATTTTTTTCCACCGGAGCAGAAACACCTAATGCGACGGTTTTTCCGGTTAAGAGGAAAAGAGGTCGCATCGAAAAGTTTCTGCTCGCGGTATTTTTTTTTTTTTTTTTTTTTTCCCTCTTTCTCTCTCTAAATCATTGAACATTGTCATGAAACTTAATTCAGCTAGAAATCATAAAAACAATTTTCATTAACTTGTCGAATGAAAACCCGTATACACTTTTCTTTTAATCTTTGCACCCCGCGTGATTTTTCATGCACGCAGATTGATACAAAACACCGGGCGGAAGAGGTGGATGAGAAACAAAATGAGAGAGGGAGGGAGGAAGGAGGCGGATGAAAAATTTCTAAATTGAAAAAATAAATTTACAAAATGGATTTGATTTTTCTTTTTTTTTTTTCTCTCTCAACTGTGAATCATTGTTTCATATGATTGATTTAAAATCCGGAGATGGATTTCAAATCGAGTCCTCAAAAATGACAGATTTTATTCGATAAGAATTAATAGGGGGGCAGGTGGTGATAATTGCGTTACATAATGACAACATTGCGGAGTAATTGTTGAGAAGTGCGAGGAGAGTGGGGATTATGCCAAAAATATGTCCAATTAACAGAGGACAGCTTAAACTAATAATTGTTTCCTTTGAGAAAGTCATTAACGGTATGCTTCAACTCCCAAAAGTATACCTTCTGTTGACATTGGCGAAACTAGGAAAATATTTATTTTCCGAATCAATGAATTATAATTAAATATTCAAAAATAAATGCAATTTACTTGCCCCTATTACTTCTGTTAAATCAACGGAACCTTTGGGGAAAGTGAAACTAGATAATTAAAATGAATGGGGAGTCATATTAAACAATAAGAAAAGTTACGGCGTCCAAAGAATGTATAGCAGCTTCGAGGTGAGTTCGGGAATAAATGCGGTTTACTTTTTTTTACTATTTCATTTGTGAAAGGTTTAGAACTTGGAATTGAAAATTAGTTGACAATTTGGTTTGAATTGAAAATACATTTCTTTTTTTTTTCGGTTAAAAACCGTAAAAATACAGTGTATTTCGGTTGTTCGTGTTCATTTCAAGTTCCGGTGAACATCAACATTATTTGTGTGACTTAGAATGAATTGGAATGGTATGTTATTTCCTGATTCTTGTTGAGCCCTGCAGCATTATAACTTTAGTGTCGCTGCAATTACGTTTTCAATTTTGTGTCGGAGATTTCACATGCACGCCAAAAGCTACAGCAAGGAAAACATATTCTTGAATTTGAGCTTGTTTAGATGTATGTAGGCTTAAGCGTAGGTTTGTTTAACGTCCGGGAAAAGGTTCATCGAGGAAGAAACGCCGAAATCTAAGCGGGAGAGAAAGAAACATCAATTATTTTAAATAACCAGATGACCTCGATTTACTAACCAAAAGAGCTGCTGATGATGTTAAACAAACTGGTTTGAAATTTCGAGAAAATGTGGATTGAAAATAAACAAATCGAAGTCAAAGGCAATGAGGTATTTAACTCTGAGAACTGCTCTATGCGCCAGGAGGACTGAAAACCAAGAATCGGAGGCTCCGATTATTTCAAATATTTATTTGCGAAGAATCACGAAGGGAAGGAGAACGGTCCCCTCCCTTACTGGGATGCTGAATATCGGAAAGATCCCAAAGGGATATTTACTAAAACAAATCAGTAAAGGACAAATCGAAGCCGTAAATGATAAAAGATTTGGAGAAAGAAGAATTCGAACGCTGGACTACCTACGAGAGCGAAGGAGGTGTGAGGAATTAAAAAAAAAAAGCAGGGGATAGGCCGCATTGTGAAGGGTGATCAGACAGGGCCGGTAGAGCTAAAAATGTTGGGGCAAAATAATATATAAAATATACCAATCCAACATCTTTACCTCTACCGACAGGGCCTTAACCTTCTTCGCCACAAAAATTATGGCCATTATTATCAAGTGTTGAAACACCGGGTCTAGATCATGGAAAAATGTTTTTGCAAATACCTATAAGGTTTTAATTTTAATTTTTTCACAATTAAACCGGAACACTAAAAACTTGTCCGTTTATAGAAAAACTCAGGGAAATAATTTTATCGGATCCCATGCTTCTTCCTCGAGCATTACTGAATTTTAAAAAAATTTACCATTTTTCTTCCCGGTACAGAATAACTTCGTTCTGTGGGACGAGGGTTAAAAATAAATGACAGTAATTTTTTTTTTAATATGCACAAAGGCATTTTTAATGAGCTAGATTTTTTTTTCTCAAGGAAAATTTGCTTCATTGCAACAAAAATGAAAAATGATACATGCATATTTTTATTGAAATATTCTTTAACATTGACGACTTACTAATTAATTTTAATTAACTAATTATTTCTATTTTATTCAGGCATTATAAGCACGATATTTTTTTTTATCCAAAATTAAACCTTTGGTATCCGGTTACAGCTTCCATGATTTAAATTATAGAATATAGTATTTTTTTGGGCACTTTTTGATCCGTGTTTGAACTTTAGAGGGATTTCAGTGTGATTGACGGTTATTTATTTTGCTCACCGTTTGACTTTTGTTATTCAGTCAAAATTTTTTAAATGAATTAAATTTCGAATTCGGTTGTTACATATGTACTGTAATGAATTGGTCTAGTAATCCTTTTTTTTTTTTTTTTTTGCATATATAAGAATCCTTTGAGAACGTCCGTCATCGCTCTTTTAAAATAAACCTCCACAGTTTGAAAGTTTATGAAACCTGTTGCATAAAGCGCCACTGACAGCAAGAAGGAAAAGAAGACATTTTGGACTTAAGTGGTCATGGTTAACGCAAAAATTTTATTTATGGTGTAAATTAAAACATTTATACAGAACACTTATCAATTGTGTCAGTCATTTAGAAAAGGTACCAATTGGGAGTTGGCGCTTAGAAGGTTTTGATATTAGAATTCATAATAGTATGTTACATACCAGGTGTGAAGGTGGCGTACTGCAGGCCGTAACCAGTCGTGGCCTGCAAGCCACCTCCGTGTCTGCTTTGTTAGATATTATTCATCACGACTACAGAAAATGAACTTTTTCGTTTTTCAAGCAAGCGGAAAACTTACTCGGTTTTCCTCCCCGAGTGGTGTACAAAATATTTCTGTTTATAAGCAAAACATTACAAGTTACTTTACCCAAATGGTACCTTTTCTAAGAGACATGCGCAGTTGTATGATCCTCCAAGTTTTGCGTATATAAGCATATGGACCAAGTTATCAAAAAATAATTTTTTTTACCAACGGTAAAAATTTTTTTTGATAACTTAATCCTTACATAAAATTTTTTACCGTGCAGCGATTTTAGGCTTTAGCTCTTGTAAAAATATCACCGATAAAAAAAAGTTTTAATTTTTTACTTCGATTTCAAGCGTTTGATTATTTCCCAAAGCAATTTAATGATGTGAAAAAAAGAAAAAAAACTATAATAATGCGGCGGTTAATTAAAAGGCTTTCAAAAACTTTCGTAAAGTCGATGATCGTTTAGTAGACGGAAAATGCAGTCTCTAATTTTCAATTTCGTGTATCTTGGATAAATTTAGGGAACTGGAAATCTCAAATGGACAACCTTGAGCTTCCAAGATTTATTCAGAGGAAGAAAAATATTTATTTTTTCCCTAAAGGTGTTGTCAATTTCTAATCACGATAAAAGAATCTATGATTGCCCCCTTTTCACAAATGTAATTTGAAATTCATATTTTCATTTTCCAATTCGATTTCTTAGTTTTTTTTATTCTTTCTTTCAGGGAAATCTCTATTATTTTTTTACATTAAATTCAGAGAGATAAAAAATTTTATTTATGAATCCGGGAATGATAAAAGATAAAAAAAAAAAAAAGATTTTCTGCCTACTTCTTAGAAATCACTTTCAAAATACTATTTTTATACACTTGGATTCTTCACCTTTGGAGATAATTTACACGACCTTTTATTCAGTAAACTGTAAATTTTGTTCAACTGCTAAATGTAATTGATGTCACAATCTGTCAAATGCAAAATTTCGCTTAAAATTTAGGCCGATTTTTCCCAGCAGGAAGTTAAAACTCTATCATAAGGTTTATTTAATACAGTCCCGCAAATTTTTTTCGGTTGGATTACTTCGGTTGCCAAAAGCGTAAGTTTTATTTTGAACTGGAAACAAAATGAATTTAAATCCCAACTATGATTTTGAGACGAAACAAGAGAGGAGGATAATATGGTAGATGTTTGAAATAAATGCTGCCTAGAGGATAAAGGAAAAATCGCAAAATAAACGGGTGTTTTTCTTTTTATTTCTCGACAAATAAAATTTTCCCGTCTGCCGGTCAATATCAGTGATATTTAAAATAGCCTTGAGTGACAAATTTAATCAAAAAAAAATTACCCAGGTACCAAAAGGTATCTATGGAATTAAATTGAAAAAACCGGTCTTTTGAATTTTTTAGAAGCAGCTGAATTTCTGTGACAAAACTAGAATATTTTTCTGAGATTGAGATAAAACACTTTTTTTTTTTGGCTTTGCAATATTTATAAGGAAAATATGCTGACTCAGAGCTAACGGCTATTTGTCATTCGACCTCCACAATATAAGGAAAAAAGCAAAAGAAGCCAATGCAGAAACAGTGATACCCTGAGCGGTTCAAATTTTGCTATTTAGATATCGCCAACTTTGAAAATGGCATTCACTTCAACAATGCCGAAGTGAATAAGTTAGCAATAAGTCCAATAGATTTCATATTAACTTAAAAATCGATTTTTTATCACTCCACTTAAAAAACGAAAAAGTTTATTTTCCGCCTTCGTGATGAAATATATCTTACAAATCAGGCACGGAGGTGGCTTGCAGGCTTCAACTGGCTACGGCTCGAACAAAGTGAGGGACCACTACGGAAAAAGTGACCAGGTCAAATGTTGTCAAATATGGACCCCTTAATGATCAAATATGACCAAATAAAACTAAGAATATTTAAAAATGACGAAAAATGATCACGCAAAAAAAAGGGTTTTTTTCCTGTTTGATTAAAAATAACCAGAAATGATCACGTATGACTATTCTTAATCATTTTTGGTCAAACGAAAAATTTTTTTTTTTTTTTTGCATGATTATTTTTGGTTATTTTTAATTATTCCTAATTATATTTAGTCATATTTGACCATTAAGGGGTCCATGTTCGACAACTTTTGACCTGGTCACTTTTTTTGTAGGGGACCGCAGAAGTGACCCATGAGCTGACCCCAGTCTCGGTCTGCAACACGCCACCTCTATGCTTGGTATGTAATATACTATTAAAAGGACATCATCCAATATGTTTTTAGGCCACATATTTCCCGGCAGCGGCTAATTGGTGAAAAATGATTTTCATATAACGGCTGATTTCGGGAGTATTTTTTAAAACGTTGCAGAGCCCCTTGAAAAAATAGATATGTAAATTGCTATATAATTTTGGGTTCGCTTTAATTAGCTTAAAATAAGAGCTTTCAATTATGTTAAGACCGGATTTTTGAAACTCCACGTAAAGTTTTCGATCATTTTTCCGGAAATTTTCCAGTATCGTATTATGAGATAGCGGTCAACAAATAGGACTTTTCCAAATCGTGTAAGCCGTCGGGACATGTTGTTTTTGTTTTATGTTCACCTTTTGGGACAAACAACATAAAAAATTTATTTGGACCGCTTAGAACATATTTACATAATATTTTTTACTGTGTACTGTATTGTTCTTCCACGAATTTGCGTCGTCTTGTTGAAGGAAACTCTGCATTATAAGGGCTTATTCAAAATGCAATTAAAATAAACTCTTATTGGAATAAACCAAATTCAGCTAAGTTCTAAAATTCAGAAAATGTGGTTGGTTATGGACATTTCCCTGAAATACAAAAATTTCCCGTAAAATATTTATTAATAGATATTTTTCTTATGAAAATAAAAAGCCTCATATACGATATGAGGCATGTCTTTCGGAATTCAATGCAACAGGAAGTCTCATGATGGTCTCGTCTTTAAAGAGATTTATAATAATTGATCTCCTTTCAGGCACAGGGATTTATAAAAACAAAGGTAGAAACTTAATATTAAAAGAAGGGAAAAAGATTTTTTATCCCTTTTTGAAACAAGAGAAGATTTTTTTTTTAAAAAATGACCATTAATTTTCTCAAACAATTTATTACGGACAAATATAACAAAATACTTATCAAGTTTGGCTTATTTTTTGAATAAAGGAAAACAGCCGATCTTAGCCAATAAATTATTACTTTAATGCATGTCTACATCGGACATCTATCAGTAACAAATCGATCAATGAGGCTAACAGATAAAATATTGGACAAGAGGTCAAAGATGAAAAGAAAAATGTCACCCCCATTATTTTCAAAACCCAGGACAAACGAATTGTCATCAATATAATTTCTTTTTTCCTGTAGAAAAACTTGATAGATTCGACCGTAAATAAAACACGAAAAGAAAAAAAAAATCTACAAAAGCCCACAAAATAAATCGACCTGTTGAATCAGAAAGATATAAAGGAAATGACGAAGATGCCGACAAAGAATATAGGCAGCAGTTTGGAGACCTTTTACTTTCACTTCCGATATGAAAGGGAAGTCTTTTTTTTCCAGTTTTTTATTTTATTTTTTTATTTTTTTTTTCTTATTTATTATTTTTTTTTTATCATGAGATGATAATGATGAGGCAACGGTTGGGAAATTGCACGAAATTAACCGCGAAAATTCCCGAGAATAGATCTTTTTTTTTTTTTTTTTTTTTTTTTTTTGTTATTTTCTTTTTTCATGCTCGAATTAAGGAAATCGTTAACAAAAGAACTGAGTAGAGTGGAAAGAAAATCGTGTCTCATATTTTTTGATAGAAGTACGAAGTTTTGCGATTTGGCAAGAAAAAAAAAGAAGAGATTTGATCTTTTTTAAAAGAAGGAAAACTTCCGTTTTAATAAGTTCCTTGCAAAGAGTGAGATAGAAACTCTTATTCCAACTTATTTTTAATGCTTTTACTTGCGGTAATAGTTTCTACGGTATCGATATTCCCGATCCTACGCTAAAATATTCAGCATATGAATGATCGAAAAAATATAGCCTTTGCCGGAAAGGTCGTAAAGGGTGTTTTTTTTTCATTTTTATTCTAAACCTACGACAGGAAACATAACAAGTAATATGATATTTTAAATAAGTTTTGCTTTTTGATTGTTATTATATTTTTCTTCTTAAGCGGCAGGAAGAACTTTCCTTTAAACAAGGCATCCTAAGTTGACAGTTTTCTTCGGGAAGACCTTTTCCTGAATAGGAAAAAAAATTGGAAAACTTTTTTTTGGTTTTTTTAAATCCGTCGGGAAACATTCTACCAACAGAAAGAGAGCTAACATGAATTCTATTGCTGAAGCAAAAATGTGTTAGTTTTGCCAGACTTTTTTTCGTATAAAAGTGCACGTTGGAAGCATGTGGAAGCATGCTAAGATTATGCTAAAATCATGTTCTCTGCATTTGGCAAAAAATAATTTTGAAATTTACATATTTGCTTAGCTATAAAATTTTAGTATAACATGATTGCAATAGGAAGATGACAAGTGTTTCATCAACTGCAGTGAAATGATGATTCGAAATTACCGAAGTGTTTCCGCTACATCAGAAACAAAAAAACTGCAGTAAAACTTATTGGAATTTTGTCACTTGGAAGAAAGCACCAAAGTAACAAAAACCAGAAGTACATCGTTCCCAGTAACTTGGACATCCGCCGAAGTTGGAGGAAATATTTGGAAAGAAACGAGTCCAACATAGACAGGTTTCATTGGTAATTATATTAAAAAGTTTTTCAACAAAATGTTAAAAATATTTTTAGTGCTTTCGCTACATCCTGAGAACTCTGTGTTAGGTTGGAAAGCTGGATTTTTTTTACTACGTGAAAAAACTTTGTTGTATGCAAGCTCTTAAAATGCATGCCGTAAATTGCTTCAAATAGTTATAGCCTCCTTAAGGAAATGTCCTTAAGACCTCATCGGGTGACGTCTTTTTTAAACCCATTTTTAAGATAATTTGAGTTCTATTTGACGTCAGGTGACGTCTTTCTCCAAAACAGACATTAAATTGAACTTAGATTCTCTTAAAAATAGATAAAAAAGGACGTCATCTGACTATTAAACTTTAGTGGTGTCATCAAGACGTCACTATGTTTTCTGGGTTTTAGCTGTGATTTGAATGGTCCTTATTTCGGAGTGCTGCAAGGGCACCCTCGATTACTTCAAAACTGCTTGGAGGAAGCAAATTTTTTAGCTGAGTCAGCTCTTTTTTTGCTTCCTCAAAAGTCATGTACTCCGAGGTCATTTTGGACGTATTGAAAATTATAGGAAGCAATAGTATCTTACATACCAGGTATGGAGGTGGCGTATTGCAGGCCGAGACTGGGGTTTATTGCCCTAAAATTTATAACACGATTTACTTTTCATTTCTTATTCTTAATTCAACCAATAATTGTCGTGCATATACCATTACCGGTACTGCATTATTAATGATATTTCATTTTATACATCACTCTTGATTTTCTAATCAGATTTAACATTTCCTCCTTGTATCCCTTTTCCGAATAGTGAAACAGGCATATATGATTCATGTAAACATTCCTCATTATTAAATTTTATTGAGGAAAAGCTAAAATTACCTTCAGCTTTTGAATCAATGGATCCGGAAAATAATGATTCATCGATTTAAACGGTATTTCTTTGATTTAACAGATGGAAACAGGAAATGTCAATATTTTGTACTCTTTGGTTTTTTCATTTATTGTTTCCTATATGAAATAAGGGCAGCAGTATATTTAAAGACTACAATAATTTTGAACCAGAAATAAAATTTTGCGGCGATTTGAAAATTTCGTTTAAAAACATTTTCATAAAATTCTGATAATTATTATTTTAAATTATTTATGACATTTGGCATACTTGTAAACTGTTGATAGTGTCCATTTATGTTGTCAATCGTTGCTCAAACTACATCTACCTACATATTCAATAATTAAGATGATTTTTAGAAGAGATTTCACGGATGCCGGAAAGAATGGCTGTTTTCTTCAATATTTGGTTTACGGTGAAAAAATCTAAATTGTAGGTATCTAACGAACTCCTCTGGTATATCCTGGAATTTTTAGTGCAAGTTTCAACTTGTCTAAATTGTATGGGCGGCGGGAAAATAATTTCAAAAAAAATTGCAGTAAAAAAACTTTCATTTTGTTTTCCTGGTTTTTGTTTGCTGGGAACAAGTTAAAACTTGTAACAATTCTACAAGAAAAAGTCAAAAGAGTTCGTTAGATACCTAAAATTTGATTTTTTCCTCCGTAAATCGAGTGTAGGCAAAACAGCTATAATTTCCGGTATTCCGTAAAGCCTCTTCTTAAGTCAAAAATTTGATTTTTCTAGTTTAATAATTACAATAAACTAATTTAATGTAATCACCTCTATTTTTCAGCATCAAGCTTTGATTTCGGAAAGCACATAGAAACAAATTAAAAAAGAAAATTCAGACCTCTGAAATTGTTGAAGAAAAAAAAAATTGGATTTATCATTGCTTACTGCATAAAGCAAATATGGTTTGACATTTAGCTTTTATTGAGTTGAAATCTATTTATTGCGACCTTTTTTTCGATTTCAATCTTCTTCTTTTTTAACTTTAATGCTTGCGGTACGTTGTTATTTTAACATTTACCACAGCAAGAGCATATGAAGAAGCATTTTTTATTTTCGAATTTCAAAATTAATCTCTTAATTTATGGGCCTGAGGAACTTTTGACATGTATTCATCACAGCAACTGCAATCATTTTTGATAAATATTTTAAGAATTTTCTTATGAAAATTTTTCGAAATTTGAAATCGAAATACTATCCCGAACTTTTTAGCACTATTTCATAAATGACGATTCAATATAGCATTCAAAACATTCAAATAACAACAGTAGCATTAGTTTGTCAACTCTTCCGACGCATTTCTAAACCGTTTTTCAAATACTTTGAATGACCAGAAAAAGAAAATTGAACTTAATTGGGTAACTTGTCTTCCGTTATTTTAAATGGATGGACATTTACTATGTAAATCCAATTCTTTTTATTGAAATCTAAATTTCTTAAAATATTTTCTCAACTTACGTCTGAGTTATCCAGAACCGAAAACACCAAATTAATGTTCTAACACAAGTTTCAAAGTTTTTTTTCTTTTCTTCGTTTTTCTTTACCTGGGATTCTTAACGGAAAATGGCGCACGTTATCACAGAAGAAAAAGGTAATTATTCTGTCGGTACTCTCGCGAATATCACGGTAAAATGATCGACGAATTCATAACATTGAGTTTAAAAAGAATGATAATAGAGAGGGTGGAGAGAGAAAAAGATCCCAACGTTCGTAAGCTGTTCGTGGGTGACGAACGGGTCATGCGTTTGTAAATGATCTACCGAAATGAATAGTATATCTTACATTCGCGGCCTTAATCATTTTGAGGTGGGAGGTTTTTTTTTCAACCGTACAAAAAAATGCAATCTAAAAAATTGAGATTTGTTCAATTTTTACCCATTCTGTAATGTATTTTTTATTTTAGCTGACGTTGGTAAGGGAATGTAGGTGGAAATTATTGTCTTAGACCTGAATCATGGTTCCCCCCCCACTCCCTTTTTTTGACAGAAAGAAAAAGATTAATTTTATTGCTGCTCTGACGTATGTCAACTGTTTATTTTAATTTTAAATTTAATTTTTTAATTTTGCGGAAGGATGAATTTGAGTAATATCATCAACCAAGTTTAATACTTAAACGCTATATGTCTACTCAAATGGTTTATAACTTATTGTTTAGTTTTAAAAAAAAAAGAATCTTTTATTTTTCCGGACTTTCCCAGTTTTATTCGCTCAGGCACAAAATTAACAAGAGACAAGTAGTAAAAAGCAGAAGCCGTAAGCTAAGCTATTCGCGAATAGCTCGGGCGATGAGTCAATTACTCATTTTCATTGTTAAATGAGGTTATACGTTTTCCCATTAATTCGTGCATGTATTTGTATGAAGTTGTAAATGGGTTACGAATCTTTTTTTTTTTTGTAAACGAGTGAAGTTTCAATTAAAAAAATCGCATACACTATTAGAGGATTCATTTTTCCACGAGGAAAATGCTCATGACTGATTCTATTAAATTCATTATTTTAAACGATTAAAGCAAGAAGGAAAACTGAATTTTGATAAAATTGTATCGCAGTTAAGTTGCACCCTTTGAACATCAAAAAATGTTTTTGGTTGCATCATCAGAATATTTTGCTTCTAGTGATGGTAAATTTTCATTCCGACTTAAAACATTACGTCGGATTTAAACAGGAAAACTAATATTTTGAATATGCCCATGTTTTGCGAATTTTGGAGTTTTAAAGCAATGCCACTGCAATCAGTTCTCCGTACGTGCAGATAAAGCCCTTCCCCAATTTATATTTTAATACAATTATTATTATTATTACGGTTATATTTAACCATTTACCTAACCATATCAAGCTTTTACAAACAATTAAAGATTTTAACAAACATCTTAAGACCTTACTTCTGGAAAACCCATTTTACACCCTTCAAGAATATTTGGTATTTGAGTTCAAGGGCCTTACGGTGTAATTTAGATTTTAAATTTAACAATTTTTTTTTTTTTCTTTCTTTTGAATATCCGATTTGACAAGATCTTGTGTTTTCTTCATGTTAACAATGGATTAATATATTGAATTGAATTGAATTGAATTGAATTTTTTACTCAAGAGGAATGCCGCAACTTAGGGAGCGTTTAAGTATTACGTAAGACCTGAAGAAGGCGGGGAGGGGGTGCAAGAAATTCTTACGATTTCTTACATTGGGGAGAGGGGGCGGATTAGATTAGATTAGATAAGATTTTCCGGAGAAAAATCTTATATATTCACGGAAAAATCTTATATAGTCCGGAAAATCTTAAGATTTTCATTCCGACTTAAAACATTACGTCGGATTTAAACAGGAAAACTAATATTTTGAATATGCTTATGTTTTGCGAATTTTGGAGTTTTAAAGCAATGCCACTACTATCAGTTTTCCGTACGTGCAGATAAAACCCTTCCCCAATTTTTTACCCAAGAGGAATGCCGCAACTTAGGGAGCGTTTAAGTATTACGTAAGACCTGAAGAAGGCGGGGAGGGGGTGCAAGAAATTCTTACGATTTCTTACATTGGGGAGAGGGGGCGGATTAGATTAGATTAGATAAGATTTTCCGGAGAAAAATCTTATACATTCACGGAAAAATCTTATACAGTCCGGAAAATCTTAAGATTTTCATTCCGACTTAAAACATTACGTCGGATTTAAACAGGAAAACTAATATTTTGAATATGCCCATGTTTTGCGAATTTTGGAGTTTTAAAGGAATGCCACTGCAATCAGTTCTCCGTACGTGCAGATAAAACCCTTCCCCAATTTTTTACTCAAGAGGAATGCCGCAAAGTAGGGAGCGTTTAAGTCCGGAAAATCTTAAGATTTTCCGGACGTAATTACGTAAGAATTTTCATTATTATCCACTGTTCAAAAAAATTCTAATTTAATGTAATAAATGGACACCCTTCCAATTTGCCATCCTCTCCTCTTAAAAAAAAGGAAAAAAAAAAAAAAACTTTCTGAAACCCTGCAAGACATCTTTAAAATTGCGGTAAAAAAAAGGGGGAGGGGGTCAGCGAAAATCTTACATAAGTTAAAAGGGGAGGTCCAAGAAATCTTATTACTAAATCTTACGACCAGGGGGAGGGAAAAAACGAAAAAAAGTCTTTCGTAATACTTGAACGCTCCCTTCTCTATCGGAATCTAGCAGCCCAGCCCACACCTTATTTCAACACAAGGTAAAGGTACTAAGACAAAGGGACAAGTGAAATTATAATCCTGTGAGAGTTAATTTAACTAATGGTCCACGACTTATTAAATAAAACTGGAGCCTTAAATCGTGATTTTTTTTCCCATGGAAAACCTCAGAAAGCTCGCAAAGTTATTTCCTTTGTATAAATGTTTTCTCCTCGAGGATAAAAAATTATTATAAGACCTAACTTAATACAACCTTTCGGGTGAAAATGGATCATTGAGTTAAAGATGTTTCATTACTCAATTGAATTTTTTTCGCAATACAAAGCCTTTACCAGAGTCGTCGTTACTTCTGTTAATTTATTCTAATGCGAACAATTATACAACTTCCGTAAGGTCTAACATTTCAATTACCAGGTTTGCGACTCAGTGAGGCAACAAATTTTCTTTTTCAAATACAGAATTTTCTGTACAAATTACGAGTCCTCAAAGGCAATGAGTTGATCACCTATCGAATCTAAATCTTTGTAGTCATCCATAAATTACGTTAGCATTATTTTGACCATTTTTGACCCCCCTCCCCCCCTTGCTAGCAAAGGTTAGCATTTCGGGACCCCCCTTAAATTTTTTTTTTAAAATGAATATTAAACAATAAAAAAATCTAAAATTCTTCGGAACTTAAATCTTTTTTTTTTTTTTTAATTTAAAGCAAATGCGCGAGTAAAATTAGAATCTTTTTTTTAAAGTGAGTTAGGTTACATAATTTAAAAAATTTTAATTATTTTCATTTTTGCACGTTTATTACGTGAGATATTTAAAACCCCTTCCCCCCCCCCCCCGAACGTGCTGACTTGGTGTATGGACGATCCCTTTGATCAAAATTCGATTATTGTTCTGCATTTTATTAGTTTAACTACTAGGTAATTAATTAATCCAATTTCAAATCTTCAGGAAAAAAATATTCTCGTGCAAACTGTTATTAACCGAAAATATTTTTTTATTTTCGAAAAAGTACATATAAAGAACAAATTCATTAATTTCTTTTTCAGAAATGTGCATGTGCAACCACATTTCGAGGTCTTCAACCCCAAAAGCTCATTTCCAGTCGCTTTATCCTCCCCCCCTTTTTTTCCGAAACGCCCTAATATTAATTAAGTTAGCTAGTTCCGAAATGAAGAATCATCCCTATTGGCGTTGAATGATCCTAACCTTTGCAAATGTTTTCGACGAAAAAAGGTTGGCGAAAATATGGCTCATAATATTTATTAACAACGCCAATAAAGTAAACTAAAATAAAGCAAAGCATCCTAACTATTAAACTCCCGCAGGGAACGCGCTGCTGAGGATATTGCATATTCATATGCCGTGTAATTTCTTCTGAGAATAGGTCGCATTTTTTTTTTTTCATTCATTCGTACTTTCCCTTTTAGAAAGCTTTTACTAGTGCACTACCTATCCATATACACTGACCAATTCCCTTCATTTTATTCCTGTTGACTTTACTCCACACTTAATAACGTCAAAAAGCTACATTTTTTGATCGAGTAGTCAATTTCCTTTTTAACTTTGAAAATATTTGCTTTCCGCCAGCCAAAACATCTCGATAAAGAAAAAATTATTCTAAATACTCGAAACGACCCCTCGACATTTTCATGACGTCTAACTCCAGTCCATTATTGATTAAGAAACGAAAGTAAAAAGCATAATATCCGAATCTAATATCCGTTCCTATCTTTTCGGTTTTAAAAATAACTAAAATTGCTTATTTTCCTCGACATTTTCGTAAACAAAAGCAAAAATTAAAATAAAAAATAAATAAAAAATTGAAACGATAGTCTTTTCATTTATCAAAGATTCACTCTTGGGGCTAAGCTTGGTCTTCACTTCGATAAATAAGTTAAAAGGCGGAAATTCCGTTATTGATGTCCTTTTGACATATCACCCCAAAATCAGAATGAAAACAAATGCTTGACAAAGCTTCTGGTTACATCAGTCTAGCTTAACCTCCGTTTTCAGAGTCAGGTTCTCCCGCTTTTCCAATTTATTCGTTTTGCAATTCTGGAACCAAGGAAAAATTAGTTGTTGAAAAATTTTTAATAAACAGAATGACAAACAGTGTTTTTGTTCCGGTTTTATCGTGGCATCCTAGTTGATAATTTCGATGGTGATTATCACCTAAACAGGCAAAACAATTTCATTAACTAAAAAAGATTAAAAAGTTATAAACGAAAAACTAATATTGTCATTTTAAGTTTAATGGATATCGGGTATTAAAAAATATTACAGGAGGCTATGGGAAATTAAATCGAGCATTTAGTAAGAAGTTTTTTTTCCGACTGATGGGAAAAAAAGATTAGAGATGAATAAAAAAACAATCCAGGTTTCTCTCCCGAAAATTGAAAGGGATTAAGCCGGTGAGGATTTTCATGTTATAAAATTATAAACATAACTTCGAACATTTTTGGTATGGGGGGAAAAAGCGAAATTCATTCGAATTTTTACTGTCGTATTTTTTCACGTAAACTGAGTTTGCATGTAGTTAGTTCATTTCGTCCTTTTTTTTTCATAACAATTTCTTGCTGAGCTCATAATGAAATCTCACGATGATACTTAAATCAGTTTTGTTTAATCTTATTAGGGAAGTTTCGCCTCTGAGCTATTATAATTTTTAAAATTAAAAAAACCGTGTGGGTTATGTAAAGGATTTGACACCGAGAAAAAAAAACGTTTATGAAGAGAATAAGATTTTTGGTGACAGAGTAAAAAAGAAGCCGAGTTTATAAATTTATTAAAAGCAACAAAAAGAGTACACAATATGCTGTAAAGAAGCACAATTCCGCCGACAATATTACGCTTTAAATAATAAAAAAGTCGCATAGTACGAGCAACTTAAAAATGATTTTCCACACATTGGAAATAGCTTGAAATAGTATCACAACTACAGGCAATTTTAAGCAATTATTACAAAATCGCATTTATAATATTTTAGTCGTGCACATAGAGTTGTTAAAAAAAAAAGGGATGAGTCAATGGGAATCAAGTGATTAATGATTGTCAATCCTCAGTCAATTAAAATCTTTACGCATTATCATTGGAAAAATTATCAAATCACTCGAAAAAGTTTTGAAAATTTCAAAAGGTATCGTGATACCAAAGTGTCCCAACCTTATCAACCGCTGATAATAATCTATTTCCTTAAATGTACTCATTTATTTCTAATTCTGCCATTGGTTGATTTCATTAATTTCCCTAAAAGCTATTTATCCTTAAAAAAGGACAAAAAGTTTTATAAAATATCTCCGTTTTTAAAAGTTCAAACATTTACCCATCGGAGTTCCTTTTGGATACCCGAAAGCTCGTGGATGATTTAAAAATGATCCAGAAATTCGTCCGAGAAAATCCGAAGAAAGTGAAATTATCCCTATTTAAAACGAATATTTTAATTACCTCAGCCGTGAGCAACCTTCCAAAGGTAAGTTTTAATCGTTTAATCTCTTTGTCAATGCGAATTAAATTCGCAACTCCGTACTTTGTTTTGTTTCAACCCCCTAGGGAAAAAGTTTTGCTTTGTAATTTCTGTCCATGACTTGATCGGCTCCGATAAATTTTTATGAAGTTTGACTTTATTTCTAAAAAAAGAAAAAAAAAAGGTGAAAGACGTCATCTATTCGTAAAAATCCTTTTCCGTTAACGAAGACGTCATCGTTGCACACTTTTGGGGTACTTGAAAAATCATATTATCAAATCGGATAAAACATATTTGTTATCAGTCCACATTCGATTACGAGCTTTTATAGAAAATTGGTCATTTTCATGATTCGGAATATCCACTTTTTGTTTAAAAAAAACATTCATCGTGAATATCGGAGCCGGAAGTCATGAGTAAGTTTGTTCGTTTTTGATATGTGAAAAAGGTGATGGTGGGTGTACTGTGTGTTATTTTCTGGAAAAAATCTTAAAGCCATTTGTTAGATAGCAGTAAAAATGAAAATAAAAAGTGAATTTTCAGTCTGGACATATACATTGGGCGCATAATGAACCCTCTGGGATATTTAGAAAAAAAAAGTGCAGCCTCTTAACTTTGTTAAGGTTCCCGTTCGTTTGCAATACGTTCGTGTAAACATGCTCCAAAAAGAACGTTTTTAATTGCACATTTCTGTTTCTTTATTTAAATGGATTTAAGGCCTCTAAAACATGTTGCAGCACAGAAATATATGTTGGCAAAATGTTGCTTAGCATACATAAATTTTTACTTTTCTTTTTTTAGTGTAGCACAACTTGTTTTTACGCTTCAACTTGTAGTGTTGGAAACGTGTTGCAACTTGTAGTCATGTAGTGTTATGAACATGTTACCAACATATTTCTGTTAACATTCCGTTTCATGTTAACACTACAAGTTGAGCAACATTTTCTCCCAACATCTTACTGCAACTTGTTTTAGCGTAAAATTTCGGCCTTCGATATTTTGATTTAGTGACACGCGTATTGCAAGGGAACTCGAGCCTTTAATAAATGCACCCACATGCGTACATCCGGAGGCTAGACAGGTTTTCATTGAACCAATATCAGTCTATGGGAGCGTTTAAGTATTATGTAAGACTTTTTTTCGGGTGTTCCGACCCCCTCCCCCCTGTTGTAAGATTTAGTAAGATTTCTTTAACCCCCCCTTTAACTTACGTAAGATTTTCGCTGACCCCCCCTTTTTTTTCCTTTACCATCAATTTTAAAAATGTCTTACAGAATTTCAAAATAAAACGTTTTTCTTAAAATAAGAGTAAAATTTTTTTAGAGATTTTTTCGAGTCCACTCTTCGAGTGCCTCTGGTGTATTCTTTTACTGAACATCTTCCCGGTTCTCTCTTTGATCCACATACCGATAACCCCAACAGAGAACTACACCCCCCCTGCCTTAAAGCAGTTTTAGTTTAGTTGGAAAATTAAAATACAATTTTTTTATTTTTATTATTTAGAGAAGGTGGCAAATGGAGGGGTGTCCATTTTTTATATTAAATTTGAATTCTTTTGAACAATAAATCTGTACTAGCCAGGTCTGGGCTATGTCCATCACAATCGTACATGGAGATGTACTCTTTTGAACCTTTGCAGATCAAAACCGGTTCAGGCAGCGGTTCAAAAGAGTATATATCCATGCACGATTGTGATGGACATTGCTCAGTTTACCTGCCTAGTACAGAAACAATAAAAAAATTCTTACGTACGATTTTTCGAAGACCCCCACCCCCATGGGCGGTGTAAGAAATCGTAAGAATTTATTGCACCATCTCCCCCGGTCTTACGTAATACTTGAATGCAACAGTACCAAAACAGTGGTGGCAATAGTTTGATTTCGGTTAATTTTTTCCCTTCGGATTTGGCCTACCTCGGATTTATGATTCAATAATTAATAACAAAGTGCGCAAAAAAATAACTGAGGCAGGTAAGGGATTGCCATGTAGAAAGCAAAAAAAAGCAAAAAAAAAGCAAAAAAAAAAAAATTACGTAAGGTAAAGTATATATAAAGGGTCAATTTCACGTCTAACAGCTTTGGGCAAAACAATTACATGTTCCTTAAACAAATTGTTCATTTGTCAAAAATTATCATTCATATTTTGATTAATGAAGAATTAATTATTCTCGAAAAAGATGTTGAAAAATGATTTGTCTTAAAAACTATAAATTAAAATTAAGACTCAATATTTTGACACACATATGACAGGAAGTCATATGATGCTGCATTTTGTCAAAATATATGTGTCATATTCATTCACGAATATGGTTATCAAATCTTGATATAAAGTGCAATTAAATCCTGTGCTAAAATTAAACTGTTAATATTATTATTACCGGTTGTTATCTAAAAGAGATAGACGTATGACGACCTTCAGATATATATGTTTTTTTTCATTTTTATTAAAACTAAAGTACTTATTAAAAATTGGTTTTTGTGTAGGTACAAGTGATAAGACCAAAGAGAATGATTCCGGTAAGAAAAATAAACATGTTGAAAATAAATCAATTTTTGACGAGGAAGAAAACGTATCGTCATGCGAACCAGTAGAGACTGATGAGCCTATAGCTCTTGACAAGGAAGAAAAAATATTGTCATGCGAACCAATAGAGACTGATGAACCTATAATTTGGGTATTTATTAGGGTGGGTCGAAAAAAATTTTTTTTTTTATTTTAACTTGTAATACCGCACAAAATACTTCATTTGGCGTCAGAATAACGTATGTATGGCCTCAGCCCGATCGGACAATATTTTGAGGTTCCGTAATGCATTTACATGCTAAAAACCGAAATCTTGGATATTTTCTCGGCCAAAAAATTTTTCCAACATGGAAAGTAACCGAAACAGAATTTAAATCGAAGCTTGACCTTCGTAACATACGGGGCGACTGTAAAAAGAAAAGTTCCTGATGTGTTCTTTTCTACAGGTTGGTCTAAGTGCTTAAATAGCTTTGTTTTTTGTCTTGGGTCGCCTGCAAAATCCATGAAAATTTTTGTATCGAGCTGAAAATCGTAGGGGAACTACCCATAGGGTTAATTTATCAAATTAACACGATTTTTTTAAATCCGAATTTTTCCGGCAAAATGGCGGCATAAAACATTGATTTAAAGAGCTAAAATTTTAAAAATTTAAGTTTTTTGATGAATAATTCTGCTAAAACGGTACCAGAATTTTTTTTTCTGTTTTTTCTACTTCCGGCGATCAAAACAAGTGTGTTTAAATGTTCTTCAAATCATTTTTTTAATCTCTCGAAATATTTTACAAATATTTAAAAAATGATTGAAGAACATTAAACACACTTGTTTTGATCGCCGGAAGTAGAAAAACAGAAAAAAAAATTCTGGTACCGTTTTAGCAGAATTATTCATCAAAAAACTTAAATTTTTAAAATTTTAGCTCTTAAAATCAATGTTTTAATGCCGCCATTTTGCCGGAAAATTCGGATTTAAAAAAATCGTGTTAAATTTGATAAATTAACCCTATGGGTAGTTCCCCTACGATTTTCAGCTCGATACAAAAATTTTCATGGATTTTGCAGGCGACCCAAGACAAAAAACAAAGCTATTTAAGCACTTAGACCAACCTGTAGAAAAGAACACATCAGGAACTTTTCTTTTTACAGTCGCCCCGTATGTTACGAAGGTCAAGCTTCGATTTAAATTCTGTTTCGGTTACTTTCCATGTTGGAAAAATTTTTTGGCCGAGAAAATATCCAAGATTTCGGTTTTTAGCATGTAAATGCATTACGGAACCTCAAAATATTGTCCGATCGGGCTGAGGCCATACATACGTTATTCTGACGCCAAATGAAGTATTTTGTGCGGTATTACAAGTTAAAATAAAAAAAAAAATTTTTTTCGACCCACCCTAGTATTTATAGCAATTTAATTTTGTTTTAATATCAGGCCTACTAAATTTCGTAATGACTAATAAATTTTTTTTATTTTTTCAGACTACAAATCCCATATATAAACAACCGATTAAAGAATACAAAAACCCAATTTACCGTAAAAATATTATTTAAAATATTAGTCATAAGTTGTGAAATTTGTAAAAAAAAATTTTAAAATTGTAAATTAAACTAAAATAAAATATACCAAATTACAATTTGTTTTAAGTCTAACCTTAAATAATATTTTTACCAATTTACAGTTGACAAAATATTGGACAAATTAACGGGAACTGACACTAGCGCAGTTATCTATAATTTTTATCTCAAACCTTAGAGTTAACACTTTAACTGTATGAAATCCACTTATATAAGGCTTATTTTAAAAATATAGAATAAAAATATTTATTAAAATTTTAATTGATCAGTCAAAAAAATAATATTTTTCTGAGAGTTTCTAGTACGGAACTTTAAAAAACGATGGGTTCTCTCCCCAGGACTAAAAGGGTCGTCCATAAACCACGTTAGCATTATTTTGGCAATTTTTGACCCCCTCCCCCCGTTGGCAGCAAAGGTTAGCATTTCAGGACCACCCCCCCTGCTAAAATTACGTTAAATTTCGGTTACTCCCCTTTGATTTTTTTTTTAAAAATTAACATTAAAAAAATATGAAATTTTTCGAAACTTAAATTTCACAAAGAAAAGTTTTTTTTTTTTTTAATCAGTTAGGTTACATAATTTAAAAATTTAAATTATTTTCATTTTTTCAATTTTATTAAGAGACAAATGCTAGCGTTAGATATATAAAACTCCTTACCCCCCTAACGCGCTAACGTGGTTTACGGACGACCCCAAAGCTGCTAACTTTAAGTACAGCCTATGAAATAAAAAGCTGAGGGGTCGGGTGTCGAATGACTAATTTAATGATATAGACCATGCTGAACGATATTTTCATTAATTAAGGACTTGGACTAAACTAATACTTAAGAAGCTTAGACTATGCACATCATATTAAAAGAATCCTTTTCCGGTAATCGCTATCGGGTCCTGAAAGTCACTATTAATTCGAATAATAAAAATAATTTCTCATTACTAATGGAGTGCTTAAGTGCAGTACTGACTCCGTTGCCGAGTTAACGATCGTTGAGGGATGATCATTCCAGGAAGAAAAAGTAATATGATGTCGCATGTTTTGTAAAAATTCTCGACCACAAAAATAATACAGAAAAAAGTATTTTTCCTACATGCGTAATGAAAAAATAATTTTTCATGATAAAAACTTAAAAAATAAATTGGCTTAATTTATGGTCGTTACATCATTCCTGTACATCGATTTCCCTTTCGAAGAACAATGCTCACGATAACAAGGCATCCGTTTTTTTTTTTTTCTCGCACTTTTTGACCTAATTTTATGCTAAAGCTAATGTTCCATCAATTAAAAATCTTAGCATTAATTAAATCATCGCCGGCATAATTTCTAGGTTGATTTAAATGGATTGCGAAAACTTTTAACAAATCACCATAGCCATAAAAAAATTAATTAAAAAATAATAAATTATAATTTGTCATCTTTCCTCGATGCATGGGCAAAAAAAAAAAAGGATAGGCGGAGAGGCTCTGCAAAAACAAAAAATAAATTATTTTTATTAAAATATATTGTAAAAAAAAAAAAAAAACGAAGGTCACATCCGCACGGAACTTGAACCCAAGACAAGGAGGCGGTGTCGCAATTATTCCTTCATAGTTCAGGAAAGAAAGTTCAAACCTATGTTAGGTATTTTAGGCTTAATTATTTTAATTAACAATGGGAATGTGTATCAGTATCATCTTGTTTTTGTTTCTGCAAAACGTTTCTTGATTTTGTGTTTATCTTTTTTTTAATCCTTTTTGTTCTTCTTATTGTTTAATTATTCATATATTCATATATTTATTTATTTATGTAAAAAAAGAGAAGTATTTTATGGGCGGAAATGAAAAAAAAATTTTTTAAATCTTCTCATTCGTTTATTTTGTATGACAGTAGTTTGTGTTTTTACCTAAATTTTACTGTTTATGGACCGGACAGGACCATTAAAAAAGTAATATAGTATGACCCTTTAAAAAGTAGTGGCGTCGCTGCCAATATTGGAGGGAGGGGGAGCGAGGAAAAAATGTTGACTTAAAAGATTTTTAGTAATTTAAAATTATGTAGAAAATACTAGGGAGGGTGGTTAAATTCAACGTTGGAGGGGCAACTGCCCCTAACGATAACCCCCTCCAAAAGTGGTATATCCCCCGCCAAAATTGGCCTAGCGACGCCAATGTGTTGAACGTAAAGAATATGCGATAGAAAAAAAAGAATCTGAGACTTTGTTCTGTTCACAATAAACTTTTCTTTGACCCCCCCACCCCCCTTTAGCTTAAGTAAGATTTTCGCTGACCCCCCTTTTTTTTCTTTACCGCCAATTTAAAAAATGTCTTACAAAATTTTAAAAAAAAAAATCGATATTTTAGATTTAACCTACAATTTTTATTTTTATTTTTTTTTATTTTTTTAAGAGAGAAGGTGGCAAATAGATGAGTGACCATTTTTTATATTAATTTAAAAAGTTTTTTGAACAGTAAATAATAATAAAAATTCTTACGTAAGATTTTCCATACCGCCCCCCCACTCCGCCATGTAAGAAATCATAAGAATTTCTTGCACCCTTCCCCCCCCCTCCACCTCCTTCGTTTCTTACGTAATACGTAAACGCTCCCATTGTCGTACCTTTGATCTACAACTATCTCTATTTAAACGTTTTAGTTCGGGATATAATCAGCAATCAGCATAATAGCGACTTGCTATAATCTGGCGCTAAGTCATTTTTTTGCTTTCCCAATAAACAGTACCCATGCTCCTTTTCTGCAAAAAAAAAAAAAAAAAAAAAAAAAAAAAATTCTATTTTACGCTTTGCCTCCGGACATATACTTAAATGTGTACGTCCTTAGGAAAACCTTCAGTTAAAAAATTTAGTTTGTAAACAAAGTGTTTTTTTTAAATAAATTAATTCGCACAACAGCGCCGGCTTTACAGGTTTCGGCACCCTGTTCAAAAAGTTTTTTTAGCGCCCTGCTTCAGTTTTTTTTTTTTTTTTTTACAACCCTCCCCAGCGCCAGGAAAACGATTCTTTTTTTTTTTTTCTAATGATAGTCATCTTTTTTAATCCTTTTTTCCTTAATAATGAACGGTAAATTGGTATTTTTTCCTTTTATTTTTCTTCATATTTGTGCCCTAAAATTAGGATAGTATTATTAGTAGGCACGGAAAGCACATGACTAAAGCCGCCGCTGTTGCGCAACCATCTGGGGGATGGGAAGTTTTCATAAGGATTTACACATATGAATACATTTATTAACTAAGTGAAAAAATATTTCGAGACTGCCCTTTTTTTCGGAATCATATTCCAGAGTTCACTATGCCCATTGTTGACTTCCAGAGCGAAAGGGTTAAAAAAAATTCCTTTTTTTTTTTTTTTTTTTCGGCATAATCAGGACATGAAGCCCTATGATCCGGCGCCTACCTTTACCAAGTTCGGTTTCTGGTGTAAGATTTAGGCGTTACTACGTCATACCCCTTAATGTATCGAGTGAGACGGGGCACTCATATCGCAAAGGTATTTTACGAATGAGCGGGACCTACTTTATTTAGTACAGGGAATCCGAACCGTGTGACACATCGGTCTTCTTCACATGATACAGACATGAGTATCAGAGGTGAATGCTGGCGGAAAAAAATCCTGACTCAAATCAGGTTCGAACCAAGACTCCACACGATCATTCGTTTCGGAGTCAAGCGCGCTCGCCACTCAGCCGACGTCGTGAAAAAATTACTCCTTTCGAAATTTTTTTTCTTTTTTTTTTTTTTTTTGCTATTGCAGGAACTTTTTTAAATGAAATGCCAATAATACTATGCAAAACCAACAAGTCTGAGAAAGTAAAATTATTCATTTCAATTTAATGATAAATATCTCTATCATTTCTTACGAGCGAATATCAAATTAATTAAAACAATAATACAATATAATATAATATAAATTAACTTCGAGAAATCTCAGTTCTATTATGCTACCGTATATTTTTATTACAGTTCAATACATCCTTTTTACAACTTCCAAATATTAATATATTCATTGCATAACATTAAAATTTATCAGTTATCGTTTTTTTAACAAATTAAGCACGGCTTATCACTTTCTCGAATTCGGCTGAATCATTGTCCCGTAATTGTTATGGTCGTGCTGTCATCTGCTATTAAGAAAAAAAAATGTTACATTTTAGTAATCTCCGTACGGCTCTTCACAGCCTACAATTCTAATTGTATGTGACAGTAATGACCGTTTGTTCGACTTAAAGAGTTCAATAATAAGTGAAAGGGATGATTTTTTTTCTGAATGAATATTATGTAGGGTATTACTAACGTATTCGTTAACCTATTTTTAATTCTATTAAACTTTTGTCATTTATTTATTGAAATCTTATGGAACGCCCATGGGCGCGTCGGGTTTTGGAAAAAAGACTTTTTTTTTCGATTCCCACAAGATATTATCAAAATGCTCTCGAATTAATTTTACAAATCAGAATCGCGAACAATGCAAATCGAACCCACAAATAAGAAGAACAAGAGTTCTTAAAGAATGTTTCTTTAAAAGTGGGTCAATTAAATTTAAGTATTATATAAAAATTTAAGATGATTCTTTTCGGGTTTAAATTATTATGATAAGTTGTCTTTTTAAAATGATCTTCATTTTTTTTTTTTTTACTTTCACTCTCTTTCGGAACTTCACGGTTTATTTGATATTTTTTGAAAACAATGAAATTCTTTTGCATAATTATTTCTCGAATTTAAGGAAACGCATGTGCGAACAACTGATCAAAAAATGTAATTATTTTAGAAACGACATGTTTGGAATTTTTTTTTTTTTTTTTGGTTATATATAAGCTTATGGGACTCTTTTTTTGTTTCTTCGAAAATTTCGTTTCATTTTCAAAGGGTGACATCAAAATGTTTTTTGATAATTACCAGGAAATGATCCGAAAAGATTAAATTTCCTTTTTATGGAGTTAGCTTACTCATTGCAAGCCCCTCAGGATCCAGATTTAATGTAGAATTTTAAGAAATTCTTCCCTTTAAAGTTCTTTTCTTGGAACAACGAAAAACTAAGAAGAACTTTTAAGTCATTTATATAAAGCAATTAGGCTGTATTATTTCAGTTTGAAAAGTTAATTGTACCAATTTGCCTTTTCTATTTGCTTATAAAACTTCCTCTTCGCGGAAATCTTTAAATAAGGACAGCAGAAAACCGAGTTGGAGTCTCTCTGTTTCAAGGGGTGTTATATTTTGGGGGTATATTTGACATTTGAACCTGTTCTACTACCAGCGATTTCCAATAAAAAGTGTAGAAAAAACTTCACAAGAAGAGTTGAAAAAACAGATTTTATATTTGTATAGCAAAAATACTATATGTGGAAAATACGAAGAGCAACAAAAGGGGCAGTAAAAAAATGGCTCGTGTCTAGTGTTTAGTTAAAATTTTATTTCCAGGGAAATTTCATTTCAGATTTTTCTTGGGGAGAGCAAAGATGTCATTGTGCGGAAAGGGAAACCTCAGCTTTAGGGGAGGGGAGGGGGGAGTGAAGCAAAAAATATGGTTCCTGTACTTATTATATGAAAGCAAAACAATTTTTAGGAAGGGCAAAAAATATGAGGGGGCAAGAACCCCGAAGACCCCGAAATCACGTCTTTGTTTAGTTCTTTTTAGTTAAGCTGTTTTCGGTCAGGGAACGTTTAAGTATTACGTAAGACGTTTTTCGGGTTTTTAGACCCCCTCCTTCCCTTTCGTAAGAATTAGTAAGATTTCTTTGACCCCCCCCTTTTTTTTGTAGCGCCAATTTTAAATTGGAGTAAAATTTTTCTCAAATCTAGATTGAGTTCATTTCTTTTTACTGTAAGAAAATTATAACAGAAAATTCAGTGTTATATTGTAGAGAATGCTGAATGCATCAAAAAATCAATATTTATTTTTCAAAAATTAGTGTAAAAAAATTTCAATTTTTCTCAATATTCAAAGAAAAAGGAAACTAATTAATTTTTTGAAATTAAAAAAAAATTCTGAACAAAAAATTATAATAGAAATTCTTATGTAAGATTTGCCAAACTCCCCCCCTCCCCCATGTAAGAAATCGTAAAAATATTGAGTACCCCCTCCCTCCCCCCCCCCCCATTCCGGTCTTACGTAATACTTGAATTCTCCCTCACTAGTTTACTGGACAAGGGGTAGTCCATAAACCACGTTGGGGGGGGGGGAGGGGGGAGGTATTCAAAATTCTAACTTTTGCTTACAAGGGGGGGAGGGCTTTTACATATCTAATGTTAGCATTTGTCTCATGTAATAAAGGTGCAAAAATGAAAATAATTTAAATTTTTAAAATTATGTAACCTAACTCACTTTTTAAAAAAAACTTTTAATTTTACCCACGCATTTGCTTTAAGTTAAAAAAAAAAAAATTTCTTTGCAAGTTTCGAAGAATTTAATATTTTTTTAATTTTTAACATTATCTCTAAAAAAAAATTATTTTTGGGGGGGTCTCGGAATGCTAACCTTTGCTAAAAAGGGGGAGAAGGTCAAAAATGGCCAAAATAATGCTAACGTAATTTATGGACGACCCCCAATGGCAACCGAAAGGTTTGCATAGGAGCCACCTAACTTTCGTTTGGACGTCAAATGGAATCCTAATTTTTACAAGCTACTAGCAGCCATCCTTCTAGTGACAGTGTAAGTTGGGAGTTGCCAATTTCCACAAAAAAAAACTTCTCACAGCCCTCATATTTCGAAATTAGCGATGAAAATATAAGAATAATAATAATCTCTGAAAATTCTTTTTATAGGATTACAAAATTCTATAACCTCAGGGCAGACTTCAATGCATCCCGAAAAGAAAATCATCCATTAACTCAAATAAAATAAATGATCATCCTCTTTTACTATGCCCTTCATTTAACTTCGTATGTCCTTTAACGTAAATTCCTCAAATTTCATCGTTTTTTTTTGTTGATTTCGAAATTCACAACTATATGTATCAATTTAGGGAAATTATCGTATAATAAGAAAGATTAAGTTCATAATCCATTTCCTTTTTTATCTTTACAACGTCAAATGTCAGACTTCCTTAAATTAATTCGTTTTCTCCGATATTTTCTTTTCTCTAATCCCTACATGATTTGTATAAAACAACGTCCAAAACTTGAAAAGCCTTATAAATTGTCTGAGCGTGCAACCGAAAAACGACCTAAACATTCCAATGAATTATTTCAAGGCAACACACAAAAGAGATGTTTTCATTATTTATTTTCATTCTATAAAAACTATTGCGATATAGTTAAATAAACATTAACATTATATTTTGATATCAAGGTACCCGAAGGAACGCATTTCCGAAAATTGTTAAGGATGACCTTAGGAAAATTTAACCATAAGTTTTAAAATAATTGAAATGATTATTGTGTAATGAGGTGGTTAATTTTATAATACAAAATATAAAATATCAAGCACACCCAAGAAGAATCTAAAATTTTTTTTATTGATTCCTAGCCAAATTTTGCGTTCAATGTAATTAAATATCAGTATATGTAAAAAAAAAGAAAAAAACGATGGGCGAGAAAAACGTGCTGCGAATACAAGCTGGACCCTCATTAAACGGAATGGTATTATCAGTAACGACAACCGACCGATGTAATAATCCCTCATCTTTCACGTAGAAAGTAATCACGCTTACGCGCCGCCGCAAAAACATTTTAAATGCTGAATTTGCAATATCAGTCTCCTGCAATTTTTTTTTCTTTTTTTCACGAAGGTGGGAGTTGGGTGCTAAGAATTCGGTTTGGATGATAGCAAGTACCTGGCCTATTCTTTCTCCTTACTCTATGCGCACTGACAATAGTGGGAGTTCAATTCTTATCTTCTTTTGATGAGTTAACTAATTCGTAATTTTTAATGAATTATACTGTATCTGTTTCTTCCTGCCGGTTATTGTTACAGCACAGACTTGAATAAGAATTTTTTGTTTTCTTGGTTTTTTTTTTTTTTCGAATTCGGGATGTGGTGTAATGACGGGCATTATAGACATTTCGGATTATCGTTTAAAAAAAGTAAAAGGTGATTTGTGAATGCGACTTAGTAAATATTTCGCTCTTGTTTTGGATTTTTCTAAGAAAATGCGAGTGGACGATCGAATCGGAATAAACTTAGGATGGTGAAGAAATGTGTAAAACGGTGTCAGCTTAGTTACCAATATGAAGTTTTTCCCCATTATTTTACAGGGGTTTAGGTTTTTGGAAATTCTTTTGATGATGGCTGTAATTTTTATTAATATAGGTAAGAGGTGTTGGCTTTAATTTTCATTTAGGTTTTTAATAGCTAAAATATGATTTGATCTAAAGGTCAATCATGTTTCAAATAGGAAATCATTTTTTTAAACCAATTAGAAATAGTCGGCATTGTTGTTATATTTAGATGCATTACTTCTTGAATTTTCAGTTTACAGTTTGAGAATTTCCTATTTGCGCTTTCTCTGATACATATTTTAAAACCTCAATCAGGGGCCATTAATAAGGAAATCTGTCATAACTTTTCAAAACATTTGTTCAGCTTTTTTATAATTTAGGAGTGCACAGTAAAACTTAACATATTTTGAAGTACATATTTGAAGTACAATTTTTGCATCAGAAATGTACTGATGCAAATTTTGAAATGACCCCCTAAGCTCTTAAAATATTTTTTCTTTCTTAATTTTAGTCCCTAATAAAAGTTTTGAGCTTTACCTATTTTTTTAATTTTTTATTTCCGTATTTTTTTTTAAAGTGTAAATAAACCATATCAGATTAATTAGAATAATATAAAGGGTGGAGCTCCCAAATAGTAACTAACCCTAGTTTCTTATTCTATTAGTCTCCCTATAAAAAGTTCATTTATTTAGTTTTCTGCAGTTTTATGTCCTCATGTTTAGTAGAAATTAACATGTGTAACACAACATGAAATAAACGGAAGAAAATTCGGTTATTACCAAATTTACAGCATCTCTTTATAAGCTTGATTAACCTTTCACCGCGATCGCAGTTGCAGATGCCGTATAAAGACAGTTATGATGATGCACACGATCGCGTCGTAAAAAAAAATAATTATTGTGGTTCAAGTTTAATAGGTCTTTGCTATTCCACCTGTTTAAATAAGTAATGGTAATATGCCAGCAAAAAAGAACCGAAAGAAAAAAGTACGAGTGCTTCTTTCCTTTTGTAAATTAAAAAATTAACCGTAGCAACCTATATAATCAAAATAATACATATCATGATTAGGTTATGAAATAACTATACTACCGACGCCTATTTCAAAATGTCATCATCATAAAATTTAATAGGTAAAATAAATAATGAAATAACAATTGAAAGAAGGAAGTCCATCGCAAGAGTGATGGATAATAAAATGTACTATTTTTTTTTCTAAACGAAAATTTCAAGTCCAAAACTCATTCTCGCGTTAGCTTCAAAAGAAAAAAAAGACGACTCATATTGACACATTTAACATTGCGATATTTGAAAAAATAAAGGAAAGTTTGATGTTTGATGTTTGATTTTAAATAATCAATTTCAGGGTTTTAACCGTAGCTAAGCAAACTTGCACAAGGTCACAATACCTAAAAAAAAAAAAAAAAAAAAAAAAAAAAAAAAAATTCATCTCGACAATTTAATCCTTTAAATCGATAATTCCGTCGCTTTTAACGGAAATAAAACGGAACCGGATGTTCAAGCTTTGTTGATGTAATGATCAAATTTTTTTTTTTTTCTTGAATCAAACCGTTTAGTGGTTTCTCTCAGAATTGTTTCATTTTTTTTTCTTTCTTGAATTAAAATAAAAGGAATATTTATTATCATATATCAGGCATGAATAATAAATAATAAGTATGGATGCATGTACGAAAAAAAAATTGAAATCAAGGTCTTAGGTGATGGGATTTTTAGAAAAAAATCTTCTGCTGTTTCCGTAAGTTGTTATGCATTTGAATCCGTGAAAAGTCAAGATATTTGTAACAAATCGTGCGCATCTAAAAAACGATTTCTCTGTTAAATGATCTAGGTTATGCAACAGTAAATGACCAAATTTAAACACACACATACATACACATATAAGCAAAAGAAATAATCGTGACTTTCGAACAGCTATCCTATTGTTTTAACGAAATTTCTTCTTTGTCATTTTACATCAAAATGTGATATTTTAACTACTTTTGAGAGTGATTAAAAAGAGTCATGGTCATTCCTTAGCCAGTCAGTGTTAAGAAGTCGTTAGATAATTTATTGATTTTTTTTTCTTCCGTAGAGTAAATATTACCGTTTAATGCATGATTTGCTGCAAAGGTATAAAGATGTTAGATTAATTCAATATTTTTTTTCGCCGGATGCGCAAAAAATAAGATATTTAGAGCAGTCGGAATACTTCCTTTTAACTTTAGCAGCACAGTAGCAGTGACGCTGTTAGTAGTAAAAATGTATTCGATGAAACAATTTTTTAATTTGCATTATAGGGTGTCTGGCTTTCATATTTCCATCAGAAATAACCATCAGATTTACGTAATAGAACCCCCATAATTATCACGGCAAAAAAAAAAAAAAAAAAAAAAAAATCTTTTTTCTAACTCTACCAATTTTATCATACAACAAAATTTTTAAATGTCAATAAAGGGACGGGCAATTCCGTTGTAAATATTAAAAAAGAAAAAAAAATCTCACACATTTTCTTTTAATTTAGTTTCCTCGGCATTAAAATTTAATTTATATATTAAAGAAAGTCGTTTGTAAGCATTAAAATTTGCTCGCGGTTTCGATTCGAAAATTTTAAATAACTTTTTAATTCATACATTTTGCTTGCCCCATCTCATAAACTTATATGCTGTTGGAAAATTTATAAGAAGACAAAAATTGTCTAACATTTAATTATTTGCATCTATTCTTTGTAAATTCGCACTGGAATTTTATTTTTATCGCTTCAATTTTCTTTTTTTTTTTTTTAAGCGACTACATGCTATGGAAGTATCCTTTGTTATTCAATATTAAATACATTGTTGTAACTCTTTTTACAGTTTGTAACCTTTTAGACAATTTTTTTTCCTCCAGTGATTATAGCGCTATGGATGTTTTTTTAAACTTTTAGAAAAAAAATGTACTTTACAACTTCAAAACATAACCAAAGAGAACCCACTCGCTTATTCCATTGATTCACAAAGCTTTATGCAAAATGTTAATGCAAGCGATCCCCCTAATCCCACCAAAACGCGAAATGCGTATCTTATATTGACCCATAAAATTCAAGTTGACAATTAAATAATTAATTAATTAATTTAATTAATTAATGGATTAATTAATCAATCGATTATCATTTCTTGAATCTCTGAGGGAAAGGCGTACGAATCGCCTCTTCATTGAAATGCACAGACTACGGTTGATCATGGAAATGTGCCAACTGTAATAATAACCTTTGCTATGAATGTCAGAAATGTGATAAGATGCCAAAGGATATTAAATAGCCTTATTTGAGGCGCTCTTTAGATAAAGATGTATCATGTATCGAATTTTTCTGTGACTTGGGATTACAATGTACCTGATAAAATTTGCGAGCTTCACAGCGGGAATTCGAAGGGAATAGTCACAGCAAAAGAAAAAAAAATTTAGATATTAAATGCATTAGTTCTAATGAAGTGGGTTTTACCTATAAATAAGCTTAAAGTTCTTCCGATCATAAAATCAAAACAAAAATAGGTATATTAGGTCAAGATCTGCTGTGTGTCTACAGTCAAGGTTTGCATGTTGAGGGACAATCATACCTTAGTGAGATAATCCACGTAAACTTTATTCTTAAGTTTACACCTGTGAAAGTCAAGGATATTTTAAAAATTTTAAAAAGTGTTCTTAAAATCTAAAAAACTAATCAAAGAATCAAAAATATTCCAGAAAGTAATTGCAGATTCCATTTCAATCGATTCTCTTAAAAAAAATTATAAAACATAATCTATTTAACATACTAAAAAAAAACCTAAAAATGAATTACTCATGCTACATATAAATCATCAAACATAATGCATCTGATCACTCATACTTCACTCATATCTTTATATTTCTCAGTTGTATAATTTTAATTTATTGTAAATAATTATTTTGCAACTATATTGTCTGCCCCTGCACGCAATATCTGCTTAGGGAAGACAATTTTATATATTTCTAACTATCAAAAAAAAAAAAAAACTTTAAAAATGTTATAATAGGAATCATAATGCGATGCATGATTCAGTCTGATCTGTTAGAAATTACTACTTCCTTACCTAGTTCAAATACCTTCCTACCGAATTTTCTGTCTTAACCCCTCTATAGTGAAGGTTAGGGTCCTATGGCCTTAAATAGAGCTTTCCAATAGTTTATAATGTAACCAAACAAGAAGTTAAAAAGTAAAAAGTCGCTAGATCACTAGATTTGGTACAGCTGTTGGGAAAAGATTAAAAAGCATTTATGCTTGAAGGAGAGTTTATGCATAAAGGATAACTTTTAGAGAAAATAGCTGGAAGGCTCAATAGTATTAATGAATATAAAACCATTAAGTAATAAGGTCGAACCAGAGTTTGATGAATAATAATACATTCCTATAAGAATCGGTCAATGGAAGAAAAAGGATAGTCATGTTTTACAATTTGATTGGAATGAAATGAAATCCAATCAAATTTTATATAAAAAAAAATTATAACATTAAAAATAAAATAATGGGTGCTCCTAAGATTTTTTTAAAAGAAGACTTTGTATGTGAAATATGCAGATTCTGATACAAATCAACATGAGGATGCAAATAAAGCTCGTGAGTTTACTTTTTTTTTTTTTTTGTTACAAACGTGAAACTCATTTCCTTAATATTTTTCTTAATACTAATGCTACGTAAACCACAACCTCTTCTCTACAAAATCTGTTACTAATACTTAATTGTTTCGCCTTTTTATGTAAATAAATAACGACAGGCATATCGAGATAAGTTACATCATTGAGAATTGAAAACCGTCCTACTTGACTTTGATGCATGATACAATCATTCAAATGCATGTCGGCGTTCATAGACTGACTGAAGAAAACCCGAAAATGACGAAATCACGTTTTTCTACAGCCCATTCTAAAGCTTGACTACAAGATTCTTTTTTTTTTTTTTTTTTTTTTTTTTTCATCATTAGCAAACATCAAATTTAAGGGCGATTAAATAACATTGTAAGCTTGCAACAAATTCTTTTAGAAGAATGTAAAAGTCATCGTCTTGACACGTAAAGGCCATGTTTCAATATGCATGGATGCATGTGCACAAGTTTATAAATGTGTGACCATAAGACAATCTTTTACAGCTTTTCATTCGCTTAAAATTGTTCTTGGTCAAGATGATCAGTGAGGTGTGCGCCATTATACTTTTGTATTTAGAATCAATAACGTCATCTGACACAAAGATTCTATTAAAAAGACTAAACAGATTAACCTTAAGATGCAAAGTACAAATCAATTATACCAAATGTTATTGTGTAATGATATTGTTTACTCCGTCAACAATAATCTATACTCATTGCAACTTCTTTAATTCCGTTCCATTGCAAAACTTAATCGAAATCGTAAGTAAGTAAATAAATAAACATATTGAGCAAACGAAAGTGTTGAATTGATAATGACCGTTATACAGTTAATGAAAGGAAAAAAGTTAAGTGTCATAGAAGATCTTCACAATAGTGATAAAACCACCATTGAAATGTTACGACTTTCCACCCACATAGAAGGTTACGTAATTCGTCAGGCTTGAACTACTTTCGGCTTCATATCTCACACGCATGCCCGAAAAACTTCAAGAAGAAGGTGTTAATGACAGAAACTCAAAAAAAAAAAAAAAAAAAAAAAACAGGCATAATTGTTAAATGAAAAAGAAGGAAATAAAAAGAAAACGGACACGATCATCGGCATGAAATAATGTCAATTCTTTTATAATTCACCTGTGCTAATAATGAGAGTTCCTGCTCTTTGAAAATGCCACCAACACACCACGATGCATGCGGGACCGTTTATTTAGTGATATGGACCACATCTTTGTTATGTTCCGCGTTCAGATCACCATGTTTACATATCTTTGCTTGTTTAACTTTTAACATTGCCACGACAATTACTTTTCATTTTCATAACTTTCATTTAATAACTTACATTAAAAAGGAAATAAAAAAAACTCAAATTATGCCGCAATTATTCGATTGATTAAAAAACATGAGAATCATCCCTTCTTCGGCGTTAATTACACATTAACGGTTTACTTATGCGTAAATAGGCAATGATTAATTTTTAAATAAAAAACCAAGAACCTTGTGCTAGGGACGGATAACAAGAAAACAGGAAATTCTTCAAGAAATCCGCTGAAATTTTGGTTTTCAGTCGATAAGCCAATAAGGATTCCAAATTCAAAATTTCTTGTCCAAAATTCTTGTTCAAGAATTCTTGTACCATATTTCTTGAATTCTTGAATTCCTTGTTTTCGACATTTCGAATCTTGGCCTTTTGAAAGGCTGAAAAACAAGATTTGAACAATTTCTTGAAAAATGTCTTGTCTTGTCTCATCTTGTAATTCTTGTCTTGTGATACATCCCTATCTTATGCTGCAGCTGTATGGTGCCTAATCAATTGCTCCCTACCGCTATTTTTAAAAAACGGTCAGTTGCACCCAATTAGTCATCAATAATTACTGTCGAAGCTGTAATGGGCTCAGTTTGCTTAAAATAAGAACAAGACCCGTTTTTAGTAAACATCGATTTCAGAAAATACGAAATTGATCCAGATCCAACTTATTTTATTACATTATTAAGAAAATTTATTATTGAATTTTTTGCTAACAATTTTCCTTAATTGTCATATCCGCATATATGAGATGAGATTTACTAGAGTGTATCTAAAATTCTATTGTCAAATGTATCCTTATATTTTGTCTGTCTAGGAAATGCGTTCAAGGTCTGATGGATTTGTATCAAACGTGGTCTTTTAAGCAAATAGGTTGGAATTGTGTTAAAAAAAATTCGCAAACTTAATTTTAATATCATATCAAATAAAAATAAAATAAAATAATATAACATAAAAATGAAACGTATTAAAATATTTCCTACATCTTTTCTCGTTTTAGTAATCGCACCCTACTCTGGCTACCAACTGCAAAAGGTCGTCGATGCTTCCGACGAAATCAAATCACTTTCATCAAACCATCCTCGAAACCATCAGATGGAATCAACTTACGAAGATCTATATCCCAACTACAAATTAAATATGTCGAAAGAAACTCAGGATACCATTTATACAGATATTCTACAAATAATTAAAGCGGCTCAAAAGATTTCCTCAAAAAAAGAAATGAGTCAAAAGAAAAGATTTACCCCGAAAAAAGTTCCTAGTAATGATAGTACAAATACTAATTATAAAATAAGTCAAAATTTAGTATCTCATAGCCATTCGAAATCCCCGAATTCTTATATGAGTGTTTTGAAATCTCGGAATTCATCGAAAAGAGTTGCTGAAAGCTCCAGGAGTCAAAATTCTAGTTCGGCGAAAAAAGAATTAAGTACAAATAAAGCAAATTCTAGCATTGAAAACATGCTTAACAATCCGACTGATAACGAATTTTTGTTGGGATACAGTAGTAACATATTTGGTAGTCATACTGAATACATTGAACATGCGAGTTCAACAAGCAATGTTCCAAGGTAAGGATATTTTTTGCGAGCTTTTAGTAATATACGTTGATAAAAATAACTTATAAAAACAAAATTCGCAGGCACATGGAGCAATTCCCTTCAGGAAAATTAGAAAACACAACTATTATCCATCAATCGCAACGAAAAAAGAGAAGCGTTGTTCATTTGTACAATATGGTCCTTTGTGCGACGGGATGCAACCCTTTGTCATACAAAGGATACGGTTGCTATTGCGGTTTTCTAGGATCAGGATATGTCGTCGATGGTATAGACAGGTAACCAATTTAGACGTTTTGCCCAGAGGAAAAAATTCTGTCAGAACTGACAACACACGATAAATTGTAAATTGCCAACTCAAGGGAGTTACAAAAGTGCCAGAAGATTGCCTGGAACATTTTCTCGTATGTTAGGTCTGCAAAATGCAGTTAGATTTTTTCATTATTTGGAAAATTAAATTGAAGAATGAAGTCAAACAAAAACTAAAATTGCGTATGAAGTCGTGAATTAAGAAACTTTTAGAATCATTAAATCGATTTTTTTTTTTTTTTTTTTTTTTGGAAAAAAAATCCAAATTTCTCTTGGAAAAGAAAGTTCAAAATAGAATGAGGAAAAAAAGGAAAGAAGTTAATTTTTATGTTGTCCATCACAGGGTTGACATTATCGACAATCCCGATAATTAACGTAACCTCTATCAAATAATCTCATTGTTATTTTATTAGAGTTCCAACCACGTTAATTTTTAATTATTTGGTCACTATAAAAATTCTATAATTCTAAAATCAATTCTGTAACATTAATTTGGTAAAATAAAAAACATTTTATCAGTTTCAGTAAAACTTGCCAAGTAGCAATAATTATTTGAAAGTTTTGAAACGCATCACGCAACACAACATAGCACGATAGGAAAATATGTTCGGCAGACAGAAACCAGCTTAAAAAGTTGGTAGGACCGGGAAATTTTTTAAGAGAGATATCTAAATGACTTTGTAATAACTTAAGGCCTATAAGGAAAACACCCCAAACAATTTAATAAGGCGGTCACACCGTTGACTATGAGGACTAAACACTCCATGAAAATGGATAACCCTTTGTAGTCCCTGTCAGTGGTGTGAATCAAATTTTTAAGTAAATACTGGAAGGAATATCAATTTTTGTTAAGACAGATGTCAACTGTGAGAAGTAAAAAAGTAACAAAATAACCATAAATAATCTAAAACTATAGCAAAAATTTTTGTGATAATTTTTTATTATCATATATTCGTTTAAAATTTACTTCCTAACTTTCAGCATTTCATTGCCAATTTACTTTGCCTGAGAAGGCCAAATTTACAAGAAAAATAAAGCAGAATTATTTTTTTTTTTAATCTCCTAGAAATAAGATTTATAATTTTTGAAGTTTAATGTCTCATTTAAGATTTTCAAATAATTAACCACTGACTGCATTGAAAGAAAAAAAACTGAACAGGGATTTTCCAAACAATAATAAATATTAAATAAATACTTTATTAGCGCCTTTCGGCGGCATATAAAGAAGAACAACAATAAATATTACATTTAATATAAACTCACCTAAATAATCTTAGCTATGCAACATGCAAAACTGTTCTGCAACAAGTAGGACATGCACATATACTGCTGTAAGGCAGGATTAAAATAATCACTTTGTATGCACAAGGTTATCTTAATGCAAATTTGCTTTCAGTTGCTGTAAGATGCATGATTGGTGTTATGATACTGCAGGATGTCCCATGTTTCTAGAATATTTTATTCCATACTACTGGAAATGTTATCATCATAGGCCATTATGTGGTAAGCATAAAAAGTAATATTTTCTTCATTTGATAATCTGAAACTTAAAAGTGATGTTAATATCTTTGTCTAAATTAACATTTATTGACTAAAGTAATCTAAATAACCTAAACTTTAATTACCGCTTTTTTTTTAAAGCTCTAGATCATGGTGGATATGGAGGACCGGGATCATGTGCACAACGTTTATGCGAATGCGATAAACAGTTAGCATTATGCTTGCGGCGATACCCTTGTCCCTCAACAAAAGCCATCTGCACTTCTTCACCTTGGCGATTGCTTCAAAACATATTTATGCTATAATTATTAACTTAAATTTCAAGATAAAAATAAACAAAAACAACGAGTGATTGCACTGACGGTGCTTATGTGTTGTGACATTAGTTTATATAAGGCCCCGAAAAAAAAATGTAACTGACATTTGTAAACAAAACGGTGGGAAGTTTTTAACCTAAGTCAAAATTTTTGATCTCATTTTTTATTTTTTTATTTTAGTCCCTTATATAATTATTTTATCAATGCTATAAACTTTCTAATTAAATCATTTTATTTGAGATCTAAAAGGCTTTTTGTTTATAATGGATAATTACAAAGAAAAAAGAAGGCAGGAAGAGAGGGATAAGTTACTGAAGAGTTTGAAAAGTGATGAAGAATTTAAAAAGAAAATTGAAAAAGAAAAAGCTGAAGAGAATTTTCGGAAGAGGAAAGATTTTATGAGGCGTTTACATTATGAAAGGAGAGAGCAGCATTAGATGGAGTTGTTCTTAAGGTATATGACCTTAGATATCGGATTATTAAATACAATACTTATGAAAATTGTTTGTATGCCTAGGCACAAGAAGCTGCTACTTTGTTGAAGAACCAGAAGGAAGAAGAAGAAAGGTTAGCTGCTGAAGCAGAGCTTAAAAGAAGGCAAGAGATAAGGGATGAGAAATTAAGACAGTATGTCAAAGAAAATAGTCATGAATTGAAAGAATTGGAAGCACAGCTAAAAGCAGCATATGTAAATAAAACTTTGGCTGCTCAACTGGCTGAGAAGGAAGCAAATCGAATTGAACAACAGGTAGCATTATAACATTTGAATTCCATTAACTGTAATTAGGTTTAATATTTCTTTCAAACTTTATTGCAGCTGAAAGAGCAAAGAGCCAGAGAACTTATGATAAAAGCATGTGGAACAGAAGAAGAAAACCACATCAAGGATAAGATGGAAGAAAGAAAGCAGAAAGAAAACTTTAGACGTTGTTTGCAAGAACAAATTATTGAGAAAGAAAGACAACGACAAGAAGAATTTATGTCTCACTTAAAAGAAAAGAAATTCTTTGATGATATTATTAAAAAAATTAAAGAAGACGAACACAAGTATGTACAATAATATTTGTAAAAGCATATCCTAATTAAGATTCTTTAATTTTACATTTATTACTTATTTTAAATTTTGCATAATGCATAATTCATATTATGTTTTTTTTTACACAGAGCTTTGGAGGAGAAGAAACTGATGCAGAAGAAACTGCAGGAAGAAATGGAACAATTCCAAAAAGCAAGAGAAGAATGGAAAGTTAGAGAAAAAATTTTAATGGAAGAAGAAAACAAGCTCTTAAGTGAATTTACTACTAGAAAATTTGTTGACACCAAAAAGGAAGAAGAAAAGAAAGCACATGAGGCGCTTGTGCAAAAAATTTCTGAGCAGATATCAAAAGAAATTCTAGAACAAAAGGTAGTTTTTTTTTTTTTTTTTTTAATTACAATTACCATTTTTTAATTTACTGATTTTATTTTTTAGCAAATGAAAGAAGAAAAAGAGGAAATGATCAATACATTAATAGCAAATGAAATGGAAGAAAGAGAAATTTTGAAAGCTCAGAAAGAAATGGAAGACGAAATGGCTAGAAGATATGAAGCCAGAGCTACTTTCCTTAAAGTATTAACAGAACAAAATCAAAAGAAAAAAGAACAGAAAGAAATGGATGCCATGTTTGTACAACATTTGAGAGCTAATATTGAAGAAGAAGAAAAGAAAGAAAAGGAAAGAGAAATAGAAAAAAGGAAGTTAAGAATACATGATAGAAAATATAATGAGCAAGTGATGCTTCAAGCCATGCAAAGAAAAGCTGAAAGTTTGAAATTAGTCCAGCTAATGAAAAAAGTCGAAGATGAGGAGGAAGAGCGTAAAGCTAAAATGATTGAAGAAGAGAGAATACGCATATTAAAACAGCATGCTCCTCACCTGTTAGGATATATACCAAAAGGTTGTTTAAGGCAAAGCGACTTAGAAATTTTAGGAATTACTAGTAATATTCCTCTTCCAGAAGGATTTCCCAATGTTAACCTTTCAAAAAACACGTAATAATATACTTTTAAAATTTTTAAACTCATTTCAGTATTAGAAAATTTTTTTGAATTTAATCTGTGATGTATAAATAACTTGATGGTTTAAAATTTTTAGTTGTTCATTGTATAAATCTTTTTAAAAGAAATTAGTTTGCGATTAGGTGTCTTAATTGATTACGATTGATAGAAATGATTTCGATGAAATTGAAACATTTTGACGTTGGCATAAGAGTGTTTGAGACTGTTTAACCTTTATCATATTAGATTTTTTTGTCCGTTGTTTTTTATGTTACCTGTTAAAGCAGTAGTCATTAAGCAATTAAGTCAGTTTAATGAATAATGAGTTAAGTAAAAGCACAATTAAAGCACAATTAATTTTAAACGATTTAATAGAATGGGGTCGTATTTCTGTTCATACTTTTATATTTGAGAAGCATTTTTATTATCTTGTAAGAATAAAAATCAGTTTGTAATATGCCATTAAAAATTCGTCTATTTTTTAAAAATTAAAACAGTGTCACATTCAACAAATTGTAATTCCATTATTTTTAAAATCAACCGACCAGCAGATAATAGCAAAAAAAAAAAATTCAACATCTTTGGCACGACGTTTTGGCTGTCGGCATTTTGATCTAATCGAATATGTCCTAAGGATTTTGATCTTCTGAAATATGACCTAAAATAATGACCTATTAATAAAATGTCCGAAAATATAAAAATAAATTAAAATGACCTATTAAGTGTCATAATGTCCGAAAACAATAAATGGTTCAAGGCGAAATTAATCAGATACAAATCCATTAGGATTGCAAATAACAAGCTAGGTATATACTCCAAAATACTAAAAATTACTAAAGATATATAAAATTATAAACGTTTATGGATTTTTTTTTGGGCGACCAACCGGCCTTTTGGGTTCATTGCTTTTACATCTATTTAAAGGAGGCCGACCTACACGCCCTTTCGCACAGGGGACCGTTGAACTCGAAGTTGAGGTAGATTACTGGAAGGTTGAGGTAAAAGATTTCGAACCGGACGGGGATCATGAAAGGGCTGCTCTTGCTCCACAGGTGAAGGGCTGTGATTTTTAGGCTGAACTTCAGCAAAGTGATCGGGCATGCGAAATTCGTAGTTATTAACCCTACTTAAACGATAATCACCGAAAAAATCGAAGTGAAATTCGTTATTATAAGCCGGAGGCTGAACATTTAAGCCCCGTGTCGACGGAAGTATCGCTACATATGATGATGAAGAAGCTTGACTGAAATAACCACCTTGCAGAGATAGAACCTCAGTTTCCCTTTCTATAGGTAAAAGATGACTGTTGGAGTTTTCCAATGTAGCACCACAGGACCATTGATCCGCTGAAGAAGCATATGTAGCGATACTTCCGTCGACACGGGGCTTAAATGTTCAGCCTCCGGCTTAAAATAACGAATTTCACTTCGATTTTTTCGGTGATTATCGTTTAAGTAGGGTTAATAACTACGAATTTCCCATGCCCGATCACTTTGCTGAAGTTCAGCCTAAAAATCATAGCCCTTCAACTGTGGAGTAAGAGCAGCCCTTTCATGATCCCCGTCCGGTTCGATCGAAATCTTTTACCTCAACCTTCCAGTAATCTACCTCAACTTCGAGTTCAACGGTCCCCTGTGCGAAAGGGCGTGTAGGTCGGCCTCCTTTAAATAGATGTAAAAGCAATGAACCCAAAAGGCCGGTTTTTCGCCCAAAAAAAAATCCATAAATGTTTATAATTTTATATATCTTTAGTAATTTTTAGTCTTTTGGAGTATATACCTAGCTTGTTATTTGCAATCCTAATGGATTTGTATCTGATTAATTTCGCCTAGAACCAAATTTATTGTTTTCGGACATTATGACACTTAATAGGTCATTTTAATTTATTTTTATATTTTCGGAAATTTTATTAATAGGTCATTATTTTAGGTCATATTTCAGTAGGTCAAAATCGTTAGGACATATTCAAGTAGATATTACAGCTAACAATCGACGTTTTTCTTTTTTTAATATTTGACATTTTTCCTGGTTAATTTTCATATCACAAATTAAATTTTATAACAAATCGAAAATAAGGAAAGAAAATTAAATTACTTGAGATTGCAAAAATTATCAATTGAAATAAAAGTTTGATAGAATTAATCGAAAATTAGCAACACTTAAACAAGTTAAGCAGAATAGTTACATGTATTAAAAAAAATATGTAACAGACTAATAACAGGACTAGGGATGAAACATTACATTAACAAAGATGGTCACAGGACTTAAGATGTTTGGTTCTCTGAACCATTTTATGCTTTTTGCTAAAATCAAATATTAAACTTAATATGCAATATTCAATCTTTAAAAAAATGTTCTGTTTTCTAAATACGTTTAAAGCGACAGCTCTAATACTTCTTTTACAATCCAAAAGTTCTTATATTAGTAAAAAGCATAAAATAGAAGTTACTGATATTTGAGTAACCATTTTTCTAAAAATCCTGGATTACTACAACCAAACAAAAAAACAAATAAGATGGGCCTAATTCATTATTTTATGAAATCCCATTTAAATCAACGTGTCTTCATCCTGAGTTTCAAATAACATCATTAAAGAATGCTGAGATGAACTACTTCTAGCTAATACAGCTGTTTCATCACCTCCATTGCTAGTTAATGATGAGTCTGGTGATGTAGTTGCTGGTACAGATGACGGCCTCATGAGAGTCGGACTTTCCATTGTCATAGTTATTAAACTGCACGATTCTCGATAACCTATAAGAAAAATCAATACTGTGGTTTAAACCTATTATTTGAAAAACTTGCAATCGTTTTACCTGAGGTACTAGAAGTTTGAGACACAGCGCTAGTTGTATCTTCGTCTAAAGATAATTCAGCTTTTAATAAATTATTATGCCTATAAGCAGCCCCCGATTGATGTGATGTATGAGACTGGACTACAGGGGACTGAGTAATTACTGCTCGTTCCATTGCACAGTGACTTCCATCGTCGGACCTTTTTCTTTCCATTGCCCCACTGCTTGATTGAGGAACCTTATCTGCTGAAGATACACTGCCTCTGTCAGAAGTAATACTACTCTGAGCACTTCCTGGACGTTTCACACTACTTTCGGGGGACCTGGTTTCTTTATCTTCTAACTTCAATTCTTCTTTCAATAATTTTTCTTTTAATCTAGACTCTCTTAACTGCTCTAAAAATGACTGTTGCGCTTGCGGTGTGACTTGCGTAGGTGTTGCAGGTGTTGAATAACTTTGTTTTTCCGCTTTTCCCGATGTCTAAAAATCAAATTAATTTACAAGTAAGTAATAAACATACAGTTTCTAATTTTTATTTTTCTTTGAACCGTACTTCTATCCTGTCGACTCTACTTTTTCGACTCTTCCTTAGCCTGAAGGTTTTTCTGCTCTGCGCTTTGGATCTCTGTAGTCTAGGCTTATTGTATTTCATTGGATCTTCTGAGCTATCCTCCGCAGGACTACCAGGACTCAAAGGAGTAAGAGAAGTTTCACCTATAATACATTTCAAGAAATTTAAAATTTTTTTTCAAAACATAGGCTCCTAAAAACGTCACAACGTAAACTATGAAAAATATTAGGTATATTGTAATTAATGACATTCAGTTTACCTGAATCGTCTTTCATTTCCACATTGCTGACGAATCGTAATTTGATGCTCGGTTTTCGATGTTGGTCTCTTAAGTCTGAAACTGTTGAAACCAGAGCAATCATGCACCCAACACAATAGGAGGTGAAGGATGCCACTATACCATGCAGCTCCATCTACAACACTCGGTACAATCGCGGACTTATCTTGTACATACAATTAACTAAAGTCTTCGAGATAAATATATCAATGTTTAACGATTTAAAAATAGACTGAAGTAAAAGTTTCCGAATAAGTCCGTTATTGATAAAATTCCACGATACTGAATGCAGAGAGGTCGTGCATTTTGTGCAGAATTTTTAATTTTCAACAGTAATAATCGCTTCTATAACAACTGATAAATTCATAAATTTTCTTTCTGTTTGAATTGCAATTCCTATATAATACTAAACGATTGTTATCGATTTTATTAGTATTTTAATTTCCTGGCACATATAGAGTCTCCCTGCAAAACGACAACGACCTTAACAGACTAACCAACATGTACAAAAATACAGATCATCGCAAACAATGGAACTCATAGCAGTGGCAACAAATAATTATTATCATTGATTGTCTGAAACATTACTTATGATGTTTAATATACGACTTACAGCTGAAAAATATAAAAAGCACAGCAAATAAAGTTTTATCTTGTTAAATGTAAAACGCGGTAACCGATTTTCAAATACAAGAGCAACATGTCGGCAACAGTAAGTCTACTTTCGGGGCCCCAAACAAGTCGCCTTAGCGTGTAATATACTTTACTTACAAAATACGGATAATGAATAGAAATTTTAATTTATAAACGTGTAGTAAATGTTATAATCTGAGCGTTACATCACAATATATTTTGTGCAACCCTTAAATCGAGCTAGTTAAATTTTATGGAGTTGGATTTAGGTAAATGAAGTAAATGAGATGAAATGGCTATGCTCCTATGGTAAGTAGAATTTTGTTAGTTACGGTAATTCTTCATAGTAAATTCTTATTTTAAAATTGGTTAATAGGAGGCAACTACAAAGCTAAAGCTTATTTCTTATTAAACACGAAATATTGCATTGAAAGAAAAAAAATGCTAAGCTTTTAGCCCTTTATGAGTTTGAAAATATAGGTTTTCTTCAAGGGATGAAAGCTGCTTATTCTTGTGATGAGTGTAATCAACCCTTCAAGAACAAGTATAATTTCTGAAGAGTTTGTGTTTTTGGATGTAATCTTAAAGAAATGATGTTTGCTTTTTTGTGAATTATTGTTATGATTGTAACAAAATATTTAAAATTTAGATGCGTTATTGAATAAAAAGATGACTCAGAGTGCCTTTAGCTAGGGTTACCCTTACACCTACATAGAATTAGTTTGCTCTATAGATGTTTAAACTTAAAGATGATCATCATTCATCATTCATTATTATTCATAACAAGGTTTAGCAATTTACTAATTTCGTGTAGTATGAATTAAAATACAAGGTGGAACAATTTTTATGGTGGTGTTTCTGATGTTTACCTTAAAATCACACAACAAAAATTGTTCAATCATGTATAAAGTTATAAAACATTGTTAATCAAACTATGTGGTAGATGCTGCAATACTCTTTAATTTAATTTGTATGGGTAGTAAAATAAGCAATTTATGATTAAACTTCATTATTTTTCATGCAAATATGGTTAAAGAAAAGAATCTTTTTTTAAAATTTGTAGTTTTGAGTCTCAAATAATCTTCTATTTTTCATGGTTTTTTGAATTAGGACTGACAAAATTTTGAGACATCAAAACTAAATATGATAAATAAAAGTCTTACTCTTTTTTAGCTTTTTTGATTGCGCTGAACTTTTTCAGCTTTAAAAATACCTTGTTACTGTTGCCATTAAAATGAAGCACCTTTAAAACAAAACGAACGAACTAAGCAACAAGAGCGCTAGCTTCATTCTAAACAGCTAAATAAAACAGAACTCAAAATATCCTCTATAGCACTAAAAAAACAATGAATACATTAAAAAGAAAAACCACATTAATTAGAACGTGAGTTAGAACTTTTGTGCGACACATTTTGGAAATAAAACTTAAAGTGCTGTATGTAACATGAATAAACCTAACACATAAAAAAATAACAAGGTTGGTATGTGGTAGATATAACTTCTTTTCCCCCCATAAATAATATTCTTGGTTTTCAGTATACCTTTCAAGGTGGTGCTTTTTACAGTTGAACTATCATCTGCCGTTGTAGCTTCATCTGTTACTCTCCTATCTCCCACACTAGATACACTGTTCCTTTGACTTCGAATTAATTTCATTTGGATCTCGCTTGCTAACTGATTTGTTTTTGATGTAAGATCAGATGCACCTAAAAAATTTTGAATTGATAAAAAAGAAGGATAAATACAAGTAGATTTATTTTTAAGATTACCTGAAAAAAGACCTCCAATTAATGACGGGCGATGATGGCGAACATGTCCCACTCCTGAAGCGTCTCCTGATTGTGAATTTGAAGTTAGTTGGTCTCCTCTGGCATCTTCTGTTAAAAGCGAAAAAAGGATTTGATAAAATATTTAGCTTGAAAATCTGAAGTAAAATCGTTTGTATAGACTTGCTGCCGTGCTTAGCGATTTGGGCGTAAGTGTATTTTTGTTTTGAATTGAGTTATTGGTACCTATGGATTCGTCGTAAAATTATCTATCCGTTGGTACATTCCTTTCAAAGCTTTGAAAAAGAAAAAGCTTTGAAAATTTCAAAAAAAATATTATATTACATATGTTTGTTTATGTTTTTTTTAAAAAGCCGTTTTCTCAATGTTTACAAAAAATACACTTACGCCCAAGTCGCTTAGCACGGCAGGACTTGTTCGTTAAAATTAAAAAATGTTAATAATTTTATTTATGGATACCTGTTTTCCCATTCTCTAGTTCTTCTTTCAGTTCTTTGATTTCATGAGCCAAATCTATCAGTAAGGCAGATTTACATTTTGTCACCGGCAAACTATACCCTTTTAGTTTTTCACGAATAATAAATTGCATATGTCGTTGCTGGTCGCTTAATGGTGGAGAATTTACCTAAAAATTAAATTCGAATTTATTAAGTAGCTTTTTTCAAATAAATCATCAATTTATTTGTAATGTACCTTTTGATTTATAAATGGCAGTAACAAAACAAATAAAGGGGTTCTTTGTGATGCCACAAAATCAAGAAATTTCCAAAAAACGGTCTCCAGTTCTAGAATTCGTCCAACTTCTTTGACCGTCCGCGCTATTCTAGGCCAGTCGTTCGTTAGTTCACTTTCAAAACATACAATTATAATCTTGAGGGCTGAAACAAATCAATAAGTCAAAAATCTGAAACCAGTTAACGAATTTTAGAAAACGTTAATATTTACCCAAAAATGAGACTTGATACGTTGATTGCGGTAGTCTTACTGGTTTCTTTGCTTCCCTGCCAAAAGCCAAACTGCCTGATCTCATCTCCGATAGTGACTTGATATTTTGGGCGGTGAGAGTTGCCGGAGGGCACATTGCATGAAGAACAACTGTGAGCGCAAAACTTATATCTTGCTGTCGCATTTTCGGCACATCTTTCCGTCCGCTGCCTACTCTCATGCATAGAGGAATTATTAAATTCATAAGCATGCTTTCTGTTTTTTTTTTGTTCTGAAAAACAGAACCTCCGACAACTTGTTCAAGAGAATAATTTTCACCCATAGCCAAAATTTGCATTACAACTAATCGAACTACGGTCGAACAAAAATGTGGAGGAGGAACCATCGACATTAGCACTCTAATCATTAATGGTTCACCCCCTGAAACATCGAAGTTACTAGCATCTCCTAATATTAGTGACTGGCAGGTATTAATTAAAGTTTTTAAGTGTTGCATGTGGACAATATAAGGACACCGTGCTAGAGTTTCGTAAATTCCTTTCAGTAACCCAGCGGCCGCATCCCAATCTGTGTGGCGCTGAAAAAGCATTTTCAGAATTAATTTCAACGATAATAATATTATCTTCATGAATTCGCTTACTCTTATTGATGCTTTCTTGTAAATCTTGTTGAAAGTTTTGTCTAATCGTCTTAATATTGTTATTAAAGCTGGGCGCATGGCATCGTTAGACCATTCGGTGGAAGGAAGTATGTCATTGATGTATCTTTGAAGACCACGACAACCCATTGTGTCAGGGTCGTAAGGCGCTACTTTTAGCAGGCTGTGAGCTATATCTACTAATCGCTGTAATAGAAAATTGCACGTGAGCAATTACGCAGTCTGGAAGAGTTACTTTTTTCATTTGAAAAAACTCACTAAATGAGATTTTATATCCAGTATTTCTACATTTTTCCCATCGTAACCAGTCTTCTTATGTATCTCCGCTAACCTAGCAGTGCATTTTGAATGAAAATCAGCTACAAGTGACAACAGTATGTCCCTAGGCCTTCGAAATTCGTTCCTCAATACTTCAGAATCTTCCATATCTCCTCGTTCGTAATGCATTTTACTCCTACTATGATCGCTTAGATACCTCGAATGAGAATCATCTTCAAATTCAAAGCCAGGACTGTAAGGACCTCTACTATAATTTCTTTGACTGGAACCCTTATGTTCCGGGCTTGATCGTTGCGGACCGTTGTAATTCCTGGAAACAATTATACACAGTAAAAAATTTTATGTAAAAAATAACATAATTATGTTAAAATCGGTCTACATAATTTTTATGTTGTTTTTTATTTATGTTTACCTTTTGGGAAAAACAACAGAAAAAATTTGTGTAGACCGATTTTAACATAATTACATAATATTTTTTACGGTGTATTTGAATCTCAAATCATTCTAATGTAAATATTTGCTTCAGAATACAAACTTTGCTAGTGCCTCGCAGTTGTGAACCAAAGTTCTTATGGCCACGGCCAATTGCTGAATAATTTCCTTTTCCGTTTTCCCATCCTTTTCGTAACTAGGCTTTTGTATTTGTTGTAGATAATAAGGCAAGATCGCTTCTAATATTATCTGAAATATTGACAATAAAAATGAAGCAATACTGTACATAATTTTTAATTATTTTCTACTCGTCTAAGCTACATACCAACATTTGATGACCTCTTACGGAATCCGAAGCATAAGCGATCACCATAATACATAAAGATATGCAATCTAAAACTGTTACCATTTCACTCTCATCGTGATAACAAAAATCGATTGCTTTCAAAGGTTTCTCTTCCTTGACTAATTCTCCTATGTTAAGGGGATCAGGCGAAGGTGTTTCTAAACTCAGCAGAAGTTGAAAAAGGCATTTTGCTTGAACCTGAAACGATTTTTAATGCATATAGTTAATCATTATTATTAAAAAATTTAAGAAATGAATTATATTACCTTATGAGCATCGCCATATTGCCCTTCTTCATCAGTATCTAAAATAGCAGATAAGCTTCCAAACATTTGTAGAATGAAAGGTTTCCTGTTCATTACATAAAATTGTTTTACACAATATTCCACCGTTCTGGTAACGAGTTTATTTGTTTGGTGATTTGAATATATCTGAAGTAATGTAGGCATGATTAACAAGTAACTAGAAAAAAAAATCGGTATAAAAACTGTAAATCGCTGACTCTTTATTTTATTTATTTTTTTTAAATAAAATAAATTACCCATTAGTAGAGAAAATATTTTTAAAATTGTGCGCTGCATTTATATAGGTGGCCATAATGTATCGGAGAATACAGGAATCTTCGCTGTGTAAAATTAAAGCTCCGTTTAATACATTTAAAAGAAGATGAATGTCACCTGAATACGCAAAATTTCCTGCCATAGCTTCAAACATTCGTGCAATTAAGCGAACCCACATGAATTTGTGTAGAACATCTAACCCAAGAAGTTCCTAGAATGAAAGACTATAGTTAAAATATGAAATGTCAAAAGTACTAAATTCTCTTCTTATTAGCTAAAAATAATTCCGCGTAGCAAGGTGGTTTATCGCTTCCATTAATTTCGGCTTCTGTTCCGTTTCGAAAATTTGTTCTGTACATTTTTCATCTCTTCCATTTTATAAGAAAATCACTTTTAAAAAATTTTACATCCCTTATAACTTCTCTGACTGGTTAACGCAATTCTCAATTCAGGGAAGCCGACACTGCGTAAAAATGACACATCATTTTCTGCATACCTTTCCTAATTCACCTCCTTGGTAAAGATCTAAATCCGCTTCCAGTGCTTTTCTAGGAAATGATGGCAGTTTCATCAGTTCCTCGTGAAGAAAAACAACTCGCTGAACAACCTGTAATTTTAAAACGTTCATCTTGTGTAATTGCTGAATAGATAACTTTAATAACTCGCATTCATCAAAAAACGCACCATGTCTACGTTTTTCAAAATAGCCCATGTTAGTAAAACTTTTCCTATCTCTACAAATTTTTGAATTAATTCCTGACGTTGAAGGCCGTTGAAAGCATCTTCCGGTTTCATGTGTACTAGTTCTAATTGAGGGTATTGAGATCTTTTAAAGAAATAAAAATCTCTGACGTAAGAAGATGGATTATGAATCTGCCCTACAAATTTATCAGATTGTTTCAAAAACATTCATTGAAAAAAAAAAAAAAAAAAAGGTATGATAAGTCTTTTATTACTGGTTTTATGATCCACTAGAAAATATTCTCTTTGTTTTCCTTCATCAACCCCGAAAAAGTCTAAGGATTCTCTGAGTATTTGGCAAAATTGAGTGTCTTCCTGGACCGGAAATTGTGAAGGGATACCTCCTGCGTCTTGTTCTGAAAATAAAGTAACACGTTTAGAAATAGATTTTAGCTCTATTTAGACGTTTTGTTATGGAAGTCATTTCAAACCTTGAGGACCGTGTACTATAATTTTTTTTGCTGATGGAACATTTGCAGTAAGTAAAATAGAAGCATCACATTGTTCCTTTCTAAGAATTTGCTTTAAATCTTTGAACATAATTCCGTGAACGCTATGAACCACCTAAAAAAAGAAAAGATTTTAAATGTGCAACCTGTGTTGTAGTTGATTTTATTAGTACAATACTTACCATCCATAAGATAGATAGCGCTATGCCAATAAATTGCTGCCCTTCTTCATGAGAACTTCTCACATAAAACATTATATAGCCAATAATGTAATTATAGAGAGCAAAGGCTGCCTGTTGTGGAAGTTTAGGAACGAACCGAATCAGATGCCGTAAAATCTTAAACATTTGATCTTGCTTTTCTCGTGTTATTCTTTCTAAAATATAGCGAAGGAAAAGCGCGGAATCTTCAACCAGACAGTTCCACATAACTGCATAGGCTACCTCGTAGACAGCATTTCCATCAGGTGACACGGCAGCATCGTCCAAAAGATTAATTATCGGAATCACAGCTGAACAAAGGCACGATGGAAATAAAGAGTGAACCGCATTCGTATGATGGGCAGTATTTCTACCTTGACCCAAATCTATTTGCTCTTCGTCTCCTAAAATTAAAGTCAGGTTATATTATTCTCAAAATCATTTTCAAGGAATCAATTGTTCTGTCGTACCTTCGTCATGATCATCCCCTACCGCATGATATAAGCTTGGTTGATATGCTGCCTGGACTGTTATGGGGATAGTTGTTATTAAAAAATTTTCTCTTTCAACTCTTATTTTATCTTCCTGGGCTTGTAGTGCCATAGTTATTAATTCCGTTTGTTGCTTTTTCCGTGTCTTCGTTGCGGTAACAAGCGATCTATGACTTTCTTGGCTTATTGTTACTTCTTCGACTTTTGTCTGTACTTGGGGTACCCAAGGAGGATCCACAACTGGTAAACTTTCAATCCCTATTTTTGGACTAGGTAGTGTAAATTCTATTCCTGGAGGAGGTACTTTGAAGGTCACGTGAGCTCCTTCTTCCATTCTAGGCCAAACCTGGTACCTTAGTTTCCAGAGAACTTGAAACCTTGAAAAATAAAAATAATCAATATTTTACACTGCAGACATGTAAGTTGTTCCTGTTTAAAAGAATCTTTTTTACCTTAAAATAGCATTAATACGAATCGATACGTCTTGATGGCCGAGAGCATGATGCATGAGATCGGATGCATGATTCGGTGCTCTGACAGAACACAAAATGAATAGGCTTGCAGCTGATGCAGCTACTTCTTGGTCGGACTCCAACAGAAGTTCCCAAGCAACTGGTATGATGTCGATAAATAAATCTTCCGTCAGTACTACTGCACCTTTAACCAAAACCGATAGTGGGGCATGAAATACATTTCGCACTTGTGTTTTTAAATATTTTAAAATTGGTGGCATTTCTTTTGGTTTCTCCGTTGTTCCTGACGAGATTCTTTTCGTGTCTGCTGTAATTTTATTTTTTTCGACATCTTGATCTGAATCTCTGTGTCGTCCATCTGAGCGATCTATCCTGTCTTTTTTACCAAAGCTGTCTTTTCTTCTGATCGGAGAAGCTTGGCTGCTGGTCTGATCAGATACTTTCCTGCCCCTACCACCTTTTTCTTTTTTGTTATCTTGTTGTTTATCGCTCCCTTCAGGGTCTACAGCAGTTAATAAACCGCTTTCTTCCCCGTAAACTTTTCTAACTGCTTTCATTAATCTTTCGCAAGCTCTCATATGCCTTCGGTAACAAAACGGATGACAGAAGGACTGATGAGAACAATAAAAATTGAACGAATGCGCTATCTGAACAACAACTTTCATCCACGGCATGTTTTTAGATGTATCGTCTTGTTCATTGCTATCGCTTGGTGATTCAGGGGGCTGATCGTCGCTTAAGATCCGGGTGATTCTTCCCCACTGACTTCAGCTGCTCCTGGTTCCGAAGTATCACTTCTATCGCTTAAAGAGCTGACTTTCCTCTTTGATTGGATTGAATCCGTCCTTTTAACTGGAGAAAAATTAGTTTTGTAGTAAGGATTTTCGTGATAGTTTTCGAATTTGATTATAATTTTAATACAATGTTAGTTTTTTTTTTAAAACTTACAATCGCAGTCCAGTTCCTTGATTCCTTCTTTCGTTCCTCTTCTTAATTTAAGACTGCGCCTTTTAAATGATCCTGTAGCGTTTGTAGCGGTACCTCTTCTAAGTAAAAACGGTCTGCTTTGAGCTTGTTGCGTGGCAGAACTTGCTTGTCCTGCAGGTCCTCTACTTTTACCTTTTTTATCTTTTTCATCAATTGGTTGACCATCTTCACCCTGAATAAGTTGATCATTTAAATTGGAGAAAGATTGGTTAATCATTTTTTGAATAATTTACCTGCATAGTTACCGTTGTGTTGCTGCTCCCTTCCGATTCGTTGTCTGGTTCATGCAGTACAAAACTAATTTTTCTTTCGCTTTGAAGGCCTGTAGTTTCCCTTTCTCCAGCAATACTTTGTAAACTTTGGGCTGAGGCCTGTGAATGTCCCATGCTGGATAATGCCATACTCCAGCGCCTGTTTGCTTCCTTGCTATACATTCTTTCCCAAGGAGGTGGGCGTTCTTTAGCAGAAGCTCTAGAGGACTTTGGAAGAGACTGATAAGTTTCTCTCAAAAAGGCGGTTATTTCCAATAGTAAAATGCACGCTATCATTCTCAAGGCAATCGGACATTCATTACCACAAGAATTGACGCTTGCTAAAATGTTAAACAATCTTTTTTTACTGTACTAAACTTATTTCTTGGCTTAAGCCTGACGTTTAATTACCTTCATCCAAAAAATCTTCTTCTTCGTCTTCGATGAAAAGTTCTTTCTGCCGATTTTCTTCTGTCACCATTGAAACAATATCAGGAATGTGCTGCTTGTCTTTTTGCAGCATTTCTTCTAATCTGCTTCCCAACGCCTCGGCCCACTGATAAAATAATTTTCCCGATGATCTTTGTAAAATATGAGTTCGCCGTATGCCCGAAGGAGCGCCTCTAGCTTGACTTGGCATGGACGGCCTGAACATGGGGAAATTTAGTTTCATCCAAGTCGGCCACTGACCCTTGTTGCAGTTATGCACAAAGTAAGCGCATTCCAAAAGCAATGCTGCTCTTGAAACTACTGGGGCATGCGGTAAGTCTAAAATAGCAGCTAATAAATGATGGTCTGGTACTGATCCAGGATGACAAGTTTCGAGCAAAAAGGAAAATCTCATCATTCCATTTAAAACCGGTAATAACTGGACTAATTTCCGTTGTCTAAATATTACGTAATCGGATTCCCTTGATGCGTCCCCAAAATCCATCGAACTTTTCCTACTCATATCTGAAAAAAATGGTAAAATAGTAAGCAATAAGTTCAAAATTGCTATCTTACAATAATTTTATTGCCATACGTGTTCCTGATGTTTCTTCTAAGCTTCCGTCTTTCTTTTTGCCTTTGCGGAAACCAAAATTCTTTTTTATTTGGTCTTCTACCCTTTTTTTCGTTTTCTGCAGTGCTTGTTTGAGATCCCTAAAATGAATGATTAGCAGTTCGTTATTTGTTTTTCAGCCATTAAAAAAATGCAATTTTAATACCCCGAGCTTCCTTTAGATGCACTTTTTCCTAGAGAATACGGATGGTGAATAGAAGACTGCCTTTGAAATGTACTACCGTCTAATGCAGAAGTCTCATTATCTTCATGACTATCGGCTGAATCAGATCGTTCTTTTTTGAACCAGTTTACTGTAAATCCAGTAAAATAGTTACTTGCCGCTACTATACAGTATTTCTTTAAAGCTTAGACAGAATGACAAGCTTTTACTTTACCTATGCCTCCGAGCTTCATCAATTTAGATCCTTTATCAGTTTTCGACGTTCTGCTCTGATCAGATATTCCTAAATTCTTTTCACTTTGTCTAGGTGTTAGTGTAGGTTGATGCTTCTTCTTAATGTTTCCCAGTGGACTTTGACTTTTCCCACCTTCTTCTGAGCCGTCTGTCTCCAACATACTCTGAAAAAATAAATTAAATATTCAGTAAAATGGTATCCACCATGTCACATTTATCTTTTTTATAAAATAAATAAATACCGCGCAAGTCGATGACGTGCTTCGTTTTTTGAACAACAGCTTTCTTTGCCCTTTTTCATCTAAGTAGTAAGAAGTTCCGGATACTTCTCCCTGATCTTCCGTTTCAGAATGACTCACATGACGTATAACGCGGGTCGTTTGAACGTTATCTTTACTTTTATTAGCTCTGTTCGCAGAATCTATAAGACCACTTAATGCCACTCTCCGAAATACACCACCGTGAGCCTCTTTAATATAAGTCATTAATTGTCTTACATCGTAGTAAAGCGGCTGGAAAAAACGACCAAAATATATTTTTCGAAAAAGCAATATTGGAGTAAGGTACTTATACCTACCACGTTTTCCTGGGTTTTTAATTCTTTTAGAGATTTAACCAATCTGGTTACTAAAGTTTTGAAAATGCTTGTCATTATTTGGCTTTCCACACCTCTTGAACCACCTCCTTTCAGTCCGGCTCCAAAATTGGTGGAGTATCCTCCTTGAGATACCATTTCCGGGCTTTTGCTTGAACTTCTTTTTTGATCTATAAAAAGGTATACTTGTTTTAATTTTAATCTTTCATTTATTGCAAGAGAAAAAATCATTTTTTGATAACTTTAAAAACGACATTTTATTTACTTTTCGAATAAGCGTTTGGGAATTAAAAAATATATATATTACCAGCATGAATCGTACTGACATGCCTATAAATCTACAAAAGCTATCGATGAATGGAGTCTAAAAAGCTGTACATTATACAATCAATTGTTAAATAGATAGTCGACATCCCGATGCCGATTAGGCTCAATACGGATTAAAATTATTTTTTACCTTGATGAGGTTAAACATGAGGAAAAAAGCGAAGATCAATTAATCTAATAAATACAGTGTTATTCAACGAAATTTACATGCGCTTAAATTATACAATAAAGATAGTTTTGAAAGTTAAAAAGAAAAAGAACCTACATTATGCTTAAGCGAAATAATTTTATAAACATTTTTCTCCTTCAAATCGAATGAAGCTTACTCTTTAATTTTTCAAAGATTGTCTGTATTTTATTTACTAAAGCACAGCGCCTGATCCTCTTAGGCCCAACTTCTTCTATAGCACATGCTACCTGCTACCGTAATAAATATTCTATATAAGAAATTCCCAAATTTGAGCGCATCTTTGTTTGTTAATTAGTTAATTAAAACGGCTAAGTTCTTTTAATTTTATTGTCATTTTTTAGTCTGCAACCTATATTTATTTATTTATTTATTTATTATTTTGATATTGATATTAATATTAATATTATTATTATTATTCTTTTTCTTATTTATACTGTATTTTATTTATTTTATATTATTTTTTTGAAATTTTTAGTTGGCCATTTGTAAATAAACGAAATAATTTTAGGCGCTTATTTTATTAAGATGTGCGGCTTTAAGGCTCATGAAGAAATGAAATAATTAGAAAGATGGTGCATGCAGGGAAGCTGTGAAATAACGTTAAATGATTTGACAATATCATATTTACAATAAACGAAATGATAGTACACTTATTAATACAAAATTAATGTAAGCATGACATGCGATTAAAGATTTACGCGATTTATTTTTTTTAATTATAAAGATGAAAGTGAAAATAGGTGAAGATATATAGTTTTCAGGTTAGATAGACAGAACACGAAGATTACAAGCTGCAAGAGAATACTTTTAGATAAAAAATCATTCATAAACATTGCTCTATGAATATTCTCTGCAGAATTCTTTTAAATTCTTATGAAAATACACTATACATCATTAAGAGAATATTTACATTAGAGCAAAACTATATTTACTTTATTTATAGTGCAAAACGTGATCAAGTATTACAGTTTTAATTTACGTGACAATTTATAAAATAAACTTTTAAAAAATAAATACGATGCCAATTTAGTAAAAAAAAAGTCCTACCATACATTTGACCAGCTTTCCTCGCTAACAACCATAGTTGGTTCATTCCTGAAAAAATCAGGCCCGTTCTTTATAGATTCGTATATTTTGTGTATTACTTCGAGACTGAGACTGCTTGCGAGCTTTTAAGTCAGAGCGAAGTCTACTTATTTCGGAATATCATTTAATTTAATTCATGAAAAATGAAAATGGTTATGATTTTGATGATCTACTTAAGGTTTACATAAAAAAAAAATTAATTAATTAATTAATTAATCAAATTGAATATAAATAAAAATAAATGAAACAGTTCAAACAATGAAACAGTTCATGAACAGTAGGTTAACATCGACGTTTATGGTTAAAAGGTAAAATTAAAAGGATGAAAAAAAAAGTAGACTTTCACTGGAATTAATATCATAAAAATAATCATTCCGAAATAGAGAGCAAAAAAATTTGAAATGACACATTAAATTTTTAAGAGCAAACAAATGATGACTGATTTCCTTGGCCTGTTACTACTACTGGGCCTGATGGTGAGAATGTGCTGCAGTATCAGGCAAGGAAATAAATAAATGAAGTGGACTAAGATGGTATCAATTGCAAAATAAATGATTCTAGAAACACTTACTTAATGGAGATAGGAGAGAACTCGGATCGACGCAAAATCCGACATACGCGTGAAAAAATTCTAAAATTTCAGCAAGGCTTTGGCTTTTTACGAAATTCCTTAAAAATCTAGAAAATTGTTTAGGGCTAGCACGATGAAGCTTTGAGAGTATATTCTGTCCTTGAGATCGTAAGAAATCTGCTGGGGGACCTCTTTGTCCGTCCCCACATCCATGAGGACACCCTAAGTGCTTGTATACTCTGAAAAATTTTTTTAAAAAAGTAGCGGCGTAAAAAAAATAAAAAAGTGCGCTTAATCTAACCTTAAGACGGAATTGAGAACTAAATTATGGGCAGTGTAATGTTTTTCGTGCAGACTTTTTGCAGTCGAATAACCTTCGCGGATGTCGTCTTGTTCCGAACTGTGACAAGAATCTTTGTCTTCTTTTCCTCCAACTGTTTTCCCATTTAAATTAATCGAACCGCTTCGTCCCGTTGATTGTTTCAAAACTCCCATATCCATCAAGAGTTCAAGAATATTAAAAATCACTTCGCACACTCGAAGTGTGCAGCATACATTGTCACGGAGTGCGGCTGAATGTACTGCCTAAAAAAAATTAAATTGCAAAGTTTTTCACTGAAAATAATTTTTATGAAAATTAAATTTTACCTTTAAAACCACTTGAATATCAATATCCCCGTCTTTGGTTATGTAACACGATGAACCTGGAGCTTCAGGCACTTCTTCACACGCATACGTTATGTTGGAATCTGTTTGAGACCTTGTAAGGCTGGGTTTTCTTTCTTGGGAGAATAACTGCTTTCCTTGCAAGCTAATTTCGTCTAATTGACTGTCGATTGAAATCTAAAAAAAAAAAAATTGAATTTTGTTTTTGACTCACTAATTACTGAAGTTTTCCTGTTAAGGAAAAAAAAATTAAAAAAGACAAAGCAAATTTGATACCTGTCGCTTCAAGAAATCTGGCGAAGGTGTGGGCGTATGTTCAGTCACTGTTATGATAGGATTCGTAATTGTATGAGAATGTGCTCCTAATAGTCTCCCGGATTTGATGTGTTTTTCATGATCCCCGATGTACCTAAAAGTTGAATTCAATTATTGACAGAAAAGATTTTCCGCGCCTAGATTTTGAACTTTGAGATGAGAGAATGATATGTGTTTGGTATAATTGTCGCTATATTATTCTTTTTTTTTCATTTAGCATATGGTTGCATGGTTAAATATGTTGATTATTAACATTCTGCGTTTAACCTCATTAACGTTTTGATCTCGATGGTTGACTTACCCTTTCGTAGAACCATCGTCGGTTAAACAGCTGTCAGAGCGAGCGGAACAGGAAAGAGACAGAACAACAATAGAAAGAGAAAGACAAACACATCAAAAGGAAGTAACGAACTCAATCGACACTTTGATTGAAATTTTCTCACAAGGTTATACAAATTCCGATTTCATTTAAAATTTACCACAAAAATTCATGCAGAAAATTTCAAAGGTACCTAATCATTTATTTAGTAAGCAGTAAACATTCGAATCGGTAAATCTTTTTGAAAAATGTATAAAAAAAATATTTCGGGTGGACCAGGGCTCTAACCCAACAAACAAAAAAATATTAATATTTATAAAACATTGAAATATTTTTCAATATTTTAAAAATATTTTGCAAATATAATTTTGAAACAAATAGCAATAAAAATATTTTTAAAATATTTTTATTGATTCTTGTTCCAAAAAATATTTCATATTTTTAAAATATTGAAAAATATTTCAAAAATATTTTATAAATATTAATATTTTTTGCTTATATTGGGAAGGTCATAAAGTTATTTCATAATCTGGACTTCAATATCAGGTATACCGGTAAACAATATTTAGGTTTATGTGGTGTGTAAGATACTTAACTGCGTTCGCCTAATTAGTAAAAATAAGAAAAAGAATCGTTTTCAGTTACGCTTTTTCAATTATATGAAAGAAAAGACGGAGAATTCGCATTGTTGTTTTGAAAAGAAACGAAAGAAAGGAGCGTTATTAGATATCAATCTTAAATTGACCTAATGCAAAATATATCTCACGTCTCGTTCGTGGTTTAGAATTAAAACGTACCTTAGACTAGGCATGCTTTTGCCTTTTACTAAATTGCCCCATCCCAAGGGTTTGAATTCTGTTCGATGCTCGAAAATCTTTCCAAGAGCTGAAGATGGTCGGGAAAGATGGTCCTCACCGGTATCTAAGCTGTGGTGGTACTCCTAAAATCAGTATATTAAGTATGAAGATTTATGAATGAATAAAAATTAAGTGTTTTCATAATGTAACGAACTGTGCAGCACTTTACCTTAAGCAAAAGGGGATTATGATCATCTGTACCAATCTTTTCTAATGTTCTTTCTGACTTTGAAAGCAGTTTCGTTTCCACGAAAGCTTTCAAGTCAGCCATTTTCATTTTCCTTTTCGTTACGGATTTTTCGCTCGCTCTTCTGGCATGAGAAACGGATTCTTCTGAATGCTTCCTTCCTAAATACGGCGACTCTGAAACGTCATCTACAACATAATTTTCGATTGCCTTATTAAACACCGATATTTTTTGATTTACCAGTTAAGCGAGCAACGTCTTTGACTTCGGGCACTTCTATGAAATCCTTATTTTCTTTCTTTTTCATCTCCGGACTTTGATAAAGAGAAACTTCAATTTTAGGTATCGGCAGTGAATTACTTCTTCTTCTTGGTTGTTGTTGAGGTCCGGTTTCTTCCGACATTTCCCGCAACCTTTAAAACAGGTAATACATCGGTCATTATTGCTACCATTGTAAAGTAAATCGTTCAGTGCAGTCAAAATTACCTGTGATAGAAAAATTGTAGAGCCCAGTAAACACCTTCTTCTGGCCACTGAGACATGAAAAGGCATCTCAAAACAGCCACGTCTAAGAATGTGGCTGCACAGACGTCTGAAGCATGCACAGATACCGTATGAAGTTTATGCATACTACCCTGACGTCCTTTGCTCGATACCGAGTCCTTATCAGTAGATGAACTAAAATTTAAATTTCTTTATTATTTTTTGGTTGAAAGTATAAAATTTTAATTGTTGAATTCTTTTTCGCAATTATTTACCCCATTTTTTGTATTGGGGGTGGTCGCACACGAGTTTGACGTGTATCCGAACCAGATAAAGCAGTGACTTGTTCAATCGTCAGTGTGGACCGAGATGACGCATTCCGATTGACTGCGACATGAAAAATGCTGGCGTCGGCCTTAAATTTAAACCGAAAAATAAAAAGATTACAGTAAATAGGCATAGTAATAGGAACTGTTTCGTGAAAAAAAAAAACCTTGCTTACCGTATACAGTGAGCCTGGCTTTTCCACTCCATCGGATTCAGTTAAAGAAGGTAATCGGAAAATGACCTAAAAATGCAGTAAATGGTTAACAAATCATCGGAAAAAATAAGTAACCTTTGTTGCTTACCACATGCTCTTCTTCAGTACTTGAGCTTTCCTCGGGAATCGTCTCGGGAAAAACGGTGTCCTTCGGAGACGATACCCAGTTACCCTAAAAAATTAATGTATGGGAAATATGTTTGTAAAAAGAAACGATATGCATGGTTTTAGTTTCCGAATAAATTTTCTACCTCTTCATCTGTTGTCTTTGTAGGTTCAACTCTGACGCTAATTTGGGCTGGAATACCAGGATATTGCTCCGAGGAAAAAGAAGCACTGGCACTTTGGCTCAAAGGACTTTCAGCAATCAACCCTTCTTCTGTACTTTGTTGTCCTGGAACAGACCGTGAATCAAGGTAACGTAATGGAGGTATTTATAATTTTTTATGCCGATATACTTACTGCCCATAAATACATCACCAAATTGTAAATGACTTCCTTTGACAAATCTGTTCCATAACATTCTCGGCTTAGGCTTGACATGAGCAGTGAAACATAGGGTATCTGGATGTCTATAATCCCATAATGCCTGCCACATTTTTAGGCCGTTTTCCAGTCGAAAAGTTTGAAAATCCGATTCTTTTAAAGAATGGAAAATTGGCGCGAATAAATAAATAAATAACTGAAATAATCAAGAAACATTTTCAAAAAATTGAAAAAACAGGGTAACGGGTAAACTAAATTCAATACCGTGATTGCTGGCACGGAAAACAAATAATAAAATGGCGATGTTTGAAATATTCCATTTTCCCGGTCTGCATCCGCACATTCTTCAGCTGCTACCAACAATATCCAGTGTAAAGTATACAGCATTTTGGTTTCGGTAGCTCCTAAACTTTGTAAATTAGTATCTTTCCTGAAAAAACAATATATACACAAAATGATTACGAATGTCTTTATTTAAAAATTGTTGTTTTATTTTCTTACCGATTGTGCAAAAGTGTTGCAGTGCAGTGCATGACGTGGGGATATGCAGCTTGAATTAGTCGCCATCTAGGAACAGAAGCAACCGCTTCTGTAAGGCTTGGTGATAACCCGTATTGAATATTTTGAACCAAAACTTTTTCAAAGGACTGACAAATACAAGATTTAAATAAATTAAAAAACCTTTTAATAAAATAAACGATCTCGTCTTGATAGATGAATTTACCTTGCAGGCCTCTTTAAGTTCCTTTGAATTGTAGAGAGCATGAAACGAAAATTAATGTTCATAAAAATCAGAATTTCATTCGTATAATAGAATTGCTGTAATAAAGTTGTACTCAAAATTATTTCTTGGGTCATAACTAAAAAAGTATTTCTTTTTTTTTTGTATTATTGTTTGCAATTTTTTTAAAAAAGCTGAAGAGCGCATAGAAAAATGTACAAGAAGGATTTCATTTAAAAGCTGGACATTTTTTTTACAGTAAAATAAGGAAGGTATATACTTACATGATGTCCCGGTGCTTGCTGACAAAACTGTGCATGGAGTCACAAGTCACATCACAGCCATTGCATAGAGAAAGCAAGAAAAAACCTTTCACATCTACTTTCTGTATTTACAACATAACTTTTTAATTTTTTGTATTATTTAGTGGAACAAGAAACCAAATTTTTGGTACATTTTGAACTCAAAGTAAAAAAAAAATATCCTAGTTTTTAAAGCCTTCGGAATGTTTCTTTTTCTTTTATTTTCCAACGGATCTGTTTATTTTACAGTAGATTCCATTTAATCCTCACTTTTGATTAAATGATTTCTAATTCCACGTTTAAATAACTAAGTGCAATTAAGCTAAGTTTTTATACAGTATATTCTTTTTTCTCTAAGCTTTCTATAAAAACATTCTAAGGTAGTGGTTCTTTTTAAAATTAAGTTAGTTTTTATATTCATTTTTTTATTTTGAAATAAAGGTTTGATCGGATTAGTGCGCTAACTATAGGGTTGTCGGATCTCACAAAAATAATAGTTTTTTTATAGAAATCCCTTCAAATTAAGTACCAAACTTTTTTGGAAGAAATGACATTTTTAGGTGTAAATTAGCTAGAGTGAGTTTTTGCCGAAGACACATAAAACATCAAGCCACGATTAAAGCATAATAAAGCAAATAAACCTATCGGTGACGTTTCCCGTTCTCATTTAGCACGTCAGTAAATTAAATTTATATGGTATAATCAATATTAAATTTAGTTATTAGCAGTGGGTTTGGTGCTGAAAAATGCTGCGTGAAAGTTTTTATTTTTTTAATTAATTTTTGTGATGTTTAAATAATTATGTCAGAAGCTCTAAAATAATTGCTAGTGACATTAATGTTATGGCAGCATTCCCTTCATTTTCAAATTTTGCATCAAAAGTCGAAACTAAATTCGCCTATTTAATTAGTTTACGTACCATACATGATGCCTCATGTAGTTTTCCTAATTTTGGTCTTATGAATGGGCTGCATGAAAAGTAGTTATAAATAATTTAATTTCTTTTTTTAAATAGACTTATATACTGTAATTTGAAAATTAAAGGAAAACACTTACCTGATTTGACGCCACAAAAATATTTGTATTGGAAGAGGCAATGCTTGGTCTTGCAAATTGTCATCAGGCAAAGAATTTCCCTCTGCGTTTTTCCACATTTTAGCTGAATTGCCACTCTTTACTTTAACTTATTTTCAATCACGAAGAAAAAATTGTATTTTTTGCTTATCATCCTGTAAAAAAAATTGAGCATAAAGTGAACGAGTTTGCATAACCTCCAAATAGAACAACAAACTTGTGTTTTTTTCCCCAAAAGGGCGTATATACATGCTAAATCAAATTACTTGGTCATGCTTATTGACTGGTATTGTCTTTTTCTGATCCTTAATAAATCAGGATTAGTTGCAAAAATTTATCATACTTACCTAATAGAAAGCAAATAGAAGTGTTAACATAATTAATTTTGCGCTATAAAAAAATATCCTCTCTATTACACAACTGAAAAATTACGAAAACTGAAAAAGCGACACTTCAGCGTGAGGAAATAAAATATCTTATTTTTATGCTTTTATCATTGTTCGTTGTAAAAGAAGTCGTATCCTTTATCCTTTTCCACCTGTTATGTGCATCTCTTTTGTAAACAGATGTTCTCAGTATTGGTCCCGTGAAAACGGAATCAAGGGGTTGATCCAACTCGAGAATCAGCTTTGTGGACTTTTTATTCTTAAAGCTCAGAATCGATTTTAGAGGTTGCTGAAAGTAAAGCACTCGAGAATAACTGACTGAATTTTGAACTATTCTTAACTCACCCAATCCTTCTGTTGTCCACGTTTTCATCCGATATAAAGAATATCCGCGCGATTATTGTCATCTGAGTCGGTCCATGATCATCGATTTTCCTCTCGTTCTTCGTCCTCTTTTACGATATGTCTCTCTCTTTCATCAAAGGCCTTTTGCATTTTCTTTGAACGAAATACCTGTATTTATTACATTTTTCCCTCTTGCAATACGTTTTTGTTTTTTTAACAAAGTGCTGTAGGTGACTGAGCTTTTTAATCGCTTTTTTAAATATTATAAAGTAGAAAAAAAAGTGCTGTCAAAGTTTATCGAATGGCTCACTTTTAAGTATGGACGATCTGACGTTTTTTTAAATATTTAACTTTGCATCGTTTTTAGCCTTTTCTTAACTGAAAGATCTTATTTTTGCTAGGAAATAGGCTTTAAGTACGGAGTACTGAAACTGAATACAAATTGATTATTCTCTGTTTATGAGCATCTTTTCAATTTTAAATTTATTTTTAAAAGTATCAATATATGGCTGATCAACTGGTAAATGGCGCCAAATTCAAAAAAAAAAAAAAAATAGTCACCGCCAAAACTTTTAAGAACTTTTTCCCGCCGTTGCGCGCTTTCGCACTTGCGACTTTAGTCGCATAAATCGATTTTTTGAAAAAGTCCGCCATATTGGATCCGCCATCTTGAATTTTCGAAAACCAACCTCAGGATCGAAACCAGCGGTGTCAATAAGCCCCCGATTATCGTGCTTAAGCGAAAAAAAAATTGATTTTTTGAAAAAAGGTCCGCCATCTTGGATTTTTAAAAACCGACCTCGGAATCGAAATCAGCGACCCCGTAACGAACGTTTCGCGACCATCTAATGAAATTTTAAAAATTCACCCCATTGGTCGGACACTCAACATATTTAATTTTTTTTGGTATGGGGGGTTGCGACAATTGCAAAAAATTTTCTCATGAGGGATTCTTGTTTAGGGTAAAAAATAGTGCTCGGGTGGGGGGGTGTGTTAAGGGGTACAAACGGTTCTGGCAAAAATCAAAAGCTTACGAAATGGGAAATAAAAATGAGAAACACAAAGCATTTTGGGACTGAGGGAGTGTTAGTATTTTCGGCATTTGCAAAACCCCTAAATGCAGAACCCCTATTAGAGGTTTTGCTAATTTAGGGGTTCTGAAGTTAGGGGTTCTGCACTAGATCCTAATAAATAAACAAATAAATAAAATAAAATAAAATAAAATATTGAATTAATTTTGTAGAAATTAATGATATGGCTAAGAAACTGAAATTTTAATAATCAGTATTAAACAGATAATTATGTGCAAATAAAATTATAATATGTAAAAAAATCTCTTTATACTGCATATATAACGATCCTGACTCAATTTTATCATTTAGTATAAAATGAGGTAAAGAAGAACAATTTAAAACTTAACTGACTGTGTATTCAAACATAAAACCTGAAAAGTTAATTGTTTTCAATCCACAGAAGAGTTACAAAATTTTGATGTGATTTTATTAGAATTTAGTTGTCAGATGTTATAAAAATTTAATAATTTCCTACTTATATTTATATTGAAAGCACAAACTCTTTAAATAAAGCCCTTTCAGGGTTAAGACATCTTTTCGGATCTTTCTCGTTTACTAATATTCCAGATTTGCCAACAAAACGTACTTAGCAAAAAATAAGAATAATTTTATGAAAAGCTAACTTGATTGAGGTGGGCTATTTATTTTCTGCATACTTTTGGTTTTTGAAATCTTGATTTTTTTAAAACCTTTATCAATTCATTTTATTCTATGAATCTTCATTAATTATCTTTAATTATGTTCAGTTCGCTTTCAGTGATGTAATCTCCCCCTAGTGCTTTACAACTGTTCAAAAACGTTTGATATTTCTGGATTTCTTCAATGGAAGTAAGAGCATCCGAATTAATTGATTGTTTTGTATCAAACCCTTTTGTATACGTTTGGCGCCTTCTTAATTTTTTCTGCCTGTGCTTTAGTATTCTTTCCAAATCCTCAAGCGTTAGATCAACTTCAACTTCGATATCGCCTTCCGCTCTCGCATAATTCCCTTTCGCTATGATTGTTGGGTGATTTTTTCCTTAAAAAAAATCGTATTGTTATCCTTCTGTTTAACTTTTATTGCTTTTGCTTACCTTTTTTTTGTTTCGGCAGGTCTTGCTCTATTTCTATACAAACTTCTCGAGCACCCTCATCATTGATATCCCTCCCAATTTTCGTCTTTACGAAGTCCCGAATATCATCCCACAGATTTTCTTTCTCTTTGTGATTAACTTTATTTAAAACGCTTTCGATAAATTCCCATTGTTTGACATTAGGTTTTTCTTTTTCTTTTTCTTTGTCTTTGTCTTCCTGGATTGCGCTAAATTCGGGTTCTTTTATTTTAATTCTTGGGCTTACATTTTTTTCTTCACGATGCAAAGTTTCGGCTCGTATTTGCTCTTCAGACTCGGCGTTATCGGTCGTATTACTCAAAAGGGAATCACAGTTCTGATTGCTGTTAGTACTAAATGATTGAATGCTGTCCTCATCAACTATAAAAGCAGTGTTTTCTTTTTCTACTTCCAGTTTCGCTTTCTTGGTATCGCTCACTTTTTTCGCTACCGCTACCGATTTCGATTCTGTTACAACGGAATGGGAATAACTCGCATTTTTTAATATTTTTCTGCTAATTTTTCCTTTCAGCTTTGAAAGAGAATTTTGCTGCGCATTTTGAATTCCCACTTCCCGATATTTTTTGTCATTATTACCTTTTTTTGGGTTCTCATTGATTTTTTCCCAACTCTCATCTGCTGCTGACTTTATAGTTAAAAGCGAAAAAAAAAAAAAAAGAAACATTAGGGACATGCTGTTTTTATGCAATTGTAATAGTAGAGGGTTGTCCATAATACATGGAAGCATTATCGTAACAGGGGGTTACTTTTTACTCCAAGGAATTACTTTTGACACTTTTATTTGTTTAAAAATACATGAAAACGGGTAAGAATTGTTTCAGAAATTAAACTTATTCTAAATTATTGATTATTTTTGAGTGTTATGTTCAAGCCTAGTTGCCTAAACTTGTTTTATGATGAAAATATTAAGTTTTTAATATGGGGAAAAAAAAAAATTAGGAAATCGCGCAGCCTAAAATGCTAAGATGCATTCTGCTGCATCCACCGGTCAAATTGAAAAAATTATTTTTCGCACTTGCCCTATATAATCCCTTAAACAATCAACCTAATTTCTCTCAAAATTAAACTATTAAAAGCCCCCCCACCCCCCAAAAAAAAATTACAATCAATGGGGTTACTTTTTATGGATGTTTCAATGGCAATGTCTTATGTGTGCTAAATCCACAACTAATTGACAACGCTTCCAAGGTTTTTGGACCCCCTCCCTCCCCTTGGTAAGAATTAGTAAGATTTCTTTGACCCCCCCCCCCCCTACTATGTTACGTAAGATTTTCACTGACCCCCTCCCCTTTTTAACGCCAATTTTAAATTTGAGTAATCTTTTTCTTAAATTTAGATTTAGAGTTCATACTTATATCCCTGAAGATGTTGCAATTGGTATAAAATGTCATCAAAAAATAAATCTTTATTTTTAAAATTTTTTGAAAAAAAATTTCCACTTCAGACATTTGAAAAAAAATTGAAACAATTTTTGCAATTAAAAAAACAATTTTTGCAATTAAAAAAAAAATTCAGAACAATAAGTGATAATGGAAATTCTTATGTAAGATTTGCCAAGCTCCCCCCCCCCCCCCTCTCCCAAGTAAGAAATCGTAAGAATTTCGATTACCCCCTCATCCCCTTTCGGTCTTACGTAATACTTGAGCGCTCTTTTACAGAAGCTATAGTTTGTCAAATCTTCAATTATTGAAGATATTCAGGTATAAACATGATTGTAAAAAGTAACCCATTTTTTTTAGAACGACACCTTTTGAAAAATCGAGTTTTTCTTCATGTTAAAACAAGTATAACAGGGTATCGTATGAAAGCTAAAGGGCCACTCTTGATGTTTGCATAAACAGATTTTAATTTGGTTTTCAATTTTATACCTGTTTCGTGGAAAAACCATCAGATATTGTAAAAAATAGCCCCCTGCTACGGTATTTTGGATCCTTCTCCGAGGGAATACACAAAAATAAAGTTCCTCTTACGGAGCTATAACATAAGTTTAAGAATTTTATGGACCCCTTCCCCTAAATATGCTTACGTAATTTATGACGGTTTTTTAGTTATTTTTGTGAAGGGCTTCCATATTACAATATTGTAAACATACCTGTTTTGTCCTTTGATCTTCTCCTGAATATTTGTTGTCAGCGGTGAATACGAAAGGAATTCCATTCATAATAGTACTGGAGCTGTTGGAAAAACAAAACTTTCCGTCGACTTTTCTTACTTCAAGATTTCTTTCCGAACTCTCGATGGAAGTTGTAAAACTTTCGGTTGATGTTTCTAACCCCGTTTTACTATCGTATCATCTGTGTATTCCTTTCCCGCCGCGTTTCCGCTTTTGTTCTTTTCCAACATTTCTTTAATTTTCTCTTTCATTAATTCTTCTACTTGGACTTTAAGGTCGCAACCAGGGTCAATTTTTTTGCCGTTCCAAAGCCAAACGCAACCCGGACTATTTTTGCTGTCCTTTCGCTCGTCTACGTTATCGATCACCAAATCTCCATCAATTTGATGAAGTTCTGCGATTTGCGATTTCGTTTCGCACCTCAAATTAGGTTCAGTATTAGTTTGTTCCTGTTTCAAAAATAAATAATTGACAGATGTAATGTTGGCTTTCTTTTTCTGTTCGTTTTGTCTTTGTGGTTGTTTGTTTATGCCCAAACAGTCGCTTTTAATGCTCCTTTCCAATTTCTTATTTTTCTTTTCTTTCGTTATTATCCCTTTATCGCTTTGTGAAAATTCTTTTGATACCGGCTGATTTTTCGAATCGAAAATATTTAAAAGTAGCTCGTCGTCGTCTTGATTATTCAAAGATTTCTCATGAACGTGATCACCCTCTGAAGCTCGAACAATTTTTATCGGTCCCGTTTCTTTTATATCTTCCGACTTCCATTCCGTTTGCGTGCTGATTTTCATCGTTTTTTTCTCTTTGGTTTGGACGTTTTTATCCGTAAAACTTTTTTTCATGTTCGAAAAATCTTCTACCGTTTGAATTTTTACCGAATTTCTTAACACTCCATTATTTTTACAAAGTTTAACTTCCTCGTCCGGGTGTCTTTCATACGATATCCGAAGGGAATCCGCTTTTTTAAAATTATATACGAGCTTTGCCTTTTTCTTGGAATTATCGCCATCGGTTTTTTCAAAAATGACGCTGCATAATTTGGCTCCGGTGATGTCCACCTGAGTCTTAATCGATTCTAAACAATGCTCAAATTCTTTTATTAATTCTTTACCGTGTCCGATTTCGTTGTTCTCGATCGTTTGTCTTTTTCATTTTTCGGATCGATGACGGTTTTAAACGGATTTTTTTTAGAATTTTTCACTTCTTTGGATAAATTATTCTCATCGTTAAGCACACAGATTTTATTATTTTGATTATCAACCACGGATAAAGATGAATTTTTCAAGTTATCGATGCCATCTTTAAGTTCGAATATCAGACTTATACCATCCAAATCTTTTCGGTTGGGAGTCTGTCCCTGATTTTCAGATTGGATCGTTTTTATGATGCTTTTTTTCATATCTTGAATGACATTTTGAGGGATTTCAAACCGATACAATTCCGTAAATTTCTGCAGAGTTTCGGTAACCGCTTTTTCCACGACTTCGTCAGATTGTTCGTTAGGAATTTTTTTTTCCGCTTCGTCCGCTTTGACATCTTTTTTAATCGGACTGGAAAATATCATTTGTTGTACTTCATCTGATTTTTTGACTTGACGAGTCCTTTTTTTTTCGAAATAATTCCTCACTTCTTCCAGGCATTTTCTCTTTTCCTCCGCGTTTTTATTTTTGCTTAAAAATTCGCTGAATTTTTTAATTTCGTTTTCATCGTCTGTGCTTAGAAACGTTTCCTTGTTCACACCCTCGAATTTCGTTTGCTGATTTGGACCGGTTTCGGGTTTCGTTTGCCGACTTTTATCCGGGTTGTCTTTTGATTTGTTTCTATGTTTCTCGCACATATGTTTCGCCTCTTCCTTTCTCTTCGGTTTTAATTCGATTTCCTTACCACTTTCAAGGACTTTTTCCACGTTCTTGCTGCTGATTTGTTCTTTTATATCTTGTAAAAGCGACAATTCTTCTTCATTAAATTTAACGGTTTCCGGTTTGATTTTTCCGTTTACTGGGACAGATCTCCCTTCCGTCGCATCCTCTATCGAATCAAGAGTGTCTTGTTTAAAATATCTCTCCAATACCTCTCGAGCTTTTTTGTCCAGCATCATGTCTAAATCGCTACGTATGACTTCGTCCGATTTGTGATCGTCATAGGATCGCTTTTTTTTTTTTACTTTCTGCCTTTGGTTTTTGTTTTTCCTTTTTTCTTCTTCCATTAATTTCTGCTGCAGCGAATTACCGTCGAGCGGCATTACGACGTCGATGCTGGTCACTTCAGATTTCATGTTTTTGTTCTTTTTTTCTCGTATCAATGCGCTTAAATTTTCTAGTTCATTCATATTCAGCTTATTCAATATCAGACCAGATGCTTCATTAATTGCGTTAGCTATTTGGATTTCATTCAAACCTGGAAAAATCCTTTAAATTAAAAATATATCTTTTCATATAGAACAGAACTATTAAATGTACCTAAAAATCCATCTCTGGTTTGCAAGTGATGCATCTGCAACTAAGGAACATTTCAAACTTACGAATAAATGATTTCGCCGTTTTGGTTTTTCCGAAATAAGAAATGCTCGAAAATGTAGCTAAATTAAATTAAATTTACCTGGGACTTGTCTGATGTTTACTTCTACAACCGGTACGACTGGCTCTGTATATGCTGGTGTGGCTTCGTTTTCGAAAAAACGATCCGATAAAAAATCGTACGGTTGACTTTCGTCACCCTTAAATAGAAATTTAGTCGAATTACTTCCGGTTCGAAATCCTAAAAAATGGGTCAACACAATTCGAAACTTTTTCATCGATATAATTGAAGAATTCGATTTTTTTTTTTAAAAGAAAATAAACTCACCAAACAAATCTCTTTTTTCGTGCACACAGAAACTGCTTTTAATCCAAGGGGGAATCAAATCTGTAGAAAGCGATTCTTTTTTTTTACCGAAACTTGCGGGATTTTCGTAATTCACATTAAAAACTTGTATTTCGCTGGGAGGTGGTATGTTGTTGCTGTTGACACTTCTTGGGCTTCTTTTCGGCGGTTCAAACGAACTGTTTAACATTTCTTGAGAAAACATTTAATCATTTTATTTCCCTGGGCAAAGTCTCGATTTAAGAAAAAAATAAATAAAAAAGGTTTCTTTCAAAAAATTTTAACAAACTAATGCTTTTTCAAAAATAAATAAATCGGACATTTTTGTTTTGGGGAGTTTTTGGATTCGAGGTTTTTCCGCGCAGTTAATTTAGGAGGCTATGATGCTTTTGGAATGCCCGAATCATTTGTTTTAAAAAAAATTGAGAAACAAATGAGCGATGGAGTCGCCATTTTTCATGGAAAAAAGCGTACTAAAATATTATTCGTGTGTAAATTTTTTGAATTATGTCAAAGTGCATGACGATCGGTAAGTTTGTGGCGTTTTTATGGATCAGAAAATTCAAACATCAAAAAAGTTAATAGAAAAACGTTTGAGTTTTTCTAAATAAACGGTTGGAAGGTTTCTGTTTTGATTTGCAAAAGTGTTTTTTTTTTTTTTTTTAATATTTTGTTTTCTTTCATTTCAGACGATATCATAAAGAAGGAAAGTACGGATCATATTGAAGTAGAAAGTTTATTGGCTGCTAAAGAAGTTGTTGGTTGTATTTTGGAAGAAGCATTGCATTCAGCAGTGATCGATTCTGGCAGAGGTAAAGGTTTTTTTTTCGTTTTTAAAAACGAACTTAACTTAATGTACATTTTGTATGAAACACATTCACCGTATATTTTGTTTTAGGTTGTATGATTGGAGATTTCACGGAAGATTTTTCCAGCAATTCGGGCAGGTTTCTCTATCCGAATCGACTTCCTCAAATTTAACGGAAGAACTCCCCACCGCTTGTGACAACGTATTGAGTCCCGATCGTCAGATCGATGAAAAATCGGAGCCGTTAAATTTGGGTTCCGATCAAAAAGGATCTGACGTGAAAGTATGTAGAGTAATCGAAGATCATGCTTTAGAAGATAATGAAATCCGTTTCGAAAACGGTTCAATCCGTTTAGTAAGAAATAAATCAGTGAAGCCAATCGACGAATTAAGAAATGAATATTTCAGTAAGGAAGATATCATTAAAGACGAAACAATCGAAATAGAATACTTCAACGGGGAAAAATTTAACAAGATCTATGTACCTGTTAAAAAGAACAGTTCAGAAAATCAATCCAGCTTTGATGTTCAAAACATGGAGGGATCAGCTGATAATGATATGAGCCTTGCTAACGACAAAGAGGCCCCCTTTTCACCGATATCTAGTGAAAAGTTAAGGCAGGTAGGCAACGTCATTTTCGATTTAAAAGTGATGCAATGAAAACCAATCAATATTTATTTTTATTCCTTTGTCCGACAGTCTCTTCTTCAAGCGTGGGAAAATGCAAATCCTCCGACTACTTCAGGGTGGGACGGGGATGCCCTTAATCAACCTAAAGAAATCATGAAGATGATGGAAAAACTGTCCGGTCTTCAAGTCATTCCAATTGATCCAAACCGGCCGAGAGCTTATACCTTGGCAGAAGAAGAAGTCAAAAAGGTAAATGTCAAAGTTCTCAGTTATATTTATTTTTCACAAATTTAAATTGTTGTAATAACGAAGGCAAATGTTACAGATGATCAAAGAAATAGAAGAAATTAATTTTAATAATCAGTGCTGTGTTAGCACAGGAAATTCGGAAAGCTACACCTCTACCGGCCAAGGAGATTTCGAAGTTGATATGGAATCGAAAATGCATTATGAAAATTTGGAAGAATCCGCTGAAAGTTGCGACTTTAACCCAGATGAAAATTTATTGAATTCGGAAGCTCTTGTAAATACTACTTTCATCCAGGAGGAACAATTGGAAACTCATCATGCCGGTAAAATATTGGAAAGCAACCTCGTTGAATTAAATTTTCGTTATTTACTTGTGATCATTTCATTTGTTCTAGATGATAGTTTTGTTCACGTGGATGTAAATTTAAATGAGGCTGCGAATTTGAAATCATCGTACACCTTAGAGAGCTATAAAAGCTGGATGGACGAAGACCAAGATTTTCATATTGAGAGTGAAATGATAGAATCTTTACCGGTTTTGGAGCAATCGACCATAGATCCATATGATGCCGATTCTAGTCAAGTGTTCGCAACTCAAAAATTTGCTGAAACTTATGATTTCAACGTAAGTAATTGAAATGAAATTGAATTTTCCATTTGCATAGCTTAATCAAAGGTTGGAGACTAAACTCATAGAAGACTTTTCCACCACCCCTAATTTTTTTCATTTTTTCCCACCGACTTTTTTATTTTATTTTATCGCTTTTTTATCAGTTTCATCGAATTCCTTTTTTGGTCTTAGAAAGAGTTCCAATTTTTTTTTTTTGCGAAAATTGTACTACTAGAAAGTTGTTTTTTCCCTTTTAATTTTTGAACTCCAAATAGGAAAGCGATGGAATGATTGAAATGCCCTTGACAATTTCGAATGAAGATCTCATGAACAATTCAGAAAGTCTCATTCAAGTAATTGAGCCAACTGAAGAAGAACCCGTTGAAATCTCATTTTCCCTCTTAAATGAATTCGAATTTCAAGATTATTACAAAGAACAAGATCTGACTGATTTAAATTATGATATCCCACTAAATATGAATTTAGAAAGAAAATTAAGGTAATCCAATTTTGCCGAAATAATTATTTTAGGAAGCCTAATTTTTAGTTTTATTTTTTAATTAGAGATTCAGATATTATAGACCCCATAAGAGTGAAATCTGGAATGACGACAGTGGGCCCAATGAAAAATTTAGATCGCGATCCGAGAGATTTATCTGGACCAGAAATCGATTTCGGAAAAATGACTTTAATATCCGAATCTCAAAAAATAGGGCAACCATGTCATTCATATGACGGATTTGACCAAAACGTTGTCATAGTCAGCGAATCGGATAAAGATGACACCGAAATCGACGGACGGCTTTTGACCACGGAGACATTGATTAATCGCGACATAACTAGTTTTACAAGACTTCAGAAAGTGAAAGAAGCTATTTCACATCAACAAAAATCCGTGCAGGATATTTCCAGCGAAACTCTATCTGGAAACGATAGACTGGATTTGAAAGACATCGAGTCAGCAACTGATAATAGGTACACAGGTTAGTTGGTTTAACTCATTCTTGTTAGAAACACAAAAGAAAAATGTGTACGCAGGAAAAGATTTCTGGAATTTATAATATTAAATTTCAAACGAACGCTTCCTAAGATACATAATCAGAATGCTTACACTAGTGATCTTAGGGGTCGTCCATAAATTACGTTAGCATTACTTTAGTCATTTTTGACCCCCCCTTGTTAGCAAAAGTTAGCATTCCGGGACCCCCCCCCCCCCCAAATTACGTTAGATTTCGGTTGCCCTTTAAAATAGTATATTACAACACAAGAGCTGCAAAAGAAAAAATTGTCCGTCGAGGCCGATTTTGAGGCCCGAGCCGAAGGCGAGGGCTTTAAAAAGGTCTCGACGGGTAATTCTTTTGCAGTTCTTGTGTTGTAAGCTACTTTTCATCACAAAGCACAGCGGAATAAAGGTTTTTCTAAAACGCACTAGTGCGGAAAAATAAGTTTTCTGCACTGAGTGATGAAAAAATTTTTTTTAAATTAATATTAAACATTTAAAAAAATCTGAAATTCTTCGGAACTTAAATTTTGCAAAGAAAATGTTTTTTTTTTTTTTTTTTTTTTTTTTAAACTTTGAGCAAATGCGCAGGTAAAATTGAAAGTTTTTTTTTTCTTTTTTTAAGTGAGTTAGGTTACATAATTTAAAAAAATTTAAATTGTTTTTATTTTTGCACGTTTATTTCAGGAGACAAATGCTAACGTTAGATATGTAAAACCCCTCCCCCCTCCCCCTAACGTGCTAACGTGGTTTATGGACGACCCCTTACAACCAAAAAAGGTGTTTTACTGGGAACCTTTTCCCGCAGGTGTACGCAAATGTCTTTTAAAATAATTGAGAAAAACGTTTTTTTTTTTCGTCAGATTTATCCGGAGGTATAGCAAGTTTTGAAATTGAAGCTGGGGAAACTCATTCAAACGAAATTGATGTTTTCCAAAGGATCCCGTTGGAAGTAAAGGAAAGCCCAGAGCAATCTTGCTACTTCGCTGAAAATCCCTCTAAAAAGTCTGACCCAAGTCGTAATATCCACGTTTATGGTCGCAGCTCTCCTGTAATAGCAGAACAGATGTCCGATGAAAAGCTTGTGAAAGCGCAAAGCGCCAAAACCATTTTAAAAAACAAGAAGGAAGAAAACACCATTTTAAATTTTATGGATGGAACGCAAAAAGACATGGAAACTAGATATAGTTTAAATCCAGAAGCCGAGGAAGAGCATGTTTTCCATTTCAACGATAATGTTCAATCCGATAGCGTTGTTAACAAGAAACACAATACCATAAGTAATGTTTTTCGTAAAGCTTCTAACAAATTCATGAGGAAAGATAGTGATTCGTTTTTAAGGAATGCGAAATCGTTGCCTCGAGACACCAGTAAATTGCACTTCAGTCTGTCAGGAGCTGAAAGCATAAAATCATTATTAGACGATTGTCAAAATTCGGCTGCTAATGTCATTAAAAAGAGCCGTTCCTTGTTAAAAAATACACAGGGTTTACTCAAAACCATCAGCCACACCAAATTCAGTGATGAAACTGCTAATATGGAAAAAAGGAAATCTACATCTTGCGAAATCGAATTTAATGACGAGGAATGCAGGCCTTCGACTAGTCCTAAAAAGGAGGGATTACTAAGATCAAAAAGTTCCATCAAAAGTATAATAATGAAAACATTTAAAAGTTCCGATAATTTAGCAACGCCTGAGGATAATAGAGACGTGCCTCATGAGCATAAGGGGTTGAGCCTAATTCTGAAAAATTGTAAAGATTATCGAGTGGAAAAAATAGAAAGAGTTCGGAAATTAATACCGAAGACATCGTTATTCAGTAAAAGTCAAACAATGTCTGGGAATACTAACGAGTATGACAATGAAGCGGGTAATGCTAATGTTGAGAGCGATACATACGTTGGAGAAAATTTAAGAATCAGCTGCCAGACTTCGGAGCATGTTATCCAAAGTTCTGACTTGGAAGAGGGTAATTTTTTGAATTTATTTTTTTAAATACTAGTAGTAAAATAATTGCCTTTCGTTTATTTTCTAGAGATTACGGAGACGAGCGGTTCCGTGTGGATCGGTGACAGAGGCGACAATCAGCTTCCTGTAAATAGATTAAACGAAGATACTTCATTGGAGGAAGAAGAGGCTGAATGGGTGGAAGAAGTCGTCGAGGACAGTATTGAGAATGGCGCTGAGACGAAATTTCAAAGTCTTCCAGGTAAATATTTCAATAAACTTCGTCTCAAGGCACATGCAGTCCAATCTGCCAGGCAAACTCTCTGTGGTATTTTTATCGGATTACAGCAAACAATGTGCTGATTGGGGGACGGTAAATGGGTCAGAGGAAGCTTGTAATCGGTTGGCCAAATCCAAAAATTTTATAATTTCAAATTTTAATTTCTACATTTTAATTTCTGTTAGAAAATTAAAATTAAATTTTCAATTTTCCAAGTTTGAAATTCGTAATATTGGGTTGGCTTCTCATAAAAGAAACTTGAATTTTTTTCAAAATTGAAATTCACTTTTTAGCAGGAGAGAAGCCAGATGATGCGGTATCCAATTTAACCTTTGCGATAAACTACGATGAAAATCTTCCCTCGAAAAAAATGTCAAACACTACTTTCGAAACGAAAGCTGAAGTTTCCCATCAACTTCTTCCGCCCGAACAGGACGATAATCCCGGACCCGAGCCTTGTGATTTGGGGCAAATGGTCGAGATTCCACTGAACGAACCCAAAGTCTCCAGTAACGATTTGAAAGATCCATTTGCAAGTGGGAATAAAACATTCGAACCTCTCTTAGATATGGAAGTCATTTCTTCTTCTGTGGCCGAAGGAATAGGCGGATCTAGAGGGGCAAGAAAATGGACCTTGACCTTGAATACCGATTTGAAAGAAACTTGTTCCCGAGCATCTGCTAAGAATAAGGATAAAGACAAAGACAAAACTTCATTAGGGAATCCTTCTGATATTAAAAAAAGGAAGAAAAATAAAAAATTGACGACAAGGATTCGGAGTTTTTGGCTTTCCGCGTTTGGAAAGTCTAAATCTTCCATAGATAAGCAAGATGCTGCATAGAAAATATGTATATGTATATTTTTTTTTTTTTTAACTGGGACTTTTTGTCTCTTTATTTGGAAATAAATTAAAAAAGTATTCGTTTGCTTTTATTGTTTTGTTCATTTTTGATTTTGGTTGATTTCTAAAAGAGCTTTTCAAACGGTTCTAGTAAAGTCTTAAGAGAGCAATTCATGTATTCTTTTTTTTTTAAGATTGGGAGGGAGGCTATAGGTGCGTTAAAAATTTTTAATCTTCATTAAATTTTTTCTTGATTTTTAAAATTGTTGAAGGAGCGAAGAAATTGGTATTCAGGAAGCAAGTACAATTAAAAATTAAATAAAAATAATTTTTAAGCAATCTATACCCTCAAAAAGTCTAAAACTGCTGCAGACTTTGCCTGTCATTATGATTTATTCGACTACTCCCGTTTTTGATGAAAATCCTTTTAAATATTTGCAGATTACCGTAAAGACACCGTGTGTAATTGTTGTAAGCTCGCTAAAACGTGAATTTGTGGCCTCAATTAGATTTGGCAAAAGAATCAAATACATTTATTGTGTGTGGATTTAGATCAATTTCAAGGGTGTTCAAATTTGAAAATCCCTTAGTAATTCATTCTAGGATATCCTCATTTTTCGTTGATTAAAATAAAAATAGAGGTTAAGCTACAGAACACACTGTATCTGAAAATAATAGACTAAATTTTTGTGCTATCTAGTGAAAATCTAAAGTGAGGTACCATATTTTGTCATTTAAATCCTATTGTTACTGGAAACCGGTGGTAAGTTCTGTTGATTGAAAATTCTGTAGGCTTTGGTGATGAATTTCCAAAGCGATTTAGATGGCAAATTTAATTGGTTTTTTGGCTTCAGGTGTGAAGGGTAAGCTGTTGTAGGTGGAAAATTACAAGAATTTGACACGGATTTTGGTCACCCATTTACCTTGAGAGAACGCTGCAGATGAATTTGAGACGGCAAAAATTAAACTTCGGATGTGTTCGATTTAAGTCGTGATGACGAGCAGTTATTTTGGGATTCGGGCTCTAAGCCGAAATCGCCAAGTGGATTTTGAGTCAGTCACTTGTGGTTCCTTGTTTACAGGATAACGTGTATAAGTCGAAACTTCACAGACATTTAAAATGGTATGTAATCAGTTTTTTATTTTAATTTATTTTAAAAAAAATTGTGAAGTTTTTGTTTTATAAAAATGAGTGTTAAAAATGAAATTAAAATCGGCTGACTTTTTTTTTTAACAAAAAAATGGTTAAAGAATAAGTTTTAATATTATATACTTGCTGCTGGCTCCTTGCCGAATAAGTTCTCGTTAAGCAAAAGTAGAATCATGTGGCGTTGAAAAGTAAATGGATAATTTCTGGGAAAAATTGAATATTTAATTAGTGAATAGCTTACGATGGATGTCGAGAGAATTTATTAATGTTTTTTATGCAAATACACTAATTTTTGTGTTGTGTTTCCTATTAAAAAATTTTTTTTTTCTGTTTTTTGTTTTAGGCTGACCTCAGTTCCAGGGATATTGAAAGTAAGTATAAAACGAGTAATTCATTTTTTAAAAAAATCACTTTCATACATTACAACCATTACAACCATTGTAAAAAAAAAAAAAAAAGAAAGAAAATATATATATATGGAAAGGACACATGTTGAGCGAGAACAATTATGATTTAAAAATTAGTTAATCTTCAAATCACATTTTACGAACCTACGTAGAATTTAAAAAATTACAATTATTTATATGTTAAAGCTGAAAGAAAGGGAAAAAAATTATTTAATTGAAAAATGTTTGTTTAAGCAAAAAGTTATAAATAAAATATGACGTCATTTGATAGTTACTCGGCGTCGTGGCTTGACCCCGACGCCTTATAAGCAGTGCGTCTATAATTAGAACAACCACGAAACAAGTAGGATTATTATGCCGACCTTTGTAAACCGTTTAATCCCCAATTTTTTTTTTTTTTTTTATGAAAAAACTTTTTTTCTATTTTAGGAGCAAACTTTGCTTTCTCCATTTACGATCTCGATGGATCAGGCACCGTAGATGCTTTCTACTTGGGAGACGTTTTGAGAGGGCTTAACCTTAACCCAACAAATGCCACAGTAGAAAAATTGGGAGGAACCAAGAAGAAGGGTACATAATCATTTTTAAATAATTTTTTATGAAAAGTCCAGAGGATAATTATTTCTATCTTCCGTTAGGTGAAAAAATGTTGAAAGTTGAAGAATTCCTTCCCATCTTCGCTCAAGCCAAAAAGGATAAAGATCAAGGAGTGTATGAAGATTTCCTTGAATGTCTTAAATTGTACGACAAACAAGAAAATGGAATGATGCTTTTGGCTGAATTGACTCACACACTTCTATCTCTCGGTAAGAATTTTAGGTCTATGTTTTTTAAATGATAAACCGGATAATTAATTATATTTTAATTTTTGAATTTTAGGTGAACGACTTACTGATGCTGAGGTCGACCAGGTCATGAAAGATTGCTGTCCACCGGAAGATGATGAGGGCATGATCCCATATGCCGGTACGATTATTTTTTTAATTTTTTTTTTTCGATGTTTTCGGTCCTCCTTCGGTATGTTGTTCGAAAAAAAATTCCGATGACAATGAAATTTTGCATTTTTGAAAATCACCTTCAGATCTCTTTTCGCATTTTGCAAGCTGCCATAAAAAAAAGGAATGATACCACAGGAAATATTGGATTCTTTATTAATTTTTCGGAAGGAAAATTTTAGTAAATTGCATTTCTTTCCCTCAATATCAGGCAAAAATATCTTCGTCTTCATATGACAAGAAATATCTAAAAGCAAATTTAATTTTTAAGGGGCTCGAAATGAAATTCGGAAAGAAAATTTTCGGGAACTCCGATTATTACGGTTTCAGCTGATGTATCAAAAGCGAATTGCATTTTAAAAAGTAGATGAGTTTAATTGGCTCTTTCACACTGAATCATAAGTGTAAAAATTATGTGTATAAATTTGGTTGATTAGTTTTAAACTTTAGAAAAATAGTATTAGGATTAGGTCTTACCATTTTAAAAACTACTTTAGTTTTTAGCAGAGAAATAGATTACTAGTTTTTACCAAAATATCATCCAATGATTTTTTAGTATGATTTTTTTTTTTCACACACCCCGGTTGATGTGACCTCTGCAGCATGACAATATACCCGTTCTATTTATTTTTAATAAGATCTGCATCTAGAAAAAATTCATATTAGCCCTCCTTACCTAACTTTGAAATCACGGAATTTGATAAGTGGTGCTAATGATTTACCTCTGCCCTTTTTTTATTTTGAAAACCACCTGTAAATACTTTTCTCTTCTTCGACGAATAAGGATTGTAATTATTTTAATTTAATTTTAATTTTTTTTAATCTATCTAGATAGAAGAGAAAATATTGAATTATGCATTAAATTATTATCCCCCTGAAAATGCCTCCCTTTTTTGAATGCTGAATGATTTTTTTTTGTTTGTTTTGTAACCTTCATATTATAGCATTCCTGAAAAGATTGGTCGCCAATCAATTGTAGATTAGTCCACACGACAGCTCGGTATCGTAAGTAGTCACAGAATGAAATATATTTCTGCGTCAATAATCAAAAGCCATCACGCTCTATGTCGTAATTTTTCTTTTTAACATTCTTCTTTTATTATTCGTTGTTTTGTAACTGTGATCGTCTTTTTCTTTTTTTTTCTTTTTTTTATTTTCAGCCTCCGACAAAAGGAATAAAAAATTTTCCGGGGCTAAAAAAAGCTCCTTTCTTAAAAATTCTGTAAAATTAATTAAAAATTTTTTTACAGATTATTTAAACAAAACTTTTATTGCTTCACTAATTCCTACAAATTAAGAAGAATAAAAGAATTAGTGGATCAAAACTTGAAATCTTAAAAACAAAAGCTAAAATAAAAATCCGTTAATAAAAGGACAACTTATAAAGACTAATTGGGTCATAGTCAAAAATTTTTTTCGCAACCTTTTGTTATTCGCACATGCTTTATTCGCATTTATCATTTATTCACGTTCGATTTAATTAGTATTAGGTATTGAACTAATTTTATATGTTCTAACTGTTTACAGTATTGAAGTATTTTGTATAAAGTAGCTTGTGGCTTACGTTGAAAAGTAAAAAAAAAAAAAAAAAGTATCATGAAAATTCATTATGAAAAATTACTTTGTTTTTCAACAGAAGTATCTTACATTCATTTTGTTTCCATCATTTTCATGTAACGGGAAAAAGTTATCAGTTGTTTTAAATTACTAATTAATTTCAATCTTTTTCATTCTTTTGTAAGTAATACTCTTCCAGAGCATTTTTATTAAAGTTTATGTATACAGATATTTACTTCATTTAAATTAATGTTCAAATTTACGTAAAATTACGGGTAAATTTCCAAATAAGTGACATGGTACCAACAGACAAACCCCGGTTAGATAAATAATCCAGGGGAAACAGGATCACGATGTGACTTTTCAAATATTTCTCACTGTTCCCGTGTCATTTAATGGAGTATTTACCTTTATTCGTTCAAGCAAAGCGTTTCGAAGGATAAGAAAGTTTTACGATTTTGTTCAAATTTTAATTTTTTTTTCTTTTTTGTTTTTCAGCATTTCTCCAAAACATGTGTCAAAAAGGAGCACCTGCCAAAGAGGAATAAACTGCATTACATTGAAAAAATTTATTCATATGGACCATTTTTTTTTTCTTTTTTGTATATAAAAAAATGTTAAGGAATTACCAATTTATAAAAAAAGTTAACAGTTTCTAATGGATGTGAAGTTTCCTGCTAACACAGTTGCAGCTGTAAAAAAGAATGATTGGTCAGGAAAATATTTTTAGGACAGAAAAGTGACTCAAACAAACAAAAAAAAAAAGAAAGGAAATATAAGATTGGAATTATCTGTCTAAATTTTGTTTCCTTATGTTCCTATACCTTGAATGTAAGTGATTAATTTTTCCTTGTTTGTTTGTTAATGATAGGAAGGATTTTCGATTTTCAAAAATTTTAAAAATTGTGTCAAACAGCAGAAAACAAAATATTTGGAGCCAGATTTGTTTCGCGGGTACAATCACTTGTGTTGTACATTGGATAAATATGAAAAAAGTATTTTAGCCTTGAAATCGTAAGGGAAACATAAATCGACGTTTAGGGTAGATCAGCAGGTACTTCTTGGTGTGTTGATTTGGTTTCCTGATGCACTCTTTTTTTTAAGTCAGAAATTTTGCTGACATCTACCAACAGAGCGGATCAAATTGTCTATTTAAAAATCCGGTAACGTCCCGTTAGAGGATTTTAATTAAATTTAAAGTTATTTACTATTGTGTCTCTTCCATAGCCGATGACGGAATTCTAGGTGCTACCTCCTAAAATATTCCCAAATAATTCAAAAATGACGTGTTCAAATTTGGTGCCTCCACCTAAACAATGCCTAAACATTGCCTGTAGGAACGTCATTTTTGCCATTTAAAATGCACGGGAAATTGTATTTTACTTTTTATTTTTTTTTCTCAATAAATAGCCAATCGAAAAATCGGCAGTTGGTCCAAATTATTAGGTATATATAAGCCTTTCAATCTAGGTACAAAAAACCCGTACAATTTTTTTTTGCAGATAAGGGTGGTATAGCACTGTTTTGAATTTTATATAAATTTTGAAGCTTCTTCCCCCCCTTATCTTGGAAAAAAAGTTGGACGTATTTTATGTACCTAGATTGAAAGGCATATGTATACGTAATAAGGATCAACGACGATTTTTCGACTTGCTATTTATTGAGAAAAAAAATAGAAAGTAAAATAAGAAAATTTCCCATGCATTTTAAATGGCAAAAATGACTTTGCTACAAGCACCACTTCGCGTTTAGGTGGAGGCCCCAAACTTTGCACACGTTATTTTTAAATTATTCGGGAATATTTTAGGGGGCGGCATTATTAGAATTCCGTCATCGGCTATGGACAAGACACCCTATTATTATTACTACAGAATAAAAGTATTAGCATTTTTAAAAAATTCAAGAAATGTATAAATTAAACTTATATATCTTTTAACATTTTTTATATTATTTAAAACAGTTCTTATTTGAAAGGAGAGCGTATTCCTTAACGATCGTATACGCTTTGCAAAGTTTATTAAGTCTACAGTATGATATGATATTTTTACTTTTGCAAATACCGATATTAGGGTTGTCCATTAATTATGTCACCATTTTAAGAGAAGTGAGATGAAAGTCAAAACTTTGTAAAAAAAAATGATTTAATTAATGAACAGCCTATAATTTATTTATAATTAAAATAATTTTTCGAAATAGTAAATCCGGCCGTTATTATACTGATCATTACTACCAATATTACTGGTGTACTATGATTTTCTGATAAAAACGCCATCTGCCAGCTCTGATAAAATTTTTACATAACCTGTAAACTGCTTAAAAGTATATGATACAAGGCTCCCCTATTTTTTCAAAAATAATACAGATCTTAGTTTTTCTCATTTTTAAGGTAGTAGACTTTGAACCAAAATGTTGTATCTCTTGAGCATTGAATCATAAATCTGAAAAAAAAAATTTTATAATTTTTTTATATTTTTTCTTGTTCCATTTTAACATTTTAAAAGTTTATACCTGTGCTGCATCTTTGTTCGGAGTGCACGCTAATATCGGCTCAGGTAATTGGTTAATAATATCCTGGAATGTAAGACTAGGTTCTAAACTTAATTTGGCAAGATAAGCTGATCCTAATACAGCAGAATTTCCGCATTCCTAAAATGAATGAAATAAAAATTTTTTTTTCTTCTTTCCTTTCAAACTCCACCCTTAAATTTTTCAATCATTCGCATTTTTTACCTGTACATAAACCGGAATGTTGAAAACATCAGATAAAACTTGTAAGACTGACTTATTGTTTGAAGCACCCCCGGTTGCTATTATTTTGCAATCCCCGCTTCTGTTTAGTCCTATTTCTTCCGCGAAAGCCCTTCTAGCAAGAAATTGCCCTTCTATTAAAGCTCTAATCTGTAATTTTTTAAAATAATTATTATTTTATTTAAGATATCTCCTTAAAAATTTTAAATGCTTACCTCAATTTCAGCTGATGCGAATTTAATAACTTTCTCTCCTTTCGAGTTCCATCTATAGTCTCCTGGTTTTAAAAATGGCAAAATCTCTTGGTTATCGAAAAACAAGCCCACGTTACCGAAATTCCCTCTCGGAGTAGAATCCAACAATTTTTCAAATTCTTCCACGAACCTTGCGCGTATAAATCTCTAATTCTTTCTCTGGTAAGCGATCCATTTTTGAAGCACAGGAGTCCCATGTAACCGTTAGGATCGATCGGACTGCACAAAACGTGACCATTTATGAATGTTTTCGGTTCTGGTAAGGAAAGGATGATTGTATCGCTTGTACCTAAACTAACGGCAATGTCATTTTTTCCAAGGCGCATCCCTGTGTAAGAATAAAAAAATATTTTTTTTAATTATTTCGGTATCAGGCGAAAGAAGATATTAATCGATGATACCTGCTAACGAAGCTGGATTATCACCAGTGAACGAAACTATTTGACAGTCAGGTCGGAATCCGAACCTTTCTACAAAATATTTGGTGATTTTTCCTAAATTAGTATGAGGTGGGACTGGTTTTCCTAATTTGGACTCTACGTCTGATGCTTTTAATGACTGCAAGAAATTTTTGTTTAAATTGCTAAAGAATCTGCATTTTTTACGGAAAACAAAATAACAAATCTTTACATTTAAGCAAAGTTTGTTCCATTCCTTTGATTTAATATCCATTAAATTCATTCCGGATGCATCCGCGTAGTCTATGTCGGCATAGTCTCCCAGAAAAAGGGAACATGCGAAAGAACTAACTAATGAAATGCGTTCACAAGAGTCATAAGCAGTTTGTTTCGTGTCTATTATTTGGGCGATTTGAGGACCGGTAAACCTTTCGTAGGCTCGAGATCCTGTTATTTCAGCCATTTTCTGTGAAGAAAAAAAAGGATAAAAAAAGCTACAATTTAGCCTTGGGGGAGGAAAGGAGAAAGGGGAGTAAGTCTCTAGAACTTTTGAAACTTGAGACGCAGCAGAATTTTCCAGCGGCTAATTCTGAGGTACTCTCTGAATTTTTAGAATTGGGGATACCGTTACTGTCAATCGGAGTTAAGTAATTTCTATGTCATGGTGAATCCAGGATTTTTTTGTTTAAATTGTATTTAAATCTGAAATCATCGACAGGGGTCGTCCATAAACCACGTTAGCACTATTTTGGCCATTTTCGACCCCCTTACCCCTTGTCAGCAAAGGTTAGCATTTCTGGCGCCCCCTAAAATTACGTTAGATTTCGGTTACCCCCCTTAAATTTTTTTAAAATTATTAAACATTTAAAAGATCTGAAATTCTTGGGAACTTAAATTTTGCAAAAAAGAGGTTTTTTTTTTTTTTTTTTTAGTGAGTTACGTTACACAATTTAAAAATTTAAATTATTTTCATTTTTTGACATTTATTACATGAGACTAAATGCTAACGTTAGATATGTAACCCTTATACTTGTTAGCAAAAGTTAGCATTTTGAATACCCCTCCCCCCCTTAATGTGCTAACGTGCTTTATGGACGATCCCACATCAATTTTCTAATAGGGTTCGCAGTTTTATCCAGTGTCATTGTGTAATTTTTGTGTAGTTTTTACCCCCCTCCCCTTTCCCCCTCTCGCTCGTCGTCACCTGAAGATATGCATGTGAGCTAACCTCGGGTCCTCCTACTGCATTTTCCATTTCTTTGCAGTAAGCCGTAGTGCTAGAATCCATCCAAATGGGAGAATGTTTCAGAGAAAATGATCCGCTTAATTGTTGATGAAGAAATTGGGAAGAATCTAAATTATTTAAAGTTTCTCTCGCACCTTTTTGCCAATAAACAGAGCCATGTTGCTGGAAAAAAATTACTATTATTCAGGGGTTCTTAAAAAAAAAGTAAAAGATTTTAACTTTCTTAGCATACCTGAGCTGTCCCGGATATTGCTTTTATATCAAAAAAATTGACGCCACCGAGCTGCATTTGATCAAGTAACAAATCCAATGCTTTTATCCATAGTAAAACCGGCGAAGTAACAACTCCTTTCTCTCCTTTGTTTGCTCCCCCTTGAGTTCTTTGAATCATATAAATTATATAATTACTTTCCATTTTTACAGGATATACGCCAATTAAATTAACCTAATTAACCTACCTGTATTCCGGCAACTGAGAATCAAAATGCACTTCGGATTCATGAATGATTTTGAGATTATCATCTACGACTACAGCTTTTAGCTAAAACGAAGAAAAATAATTTTACGATATTGACCCAGCAAAAAGCTTTGGATGTCCTTGAGGTTAATGGATATATGTAGTTACTTAATCAATAAAAAAAAAAAAAAAAAACTAAAAAGTTCCTACTACCTTTTGCGTACTAAAATCTAGCCCGAAATAATTGGACATTTTTAAAAGCTGTAAAATTTAGACTTGTAGACGTTGAAAGTTATCAGTTACATAATTCTTATAAAAAATCACGATGTGCATTGGCACTGCTGTCGAAATCACACACTGACAAATCAATCGCTGATTAAAGTATGTTTATTAAAGATATAACACTTGCTTAACAGTAGCGGTTAACTTAATGATAAAAAACTTATTATCGATTTATTATACATATTAATTTGTAAAAGATCTCGTAATTCGATTAGAAGAAGGTGTATAAAAAAGAGAAATTGAAACGGTGAACAATTTCTTCGAATATTACAGTTTTTATGTACGAAAAACATGAATTTTTTTTTTCTTAGCGGGAAAAATAATAAAAAAAAAATGATGATAACTCTTTCACATAACCGAAGATACTGAGGTTAAATTATACAGTTGAGTGATTCACTCATCATAACATACAAGGTCGAGTATTATTCCTAAACCGGGTATGGCTACCTTTAACCAAACCTACGCTATAGTTTTTAATGTGTAGATTCCGTTTCTTCGTATTGTTACGTTCCTTGAACTTGAAAGATACTCATCTATGCTTCGTTTGATTAGAATGGGTTGCACTTTAAAAATGCTGCGCTCGTTAATTAAAATTGGTTTTCACGTTTTCATACTTTCTTTGTGACCTATTTGAAACAATCATTTTAAAATTTCTGTATTTTTGGAATTTTTTTTTTGTCGTCCAAAAGTTTTTGAAAAAATTTCAAAGAAAAACCCAGTTTTATTATTCTTTGTTCTTCTGCTTGTTTTTTATTGCTTTTAAATTAAATGAAACTCGTTCTCATAGGGGCCTGAATTTTAAAATTTCCGGAGTAGCGAGTTCTTCCTTTTTCATTCAATTAATATTGTGCACTGGAATAATAAAGGTTAAACATAATAAAACATCGTGATGAATATCTTGCACATTTCGTGCTTAAGGAAATGCGCTCCAAATGCACTAACGTGTAGTGAAAAGGTTTTTAGCCAACAGTTAAAGTGTTGCCGTTTTGATTTGCGATTATTTGCGGCAATAAAATCACTGGATTCGTGTAGCAAAATTACGTGAATTACCAACTACAAGAAAAACTCCGTAATTTTCCGATCTTCTTCATAAATATATATCAACCGTATAAAATCATGACTTTTAATCAGCAGGAGCAAAAAACGGGCGATTGTGGCAATGGTCGAGCTATCAGTCATAATATCTCTGCAAAATGTCACAGAATGATGTGTCTAATGTTGCTGAATATCATTATTTACAGGAGATTTAAACATTTTCCTAAATTCATTTGTAAATTTTAAGGTCTCAAGAAAATCCACTAGACATTCTTATTAGTCTTTAATTTCAAAGACATTTAATCAAAGAAAGAAGCAACAGTTTTGACTAGAAGAATCAAAATAATATCTTTTTCAATTCAAACATCTTTAAACAGAATTATCAAAAAAAAGAAAAAAAAAACATTAACACACATAAATGCATTTTTCTACCTTCTTGAAATATTAAAAAGAAATTAAAAACGAATCCTCCTATTCTGTCAACTTAAAATTAATACATTGATATGGTTAAACTGACATAAAAATTTATTCAATACTTCAATAAATATATGCATTTTTTAAAATAAAACGATTATTTTGATGATGTCAAACTATTCCATTTTTTTAGTTTATGCTCCATAACGAATTATTATACTTAACAAAATTACTAGTCGAAGGCAATTTTCTTTTTTTTCCTACATATCTCTACTTATTCAAAAGGCATCAAAATAATAATCACTAATGCATAAGCATTTCGACCTTTTTCAAATTGAAACATGACCCTTATGTTCTATTTCGTAGAGTTCCATCATTTTATTCAGTAGAACCTAAAATACATAAAATCCGAATTAGCTTTTTTTCTGAAATTTTCTAAAAAAATAAAATCAGGGGATCTTACATCTTTCAATTCCGGACTATCCACAAGTAGAATTTTAGTTTCCTTGTTACTGCCGAATACATTTCCTTTTTTCTTAGACATTGAAATGACAATTCCTTTATGATGCATCTGAGGTATAACCGGCATATCGACCCACGTTAATGCTAAATGAACCTGTAAAATTATTATTTTTAAATAATTCGTGCTCTAAGAAAAATTCATCTCAACTAATTATTACTACAATACATTTCGAAAAAGAATTTATTTACCTGCCAAGTACCGAAAACATCGCTATATTCTGCGATAATCAATCTTTTATCAGTAAGTAATAGAATTTCTTTGCCCTTTAATTCCATATGATATTCATATCTGTCAGTATTGCAGTACTTCCCTTTATCGATATCGTATAATATGCTGTTTCCTGTAGCTTCGTGACGTTTATACGGTAGAACTAGCTTATCATCTTGAAAAAATCTAGGGGGCCTCAACCTCTGACTTTCTGCAGATTGTTCCGTCGCCCTAAAAAAACAATAAATCGGTAAAAGTTTTTAAAAATTTAGTAATCATAATGACCATTATGAAAAAATAAATTTGTAATTACCTCTTCACCGCATTTAAAGATGCACTAGCAAAATCAACAACACCGGTAACAGGTCTAGTTACCAAACCCATCATTCCTTTGCCGACTCCTTTGAAAAATCCTCCTACTCCCTCTTCTCTGGCTCCTGATATGGGTTTCATTACGACTCCTGTGACACCTTCATATACTCCCATCACTAAACCTTTTCCTCCCCGAGCCATCGAAGCAGGAATATTATCGGCCCTTCGATTTTGTTGCTCCATTCTCTGTTTCTGATATTCTTTATCCAAGGAAAGGACAGCCAAACCTTTGCCTAAGGTCCCTGTGATTCGGCTGATAGCGCCTGCGGTACCTCCCACAGTGGACCCAAATAAACTTTTACATCCTAAAGCCAAACCTGCAGCAAAATCTGCTGGACCTTGAATGATGCCCTGTTAAGAAATATGATTTAGTAATAATTTCTGACCAGAAAAAACATTGTCTCGAAGCTTTTTTATTGCAATGTATTAAACTTTCTTGAAGCTAACCTGAACTGGTTCGTAGAAAAATGCTTCCACGCCTTTCCCAATGCCGATTACAAGCCCGTAAGGATTTCCTATTACGTCTAATCCTAGAAGTAGAACATACGCTTGCCTGATAGTTTGCAAATAATAATGAGAGATCACTTCGCTTTGAAGTTGACTGTTTGTTAAGAAAACGCATTTTCTTTCAAAATAGGAGAGCCTGAAAAAACGAAAAACAAAAACTTTTTATATAAAACTGTACGAATAAAATCGAAAAAACGTTTTGTCTTGATTTTTGCTAACCTGAACACAACGTCGTGAAAATCAGTTAACGTAACCCCTAAACTTTGAATCATAACACTAAGAGCTGGAGGCAACATATTCGTTTCAATATTTCCTGCTAGCGAAAAACTAAAATGAATCTTGAAAAAACAAAATAAATAAATAAATAAATAAATAATGAACAATTAAATTCTAGTGCTAAACTTATATTTTTTTTTCTCTCACTTACTTTCAAAGGCGAGAAATGTACCAGATCATAGAAATTCTTCTGCTCATTCATAGATATCACAGAAACGTGGGATTCTAACGGTTGATGAGCATATTCTAAATCTTTCATAAAATATTGTTTATTATCTTCATCCGAAACTTCTTCAGCTGATAAAAATTGCCAAAGATGATGCAGTAAACCGATGTCTATTTTGACGTTAAATTCTTGAATTAAAATTTTGAAATATTTATACTGACGAACTCTAGACTGGCCAGCGACCGATTGTAAGATCGATAATTCGAAAAATGGTTTTGGGCCTAAAAATAAGAAAAAAAAATCAGCAAATGTTTTTTTTTTTTTTACATTTCCATCTAAAAAGCAATTTTTTTTTTCGGATAAAAAGGTTAAAAAATAATACAAACCATCACTAAGCGCTACAGTTTTCGGTGGAGGAACAGGTGACAAAACCACTGGGAAAATGCAATCGTGCAACTGATTGTCGATTTGAATTTTATTAATCTTTGCGTGAACTGTAATTGTATCCTCTGTGGTCCGATATTCAGCCCACAATCCAGGTTCAAAAACTCGTCTTAATTTCCGCTGTTGAGGATGCAGCATTTCCATACTTTCAAAATTAACCTTCAAAAAAAAAAATTGTTAGTCCAATTTAACTCGATTTTTTAACTTGCTTTGTATCATTAAAACATACCTGAATTTTGTTATCGATGACCACAACTGGATCAGCATCTGGGGAAGTTTCACATAAATCCTGATATCTCCTGTAAGCCTGTTCGATAGCAATGTTGTCCTTTATATTGACAGGCTTAAACCTATTTCCATATGTTTTTTTGGTTTCCCATATAATTTTTGAGCTGAATAATTGAGAGAAAAAAATTATTACAATATTATCATTTAAATTAGGAATTTGAAAAAAGTTCTGTCATGTTTATTACCTAACTAAACCAATATACAGCAATTCTATTTGATTGATGTTATTTAGTATGGAAATCCCAATGCCATGAATCTGAAGCTGGATTTCTGTGTCAGAGATATTAACACGGTTAAGGGAACCGATTGACTTATCATCCGTGAAAAGTAAAATTCTTTGCGTGCCGTCTAAAAATGAAACGTAACGTACTGACTCGTTAATTTTTGAGTTCACCAAAGCTTGTCCAGCTTCATCCTAAAATAAAAAGGTTTTACGTAAATCAAAACTGGGCACCAAATTTTGATGGTCATCAAAAATGAAAATATTTTTAAAGTTAGCAAGTGAGCACTTTAAAAAAAAAAAATGAAACTAACTTCTTTTAGATTGACTACATATTCCTTATTTTTATCTCCAGTCCATGTTATTTTCCTTTCTCCTTGCGGCTTTCGCCAAGCAAACAAAAACATTTTCGACGGTTCCAGTGACATTACTTGCTCTGTCCCTTTCTCACAAAGCCGTAAAGTTGTTTTTGAATGGTTTATAATCAAAGCGGGAGCTTGTCCCGTTTCATAAGGAAAAAATGTAATGAAGGTTCCTGAATTTGTGGCTTGCACGTCGACAAAAATTCCTCCATGCTGGAAAAAAAAATTGATCAAATAAAATGGAACACAAACAAATTTTACTTTTCCGAAAATAAAAATCGAACCTTATCATTAAGTCTCAATAAGCAGCTGTCGGTGCTTTCATAATTAAAATCAGGAGTAATAGCAGATGATTTGTACGGTCTTAAATGAATACTTTTATCCTTTCCTTGCGAACGGGGCCAAAACGGGACACAACCGCCGGACTCTATTTTAACCCAATTCATGACGGACACGTCTACTTCTTGGCATTCAATATCGAAATGGGTTTTATTTACAAAAACGTAATACGGCGTGAAAATGACCATTCTGCTCAAGCTGTTAAACGTAAGGGTGATCGTCACAGAAACCTAAAGAAATAAAAATGAAATTGGATTGCAGGCAAGAAAAGAAAAGTAATTAATGATTAAAAAATCCCTACATTATAAATTCTCTTGTATGAATTGTCTTCGCATTCTACATTTCCGCCACTTCCAGCTACATCGATCGGAAATTTATCCGACCATTCCGTATTATCTACTTTTAAACAAGCTTTCTTCTTGCTGAAAAATTTTTTTCCTGAAGGCGAAAACATTATCGGGTCCTTATATGATTCTCTGTGGTAAACTACGGCTGAGCCATCGTCGAACTAAAAGTCAAAATCAAAATTAAAATAAAATTTTAATCCAAAAAAAAAAAAAAAAAAAAATGTGAATTAAAATCCATTACCTTGTAAGATAAGGAATGCCCGGTTTTATTAACCATTAAGAATGGGCAGTAAACAGTTAGGATAAGAGAAGACCTTTTCGTCGCACAATGAACGCCCAAATTGAGTTCTGTAGATACACCTCCATTTTGAGACATGAGGGACCAAACTGAGAATTCCGGGGGATTTGCTGGAATCACTTCTTTGCAGACCCAATCGTTTTCTAAATAATTTTCGATCTAAAAAAACAAAAAGAAAATAACTTAGTTTCAAATTTTAGAGAATTTAAAAAAGAGCTCTAGTTTTGAAATTTACCTTTATTTTGATTGTAGAAACCCCCGGTTCCGCGTGAGGGATTTGAAATTTGTTTCCCGGCTGTAAAGTAATTTCTTTCGCGCACCCTTGCCAACAGATGACTATTTCGACCGGTAAACAATTCATCATTTCGACGGTAGGTTGTAAATGTACGTTGAATAACATACTGGCCATAGTGTGCCTGTACGTATTCTCATAATAAATCTGTTCCACCTCCCCAACAGCCTGGAAGTTTCAAAAATAAAATATAATATTTGGTCAAAATCAGAATTACTGATTTACTTTTCCTGCGATTTATGCAGTTAAGCTTTTAAAACTGCGCCATATTTTTTGGAATTAATCGTTAATAAGGCATAAAATACCTGCATAATTTTCTGAGAATTTTAAAAATTTTTGTCTGAAAATATTTACCCTGATAAAAAATGGATCTTTATCTTCCGTATTTTTAGGGTTGCACTGCAGCTGAATCGAAAAATTTAATTCATTCTGAACATCCTTCCAAACGAACGGAAGAATCGATAAAGAATATCTAAAAAAAACAATTTAATAATTTTAAAAAATCTTTTGGGACTTACTTAGGATGATTGACTTAATAATTACCCTTGCACGCTAAAAAATAATTCTTTCGTCTTGTTATGAACCGCATAAAGAGGAATATTTAACGATCCGAATCCTTCCACAGTGCTTACATATTCAACTTCGTTGCCTTGAGCAGTCATATAATGAATGTCAATCGGCTCTTCAAAATGATTTTGGACTTGTAATATACTTCTGAGTGTGATGGTATTAGTGTTCTTTAAAATGCAGACATCTGACACTAACCCCCAATTTTCTTGCCCTGATTTTGGCAAGTTAACCGGAACAGGGTAATAACGTTTATTCGTTCGATTCAGTGCCAACTGAAAAACTTGGTCATTTAAAAGTGGTAACTGAAAATAGTTAAAAGAAAAAAAAAATTGATAAAATAAAGACAAATTCTCACTATTTATTTTTTTAAATTAACGAATAAAATTTTACCTTGATATAAAGGCAGGTCGGAATATCTTGCAAAGATTTTTTAGAAGAAACAACCATTGAACTCATGTGACTGAATCTTCCTAGTTTATTTTCAAGTTCCACTTCTCCACCAGCTTCAACCTGGACGTGTTTATAATCTTTATTTTCAATTCCGTGGACATTTAATAATGATTGCTCTAAGTTTATCTCGACTAATGTCCCTGTATCGTTTTTCAAAACGAATTGAGGAATATCGGCAGTAATGCTTGGGGTTCCATGAGTTACAGCTGATGTGAACGTTTCTGACAGATTTTGTAGGACTTCCATACAACTTTTAGTTATAGTTACTTCAAGTTTTTCGGTACTGGAAAGGGTTATCGAAATTTTAGGTGCTTGAATTTCATCGAAATCCGACTCAGATACAACTCTTCCACCCTCTGGAGAAAATATCAACTGGGAAAAAAGATTCAAATTAAATATTTTAATAACAATTTGGTCTTGCCGAAAAATTTAGTAGTTAATTAACCTACATTACAATTAAGCTCCCAAGGTATGAAATCGAATTTTTTATCTCGTAAAATTTCCACAGGCTCGATAAGAGGCTCCCAAGAAGCTAAAGAATTATTATAATACTGCATTTGTAAGGATAAAGTGCTTTCAATTGTTAACTGAAAAAAAAATGTTATTATTCCTTTGTTTTCCTTACTATTAAAAAAAATTAATTTAAAAATACCTGACTGCTCCAATTACTAGCTCTTCCTCGAAAACTCATTTCTAACCAAAGCAAAGGAATGGCCTGCCTTGATGACAAACCTTCAACCGTAACTAAAATGGATGAAACCGATATCAAACATAATTCCTCTAAAAATGGTTTCTGGTCCGTCGGAGTTACGGACATGTGTGACAAGACTTCCAGAGCATCTTCACCTTGCTCTAAAAAATTTAAGATGTATTATTATAATATCCGAACTAAAAATAAAAAATAAAAAATCTGTAAGGATAAAGCCTCACCGGTTCTTAAAAACCAATAGTCGTCCTCATTAAATTTTTTTATTTGCCACAAGTCAGAATAATCTACATCTTCAGCAGATATCAAATCGTCACTGCTATAGGAGAAAAGCGTGGTGTTACACTTGTTTAATAACTCTATAGTTTTAGGGTTAACGACAATAAAAATTTCGGTTAAACATATTTCCAAATGTAGCCCCTGGCCCTCCGGAGTCGATCCTGCCAAACTAATTGTAAAAGGTTTAACTACTTGGGCCATGGTCTGCCTCCGTTTGGCTGGATCAAAACAACAGGAATAGAGTTGAATATCATGTAGAGTACCCGATATGATTTGCCTGTTTACTACAACTCTATATTTCATGATCACTTCCGTCTGTAAAAAAAATTTAATAGAAAAAATTTAAAAAAACGCTAAATTCTTCTCGATGCATTATTCGTATTAGAATGATAAAAATCTTACATTAAAAATTAACGCGTGTGTATTGATGGAGTCCATATTTTCGACCACAATAATGTCAGGCTTTTCTAACCGAAGGTTGACTGTAAATGTTGGAGGGTGCTTCGCTTCTTCTTTTGCTCCTTTCAACTTTTTATCAGAAACCTTATAAGGTTTTGGTGCTTTTGGAACCGCAGTGCTTTTTTTTCTTTCCGTCTGCTTAGTTTGAGTTGGAATTGGAGGAGCAGCAGTTGCTTGATCCACAGAGAAGAATGCTGATAATTTCGAAAGGAAATCCATAGACAAAATCAAGTAAAATTTAAAAACTCGGACGTCAACTAAAAAATAAATAAATAAATGGAAATTATTTAACACGATTTTTTTGACAATAAATTCACATTTTTAAACATACCAAAAGTATCCGCTCCTTTCGATTCAAATGTTACATCCATCATGCTTCTTGCAGGACCTAAATTATCATCTATTTCATTACTCTCCGAATCAGTCTTTCTTTCCATCAATCTAGTTAACCTGCCTTCTTTGCCTATAATCAACATGTCGCTTAGTTTCATTGTCATACGATAATATTCTTTTTAAAAAAAAATAGTTGTATCAACCTACCAGGTCTCGTATCCTCCAATAGGCAATTTAAAAGTAAAACTGAAGTACTGATAGATCCGTCTGAAAACAGCTTTCCTTTTAATTTGATAGTTTGGAGAACAAATTTCGCTAGCCCCGATTTTTCCAATTTGGAGGTCTTCTGGTTCTAAAAAAAAAAAAAAAAATGCAAATTCAAATCATATTAATCATAAATTATACAACCATCAAAATAAATCATTTTACCACTTGATCCCCTCCAAGCAATGCATCAAAAATGAAACTGTCCATAGAAAAAAAAAATTTTACAGTTGTGTGCACCGCAGGCGTTTCCCCAGCTTCCAAAACTCCATCTTTATTAACGCTTTCCTCGACCACCGTGTAATACTTCTCGGCACGACTTTTGTTGCTTTTTTTTGACGATGGTCTACTTACTTCCGCCGAGGTTGAGACCTGAGCCTCCGAAAAATTTTCGTTGCTTACTCGAACCGCGAACGAATAATCCTGATGGCTCAAAGTAACGTGAATTTGCTTTAATCGTGCCAACAATTCTATATCAGGTAACTCTTTAAACCAACTCAATGACAAATTTCTCTTGATTGTCAAATCGAATGACACTGGATCCAAAATTAAATTTTCCATAACAGGTTTCATTGTTTTAGAATCCAAAACGGCCCTGAAAAAATAAATAAATCACACATTATTTTAAAAGGAAAATACATTTTAGCTAATCCAGTAACATACCTGGTACACTTTAAATTTTGCAACTGAAACTGCATTATATCTAGCAACGGCCTGGAAGTAGCCCCACTTTCATATACATAATCCAATTCGCTAAACTGATTCTTCAAAGTTAAAGTTCCCATGTCCATAGCAAGAACGTCCATGCTTAAGCTGTTCGTAGGGATGACAATCAGCGGAGCCTGAAGTAAAACAATTATAAAATAACAAAAAAGTTTACAACAATTGAAATTTAAAAATAAGAGAGAAACTTACTGTGATTTTAACGTCAAGAGACAATTTTGTTGCGTTTCATATGCCTTCATCACGTTCTGCTTCGCTCTCTCTGCTGCTGCACTCGCTCCTTCTTTTAACATATCAACTTCGGTCTGAAAAGCGTTACTGAAATTCAAGGCATTTTGGATGAACCTATTCAAAAATACGAATCTAACTCTGCTTATTTCTGCCTTTAATGACAAATCTACAGCGTCGGATGATACGTAGAATTCAGAATTATAAATAATAGCTTGTAAGGATAGAGTCTGTTCGTCTAACGATGTAAGTATCTGAAATTACGAAAATAAATTAAAGTTTTCAAATTTTATAATAGAAAAGTAAACAATTAAAAAAAAAAAAGTTTAATTCACCTTTTTGTAGTATGTATTAGAATGCAGATCTAATATAAGTATATCTCTTAATTTACAATCAATCTGGGTGTAAGATTTTCTTTTAGACATTTCGACTTTGCCATTTTTCACGCTAAGCTCTGCCAGAGGACGATCTTGTAATTCTAATCTTAAATTGATTTCATGCAAAGTAGCTTCAATCATAAGGTCAATTACTTCGACTCTATCTTTTTTCTTCCTAAATTTTCTACCTATGAAAAAAAGATCCCAAAGTTAAAAAAGTAATTACAGGGTTATGCTTTGCTTTGAGGTTACAAACCTTTTGTTACGACTTTTTTTTCGAGAGGTTTGAATTCGTCTTCAATAATACTGGCCATTCTTTTAGGCACAGAGGCGACCTCAGGTAAAATAGCACATCCTCGTTTCACACTTTCCAGCTGCTCTTGAAAAGCTGTTAAGAAAGCGATTTGAGCTAGAATGGCATCTCTATTTAGAACCATATCCAGTGGTGTCATGTTTACCGTAAGTCTACTCAGGATCGCTCCTCTTTTGGTAAAAAAATCTGGTATTTTCCTATCAAACTAGACAAAAAAATTAAATAAAAATTTGCTTTTAGGAATAATATTTTAAGGCTCTTTTAAATTCAGATACTTACGGTTACAAATTCTACGGTAAATAAATACATGTCTTTTTCCATATGCCTCGTCGAAACTATTGGAACCTCTCTTCCTTTATAATTCTGTTTAAATTCAATGCCTCCCAGCTTGACAACAACATCCGATTGGAAAGTTTTGTTGGTCGCTTCGACTACTAACTTCACGACTTGCAATCCAAAAATTTTATTTTCAACTTTACCGGTATCCTGTGAAAGGGCTTCGCTTGATTTTAATACATTGATGTGCAATTCTAAAACGAAACCATATTTAAACATTAATAATAATTATAAAAAAAAAGAGCTCGTTTTTTGAGTCCTATTACCGCTCATTTCGAAGTTTCCAACTAAATCGATTCCTTGAACGAATTCATCAACATTTTTCTCCTGTTCGGAGACCTTCTTGGACTTCTTATTAGTCCATATTTTATTTTCTATCGCAGCACCCACGGATGCAATAGACCACGTGCTTCCAGCAAAGACAGTCTGAAAAATAAAAAGAAAACAAAACATAAGCAGTTGTAACACTTTTCTTTCTTTCTTTTACAGAAAAGGTTACCGTTAAATTTGGCTCTGCATCTGCTACTTCCGTTGGTATCGAACAAAGCAATCCAGCTAAAGTAAGGAAACGTTCCTCGGAAACATTTAAAGATAAACTCGGCAAAGCTCCTTCGATTATAATTTTCGGTATTCTAGCATCATCGGTAACCAGAGATTTTTTAAATATCACCGTTAAATCAGTCGGTTCCAACAAACGAAGCGGAGATTTTCTTTCTTCCAAGGCTTTTTCCCAATCTTCATTAGGCAAACGGATTAAAATCTTAAAAAGAATTTAAATGATGAAAATATCACCACGACTTACATATTCCCATCAAAGTATGGATGATTTACCTGAACTCCTGTTAGTTTGCATTTAAAGGTTGTGTAGCTTGCAGAAAGAAAAGCGGTAAAAATATCTTTTTCACAACTACCCTGTTGATACATTTTTCTGACACTCATGTCTTTGGATCCCTTAGTTTCTTCCGTATTCACGCTTAACTTACCAAGTTTAATTACAATAAGTTGTTTATTTCTAAAAACAAAGTAAAAAAAAATAATGTTATTAAGATAAATAAAAACAATTTGTAATAAAAATCTAACTTTTCCCCAAGAAATAGAAAACGACAGGATTTAAAAAAATTCTTACGGTTCGTAAATTCCATCCCTTGGAATCAGAAGGTAAGAAGACATAATGTTGACTCTTAACTCCAACCTTGATCTTTTTTCGATGGCATATTGAAGACCCATAGCCGTGATTTCTTGAAACGTCGGTAAAGAAGCAGCAGTTGCCGCAACCAAGCTGAAATAAAGTACAAAAACAATTACTTATTTAAAACGAACAGGTAGTTTAAAATAGTTGAAATGATCAAATTATTTCCACTTACGAATTGACTGTTTCGCTATCTGCTGACTGAAAGATGTCTCGAATTCGATTAATTGTTTCCGCATCAAATATAATTTTTAACGGGTGAGCTTTGACGTGAAGTCGCTGATCACAATAATCATCAAGAGGCTTAGTTTCATACAATACTGACACTAAATTATCTGATTCTGTACAATTGGTCGTAACAATTTCTGGTAAATTTTTTGCATTTTTCGCCATTCCCGTAACTGCAAAATCTCCCAACGCAGCATCCAATCTAGAAAAAATGTGATGTTGCGTTTATATAAAACAAGAAGAAAAAAAGCAATTTAATTATTTAATTTTAAAATGATACCTCATTGCTGCAGCTGCAGGTCTTTGACTTAAGTCGACTTTTGTTTGTCGAAGCGATGCCGATAAAATTAAGGGTGTGTGATCATATTTATCATCGTAAATCCTTATTCCTATTTCTTTTAACGCAAAAGTAAGCTGAGTTGCTACGAACGTAATGGGGTAATCAGCAGGAACGGCGCTTTCTTGATATCCGATAGCTTTATACAATTTCTCTTTCTCGTTAGGTGTCATGGCTTTTTCCAATTTTTTTACTGTAATTATAAAAAAACAGAAGTAATTATCAGTACACCATGTGTGCTCTGGATTTTTTTTTTAAAGCAATTATACCTATATCATCGGCAGAACCAGCAACATCAGTCTTACTCTGGCCAGATCCGAACCAACCAGAAAACCATCCCCCGCTGTGTTTAGATGTTTGAGCCATTAAATTATCCCGTTCGACGTCTACATATGCTCGTTCTCTCAAAATTACAAGGTTGAATACATTTAATATTTTTTCCAAATTCTGAATCCGTTGTTCAACGTTTGAAGGAACTTTTTTTGATGTTAGTTTGACTTTAAAAGCTTCGAAATATTCTCGGCACATACACCTATGATCTTTTATGTGATTCCAGCTCCATTCTCTTCTTCTTCGTTTTATATCTTCCATGACAGAGTTAAATGCAAAATGCCACCTATAAAATTAATTAGGAGTAATTTAAGAAGTGTCTAGCATTGATCGTTTAGTTTCAATAAATTTTGTACCATTCTTTAGCGTGACCGATAACAGGAATGTTGTGTGGCCTGAATTTGCTATACTGAGCAGCGATACTTAATCTCTGCAAAGTTTGAACAAGTAACATCATGTCTTTGAACTGTTTCCGTGTTAAAGCTTAAAAAATATAAAAAATGTTTGTAAGCTTTTCATATGAAAAAATTTGCAGGTATAAAAAGATTATTTTTCTATCTTATTGAATACTACCTAAACTAATTTCTTCCATGTTAACATTGACATAAACTTTTGGGACGCTAAAATTAGTTCCATCTGATTCTGGTTTTGGATTCAGTCTTAAGTAGGCGGAAGCGATAATTGGTCCAAAAACTGAAACAAAGGGAAATCATTACTTTTGTTGCTTTTATTATACTGTATTATAGATAAGGCATTTTTATGGTTGTTAGAAATCTATTTTCTTTCAACGTAATGCGAAACAAATTACTCATATCCGTCACATGATTTTCAAAGCCATAAAAAATATTTTTCGTGTCGTCAATACAATCTCTAACGTAATAATGATTTTAATTTAACCTAGATCTATATGGCCAAAAATGATTTGATCTCATGTGTAACTTAGATAAAAAAATAAACTCACTATATTTGTAACCTTCCGGTCTGTAATCGGCAGTCGGGATATTTTCTAATAAAGACTGGACTAATTCATTCGTTGGCAGTTTCGATAACAATTCACATCCAGGATTCCAATAAATCGCAAGTCCTTCCAGACTAATAACCTTAAAAACAAATAATTGAAATCATTAATTTTTTTTATAATACATTAAAAACTTTGTAGCTTCCTCATTATTTTCCGTAACATACACATAGTTTCGAATTCTAAAGTTACGGAACTTTTAGAGTAGTATTTACTAAGCTGCTGCTTACTTTATAAACAAACAATAAAGATTTCTGATCATCATCATTTTCTAGGCAGGGTATGGAATTTTTAGAAATAGTTTCAACAAATAAACTGGACATCGTAGCGCCAATGCAGAAAGGGAAATTTGGGTTGGTTGTTTTATCTTCATATCGAATATGAATATTCTTGATTGTAATCTGAACATTCTTAATTATCTGTGCCACCAATTTCTCCACGAAAGTATCATCCGGCTTAGGCAAATCTGTAAACAGATAAACAAAAATTTTAATTAAAAAAGTGGGCCACAGGTGACTGAATCATCAGTCAGATTATCGACAATGAATAGGCTCGCTTATCAGAACATGTAAGATGTCACTTAAGCATATTTAAAAAGATATATAAAAAAAATTTTCCTTGCATAATCTGTTTATTATTTATTAGTCAAATAAAGAGGTCAAAAGTTGAGGAACTCCGAAAAATGACAGATGAATATATTCACGAAGTGTGAAAGCACGGACTGGTCATTACCAGTAATGTGATTTTATACAGTGCCGGAATAAAGACTGCTAAATCTCAGCAACATTGTGGAAAAATTTTATAACAAAGGTTTAAAAGAAATAAGGAGGCAATATGCCGGTTCCCGGTTTCTATTACATATTTATCATTAACAAAAGGGATCAATTCATAAGTCATTTATGGAAGTAATTGATTTTCTGCAAAAATATTATTATCAGTGCCAATTTTCCTTTTTTTTTTTTATATAATGTAAATATTTACATTTATGAAAAACAACAAAGATGGATTATAAGACTGAAAAAATGATGTCATGATTCAAACTAAAGTATGATGCAACGCAAAGCGCGCGGACAAGGTCATTTAAAATAAAAGTTCCAATGACTGAAGTCCTTTAAAAAAAACGACCTATTTTTTTTAAAAGTAGGTTTTTTTTTTTTTGTTTCACTCCATTTCATTTAATTTCATTCATTTGAATATGTAATTAAAGAATAATAAATCTAGTAAAAAAAAAAAAAAAAAAAAAAGAAAGAAAGAAAGAAATGCAATGTACTAAAATTATAAAATCTATAACATAACACAAAATTAAATTACCTTTTTCTAATTCCTTTTTCTTTGCCTCTTCTACCTCCTTTAATTTGGCTTGTTTTTTCTCCCATTGCCATCTGTCCTCTTTTTCTGGATCATAATTTATTTCAGTATTTGGAATAACTACTAACAGAAGTTCTTCAATGTCAGCAATTACAGGAGCAGAATAAAGATTTTTCCATGGAATCTTCAATACAAGTTTTCCTAATCTGCCCCAAGAAACCTGAACTGGCAAGTTTAAATCACTTAGGGCATTTTCTTTTAGCAGTAAGTTGTTCAAAACTACATCACCTGAGAATTTATAAAAAAATATATATATTGTTATGCGTGTATTATACATCATTCAGTTTTTTCCAAGCTTAAATGATAAGTTAAATGGATTAAATCTAAAAATAAATTTATTATTTGAAATATATTCAACACAGTTAAATTTATTTAATTATCAGGTAATTTTTAAAAATTTTTGTTGACATATGCTGCCAATAAAAACTCTTCATTCATTTTCCCATATTTTACTACATTTTCTATTGGTGAATGACTCTGTCCTATAAGCAATCTTTTTCATTTGACTACCTTTAACACATTTGTTATCATTCATTACTTTAAAAGTAACAATTGATCTAACAAGTATACACCTTTATCATAATTAGTCATGCTGAAGGTAGTGAATGAAGACGTCAAAGAAAAAAACTTATTTATATGTTTCTAATCCAAAGTAAAGGGATTTACTTACCTCCCCATATTCCAATTTTCAATTGCGAAGTATCCAAATTTTCAACATACTGTCCCAAAAACTTATTTAAAATATCTACGACTAAAGCTTCAAACACCATTGTAATTAGTTTTTAACGATTTTGTTTTCAGATAACATAAATCACATTCCTAATGCAAATATTGTCTTAAAGTAGGCATATTATTGCCTATCTCTGACGATCGACAAATATTATTTTCAATTAAATTTACATGATAAAATGAAATCAAGTCTCCTTGCTGTTTAAATTGTCTGTTTTCATATGACAGGTTTGTCAACATAAAAACATTCAAGTAAGCTAAGCAGGGAATTTTATTTATGGCCTCCAGAGTGCAGTGCAGCCATACATCACGTGACTTTTATTTTCTTTTTAAAACTTGATCATTTTCGATTGGAATCAGCTTGATTTTCTTCATTTTTAATTAGAAGCTTTTTTGGAGAAGTTAAATCATAATTCCGACAATTCTTTTAAGAAATTAAGAGGTAATAAAATTTAAACTTGAAGGGAAAAAGATCGGAATAAAACGGAAATACGTCTTTGTCTAGTGACACGTCTTTTTGTAAATTCATACCAACTCGTAGCCCTTGATATAATTCACGTATGTAAAGCAATCCGATTAATCCTGTTTCTGGGGGTTGTTTCTGTGTTTAAAACCTCCAAATCTCATATCTAAAGGTGTTGAATTTTTATTTTTTGTAGTTAAATGGGGCGTTACGCGAGAGAACCGGATAATGCCACAAAGTCTTGTAAGGCTAGGGGCTCGAACCTTCGTGTTCATTTTAAGGTAAGATAAATAATTGTTTAAGCAATGTTTATATTAATTATGTCACAAGATTGGACTAACTATACTCTAAATATTCTGGAAGGTCTGCCGGGAGTAATCCACAAACGTATATCGCCTTATGTTTATGTTGTGATTGAGGTTATGTCCATTGTTGACGTACCCTTATTATTGAAGTTAATTTTCCTTGTTTTTTAGAACACGAGGGAAGCCGCTAGGACTATTCAAAAAATGACCTTAAGGAGGGCTGTTAAATTTCTTAAGAATGTTGTTGATCACAAAGAATGCGTCCCATTCAGAAGGTTTAATGGTGGTGTTGGGCGATGTGCTCAAGCTAAGCAGTGGAAGGCAACACAAGGCAGGTGGCCTAAGAAATCAGCGGAGTTTCTCTTACAATTGTTAAAGAATGCTGAGTCGAACGCTGATTATAAGGGTCTTGACATCGACAGATTAGTTATTGATCATATCCAGGTCAATAGAGCTCCATGCTTGAGGAGAAGAACATACAGAGCTCATGGAAGAATTAACCGTAAGCTTTTTGAGACTATTTAAATTTGTAAAGCAGGAACAGCTTGTAATTCTTTATAATTGTATTGTTTTTAGCTTATATGAGCTCACCTTGTCATATTGAAGTTTATTTAACGGAAAAAGAAGAGGTTATTGCTAAACCTACAGAGGAAGAACCAACTAAAAAGAAAATATCTAAGAAGAAATTAGCTCGACAAAAGGAAAAGATGCTCCGTGAATAAGTTTTTTTTAACTTAAAATTATTAAAAATTACAAAAATTAAAACTTTTTAAGAGGTTTAATTTTCTGACAGCTCCTTTCATTTTAGTCTCCTTTTCAAAAAAAAAAAAAAGGATGTTCAGAAGAAAACAATTTTTTTGATTTTATATCAATTTTATATTATTTTTCATTTAAGGTAACTTTAAAAATATTTTTACAAAAAAAGTTTGAATGTCTCTTCAGAAATGAATCTTTACGCATTACCGGTAATGTATAATTCAAGAACGTCACATGTAATCTTTAAAAATTACTTTCTAATTTAATGTAGAATTTCATTTAAGAGTTAAATGTGCAAAGTCAATGGATAAAGCTTAACACCAGCGGCAGCACCCATCTCTTCTATTTGAAAAATATGTATATTCCTGGAAAAACAAGGAAATATTTAAAAGAAACAAACACATAGTAAATAGCAGTCACTTACAATTAATATTGTTGCTCCTAAAATTAGGGTCTTGTGAGTTACTGGTGAACCCGGTGCTGGAAATGTAACATGCCATAGATAATCTCCGAAGTTATTGTCCCATTTTCTACTGATTGTACCTAATTTTGTTTGACAGTCTTTTGTAGTTATCTGAAACAATTGTTTTTCCTAATATTGTATCATTTTCATCATCTGTGAGTTAATTAATTTTTTTTTTTTTTCAAAAACGTTTTGTCCGTAAATTTTTTGTAAGCATCGCCATCATTTTTTAACGGACAATCTGCAGCTCCTCTTAATTCTCGTACGAGCCTGACATATACTTACAGAGAAACTTTGATCCCGCGTCAAACCCCAAAAAAACACATCTCGAGGTCCGTTTACTTTTAATATATCTACGTAATTTTCATCTAAAATCGTATATGAGACTGTCGCTACAGTCCAGTCTTGTCGGATTTTTCCGATAAAAATCCTATTTTGGTCGGTAAAAATTTCTAGCTCCTGTAAATAATATTAAATTTGTGAAGAGTGTTTCTTACAGTTGCAAAGTGGTATTGCTTACTTGCAAACAGCAACCGAAAATACTGGCAGGACAACCCGCATGCCTTACAAAACTAGCGGCCTCTTGCCTTGTTGGATCCAATAATGATATTTGAAACCCTCTTTGAGAGCGGAGGCATAATCTTTGCAACTGCGTTGAATTTTCCGAGGCAACATAAAGTGTTTCATTGTTGGGAATTTTTATGACATACCTACTACTCGTTGAAGACGGCGAAACCACTATAAAAGTTTTTTTATATTACAGCAGATATATTTCTTATAGTCTTAAATATATTATTGTATATGTCATCTAAGTTAATGAAGTATTTCAGGCAAAACTTACAGTCTTCTATTGTTTGCTGAATAACAACTTCGGGGACGCCAATTAAAAAATCTAAACCTGTCATGGGTATAATATGACCATAAGGCACTGAACTCCATTCTGCTGTGTATACGGGCATAGATGCACGTGTATTTTGAGTGCTTGGTTGTGGTTGCTGATTGATAACTAAACTTTCATATTGTTCTAAAGAAATATTTCTCAAATTAACTTTCACATTAAAATATACTTCCGAATTATTTTTACCTGATTGTGAATTCCTGTTTAATCTACTATTGTTTTCATCTCCCAGCCAAGTTTCATTATGATCGTACGGTGGCAGACCATTGGCTCCCGAGATAGTAAAGTCTGTCAATGGAAATAAATCACCTAAAAATTATGTTTTTCTGTTCTAAAAATATTTCGTTATAATAATTATCAATATAGGCTAATCATCTTGCACTGATAATGAATTGTCTAAAATTTATAAAAATTCGAATTTCCTAAACTTGTTTTGCATTTTTTTTTTTTTTTTCTGCTTTTTATTAAATGGTAGATATACTGGTTTCTGAGTTTCTAAAAATTTGTACATTTTAATATTCCTTAAATGGCTACTTATTTATGTGTAAACGTAATCCACTTAAAAAAATGTTACACCACTGGTATTTTATCCTAAGTATTTTTTATTGAAAAAAGTGTCTTCACTTGTGTCCTAAATCATATTTTTTATTTATATGTTATTTTGTATTTTGGAAGGAATTAAGAAAAAAAATCCACGAAACATATTATCATTAAAATTAAAGTACCTGTATGATCGAGATCTGATTTCACAAAATTCTGCAACACTAAGCTCGAATTCGAAAATTCTGGAGCGTCTTCAATTTCCGTTAAATCATCAGGTTTAGGAAACCCAGTAAATGCCGCCATTTTCTCTCCTAGGTTTTTTCACGATCCATTACCGTACAGTGATAATAGTTTAGCGTTATTGTCTCTGACATTGTCTGATTCACGAGCTTTAGAGCCTAATATCTGATAAGTGATAAGCTTTGAGATAAAGTACTTTATGTTTTTATTGTCGTCATAAGCGATGAAGGATAAATTATTACAACTCTGAATGTATGAGTTTTATAATTAAAAACGATCTAATAAATACCCTTCCGTTTGCGGAAGGGTATTTACGCATAAAAAAATCGTATTAATCATTAAGCAGTTAATTTATAAATTGGCAAGGTATTAAGGAAAGAAAGGGTAACGGAAAAGCATTCATATTCTCGGAAACTTTGCTTTTATAACTTAAAAAATAGTTCATTTGAATTTCATTCAAGTTTTCTCACTTCAAGTACTTCTTTGAAATAAGTTTTAATTTTTCGCGCGAAAAGTTTTTGAGCATACCGTAGCAAGCTTTCGATATTTTGATCTTTGAAATCTGGCTCATAGCCAGCGTTAGGAAATAGAAAAGGTTCGAAGCTTTCGGGGGAGGGGGGCGAAGAAAGGGAAGGGGAAAGAAGCTTACAACATGATGATTTGGAAAAATGCATGGGTCGGAAACATTTCCAGGAAGAGGGCATGTAAGTTAGCCAGGGGGACATTTGCATGGGTGGATCTAGAATTTTTTTCCAGGGGAGCTAAGAATAGGGAAAAAAATTTTCTAGCAGGGCTGACCCTATTCAGGCCATATAATTTTCAAAGTTCTAGGGGGGGGGGCAAAGTCCCCCCTGGGCATTCCTTCCCGAGAAACTGGCTCGGGTCTAATTAAATATTTTATTTGATAAAATCAAATAGAATGTGAAAAAAAACAAATGATGGACCAAGTTTCATTTTCCAGAAATTTAGAATCCAAAAAACTGTTAAAATCGTAAACGATTGCACAAATTAGTCAACATTTCATAGGACAACTACTTTTTAAAAAAGTACAGTGAGGATTTATGGTCTTAGTTCCCGCGCATGATTCAACGATAATTTATGTCGTGTCATTAGATAAGTGTTTCATGTGATTTCAGAACGTACTTGATCCAAAAAATGAAGTGCGAAGTTTATCACGGAAAAAATTTTTATTTACCCCGTTTTTATGGTAAATGACTAAAATTTCATGGAAAATAAGGGAAAAATGAGTTGACAGAATGAAGAAATCATACAACCCGATTTCGGAAGTCAGTAACGAAAAAAATGAGCTAACAAGGCGAATTTATAGGTAGGTATAAACGTCATTTTCACATATTTTTGACCTTGGTCTTAAAGCTTGTGATAATTTTTGGGAGGATTACAAACCGATTTCTTACATTTACTACATCAGTAACCATGATTTTTTTAAATATAATTGTAATAATCATGTTCGAATGTAAACAATTTGAAGTCATACTTAAAAATAATCTCCCTGGCATATGTTCAAATCCTGCAAGCATGGACATTGTTAATAAGATTTACTTAACCATGAGGTCAAAGTTGCATCATTTTTGATATTGTTTTGTAAGGAAATGCCATATTTTTCAGATGTGAAAATAGTAGTTGATGGCCATAAATGATCTAATTTTTAATATAGAATAAATAAGAGGAATACATTCTTAAAAATATTGTACTTGTAGGACACTTACTGAGGTGGTGAGACAACTGGATGATGTCCGTGGAAGATCACAAAACATTTCAGATCTTTTCCAGCCTTGTTTAGCAACATTACGGGTAAAGCTGCATGAACTGTGCTACAAATTGATTTTAACTGATCCTTTAGGCTATGGAAAAAAAGGGGAAGAGCTTTTATGGAGAAAAGGATACCATGATGTCTTTTCAACAGCCAAAAGATTGAGGAAGGTTTGTGCACGTTCCCTTTTATAATAATTTTTTTTTTTTTTAAATTGTGATTAATATATATTATGTCATTATTTCCAGAACGACTTATGGTTACCTACTGATGTAGCACAAATTCAAGGCCTGTTAATATCTGGAATTGGGCATTATGAGCATTTATTATTTAAATTACAAACTGATTATAAGCTCAATTTACAGGGGATTATTGATTTTCCATTGAGTATGTGTGATCTTGGTTTGCCAAAAGGTATGAAAAGATTTTTTTAACTTTATATAAAAAAAATTTCATATGATTTCAATATGATTTTCTCTATTATGTTCTGCTATTATAATTTGTTTCATATTACTTGTTAAAAAGAAGAAAATAGTTTACATTGAAACTTCTTTCTGTCTTAAGTATGAATAAGTGATAGAACAGTAGGATTGTGTCTTTCAAATTAAAATTCTGAGCAATCTTTTTTTTTCACTTGTAAAATTGAATTACCTATTGCATTATAGGAAAGTCATCTTCATCCCAGCAGAAAACACCTGATAAAAATATTATTGAATGGGCAAGAGAATCAGCCCATCGATGTTTGATATATTTAGGAGATTTAAATAGATATCTTTTGGATATTTACCCAGTTTGGGATAGTGGTGCAGCTGAACGATATTACATGCAAGCTGCTAGTTTTAACATTTCTTGTGGTCGACCGCATAATCTGATGGGAACATTATGCAGTGTCAAAAATTACAATTTGGATGCAGTTTATCATTATGTCAGATGGTAATTATTTTGATAATTATTATTACCTACTTACAGTCCTAACCATTGTTTATTATTTTAGCATGGCATGCCCAACACCATTTGAAGGTGCAGAAGGAAATTTAAGAAAAGTATTGGAAAGAAATATGGAATTTATTCAATTAGAACCGTTCATGCCCAATCCTGTGATGTCAATTCAAAAACTTGTCACCAAATTTTTGTTTTTGTTTGACATTTGGTATTTTGAAAAAACGGTGGATTTAGATATACATTATTCATGTCATGAAATGCTTCAAGAATTACAGTTTTGTTTGAATGAAGAAAGGATGGAATCATACCCAATTGATGTGAATGAGTTGGAAATTGTGAAATTAAGTCCATTTAAAGATCGTTGCATTATTCAACCAGACCGTTTGGATGCAGACATGGTGATGAAAATGGTTATTCTTGTTTTATTGTGTGTCGATAAATTGCAGAAAAAAGGTAAACCTTTTTTATATTATTGTCTGAACCATTGAAATTAAATAAGAAAAATAAATCTTAATTCTGTTTTTTTTTTTTTTTTTTAAGATTCAGCTCAGACGTCAGCCGCCATCGCCTTTTGCCTGGCTGTTTTCTCACAAATATTGCAACAGCTCATAACTCGTTTCCAACAGTTTTATTCGAGATTTGGCGCAATCGAAATAACCGTCAGCGATTCCCAAACATCTCTGACATCATCAAACAAATCGCACCCGAAATCTGCAAAAAGCGAAAAATGTAAGAAGAAGAATAAGTTTGAAAAAACAAGGAAAAATGAAAATGAAACGAACGGTCATTCATTTAAGAAAAATTCCAAATATTCCAAGAAAAGAAGTAAAAGCGAACACAGTGAAATGATTACAAATGGCAATAATAGCATTGAGTTTTCCGACGTTGTTGTCGAAGACGAGAAAAATGAGGAGGAAGAAGAAGAGAAGAAAAAGGAAGAAAAATCAAAAGGGAAAAAGAAAAGTAGGCTCAAAAGAAGAAAAAAAGTTCGGCAGATGAATTCATGCGATTCGGAGCTAAGCGATAGTGACATCACTTTAAACGATAGCAGCTCGGAAGACGATTATCTGTCTGGAGATTCGGTATCAGACGACGATATGTCATCCGGCGGGGAAAGTTTAGATGAAACATTATTAATAATAGATCAAAAAATAAAGGAGAAAAAAAATAAAAGTGAGCAAAAAAATAACGAAGAAACCGAAACGCATGGAACCGTTGTGAATAATGAAAACAACATAGAATCAAAGCAATTTAAAGACGTTAGCAATTCTTTTGAAAGCCCTGTCGACAATCAAGAATTAGAAAAAGAAGTTGCGAAGAATGGAATGATAAAGCAAAATGGTGTTAAGATAAAAGAAGATCATATGAAAAATTTGTTGCCTACATCAAATGGCTCTGGAGAAGATAAAGTATGTGTGAAAAATGGTGGTAGCGATGGGGATGAGGATGATTATTTGGAAGAAAATACATTGGGAAGTAATTCTACAAATGGCAATTTAGCATTTGAAGCAGGTATGCAGGAAATCAGGGTGCATAGTTTAGCATTAAACTTTTAGCAAGACCAGAATGACTATTATCTATTGCCTTTTTAAATATAATTTCTAATTCCCCATTTTATTTCACTATGCATTCTGTTCTGTTTTTTAATTGAGACATTACAGATTATATCTGCCTTGAAAAGGGGAATCGACCTATCGCACATGTCTGGGTTGGCCATGTTTGTTCATAAGCTAAACATAAACAAACATGGCCATCCCAGAGATGTGCGATAGGTCGATTCCCCTTTTCACGGCAGATATCTGTGGAGATGTTGACAAAAAATTATGTTGCTCATTTTTTTTTTTTTTTTTTTTTTTTTTTAATGTAGGAGATGCTGCGAAAGAAACATTTGAGAATAATGGTTTGTTTAATTCAGTTAAACCAGATCCAAAAGAGATTCTTCAATTTTTATCAAAACAAGATTTGTTGAAAGCAGTAAAAGTTTATTGTGACTGGTTAAAAACTGATCCTGAAACTGTGAGAGCATGCAGTAAAAGTTCAAAAACTTTATTTGGAAAATTAGTCACATTTTTGAATTTGATTAATGTTGAGGAAGATCTATTTGCAAAAGGTAAAATTTTTTTCTTAAAAATATTCGTTTGAAAGTCTAACTATATTAGTTGTTATCTTTTACTTGCTATTTTGTAATATTTATCTATTTATTTATTTATTAATTTTTGGTTCTAGAAAACAAGAAGTTAAAGGATAAAAGCGAAACCATCCCATTAAGCGAAGATATCTTAACACGTGGTCTATACATGTTACGTGGCGGCCATGAAAAATTAAATTGGGATCATCACAAAACAAATCATGTTAGAAGTAAAGAAGAATACTTGTTGCGGTTGTCTAAGCTAAGAAACTTTGGACATTATTTGTCGAAATTTGAAGAAACCGGGATTCAATATAATCGGAAAAGCAATGTGTTTTACACTGTCGGGGAAAATGGAAAAGTTCTAAATTCTCAGCCTGATATGGTAAGTCCAACTTTCCTGTAGTCTTGATAGTTCATAATTTTTTTAAAGGTCGTTGACCCTTTGTTTATAAATTTTTGAGAGAAAAAATTGTTTTCCAAATACTGCTCCAACCATATCTAATCATTTCGTAATCTTTCAGAATGATAAAAAATTTAGCAACAACGCTACTCGAAAAGGTCAGCTTATGAAAAATATGGGTCAATTGTGGCTGAAAGCGGAGGTTAGGGATTTAGAAAGCCGTGTGCGTCGAAAAGAAGGAAATTTTTCGCCTTACTTAGTAGTGGATTCTGAAGCACTTATTGAGCATATTGCTTTAGTAAAACAACTTGTCGGGTCCAGGCAATTCATAGTTATCATTCCTGCAGTCGGTAAATATTTAAAAATAATTATGTTCCTCTTACAAACTTTTTCTTTTCTTTAAAGGACAGTGTTTCAAAATTGTTTTTAATTGCAGTTTTATCACATCTGGATGAATGTAAAAGGGATAGTGGTCGTGCTCGAGAAACTATTCGATGGTTAGAATCACAGTTCCAACACGGAAATCGATCACTGAAAGCACAGAAATCCCAAGAACGATTTTCCTTACCTCTGATAAAATATCCAAAGAAAAAGGATAAAGAAGCTTGGTAAAGAGAAAGATTATGTTGCGATGTTTAAAAAATTTAAGCCATCGTTATTTATTTATTAATTATTTTTTTAGGAATTTTTTCCAAATTGTGGAATGTTGCCATTATTTCAACAAGCAAAGTGAATTTCAAAATTGCCATTCCAATTTGCTTGTTACCCTTCTCACCGGTCAAAAAGACTCCAATTTCCTGGGGGATAACAAAAAAGATGATTATGGAAAAGATTACAGTCCAACAGGTGTTGCGAAGAATTTCGGTAAGTGCTACAGTAATTACTATTTTAACTTTTTCATTATTATTTTTTATTATGTGTAATGCAATTTACCTTTTTTTTTAAAGGAATCAATCTGGAACATATCGAAACTTTTCATACGAAATGGAAATTATCGACCAAAAGTCACGGTTGAAAATAAATCGAAAATTGTTTTGATGCAACTCGGATTTTTTTATTTGAAAAAATGAAGCAAATGCGTGACAGCATGGTTAACCCATTTCTCGAAAGGAGAAGGAGAATCAGGCAAAAGAAGATAAATCAAACTGATGTTATTAATTCATAATCGGGGAAAGAAAAAAATAATCGTGAAAAGTCATCTTAGACAACAACAAGCGGTAATTGATTGAAAATTTAATAATTGACGAGAGGAGAGCTCTTCAAAAATAATTCGATAATAGATATAAGCTTTATTTTTTTCAAGTCGTTTCTTTTATTTTATTTTATTTCATTTTATTCTTAGCTTTTTTTTAGATAACTGTAATGATTTAGTTAAGGCAAAAACAACATTCTTGTATGAATTCCAATTTCATGTTTTTTTTTTTTTTTGTTTTTTTTAATTTTGAGCTTTGCTTAATTTCTTCAAATTTTTTTTCTTTTTTTTTTCAAAAATTAATTTTAAGGATTTCAAAATTCATGTAGCCTTTTTATTCCACAACAGGCCATAATAATAACTATCACATTGAAATGTTTTTTGAAATTAAGAATTTTATGTAAAATCTATTTTTAGTAGTTACAATTGAATGGTTGTTATGGGATATTAAGAATAATTAATTAAGTTCCACGAAAATTTGATGAATATTAACGGAAATAAAATTTTTTGTTTTTTAATTGAACTTTTTTTGAAAGGTAGGCTACTTTATTTTGAAAACAATAAATTATAAGTGAACTACATTTATTACTTAAAATACTTTTTTTTATCAGCTATTCGCCTGACTATTTTTTTAAATCGCAGAATATTCCTTTTCACAAAAACCCACTTGCAATTTAGTGCAATGTGTAAAAATTGTAAGGGAGTAAGTTACGAAAGTAATATTTCGAAATCTTAAATCCATATTTGATTTGCAATAAATGGAATCTTTTCAACGTCATTACGTAGTTGGCAAACAGCAGTTTAGGGGAAGTCCAGCCAAGCCAACGTCGAAGCGGAAATAATTGATGCGGAATTTTTTTTCTTCGTAAATATGTATGTTTGGTCATACTATAGAGTCGAAAAGTGTGACATCACTTCCTACTTTCTTAATACTGGGTCTGGAATTTTTTCGTTTACGTGAAAATATTCTGCTTTGTTCCCGATTCAAGAATCCGTGATTATTTTTCATTAAAAAAATTTTTTAAGCTCGCACGGGCCGTGGGAAAAAAACTACTTATAAGTTAAGAATAGGTGGCATTAACCGGTTAGGAACGTCATGTTTAGCTTATGAATTCGTAAGCTAAGAATAGGCGGTACCGCTAATACTTAGCTTATGGATGACGTAATCACTTTTCGACTCTATACGACATACTAAAAGTCTGACAAATCTCGCGTGTTGCTTACGCCGCCATCTTGGAAAAATGGCGTCGGCGTCATAATCACAATGTAGCTCAATATTGTTTATAAATAGTCAACAGCAAGTGGTATCGATGCTGACAGATAAAACGCCACTGAGGGTCTAAACGAATAATAGCATCTGTAAAGAAAAATTATTTGTTAAAATAATGCAAATATTAATCATCATTATCACCATTGTAACTCATTACAATCGGGTGTCAGTTTTATTTAATTGAAGAAATGTATTACTTACACGGAGCGAAGCCGAGGGGGTCGAAGTGGTGACTCGTTTCATCTAACGGCATCGTGATTAATGAAGTTAAGCAGCATTGAGAATGGTCAGTTACTGAATGGGTGACAACCGACACTCCCTCCCTCTAGCAGGGATTATAGGAATTACTAGTACAGTCATCTTAACCTCACTGTAAAAAAGCAGTTCCTATCAAAAAATTGTGTACCTGACCGAAATGTCAATTAAACTATGGATGAAATGACCGGAAAGTCAATTAAACTATGAAAGAAAGGACCAACAAAAAAAAAAAAAAAAAAAAAAAAAAAAAAAAAAAAAAAAGCCGACATTGAATACATATTCACTAAAAAATCTTATACGGATACCCCTGGCGTTCCCCAGAAACACAGAAAATTGACCCTGGAGGAACATTTCAAGTTGATTTAGGGTTGGAAAGTGACGCCTATCGAACTCGACCTTCATAACGGCCGTAAAGACTTATTTTCGGCATGACTTATAATTCCGGAATGTTGAAACTACTGTTTACAAACAATGATTTTTTTTTCCCCTTGTTTAGTGGCTTTCTTACAAACAATGATTTGCCATGTTATCTTATCAAGAATGCCGGGAGATTTTCAACACGAAATATATTTTAAAATATTAGAATAATTTACTATACCTGGAAATAAATTAATGGGCTTTGTATATTTCTTTTTTTTTAAACATTTAGGAAATGCATTCATTTCCGATGAAAAACGTTTTGTCAGATATCAATTTGAAAAAAAAAAAAAGTTTATCTCATTTGTTTTCATTTCAAATGCATTATCGCGCCAAAAATGAATACCCTTTTCGTCCGCCATATTAATTTTTGGTGCTGCCATCTACATTTGCTGTTTGTCGTGGCATTAACAGCAAAAGAATATACACAAACAAAGTAGAAATTTTTTGATTTATTGAATTTAACGCCTCGTTACAGAACAATTTTTAACTGGCTTACGATATCTTTCTAATATCGAGTAAGTATGAACTATACTTTGCATGAATTTAGTAAATGTCGATCAAAGATATGTTGCCTAATACCATGACGTAGTATAGCAATGAAGCTTTACAACACTTACAATAAAGTATTTTTGATAGTTATATCCATATGGCTGTAGTTATGTCGGATTTTTTTTAAAAAATTATTATTACAATAAGATACGTGGTATTATTATATAACGAGGCTTTTTTTTGGCGAAATACATCTTTTTTTTTTCTTTTTTTTTTAAAGTTAACTTTATTAAGTTTACTTGCTTAAAATGAACTGTGCTTTTACAAAAAGGAGGTTTATGTTTTGAATAAATTATCATAATAAATTTAATTAACTACGTACAAACAAACAGTAGAGAAATTTGAAACAAAGCTTAAATTCAGGATTATTAAGAAAATCAAATTTTGAAGCAACTTTTCATGTAATTTTCAGCCAGCGATGGACATAACAGTAATATTCAAAGCTTGTGTTAAGACAATCAAAACTAGAAATAGAGCCTTTGGGGAATTGACATCTGAAAATGACAAAAACAGAATCCTCACCAATCGAAAAAGCAAACAAGAGTTTACCTTAAAATCAAGGGAAATAGTGCAACAAATTACAAGATTAAGAGACTTCCTAGCAGAACATCGGAAAGCATACCTAAATTTTTCAAACCTTCTTTCTGGGTTACCTCAAATGACCGATTATGAGCGTGATAAAATTGATTCTGGAGCTCAAAGAATAATTAATACTGTTTCCAATTTTATAAATGACCTTGAAAGAGAAGTGTTTGAGAAGAGCCAGCAACCTACTCAACTTTTTGAACATCAGAGGATTGTTGTTAAATTAATGAAGGAGTATTTGAAACAGATATGCAAAATGTATTCTGAGCAAAGAGCAATTCGAGTTCAGCGTTCTGTAGAAGTGAGGAAAATGTCCAGGATTGACTCAAACAGCCCTAAAAAAGCAGTTTTACCACCGGAGAATGAATCACAACCAGATAATAACAGAAAAGAAAATAAATATAACAGTGATATGAATACCATGCTTCTTGAAGAAGAGTCACTTTCTCCTGAAGAGCTTCAAATGTTTGAATTGGAAAATAATCAGTTATACAATGAACTGAATAGTTTAACAGAAGAAGTGAGACAGATAGAAAGTAAAGTGGTAAAAATTGCAGAATTACAAGAAATTTTCACGGAAAAGGTTCTGCAGCAGGATAAGGATATAGACAGGATAGCCACTACGGTAGTAGGGACTACGGAAAACGTGAAAGATGCTAATGATCAAATCAGGCAAGCCATTCAAAGAAATGCAGGCTTTCGAGTATGGGTTTTATTTTTCCTTTTGGTGATGTCATTCACTTTGCTGTTTTTGGACTGGTATAATGATTAAAGAAACTGTGATTCTAAAGTGTTACTTCTTTCAATTTATGATGCAAAAATGAAATAATTTATATTTAATAAAAAAAATTATTATTGAATCAAAAATTGAAAATTTTTTTCAAAGAAAAAATAAAAATTAGAGCTTAAAAAAAATAAAAAATAAAAAATTAATAACAATTAAGATTTTTCCATAACTTCAGTTTTTACAACTTCAATAAAATTAGAAGTTCCTGTGAGTTTCAAATATTTTTTTAGGCTTTCTTCAAAACTCGAATCATCAGGATCTTTGTTATTGTCCGTTTCGATAATTTTTTGAGGACTTTTAACATCTTTTTCGTGAGGATTTGCAGTTTCATCCAAGATAATTTCTGATTCGAGTGAATTATTCAAATTTCCGGTTTCTTCTGTTTCTTGTAAATGTTCTTCATTTACTTCTATCACTAAACACATTGGAGATTTCAAGGTACATTTGTAGCTTTTTCCCTCTAATGGTTTTAAGTCTTGAGTTTTCATTTTCATCATTTCTTGAGTAACTTCTATACTTTCGTACCGAACGGTCTGAAGTCTACACAATCCGTCTTCATCCCGTATATACCTTTAAAAAAAAAACAAATGAGAGAGGGAAAAAATATAGTTCCAACAAATAAAAGATAAAATTAATATTTTTCTTACTTGAATCTAGAATGTCCCGAGGCCCATCTGTAGCTATGTTCTTTTTTTAAGTGAACGGTTAAATCGGCTCCACGCTTATACCTTTCCTCGCAGATATGGCAGCAATACTGTAATAAATCTACGTTTGAGTGATTTTTAGCGTAATGCTCTTGCAGGACATTTTTATTTCGGCAACTGTAATCGCATTCTTCTATTTCACAAACCCAAAAGTTCTCTGAACAGTGAGTTAGCTGATGATTTTCTAAATCACGCTGCGTTTTGGACCTTCAAAAAAATGTTTTAATTTTTAAAATGTATTATTGTAATCAAGTTTTCTTATAGACCCATTTCTTCTCCTTACCTATGCTCACAAAAATTGCATTTAAAAGGTTTGAGATCGATATGCCTATACCTTATGTGTAAAGCTAAAGTACTTTGGAAAGGGCAAGTCATGTCACAAAATGGACATTTAAATGAATTTACGTGTAACCTAAAATGATCTCGAAGTGTTCTCTCCGATGCGAAGTCTTTTCGACAGTGCGAGCATTTAAAACCTTTTTCTGGAAAAAAAAAAAAAAAAAAAAAAAAAATTGTAACTTTTGAATTTATCCTAATTTGAGCTACCTTTTTTTTTCCTATCTTACTTTCACTAGCCGTTTGCCTTTTACAATGGTCGTAAAACTTCGTTTTATTCGAAAACATAGTTCCGCAAACGGGGCATCCTACTAATTTTTCCTGCGTGTGCGTTCTAACATGCTCTTTTAATTTATGACCATCAGCAAACATTTTACCGCAAGCTCTCCATTCGCAAACGGGTTTATCATTTTCCCTTGCGTAAATATTTCGTTTTCTCCTCGGTAAAAAAGTAACATGACACTGAACATGATCTACAAAGTTCTGGAAGTTTTTTGACTCAAAATCGCAATCGTCCCATTCGCAATTATATCTCGCTGGTAATACCGGTAACAAATTTCTACCGGCATAATCCAAAGTACAATTAGGTAGATTCGATCTTTTCATGATAGCGCTACCGATCGCTTTTATTTTAGTGTGATACGCATGGTAATTTATGTGCCTGACGACCACATCATGGCTGCTTGAATCAAAACCGCAAGAATCCCATAGGCAGCAGTACATGGCACCTAAAATACAAATTTAAATTTATAATATCTAAAAATTTATGAATGTTGAACCAACGACTTTCATGACTAATCCCCATAAAAATCACTATTAAAAATTATGCTCGTGGAAAACTGATATACGAAGTCACCGAATAGGACTCACCGGTATCACGATTTTCGATTTGGGGGTGATGAGTAGAAACGTGTTTAACGAATTCTAATATTTTTGAACTTTCAAAATCGCATTCTGCCCACTCGCATTTCATGTCAAAAACTTCTTTTGAATACTGGAAGGCTGGTAACTTCTTTCTATTGTCTATAATCGAATTATTATCTTGCTCTGACGGATCATCTAAAGAATCTAGATTAGAATCTTCAAACCTGAAAGCAAAAATTACGTACAGAGTGTGCCAAAAAAATTTTCTTTTGTAAAATATTCCTTATTTACAAAATAAAAAAAAAAAAATAAAAATATTAACGAACAGGTAAGCAATTAAATACAAGTAAGTTCAATTGCTTTTCGCTACTTTTTGGTCCACTCTGTACATAAAGTCGTATTATAATGAATAAAATTCTGATTTATTGTTTCAGATAAAATTTAAAAATGGACGCCCTTTTGGACAAAAAAGATGGAGACGGAGAAAAGCTTATCTCTCAAAGAAAGCGAGGAACGCTAAAGATTAAGGACGAAAATCCGGAAACAAATGGCGGAAATTTGAAAATCAAGGACGAAAATGAAGAAAACCTAGGAAAAAAGCGTGGAAGAATTAAATCCCAAATAGTATGCGAAGTGTGTCAGAAGCCGATGCGATCCAAACATCATTTGAAAGTTCATTCAGCTGTTCACACGGGAGAAAAAAATTTCGTTTGTCAGATCTGCAAAAAAGGCTTCCAACAAAAATGGAACTTAGTGACTCATACTGCTAGAGTTCATTCCAAAATAAAACCGTTCAAATGTTCCGAATGCGGGAAAGCTTTCGGATATTCGTCCCATTTTAAAAGGCACGTAAAAACTCACTTTTTGGAAAAAATCGAAGCACCGGACGCTGTGAAAAAGCGGATATTAAATCCGCATAAATGTGAATTTTGTGAGAGATGTTTTGATTCCAATTATAAGCTGGATATACATACGAAAAAGCACACGGGAGATAAGCCGTTCGTTTGTGATAAATGCGGGAGAGCTTTTACCACTAGAAGACTGATAGCTGCGCACATGGCGAGGAAACACGACATGGAAGTAGATTTTATTTGCGAGCATTGCGGGAAATCCTTTCCTGATCGGTCTGCAATGGTTTTACATTTCGAGACTGGTAAGTAATTCCATTTGTTAATCAGCTACATTTATAACGTTGGTTTGATACTAACTTCATTTTTAAATATATATTTTTAGGTCATAAAATTTGCGACGTAATTAAAGAAAGTGTAAAGCAGAAGAAAATCAGAAAACCTCCCAACAAAACCAAAGACAAAGAACTGATTCCGTGTGAAGTTTGCGGGAAAACCATAAACAGAATTTCAATGAACAAACATATTAATATTCATTATAGGAAGCGCGTTTACAAATGTAAATACTGTTCGAAAGAATTCCTGGAAAGCGGTCAGCGAAGGATCCACGAACGAAAGCACACAGGTGAAAAACCGTACATATGTGACGTTTGCGGGAAAGGGCATACCCAATATGGCAATCTTATGACGCATCGGAAAAGATACCATAACTTAACAGATAGAGCACCGAAATTATGGAAAAGAACGACAGATCCCGAAATTAGAGCCACTTTAAATTCGGAAACCGAAAAATCGGATCCGGTCTCATCCGAGGAAAAAGTTGAAAACAATAACCAGGAAAATGTTGAAAAATCCGAGAAACCGCCGTATACAGGCGACGAAACTATTGAAGAGTTTATGCAAAAAGCCTCAGTATGGATCGACGAAAAATTTAAGGAATCGAAACCGGCAAGACCAAAAAGATCAACTAAAAAAACTGTAAAGGAAGAAGATTCCAGTGATGATGAGGGCGAGGATGAAGATGATGATTTGCCATTGTCCAGGCTTTGTTCTAAAAACCTCGAAAACACGAAAGAAGAAGACTGTAATGAAAGGACCAAAGACGGCTCCGACGTTGAATGTACAGGACACGATCAAATCTCTGATTCGGAAGATAATATTCCAGAGTTGGAAGATTCAAATCACGAAAAAAGTTTAAATGAAAAAGAAGAAAAGTATTCGATAAGCGAACAAGAAATAGAAAATTTTGAAACCGATGAAGATGAAGTTGAATTCAAACCGAGCATAACAGAAGAGACATTAAATGAATCGGAGTCGAACAGAAAGGAACCAGAACCAGAACCCGGACCTGGACCCGAACCCGATCCCGAACCTGAACCGGAAATAAAGAAGTTCGATCCAAAGCCACCGCCTAATGTGAAAGATGTTACGAGAAAAATGCACGATTTAATTTACGAAAAAATCATTCGAGATTTGGAAGAAAACGTCGAAGATGAAAAATTAAAAGAAATCGTTAAAGTTAAAATTACAATCATGGAAGATAAAAAAGGAAATAAGAGTCCATTACAGCAATTACTACGATTACTACAACCGATTCCGGACAATCGCGTGACGAAAAGCATCGGAGACAAAGTATTTTGGCATTGTTGGTTGTGCGATTCGAAATTTCACAATCGACACCTTTTAACTCGTCATTTGTTAATACACGAGCCGGAAGAAAATCGTCCATATAAATGTGAAATATGTTTTAAAACTTTTATACAGTCCAATAATTATAAAGAACATGTAATGTCGCATAAGAATGAAAACCAGTATTATTGCGAGAAGTGCGGGACCGGCTATAGACATAAAACGCATTTTAACAAACATTTGAGAAAGCACAATCCCGAGATGATTGACCCAAGACCGAAAAATTTTAAATGCTCGTATTGCGACAAAAGGTTTGCGACTACTTTTCATAAAACCGAACACGAAAGAAAGCACACCAATGAAAGGCCTTATTTATGCAAAAACTGTGGCAGACAATTTGGGACTTTATCTACGCTAAATAAACACATGCAAGTGCATGCGGCTGCCAAACATCAGTGTAACATCTGCTTGAAGTTTTTCCGACATAGATATAGTTTAAAAAGACATCATAGAACTCACTCGTACAATCCTGAACAAAGAGTTTACTGCGAATGTGGTCAGTCGTTTAGTCAAAAACCGTCACTTTTTAGACATAAACTTATTTGTGAATTTAATGAAGAACCAGCGCCAAAAGCCTTCGAATGTTCATTATGTTCGAAAAAATTCGGAGGAAAGCATGACTTAAAAAGACACGAGGCCACTCACGAGACGTCCAAAAAATTTAAGTGCCCGATATGCTCTACACGCTGTAAAACAAGAGAAACCTACAAAAGACATTTGAGAAGGCATAACAAGCCCAATAAGCCTACTTTAGAAAAAGATTTCGACTGTGATGAATGCCAGTTTACTAGTGGTGTTGTAAAAGAAATTGTAAGACACATTATCCAAACTCATCTAAATTTGGTGCAGAATGACTTGGATGATTGAAGAGAAACTTCAAAAGCAATCATTTTTTGAATTTAATTTTTTTTCCTTTTTACTTACAAATTGTTTTCCTAAGCAATAATTAAAACACGAATTTTTAATTTATATTAATAATTAGCTAAGTCTAGTTTTGGATTTTTTTTTTCTACATTTTTATAAAAGAATGTGTTCATGTATGTTAAAGTTAAGTTTTAGATATAAAGTTCCTTATTTGTTCATTAAAATTAACTATTTTTTCTATGCTGTTGTATTGATAATTTCCCTGTATACCTCAATATTTAATCGACTAAATTTTGCGGAGCGATCTATTCCATGTTTTCCGCATAGAAAAAAAAACCGAATTCACATGACTATCATGTACCGCCATCGCAAGGACGCAAACTTTATTCTATTAATAATTTTTTCAAAGAATTTCAAGAATGAAAACTTCCAGAATGAAAAGTAGCAGTATGCAACGCGACCATGCGTTTATCAGTTTCAGAGATTTTTTTCTACCAATATTTTCAAAAGCATTCATATTTTTTGCCAGGGGCGCCGACTTTTAGATTTTTAAAAAATGCGATTTTTTTTTTTAACCTAATTTTTTTAAGTTTTACGATGGGTGCTTAACACAAAATAATTCTATTCTGTCTTCCTCTACCCCCCCCCCCCCCCCCCCCGACGAGACTTACTGATAGCTGAAAATAAATTAAGACATTTATTAATTTTATGATTTGCTATAATGTTTTTTTTAAAAACTTTATCACTTTCTTTAAACTGTAAGCAAAAAAAAAAAAAAAAAAAATTGAAAAATTGAAAAATTAGTTTTCAGAAAAATAATGACGAAAGAAAACTTTAAAAGGTTAGTTACTTTCAATACTAAAGGTATTTCTTCATCCGGCAGTCCGCATAATGAATTCAGAGGCTATATACTCTTAATTTTTTCCTTTTTTTACGGATTTTTTTTTAAATCATAAAATTTCAATGGGTGCTGAGCATCCATACTTTCTTCCCTGATGGGTGCTCCAACCCCGGAGCACCCACGAAGTCGGCGCCCCTTTTTTTTGCATCCCAAGAATTTATTTTTCCCCGAACGAAAAATTAAATATTAATATTAACGTTAAACAAATTAATTAAATTATAAAATACACTTGTATCGTTCTTCCGTTTTAACCATTCTAGGTTCCTACAATATAATCCTATTTAACTGTAATATAACAGTAGCATTGTGACCATATAAAATAATATATTGCGTTGCTTCAGCCAGTTATTAAATTATATAAATCCAATATTGTACAAAATAACCAACAATACTGTGGTATTATATCGGCGTAATTATTGGGTATTATAATACCCATTTTATAGGGCATTTTATTGGGTATTATAATACATTTTTTTTAGACAATATATATTGTCTAAAAAAAATGGCTATAGCTAAAGATAACCATCTAGCATTCTCTTTTTTCAATAAGATTAGGTCAACGGCTTAAGCCTTGCTGAGTAAACTCCTGGACTAAAATCTCATTCTACGGTACCAAAATACGACTTACCTAGTTAATATTAGCTACATTTCTTAAAAGACAACTAAAACCCTCTGCGAAGCTGAACATGTCTCAGTTGCTTTTCCTAGCAAAATCGTCTTCGATTAACATTCCGAATTACCAGTAAAAAAAAAAAAAATACTGACAACCGCCAAAGTAGGCAATCAGGGTTTTTTAATTGGTAATTCGGAATCTTCTATCGATAATCAATGACTACTTTCCCTAAGGTTGGAATAATTGCGAAAATAATGATTAATTTACCTGTCACTATGTATGAGAGGCGATGAATTCCGATGGCTTTCAAATTGTTTTTCAACCCATTCATCCACTTCATATTCCGTTGAAATATTTCCATCCTTGTCATCCAAAAGTCTTGCTTTTTTTAACTTTCGATCGCCCATAGTGAACTTGAAAAAAAAAAAAAAAAAAGGATTGAATTAAAAACTCAGAATAAACGGAACTATACAATATATATTTTTTTATTTCTTAGACCCAACAATGTGGTTCCGACAAAAGACCTTTCAAGATTCTCTCCGGAGATTTTCTTCAGCAGCTTCAACTATTTTCGCCCTTTCTTCCGGTAGGTAAAAAATTAAAAATCCTACAGTATTAAACTTATATTAAAAAATTATCGAAAAGAGTAGAACAAATCAAAATTGCATTTAAGGTCAAGGGAAATGTGGCGTAGCCGTAATTCGAGTGTCAGGACCAAATGCAAGAGATGCTGTAATAAACATGACAAATTTAAAGGAATTACCTAAACCAAGAATGGCTCTCTTGCAATCGATTCTTAATCCAAATACGAAAGAAGTTTTAGACCGAGGATTAGTACTTTGGTTTCCAGGTAAAACAAAACTGACTAAAATTGATAAAGTGTAATAATATATGGAAAATTTTCAAATATGTTAATCACACTTTTCCAGGTCCTAAAAGTTTTACCGGAGAAGATTCATGCGAATTTCAAATTCACGGAGGACCAGCAGTCATAGCCTCGGTCTTATCAGCACTTTCTAGAATAAAAAATTTTGCTCCAGCTGAACCTGGAGAATTTACAAAACGGGCATTCCATGCTGGGAAATTAGATTTGACAGAAGTAGAAGGTCTAGGGGATCTGATTCATGCAGAGACTGAATTGCAACGAAAACAAGCACTACTACAAATGGAGGGTACATTAAGTAGACTATATAATTTATGGAGGGAAATATTATTAAGAGTTAGTACTCAGTCACTTTCTTAGAATTTTTCAGTTAGCTTTTATTTAACACTTTAATTTTGTTTCAGAACGTCGCTCATTTAGAAGCTTACATTGATTTTAGTGAGGATGAAAATATTGAAGAAAATGTTATGGATGAAGTTAAAAAGAATTTGCTTCAGTTGGATAATGACATTCAGAAGCATTTAACAGATGGAAGGAGAGGTGAAAGATTAAGGGATGGTGTTAAAGCAATTATAGTTGGAGAACCAAATGCTGGAAAGAGCAGTTTGCTAAATTTATTGTGTAAGTAACTTTAATTTTTCCCAATTTTCATTTAACAGAAAAATAAAATGATCATTTTTAACTGAACTTTTTTTTCCCTTCAAGGTCAAAAGCCTGCAGCTATTGTAACCCCAATACCTGGAACAACCAGGGATATTATTGAACTGCATATAAATATAGATGGTTATCCGTTAATTTTGATGGATACAGCTGGCTTAAGAAACCAAACAGATGATATAGTTGAAAAAGAAGGAATCTCAAGAGCCCATGCTGCAATTAAATCAGCAGATTTAATAATACTAGTATGTGATGCAAAAAAATGTTTAAAAGATTCTGGAGAATCTCTAACAAAGCCAAAGTTAGTTAATTTTTTAAATGAACATGAAAATAATCTAGGTCTAACTGAAGAATCAAAATATTTAGACAAAGAAATGACTGGATTACAAGTACAGCAGTTATATGTTTTAAATAAAATAGACCTATTGTCAAATAAACAAAGACTGAGTTTAGAAACTTTATGTCAGAATGACAAGCATGTAAAATGCTTATCATGCATTACAGAAGATGGCATCTCTTCATTTGTGGAATCCTTATCACAACATTTACAAGTGCTGTAAGTCTATTATAGTCTTTAAAATTGTTACCCAACAATTTAGCTAACTTTTATTCTTTTATTTTTCAGGTGTGGTAATCCATCCAGAGAAAATCCAAGCTTGACACAAGCCAGGCATAGGCATCACTTAACAGAATGTTCTAGCTGCATACAGCAGTGCCTTCAACTGGCAAGAGATGATCAAACTCCTGTAGCAGCTCATCATCTTCGAAAGGGGTTAAGGCATTTAAGCAAAATAACAGGGCATGTTAGCACTGAAGAAATTCTGGATGTCATTTTCAAAGATTTTTGCATTGGAAAATAAAAAAGTCTATGACAAGAAAATTCACTTACCTTTTAACCAAGCAATCTGTAGCAGTTATACATTAAAAGTTCACTTGGAGAGAGGTCAGCAAATATTATTTAATAAACAGGTAAGGATAAAAAGCGCCACTTCGACCTACTTTTCTGCTCTGAGAAAAAAAAACAGATTTACTTGCAAGAGTCAGTTTTACCGTTTATAGTGTCAGCAGAATTAAAATAAACAAATATGGCTTACCTTTGGAGCAAAAATGTTTTTTGTTGTAAGTAATTATTGATAAAAAAAAATTATCTTGGTTATTAATTTTAAATAAATTTTTTGTTTATTCACTGACAAAAAAGAAAACTCAATAAATTTTCCAGTAGTAAAAGTGTAATTGGATTAATTGGATTAATTAACGACAATATAAAAATTAACATATATCATTCAATAAATTTTTAAATCTGATTATAATTATAATCGTATTTTCCAGCCTTAAATATTAAGTCATGTGGACCATTCCTTTTGAAGTATTATTCAGCTCTAGCTGCATGCCTACCTCAATATTTACTCTTCAACGAACAATTTCAAGATGCTAACATCAAAACACAATTGGCGACTGATTTGACCGTAGTTGAAAATTTCGTTACAGAGGAAGAAGAAAAATCATTATTAGATGAGGTAGAACCTTACATGAATAAATTAAAATATGAAGTTAGTCATTGGGATGGTGCCATTGAAGGATATAGGGAAACTGAAAGACTGAAATGGAATGATGCCAATACAAAAATATTAAACAGAGTCAAGGAAATAGCTTTCAGTAAACACACACAACCAATGAAATATGTTCATGTTTTAGATTTAAAGGAAAATGGGGTAATTAAAGCTCATATAGACAGCATTAGATTTTGTGGAAATACAATTGCAGGAATTAGTTTATTAACTGATTCTGTTATGAGACTGAGGCATGACAAAGAGAAAAGTAAAATTTTAGATGTTTTGTTGAGTAGAAGATCACTTTATATAATGAAAGGTACAGCTAGGTATGATTATACCCATGAAGTTCTGGGGAATGAGGAGTCAAGATTTGGAGAACAAATAATAAAGAAGAGTAGGAGAATATCAATTATTTGTAGAAATGAACCTTAAATATTAAACTGTTATTTATTTTCTTTAATATTGTAATTTCTTTGGAATTCTCTTTTCCCCGAAAACATTTCTGAAATGGGGCACAAAAATTACAAAATGAAAAGTTTGATTATAAATGAAATCCTTTATTATTCAAAAATTGAAAATGATATTGAGTAATAATATAAAAAAAAATAAGATAAAATTATGTTGGAACAATATTTTTTTCTTGTTGATATCTGTAGTGTAATTCCTTACAATCCACTTCAGAAATGTTAACCCATCCAGTTTCTTTAATGTGGTAAACTGAAATGAAAAATTATCATTTTTATTCTGATATACCACAATCTAGTAGTTTGAATTTGCTTAGATATTTACCTCGAACAATGCCCCCTGAGTAAGCATCACGATGGGTAGCATGATAAATTGACCTTTGGGCTAGATCATATGCATCTTTATCCTCCAGATCCCAACTGTACCCAGAATCAAGTACACCAAAAGCATAGATTGAACCACTACCAACTGAAAATACTTTTCCATCGGTTCTGGTGCCATCATCGCTGACATAATACAACCCTGGACCCTAAAATAAGTCATTATTTTTTATTTGTTTAAGTTTTATTTTTAAAAAAAAGAATTTAAAATGAAAAGCATTCGAGAAACAGACTTACTCTTTTATCCCAGCCAGCAATCATCATTCCCACACTTAATCCCATTCCTTTATAATTATAAATCATATTTGTCATCAATTTGCTGGCTGCAGCAACCGATATTCTTTCTCGATTTCTTAATTCAAACATCCTACATTGTTTTGTCAAAACTCTATCCCAATAAACACAATCTGCAGCACCACCAGCTATTGTTCCTAACAGGTAATCATTAATCTCCACAATTTTTTTCATGCTTTGTGATCCTGTAATAAAGATTATAGTTAATGCAAAAATTTTTAATACATGACATAAAACTTGTTGTAAAATGATATAATTACCAATAAATTGTCCTCCTGTCGCTCTGGAATCAACAGCAAATACTACCCCATTCTTGAATCTAAATCCTAAAGTAGTAGTCCCATGGTCGAAATGAATCTTTAAACCGTTTTGCCTAAATTCGTCCAGTTTCTCAACCGGCTGGAATTAAAACATTAATCATTAATTTTTCATGTCAGGTTTTAATAAGAATTTGATAAAAAATATTTTCAATCTGTGATGTATAAATTATCATTGTTTAAAGTTGAAATTATTACTGTGCATAAGTTATTTCCAATTTCTGATTTAAAATTTAAAAAAAAAGGTTGCAATAACTCCAGCAATGCGACTTGGAATCATGATGACATAGCATGAAAAGTTTTAATTGAAATTTATTAAATAAATCAACTTTTACTTACGTTTTCAAATGGCGGAAGCGAAAGGCACATTTGATTTTGAAAGTTTCCAGCAGCCTTTTTCTTAATTTCATCCCTTTCGGTGTCGAAATTATCGCCGAAACCATATTTTGGCAATCCAACCAGACTTTCCAACGCCATTTTGCTTTTGTATTTACGGTTCGTCGTGTAATTAGATTATTGTACGTCACGACAACATGGAGGATGTTCTACCCGCGCTTTCGGTTTTTCGCTAAATATTGTTTTTTGCCTGATATTTTTTAGCAAATTCCACAATATATAAATTACTAAAATCATTTTGGTTTAGAAAACTTTCCCAGCAGCTAAATACGTTGCTTCTGGGTTCCCCTCGGTATAGCAAATGGTTCGGATTCGCAGTTGAGGGGGCAACGCTCCTGTTGAAAGAAGTTTTGGCCCATACATTTTCCTATCCTCCATGTTATAAATGGCCATTTGAAGCCCTCCGTAGAAAACTTCGAGCCTTCCTATCCCCTCATTCTGGCTGAGGTCCGGAAATGGTCAAACCCCACCAATAATAATTTTTGTTTAATTTATACAAAAATCTGATGATCTGTCATTTCGGTTTTCAGATATCAGTTGCAAGCTCATAAAGGGTGATAAAAAAAAAAGAAGCTTAAGCTAGTAAAACAGAATTTTACATAGAGAATACCTTTATTTAGGAGAACCAAAGGACCGAACAAAGGATGATTTAAAGTTCATTTTCAAACTTACTCTGAACATTTTTTCTTGTAAAAAACTGAATTAAAACTTTTATTCACAAGATGAGGAAAACTGACGAATGTAAAATATACAGTACTCTACGATAATTAGCATTATGATCGTAACGAAACAAACTGGTGAAAAACATCCAAAATATGCGGATCCAAGTCTGATGTGAAGAGGAGAGTTTCCAACGTGGAACTGTACTTCTGAACTTGCTCGTGATGCTGGAAAATAAAATATGAAATTAGTAAACAAAATCAAATAAACTACATCAAACAGATTGGCAACAATTACCATCATAAAAACTTGCTGCAATCGACCAACGGTCCATTGATACCAGTGGGTATCAAAATCTTTACCGTCAGTGTCACAACGCACTAAATGTTCAGTAAGCAACATAATAAACCTCTGAAATAAATATAACAAAACTCATTAGCATATTTCAATTAAAAAAACAAAAATAATAACATAACTTAGTATCTAAAAAAAAAAAAAAAAAAAAAAAAAAAAAAAAAAAAAAAAACTTACTTGGAAAATAATTAAGAAAAGATTCTTCTGATCAGCTTGAGCTGCCTCCAACTTTTCTTCCATGCGATCAACCATTTCTTCGGTGGGTTTTTCCTTCTCGTCGTTATTTTTATTCTCATTATCGCTGTCTGAGTCACTATCTCCACGACCCAATCGTTCACGAGCATCACTAAGCTCTCTAGACACCCTCGAAACATGCTTATTCATTTTTTTGATTGTCAAATGAAGAATTTCCCATAAATACATCCTAGGAAAAGCCGAATTTAATTACTTATTATTTTCAACCGAGAATTATGATAAAAGAAGATAAAAATCCTTTTCAAAAGTTTGCATACCTTGTGAATTCGGTACTCATCTCCTTCGAAAAAATCCAATTTGCTACAGCAGAGCATTCAATAATCTGGAGTTTAAGCATTTTGTCGATCAAAACACAAATCATCTGAGGATGGCTGTTCCATATTTCGTATAAATTACGAAGGATGCAAATCTGTGCTTCTTCAGACTCGGCCAAAATCTAGAAAGATAAAAAAAATTTGAGCTGGTGATGCTACCATTGAAACTTAAATAAAAAATTTACCACTCAATATACCTTAAAAATGTAGATGTATTTACTAATGGCGGCAAAGGAATGAGAAAAGCTTTTACATCCTAAATACAAAAGCGATTGAACGAAAACATCAATTTTTAAAGGAGAAAATCTACTATCTCCAGTATCTTCTTCCATCGTCGGATTAGGCAATTCTTTCAAAACGGCAAGTACTTCTTCAGGAGTACATTTAGCACGAATTTTCGCCAGTAACTGATTAGCCACAGCGGTACCTGGAAGATTACCTGCGAAAAAAAAAAATTGAGTTAATTTAAACTAAATTGTGCAAAATTCCTCATTATATTGTCAACATGACTTGAACGGAATGCAATTAATAGAAATTAATTAAATGAATGGGATCGTTGCACGAGTGAGGAGAAGACATCATTGTTAGTTCTTCTTTTTTTTCAGTTGATATGAAACAATACTTAATTTTGGTTAACACAATGGTATTTTAACCGAGCAAGAATCATTTCGTGATGTAATAAAATACAAACGATTTTGATTGATATTAAAATGTACAGGAAATAACGTAACGCAGATTCCCGTTTGCACAATAAGGCTGGTACACAGGAATTTAATTTCTTGTACTGCTCGGAAGAACTGTAAATTTTATTCCTATCCCTGACTAAAGGATTTAAATACGTCGAAATCTGGATGGTTTTTGACGAAAACAGGATGAATCGAAAGGTGATGAAAAATTCAGAAAAGTGAAATATAATTTCCAGTTCAGCCACTTATTCCCGCAATTTTTTTCCTCGCCTTCAATCAAATATTGGAAAAAAAGCCTATTTTGACGGGATTCATTTTTTTTTTGGTCACAAGCTCGATTAAAAAAAATTCAGCTGGCGAGAGTTAATTATGTTTATTATTTCACTGTCGATTTAAAACAGGATGATGATGTATGGTATAACGAGTATACATGATATAACTTTTTTTCCCAGAAAAAAAGAAGGGAAAAAAAAGCCTAATTAGGGGAAAAAATATAATATAAACCTCGAATCGTTGGAAAGGGCATATTTAAAATATGTAAAGTACAAAATTTAAAGGTCTATGTATGCAATTTCCTTTTTGCTTGGCGATATATGACTCTCTATCAGATCTATGAATCTACTATTCACGGATTCTTCACATCGGGGTCATTCACTCTTATATGTTTTGTCCGTTCTGAGTTTTCATAAAGTTCTGGAGAGTTTTTATGATAAAGTAAGACCATAATAAATTAAAACAAAGCAAGGGGAAAAAAAAGGCATAAGTCAACCGTAAAATTTTGGACCAACCTAATGAGGTAAAATAATAAAAATAATAAGAAAAAAAGAAGAAAAAAAAAAAAGTTTGAAATTAGTAAAATTATATGATAATAAGTTAGAATTTGGTCAAGGAAAAAGATCATAAAAATCATTCGCAAATGACTTTAATTTAAGATATGTTCAACAAAAAGAAAGATATATCTAACGCTCGAGTTTTCCCACGTAAACAATGTCTATAACAAGGATTTTTTTTTCTGAATAATTTTATAAAAAAACAATCTTAGTCATATAATTCAATCAATGTACTTGGGAAATCGGATAAAATAAGTATATAATTAATTAAATAGAAAAATTTCGACAGAATTTACGGGATATTAATTTTTAATTAAAGAAACCGAATCTTGTTCAACCGTAGGGATTGATTGATACATATCTGAAAATTCGGGTTCAATGAATTCTATTTACTGATTAAGCTTTTTTATTACTAGAATTTTTTTTTTTATAAACTAGCAAAAACATGAGGCTCACATAGGCCTACAAAGAACATTTTTGCAGTTTAGCAAGATGTCTGATCGATTACATTCAAGCAGTAACCGAAAAAAATAGTAGAAAATATCTCTACGCGGAAAAAAAAGTAGAATAATATTTTCCTAAAAAAAGCAAACGCGGTATCCGTTGGTTATGTAGAAATTTAAAAAAAAATAAAGAGAAAAAATCAGACTGGGATATGGGGCATATCATTATGTAGGACTGCGTCTTTGTATGCCAAAAAATTCGAATTTTTTGATAAAAATATAATTTTTTTTTCCTGGAACGAAAAAAACTTAAAATCTTTGATAAAAAAGGTCAAAAGTTAAAAAAAATTAGTCAAAATTTTAATTTAAGTCTTCAAAGATAAAATTTTAATATTAAAACATTGCTTTAGCTCATATTTTAGGCTAAAGGCAGGCCTCGAACCGGTTTCTGGTCTGAAATTTCGGGACTTTAGGGACCAAAAACATAAAAATTAAGGACCTTTTTAAGAACCTAAAAGTAGCCTAAAACTAGTCTAGTTTTTTTATTTTAGGCACCTTCCTCTGGTTGATTAATTTTAAAAGTTTATGACATAACTTATGAACTTTTAAATTCTAGAAAAAAAAAAAAAAAAAAAAAAACATTTAAATCGTTTTTTTTTCTCTTCTTCTATATTGAATTTTTTTAAATCTTCTATTAAATTTTTTTCAAATTTTCGCTTCGTAATAATATCATGTTCTTTATTATAAACGATAGGAAACAGGCTGCCCCAACGCGCAAAAAATTTGCTTTCGGGGGGCCTTACAATATGTTATTTTGAAAATAAATACAAAAAAAAAAAAAAAAAAAAAAAAAAATTTCTCGTAAACGAGTTGCAGATTAAAAAATTATGGACTTTTAGGGGACCATTTTTCGAATTTAAGGACTTTTAAGGACTTCTTTTAAAAATATGGTTTTTAGGGACTTTCAGGGACCAAGTTCGAGGCCTGGAAAGGAAAAAGGACAAAATTAAAAAATGTAGTGAACATTTTATTTAAAATTTTTAAGTTCTTGTTATTGTTCATGTAGTCTAATTTTAATATTTAAAAATAAAGTATTTAAAAAAAACGGCAACTTTAAGTTTTTTGTAAAAGTAAAGTTTCTTGAAAATTTACAAAAAATTTTTTAACTCCTTGCTTTCGTTCATGTCGTCTAATTTTACTATTAAAAAAGGCAAAAAGTTAAACAAAAATAGTCAAAATATTATTTAAAATTTTAGATCACAACCAGATAACTGATGGTACATCATAGAAAAGCTCAAGTTTAGGACCCAAAATTTCTAGAGTTTTTCCTTCAAATAAAGTTGCATTACTCGTAATACAGTACTAAGTATAATATTACTGCAGTGCTAAGCTGCAGCACTGCAGTGAAGGCCAAATTTAAAAAAAAATTGTAAGAAATATTGAAAGCTTAATTATTTAAGACATTTTAAATCGAATTCAGTTTTATTTCGTCCAAAATTATAATTGAAATATTTATGGAGCATTAATTATAAAATTAAATGGGATGTTTATGTTTTAATTGAATGTTAATGTTCAGTCTGTCATCAAAACAAACATACTAATTGGTTCTGATTAATTTTCTAAATAATAACAGTGTGTATTCAGTCTCGCACACTTTACATTTTTAAATTTTGTTTAGCATGAAAAGTGAGGTTAATTAAAGGAAAATGATTATTTTATAAATATTAAAATTACAATGAATATTAATAAGAACCATCACTGTGTAAAATTTTGGGAGTTTTGACAAAACCTAGAACTTTCCAAAAAGCTTGACTATATTATTTTAAATAACTCAGCTTGATCATTTCCAAATTGAAAACGAAATAAATTTTCACTTAAAAATTGAGTTGGTTTCAATAGTTGGATAACTCCAGGAGAAAAAGATGCATCATATCATTGCACAAAATGCGCATTTTGTGTATATTCTGTATCATGTATTTTTGAAGACTGCGATCGAAGCAAAAAAATATTCATTTCTATTCATCACGTCATAAATCCATGGAAGAAAAAAAAAATCTCTTGACTCATAAAAGACACGAAAAGTGCGACTTTGATTTTTTAAAATTTTTTTTATAATCTCAAGAAAGATCTTAAATCACTCAAGTGCATCAATGTGTTAAGTAATTACAGAAAAAAAACATACGGGTCCGTTTGCACAAATCACCAATTACAATTTCTTACTCCAAACAGGCAAAAAATAAAAAAAATTGTAAATAAAAATGTCGCAAAATGTCCCAATGAAAGAAAGTTAAAACCCTGAAATAATTTTTCAAAAAATAATTCTCTTCTGAATAATTGTAAACAAATTTTATATTTTGTTCTTACATTGTATGATTCCTCAGAGAATATTTTGCAAGACAGATTTAACGCTATGAACAAGGCATGCAAACGGCCATGAATTTGGCGGGAAAGATAAACCTGAAGCACGCATTTAGCGAGGAGGGATGTGAAGATACTGACATTGAACCAACAATAATGGTAAGGGAAAGTAAACTGTAAGCCCTGGACCACGGCAAACATTTGATTCTACTTATTAATTAAGTTAGTATCGCGATAGCAGTCAAAGGTGTCTGATGTTTTAGTTTACAGTAATAGTTTTTATCAGTAAGTGTTATGGCAACAAAATTTTGGAGCATTCTCAGAACAGCCATGGGGATACTTTGGAAATATAATTTTAATTTTATAAAGTCTTGTGAAAAAGTATTGAATTTCGAAAATACAAAAAAAAATTAAGGAAGATGTGAATATACTTTTACATTTTTTTTCGGAAACATCAGACAAAGGGCCTATTTTTTTTTAGGTAATCCACAAAATTTAAAAATGGAAAAGGATAAGAGCAGCTCTACTTATTTTTCGAAAGTGTATTAAAAAATTGTTATCCTTTTTTTTTAATGGCGATCGAAATGAAATTAATTTCAAATAATTCACTGAACCAACTTTTAACCTCAAGTTGAACGTGATTACTCTCTAATTTAAGATAGTAAAGGTATTAGCAAAAACCCGGTTTTTCTGTTTCAAGCAATTAAATTTCCAGTAATTATCGGTTCTGAAAGCGAATTAGAAAAACCTTAAAAGAATTATAGTGTTTCAAAGAAAATCAATTAAGAAGAAAATTTTTCATCGCTGCTCAATAGCCAAGGCATTTTCGACAAACCAAGCACAGGGCACATAAGAACAAGCGTTCTAAAAAAAAAGTATTTTTGTTTAAAGTTCTTGAGTATTGTTCTGCTACTCAAAATTGACTTAGAGAACTCTTTATTGTTGTATACGGGCCATTCAGAAGTTTCTGTTCGATAAAACGGCAATTTATTGTGCGCCAAATTTTCAGAACTATCCGTAGCCCTTTTCTTATAAGTTCGAATTTTCAAGAAAGACAATGTTGGCTATTGGTGGTTCAGCCCCCTAGCCAGACCAACCATAAGGAGCACTTACAGGTTCAAGGGAAAGGGGGAAGGCTTTTTTTTTTTTTGGAGAAACATTTACACTGTATTTTCCTGAATTGAAAATTTTTTTCTCTGTAGAATAACGTCGATAAAAACTAGAAGAACACAGTAAGAATTATCCATTTTTCCCCCCTAAATATTATATACCCTTTAATCTTTAAGATTCTCAATTTTAGAGTACCGGTACCAAAAATTGGGTTCAACGGCAAAATCCTTTAAAAGGAACCCCCGATCTCACTAGGAGGGGGCACTTGTCCACTTTGGCAACAGGGGATGGCTGGCTACTGGGCAGTCACAAGGCATTTTTATTTAGTCCGTAGTCCCAGTTAGTTTTTTTAGTCTATGCTTCAGGATAAAGAGTCTCCCCTAGGATAGGCGATTCCTAAAAAGCAGGGATGTGAACTTCTTTAGTAGCGCCTGTGTTTAATCAAACTAAAAACGGGACTGAACCGGAAAATTCCATAAGCTAAACATGTGAACCCGTTCCGGGAAATTTTTTCAGATTCACATTTCTGCTAAGGGGTCGTCCATAAACCACGTTAGCAATATTTTAGCAAGTTTTGACGCCCCCGAAATGTAAAGCGACGTAATTTTAGGGGATAAAATTACGTTAGATTTTGGTTACCCCCCCTTAAGCAAATGCGCGGGTAAAATTGAAATTTTTTTTTTAAAGTCAGTTAAGTTACATAATTTAAAAAATCTAAATTATTTTCATTTTTTTACGTATATTACGAGACAAATGCTAACGTTAAATATGTAAAACCCCCCCTGGTTAGCAAAAGTTAGCATTCTGAATACCCCCCCTAACGTGCTAACTTGGTTTATGGACGACCCCTAAAAAGAAAACTCTATTCCAAGAATCTATTTTTGAAAGGTCAATTCTGAGTCGCCCATTCCTGGCTGGGCTAGCGGTTTTTTAAAATGACTCTAACAGGATCTAATAGTCGCCAAAGAATTAAACATTAAAACCCATTAGCTAGGCTCTTATACTCTTATGTCCCACTATTAAACCTTAAATACCGGACTGTATGTTAAATTCTACTTTCCACATCTTATAAAAATCGTTATTTTCTTAGCCCCTTGTATGTAAATCAATTTTACCTTATAACATTTGCAGTTTTATGCACTAAGGGCGATAAATAATATAATCATAAAATCGCACAATTTAAGACAAAAGATTAAGATGTTAAACAAGATAACTTCATGGTCGCAGTGATGCAACAGCATTTAAATTTAAGAATAACATAATTAATTCTAAACAATAGGAAAAGAATTCGCCGCTTTAAAATCCTTTTCCGTATGGATTTTTATTTGTTTATTTTTATTTTACGACGAATTATTTAAAAATGTTTCACAAAATAATAAAACCGTTTCTAATTTTTGTGAAAATTTTCGATTAAAATTGCAAATCTAAGCTCATCATAAGAACTATTACGATTTAAAATGAAACGACCGGTTCTCTTTTATACAAGAGTAATTTTGTATACTATCTAAGAACGCTTCTGACTAAATTTATGAATCCGTAATGGCTTCACACCTAATTTACACGTTTTATTTTGCACCTGAATTTTTCCACATGTGAAATAATAAAATTTCTATTTGTTTTCTTAATTCGTGCGTTTTTTTTTCTAACGCAACTTTACTGTACCGTGTTAAAAAGTTTCGATTTCCGACTTTTTAATTTCTGGTATGGCTGAGACTGAGAGTGCTTCAATGTGAATAATTCAATCAATTTTTTACAAAAAGTGGATGTATTTCATTTTTAGCAGCAGATTCGGATCAAAATGAGATTACTGAAATGATGAGACTGCTTGATGTCCAGTTAATTATCTGCTATGTAATTGTAAGTATTTTTTTTAAGAAATCAATATAAACATTTTAAAATATTGCTACGCATTCCCGAATGAGAATTTCGAACGCAAAAATGTTCTTTTAAAAGAGCCGCATAAATTTTGCGACTTTTTTTTTATTTCCGATGATTTATTTTTCGCGGTTGCTGACATCAATAAAAAAAAAGCATCTGAGAACATATGAAACCATGGTGGAATAATTTTGTATGGAAAATCCTCATTTTTTTCCCCCAAAAGTTTTAAATAAAAGGTATCTGAAACGACGTCGCTAAAGATTCCGATTCTTCACTAATCTCGCTCTACTTTTCACGTTTTAGATCATATCAACAATTCGAAATTCCAAAGCAGCCGAGGAAACCACAAGAAATAAAAATAAGGCTGACGATGACCCTTTAGAAGCTTTGGAATCAAGATACCGAACAAGAGACAGATACAACGGGAACTATGGAGAACGACATCACAAACGAACGGCCACGGAGCTGCCCATCACATTCCAGGCACCTCGATACGAATCCAAAAATTACTGGAACCATCGGCCTAACAGACGGCGAGACCAGGATCGGAGAACGTTTTTTGAAGACTACGATTACTATCCTTCATATGAGCAAAGAAATCCATATTCCATGATGAGCGGTTTTTATGACTTAATGAACCAATTTTTTGGAAAGGAGGATTACCCAAAACCCAAATCTGGCCCTTATCCTTTTCATAATCATCATCGTCCTCATTATTCTAAAGCCGTTCACGAGCCCTACTCATATGAATTTCCTCTTCATTATCGCCCAACGGAGGCGAATATCATACCTCCGCCTCAACCTGTTCGAGCGTCGGTCGTTAAATTAGAGGCCGTAACGCCCGAACCAGAACTTTACCCACCATTGGATTATACAACAACAGCTAAATATTATCCGCATTTCCTTAATCTCCTTCATCAAGTTTTAATTGAAAACGCTAAAAACCAACAAATTAATGAACTCGGGTTTCATAATTCATATTACGATCCTTACATAAATTTCCGTCCGAAACCGGTATTGGACAGACCGAATGTGAACAAACAACCTGTCCCTCCTAAGGATAACATAATACCGACAACGTATAAACCCAAATATTATCCGACGAACAACGCAACTAAAGCGAAATATCCAGGATCGATTCAAGATCAACTCCCTCCGTTGAAGCATGGTGAAGAACCCAAAATCCCTTACGTATCGGCAAGCACTACTGTAAAATTACCTCAGACAACTGAAAGGATACCGGAGACGACAACATTAATCAATCCTAGATCAGGAGTGACGGATAATATCCTTTTCCCAACTGCAGAAATAAATACGAATAAGGACCTCCTAGCGGACTTTGACATTCGTTTATTAAATGCAAACTTACAAGCCGTGCCAACAGAAGTCGTGGAAATTCCAAGGCAGACAACAACAACAAGACTAGCACCAACTACAAGATGGCCGCTAACAACGACCGAAATGGTTACTCCAGAAAAAGAAACAGAACCACTTCTCTCGGGAGAAAGCACCGAAACGTACAGAATAACAATGGCTCCCCCAAGAAAAACATCACGTTCGAAAAAACTAAAAGTTCCCCCTTTGAACGATTCCGTAGAGCTCATAACCGATTTAACGGTTCGAGGTTTGTCTAAAAATAAAATTGAAAACGTGAACATACCGAGATACATCAATCATTTCAACATGAGTAATTTAATAAATTATGAAATAGATAAGTTGCTTAATAACCAACCGATCGAGCCTCGAACAGAAAAACCAGAGCAAAGCACGGTCAATCAAATATACGCGGAAACAACCATGGTGACGCCGATGCATACCGTAGATATAAATGACGAGCTCAGTTTAGATGTGAAAATTTTAAAAGATACAAACTGGGATGGTTTTACGGCGACTGAACCTTCGACGACGATAGAAAACGAAATAACCACTCAAAAAATCGAAACGACTTCGAAACCAGAAAATCAAACCATCGTCGTGGAAACGAGGGTGACAAAGTCCGTTTCGAAAACCGTCGGATTTTCAACTCCGACGGCACAAAATCAAATCTATCAAAATGAAGTGAGTGGAAAAGATTCGACAATAACGGAGCCTACAAAATTCCGAACCTTTGATGTTCTCAAACAATCTTCCAAAGTGACAGAGGGTCGCCGGAAATATTATAATAGACGTCCTCAGGTGAAATTGTCGGTCAAAAAAGAGGAAGAAAATGTTACGGAACCTTCGACAACCCCGAAATTTGTAATCAGCTCGGAAGTTCCAAATTTGGCGATTAATACCGAAGAAAGTACAAAAATGTTGAGCACCGAATCGCACCCTGCACACACAACTATAAGAGAATTATTAAAAACTACGACCGAGAATAATGAAATAGAATCGTTGAAAAAGCGAATGGACGGACCAAATTTCGACGACACTTTTGATATTGCTGCCATGATTACGAAACCGACAGAAGCTACTTATCCCAAACGAAAATATTTTAGACGTCCGAAAAAGACACAACACACTCCTTACCAAACACAAACCGAAAAAATAGATAATCTGAAATTCGGAGTGATAAATCGGTCTAATTTCCCGAAAAGATCAAAACCAAACGTAACATTAAGTTTCGGAAGTAGAAAAGTAGCCAGAACAAATGAAAATAAAATTATTAAAGACGAAATCATGAAATTTTCCGATGAGGATTTAAAGAAAAAAGAAGAAAAGTCGGAAATAAGACGGCATTTATATAAAAGAAGAAAATATCCATCATATTTAAAGCAGAGGACGACAGAACGGACATTAGAAAGAACGTCAGAACAGACTGTCAGCGAACAAAGCTAGTGCAATATTTAATAAATGTAGTTTATTTATTGTTTTTATTTCTTTTTAAGTTTCTTTATTTCAAAAACCCCCACATAAAAAAATGATGGTTATAACTCAAGATGCAGTAGGATTTTCATCATTTTTGGGTTAGTGCTTTATTTGATTAACGGGAAACTTACGGAGAGTTGTGAGTTTTCACTGTGTCTTACTTACCAGCTTCATCAGATGCATATTTGAAACAAATTTCTGGTTTTGGTGGCAGTAAACATTCAAACGGTTCGGTCACCATTTCTTTTATTCGCTGGTAGTACGATAATCTTAAAGCTTTGTGTAAAACTTCCTGTGCAAATTTCGGTTTAGGATGATCTGACTCTAAACCGAGACACTCTGACCAATCTTCCCAACTCCATCGGAATTGGAAATTGCTTAGATGGTAGGAGAACCACGTCACTAATCTGAAAAATAAAAAAAGGATGAAATTTGAACTTAGCATAAACATTGCTTTTTGGTTTGAGGCAACATTTTTAAATATTTTATTTAAAATCGTTGTTCGTAAACGCTAGGTTGGGTACAGTTGGGTATACTGGTAAGCTACAAATGCACCACAACGTTTTCACCATTGGTAGAGTCTAAGCAATTTCAGTAGACTGCATTTACTATTTTAGTATAGAATAAGTTCTTAATATTTCTAAAGGCGTCACATATGGCACATTCACCGCTTTTCAAAAAATAAAATACAAACCTGTCAAAGCACGATTTGTTCATTGTATCAATTCTCATGAATAGTATTTCAGTCGCTTGGGCTAACACCTGTGGCATAGTACTCGGCTGTAGTTTGCACAATTCGATCAGGATTGACCCGTAACATATTTCCAAATACCTTGGATTTGGCATATGAAATAACTCTCCGAAAATTACTTCAACTATGCAATAATCTAAAGGAATTTTAGCTTTGTATGGAAAGTTAAGTAGATGAGCAGCACTGAAACATTTATAAAACAAAATAAGTTGTTATCTTGTCCTAGAAGATAAAAGCAAAAAAAAAAATTTACTAATGTTTCTATTATTGCATAGTTACCATTCTTTTCTTTCCAAATGATGCATTTCGATAATTTGATGAAGGTGCTCTTCAATTAAAAATCTCTCAATAGAATGAGCTCCAGGTAAAATTGGCCCCTATTAATATCAAACAAAATGTTTTTTACACTTCTTATTGATTTATCTACATTCCTTTTAATTCAGTCTTGTTACTTTACCTCAGGGCAGTCAGTGTAATCAAACATTCTGAAAACAACTGAGGGCATCGGATAAATATAACTTTCATGGTGAGGAGGAGGTAGTATCGTTGGAAGATTATGTTGAAGAGCCTCACTTAGAACACTGTCAAAAGCTATATATGGCCTTGGAATGTGCTTTTCTTGCCAATTGTCTTGTCGAAGTTTACAAATTTGTGCCCAGAGACAGTCTAAATACTGAAAAGAAATAGTAACAAAGCTTAAAGTTGTTTTCAGCCTATAACTCATTCAAAGCTTTTTGGGTCATGAAATCAAAAAAAAGAAATATTAAATCTAGATCCAAGGAAGTTCTGATAAAAAAAAAAAAATTTCAAATAACTGAAAACTACAAGTTTTACCTCTTCTTGAGGATGAGGATTATCACTGCTCCAAACTCGTAAAGCAGGTAAGTGCTTTTTCTGCCTCTTACCCAAAAACACTTGAATAGTTACAAGCAAATTATCAAGTGCTTGCTCCTTTTTTTCATACAATTCTCTTCCAATCCATGGCAATGTACACAAAACAGCATAGACATACCAATCTTTTCTAACCTAAAAAGAATGAAATTTAGCTTGAAATATAAAATGACTATGTGGCAAAAAAAAAAAAAAAAAAAATGAATCATAGAAACCTGAGGAACTCCATCTTCCATAGATGCCTCAACCATGTTTGATAATAACTGAACTAGTGAACCAGCTGCAATTACATGACAATTTACAAGATCTGCCAAAAATCTGAGTGAATACCTGGCTGAATCCCATCGACATCCTTTCAGTGATTCTTTGAAATTTCTCACCATATATTCAACAAACTGAAGCACAATACAGAAAGTTTTATTATTAAAATAGAAAAAAAAAAGTTTAGAAACTTACTTACTTACTACTTTCAATTTAGAAACTTACCTCTCCTCCAAAATTGTAGTTCTTTACATTCAGCAATCCAACAAGTGTTGTATAAATGGTACATTTTTCAGGCATTTTTATAGCACAGTCTGTTAATATTCTTAATATCTTATTTCTAAAAGTTGATAAGTCAGCTTCCAAAACACTTGCCAAACCTTCTAAATTACTTTCAAGAGATGAAGTACTCTAAATATAAAATGAAAAAAAATAAATATTTTAAAATTCATACACATCAGGTTTTTTCAAACAAGGTTTACCTTTTCACCAACTCTCAAAATAAGAGATTCCAATCTGTCCTCAATTTCTTGATTTTCGGAAACTCTCCTTCGTTTCCTATATGCTCTGTCTGAAACATTAAAAAAAACCATGATTATACCCTTTGTTTTTTGATAAAAATACATCTAAGACCGGCAAAAAGTTAACCAAAAAACCCGAATAAAACTGGATGTTTTTTTCTTACCGTATCCGTCCTCTTCATCGTGCGCTCTTCTCCGACTCATTTTTATCAAATTATGATGAATCCAGTTTTAATAAATTAGAAATACTCGTTACAATTTAGTAACGAAAAGAGACGAGTATATATAATGAAAAATATTGGTTTACGAACCAACAAATATGGTCACCTTCTACAAAAAAAAACTTGTCTATTGCCACGAGAAAACAATGGGAAAACAGTAGCGCCATCTGCAAGTCATGGTGTTCTCTTCGCGCCAAAAATAAGGCGGGAAAAGTTTGTTCGTTTCAAAGTTTTGCAAAATAATTTATCCGAGTTTATCTCAGCTGCATATAACACCCACGATACCGAATTTTGACCGCAACTGGAAGTATAATTTTCTTCATACTTTTACTTTGCTCTTCTCTGACCCCATGAAAAATGTGTGCCCCGTCAAAACCTATGGTTTGCCTTACGGCTGTTAAACCTTGTTACATGTACCCCTAATTTATTTTCAAATTAAATATTATATTAGTGTAAGGTAAAGATTTTTTTTTTTGGAAGGGGGAAATTTTGGATAAAAATCAACAACAAGAACCTTGTTAAGTTCTAAAATTATAATAAATACAATATCAATATTAAAAAAAAAAATAAACGCATGTGTTATAGCTTAGTGTAAATATTTTCATCGGGGATGATAAAATCTGCATAAAATTTATCACGGATTTTGTAATACAAGCAGTTGGGTAACAATCTGAAAAAGAAAATATAGAATTGGATTTTCGGAGAAAAAAAAAAAAAAAAAAAAAAAAATACTTCTATTAAGTACCGCTCAATGTTAGATGTATCTTACCTTACCACCGTACAAAAGTGATATCCCACCGTCATTCCGGGAATCGTAAAGATTTTTTGTTCCTTCTGAATTCCTTCGATAATTAACTTTGAAGCTTTTTCGTTTGACAGAGCAGGTAATCTTATCCTCCAATAATTAGTTTCATACTTTGAATCAGCATTTATAAAATAAGGCATTGCACAGCTCACCTTAATGTTTTTGTACATATCATTGGACCGAAACTCTTCTATTAATGCATACGTCATACCTGAAACATTTTTCAGTGATTATATGTATTTTAAACCAGGCTAGCAATATAAATGGTGTAAAATATTTAAATTAAATTACCCAACAAGGCAAATTTAGTTGAAGAATAAACGTTTCCATGACCAAGACTAAGAATGCCTGAGGCAGAACTAATAAAAACGATGTGGCCCCCATCCTGTTTGATCATGCCAGGAAGAAAAGCTCTTGTTACCTAAAAACAGGTTTTGTCATATTGCAATACAAACAAAAGTTATCATTATTAATAATTCCAGAAAATGGTTATACTTACCCATTGACTAGAAAGATAATTTACATCCAAAACCTTTCTGATTTCGTTGTCATCTCCTGTCAGGATTCCGTTTCTATAAACGATTCCTGCATTATTTATGACGATGTCAACTTTTCCAAAATCATCAAGAACTCTTTCAGCCAAAGCAGAAACTTGTTCGGGCTTGGAAACGTCGCAATAATATGCTTTACCTGATCCTCCTACAGAAGAAATCTTTTTAACGGTTTCTTCGTTTCCCTCTTGATTAATGTCGACGCAAATAATTATGCATCCCAATTTTGTCAACTGTATTGATAACTCTCTTCCCAAACCGTTCGCTGCACCTGTTACCTGTCATTATAGAACATAATGAGAAAAAAAAATTAACCGAAAAAATTGGATGAATAAAATCATACAAACCAATACTATTTTCTCCTTTAAATTTTTCTTTCTTTTGGGAAAAATTTTTAGAACTAAGGCTATTAACAGAATCGGTCCGGCGCATATAAATATCCACAATCCATCAAAAAAAAGAGACAATAACGATAATAAAGTTATGGGATACAGAGGGAGAGGTAACTTTCTTTCGGAATCTGAAGTTGTTGTCATTATACCTATAAATGAAACATAACACTAAATTAAGCGATTTTTTTTAAAAATATTAATAAAAAATGATTTTTTTTGATTCATGACCCGATTAATTATGAAGCAATGATACTACAAAAAGAATAACAGAATATAAGTTGCAGACTATTATGTCTATGCAATGTAATACTTTCTAATAATACATGACACCATGAATGGCTTTTGTGAAGAATTTCGTTAATTCCAATCTTGTTCGTTTATTTTTTGAAAAAGAATAGTTACAAGCTTAATAATCAACTCTGGAATCACAAAGAATACCTGTATGACAGCACTTCTAGCACTTCTCTTATAAACTTTAAATTTAAAAGGTACATTTATTGACCATGATTACTAATTATTTCTCCCAAAAAATGAAGCATCGCACAATCACTTTGGCCCTCCACGTGGTGAAGTTTATTTAGTTAACCTGAATCAAACTCATCTATTATTATAGCTCTGAAGCATTAATAACTCATAAGTTCAAGGAAATACTATAAAATAGCCAATGGTAAAAGCATTTATTCATCAATCTTTTCAACATGTTATTTTAACATTGTTTTCCAGTCGGGTATTAAGAGTAAAGTGACTTTGAAAAATGATACACTTTTTTATGATATACATACATATTTTAAGTTTTGCAAATACCTATTTCATAATTAAAAAATAACGTTTTAGCGATTGCCGGGTCATGAATTCTATTTTACCACTTCAAACTGTTATATACAGTGAATATACCAACACTTTTTCGTTGTTATTTGTCAAACATTCTAAATTAAGTTTTTTTAACAAATTATTCAAGATTGTCTCTTGAGGATTTTGGATAGAAATTTTTAGGAGGCCCATTTTTACAATCACTTTTCGAAAACAATCATGCAATGGCAGGGATCTAGCTTGCTCGGAAGTATTATAAGGGAAAAATCTGTCCGAACGAACTTGAAAAACCATAAAATGAAAACGATTGTATTACAAAAAAATTCTGGTGTTCTAACTATTAATTATCGATTCCTAATTCGAACGATGTTACCTGGCCACATGATTAATTAAAATCCAGAATTTTTCCTCTTATCGTTGCAAAAACTCTAACCCTGCGAGAGGACAATGAACGAAACAAAGAATTAATATCAATAACCAACTTTTTCAAAGTTGAAAATTACGGGAAATACCAAAAAAAGTTCACAGATTGTAACCGCCCGTTGGAAAGGTCGAACCCCCAGTCCTTTCCTACTGAGCTAACGGCTCTGCTATGAAACTCCTGTAATTTTGAATTCTTAGTTATTAGGTCGGAAATAATCTTTACATCACTCATAGTCGTAAAATAAAATTTTCCTTCTAAGGGAAGGGAATTTTTATGCTTTTTTATTTTTTTTTATATTTTAATGTAAAATACATGACAAATCAGGTGCGTGTCGGTAGCTTGCACGTCTCGACTGGTTTCTGCCCAAAAATCCAGTTTCCACGTGCCAAGGCTAACCTTCATACCTGATATATGTAATCTACCATTTCTTCTTCAGGTCCTCTCACGGAAGGTTGGAGCTTTTTTCACGATAAGAGCAAAAATTCCGGATTTTAACAATCTGATGTTTTCTATTGCACCGGTAAACATAACTACCTGCAGGGGAAAAAATGACATCAGTTAAAATTTAATACTTGTCGAACTTTAATTCTTATAATTGTATATAAATAGTAGCCGCTAAAACATATGAACGTAAATGTAAAGTTCTACTTTACGTAAATAATTGTTTTGTATGTTTTTTTTTTTTTTTTTTTTTCCGGCGTTAAAGTTTTATCCTGAAAAATCCACATGTAACCTTGCTTACCATTTTTGTATTAATCTCCTTCACCAATTAATACAGGCTTCTTAAAACCCAGACAGCGGATATACGTATATTATACGAATAATATACGTATATCTATGGTTTATTATACGTTTTTCTACACCGTATAATATACGTATAATCAACGTATATTTTAAGACTATATATACGTGCTTTTAATGGTAATTTTTATTCGTTTTTTTTTGTGGTTTTTCGACAATTTTGAAAAATTATTTCAGGGATATCCATATTTCACATATGATTCTTAAAAGCCATTGCTGAAAAACTTTGTCAAAAATTTGACTTGTCATAAAATTGATTTTGCATATATAATTAAATCACAAAACAAACTGTACGCCAAAAACCACCCCTCGTAATATCTTCCTTCCAAAATCGAAATTCCAAAATGTCTCAACTTGATGATCCTATATAGGCTAAATAAAATGTAAAAATACAAAAATCAGAATTTTTGGAGTGGATCCTGATTTTTAGAACGAGATTTTCAGTTTTGACAATATGAGCTTTTGGGAAAAGTCAGGAAATGTAAAAAAAAAAATTAACATCTCCTTTATTTATAGGGCTCGAGGGATAAAATTTTGCAGCCTAGGGTTTTTCGATCCGAAAAATCCAAATCTGAAGTCAGATTTACTAAAATGTGAAGTCTAGTCGAGCAGAGTTTTATATACGCTGAATCTACGTATAATATACGTATAAAAAGTCTTAAAATATTCGTTTATTATACGTAGACAGTATACCTAATTTATACGTATAATTTCGGGCGATTATACGTATACCGACTGTCTGGGAAAATAACCAGCAGCTGATATTTAAGATTTACTATAACAAATCCGATAAATTCACTAGAAAACGATTTAATTTGCACTAAAATATTTCATATCATGCACTATGTACCATAAGAAGTTGTAAAATGTCTATTAAAATTTTAATTTAAAGCTTAACCGTCCAACAGTTTTCGTCTTAAAAAAAAGAGTTAAATAAAACTTTTTTTTTTAGATGCAAATTGAAGAAGGGACTATATTCACTTGTCGTAGTGATTATAACACAAGTTTGGTCCATGTTAATTCAATTACTTGTTCGAGGTAACTCATGTTAAGATCTAGTGGTAAAGACAGAAAAAAATGATTATTTAATATCTTCGCGTATTCTATAAAATTATTTAATATGATCGCATTACGTCGCATGAAAAATGCGTTTTTTATTAGCTTTCATTTTCATTCCTAAATTGTAGAAATCGCGAACGTGAAAAAATAGATCCGCGTACTCGTCTGAAGTAAGCATATTCGAGAACTTGCCACCTTTTTCTTTTATACCGTACGATTTTCAAAAACTGGTTATTCAAGAAAAATCTACGTCAATTAAGAACTGTACGATTTTCTTCCCGAAAAATGAATAAAAAAGTCTTTAAGTGGATCATGTAAGTTTTATTCTTCTCCAAATGAAGACCTTGAATTTTCATTTTTAATAATACATTGTAGCAATTCTTATTTGTTACAAATAAATAAAAAGTTTAATTGAAGGTTAAAATGTTTCATTAATTCGATTTTTAAAAGTGCGATAATTTGAACAATGAACATTGTCGATTCACTTGAAAAAATGCACAAGTCATTAGAAAAAATTGCGTCCCTTAAAGTGTCAAAATTATGTTTTGCAGTTTTACTCCACGTTAATTTTATCAAAAGATTATTTTACTCTGATTATTATTAAAGTTATAATTATTACAATAAAATACTTGATTATACGACCAAAAGGTGTTAGGCAAATCAGTTTTTCAATAAATAAATATGTAGATATTTGGGTGTTCTTTATTTTCCAAGATATCATTTGGAAAAACCGTTCCTAGCAGTAAAATTATCAGCGTTGTTACTCGTTTTTTATCACTTTAAAAAAATTGGAAAATACTCGCCATTCGGGGTAGTCATTTTCCATCATTTCTGATCATTTTTAGGTTTCTTGATAATTTTTGGTCATAAAGTGGTAAAAAGTGGCAGCATTAGACTAAAATAAGATGCAGTCATTTTTAGTTACAAGTTTGGTATTCCCCGCCCACACGGTAAAAAATTATCTGTTAATATGTTAAAAACGGTCCACCAATTTTGTATGTTAATGGTAATCTGTTAAATTTTTAACAGATTCATATGTCAATTTAACAGATTTCAAATATGTCATTTTGTTTTTTATGCCATTGAATTTTTCGGCAAATTTCAGAATATTAATTTCTGAAAAAAATTTTTACAGAACTGCAGTATGTTAAATTGACATATAAAAATTGGTGGACCGTTTTGAACAGACAAAATATGTTGATTTTACAGATAATTTTTTACCGTGCACGGCCTTCCTCCCGTCTGAAGTTACAGCACTAGTTTCTTGCTGTGGTTTATTACATTACATTTTTTCTGATAGACGTCGAAAACCCTCACATACAGTAAAAAAAATGCGTGATGCTACTTTCCCATCCCGATTTATTTTTAACATTGTTACATTCGTCGAGAAAAAATTATTCAGGTCCTGATTTTAATCGAGTGTGCTTTTGTTGCTGCTCTGAATTGCGCAGTTACATTTATATAACTTAGGATCATCTTCCAAAAACAAAAGTTTCAAAACTGTGAAGTACAAAATACTGCATCCTACCTTATCAAAAACTACTTTCCCAAATTTTTTCCGATATTATTCAATTTCAATATGGCGTTGGCAAGTGTCAACAAATTAGCAGAAAATTTAAATAGAAACGACAGTAGCTCTAATTCGTAAATCTTGCGAACTAACACCAAAACAGAAATGTAAATAAAATAATGTGTTTCTAATCAGTTGACAATGCTGTCGATTCTGTAATGTATTTTAGTGACAGTTATTGATGCGGGTGTGAATTTTAAGTTATTAATTATGAATTCGTGAACTCATCAGTAACCAATGATATTAATAACTTCACTTTTTGTTTGACTTCTATTTTTTTTTAACCTCATTTGACATTTTAAAAGAGGAACAGTGATCAAATCAGGATCTCATTGTTTTTGTTCGAAGGAAAAAAAAATCTTTAAGAAAAAAGGTAAGAATATCCTTAAGTCACCTCATAAGAAAATTGGTTTATTCATCTTAATTAAAATTTCTCAGTTCTTATAAGGAAAAGGTCTGCTTAGGACACACTGTGTCAAAGTAATAATTAAAATTAACTATCACAAATAAGTGCAACACAATTTTAAAAGTTTACTATAATAATTCAGCTTTTAGTGAGATGTAAGAATGAGATAGTTAACTATTTGATTTTGCTTCTTTGACTACACAACTCCACTTCAGTAAAATTACTCCTGTCTCATTTTTATTCCTAGCGTTTAAATTACACCAGGTGACCTTACAAAAATCATCATCTAAATAATTGAAAGTTTTCTAGAAGTGGATGACTCCATAAAATAGATACTCCCTCAAGGACAGCTTTCATTCTTTACAGAATGATAGTGTTGAATTTTATTAACGTCAAACAATTGAAAGGCTTTCTACAAAACAAGGAGTTTTGAAAGAGACTGCGCTTGGGAAAATGAGGGAAATAGGCCTAACCATCTATACCAAAGAGTGGCTCAGCCTCCCTGTGAGAGGGTATAAACTCCATATAGATGTTTTTTGACTAATGCAATTTCCCTCTCTCCCAGGTTAAAAGGGGCCATTTTGAGCCTTCCTTGAAAATCTTACCGCCCCTTTTGACCGCTTGCTTTGGCCGGGCCTGAACAAAAATAATATTGTAATTACAATCTGAAAATTTACTTTTTTTTTCTCATATGATTATTATTCCTTAATTTAATCAACGAGCCTTAAAATGAAAAGACAGGTATTGGGGGATTCATTTGACACTGAAGAGAAATATACGGTTTATACAATTTGACAAAAAATATCATATTTAACTGTTTTATAAAATTTTTGTGGAAAAAGTTGCAGCGGGCTCCCGAATGCATAAAAAAACTTCAGGTGGTGTTCACTTTTATGTCAAGTTCTATTACCATATAATCTGAATGATTCGACCTTAAGTTCAAGTTGAAGAGTGCCTAACCTTGCAAACTTTTTATGTAATATGTGTATGGGAAATAAAAAAACGGATTCTATTTATTCTCGACATCACATCATACATACACTGATCGTGATTAAAATCTTATGTAAGCTCGGAGGTGGGTATTTTTTACCCCCTATCTTGAATTTAAAGAAAATTGGAGTTACTTTTATTAGGTATGATATAGGCTGTGTGTGATAGCATGGTGTCATCTTAAAGTTAAGCGGGAAAGCTCAGGAAAACTGCCGTGCTAAGCGACTTCGTCGTAGGTCAATTTTTGTAAACAATGGAATAGAAATACTGTTTAGATAAGTTAAAAATAGAGCACTCATTGTTTACAAAAATTGACTTACGACGAAGTCGCTTAGCACGGCAGAAAACATCTTACTAAATTTTAATTCGTTTTTATTTTACATAAATTGGTTACTACTTCAATAAAGAGGCTACTAAATAGGGAGAGTTCAAGTGTTAAGTAAGACCGGAAGGGGGGGAGTGGGTGCAAGAAATTCGTTTGGAAAATCTTACGTAAGAATTTTTATCATTTATTATTCAAAAAAATTCAAATTTAATATAAAAAATGGACACCCCTCCATTTGCCAACTTCTTAAAAAAAAAAATTGTAGGCCTACTGTAATTTTAAGAAAAATTGTTTTGAATGTTTTGAAATTCTTTAAGACATTTTTAAAATTGGCGGTAAAAAAATAAAGGGTAGGGGGGGGGGTCAGCGAAAATCTTACGTAAGTTAAAGGGGGATTCAAAGAAATCTTACTAACCTTACGACAGAGGGGGTCGGAAAACCCGAAAAAAAGTCTTACGTTATACTTCAACGCTCCCATAACACACTATTAATAACATTTGACATTTGAAAGTAAATAAATCCAAATTAAGTCGCAGTTTTATTAACAGTAAAATTCAGTCATTACTTAGGTAACTTCAATGGCAACTTGTCTTAAAGCAAAAGCGGTTTTACTTGAAATAAAATAAAATAAAAACAGGGAGGATCTATGTTCGTTTGTTAAGTCTTTAACAACATGAATGAAACTATGAGCAACAGGAAATTGAAAGCAGTACAAAACATAGTGTCACGGCCAGCATTATTATGGGTGTAAATTTATTCTCATCTTTAAGCGAAGATCGAGCATTGAATCAATCTATTTTACATTTCTACCGTCTGTAAAGTCGAATTGGATAATTCAGTTTTTTGGCCTTAGTAGCAATATAGAAACGCACTTCGATGTCGTCCAATCCCATATCACATTCTACTCGATAATTGTAAATGATTTTAGCTAAGATCAGTCTTATTGCTATGTATGCGAAATTTCCCCCTGCAAAAACATAAATTAGGAATATTGCATTATTTTAACATTATCATCTTTGTTTATCCCAGACAAAAAAATTCTGTGGATTAATGGTGGATTCCACGTGGAATTTTTTGGTGGATCCACGGTGGATCCACGATGGATCCAACAGTATTCCACCTGGATTTTAGGACTTTTTCCACCATTTCTCCAGGTTTATGTTTTTCCACCACTTTTTTACCACTTTTCCACCACTTTTCACAAAAAGTAGTGGAAATGTGGTGGAAAAAGTCTTAAAATCCAGGTAGAATACTGGTGGAACATCCACAATTTTTCCACGGTAGAATCCACCTGGATTCCAGGATCCACTTTGTCTGGGATAGTCAAATAAATATTGATATAATTTTCGAATTATTTTGGCCTTACCGACGCATTTTCGTTTTCCCATTCCAAACGGAATAAATGAATAAGGGTGCCTCTTAGCTATGTTTTCTGGCAAAAAGTGATCAGGATCGAAAGCATTTGCATTTTCATATTGGTTTGGATCCCTATGAACCGCAAATATGTTTAGTGACACTGAAGTATCCTTTGGTACTAGATGCTCTCCTAAAATTAAATTTACCAAGTTGGTGCGTTCAGCGATTATAATTTTGCAATCCTTTTTTGGGCTGCTTATTATTTTCTGACATACCAAACAATACATCGTCGGTTGCTTTTCTTGAACTCATAGGAATCGGAGTAAAGAGTCGAAACGTTTCCTTGATAACCATGTCTAAATAACTTAACTTTCGTAATTCGTTATCGTCAAAACCTTTTTCGGCAGCAGGGCAAATCTCATCATACAATTTTTGTTGTACATGGGGATGTTTACCCAACATCATCAACGCAAAACTTACGGTAGTGCCGGTAGTGTCGACGGACTTTAAAAAAAATTTACAATTCATTAAATATCACAATTCATTAAGAACACTAGCCATAATCAAATAATTAAAAAATTAAAATTTACTTTCTCGTATACAGATTTGATCGATTTTTTTTGAACAAACTACTTACAGCACCAACTGTTGATAAGTAAAAATCTTTAATATCTTGCTCAGTTGCTTTGTCAATTGCAAATGCGATAATGGATTTTATTTCAGAATTTACTTCGCTATCTGCTAAAAGAAATAAAATTTATTTTTTTGTACATTGCTTCCAAATGATCCCTTTATTTGAAGAATAATAATCATTTTTATACCAATAATATTCATCCAATCCTGCTCCCGAAGGAATGGCGCGTACATATCATTATATTGTTTTATAAAATCATGTACGACTTTTAATGTTTTGTAATATCTTTTTCCTGCTTTTGTTAGTTTAAATAGCAAATCCGAGTGTTGCCAAAGGGTAAGAAATCTTTGAAGTGTCAATTTACCTACTTTTTCAAACTCATCGTGGATTGTCGTATCTTCTTCCTGAAGGTTCATGGGAAATCCTGAGAATATTTCTGAAAAATATTGGAAATTAAAAAGAGCTATAAGGCTACTAAAAATTTCCTTGAAATAAGCTAGATCGTACATCCATGATTAAGTAAATATGAGGCTTATCATGGCTATTCATCGGATAGATGGTGCAAATCTGGAGACTTACTTCGAGTCTTTAAGCTTTAGTTGACATATAATTTCTCAGTGGTAAAAAAGGTCTCTTATTTACTATAGCGCTTTAAAACGATCTTGTAAGTCTGAATTTCGACGATTAAATAAAATTATCAATCGATTTACGACAGTGAATACCATACCGTACACATGTGATTCTTACCACACGATATGTCACATACACATTTGGCGACATCTTGGTAAATTGAAAATGTGGAATCTGTCTTTTTATCTAAAATTCGAAGTAATATATCTGTTTTCAGTTGATATACCGAGGATGGTTTTATTAAAAATTTGTAGGTCAATACTGGTTCCAATAATTGTTTGGCTTCTTTCCATTTAGCTCCTGAAATAAAAAAGTGACGATTTAGATAAAAACTTAATTCCCTGTATGGTTGCGTAAGGAAAAAAAAATGTATAGGTAACTATTGCCATAGTTTTATTATTTTTAAAATAATTATAAATGCAATACAGTATTACAGGCGTAATGCTCAAATCAATTTTATAAAAGAAATAGTATATCCTGTATTTCTTACCATTTGCGGTAGGCAGTCCTCCTCCAAAAACAGGTTCTAGTAAAAGTTGAAAGTAATCTGATCGGTCCAACAAACTTGAAGAAGAATAAAAAACTTTTGCATCTTCAGGAGTGCATGCAATAACATGTAATTGATGTCCAAGCCAAAATCTGGCCAACCCGTATTTGCTGTTCAAATGGTTAAGCATACCGAGCAAGTCTATGAAAAGAAAAGTCATGAAATAATCATGAAAAAATGAACATAAAGTAGAGATTGGGCAATGCGATAAGTTTCATTAAATCCCCGAGTAACTAGGCTTATTCCCAATGCGCAAAAGTTTCATATAAAATCAATCAAGAAATTTAGGGTGTCGCAAAAAAAAAAAGTCTATGATTTTCGGTTTATGCTTTCCGATCAAAAAAATATTATTTAGGATTTAAAAAGATCCCTTAATTTTTTTTTTAGCCCAAAAAAAGATTTTTTTTGTGTTGACCTGAATATCTTCGATGTTGTTTCGTCTCCTATGTTACATAAATTGGCAATATTTGGAAAATGATTCTCGACGTTTGTTTATTTAAATAACAGGAGACGAAAAAATTTCTAAAATATTCAGGTCATCGTTACAAATTTTTTTTTTTCGGGCTAAAAAAATTTGAGTTTTTTTTTTTTTTTTTTTTTTTTTCTTCTAACAATTTACCCCAAAAAATTGGTAAAATGTAATGTGTCTTTTTATAGTAATTAAAAATACTTCTGAACGGTCTGTTATTTTACCTTGTTAGCTAAATGTAATATTTTATGAATTTTTTGGTTAAAGCTTCTAAAATCGAGGAAAAATATTATCGAATTCGAAATCAGTAATTTTGGAAAATTGCAAAACTCGAAATCAGGCTACGCAATTTTTCCCTTTTCGAAGAGTTAAATATTTTTTCAAGTTCTCTATGTTGAATCTACCATTTTAAGCTTTCAAAAAAATATTGTCAAATTCAAAATTAGTCCCTTTAAAAATCCTTAGATAACCACGTTTTGTGTGATATTTTTAATTTTGCGACCCCTAACCTTTAATTTTAGGACACAATAAATTGTACAAAATTTAATTACTTATTTAAGTAACATATCTGAGTAATATTTACATTTAATCTATTATAACGTGTAATTATCATGTCATATATAAAATCGGCTCTTAATATTCTTAAGTTATTAACAAAGCGTGAAGGAGTGCTACTAGTTAATATATTTAATTATTACTCCCTCTGTCCCAAAATACTTTGTGTGTTTCTCATTTTTATTTCCCATTTCGCAAGCTTTTGATTTTTGCCGGAACTGTTTGTACCACTTTACCCACCCACCCAAGCACTATTTCACACCACCCCCCCATCCCCCCCAGGGGTCCCCCCCTTTGGGAAATAAATTACCGAAAAAATGGAAAAAATTAAAAATTTCTATTATTTTCGCCCCGTTTCAGAAACGAAAGCGAAAAATTTGAAAATGGTCGGAAATGAGAGAGTACATTACCCTAAACAAGAATCCCCCATGAGAAAATTTTTTTCATTTGTCGCAACCCCCCAAAAAAATTAAATATGTCGAGGGTCCGACCAAGGGGGCGAATTTTTAAATCTCGATTAGATGGTCGCGAAACGTTGGTTACGGGGGTTTTTTAGGTCGCTGATTTCGATTCTGAGGTCCGTTTTTAAAAATCCAAGATGGCGGATCCAATATGGCGGACCTTTTCTTAATAAATCGATTGTTTTTCACTAAAACACGTAATCGGGGGGTTATTGAGGCCGCTGATTTCAATTCTGAAATCGGTTTTTGAAAATTCAAAATGGCGGAACCAATATGGCCGACCTTTTTTGAAAAAATCGACTTTCTTTCACATAAGCACGTAATCGGGGGGTTATTGAGGACGCTGATTTTGATTTTGAGGTCGGTTTTTTAAAATTCAAGATGGCGAATCCAATATGGCTGACCTTTTTTCAAAAATTCGATTTTTTTCCCTCATAAACTTTTGTCCTGGGGGTTATTAGGGATGCTGATTCCGAATCTGAGGTTAGTTTTTACAATAGTTCAAGATGGCGGATCCAATATGGCGGACGATTCCAAAAAAAATTTTTTTTAATTCAGTCAAATTCATGATTGGGGATTATCGGTGAACGTCCGCCATATTGCATCCGTCATCTTAAATGTTTAAAAACGGACCTTAGAATCGAAATCAGCGTCCCTAATAACACCCAGGACAAATGTTTATGAGGGAAAAAAATCGAATTTTTGAAAAAAGGTCAGCCATATTGGATTCGCCATCTTGAATTTTAAAAAACCGACCTCAAAATCAAAATCAGCGTCCTCAATAACCCCCCGATTACGTGCTTATGTGAAAGAAAGTCGATTTTTTCAAAAAAGGTCGGCCATATTGGTTCCGCCATTTTGAATTTTCAAAAACCGATTTCAGAATTGAAATCAGCGGCCTCAATAACCCCCGATTACGTGTTTTAGTGAAAAACAATCGATTTATTAAGAAAAGGTCCGCCATATTGGATCCGCCATCTTGGATTTTTAAAAACGGACCTCAGAATCGAAATCAGCGACCTAAAAAACCCCCGTAACCAACGTTTCGCGACCATCTAATCGAGATTTAAAAATTCGCCCCTTGGTCGGACCCTCGACATATTTAATTTTTTTGGGGGGTTGCGACAAATGAAAAAATTTTCTCATGGGGGATTCTTGTTTAGGGTAATGTACTCTCTCATTCCGACCATTTTCAAATTTTTCGCTTTCGTTTCTGAAACGGGGCGAAAATAATAGAAATTTTTAATTTTTTCCATTTTTTCGGTAATTTATTTCCCAAAGGGGGGGACCCCTGGGGGGGATGGGGGGGTGGTGTGAAATAGTGCTTGGGTGGGTGGGTAAAGTGGTACAAACAGTTCCGGCAAAAATCAAAAGCTTGCGAAATGGGAAATAAAAATGAGAAACACACAAAGTATTTTGGGACAGAGGGAGTATTCAGTTAAAAACTTACCGAATTTTTTTTTCTTATTTTGAAAGTACAATGCATTTCCAACAATGGGCCAAGGTTTTGGTCCCGGTAATTTATTCCCCAATGCAAAATACCGCCTTCTACTGTAGTAGTATCTTATTATCAGTATTCCAGAAAGTATAAAAACAATTTGAATCAAAATCAAAGGAGTTACAAACCAAACTTTATCGCTGTTCGTTTTAAAATAATATAATAAAAAATTTATTTTTCCCATATTTGAAAACTGTTGCTAAGTTCGAACCGACTGATGAATAACTGGTTTATAGTAAAAGATTTAATCTAAGATTTAAGAAAAACAAAGATGAAACCGTCTGCTTGTCAAACCGGACCGTTTTGTAGTCTTTGAATTTTATTTAGGTTAATTTTGAGATCTAGGTTGCGTAACAAAAATGGTATCGTCCATAGTTAAAATCCCGAATCGTGAGTGGACTTTTTTGTTCGTTTATTAATTTAAGTTGATCTGTTGAAGATCGAAATTGAAAATGCCAACGTAATCGTATTGTTTTATGTTACGACGGATTCCTCTAAGAGGATTGTGCTTGGCTGAAGATAAAACGGTTGTCAAGTAGTTTTCTAACATTGTCGGTCAAATATGCAATTAGGAAAATTATTTACTCAAAACTTGGGCCAAACTCAAACAATAGTGCAATCATTTTTCGTTTTTTTCCTGATTATTCGTAATTAAAATAGAATATGGTTCTATAAATATAATTTATAATTTTACTTGCCAGGTTCGTACTCGGCCAGAGGGGCAAGGGGGAGGGGAGGGGGACAAACATTATGTAAAGGGCGTTATTCTAAATGACTCTTTAATATACAATGTAGAAAAATGCAGTTTATGAAAGGGCTGAAGCATTTGTTAAAGCGTACTGTTGTTGAGTCTCTAACATTGTCGTTTTGTACTCTTTGTTTAAGTATCTAAATGTTTTATTTTTACCTTGTTCTGTTTTATAAAAAAACGTTATGTTCAGTTGTACACCCCCGAAGAAATGCCATGAGCGGTCCCGGGGGTAATACTGCGGCCAGAGGTGGATTTTTTAGTCATTTGGAATGTTACTTCCCGAGGGAAACCCAGATGGGTCACCCACGGGAGTCTATGCAAGATTTTTCCCACCTCAACACACACACAAAAAAAAAAAAAAGTTTGAGTTGTACAACTTATTTTGCTTTCAGAAAATGACATAAGGTACATTTTCCTTGTCGTACAGAATGTACTTTTTTTTAAAAAATAAGTAAGCACTAAATAAAGAAATAAATAAATATTGAAAATAAAGCGGAACCTCAGATTTTGGTCAGCAGACTCTTGATTATAGATGATTTCGTTCTAGTCTTATTTTTCCGTATACAATTTTAGGCTGATTTTTAGGACAACCTAATCGATTCACTAGATACTGTACAGTTTTTTCATGACTACTAGTATTGTCATTATCATTACAGTTTTTTCATTGCTAAAAAATTTCTCTGGGTAATTTTAATTTGTGATTAATATTTTTTATTAGCATAATTCTTCTTTTTTTTTTAAATTTTTATTTTATTAATACAAAAATCGTTTGTATATCATTTTCATTGATACAACAGAAATTTAAATTTAATAAATTTAATAGGTGAAGTCATCGACTTAACTCCTGTCCTACCATCTTTGTAGTCGATTTTAAAAAAAAATTGCAACATCAAAAATAACAAATACCGGTACTTCATTATTTATCATTCTCCATTACTTGTTAAAAATTATTTATCGGTCTTCATTACTTATAAAATTGGAAGTCCAATTTAATTCTGTATCAACCGCACATTTGATGATGAATGGTTAGAAAACGTTTTGTCATCATTAATTATTGCGCTAATGTCTGCATTGGCACATGCCACAGTTGTCTCTGTCATCAAGGCTACAAATAACACTTGGCCAAAAAAAAAAAAAAAAAAAAGATAAAAAATTATTTTAAAAAATCCGGAATTTAAAACCCTGAAATTTCAAACTCCAAACTTCAGACGGAGTTCATTCATTTCCATTCCAACTGTAAACGAGGTTTGAAAGTTCAGGGCTTTGCACAGGTCCCTATCAGATTAAATATATCGAAATTACTGAGCATATTTTAAATCTCAGTGGCATCCTAATGATGTCAAAAATCAATTATTACAATCGAACTAAATTTATATATTATTTGATGGTCTTTAAATATGGCTAATCTTTGGTTCCTAGGTAGTGTCAATTTTCCAAAACATCTACAGTACAGCATTTACTTTAAAATTTTTTCAGTTCAGAAAGCGATTTGTGTTATATACAATACAACCATTATTTTTAGCGCTGTAATAAGCGGATTGGATAATGCATATTTTTAATTTTAAGAGTTATATGATCCCGAAGTTCCAAATCCTTTAGTTTTAAGTCGCATTCAATCTTGAAATTCATTATGATTTTCGCAACAATTATTTTCATGGATATCATAGCAAATTTTCCAGCTGAGAAAAAGAAAAAAAAACAAGATTAAAAGTCGATAAATGATCCACCGGCGTTTTAAAAAAAACCTTTCTTACCAACGCATTTTCTTCTTCCCATTAAAAATGGTATATAAGAGTATGTATGCCTTTTAGACACATTCTCTGGTAAAAAATGATCGGGGTTGAAAGCATCAGGGTTTTCGTACTGCTTCGGGTCACGGTGAATCGCAAAAATATTTATGCCAACAGCTGATCCCGTTGGAATTAAATATTTTGCTAAAAATGAAAAGAAATAATTAACAGCCTAATGCATGTTTTTTAAACTTTTCCTCTTTATTTTAATCTGGGATTTCTTACAGAATTGAATGTCTTCATTTGCTTTCCGAAAAGTAATTGGTGCGATAGGAAAAAGGCGGAGTGTTTCTTTTATAACCCTGTCAAGATAATCTAGTTTCATCACATCCGCATCGTCGAAATTTTTATTGAGGGAAGAGGAGATCTCTTGAAAAAGTTTTTCTTGAACATCCTGGTGCATTCCCAGCATTAGTACAATGAAACTTATAGCGCTGGACGAAGTTTCGAATCCCTTTAGAAAAATTTATTGATTATTAGACTTGCTTTTTAATTTTTTTTAAAAAGGTCATTAAAAAAAAACTATACCAGCGCAATCATTGTTATAACATGTTGACGAATCTCGTCATCACTCCATTCATCGCTGTCTAGAAGTATTTGTAAAAAAACTTTGTCCTGCAGGCATTTAGCATTAGGTTGCTCTGAAATTCGGTAATTAGAGATAATTAGATCACCAATAAATATTATATTGTGATAATTTTTATTACAGCTGTGAATTTTTAATGAAGAAAACCATTTTTACACACCATTGTAAAAATATGAATTAATTCACATTTTTGAGGGCGAGATACGTAATACTATTTTTTTCAACTTTTAAGTATACAGTACACAGTGAAAAAATTTGTGTACTTTGAACAAACCCGGTCCACACACTCTATCTGTATATAACTCTTTTTATGTTAATTTGGACACACGTTATTGCGATATATATTTCGTTATGGCAATATTGGTTGATTGTGTTATTATTTACAAATAAAAAATGTATGGGCCGTTTTTCCAATATAAATTGTGTTACAAGTACACAAAATTTTTTACTGTGTATAAAGCTTGTGCACGGTAAAAAACTTCCAAGTGAAAAGTACCATAATTCAATAGGAAAAAAACTTCTATACATATATTTTCTATGTAAATTTTTTATGCAACGATTATGCTGCATCAGACTGATTGTTGATCAACCAATAACAAATCGTCCTTTGTCAATATAAAAATGTTTAGGCAAATAAATTTTAACATGAAAAGTCGCGACCTTAGAACCAAAGAGTGCAATCACTTTTTGACTTTTCGTAAGCTATACATCGAAATTTTTTTTTAGATAGTACTCCTTGGTTCTGACGTCGCGAAATGTTACATGTTGATGTAGACCTTTTTAACTTTGGTTACCATAAGATTTTTTACCGTGTGACATTCATTCCAGAGTTAATCGTAGTAATTAAACCTAAAAATCCAGTGCCAGCAGTACCAAACACCAGTTAGTTAGACTAAAAACTATAAGCGCACCAAAAAGCTGAGCTGACCCTATCAGGAGTTCAGTAATTTACCTTTTAATTTTTCTTTTTCTTCGTAAAAAAGTTTCTTATAAATTGCGATTTGATCATCGATGAAGTTTCTGACAAATTTTACTCTACGGTAAAAATCCTTCCCGGTCGGTGAAAGGCGATATAAGAATTCTATTTGTTGCCAAGCCGAATAAGTTCTGTTCCACATTTGGGCCATAATTTCTTCAACGTGTTCCAAAATTTCTACGTTTCCTTCTTGAGCGTTTAATGAAACTCCAATTGTTGACTCTGTTTAACAATAGGCCAAAAATAAATAAATAAATAAAATAAAAATGATATTCTTTCAGTGACAGCTTTAAAAATTATTTTGTAATAAATTAAATGACTCACCTGTAATAATATCTACAGAACAATTTGTTATGTAGCGATGAAAGCAAAATGTTGACTTTCCTACTTCTTTTTTTAAACGTTCGATTAAAATGTCGCTCTTTTTCAGAACAGTAGGAAAATAACTTTTTATAGACGAATATTTGAATGAAGGTTCCATGACTTCTTTTGCTTTTCTCCATTCTAGACCTAGAAGTATTATTATAGGTATAACCTATTTTGACTTCTAATTCATTTTATTTTCAGTGGTAAAGAAAAACGAAGTACTTACCATTAGCTGTTAATAGACCGTTACCCAAAACCTCTTTAAAATATTTAAAATGATCAGTGCGATCCAAAAGTGTAGTTGAGGTGCAAAATATTTCGGCGTCTTCTGGAGTGCAAACCATAGTATGCAGCTGAGAGCACAACCATATTTTAAAAAACCCGTACATCTTGTTCCATTCTGTACACTTTCCTAAAATATCTGCAAAAAAACGGACATTAAATGTTATTTTCTTTTCTCAATCAAATACTAAGGTGTCCGCTATTTTCCGAATTTTTGAACTTTAAATGTTTCAACCCCGGAGTCCGTGATCCCTGGTTTACATATAAATCCCAATTTTTTTTCTTCCAGATTCTTTACTTGACAGGAAATTGTGCCGATGTGGCAGGTACTACACAGTTTTGGCAACGAACACTGCCGGGTGTACGGTACCTGACGGTATGAAGCACTCTAGAGTGAATGGTGTGTGTCATGGGACACTCTAGAGTGCATGCCACCTGCAGGCACTGTACACTCTATTTGGGTAACAAACACTCTAGAGAGGTACCTAAGGGGAAAAAAAAGAAAAATCCTGAGTAACAGGCATCCTCTTTTTTATTTTACGATGAATTTTTTTTAAAAAATTAAACTTAAAAATTCAAAAACGAGACAAAACTTTAAAATGCCAATATCGATTACAATGATAATTTGACAATACCAATAAATAAATTCGCAATTTCCTTTGAATAATTTTTAATTGATTTTACCTATTAATTGATCTTTCAATTAATATCAATAATATCTCATGTTTAGCTTTCGTTTACTGTTAATACTGAACAGGCAAAACTTATATTGAGCTTATGGTTAATGCATGGGAAGAATTTCTTTTACACAGAATTTAAAATCACTTAGTCGTTAACCAGTAAACGTGGTGCAGTTGTTAGAGCACTCGCCTTTCAAATCCCCGAGTTTGATTTCGCTTCCTATGCAGTTAATAATTTTCCAAAAAATTCCAGCATCAATTTTTTAGGAAATCTGACCTTTGTTCTTTTTTTAAAATATTACAATTGCATATGTTGCCAGTAAAAGCATCAAAAACATAAAAACATTTAATTATTCAAAATAAAAAAATCTAAAAAAATTCAAGCTCATAACTTTCCAGTAAAAAAAAAAAAAAAAAAAAAAACGAAAATTAAAAGCACCAAAAAAATTAAAAATTTACTTACTTACTGGGTACTTCTTACCCAGCCAGAGTATCTCATACCTGGGCAACAACCACTCTAGAGTGCTTCCTGCCGGAAGGTATAGAACACTCTAGAGTGGCTCTTACCTGAGAGTGCTTCCTGACTCCTATACCGACTTGAGCTTAAAGGTTTAAAAAATTCCCTTGAAAAAGATGTCGATAATTTTTTGTGTTTCTTGATTTAAGCTTTTTGTGTTTCGGAATTTAGATTCATTATCTACCCAAAATTTCCGATAGGAAATGATTGTTTTTTCACAAAAAAATGATCGACTTGTTCGTCATTATGGAAATTTTCCGACATATTAGCTCAAGTCGGCACGTTCTGTAAAATCAGAAAAAAAATTAGGGTTCATATTTGAAAAAAAAGATCATGTCGTAAACCAGGTATCACGGATTCCGGGGAGGAGACATTTAAATTTCAAAACTTCGTAAAATAACGGATACCCTATTGAATACTTTTTGACACGAGGAGGAAGTGTTCCGTAAAAAATCTGCTTTTATTGTATACAACTTTGTATTTTAAATGCTTTATGTCAATTTAAAAATTACAGTTAAAGAAAAAATAACGAAATATTTCAATCGAATGATAGATAATACTGACCAAAATCATGTTGTAAAAACTCTAGAGTATTCCCGACTATCGGCCAAGATCTAGGCCCTGGTATTTTCCTTCCCAACACAAAAGATCTCCATCTCTCCAGATAAAATTTGATTACATAAATTATCGTAATTGCAAGAAACACATCTCTCCAAAATTGTATGGTAGTATATCCGATGGCACTCATTATGTTATATTTTTTAACACTTTAATTATCACTTGATAAAAACCCAGATGAACGAATTCTTTAGATGTCTCAAAAGCTTGACGCTTAACACAGTCTTATATACTTACAATAAAAAATTTACGTCAGAAATCTTAGAGGAAAGCGGAAAATAAAAAATGCAAAACAGGGAAAAATTGCTCGAGTAAATCAGACTAAACAAAACGAGTCCTTTATAATTGAACCAAACATACGTCAACATCTACCGTACGAATTTTCTTACAAAAATAAGGAACTTGTTATATACGGTACTATAAGTCTATATGCGGGTTACTTATTAAAACGACTATATCAGAGTTGTAAAGCTTTTTGTTCGCTAAATAACTGGAATTGATAATTATTGTCACACTGATACTTATCTTTCAGGGAGCAGGGAAAGTAATTACTTTGCTTGCGTAGGTATTCTTTTACTTAATTATTATTTATGTCAAATTGTTGAGTATCTTCCAGTTTTTTTTTCTTTTTTTATCTTCTTTCCTCTCTTGGTTATTATGATGAGCTAATTAACTGCATAAGAATAAGATTAAGAATACGGGGTCAAACAAGTGAAGGAAAAAATAACGAAGGTGATAAGTAATGGGTCCCATTCATATCATTTAGGAATTTTGTGCTAAACAATTTATTTTATTATTTATTTATTTATTTATTTATTTTTTTTTTTGCATTTTGTACCTTCTTTAAAATTTAGTACCTACCTCCACGCAATTCTTTAAACGGTAAAATGGGCAATTAAGCTAGTATATTATTAGTCTGAAAATTGTAGCCTGATTTTAGTTGGCTCCCTGAAAACCCAAATACAATTATTCCCAATTTAATTAGGTAAACTTAATTTTCTTTATTCAAGTGACAGCGTATTTTTTACCTTCGTTATGCACCAGCCGGTCCGGAAGGTCAAGAGGGTGGGAGGTACTTCCAAGGAGGGCTTCAAATAGCCGTTTTTAGCATGGAAGGTAGGGATATTGCATTGATTAAAAAAATATATGGGGGATTCTAACCTCCTCACACAGGGGCTAAAAGCCACCTTTTGCCCCAGGCGTAGCCAGCCTGGGGCAAACATGGGGATGCATGGATACATGCCCGCAACCAAGAACCCCCCGCAGTTTTTATTTTTAAATGCGGGCCCTTTCAAAGCAAAATATTTTGTTCTACACTTGTACATTCATATAGATTTAACATAATAGACTAAATTTTTGATAAAGTTGATTTACCAAAAATTCTTTTTTGGATGAAATCTAGTCATTCGGTGTCATTCACGTATTGTTATTACATAAGCATCTTACGGTAAAGCGGGTCCGAATTAGTCACATTTGTCATAAGCTAAGAATAGAAAAAGCGGAGAGGGGATCGAATATTACAAGGTAAAAAATTTTATGTTAACTTGCTAAAAAAGGTTTTTTTTTTTAACATTTTTTATGTTAAAAAAAGTAGAATGTTATTGTCCATAAGACATTCTTTTGTTTTTAGTGTTTTGTTCGAGGCTACAGGCAAATTATGTTACTTTTAACATAAAATTTTTTACCGTGTACCGAAAAATGCTAACACATTACTTAAGGTCATTTAAGTATTACGTAAACACGTTACGGATTCTGAAAAAACCTTATGTTTGCTTACAAATGGGGAGGGAAAAGGGTTAGTAAATTCATACAAAAACCCAAAATGACCGATTTTGAGGGGATGTCCTCTAAGAGGAAGGAGGTCAAAAATTTTCAACATCATGCGTACAACTTTCCATATTTATCATGTCAGCCAAGTTTCCATATTTAGACTCATCAAAATTTCATTTTTTGTAGGATTATGTACACTTTATATAAAAGCGCGATATAATATGATTTTTCGACAATTTACTCCAGGAAATATAGTTCACCTTATGTCAACGGCATGGGAAATTTAATTGCAGCTATATGGTTTTTTAATTTCTTTAAGCCATTTCAGAGTATGACATATAATTACGAGTATCATAATATAATTTGTAAAATTAAGACGACCTAATTATAATGATAGCTGTCACGATTATTTTTTGAGGATATGAAAAACCTAGCTGGTTGGAAATTTTATGTGAAAAAGGAATTTTTTCTAAAAACGTTCTGACGTAATTTTTTTTTTTAATTTGCGGATATTATTTTCCCTGCAATTTTCAAGTTTAATTTCAACCATATTCTCCCTCCCCAGTGACAAATTTATTCACAGCATTTATCTGTTTAATAAACGAATGTGAAAACCGTCTTTTGGCTTGATGGATATGTGATATCGAAGGTCCATGTCATCTTCGGTTTTATAATCGCATTCAACTTTGTATTTTTGCAATATTGCGGAAAGCATGATTTTTATGGAGATCAAAGCAAATTTATAACCTGGAAAAAGAAAGCAGATTTTATAATTGAACTAAAGGAATTTTTTTTAAAGCTCGACTTCTTATACAGTACAAATTTACCAATGCATTTTCTTAACCCTCCTCCAAATGGACAGTAGGAATAAGGGTGCCTTTTCTTTACTTTCTCAGGCAAAAAATGATCTGGATTAAATTTATTTGGGTTTTCGTATTGACCTGGATCTCGATGAAGAGCATATATATTCATGACTACGTCAGCTCCTCTTGGAATTAAATGATTATCTGAAATAGAGAAAAATATTTTTATATGTCCGTTTTTTTTTTTTTTTTTTCAGTAATTAAAGAAATCCAGTTTTTGCACCCATCAGTACGTCATCGTCAGCTTTTCTAAACATTAATGCTGATATTGGATATAACCGAAGGGTTTCTTTTACGACCATGTCTAGGTATTCCAATTTCTGCAAATTTTCTTCGACAGATTCGTTTTTTTGGACATCGACAAGTTGATGATATAATTTTTCTTGTACGTCAGGATACAGCGCTAGCATTGTTAAGGCAAAACACACAGTCAAGCTAGTTGTTTCATATCCCTGGAAAAAAAATGAGGACATGCGTTTAAGCATCTTTTTAATTGAAATAATTTAGATGATTTTTCCATAAAAAAAAAAAAAATTAAATCATACTTCATTTTTTTCACTTACCGTAGTGATAATAGTAAGCACGTGTTCTCTTAACTCATCATCGTCCCATTCTCCATGATCCAGCAGTTGACGCAATAAAGTGTTTCCTTTCGAAATTTGATCCAATATTTTGTCCTCTCGCATCAAGCTCTTATCTTTTTCATAAGCTTGCTTTTTAATTTTAATTTGTTCATTTGTAAATTTTTTAACTTCGTTTAGCTTGGAATAAAACTCCTTACCGTCCGGGCAAAATTTATATAGAAAATCTGGATGCTGCCATATTTTATGCATTCTGCGCGTCACGAGAACGAGCAGTGCATCTGCATTTTGTAAAACTTTTACTTCAGACTGTTGTGAATTTAGTTGTACTTCCATAGTGGTTTCTAGTAATTTCATGAATAGGTTAAACAGAAATAAATAAATAAATAAATAAATAAATAAATCAACTGAACAATGCATTCAAACTTTTCCTTACCAGTTATGATATCAAAACTGCAGCTTTTGACCAGCGGGAACACGGAAAAGGAGGATTTCCCGATTTGCTTTTCTAGGTTTTTTACAAGAATGTCGCTTTGCTTCTTCATAATTGACATGTAGGTTTTCAAAATAGATAATCGAAAAATAGGTTCCATATATTTTCGTATTTTTCTCCAGTGAGAACCTAAAATTGACATTTTTAAGGTGTCGGTTCGCTTAGCGTCAAGTTCGACCTTTGAATTTTTCCTAGTGGGGGCCGTGGGGGCCGATTCGGTCACGTGACATAAGCATAATTTTGGCAATTTCAGATCCCCATTCCCACTCAGTAAGCTAAAGTAAGCTTCTTAAAAACCCCCTCCCCCTTTATTACGTGAGATTTTAGTCCCAAACCCAGATGGACCTTTCCCATCTAAGAGATGTCTATAGGATATCTAATTTTGATACTAGATATCTAATAGACTTCTACGAATTGTTCTTAGATGACTAGAAGAAATCTAACAGATAGATAATCCGGAAAATGTCCGCACTAATAGACAACTACAATACGTCTAATTCATGGATATCTGAAATCTATCTTTTAGACTTCAAATTAGCCATTTTGTAGTGGGTTGCTACTAAAACCGGCTTTAGCCCGGTTCGGGTTTTCTGTAGTATGGTTAAAGCAAATACAAGTCAGTTCGTTGATTTTATGTTGCGATTTGCAGGTTTGTCGATATTATTATTAGTTTATATTCCGATCTAAAACTTACTTTAGAAATGTAATTGTTGATAAGTTATTTTTTATGCATAAAGGCATATATGGATCTTATATTTTCAAGGCATTTGAACGTAAAATATTGACTCAAAGTAAAATAGGTTTCGCATTAAGATGTCAAAATCAACTGAACAAAGTCCGACAGTATGATGTAAACGTAAATTGGACTTAAGGACAGTCAAACATAAAATATCTACCTCATACCTCACTATAAACGATTTTTAAATTGACTATGAACTTTAAAAAAATTTAATTATTTAACTATTAGATGTCTATAGTCTAGTTATGAAAAAAATTATAAAAATAATTGGTCTGTTTATTAGCCATCTATTAACCATTTGATAGATATCTATTACTTCGCTAATTTTTTAGCTATGTTTAGATATCTACGGGATAAAAAGGTCCATCTGGGAACCCACCCTCAAAATCGATTTTGAGCTTACGTAAGATTTTACTAGTCTCCCTCCCCCACTCCATAAAGTGCTGACGTAATATGGCGAGACCCGGTAGTGTGCCAATGCATCGATTTGGTCACGTGACATGATGTAATTTTTAATTTTTATCACCGTCAGACATTTCAAACGGTCTTAAAGTGTACCGACGAAAGAGGCGCATGGAGAATTTCCCGCAAGCCTTCCTCATAAATTTTTAGCCAATCATATCACGTGCGCAAGGTCGAAAGAATTTGAAATTCGTATTTGGCACCTTCTGGAATTTCTTGAAAAAGTTTTTCCTTACGGCTTTAGTTGAACCGGTCAAGGCAAAAACTGACTATCTAGCTGAATGTATTGACAATATTTACGCATAAGCTTAAAGTAAACGACAGAATTCTTTTCCTTCTGCTAGTTAGTCAGCTTTTTGCCTTGACCGGTTCAGTTAAATTTAAAGTCACTAACCCATACTGTATTAGCTAATTAAACAAAAAAACAGATTTCTTGAAAAAAAAAAAAAAAAAATTGAAGCGCCAGTTTTGACGCGAGTCTTTTCGCCTGCGAATCGACACCTTTAGTCAGAGTTTAAATCGTTATTTTTATAACAAAAAAAAAAAAAAAGTCTTCCATTTTTAATTACCATTTGCAGTTAAAAGGCTTTTCCCAATAGCCGGTTCTAAGAATTTGAAATGATCACTACGACTTAAAAATTTTGCGGTCGACGCGAAATAAATCTCGGCGTGTTTAGGAGTACAAATGAATATACTTAATTGATTTCCCAGCCAAATAGCTGCTAGTCCATATTTTTCATTGAGTCGATTCGCGATGCTCAATACGTCTGTTTGATTAATAAAGCAAATAAAGAATAAGTACATTCGTAAAAATTTCATTAAAATTATTTTTATATTTACCCAAATCTGATCCGATAAAACTCAGGGCGTTTCCAATGATTGGCAATGGCTTTGGCCCGGGTAATTTCTTACCAAGTTTAAAAATTCTGCGCTTTTCAATGTAATATTTTAAAAGTATTATTATCGAAATGAGACCAAAACACTGAAGTATAATATTCCACATAATTACAAACAAAAATTGCTTTGTTTTTCAGTTGATGTTGATGTTGCCGGCAAAATTGCTTTACGAGTCTAGAATATTTTTCCGATTGAAAAACGAACACTGATTATCGGTTTTCAGGAGCAACCGTAATTCTCATTCAAAGATAATATTAATGTTAGCATAAAAAATTGTTACCTACTTAAGGCGGATATGGTCAAACATAGTTTGATTGGAGAGGATCATATATTGTTTGGCTTTTATGCTGTAGGATACGTCTGATTTCTGATTACCTACATTTGACAGCTTCTGTGAATTCCAGATTTATCATTTTTCTTGTATTTAATTTTTGTTTTTGGTTTTAATTTTTTTTTCTTTTTTCAGATATGAAAATCCATAGTTCGTTCGTAGACAAGGCAGGAAAATGATGATAATCAACATGTTTTCTGCGTTTCTTTCAAACGAAAAAATCTTGTATTATTTTACCACGCAATTCTGCAAGTAAAAAAAGGAATAAAAAGTTTGCAGTGAATTTCGCGATTAAAAAATTTGTACTTCAACTAAAGACTTCTAAATGCTTAGAAGCAAAGGTCGGTATAAAAATTAAATTTGAAATAAAAAAGTGATAAAAAAAAGTCTATATGAGCCTTTTTTTTAGAGGGTAATATTACAAGATCTGGTGAAAATTCAGCTAAAAAATCTAAAAAAGGATTTTCATTCCCCCACTGGGCTAAATACATAGCTTGGCAAGTATTTAATTTTCTTTTGATATTCAGATAATTCTGGGGAAAATGAGCTGTCAATTAAACTCCATTGGAGAAAACCTCTTTTGGTTACTAAGGGGCCATTAAAATATTACGTCATCATTTTTTCCACATTTTACACCCCCCCCCCCCCCCCACTGATCATCTTTCGTCATCATTATCAACACCCCTCCCCCCTTAAAAAATACGTCATCATTCGCTAGACCCCCCCCCCATCAAGGAATTTTTTTTCTTTTTAAATAAATTGACAAAATGCAAATGCATGTATTGTTAATACGAAATATTAACATAAAAGGGACCAGAAATTCGAAGATGATTAAGTTACAAATTAAAACTTATATGAAATTACTTACTTATTATTTGTATAAAAATTATTTTAAAAAAAATCGTGCTTTTAAAGTTTTCCAAGGAATTATTTCTAGTGTAAATGATGACATCAGCACTACATCAATACACCCCCTCGTCATCAATAGAACGACCCCCTTCCCCTCCCCCTTCCCAAAAAAAATAATGACGTAATATTTGAATGGCCCCTAAGGGAAGGAATGGTCATATTTGCTGCTAAATACAAAAAATGAACTATCTTTAAATTTAAAAAAAAAAATGTTTCCGTTTTCCGTTTCAGGTTTCTTTGCCTCTCTATCATCGCAGTCTCTTCAATCATTTTAATAATGTACGGCATGACTTTTGGACTGATTAAAAGCTACTTATGGTTAACTGCTGTCGGTTCTTCTTTTATAACGAGCATTCTGATCACGCAGCCTATAAAAATAATGGCCACGACATGTTTTAAAAAATTAATTTCAAAAGTAACTCCTCCGAAAATACACGAGTTGAAGTATATAGTCAAAATATTTTTCTTTTTATTTCTAGAAACCACAACAGCTATTATGGAAACGAATTCCGCAAAAATCCTTGAAGAATCCATATCAGGTGGATAAATATCTGGAAGTAATGACATATCGACAGAGATATGCGGATGCATATCAGCCAACACCTGTCTCGATGCTAAAGGTACATATGCGGAAAATTTTTGGGGGTCATTGGAAAAGGCTATTCGGTGCAGGTTCGGGAAATGGGACGGGCGGACCCGGGAAGTTGGGGGGGGGGGGGGGGGTTCAAAATATATTAAATCTCATATGTTAAATTTCTGTAAGAGAAAGCTTGTTTACGCTGTCCGTAATCGATCCTTTGTAAATAAAGCATGAAATAATTTTTTTTTCCCGCATTAGATGCAAGGAAAAATATCAGTATTCAATCTTTTACACGCGGACAACATATGAAGATAATTAAGAAGTTTTTATTTTTATTGATATTTGTTATAATCACCTCTAATCAAGGTCTTACTTTATGAATTTACGTGAATAAATAGTGGGATTGCTTGTTTGAGGCACGTTATGTGAAGTTGGTTTATTGTTTATTAATTTTAATTAGATACGTTTGAACCGATGCCCCTTGCTTATTCGATAACGCACTTTGTAAAACTGATGGTCATTGTCATAGGTCAGTTTTCCTCCGAACGGACTTGTAGGCAGAACGAGGGGTTTAGGAGAAGCTCCGAATGACCCGGGTGGGGCTCCAAAATATTCTCCCTTATAACATGTAGGAAAAAAAAAACACATTGATCTGAAAATTTTCACAGGAGGCGAAAGAGTCAATCAGGGGGGCCAACACAGTCATAACCTCGAATATGATTTCAGTCAGTTTCCGAAATACTAATTTTTTTTTCTTTTTTTAATAATAAAGAAGGCTAATGATGCATATGCATTTTATTAAGCATTTTTGCACGACCTTCATTTTGGAGTACCCATTTATTCTTTTATTACAAAATATCATGTCTGACATAGCAATGCTCTTTTGGCTTATTAACCTTGAAGAAGGCTAGGTGGCACAAGAAGTCAGGATTTTATTTCGCTTGAATTTCAGGCTTTCATAGGAAAATAATTTTCTTACCTAAATACCTTTCTAAGAGTTAAATAAGAACAAAATGGACACTTAATTTTTTGAAATTGGCCTATAAGCTTACTGTTGGTTTGCTAATAGGTTACGAAAGCCTAAGAAAAAACACGTATGTCCTACTTCAAAAGTGCTATTAGAATATTACTCAGAAAAGGCCAAAGAAATATGTAACGAGATAAAGAAGTATCAGAGAAAAGAAATATAAACCGACGACTAAAAAGAATGACCCTTTTTTTTTTTCGCCGCAAAAAATTTAACAAAGAAGAGAATTTCAAGTACTTTGTTGCTTCTTACAATTTATGTAATCATTTGACGTATTTTATACATATTTTACGACGGTGCTTTGTTTCCCTCACGTAAATGTCGGTTTAATTATATGACGCTTCGCATTTCCGTTTTGCAGTAATTATTCGATTTTCGAATTTAAAAAAAAAAACTGCGACTAAAATAATTAAAACTATATGATCCAACTTATTCGTCAAGGTTGGGTTTAAAGATCTCGTTAAAAAATTATAATTATCATTTCAGCTGAACCGTATAATCACATTCAAATTTCAAATCATCGCCTTTTCTTTCAGGACCGATTTGAAGATATAAAATATACCATCGAACTTCGCACTATAGCAATAGATCTTGCGCTTTATATTCTCTATATGATTGCATTGTATTATGTTGTGCTAATAGATAAATCAAGCATGTCTTATTATAGTTCAGAAGTCATAGAATATTTAGTTGTCAAAGCTAAATATAGTAATACATTACCGCTCAGCAAAATCGTATCTTACGAAGAGTAAGCATCATTTTTTTTTTTTTTTTTTTTTTTTTTGTACTTAAAAATTTTTTTTAAAAGTAAGCCTAATTTCTTTTTTTTTTTAGATTGATCGAGTATTTAAATTACACGCTTCTCCCCACGTTATTAGTCAATTCCACCGAATGGCATCATAAATCGTTGTATATTAGTCAGAATTTAAATAAATTTCGAGGAAGAAGTAAGAATCACCCTCTTTTTGAAGTAAAATGATTATTTCCGATCTGTTAGCAAAAATAATGATAGGCCAGTTTTAACATTATTATGGTTTCAGATTTAATATAAGAGTAAGAAAATGCCACATAAATTCCGAATTCGGGGAATTTGCAATTGATTTCTGGTCCTGCGATACTATATTTTTGGTATTTTGTAATTTTATATTTCAGCTTGGCAGAGGCAATTTAAAAAATATAATAAGATGAGTTTATCGAAAGATCAAAAATTAGCCCTGATTGATTCAGCTTGGAGGTATTTTGATTCGGCAACCGAAAATGTTGACGAAAACGAAAAAAATAAAAGCGAGAGCAAAGGTAGCAACAAAGAAAAAAAACCGACCACGAATGTTTATGACAGAGGGTGGACGCTTGAAAAATCCGTGAAGCTGATAGGAAAAATAAGATTGAGGCAAATTCGAGTTAGAAATGGTATCCGATTTTTATTTGTCAGCAGTAGTCATGCAGCTGTTGATCGAAGAAAACATTTATTTTGACATTTATTTTCTTTTTGTTTTTAAGACAGTTGCGATTTTGTAAAGAAAGTACCTACCAGAGAAAATGAATGCCCTGCGGAACTTTCTTTATGGAATGAAGAGCGGAGATCGTTTTCAATCATGTGGACGCTTAACGATTCTTACAAATTTACCAAAAAGCAAATAACGCCCTGGACGTATCAGACCGGATGGCAGTCACGCAGTGTTGGAATTTTTGCCAAATTTTCAAACTATCCAGGAGGGGGATACATAGCTGAATTCGCAAAAAGCTTAAATAATTCTCGGATCATTCTTGAATTTTTGCATGAGTTGCAATGGATCGATTTCAAAACTCGGGCGGTAAATATGAAAATCGATTATTTAGAAAAACTTTTCAGATTAAATAATTCTTTTACACAATATTTTTTTTTCCAGATTTTTATAGAATTGCTACTTACAGCGTCGATACAAATTTATTTAATGTGGTAACCTTAATATTGGAGCGATCCGCTGTTGGATATTTTATTCCTAGTTATCAAGTATGTTATTTAAAATTTTTTTGTTATTATAATGCATATATGACATCTAATCGATATTTTTTTAAAAATACAGATCCATACAACAAAATTTATATTTTTGGAAAGTGAGACTGAGAAATTAACCATATTTATGTTCGGCCTTTTCACTGCATTTCTACTCATTTTTCTTTTGAGAGAAACTTTAAGAATGCAAAAGACATCTTTAAAGATTTATTTTTTTCAGTAAAAATAATTTCGATATTAAAATTATTTTTATACTCCCTTTAAGCGTACTAGATTGTAATTTTTTATGCTATGTTTTCAGAGGTTGGGCAATTTTAGATTTTTCAATAATAACCATCGGATTTATAAGCGTTATCTTTACTATTTTGCGAAATAACTACGTTTCTCATTTATTTAAAACTTTAGAAAAATCGGATAATAATAAATTTGTCAGTTTTATCTACGCCGCTATGTGGGACTCCATAACAAATTATATAGATGCGGTTCTGGTAATTATTACGTACCACGGTTATTATATTGTCCTTGTCACAACGCCTCTTGAAATCGTTACATTATTTTAGGTATGTCTATCCACTGTGAAGCTTTTCCGAATTTTGACATTCAGAGCTACTTTTTATCAAATGGAAACCGTACTGAAAATATCCCGCAGTCACGTTCTTAATTTATCGTTGCAAATGCTTGTCCTTATCGTAGGATTCTCCGTATTATTTCATTTAACTCTCGTACATTACGATTACAATTTTAGCACCTTCCTTCGTTCTCTCTCCAGTATGATTAACAGAGCCATTTCCATGGACGATACGTTCGATTCCGAAGTTTTTGTAAAAACTCCTTGGTACTTGGGTCCAGTGTTTTTTGCTGTTTTCATTTCTTTCAGTACAGTTGTGTTACTTAATCTTTTTATATCGATCGTGATGCATAATTTACGTCAAGTTAAATTGATTCCGTTATCTGAAAAATACAGTTTATTAAAATACATTAAACACAGAATAACATCAAAACATAAAAAAGATGTCCTGCAGTTAAAAAAAGGATCCGATGATGTGTTGAGACTGAAAGGCGGAGGAAATTCTTGCTGTAAACGTAAGAAAGGAAAACAAAAAACTGAAGAACATTCAGATAATGAAGACGACGATGATAGTGATGATGATGGTGATAAAAATTTAAATAGAGCAGTTATTCGTGAGAAGGTATTAAATAGCTTCGTGCAGTTCGGACAAGCTGACTTGCTTCGATTTGAAGGAATGAAGCACTTAACGAAAAAACTTTGAATGACGAAATTCAAGAATCAGAGAAAGAAAAGGGAATGATGATGTTGGTTTTACAGCAAACGTATGAAAAGTCTTATCCTCACTATGATGAAAAATTTTTTGTTGGTAATTAATTTTTAATTTAATCGGAGCTTGCACCATATAATGGATTTATAATCTTTAAAAATTCTTTCAGGTTACATCCGGGAGGAAAAAAAATTAATTTCTTCACATACTTTAATGACTATGAGAGATTTTGCAGAAAATATCCTTCAAGAAAAGAAATTGAAAGCTAAATCAAAGAGTATTAAATTAACACCAAGCAATGAAAAGTATAAAGGTAAAATAAAATAAAATAACATTTGTTGGCTTTGTTTTCATTTTAATTGGCTTTTTTAAACACCAAATCATTATGAAAAAAAATAAAACTAATTTCTCTTTTATAATTAAATTTCAATACATTTTTTTCTCAAATAGAAAATTTTAACATTTAGCTAAATTATGTTTCAGATATCAGATCCTTTTGATTCAGTATTTTAAAATAAAGACACGAATGAATAAATAAATAAATAAATAATTTTTTTGAGTATATTCGATCAGTTAATTCAGAGTAAATACAAAATTGATTTTTAAAATAATCTGAAAAGATTAAATCTCCGTTAAATGAGTATTAAATTAAAAAGGAGTAGGGAAAAAATGTTTTGATAACGGAAACATAATCAGCTTAATACAAGACGTTTCTCTAATTCTACAGAACTCACTTTTTTTCTTGTCTTTGGAGTTGTCCGGAATATTATTTTCTTAATTAATCAGTTTTTTTTTCCTTCTTAAATTCAATTTTCCTAATCAGCATTTACAAACTAGCTATAGTATAGTAAAAATTTCGCAACTTATTTACAGAATCCGAAAAAAAAATCCCGGAACTAATTCTCTTTCAAGCATAATTCGTCTAATCTTTTAAAATCATTCGCCATTTTTATTCTAAATCGTAAAATAACCTAAAAAAAAATTCGAATTTAAAAAGGGAAACAACCACTCGTCAAAATTAATCTAAAAACGAAAAAAACATACTCTCAAGCACACGAAAGACCTAAAATCTCAACTTAAAAAAATACAAAAAGAAAAACATTTACATGAGGTAAACACTGAACTTTTAGAAAAAAATTACTAACTAAAATAAAAAAAGTTATAGGAACCTAATGAATCGGAATCCGTTTAACATAAAAATTTATACATTCACATAATAACCATCTAATAACTTCATCGTAACCTGATAGCAACCCTTAAAAAGTTGATTGCAATGGACCTGAATGGGTATTTTTATATTTATCACATGCCGTCGCATCAATTTTTTATTATTTGCCAAAGATGAGCGACGGATATCTTAAGAATATTTAAGCGAATCAACTGAGAGTCAGTTTAGGCAGAAATAAATTCCAGCTATCAGGAAAGATAAATTTTTGGTTTATTACTTTACAAATCAATTTTTAAAATCTTGTACGTTAGTTTTAGAGAGCGATTATTACATTAAAAGGTTCTTTGCTTTTGAAAGCATTGAAAAGACTCAAACGTTGATTGCATTGTAAACATTATTTTAGACTTCATATTAGTCTTTTAAAACCTTTATAACAAAATTTTGTGTCATTAACAAACATAAAAGATTAGAATCAAGTATTTACTGGAAATACCTTACGAACATATAAAAAAGTACATAAATCATCGTTTAAAACTTCGTTTATGCTAAATTAAAACAAAATTAAATTGAACTAAATTAAAATTGGATTTGCTGTATTAAGTACCGATTTTGCGTTTCCGATTCGATTAAGAAAAAAAAGCAAAAAAAAAAAAAAAAAATTAAAAGCTATAAATAAATAAATAGAAAAGATTTGTCGTACAATTTTAAAAGATTGACTTCCGTCTAATCGATTTTCGACTTAAATCTAAGTCTCCTTAAAATAAAAAATTATTGTTCCAATAATATTTTACAACTTTTTATAAAGTCGGATTTTCATTTTCAACCAAAATCCGTTTTCAACGCACTTGATTTGAATTACGTCACATGTCGAGATTCCCGCACTGAGGGCGCATGCAGTCTTGAAAAAAGCAAAATCACTATATATATTTTTTGTTACAAACTTCCTTCTCAGCCCTCTTTAGAGACTTTCATTTTTTAAATCATTTTTTTATCGAAATGGTGGACGGATATTTGTCGTGTCCAAGTTTTTCCACCATAAATTCAATTTTATTATTGTTGATTATTTTTTTTTTTTTTATCTTTTTTTTTTTAATTTAAAAAATTACTTCACACAATATTACAAATATTGTCAAAAAATAATCGTTTAAAAGAAAAGTTTTCGAGATCATTTTAAAAACGAATTCTTACGTACTTTAAAAAAAAAAATTAGAAGAAGAATACAAAGGCAGATTAACTGCAGAGAAGCACCAATGTTTATTTTATTAAACCAATATTGAGCTATCAGACCAAAGGCGTTCTCAGGCTTTGTGTTATTTCGTTTGACAGCGTGTTTTGATGGTGGCTGTCGTTAGTCCTTGAGCTGCATTGCTAAAAGAGAAAAAAAAAATTAATTTTGTTCTTCTGATAAAAAAGAAAAAGGAGCTTAATTGTCCTCACAAACATTCTTATTTATCGGTGGTTAGACACTGATCAAGGATTACAAATCTCAATTATATTTTCTTTTTGAGATTTTTAATGCAAGTGTTATAGCTATGCCAGTTTCTTCTACCGAACCCTTAAAAAATGTTTTTCTTAAGTCATTTTGAATAAGACTAAGATGTAAACTGCTTGTAAAACATTTAAGCTACCATTATGACTGCTTCTTATTAATGCAGGTCTACTAATTTAGTTTTCGGAAAGTAATTTTGAGTTTTTGGCGTTGGTTACACTGCACGAAAATTTTTGTTCGAAGCGTTTCAAAATTTTTTTCGCAAGGGAAGTGTTTACAGTTTTCGAACATGTTCGATGATGTTCGAAATGTTTGATGATGTTTGACATTATTTTTCGGGTTGTATTATATTTTTTACGTAATGGGGGGATACATATATCATCGGCCGAGTACCCATATAAATTTAAGTCATTTATTTCCTACTTAAAAAATATAATACAACCCGAAAAATAACGTCAAACATCATCAAACATTTCGAACATCATCGAACGTGTTCGAAAACTGTAAACACTTTCCTTGCGAAAAAGTTTTTGAAACGCTTCGAACAAAAATTTTTGTGCAATGTAACCAACGCCTTTACATTACTCGAACATTTTTGTTCGAAGAGTTTCAAAAATTTTTTCTCGATGAAAGTGTTTACACTTTTCAAACAAAGTTTCGATGATGTTTGATGATGTTCGATGATGTTTGATAATGTTTGACGTTATTTTTGGGGTTGTGTTATATTTTTTACGTAATGGGAGGGTACATATATCATCGACCGGGTACCCATATTAATTTAAGTCATTCTTTTTACACGCGGTAGGAAAAAAAGACTGAAAAAAAGTTGGGAGGGGAAAAAAAAAAATCCCGATTAATTTTTATTCAGAATCGGAATCGGAATCTGCTGTATTTCGAAAGTTATTATATATATGTACCCTCCCATTACGTAAAAAATATAATACAACCCCAAAAATAACGTCAAACATTATCAAACATCATCAAACATCATCCAACATCATCAAACATCATCGAAACTTTGTTTGAAAAGTGTAAACACTTTCATCGAGAAAAAATTTTTGAAACTCTTCGAACAAAAATTTTCGAGTAATGTAACCAACGCCTTATGCTTCAGTAAAACTAACCTCTTGCCTTCTCTCCCATGACTTCATAGCCATTTTATACTTTTCGAATTCGTGGCACCAATCTGAATATATTTTTTGATAGTCGTTGGTTTTTTTAGGTGAAGTACATCTATGTGCGTCTACGGTGATGTTATATGAACAAAGTAAAGCGCCTCCCATCCAGCAGTCGTAACGGCCTGCGTCTGCTTCGGAGACAGCAATGATCACCAAACCGTGTTCACTTGTTTCAATATATTTATCCGGCCTGAAAAAAAAAGTTGTTTTTCGCATTTTCATATAGAAATAATTGCAAAATAGGACAATTTAAGGTTGATGCTGCTCACCTGAACACAATTTGGTACCTTCCCTTTTCTTTACTATAATGATACCATGTAACACTTTGAGATGATAAAACTTCGGGAACTTTTAAAAAGCATCCTAAATGAACACTCTGCCCCCATGTGGCTACCATTTTCTTTTTAACGACTGATGAGTCGCAGATACTAATAGAGGAGTTGCTCACATCTTGGAGAAGACCGGGGACGTAGGATCTACACGAATTAGAGTCTTTGTCCCAACCGCAGTAGGGATCGTGCACACATCTGAGGCAGTTATCGTATCTCTTGTTACACATAACGAGATCTATTTGACGAACTCGATGATCTGACGCGACGTATAACGCTTTGTGTTGGTGAGAGATTTCCATAATCCGGATGGGTTCACCGGGAGTCACATCGAACACATCAAGAAGAACGGAGGATGGTTCACCGTTAACGTCCCGCCACTGTACCACCTTATAGACTCTACCCGTATCTAAAATTTTTGAAAAGTTTCATAAATAAAATGTTCTTTTTAACTTTGGCCGGAGAAAATGAGGGGGAAAAAATGAATGTCGAGAAAAATTTGTAACCAATTCTCATAAACCTCTCTATCCGGTTTGATCTGCCATCTAGTTTAGATATGGTAAGAACAAATTATTGAGAGGAAGAAAAGATTTTCGATTTCTCCTTGAGAGCTGGTTACAATTTTTTCCCCCGAAGCATATCTCACTTTTCCTGATCATTCTTCATCGAAGCATAAATTTAAAAATCAAAAATTAATGAATTTTTTTTCCACATTCATGAAAAAATAAACTTACTGGTAGCGGCGTAATAAACGGTGTACTCAAATTGATTCCCAAATAATTCAATCTTGATTTTATCGACTACGAGATGAGTGAAAATTAAATCTCTTTTATAGAAAACGGGTCTATCATTTTCGTGACTGACAGCCTCGTCCATAAGAGGATGAGATCGGATGAAATTTAGTACGGTATCTAAAAATAAATAAATAAAAAATCAATAAAAATCCACTTTTTTGAATGACAACTATGTATAACGATTGCATTTCTAATTAAACTGAAAAACTCTTTTATTATATCCTATTCACATCCAAACATTGCGGAGTTAATGATTTATTTTTGAGAAAACTAATAATAATCATGAATAGACCGCTTTTTTCTATGAATTGGACCCAAATGAAAAGGACAAACAAAGCTTCGAATAGATTTCAAAAAGCTTTCACCAACGGAAGATGATTTTTAAAACCACTAAGCGGTAAATTTAAATTTGAATGTTTCACTTTAAATCAACTTCCGTTCATTTTCATATGCGGTTTTAATTCGTTCGATTAAAAAAATTGACTCTTATTCCGTTTCAGTTTAAGAATTTTAAAACTAATAAAAATTGTTAAGAGGAAGTTTCAGCGAATACCGGAAAAATGGCTGTTTTGTCTAATACTCTATTTACGTTGAAAAAATCTAGGCATCTAACGAACTCTTTTTGTGTATTTTGGAATAGTACAAGTTTAAACTTGTCTGAAATGTATGCGCGGCCGGAAAATGATTTCAAAAAATTGGCGGTCGAAAAACTTTGATTTTAATTTCCGGGCTCGTAATTACTTGCAACAATTGGAAACTTGTACCAAAAATACAAGAATAAGTCAAAGAAGTTTAAAATTTGAATTTCCCCCCCCATAAAATGTGGATTAGACAATACAGCCATTCCTTCCAGTATTCACTGAATTTTTTCAATCCTGCTTCCTTTTCGATGCTACTTTCTCTGCCGTGGTAAGTCATTTTTTTTACTTCTTGTTTTCCTCAATTAAAACTAATGATAATGATAATGCTTTCTTAGAACCTGCGACGGTAAAAAAATAACTCCAACTGCAGCAAAATATTTCCCCGTTTTTTCCTGTTTACGACAATAACGCTTTTTTTGCACGAACTTTCAAACTTAACCCCTCCCCCATCCTACCGTCCAAACAAAGACGTTTTGCAAAAAATGTCGATACCCCTGTTTTTTTCCTCACTGTCGAACAGCTGCGTTTTTTTGCTACTAAAAAAGGATATACTCCCTGTCTCTAAAAAGGACACATTTCAGAAAAAATTAAAGAGCTGAAGCCGATGGAAAAGCACAAACTTTTTTAAACTTTCTCACACAACGACAATCTAACCAACTAAAATTTTTTAATCTGGTAGATTTTTTTCCCCTTGTTACTCCCTAAAAAAAAGGAAAAAAATTAAATAAATAAAAAAAGTAATGAAAAGCGTACCTGGTAATGTTTCAGTATCATTTACACATTCTCCCGGCCTGGGTTCTGGCACTTTGTTACTCAATACCGGGAGCCAAGCAGAGCTGGAAGTAGCTTGCTCTTTGAAACGTCCCCTAAACGCTTCCATGATAGCTCCGATATCAAAGGAGCAAATGGCTGATCCCATCAAACCGTTCATTGAGGTAGTGAATACTCCATAAAACTTGCTATTATCTCCCGGAACTTTGTATACGCTCTCTGGAAACAAGGAAACAATAAAAAAGAATTCCGCGTGCCATTTCAAATGTCCATCGAACATAAAAGAACTTTTGAAAAATGAGTTTTTTTTTTTAAAAAGCCATGAAGAAGGCAACAATACTTACGTATCTCATTGAAATAAAAGGGGAATTCTCCCGGGATGGAGCAGTTCAATCTCGCTTTCAGATATGTAGCCCAGTTTTGCGACAGGATATTTTTACCTCCCGTGTCCCTTTTGCAAACTCGAGCAACTCTTGAATAAACGCTTTTACCGCAGTTTATGTATTCGACAGCTGTTTCCCGGAAGAAAAATAATACGTATTGGCCCACATCGTATGAACCCACAAAGTTCGGTTCTGAAAAAAAATAAAAAGAAAACCGTTCAAAACTTTTATTCAAAATTTAAAAAAAATCTTTCAAGCCTTTGTATCTGCTAAAAAAAAAAAAAAAAAAAAAAAAAAAAGAGGAAAAGGCTTTAAAATCAAGGTTATTCTTCCTGAAAAACCCCAAAACCAGCGTTAAAATTTGTTTTATCCATTATGCAGAGTGAAATAATGCGGAAATACAACGTCAAGAATTTCTATATCTTTAATTGTATTCAAAACTATTCTATGAAGTTTATTCTAAGAACACAAATAATGGAGTAATAGAGTGACAGAAAAGCTCCTTCAAAACTCCATTTTTCGGAATAAATGTTAAAATTCAAAGCGAATAAAAGGAAGGAGAAGAGAGCTAAAATGTTAAGATGATCTAATTATGCAGTAACATCTTCAATCTCCGCAGCTTTCAAACGCAAAATGATATGTCAACTTTTCAAAGAGAAAATTTTCACTACGTTAAAAAGGCAGGTTTTTCATACAATGTATTTTATTTTACTTTACTTTATTTTTTATTTTTTTAGGTATGGTATTTTTTTTATTTCGTATTTTTCATTTAATTTTTTATTTATTTATTTTTTTGCAGTCATTTACTTTTTTTTTTTTTTTTTTGGAATAAAATTCAATTTACCTGGGGACGAGGACATGAAATGAGGATAAGGAAATTTCACTTAAAGCAATGCCGTGTACTAAGAATCTTAAATAAGAAATTTTTAAAGAGTTTAAGCATAAATATTTAAAGATAATGTTATGCGATATAAAAACCTATGCTATGTCTCCACGAAAGTAATTAATTAGACTATAATTAATGATGGAATAATTATTGTTCGAATTCGAAGTACTGTACTTTTTTTCGTGATTCAAACACGCGGGCTCAATCTTTTGTCTTCAGTTTGGTTATTTGAAAATTTTTTCGTAAGAGAAAATAAAAATAAATATTAATTTTCCAAAATGTGGAAAAAATTTTTATTTTCTCTTACGGAAAAATGTTCAAATAACCAAACTGAAGACAAAAGATTGAGCCCGAGTGTTTGAATCACGAAAAAAGTACAATACTTCGAATTCGAACAATAATTATTCCATCATTAATTATAGTATAATTAATTATAGTCTAATTAATTACTTTCGTGGAGACGTAGCACTATAATAACAAAAAAAAAAAATTAAAAAATTTATTTTCATCACTCAGTGCAGAAAACTTATTTTTCCGCACTAGTGCGTTTTAGAAAAACCTTTATTGCGCTGTGCTTTGTGATGAAAAGTAGCTTACAACACAAGAACTGCAAAAGAATTACCCGTCGAGACCTTTTTAAAGCCCTCGCCTTCGGCTCGGGCCTCAAAATCGGCCTCGACGGACAATTTTTTCTTTTGCAGCTCTTGTGTTGTAATATACTATTTCCAAAAATATTGTAACGGGTAGTTACAGAAAAAAAACACGATTTGCCTTTTTTTTCTAACTTTATTGTACGAATGGTGTATTACAACGAGGGAGCCAGGTATAAAAAGGGTCGTAGACCTTTCCCCATCTTTCGCGAAACAGTGACATACTCGACGGGAGTGGAACATTCGAGAAAGGGATGGTTTTAATGTCACCGACCTTTTCATACCTGCCTTCACAGATGTTTTTATTTACATTATTTTTCTTCCTTTTTTTTTTTTTACTTTTACTTTTTTTTTCTTATGTGTCCCTACAATATATCTCTAAAAAATTAGAATTAAAAGTTAATCCGGAGTACTTTTGTTAGTCAAGAAGGAGTGTGACTGCAAACTTTTTGGCCAACGAAAAGGGCTAAAAAATATTTCTCTAATTCGATTTAAATTTTTATCGGTTGCAATTCATTTCAGGAATAGGGTTGTTTCACATAATTAAATTAAATTTTTTAAACCGCCTAAAAAATTAGAGGAAAAAATAAAAATGCATTCTGAGTTGTAATTTTTTTGTAATAAATTGTCATTAGCTCAAAAAAAATAAAAAAAATCGGGCGAAAAATTGATGCATTTGAAACGATTTCGAAAAGCGGGACAAAAACAAACGGCCTTATTTTAACCAATTGTTTTTATCGTTCTATTATTTGCCTTCAGCGCATAATAAGAAATACATAGTCGCTACTTCTCAAGGTGCAGAACGATAAAAACAATTAGTTCAAAAGAGGCCATCCCGCTTTTCAAAATCATTTCAAATGCATCAATTTTTGGCCCAATTTTTTTTATTTTTTTTCACCTAATGACAATCTGGAACTAAAAAATTCCAACGCAAAATGCTTTCGTATTTTTTTCTCGAATTTTTGAAGCGGTTTAAAACATTAAATTAAATTGTGTGACACATTGAAACAACCCTATCATAAACAAAACTTTTTGGAAACACGAGGTCGGTTAAATATATAATACTGCCCAAAAAAATATATTTAACAGCTCAAATTCATTAGAAGCATGTTCGCCAAACTTATGTGCACCGCTCAAGTTCAGCTTGTAGGTTTGTAGCTAGAGAAATGGTGAAAAGACTCAGCTCCCCTGAGATATTTTTTTGGCACTTTTAACAAATCAGGAAAATGCATGCATTTTTTGCATTTCCCCATAAACTGCCCATGTCTGGACGGACATAATCTGTAAAGTTCTAAAGCGAACGAAAGAGCGGAAATCCTTCTCAAGAGTTTTATCAAAGCTTTTGAATAAACATTTTTACTTAACATTTCACCCAAAATCGCGTTTAAGGATCTTGCTGCAGACTTCTCAGGGGTTCTAATTACAAAAAATACGTAACCTAAAACTGGAACTTTTTACGGAGTTTAAAAATGAATCGAACCGTCGAAAATTCTTATAGAATTTTATATATTAATTTTCCTTGTAATAAACATTTTTGCTGTTTACTATCCGGGGAAAATATCAATTTTTACGCTTACACAACCCTTTAAAAAGTTCTTGAAACACCATTAAATAAAGTAAAACGGAATCATAAATTTAGTTAGCTCGACAGCCCCATATTCATCCAAAACTAGTCGGAGCTGAAAAGCTTCACTGACATAATAAAATTTAAAAGACTTACATTGTTCCGAGATTCAACTAACATTTAAGTAAACGTCACAAAAGATTTTCTGATAGATTCTCATTTAATATTAAAAATGGAATAACTGTTAGAACTTCACTCTTAAAAAAAAAAAAAAAAAAAAAAAAAACCTCCTTTATTTTTAGCCGTTTTAAAAATTCATCTCCATTTTAGGGCATGCGATATAAAATTTCATTAAATGCTAAAATGGTTTCCAGGAAAAACCTAAAACAACCAATACGAAGTTTTAGAACTCTTAGAGCAACCTTGAGCAAACTTAAAAGTCTTCGCAGTCAGTTTTCCCTTTTATCTCAAGTTATCGGGAGTGAAATTCAAATCTTTTTACCACTTATAAATTACCGTTTGTAAATTCAATAAAAAAAAAGACAATAAAAGGGAAAAAAATCCTTCCCCTGTATATGAAAATATTTTAACTGGAACGAAAGGCACGAAGCAGAAAATGAAAGTGAAAAGAAAGGATTAATGGGCGAAACAAAGAGTCGAGATAAAATTGGCAAAGAAGGAAAGGGGAAAGTGGGGAAAGGATGGGCGCCTTCAAAGAAAAGGGCTTTTCTAAAGAAATTTAAATTCCTGATTGTCTTCACTAAGTTGGTTATTATAAAAAAAGGTGTCTAGGGTGAAATTAAAAGCCTTGAAAAAGCTCAATTAAAAGACTTGTAGATTTTAAAGGGATGAAGCTCATGCAGGATATTCTCTACTACCGAGAATTCATCTCTCTCCTCCCTATATCCCCTCTTGCTGCCTTTCGATCTTATAAAGTATTTTACCATCGTCGAATTTCCCCGGAATCAAGTTTTCTTTTGTTGTGCTCTACGGAATCCGAAAACGCTCCCTGGATTCCGCGTCGGAAAATTAATAAATTTTGCTACATAAGAACAATTCCGAATTATTTCAAAATGACAATAGCGCGGAATTCATTTTACGGAAAACCTCAACTGCTTGGATAATCAAAAAGCTCTTTCATCACCTCACACAATTTGGGCTACCTAAGACCAATCAACAGACTAGAGATAATCTAGGAATATCGAAGAAGTTGGAAAACGGGAAATATCAATTAGCATTTATTAGAATGAGAGTCGCAAAGTTACTCAAGTGAATTGTAAAGGATGAAAGGGGCGTGAGTGCAAGGGAAAGAGGGAGAGAGGACTGGGGGGGGGGGGGGTAAGTGAAGGAAAGAGAAGGAAGGAAAATTGAAAATTATGAGTCGGAAGGTTTCGAGATTGTACTTAAGGTGCAAGGAAAGAGACTGTGGTATTTCACATTCAAAGTGCGTGGCTTCCAAAGTTACAAAACTTTCACTTAGGAATTGAATCACTTCTTTGGTTTTAAAACTATTTTATCAACTAAGGCTTTTCTTCTTCAATTTACAAAGACTGACTTTCCGATTTGCTTGCTTTTACGCCACCCATCGTTATTTCGACACGTCTCTCGGACAATTCAAAATGCCGTTTATTTATTTCCTCTCGCTCCCTTTCTACTTCCTCCCCCTCCTCCTTCCCCTTTTAAACTTTCATCGAGTTTAGCACCTTTCGAGAAAATCCTCGACAAACTCTCATTAAAACTGAAACACAAGTAAAGCATTTTAAAATTAGATATTAAGTATCTCGAGGATCAGGGCGGTGGGATGAATGAATGAGAAAAAATAAATAAATAAATAAATAAATAAATAAAGATCCGAAAATATTTTACGGTACAACATGGATCACGTAGGAAATTGGATCACGTTTTTTCAAGAGGTGCCTTGATATCAGATATTCGGGGAATGAAAAATGGTTATCACGGTACCTCGAAAATTCAAAGGTCAATTTCTTTCAAAAACTTCATTTGAATTATTGACTTTCACATCCCGAAAATAAAGAAGAAAAAAATCGCAGAGAAAAAAAAAAGATTGAACCTTTTTGCCTTTTTTTAAAGCTTTCAAATTAGTTACCGTGAAGGAAAGGAGGTGCTGGATTATTTACACTAAAAAAACGGGCTTGAAATACTGACCCATTTCAAAACCTTTTTTTTTTTACTTCGGCATCTCAAAATGGTCAAAGTACAGCCCTGGAATTCAAACTTTCATTATCAAAAAGCATTGGAAAAATTTTGAAATCCGACCTCTACACCTCTTTTAGATCGTCCATCCCATGCCGACGGAACGCCCGGTGCCTTATCAGATTTATTTATACAGCGTTTATTCAGACTCAAGCTGAATTTCGCTTAATGAGTTGTTTCCCAGACAAAAGAATTTAAAATATTTCCAAAAGGTCCCGTTCTTTTTCGTGTTAAAGTGTTCGCCTGACTCAAATACTAAATCGACTTTTCCTCTCTTTTACAAAAAGGTTCTTGACGCGGCAACACCAGCTTTTTAAAACTTCTTAATGGAACGGAATACTTTTCGTGTCATTTCGCTCGAGAGAATGAGAACGACCAGAAAATTAAAATAATATCACAGAAAATTAACGAAAGGAATTTCGCAAAATTGTAATAAAGCAGCTTGAGGTAAAAGTATATCGTAAAGTAAGCGTAAGCTAATAAAAAAAATATATAAGGGGAAAAAGTGGAAGAAAAAGCAAAAAGAGGGACCGGTAGAGAAGAGCATTAAATATGGCGCCTAAAAAATAATTATTTTCAAATTACTGTAGCTTAATTTCCTAGGGATAAAAAAAAAGACAACAGAAAGTTTTACGGCTGGAAACTTGTGATTACTACCATCACTCAGCTAACTTGTAAATTTTATCTTGTTAAATTTTTTAAAACGTTAAAGTCTTCTGAGGGATATGCTTTTAGGGAGTCATTGATTTTAATGCAAGGGTGTGTCACTGTGGAAGGCGGCAATAAAAACTCATTTTGAGAAGGCAAATAACAAGCTTTTTTATATATAACTCAAAAAAAAAATCTGAAAATGGCTCTCTTATTCCTACATTTTTTTTTTTCGAAGCTTCGAAGTTCATTTTCATACAAGCTATAAAAAAAATGTGATCCCCTAGAACGAAAGTCGATAAAGAAACCCCTTCGAAAATTACAAAAACCACCAACGATCAAAGATAAAGATACTCAAAACACTAAGAGACTCTAAACTTCGGAATTAAAGAAAACTACTTTACCGGATGGTCAAGAGTTTTAAGGGGTCTTCCCTTTATCCTTAAATGAAATTTCAAAAATTTTAATAGAAAACCGTTTAACCCTCGGGAAATGAAAAAATAAAAATTTCCCTTTTATGTGTACAAGCTTATATAAAATATTGAATTTTACTTTTGTTAAAATTAAGTTTTTGTGATCAGTGAAAATGTTTGTTTTTCAATATATTTAGGATCCGAGTTTTTTCCGCACGCTTCTGGAAAAGGAAAAGGCGCGACGGGTATTCAAAGGGTAAGTTTTAAAGACACAGAGGAATTAGTCGTGCTGGGAAGGGTGTCTTTAATATACAAAGTGTAGCCATGTTCCGTGAAATCGAGTTATCGAATACATGCTCTTTCGGCTGACGAAACTTTCATGGGGGTGCTTTTATCAAACTTGTAATCCTTTCACGGCTGCGAGTTTTCACCGGATTACCGATTGGTCAACCTTTGATTTTTTTCCTTTCTGCCCTCGGATAAGGGGCAAAAACTTTTTTTTTTTTTTTTTCTAATACTCTAAAGTGGTCATCATCCAATAAAAGCAAAAAAGGATCAGAAACAAAACATCTCCTTTAAATTAATGAATAAAAGCCTCTCGGGAGTGGTCTTTTACAAAGTTAAGTTAGAAAATGTTATGTTTAAAGTTATGAAGATTACACGAGGTTCTTTTAAAGTCCTTCCAAAGGGTCATTCCCAACGCAAGAAAATAGTTTCCCCAGCTTGTTGCTCATGGAAAACAACAAGATCTGTTGGTTTTTTGGAGTTACAAACTATGGGAAACCGCAAATGCAAGGAGGAAAGGCGAACAAAGCCTTAAATAGGAATCCCTCTTCTCGGCTACCTCAAGGTGGGGAGCAATGTCGCAGACCTTGCGGACGTCGTGTGTTTGTCCAACGGCTTACCGACCCCAGGTCGTTACAACTTGCAACTTTCCTTTTTCAGTTAACGAAGTGGGGACGCGATAACATCCACCCATTTATTTAATTTTAACCTTTTCATGATCGGGAGAAAATCTCGGTTTACAACAAACGATCAAAGGGAAAACGACGTTAATTTGTATCGTCACCTAAAATATATATATTTTCCCCGCTCGTAAAACAACAAAATGATTCACTTCAACCCGGCGTTCCCGTCAGCAGGATTTAAAGTAGACGGCAGTTTCATCAGTAGCACAACGAAACGACTTAAGGATCTTATTAATATCTGGGCAACTTGTTTCAACTTTGTTTGAGAAGCCCAAGCGCTATGTTTGATCGTAGTTAAAACACTTTATAACGCAAGGCTTGAATGATTACCCTTTATGAAACGATAATCAAAGTTTCTTGGAATTTGGATAACGTATTCGATAAATTAGCTATTTAAATTTACTCGGGCTAATGACTTTAGGTTACTAAAAGGAATCGCAACTTCGTTAAACACCAAAAAATCAAGAACTAAGCGAGCCTTAAGTTTATCTGACAGGAATAATTTCACCGCACTGTTTTTCTTAAAGACTAAAATTCAGTCGGATTAATCCTTGTTATATTATGGACACCATTGAAAAGAGTGATCATAAGGTTTTGAGACAGATGACCAAATGCCCTGATCTAAAGCCTAGAGTTACAGCACAAGCTGAAGCTAGAGCCTAGAACGACCTATACATTTAAGCAAGGATTCCGAACCCTCACATGTAGGCCTAATAAGACCTACGATATTACATGAATTTTCATCTGTGAAAATAGGGAAGTTAAGCATTTTTTTAAAAATTTTATAATTTGACCTCTAAATCTGTACCTCAGTGCAGAACTGCACCAAGTCCATTCAAGGACTGCAACTTCGTATTTCAAACCCGACTTTACAAAGCATATACAAGGGGTCATGTACATATTACGTAAGCATTTTTTTGGCCATTTTCAACCCCCTCCCCCCCCGTTGTAAGCATGAGTAAGATTTTGGCAACCCTCCCCCCCCTCCATATTACGTAAGTTTTTTTTTTTTTTTTTTTTTTTTTTTTTTTTTTTTTTTAATATACCAACGGCACTTGACTTCGTTAATTTTTCCATAATTCATGGAACTGAAATAAACCAATATAAACACCTATATTGAGAAAAATTAAAGAGAAGGTTACCTTTATTTAGACGGTAACAAAATAATGTAATATTAGCTCGCCGCAACATTTACAATATTTTAAGAAAACATGAAATTAATTAATTAATTATTTATTTTATTTTCAAAAATTCCTGGTCAGAGTAGAAAAAAGCTTTCGTAAGAAAGTTTGAGACCCCCCCCTCCCCTTAGTAAGGTGTCGTAAGCATTTACGAGACCCCCTCCCCCCCCTTATCATGCTTACGTAATATGTACATGACCCCCAAGCGTTGCCAACTCAAATTAATGTCTTCTGCGAGTTAACTTTTCTGCTTTGTAGACAAAATAAACTTTCTATCAACTTGAATAAAATCAGCGCTGCCAACCGTTGAGCCTGTATACCTTTTGTAAAGTTGGGTTTGAAATAAGAAGTTGCAATTCTTGAATGGACTTGGTGCAGTTCTGCACACTGAGATACAGAAATATAAGTTAATAACCCAGGTACCTATATGTAAAACATTAAAAAAATACTAAAATTAATGGTAAAAGAATTCTTTGATGTAAAAAAAAAAGTCGTTTGAAAGGCGGGAAAAAGATTGTGACGTCATAGTACTATAAATTAAAAAATTAAATTTGGTCATGAGCCATTTCTGAATTTTTTTGTTTTGATTTGTATTTTTTCCAACATTATAAAGAAACAGACGTTAGCAGGAGTACCAAATTTTAAAATTCAAAATATAGTACAATGACTTCACAATTATTATATTTGCCGCTTTTTGGATTTTTTCAAAATATCAAGTTTTTTTTTTTTTTAGAATTTTTGGAATTTTTTTTCTCCAAACCTGTTTCATTGGCCTTCCTGATTTTTATTAAAATAATATTCTTATGAAGTAAAGAGCTCATTTTAACCAAAATATGCCTCACTTACTATAACGCTTAACTTCCCTATTGTGAAGATCTTCTGAGACATGCTATTGCTAACATTGCTGAATACCCGATAATTGTTAAAAATAAATAGCATGTAAGAAAAGAAAAGAAAATTTACCCGCGTAAGTTTTATGCAATAGAGTACCTGTGATTTCGCAACTACGATTTACTTACCTAAACGTTCAGATCGATTTTTGCATTACTGAAGAGCAATAACGTGTTGCAAAGCAACATTTTTAACGGAAACTTGTGATTTAACATGCTTGTTAACATGATTTTCCACGACATCAGTTCGATTCCTGAACTTCATTTCGTGATTAAGAAATTTTGGAACAAATCCCCCTATTTCCCATAAGAAGTTTGTGTTAATTCACAGTTTTGATGTACACGGCCACGGCGTTTTCCCGGAACTAATCTACCGTGTAAAACGAGGGATGACTGTATTGACTCAGCTTATGGACAGTTATGAGCGACATAAGAGTAGCCATTATTGGCAGGCCTCGGTTAACTTTCGGTGTATATAATAACGTAAAGGTCTAACAGTATCCCAGATGGACCTTTTTATCCCGTAGATATCTAAACATAACTAAAAAATTAGCGAAGTAATCGATATCTAGCAAATGGTTAATAGATGGCTAATAAACAGATCAATTATTTTTATAATTTTTTTCACAACTAGACTATAGACATCTAATAGTTAAATATTTTAATTTTTTTAAAGTTCATAGTTAATTTAAAAATTGTTTATAGTGAGGTAGATATTTTGTTTGACTATCCTTAAATCCATTTAAGATAATTGTTGACATCTTATTACGAAACCTATTTTACTTTGAGTCAAATATTTTACGTTCAAATGCCTTGAAAATATAAGATCCATATATGCCTGTATGCATAAAAAATAACTTATTAACAATTACATTTTTAAAGTAAGTTTTAGATCGGAATATATCAAAAATATCCTTAACTAGTAGTAATATCGACAAACCTGCAAACCGCAACATAAAATCATCGAACTGATTTTTATTTGCTTTAACCATACTGCATAAAACCCGAACCTACGGACTAAAACCGGTTTTAGTAGCCCACTACAAAATGGCTAATTTAAAGTCTAAAAGATAGATTTTAGATATCCATGAATTAAACGTATTGTAGTTCGCTATTAGCGCGGACATTTTCCGGATTATCTGTCTGTTAGATTTCTTCTAGTCATCTAAGAACAATTCGCAGAAATCTATTAGATATCTAGTATTAAAATTAGATATCCTATAGACATCTCTTAGATGGGAAAGGTCCATCTGGGATAATACAGTCTAACATAAACTCAAGAGTCACTGTAATGCAAGAGTGAAGTGCACTCTTGGCCATACATCAGGAAAAAAGTACCACAAGAATTTTAATTTTTAGAGTTCACCTATAACATTGGTGCTGGCATTTAGGAGCTGACAAAGATAGCATTGTAGGTAACAAGCCATAAAGACTGGTATCTTTATTTTCTAGGTGACCATGTCACATTTTCGTGAGTTCACCTTTAGAAAAATCCGAGTGAATTTATATTTTGTTCGGAAGCGTCTAACTTGAAATTAAATGTTAATAAATCAACGCAACATAAACTAAGTTTCTTCCGCCGAGTGAAACGTGCTGATAGGACAAAGCGAGAAAGGGGAGTCATGCGGTAAATACAGTAACGAAAGTAATAATTATTTATTACATGAAACATGACGAACGAAGGAAGAGAGCCTTAAGGTAAACAAAGAAACTCCGCTTTGATATCGAACCGATTTCAAAGAATGAAATAAGCTTCCTAATTATATCTTAAAAATCAGTTATTCATTTCGCAGCAAAAACAAATATTACCTAAACATAAATGAACCCCACGTCTTAGACACCGTGCTGTTCGCCTTGCCTCGTCTTCTAATTTATATTCTTAATAACCTCACTTCTTTGTACTGCGGGGTGGGGAGATGGGGTTTTTACTTGGAGTTATTGCTGTATAATTTCCTTCATTGTTTCCAACACCTCTCCTCGGCTCTCTTACTAAAACAATTATTGTAATAATTGGGGGAGAAAACTGACTCCAAGTTCAAAAATAAAACATTTTTATTTTAATTATAGATCAACTCGAAAGGGGTTAAATACTGTTTTTCCCTCCGAAGGTTCAAAATGTCACGGAAATCTTTCATATTTAAAGATGGTTTTTCTTCCGAATCACTTTAACCTTTTTATTTATTACGATCATTTGTGTTAGTGCAAATATTCTTTCACAAAGAACCTTGATTAATATGTTTCGTTTGCACGCTTGCTTTTTATTTTTGAAAAAAAAAAAAAAAAAATACTTTGCTCTGTGAACTGAAAAAACTGATCAAAGAATCATTTTATCAAGGATTCATCCTCCAAAAGATTTTATTTATAAATTGATTAAAATTAGAACTTTTTTCCATTAGCATTTTGATTATTTTCTCCTCGACGGATTTTTTTTTTTTTTCGCACGGATTTGTATATACTTAAACCGACGCGAAAGCGATGTACTGTTTGTGTGATTCCCACAGTATTGAACGTCGACATGGAAATCGAATCATTGTAATAATCATCTCATAAAATCCTATTTATGTTCCCTCCTCTGCTCAAGTGTGAATTTTCGAAATCCTTTCTACTTTCCAATTTATATACCATGCGGCTTTATCAAAGTCCCATCGGGTATCTTATTATTATTATTTTATCACCCCATCCCCCTTTTCGATCGCTTAAAAAACGTCTAAACCCATTTTCCTTTTCTGTTATCGCCTTAGAGTTATGTGAGCATAAGCTTTGAGGAAAGGAAAAAAATTGAGAAAAGAAATTGCAGTATTTTTTTTATTTTTTTTTTAAGAAAAATTCTTTTCTTTTTCATTCAAAAAATTTCACAAGGAAACTGGTAGTTTGCCTAATTTTGTACAGGGTGGGAAAATAATAATTTGCTTTATAGATCATATTTTTTTTCCTGGTGTTAAAGTCGGAAAAAATCCATAAAAATTTCCCGGTGCGGAAAATCTTGGTCCGAAATTTTCCGCTTTCCAATCTTTCCCACCGGGAAATTTTTATGGATTTTTTCTGATCTTAAAATCAGGAAAAAATTTGGCTTATATAGCCTATTATTATGTTCCCACCCTGTACACGGCTTTTCCTTCGGTTGTTTAACTTCCAGTAGCAGTGGAGATGTATGCCTTTCTCAAAATTCCAATTAAGACCATGTATCGTCGAAGAAAGTTTGGAGCACATTAAGATATAATCTATATGAAGTTCGTACGATTAAATTTAAAGCATTACGTAGGGTTGGAAAAGCATTGCAACAAGCTTTATAAAAGCAAAGAAAATTAATGTTCCCTTTGGATAACTTAAAAAAAATTTCCCAGGATTAAAAACTTTGCATACCCCGAAGAAACCAATAATTGGGTTATTAACCGATGAACCTTTTACAAGAATGAGAAACCAAATCTAACAAAAAAGTTTTCATACAATTTTAATGTGCTTACGTTTAAATTCCTGGAATTTTTGCCTCGTTTTATCCGACTGGAAAAGACTATTTTTTCCTCAACAACGGGTTAATATTTTATCATCATAGGCTTATAGTCTCAACTATAAGACTTCCTTTAAACTTCTAGTAAAAAAAAAAAAAACTGTGTTTAATTTTTTTTTCTTTACGGACATTCTAAATTGTTCAAGTCTTTGCAAAAGCAGCTGATGCCGTAAAAGCCCTTAATTTTTATTTCATTAATGGAATTTTGTTTCCATCAGCCGAAAACTCAAAAGCTATAAGTTGCCTAAATTAGAAAGTAAGAGCGAATATCCAAAATGAAACATTTTATACTGCATCGTATGGTTATTATTAATGCTTCCATCAGATATTAATCTAGGGTATGTTACAAGCCGCATCTAAAATATTTCATAAAGCACAGTTTTCATTAATTCGGTTTTGAAATATGATGATGTGAGAATCAGGAATGAGTTGTAAACACAGAGGGCTGAGGCCCATCAAGCCATCGAGAGCCCGTGGGGAGCCTCTTTAATGAACGTTTCGCTGCTGACCTCGTTACCGCAAGACGACTTCCTTGCTTTCCATTAATATTAAAGCACCTGATTATGATCCGGATTATAACCCACAATCAATATAAAAGCCGAATTTTTCATCTTAAAGATCATACAGTTGTACATACCATCTGAGACAAGATTTTCAAGTACGTCTAAAGCTTTAATTTCCGTATTTTAACACTCTACCCCGAAAACGGGCGTAAAATTACGCACGGTTATCTCCATTTCTCAAAATTGTGGATACAGCATTATCGCATTACAGTATTATAATATAATCATTGGAGTAGGTACGAATGAGAATAACCGAGGAATGCGATTAATGGAAATTTAAAAATAGCTCGTCACCGTCAGCATGTAAATATTTTGAACCGGGACTGGATAAACATTACCGTCTTCATCATACAATTCCAGTTTGGCTGATATTTTAGTCTCCCTTAACAACTGAAGTAAAATACCGGTTTTTCTTTTTAAAAGCTTTGCGCCTTGGAGAGAATTTCTTTTCTTTTTTTTTTTTTTTTTTTTTTTTTTTTTTTTTAGGAGATGAAACGATAAAAGTTGTCTAATTCATTTTCCTAACGCCTTACGGAATTTACATCACAAACGCCAGTGGTATCCGGGCGGGTACAACTTTACACTTTTAAAAGCCTGAATTGCTTAAGGAGTTAATCTTTGTTGGGAAAGCCTCTCAAACACTTTAATGCTCTCATTTCTCTCGCCAGTGGCTGTGCTATTATTTCCCTTTTGGCTTCTCCTCCTTCTTTCTCCATCGATGTCTATTCAAAAGCGAACGATTATCATTAACTTTCATTGTTCCTTTTCTTTTTTTTTTACTGATCGATTTGACCGTAGTTGCACTTTCTATCGCTTTTGAGAAGAAAAAAAAAAAAAAGAGTTCCCGGCCTTTTTTTCTTTTTTTTTTTTTCTTTACGGACATTCTAAATTGTTCAAGTCTTTGCAAAAGCATCTGATGCCGTAAAAGCCCTTAATTTTTATTTCATTAATGGAATTTTGTTTCCATCAGCCGAAAACCCAAAAGCTATAAGTTGCCTAAATTAGAAAGTAAGAGGGAATATCCAAAATGAAACATTTTATACTGCATCGTATGGTTATTATTAATGCTTCCATCAGATATTAATCTAGGGTACGTTACAAGCCGCATCTAAAATATTTCATAAAGCACAGTTTTCATTAATTCGGTTTTGAAATATGATGATGTGAGAATCAGGAATGAGTTGTAAACACAGAGGGCTGAGGCCCATCAAGCCATCGAGAGCCCGTGGGGAGCCTCTTTAATGAACGTTTCGCTGCTGACCTCGTTACCGCAAGACGACTTCCTTGCTTTCCATTAAATATTAAAGCACCTGATTATGATCCGGATTATAACCCACAATCAATATAAAAGCCGAATTTTTCATCTTAAAGATCATACAGTTGTACATACCATCTGAGACAAGATTTTCAAGTACGTCTAAAGCTTTAATTTCCGTATTTTAACACTCTACCCCGAAAACGGGCGTAAAATTACGCACGGTTATCTCCATTTCTCAAAATTGTGGATACAGCATTATCGCATTACAGTATTATAATATAATCATTGGAGTAGGTACGAATGAGAATAACCGAGGAATGCGATTAATGGAAATTTAAAAATAGCTCGTCACCGTCAGCATGTAAATATTTTGAACCGGGACTGGATAAACATTACCGTCTTCATCATACAATTCCAGTTTGGCTGATATTTTAGTCTCCCTTAACAACTGAAGTAAAATGCCGGTTTTTCTTTTTAAAAGCTTTGCGCCTTGGAGAGAATTTCTTTTCTTTTTTCTTTTTTTTTTTTTTAGGAGATGAAACGATAAAAGTTGTCTAATTCATTTTCCTAACGCCTTACGGAATTTACATCACAAACGCCAGTGGTATCCGGGCGGGTACAACTTTACACTTTTAAAAGCCTGAATTGCTTAAGGAGTTAATCTTTGTTGGGAAAGCCTCTCAAACACTTTAATGCTCTCATTTCTCTCGCCAGTGGCTGTGCTATTATTTCCCTTTTGGCTTCTCCTCCTTCTTTCTCCATCGATGTCTATTCAAAAGCGAACGATTATCATTAACTTTCATTGTTCCTTTTCTTTTTTTTTTACTGATCGATTTGACCGTAGTTGCACTTTCTATCGCTTTTGAGAAGAAAAAAAAAAAAAGAGTTCCCGGCCTTTTTTTCTTTCTTTTTAAACACCTGTAGATTTTTATCAATAGCGTATCAGGTTTGAAAAAGTCATTTCCGTTCCGTTCTTTAACGGAAGATCTTTTTTTTTTTTTCCTGCCGTTTTTTTATTCGGTAGAAAAAAAAAGAAAAAAAATTAAAAAAGAGCAAGTAAGCGTTTGGTTCAAGTTTTCAGCCATAAGCAGAAACGAGGGAATGTTTTTAACCAATGACACTGACATTTTTTCTCGGTTTTTCTTTTTCTTTTTTTTTCCTTTTTTTTTACAGAAAGTTTCCCTACTGTCGAGGTAACATTTTTTTATTAGTTTTTCTTTCTTATATCTTCATGCAACAGAACGAAACTTTCTCTTTCAACTCTTAACTTTTCAATATTCATACACTTCGTTTTTTTAACGTAGCATACCTTACCCCCCCGATTTTTTTTAAAAAGTTTCCAGCATTTTCATAGTTGAACGGTAAGTTATTAAAGATTCGCATGAAGATATCGATTCATTCAACGTTATTATTAAATCTTCCGTTTTTTTTTTTTTTTTTTTTTGAAATTGATAGTTTATTGATGATTGGAAATATTGGACAATCACTGGAGAAAGAAAAATGGCTGCAAAATAATCTTTCATGGAAAGTAATATTTGCTTTGAAGAGCCGACTAAAAATATGTAATAAAATTCTTATTGAGGATGTACCAACCTTATTAAGAACGCAAATGAAGCCAAAACTATCAAGTTTTGTAACTTCATACTGGGGGCTATTCAATAAGGTGGGCCGAAAATCAAAAATATTGGATTTTCAAAATGCCTGACAGCGCAAATCGCTATCAGACGATTGCAAAAATTGTCTACTGCAAAAAGTTTTTTTCTTTTTGAAATTTTTTTCAAACGGCGTCTTGAGGGGTCGCAAGAGGTTCAAAGTTTTTGAAAACTCATAAGGGATGAAAATTCGACTTTTAGATTTTTGTGAAAAAAGTACCTTTTCCTATTGGATTTTTAACGTCGATTTTGAAAATTAAGTCGGTTTGCGTCTAGCTATTTCCACTCCTGATTTATTGTAAACATGAGAAAAATATTGAAATTAGAGATTTGACATTTTTACATTTTTACATTTTGACATTTGGCCTATACAGGCCAAGCTCGCCATAAAAATGTCAAATCTCTCAGTCATCTCAGTCTCTCAGTCAGCAATCTGTCAAGAACGGAAAAAGGTAGACGCAAACAAATTTCGTTTTCGAAATCTACATTAAAAATCCAAAAGCCGAATTTTCATCCCTTACGGGATTTTCCAAAACTTTGACCCTCTTGCGCCAAACCAAGACGCCGTTTAAAAAAATTTCGAAAAGGAAAAAATTTTTACAAATGATAAGCCACAGCTATTGCGCTATCAGGCATTCAGAAATTCCAAATTTTTTTATTTTCGACCCACCATAATATTCCAGCATCGAGCTGGAAAAGAGGGTGTCTGATTTTCTGACTTCCGCTACAAGCTAAATATTTGCAGCAAGGAAGGAGAGAGTAGAAAATTATCAAAAAATTCTTTCATATTACTGAACGGCGCCTTACAAAGTTAAGAAATTAATATTTTAAACTCCTGTATCAAATCTGATCTGAAAGGAACTAACTGCATTAAACTGCTTAGCACAACTAAAAAGAAAACTTCGTAAATGCAACAAGTAAGCTCCGGAGGAAAGCAAATTTATTAAAAAGTTTTGGTAATGCGAAAATCAGAAATTATAAACGATATCAATAAGAGGGAGTTTTTATTAGAGCCGGGGTCTAAAGTTTAATGTGCTTTATCAACTTTTTCAAAAGACAATTAAATTCTATAAACGAAAGAAAGCTGACACCGCTTATCCTCTCTTTGCAAACTTTATTATTATTATTATTTTTTTTTAAAGCATGCTCCAAGCATTATGATTACTCGGACGGCGTAAAAAGCCCCGCCTCGCCGGGAAAACGTCTTCTCCCTCTTAAAGAAAATTCAAGCGGGATGCCATTCAGATCTGGTTTAATGCAATTATAAAAGAATTTAGACTTCGCTCAGCGATGCAAAGTAATGGCAATTTGGTAACCTCTTCATTTACATACATTTTTGATGACGGAATTAGATATTTTGAGGTCGCATTACGTTTCAGTCCCGCGGAAACGATATTCCGTGAGCTGGAATTTATTATTAGTGGATTAGTGAAACCTTTTAAGATTTTCGAACATCTTCATTTAAGACTCCTTTTCTAATTGAATTTCCCGATATTTAAATCCAGACTTAAAAGAGCTTGCGGAATCTATTTTAATTGGTTCAAAAAGCGTTTTAAACAACGAAATGTCACACACATGACTGTTACAAACGAAAAAAAAAATTGTATTTTAGCTCGGTTACATTTTAAACGCGATAAATTTACTTCTCTTCCTTTTTAAAAATAGAAAATTAATTCTTTTCAAAATACGGCCAAGTCTTTCCTTACCCTGGCGTGAATAATCGTTTGATAAAAAAAAAAAATAAAATAAAATAAAATAAAATAATAATTTCATTTTTAAACCTAAAATTATTCGCTAAAGTTTTATTCTTTGAAAATTAAAAATGTAAATTTCCCCGTTTTAAAATTCAACTTTTTTTTCCTAATAGATTCCATTTTCTTCGAATAATTTGTTTTAAAATTGGAGTAAGATCACGTGATTTGAATCGAAACAGGAAAATCGGCTACGTGTAAATTTTACCTCCAATTTTGAAACGAAAACATGACAAATTTAATATATTCCGATTTCTCTTATTGCATTCACACATGACTGCTTAATCGTATACGTTTTATATAATTTTCCAAGAGGAGTAGCATTTAATTTTGGAAAACTTGACATCTAAAGACTGATTTATTTTACTTTCAATATAGCCGATGTATGTATAGCCCAAAGCGGTAATTTTATATCCGTCGCTTATTATTAAGATTGATCTATCAAATTGATTCTACTGTATAATGTTCCTGGACCAAATGGATGAAAATGATTTCAGGTTTTCGAGTCGATCCTCGCTGAGGGGATTAAATGCAATAACAAAATGGTATGAAGCGCAAAAAGATATCAGATTTTTCAAAAAAAAAAAAGTCATTAGTCGCAATACAGTAAAAGCAGAATGACTTTTACACTTTTAGAGGCGACATCCATCGTAAATGGTTTTTTTTCTTATTGCTATAACTGGAAATATTACAGCAATAAAAACCGAAATAAAAATGCTGTTTGGAACGGAAAACAATATCTTCAACACAGGATCTTAATTCAAACTTTCAACTAATTTCCTGACCTGACCTAACCTACCCGCTGGTTTTTCCGAACATAAAAACAGCGGTGTAATCCATAACGTCCAAACAAGGAGGACTGAATCGATTAAAGCCTTATAACACAACACAGGTCTGTGGATTAAAACTACGGATTAATGTCTCGATAAACACGGATTGTACGTTTTCCCAATAGGGGAAATCATCCTTCGACTAAATTTAAGTGACCTAAGGGAAAAAACTTCTTTTTTTCCCCCCTGAATTCTATTCTTGAAAATGCAAAACCAATTTCGGATTTACGAAAAGAAAAAGCCTGATAAATAAATCTTTAAAAGACAATTTTATTTTATTTCGGTTTTTTTTAAATTCTAAGAAACCAAACAATAATGATTTTGGGGTCTCAGTTTTTTCCTATGAATTAATAGCGCAAACAAAGTGATAAAGCTTAAAATATTAAGCAAATCCGATAAAAATATTCAAAAAAATAAATTACTTTTGTTAGAAAAGTTAAAGCCACTTACTTATCACCATTTAGGTTTAACTCTGTGGGATTTTGCCTTATTTCAAATAACAATGAATCCAAATTGAAAACCACAGAATTGTAATATAATTAAAAATTACAAATCTGTCACTTTCTCTCGTCCTCTCCCTTCTTAATAGTACATTGATTAACCCTAAAGCCAAGATAATAAAAACCTTCTTCAGAACCCCTTAAGTGCATTAATCTTTCCGAGGAAAAGGAAAATAATGATTATTTTATTGTAATCTATTACCGTTAATTCTCAAAGCAATTAAAACAACTACTCCTCTACATCATTTTTACTCATTGAGAAAATGATAATAAAAAATGAGTTAACACAAAACTTTACAATAATCTAAAAACCGCTTTCCCAACGGAAGAAGGGAAAGAGGTAGGAAGCAAAGGGGAACCTCGCTTTCAACCTCTCTCTCTCCTCTTTCCCTTTTCTGCATCACGGAAAATTTTAATGGGAAATTTTCGCACTTAATTCTCGACCAGATGTCTCGGTAGCCTTCTCGGTTCACAAAGTAATTTCATTCAAACTTTGAAGCATCTTTCACGTCCAGTTCGAACTAGTTTCGAACGATTTCCATACACCTTTCTTTTTTTCTAGACAGCAAAATATGCACTAAAAAGAAGAAAAAAAAAACCTAAAGCGTTAAATTTTTAACAACATTCACTAAAAATTCTGCTCGGTATTCCCCTTCACCTCTTATATTATGGTTTCTATTTTTCCACTACGAAAAAAACGGACTACTGCCCTTGGCATCAAGGGAATTTTCGATTGTTCCCAATTCATACGACGCTCGACCAATCTTCCTTCCTTGAACTTGGTTAAAATGACCCAGGACAATTCGGTCAAGTAATGAAGATTCTACAGACATTTTTAGTGTTTTCATGTCATAGAAAAAGATTTAAAAAAAACAAACAAAGATAAAAGTAAAAAATTCACCATTCTGTGCATATAAAAAAAAATCCACGCTCATTTATTAACTTTACGAGGAAAATTCAAAAGGCTAAACATCCTTAATAAATTTACATTTTTGTCGCAAAATATACTTTGGCCACTGCACTGTAAAATGATTAGGTCGAATATATCACATATTGGTAAAATAAAATTTTCTAAAGTTGAATAAATAATATATAGCGACAGTTCCAAGCCATTACCTCTAATGCATCCTCCTTATTCCAACCCCAGACAGGAAAACTCTTCGTTCCTCCACTAAAAAAGGCTCTTCAGTTGTAAAACATGTTAAAATACTTGGGAGAGTTTATCGGAATCCGGGCATTCATATTTCCCGTCTTTATTGCCATCTTCCTTTTTTACAACTACTCAAAAATATGCAAAACTAGAATCGGAATTCGACGCCCTTCCGCCTTTAATATCCCTGGCGAATTCCTTTGCTTTTTTTCTTCGATCTCTCTCACCTTTTTTTTTTTTTTTTCATTATTATAATTTCTAAAAAAAAAAGTCACGAAATAAACAATAGTATATCAGCAAGCCTTGTTGGTGTCCCAAATACCGTCAAGTGCTGATAAATTCAATCGGCAACAACACCAAGGAGGAACAAAGAAAAAGAAAAAAAAGAAAAGGTGATCGGAGTGTAATGAATGGCTGACGTGAAACATTTCCAAAGCACCAAATTAAAATAAGGGAGAAACACGCTGATTTAATGCTGAGCGATTTTCTTCTTATAAGAGGGGCGCACTTTCCAACTTGTAAATGATTAAACTTTCCTCTTTATTCCTTTTTTTTTTTTTTCCATCTCGAGTGTTTTAATTAGGGGTGTTCCATAAATATTGTATAAGTATTGTCAAAAGAAACAGTAACCAACTACCCCTTTGGGAACTGTATATTAAATAATACAAGGTTCCCAGGAATTAGAGAAAACAATTTTATCAGTTGGCGTGAAATTTCATTATGAATAAACAAACAAACTAGGATCAAGTTCATTCCATTTCTTTCTTTCTTTTTTTTTTAATCCCACCATGAAAATCAAGTAAAAAAAGTAGTAAAAATAGTGGAATTACGAAACAAATTATTGAAACGATTTTAGAATCTACTCAAAAAATGTAAATAACAGTAGGGCATTTTTGACACAAAGACTATCTTGGTTTTGAAAAATCATAATTTTGTACCATAAGTAAATTGATCTGTTTATATATAATGTCCCAGACAGCAAAGTCTCTCCAGACCCGAAAACGTCATGAGAATATTTCTGTGCGTCGAAGGTGAACTAACGTATCTCCATCGTAAGTCGGAGATGGAGATAATCTGTTTCGAGTGTTTATAAAAATCACGTGATCATGCGACTGCAAGTTTACACGCTCATGTTGCCATAAACTTGCGGTCACGTGACACTTCCATGAAACGTCGAAACATGCTAACTCCAATCATATTTGCAATGGAGATACGTCAGTTCACCTCCGATACATGGATTTATTGAATGTCCGTATTTACCTATGTCCGCACTGATCCAAAAAGCGTCGTTTGCGCGTCCTATGGATACCCCATGGATTTGGATATCCTGTGGATATCTAATGGACAATCCACAGGATGCCCAATGGATTAAAAATGCTATCTGAATCTAGTCTTCTTAATCATTGGATTAAGGAGACTATTGATTCGGAGGATTTGAGGAGGACAATTTATTCGGTTGACCCCCTAGGATTGGCTCTAGTAATCAAAAACGTTTTAATCATTCTTTGAAAGTAAAATACGCTACACTTTTTCTTTTTTCTTTTCTTTCCTTTTCTATCCCTCCAAGCGGAAGAGCACACTTAAAATATTTAATTAATCCTGTCTATCCCGTTTCGTGATCATTAATGAGAATCCATCCTTAAGTCGTTACATGTATTTCTTCCGCACGATTACGAAACTTAGAATAAACTTTTCGTGAAGTAATTAATCGTTACATAAAACTAACCTCGAAAATTTTAAAATTCATCTTTAAACCGGAAAATCTGTCATTAACAAAGTTTCGGGAAAAAAAAACTGAAAAGAAAAAAAAAACCGTTTTTTGAAAGAATAAAAAATTGGAAAAACTTTTGCGGGAAAAATAACAAATAAAAAAATGAAACCATTCAACTTCTTCAGGGTTGCACAAACTTGACTAATCGGCCAAAAAAAAAAAACAGATTCTGAGCAAAATAAAAATTTAAAAAAAAAAAAAAAAGGAAAGAAAAGAAAATTCCTAATTTTTTTTAGGAAAAAAATATTTTTCTTTCGGATGACTTAAAAAGGAAACAAGGGACCCAGGTACACGTTGCCAAATAAAAAAAAGGTTCCCTAAAGCGAAGAAAAACAAGCGATGAATCACAAGAATATCTAATTACAAGGTCGGAGAACCTCTCTTCTTCCCTAGGGATTCCAAGGTGTTAAAAAGAAAAATCCTTTTTTTCTTCTTTTTTCTTTTTTTTTTCCTAACTTAAGTAATTATTAAAGAAACCGTGTATTTTCCTTCTTTTTCCTTTTTCTTCTCTCTCAAAGTAATCGTACTATCGTAATTGAAACGAACACTTTTATAAAGTCAGTAATTCCAAGGATTTCCGTGATGGGGATGATGCCCGCAATGCGTTTTCCCTTTTAAAGATAGTCTGATCTTGAGCTAATGGAATTTAAATGAAATAACTTTTGAGAGGATAAAGGTTGCATTTTTGTATATTTACAAAAAAAAAAAAAAAAAAAAAAAAAAAAAGCTTTTGTTTGATTTCGTAGCTATAGTTGATTTGGTCAACTCATAATATGCGTTTAAAAGGTTACAAGTGCCGATTTTTATTGAATTTTATAAATAAACATCTTATGCCTTATTCTTATTCCTCTTTTTACTGGTTGGGCAAGTAATAAAATGCTTGATTCCACTCCATTTAAATAATTAACTGCTCACGGTTACTGGCTAAACAAAAAATTAGTCAGGAAAAATTTCCGAAACAGTTTAACGAACAGCTGAAAACATAAAACTGTTTTTTTTTTCTATAATTTTTTTTTTCGATTCCAATTTCCTTATTTTCATTTCTTCCGATATTGCATTTTTATTTTAAAGCGGCCTTATCATATATTCTAGCTCAGCAAACGGAAATATCCTACCTCATTAATTATTTAAGTAAATTATACCCGTTGGAACTTGTGAATTAGAAAGAGAAAAGCGGAAAAAAAAATTATGGCTAAAAAAAAAGCGAATAATTAACGCGAAAACGTTTTAGAGTTCTTACCAGATAAAAAGTGTTAAAATTCATAATGGAAGAGGAGAACACGTAAGTTCACGTTTCTGAATTTTCATAACCGACTTCACACTGCTGCAAAGCCCCCCCTCTCTCTTTTTGCCCCTTGCATTCCCTTTTTTTTTAACCTTTTTAGTGAAAATCTCCTTATGCCCGTTCTGAGATTAATCTTATTCTTTTCCGCATCCGCATTCGACAAAGCAGAATTTATATTCACGTTCCATAAAAGTTCTTTTTTTTTTTTTTTTTTTTTTTGCAGAAAAGGCTAATGATTCTTTACAAGAAATATTGAGTTACTTACTGTCCAACCATTTTGAGTCGTATTTCAGCGTCCTTTTGAAACTGTATTCCTTTCTTCCAGTTGTGAGATTGTGTAAATCAGTTCGGAAGATCACTGTATCAGCCTTTGTGAATTCGGCATTTGTTCCCGAATAAAGACCGGGTAAATCACCGGGATTTCCGTGTTCGACCCAAACCGCTGTGCTGTTGTCGGCGGGGTCGTAAGGACATTTTGCTATGCCCATCCCCACTCCAGGCACATATTCGTGCCTCGGCAAATGAGTCAAATTAGACTGGAAAAAAGAAAACAGAATTAATACGGTAAAACACCGTTCAAAGGATTATTTTTACAAAAATAAATAAATTTTCCAAGTTAAAAATAAAATGAATGAATGCGATGAAATGTTCACAAATAAAAAAAAAAAACTTGAGTGGAGATAAATTTATACTTGTACAACGAAAAGTCAAAGATTGGAAAAGATGACACCCACGGGATGTAAGAGGATAGGTCCAAAGATTTTTTTCCTCAAAGAAAATAAAGGTTTAAAGTGTGAACCATTAACCTTCTGGAGGAGGAAAAAAAACTTTTTTTTTTTCAAATGACTTGGAGAGAGGAAAAAAAAAAAAACTTGATCAAGATTGTAACATGGATGGAGTGTCGGATTTCTTCGCTTTCTCACTCCCGAATACATTTTTTTTTCTTTAATTTTCGTTTGCGAATGCCTTAGGCTTGTTCTGAGTTGTTCGTAAACCATGACTTGTTTTCTAATAGAACCTAAAGTCGCGGAAGATATTTTATTCCGAAAACAAGGGAGAAGTAAAAATACTATAAGCATAGACATTTAAAGTTATAATAAAAGAAAAAAATTAGAATCGGATAAAAGTTAAAAGCAACGATATAAAAACAGAAACTACTGTAAAAGAATTAAAGAGTAAATATCAGATGAGATTCAAAGCGAGTTCGATATCCACTTCCCAAGAGGAAAAGAAGACCTCCAGCGGCAGCAGCCTTATAAATAAAACATCAGATGCTTTGTTAAAGCTTTGGTCGAAGAATTGCTTTATTCCTGCAGATGCTTGGATTGAATTTACGAGAGCTAATGAAAGGATTTATTTTTTTTAACGTGTTGCGGCTTGGTAAACAGTTTCAGAAAAGCACATGATTAAAGTTTTGTTGACCCTAATTACAAAATGCATGGACTATCTTCTTAAAAGGGTAGATGAGATTGCCTGCTGTGAAAACAATTTTTTCCGTCGTTAAAGTAAAAATGAGAAGCAATGCAAGGAATTTGCGTGAGATTTAAAAACAGGATCCATCATATTCTAGGACTTTCTTTTCTCCTAAGTCTTTCGCTCGAGGACGAAAGCGGTGATCTCTCACTTATTTACTGCACGTATTTTACTGCCCATGGGTACTTGGGACCTACAATTTAATGCCGATTCTAAACGGTTATTTGGGGAACTTACGAAACAAATTCCTCTCGGTGGTTTGTCATAGTCTCCCGAGGTTGATTCTGAGCAGTTGTTTTCTGACTCAGGCATTAGTTTTACCTGAGAAAATTTCAGGCCTGTAGCCAGAACGAAGAGCCGGGATGGGGGGGCTAGGGGGCAAGTGGGCTTCTTAAGGGGGGCAATAGGCCTTCATTCCCTTTATCTGTCATTTTTAGCCAATTTAATCAACGAGGGCCCCAAGTCAGGCTAGACCAGGTCACCAAGTCAAGGTGGCCAAAGACCCAAGTCTGGCCAGGGGAGACGTTGCTCCTTTGGCTACGAGCCCTGAAAAATTCCTGTCTGTGAACTGGGACAGAAGCAAAACATGTTGCATCTCATGACGCTATGAACTAGGCTACTGGTCACCACCTTCTGGTGACAGGTGACGGTCACCAACAAGTTTGTTTCAATCTTCTAAATTTTAATTTTTTATCTTTTTCTCAAACAATGCGGCAAAGGAGCAATGTTTTATCTTTATTTAATTCATCAATCATTTCGTCAAATCATTTCTGTTGTATGGTTTTATTGCGCTAAGCATAAGAAACGCCGCAACAGAATTAATTCCACAGTTAATATCCTTTAAACATGGAGTAGCAAGCTTATACTTACATAAATAACCCAGTCTTTTGGATTGTGTGCATTCGTACCGCACACATAAAAGCGGGACCCATCTCCGATTGGCTGTATAACTCTTATGTGATTCCTACAGTCGAAATGCTGCAACAGAAAAATGAAAAAAAAAAAATTAATACTTTAATCTTTGCTTTTATTTTATTTATTACTTAAATAGATGCTCCATTAATCCTTATATTTCATCCAGTAAAGGGGCAAAGTCAAAACGGAAATAAGCCAAACGTATAATCAAATATTTTAATTCAATTAGTATAACTGAAGAAAATTGTGAAAACCTTGTCAAAAGCATTCAACAGAAGTTAAATCGCGCGTGAAAATTAACTGTAGGTCCCTGAAACGTCATTGTCTCACGTGAATGGCTGGAATCTGGATCAATGGCTTGGAAGAATTGGATTCCGTCAACCTGTGAGAGTCTTTCAAGCAAGCACTTCTGAAAATTTTCAAATCCGAAATCATCACTTCTTCAAGCCCCATACAAGCTGATACGTTTATTTATATATTCCTTTTTTTTTTTTTTTTTTTAAGCGATAAAAATAAGAATTTTTGTGCGGGTTGATTTTTCATCGAGAATCAAAATTCTATAACGCTCGTTATTAAAACGATAACCAATAAAAATTTCAATAATTGAATTTTTTCCGATTGTTTTATGAATACGTGGGTTAAAATTCCCTGAAAACTCTGAGTTGCCCGCATTTTTTTTTTTTTTTTTTTTTTTTCACATGGGAAAAATACTTTTTTACAAAGAAAGAGGAAACCCTGTGCTTATCTTCAAAGCACTATTTTCATATATATATATAAAAAAAATTTTCCCATTGAAAAGACGTTGACAATTATCATTGAGCACTAAATGGAAAATATGACCCTTTTTCCTATTCAACATTTCGGCCATTCATTCGTCTTAGCTTCATAAATGGTAAAAGGTTGGCGCCGACTTCAGTTAAGAATTATTAGACTTCTTCCAAATACATATATATTTCTGCGAAAAAGCACAACAAGCGTTGGAGCAACTTTCCTCGCGAGACAATGCCAGAACGTTTTCCGTAACCTTACAGAAAAGTCGCAAGCATGAAAAGGTTTTCCGCAAAAAGAAAGAAAGAAAAAAAAAAAAAAACTTTCCGCGAAAACATTTTCTTCCCGTTCCCCATTATTTTCGGTAAATTTTAATCGTGACTCAATGAGTACACAAAGACAATGAAAAGCAACAACAACAGTTAATACACAGTGAATAGAAGTGGAAAAGTTGACGATTCAATATTCATAAGCGTTGTTGAAATAAGCAAATCGCCTGAAAAGTCAAACGTCGGAACTTCAGCTCGCTCAAGTTTCATCAACTATTCTATTCAGTTCAAAAACTTTTATCATTGTTATTTCACTCATTTCCATTTGGTTTCAGCTCGAAAAGGCTTCATTTGATCAAAATCCGATTCTTTATACCTTCGTGAAACGTTCATAATGCTATTTTAGTGTCATTATCACATAAACCTCGAGGAAATGAAAAAAAAAAGAAAAAGAGAAAGAAAATCGCACGGAAATTGGGAAATAAGTTTTTATTTAACTCTTTAGAATCCGTTGTTCCTGTTCCTTCTAAAACAAAAGGATTATCCGTTCCAACCATTAAAGGTATCGCTCCTTTTCTTTGGGCGAAGTGAATAATTTTAGACCGACTGACACATTAAAGTCAATTATTCAACGGCTGGAAATTACGAAAGGTTCTCAGTTTGAATCATCTAAAGGGATTAGCCCAATTTCATGCTTTGTTGCTCTAATTTTGACGTTAAGGAAAATCGATGAAAATTAATTTACTTCGAGCAATTTTTGCGAGTTTTCAAATTTAAAAAAATAAAAAATAAAAAAAATTATTTGACCTCCGACGCTGTATCCATTAGACCTACCCTGAGTGTATATTTAAATTACCATATTTAAGCTTTTACGGAAAAAAAAGGAAGGCAGAAGGGAAAAGAAAAAAAAAAAAAAAAAAAAAAAACGAATCTGATGTGTTTAAATTTTTCAAACTTGTGTAACCCCAAACATGGCCTTTTTCCATTACTAACAATTACATTCTGCATCGGAAGGGTCCAAATGAAATTATCTTGTTAGAGGGCGTCGGTTCGACTTCGCAGGGGTAGCAGAATTGTTCTGATTTTATTTCCAAAGTTTCCCCAATAAGTTTGATCTTTAACAAGCAAAATTGTAATAATCTTTTTTAAAAGATAAAAACAAATCTGAAGCTTGTTACCGCTCTGCAGTTTCGAAATTATCAGGTGGGGCTAACAAGTATTCCACAAACGAGCTTAACTTAATTTAAAAAATAAATAAATAAATAAGAAAAAACTTTTTTTTAACACCCAAAATTTCATGACAAAATAAATTCATAGATGGAGAAAGAGCTAGTCTCTCTTCGCGACTAAAAGTTATTTATGTTAAATGAGGTGATTGTTCAAAAAATTGGTGTCGAAGGTATAAGTTACGGAAATTTAACCCCTACTCCCCCCCCCCCCCCGAAAAAATTCTAAAGATGCTCCTTATTACATTTTGGAAGAAGAGAAAGGGATTAGAGGTTGCAATTATTATTTGATTTGACTACAGAGTAGAGTGGCTCTAATTTTAGGAATTTTTGAATTTCGATGAACGCACCCTCTAATCCTTTTAGAGTAACCGAAACAAGATTGCTTCAATTTTTCCAGATTTTTTGGAGGTCATTTAGCCATGTCTATGGAGACCTAAAATTTCGAAATTCCCGAAAAGACAAAAATATCAAAAACTTAATTTTCATGTAAAAATGGTGGTTTCCTATTCAGATTTTCATCACATACAGTTATAAGTTTCATATATCTTACACGGTTTGTACGATTAGAGACCAAAATACGTCAAACAATTGGCAATATATGCTATAGTCACAATTTTTTTGAAAAATTCTTCAAATTTTTGTTCTTTGGCACCTTAATTGTTTGACGTAAATAAATTATGACTTATTTTTGTAATCTGCATAAAAATTCGAATAGAAATAGGAATAAATAATTTTTACATAGAAATCAATTTTTTAATTTTTTGATCTTAACCGGAATTTCAAAATTTTAAGTCTCCGTGGGAAGTCTCGCAGATTGTAATCGCTTGATCAGCGATTTCGGGCTAAGATTCAGTTTGATATATTCGCCACATCATGCAAAAAGCCGAGTATCTTTTGTCCAGGTATCAATTTCTACGATTCAGAAGAAATAGCTGACCTACAAGAACCAGGCGATTTCAAAAAATTTTTGTTTCGATTTGACAATTTCAAAAAAATTTCAAAAAATTTTCGGAGTGAGATACTACAGGTACTGCCCCACTGGTAATAGCCTCCTTTTCAAAACCTAAAAAGTCAAGCTTTTGGTCTCAGCGGAGCAAAACTAAGAAAAGTTATTTTCGCCTATATCACATATCTCAAGAAAAATAGCTTATAAAACCCATTTTATTTAAATCAGATACTCAGAAAAGACCCGGAAAGAAAAAAAAACCGATAAGGAACCGAAAATTCTGTTTCTTTTCCAAATCTTAAATCACAAATGGTGCGTAAAACATCAAGTGGTTTCATGGGTTTCGAAAGAGTCTTTCAAACAATTGCATTACAAGGAAGTTAACTTGACCATCGCTGAGATAAGCAAGAAACGTATTGTTCGTCCCTTGTGTGCGAGGGAAGCAAATGAAGGATGAGCGAATTATCTTTTATTTATCAAAAATACGACAAGCAATCCCATTTTTCTCTCCGAATAAAGAATGCAGGATAGAAATCTCCGGAATAGTGTTCTTGACACGTACATCGAAGAACGAAAAAACGAAAAAAAAGAGGAAAAACAACTGCCCGTTGAATGCAATTTCCTATGTTTCTCTTACCCTACTCCTTTTTCCTCAAGTCCGATTATTTTCATTCGGACGAAGGGTTTTTTTTTCCTTTATATAGTTTTTGAAATCCGGAATAAAAATAATTTTATTCATAAAAAAAAGAAAAAAAAAAAATTATTTTCAATTTATAGGAATGGTGTAAGATAAATGCCCGGTGGAAGGGAGGGAAGCCTCTACGCTTTTCGGTCGGATGAAGAGAAAAGGAGAAACGATATTTGGTGCCAAAGTGGCCGGCAAAGCAGTTCGAAGGTCGGCTGAAGTGCTGGACCCTATCCAAATGACTAGAATTTGAATTAGGGAGGATTCGATTCCAAGTTACCTTTGAAAATATCGAACAAGCATCATTATTTATGAGATAAAAGGATCATAAGAATCAAGAAGCTGTTTATGAGAGAGACTTTTACCCTTTTTTCCCCATAGAAAAATTCAAAACAGACGATACAAGAAAAAAAAAACTTATACGGAATATTTACGAAAAATTTAAGCAGGTGGCAAAAGTTTTTTTTCCTCTCCGTAAGATTTTAGAGAATATAAACCAAAAGTTTAATAAAAAAAATTGTACGCAGATGCTTGTAACGTACAATCTTATTTAGCTGTACGTTGAAAGAGGATGGAATGGCAAGCTTAAAAAAAAAATCAGCAAATTGTGATACAACCGTAGCAGCTTTTCTAATCTGTATTCTAACCACAGTTATACGCCTTTAGAACGGAAAATGAAGCCGGAAGCGATTTGTCGTTGACACAAAACGGAAAACCTCGTTCTTCAATCAAATTTTCAATTTTTTTCTTGATCTTTATTTTTATTTTTTCTTCTTTCGAAATTAACTTACGTCAGAGCCTTAAGATTGAAAATAGCGTTTAAACTGGTTTGTACGTCGGAGAATTTCGTATAATACGGTAAAAATAGCCGTAACGGAAATGTTTTAAAAAATCGGGTTTTGAAAATTAATAAAATGCTCGAAATAAAGAGAAAAAGAAAACAAAAAAAAAAAAAAAAAAAAAGGAAAAAAGAGAACACGCTTACAGCTTACTTGCAAATCCATTAAAAAATGACGACTACTTTACTCCTAAATGGGGAATAAGAGGATCACTAAGACAAAAATAAACAACGGCGAAGTTCCCCAAAACTCGCAAAGCAGGGTTAATGGAGAAAACGCATTTTGATCGCGAGCATGATCCAACAAGAGAGCTTAATTTGGTGCGGTTCTCGTGGTGCCATTGTTCAATTTGCTAACTTCATACTTTTGATGGTTGCAATTCGGATTGTCTTCTTCCTGGTCCTTCAATTTTTGAGAGTAATAATAATAACAATAATAATTTTTTAAAAAAAGCGTTTTGATTCAAAATGTTAAAAAAAAGTTCATTTCCCAGAATTCTCCTTTTCTTTTAAACAAATGAGTATAATAATGTTTGCATTTTTCTGGGGATAAAGAAGGGGAAATGTTACGCTAAGAAGATTACACGGAATGGAGGGGTGTGATTTAATTATTGAAAATAATCTATATACCTGCTTCACGTTAAAACTTTCGAAATTAGAAACGACACTGCTTTTCGCCGCATGATTTCTGTAATTAAACCCCTTTAGTATAATTAAATAATTTCTCCTCGTGTTCAGGTATATACATATTTTTCGCACGGTCTTACGTGTTAAAGAGAAAAAAGATCCATCAAATAATTATGAAAACCCCTGAGATCAAATTATTGTGACTAATGGGACTGGAACTAATTATTGGATAACATATGAACAAAAAAGACTCTTCAAAGCCCTAATAGCGATGAGAAAAGGATTACCACCGCCTAATGATTGTGAGATGTAAAAGACTGCTAATCTTATTACAATCATTTTTTTTTATCTTTTATTTCAATTGGGAAAAAACCGAAAATTTTGCAAGTCAAAACGTATAAAGGTACAAAATTTAAATAAAATTCCAGTAATTATTTTCAAATAATTGCCTTCCCGGAATTTTCGGCAAAAAGATTATTCTATTCCAAGACCCGATTAAGGTTAAAACATCAAAGTTTCATAAATTCGACCGATGAGTTTTCCGAAGCATGACTTCTTGATTAGCTCATCATTTATTAACGGCACATTTTGTAGGGTTCTCTGTTTCTTCCCCCTGTCTAATGACACGACTCGTCTCATCAATGATTCACTTATTCTCTTTCCGTCCGTCTGTCACGCATCACTTCCAATCCATCTAACCGACTAATCATTTTCAACTCCTGGATGAATGAAGGATTTTCGACCGATGTCACCAGGATGGAAAGGAAGGGCAAAATGAGTGGAATTAAATAATCCGAAAACCGGAATCCAAATCCCGATGAAAGATCCGAAAGGAATTAATTTACGCCATTTCTCGAGCATTGCGAACACCTTAACCGAATAACTGCATTATTTATGATATTTGCCCATCATTTTTTTTTTTTGTATTACATTTCACGAGGGAGGAAACCAATTATCTCGTTAAAATATTTTCTCATGGTCTAGAATAAAAAAAAATTTAAAATGCACCGGTTTCCAGGATTATGGAAGGGAAAAATGAAAAAGCGATTCATTAAAAGAAGCAGAAACAGAGAGAAAAGACAAAAAGAAGCGGCTTTTATTCATTTTGAATTAAAAATAAATTTAAAATGCTGATTGCTCATCATTCCTTCATTACTTTCCATTTATCGTTCCTTTGATTTTGACAAGGGGAAAAAAAAAGAATAAATTTTATTTCAACGGACTACTTTAGCTTTTCAAGCAAACGTTTAAAGAGAAGTGTTTGTGTAAATCCGATTTGAAAATCTTAATTATTTCCAAAAGAAGAAAAGATAAGATTAAATTATTAAAATGATACTGGGGGAGCAAATGATTCCTTATAATTTCGATTTTTTTTTTTTTTTTTTTTTTAAAGCTAAAAAAATGGTTGTCAAATGTACAAAGTGTAAATTGCAAGTTTTATTTTCAAATGTTATCAACAAAAGTTTTAGTTCGAATAATAATCTTTACGTCGTCAAAATAACAGTCTTTCTATGTAATAGGCTCAGATAATTTTCCATTGACGAACCGATCTGACATTCGTAAAAGCAACAGTAATGGATCCGATTAAGCGGCATTGATTTACTGTTATTTTATTAGCTTACACCATTTCATATCATGGAATGGAAAATCCTGATTAAATCAAAAGCCTTATTGGATATTTTAGCCCTTTTAATCAAAATTCAATGTATTTTTTTAACCTTTACTTTCCTCCACTATTTTTTTTTTTTTTTTTTTTTTCAAAAAGCTGATCATAGGTTTTTCACTGCTTTTTACGGTTAAATGTTTTGTGGCTTAACTTTTGTCTCTCACGTAAATTATAAATTCGTACCATTTTTCCTAATAAAAAAAGTTGGGAAAAGCTTTTCCTCAAGTAATAGTTAATAAGTTCTGCCGAAATTAGTAGCAAGAGAATTTATCGATCGTTTGAGAAAAAGGACGAATTTCCTCTTTTTTTTTTTCTTTCAAAAGCGAATGTCGCACAGAAAGCCCACACCAACTTATAATTATTTCATATAACTTTTTGTTCATTAAATTCGAATATAAAACAGATATGTGTTAGGAAGCTTTTACGGTTACGGTTAATCCCTCTAAATCCGTTTCCAAACGTTGAAAACTAAAGGTTTTCCAATCACGAATTCCTTCCAATTAACGATCCTTTGGGTTTCGGGAGTTTTGCGCCTTTGGACCACGTCCAACTCTCTTAAATCTTATTCTGATTCGAATCCCCAAAGCTTACAAGGTTCCGTTCATCCTTTTTTCGATTACTGAATTTTCAGATTTTTATTTTGGATCTTTTTTTTTTCATTCTCTCCGGTTTTAATTTTTTCCCCTCGTCATAAATTTTTACCTTGAACAAAAGTCCTCGACTTTTTATCAGGGAAAAGGCGCTCTCATAAAGTTCTATTCGTCGGCTATTAAACCTCGAAAATCTCCCGAACGAACTAAACACTCACTCTAAAAAGTAAAGATAAGGGTAGGAGCTTTGAATGACAAAGATTAAACTTTTAGTATTATTACATAATGATAATAATCAAGAAAGTTGGTAACTGAAACTACTGAAACTCTAGATAACTCAAGTTTAATGCTGGTAACGGATAAATATTGCAGAGCTATTACCCCATGTAACACCGTAACGGTTGTCAATTTTTTTTCTGATGAAAATTAATATTTTTTTTATTGAAAAGGATTATTTTTTTGAGGATTTGTATGATCTGATCGTGTGATTTTTTTTATTTTTTTGTGACAATTATTAATCACTAAATTTCTTTTTCAAATATCGATTTAACGAATTTTAAAATTATTCTCGCGCGTAAACAGAAAAAAAAAAAAAAAGTTTTAAAAGCGACGCCTGCGTAGTTGTCTGTAAAAGGAAAGTAAGCGCTTTATCGCGCAGGCCCTGTTTCCGACTCGTCCATTTTGATTAATGTTTCGTTAAAGGATGGATGCCTTTTTTTTTCATTTCGAGTTAAACTGCAAATTTTTTTGGAATTAACCTCGCATAAATTAAATTAGAAACGAGTAAGTTTTTTTTATTGTTTGTGAAATTTTAGTGATTGATTATTGCATACGCATTTCGTTGTTTTCTTTTTATTTTTTTTGTCGTCCTGTCGAACAGGCAGCGACACGATGTTGCAAGGTTATTTTAAATCGTAATATCTTTTTCTTAATATGTTCGCCTTAACGATATAAAAAAGGGATAAATTTATTTGAATTTTGTTAGTAAGAAACGGATTGAAAATGATTTTCTTTCGAAATTTTACGATTAAAATCAAATGATAATTTTTTTTTGCTAAGCCACGTGCTCGAAAGACGATTTCAATTCGTTACTTTAAGGTTACTTTTTTTTATATTGTTTTTACTGATTTTATGGTATTATTTTTAGGGTTTTTTTTTTATGGTTATACTCTGGACGTTTCCGCAACACGTTTATGCTTTTTGGATTTTCCTGGTTGCACCACGTGGCCCGTGTACCCTTTTTTGGTTGTCTGTCCCTTTTGGATGTTCGCTTTGGATTATGGACCGTTTCGCGATGCTGCACAGGATAATTACCCGGCTCCGATGAATTAAGATTTTAATAAATATTATAATGATGTGGTAAATTAAAATTAAGATGGGGCCGTAGGGTGAGTCATTTTTTTTTGCTAGTGAGTGCGGAAATGGCCTGATTTTTTATTTTGAACATGTGAATTTTTTTTCTTTATTTTTTTTTTGGTTTGGCAAGGTAATCTTGGGGTTGCGATTTTCTTTCCGGCGAATTAATTTTGATCACTGATACAAGTGATCACGTGTTGGTTTATTTTTACATTCAGGGTGATGATAGTTAATCGATGAATGTTGAATGCGAACAGTTATTAGTGATTTAAGAATTGAGAGCTTTTTTTTTGTTCGTACGATGCACGAAATGTTAGCATAGGACGAATAAAGCAAGAGAGAACATGTTTAGGTTAACTGCAAGTTGCTTTGCCAATCCATTTCAATTTTTTTTATTATTATATTTCTTTTTTTTAATTTGTGAGAATACGATAAATAAAATTTTCTTTTGTTTTGGATAATTGATTTTAAACGATTAGTTTGCTTAGTTAAATTAAATGAATACTGTTGGACTTGATAAACGTTTATTCATTTTAAACAATTAAGTACTTTTTTTTTTCTGCTATCCGAGCCCTACTTATTAAGAATAGCCTATGTTATTGATAGATATTAACGACTATTCTTTCTTCTTTTTTTTTACTGTTGCTCGCAGTTGAGTAGGAAGAAGCTCACAAATTGGCGCCCCGAACAAACGGACAATTTTAATTTTGATTTTTTATTTTATTTATCGTATTCACTGGCCATTTTCGCGCGCACATATAGACGATGATCCCGAAAGCCCCATTGCTTTTGAATATTTTACCACATTAAGGATTTGACATGGGTTGGCCGACTTATTTCTACAACGTGAAGAAGGAAGACCTGGAGGCAATAGCGACTCATTGGGGTGTCGCATTCGATGCTTCATCGACAGTAGCCGATTTACGTTCTTTGTTAAAGACTCACGCCGCGTCGTATAAGAAAACTGAAAACGATTTACCCTCAACAGTGGATCAAACTCGTATAGTATACTTTCATGCGCGATCCCCCAGTCCCCAACCGAAGATTGGTACTGTACCTGGTACTAGCGGATTTGCGTTTCCTGCCGTGAACGCCGCGAATACTGTAAATGTTACATCCGGAACGCCTACGGATCCCATCGACAAATTAACGGCAATGTTTTCGGATTTTGTTGTTACCGTTGGACAACAACAAGCTGCGACAAATCAACTCGCGAACCAGTTGCTGACTCAGCTTGGAGCGACTGCGCAGGCTGCAGCGACGACCGTACCTGCCGCCGTTACTACAGTTGTGGATCGCGACCGTCGCGTCAAAAACGCGGAGCAAGAGTGTAAGAAACAAAATTTGATTTTTAAAGGACTCCCCGGAGAGAATGTTAAATTATTCATTTACAAAGTCGAAGAAGTGTTAAAACTTTATCCGTTAAAAGACTCAGAAATCGCGCGACTTTTACACGCAATTCTTGATGGTCCCGCGAAAGAGCATTTTAAGGACAAAGACAACGAAAATTCATACAAGGATTGGAAAACAGCCAAGCAGACGCTGAAGGACACGTTCCTGCCGTCGACTTACGACACGGAGTCAAAGATCGCCTTGTTCAGTAGGAGACAAAAGCGAGATGAACCAATCGCTCAGTTCATCGCAGATGTTCGTTTATTAAACGAATGTTTAATTTCGCCTTGCAGTGACGATGAAATCATCGAAATACTGCAAAAGAACGTTCACCCGGATTATTATAGAGACATCCGTGGAGAATCGTTTACGGAAATAGACGAAATTCGACAAGTTGGTCATAAACTCGAGCTTATGTGGTATGACAAGAAGAATTACGCCTCAGATGAAACTTCCAGAACAAAAGTTTCTCCAGCCCGATCGTCCTCGATTGAACGGACTTCTAGAAAAGATTTTAAAAAGGAGCGGTCTCCGAGAAGAAATTCTTCACGAGAACGAGCGAAATGGGATGCTGAGAAGAAATGTTATGGGTGTGATAAGAAAGGCAAAACGTTACGGGATTGTGATTGCAAAGAAGCCTTAGAGTATCAGGAAAGATTTCGTAGAGGGAGATCACCGAGCATCTCGCCCCGATCTAGTCCGAAGCGAAAAGTCAAATTCGAAGATGAAGATAGAGAAAGAAGTAAATCGCCTGACGTTCTTTCTGCGACCAGCGATGAAGAAATCTGTTGCGAAAAACGCTGCAAAGCGAAAAACGGTAAAGATAAGCCGTTAAACTTGTAAGAAGTTCGAAGGGTTCAGGCTTTGAGCTTCACGGTCACAACGAAGAAATCCTGAAAGTAGCCAAAATAGAATCTTTAGAATCGTCCCAAATAATAAAATCTGAACTAAGCTCGAATGATACTCAAAGATTTTGGGTAGAATGTTTTGTTGGAGGTCTTAAAGTCTTAGCTTTAGTGGATCCAGGTGCTACTCACACCATCATTTCTACTGCCTTATTAACGGAACTGAAGAAGAAGGGAATTAAATTGAATAAGAGAAAAGCCACGGTAACCTTAGCTGACGACCGAGAAGTCCCGATCACCGGAACCGCGACCATTCCTATTAGTTTAGAAGAAAATGGATGGGTCGGCGAATGTCTACTGATGGAAAATACTTCGGCAGCAGTCACCTTGGGAATGAACACTTTAAGAGGCTTAAAGATGATTTTAAACCTTCACCAGTCTAAGCTTGCCATAGTTACACCGAATGGAACTAAGAAGATTCAGGCCTATTATTGTGACGACGAACCAGTGGAAACCATAAGAGGCATTTTACGTAGAAAAGGACGTGAAGCCATCGAAATTTCGTCACTTTGCAGTTCGATTGATATCAGTCAAATAGAAAAACTTAATTTATATAGGGACGTGTCAAATAAAAACTGTGATTTGGAAAATAATTTTAAGTTGACCGAAAAAGAACAAAGTGAATTTGATAAAAATCTTGAAGCTTGGAAAGAAAAGTTTAAAAAGGTTAAAGGAAAAACGAATGTGGTAAAGCACAAGATTTATGTCAAACCCGGTACTATGCCCATTAAGCAAAGGTACTATACGGTTAATCCTGCTACTCAAAAGATCCTACATGAGGAGCTACAGAAATTGATCGATGAGGACCTGGTTCAAGAATCAACCTCACCGTGGAGCAGTCCTGTACTTTTAGTCAAGAAAAAGACTGGAGAAAATAGGATGGTCCAAGATTTCAGACGGCTTAACCATGTGAGTCGTAAGGATGCTTTTCCATTGCCTCACATCGATGGAATTTTACAAAATTTAAGAAAAGCTAATTTCATAACCGCTCTTGACTTACGTAGCGGATATCATCAAATTGAACTCGACGAAGAGAGTCGACAATACACGGCATTTACAGTGCCTGGAGCCGGCTTATATGAATACAAAGTCATGCCATTTGGGCTAACGTCAGCCCCCGCGACGTTCCAGCACTGCATGAACATCGTACTAAGGGAAGTACTTGAAAAGGGAGTTTATGTTTATCTGGATGACATCTTAATTATTGGAGAAACGCTCGAGGAACACAATCGAAACTTAAATCGCGTATTAGAATTACTGCATGCCGCTGGACTCAATATCAACTGGAAGAAAAGCCATTTTCTACGTCCATACGTTGATTACCTGGGTTACACAGTCGGCCAGGGTCGCATCATGACTTCAAAATCAAAAACCGAAGCGATCATGAATTTTCCGCCACCTAAGACTAGAAAACAGGTCAGAAGCTTTTTAGGATTGACAGGGTGGTATCGCCGTTTCGTTCCTTATTACTCTGAACGAAGTAAAGCCCTGACGAAATTGACCGAATTGGACACCGATTTTAAGTGGGGAGAAGCTGAGCAAAATGCTCTTGAAGACCTCAAGGAAGCTTTAGCTAGTGAGCCTGTATTAAGCTGCCCTGATTTTAGTCAGCCCTTTGAGCTAATGACGGACGCCAGTGGAATTGGACTGGGTGCCGTATTGACACAGAAAATTGATGGAAAAGAGCGTGTCATTGGATATTTTTCAAAAACGTTGACTAAATGTGAACGTAATTACCATGTTACGGAACTAGAGTGTTTGGCGATTATCAAGGCTATCAAACATTTCAGGCCTTATCTGGAGTTTAACAAGTTCACCGTGATCACCGATCACAGCGCCCTACAATACCTTCAAAAACTGGAAAACCCCAAAGGCAGACTTGCAAGATGGATAGTGTACTTAAGCCAGTATGACTATGAGATAAAGCATCGTAAGGGAAAATACATGTCTGTACCTGACGCCCTTAGTCGTTTGCCTTATAATTTGGAAGGAGGAGACGATCAGTCTAAAGCGAGTTTAGTACGAGCTTTAGTGGACTCAGTCGTATTACCCAAATTAAATTTCACGAATTTAAATGACAATTGGTATGTAGGTTTAAGGGATAAAATTATCGCCAGACCGGACGCTTATCCGGCTTTTTTCGTTAAAAACTCGAAAATCTACAAGATTCGACAAGATACAACGACGAACGATATAGAAAAGAAATTAGTGATACCACGAGATTTTCGAAGCATCATTATGGAGCATTGTCACACTAAACCATATGCTCCGCATTTGGGCCTATTTAAGACGTTAAAACGGATTCAACAAAACTTTTATTGGCCAAATATGGACATCGATATCAAGGATTTCGTGTATTCTTGTGAAACTTGTCAACAATACAAAGCAAGAAATACCAAGATGCCCGGAACCAAAGATCCGACAGTGGTGCAGATGAAACCAGCCACCGCCTGGAGCCTGGACTATATTGGACCTCTCCCAATGTCGAGAAAACGTTCAAGATATATCCTCGTCCTGGTAGATATGGCTACGCGATGGATTATCACCTCGCCTGCAAAAGCAGCCACCGGTCAGCACGCGGTGAAAGTGCTAAACGAATTGATCACTCAGCACGGCAACCCAAAAATTATTCTAGCTGACAACGGTAAGCCGTTCGTCTCTAATGCATTAAAAGATTTTTGCGAAGAGCAAAATATCATTTTGCATCAAACACCGCTGTATAGCCCGAAAACTAACATGACTGAAAGGCACATAAGGACATTGAAGACATCCTTAGCGATTTTCGCCAAGAACGATCATCGAAGCTGGGATGAAAACCTGGGATACATAACTTTCGGTATCAACACTTCAGTCAGTGAGATAACGAAGTTTACGCCCGCGAGACTCATGTACGGTCGAGAGTTAAATTCTCCATTTAGTCTCTTTTCTGAGATGGAAGATTTTAACATGTCAGAATTCGATCCGGAAGAATACGCGGATTCTCTGGATTATTCGCTTGCAAAAATTTATAAAAAGGTTTTGGATGCCAGCGAGCAAGCTAAGCGACAGCAAGCTCACCATTATAATTTAAGACGACGCGAACTTTTCTTTAAAGTGGATGATTTAGTGTGGAAAAAAGATTTTCCTAAAAGTAACAAGGCGTTATACATCGCGGCTAAATTAATGCCTAAATATGTTGGACCTTATAAAGTTACAAAAGTTTTAGCTCCGAATCAATATGAACTCAGTACGATGACGGGAAAATCTGTCGGGAGATGGGACATTGAACATTTGAAACCGTTTCGTTAATTTTGTCGGTTTATCGAGCACGCCTGATCGAGGCGTACTTCGCTCTTAACGAGGGGGTAATTGTAACACCGTAACGGTTGTCAATTTTTTTTCTGATGAAAATTAATATTTTTTTATTGAAAAGGATTATTTTTTGAGGATTTGTATGATCTGATCGTGTGATTTTTTTTATTTTTTTGTGACAATTATTAATCACTAAATTTCTTTTTCAAATATCGATTTAACGAATTTTAAAATTATTCTCGCGCGTAAACAGAAAAAAAAAAAAAAAGTTTTAAAAGCGACGCCTGCGTAGTTGTCTGTAAAAGGAAAGTAAGCGCTTTATCGCGCAGGCCCTGTTTCCGACTCGTCCATTTTGATTAATGTTTCGTTAAAGGATGGATGCCTTTTTTTTTCATCTCGAGTTAAACTGCAAATTTTTTTGGAATTAACCTCGCATAAATTAAATTAGAAACGAGTAAGTTTTTTTTACTGTTTGTGAAATTTTAGTGATTGATTATTGCATACGCATTTCGTTGTTTTCTTTTTATTTTTTTTGTCGTCCTGTCGAACAGGCAGCGACACGATGTTGCAAGGTTATTTTAAATCGTAATATCTTTTTCTTAATATGTTCGCCTTAACGATATAAAAAAGGGATAAATTTATTTGAATTTTGTTAGTAAGAAACGGATTGAAAATGATTTTCTTTCGAAATTTTACGATTAAAATCAAATGATAATTTTTTTTTGCTAAGCCACGTGCTCGAAAGACGATTTCAATTCGTTACTTTAAGGTTATTTTTTTTTATTTTTTTACTGATTTTATGGTATTATTTTTAGGGTTTTTTTTTTATGGTTATAATTTGGACGTTTCCGCAACACGTTTATGCTTTTTGGATTTTTCCTGGTTGCACCACGTGGCCCGTGTACCCTTTTTTTTTGGTTGTCTGTCCCTTTTGGATGTTCGCTTTGGATTATGGACCGTTTCGCGATGCTGCACAGGATAATTACCCGGCTCCGATGAATTAAGATTTTAATTATTATAATGATGTGGTAAATTAAAATTAAGATGGGGCCGTAGGGTGAGTCATTTTTTTTTGCTAGTGAGTGCGGAAATGGCCTGATTTTTTATTTGAACATGTGAATTTTTTTTATTTTTTTCTGGTTTGGCAAGGTAATCTTGGGGTTGCGATTTTCTTTCCGGCGAATTAATTTTGATCACTGATACAAGTGATCACGTGTTTGTTTATTTTTACATTCAGGGTGATGATAGTTAATCGATGAATGTTGAATGCGAACAGTTATTAGTGATTTAAAAATTGAGAGCTTTTTTTTTGTTCGTACGATGCACGAAATGTTAGCATAGGACGAATAAAGCAAGAGAGAACATGTTTAGGTTAACTGCAAGTTGCTTTGCCAATCCATTTCAATTTTTTTTATTATTATATTTCTTTTTTTTAATTTGTGAGAATACGATAAATAAAATTTTCTTTTGTTTTGGATAATTGATTTTAAACAATTAGTTTGCTTAGTTAAATTAAATGAATACTGTTGGACTTGATAAACGTTTATTCATTTTAAACAATTAAGTACTTTTTTTTCTGCTATCCGAGCCCTACTTATTAAGAATAGCCTATGTTATTGATAGATATTAACGACTGTTCTTTCTTCTTTTTTTTTACTGTTGCTCGCAGTTGAGTAGGAAGAAGCTCACACCCACCAATTTTACTCCTTAAAATTTGACAACAATAAGGTTTATTTTTCTTGGACATTTATACAAGGAAAAAAGGAAGGAAAAAAAAAAAGAGCAAACATCATCATATCTCAGTTCAAAAAAAATTGATTTGAAGAGCTTAGCATTTTCCTTATGAAAATCCGTGATAAAGATTTAGACTTTCTAAGTTGTGTAATACGATTTAGTGAAAGTAACCGTGGGATTTAAAAGTTAAAAGTTCTTCGTAGTTAAGAAAATAAAATTTGCATTCTTACCATAATATATTTTCCGAAATGTTTTCAGAAGTTTTACAATTTACTGAGATGCATATTAAAAAAAAAAAGAGAAAGAAAAAAAAAAAAAAAAAAAAAAAAAAAAAAAAAAACGAGAAAAAAAACTGGTGTTAGTTTTGAAAAATTAGTTTATTTTTTTTGGTAAAACCGAAGTAAAGAAAAATAAGGGGTGAATATAATTATAAGGGTTAAGGACTGTACATTAGAAAACTATAGGTTGCAAACAAGTAGCGTTCATCACGGTGGGGAGTTTTTCTTTTCATTTTTTTTCCCTCCTTTCCTCTAAGATAAACATCGCTTAAACGATGCACAACATGACAGGGTTTAATTAAACACAGAGCAGGGTATTTAGTTCTAAACGTAAAGAAAATCGAATCAGGGATAACAGCTCACCTATTTATTCTAAATTTCACTTTTCTGATCTCCCCCCCCCCCCCCCACCCTTCTTCCTCCTCCCTAGAAATCTTCAATGCTAATAATATTTTCTACGCCACATGATTACTTTCTTAATGGGGGAAATCTCAAATGAACTCAGTTAAATTTAACAACCGGTTAACCAATATTCAAAGGAAAATGTTTTAAATCCCGTTAATGGGATATTAAAAACAGGAGTTAACAATTATGATTCTTTAACTAACGATCTTATATCGACTCGTGCTACCTGTGTTTACTGTGAAAGGGTAATTACGAGTTCTGAACAAAATAACACGGCGGAAATAAAGCGTAATTACGATCGGAGTATAAAACGTTAAGAAAACTGAATAACAAGTTACTCGATATTCCTTTGAAAAGTTTATTATTTACTTAATCTGAGTCTCTCTGGTCGAGTGGTATTACTCCGGTGAACTTTTACCCTCGAAGGAATTATGATTTACGCTCAAGTCCATTAAATCCAGTTGCAGATGCAATGTAATGCTTACTAAAAAGGATTTATGAGACGACTTTGTGATCAGCTGAAGGATTTGTGAATATCCGTATACTATATTCGCTTATTATAATATCCCTTAATACGATATTTCGAGTAGCATGCCCAAAGCATTTGGAGTAGATTTTATATTCCCTTATCAAATCTTATCTTATTATATCAGCAGATCTAAAGCCCTAATTTTAAACTATTTAAAAAATAATCCCGATTGGCATTATTGAGGTAAAAACCCAGATAGCATTTTCAATCCATATTAGACATCCTGAGGATTGTCCATTAGATATCCACAGGATATCCATAGGATGTCCAAGGGACGCTTTTTGGACCAGTGCGGACATAGGTAAATCCAATGGACGTTCAATAAATATCCTCATGGTGCCCTGAGGACACCCTCGGGACTGGATAGACTTTCCCTATCAGAACAAATTAGCATTAGCTATCTAAATTACAGCTAAATTTTTAGCTGTAAAATTAAACTTCTATTAGATGTCTAATAAACAGGTAACCTTAGGTCTAATTTTTGTCAAAATCAAGAAACCATTAGATGTTTTTCAGCTTTGAATGTATAAATTTTTTTCTGAAGTGTCAAAAGAACTAACTCAGGTCTAATTTTTAAAAAATCAAGACGTCCGTTAAATAATGATAAAAGTACCACCTTTAGATCATAAATTGAACGCGTCGTATTTTTTCTTTCATTCTTTTGGCCATTTCGGATCACTTGTACCCATCATCAGAGAGCAGTAAAGATAAGCAATTAAATTCTGTAATCCATAATTCCATCATTTTTTTTATCTTTGCTCCTCTCTGATAATGGATACAAGTGATCCGAAATGACCATAAGAATGAAATAAAATTCATAATAATTTCATTATTATTAAAAAAGTTCATAGGTCCCCACCATCCTTGCCCATTAAATATTTAGAAGTGAAACCTAGACGTCTATCAGCTTTCTAGATATAGACTTCTAATAGAAGTGAAAACTAGACGTCTATTAGCTTTCTATTATAGCTGTAACATTTTGCTTAATAGCTAAATGTAATTTAGACATGATATAGCTCAAATATGGAAGGCTAGTAGCTCTAGCAGTCCGAAATTTAGAAGGCTTTTAGACGTCTAATAGCAGGATTTTTCTTTTAGGGTGCTGACTGGGAATACAAAATTTGGGGATAACGATAAAAACATTTGTGTCAGATTCGATATTTTCTGTAATTTCCTTTAAGAATATGGTATTTTTGGTCAATAAAGCTTTTTAATTGAAATTTGCATTTAATGTTGTTTATATTTAACTCAACTTATTGAACTTTTGTTTAGTACGCCATTGTGTTTTTGGTACAATGAAGCTAAGGTCAATGAAAAGTGAACTTTAAGAAGCTTACTGACCATTGTAAAATAGATTGCCTTCCGGTTTTTACATTTCTGTACTTGAAAGGTAAACAAGCCCAACTCTTATTGATTGGCTTATTGAGTTGGGCTTGTTTACCTTTCAAGTACAGATTTCCTTTCCGGTCTTTTCTCGATAAAAAATATTTAGATCATTTGTAAAAATGATGATTTTTTGAAAAATCCTTTTTACTTTCCGGAAAATATACAGAAAATTATCATAAAATTATCCTTACTATCAAACAAACCCATTTTAAGCAACTCAAAAAAAAAAAAAAAAAAAAAAAAAAAAAAAAAAAAAAAAAAAAAAATGAAAAAAAATTATAGGTCATTTGATTTCATAATTCCTAATTATGCCTAACAAGGTAAATGGCTGAAATTTTTAAATCATGAAAAACATCATTATGTAGTAATTTTTAAAAACATTACGACTGTATTATTTACTACATTTGTAACTGAGTACAGAATCATTATTCTCTCTTTTAAAATTATGCGGGGGAATTGTCTCATCAGAGGAAAAAAAAAAAAAAAAAAGGAAAACTTCAAGGAATTTTTTAGGGGAGTCTGAAACCTTTCTACCCAGTATTCTTTTTTTAAAATATATCTTTTCTTTCATTTTTTACACCCCTCTCTGTGTCAGCATATTTCTGTAAATTTCATAATTAATTTTTATTTTATTCCCTTGCTCTTTTTCCCTTTAATTTCAACGCTAAATGTAAAAACGATCCAAATCCAATTCAACCGGTCACTCTACCATTTCCAGTTTTGAAAAATCCGGCATTCATAGTAAGAAAAAACTTTTTTAAAAAAAGTAAATTTTTGTTCAGAAAAAAAAAAAAAAAAAAAAAACATTTTACCCAGATGAAGAAAAATATATTTCAGGAAGTAATTTGAATAAAATACCGTGTACAATTTATAAGATGGAAAAAAAAGTTTTTTTTACTCCACTAAGTTACTTGTTAATGAGGAAAAAAAGGCTGGATAATTATTAAAAGAAGAAAGTTATTTCCTCGGAAAATATTTTAACTCTTTTTCTTTTTTCTTCGGTGCTTCGTATTCCGTTGTAATCCTCACTCTCTTGGTCATGGTTTTAATTGTTTGATCCTGCCCAGAAAATTAAATATTATTATTCGTCAAATAAATTATAACCTCTTTAAGATTTTGTCTGGAAAAATATTTATGCCTGGGCTTTTTAAAGCTAAAGTATTCCCGTAAATACTCCTAATCGTTTAAGTGTTTTATTTAATTTCTTTTTGTTTTTTGTTTTCTTCGTTTCTTTTTTATCTTTTTTTCTTCTTATTTTAAAAAGAATAATAAGCTTTTAATTTAAATCGATTAAATAGTAACGACCCAATAAACGAATACAAATATATGAATGCTTTTAGGTTTCTACTTTCATGCGTTTAATATAAAAAGTAGCTGTTGCGCACCGCCAACGAGTAACCTTTGCTTTTATAAGGTTTTCACCTTTTTCAAAAAGTCAAAGGGAATAAAAAATGTGTGAAAAGGAAGACATGTGACTTTATAAAGCCAGACAGTCTGGAAAAGAAGAAAAAAAAAAAAAAGGTGAAATTATATAAAAGAGTTATTCAGATTCGGCGTGAACGGAATACGTTCAAACGAATTAAAAGTTTTGGTTTAACATTTCTCATTTTTAATTATTCCAATGACGCCTTTTCTTGAAATTTTTTTCCCTCTTTTTTTTATTTTTATAAAAGAAAAGTCGGGAGTACCCGTTTAATAGTATTTGCTTTATTTTAGCATCCAAGTATCGATAAATTTTGGTTTTTGAAGCCTTAAAAATTAAGGAATAATTGAGTCCTCCGCTACTTTTCCTTCTCTTTACATTAAAGATTGTACCCTATTCTATTATCTTACCCTGAAGCAAAGAGTAGTGGCACCTCAGGAAGTGGTCTGCTTCGACCGATCTTTCCAGACCTCTCTATCCTCTGCCAAATGGACAACTTCAGGGCGGAAGAAACTCCCATAAGAAAACTTAATCTACTAATCTGTTAAAATCCCGGTCATGCTTTCGAATTATTATTTTCTAACTACTATGTCTATCAACATATTTCTGCCGAAATCGCCGAAATGACTTAAGTCACGATGATTAGGCTGGCCAAAATTTTCTCTTCCAAGTTTCTTTTTATTATTGAGGATTGAGCTCTAGGTGTGCTTCGTAAAAATGAAAATGGTCTTGCGATTTCGGCAGAAATATGTTGATAGACATAGTAGTTAGAAAATAATAATTCGAAAGCATGACCGGGATTTTAACAGATTAGTAGATTAAGTTTTCTTATGGGAGTTTCTTCCGCCCTGAAGTTGTCCATTTGGCAGAGGATAGAGAGGTCTGGAAAGATCGGTCGAAGCAGACCACTTCCTGAGGTGCCAATTGGCACAACATAACACGTAACATAAATCAGTTGGATGAAATTGATTTGCCATTCTCCTAAACAGATGCATAGATATCTCAAAAATATAATTTTTTCGCAGTTTTACAAATCTCTTTATCATTTGTAACGACTGCTACTTAAAAAAAAAAAAAAGTAAAATACAAACAAAATTCTGCGTTCACTTGAGTTTGGTGCAGCTGCTCCATAAGAGGGGAGTAACGATTAAAATCGATTTTTTTTTTCAGGGGAGAAAATTACAATGACAATTTACGATTATTAAAACCGAACTGTAAGTTTTTAAAATCGACTTCAGGGCAACTTTCTCAGATTTCAATTATTGGACATCAGTTTAGTCTAAAAAAAGAAAGAGGGAAAAAAGAAGTAAATGAAAATTCGTATTAGAATCATTTTGTAAGGGAGAGATTTCATGGACGAATGGAGTAATTCATTGCTTACAAACAGGGCTTAATTTTTCTTAATAGCAAAAATCTAAAAAAAGAATTTTAATAAATTCCAATTGTACAAGTTTTTCGAAAATGGATGATGACGTGTAGTACCACCACAGACTTAAAATAGTTGAAAGCATTTGGTTACTCCGAGCAATAAATATTCAGCCACAAATTTAACAAAAGCTCAAAAAAGATGTATCGATTTATATCAGCTACAGTCTTATTATTACGTCACATTACCCCGTTTTTGGTAAATAACAAATCAAAAGATTACCATGTCTTTTTTTCAATCGACGACGGTTAAACATTAAGCCTAAAAAAACCATGGGAACTCACACAAATCTCGGGCTAAAACTGAAAAAATTGCAATCGGCTCAGGCAGGAAAAATTGGGTCTGATCTTCGGACTAATACTGAGTCGTCAAATTCTCGTAAACCTCAAAAAGGAAAAAAAAAAGTTTTTCTAACTCTACACCTTGAGAATTCGATTTCCCCATTACATACTAGCAGATGGGAGACTAGTGTATCCCAGCAGTGACCTTCACTTATTATTATGGCAGTCGTATCATCATCGGTAACCTTCAAGATTCCTCTGGGAATAAGTTCCCTTAACTTTTCAACCCGCGACATTTTAACTTTTCTTCCAATCTTGGAGCTTTGTAATTCGTTTTGTCATTTACCGACCCTTTTTCTTTAGAAATAAGTTTCCTCCGTTTTATGACAGGATTTCTTAATACAACTTCCTGCTTTATACGATCTTTTTCTTTTGTGCGGAAGAAAAGAAGGGGAAAAATCAAAGACGATAATAATTACAACAGAGACAGCATAAAAAATATATATATTCCTGCCGTAAAATTATTATCTGAAATGCATGGGATGCAGTTTTCTTCTGTTCTATTCTATTCTATTCTTTCCTCTTCTTTGATTTTTATAACGCTAATCTTTTTTATTTGGTTGCGTTCCAATTTCACGGGCTTGTAAAAATTTCAAAAACCGGAAAAACTTTGCGAGCAAGATACAAAATCGAGTCGAGAAATTTTTGCGCTGTGGAAAAAAGTGCTCAGTCTTCCAGCAACAATTTGTAAAATTATGTCAAAGGAACAGACAGAGAAGTTTATATTTCTCGCATCCGTTTAGGAAACTCCAGTAAAAGATGACATTTTAAAGGAAATTATGTTACATTTCTCATTTGGATAACTTTCTTTTTCCAAAATGATAGATTGAAATTTGTCATGACGTTTTATGCCATTTTAACTTAATGTTTTGTAATATAAAGAGCCCGATTCAACAGGAAGAATAAGATCAATTTTAAAGGGAAAAAAAATTAAATTAGTGAAACTAACATCAAGTCAGGGGATATTTCGACCAGAGTCATGTGGTTCTGCATTCGCCTGACAACCCGATCCCCCTACCCCTTAACTCCCCATTTTGCACCTTTACATACTGAAGGAAAAACAATAGTTCGCGGAAACCATTGTTCAATTAAGGCTGTCTTACAGTCTGCACGTTGTCCACATTACAACGATTGTAATTTATTGCCGACGCTATACGGGTTTTAGATTGTTGCTGTCGCCTCTCTTAACGACCGGTATTAGCTTAGCTGAATACAAAGATTCCGAATCCTTCAATAAAAATTCTAATGCCATACCTTGTTTATTTTGCAGACAGATGAAGAAATAAGCCTATGGACAGGGCTTATTTCTTAACCGAATCGTAAGCGAATTAATTAACAGATTAAAAGTTCAAAAACTGATATGTGATCTTTGTTTTTATAGTTCTTTTTGAATTATCACTTTTTTATACGCTATAAAACAGACACAAAAATTCCCCGGCTGTGGTTTCGTGGGAGAAACTAACCTAACTTAATTAAACGCATCAGGACAGGGATGTAATATACGCTCTTTTAAAGCAAAAGGAAGAGGTAATTAAATCGAAAACGCCGATCCCGAAATAAATTTTTTGATTTTTTAATTTACTCCATATTTAACAAAAAGCCGAAAAGGAGCAAAGCCTTTAACTGAAAATTTATTGTCTTTGAAATATCAAGACTTGAAAATTTAAAGGTTTTCCTATTTTTCGTAAAAAGATGAAGTAAACTGAAAAATCAAAAAATTTATTTTGGGATCAGCGTTTTCGATTTAATTACCTCTTCTTTCGTTTTGACGACAAAAAAAAGCTAAAATGTTACACAGACAAATGAAAAATTACTGTAACTGGCAGGTTGCACTTCTGAGTTTTTATCGCGGAATGCCGCATGAAATTGATATCATATACCGACATCAAAAATATTGTAGTTACTGTACAAAATTCAGCTTATAATTAAATCTTCATTAGGAAAGGGAAAACAGTAAATAAAATAAAAGGAAGAAAAAACCGGGAAAATTGAACTCTCAGCCTCAGACATAAAGAGCATGTAAGGTTCCAAACTAACTCAATTAAAATTAGACTGAAAGTTTAGACCCTCTCCACCCCCTGAAGCGGCAATTTTACTTAATTCCTAATTCACGGTAGGTCAGCGTTTTCCAAAACAACGCCATTATCTTTTACTGCAGATGTTTCCCTAAACATTTCATCGACCATATTAAACTTCGTCCCTTTCACTCGAACCAAACACCAACACCAACAAACAGGTACATTATCATTTATTATTTCCTAGGAGAATGTTATACACTCTAAATTCGTTTACGATAAAGGTGGAGCAAGGTAAAAAAAAAAAATATAAAAAATGAAGAACAGGGAAAACACGAGTATATATATGCAGATGAATAGATGGATTTTCAGTGTATTGAAAACCAGCTTTACCATACTTGCGATCCGTCTTAGTTCACGTCAAAAATACATGCTCTTCCGTTTTAATTCAGTGTGCTGATTTTGAATAACGTTCCACATACAAGATTTTTAGACGGCAGACAGACGTTGTCTCGTTCTCTATAATTCATCTCCGTTATTATAAGTCTGATTCATCAAAGGGATATCGTAAATCGATCTCGCTTCTGTCATAAAACAGACGTCATAAACATGGATGGTCATAAATCGGACCCGAGGATCGTAAACCCAATCGGACGTTTCGTCTTAATTTCTTACTTCAAAGTTTCCATTTCAATAGAGGAAAGTTATTTTCTTTTGCATTTTGGAGCCATATCGTGAAAGGAATCGCCTTTTAGAAAGGAAAAAAAAAAATGAAAACAATAGGGGTGACGTGATATATGACTGTAAAATGAAGTGTCGCGGGGCTGCTGCATAATTTAATCGTTAAAACTCATGTATTACACGTTCCCTAAGAAAGTATATTGTCTTCATACAGGAGAGGAGTGTTGCTAATAAATAACAGACACTGGTACCGGGTTAAAATAACGATAAAGACCGAATTTTGAAAAGGCTTCGCCATTGTTACTTCGGGAAACTGAGAGCTTAATAGCATGTGGAGTTATAAAATATCTTGGCAACGATCAAATTTTTCGATTCCTTTTATTTTTTGTTTTTCGTTCGGGTGAATGAGAGAAGGGTAAAAAAATTTAGTCAGGCTTGAATGCATTCATGCATATTGTCTATAAAATTGGAAGAATATAAAAAAAAATCAAGCAAAAACCGATATGGTTTGGTTCATTGGAAAAATGTCGGGTAAGGAGGGGAAAGAAAAAAAAAATCAAAACGAGGAAAAATATATACATACAAACCTCCTTGCTATTTTATATTCCGATATCACGTACTCACATGAAACCGGGAAATTTATCCTTCACCTTTTGACTGTTTATCAAGATATCCCTTTACGCATCAGACTCAGCACAGACTCTCTTCTCTATTTATAATGTCCCGTACTCCCAAGCATGCATGTCACAATCATTACGATTTGTTTACACTTCCCCGCAATTTAAGAGGAAATCTCTATAGGAAAGCTTAAAACCTCTGTTTATTATTACTCTAAAAACAAACACTTACCTCTGTCTTCCCTTTTGAAACGCAATTTGCAACATTGCTTGGTTCCAGGCTGAGAGAATCTCTCTGAAAAAATAAAAGAAAAACCATTCATTACAAAAACCATCGAAGAGAATCAAACCATTAAAAACCAGATAAAAAAGTAAAAGCTGGATTTTCTAAAAAAAATAATGGCTGCTTGTAGAGTCTCGGAAAAATTATTAACCATTAGTTCGTGAAGTTTTAGTTTCATTTGGATGGTAAATCTGTAGATCGCGCACTATCAAACCAGAGTCCCGGCGGATGACGGGAGTGACAAAGAGCTCGCATGGGAGGCTGACAACTTATGTGGACTTGTCAGCTTGACAAAATGCATCCCTGAACGATGCTGACTCGGATTAGCCAGTTTCCCTTCTTTAATATACAGTTTTGTTTGGAGATTTATTTTCGTTTTACACATCAACATTTCGAAAAAAAGTATATTTCGTTACACAAAAAACAAAATTATTTAAAATAAATAAATTTAGCCTCCGTTTTGATAAATCAACGATTTCGATTTAGCAGATTTTATATTTTGGTTTTTTTAAATTTTTGCAAAATTTTATCAGTCTAAAATAATTTTTGTTTTTGAAGCATCAAAGATAAAATAAAGAGAGATAAAAAAATCGCATAAGTTATGTGGGCTGAAGAAGGCATAATCCATGACAACAAAGAATAGAAAATCAGGATGTGGAATAAAAGAAACCGGTAATGTTTCAAGATAATCTGGGAGCAGTACAATTTCTCCAAGATTTATGGGCTACATGCGAATGACGCGATATCTCAGCTCTTGCAATTCTGGATGACTTCGCTTCAGAAAAAGTAAAGGCAATTAGTATAAAATTATGACTTAGAAATTCATACCACAGATGTTTTTCCCACTCGAAAAGTCTCAAAGAAAAAAAAAAAAAAAAAAAAAAAAAAAAAAGATTTGGTTTTTTAATTTTAGCATAAAAAGAGCTAAGCGTGTAATTTCATCATCATTATTCTCCCTCAATACGAAAACTTTTCTGAATCAACAAAAAAAAACCCAAAAGCAGTTCATCAACAGGAAAAAAGGGATGGAGCGAAGTCGAAAATAGAAGAATCGAAGACGGGGGGATAACACTTTCTATTCACGTGGTTAGATGAAGTGAAAAATAAAACTCCCTTTTTTAACCTCCTCCTCTAAACCCCCCAACCTCATCCCATTTTGAAAACCGCACCGAAAATAAAGAGTCGGCCATGTTTTTATGGAGAGTTTTTCTGTGTCACAGATCAAATTTCTTAAACATTCTCCAAAGATTTATTGGGGAAAACTTTTACCGCAGAAGTTTTTGTAAGAAAATTATTTTCCCAACTCGTTGATCCATTACAGGCGAACTTCTGAAACAAAAGTCGAAACTCATTTCACTGCATCTTACCAGCTGAATTGTCTTTTTTAAAATGAATTTCCATTTACCATCCCGGAAATGTCTAAATTTGTTTTTCATGCTGTAATTTTATTACTGGGGGACGCAATATTTCATATTGTGACTCGAGAAGGGCATAACCGTCTGACCTTAGCAATATGCAGAGCTGATTTTATTGTCTCTAAAACATTTTACGTTTCAGAGGGGGAAAAAACTGGTTGAGGGTTGAGAGTTGAGGAAACCGAAATTCGGATTGAAGAGTAAGCGAATAACAAAATTTACGAATATTTGCTGACCTGTTGAGCGCTATAATTGTTTAAAACACACACAAAAAAAAAAGAAAAAAAAACTCAGGCGGAAATAAAATTTAAAAGTTAAATAAAAATAAAATAAAATAAACGATTCACAAGGATTTTCAGAAGAATTTAGCGAAATACTTGTCACTTGCTGTTGATGAATGTTGGAAGAAAGAACACTTTTTTTTCTTTGTAAGCGAGGAAAATCCTGTAAAAATAGGGGATTATAAGGACATAAAACATCAAGTGTCACAAGCATTAAAGAATCAGCAACAAAATAACAATTGTAAATTGTATAATTTTACTTTGTTTTATTGTTTATGATGTTACTGCACGTTATGACACAAGCTTAATATAAGAGGTCAATGAAAGCACTTCTCTCTGATATGCGAAATAAAATAAAAAATAAAACGAAAACAAATGTAAATAACGCAATTAATTCGAGGGTTATTAAGTAAAAGAATCCATATTCGTTTTTAACAGAACCAGGTGTAAAGTTTTTTTTTAACCCCATAAAAAGTTCGCAAAAAAAAAAAAAAAAAAAGTTGTAGCAAAGGCATTTTGCCAATGAAATACATTCTGAGCTTAAACACAAAGAGTTCAACGTAAGAAAGAAGCGTAGGTGAACATAGCGCGTTAACTTTCTGATTTATTACTAATTTTTTTTTCTTCCAAATAATTAATTTTAAAGCCGTGAAAATTTACAGACTACAGGTACATAATGCACGACAAAGTATACTAATTAAACCGAAAGAAGCTTGACTTGCACTGATTCATTTTCATAATCGTTGTTTTTTATTGCGTGCCGTACAGTAAAGAATTATTTTCCTGTGGTCCTTTAAAGATGAGCAGCAGCAAGGGAAAATCCATTCATCTTATTTTCTTTTAATACTTCCCCTTCTCTCTCTCTCTCTTTTTTTTTTTTTTTCTTTCTTTTTTTTCCGAAAATCCTTTCTCTCTCTCCGGAGAAATCAGTCTGAAACATTTGAATCGCAGGATTTGATTATCCTTGTTGACCTCTACTTTGTTTGCATTCTAAAACTTGACTCAGCCTTATGGGAAATCACCTACTGATGATCTTAGTTTATATTATTAATATAACTCCTTTTGTCTCCTAATATAAAATTGCAACCGTTTTTTTTTTTTTTTTTTTTTTTTTTTTTTTTTTGTTTTCATTTTCCTTCGAACATTTTGTCTGGTATTAATAGGCAATATCGGCTTGATAAGCGTCTGCTCTAATGGGGATAACGATAGCGCATGTTGCTTGCTTTCAACGATTATCATTAGCTCCGGACTTCAGTAAATTCCCTGGAGGGCTTCCCCTCGAATCGCTGTTAGTATTATTTCTAAGCCTTTACTTCTGACAGATAGAACTTTGGGAAATCACTGTGTTCTGGGGTGCAAGATAACACAGAAATTGCATCAAACTACATCATTATTACCGATACATCTAAAGTGGAATTTGTTCCCCGTTAACATAATCCGTTTCAAAGTCTCACGTGCTTACTAGGTGGAAAGTCCGTAATTTCCCACCTTGAGGGCGTCCTCTCTTTTTAACCAAGAGATTTTCGTTTGGGTAGAGTCCGCATAACGCATAAGTTAAAGATTTACCCGGCATGGTTTCCCAATTAATATCACAGTTTGCAGAGACTAAAGGGAAAGACACTTTTCTCAACTCAAGTACTACTCGAGGGTTTACTACATCAAATATTTGCCCTTGATGGATTTATACGCCCTTCAAGGTCAATGTTTGCCTTTAATTCGACTCCCTCAATCAATGCTTATTCTCTACAGTTTTGATGCAAGGAATGAAATTCGATATTTAATATTTCCGTCCTAGAGTTGGAACGTACACTCTTTCGGAATGCCTAGAACTTTTTTTTCTATTTTTTTCAAAAGAATTGGGAGAACGTTTACCGTAAGTGTTTTTTTTTTTACCCATTAAAAATTTAAAATCGGATTCATTCGCTTTGCTCTTAAAAGTTTATTCTCAATTTAAAAGCTTGGTAAATTCTATTCGCTTGAAAAAATTCTTTACCCTGTTCGGTTCAATGCTGGTTAGAAATAAAAAGCTTATGCAATGGTTTCCTTTTGTCTCAAAAAATGTTTTAAAAGGAAAAAAAAATTCGAAATTTTTAAATTAAACAAATGATGTTGAAAAGCGATCTCCAATTAAATAACGATTAACTTACATGAAAGGTTATAAATTGTGATGAAATTAAAAAACTTTTCCCGCTTTTATTTACACGGTTTTTTTAAAGTGCATGTTTTACATAGCGATTTGGTAGCATTCTCCGTCTCTTTTCCTCCTCATTCTTTTAATATAACCAGAGCCATATTTCGTGCGGAGCACGATTTCTCTACCTTAAAAAAATTTTCTGAAAAAAAAAGTACCTCTTACGCGGCCATTTAAAGAATCTCAATGGAACTTTTCGAGTTAATACGAACGTCAATCATTTTCGCACCCTTTTTCTTTTTTTCTCTTTTTTTCCTTCTGTTTTTTTTTTTTCTTTTTGGTCGAGAAAAAAACATCTTTTTCCCTTAACGGCAAATAATGGGACTTTTAACTGCCACGCTACAGTTAAAAGAAAACGGCGTAACTTCAAATTTAGAAGGCGGATTTCAATTTTTTTTTTCGCCGCCAACATTCATTTTCTAGTTTTCCTCGGTTATTAAGAAAAACATATGAAGTGTCGGTTTACAGAAATTTACAATAAGAGATGTATTTAATTCTCTTCTTTTTAAATTTTCGGAAATAGAAAATGAAATAAAATAGACAAAATCGCGAGTGCTCCTCCCTCTTTAAGAAATTTTAAAAATTTGCAGTTGGTCTAACACGAACATTCCTGTCAGTGAATTTGGTTTTAGGCTTATTCTTAGACGTTTGCTTCGATCGGAGTGAAAAAAGTTCTGAATACTTCCCTTGAGGTCTGGAAACCCAAAACTGAATCACTAAAATTTGAAAAGTTAGTAACTTTAACTGAGGCAACTTTTTTAAAATCTTAATTCCACCTTCAAAGCGAATTCGAATCAAACCACTTTTGAAAACAAGATTGCTATAACCAGGATTCCTTAAGATTACCGCCGTTTTTATTCAACATATCATCACATGGTGCAACACCGCAGGCTGCACTGCAGTCATTACTTTCTGAAAGCAACCGGACAGCATTTCTCCAAGAGCATTGATTGCAATGATTAATGACATTCCGCAAATTGCAAAATCGTTTACTGACTCTATACAAAGTCTACCCGTATCGCTTTGAAAATCACCGAGAAACAGATTTGTCATTTTCTCAGATCACGATTTTTCAACATGTCTCTCCAGGAAGTATGAAACGAAAATAACAATCACATCAATCGATGTTAAGCAATTAAGAGCGGAATACCGATCGATTCAGAAAATCTGCTGCATCACTTAACTCCATGTTAAAGTACCTAAATGAAATTGCTTCGACGGAAAAAAAGGTTTTTCAATATTACACTTTTTAGTAGTACCATCTGAATATATTTGTAGACTGAAAACTTTTACCATTACCTTTATTGCATGCATCAGTAGATAGATTTTCGAAATAACGAAAAACGTCGTCTTTTCATACAGACGATCGTCTGGACCTCCTTTCTCCATATAATGCACCGTATCATTTTTATTTCCTACGTCTTGATCTTATTCCCTCGAAAATATAGCTTACAAGCAAAGTAAATAAACGAAATAAATGATATGGTGTGAGGTAATAATTATAAAGGGTTGACTGAGGGATAGTGCTTTACATTGTTATATAATTTTCGTTCGGTTTCTTTAGTGAGTTAAAGACATTAAAAGGGTTTTCAGGCGGGGAAAGATAGCGTGCGTGGCTTTCCATTCCCCTGGTGAAATGTCATCTTTTATGGTACGTGACCTTGATGTTTATATATTTTCCAGCTCCTTTTTTTTTTTTTTTTTTTTTTTACGATTCCGGGCAGTATTATCGATGATCAATATGTCATTTGCTAAAAGAAGTGCTTTTTGAAATTCTTTTACTTTATCCTCCGAAACACGCTATCGTATTTCGGTTTTATATGCACTTTCGGTCGTTGGAATTTTTTTTTTAAAGGAAGAAAACAAAAAATTTCCGACGGAGATACGAGAGTTCATGCGGAGAGGTCCACGGGCATGACACGTGCGCAACGGCCGAGACTCACGGTGAACGGTTCCTCACCGAACGTGACTACTTTATTTCCTAGTCAGCATTTATGCTAATGGAGTTTATATTTATTATATTTCACTTGGGTTTTTGTTACCGCGATTCGTAATTTAATTGCCTCCTCGACAAAAGTGGTGCTGGGGAGGATCCCCCCTTTCGGAATGTATGTGTTTCCAGCGAAAGTTCGGCTGCGGTTTTTTTTCCCTTCTAGGTCTTCAGTTAAGTTAATAAAACAAAAGTCCTTCGCAAATAAAAGTTAAAATATTCTGATTTTTTTCCCTCTAAAATATACGTACTTTGCCGAATACATTGCCTAGAAATTTAAATGTCATTTAATTTTTTTTTTTTTCTCAAAGGATCAAAGCTGCCCTGTTGTTTTGTTTTCGTCATTGTGCATTTACACTTCCGCCGCAATGGGCAACATTCCCATGCGAGCGTTTTAAAAAACTGAAAATGAATGCAAATCATATGTGCAGGGGAGTAAAAAAAAGGAGCGGAGGGAGCAAATGGAATCCGTTCTAAATGAACGGAAAACCATAACGTTTTGGTGTTGATGCTGGAAAAAGAATTAGAGGTGATTCGAAATGTTTGTTTACATTTTGTATTCTCATTTTCCGTGTAACGTTTTGCTGGTCAAATGCTTTTAGTAGCATCAGCTTTCCAAAACGCTCGTATTTATTCCGCTCGGATACTGTGCGTACGCATAACGTAAAATGCTACCATTTTTTATTAAAACTTCTAAATTTAAAAAAACCAACCAACATAATAAGTATTTGAGCTTCCGTTAGTCCCTTTTTTGTGGGCAAGTCTTGCGAAAAGGTTGACATATCCTTTTAGAACACGGGAGTAAAAAAGAAAAACTCATTGTTTTCTGGGATGAATATAATGAAAGCCGACCTTTAATTTTTTATTGCAAGTCGGTTTTTATTGCGACAATGAATAACAAAAAAAAAAGGGAAAAAAGGTCATTCTTTAAATACAATAAAATTAGCGTTAAAACTGTAAGACAAAAAAAAGAAGCAAGATTGTATTATAATGTAGGTGTACATTTTGGTCTTGGCAAGAAGAGCGGTTGTGGACTGTTGGGTGAGAGAGGTGGAAAAGGGTGGTGGTCGAGGACGGGCCCACGGGAAATACATTCTGACCCTCACTTTCTATCCACAGAGGGATTACGGTATAATTGAAAATGTAAGAACTCAGGAATTGAATGCTTGTTTTTTTGTTTGTTGACGTGAAAATTCCGACGGATTACGAAAACTTCTAAACTGCAGTTTATTGTAATTTATTACGAAGGTGTATATATGGTTCTTTTTCAATGGAATAGAAAAATAATTTTTTTCCTTAGTAAATCTCTAGATTTTGAAAAGCAGAACTGATTTAGATGTTGTGAGGAACTTTCGAAAATCAGCTTAGCGACTGCAAATTGCCATGAGTTTTAAGTAGAATAAAATTTGGGATATCTTCTCTTCCTCCAAGCATAAAAAAATGCTTGGAGGAAGAGAAGATATCCCACTATCATTTACTCAATCATCAATCATCATCATTTTACTCAAAGTTGCAAGAAAAATAGGAAAAAAGAAGGAAAATGTATAAATCTGAAGAGGTGCATTGAGAATATGTAAAAGCCGCTTCCCTAAAAGATTTTCAGCTGAAATTTCAATATCCATAGAGGAAAAACAGAAGCAAAATGGAAAAAAGGTTTTCTAGGAACGAGACTTTGCCAATCGATCTAATAATAAATATGCCAAACATCAGGGAGATGCTGAGGTAAATGTCAACAATGCAATTCCCGAATCAGTCAAATGTACATTTTTCCAATATTAATGCAACTGAACAACATGACTGGGGGAAGATTTTGACTATTGAAATCCACACAAAGTTGTTGAAAGAAGATCTAGGATATAACAATGTGTACATATCTTTTCAATCGGAAGTGAGTATTTTAAACACATTCTCGACTATTATTCTTCTTTTTCGGCATAATCAGGACATGAAGCCCTATGACCCGGGCCTACCTTTACCAAGTTCGGTTTCTGGTGTAAGGTTTAGGCGTTACTACGTCATACCCCTTAATGTATCGAGTGACGAGCTCGAAGACGGGGCACTCATATCGCAAAGGTATTTTACGAATGAGCGGGACCTACTTTATTTAGACAGGGAATCCGAACCCTGTGACACATCGGTCTTCTTCACATGATACACACATGAGTATCAGAGGTGAATGATGGCGGAAAAAAATCCTGACTGAAATCAGGTCCGAACCAAGACTCCACACGATCATTCGTTTCGGAGTCGAGCACGCTCGCCACTCAGCCGACGTCGTGTCAACATATCGTGAACAACATATCGCTGCAAAATATGTTTGAGTAAATATGATGATAAAAATTATGAGTTACAAAACTTCAAAATTCTTAGACACCGTGTTTCAGCGTACTTTTTTTCTTGAAAAAATAGTGTTAATAAATAATTGTTCACATTTCTGGAAGAGATTTATGGTCTATAATCGTCTTTTATGGTGTGTACATGTACAATGTCCATAATAATAAAAAAAAGGTGTGCTTTATAAACGTTTCCCCGGTTTTTTGATTAGACTTTGCGCATAATTCTAGTTCCAAAATTAAATTCCCATAAATGCAGAAGCATTTAAATACTTGCAGATTTTCAATTTTATGAAACAGCAGATTAAAGTCTTGATGAAAAAAATAAGATTGCCTTTAAATATCTCTTTATATCCACAATTCCACATATGTAATAAAATGTAAAGGATAAAAATTATTATTTGTGAATGTCTAGTAATGACTATAACAAAGTAATTGACAAGAGTTCCGTCATACATGAATTGACCATTGATAAAGCGACAGACAGCCTGATTTTGAAGTGGAGACTATTATGTTTATAATAATTAATTAAAAGTGTTTAAAGCATCGAAAAAAATTATGAATACGGGTTATTATGTCGATTACACGGGTCATTCCTTTTTGGATTTGAGAAAAAAAAAAAAAATTTGAACCAGGTTTTTTTTAGACCTGAAAACCAACCTCGTGAATTTCTCTATTAAAGAAAAAAAATTAAGGCTGTTGCATGATCAAACAAAAAAAAAAAGTGCGTTACTTATTTCCACGAAATTGAAAAGAATCCAGCATTTTTAAAAAAAGATAAATACACCAAAAAGTGATTTTCCATCGAGACGAAAGGAAAAGAAAAAACGACCATATCAGCTTTTGTTGGTCTTTTACCCTTAACGAACACAATCGTCTGAGATAAAGTTTTAGATCCTCGGAAATGAGTTCTTTCCACCTTTGTTGATCGTTCTCCAAACTTGGGACCCATGAATCATTCCGTTTCTTTATTCAAAACCTTTGATATACTGTTTGGGGTCTAAACTTCGTAAGTTTTTGATCATTGCATTCGATAGAGATCTTTTTTTGGGAGTTTATTATGCGTTTCCAACCTTTCGGAGAAACAGAAAAAAGCTGCATTAGCTTTTGAAATTTAAGGTACTGCTTTCGAAAGAGTTTCGTAAAAAAAAATTTTTTTTTCTCGTCACGATATGCAATTTAAATCAAAATCCTTGCCGTCGGAAATAGATTTTCATTCGAGCCCACCTGTAAAATACTTTTTCCAATTTCCGGTATTTTTGAGTCGTATTGACAATTCGAAACTACAAATAAGTTTTGTACTTATCAACAATTGAATTCGTAACTGCCGAAGAACAAAATAAAAAGTTTCCGGGGAAAAAAAAAGTTATCTCGCTAATCAAGCAGAAAAAGAATATTTTTCTGATCGCTATCTTGCAGAAAATTGATACAATTCCCTCCATGATGTATGGCTGAGGGGTAATCAAAATCGTCTAGCTATTGATTTCACGTTCCATTTTCTCCAGGCGATTACAGGGCGCGACGTGCTCTATTGTGCTGCTAGTTACATTTGAAATCTGTTCGAAAACCGTTTTACTTTACGACATTTTTTTTTTCGTAGATTTCCAATTCGATTTCAGCAACTTTGAAATTATTGGAATGGATTATTACATTATTTTCCGGCAGTTGAGTTTTCTGCTTCTTTCAAAAAACCATAGGGTTTTATAGAGAACTAAATAAATGAATTTAAAATTCCATCCCACTGTAGGCACATCAAACATATTTTCTAATTAATTTTACGCGTTTTCCAGGGGATAACTGAGCAACGGCAATGAAAAAAAAATTATTTTATTATACCGATTAAATACGATTCCATAGAAAATAATTTTCCTACACAATTTTTCGATCGATTCGAATGTAATAAATATTCCCAAAATGACATCGCGTTTCGTCGCTGCTGACTGATCTTAGTCACCGATTAAATCTCGCGTGCTATCAACTATCCCTATATAATGGTGTATCGATTACTATCGAAGCTTCGTCGTTTAATGCTCCAATTACTCAAATAACGTGTGGAACGTTTGAAAAAAAGAGGTTAATGTCACACTCTGCCCCGACGAAAAGCGATATCAATTTAATATTTTTCCGCCGGGAACAAAAATAATAAAAAATACGAAGCAGCAATATAATAATAATAAGATAATAATTTCAGCAAGAGTTTCTGACTTCTTTTTGGATTCCCTCTTATTCTTGTCAATTCCACAGACACTCGACCCAGTCTCAAGGTTAAACTGCAACCGACATATTTCCTCTAATAATTTCAGTTCGGGAGCGACCAACCGGCCGACCCTCCTCTGACAAAACATAAATTTCATCCCCCTTCGACCCCGGAAAAGAAAAACATGTTTCATCCCTCCGTCACGAATTAAAATATCCTTCTGCTTTGTAAATAGGAAATTGTTTCCTTGTTTTATTTCATTTCTCTAATTCACTGTAGTGGGACGAATTTAGAATAAGAGCCAACTGGGAATTTAAAAAAAAAAAAAATGCGATGGAATGTAAGATATAAATCATCAATTTTTCCCATAAAGTTTTTTGTGAAAAAATAAGTTCTCGGTGCAAGGTTTTTTTTTTCAAATTTTTTAGTTGTTCTTATCTTTAGTGTTTCTCATGAACTTCAATATTTGAAATGGTAACATGAAAAAGCACAACCATCATGGATGTAATCCGATTCATAAGGTTTATAGTAATGGAAAAGATGTTAAAAAAAAGTATAATTCGCATCGGTTTCTCTGGGGAACACTGAGTACACATCCTTAGGGCTTAGGAAATATTGGTTCCAACTTAAATCGGGAGATTTACGTCTTTGGTTTCGTTAACTCATCTTAAAAACCACACAATTCTTTACGTTACTGTTTCCTGTCATTAAATATTTTTCTAATCTTAATGAGAGAGAAAAAAAAAGAAACGGGTAGACGCTTTTAGCAAGGAAGCAAAACCGTGTGCATTTAATCGATGGAAATCCTTAAATGTGGAAATGGCGTTTTTTCCGTTTTAAACTACATGCTATAATTTTCTAAATAATCTTTAAAATGAAACTGCCTATTTCTTTATTCGTTTTATATAAAAAAAGATAATATCGAAAGTCGATCTACGAAGAACATTAAGGACGCTTGGAGTTATAGGCAATACGGATTTGTCTGTTTTACGAGAGGTGTAAATCTTGAGTTTAATGTTACGTGAGATGTCACCGTTTCCCTTGAGGCAAGGGGTCGAAACCGCTGGAATTAAGGGTGAATGTCGGCTGGACATGTCGCCACGTCTTCAAATTCGATGCGTTGAAGCAATTTCGTTTTCCAATGCGTGTATGATACGCGGTCAAGAAAGATTTTTGTCTTTTTTTTTTTTTTTTTTTTTCTCTTGAGTCGCACAACTTACTTTTTTCAAATAGATTGGCATTATTTTCCGCTTTTTTTAGAGTGGTGATAAACCTTTTTTTTTTTTTTTCTTTTTTTGTTTCAAGATTTATGGATTTGGTATTGGAGTGTTTGCGGTGTCTTCCCCTAAAGGCTCTTATAATAGCTTTCAGATTTCGATTATGTTACTTTTCGACTGCAGTTAAATGTTTTGAAAAAGATCAGGATAAATCAAATAAATGTTCCTTACTTCGCCTATTGTGGTAGCAACAGGAAGGATATTATTTTCGTCATATCTTTATAAAAAAATATATGTGATCTTAACATCTGACCCTGAGATACTCCCCTTAGTTTTCGAAGGAAATTCTTATATTTAGTTTTGGATCTTTTTACAGTGACAAAAAATCGGCAAAGAAAACAATGGCCATGGAGGTGTCCAGTTGTCAGCAAAAATTCGCAGATTCATTCTACGATAATAATTTTAATTATTATCGTAGAAATCGTATTAACATCTCCCCGGTTCCCTCTTTGTGATCCAATACCGATAACCCCAACCGAGAGAATTACACCCCCCCTGCCTCAAAAGCAGTTTTTTAGGTTTGTTGGAAAATTAAAAATAATTTTAATAATAAATAAAAAAATAAATAACATTTACTTCTATTTCTGGGATTTAACCTTATAGAAGGGTCATCCGACCATTCGCACACGGCACAATTAACATTTATTTTACATTTATATTTACATAGTTAATTTTCAATTTCATGTCAATTGTTAAAATTTCGCTTGTGTAAGCACGTCATGTCTAGCTTATGTGGAACTACTGTTATATTAGCACCGAAATTTACCCAGCGCCTGCCATGCTAATAAACTAGTAAGTTCCAACTTACTCCGCTAGATAGAGCGAGGTTTCGATGGTCACACCAATCCGTATTTTGCGCCGCGAACTCAGAAGCTTAACTTCGTTGTTCGCCACACGTTACGAGACCAGCCATGTCAAGTCGATCTCCATTCTACGATAATAATTTTAAATTACGACATTATTTTCATTAACGTTATCCGTGGGAATTTGATGAATGTATCAGCAAAGATCGCATTAAATCAAACTTCATTTCTCAAAGTCTGCTTGGGATAAATGGGAAAAAAAATCTTCACAAATAATCATAATTTTAATTTCAGGTCTCCGATAATTTTTTTTCAATTATCGGCGGAAAGGAAAAAAAAATGCAAAAGGAATTTTTCAAATTTCAATTTTCAACCTCTGGATTGTAACCTCATACCTCATTAATACAAAAAAGGAATGTCATGCTCCGTTCATTCGTTGCTGACATCGTTTCGACATATATCAAACGGACATTTACAGTATAACCTGACGATTTTCCAAATAAAAAGTCCTCGCACGGTCTAGCTAAAGCAGAAAATCAAATGATTTATAAGTCGAGCTCACACTGTTTTCCTATCGAAACGTTTCACATTTATTGCTACGCTATTCGCGGGAGGCATCCAGCCATTGTTCTATCAATCCCCGAATGTGATTTATGAGCCAGTATTCATGCCGTGGTCAATCAGCGAATCTCCCAAGATATTAACCTTTCTTTTTAAACCCTTGAAAACGCATGGCCATTTATTTTTCAGGACAAAAAGCGAAATGGTTTTCAAATAAAAAGAGAAAAAAGTAGAACAATATTTCCAGCAGTTCCAACCGATCAGAAAGCAATAAACATAAAGGTTAGAGCTTTCGTAGTAATGATAAATCTTTCAATTTAATCCGACGCTCAAATAAAAAAAAACAAGTTTGTCAGCTGCCCTTTGTTATTAACAAATAAAAGGGAAGGAAAAAAAAAAGGGAGCGATTTTTATAAGAAATCAATCTCGTCATGGTTTTTAATAACGAAAAAATAAACGGGAAATCGGGCAGTTAGTTAAATCGCTTTTCCCGAAATCTATACCGTAGAGGAATTTTCTTTTATGGCTGTACATTCCAAACATCATCCATCTCGAAAGTTTATTGCATTTTGTATCGAAACAAGATCAGTAAATCTTTATATTATTAGTAGCCTGGTTAGAATGTGCCCAGAAACAGTGATTGCTCTTGATAGCAATCGCAAAACCGTTAAATTCTTCTTAAACGATTTACCTTTTTTATTACGACCCCCCCAACCCCGATTTCCTCAAACTGGGTTAATAAGGAAATATTGCCATCAATTCATTTGTTGATGGCTTTACACTGAAGCAATAAAAGTAAACCAGATTTACGACAAGTCTGTAATTACCGCTACTTTACATCGTCTCGGTGCTTCCTTTTGCTTTTCAGACATCTCATAAAAATCACCTAATTCAAGTTTTTTTTTTTTTTTACAGGAAAGAAAAAAAAACTCTTTTCCTGCCGTTAAATATTTTTCGCAGCTTCAGCTACCAAGCTCAATATTTACCGCTTGTTCTCTCTTTCAGAAGTAATGATAGTTTAGTCTATTAAATTCTCTAAGGCTGTAACTTTTGACACAATTAATTTATAGAACGTCGAAACTGCTTTAGTAAATTATTTCGCATTGAGTTGAATTTTATCTACCGTTTCATGGAAGTAATCGCGGCGTACATTAGAGAAAAGGTAAGCAACTAAATTGCAAAACAAAAATAATAATAATAAAAAAGTCTAAATTAAAGAAAAAGGTAATATCAGAATAAGGGACGGCTGATTTTTTTTTAAGAGGAGAGAGGAAACAAATTATCTTGGAGTTCAGATTTTAGAGCTTTATTAAATTATTTTAAATTTGAAATTCTTGATAAATGTATTATCAAGAAAGTTTTTGAAATAAGCTTGGCGTTAAGGATTCCAAGAACGTAAAAGAGGAAAAGTCATTTTAAAACAAAGGACCTTTAGGGAATCAAATCCTGAGGGAAGGGGCATCTAGGTTTTTAAAATGGTTTTTTTATTTCGTATTGTTTTTTTTTTGGATTTATATCCTTTACATCCAAATATAACTCGTAATTTTAAAAAAAGAAGGTAAAGAGTTTTCGCAGGAATTAAAATTTAATATACTTTTTTGTTTGAATTTTTATTTCTTGTTTTTTTAATGAAGTCTTTGATTGACCTATTAGGTTTCAACTGAATGTCTAAGAATTGGGCGATTCCAGGTCAATTTTATTCTTTAAGGAACGCTGCAGGTCAGAAATGGCTCCTAATAACGAATTTCATTCCTAATTTTTTTTTCCCCGTAAGATTTCGTTTGGGAGTTCCAGACACAAAATTATACCGACAAGCTTGATGCATGTCTTTTGCCAATCATTTCTGATGCGATAAAGTTTGGCCATTTACTTCAAAATAAAAAAATGTCGTCCTATGTACGGATACGCAACCAACCATATGCCTGTCAGCTTTCATTTTTATTTCTTTATTTTAATTTTGAACGAAACCCTTAAGAAAAACATTTACAAGAGAAAGGCCATGTTTAAATTAAAAAAAAAAAGATTAAATTCTGAATAAGTGTACATTTGATTCGACTTTCGTATTCAGCTTTAATAGCTACATCAATATATAAGCGGCTCATTTTTTAACCCTATTACTTTTTCCGCAGACATTTTGCAATAAGCACGTAGAAAAATATGTCACCTACTTTCTTTTTATACCTACGATATATCTCTTCAATTAAGCTAAAATTTCTTGCAGAAAAAAAAAAAAAAAAAAAAAAAAAGCGTACTTTGGAGAAGAAGTAAAAAAAAAGATACATATACAGTATACATATATACGTGTACAACTCTGAGGAAAAAAAAACTTCCACTATAGCAATTCTGTTTAATATTCAAAGAAGATTTTTCAAAATGAAGGAAAATTTTTTTAAAAATGTTACAAAAAAGATGTTCTTGTCGCGACAAGAACTTTTTTTTTCTTATTTTTTCTCCTAAAAGATTCTCCCTCTCCGTAACCCTATTGTTCAGTCCCCTGCCCTTTTCAAATCGGAAGTTGGGACTCGTCAATGTTTCAATGGTTAAAATATTTAAACAGTCAAGGAAGACGCTCTGAATTTGTTATGAGTCACCCAAAACGGTGATTCAGTTCGCGGTATATTTTTCCTTAATGTAATTAACATTCCTGACATTGTCGAATAGCTTAAAATAAATTTCTTCAAATTCGTACCTTCTAAAACAAGTCACAGGTCAACAAGTCAACAAGTCAACAAGTCACAAAGTCACAGGGAAAAAAGCAATATAAAATCTATTTTTTTTTCTTTTTCCAAATCGGAAAAAAAAGTTTTCTCGAAAGGAAGTAAGGCTATATATATATACTGTATACTGTATATATATAATGTTCTATAACGGAAACTCATACATTGTAACGACATCTCGTAAACATAAAGTAGAAAAAGCGCTATTTTAAATGGGGTTTTACCTTTTGTTTTAAGCTTTGAGACACCTTTCTGAAGCTAATGCTTTTTACTTTTTCCTTCCCCCCATAGTACACATATGCGTGTAACTGAATTAGAAGTTCATATAAATTATTTTAAAACGGGGCTGGACCCTTTTGCACCGGTAAAAAGCATGGTTTGTTTGAACTAAACGCACCGTTTACGAATTTTTTAATAGGGCGTTTAACTCACAAAAACTAAATCATCTAAAACTTGCAACGACTGATGTCAAACAACCGCAAAACAAAAAAAAAAAAGAATAAGGCTATCTCTATTTAAAATTATTTCTATCAAGAAATTTATCTTCCCTGGAAAAACATTCCCCTAGGTTTTCCGGATGCGAAAGGGACATCGCAAAACACGAAAATACATATTTAAACCGGAAAGGAAGCGGTCAAAAGAAAATAGACAACAAAGGCTGGGTCCAGGTCCTTTTGCGGTTATTGTACATAAGTCAAGCATATAAGGAAACATTGTTATATTCAACTACGCATGAAACGACAATAAATACGATTTTTACATCTTTCCCCTTTCTAGTATCCTCCATAAATAAACGTAACTTTTTTTTTTCCTGCTGCTTCCACGGTCAATTATTATTCATTTCTATATGAATAACTTACTATAGGGATTCATCTATGCCAGGAAGCGATGATAGGAAGAAACCTACCGTGGAACGTGGCGCCGGGTGATACCGCACTGGGATTTTCTTAGTAGGGGGTCATTTACACCTGACGAAACGGGAAAAAAATCGTATGAAGTTCTTTTTTTGATTTTCATTGTTAAGAATTGAAAAAGGAATGAAAAAAGGAAACAAATTAAAGAAGTTTTTTTTTTCGCTTTTACTGGATTTTAATAAGGGAAAGAAGCTCCTAAATTCTAAGGACTAAGCCGATAATATAAAGCGCGGACGCTTTTTCAAGTAATGATCACAAACATAACAAGTAAAACATAATAAAAAGGCTTTTTACATGGAAGCAATGTCAGAGAAACCAGTGCGATGGCAAGCCAAGTATTAATGAATTACAGAATTTTATGTTAGTTCATTAAATTTTTTTTTCAAACGTTCCAATTATTACTTGGAAGAAATCTTTTTATTCAGTTTGGGTTGTCAGCATTGAATCGAAGAGGAGAACATGGAAGTGTTCAATAAAAGAACATCTTTATGTTTATCATAAAGCAAAAAAATTTTCGGTATGAAAAAAAGCATCCTACTTTGCCAGGCCCTGGGTAATTGCGACCACGAATTTCCGCTGGGTTTTGTTTGCCAATTTATTTCTTTACTTACTTATTATTTCATTAATTAATTATAAACTACTTACCTCGCAATTCGAATGGCTAATATTACTGAGATTCAGTCTAAAAACTCGGTCCCTGAAACAGAAAAAAAAATAAAGCATTAGTAACGTCAAAGAACAAACCAAACAAATCAAATCATGTAGCTGACTAGGGATTACAGTACCGGGAGTATCGGAGCATGAAGAAACGGTACCGAGCCGAAATTCGGGAAAACTCGGAACCGGTTCCCGTAATTTTAACATTCCTATTAATTAGACAAAAAAAAACAAAAAGGTTAAATTAAACGCTAAAACTACAAGCAAAGAGAAAAGGACAAGTTTTTTATTGCTCTTGGTGAGTAACAGTGCTGCCGCAGGTGCGCTATCGCTTGATTTCTTTTTGTACAATGCCGACCTAACTAATTCTCAGAAATTTGGATTATGATTCTTGATTTCTTGAAATTACTTGTTTTATATTTTATGCAATATAAGAAGAAAGATATTCGAATGAAATAACAATTTAAGAAAATGTCTCCACCTGTCATCTAAGAAAACGTTTGCTTGATAAATTAAAAATAATTTTTTTTTTTTGCCGGTACCGGTTCCGAAAAAGCTCTTTTCTCTTGGTACTTTGCAATCCCTACAGCTGACATCGGGAAAAATTATGTATGAAAAGCAAAATGTATTGGCTTTGGCTACATCGAACTCAAACCAAACGAAGAATCAGCAGCGTGTTCCACGCAAAGTGAGTTTCGTTTTAATTATAGTTCCTTGACTCTGACCGATCAAACACAAAATCTAATAGCTCTCTGCCGGGTTAAGAAAATTCATCTGGGCGAAGCTCACTGATTTTGATAATTTATCACTGAAAATTTTATTATTTCAGGAAGAAACGAAGTACGATATTAATTTTGGACATGTATTAGAATATTTTTATAGTATGAAAATAGACTGTACAATTCTGTATTTCGTTAAAGTCGGAATTAAATTCGGATTTGAAAATATTTCTAAAAAGTAACATAAAATTCGCATTTGTGCTATTTTCATCACATGACAATGATATTTTAAAAAGTAGTTAAAATCAATGTCAAGAGACCAGCCATTTAAAGGATTCTCTCGTACTTTGCTATATTTTATGAGTTCAAAAACAAGCCAAATGAATTTGCGCTCTATAAACTTTCAGTCCTGTACATTTTCATTACTGAGTATAAATATTAAATATTTTTATAGAAAGTCAGAACCGGATATATCAGGAGAGTGGTTCACATTTCTCAAAATATTGTGTGATTCTTTTTTAGGTTCGCCAATAAATACAGGCATCAAAAGCATTTGTCCGAATAATCAGACTTTATGTTCTTAGGGGTGTAGAATCCAAAAATTATAGCAGTTTCGTGGTAAAAAAAATTTTGGGCTTTTCAAGCTTAATTCTGACTTTTTCCACCCTGGTAAAAATTTATTCCCTAACATTACTGATCCGGTTTTGATTCAAGTTGAAAAACCTGATTGAAATGTAACTGTTTTCAATCTTGATTCATTATTGAATCAATCTAGATCAACAATATCGATCTTGGATCAGTATTGGATCCAATTTCCAACCAAATCCAGCTCTAATCCAGACTGATAACTGTTACATTTCAGTCAGATTTTCCATTATCGGCCAGTCTGGCCAAATTTTTACCAGGGCAGTTTTTCAAGAGTAATTACATTAAAAAATCGAAAAATCCGTGACATAGGAGTGTCGAATTTTTCTAAAACTATCTCGACTTATGTTTTAAGTGGTGGGGAGTTCGAAAACAGCAGCAGTTTGGCGAAAAAAAACATAGGGCTCATAAATGGTTCATTTTGGTGATTTCGGGCTACTTTTTTCCCTTTATCTTGCATATAGCGAAGCATAGGGTCTCAAGGGGCGTTTTAAAATTTGGCAAAACCATCTTATATCGTGTTTCCAAGGCTTTTAAGGTCAAAAATAACAAAATTTATTAACGGAGCAAAACTTTTATTTTCAGACAGATCAGTTGCGAGCAATTCCATTCACCGAACTAATGCCAAAAATTGCATAACTGTTTGAAATTCAAAAGTAAGTCTTAAAATCCTAAAAAGAGCTGCTAAACAAACGCCATACCGTTTATTCCGTTTGAATCTTTACCGTCGAATATACACCAAAATGGAATCGTTTGAGTATGAAAAAAAGAAAAAAAAAAATTCTCCCAATTTGAAATTCTCCGTTTTGCAGATTAAATAAAAAGGAACACAAAGTTTTGTATGTTCTTATAAGATTCCCTCCAGCGATACTCCGCTTTTATCATTTAAATACTGTAAATTTATCTTATACATCTTTCAAAATAATCCTTTTACAGGATAAGAGGTTACACTGCAAGGTATTTTACCATTACGAGAGAAAAAAAAAATGGATCTTTGTGAATTTGTCGAAAGTCGTGCAATTTGAACAACCATCATGGGACGCATTTCGAGAGCCATTATCAGGATGCGTGAAACATAAAGAGAGTGTCTTCTGCTGTAAATCTTGAGGAATCGATCCAAAGGCAATCGCTTCACCGTGAAATTAACTGGTAGACGAACTTCAGCCATACGTCACGCGGCTGATCGATTTAACCTTTTCACCGTGTAAAAGGCCTAATCCGCAAGGAGATTTATATTACTTACTGCTGCATCGCGGTGCAATTAATTTTCAAAAAAAAAAAAAAAAGAAAATCGGATTTTCCTTTCGCACTGCAGTTCACCGGTAACTTAATTACATGGTTTTATTCCAGCACGTAGAGAAATTTTCTATGACATTCACGCAAAGTCTCATAAAGCTTCCACGATAATGATAATAAGAAGAGAATCGAAAGACGGTTAATACTAAGACCTTAATGAGGAGGCCTGATGTTTACAAGCTTAAGTAACGTTTGCTTATCCCAGTACGTGATGGTGGAAATCTTTCGCCTGAGTTTACATTAGGGATAGATTGTGTTCATTTACATGCATGTAAATTGTATTTCTGTTGATTTCTCGGCTACATCATTTGGTAGTATTGCCGAAACGTCTTGCTCTCACTTTTGAAGGGGGAAAAATTGGGAAATGTGCTCATTTGCATATTTACATGCAAAGACGAAATGGTTTAGGCGTTTCCAACTTTTTTTTCAAAGTGGTTATTACGATGTTTCCGGGAAAACACGATATGTCACTCGTCCTGTTTTTTTTTTTTTTTTTTTTTTTTTTCGTCCGGGGGAGTTTAAAACTGATCGTGAATGATTACTTTTCTCGAAATGTCTTGGCAACAAGACGTAAAAGAATATATTTAAATATTTTAAGAAAGTTATGATATGCTAAACATGTTGCCACCATTGTTTGTTTGCTGCGTTTGATGTGGAAATTTGGACTTGTTTCCGGCAATCTTGCGTCTTTGAATTGTAAATTCACTCGTCCTTTTCGAACCATCGGCGGGTTGACTTTCGAGTCGCCCAGATTCAGATGTTGCAATTTCCCTTTCGACTATGAGGTATCGAATGAAGGCGGCCTCAAATTCGTGTTCTATATAAAATTGCTTTTCTCTTTTAAAAGTTCATCGGGCCTTATTGGGTTCCTGGATGTAAAGAACAAATACTTTTCCAGCAGCAAGGGAATTAAAATCCTTATTTGGGCGAGCAAAAGGCAAGGATCGCATCCGTTTTATAGTTAATCATGGGCATGGGAAGGATGGGATTAATGAATCCCCATTGGATTGGATTTCACTTCGAATGAAATATACTGAGAAAAAAGGCGGTGTTTTTTCCGGCGCTTTAGCTCGGGAAATTAATTAGAAAATTTTTCCACGGACGGCTTGTAGTAATTACATGTAAAAGAAAAAAACGAAGTAAAAAAAAAAAAATGGAAAAGCGAAATTAATATGTCAATTTTTACTTCTCAGTTTATTTATTCGACAGTCTATGAAAAATAAGTTCATATGGAGCATAGCCATTTGTTTTAGTGATTAAAACTTTTGGTCTTAATTTTCCATTTTAAATTACAACCATGAGGTTTAATTCATCTAATGGAGCTTTAAATCATGTCTAAGAACACGTAAGCTTCTTCTGCAGTAATCATTTCCAACTAATTCAGCAGTATTGAATTATCAAGAAGGAGCAAAAGTGGTATGCCTAAATTAAAAGTGATGACAAAATACTCTCCAAGACAACTCTAATGCCTTAAGGTGATTTTTGGAATTAAAACTGTTAGAGAACATAAATCGTAAACTCTGCGAAACATTTCGTTTTTTTTTCCACCATTTAATTACGCTCTCAATTCGATTAAAATTACACAATTCGAAAAGTAAGTAGAAGAAAACAAGGTAATGCTTTGTTGTTAACAGGATCGGGGAAGAAAATGGAAGATATACTTTATCTTTGTAAGAAAATGTAAAGCTATTTCACCCGGAAGCGACCTTCTAATACAAGCGATGTAGTCTTGGTATGAACTGCATTCGCTTTTCGCCCTGCATCCTTTCCCTTTCCTGTCTGCTTTTATCTTAACCGCGTTTCCATTTCTCTATCTCTTTCTTCCCCCCAAGACACAAGTCGTTAAAATTTTTAATTATTTTCATCCCGTCCTTGTTTCGAATATTCCTTTTCCGAATCGTCTCTTTATATCTTTCCTCTTCTATCTCTTAAAAAAAAAGCTTACTCTTATTACGGGAACTAGCCCACATTTTCAATTTTTTAATTAAACGCCTTGGAAATCGAGCGACGGAGGAAACTCGTAATCTTTTGCGACAAAAGTAATTAATAAGAGAAACTCGAAAAACGGGAAAATATTTTTCCCTTCTTATTTCTTATTCTTATTTTCTTTCTGAGACGAGAAAAAAAAGTTTTCTTCTCTATTTTTTAATGAAGCTATAAACGAAACAAAACAAAAAAATATATATATATTTTGAAGTGTTTTAAGAAAAATGCGAAGAAAAAACCAAACTAGGATTTTGAAGGGAAAAAAAACATGCTTTATTGACAGACCTTTGGCCTTTGTGTGTTTTTCGTATTTTTACGACAGCCAAGCCAGCGTCGCTTTTCGAGCGAAAGTGAAAGGTAGTTCGAATGTATATAAATCCATCAAAGGAGTCGAGTCGTGCCTATCGACGGAAATAAAGCATAAAAGGCGGATGAAGGCGAATGGAAAGAGAATAAGAAACAGGGACGCCAAGATAAAGAGTAAAATATTTCACCTATTTTTAAATGCTACTTAAAAAATGAAAATAAATTATTTTAATTTTTTGAAAAAAAAAAGGGGGGAAAAATATTACAGTCAACAATATTGCGCCGCTTTGTCGTACATGTTTATAAACCAAGAATAAAAAAAGAATATCCCAAAAGAAACTCCGGAAATGAATTTCCCTACTTTGAAAAAAGAAACTCGTGTTCTAAGTTTCCATCCATTTCCGGTCTATTAAATAAAATTTTTAGAATTACCATGATGATATCGTGCTTGACAGGAGGAGTCCTTTTCCTTTACTTTCTTGAAACTGTTTTTTTTTCCCCCAAAAATATATCTTTTTTTTTTATTATTAGCTTTTTATATACAAAATTCTGGAATATTCAAAGCCTGCCTTATCTTTTGCCCTTTCAGATATGAACACCCGAAATGCATAGTCAACCTGACATTATTCTCAGAGGATATTCCAAGTTTGGAGCACGCAAAATTATTTAATTAATTATTCATGCCCTTCAGGGAGATGCAAAGTATTGTTGAGCATAAAAAAAGCCCGAGAGTGCTTACAGCTTTTTATGACAAAAGTTCGACAATGTTCGAAAACTATCGACTAGTTATTACGTAATAATTTAAAACGTGACTACAATCGGAAGCTATAGCCTATAACTTTGAAAAGCCTCTACAACAAAAAAGGAGAATCCTGTAAATTAGCACGCATCCTTTTCCAACAATTGACTTTTTTCAAAGAATTAGATTATAGCTATTTATTCTTAGATTATGAAAATCCGATAAAGAGTCAACTGAATCCCTTGGGTAAAAAAAATTTTGAACTATAGATTCTTTTTGATACTTTAACTCTATTTAAGAAATTTAAGAACCTGCAACCAAAAAAAATCTTCAAAAAATAATAAAAGGACTGCTTTTATTTGTGCATCTGGCTATACCCTCTTGCAACAATTTCTTTTTCTGAATCTGAGCTCATTTTAACGATATCGCTTTACAAAAGTCACTTGAAGCAAGACAATTTTTTGAAACATTTTGAAGCATGCGGTCAGAAAAACGACGAAAGTAACAATTTTATTCAACAAATAAATCGTTACCGTAGTATTCTTTTTTTAACCTTTCGGAAGTTCGGCAACATATCGTACGGTTGGGTTGGGCCAGTTTCCGGATCGAGTAAAAAGGGATGAAAGTAATTACTTAAAGAACGATGCGGTGGAAAGGAAGAGAAAAGTGGTATTTAAAAAAATGGAAGCCTCATTAAAACTGTTAAAAACCCTATATAATTGACGATTCCTTCCCTGTTTTTATTTTATTTTATACGCAAGTATTAGTCATCCTAACTCGTTTTATATAAAGAAAAATTAAACGATTTCGGTACTGCCTATGCGCAAAAAAAGTTAACGAAAAGAAACAGCGAAAACTAGAGAATAAGAAAAAAAGATTGTCAAGTTGAAATTTGGCAAAATGGAAAGTTAATTGAAAAAGAGTGTTTCTTAATAAAGATCCGGATTTACAAGATTCATTAGTCTGTATTGTTTGCCGGGTATTGTCTTAAGGAAGTGCAAATTGAGTTAGTAAAGAAAAAGCTAAGTACCAAAATAACGAATCCTTTTTGACCTTTTATTTGATTTGGAAAAGAGGGTTTAATCTTTTTTTTCTAAAACAAGAAAGACGAGCACGATGTTTTATGAATATTTTTCAAAAAATATTTTTCAAAGAGAGAGAGAGAGAGAGAGAGAGAAAGAAAATTGACGACCGTTAGGGAGAGATCATATTTTTCCTTGTTTGATTTGTTCACGCAACCAAATAATAAGTACGATATTCACATAATGGTATTCTCACGATGAATTTCCTTTATTACAGAGGGTAGAAATGGTTGATCTAAGATATCGAACTCCTTATTTTAACTATCAACAAATTTAAAAAAAGAAAAAAAAATCAGATTTCATTTATTTCTTTTATGAACACTTTCTTTGAATAAAAATCGGGAAATACACTAAAACTTAATCTAATATTATTCAGTGGGATTCAGTCTTTTAAAATTAGCTTCCTTCATCAAAATCAACCTTAACCATCGGCAATTATCAGAGTAAACTTTCTGTGAACGTGAAAAGTTTCCGTTATGTGTCTCAAGGTGCGAACATAATCTTTAAAACGGGTTCTTTTAAATTAAATTTTCATTTCAACCAAGCTCATCAAGCACGAACTCTGTAAGAGAAAGAGGAAAAAAAATACACCGAAAAATTTTATACTTCACACATTTGATTTTGCGGAAAAAGAAAAAAAAACTTTTTTTTTTTTTTTCAGGAAAATGAACTGACCCTTGGTTTAATACCCTAACGAGCCACTTTGTCACTTTTACGTGATGTGGTTTTCACACTTTTTCTTTTTCTCTTGAAAAACCTTTAAACAAGAATTACGGCTTTGTTCCCTTAAACACATCGAATACAGACACGTTGAAAAAAAGTTTAAACTCATTCGATTTATCTTAATGAACGATGTGGCGAAAACCATTAGTTCAATTCCCAATTTAACTTTCCCTTATTTTCCGCTCTTTTTTTTTTTTTTTTTTTGAAGCTTCGATCCTTTAATTATCTATAAAACTCCTCTTCTTAATTTTCGGTATTTGAAATAAAAAAAATGTGGATATATATCATTACGTTTGAAAATTGAACCTGAGGTATACCATTTCATTTACATGCACAGCCAACGCTTGAAGTGGAAATAATAAATCAGTTAAAATAAAAATAAAAAAAACGGGCAGAAGAAGTCATGAAAAAAAGGGGGAACATTACTTTGCGATCGGGAAAAAGGAGAGAACAGGGAACGAAAACTGCTCATTTCGTAGTAAGAATTTTCTTTGTAGTTTTTTAAAACTTCCTTTTAGTGAGAAAGATTGTTATTTTTACAATAGGAAAAGAAGATAAGAACCTTGTTTTTGTTATGTAATGCTAAATTAATGATTCTAATTGAAAGCATTGTGCAAGAGGTCGAGAGCTTTCTTTTATTCAGTTGATCCTCTTATCCGACTAACCATAATTTTGTTTTTCTTCAATAGACTAGAAAAAAAAATGCTTGCAGCCGTATTCCTTTTATCCCTGTTAAACATCTTTAGAAGCACGTGCGCTTATCAAAGGGACTAGGGGCTTCTTAAAATATTATTAGTTTGAACAGAGGGAAGAAAACATTTCTTCCTCAGCAGTCAAGAAACAATGAGGAGGTCACTATGATTTCATCAGGCTTTTTAAAAAAAGTTTTAAAATTTTTCCCTTTCCAATCATATCCTACAAGATTTTACACTCTGGAAAATGAGTGCTTTACAAAATTTAAGTTTGTTGGAATAGTATTTTTTATACCAAGGAATGTAAAGGGCACTTTTCTGAACTGGAGTCAGCGGGGTTACCAAGACGAGCCGAAGGCGAGGTTTGCTCTCTAAAATTCAGATAAGGGTCCCTTGTTGTCCCTGGTATAAAACATATTTTTTATTGCGAATGAAACATTGAAACATTGAGGTTAGAACGTATAATCACAATTTAAAAAAACAAAAGAAACATCGAATATTGAGGTTAAACTTTGGAGAGGGCACGTGAGAATTGGAATAGGGTTGCCAATTTTATTTTCTGGGCCTTTTCATTATAAATAATAACATAGAGTAAACAGGTTTTTTTTTTCAATCTTCTTATTCTATGGTACTAAAAAATTAACTTTTTAGTCCTAGTTAAAAAATTAAAAAATCTTAGTCCTAGGAAAAAAACGTAATGACACTTCCGCTATTTCAAAAAGTTATGCTTTTTGCTCCTCCGAACAGCACCTAAAAGAGGACTTTCTTGCGTATGAGTAATGAAAAATTGTTTTTCAGGGCTAGACCCGAAAAGTTTACTTTCGAGATCATGTAAACAAAACAAATTTCGTTATTCTCGCCCTGAAAACTACATTTCCAAGGCTGGACCGAAAAATTTCGATTTTTTACTCGGATAAAAAATTATACTATTATAAAATACTCTGCTCGGATCGGCAACGGCCTCGTAAAAAATCTCACTTTTCGGGTCCAGCCTGGAAATCTACTATTCCCATCGATCATCGCGTTATGTATAAAAAAGAGTTTAATTGAATCTTGAAATTGACCCTTGCTGTGTACACTTAGCATATAGCAAGTTCACATATTGTAGAATAATTTTGTAGCATTCACCTGACACTTGTGTAACCTAAGTTCAGTGAAGGTGCATCAGAGCCGAGGTAGCTCAGTGTTAGAGCCGTCGCGAAAACTTAAAGTCCGTGGTTCAAGTCCACCCTCGAGTGCTTCTGGTGTATTCTTTTACTGAACATTTGCCGGTTCCTTCTTTGATCGATATACCTGGGAACTCCGACTGAAAGATTTACACCCCACTGCCTCAAAAAGGCTAGATTCATGTTTGTTGGAAATTTATAAAATCTTAACAAAATGTTTTACTTTAAAATGGTTAAAAAAAAAAAAAAAAAAAACTTACATGGCTCCGACGTAGAGTGAATCTCTTTTTTCATCTAAATAAAATGTCCTGTAGTACATTTTCCCACATGTAAATTCTCTCATGTGATCTGTAAAAAAAAAAGAAAAAACAATTATAGATATCGATATTTTAATCGAGTTTTTCCCTTAATGCAAAACAAAAATTAATCAGTTAGGGACTGCTACATTTAATATTAGTTAATAAGATGATTGTATCGGCTCACGATACAAGTATTAATTTCGAAAAAAAAATGGTACCATATAGTACACATTGAAGGGTTTTATATTACTGGTATTAAAAATCGCTTAACCTGTAATATGAATAATGAACTTCAACGAAAACTTATCTTTAAAAAAAAAACCCTAATCTTTACAACCGAACGTATTTGAAAAGACATTAAAAATTTTTTAAAGGATATTATTGCATTGGCTTTATAAATTTTATATAAAAAAACGTTTTTACAACGTATATTTTACTTCTTAGGTCGCGTTTTATGTATATATTTCATGTACGTATTTTTTGATTTACAATGATACAAAGGTATTCTAGTTTTAAAAAATAATTATTTTTTTTTGTTTTATTTCAAAATTAATCTTTGATATTTATCGTCGACTTAAAAAAAAGCTTCGTCTCGTGTAAATACGTATGCAAAACACATAGAATTATAAAAAAATTCCTATATTAATAACCGTTTATAAATGATTTTTTAATGTTTTTCATATCTAAAAAAATGAAAGGTTAAATAATCAAAAAAAAAGAAAGAATGAATTTCTAAGTAAATACATTATCTAAGATCTCCGTTAACGATGCCCAAATTATACACGAGAAATAATCGAGTTGGGGGAGCCAACCTTACAGACACGAAACAGAAAACCGATTTCAAAGTTTTCCACCTCGTGTCCCCTAGCCCACGAGAAAAAAAGTCACGGCAATTACGAATTATTTACAGTTTATAGCGGGTTTTAGTGACCTATAGGGATCGGTTTCTTCGTCAATTTCATTTCTAAGGAACAGAAAATCGGTCGTCTTACGATCCACCGTCCTTGTTCATCTTTTTTCCTCAAATTTTTCTAATCCCCGAACGGATTGCGGAGAGAACGTTAATCACGACTGACATCTTGTATGATTGCAAAAGATTTTTTTTTCTGCCCAGAAAAAAATAAACTACTTCCTGATTTGTTGTAATTTTTTCTCCAGACATAGAATGTCTGAGCTTTCGAAAATATAAAAAAAGCATATCCAGTAATAGCATGTTAACACAAAAGCGAAAAAGCATGGATAAATGGTGCTCTCCGCTTTTATTTAGACCGTGATAAATGATGTATATTAAAAAAAAAAAAAATTATTTTTAAGCAAAGTTTGTACAAGCATTAAGATTAAAATTGGCTTTTGGTCGAGGCACGAACGAAAATATAAATACTAATTCAAATCAATTTTCCGAGGGAAAACAAGCCTTGCATACGGTTGTACGGGTGATGACATCCGCATTAGAGCGAAGGAGAAATTGTAACATAATTGTTTATAAAAAGGTTTCGTGTAACAGAAATACCAAATTGATTTCCGTATCATAGTAGGACTGAGAAAATAAAGAAAAACAAAAAGCATACATGGAGACGAGGAGTCGGCACGCGATACGGTATATAAGCTGATGAACTTTATACCTTTCATAGCTTTATGATTAACAAATATAGAAAAAGTTTTACTTATTTAATTTATTATGCTCGGGGGAATTTTTTAAGGAGGGATCGTAATCATCAGGGTATCATTTTTCACTTAAAAAATTCAAATAGACAGTGCAAATTGTACGCACACCAGCCAAAAAATGTGCTGACGATAACCAAAAATAAATCGGTCAATCACAATGACTAAATTTATCCATGGCAAGCAATAAAATTTTCGATAAAAATTGAAGTGGAAAAAAAAAGCATGTAAAACTGTAACATCCATTATTGTTCCAAAAATACTAGGCAATAAATCCATTACGAAAATTCACAGGAAATCGAATACTAATTCTAAAGATAGATTCGATGTTGTTTGGGTACTTATAGAACGACATGCTTTGGCTTTTATTCCGATTTTGGGAATTCATTATGCATTTGACGCTTCACCAGAACGACAGTAATGTATGACTTATTACCTTCTGGGGAAAACCTTTTAATGATTCATAAAACATTTAAAATGAAGTAATAGCGTCCGATAATCCGCTATTTTCCTAATTAAAAAATTAATTGTTCGACCTTCGCTGTAGCTGTGGACCTGGGATTTATTCTTACCTAGAATGCCGAGATATATCATCAAGAGTACGCCCCGACACTGTTTATCTCATCAGCATTCGCCATTAATTCCGCGAGAAAAACTTCAGCCAGTAAAAGCGGGGAAAGTTAAAGTAAACAAAACCGAAAAACTATATTTCATTTTCATGCATAAAATTTAATACAATACCTCTGTGTGGTTTTCTTCCATCTCGCAACTTAATAATCGTAAAGTCGTTTTGACATTATCGTTTAAATTACGGAATCATTTAATTGAAAGATGGGGAAGACACTAATTAAAATTTTAATTTGTATTCAATATATTATTCCTTTGATATTCTGTAGCACCCTTCAAAACGAGTTAACCCAAAGACAAGCCGACGAACGGTCTTTATTCTATTTGCGGGGAAACGGGAGAGAGAGAGAGAAGGGGGAACAGGTTTTTCTAGCCGCAGTCCATGTGCATTTTCCGGAATATCAGGAGCTCATTTTCAGACATGCAACGCAACTCCATCTCCCGACCCGTGGAATAATTGCTTCCGGATTAGCTTCTATCCCAATGGGTGCAACACGGTTTCTTTTAATTAAATATATACCTCTGGTATCAGATGCATTCGCCGGCTGACTTGTTTCTTCTTGCATGACATAAATCACGAATATCCGCAGCAACCCCTCCTTTATCCATATATATTCCGATATCAGGGGTAATTACGCTCTTATTCGAGGGCTGTGAATTCGAAGAATAAAAAAAAACAAAGGAAAGCCAGAAAAACTTAATACCCAACCCGAATGCTTTCTATTCGATGGATTATCCCGCGGAGAAGTCCTTGGCTTAAAATCAATGAAACAAGTCGTTTAGCTTTCCCAGTTTTTTCATGTCCGGTTTTCTTATGGGATCTTTTTTTTTTTCTTTCCTTCCTTCTGGCTGAAGAGCCGTAAGTCTTTTTAAATAGAGTTTGCATTTTCTTATTCTCAAAAGCATTAGCCGAGATGGGCGTAAATGAATTAAACAAAATTTATTTTCGCCACTATTTCTCAAAATTCACTTAGTCTTTCATTACCATTTTTTTTTATCCTGTTAGCCCTTAACAGTATCCTTCTTGATCTAACAGCACAGCATCTGTAATGTCTAAAATTATTTATCCTGAGAAAACATTTTCAAGATACTTAAAAACATATATTTGTAAAACGAATTTTACAAGGGCAGTTGATAACATAACAAGGCGAGTTATAAATAGCAATAATCTAAATGGGTTTTTGTTATGAATATTCCTTATCAATTCACGCTTCACCGATCGCTGTTTCTCACCTCCTTCAACTCCCCCACTCAACCCTCTTATAAGACCTTATATACGTAAGTCACTGTCTCTCGGAAACAAATATTTGTTTGATTCCAAACACGAAACTAAAAATCTAGGATTTATATGCGTAAGCAAAAGCCGATGATTAAACAACACTATGAGCTTTTTATACATTACAAGTGTGAGGTCCCTGAAGATGAAACGAAACAATTGCATAAAATATAATGGAGTGATAACGTTGTTGGGTTGCTTCCAGCGGTGTTTATCATGCTTTAATTAAAGCCATTTTCTGAATGGTATCTGGACATCAGGTCCTTTGTTTTTACTCGTTCAAATGTTGAATACACAGTATAACCATCAACTGTTCGTACTCTTCACCTCCTTTTTCCTCATATCTGTTATCTTTTCAAATTCGTTTGAAAAGGGTCTCTTATACCTTTTTTTAAAAGCTAAGTTCTGAAAGACCCAATGGAGTTGAATTTCCTTCAAAACAAATAAATTTGTATTTCATAGAAAATTTTATCAAAAAATTTCTGAAAAAAAAAAAAAAAAGAAAAAAAAAAAACTTTAAAGAAAACAAAAAGATATTTAATTCTTTTAAAACCTTTAAAAAACTACAATAATTCCGCTTTGTAATAAAAGTGACTTAAACAACAAGGATATCCAATAGATCGAAACATCTGTGCACCAGTTTGCCCCATAAAAATATAATTTCACCCTTGAACCGGGGTCCTTGGAGAAATCCTCTGAGGAATTGGAAATTTCAATTTTAAAGGTAAAGGAATCCGAGATGACCATAAAATATCAAAATTGCATTCCGGGAGAGTACGCTAGGAAATGAAGCGCGGGGACAAAAAAAAAAAAAAGACAATAAAAGGAAAATATATATCAACTTGACTTATGAAAAAAATAGTGCATCCCCTCCTAGTTGGTGCAAATAAAAAGTAAAACTCAAGGGGTGGAAACCCTTGGAAGTTAAATATACAAATCTGTCACTTCTAGTTTACTGTCGAGATGTGTCATTTGATAGCAAAATTATAAACCATTCCAGAGTCGAAGCGGACAGCCTTTAGTTTCATTATTCTGTCGCCTGTTTATCTTTTTTTTTTTTTTTTTTTTTTTCTAAGTGAAATAAATTTTTTTTTCCAGAAAAATATGAATTTATTTAAAGTTTTGAATTTACAAAAGATGACTAGCCAAATGGTGATTAATGAACCCATAGTAGATGAGTATCAGGAATAACATTACAAAGCACTTAAAACAGCTTATTTCGGTTGCATATTGTCTTTACCCTAAGAATCAGGAAAAAAAGAACAAGCAAGAAAGGGTAATTGTTGAATGTTCAGAATTTAGTTTGGCTTCTCTAAAAAAAAAAAACTGTTAAATTCAGAACATACGCAAAAAGTTAAAAAAATATATCCTTAAGTTTTCTTTATTTACAATTTGGATAAAATGTTAGCTTCTATAGTCGATCATTCCCTACTTCCCGCACATTTTAAATCTCTAATATTAAAGAAGATAATCAGAAATAAAAACACATTAGTGATGCTCCCCTTCTACCGTTTAGAAAATTCCATTAACAAACTAATGGAGCGACTTGATATGAAGAATGTAAAAAAATAAAAAAAACTTTGAGGATGCAAATGATATAATGTAACGGCTGATTCTTTCAAAAAAGGATGAAAATCGTACAATTTTTTTTTTTTTTTTTTTTTTTTTTTCACAAACGAAAATTTTCAAATATTATTAAGTTCAACGAGGGTTAATGCTTTTAGTTGTTTCAAAAACCCTTTTAAAAATAATCTCCCACCCTACGCAAAAAAAATATTCCAATTGAAACAAATCTGCGGCGGAAAACATGTTAAAAATGTCAATATATATCTGTCGGATAAAAATATAAAAGAATTTTCCCGCTGCCAAGTAAGTGGCGAACATCTGCGGCGAACCCCCCACTTGCGCAAGGGGATAAAATCTGGAATGGAAACGTCTTTTTCAGATGTTAGGCCATACATCGCAGTTCCCGCTCATGTAATGTTTAGCATTTGGCATGTGGAAATGATTTCATCTTAGATGCGTCTATTTATATGCGACTTAAAGTTATTAAAAACCGAGGAAAATTTATACGAATTGTCCCTCACAATGAAAAAAGTTTTTTTTTTTCCTGAAAATCGGCCTACCATCTTTCTTTTTATTTATTTAATTTTTATTTCAAAAAAAATTTGTGACATGAGTTCGAGTAAAATTTACAAAGAAGATATATTAACATAGGAATTAAGCACAACAATAAAAGTCAGCATTATGATAAAGATACAATGACCGACCTTATAGTGTCCGGTGTTAGCACTTTGAGAAACCAGTAAGGTTGTCCTGGCCGTTAATAACTGGGAGCAAGACAGACTTTTCAAAACTTTTTTCAAAGAAAATTTGAGGCTGAGGACGCAAAAAAAAACGGGCATTTTTTCGAATATAGTAAAAAAAGAGAGCTAACAGGAAAATTTTGGACCGTCGTCTAACCACCCCGAGATCGCAGGGTATGAGGTGGGAGGACAATGGGTTCGTGGATGCTGGGCCGCTTAGGAGTGCCGGATTGGAGAGCTGCGCCGCAGGACGCTAAGACTTCTAGTCTTGCAGTGCCGAATAGGACAGGATAGGAAAAAAAAAAAAAAAAAAAAAAAAAAAAAAAACGATGTAAATAATCGGACATCGCTGTCTCCATCTTCTCCTCCTCCTCAGTCTACTACCCTGAAACAAGGTGTAGTGATGGCACCTCAGAAAGAGACCTGCTTCAATTGTGCCTTTCAGACCTCTATCCTGTTCCTTCATCTTAGCCACTTAAAGTGGCAGCATTTAAATGAAATGCATGAAATGTCTGGAGGAAAATCGGATAACCCATTTGATATTCTTATTGGACTTTCCTAAATGTTTTTCTCATTGTGCAAAATCTGGTCCGAAATTTTCCCGAAAGAGGGGCAGAAGTGAAAGTCTAAAATGTGACTAAAACTCGAGTCCTGGGCATATTTCGCAAGTACAACAGTATCAAACGTGAACATTTTCCTGTCCCACCTGTTTCGTTCCTGACTTTTCTACTTCAATTTTGATGCGATTCACTGTCTTTCTCTCTACCTCTTCTGGCTCTTTCTTTCTCAATCTCCGGAATTTTTTGAAATATATAGAAAACCGAAAAAATTCTTCAAAACAAAAATATTCCAATTTCAAAGTATCAAGCTGAAAGTTACGTAATTCGTTCGTTTCCAAATAAATAAGGAAAAGAGGATAAGAAAACGAGAAATCACGCCGAAGAGAATATAGATATCGTGATTAAAATGACAGGGATATAGATATAAATAATAACTACGCAAGATTCACATGACTGGAATTTCTTGGAATAGAATTTTACATGTCTGACAGACAACAGCTGGCGATGTCATCACCTGAACGGTTCCTTAGCATTTTATGACAAATAGCATGGGAATTTCAATTAAACCTTCAAAACAGTTTACCCAAATAATTAATAAATTCCCTTCAGATTTCTAGAGGAGGATCGAGAATCATACGCGAAATGTAAAATGGGAGAATTTTCCTTTCATCGTACCCTTTTTCCACCAGTATTGAAATTCAAAATAAGGTAATCAAAGGAACCCATTAACGCGTTCGCAACCTTCCTTTAAAGCGATCGGTTTCGTATTAATATGCAGATTATTACGTTATCGAGAGATTGAAAAGCAGACAGTCACAAAGTAATATGCCTTAATGAATTTTGATTCCATGCCAAATTCACGACGTTAACCATGAGAATAAAACTTTATTGTTCTACGATAGTGCTATTCAAGTTTTAGTGCCGCCTCGAGATTTCCTTCTATGAAATCCACGATGAACGGACTTCTAAATAATGATTCGAGCGACACGCCTAACTGTTCACCACCGATGTTACAGGCAAGAAAATGAAATGCCTTAAGCCTTATTCGGAACGAAGGACTATGAATCTGGAGAAGCAATTGAAACCGGGATAATGTCAGCCTAAACTATAGTGCAGATTAACGGCTTCAAGAGCAAATAAATAAAAGGAAAAAAAAAGATGGGGAAAAAAAAGTCCTAAGTTTTATTTAATCATCCGATGTCTAGTTTTCTTGATTACAATCTTTAGATAGATGTAGTTTATCATTTATTTCTACTAACCAGATAATCCATGAGTTTTCCCCTATCTTCTCCAATTCGGAAATAAATTTTTCTTTTCTAAGAAAGAAAGAAAGAAAAAAAAACAGCCTTGCGAGACTAATGAAAAATAGGAAATAAGAGGAAAATAAGCTGGTTTTTTCTTTTCATTGAAGCGGATTCCTTGCAGCCGTGCCTAAAAAATAAAAAGCGTGTTACCCTTACCACTCGAAATAATAACATTAAGGGAAGAGGTGACATGCTATTTCAAAAGAATGATGATATCGCTTCAGAAATTGTGCTTTTAAGATGAATATCAAATATTCATCAGCTTTTTTTTTCTTGCGAAAATTGCCAATATAAAAACCGGTTTAATATCTCCCTCATCACAATCATTGTGTGTATTTTTTTTTTCTTTTTCCTTCGTTGCGTTTCGTAATTTTCTCTTTTCTTATTCAAGATTTTCCTTTTCTGTGCAGTCTATTTCAGTTATCGACGCATAACGCCTACAAGGGTGTAAAACTTCCCCCCTTTTATATTAAATTTTTATTTACTTAAACAAGACTCAGGTATGAGAATAAAAACTTATACCAGAGAAAATTTTGGTCAAATGACGGTTTCGACTCAAACTCTGAAAATGCAAAATCGTATTTATGATAAGGATATCTTAAAATAGCCAGAAGCGGTCCTTTATCCTCGACTTTTGGCTAAAGCCTATCCTTCAGTTTTTAATGTTCGGCTAAAAAACCAGGTTACTGGCAGGAGCCGCATTTTACTTCCAACGCAGCCTTCCAGGCGATATTTTAAAAAATTGGTTCATGGAAGAGTTACTTCGCGGCAGTTCAATATTATTATTATTATTATAAAAAAAAAATCAGAATCAGATCATTAAGATCGTTGAAACGTCAAACCTTCACCATCACCCTAATATAACTTATTCCCTAGATTGGCTTTGATTGTCTTTTGTTTTTCGCCTAACAAAGACTGACAGGTAACTATATCAAGAGGATTTTACCTTCCGTGACGTTGGAAAAGAAAATAAGTGACAAAGTGTTGTAAAATAGGGGCTGAAAGGAAAATAATGGAATAAAAAGACGTGTCATTAGGCAAAGCAAACAAGCCTATTTCCCCGTCTTAGAGGGTAACAGCATCGTTTCCCGAACAAAAAGCTTTTTTCGCTTTTTCTTTTCAAACGGATCGAGTCGGGGTTCTTAGATTCCGCGGATCCGTCCGTTTGAAGAGTCGAGAGTGATGGCAAGATTTGCATCCGAAATGACATCCTGACTTGAAACCTTTTATACTTTTACAAAATCTATGAATAAAAAATAACTTGGCATTGTTCTCTGTGACTCTCCCCTTTACTGTCATTTACTCCCGCAGCATCCATCTTCGACCATATTAAACCTTCCCATAGCATTTTGTTTTTCGATCCCTGATCTTCGCTCTTTCTCGCATGCTATACGCGTGAGATATGTCTTATCTTGTTTTTCCTCCCCTTTCTGCCGCTCCGTTTGGGGTAGCTCCCTAAAAGAGTAGGTGGGAAAAATTGGGATTTTAATTTTTTTTAAACGATTTTTTTTTTTATCGCATCATCAAAAACAAATCCTCGCAAGTTTTTCGTTTTGTGTTTGTGTGTGTTCAAAAGGGAGGGAAAGGAAAAAAGTAAATACATTGTAATTATTCACAGTTGGACAGTGTTTTGTTAATATAGTTAATGAGTACGGATCAACGTCCAAAGTTATGCTGCATACTAATTTGTAATTATCTACATTGAAATATTGGGAAAAAGTATGCTGCAAAATATTAATAAAGGGATAGCAGACAAACCCATATGTTAATCGCCGACTGCTTACTGCAAGTAAATGCATGTAAATACATGTAAATACAAAAAGTATTCTCCAATAAAATTTCTCAAATATTTTTTTAAAACTTTTAATTAAGATCCTTTGGAAATGCTATTTGAGCCAAAGTCATAAAATCTTGATGTCGATTTGGGTAATAAGACAAAAGAAAATGAATGTGCCTCTTCAATAGTGTGACACCTTGAAAATGATTTCTGCCACTTTTTCAAAGTGAATCGATTTTTTCGTTCCACACGCAGGAATGAAAGACAGGGAGAATTTCATGCAGAATTTTTCATGCTTCTTAAATTGATGGTGCCGCATCATGCCGCCCCTTTTTTTTCCCTGAATACGAATCCGCGAACCATGACATCCCTTTCATTCAACTTCGGGGAGGAAAAAAAAGCAAATAATATCCGAAGAGCAAGGAACTTTTGAATAAATGACACCGGGAATTTCACTCAAGTTTCGCAGTTTTTTCCCGGAAATGGAATATCCGTCGCGAAAAAAATCGACGTTATTTTTTGCATCAGATAAAAAAGAATACAAAAAAAGTAATTGAAAAAAAAGTTGGATTTTTTTTTTTATGATTTATACAATAATACAGTGCGTATAAAAAATTGTTAGATCGCTTCATATTTCCCAGGCAATGAAGTAAACTGGAATAATTTTGGGCTCTCTAGCCTTCATAGATTTTAAGATTTGGGAATTTTCAAAATAATTAGACTGTTCACATTGCATTGTTGTTTTCTTTAGCATTTCAACGTTGAAACTCGTGAATCCCTTCATGCGTTACCAACGGCTTAACAGTATCTATCGACACTTTCGAAGTCTAGGCTCTTTAAAAGTCCTCTCAAGAACTTGTCGTACGCTAATTTACCTTACTCAGGCAAATAGTAGCAGAGTACGCATATTCGTTAGATTCTTTTTAAATCGGTCTCATAAGGCATATTTCTCTCACCGAAGTCGTAAGACTTGATGAAGGGTTGTCCTGAGTCGCAGAAGCACCTTAGTCCGTGGTTACGTCTTTAGCTCAAGCAAAATGGTATACACAATGATTTTCATCCGTTTTATTGCGAGGAAAATACTCAGTGATCCAAACTTTTTGAACGATCTGTGAAATTAGATAGACTAAGCCAGTTGCCACAGGACGACTGACTGAACAGCAAAGCAATTATCTGATTAGAATGAAACCTTTTCATGGTTAGGAAAAAAAAAATTAATTGTCAGCGAAATCTTACTCGTTTAAACTTTGATATATGATCGAAATGAAGCTGAGTTTCAACTGCGGAAACTGGATTATCATTCGTGAATTTAGATTTATAATACAGTATGAAAATATACTGATTCCATTTTTGCAACATTATATGCTGATTTTTGAATTTTCCTATCAACCGTTATTCATTTTATTTTTCGATTTGGCAAAGATTAAAAAAAATGGATTTAAAATTTTAAGGTTGTTACTCATTTTCAAAAGCGTTCTTGCTCAACAATTTTTCCATTTATTAAATAAAATTTCCCACGAAATTATTTTTTCTTCAGCCAGACCTCAATTTATTTTTCATTTTGAAATAAAGATAGAAAAGAAGCAGATTTTTTTTAAACGGCTTCTATATATTGTCATTAGTGCTTTTTTTTTTTTTTTTTTTTTTTTTTTTTTTTTTTTTTTTTTTTTGTCTTTTGGATTTCGGAAGTTCACTTTTATCCTTACTTTTCTTTTGTTAAAAAAAGAGAACGAGAAAAAAATGATGTGTTTTCGAAAGACTAACACAATTGAAAATCCAATCTAAAAAAGAAATAGTTTCCTCCCTTATTTTACAAATGAAATTAGGGAAATTGAGATTGAGGAAAGTTCTCCGGAGCTCATTGTATTTTTATTGGAATATCCTCAGCCCCGTTGACTCGGATACTTTTGATTAAAATCGCAGAATAATGTCAGCTCCACCCTTCCTCTTTCTTTTTTTCTTTTTTCCTTTCTTCCTTTTTTTTGAGGGGCCATTATTTTTGATAATCCGATCAGGTTCTATCTTATGAGTAAATATAAAAAGTTTGGATTTCGGTTAATGCATGTGAATGACAGTTTGACGGCTTTCGTAGGGAGTTTGATAGAAGACGGTGTCTTCGTGACGGTCAATTTGAGAAATCGAGAGGCTGAAAAAGATCTTGAAATGATCATTTTTAATCGAATGTTGGTTTTCCGTGGTTTTCCTCTCCTTCTTTTTCAAAGTCAGCAGTCAGTCCCCGAGAAAAAAAAAATTTCTGCTCCATACGCTGACGTGTTGCATCAAGTTAACTTCTAATACTTTTTTTTTTTTTTTTTTTTTTTCCTTTCGTGAGGTGGCCATGTTGAATAAATTTTAGAAAAGAAAAACAACAAAATGAAAAGCGTGAATTTATATCTGGACCCACAATTTCCATATGCACCCTTCCGAAAGGAGCGAACGCGAGAATTATAATAATATTCCTTAACCGTTTTCGTAAGATTAAGACTAATATTTATTCCAAGGAAGGAGGGAGATTCCCAGGAGCATGGGAAATTAGAAACCACGTAATAAACAGCATAGTGACATGTTTCTGTGTTAATATTTAATATCTGTGGTATTAATAACAGAACGACAGTAATACAGAAACTGTTTGTCATCTTTGTGTAGTTGTGTTTCATTATGTGAAAGATTCCCATTACGAACATCCCTTAATGGCTACGGTGTTCTGGTTTAAAAACTACTTTTATTAATTACCATAAAATAACGTAACATAAAAAAAAAGTAGGATGCTGCATTCAATTTGAATTTCATCGACAGGGAAAGAAAACAAATTAACGATTTTCATTAAAGCGGGAAAAATTTATTTTTTTGTTTATTTCGTATCGATCAAGAGAAATTACTCGCTTGTTTGTTTATTTCTTCCCTCAGGCAGCAATCAGTGCCATTAATTTAACACAGGTAATATTTAATGCTCATCCTTTTTTTGGCACCCTTTATTTTCAAAACTGGTGAAAAAAAAAGTGCTGGAAAATACCCTTCTTGTACAATGTTCAAGTCACGTGATTCATAATCATGCCAGATACCGTGGATCGTATCTCTATAATATCTTTGACAATAAGTTAAATATTGGAACGATCCGAGTAAAAGGCCTAACGATGCTCCTGTTGTCATCTTCGAAAATGTTTCGATGTAAGGCAAGCATGAAAAATAACTACTTTTTATTTCCACGTATTGCGTGTTGTATCATAAAGCACCAGGGGTCGGCCACTCTACATGGCATTTACATTGTTTACGTCAAAAACAACAGCTTTAACAAAAAACAGAAAGGACTTGGAAATCAGGTACTTGGAATGTGACATAAGACTGATGAGACTTGTTCTTTTTGTTTTGATTGACGAGAGAATAAAACAAACCTTAAGAAAGTGCTTTGAGGTTTTTTTCTCTGGCTTCGGAAAAAAAAAATTGTCTCTCTATATTTTATTTTCCTTTTTACATTTTGGAATCTGCTTTTAAGTTGAAAAAAACCTTATAGTCCTTGTAAGTTAATCTTTCCTAAAAAAAAAACTTTGTTGAAAAAATATATGTTATAAGCAGCCATATTTTTTTTTAACAAATCAGGCCAATCGATATATTTGAAATTCGACCCCTAATGTTCCTACACTAAACGATTTTACCTTTATTCTGTAATTCGATCATCGTTTAACCCGTTCGCCAAAGTACATAAAAAACAATTTAGTATCCCATACTTGTGATAAATAATGTATCAGTGATTCATTCAGATTAAAAAAAAAAAAAAAAAAATGAAACGATATGCATATGAGGGATATCATGATTTCGAACACTTGATGTCACCCTCTCCTGCGTGATAAATCAACCCTTATCCAAGTGATTCACGTCTTCAATCTTTTTATTATTCTCGTTTACTACCCCTCCCTTCCAATCATAATAATTGACAATATTAAACCGACCAGACGGACGTTTTCTCAAATAGGCCTACTCCAAAGTGCAGGGAAAAAATATTTCTCAAGACCATTTTAATCCCGGAAGTATAAGATAGGAAAGGGGAAACATTTGCATGTTTTATTTATTTTTTATTTTACTTTATTTTATTTCTTCTAATTTTTTTTTTTTTTTTTTAAAGTTAGAAGAGAGATATTTAAAAAGGAAACAAAAAGGTACGCAGTTTGCCATACAAATGATGATATAATGCTCATTGAAATAAACATTAAAAACTTGTAAATGCCACTTGACGTGTTTTGCGAAATAACGAAGCACTTGAAAATCTGGTGCCATAGCGAGTTTTTCCTTATAAGTTAAACATAAATCCGACAATGGGATAGCATGCATATTTCACTAGGGAGAGTGACAACTGTCAGTGTCACGTGACCACTTGAACCGCGGCTGGTCTCTACACTTGATAAATATCGCGATGACAACTCAGACGGGATCCGACTCGTGCCCATTATTTATTTAAATTTCCTCTCTGGTTTTTCACACAGAAAAACCATCAAGCTCTCTTCGATTTCTTGTCTATTGTTCTTCTCCCTTTTTAGTGAATTTTTCTTACGCCTTTCTAATGCGGCAAAAGATCGCCGTCCTATTGAAAAAAACGAAACATGATTTTTTTATAGGAATACACAGTAAGTCCTCAGGAAGTACAAGATTTCTTTATGGAAAAGTAAGTCAGCATTTTCTTTCTAGCAGTTTCAACGGCAAGGTTTCCTTTTGCTATAAGTACTGTAACATTCTTCCAACCGCTGAAAACCTTTTACTGGAATAATTAAAAAAAGTGTCAGAAATCGAGAATATTTTAACTTAAATCTTGGATTACAATATTCGGTCCTTAAGCAAACATCCATTTTGAAAATATCCGAAATTAAAAAAAAGGAAAGGCTTGAGTTGTCAAAAGTCTGTAATAACGAAATCCGGTAAAAGCAAACTGTTTTCTACGGGAAAAAGTTCTATTGAAATTGCATTAATTAAAATCCACCTGGCTGAAAGAATATTAAAAAAGTTTTCATGGAGTTGACACAAACGACTAGAAAACTGATGGAAACAATTAAAAGTATGGGAATCGCATTTGATTACCATGTTATTACAAGGGGGTTCCCTTTTTCACTTATACAAATCAAAGAAAAACTTCAAAGCTTTTAGAAAGAGGTTTTTGTTTTAAAAAAAGACAAGAAAATAGCAATGGTCTCTTGGAAAGAAAGATTGAAGGGAAAAAATTCTACCTCGTGCGAGCGCGAAGTGCTAGGCGCAGCCAATCTCACAAAAATGGGTTGTCCCATTAACACCATATCCGAATCGAGATTTCGCTCATAGCGAACCAGTCCAAATTTCCTTGGTATGAAAGACTTGTAATTACAAGTGCATGAGCAAAAACGTAGGAAATGCAATTGACCGAAATTTAAACCCCAGAAATAAGTGTTCAACAGGGCAACCATCACGAAAAGGCAGCAATGTAGATAAAAATATGGCACACACTAAAAAGTAGACGTTAAAGAAAAATAAAATCAAATCAAAATTTTAAATGACGGGGTATCCAATCCATTATAATTAATTCATAATTTCAAGAAGCTCATCCTTCATTATATCAGCCCAAACGATGCTATAACTATAAGAGCAGCATTTATTAATTTTCAGTAAACTCAAGCCTGATTCGTGAATGAAAAAATAATGCGATCATCGCAATCAACATGACGTTCCAAAGGCATCCCAGTGCGACTAAATTTACAACAGGAACATAATTTTACTATTTTGTATGGCCTTAAAATTCTCCTATTACCTCGGTTTCTATTGCTTACTACATCCTTTATTTCATACGGTAAGAATTCAAAAACGACACGATAAAATAATTGGCCTTTGTCGTGAATTAATCTTTCATTTCGATTTTCTTTATTACTCGACAAAATATTTCTATTAATTTAAATGCAAATTCGAATCAGTTCGAAGAGAAAATAGGTTTGCAAACAAAAGGTTCAACTTAAATCATGTCGAGCTTTCCAGTTATACCGTTATTGTTTTGATCAGGTTCTTGTTGTAATTTAATTTCCGAGACTCAAAAGAGTTTGTCTCATCATTTATATGTTAAAATTCCGGGACCGGAATTTCCCTAACACCCTCTCCTCTTTTCCTCGCGGGCTCGGTTTCAAGAGTTTTTCCCGGTGTTTTCTTCTTTTTCCACTCCCGTGGTCACAACCCATCACACGCAGCTGGCAGCAATTACCATATTCAACGCCTATAATTTTCGTTTAAAGTTTTTTTTCCAATAACACAAATATAGAATTTACCTGGTTCGAAAAAAAAAATTGATTATAATTGTTTCGTCATATTTCATATTCCCACGAGAAAAATAAATATATTTTTCAGTGGAGTGCGAAAAAGCAAGAAAAAAAAAAGCAAAAAGATGTACAGTCGATCGAGAAAAGTTTTATCAAATTTGAAATGTAATCCTGCTCAAATTGACCTTATCAAAAATGTATAGTTTTTGGATGAAGTGACAGCGAGTGAAATGGAAAAACACTTTTCCCATGTTTCAATTTTCAACAAAGCCTAAAAGTCGAATACTGAATCTACCTCATTCCTCTCGGCATTCTTTTTCAGAACATTTCAAAATAAAACATTGAGAGCCGAAACACGGCAACCTTTGACATTGCGATTTTTGGCTTGGGTAATATGAATGTTTTACCGGTAGCTATATTTTAGGAATCCTGGAATAGGAAAATATGCGTGGGCGAAAATGACTGGGGATGCATAAACCGTTTTGAATTATTTAGTACCAAAACAGTTGAAAACTTTTTTTTTTCCGTAAAAAGCGGAAGCATCATAAGAAAATGGCAAATTTGGGGTTATAAAAAAAGCCATTAGAAAAGTTCATAGTTTGAGTTGACGCGGGAAGTAATTACAATTATCCTTTTTCGCACCACAATATACCGTTCACGAGAAAACTTCCATTTATGTTAATATTGAATCAGCAAATTATGACTTTACATATCCTGTCGGTTAGTGAATAGAGTTTCCGAAAAAGTGCTTAAATTTGATATAAAATAACTTATCAAAAGACCGCAACTATTGATATCTATTTGGAAAAAATATCCGAAATAACCTTTGAGCGATAATGTGTAGAAACATAAACACGTCCGAGTAAATTGCAAATAATCCCTTCATCATTCTCCGGGCTATTACGGTAAAGCCACAATTTAGAGCCTGGACTCATCCGAAAAAGGGTTAAATGTTTTTTCATGTTTTACTGCACTGCACATAAAAACATTATGGTGAATGATAACTGCACCCCAAGAATAGTCATGCATGCATGAATTTTAAATGAGAAAATACTTGACAAGATTTGTTCGTTTATGTGATGACTAAACCATTACTGAAATTAGAAGCTGTTATCTTGTGTGCAGATAATGAAACGTGAAGAGCCATTTCGAAAGCGGAAGAAGGGAAAGTTAGCAGTGCGTTGTTTTCGTTCGGGAACTAGTCCGTTCATCTCAGAAATCATCCTGGAAAATTGATGTTACGGTGCATTATTGATAATATCGAGATTAGATTTATATGATTTTTTTTCCCTCTCGCTTTATTCTTTTTCCGTAGTCGAAGCCTAACCTTTATTTTATTAAAATGACCTTCTCAAAGATTAATACTCTATTCGCATTCTCAAGAGAGTAGTTTTACTTGGATGATTAGTACGATTTATTAACGAAAACCCACCTCGATCACGTCCTTTTTTTTTTTTCAAGCATTCGCGCAAGGAATATCTTAAAAAAATTAATATCAAGGGGAAAAAAATTTTGCTCGACAAACACTGCGTTACGAGCATCATTACCTCAAATTTATGATTTCAAAGTTTAAAAAAAAAAAAAAAAAAAGTTTTCGTATTAAAAACCACGTCAGCTCCGTAGTTAAACAAACAGAGATATTGAAAACTGCTGCATGAATTGAATTCGAATCTTAAACTTTCCCATTTACTTCCCCCCCCCCCTTTACCCTTATTTTTCTACTGTGCAGAAAAGGGGAGTAAACTGTTTTAAAAAAAAATATATATCGATAAGACTTGATCGTGAATGAACGCAGGATTTTTTTTTCTTTTTTTTCTCATCGCTGATTCTCTTTTAAAAAAACTCATCGTTAGCTTACGAGTTTTTTAAAAGATTTTCTGGAAACGGTAGATTTTTTTTTTTTTTTTTACTTTTCTTTATCGTTTCGGGTCAGCAGCATATGCCAATGATCCTTAATGGCATGACTTGCATTTATTATGTTAGATACAGGGAGACGGACGTGAGGAGTACGGAGGGATAAAATTGTACTGGAAAATGTAAAATATCGAATATCAGGCGTTCAGAAATTTCGGAGAGGAATTAATACCTGTCGGAGTCACAAAGCACAAAAAACCTTGCTTGAAGCATCTGCAAATAATACAAACACCCTCCGGTGCCTAGACTCGACCGCTGCTCAAAGAGCTTTATTTTAATCATGATCGAATCTGCATTCACCCCTTCCTTTGCATGCTCGATTATTAATATTACATTCGATCATGTATTTTTTTTTTTTTTCGATTGGTCAAACAAATTATTTCGATTTAGTTTTTTCCAGGAACATGTCCTTTTTTTTGTATTTAAAATGAAATATACATTCACCACAAAGAAAAGGAAAACGTCCGATTCTGCGATTACAACTTCTCCCTCAATTTTTTTTTTTTTTTTTAATTATTTAAAATCTCTTGTGCATCCACATTTTCCCTGAATTGAATAAACAGTCGTGAGGATTGAACCGTAAGCGGGTTTCTTTTTTTTTTTTTTATCCAAATTGAAAACTCGGATTTTAAGCGAAAAAGAGGGGGCCCCGGAGAGTGATTATCGCTTTTGCTAATTATCGCAATTTCAAATGGTTTTCAATTTTGTTTTCACACCTGTGCGTTCATTCATCGTAAACATACATCGTTTTTATCCAATTAATGTTATACAGTAAAAAGAAATCGATCCCGAGAGAGAAATAAAGAATTTCGAGTGTCTTTTTTCGAGTGTCTACAAAAAAAATATTTTTAGAAGAAAAAGGCATGGACTGGAAAGTAAATTTATTTGGAAAAAAAAATACTGAAAATAGATTAATAATTAATAGTAACCTGTGATGAAATTAGAGTACTGTGTAATCGTTGTGCAGAGACATCATTGTACGTATATTTATTGATAAATTCAACTGGGATCGCTGTCAGTTATGTCGCATTGGAGATTACCACATCAATTTCAAAAAAAAATGAAATAAAGCGAATTCCACGCTTTTTAATGAAGATATCGTGTAATTGCTGTATTAAACATGGAACGAAGCGTTTTGGATTTTTTATCCATCCCTCTCGTTTTTTTTTGTTTGTTTTGAAAAACTACGAGTATAGATTCCACATTTTCGGAATTCTGTACTTGAAAGGTAAACAAGCCCAACTCTTCAAAATGGCCAACTGGCACTTAGCAGTTTTTATTTTCGAATCGTTTCGAATAAAAAAGGGAGAAAGCCTCCTGGATCCGATATGACTCTAAGTTGGCAACGGAATCGTCGTTATTTTTCTGCTTGTTTTGAGTTTTCAAAAATTATAAACTTAATCAAATATTAAACGGATGACCACCTCTATTGTTTAGTTCCTATTGAAAAGAAAAGAAAATCGAGAAAAAGAACCCGCTCTCCCGAAAGATGGAAAAAGAAATAAAAAAAAAAAAAGGAAAAAAGACAAAATACCCATGCCGAAAAATCTCCCCGTCGAATCAACAAGTCTTAGGCCCATTGCCACTAAAAAATTTCTTACAAGAATTATTAAAATGGGTTGATCCGGTGCACCACGATTTTTACACTTCGCTCGCGCATTCGAAAAAAGTCAAAGAAGACGAATAATTTTTCCATCCGAATAATTTTTCCTGTAAAAATATAAAATTTGTTAATTATTTTTTATTTTTATTTCTAATACTTTTCTCAACATCATAAACATGCAGAAAACAACGACGATTCTGTTGCCAACGTAAAAAGTCGTATCGGACCCAGAAGGCTTTCTTCCTTTTTTATTCGAAACGATTTGAAAATAAAAACGGCTAAGTGCCAGTCGGCCATTTTGAAGAGTTGGGCTTGTTTACCTTTCAAGTACAGAATTATAATTTACTAAACGTGAAAAAAAAAAATCGATTTTCATTAACCCTTTTATTCCGAGAAAAAAAAAGTAAAATACCAATGCAATATCTTGATTATTTTACACCGGACACAATTTTTAAATTGGACGCCTAAGAATGCTTTTCTAATTTTTGAACCTTCGGTTTTGTCTTCATCAATTCATACAGCTCGAATGGTTACAGTATAAGCATTGCTCCAAAATTTTTCCAATTGTAAAATATTTTCAAATTGGGTGATAAATCACATAATAGTTAGTCTTGAAGATTTTAAAAACTATTCTCTTTTTCTGAATCGTGACTTATTTTTTCATCAATATCACGAAAGAATAAGAGATGAAAAATTTCACAGCATCACCATTTTAGATATTCCAGATTTTTTTTTTCTTTTCAAAATACATGCTTTTCTAGACTTGATGGATTAACGTCATATTATGCCCCTAATGATTTAAATGAACCGAAAAACGAATCAACGTCAAGGAAAATGAAAACAGACACAAACAATCCTTTTTTCCTTCGTAATAACCCAAAAATGACATGAGAGGAAAAAAAAAAAAAACATACATTAGCAGTTTGATGTTAAGGGGTGCTGAGCTTTGCCCGTCAACCGCATTGCCGGGTAAAAAAAAAATGCAAGTCACGCTGACATCTAGTTAACGATGTAGAAAATAATGTCGGGAGGTTATCTAAAACGTTAAATATCGATAAGAACCATTTGAAATTATTATTAGTAAATGAATTCGTGCTGTTGGGTCGTTTACACATCGACAGGCGAAATTATACAGCATTATCCAACGCACGTGTAATGTGCCGGCCTCGTTTTTTCCTTTTTGTTTACAATGTATGTGCGTATGAAAAAAAGCTCCCCGCGCATCTTTAAACCATCCGAAGCAATTTATACCGGGGCAGACGAATTATTTGGCGATCTGGTATATAAAAAGTCCCTACAGAATCGTTAATGTGGGGAGGAAGTGAGTAAAATTCCAGTCACGTTTTCAAATTTATTTGTAAACTTTTTAACTCTCGACTTTTGTTTGTCCTGAAATTTTGCTCAGTCAGCAGTTGTCATTCCTTTCGCATTCACTTACCAACAGCAACGTAGCTGGATTGGATTTCGATTTTTAATCGATAAGTGAATTTAAACAAGTAAAGATGTTTTTTGCATTATTACACTCAAAAAAGAAAATTGTAATGGTCGGCACGCAGCAATGGAAATTGATTTCAATCCAGGCTTACATGTCGTCGAAAACAACTTTCATAAAACAAGCGATTTATCAAATCGAAAAAAAGGGGTACCGTGACCAGACTGACCCTGTTTTTTTTTTTTTTCGAGCACTGTGAGAAACCGTTTGAGTTTGTATCTGAAATTAAACATGACGTTCGAATATTTCATCCTTTGACTTATTGATGTAACTACATCACGGGCTTTTCAAGTCTGACCATTTTTTTCACTGAAGGGGGAAAAAAAAAGAAAAAAAAAAAAAGATTTTTTGTTTTATACCTGACGTGGCACGAAAAAATCGTGCTGTCTACATCATGCGTCATTCGATTCGTAAAAGAAACAAGAATGATACACGATTACAACAATGCAATCTATTTACTTGAACGAAAAAAAATTTCAATTCAATGTTGGGAATACCTATCGCACAGAAGTTTGAATCTCTAATTAATGGAACGCCATCGTCACTGGTACAATGTCACGTCATCTGTCGTGTCAGCAGGATATATCACGGTTCAAGCCAGTCATTGATAATGCTAAACATTCCGTCGGACTCTATACTTAATATTATATTACGCGTTTCCATATACGCATAAATGAGCCAAACTTTCGTAAGGTTTACATGAAGGAAAGCGGAGGAGAGCCACGCATTATTAAAATCTACGAATTTCGACATAGTCTATAAAATGCTGTTTGATTTGTTTTAAATCTTTAAGGAACGCGACCTTCATGAAAATTAATGATGTCGACTCTTTTCGCCTGCATAAAACAAAAATGCAAAAAAACACCTTTTTTTATACGTAGAGTGAGTGAATTTTTATTATCAATCAAATGAGCTGAATCAAGTTTCAATTGAATTTCAAGCTATTAAAACAGCATGGTTGGTCGATCGTATTAAATACATAGAACCTACCATACACCTTTAAAACAAAAAGCTAACGAAGCTTCATTTTTCAATGGTGTAAGCTTTATAAATTCGATAAGCTTAAAGCGTTTACAAGCATTCTAATTATAAAATGAATAAACAAAAACAAAAACCAAAAAAAAAAAAAAATTGGAAGTGCATTGTCTAATTAAATTTTTGGAGGAGCTAATTTTAGGTGAAAAAATCATACCGGGATATGGGGGCATGTCCCTACGTAGGACTACGTCTTCGGGGAACTGTCCTAATAATGCTAAATTTAAATCAGGAAACATTTTAACAATGAAAAATTTTAAGGCATTTTTTTTTTCGCTTGTTTTTTCCCAAAATTCGAATTTTTCGATAAAAATATAATTTTTTTTTTTCCTAGCACGAAAAAAACTTAACATTTTTTATTAAAAAAGGCCAAAAGTTGAAAAAAAAATTAATCAAAATTTTAATTAAAGTCTTCAACGTTTAAATTTTAATATTGAAACATTGCTTTAGCTCGTATTCTTGGCTAACGGAAAAAGGACAAAATTAAAAAATGTAGTGAACAATTTATTTAAAATTTTTTAAGTTCTTGTTTTTGTTCATGCAGTCTAATTTTAATATTTAAAAAAAATATTTCGAAAAACGGCGAAAACTTTAAAAAAAGTTAAATAAAATTTCAAAAAATTTTTAAGGCCTTGCTTTAGCAACTTGAAAATTTCTTGTAAATCAAGTTCTTGCTTTCGTTCATGTCGCCTAATTTTACTATTAAAAAAGGCCAAAAGTGGAAAAAAAATCGTCAAAATATTATTTAAAATTTTCGAAGTTCACTAACAGTGTAGGCCTAATATTAATATTAATTTTTGGTGCGAACAGTGGGACACCTGGACAAAACCCGGACAGACAGATTTCCCCAGGACCAAACCCCAAGACGTGGTCCTACGTCAAAAAAAAAAAAAAAAAAAAAAAAAAAAAAAAAAATCGAAGGAAAAAAGAAATTACGAATTTATTTAGACCAACATATTTCGGTCTCTTGGTTAGCTTTCTCAGCAGGGTCTAAAAAAAGATTAGATGACATGCACAGATCACCAGCTTTTTTTCTCATTCATTAGTAAGTAAAGAAACGTAATTATTTTCCGAGTAGGGTAATGAAACTGTCGGAGCAGTCCAATTTATTACGATGAAGTTATAAAAGACACATGAAGGCTGGGTCACCAGGGGCCATACGGAAAAACCTAACTACAATGATATCATATTCCGTTTGTGCTCAAAAAGGTAAAATTAAAATATAAAACAAACGGGCAACGCACGCTACAGTCACTCCCGAATATGGGGGTAAGGGGAGCAAGAGATAATTGTCGCATTTTCTGCACGAATGTTAATTTATCATTAGTGATACTAATTTTTACCGAAATAATTGAAATTTCCCATACCACAGGTTTTCCACCCGGATAATAACAAACGGAAAGTTTCATAGGATAGTAATTTAAAGTTGAAGAGTTTTCCTAGAGACTGACCCGTTCATCGGAACGCTTACCGAGAAAAACTGCGCTAAAATTACCAACCGAAGACAAGAATTAGTTAAAAGTTTCGGTTAATAACGAGAAAAATAGATTGCTTATTCTTCCGAGTAAAAAAAAAAACATTTTGCCGATAGTTGTTTATTAGTTTTCGACGGCGAGCTGTCAAATGGAAATAAGCTGGGGGTTAACGATTTACCGGGGTGGACACTTTCCCAAGGACAAGTTACACGGTTTGATACATTTTTTGTATCATGAATCAGTAATTGGTAGATTGCGGTGCGAATCCGGTAATGCAAGCTTAGGTGCTTTTAACGCAAATATTCGCCGATCACCGTTCAGGCGTCAAATTAAAAATGCAGTTTGGAAAAAGAGGCTTACTGTAAAACCGGATGAAAATTACAAATGGAAATATTGTAATTGATTTCGAAAATGGTGAACAGTTGCTTAAAAGTTTCTCGCAGCGGTAGAGATCCTATTACAACAGGATGATTTTTCACAATCCTGTAGAATAATAAAAGGCAAAAAAAAGACTATTAGAGCTAAAAAAAATCTCATTATTTAAGTTCTTACATGAAGTAGTATTTGGGGGGAAAAAATTCAGATCTGGGCTTATCTATAAGAAAAAATTATTGATACGGTTTTAGAATTTTGACAAAATTTCAATCTGGTCCCAATCACAACTACACAAAAATCCAGGGTAAAACAGGTAATTTATGATTCTTTATTCTTATTTCATGGATATTTACATATTTCTGAGGAAAGTGATAATTGGGAGAAAAAAAGTTGACAAAACTATTATTAGCTACTGCTTCCTCATGTTTACGAGATTTAAATTCTCATTCACTAATTTACATTCAGATTCACCATGATAACGGAGCAGAAAAAGAAATTACAAATAAATAAAGAAAGAGAGAAAAAAACACAGATGCAGTTTCCGCTTTTGAAATCGAGTTTTACAAGTCATAAAAGTTCTGGCATATGATACTACTGTATAATCGAAATATTTTAAATCGTATGAAGTCGAGCATATTAACTAGTATACGCAAATTTGAGATCCTTTATATGCGTTTGCCGACTCGAAAGTCTCCCCCAATTTTTCCAACGAAATATGACTGCACTATGAGCTTCCGGTGAGTTATAAATTTCGCAAAAGTCTGTTTGGCGCCTTTGTGGCACGACCGTGCAAATACATCCAACAAAAAAAAAAAAAAAAAAAAAAGAATTATATGAAATACGATAAACAATTTCTTTAATAAAACTCTTAATATAAAACATATTTAATGGTTATTAAGTGTCATTACTGGAAATTCACATTAAATGAAAATAAGCTGCATACTTATCAGTTGGGTATAAAAAAAAAAGGAAAAAAAATACGTATAAATAAAAATGCGAACAATAAAAATGTGTTTCTTTTAAGTTTTACAGTCAATGCTGAGATACTGCCTGAAAGTCGTTTGCGTTTATGTTGTTTGAATTCAGGGGTGTTCAACAATTTATTTTGCAAAGGTTACCTCTATGTGACAGATATAAAAAAATTTTTATGAAACAAGGAAAAAAGATGGAAATATCATTTTTTCCCTCCACAAAAAAAAAAAACTGATAAGAACTTTCTGTTTTTACTCGCCCCTAATAATGAGACTAATTAATTTCGATAATGTCTTCTCACTTTGTTTTGCAAAGCTGTAGCGGGAAACTTATATTAAAAAGCCACGAAAATTCTACTCATTGGCATTAAAAGTTCAGAGACAACCGCATCCCGGGAAAAAAAAAGGAGAAAAAAAGTTAATTCTGAGGAATTATCCGGATTCACGACTTTTTTTTCCTCTCTCTCTCTCTCTTCCTAAAGCTTTATAGATTCTGCAATGAAAAAAAAAAGAGGACCTAAGGAAAAGTCAAAAAACTTTGGAAAACTGCTTTAATTCCTGGAAGCTCGCGGGTTGAAGCGATACTACCCAAGGCATTTTTTCCTTTTTTTTTTTTTTTTTTTTTTTCAAGCTACTAGGCTCCCGTCGAATAAAAAGTTAAGCGTAGGCGAAACGCGACATATTTTACGACTTCCCGGAATATGTTCCATATAAAAAGAATTTTGAAAGTTAGTTGTGTTGAATTTTTTATTCCTTTCGTGGTATTTTATAGACGTTGTATTTTATTTTGATGTGATCGTGCTTTTTTTTAAATTCGTGCACTTTTCTTTAATGTCCCTCGCGAAGTATTTATCTATTATTTGCATCATTTCGTTTAATGAGGAAGTTTATACCGAAATCTCCCCTCCGATACGGGAAACCTCATTATGATCGTCATTAAAGAAAATATACATCTCGCCTAAAATTTACAGCCCAAATAGATTTAGTATCAATGGGGAAAATCCTACGACCTTTTTATCTCGAAAACCTGTAAGATATACGATCAGAAAATTTCATTTGATTTTATTTCTTTTATTTTACAACAAACGTTCCACAAGAGAAAAAAAAAGACTGACATGAGATTTTCATTACGTAACGCGGTAAAATAAATTAGTGAAGTTATCGCCATAAGATATGCTTTATTTATAAGTCACCCTTTCTTTTTTGGTAGATTGCGTTCACTCGATATTACGCTATTAAGTTTATTAAAAGTACTTTTAATCAATTTTTTTTAAACGGAATTACAATCCTTAACGAAACTACAAGAGTACAAGGTTTAAAACACTAATACCGACACACCAATCATAATCAACAATGCCCCTGGTGTTTATTATTTTAAAAAAAATTATTAGGTCACATTAAACAATTTCGAGTGGTTATTTAAAAACAATCATCGGGCATTTCATAGAGATCAAAGAGCACGTATAAACATGTACTAATTTTTTCCACTAAATTAGGGCTAAAAGATGGATCTTTTCTATTATTATTCAAAATGTTACAAGGGGTATCAACGCTCCTGATCAATTTCTCCTCCAATTCTGACTTTCTTTTGTTTAGAAGGTTTACGTATAAATGGCGGGAAAAGCATAGAAACCATAACTCTTCTCAGTTCCATAGCATAAAACAAGACAGCCCTGTTTGCTAATCAAAAAGATAAAAGGTAAAATGACTAAGGGAAAACCAAGACAAGTTGACGCTGTAGGTCTCAAGAGTTTAATTAAGTTCCATTGACTAAGATTGCATGTAGTTCGCTATCACAGTACCGAAATATATCAGATTTCCCGAACCTGTCATATTTCAGGGCCATATTATTTTATGCGGAACCCTAATCCGAAAAGTCGTGGAAATAAGAAAACCAAAGAGAGGAAAACGAGAAAGGAATATCCGCGAAAAGAAAAAAAAATTATTTGAACGAAATTCAAAATCAAGATAGAAGTTTAAATGGTGATCGAACTTTTCCTCTCATTTCGTCACTGTCACAAGGATCTTGAAAAGCTTCGTTATTGCATCATCTCGTCACATCTGATTTTCTGTTTCCCAAGCAAATAATCGTTAAGCATTTCGAAAATTAGGGATAGCTCTGAATCTCTTATCCATTTTCACGGATTTCGCTTCTTTCTTCTTCCAACAAATTTACCCTTCTCCTAAGTTCTAATCAAAACACGCAACTAAAGTGTTTTCTCGCCAAACATGAAGGAATTCGCAAAGTTTACACGGAGTCGTTTTGATAATATTGCCGTGTTTCTTACTTTTGTAAAGATTTCTTTTTTTTGTTTGTTTTGATAGGATTGTCTTCGAAACTTAATATCATAAAATGAAATGAGAAATTTGTTGAAGAACTGATTTTTTTTTTTTTTTTTCAGTTAGAAAAAAAACGCGGGAGTTTAGAAAGTCGAGTGTTGTAAAATTTTTAGGACGTTTTTCGTAATGGCTTTAAATTTCTTTTTCTTTTTTACGGCTCAACTACATTCCCAGAATTTTGATTCTCATTTTCCTCTGACTAAAATAGTTAAATGAAATTAAAGGAACTTAAGTTTGAAAGCCCACTACGTAATATGATAAAATCAATATTATCATCCGATATCCTGTATAACAATAATATTTTCAACATGATTAAATGTTACAGTGATTGAATGACATAACCTTTAAACTTCGGTTATAATTTCAATTAATCTTATATTTCCATTAAATAATTCAGTTATTTCACATCTCCGACTCATCTCCGTCATGACAAATATTTCTCGAAATTTTACGCCTGCGAAATGAAATAAATGAATGTGTACGTCTTTTGGAAGAAATACCAATTGGAAACTTGGCACTTAGAAGGCTGCGAAGTTCGAATTCATAACGAAAAATGTAAAATGTGAACCTCCACATGAAAAGGTCCCACCTGGCAGATGGGAACATTGAAGGCTGTGGAAATTTAAGTTAGGGTGCAAATTCGCTATGGAATGTTGGACTAACATGTTGGACCAACATTTCACACTAATTCTGGCGTAGGAGTAAATTCTGCAATAGTCGATTCGTTCGCTTGTCAAACATGTTGGTGCAACAAGTACGTCCAACATTCCAACAAGTTGGTATAACATGTTTGTCCAACTTATACCAACATGTTGGTCCAACATTCCTTAGTGAATTTGCACCCTTTATTATTTATTTTCTTTATAAGAAAACCCTTTGTTTCCAAACAAATAATTCTAGCACCATCTGCAAAAGGGAATTTTTTCATGTGGAGGTACACATATTTTTGTTTATTTTCCAAGTTGCTTTTTCTAATTTGTATACCTTTTCTAAAAAACGGACAAAAATTAATAATAAAAAATTAAGCTTTATTCCGCAGCCAGGAAAAAATAATAACCGGGAGAAAGGAACCAGAATTTGAAAGAAAAAGTGAGGTGAGCTGCAACCTAGGATTCACAGCACCGTTGGCTTCGGACAGCGACAGAAAGAAACTTTTCCAGTGGAACTAAGTCATGGAAGAGGCCTACTCTTCCATGCTAATTATTAAAGCGACTGCTTATATGATTTTTAATGCTTTTTATTCGCTAATTTATTTCTTGAATCTCATGGAAATCATTATAAATTTGAATGATGGGATGTTGGCCTAAAGGCATTAAGTTCGACTTTTCAAAAACCATTGTTAACCAAATCAATTTTATTTTTCTTAAATTACAGAAAGAGTCACTTTATTCGAGAATTTCAGAAATAAGGAACATTTTTGAAGATGTAAAATCGTCAAAAAACTAAAATGTTCAAAAAAAAAAAAAAACTTTTTTTATATTGTATGATCAGATAAAAACTCATTTCGGGAAACGGTTTTTTTAAGCTCTCTAAATTCTTTTTAACTGAAATTAAATCAGATCTTCATTCTGATGTTTGAGGTCAACTTTGGAAAATCGAAAATCTGCCAATAAATAAAAGTTCGTGACGTGTAATCTTATCAATATGGACATCGCGCTGCTCATATTTTGCTTTCTCTTTTTTTTCCACCCCTTTCCCATGCGATTATCTTTCAGGTGTTTCCACGTTTATCGTTTGTTCAAGCGGAAAATCATCCCCGGATTTCGGTTTCATTGTATACGAGCGAAAAATTTATACTTTTTTCCCCCCCTTCGGCTTAATTATTTTATGTTAAAAAGTACAACTGATTCGGTTTTTTTTTCCTCACGGAAAAGAAAGGAGAAAAAAAAATTACAGAGTATCGCCTAGAGAAAAGATCATATTGTCTTCGGAAGTTTTCATTAGAGAACGATATTCGAAAGGCGATAAGAACTTGCGTTCGGCTAATGAATTATCGGAAGATAACTCCAAATAAATTGGGATTATTCTACATTTTAATCTCGGTCGTCTTAAAAACGAAAATAAACGAATTCTAGAAACGAAAGCAAAAAATAATTTTAATTATTGCTCTCTCTTTACATTCTGAGAATCGAATCTGCAGAGAGAGAAAAAGCTTTGTTGTTAAATCTTTTCATTAGTTAAGAAGTCGGGATACTTTAATGACCGACTAACAAAGGAAAAAAGGCTAAGGTTTTTTTTTTTTTTTTTTTTTTCTCTACAGAAGGTTGAAGCTCATCACTTTTTATAATGAACTGCCACAAAAGGATTCCCCATCTAAAATCGTTTTAATTACGTGAAGATTAAGGGTGGGACGTTTTTGAAAAGTCGATTTTTATATACGAGAAATTTAATAATTTTGATTGGGTGTGGTCATTATGGTAACTGGACCGTGCAGAAGGAAAAAAGGAATTTATATTAAAAGTCAAAGCTTTTAAAATGAATGACGGGATACTAAAGACTTTCTGAAATACGACGATGAGAGTCAAATGTCAGATATCTTGCCGGGCGGGCCAGTGAGGTTCATAAGCCTTATCTTTTGAATTTTGAATATTAATTCCTTTCAATCAAAATCGGTTATTCGTTTGAGATATGTCATTTACCCTACCATTTCAATGTAAGTATATAATATCCTCCTCTCAGCTATGAAAGGGAACTTTACATTGAATACTTAATAAACATCGATGACAAGAATGAGGGAAGGTGAAGAGGAAAGTTACAAACGAACGAACGTCTCCATTACGCTGAAGAAGAGAATCAGGCACGACAAACGTCCTTAAGCTATCTTAGTTGAAACTTTTTAAGCACCAATTAGTCGCTGTCTATTTTGTTTAATTCCCTTGAAACTAGTTGGGCTTTTGAATAGTTGCCACGATGTTTGCCATACTAAAATATCACTTTTCATCTAAAAGGGATGGACGAGATTCGCTCATATCGACCTTGTTTCTCGTCACAACCGGAGGAAAATGCATATTAAATCTCGGAAAATATTCCCTGGTAATTTATATTCGTTTGAAATACTTAAAACCGTCTACCCGAAGATGTAAGATTGTTTTCTTGCAGCCCAATCATTCGAACAAAATACGGAGCATTTTGAAAGAGAGGAAAACCAAGGTGCTGGAAAAGCGAGCAATTCAAGTTTTTTTTTCCCCTTCATTGTTATTTCCAAATTAAAAGCATTTGTTTTGTATAATTAGCTGTAAGTTGTGTTCGCTATGTGGGAAGAAACTCTTTTGTTAACTCGAAGCGTACAAGTCGGGCCGGGTTCCGAAGAAAAAAAAATAAGAATTAAAAAAAAAAAAGTTACAAACAGGGAAAAAAATTGAACGGATCAGGATTTTTTTTTTTTTTTCAGTTAAAAAAAGAAAAAGAAAAAAAAGACACAGGTTTTTATTGAAAAAAATTTTTTTCGCGGTTTTCTGATCAAACGAGGTCAACTTCGGTTGAATTCCATTTGACATGTTTAAAAATTAATATTTAAATTAATACTTTAGGAGAAAAAAGCATTTTTATTGTTTCATGCTTTATATAAAAAAAAAAAAGAAGTAACTTTTGGGTTATTTAGAGACTGCATTTTTTATAGGCACATTAATAATATTTCGTGCTGAATAATAATTCGAACAAAAGTAATCTTTGTACAAAAAAATATTTTTTTTTTGGTCGATCAAATGACGAGCTGAAATAACTGGCGAATTCGAAGGTCAGCATTTACAAAATTATATGTTACGTCGATGAGAGCTGCCGAAGTTTCTATTTATTTGAAGTCATATCGTGAGTAATTTACTTTCGGGTTTGAATAAATCTTAGAGGCTAAATTAATCTGAAATAGCTTCGAATAAGTTATATTTCTTTCGTGAAGTGCACAATTATTTTGACATCAGAATAATTAGAACTAAAATTTTTAGGGGCTGCGACATTCGCAATGCAAATTTAAAAATATTCGACTTCGTTTTCCGAAAATTAGGTCCTTAAAATGCTTTTCTATTAATAACAACAAAACCTTGGAAACAAAACGTGTCTAATACGTCATAACAACCTCCTGGTTTGCAAAGACCTCTTGAACCTCTTTTTATAGTATAAAAAGCGAAGCGTATTATTTTTTCAAGAGAGGAGGCAGTACGTCCATTGATGTTCTACCTCCGTTTACTTGAAAAGAGTCAAAACCTAGATAATTTTTTCTCCCAAACTTTATTAATCATACTTAAAATCGAAACCACAAAAGAGCCTTTTCCAATTCCTAAGAATCGTCATTTACATCTCGTGAAAAAAAAAAAAAAAAACTCAATTCTAAAACTTTTTTTTTTTTTGATCGAGCTATACGTAAATAATTAATCTCAGAATTTATCGAGTCGCGAATTACTAAAAACGATTTTTCTTTTCTGACCTAGAAACACTGTAACGCTTCCATAAATTCTAATGCTTATTTCCATCCGATTGAATGTATATAAAACGTTTCGAACAGTTCGAAATCACGAAAGCAAAACGATAAAGCCATAGAATCATTTTTTTTTTCGCCTCCTTTTTTTCCTTTTTGTTAATTTCGTCATTTAAAATAATCGCACGTTGCATTTTCCTCCCAGTTTCGACGAAAATACCCTTCTTCCATGTATTTAATGCGTCCCAAAGGAATGAAAATTCTTCCAATAAGCGAATAACTACCGAATCCTTTCTACGAAAAGAGGGTGTTCCTGATTTTGTCTCTTTCGGAGTAATTAGGGTGAATATAAACTTTTAATTTTGTTACCTAAACTAAGAAAAAGTTGTCTCAAGGAACGTGGGGGTCTGGAAAGGCACCGGGAGATGGGATGGGGGGTCCGAAGGGGTAAAGGGATAAGAGGTGGTAATGATAATAATTAATACAAGAAATGTTAAACTAAATAGGATGAAGGTAAGTTGTCAAAAAGTTTTGGGTGAAAGTTACTTTGGAGATAATTACCGACCCTCTCTTCCTTCCATTGCAACCCTAATTTGAAATCTCTCAAGACGTCTCGTATACTCTAGATAGTTCATCCCTTTCTTGATAGACACAAATCTTGAGACTACCCTTCATTTTGATTACTGGTTCATAAGTTACGAGTAATTAAAACAGGAAGGTAATGATACTAAATGTGTTTTAATATTTGCATCTATTTATTTACCAGACGTCTTCTCTTTATTAATTATAATTAAGCTATTTCTTTTAAACGACCTAAATGTTTCGATCCTGTGGAAAGTAAGTAAATAAACGAGGAGGGATACGCTGGGGTTTGTGAAAAGGTGTTTCTTCCATTAAAAAGACACGGTAACACGTTATCGTGTTCTGGAAAGGCTTAAAGCGTATTATCATTCGCGGTTTTGACGAGATTGGATTTTGATTTTAATCCTGCAAATCATATGACAGGAAAAACCAGATAGAGTCAAGGCAAAGGCTTAAAATTACATCTTCGGTGATTTTCATAAGAAAGTAGTGTTTCAATCTTGATATTTGTAAAGGAAAACTCATTTTGCGGATTTATCGGATTTCAATGCCGCAACGGGATTTCTTGAACTCGGAAAAAGCTAATTTTTTATTCTGACCAAAAAAGGTCGACCTACTTAACGTTTCGTCTTTTTTTTCCCTTGAAAAATAAGATAAAATAACGGATTTTCTTTAAAAAAATTTTGAATCGTAAGGTCTATTAGGCTAATGCCGCCCTAATGAAGTTCTTGGTATATATTTAACTACATGTTCCGATGTTTTAATGTTACCGCTGTCATAAACGCATTTTAAAAAAAAAAAAAAAAAAGAAACATATGGCGATAACATAATACCAAACACAATAAACCGCAGTTAATAAATTGAACATTTTATGAGGTTTCACCGAAAAGGGAAGTTTAATTCCAATGCAAATATAAATAACAAACGAATAAAAACGTTGGAGGAGAGTAGTCATAGGAAGTTTGACGTAAAAGACAAATCAGGGAATTACGTTTTTCTAATGAAAAAATTTTAAGTTGAGAAAAAAAAGAATGCTTAGGCAGGAGAATAATGCTCATTTCCGAGACATCAAGGCATGTTTCCGAAGTTCAATTCGCTACCTGTCACGAACGCGAATTACCGCGGAGGAAAAAAAATCATTTTCACGAACGTTGCCTTTTCCAGAATGAATAATGAAAGAAAAAAAAAAAAAAGAACAAGCCGCTTTATTTTAAATAAAAAGGATTATTAGAACCGGAAATTATCCACCTGGAGCAGGAATAATCAAACTTTGTGGTATGCTAATCCGTCACAAACATTTATCGGTTGAATCAAAATCGAAATCGCAAGAGACTACTTTCGATTAGTAAATGCGATCAATGTAAAACACTAACCACATTTTGGTTTCCGTCAGTCTGGTGGAGCACTAGTTTTCGATTGCTGATAACTGATCAAATATTTGATCAATAAACAAAATAAAATAATCTTATGAACATTAATCATGACGATTAAAACGTTAACGTTTTTATGTTGATTGGGAGATGGTTGACTATATTTCAATTTGGCCCAAAAATTAATACGTCAATTAACTTGTTCAAAGCTCAAACATTTCTTTTCTTTCCTCATACAGTTTTTTCGCACGAATCTTGTTCATTTTTCACGTATACTAAAAGCAAAAACGTGTTTTAATAGACTCGCCGTTGAAGAATATGGATTACTTTAACTTCTACTTGTTGGAATTTTTAACAAGCTTTAGAGAAGATGACTTCAGACAAAAAAAAAAAAAAAAAAAAAAAAAGACGGAGCTGAAAGCGAGAGTGAGGAAAAAAAAAAAAAAGAAAAGAAGCAACGAAAGTTTTCGATACTAAACTTTACCCATAATTTACGTCATTGAATCGCTGAAATCAGCAATTAGTAAATAGGAAAAAAACCAGGGAAAACCAGAAAATCTGTCTTATATATCTTGTCTAGTCTTTTTTGTTAAGTTGTCTTATAAAAAGATCGAATTAGGGGTTATCTGGTAAAGTCTCTAGCAAAGCTTAGGGCGACCCCGTACAGTTTTTATTTGTTGAAAAAAAAAAAAAGAAACCTTCCCCCAACGAATCCACCCTCCAGATTGGTTCTTTTATTTACGGATCTATCACTGAAATGAGCAGTTTGAATTTAAAAATAAAGACTCGCAAGGGCTTCATCCCCTCTTTGAAGTCCATCAGTTGTATTAACTAATAAGGAAATTAAGGAAATTGATTTTGAGTTACATGGAAAAAAAAAAGTAATAGTGTGTGGTCATGCTTTTCAGAAAATCTGTGGGAGAGCGATTCCTTCATATTCTAAACATATGTGATCATTAAATAGCCTGATATATTCCTTGTTTGAATAACAGTATTCGTGGACTAGCCTGTAAAAATTTTTAAGATTTTAAATAATGGCGGGCCGGCAATAGTATAACCACTGCATGCAGCGCAATAGGCAGAGGACCCAAGACAAATCATTAAGAAAATCATTAAGTCCGCCTTCAGGAGAGCAGGGCAACAAGCTGCAAGAAGTAAAAAAACAAGACATTTTGGCTTTTGATCTTACCTTACTTTCATGGAAAATGCAATCAAAAACTTTTAAATTCCTGCGATACGAAATTCAAAACCGTTTTAAGGGTTCTTTTTTTTCCCCTTATCATTATAAAAAAATTTGACATCATTCTCGAAGGGCAGTCAATACACATACAAAAATATAATAATCCTATGCAAACAATAATCCTCACAGTAAAAGGGAGATAAGCCAACATTTACACGAAATCTTTTCAGGGGCTTCCAAATCGATTCCTCTTTGTTTACATTTCCATCAAAAAATGTCCTCCAGATATCCTTCCTTTTTTGATATCTTACCTGAAACAAAAAAAAAAAATAACAAATTTTAGAAGCTTTTAGGGATCAATATGTTAAATACTACTTAATAATTAAAACCGAATTCGATCGACTGGTGTTGTGCTACTGATTACCCAGGGGAATGTAGCGGCTATTCCTTGTAAAACCCCCTGGTCGCCCCCCATCCCCCAACCGTTCAAAGTCATCATCTTTTGTATATACCCGGTTGCACGTATTGTATCGTTCAAATACCAAACGAGGAGCTTTAAACAATAGTCGCATTGCTCATTTTGACGGTCTATTAATCTTTCCGAGTGATTCTGTCCTCTTGAAATCTTTATTACCTTCATCGTTTCAATATTTTAACCGCTTTCAATACTCCAAGTTTAACAAGTTTTCGGGAAGGGGACTTGTGGAGTTACTTCAATCAAATCGTCACGGAATCTTCATTTTTTCATGCCGGATATTTTTCATTTTATTTTAATGGAGTTTCGCACGCGATAATAGTAACAAAAAAAAAAAAAAAACTCTAAAAAATCATTCGGATAAAAAATCATATCAAAATTTCGAATTTTTAACATAACCAAAAAAAAAGACTTTAAATAAGGAAGAAAAAAAATTGATTTAATGTAACGAGAATTAATGAAACGACAAAAATCTGCAGATGTTTTCTTATAAATGTTGCATGCACCCCATAAAATACTGTGAATCGGATATCAATAAAAGACATGTAAGAACGACGGTATTACAATTATTAGGACTGTCATCCAATCAAGCGATAAAAGTGTCTAACAAACTTTTGACAAGTTGGAAGTTTATTTCAGGTAACAACAATTCCAGATGAATTATGTTAGAAGCATGTTTTCATTCAAACGATTCCACTGTTCCTCGAAAAAAAAAAAAGGAAAAATTACAAGCTACATAAGAAGGTGCTCATCCGTTAGATGACGATGGAGGGAAAAAGCGCAAACAAGGTTGAAGGGAAATCTCCAGATTCAAAACCTCAGGGACTGGTTTGGTATGGTGTTGATTACATGAGTGTTTTTTGAGCGGAGGCCTCCAAAGTATGGATTGCAGTGATCTCCGTCGCGGAGCTGGCACTTATAAGAAGTAGAAGGGAGAAAATACCGAAAAAGACTCATTTCAAATTTATTGTAAAACAGGAATAAAAAGCCAACAACAGAAATGAGGAAAAGTTATGTTTTAAGATAATGTTACATTTTCTTTGAGAATAAGTATGTACTTGTAATAAATAAATGGTAATCATTCTAATTAGTTTTCAGATTCGACGTTTTAGTTTTGAACTATGGAACCGTTTCAAAAGAATTATATATTTCCTTTGCTGCACGAAACGTTCATGGCAAAAACCTTCACAGCTCTCATTGTAGTGTTGTAAAAAATATCGCAAACCGTTTTCTTGTGTACGCATTTAAAACAATAATCATTTTATATATTATGGATCCTGCCATAGTTCATAAACTTCACCTTAATTAGCAATTCCTTCTTTACAGCAAGACACTATTTTTTCCTGCTATGAAAAAATGACAATACAAAAACACTTTACAACTGAACAAACTGGACGATCCTAAATTGTTTGAATTAAAAACAGTGTTGCTGTAAACTAACGATATTACATTTTTGTGAACGGTTAAAAGAAAATCATATAAAATTGCTGGTGTGTTAGATTCAGAGCTAGTAGTAAAAACATACAAATAACAAGGCAAAAAAAAAGAAAAGGAAAGCGCTTTAAACTACTAACGGCTAGCCATCGGGGTTCATTTTAGTCTCTCTTCCTTATATCTACATATTCCGTGTCTTTTTCATTAGCCAGTTTCATGCAAATATCTTTATATCTTTTCCACAACTGTCACTAAGTGCGAAAAGTTCATTTCTCCTTAGCCCATTGTGGAATGCACTTCACGGCTAGAAGTGTAGCATTTAAACATGTGCGGAATGCGATACGAATATCATACAAGTTTTCATGTTTTCTGTCATGTATTGTAATCGTGCCAGGAATTTCGAGATCTCTTTACGCATGTTAAATGGTTTTCGGTGCAAGTTTTTAAATTTGTCGGACGGGCGAAACCGTAAGGAGAAGGAAGAGAGGAAGACGAGGAGGAAGAAAAAAATCAGTTATAAGCATTACGTCTTGATCCTAAGGGCACGATTTCCACCCTTTTGAATTTCTTATGGAAATTTAGATGGTAAAATAAAATTTGATGGGATTTTCCGTTTTTATGGATTTCTGATTTTGCATATATGACTTATAAGAGAACAAAGACATAAAAATGCTACGAAATAACAACCACCCGCTCGGGATTTAAATGTATTAGAATATTACGGGATGTTACGGGACGGAAGGGCTGGTCCGATTTTTTTTTTTCTCAGAAAAAACATGCTGTCAGTTCATTTGGAGAACCGTAGGTATATTATTACCGTACCTTACCGACCACTGAAACGATGTTTTCTTTTCACGGCTGAATGACAAATGCTGCGGTGGCAGTACAGAGATAAAGTGAAAATATTTATAATAAAATAGGAATTACAATTACATAAAAGAAAATAATACAAAGAAACATGAGGAAAAAACAACAAAACAAGGGAAAAAGAAAATTCCTCCAACTTATTCGTTAAGAAGTCGAAGAAAAGTTAGATGAGGGCGGATTTCCGGTGGCGCCATGTTGTGCAGACACTAGCGCTAGACAATGACCTGCCATTGTGTGAACTTCTCGAAACAATACTTTCTATTTATTTGGCTTTTTTTTTCTCGTTTTATTCAGCTTTTCGATTTCAAGAGATTAATAAAACTCCCGACGTTCGGTCGCTAAAGTTTTTTTTTCTCTCTCTCTTCGTCCAAATGAATTCCGACACCCTTTCCAATGAGCTAAATAGCATCTCCTTCGGGGAAAAGGGTGACTCCACTCATAAAATATACGATTATGGATGTTGGTATAATCCCTTTTCCGTCCAATTATGCTCTTTCGGCAATTACGAGGGTCGCAGAATATTATTATTGACCATTACCGAGTAATATTGATAATAATTGTATTTCAGACCGATCGAAGTATTTTAAAACCTACGTTGAGGATTACTGCATGGATCAGAGGGATTTAGTTCTGATTTACAATGATAACTTAGGGGTGCGATTAAAGAAATTTCAATAAATGTGTTGGGTCATCCCTTTTAATTTATGATGCATCGGCATCGGCTACTTTTAATATGAGATGCACGAAGTCACATTTTACTTTTATATCGACTGATACGTTAAGAGGAGGCTTCACGGAATACCGGAAGGAATGATCTTTTTGTCCAGCAGTCGATCCAAGGGGAAAAAATTCTGATTTTAGATATCTAACGAACTCCTTTGACTTTTTCTTGTATTTTTGATACAAGTTTTAACTTGTTCAAAGCAAACACGAACCTGGAAAACAAAACCAAAGTTTTTCCACCGCAATTTTTTTTGAAATTATTTTCCCGCCGCTCATACATTCCAGACGAGTTGAAACATGTCCTAAAAATTCCAGGGTGTACCAGAGGAGTTCGTTAGATACCTAAAATTTGGATTTTTTTTTAACGTAAATCGAGTATTACACAAAACAGCCATTCCTCCCGGCATTCCGTGAAGCTTCCTCTTAAAATAGTCTGGGACTTCTTTCTTCAAAGCTATTCGTTTTTCTTCAGGATCCCCGAAGACAAATATTCATAATGCAAACATAGACACTAGAAGATATTTAATACGGATAGTTTTAACCCTTCAATTTCTGAATTCTATTTTACTCTCATAGTGCAGCCTCTGGAACTTTTTTTAACGTTATGAGTAGATGAATCCGAAAAAGGTCCATCCGGAGGCTCGGCATTTTTTTTCAATGGACCTTATTATATCCATCCGGAAGCAAAAGGTTAAAATACAATGTTAAATACAGCTTACTGCGCATTGCTCTATGACTTTTACATATAACTATATCCCATCAAAATCTCTAAAAATTGAAAACCAAATTTACCGTTCGAATGTAACAAAACACGCACATTGGAAACATTCCGGAAATTAGAACCGTTATTATTTCATAGACCAATGTTTCCCTGATTTTTTTTCCAAAATTATTTCTACGTATTCTCTTGTAAGAAGCGCTAAGTTTTTTGATTATTTGCTTGCTTAAACCTTCCTTTACTTCGAACACAATCAAATTTATCGAAAATTCTTCATCTTTAACACGGAATCGTTTCTACAAGAATGCAAACCTCTCAGTTACGGTATTTCCAAATAGTTTCCAAAAGATCGAGACCCTTCCTTTCTTAAACTTTCCATTTTAGCCTAGCGATTGGCATTCCTTTCGAATAAAAGTTACAGGCTCGATCAACGTTTCAGTTTTGTATCGCTTTAAATTTTTGCAAACAGTTTTCAAAAAGCAAGGATATATACCTTCAAAGTTTTGGATCAACGAAAAATACTTCCCAAGCAAAATCATCACACCGTTTAAATAGAGAAGTCACATAGTTAGTGCTTCGTAACAAAGTCTAACAAATTTTCAACCGTTCATTTTGACCTCTTTTAATTAACTTTATAAATTCTGTCTCTGTTGTTAATTTTAAAATTAAACTAAATAAAACCCTCCTGATGTCGTTTTAACTCTTTTTCTCCCATTAATTTTTACATAAAAAAAAAAAAAAAAAAAAATTCTGACTTTCTTGAGATAGCGACCAATCGTCAAAAACCACTCTATATCTCACAAGAGGGCCCTTTCTCTCATAAGTATCTATTCATCTACAACGTTTTTATTATTGTCTTTTGTTCTTTCATGTTCGTTTTAAAGCTGATCTTTTTCCGGTCGTGACGAATTTCATTGGAAGTAAAATAAAGCAGCCTTAATGAGCAGTATACAGCTTTTGCCGAGATATAAAGCAACACCATAAAATTGTTCCGGACGAGAAAAGGCTCGTAAAACTTGACAAAAGGTGAATATTTCCTAAATTGAGGAGTCGCCACTGATAAAGCAAAGAAAAAAAAAAAAAAAAAAGGAAGCTCAGTTTACGAGACTGATCTATTGTCTTTTGTCTATGCGATAAGAAAGGATCCCTCGAGCGAGAACGTTTAAAGAGGATGTAAACGTTCGAACGCTAGAAAGGGTACGCAAACTATGGAACGGTTAAGCAAGGCCGTTAATGTCTAACTTTCAACTTAACAAGTCCTCTTTGGATTTATCTGAGTCATTCTTTTTGCACCGCTTTACTCCTTTCATCCTCTTTCTTTCTCCCTGGCGCTATCTCACTTTTTAGGTTCATGCATATTAATCTCATCGCTTCGACCCCCGTCTCGTTTCTCTTCCAAAGTGTTAATATCCCCCGACCTTATATTACCCTAATGACATATTTGCAAATCGGGACGTGAGAAAACTTTAAGAATCCATCTTGCTTTGCTTTTCTATACAATTTTTTTTTTGTTTAACACGGAGCGTAGGATGTCGAAGAATAAACTATTCTTTTTCGAGTATTATTTCAAGGTGCGGATTCCAAAGCAAAGGAAACTCTAAATAATGAAGCTACGTCTTAAAAAAAAAGACCGTCTTTCCACCATTAATAAAACTCAATTAGTCAATCATTAAAAAATCGTTAAGTTATTCCTTGTAAATTATACAGGCTCGTCTTCCATAACATATTCGCCTATCGGCAAAGAAAAAAAAAGGAAAAGTGTAAACTTCTTTTTTTTTTATCTCTTTCTTTCTCTCTCTTTCACCTTTCATAATAAATGCCTGATATAATCGGAAAAGAGGGGTTCAAAACATAGGAAAAATCCTATTTTAAAATGTTGTTCCACCTTATTTTACTCACTGTTAACTTACCGAGCTGCCTTCCTTCCTTTCAACATTTGAACGATTCCATTCAAATAGAAAAATAAAAATCTTATATATATTTTTTTTATTTATAGAATTGAAAGCGGGGAGAAAGAAGACGTCGGTTGCATTAAAACCTTCACAAAAAAATATTTTTATAAAAAAAAAAAATCACACGAAATCAAAGAAAAAAAAAATTACAAAACCTATAATCTGCCTTTCGTGTTTTGACTCAAGTTGTAATTCAAATCATACATTAGCTTTTCCGAAATGTGAAAAAAAAGCCCTTTGTTCCTTAAATCCAAGGAAACTGTGCAACCACGTATTCAGAATATCTTGCCGATTTCAAAAGAATAGTGTTCATGTGTAAAAATCAAAATCCGTGAAAAAAAAAAAAAAAAAAAAAAAAAAAAAAAAAAAAAGGAAAAGGAAAAGAGCAGGAGAGGGGAGAAAAAGAGAAGAAAATTGTATGTTTGAAAATATGAAAAGTAGTCCGAAGAGATGCAAAGGGCTGGGGTTGGAACAGGTGGATCAAATCTAGAAATTTTTTACTCTGTTACTTCTTGGTAGGAAAAAAAAAGAAAGAAAATTTTGACAAGTGACGTGTGTGTTTTCCTTTCCTTCCATTGAAAATCGTATTACTGTGATTTTTCAGAGTCGACACGATCTATGCAGTATTCCATTGTAGTGTATTGCTTTTTCATTCTTTCTCATTCAATATTACAATAATTCGTCAAATAATTTTGCGAAAAGCTAAAGGCTTGACAACATTTTTGCTTTAGAAATTTATGTCTGCATTTTATCCCTTTAGCATTACTATTGGTGCCTTCTGTTTTGAAAATTTAACGAAATAGCAAGCGTTTGACATGATGCATGCGCAATTTGAATTTTGGAATTCCGTTTTATCAAGCTTTACGCAAAAGTTTATTGGCAGGTAGAAAAGAAGCGAAAAAATAATTTTAAATTGATCCTCGCATCTGAAATAATCGACTTCGTTATACGATATGACTATTTAAGTTCAAGCTAAAACGAAATCGATGAAGTTGAATTCGGTATAACCCTTAACTTTTAAAGACAAAAGATCCATTTTCCCTTCTTAAACTACTTATGCTCTAAACCGCAATTCATTCCAAACTTACTAATTTATATAGATTGCCATGTGTGTGAACATCCACTCTCAGCTTGAACAAATGATTTCAATAGGAGACTCTTTTAACTTCCGGGAATCCTTGATAAAACTCAATTAGCAGGCCAAATCTCTATTAGTTTAAGTCCCGACCGTATTCTCACAAGATGCAGCTTTAATTCGAATCACTAAAATCCCTTTCCATCCGGTTCTTATAACAAAATGAAGTGAATCGGAAATATTTTATTCATTAGGAAAAGGAAAAAAAAATTACGCCCGAAGTGCATTTACCAAAAGGAGAAAAGCCAGGAGAGGGAAACGAAAAAAAAAAAAAAAGGAAATTCCATTTAATGCAAATTAAAAATGTAATTCTAGGACTTTAAATGCAAAGAATTCGATTTAAAAAACTAATGAAAGAAATTCTGAAAAAAAAAGGAAGTAAAAAAGAAAAAGAAATCCTATCCAATTATCATAAAAAAATAATTAACATTCACAACAAGAAAAAGAGTTTGAGGGGATCTGTAAACAATTCCCGCAAAAATCTGTTCGGCGGTTTATTTCAAAACGATGAACTTGTATTACAGTAGCACGAATCAAAAAATAAACGAACACCCTAAAACCGTCATTTTAACATCTGACTTCCATCACTCAAAAAACTTGATGTGAAAATCAGGTCACGAATTGCGTGGCAAAATAGAAACGTTAAACGCGTTCTAACCAAAGGGTGGTAAAACAAAAAGGGAAAAAAAAAATCTGGTAAAAACGGTATCATGTAATATATTTCAAAACTGTAAATATGACCAGAATTACGAACAAAACTCCAAGAAAAAGCTCGTTCGGTCATACGTAAAAAGAATAAATATATGGAGATAAATGTTTCTGCCACTGGAACCGATTGTAAGCTTTATGGAATTGTCGTGTTGGGCTCCCTCCCTGGTCAATAGTATTCGAGAGAGTTTCTACGGTTCAAGTTTCTCCGTTTCTTCTCTTTCCAAGGTATTTTCTCCATTTTAAAGACTTTTTTCCAATCTCATTCTCTCTTGGATGAGAGAACAAGGACGACTTTACTGTTTATTTAAAAAGAGAAGAAAAAAAAAGGATTAATATTTTAGGCGTTCGGTCTCCTCTTGCATGAAAATCTATAGTATGAATCTTGAGGCAATTTAAATGCATCAGTCAGTCTTGATCGATTCAAAAGATAATCATATATCCGTAAAGATTCAGAAACAATATTGCCTCGAAGGAGCATCTCGTGATACGGTATATATTGGATAAAGGTAATCCAATGTATCGAATTGAACATCTAACCTTCAGCCTTTGTAACGCCGTTTTAAAAAGAAAAGACTCGATAATCGGATATATCACAACTGCATCGGTTTTATTCTGACCTACAAGTGAATACGAGAAATTTTAAAAGTACGATAATGAATGACTTAAAGCTCAGGCCGGGGTTAGTTTATTTGAAATATTCTGTTGGAAAACAAAACTAAAGTTTACATTCCTAAAACCCGGTTAGAGTGTTTTGAAATTTTAGGAAGGTTTAGGAAAGTTTATGAAGGTTTAAAATACAGAAATTAAGATTCCTAATAAATGGGTAATTATTATAAAACTGCAAGTAGTGTTCTTGATATTTTTAAACTTCGTTTTGGTTATTAACAGAATACATCAGAAAGTGCAACCACGGCCTTAGTTCAAAATTGCAATAAATGCTGGAAAAAAAAAAAAAAAAAAAAAAAAAAAAAAAAAAAGAATGTGTATGAAAAGCTTAGGATCTAATTCCTACGTAAAAATTTTTATGACTTTATGATCGAAACATTATCAAAATTTCTAATAAAAAATTAAAATTTTAAGAATTTTTACCAAAATTTTTTAATAAAATTTAAAAGATGTTTTTAAAAAAAATGTTTTTTTGATAATCAAAAATCATTGAAATGTTCGTTTCGAAAAATGTCAGTGATCCCCCTCAATTCTCCAAGCCCTAGTATTGGATTACGTGGCCCTCCTTTTCAATAAAATTTTATCAAAAATCATAAATGTCTAAAAAATTTTCTAAAAATTTTCCCTTTTTTCTTAGGGTGCTAATTCAAACTAATATTTCAAAAACTAATATTTCAAAAATTTTAGATAAATTTATCAATAAAATTTTATAAAAAATCCTTGATGATATTTAAAAATTTTAAAAATTTTTTTACAAAATGTTGTAAATTTTTGACTAATTTTAAAGGTGCAAATTCACTACCGGTATGGAATGTTGGACCAACATTCCACACTAATTTTGGCGTAGGAGTAAATTCTGCAATAGTCGATTCGTTGGCTTGTCAAACATGTTGGTACAACAAGTTGGTATAACATGTTCGTTGAACTTGTTGTACGAAGATCCAACATTCCATAGTGAATTTGCACCTTTAAAATTAGTCAAAAATTTACAACATTTTATAAAAAAATTTTTAAAATTTTTAAATATCATCAAGGATTTTTTATAAAATTTTATTGATAAATTTATCTAAAATTTTTGAAATATTCGTTTTTTTTTTTTTTTTAAATGTTCGGTGTCCAAAACACCAACTAGAAAAAAATTCATCAAATCTATTTCGATCGGAATTTTCCACTCTTCACTTCCCAAATCAGAGTTTCTCTTCATCACACAACTATTAGTCAGAAAAGCAAAATCAAAAGCCTTGATTTTAAATACTTCATTCGACACGATGTACTTATTTTTGAATGAGAACATAAAATATTCTTTGACTTATTTCCAAACATACGTTCATTAGGCTCCTGAATTTCTTGCACGAGTGAGCGTTAATTAAATATTCAACCAATGTAAGATAATAAAAATCTTTTTCATTCTTATTACATTATTATTAAAGAAACTATTATCTTAATCGGATTTAATAATTGGAAATGTTGTCTTAACGAGTGGGCTGTTATTTAATACATATAAAGGCGTCCTGACGAAGAAAACCTACGACTAAACCTCTACAAACATACCGACTAAAATGGTCTAGTGAACCATGTGCAAATAACTGCAGGCTGGAGAAAGTGTGAACGATTTAAAAAAAAAAAAAGAAAGAAAGAAGATGAAATAATAGAGGACGTCATGGTGCCTCCTCCGTGACCTTTTGTTGACTCTTTTTTTTATCTATTTACTCTGTTCGCAGTCTTTACTTTTAATCTTATATGAAAATCTTTAAATCCGACTGAGAGGAAATTCCGATTCTTTTATTCTTTTCCTAAACGGCGAGGAAAAAAAATTGAACGACTACATACAAAGCAAATTTACAAGTATTGTGTACTTTTGACAAGGGCAGCGAGTTAAGTTCGCGGGCAGATGTTAGATATAAAAGGTAAACATGAGCGATATTTGTCATAGTATCAATGGGATCATTGTGAGGGAATATAGTTGATGACAGGCTCGACAAGACTCAAAGAATTCTTTTATATCTGTAACATTAAAACGAGATCCAGAAATGGGCGCTTGCTAATTGTAGAAATCACAAAGTCCTCTTTACTTTTAACATAGCTTTATTTTAAAATTTAGGCTATAAACCTTCAGAATCGATTAGATTTTCAGTTGAAGTAGAGCTTGCAGTGCGAAAAAAAAAAAAAAAAAAAACAAAAAACTGCGTCTACGCGTTTATTTATCATCTAAAAAAATGATAATGGCAAATAACTGAAGTTTTGATGTTTATCATGCTAAATATGAAATAAATTAAAATGAAACTCAATATGCATGTAAGTAAAATTGGTAAAATGTTTACCAAAAACTTGGGAAAAAATCAACGGTATTAATCAACATTTATTTGTGTGATCGTCTAAAATTTGTGTCTTTAATCTGTCTCCTTTCTCTATTGTTTCACCTCTTACCACAAGACCTCCGCCGATGTATGTATACATATGTAATTGACGCGGGGAATAATTTCGGTTATTATTTTCAGAACTATTTTTTTAAAAATGAATAATCATCATTACGCCTCAACTCCTGACCTTAGAGTCAGTTCAGCGGCTTAATTCAATTTATAATGGTCATTATGAACAGTTATAAACAACACGTTATAATAATTTGTTATAAGGATTTATAAGTAATGCGTTATAACAATTTATATTATAATATATGAGAAAATAATATGTCATTAGGGAAAAGTTTGCACTGGGAAAAAAGAAGAAAACATATATTTCTACGAGTAATTATCCCCCCCCCCCCTCCTCCTCCCTCTGACTTCGTTTATAAACCAAACTTCAAGTTTCCTAAGCTGAATCACTAGCCTAGAAGGTAACACTTAGAAAAAAATTTTAACACGAATATTTTCAAAATAAGAATTGACTACCTTTTAAATTGTTCGACTCGCCAATAAAAAAAAAAAAAAAAAAAAAAATCTTGTCATTTTTTTTTCTTTTGTTGCAAGTAGATATAATCATCTGGCAATTCCGTAGATTTTTACGTGTTTGATACTATATACATAAAAACATGCTTCTGTTTCCTCTAACAAATTTCAAACTAAGATCGTATTATAAGAGCTAAAAAACATTCAACTGTAAAAGCCACACAAAAGGAACAGACCCTATTATTGCGAGCTGGCGCACTATGCTCGATAAAATCTAAACGTAATGTAATTCAATGAAAGTGAATCAACGAATGCAGACCTTAACTAGTTGTCAGTCATGCAATAATATGCATGACTCTCAACTCCTTTAAGTCTTCGTAGATAAGTTCAAATAGGTGAATATTGGAACACGCCTCCCCAAAAATCTTAAGTTGCCTACATTTTCTTCGAATCATCTTCTAAAAACTTTCCATTAAAAAACATCCCATCCCCAGGAGGCTTTTATTTAGAGATTGCATAAAAACCGTTAAATAAGAGCACAGGTTTTACGTTTTCACATTTTTCAACTAGAGGAAAGCGAGGGAGCGAAAGAGCAAATGTTGTTTAAAATTTACAATTTGGAAACCTGGTTCAGTTTATCTTACAAAGTTCTTTCACGTTATTACACTCTTTGTGTAATAAATCCTTCTGGAATAAACAAATAAATAAAAAATAAATATACGAATTAAATACGGTCTAAATCGCGCCTTAAAATGCAAAGAAAAAAAACAAGACCATGATGATAATGTAACTTAACAGCAATTAAGGTATAATGTCTTAATTCAGGGTGAGCACCTGGACAGGTATCTGCATTTCAAGGACACCTCAACGCTCTATCTTTATCAGGTACAATAAAATAGCTCGGAGCGTTTCGGTCCGTCAACCTTTTCTATGCCTTCCTATACGGGCATTATACCTTTAATTTTTGTTAAACCGGAGATCCATTCTTGAAAAATAAAGGTAGAAAGGGGAATCCGAGAGCTAGGGCGTCCGTTAGAGGACGATGCGGTTAGCCAACCAGTAGACAGCTGTTGGGACGTCTCTCGCATGCTACTTTTTCATTTCAGGAATTCACAAGTAATTTTTCAGTGTATCACGTTTACAAACGGATACCTCATTTTAGCTGTCTTATCTTTACTTTTGATTAGTTTCCTTCCATGAAAACAAAAAAAAAAAGTGTTAAAAACATGAAAGACGTCTGAGGAAAATTATAGAAGATCCGAAAAAATTACGAATTCGTTGAAAACAATTTAGCAACAATACGGGTCGGTTATCACGTTTTCAAGCTAGCTCGAAAAACCCGGAGAACAAATGGAGTTCTCAAATTTTTAGACAGAACAATATGATGTTACGTGTTGCACATGCAACACGTAATATCATATTTTTACATCTAAATTTTCTCACTTTCTTTCTTTTCCATTTTTTTTTCTTTTTTTTTTATATATCCTGCTATATAATCGAAATTATTGTTTTTTACGAGCAGTATTTTTATTAAATAAAAAAGGGAATTTCCATACTGCGTGCGAGAAGTATAAAGCCATTAGCTTTTTAACCAGGGCATTTAAAATGGCCACTTGAAGTCGCCGAAATTCAGCAAAATTTAAATATTTAATAACCCGCGATCTCAACTTTTTTTAAAAAAGTTTTTCGATTTCGGAATGGCGAAAAGTTAAATAGGTCGCAGTCGACCTGTAAGAAAAATGACGTAAATAATGAAGTTAGAAAAAGAAATGTTTTATTCGGATTGTTTTGTTAGTTGGACGAAATTAATGTTCTCAGTTCCGCAGTCATTACTCACCACACAGCAGTCCTGACAAAGGAAAAAAAACTTTTTAAGCAATTCCCAATCAACTTTCGATCGTTTTCTTTTTTTATAAGGTTTAGTTTTGGTTTTTTTTTTTTAATTTTATTATTTTTTTTTTTTTTTAATCTACACGTGGAGGGCTATCGATCCGCTATATTTAGCAATGTGTTCGTTATAAGATTTTAATAAATGTTCTGGAACGTCATTTTACATGAATATTTTTTTTAAAATGCTCTATATTTCACGTATTTGCTCAAGGCGCTAATGAAATTTACAGCATTTTTATGATTGACAGGAATGGAAGCATGAAAGTTTTAAAATTAGTTTGATTGGTGTTTTGCTTTAGTGGCAAAAAAGTTATTTAGTTTTATGAACTTTTTATTCCCGATCCAGTAAAGCTTGTAATAGAGAAAAATACGATGTGTTATACTTAATATTAATATTTGAAAATATAGTTGGAAAAGTTGCTGACATTAGTCTTCAAGCATCTAAAAACAAAGTTTTGTAAATCTTTTTTTTTTTCTTCTTGACAATTCTAATTTTTAACTTCTCTCGTTTTTTTTTTTTTTTTTTTTTTTTTTTTTTTTTTTTGACTAAAAGTTTCTTTGTTAACATATTTTATATAGCTCAGATTGAGTTCAAAGCATAAAAATCAATGAAACGAAGTTATTAAGAAACTTTTTCGACAACTTATTAATGCGGGAGTTCACTGCCAAACTACATTGTTGGACGAATACTTTAGATCTTAAAGAATGTTTGTTTTCAGAAATGTTTTTTTTGGATTAGGATAAGAAACTGATTTTGAAAAATCGACTGCATCAAGTAAGTTTTTTTAAGGTTTATGAAATGTGTTAAGCAAAATTAATTAAATACTCGACGTGCACTGAATATTTGACTTCTTGTAATAAATTTGCACTCTTACTGAGGTTATACCAGTTACTACAATTGTTTGATGGATTAATTGATTAATTACTGATTTTGGATTAAGATCTTAATAAAATTACGGTCCTCAGATTTTTTACACGGATAATCACACTTTACCCAACACCGTGGCAAAGGCCATATTTTGGGTTAGTGATCATGCGTGCACTCATAATAATCGACATTCCATCCAGACGATAAAAAAAATTTAGACAGAAAATGTAATTTTATTAATCAGACAGTACCGCACATATAGCTCGCAAAGCAATCGCAATCCTTTGTAAAAATTAAAAGGATGGGGGGACTAATTCTTTCCCCTCCAAGGGTGACAAACATTTTTTGCTGCATTATAATTCCGATGACGGGATGTCCAATGAATGCCCCTTAATTTATTGCCGCGTATTTAAAACTAAGCCCTTTTTTTTAACATCAAAGAATTCTATAATGTCAATAAGATAAATCAACGGTCATCCCCTTTTCCCGATGACTCTAAAAAATATTACATGCATTAATAAAAGGAATGACCGTTCATAAGTTCGTGACATGAGGTTGCAGACAATGGTTACAACACAGTACGTCCAATCAATCGATTAATAGCCGGGAACTTTTTCAATAAAATAAAATAAAATAAAAATAAATGAGAATGAAAATGGAAATAGGGGGGAAAAAAGCGGATACCCAATAATTGCTGGCCGTAAAAAAAATAAAAAATAAAAATCCTGGATAATCAATTGTTGGGAGCCGAAATAAAATTTAGATTGTTTTCGAGGAAAAAGCAAACCGGGATGATATTGCGGTATAAAACAAAGCTCTACAGACCACTCATTGATGGACGTGCTTCCTTGTCAATTGCTGAGATAGTCAACAGCTCCCTGAACACAGCTTTGCTTTTTCCTCAGCACTTTGCATTTAATTACGACTTTTATTTCCTCTTGGGATTTCTTTAAACCGAATGGGATATCACTCAGCCTTTTTTATATATATATATATAGAAAGATATACATTGTTTTTTAAAAATCGATAATACTTTTTTTTTTTTTTCGTTAAATATTTTGAACACTTCGTAGGATCAAACGGGATATTACAATAGCTATTATCACAGATTGGAATCTTTCGAACAGGGAGAAATGAGAAAAGAGAAAAGGAGAAGAGGCACGAAGAAGTAAAGAGGGGTCGGTGTAAAACTGAAAAACCATTTCCACGGTTCGAGTTTAAGAAGAAAAAAATTGGAAAATAGATGCAAAGTACAGGCGAACGGGCCTCGCACGTTCGCTTCGCCAACTGATTCGCTTCTAAAGCAGTCGAAGGTTATTCTTTTTGATTTGCACTACGGATGAATGAACGTTTGACGCTAATTTCTTTTTGCCTCAAAAAAAAAAAAATTCCCGCAGTGTTTTTTAAACAACCCTTTGTCCATCTTTAATTTGATAATCGTTCAACTGTTTCTAAAAACGATATCAGTTATTGATCCTCGAGTTTATTTCCGCATTTAAAAAAAAAAAAAAGATGATTTTATTCTTTTTCTCTACAAAAATCAACGGATATATCCTATACATCTCAAATTAGAACATGCGTGTTTCATTTAAGTTTGAATGAACTTTTCGATTTGGACTTCCAGATTTTATAAAGGATAATTTTAGAAATAAAAGTCAGGCGAACATAAGTTTGTTTTATAAAAGCTTTTCTTGTGGCAATGTTTTCATGCTGTTTTACAGCTCCAACAATGCAAAAATATGGCCAGTAAACAATCCGATTTTTCTTTTTTTAAGTGTGCTAAAAAAAAAAAAAAAAAAAAAAAAAAAAAAAAAAAAAACCTTATTTTTTAAGTACGGCACATACCTTTGTGATGTCGCACCCTCCTTTGACCCGCGCAACATGGTTGTTCGTAATAGCTTATCCAGTGGTTTTCATATTGTGCAGAAGCTAAAAATATCCTAAACGTCCCCAACTCATTTAAAGTCGTGACGAGCAAAAGGAATTTAACCAATCCGAACATGTTTAAAGTATTTTCAAACATTTTTACTCGATCAACATTTTTTTAACTACACCATTACGCATTTTTTTCCTTTTTTTTCTCCTTCCTTCAGTTTTCTCGCAACATTCTTAAAAAATTTTTATCGTTAATCTTCTTCCCGGAAAACTTAATTTTGAAAAAAAGTTTCGAGTTTGTTTAAAGTTGTGATCAAACCTCGAAGTCGTGAAAGAAAAAAAATATTGAAAGCATTTACAATGAAAGCCGAAAAATACAATCAAGCAAGTGACAGTCCTTTTATACAAAAAGTCCGAAGAACCGGAAAACATTTGCTTTGTCATTTGATAACTATCAAATAAAGAGTTTACATATCTCAAAAAGACAAATGAAGGATATGGAGGACTGGACAAAAAATTCACCGACTATATTATTAAAAAAATCGACGACAAACAAGATATGAATCTTTCGGACTCTGATTAATCCACACTAACCAATGATCACGCCTTCATTGTCTCCGTACAACTTTGAATAATTTTCGCTATGTTCAAATGATAAATCAAATCCAATTTTAACATTGTACATTTTATATCAAGCCAGTAAAAGCGTCCGAATCATTAAAATCGCAGAAGAATACATAGAGCTTATTTAAATGATTGTACCTCACGACATTTCATACTCGCATGCAGAAAAAAAAAATATATTAAATTCGTCTCTCAATAAAATCATTTAAAAATAATGCTAAATTACATAGCATATTCTCAAAAGAATATACATATCATTAAATTGTGAATTATTTTTCATGGCGCTTTATACTACATACTTTTTTGCTATTCATAAATTGTGCAAATCCATTACTGGGATGTAACATATATGTTGTATATTTCTTTCTTATTACCGCCGTCTCCGAAAGAGACTCGTGTTTTATGCACAAAAGATACGTTTTTTTAACTAATCGTTCATTCAGAGTCGATAGTTTCTGCTGCCTTTATGAACTATGATTAAGCAAATAATCCGTCCTCAATTGCAGTGATCATTTGTATTCTTTGAACTTTTTCTTTTTAAATTAAATTCAATTTAGCTAATTTCAAAAATATGGTTTTTGTCATATCCCATAAAAAAAATCAATGGAATAAAGTTATTTTTTTTTCTTTTTTAAATTTCAAACTGTACTGTTTATAATATTCAGTGAAAAAACACGACAGCCTCACCCCTAAAATACGTAAAATGAATCGGATACTTCGTACAATATAAAAATAATTCATATTCCAAAGTAGAGTTCGGTATAATTTGTCAAAGCTAAAGGAAGCTTCGAATATTATTGGCTGATACGCAAGTTGAAAATAATAACCTTTTAATGCTTTGATCGAAATTTTAAATAATAAATTTTGGGCGGCAAATTATTAGCATCAAAGGTTTTGAATATTCATCTTCTTTTATATACAATTTCTAAACGTAATGCAAAACTTTGCCAGAGCACCTGAATGTTTACTTTGTTTAAAGCGAATTAAATTTCCGAGAAAAGATACGCCCATTCTTCTCTGGAGAAAAAAAAAAAAAAAAAAAAAAAACTTAACCGATTTATAAATCTGTGCTTTTTTAAAATTGACTATCAAGTGCGAATTTTTCAAACCAATATCTTTATTAGTTTGGACCTAGTTATATACCCGGTGTCCGTTTTTGGGATGTTGAAAAAGTAAACAAACATTCTTTTGTTTTAATAAGCTCAGCATTGCGGTTTGTTTACTTTTTCGACATCCCGAAAAACGGACAGACGGTATAATCTGCCTCACATTATTGAAGATGACGAATACAAAATTTTAAAGCCCACTATTAAACAATAAACTTTTTAAGAGCATTGAACAACGGTGAAAAAGACAGGAACAATCATCGTTTATTGTACTACCTTTTACATATGTACAATGTTCAACGTATCATCATTGAAATTAATTATAGGTTGTGTGAACATGTGATAAAACAAAAGGGTCCATTCGAATTTCAACTTTTCAAGACTCAAAAATTACTGTCCAAGAAAAAAAAAGCGTCTTGGTATCAAATTACGGTTTCCAGATTTGTTTAAGATTAAGATTAAGCCTCTTCTCTGTTAAACTACTGGTGCTTTAACGCTAATTCCATTTTAGGTACATGAATGAAATATTAGAATTGCCTTAAGGACAAGGCGGTTTCCTAAAATGATTAAGAATGGTTCGCTCGAATGTACTGTACATTTAGAACTGATTTTATAAAATCCAAGTGATAATTTTTTTTTCTTGTTTGTAGAGCTCAAGACAAATAAAACATAATTTTTTTGTGGAGTCAGCGGAGCTAAAACATTCTCACGAAAAAGCATTTCTTTTTAAAACGCGGTTAACATACAATACTTTCAAGCAAATGAATCTAAATCGAACCCCCGTTTTCAGACAACTATTAAATTACAAAAACCTCGCATTTATCACAGTAAACAAACATTCGGAGAAATTCTTTAAGTTGAAATTTTAGCGATTGCATTCCGCTTTTTTCTTACCAAAACGTTTTTAAATCGTTCGGCAGAGGCTTTTTTTTTTTTTGCTTCCTTGTATTGTAAGCATATGCTCCAAATAAATTACGTACTGTCACGTTTTGTTCATACTAAAAGATCTTCCAAATGATCTTTTAAAAAAATATATAAATATAATGTAATGGATTTGCATGAATTCACGAATAGCCTTCAAGGATGATAAACCTATATGAGATTTCAAACAGCCGGTATCGAATTACATCTTCCAAGGTGAAGATAAACACAAACACATAATTCGGCCGTAAGTGACTTTATCAAAGTTAACTCGGCTTTTTTATTTGATAAGCGCTGGAACGTGTTGAAGATAATCACGGGATTATTTACAAAATTTTTGAAAAATGATTCATTTGTGTTGTTATTGTTCGGCTTTCAAAGTCGTCAGACATATCAATATTCCATTCTTCACGTAGTTAAAAAGTGCATCGATTAAATTTAAAAATAAGTTTTTAATGAAAGTGTTAAACTCCATATTTCCTGTCGGCGAGGAAAGTGAAAAAAAAAAAAGAAAAGCCGGTGCGACGCCAGGCGTTTTATTAGCACTTCTCACATATAGAATTTAACACTTAGTAACATGAATAATTGAATTATTTCGTAAAGATTCGACCACAACTTACTTTTCCCGAAAAGGATAGTGACGGGACAGTAAGAAGCCAGACAGAAGACGCGACCTTGAATTGAAACTTTTTTTACATCGAAAACCAGTTTTTTACAAAAACAAAATATCAACATGCATTATTGCTCTTTACACGTTCCGAAGAAAAGTTGCTTTAAAAAAAAGACGAAACCAAAATAAAACAAAAACAATGACAGAAAGGAAAAGGAAAACAAAAACAAACAAGACACTCGAAAAACACGACGAAATACGTAAAAAGAAAACGCAGCAGTAGACGTCCTCACGATAGCTTGACGCGTACTAAGTTCGTTGTACTTATGTACTTTGCTTCTACACCGACCACGTTATGAAGAGCTTCGGTCATTTTCGGTTATGTTCGGGACTCGGTTTACATTTCTCCCACCTACCCCGGATGATGCCTTAAACCGAGTGTTTGATGCAAGCGGAGTACTGCACATTGCTAAATTCCGATCTGTGAACCTGACCATGGGTTTACATTTTTTGCACCCACGCTGATATAGTTGCGAATAAATAATCTATTTTTTTTTTCGTTCTTTTGTCATGGAAGTTTTTATTTTTAAAATACAGAATGACAGGTTATTCGTTTTAATGAGGTTTCATATGATAATAAATACGTTTGCGGGTAAAAGTGAAGGTAGTTGTGGGAGGAAACGAGGGAATACGCATCCTAGTCACAATTACATTTTGGGGGTTGGGAGGGTGTCTAACCTTTTCCACAGTTAGTTTTACTATTTTCTTTCTGCATTTGATTACTTTAAATCGGACGCAGGAAGATAATATCTAAAATAAGACTTCCTTGAGGCATTATCTCAAGTTTGTAAAGCTCAAATCAAGCATTCATTTTCTGGACAATTTTTGGGAACCATTAATGTCAGAAATTATTTTAAAATGATGGCCCCAGCGTTATCCTCCATTTTTTAAATCAATCCTCCAAATGAAATCTAGGGGGAAAAAAACACGAGTGCAGCCTACAAGAGAATTTTGTTAAGCGGGTGTAAAAAAAGTCATTCCCCATTTATAATCAAAATATTGTAAAACTTTCTAATCTTTTAACGAATCACAATGTCAAATATAAATTATAACGAAACAGGGGGAAAAATAACAAAAAGAACGAACGAAAGCGAAAAATACACAAACTGGGGGATAAGAAAAAAAAAATAAACAAATTTCTAAATCATCCAAATCCTATACAATCTTTACTAAATATTTCCGAAGAAATTAATATTATGATATTAATGAAGAACTCTACGTAAAACTATTAAGCTTTTTAATCTTCCCTTTTTCGTTCATCAAGAATCGCTAACTCATTAAAGTTTTTTATACTTTTAATGGGAAATTCGATTACTTTTAGTAAATAATTAAATGAAAATATCTTTTACAAAAGTATTAGCTACTACGAAAAATAATGATTCTGGAAAACCGAAAGAATAAAAACGGTTGAGGATTACGGCAATATTATTTCGAAGAAATGAGAATAATAAGAGGACATCCAATGCCAAGATTCTAAATAATATATGAATGTCGCATTGGGGATTTTCAAAGAAAGTATAGCGCCATATAAAAAAATATAATATCCAGTCTCACTTAGTGTAACTGCAAAGATAAATGTGAGAGCTATGGCGATTACAAATAGCTTTTCAGTAAAATGAAAAAGAGTATCAACAACGTTTTTACCCCTAAACCAGTTTACTAGATCAAAAATAAGTAAAAGGAATGGAACAAAAAAGTAAAAATTTGCAAAAAGTAAACATCTTGATTGATTATATTATCGTCTGAGACGTTAAGATAAATAATGATGGCAGAATTAGAGGGAGAAATAAATCAGAGGGGGTAAGTTGGAGGTATAAGGAGTTGGGGATGATGTTTTCTGTTTGTCGACCAAGATAATCGGCAACTTGATATCCAAGTAAAAATAAATTGGAAAACAAAAGTTATTTCTCCTTTTTTTTCCCTGTTTTTTTTTTTTTTTTTTTTCTTCTTTTTTTCGGTTTCCATCATTCCACGTCCCTTCAGGCAACTTCCGACAGAGGAAAAGACAAACTTTTTGATATTTTTGAAGTGACACAACTTCATAGGTTTCCCTGAGGTTACCCTAAAATGTTTTAGTCAGTTTCCCTCTAACCATTAACTGCTTCTCCTCTGAATTAATGCCTTTCTTGAATTTTTTTTCCCTTTCGTTTCAGTTTTTTTTTTTTTTTTTTTTTTTTTTTTTTTCCATTGTTCAATGGGTATATCCATTAAATCGAGTTCGGAAACCAACAACGCCAGAGTGAACCTAATGCCTACAATCAATTATTCTAATATGTATATTTGATTGGTTTTGCATTATGGTAATGTCCACGGCAGCTGACGCCTAATGCTGCTGCCGTGCTATTTTTTTCTGTTATTTTATTTTCATCCACGGTAAGGTAAAGGAAAAATCGATTTTTATTCGAAATATATCCCGCGTACACAAAAAATACACCTACGTATCCATAAAGTCTCCTTCGATCTGATATTGATTCAAAGGGGATATACTACTTACGGCATTCAGATAAAAGTAGGCGTTAAGTGCTTAAGTCTTTCGTGTCGGATAATTAGAAAAGGTCTCAAGCGTATTTTATTTTTAAAGTTGTCTGACTTCGAGAACGTTTTTCAAAATCATATTTAAAATTAAGACAGCATTGTAAATTGTCTTATTACGGAATTCGGCTTCGTTTCTCTTTTGCTCGATAATTTTTCATCCATATTTCACCGATTACTATATGCCTTGGCACAAAAAAAAAAAAAAAATATATATATTATATATATATATATATATATGCTGATTTAAAGAATTTTATATTTGAAAGCAATGCCGTAGCTTTAATTATTATTATTAGCTACGATTTAAATCATCTAGCGAAGATAAATGGCGAAGCTGAGAATGAAATGGGTGAGAGAAAAGGACACGGAAAATCTACAGAAAAGAACAAATAAGGGAAGACGATCATTAAAACACAATCCAAATTGAAATTAGCTTCGTTAAGAGAGTGAACAAAAACTGAAACTTTATTTGCTTGTAACTGAAACTCTCGTTTTCATTACGATGGAATTAGAAGTAAATAGAGGCGACAAAACTGAGATTAAAAAATGTACTTTTTGCCTAAGAAAAAAACCTTTTTCGGATCAATTTTTAAAGATCTCACATTAAAAATTGAACACGGTGAATTTTTTTTCAATCCTTTTCTTTTTAATTTTTTACTTCTTGACCACCAGCACTGCTTAAATTCCACTCAGATAATTAAAAATTCTCACTGTAAACCTATGTAAAACTTCAACTACATTTGTTCAGCTTTTTTTTTTTTTTTTTTTTTTTTTTATTTTTTTTTTTTTTTTTTTTTAATATACACTGAAAACAAAATGGGTGCAGACTCACAAACATGATTGTTTTATTTGTCTAGACGTTAATAAAATGTCGGCGATTCGAAGAAACAAAGGGTTGAGTTTTGTCTCATCGCATCTTTCGATGCGTTGAATTGCATACTTCACATATTTCATAAGAACTAAAGCGCAAAAAAAAAAAAAAAAATTGATTGATAAAAAACGCCTATCTTAACCAATTTTTTTTTCTTTTTTTTTTTCACAAGGATGTTTCTCCAATCAGAAAAAATATACCCTCCCCTCTCCTCTCCCCCCAGGCTCGCCGCTATCATAAAAATAAACAGTTTCAACTTTGGAAAACCCAATAAAAAGAGCTTTTCTCTGTTCGATCGGATTGATTCCAAGATTAACGACCGAGATGTTTACAAGTTATTAACTTTCTTTGCAGAAGAATTTATTTCAATTTCGGTGGCGACGTTTCACATAATCAGTCTATCAAATGGGATCTTCCTAAAGGCTCAAACGACATGTACTTACTGATGTTTATTCGAACGAAAGAAGTGACCGTTTGAAGAAAAGTAACTTCAGAAATCGCGGAAGTTTCAAAGGTTTTTATTCTTACTTTTAAATTTTTTTATTAGAAAAAACGAAATCAAAGAAAGCGGAATTTTTTTGAAAAAAATTGAAACTTTACTTGCATAAGTCAAAAAAATATCTTTCAAACGTCTATTCCGTAAAAAAAAAAAAAAAAAAAAAAAAAAAAAAAAAAATCAAAACGTAGAAAAAAAGAAAAAAAGTAAGAAGCTACGATGCACAATGATCATTTAAAGTTTGAATGACCTTAACTATTAATGAGTTTTGCTTTCCTGTGATTTAATTTCTTGTTTGTTTGAACTATGATAGTTAAGTGAACATGTAAACCAGGCCTGTGGTGCCATTTAGATTTTAAACAGAATCGGAATCGGAATCGGAATCGGAATTGGAATCTGCCTCAAAAATTGGTAGGCATCGGAATCGGCATCGAAATATAATTTTGATTCAAATTGAGCTGAAAAGTATTAATAAAAGCCTTTTACGGTTAATACGTTTCTGAAAATACCGGAGTCAGAATCGGAATCGGCACCACTGAAATATTTTCTAATTGGAATCAGAATCGGATACTTGAATTTTTGTTCTCGAGCCGGAATCGGAATCGGAATCAGAATCGGCCCGAAAAATATTGAAGAATCTTAAGAATCGGAATCGGAATCGGAACCGGAACCGCAGCCGTGATGTAAAGTTTTCGTTTTTGTGTCCAAGACGGCAGTGCAGACGCGGGTCTTAAAATTAAGATTAGTTTTTAAACCCGATTTGTCTTTAGAAAAACAATTTTTTAACATGGAAAATGATGTATTCTTGTAAAAAAAGAAGTATAGTCGTTTTTTATTGATTTTATACAGCGTAATGATGCATAAACACACAAAAATCATCGAAATAGATTGAGATGTGTGTTTTACCGACTTAACAAGAGAAAACAAGGTTAGTTTTTCGAGAAAAATGAATGATCACAATTGCTACCACTTTATTTATTTTGGTAGTCTTCGCGTTTTTATGCATTATTAGCGAAGGATTACCTCCTCGCCGAAAAAGTGTGCAGGTAATCTAAAGTATATCTATGAGGTGAAGTAATTCCTCTAATTTTAAGTAATTCATAAGTAATTCAAAAGCATTTCATGGTAATTCATGTCCAAATAAATCGAAGTAATTTAAGGTAATTCATGAGTGAGCTACTCCTCCATTATTAGTCTGTTTAAATTCAATTAACAACGATTTTACTTCTTTTATTACAAAAATTCATCATTTTCCATGTTAAAAACTGATTTTCCGAAAAAAATAAATAAATAAATAAATTGAGATAAAAGAAGCTATTATTTTAAGACGAGCGTCTGTCTACACGGCCGTCTTAAACACCCAAATGGAATCTTAACAAACTTCATGATGGAAAGAATGTTTTCAAAGCAATAATTTAACGTTAGTGGTTTCAAAAGCCGTAAAAAGTAGAAATTTGATGCCGAAATCCAACCAAAAGAGATTGGCAAACTGTTGCTTTAAAAATACATAAATACAATTTAGATGCTTATAATATAATTCTACAGACGAAACCTACAATGATACTAAGCATTATTTTAAATATATTACACGCTTTATATTTTTCCAACGTATCTCAAACCATGACAGCATCGTCCGATTTATAAAATTCATTTTTGCTTTATAAAAGCAATGTAGTTAATGAAAACATACCGATAAAAATAGTATTGATTGAAAAAGAATTCTTTTACGTACATTTTTTTCATTATTACCTTAAAAGATCTCTTTCAAAATCGAATATCTTTCACTTTCTTTTTAAAGGTTCTTTCACTATGATTTTCCTCAAAATCGCTCAGCAGATCGAAAGTTTAAACGACGGCTTTCTCAGAATTATATTACTTAATACCTTGAGTAGTTACCAGATTACCAGATTAAGTTCCATCTTAATTACAGCAATATTAATAGCCTGCATATAATATTACATGGAAACAATTTACCGGGAGAAGGCCCTCAGGGGGCGTCTGATTTAATTCACGAACATTTGACCATAAGACACTAATCTCCTTGTTTTATTAAAGGTAAAAGCTTTTCTCCCGTAGCCGGTGTCCAAATTAACGAAAAGGTAGATTCAAAATCTCGATTATACAAATTCCCTTCCGCAGGGTTGGTATGTTAATAAGGTATTGTTACATTGCTAATCCAAGTTTCGTTTTGCTCACCACTGCAAAATTTTAGCATTCGGTCTCATTTCCGGTCGGCGATGTTTTAATATCCCGACAAACGGACAAGGTCAACGAGGTATCGCTTCTTTAAATATTTGACACACCAACAACCCGAGGGAATGTATTAATTACACATTTTACGTCTGAGGGAAAAGTGCTCAAAATAGATCTTGCTTATATGATTTTCCGTTTACAATTTGTTTTCATAACGTGCATGCTAGAAAAGAGAGAAAAAAAAATATACGAAAAAGATAATAATTGTCCATAAATCTTAGAAGCCAGTGGGTCGTAATTTATAGTTGAAACGTACATTAGATTAACTTGGGAAAATGAAAATGGATATTTGACCTGTGATGTCCCGCCGCCCCTCAATCCTAACATTCCAATTAATGGGGGGCGGGTAATGATGTAGAAGATGTCCTCCTCCTTTTTCTCCTTTTTCTTTTTCCCGAACAGAAAAAAAGAATTTTCACCACGTTTCCCTTCTTATAGTTCATTGATGCAAATAATCAGAAACGGTGACTTTTTCTTCCATTTTTTTTTTCTTTTTTCGAGATTTTTAAGAAGAAATGGTTTCGAATCCAAAAAATTCAACATTTTCAAATTAAATCCTCCGGACATTATATATAAAAGAGATCTTCCCTTCCACCAATTTTTTAGCCTCGGAAAAAGAAGTTTATGTTAACCAATCGAAAATCAAATCAAAGAAACATACGATGCTCTCTGCATTGTATTTTATTTTAGACTCAATTAATCCGAAGAACGACCTTTAATTCCCAACGGACGAAAACTTAGTCGGAAACTAACACTTTAGTTGGAATATATGCTAACTGGAATTGAAACCGCGAGCCTCGTCCAGTCAGTAAATTTTTCCTGTTATATTTAAAGGTTAAGGTTAAAAACGATTCTTCATTAGGTATAAACCTTTTTGACCTCCTTGTTTTATTTTCTTTATTTTAACTGGTTTACATCCGAAAAATCATGGTGCTTCTTACTATTATATTTTTTACCCACTATTTTTACTATTATCATTATTATCAAAGAAAAAAAAAAGTCTATATTAATACCCTATCCTGAACAGCAAAAATATATGTGCTGCATCAGGCTTGGATTTCGAAGTAGGTAACACGAGGCTTAGGTGGCAGGTCTTCGGAGAGCTGTAAATTTCAACTCGACTCAGTTTTCCCGCGTTTCAAAATTAAAATATAATCACATTTGGATTGATTAATACAGGCTGGGGAGTCGTTTGACTTTCGGAAAAAAAAAAATCAGAATGAAAAAAAAATCGGATTGCTGAAGTATCGAACGTCGATAATGAATGTAGCTAGCTTCGTATCACTCATATTTCTCGAACACTACCCCGATCCATTCCCTTGCGGAGAATTTACAACATCGGTTTATTATCAATAATATTGTTTTATAATAAGTTATTATGCTTTGTTCCTCGAATTTGGTAATCGTTGCAGGATCACCAAGGGATGAATTAATCAATATTATAAATGGTCACTCTTTTATACTGAAAAAGTTTTACATTTTTAAAATTTATTCAAAAAAATAAAAAATAAATAAATAAATAAGAAGAGAATTGCCTTGACATTTTCGTTTTTTTCAAAATCGAATGACCCAATTCCAAAAAAGAAGTTGGGGAGATGAAAAAAAGCGAAGAAAAAGTACTTGAAAATCATTTAAAGGAAAAGAACCTTGTGTCACCTTTAAAGTCGACTTCCCCACATCCTCGTTTATCTCTACCAAACGTCCCTTCAATGTCAGCAGCACAGAAACCTCTCTTGTATTATTCACGCTGAGGAAACGCAACCTTGCATCTCAGAGGAAGGAAAAAAAAAAACGAAAAACAAAAAAGATTTTTCACTTTTTCGATTCACTTATTACATCAAAAAGTTTTTTTTTTTTTTTTCCTCTTTTTCTTTGTCCCATAAAAACAAACATTTTGTCTCTGGTTCTATTTCCGTGGTAAATAAATGTAAAGAACTGACGTTAAGAGATTAAAGGCTGGGTAGGGTAGGGTCAATGATGAGCGAGGAAACTTTGCCAAAACAGATAAGAAGCCAAACCATAAAGCAATCTGTCCGAGAGTTGAAAAACATAAGAGAGAAAAAAAAAAAAAAAAAAAAAAAAGCTCATAATTTATATTATTATATTATGTTGGTGGAGATGTCGATTCGCCCCACAAAATGTGACCATTCGAAAAGGGCATTCCAAACGATCCTAATTTATCCACATGAATAAAATAAAATCATAATTGAACGAGTTGAAACGTATGGTTTTGAAATTTTAATAAGCACGCTCGGATGTACGTGGAATATAAACAATAAACAGAAGGGTAAAATGACTCGTTATACTCATTTCTGAAGGTATTAATCCGTGTAATATATGTCATTTGTTTCCGCTTTAGACATATTTATTCAAATGTTTATTTATGGCATATTTACTTTTTTTTTAGGTAAAACGGCAATGAAGTTTAAGACAGAAATTTAGATAGTTCGGTGGAAAGAAACGAAGGAAAATGAAACATTTATTGTGGAGGGAATTTAATTTTTTTAAATGCTCTAGTTAGAAATCTATAAAGGCTAGGGTGTCTCTTCCGTAGCCGATGACGGAATTCTAATGGTGCCGCCGCCTAAAATATTCCAAAATAATTCAAAAATAACGAGTGCATAGTTTGGGGCCTCCACCTAAACGTGAAGTGATGACTTGGCAACATCATTTTTGGCCATTTAAAATGCATGGGAAATTTTCTTATTTTACTTATTTTTTTTCTCAATAAATAGCAAGTCGAAAAATTGGCCGTTGGTCCAAGTTATTACAAATATAGACGCCTATCAATCTAGGTACAAAATCCCGTCCAACTTTTTTTTTTCCGACAATAAGGAAGGGGGGGGGGGGTTGGGGCCTTACAAATTTATATAACATTCAAAATAGTGCTACACCACCTTTATCCGCAAAAAAAAGTTGGACGTGTTTTTTGTACCTTTTAAATGCATACAACACGTAATAATTTGGACCAACGGCCGATTTTTCGACTTGCTATTTATTGAGAAAAAAAAAAAAATAAAAAGTAAAATAAGAAAATTTGCCATACATTTTAAATGGAAAAAATTACGTTGCTAAAGGAGCCACTTCGAGTTTAGGTGGAGGCTCCAAACTTTGCACACGTTATTTTTGAATTATTCGGGAATATTTTAGGGGCGGCACCATTGGAATTCCGTCATCGGCTATGAAAGAGACACCTTAATAAAAGCCTGCCGTCTTTACTGTAAAAAAGCTAGCATTAAACATAAAACTTACATGTGACAGCCATCCTAATTTTTGATTCCTGACTTAGATGATAAATCTAAAAAATTTGACCCATATTACTTCGACTCTGGAGTCAGGCAAAAACATTTTTTTAAAAAAAGAGGGATCCGATGTGAAATCGATATTCTTCCTAATGAGTTTGCCTGGCAGTGTTAAAGAACAAAAAAAAAAAAAAAAAGATTTGCTCTCGAGTTTCTTCTTATCAAATTTCGAACCCCGCGAGAAAAGTAAAGAAAACAATATCAAAAATCTCTTTTTCTCTTAAATATGAAAATAAGACGATCTTCGCAGATAACTCTGAAATATACTTTCATCTCCACAGCTTAATTTTCTCTGATTCTCTTTTTCTTTTTTTTTTTCCTTGTGAGAAAGATCCCTAAGTTTCCTATGTTTATCAAGTGAAAGAGCCACATTAACAGACGGAAATAAGGTTTTAATCTGCAGCTTAACAGGATAAAAACGTATTCTAAATTTTTTTATTTTATTTTTTAAACGATTTTTTTTCTTCTCTTTTCATCTTTTAAATTGTTAAAAATGTATTTTTTATTTTCATCGAGTTAACTACTTAAAAAGATTCTCATACTATTTTCCTCAAGTGCTTTAAGGATGTGCATGTGAATTTTGTATGAAATCGTTTAAAGCATAATACACCGCTAGGCCTTTTTTGCTAAACTTAAAAAACTACTTTTTCTTTAAATTTTTTTTTTTTTACAAATAATTACGTCATCCTTTTTATACGAATGCAAGGCAAGCTATATGCACCATATTTTATTCGTATATATGTAAAAAGAATATTTGGACTTTTCTGTCGCTTTTTAATTCATAATTTCACTTAAACATGTGTGTCGTGATAAATGCACGGAGAGTTACGTTATTGTGATTTACCTGGCGCTTTAATAAATGTGATAACTTCTACATAAAATTCGGGAAAAGTTGAAGTTTTATCGTAATTTACAAATAATTCAGAGACTTTTACTTTGCACTCTCGTCCCGTTTTCCAGCTTTAGCAAATCCAAGACCGCACGTGTTCCTTCAGTTCATTACCTATTCGAAAGAAGGGGAAAAGAATTTTCTTCAGAATTTTTCCTTAATGCTCAATATTTTTTTTAAGTTTTCCGCGACAGTACACATTTCCGTTTCCCGTTCGAGACGACAGTTGATTAAATTCTGCTGGATAGCTTGATTGATTGAAGGGTAAAAGCTACCAGATTCACGACTGTCGATTTGAAAACGCTTTTCCCGACTGGTCAGCAAAGATTACAATCTATAAAGAAAATGCTCTAGTTTTGTATTGTTTTGTCTACATAATCTAGCCTTGTTATATTTGAACAGAAATGAGCTTGTAAAAAAAACCTCTACGAATTATGAACAATAAAAAATTTAAATAGATCGATGGTATCTGCTGCTTTTATTCAATTTTTCTAAATTTGTACCAGTAATTATATAAGTGTTTAACACTTGTTTTATCATTGGTCCCCAAAACCACATAAAAACGTAAAACCCAATCGTTAAAAACTACATTCCGCCTCATCCCTTTCAGATCACTGATAAAAACCAAACAAAAAACAGCGACAAAATAAAAGAAGTTATCAAGAAAAGGACTGTGATCCATTTCCACAGTAATAGTGACAGACATCAATCAACATAGGGACAAAAAAAAAAGAGGAAAACGCGACAGAAACATGACGTACAGCAGAACGAAGCCAGACAGACGCAGATATAGAAGAGGAATCGAAGAGAAAATTGATTACCGCGAACTGATAGCAATTAGTTAATAGTCTTGGATTCCGACCCAGTTTTCCAATGATAAATGAGTTTAGCTTTTTCATTCAGTTCCTAACGAACGTTGACAAACAGGAGGGTTTCCACCGGGACATTCGACGTTTCGTATTGTTTTCGACTTTGACATTAAACTTTTTGAAAATGGAGGGACCGTGGATTTTTTTTCCTTTTTCTTCCTTAATGTTTCATTTATTCCATGTTTTTTTAAAAAAGGGCTCTTGACTTTCAGTAGGAATCTTCTGAAATTTTATTTTTAACTTTTTTAAAAACAATGAGGAAAAATATTTGGAGACGGAAACACGAGACAAGCTTTTCCCGTCAATTACTCTGAGAGGGCAGATTACCCATTTTCGCTGCTCCATTTCCATGGATAAATACGGCTATCCGCTTCCGTGAATGAAAATAATTAAGAAACTTAGTTCTTTATGACTCGTAAATCAGAACCATTTAAGCAGTCAATTTTCGATTTTTTTATTGGTCGAAATACGATTAAATAGGCTAAATCATAAACGAGGAAAGAAAAAAAAAACGAAAAAAAGAGGCCGAAGATTTTTTTATGGACCGTTTAAAATTACAGAGGATAAGATGACGCCGATGTATTCAAATTAACCCCGGATTAAAATCTGGAAATGATTCATTACGATTGACCAAATTTAAAAAAAAAAACATATGTATTCAGCTTGGGTTGCATTTGTATGATTTTATTTTTTGAAGATGGCACAGGATGGAATCATAAATAGGATTATATTTTTTTGGGCAGTTTTATTTCTTTGGTCAGTAATTTTTCAATCGTTTCTCAGTATTTTATTTTTATTTTGGTAGCCAGTAAATTATTTAAATAAGCTGTAAATATTGATCAATAATTTTGTGGCCAGTAAAATACTTATTTTGCCAGTATTTTAATTTTTTTCCAGTAAAATATTTTTTTAAAAAGTATTTATAGAAAAAACTTTTTTTTGGGCAGTTAAAGAGAAAAAAAAAGTGAAATGGAAAATTAAAAAAAATTAAAAATCAAGGAAATAAACGATGGTTATTAAATGGCAATAGAACTGGACACCCCTTGTGCTGCAGATTTTATTAAACAATGTAGTATGGAGTAAGATTGTACCTGTTCAGCAGGAAAATAAATTTTCTTTCATGGAACTTACGAGGAGCAAACGTGGACGTCCGAAGAAGGCGTTCAAGGCTCTTCATCAAAATAAATTAAAAACTGACCATTCGAATAAATTTACTGCCGAAAAATACTGACAAATTTAATTGAGCAACACTGGAAAAGAAATTAAAAATTACTGGCCAACCAAATAAATTTACTGGCCAAAAAAATGAAGACATCAGTGGAAGAAGGAGGCCGTTCAAGAAACAAAAGAAAAACGCCATGTACCTAAATAAATACGAAACAACGTTCGATCATTCTCTACGGCCCGCTTCTTCCACCGATGTCTTCAAATAGAAGCCTGCAAAATATCAGCTTTTTTAATTCCACGGTAGTAGGAATATTACACGACTTTCTGTGGCTTTTAATAAATAAGCGAGTGCCTGCCATAAAATCTTTCAATTGGCTATTTAATCAGAAAAGTATCACCATATGTCGAAGACAACTATTTAAAGAATAAGCTACGGCCCATATGTAACGTTTTGTAAGATACCGGGGTTCATAAAATTTTATTTTTAATTCAATTCTAAATTACTTTATTTAAAAAAAAAAAAAAACCAAGTGGACCAGAAGAATAGTATTTACCCTTGAATTGTGTTGGCTGAAACCGATCTTTATCAAGTTTCAGAAAAAATAAAACTCTTCATCCTTTTTCTGAATTACAAGCAAAAATACTCTTTCCCTTTCTTCTTTCATAAGATGAATTTCTACGTAAGATAATGACAAAAAATACTCCCCATATTTTTCTAACATCATTGCGCTTCGTTTCAACTCTGATGAAGATAGACGCCCTTTCTCATTTCTGACAAATATCATCTTGACTTAAATTAAAGGATTAATTTCAACAAACCAAGGAAAACATTAAACGCAATCAAACGGTAACCAGCTTCAAAAAATTTATATACGAGATCTCATTTTTATTTCTCTTATAGGTTTAAAGATTGATCATCCCAGCAAACCACCTATACTACAAAATTAATACCGGTAAACGAGAGAAATCAAGTGTATAGGTACAACACAAACAACTTTATCGGAGCAATAAAACCTCCCCTTGGGAGTTTTACCATTCCCTCCTCGTTTTCGGCCCCTTTTCCCAGTATTTTCGATTTCTGTTCTCTAATCATTTTTGATTTTAAAGACCCCTTTTTTTTATTTCGATTCACATAAAAGAGAATATTTTATATACTTTTAGGTTCGATCACAAACGCTCCACTTTCAAACAGGACCTTTTTTTAGTTTCAAAATCCAACACATTCGAAGTTCACTCCATGTATTCTTTTGGATTAATGTAGGAATAAACAGACTTAAAGAGGCTCGAAAGACCTTGTTACAACACCTGAGCTATATCCCCAACGGACCATTAACCGTTATCTAACTAATACATATTTCAAAGTGGCGCCGTGAGAATCCTTTTAGTTAATGATCATATCCTTTGTTACGGTTTTTTTTTTTTACATCCATGGTGCATGATTCTGGAATATGTTTCGCTGAGTCGTTCTCCCTGTGGGAATTCGCAAAACCCAGAATTTATTTAAAATCATTCGTAAATTGGTCTATTTATAAATATCATGCAGGAGCATTGAGTAATAATTTTTTGATTCAAATCGGTAATAATATAATTTGGAATTAATGACGAATATGGAATGACATAGGAAGCCCATTCGATTTCAGTTAATTGAAATTCGAAAACACTGCCGATAAAGGTTAATGTTTTGCATATTACGACGCCAAATTCAAAATAAATTTTCAACTCATGGCTTTATGCTTGGAATTTTAATGCTTTTCCCTACCCTGACGATGTAATAATGACTTAGCATTGAACGGCGTTAGCCTTTTCAAACATTTCTTTTTACGATGCGACAATTAACCGTAAAGCACATGGTAAGATGAAAACGGACGGGTTTGGTAAAGCGGCGACAGCGATCATTTTGAATTATTGAAAATCGACAGCCGTTTATTTTTATGGGATTTTTTTTTTCCTTTTACCCAGTTTGATCTTTTTGCCTTTTTCTGTATACACGTTGGTTTTTCCAGATAAGTGTTATTACATTTTTACAAAATTTTTTTCCCCCTCCCCTCATCGACTTGCTCCCAACTCCTTCCCTCCCTTCCTTGTTCCACCCTTTGAGTTTTCACTATTTCCACAAAGAGAAATAAAGGGAAAAGTCCACAAAAAATCACATCAATATGTGATTAAATTCTCCTTTAACCCTTTCCCGACTGCTATCGTATATATACGATTTGGAAAAGTCCTACCTATTTTCGCCTATCGTATATATACGATTGGGGAAAATCTTAAGAAAATCTCGGGAAACTTAAGGAAAAGTTTTCCAAATTAGGTCTTAACCAAATTCGAAGCTCCACTCCTAAGCCACACCTGACAGAATAACGGGTTGCATAACTATTTTTTGAAGGGGCTCCGCAATTTTTAAAAAAACTACTCCCAAAACCAGCTGTCATGAAAATCAAAGGCCTCAGTCAAGAATAGGTAAAAACAAGACTAGAACTATATTTTCAATTTAAAAAAAAAGGATTTTTTTTCCACGTCTTTTAATTTTGCGATTCGAATTCCTTTAAGGAACATCAAATCTCATGCTTAACTTATCAAAGGTAAACAAAAGCTGTAATCGTGATTTTAACCGTTCATTTTTTCCTTTCCATCGAACAAAAGTAAGCAAGGGTAATCGCAGACAGAAATCGAAAGTAAATCTCTAGTTAAAATCAACGTTTTTTTTTTTTTTTTTTTTTTTTTCTTTTTTGCCTCCCTGAAATTCTCAAACGCTCTTATTTTTTTTTTAAAAGGATCGTCTTTAAAGAATCGTTGGAAAGAGATTGGGAAGCTCTCTCCGACGTTAAAATTCATACTACACCGATCAAAGTGGATAAGCTAAGCAACTAAAACCGTGGAATCGTTTCAATTCAATATTCCCTACATGATCTGCTATCTAAATTCCATCGAATCGGGCTTATCTCCCTGATCGTTTTAGTGTTATTGCTAACGTCTGGTCAGCTCTTATAATGAAATACCGGCTAAGCTATAATCAGTCTCGCTTTTAAGGGATGCAGTTAATCGGAGGCGATAAAGGGGGAAAATTTTCAAAACTTAGCTCGTTTTCCCCCGAATAAAAAAAAAAAAAAGTTCCGACCACCATATTTAGTTAAATCGATCCGTTGGGTATAAAACTTTATAACCTACAAATCGATAGAGGTAGTTTATCAGTGGAAGGAATCCTCGGACCACGAAACATTAGGGGGGGAAATGCAAAAAAAAAAAGGAGACGAAATTACTTCCAGAAACTTTCAAATTTTTTTAACTGTTTTTTTAACGCTTTTAAACGAATCGTACTAAATGGTTTGTCATCAAGATTGATTATTTCAAATGAGAAAGTCTACGGTTTAGAGCAATGAGAATTAGTTGAAATTAACTTTCAGTACGAAATAAGGAATTCCAGTTATTCCAAGGCTGCATCGAAATAGTTCCTTCATCACATTCATCTGAATAACTTTTTCGTTTCGAAGATTCTTTTAAAAGCTTACTTTTTAGAAATACCGTACTTTGTATCGCGCTGACTTTCTATTTTTGGGGCCGACTTTGCACTTTTACCAGATAAAATCTCGCGCGTAAAAGATTTTTGTAAGGTTTAAATATTAAACAACTCGCGACCTCAGAAACAAAAGGTTCTAAATGCAACACATAAAATTTTTACAAGAGATCTATTTTAAAGTTGATGTTATTGTACCATGATACCTGTTCAATTTTTTGACATCTCAATGCTACTAGACCATAAACGCACTAATAAAGAACACATTCCAACAGTTTCATCATATAATTGTTCGATATATTCGCCATATAATGTTTCGATCATATAATTGTTTATTAAGTTATTTAAATAAGTCCTAAAATTGTACCCGATTAGTGACTTTTTTCAATTTAGAAACAAAAGGTTCTATTAAATCCATAAGCTAAGTTAAAGGCGATAGAACCTTTTGATTCTAAATTGAAAAACTCACGAAATCTTAATTTTTCAAACATCTTATATTTTTTCGAAAATTGAACGGAAAACATTCCTGGGAATGTCTGGAGTAATTTTTAAGCAATCCTGGAGTCCTTTAATATATTTTGGCCCAATTTCAAGCATTTTATAATGAAAAATGGCGTTAGAACCTTTTGTTTTTAAATCGACTTTAAGAATTTGACAGTTAGAACCTTTTGATTTTTCAAAAACAGAAAGAATAAGAATTTTAGACTTTTTAGTTTAAGAGTCGCAAGTACTCATGAAGTAGAAATTATTTTCATAAAAAAGTGAATTTCGTCTGGGGGGTCGATTTAGAACTCTTTGTTTCTAAGGTCGTGAACTATTAAACATTAGCGGGCAATATGTTTCATTAGATATTTAATTCATATTTTTCAGAATTAACGGTATTCTAATCGATAAATATGAAAAGCACAAAGCCGTCCTTCCTTACGGAAATCAAAACGAGAGAAAATTCGCACCAGGTTGTCACATTCGAAGGAAAAGAAAAAAAAATCAAGCGAAAAAAAAAAAAAAAAAAAAAAAGACGAGATGAAAATAAGGAGGGAAGAAAAAGGAAAACAAAGTAGAAGGAAGTTCCAGCTGATTTAATTTCTTCGAACGGGGGTCCATTCTCTCGAGGCCTGGCTTCCAGCATGTTTCGATTATTCAATGATCGGCCTAGAACAAAAATGAACTTGAAAAATTTTTTTCTTTCAATAAAACTTGGATGTAACGGATAAATGGATCAATCATTGTTTTTATGAATCATGGTCGACGATCAAATAATCAAATAAAAGTTGCCTCAGCACGTTTTCTTTCCTTCCGAAATCTTATACGAAGAAATTATTTTATACAATACAAGCTTAAGTGGAGCGTCTATATCTCAGTTTGAAAGGAAATAACGACGCCTTAGAGACAGAATTTTTTCAAAATTTTTTAACGATCAGATCGTTGTCAATTTTCCAAAATCACACATGATTAATCCTAAAATAAAGACATTTTTGTAATCTCATGTTTAGTTTCCCGTGAAAAGTTATCTAAATTCGAATGAAATATTCCCCCCCCCCAAAAAAAAAAAAAATTAGTTTGACATATACTGTTCAAAACGAAATGGAAAATTGAAGATCGACAAAAAAAACTTGTCAAATATAATAAATCTCAACTGTTCGAATTTATAAACCCTCAAAATAAGAGAAAATAACGGGATTCCCTACTTCCCTAAGGTGACGGAAGTTCCAACGATGAAAGGATTTTGAATATAGTCCATCATGAAGAATGGCTATCGTAAAGGAAATTCGGCTTATTGCATCGATTCTCCCATTTGTTTTGAGGTAGGGATCGGTTTATAAGGAAAAGGCACCTACCAAGCTGACAAAGCCAGCAAGATGAACAGCTTAGATTGACAAACGACATGACATCCTTGAATTCCGCAATAAAAAGGATTTCCAAACAAGAATTCAATTTCAAAGGACTTATACCCACCTTTTTTTTTTCACTCTCGCTCACTCTTCCTCGCATGCGGCTGCAATTTTCGAATTATTCACTTCCGGGGGAAGTAAGAAGGTGAAAAAGATGTGAGAAAAAGAACCAAGCATACCATATCTTTATATTCTTCTTAGGTTTATCCTTGGATGAAGTTTTGGTTTTCCCGTACTAAAACTTGACGGTAAACAGTATTCTTTTTTTTTTTCGGTATTTGCTAATAAAGAAAAATTGTTAACCCCAAGTATAAACGGTTCAATTTGTAGAATCGTGGACCTGGCAAACAAAGAGTTGAGCGGAAATTAAAAGTCACCCCTACCTCTTCGTTCTCCTGTTTTTTCTCCAATCTCCCCAACCCTCTCACTTTTATATAGCCCAAGATTTTCATCCTTGATAACTGTATGCCTTCAGCGCGACAAGACAATGTTTGTTTACAATGTTTATTCCGTATTTTTCATACTTTCACTAATGCTTCTATCTTATTTTCTTGTTAATCACCCCTCAGGAAAGGAATTAAATTGTTGTTAGATCTTTGACTCAGAATGCTCATCTTTTCTTGATTATTTACACTTCATTTAAAATCTACATAATGAACTGGATGTTGAAAGGAAAAATGCTTTACACCGTAATTCAGAAATTGTAACTTAAATTGAAATCAGCTTTGTAAAGGGTTGGGCCATGCCGCATGACAACGGAAAATCGATAGGCTAGTTTGGTAAGTGACAATCCCATTTTACAATGCGTTAAATCAGATGATGAACACGACTGCAATGAATGATCGGTTTGCGGTACAAGTCTAGATTAATTAAATGTTATTACCAGTCTCTTGAAATTATGCAAACTGTTGAGATAGACAATTGGCGTTCGCATACAACATTTCATCGAGAATTTCAAATGGTTTTCCAAACAATGTAGCAAACAATTGGATTCCATTTCGTGAAACTGATCGTTTATAAAATTACCATCTTCGATCATTTTCCTTTTTTATCTACATACATATACTGTACAGGTCTACGACATATGTACTGTAGCTTTTGTTATGACCATCTCGTTTATTAACTCATATAATTTGACAGTTGACAGATGCTTTCCCAAAAACTCCACTCGATAAAATACTCACGCAATTAGTAAATTGAATCGGTCAATCATCTGCTTTAAAACTCTGCTAAATTCCCTATAATCTCGGGACCATTAAGCGGGAAAAAAACATGCAGCTCAAAAATAAATATACTTAAAATCCAAAATTAAAAGACGAATAAATAATTTTTAAGGAATGCAGAAAATGCATTCAACCGTTCATTTTAAGAACAAGCTAATGCAAGCTACGATTTTTGTGCAAAAAAAGCCAACATAAGTCATGCAAACAGGATAGTTAGAGATTGAAAATTCCCGACATATTTCCATTCCTGGGAATAGGGAATTCCCGATTTTGAAAAAAAAAAATCTCAATCCCGGGAACGAGAATTCCCGTTTTTGTTAGCTTTTCATTTCCCGGGAGTCGAGAAATTGGTACTAAAGTCCCGGGAATCCCAGGAAAGCCGAGAATTTATTTGAAGGACGAAAAAATGGAAAATAACCCGGATATCCGTATTTTTGGGATGTAAGTTCGGAAATAAGCGGAGCCATGTCGAAACAAATTTTCCCATGTCGTTTAAAGGAAAGCTTTAGGCAAATTATGAAAAAAAAAAAATCTGATTTTTATAACTTTTTTCTAAAATATTGAAAATTTTATGTGATAAATGGTCAAAAGGTTGATAAAACTGATATTATTCCCGTTCCCGGGAAAAAAACTTGTCAATCCCGGGAATCGGGAATTCTCGAAAATGAGAAAAATTAGATTCCCGGAAAGCGGGATTCCCGACAGTTAAGAAAAAATGTTCCCGGGAAATTTTTTCGGAACAAATCGATTCCTGTCTCGGAAATCCCGAGACGGGAGTTCCCGGGAGCAATCTCTACCCATAGTCCAACAACCGACAAATAGATGATTTCCAAATCATTAAGAAATAATTCATAAGCAGAGTTCTCTACCAGAAACAGGATTTCACATTTAAAAAACATTTAAAGCAAAGCTGTGCCTGTCTAAGATGTACAAATAAATTTTTACGCCACTATGTTTGTTGATAACAATGGCATATTAATTTTAATATGGAAAAAAAATTCGTAAAATTTATAGGTTGAAATAAAATATGAAGCAATTTTAATATATTCAGGAATATGGAAAATGTATCATATTACAATGTTGCACAAGAATACTGGAATTATCAAGGTTCTCCGCCAACATCCAACCAACATAACTAATAACTGACATCGGATACATTTTTCTTAAAGATTTTGATCGTAGATTTCAAATAAAAGAACTCAACGTATATATTTTTTTTTATTATTTTCAGTGAAACAGTAACAAGCTGAAAGTTTCTCATTTAACCACAAGGCATTTCGAAAGATTACTAACAACTTTCTGGAAATCTTAACGAGTTTTCATAGACTTCACCAGATATGCCTTTTTCAAATTCCCCAAATCAATTATCCACCCTAGCAATTTAACACATCTTCCCTAGAGACGATTTAAGCCTTTGGAAATTCTCTTTAAATACCGCGATATGCGCCTTAAGGATAGCGTATTAAAAAATGATTCCCACACAGCAAACTGTAGCAGCATTAAAGACTGTTCATTTACCTTTGATCTCTTCTCTGAATTTTAGACTTGAAAGAGTGGTCTTCCGGGTTTCAATTTTCAAAGAAAAGAGGACAAGATTAAATTTTGAATAATTTTACATCTCGGTCGGAAGGATTTTCTTTAACTTGAAGCTTTTTGGAAGGAGTTGATTACAGAGTTCGTTTGATAAGGGCCCCTGGAATTTGATTAGCTTTTCCTTTTTTTTTTTTTATTAGTCTTGCTCCCATCGTTATTAAAACTAGAGGGGAATAAGAAAATGAATGTCTTTGTTCTTTCATTATCACCGATAGCTTCTGCTAATTATTAAGCATCGAATGCAGAGGATGCAACTTTAATTTAGAAACAACTAAAAAAAAAAAAAAAAAATCCTCAAAAGCTAAAGCAGGAAAATCCTACGAGAGGTTTCTTCTTGAAACCGCTTCAGATCTATCTACATCTACAAGACAGGGAGGAGTAAAAAAACATACAAGCATCTCAATTATTATTCGAAATTCCCGAAGAGTATGCCACGAATGAAAACACATAGGGGCTTAGAAAAGGTTGGTGGGATGAGCTTCGGTAGCAAGAAAAAGGCGACAGAAAATTGACTGGGGTTAAAAATTTATTCCCTGTATGGATTAAATCTTTTGATCGTAAATTGAAAATTGGGATATCTCTAAAAAAAAAAAAAAAAAAAAAAAAAAAAAATTCCTTTTTAAAAAAATTTTCACGGACTTTGATTTTTACCCCATATTTTTCCCTTTTAAAAGAGGAAAGAAAAAAAAACTTGATCATTTTTCTTTTCATTAGGGACGGCCCGTCATTTTGATTGCTTAGCCAATTGGAAAATTCCTCGATTATCACGGCTGAAGGTAGGATTCGACAAGGAGAGGAATTAATTACGATCTAAGCAATTGCGAAAATCATCCAGACGTCGGGTGGGTTCCAATTCGAGAACATTAATTTCGATTGATGAAGAGAAAACTGAAAACCTTCCAACAAGGCCGGAACCCCCTGAGGTTATTCTCAGAGAAGAGAAATGGGAACGCTTAAGTAATGATTCTTTGTAGATTTCTTTAATAGCCCAATAAAGTAACTAAACTTAAATCTTTGCAATTAAAATGACGGATTTTTTTTTAAAGAAGGAAATTTTAGGAAAGCGACGAGAGCTGCAAAACTTTTTTTTTATTTCCTTTGCTTTCATTTACTCTAAGAAAAAAGTCATCCCACTTGAGGATATTCATACTTAAAAACTTCTGGAGGGATCTCAGAAAGTAACGAAATCATCAATAAATTATTAACGAAGAAAAAAGCAGCAGAATGTTATGACACGTCTAAGACCCAAAAAAGGGAGAGCAAGAAAAAGAGGAAAAAAAAAAAAAAAACTTCCCGAGGAGGAAAGAAACAATATGTAAAATTAAGTTGGTACTTTTATGACTGGAGAGAAGGAAAACGAAGTGGCTAGCAAGAAAATCCTAGTGCCGTTTAAAATTCAATGAGAAAGAGAGAAAAACGTTTTTTTATATACGTAAAGAATATAAAGTTAAAAAAAAAAGTTCAGCTCAACTATTTTTGTTGGCATCCATATAAGCGACATTCTTCGTAGTTTTTACTTTCCTAAATATTGAAAAGCATAATCCAAAAATGCAATTGAATTTTTTTTCTTCTAGATATTTCCAGGGAAACTTATGTAATGCCAAAATCGGAGATGACTTTCGTAAGGACGAATCAAAACTGTATGAGCTAAGACTTGATCACAAGATCCATGAATTTGGAATCAGGATGGGAAAGCTATTTCCTCCCCACTTCCAAATTGTTTCTGAATATTAGATCCCCCACCGTACATAACCAGGAAACCATTTAAACCGCGCATTTCGTAGCTAAACCTATCCAATGTTGACTAAGTTAAAGGAAACGTTACCAAAATATTTCCAAATTCCAAAATAAAAATTATAAAAACCTCAATCGCTCAAATTTTATGAAATTTCAAAGCATCCGTCGGTTAATTGAAAAAAAAATTATATTTATAGTATATAGGAATGAATGATGTGTCTAATAACTGAAAAAAAAAAGTTTAACAGGAAAACGTCACGTAAAACGCGGGGAAAATCCCATCCAGGAATTATTTTGAACGCTGTACTTTTACACACAGCATAACCCCCGTTGGTCATTTCCTAATTAGGATTTTTCATTAGACCGACGAGGGTTCAGTCGTGATTATTAGTCAAAAATAAAGAGGATGAGGCGGCGCACGGAGGACAGCATTGGACTAATTAGTATAGCTCCCAGCTTTGGAGACAGGGGGTTATTCAGATGTGTAGCTTTTTGTAACGACAAAGACATGAAAAAAGAAAAAAAAGGTTTCAAATTTGTCAAAGAGGAGAAGAATGAATACATTTGATCTAATTTTTACTCTATTCTTTCTTCTGTGGAAATCGTTCTATATCAAGACCAACCTTGTCGATTGAAAAGGTATTTGAAAAGCCTAATTGGTCAGAATCATTTATGTGATAATCCCCTGTAGCCTTGCGTATCAAAGCCAAAATTTATTTATAAAAATTTTTCTGCCTTTTAATTAGCTTGTAGAAAGCGATAACGACAAAGCGACCTGAAATTCCAGAGGAAAAAAAATGGAAGAGTACTGCCTATTGGCTTCAGTTTTGACGTCAAGCTTTTAAATATTTCAATTATTCAGAGATTTGCTTTAAGAAATAACTTGCGACCAGTATGCTTTATATTTACCGAGTAACCCAAATTATTTGTAATAAGGTGTAAAAAAAAATTCTTCACCCTCTGCGAAAACTATAATGTTTTCCGGAACCAGATGCTGTCCAAATTACCAGATTTTACTGTAATCTAAAGATTTTATCTATAAAATAGATCAAGCACTTACCTTCAGCTATCTGCTCCACAGTATCTGCCGTAACGACAACAACGGCCGTAACCATGACCACCCATCTCGTAAGCAAAATCCTTACTAGCAGCATTAGTATTTTCTCCATTTTATTTGATATGTGTATGAAAGATATGACGTAATTAAGCACTACCTAAAATCGATTTTAATACTTGATTTTCTTCAATTTTGTTAAAACGAATGTTGCAAATCTTTGTCATTTGCAAGAAAAAATACTTTTCTTAAATGTTCAGCAATTTAGATGTACGTAAAAAGCCGTTTGGATCTCGATTTTTAACTTCCTTAACCGTATAATCATCATAATACGATCTTTTCAGTGACAATTAAGTCCGAAAAAGAGGGTTCTTTTTTTCGAAAATAATTCCGGATTTAGGTTTAATATCATAACTGAGTTGTAGATTCGATTAACATCCGAAACGGTTAATCCGAGGAATCCTGGAGTCGTGAATCCGAGTCCATGAGGATTACCTAGAAAAAAAAACGAAATTCAATTATTTTATACTTTGTAGAGAGAGAGAGAAAAAAATAGGAACGGATTTACAAAGCATTTTTGCAGACCCATTCCCAAGTGAAGGGGCGAAGAATTTTTATTTTAAACTTTTTTTCTCTTTACCGTTAACATCTTGATCGTTGAATCAAAACTTCAATCAAAATTTAAAAAAGAAAGGAGGAAAGATTTTTTTTTCCGAATCTTATTCGTTCTCTGCATAAACGAAATCTATTTCACTAGAAAAGTCAGAAAAAGTTACTTCCTATTGAGTCCATGAGTCAGCAATTAAACACACCAGTAACGATCTAATAAACTAGTAACTTTTTTTAGAGGAAAAAAAAAAAAAAGACTTTCTACTAGAAAAAAAAGTTTCTACAAGCCTCATTTAGAGAGGAAAACCATTTCCACATCTTCTAAATTGGTTTCGTAATCCTTAAGGATTTTCACGAGATTAGACCGCTTCCCCCTTTCCATTCCACGGCTGGCTTTGGTCAAATGGTATCATCATCAATTACAATATTGGTCAACTTTATAAAACCGAAGCAACGAGTTTAATCTTAAGCGAAAAATGTTTCTTCCAACTTGTGCTTTAAGAAAGTCTACGATGCTCGAATCAATAAAGACAAGTAGAAGTTTGGAAGGAAGCAAAACCGCAGGCATGTCTGGTAACGAGACAATAACCTTTTATGTGGCTAAAGGTATAATATTCGGCATTCGATTGAGGGTCAAGAAAAGCCGTGTATCCACCCTCAAAATGTGTAATCTAAATTAGAATTCGTCGATAATCACGTTTCGGATGTTAACAATATTTATTATTAAGAAAAAAATTGCACAAGTACATTATACACGCTTAATGAAAATATGGAAAATCATAATTTTTTTTTTAACATTACGTAGCTTAAGGAAAAAAATGCAAAAGAATTTTATTTTCAAAAGACGATAAAGAAAACGAAAAGTTTCATCATTAAAATATAAAAGTCGGGTTTGAAGAAATTTCAATTATAATATAAATGCAATGAAGAAACTTCTCAAAGTCGGACAGTTTACGTTTAAGGTCTTTCCTTTTAATTAACTTCCTTAATTAATTAACTTTGAAACAATAACGCTTTCTATTTATTTTATTTTTTCACAAATTTTTTTCGCATTTTTTCCCCCAAAACGTACCCTCCCCCCTAAATTATTCGGCACTTTAGAGCGACAAAATTCATGTATGTAGTATGTTCATGGAGACATTTGAAATCAACCGAAATTTTAGATAATCGCGTCGAAACAATACTTTCTTTCCTAACTTTTAAAAAGTATAAGTCAATGAAATGAAGAAATTCAAAGAGTTAACCAGGACCCAAACGTAAAACCTTTCCCGGGGTTTTTTTTTCTATCTGTATTCCCCGAGAGTTTTCATTTCGCTGATGTAAAACTAAAAGCCAATCATTCATTTTATTTTCAAATGGGAAACCGAAGCGTGAGCTCCTGAAAGTGAAAGAAACTTTTCATTCAACGCGATTTATTGAGTCAACAGTTTCTGAAACGTACAAGGGATTTGGAAGAAAAAAAAAAGACGATACATTTCTGCATTTGCACAGGTCTTCATTTTTAACAATGAAAGACATTTAGGCAAGGGTAGGGGAACACAGGGAAAAAGATCGAAGATGGAGGGGAAAAGGTTGTACTCAAATGACAGAGACAAATTAAGGTCGCCATGAAGTAAAATATCAGATCCTCAACTCGAGTATTTTTATATGCGAACTGAGATAGATTTAGTCCTCCTCTTCATCTTCTGAAATTTGATTCCATAATGGTCTCGACGATAATAATGCAACTGACTTGGTAGTGTACTAAATACATTAACCGGAGAAGGGGAAATTCTTTTTCTGCGATTATTGATTTAACCCATTAATCATGATGTCTCCGTAAGTCTTCTTCCTTTCGGCTTGCCTAGCGCACTAAGTATCGCATTTTCTTCCATCATTTTTCAAATCGAAACACGATTTGTAAACTTAACGCAGCTTTCCCCTAATTCTTGAATGTTTATCTTTTTATTTCGAAGTAACGTCTAGACATTAACTGCAAAGATTGAATGTAAATAAACCAAGAGAAAAAGATTATACTTCCGAGTATTTGAAAAATAAAAAATAAAATTTGAAATTTTCAATAACAATGCTTTTCCACGAAAAATCTGTGAAAACATCGTACAGTTTTCTATGAAGTTTGAGAAAAAGAACCTGCGGCAAAGCGATGTTTACTAAAAAATTGTAAAGATTGAAAAAATTCGAAAGAATTACCTACATTTTTAATCCCTGACTGAAATCCAGCAATAAAGAACTACTTCTACGCTTTCGGCGAAAATTTTACAAGATTTTTAATAGCCTTTTTTATTCAATTAAAATTAATATAACAAACATTTCCAAGAAATTCAGACAAACTAATTAAAAATTAATAAAAATCTTGTTCGCTTTTTTAAAGAGCAGCCACCCTAAATCCAAATTGCCATCCTTTTTTTTTTTTTTTTTTTTTTTTTTTTAATTCTGACTCACGATTTTTCTAATTCGAAATTAAAATCAAAATCAAAAGGGCAGACAAGAAATATAAAGTGATGATGATTGCCATCGTTGACTTCCCCCTTCAATTTTGATTTAATTTTACTATAACTTTGTTTTTCGATGCTTGTTCCGGGGCTTTATCAGCCATATTCAGTTATCATCGAGGAAATGCAGGAAATGAGTTTCTTGAGGGATGTCAAAGACTTTCTTACTTGTCGCGAAAACAAGAGAAACAACTTTTCACGGTTACAAAAATAAAACGCTTTCTCAGTCTTTTTCCTCTCTCCCCTGCATTTATTTCTTTTGTCAGTCAAAGAATAAAGCGCAAAATGTGATTTTCCTAGGTCATTCGAAACAAACAAACAAAAAAAAAAAAAAAAAAAAAAAAAAAAGAGCTGAAAATGAAATAAAACCGGAGAGCACGTGCCACTTTCATCCCCTCTCCCCCTTTTTATAAATTCCTCTTAAACCGACCCCGAGAAATTCAATTCCTGGCAGGAGTCTCGAATTAGATAATAAAAAAGACAGGAAGCAACATGTAAAAGAAAGCTTCAGTTTATAGAGAAGTAAAAAGAAGAGTTAAAGGTTGAAATACGAGTCTTATCTCTCGTTGCAGCAGTCAAGTTATTATCTGCCCCAGCCAAGAAAAACTTATTTCAAATCTTTAAGCCTCCTATTTTTTCTACCTTTAAAATCCTACAATTAACTCGTCTTCAAGTCCCTTATATCAATTTCCCAGTTTCGAAAATCTACGGGCTTAGATTATCAGCTCTCCGGATGTCTTCCCGAGAGCACCAGACCCCGCTCAAATCCCGAAAAGGGAAACTGGTGAAGTTGAGAAACATGTTTGCGTGAAGGAACGAGTCATCGGAAACCGGAAACTGGCTGATAACTCGTCTCATCTTGAGGACATCGCAATGCCACCCTCCTAACTTATAACTCCATCAATATGTGGCCGGGGCCCCATTTTCAACCCCTTGCCAATATAGCATCATCTTTATGCTTGATGACGCGTGTCGACAATTATATCGCTTCTAACTAACGTCATTTATTACTTACCTCGACACAATTTTTACGATTTTTTCCTTTCCTGTTCTGCTTCGATGGATAAAAAGGGTGGATTTTTACAGCCTCCTCCTCCTTCAAGGAATGTACAAATTTAGAGCTAATGTACCGGGGAACGATTTTTAGTACTTTCTTCCTTTTATGGTGATGACTATGGGAATGTTTATTATTTTTTCTTCCTTCGCCCGAAGTCTCCAGGCAATTATTTCAAGTGTAAATCATACAGTTTTGGGAGGGTGAAAAAAAAATCAATCAAATGTTTACACATGGAAAAAAGAAATCGGCTTTCCAAAAGAAGGTAATTCAAACGGCGTTGTGATCGACGGTATTAGGCACAGAAAACGGCAAGAAAACAATAAGTTAGGTTATTCGGAAAAATTTATCGAAGCTGTTAAATGAAAATATGTTTCGAAAATGGGAAATTTACGATGGGAGATATAGTTTTGGTAAAACGAGGGTAAACATTACCCAAACCCAAACCCTGCAAGACATCTTGAGGGGGAAGGGGAGGGAGAGGGGGGGGGGATATATTTATAAGGGTTCCAGGATTTGAGTGAGAGTTCGCCAACCGTAAACTCCGCCCGCTCCACTCCCACTCTGCCTTCCTTTTCCTCTCAAATCGATCGGAAAATCTCTGATGCATGCTGTAGGTAAATATACACCGTAAAAAAAAGTTCTGGCGTAATTTTTCATCAAACTTAGTTACTGTCCTCATTGTGCCATGTGAAAAAGTAATTCGTCGTATGGAGAAAACGCTTTTCGAAAAAAGGTTTTTTTTTTTTCCTTTCCCTGTCGCTTCTCGGAAATTCTAATCGATTTCACACGTAATAGCTACGCCTTGAAGCAAAATCAAATCTTATTTTATTTTTTTTTTTTTTCCTTGAGAAGGAAGAGTAAATACGTAAGATGAGAAAGTCTATGAAACACTTACCAGTGCTGAAGAGGATGGCAAACGGACCGACCTAAACAAGGAAAATCTGAAAGAAAAAAAAGGAAAATATTAATTTTATGGAAGAACGAAATATATGAAGTTTTAACTCTAATTTTTCCGAATTTTATTTTCTAATAAACAAATAAAATTTATGTTTAAACTCATCATTCCTCTATCCCTTACGCAGCAAGTTATGCTATCCAAGCGGGAAATAAGCTCTACCATGATTATAAAATAATTTCAAGAAACGCTCGGGGGCATATCGCCAATGTGCTAATCAACTGATTCCATGATTTAGGAGCTATCTCCTTCTGTCGGAGAATGTTAATATCGGTCCCGACCAAATCAGTATACTCAACACGTTCTCATTAAATTAATTAATTCCTTCACCGAAGAAAACCGTAACGGATAAACAAAATACATGAAAGATAACCGCTTCTGTTTTTTTTACAACACAGGAATGAGTAAATTAGCAAAGTTAGAAGATTGGATTTAGAAAAGATAGGAAAAGTGAAAAGTCGAAATATTGTTTCTTCGCATCAGATCCCACAGATTTCATTTTCCTCTCCCTATTTCACCCAAAGAAGGAAACTCTTCATTCTTTTTCATCACAAGAATAAAAAAAAAAAAAAGTCCAGGAAAAAAAATGAATTTTATTTGCAGCAAAAGAATTATCGAAAGCCCAACCTCAAAAAAGATTTCTTTTTTTTCCTCTTTATTTTATTTTATTAAAAAGATTTTTATATGGCTTTTATCGGCGATTTCAGAGAAAGTAAAATAAGTAAAATTAATAAGTTGCTTCGTGGGTTTTCTCTTCCCACCAATGATTTTCTAATTTAGACGTTAGTTTAATTTTAAAACGCGGATTCCCACAAAATAGGTAATTCTGCCTTAATGACTTTTGCTTCCAAGCTTACGCGGACCCTAGTTGCAGTCTCGCTTCGAGAAATAAAAAGTGCTATATTACGGAATGTTTTTTTTTCCACAAATTATTTACTTTTTTCCCCCCTTTTAAAGGTTTTCAGTAGCGTAATACCCAAAAATTTATTTTTATCTGTAAACGGTCTGGCAATGAACTACTATGCTCAAGCACAATGAATTTTCGATCTTCCAATATTTTTCACAGACGAATAAGTGCTTCTAAACAACGTATCATTTTAAGTTTCCGAGTAATTTTACAGTGACTTTAAATAAGCGGCTCTATGCAGTGAAATAGAATCCCTATAGAATTTAGCGATCATTATCATGGAGCTTACGTCTGAAAACATTTTGACGTCACCGTGCAGCACATGATACGTGCATCATTCATGCGGTTAGTAACTTTCTATTGGTCAGTAAATTTTATCGTGCAATGCTTCATTTTCCTAAAGATGTTAAAAAATAAAGATATAAGTGGTAATACTGATACATCGATTAAAAATACTGCTTTTCTGATTCTGAGAAAATTGAAAAAAAGCCATACTGGACTATAATCGGCCCTTTCAACTGACGAAATGTTTTCATTTCTCGATAAAGAAATGTAAAATAAGTGGACGGGAAAGCGAGAGCTAACGCAAGGGAAAGCCATCAATAACGTCACACTCGACGGGATTTCAAAAAAAAAAAAAATATTTCATTACAAAAGCTTAACTTTATCGCAGCTTCAGTTCAATGAATATCATTTTGCAAAAGCTTTTTTTAATGCGGTTGATAAAATTACAGGAGGGAGAAAATGGCGACGATTACAAATGCTTTAATTGTTCGCTTCGTTCAGGTTTTTTGAAAAAAGATCACGTGTACATTCAGGGTGGTAAAAGGTTGTATTTCAACTCAGCTGAAATCATTTTGTTCTCTTTTTAAAAACTGTTATGCATGTAATGCCAACATTAACAACAAAATATCAAATGATTTTCTGGGTTAATGCTTTTGAAAACTTTTAACTCTCTCCGTAAATAAAATGCCTGGACCTGAAAAGAAAAAGTTTCTTCGCCTGTAGATGGTTCCCCATTAATAGAAATTACCATATACTCCAGCCAGAAATGAAGGAGGAAAAAATGGTGTGGTGGCAAAAAAAAAAAGATGAAAATGTGGATCTGTTAAATGTGCATTAGCCAGTTGGCGACACGATAATTAACAGCGATAAAAAGTAGTGACAAACGGAAAAGAAAGCATTTCTATCCACATGTGCCGACCCCACCCCTACAAATCCCATCCTCATCGAGCTCCGTCCCTTTCCCAACATTTTTCAACCACCCATCCACTTACCAACGATGTTGTAAACTCTTTCCTCTAGCCTTTACGTTCCTTTCACATGGTTATTGCGATTTCTCTTGTTTGTAACTTGATTACAGACAAAATATGCACTTGTTTTTCGTTGGCGTAAGGAAGTAAAAATTATCGCGCTTTTGAATCTCGTAACATCCTTACACGAGTTTAAAATATACCCCTAGCAATTTGTCTTTCTTAAAAGAAACACAATAATGATTTAGAATTTTTAACTGTCCGAGCTTTCTTTTTCATGTTGTGACCAATTTGTACTCGAATGGTGCTTATGGTACTCGGTATTTTCGGATTATTTTCTTCATGAGAAGTCATTCAAATTTTACAAAATGGAGATCAATCTTTTTTGTGCAGAAACCAAGTTTTACACTTATGTTTTCGGTATATAAAACCAAAGAATGTGAAGTTTTTCTTTACTTTTATACTGTAAGAGCTCTTTATTATTTTTATTTTGACGAAGGTATATCAAAAGGAACCTTTTATACATATTTGATAAAGTTTTGTCACAAAATCAGATTGTTAATGAATAAACAAATGCTGTGTCGCCGCAAAATGTAAAATGCAAATCCCGTCGAGAGTCAACAAGTAGCGCATCCATCAGGGGCATCAGGTGCTTTTGACGCCATATCCGGTTCCAATATCTAGTGACACATTCCGCGATATTAAACTTTATTAAAGAAAATTGTCGGGCTACCATGTTGCCTTGACAGAAAAAAAAAGAAAACGTCGATTTCAAAAATTCACAAAGAAAATTGTAGCATGCATAAAGTTGATGAAAAGTCTCAGAATTTTCAAATCATTTTTGTAGTTCTTCGATGTTCCGTGAATATTCCATTTTTATTCCTGATCTGTCAGTTTCGAATCTAACTCTTTTTGTTAAATTCTTGAATCGCATTATTAACCTTCAACGGCGACATAAGATTCAAAAACCGTCTTAAACGGAAAGTATTCCTGCTAAACGGGGAATTCTACCTAAAAAAAAGATGGAAAAATAAAGAAATTAAGACGCTAATAAGAAACTTTTTGACAGAGACATAATAAAAGAAAACATTGGATGTTAGAGTTAAGTTGAAAACTTTAAGATGATAGAAATAGCTATTCGAAAGTTCGAATTTTCCATTCTATATGATCTTAGAGTTTTAAATTGAATGCTTTTTCCTGGGGTTAGCAGGTAACATAAGAAAGCCCATCATGCTTCACGAGAGAGAATCACATGATAGAGCTAATAATATAAAGACACAAAAAGGGTGCAAAAGAAAGCTAAGAAAACAAGGAGGCTGATATGATTTTCAAAGGAATAAAGAAAGAGTGTCGGTGCTGTTGCATATATTTTCCAATCTACAGCCCCCAAAGGATTGGAGCGTGAAACCTCGCGGCCAGAATTGTCAGCGACAATGGCATTATCAAATATTTACATATTTTTGCTTTAATCAATCCAGCGTTGAACAACGTTCTTTTCTACAATTGTTATGGTAATGGTTTAACCCATATCAAGTATATGGTGTGTCCATTTGAGAACAATGGAATTTATTTGCGATGCTCAATCTTTGATATCTCGAATTTTAACAGAATAAAAAGATACAGTGCCTAGAGAGCCTTAAAAAGCTCTTTCAAAAACCGCTGAAATAAATGATTAACTATTGTATTGCACTTCTCGCAGGGAAAACCGGAAGCATTTTTAAAAGACTAAAAGTAAGACATGCACATTCGTCTTTTTTTCCAGGTGTTGTAAAGGCATTCATCTCGCTTTAGTCACGTTCGCTATGTATTAGGGTAGGTCGAAAATCAAAAATTATGGAATTTAAAATGCCTGATAGCCCAATCGATGTGGCTTATCATTTGCAAAAAATTTTTCCTTTTCGAAATTTATTTTAAACGAGGTTTCGAGAATGCGCACGAGGGACGAAGTTTTGGAAAACTTCATAAGGGATGAAAATTCGACTATTTTGTTTTTATGAAAAAAATACCGTTTCCTATCTCATTTTCAACGGAGATTTCGAAAATGAAATCTGTTTGCGTCTAGTTTTTTCTGTTCTTGAGATACAGGACAAATTCGCCGTAAAAATGTCAAAATTCTAAAATTTCAATATTTTCATATTTTTTACAATAACTCAGAAACAGAAATAGCTAGACGCAAAATTGACTTAATTTTCGAAATCTAAGTTAAAAATCAGATAGGAAACGACACTTTTTTCACAAAAATCTAAAAGTCGAATTTTCATCTCTTATGAAGTTTTCCAAAACTTTGACCCTCTTGCGCACCCTCAAGACGCCGTTTTAAAAAAATTCGAAAAGGAAAAATTTTTTGCAGTAGATAAATCACAGCGATTGCACTATCAGGCATTTCGAAAATCCAAAATTTTTGATTTTCGACCCACCCTACCATGCATTGGTCCAGAATTTTATACCGTTAAGAAAATGGCTTTGAATGCTGTCTTTTTAATGTCGGGGTGTATTCAAAATCAGCCGATAATATTTGTTTGTCGAGTTAAAAAATATGAAGTCGAACTTCTCCATTATAAGAATATTATAGGCGCGTATACAGAACATGTATGATTAGTCTGAACGCTTAATTATTATACATACTCGTGCAATCGTTTCTCGGGATTACATTTTTGTTCTTCACTTTTTTTTTTCTTTTTTTTTACATGAAAAAATGACTTTTTTTTTTTTTTTTTTTTTTTTTTTTTTTTTGACGAAAGAAATTGAAGCGAATAATTTTAAAATAAATGTTGAATCAGTTAAGGAGTCCCTTATCGTTGCTTAAAATCGACGAACAGGGGTTGAAATCGCTTCGGGCGGAATACAATTTACAAAATAATTCTTTACATCAAAAGCAAAATATGGAAATCGTATTAGGTTGAGTATTCAATGACTCTGCCATGGCTGTTCTTTCGTTATTTTACAATCATTGTGTGATATATATATTGAAAATATGCCCGGTAAGATGAATGAAACTAATAAATCATTAGCAGGAATATTCGATTATTTAATTACAGCGTTTCAGCTCGGGTTAAGCTGATAAACTCGCGAGCGCCGCCGCAATGGCTTTCATCTCATGGAAAACCCGACGAAAGATGTTGAAATCGTTTCTAATTAATTAATTGCGAAAGGGGGAAATACGCGATTCGTAAACAGAAAAGAAGGCCTTGTTGCAATTCGGTTCACGTAGGCAACTGACTGACCCTTTACCTCATTCCACCGTCTTCGGAAATAGGCAAGAACAATAATAACGGGGAAAGACATAAAGAACGTGTCTATTTTTTTAAGGGGCCGTAGGAAAAAGACAGGAAAACACGTTTGGCGAAAGAAAGTGAACGTAAATCACACCCGAGCTGATTAACAAAGGGAAATTATGCCCCAATCGGGAATTGAGGATGCTGCAGCTATCATGTCAATTGAAAATTATTTTCGTTCCCTTCACCCTTCCATTTCTCCTTACAGCTCCCTATCCCATTCGAGATTTGAATATAAATCAATCCGCTCAGTTTCTAGCTCGGATTTTGATACAAAACGAAATTTTTATGGTACCTTTTAGGAAGAAACTATTACTTATGGAGATACAGAACGTACGTGTTTTTAGTACTATACGGTTTTTAAACCGTTATTCTTAATAATAACAATGCGGTATGAGCTGCAGCCATTTCTGAAAAGATATGTCCATCAGTCAGTACATCCAACGACATTCTGAATCTTTCAAAAAACGTTTAAAATGAATAAAGTTAAATGAATTTTGCACGAGATTTTTTAGAAATAAAAAAAAATGAAGAATAAATCTAGAATTCTCTGGTGAATATGGTTCATTCTAGTATAAAAAAAGACAAGTGGTTTTGTTTTTCTTTTGATAAGAAATTCATAATTAAAGTTATTCGGACAATTGTGACAAAATTTTGATCCTTTTACCTGGCTTTCCATCCCAAGATCCAACAAACTGAACTGACGAAAAATCACATCGTTATTTTTATTTTTCAAGTAGCTTAATTTTTATTGTAAATTAATAATGATCTTTGCCTTTATATCCATATACTGTCCTAAACCCTACTTTTTCATTTTAAAAAACAGCAATTTTGATGCTAACTGACTCTTTTTGATTCAAACAGTTTCGTATTCATAATTAATTACCATGAGTAAACTGAACCCATTTTATTTTTTATCTTTTTTTATTTTTCCGCTTTATCTTTCATTCAACTAAATAACAATTTTACCTTCCATCAGAAATCGGTTTGTCGTTCCATTACATTTTATATCTGACCCGTTTTTTTTTTCTTTTTTCCCCCATTTTTATTTTTTTGTAAAACCAAATTTCCTCATTCTCTTTTGTGGTCGTACTTTTTTTACATTTGCCTCGTCTTCCAGTCCAGAGATTATCTTTTTTTTTTTTTTTTCAAAATGGAAAATCGGATGTTTATAATTCTTTTGGTTTTACTCTTTTTTCTCCCCTTCGTTCCCACTGTCTTTATATTTCTTTCCTCAAAAATTTTTCAAATTATTCCAGTTTTTATAATCCTTTTTTTCCGACGAGGCTTTAAGCAATAGAAACGAATAGTTCACTTAAGTCCTTTTTTTGGGTTTAAAAAAATTAAAGCATCAAGATGGTAAGGAACCTCAATTTGCAAACATGTTTTGACATTTGTCGAGCAATTGAAGATTTTTTAAAGATATTCAAAATTTTACTTTTCGACACGTTTTCCTAATATGTCACTAATAATTTTTTTTTTTCTCATCACATTTCAAAACGTTTAACAATTTCAAATCATGGACAAACGAGTTACTTCAAAAAGTTATTAATGGCATTTACGACTTTTTTTCTCGTGTTAGTACTTTTGAAAAATCTTTTCTCTACAGATTAACGAAAATTACTACGTCAAACCCTTCCTAAAGTATAAATTTTCAGTCATTTTCTGCAATTTTTAAAATAAGAACTAAAAAAATATTTTTTTTTTTTTTTTACACATCCCTGACACTACTGTTTAGCTGACATGGATTGATGAGCGGGAGTGATGACGAGTCATTTCTTGTCCTTGCCCTATTGTCATCGGACGGATCGTTTTTTCCGTGTTTTTTCATCCCCTGCCGTTTTACAAATGATAAATTGATATCGAGTTTGAGCTCCCGACAAAAATGCATTCAAATATCAACATCGAACGTGCTTTTTATGTCCTTCTTCCTTTAATTAACTTTCTTATCCTTGCACTAATTGTACGACACTATTTTTCCTAATCGTTTAGTCTTTAACTCTGCCTAATTGCGTGTACAGCCCCAACACAAAACGTTCCGTGAACATCCTTGTCATTTCTCTTCCCATTTTCTGATCGGAAAACGGGGATTCAAGTCTGATTTTCTTTGTTAAATTTTTTTCTCTGATATATCAATTACTTTGTTATGTGCTACGTACGTCGTATTAGAATTTTTTTTTCATCCTTATATGTTCGCTTCATTTTTGTTTTGAAAATCAATACAATCTTATCATGGTATTATTTTTTTAAAAAAAGTTGTATTTACTTTTATAGGTAACGCTTCGGAAAGTTAAATTAAAATCGAGAAAATTTTCAATTATAAAAATCGTGATCCTCTGACAGATAAAAGTTTCTCGGGTAAAATGAATCACAGCTAACCTCAAAGGAAATACAAAAAAAAAAAAAAAATTAAATAATAAAAATATCGAAAAAACAAGATGAAACTAATTAAAAAAAATACAGAGAAAGTCACTGTCGGAGTAAAAAATAATAGGTGACGGGTATTTATATTTCATAATTATGTTCGCAATCTAAAGGTTTTTTCTTGTTTTACGTAAAATGTCAAAAGAATTTTTGAGAATGCTGAATTTTTTCAAAAATTATTTTCAATCCTTGTTTTATTGTTATTTTTGCTTTGAATTTTCGAAAAAAAAAGATCCTCCCTTTTTAATTTTTTTTATTTGCAGGCAAAAAAAAAAAAAAAAAAAAAGAAAAAAACGAAATCACCTCTACAAAACTTTCATATCAATTCCTACTTTCAGATCTCAATTTCCCAACAAACAAAACGAAAATTCGATTTGTGAAGAAAAAAAAAGGTCGTTTAAAAAACAGGATGAAAAGGGATAAATACAGCTATGAGCCTTTACGTAAAAGCTCGAACGTCCCAGAAAAAAATTTACCGGTTTAATTTGGCGATTAAAAAAAAAAAAAAAAAAAAAAGGATTTTGCTTGCTTGGGGTTAGAAAGCGAGAAGGTATGTTTTCGGAATCAACCTATATTCTGGTTGCGGTTGCTCCAAATATCGCCAAGAAGGTTACTTCATTTTTCAATTTCATTTATATCCAATTTTTACGCTTTCAAATGAAAGAGTTTTTAAACTCCTTGTGCTTCCCTTACTCTGTTCTACTTCGATTCTAATGAATTCAGCGTGAACAGTGCCAATTTTTTAACTTGGTTTTTTTTCCTTTAACCGCGTAATGTGAAAATTAATATCATACTGGGAAATTTCGAATCAAGATTCCTTGAACTTCCCCCTCAAAAGTTGGCATCGAAAAATAGAATTTTGTTTCATCGGAAGTATTAAACTGAAAATGAACTTTTATTTATTTCTTTTATTAAAAACTAGGTAGAATTGTATATGTAGACCTTAAGTCTGAAATATTTTGTATTGAAAAAAGAGGATAAAAAAAATTATAAACCCTACCCTATTCTCCCTCCATTTTCTAAAAAAAAAAAAAAAAAAAAACAATATCTCACCCAAGTTAGCAATGCTTAATCAGTTGCATTAGAATTTATTTTAAAAGACATAAACAGATAAGACACATTCATCAATACACTAAGTAACCGTCGAGCTTCATCATTAAAATAACTAAGACTGCAGGGGTGTCGAATGAAAGGGGGAAGCAGCCAACAGAAAATTGGATAGAGTTTAATGCGATCAATGGTAAAACTCCTCCGCGTTGAAATGCGAAAGTTAAAGAAAGGAAAAAAAAGAAAGAAAGAAAGAAAAGCTTTATGGCTTTACGAAAAGCCCAAAGTAGAATTCGTAGACGAAGAAAGTAAAAAAGCCTTACAATCATAACTCACATCCATTTCGAATGAAGTCATTCTTTTTTCCTCATAATCAATCGGGAATCATAAAAAATATTTAGGGGGTGGAAACTACCCTCATGGCATAAATCCTTCCTTTTATACTTTGCAACCCTACATAACAACCCCTAAAGACTCGTACAAATGTGTACTTTGTAGACCCATCCCCAAGTTCTCGGAACATGGGATTCACCTTTTCACTTTTCTATTATTTCTTCTAATCTCCTTTTCTCGAGCCTTTTTTCCCTCAAACCATTCGAAGCTTTCAAACCTATATATTCGATCTCGGCGACTAATAGAAAAGTACAAAATCTTCAAACAAAAAACTCGGTTTTTAACTTTTTTGGATCAAGTGCACTGGGGAGTTTTTTTTTTCCCCCTTTTTCCCTTGAACCAGCGACGTATGATGTGTGACCGGAGACCGATAAAACCAGTTTAAAGGCGGGAGGGAGAAGAAAGGGATTGCCCGGGAAGCAAAGATTCGAAAACCGTCAAAATCAGACAAGAAGTAATAATTAAACTGAAATTGCCGTGACATTGCCCAAGGAAGTCTCTTTTTCATCAGACAGCCAATCAAAGGCAACCCTTTAATTCCTATATGCTCTTTCATTTACCTTCGAAAATAAAGCTGACCCTTCTTTTTTTTTTTTTTTTTTTTGAAAAAAAAAAAAAGGGGTTATTGCTTATTATTCTTTTGATGACGAAAGTTCAATCCCGTCAAAAGATAGACTTAGGACATGTCCTGTCAAATACCTTCGGTTACTCTTTTTTTACGTTCTTTTTTGCTTTAAAAAAATGATGGGAATGAAACCGCTTTAAAGGAAAATAATACTACTGCGACTGGATCGTACTTGTTCTGTGAACAATTTAGACGTACATGTTCACACAACAGGGTCAGGAAAGCCTCATGCTTGTCCAGAGCTTCCCTTCGATGAAAAAAAATTTGAATACAGCGCTGAAACCGAGATTAATACTTAGGCGTTGGTTACATTACTCGAACATTTTTGTTCGAAGAGTTTCAAAAATTTTTTCTCGATGAAAGCGTTTACACTTTTCAAACAAAGTTTCGATGATGTTTGATGATGTTCGATGATGTTGATGATGTTTGACGTTATTTTGGGGTTGTATTATATTTTTTACGTAATGGAGGGTACATATATCATCGACCGAGTACCCATATTAATTTAAGTCATTTTTTCCTACACGCGGTAGGAAAAAAGACTGAAAAAAGTTGGGGGGGAAAAAAAATCCAATTAATTTTTATTCAGAATCGGAATCGAAATCGGAATCTGCTGTATTCGAAAGTTATTATATATATATGTACCCTCCCATTACGTAAAAAATATAATACAACCCCAAAATAACGTCAAACATCATCAAACATCATCGAAACTTTGTTTGAAAAGTGTAAACACTTTCATCGAGAAAAAATTTTTGAAACTCTTCGAACAAAAATGTTCGAGTAATGTAACCAAAGCCTTAAAATTTTTAAAAAATCAGAGCGACTCAAAAAGGATTAAATTTTTTTGGTCAGTATTTTAATTACTTTGGGCAGTATTCTAATTATACACAGTAAAAAATATTATGTAAATATGTTCTAAGAGGTCCACATAAATTTTTTATGTTGTTTCTCCCATAAGGCAAACATAAAAGAAAAACAACATAAAAATTATGTGGTCCTGCTTATGTTGATTTATGTTGATTTTGACATAAAATTTTTTACTGCGTACGGTCAGTATTCGCTGGTCAGTACTTCGAGGTCAGTAAAAATCATTTTTTGGTCAGTAATACAATTTAATGGTCAGTTTACTAGTAATCGAATACGGCGAAAATTGATCTAAATTTTTAGGAGTTAGAAACAAGTTGGCTGTTAATTGCGTCTTACAAAGACGATTACAAAATTCTAATGATACAGGGCTAAGCCCGTATCTAATAAATAAACGTATACTTCCGACAATAATAATATCTCTCTATTCACTACGGAGGACAGAAGCTAACAACCGTTGAACCTGAATCGACTCGGTCTAAATCGCTGAGCTTAGCGATTTAGATTTTGCCGATTCAGGTATGAGTTATTGATCGATTTCTATATATCCTAATACGTAGCGTATCACTAAGGTGACGACTTCAAAGTATTTAATGATCTGTAGCACGAAGATGACCTCTAGCAGACATAGAATGCGAAGAAGAAGAAGTATGAAGATGTCAAAATTTTAAGGACGCACTTCTTTTCTAGGCATACGCAATATTTCAAATTTTTTGTTCAAACTAAGCTTCTTAGATTTTTTTAAAAGTTTTAAGGAAGATAGCTAATTTAGTTAGGGCCTTAAGAAAGAAATTATTGTTTGCTCAAGGAATGTTAAAAGCACCTTTTTTTAAGTGCTAAATTAGTACTTTCATCATTAATAATTGTTTAAGCTTATCCCCCTTTTTTTACAGTTAAGTATGCTTTGTTCGAAAAAACCTTTTACTGACTAAACGAAAATTACCAACTGACCAAATCAAGTTTATTTACTGACCAATTTATTTTATAAAATGCTGACCAATTTGAAATTAAATACCGACCATTTCATAATAAAATACTGAATGCAAAAATACCAGCCAATTAAAAATTTATTAGAAGAAGAATGAATTCGGATAAAATCAGCATCAATAACCTGTTATTATTAGCTTGGTAAGCTTTAAAGAGCTGCGAACTGAATTTTGAAGCCAACTGAAATGCTTAAGGACCATATCAACTACCGATCCTCATTTCCTTCTGAATTTTTAAATAACCTAAAGACAGGATTTTTCTCCAACCCCAAAAACCAACGCAATATTTGAACGATCCGTCACAAGTAATAATATACTGGTCTTAGATTCTGCCGGGAGTTTAACTGTTTATTATGTTCAAAGCGGTGCTCATAAAAAACTCGTTACTCTTTATTATTCCAGCCAGGGTTACGAATTTAATAACAATTTTCTTAGCGATTGCACATGATTCTATGCAGTACAATAAAAAAAGCAAATCATTTTTAAAAGTTCGAATAAGAGCCACGCTTAATTTTAAGAAAATCCATACTCGTGTTTGCAAGAAAACTTTAAGCGAAATTATGACTGAAATGACAGTCCACCAGTTGACATTGGCCCTGTTGTTCGCTGCTGCTTTGAGATGGTTATATCGCCCCAAACGTCCTGCTATTAAGCAAATACTGGATGAATAACCAACCTGTAATCTTATGTCCCCTCGGCTATGTTGAGAGAACAACAGCTCAAGGAACGGGGCCAGATTGAAGTAGGGAGGGAGAAGAGGGGGAGCATTGATTAAACAGTTGCGCTCAAAGTGGCAGGATCAAGCCAAATGAAAGATAATCAGCATAGGAAAACCTAACCTTTCATCTGCGAACAGAACAAGATCGATGAGAAGACAGCGAAAAAATGTAAGAATTCCCCCATCAAAACGCGCTGAAAAAGTAAATAAAATAAAAGGAAATAAATTGTCTAAGGTAATGGTGGGAATCGGAACATAAGAAAAACTAAATCGATTAAGACCGATTTATTATTAATCTGACATGTTTCGGGATGTACAAACGTACAAAACGTAAATATTGTACAAATGTGGAATATCTATTTTTGCAATTGATCAAAAGAAAATAAAGGTTCTGCCAATATAAAATACAGGAGTTAAAAGACAGAAAAAAAAATTTTGCAGTAACAGTAGAAAAATGCATTAGCATCCTTTCATGAAACATTTACCAGATTTGACAAGTCGATTTCTTTCAATTCATCAATTCCGCTTGTTAAACGGTATTCGCAAAGGAATGTAAAAAAGAGAAAAGAGAAAAGAAATGCTATTGTTAGAAAAGACTTTGAGATAATCCGAGTTAAATAGTAATGTAAAATCCCAGATGACAGCAGCACTTACAAAACGCTCCGATTCTCCAGCGCCGTAAAGGGAAAAGCGGAGGATATAGTTGAGGGAAATCCCGGTAGATGGCAAAACGTATATTGAATCCAGTGAACGAAGTAGTTTTAGCTTCATTGATTTAGAAGCTTTTGGAATTAATTATCTGGCACATAATTAATGTACAATATTTATTTTCGCAAATAATTATTATTAAACAAGACTGATAAATATATCAATTTATTAACACGCACGACAATTAATAAAGGACAACTAAAACATATATAGCAGTATGTATGCTTATTTCATTTATTTTTCCGGTAGACTGTCTGCTAAATGACACTGAGGTTTCTTAACCAGAGTGGTTAATTAGAATCGTTCGGCTCTATTCGACTGCTCCAATAAAACGAAAATTGCGTTGCAGTAAGCTTAATTAAAAAACTTATTTTAACGTCCGAGAAAAATTAAACATTTTCTTTCCAAGGAGCAGCGTGCCTTTGAAACGAATACTCTGAAATTCGTTTTTAATCGTGAATAAACGTCACTTTGAACTTATGATGATGCACAAAAACCGTATCATTTCTTTTTTATACACATCCTATTTTTTGAAAAACGTTTTGCGGCTCTATTTTTATTTAAGCACAAATTAGGAGAGATTATATTGAAATTGTACAACCAGGTTCTTAACAGGTGATTAAGTAAGCACATGGAATCTTCCGGCTCATTACATTTGGATTAACATAACTTAGCATATTTAAGGATAAACAGTAAGACATTTATCTGTCAACTGATTTATGTAGCCAAGCTATCTTCTTTTTACCAAAATGATGAGTGATTAATGTTCTTTTTCCTGCTTCGAAAGCCACTCCGTTTTAATTAAAAATGCTAGCCTCGTACGGTTCTGGCGGTGCGAAAATGCAACGGCAAAAATCAAAATTCGAACAAAAAGAGTTTAATTATCAACAGGAAGGTATGTAGCGGAGAGTAAAAATGGTTGCGCAACCAATTCTGAAAAGGAATGAAAAAAAAAGCGACTTGATATTTTGAAAAGAAAATAAATAAATAAAAATTAAATTAAATTGTATGGTATTTTTAAGAAACTAAAAGGTTTGAAAACCGACACCAGAGCGGCACTGAATGATCCGACTTTCTGAATTTTCACTAGACAAGATAAAAGAGATCCAATTCTCAGTATATCTTAGAACGGACCAAAGGAATAAGGAGAGATCTGTTTTGCAACTTTTCTTTCCTTTCAAAAGAAGGGAAAACAGGAAAAAAGTTAGAATAGTTCGAGTTTGGAATTGTGATAGAATATGCCGAGAGGATTCTAGTCTTCGCAAAACTATCTCGGGAGAGTTGGGAATTCACATCTTCTTCAACGACTACACCTATATTATCCGCCTGACATCAAACTTTTCCCCGAAAAAAAAAAAAAAAAAAAAAAAAAAACTCAAAGAAACATTAATATTCAGGGCGTTGAAGAATGAGATTAAAAAAAGCGGAGTGGGAAAAAAGCAGAAAAAGGATTTTTTTTTTCGTCAAGTCAGAAGTTTTGTGTAATTTCCTAAAGGCATTGTGACGACTACGAAATTCTTTTCCTAGGAGTTGACATGAAAAGCCGTAAGCTAAATATTTAGTCGTAAGAATTTAAAAAAAACCGATGGCATATACCCACTCTGTGGGAAATGCACACCCCTTAGCAAATGTCTTGGACATTCCATTGAAAACTTTCCTTTCAAACGTCCTTCGAGAAGCGATTCAATTTCCTTTTCGGTTTATATTGCAATTGATGAATCTTTGCGAGATTTTTTTTTATTTCGCTTTCCCTTTCCATTTTTTCTCCCTTTATTTTGAAAGATGTTTCCCGTGAAACTGACCCTTGTTACGTATTTTTATGCACATTCAGATAACAATATCTTGCCACATAAAAAGACGAAATCATTTCACATTTATTTCGATTCGAAACTAGGAATGAAAACCTTACGGAAATTTGAAACATTGCAAGGGTTTCTCCGTCTGCCCCCTTTTCTGTCCCGATCCCGTCTTTTCTAAAAAAAACAAACAGGAAAATTCGGAAGACCTGTTCAAGATGTAACCTGGTAACATTTAGTTTGTTTCGTACATTTTTGAATTTAAATATATTTAGGAAAGTAAATAAAAAGGAAATAGCATTTGCCAGAAAAACCCCAGGGGTTAAAAATCGAACTTCGTCTATATCCTCAAAGGGAGATTAAAAGCTCTTTGCATGCGTTTTGCGTTTTACTTTGCATTTTCTTTCTTAAAAATATAAAATAGATAAATAAGAATAAGTTGCCCTGGCCCTAGGTCAAAGTTGCATAAGCAAAAAAAAAAAATTTGAACAAGTTTTAATAAACAGTTAAGGTTCTAGTTCGTTTACATAACCGGCCGGTCAGCCGGCCGGTGAAAATTTTTTAACATTAAAAAAAGTTTAATTTTTTTTTTTTACGATTCGGTATTTTACACATTAAAATGAGATCGGATCGCACCGAAACCGTGACAAAACGTTTTGTTATGTTTAAAAGGTAAAGATTCGTTATTGAAAGTGTATGAAAAAGGCTTTATTGTGCGTAAATTTGATAATTTTTTTCAATGTTTTCGAAATAAAAAAATAAAACGCCATTTCTCTTTTTGTTGTTGAAATAGTTCGCGCTTTCACCGCTAGAGCGCTGCACTAGTCTCTCGGAAATAAACATTTTTTTTTTCTTTTTTTTTTTTGCGAAAACAATTAAATATTTTCAAATATAAGAGCTATTAACTGTTGTTCATGCATTTAATATCATGGAAATTTATCTCTGAACATAACGAAACGTTTTGGGTACGGTTTCTGTGCAGTTAGACCCCGTTTTCATGTATAAAATATTGGATTCAAAAAAAAATTTTTTAAATATTTTTTTATCGTTAAAATGTGTACACCGCCCGGCTAGCCGGCCGGTTATGTAAACGAACTAGAACCTTTAATTATCGAAGATACAGCTCACACATAATTTTTTAAAAGAACCTTTTTTTGCCACTCCGTGATGTATTCTGCAGAAGATATAACTTCGATAGATTTACGATATTCAGAATCTTCAAAATAAAATACTATTAATACTCTCTCTTGTACATCAAGCCCGGATTTCTCGCATCTTTTAATAACGTTTCCTACGTGAAACGCCTTTGAAATAACCCCAAGGGAACGTAATATTTTCAAAATGTGAGTGAAACCTGACGTTTTCGTATTCTAGGGGGAACTGAAAAGGATTGTCAAGTCAACAAAAAGCAGGAGTTTAGAAATTTTGGACGTCATTAACGTTTCCCACCGCATGTTTCACGTGTATGTATTTTCGGTTAACCTAAAGTGACAACGCATCATTTTAAACTATTAGTAAAGCACCAATCTGGAAAATAGTACTACCCCCTCGTAACAATCCCCTTTCTGGAAATTCAAAAGACTTTTCAATACCGACTAAAAGTCAAGACGTTGTGGGAAATCTTGGTTTATTCAAAAGGAGCGAAGGGAGAGGAGAGAAAAGAGCCAAAGACCGGAGGTGAAGTAAAGCGCTTTTGTTCTGAAAACTTGCTAGTCTGGGTAATATCTCACATAATTCACAAGATTTGTAATAGATTTAGCACTTCCTTCTTGTACCGTACTCACTTGTATTCGATCTCAAAAAAAAAAAAAAAAAAAAAAAAAAAAAAAAAAAAAAAATGGAACAAAAAAATGAATTCGTGTTAAACTGTCGAGTGAAGAGTTAAACGGTTGAGTACCTGTCATATGCATAATTAGATTTTCAAGCATTTGGAAAATATCAACTAATTAGAACCGGAATGGAAGTTATTCGCAGTATGGAGGGTTATCAAGGAAATAATGTAGAAAGCGTGGCAGTAACAATTTCGAGAATGCATGGGTATATAGTTAACCCTCAAGCCATTAGTCCCATTTACACTAAAGTGGAAATTCCGTCACTAAACTTTTTCAGAGAAAAAGAAAGAGAGAGATAAAGAGATAGAAGGAGGGAGGGGAAAAAGTAAGGGAAAGGAAAATAAAGAGCGGCCGGAATAATCCTCGGTGGAAACCTCGTGATTCGCAACATTATTACTCCGTTATCAAAAGACGCTTTAATTCAAAAAGAACGAAATGAATTAATATTGATGGCTCCGTTGAATCTCCCCATTTGGGGCTTCCCGTGCGCCCTTTGCTTGACCCGGATGCCATTAACACATCAGAAAAAAATATGTTAAACGTGTTTTTCAGCTCTAAAAAAAAAAAAAAAAAGAAAAGCGTTCCCTTAGCAATACTTTTCATTTATTCGGAAAAAATTCTTAGAATCAGAAAACTTTTTTCCTGCAAAATATTTTTCTTGTAGCGTTCTTTTCAATTCTAAGAAAAATTTTTAGAAAAAATTTTACATGAAAAAACAATGAATGAAATTTTCTCTATTACTCAGCCCTTGAGCATTTTTCAAGAATATATTATTATTCAAAAAAGCATTACTCTGCAGAAGGCGCCATCAGAAGTCATTAGCTGCATATATACAGGGTGTAACGCTGCTTTATCGTTATCCACCAATAGGAAGAGACAGCATATCGACCCAGACAAGATTTCGTTCTTTTTTTTCTTAGAATTTTTTACTGCTTTTGAAAGTTTCATAGCTGTGTAAACAATATCGTGCAAATTCATTTATCAAAAAAAAAAAACCTGAGCACGATCCTGATCCCAAAAATCTGCGGTTCTTTACTGTACTAACAGGAAATCCGCAACAACGGTTCAAGGTATTAGGTCAAGCAAGCTTTTCGATGAAAAACCAATTTATCGAATCAGGGCACAGAAGAAGGAGGGGGGGAAAAGCTTTTTAATTTGAAAAGATGGCAAGCTTTTAGTCAAACAATAAACCTCTTTCAAAAGTGCATGATATGTTTTCACTACAGCGTATAATACATAATGAAAAAGTCTTATACATTCAGGGATAAAAAATATTCCCATATTGTGTGTATTTTCTTAACCCATTAGTTTTCCAGCTGAGAAGGGAAAGTCTAAAGATGAAAAGCTGTTAATCCTTTTTCGAGGAGAAGGATTACATCGCGAGGATCAGGATTAACCGGCATCAAAAGTGGTTAATTTGGGAATACTCCTATATCAGTTGATAAATTAAAACAAACGACAGCCACTTACTTAAAACAATGGGGAAAAAATAATAATAAAATAAAAAGATTGACCTCCCCACATTCATTAAAAAAAAAAGTCAAGTTTATCAGATATCTAAAAAATGGAAAACAGTCAAAAATTCCCCTCTTATGGTTTTCACGAGGAAGTGTAATCTGCCAATAATGAAATTAGCAGTGAAGTGTTTGTATCCAAGGCATATCATCTGAAAGCTTTTCTGACAGCACCTGCATTTGACAGGGTTTCCCCTGTTTTCACTTTACAAAACCTTCAACAGTAAACACAGTTGAAGCATCCTCACACTCTTTTCCTCCATATTGTTTAACGATTTATCATCCTCATAGTCGTACTCGTCAACACATACAGTATAAGGTTACAAACGATTTCGAATTAATTTCCCTTTTCCCTTTTCAACGATTTTTATTGTAAAAATTTTACAGCATTCTTACTATTGTTTTGTTTTGGAATCTTTCCAATAAAAGGGACGCGAAAAAAAGAAATATAAAAAAGAGAAAAGAAAAAGGAGAAGGAGAAGAAAAAAAAGGATATCATTTATAAAATAATTAAATCAGAGGGTGAGAGTTAGGCAACTTACTTCGGTTCTTAATTTATATTCACAGGGGTGTTCGCCATCGGGAATTTTCCGACGACTTTCAGGTTAACTGCTATACAGTTTATTCAAGTTTAAAAACGATCGAAGAACCAATCACGTCGTCTAACAATTAATTCAAATAAAATACATTTCCTTGAAGGAGGAAAAGTTACTTTTTAAAACATTTTATTTTCTTTGTCTCGACTATTTTTTATGATTTATTTTTATTTTTTTTTATTTTTGCCATTTTCTCAAGTTATAGTTTTCGAAAACTGTTGGAGAGTGGAAATTTTCAAACATGCCATTAAATAGCACAACAAAGTAAAGAATGCATGAATTAACAAACTTCCAGCCATTATCGAATGTCGATATTATAGGTCAAACTAGTTATGATTAACCATGACATTTTACTGAATTTCTCTGAGGGGAAAACAAATCTGGGAATAACTACCCATCTTGGGAACAATTCCCATGAGCGTTGAAAAGCTATCAAGGGGGGGTGCGATATTCTTGGAATTCTTGATTTATACCCGTACTCATTTTCGGATTTAGAAAGTAATATTTGCTCAAGCCAAGGATATAAACGAAAAGCTAAAATTACAAAACGAGAAATTGAAACCGAAAATCAAAGCGATTTCCATTTTAAACATTTATGGAAAGCTAATAATTGCAGAAGTTTAAAGGATCGATCTGACCTGGTTCGGTCTGTACATACATATCGGCGCGTGAAGCTTTGGGCGATTGACTTATTTTCTAGGCATGTTTCATGTTCTCTAAGCAGCGGCCTTAGACGTCAGATTTTTATTTTATCTTACCTACTATAAATATAAAAAACCGTTTTGGGGAAAATACATATAACCTGAAATAAAATCTTTTTGCGCGAAAAAAAATCAATAAAAATGACGAAAAATGGGCTGTAGAACTGGCAAATTATTACATCAGTTTAATTGGTTTAAATTTATTGCACCAGTATTTTAATATTAAAAGCAGTATTTTTAATTTAAATTTCCAGTATTTTTGTATGTAGAAAAACAGTAATATCAATTAATTCAGGCAGTATTTTTAATTTTTTTTGCCACTATTTTATTTATAATATCAGTATTTTAAATTCATTTGGGCAATATTTTTATTTAAAAAAATCGGTATTTTAAATTTATTTACGCAGTAATTTTTTGACAAACCAAATATTATGAGGATTAAAAAAAAAAAAAAAAAACTGGGTCTAATTAAGTTAGGAGTGGCTTTAATCGAATCGGGGTGGTCAAATTCGAATTCTGCGTTGTCGAAAACATACTTTGGCACCGTTTTACAGTGCCCGTCAAGAATTCACGGTCACTGGGCTGCCCTCTTCTCAACTCAAATACAAGCCAGTTTAATTTGATACATTTAGAGCCATTACATTATTCGTTCTAAACAAACATATAAACCACTTGGTTTGGTCCCAAAAAATTATTCCTAAAGTTCCGGAAAAATTTGTTTAAAAAAATGCAAAATAAAATTATTTTTTCAAGCACAAAATGGTCGTGGGCCACCCTTAAACGTGGTAGAAAAAATCTGAAAAAATTAACTATTGTTTTTAGACCCCAAGAAAAGTGAAAATCGCATGAAGAGCAAAATCGCGAAAAGTAAGCTAAATTGAACCACCCTAATATTTCTGCCGCGATAAGTTTTCGGTATTTAAAATGTGGAGATAAACTTCTCGCAAATGCTTCATTCGCAATTTTTTTTTTTTTTTTTTTTTTTTTTTTTTTTTTTTTTTTTTCCTGGCAAAAATATAATAATTTACTGACGTTTTATTTTTATTTACTGGCAAAAAAAAAAAAAAAAAAAAAATTAAAAACACTAATTTTTTAATTTTTTTTCTTTTACTGACCATCCAATACTGACCCTTTAAATTTTTTACTGGTATTCTATTAATAAGTACCAAAAAACATAATAAAAAATACTGGTCAAAATATTAAAATAGTTACCGGATAAATACAAGCCAAATTCTTTTATTTAGTGACTAAAATGAGTTCTTTTTTAAATTAAAAATTCACGGTCACTGGGCTGCCCTCTTCTCAACTCAAATACAAGCCAGTTTAATTCGGTACCGAGCCATTACATTATTCGTTCTAAACAATAGACTGAAAAATGTTAATGCGATAGAAAGAAAAAAAAACTAGCTGATGGCAAGGGGAGAAAGAAAAAAAAAGAAAGAGCGACAAGGGAGAAGAGTTCATAGAAAAAAGCAAAGATCGGTGCTTTGGGCGCTCCTGCTTAGAACTGGTAAATAATTATTTCTGGCCTCTTTAAAGTATTTCAGTAATGTACCCATTGTTCATATATAGCATTTCATCGCCGTTACAAACTGATGGGAAGAGGTTTGTAATCTAATTACATGGCTTATTGGATCCGATTTCACATAAGGGACCAAAACTCCGACTATTGCTCCCCCTCCTTTAATTACTGCATATTAAGCCAAAACTGTGATTTATCAAAAAAAAAAAAAGAAAGAACTCCTTAAACCATGAAAATCAGAATACCGGTACGTAAATGTTAAAAAGAAAGAAGTTCAGAAAAATGATATCTTTCCAATAATAATAATAATTTCAAAAATCACGAAAAAGGGCAAATGAAATTCATTATTTGAGGTCGATGTGAGAGAAAGATTTTAATCGACCGAGTAAGGCACTACCATACCTTGACTTTTTCCAAAATTCTTTTCTCTCAAGTCTCCTATCCAAATCCAATAGCTTCTGATCCCTTTCCAAAATAAAAAAATTCATAAATCCAGCTTTCGAGTATAAAAGCAGTAATCGATTTCCTGGATTCTTAAACTTTACAATATAGTAACGACCACCCCACGATCTGGAACCGATTCGGTGGAATTTTATAAACCGGCAACCGGCCACCTGGAAAACAGAGAGGGATAACGTTGAATCGTTCCCAATGGATCTCTTTCAATATTGATAAAAAAGAGAAAAGAGAAGAGGGTGTGCATATTCTCGATGTGACGGTAGTGTATATTCTCGACAGGAATTGGCGTATCCCCAAGACGACAACCTTTTTGAAACGGAAGACGTATAAGTTGGGCAGCAATTTGACACAACATTAAAGTTCTTTCCCCCCCTTCTGAAAAAGATTCCAAAAAAATAAAATAATGGCATCCTTTACATTACGTTAGGAATGGCAATGTTGCATCACATAAAAAAAAAAAAAAAAAAAGGATGTCACTGATGCGACTAACAACCATGAAAGTGGATTTGTATAAACAAGAATTAAATTCGGCTCGTTGAAACAAAATAGGAAGATTGGGTTTAAAATTCTTGTCGTCACTAATTCTCGATTCCGTACGATTTTCTAAAAATCAGCCTAAAGGCGGAAGAAATTTCACCTTGACGCTTTAAAAGCAGTCACGAAGAAACAGAGAAAATAGGGCGAGGATGGGGATCAGCGTCGTTCCCTTTAAAGAGGGAAAAGGAACAAGATCCCAAACCCATATGTTATCCCCTCCACACCCTCAGGATACATCGTTTTGCTGAAATTAATGGCCCTTTGTATTTCGCGGCACAAAAATGTGAAACTGAAATTCCTAAGAGGAAGTAAAATTCTGAGGGTTGTTTTCAATAAATACGCAAATTATCATTAGTAATTACTCTTTCGGCTATTGGATTTTTCTTAAAACCACACTCAAAAAATTCTATTAACCGTATTACAGATAAAATAACTTGAAACGGTTAAAGTATGTCTGACCTTAGATACAGCAGATTTTACTGTAATAAAAGTTTTGTTCACTTCAATTTTAAAGTAAAATATGAATTTATTCGCTTCTAAATTTACTGCTAAATTTACTTTAGTAGAAGCTACATGTACTTTAATTTTGAAGTAGAGTTTCCCGTACCGCGAAGTTAAAACCTCTCGGTTATTTTTACCGTAATTAAAGTTAAATTTACTTTAATAAAGTAGATTTGGCTTTACGGGCGCGAAGTGAACGTGGCTGCGGTAAGTTCTTTAATGGCTGCTTAGTAGGGTGAGTCATTTTAAAAAAATTTTTGAAATGTTAGGGGGCACGTTGAAAATCTGCTTCTTTTAGGTGTAAAACCACTAAAAAAATTTTTTTAAAATTTTTTTAAAAATTTTTTTTAACCGCTTAGTGGCCCCCCAAGGCCACTTTAGCTTTTTAAAAATTGGCCAACTAAGGTCTTTTAAACTCCATTTTTTTTCTCCACTTTAAGGGCCTGCAAAATATTTTGAAAAAATGTTTTCTTATGTTTTCGAGGTCGTAGAACACGAATTTCACCATCCCGAATTTTTCCGATTAACCCCTGTGACGTCATTAGCGTTTTTATCGAGCTTATAGCTGATTTTTCCGTCTGAAATTCGACTTAATCTCGAGTTTGGAGCCCTGAAAATTTTTTTATTTTATTGGTGTCACGTATACTGATGCGAAAATACCCGCAGAACACGAATTTGACCATCCCGATTTTTTCCGATCAACCCCTGAGTAGGGGCATTAGTGTAATTTTGGTTTTTTGGGGCAAAAATGAATTTTTTTGCCAAAAAATGGCAAGAACTCCCCACCAGTTCGATTTAGAGGTCATGTTCAATCAAATTTTTTAGTCAGGACACTCTGACGAATAAAGATTTTTTGTGTTCCGAATAAATTTCCAAAATTTTTTTACGGCCGGAAAAAATTTGAAATTTCAAAAAAATTACAGATAGAATTTCCCTGGTGGAAATTTTGGAATGTCGTATCGATATTGAAAATTAACGCTTGTCGACCTCGGATCGCCATCGGGCCAATCTTGGCCAAGATCGATCCGATCTCCCATAACGGCTAATATTGAAAATATGTTAAATTCTCATTTGACCGATATTGAAAAGCGTTAACTTTCTAAATGGACGTCCGAGGTTGGATCGATGCTGCATCGACATTGAAGATCTCAAAATTTCCACCAGGGTAGTTAAAAGAGTCAAATACGTTTACTCTCTTGCTTCGTTAATTGCGAGTACATGCATTATCAAGTACTCGCAAGTACTTACTACAGTAATTAATATTTTGCTATGCATCGGTCGATATCGCAAATTTCAAAACGCCATCACCTGACAGCGGATTTTTTATGTAAATAAATAAAATTATTATTAATTATTTAAAATAATTTTACATATTTTTTATTTAAATAAATAAATGAAAATAAAATAAAGAAAAAACCTAATGCGTATCAATCTCGTTTCGATGCTGCCTATATTGATCCGAATTGAAAAGGTCGATCGCCATTTTGTTTCAGTATAATTTTTCGAAAAAAAAAAAAACGACATTTCCTAAATGCCAATTTAAGATAAATAAAAATTCAAACATTACCTAAACTGGTTTAAACAATTTGTCTGTGATTTTCTGAAAAATAGAGCCTAGCTTTATCGGATTTCATTCGATATGTATATTTTTCTACATCAGAATCACACAACATATCAGGAGATGGAAGTCACAAGCTACAAAGGCTATCTGAAATGACTCATGGAGTGACTTTTAAAGCCAAAAAAACCTTTAATGTTACTGCTTGAAATTTTCATGAAATATTTAAGAGAATACCTCAATCTGGGCTTTCAAATGTCAGTAGCCACATCATGATTTTTCGTTCGGAAAAAACACAAACAAAAATTATATTTCATCTTCCGATACGAAAATATAAATTTGAAGTTTTCATGCTAAAGTTATAAAACTAGTAGCATCCATAAATGTCGATAAGCCATAAATTCGAAAACGCTAAAATCAATACCTCTTTACTTAAAAAAAAAAAAAAAAGATTTTGAACGCAAAATAAAAAATTCCGGAAGATGAAAATCATTGACAGTTCCGTCGCGATGATCGATAAATAAAGGGTTTATAATGAAGAGAGGAATAATCTTTTAAGGACTCACGCCATGATTATGACAGATTAACGTGTCAATAGAAAAGAATGATAAAGAAGTATTTTTTGGTTTATTTTGAATATCATCATTTTCGTTGTCATCATCAACTACGTCACTCACACCCCCCGCCCCAACCTCCCTCGGAGACCGGAGGGCGTTTACTCTTTCTTTATCTGTATTAAAGACCCCTCTGATGGGGTCTGAAAATTTTATGAATTATGCACCAGCTTTAAGAATTCAGGTGGTTCCAACTGGGATATTACTGTCGTGAGACCACACGGCGTCATCAATTAATATTTCATTTATATTTTTACGTCGGAGAAAAAAAAAAAATTGAATTGGTGCCATAAGAGAGATATGGAATCATTTCATGAAAATTTAATTCGGTGAAAATAAATACCTTAGTAAAGAGAGAGAGGAAAGAAATAAGAGCTTTTTCTCTCTCAAACGTAATTAGTAAGAAGAGAATATAAAAATAGGGGTTGACGAAAGATGCACAAAGGGGAGGTAAAAGACAAGAGAATGAAATTATAAACCCATAATTTGGATGCTAATTGAATATTCTAAATGTTTTGTTTCCTAGCTTGATTCGATGAATAAATTTAAATGCTATTTATCTTTTGGGTCATTTATTTTGATAATGTAGCAATACCGTATTTAGAGACTACGCTACAGCTTCTGCATAGATTATTTTTTTTTGTTTTATTGCGGACTTGATTCTTTCATTACCGTTGAACTAATTAATTCGTCAACTATGAAAACCAATTTAATCGGCTTTCTTAGTTTTAATTAAACGCGATTTTGATTAATGAATCGATCGACGGAAACAATCACATGCGAAATGACCTTCGGAAATTTGGTCTCTGCATCGGGATAAACCACCTACCGTGATTTTTATGAGTGCCCTATAGGGGGGGAAAAAGCGTCGGACTCAGGGAATTCGATTCAGTCGATATGACAATTATTTTTTTATTTTGAAAAACAAACTTTGCTTTTAAGGAATGAAACCTTATAAGTATTATGTTTTAAGTGATTGTTTAATCAGAAGTGTTAACGATTTCGTACACTACCCGAGCTTTTCACCGATAAACGCTTCTGTCATCCTAACAGGTCCTTTGGATGAAAAAATGGTTTTTATATTTGGAATCTGCAGCTTTAAAAGAATGAGTAGTGGTGTGTTTAAGGCCTCCTTAAACCGTTCTAGTCACGTGCCAAGGTGAATTTCAAGATTTTTTTCCAAAAAATAGCATCTTACAATGTAAAAGTTGAGATTACAAAAAATTTAACTACTGGAGGATAAAAAATATTTCTAAATTCGGATTCCACGAATTATCAGAAGTCGGTAGGGTATTTTTAAAATAATATTCAAGCGTTAAAGTGGTAAGGCAACATCAAATGTAAGATTCATTGAGAAAACCCCTATTTCGGTGACATAAAAATCGCGGTTAAAAAAATCGTACTTGCTCAAGATCAATTAATCTTGGTCATATTTGGATTCTACACCCTCGAAAACATGGATTCTCATCATTCTGAGATTTAACTATCCTCTTAAAAAAAAAAAAGGAACTTCGTCACGATTAAAATCGTTCCCAAGAAAAAGTGCGTTATAAAATTTTACAACTCAATAACGTTTTGACCGATTATAAAATTTTTTAACTATTTATAAATTTGTATAATTAAAATTTTTAACTGACAATATATTCATTTTACGCTTGAATTGCAGTATATTTAGCATATGGGGACTTTATAGGCTCTTTTTTATCCATTTTTCATGATAAAAAAAAGGAAAAAAAATTACAACTTTTTGGAAAAGAACCCGAGCCTTGCAATCGACTTACCAACCGCTTTTATCCACTACACCACTTTTCAACTGACTTTAAAAAGCGGCAATACAGTTCTTAAGTCGCCAATTATTCCGACTTATAATATTTTCCAGATTTTTCCGAATTTTAGGTTTATTTCATGCACTTCTGATTTGACAAAGGCTCAAAAATAAAGAAAAACAGAAATAGAAAATTCGGGAAGGGTTAGGAGAAAATAAAAAAACTAGAAAAAAACTGAAAATAATTTTTGTTATAAAATTTTATAACGAATTATAAATAGTTGTCTTTTTTGGCGGGTAATAAAATTTTATAACGAAGTTTAAGTTTCTAATAACTCAATTTTATAACACACTTTTTCTTGGGTGTTTTTATTTAAAATTGTACTACCGGTACCGGTAGGTACTCTTTATTTCGACTCTGATTTTTTTCCCTGATTCGTCAATGGAAAAAAAAAAACGCTTGGGATTTATTCGGTGCAAACTTTTATTAGCTTTTTCAGCAGACAAAAATTTTCGCCGAGTTTACAGCGAAAAATCAAAAAATGATCCCGCTTTACTCTGTTTTAAGGGGTGTAGATATGGGGACTTTAAATACGTTATTTTGAACTATTTTCTTTCATAAACCTCATCAAACTTTCATTTTTATACGGTTAAGTTTGTTTATACTGTATATATGTCGTAGGCGTTTTACATAATCCGTCTTTTTGCAAAAAACCTAGGCAAAATGCAAAGTGCGGGCAAATTGCCTCATTTTCCTAGGTTTTTTGCAAAAAGACGGATTATGTGAATCGCCTACGACATATATATATTTTTTTTTAAAAAAAAATTAGATTGACTGAATTAATTATCAGACACGATTTAAGAAAGAAAAACGAGTCTATCCAAGCACTTTAAGTGGAAAAAATGCGTAATCTCGGTTCAACATTTTTCCTGAAGATTCAAAAGGAAAAACACATGGCCCAATTTTCAAAATGTCTGCCATGTTGACAGTCTCCGCTACACAATTTACCACAGAAGTGACGAAGAGGAGCAAGAAAAGGAAAATAATTGTCTAAGAATAAACAACACGGCGGATTTAGGGAAAGCAGAATGATGGAGTTCGCACGTGTTTAGTTGAATGAAATCAATCTTCCAGATTGAAGATTTCCTAAAAACACAGTTCCACAATTTTTTTTTTCGTTTTCAATTGTTCAGTACCTCCCTCTAGAAGACATTACGTGCGGCATACGAAAAGAACAAGGAAAAGATCTGATAAAACACCACCGACTTTTCCTTATCTGTTTAATCTAATCTCGTCTCTTTTTCCGTTTTTCCTTGCAGACTTTTCAGATTATCCCTTAGAGGAAGATCTTTTTATATAAACTTTTCGAAATGGCGAAACATAGCGAAAACGGAGAGCCTTTTGTTGCAAAAATATATAGAGCACATATATAACCAGCGTCAGTGGAACAACAAAGTACATAAAGTTATCTGCAAATGAGAAGGGAGAGAAGGAAAGGAAATATAAAGTTTCTTCAAAGTAAGGATAGCAGTGGCAGTAGTCGACGAAAGATAAAATGCTCTAAGCAAGTGATGCTAATGGTTGTAACGTTTGGAAACTTGAGAACATCTAAGAATTCTACCGAGGCGAGATATACTGTATATTTATATAATTTGCTGAAGTTCAAGTCAAGTTTCTGGTATGAAGTTAAATTTTATTAAGTTTTTAATGCTTAAAATAACTTTCCAGAAGACGGCCTATATGGTGTAAACATGATATTAAACACAGTAGAAAGTAGTAATCGTCGGCTTTTCTGGGATAATAATATCCCTTTCAACGCCAGCAGGTTTTCCATTGGATCCTTGGTTTCCGGAGGGAATTGAAAACTTTTTTCGGTTCTAATTACCTTTATTTTTGCATAGGTTTTCAAGAAAAAGTTGGGTGAACTTTGTTTGAATACAAATTAAGCGTGTGAATAAAACTGAATGAATTGGTTTTTGTAATTATAACTTTTTAATTTAAATCGAGGTTGAGGAAATTCGTTGCTTTGTTTCTTCTGTTGATATCGCCTCCCTAAGGACGGATTCAATATCTGTAATACCGCCCATGTTTTTACTGCTTTTTTTTTTTTTTAAATTTTTTCCTTCAAAATTAGCATATCTCAATACTTAAGAAGGACCGAGGATATATTTGTAGTGTAATATCAACTCGATTGTCAACTCAGTACTGAATAACAATCGGACAAGTTTAACTTGCCGGGACCCGAAACTTTCCTGACCCGAAAATTTACATGAGCAACCACTAAACAAACACCCGTTTGAATAATTTGAATGTTAAAGAGAGAGAGAGAGACGAGGGAATCTTTGGAAGTATCTAGTTTTGATGCGTTTCCTTCCCTTTTATCCTTTACAAAGTGCCCGGTTAGTATCACGCAAAAAAACAAAGTCGTGTCGGGGCATTTCCCGACCCGAAAATGACAACTCGTTTGTATTCCGAACGAGTTAACAGACATTGTAAAAACTAAAGAAAAAGTTGCTCGGTGTCATTGATCCGTAATTGGTGATAGGCCTCAAAGCAATCGAAAGAGTTTGAAGGATGAGGAAGAGGAAGCGAGCACAACTGAGGTAAGCTTTTTGATATGTTAAAGAAAGGCAAAGAGGAAGGAAGGCGGATTCCCTTAGTCCTGACGTGAATGTAAAACACCTTTTTATCAGCTTTCCGAGGGTGAAAGTTTATTTTACTGGTAGAATATAGATTTTTGAAGAAAAAAAAAAACAAGATGTTTCAAAAAAATGGGATACAACGCGCTTGTTTGCTAATATTTCGAAATTGGCTGTATTAAATCGCTAAAAAAAATTTTCCTCAAAAAAAAAAAAAAAAAAAAAAAAAAAAAAAAAAAAATAGAAAAGGCGTCAAATGAAATCCAATTTAATCGGCTCATACTGAAAATCGTTAATTAAGTTGAAAACATTGCATTCACATACCAACCTCGTAATTTAAAGATGATATTTACATTCTAACCAAATTAATGAATTCAGATTGTTGCACTTTCAAAATTCTTATTTTAGTAATAAAAAAATATCTAAATTTTTCCTCTAGAGGAAAAAATTGGGAATGGGGGAGAAAGAGAGCGTTAAAAAAAAAGAAAAAAAAAAAAGGTGAATGTGACCTAATAAGATATTCAAATATATCTTATTAAGGTAGCTTAAGTCAACAGTTTGGGATCTTTTGCCCTTTTTAACATTTTAGCTTTTTCACCCTTAGAAAGTGACTAAAAAAATGCATACGTCTCTCGATGTGATCTCGTGACCCTATCATATGATCCCAAAACCAAAATAAATTAATTCAAGTTAAGTTAATTAGTTCAGACTCAATTTTTTCATGGACAGCTCTGAATACGAACCCTTGCTCGATCAATCCCGATATTTAATTAGCTGTTCGTTGAATTGAGAAAATCCATATCATCAAACATTTTTTTTTTCAAATAACTTTACATACCTACTTACAACGTACCAGACACATCACCCTAAAAATCGTTTTTGGTATTTTTTTCGTTCTCTACAAAAAAAAGCAAATTCTGAAAAATTATTTATTTTTGAATATTTTCCATTTTTGCAACTTTCGTTGTTTTCGCTGCAAGTTTATTTTCCAACTAAAGGAAAACAAGGAAAATAAACTTTTCTGGAAAGTTTAAAATTAAAATAATACTTTTGTTGCAAAGGAAACTTACTTTTCTTCAGGCATAAAAAAAAACAGCACAAATGATACAATTAGCATCAAAATTATTATTACCGTAAACTGGGGTGAGATTGACCGGCGGGGCGAGATTGACCGGCCTAAAAAAAGGTAGTTCTGACTGAATTTTTTAAAATCTGATTGTTAGAGGGGAAAGAAAGGGAAGTCCTCTAGTAATTTTATTTAAAGAAAACATAATTTAACCGTGGTTACTAACTTTTTTTAGGCCGGTCAATCTCGCCCCGGCGGTCAATCTCACCCCAGTTTACGGTACTTATTTTTTAAAATTAGACACCGCACATTACTTACAATCAAAATCATTTAACTTAATGAAAAATTCGGAGCTTTAGAATCAATGTCGTGATCGTTAGTAACCATCGAATGCACCAGCAAAAGAACATCTCTTAAGTTAAAAAAAAAAAAAAAAAAAGGAACTTTCAAAAACACGTTATAAAATTACAATAACATTCATCATACAAAAACTGCAAAAATGATCATTATTTAATACGAGTGTGGGCATTTTTTCGTAATTCTAATAAAAAATTCTTTATCAGATCGTTGCATAGGTATCACGTTTTTTTCCAAGACATTAAAATATGGAAACCACGCATCAGAAAAAAAAATACGCCAAGTGTAATGGGTGGTCTATTCGGTGGTCCATCACACACATAAACTTGCACTCTTTTATACCAGTACCGACGTGGCTCAAAACTAGGATTTGATCACTTTATTTTATTACCAAGCAGAGGTAAAAGAAATCATCAGGTTTTTCATTCGAATCCTAAAAGAAAGGAAACGGAAAGGAAAAATCTATCCAGTTACCATCCGCAACATTAAAAATTTAAATAAGGGGACGGCTTCCCTAGTGATACGGAAAATAAAACTAGATGTAGATCTTTCCTTACCATATTTGTCCTCTCGGTTATCTCATTTAAATTCTTGTAACTGGCCCCTTTTAAACTCGTGTATTTGCTGCAGAACTCTTGATACGATATGTTGACAAAAGAAATACAGAATAATATTAAGAGTAGATCGCCCGTGGTTCGAAATTAAACATGATCCGTATCCATGACGACGGTCCACCTGAACACTACCTGTACGTCGTCAACCTTGCATCTCACTTTACCGGATTACAAGGGTTCAACACACCGGCTCACCGTTCAATTAATATAAAAAAAGTGACTAAACGACTAGATAAAAACCGGCTTCTTTTCACAATCAATTAGTTCTAGATCGAGAGGTGTTTGCAGCTGAAAAGAGTTTACATCAGGAACACCTACATTTAAAAGCTTCCAACTCCCAACTCCTCGCCTGTTTTTTTTTTTTTTTTTTTTTTTTTTTTGAATTACGGATAGGCAAAATCTAACCGCAATAAAACATGGTAGACAAAGAAAAAAAGGAACGCCCAGATAAGGAAAAAGCTATTAGAAAGTGACTTTGGTTGCAACCACTATAAATCGGCACTCGTGACATCTCAGAATTGTTATTAACCCTAAGGAAGAGAAGCACTACGTTTTTGGATTACCCGATCCTAGATAGGCCCCCATTGTTTTGCATCGATATTGTTTCCATTTAGCTTTTTATCGGTTCCATATCAAAACCGATTCCGTTTTTTTTTTTTTTTTTTTTTTTAATTTCTTAAAACCTAACGTGGCAAAATGCGATTAAGCATATCATTTGCATTCAACGAGTCCGTTCATTGAAGGTAATGTACCATATCTTAAAATCTCATTTATAAACGAAATATGAAAATCGATGAACCTGATCGGGGTTTTAAAAAAAAATGCTTCAAACGTGAAAAATATCGAGTTTCGCCGTTAAATATGTATTACGTGTTAATAGGGCAGTTTTTTTTCCTTTCTGTCCAGCGAAAATAAAAATGTAAGACGTCGGAAACAGTTTCCTCAATTATGTCACGAGCCGGTTGAATTGTTCGGAAAAGCTATAGCATCGCATTGTTAATTTATTTATTCAATGGAAAATGTCAATAGCAAAAAAATCGGTTTTTCTTTCCGGCGAAACCTGTCAAAAAAGTTTTCGTCGGTGTAATTACGGAAAGCTAAGAATTATCGGAAACACGCTAGTCTTCCATTATTTTGAATTTCCATCCTTGTGTAATCCCTCAAAAACCAAAATTTTGAATTTAGAAACATGGTTTTTCATTTCAAAGTTACCCCTTTCGGAAAATAAAATATGCACCATAGATACATTATTCATGCCGTATAAATAAATAGGTGATATCCATAAAATTTAAGTAAATGTTACTTTTGACTAACCGTATCCAACTTCTTTTTGGAGGAAAAAAAAGGTTAAATTTGAGGAATATGGTAGATCTATCTGCATCATATAGATACTCCCTACTTTCATTTTTAAAAAATTTTACTCTTTTCTCTGCTTCCATAATGGCTTCTTATACTGGGTTCTTTTTCTTCCAAAACTTCATTTAAAAAAAAAAAAGGAAAAAATTTTTTCCCTTTACGCTCCTTCATTTCAAAATTTAATACTCTCATCGCTCTCATCACATTTTTCACGTTCACCTTTAGAACCCGTAAAAGATGGAATATAAAACAGTCTTGATGGATTTTGACGGTTTCTAAATTTATTGCAGAACCGGAAGGCGGATATTCCTTAAAAGGAAAGGGGATTGGACGATGTCCAAAACTTATCATATAAATCAGCGTTCCCTAACTGTATTTCCAAGCTGTAAAGGTAAGAAAATCGGATAAAAAGATCGAAACAGGACAGAAACGAACTTTCTTGATATCCCCGAAGTACACTATTGGGACTAAGATAATTGCGTTGCTGAAAAGAATCTACATTTCCCCGTACTGTTGTATCCCATTTATTTTTCTTTAACACGTATCGTGTTTTCGATTACATTTAACCGAAAAAAAAAGAGAAAACGAATACAATGTAATAACTGCAAATGTAAAACTATCCGAGTCACGTAAGAATAAAGCAGAAAATATTTTTACATCCTTATATGCCATGTATTTTAATTATTATAAAGGGAAGTCAAGAGATTATTTATTGGTACACATTTTCGTTTAAATCTTATTGGGAGAACAGTAGGCGTAAAGATGCATATTATATTCGGTGAGTGTATTTATTCGAATAAAAGTACGACGTGCACCGCAGTTACAGAATTCAAAACTATAATTAAATGTTGATTTCGAGTTCCAAACTTAGGAATGGAACTGTGGACAAAAAGCCACCGTGTACGTTTATTGTATCTTTGAAAAATAAAAACAAAGAAACTGTTATTTACATCCGGATAAGCTGTCGTATTGAAATACATATAACAGACTAATGAAACTATGTATTTTCATCAGGAAATCGTGTAATTTCGAAGAAAAAACCAAATTGGAATCCTGGAAGGTTTTATAAGGTTTCCCAAGAATTAACGATTTTCCCTCAAGCTCGAAGTTACATTTTTCCGAAAATCGATTAAGATGAACTTCGATGAGTATAGATTTTCGACATAATGGAGTAATTGATAGATGGGTTGGCTCAAACAAAGGTTCTCTCAGCACTCTGGATTCACTCATCTTTATTAGAGATGCCAAAGGCGGACAAAACAATCGATAGCACAATGTGGCGAAAAATGAATGAAAATAGACCTTTTTTCACTCTAAGACGCCTCGAAAATTATTCTCTGACGGTTTTTAACTTCATCGAACAATGACTTGCTGGTTCAAAATGATAAATTCTTATCCTTTCAATTAATATTAAAACAGAAAAAATTCAAAGCGTAACTTTTCCTCAAGGTTATCATCTGAAATTCGCGTAGCAATAAAATTTTACGTTAATTAAGTTTACGATCTAATTTATCTGAATTGCACTCTAAAAACACTGAAGCTTTTACGGTAGCACTTTTCACTTTCTGCAACGAATAATCATAACTCGTACACGACTGCATTAAAAAAAAAAAATCATATTTGTCACGAAACTAGAAGCGCTGAATACAATTCTCCAACACAGACGTTCAGCCCGGAAAAAGCTTAACACACAATTAAATTAAAGTTTGAATACTCTCAAAATGATTAATTTGTGATTCATTCTTTCGAACAACGGAGCTCTTCTAAAACAAATTTCAGCAAAAAAAAGGCATCCTTCGACTCGAAATATAAAATAAGTTCTTCCGATAATGAATGCCACCGCTCAAGTTTTTCAAAATATTCAAGAGCCTTTTCAGCGAAAACTTTGAATGGCCGAACTTTTCTAATGGACTTTTTCGATCCGGAATATTTTTTGTAATAACAATAAAAAAAATAAAATCATCTTCAAAATATTATATTTTCCAGAAAAAATACTTGTTCGTGTCTTATACGTACATGAGGCACCCCGCAAAACTAGATGACAATTAAATTTTTTTTATGAACGGCATATATTAACTTTTAACATCACCACACACTAGGACTTAAAAAAAAAGCAGGACCAGCTCTTTAAATAACAATAAATAGAGGTTTAAAAAGTGTTTTTACCCAAGCGGAATACAGAGAAAGGCAATGGAACAAAAACAACGTTCATAATAATGCATTAAATAGTGAATAAAACTCGGCGGGGAGGATACAAAACACCAAAGGTAGAAACATTGTTACAAGGTCAAAGGTGAGACTGAGATTTGATCCCTCCCGGCATTCTGAATGACCATCCCACGCGGGTTGAAATAAATCTTAGGCACTAACTTTTTTACTTACTTAACAACATATTTTTATGGATGGTCATCGTTGGCGACGAGCTCGGCTTTGCTGCATTTTCCCCTTAAATAAAACGTTAACCGAGTCATCGGAATTCGTATTCCCCTCAATTTCTAATTAATATTCAGGATACCTGTTACCCCAAAGCCATTCTTATTCAAAGGATGTAAATAATCGTAATTAGCTCGAAATGACGCCACAAATTTTCCAAAGCGAGACAAAACTTTCGATGATAATGTTTTTGCTTGTCGGGCGGCAGAAAATAATGGAAAACGGGGGGAATTCTTATGTGAGAAAATGAAAACGCGAACATTTATCATTAATTCTCCGATCCCAAAGTCCACAAAAGCCAGCAGCCTTTTAATCCGGTCGTCCCAGCTTCAAATATTTTATCATTCTCTGAGAAAATACAAACGATTTGAAGTCATTACCGGAATATAAAGAGAGAGCGTGATCCGGATTCGACCGAAATGCCAATGCAGCAAAACCTATCTTGTATATTTCATATTTTCCGAAATTGAAGGAAAATAGCCGGGGAAAAACCCTTGGGTATAATTGTCTAAATGCCCCCTCATCCATTCTTTTCTCGCCTTTTATCTGTATTTTAACGGGAAGTGGAAAACTGTTCGTCGAGAATAATTTTCCTAGGAAATAAAATATTTGTATATTATTCTTATTTCACTTTCGTTCTGTTTTTTAATAAGCCACAGCATGCTTCCCTTTCACCGCAGAATTTTTTACTAAACATGGAAGACGGAAAAGCCTCTTTGGGGATTATCGCTGCATTTTAAAATTTTATTCCAAAAAATTCTTGAAACTTTCGACATCCAGGTATCGGTGACCCTACCCTCGACATTTCATTAATTTTGAAAACAGCTCTGCCCGCACTAAATCATCTTCAAGTTAATTTCAAGAAAGTAATAAAAATAAAATATTGTTTGAGGATATTATTTTTAGATATGTAAAACAAAAACATCACGCCCTTGTTCTTGACTGGATGCAACTTTCCCTTATACAGTGTGAACAGATTTTGAAAAATCAGGAAAAAATATGTGCTAAGCTGGCATTTAAAACTGCGATTTCGCTTGTGCGTATTTTAAAATCCCCAAAACCGCAACACTGATGAAAAAAAAAACGTTATTATTTTTCAGAATGTTTCAAAACTTGGTCAATTTTACTGTACTCATAAAATTGAATGGAACTGCCCATATTTCGAAACAGTTTGCAACTGGATAACGTTTTTGTATCAGTACTGCGGTTTTGAGGATTTTAAAATACGCACAAGCGAAAGCACAGATTAAGAGGGAAAAATGACAAGATCTATAAATTATAATTATATCAAAGTTGATAAAGAAGAACTATTTTTTTTTCCTCGAAGGAATTACATGATTCAGCAGATTTTGTTTGCTATGATCAAATAGGAACCGGCTGCTTTTAATCACAATAAACGAAACTTTTGTAAATGTAAATCATTATTTATGTAATGTATCGTTTAATATGATATCCTTCTTGAATCCAGACGATCATGTCCAGAATCCAGCCTTTTTGCCAGACAAAACAATAGGGAAGTTAAGCGTTATAGTAAGTGAGCCATATTTTGGTTAAAATGAGTTCTTTACTTCGCAAGAATATTATTTTAACAAAAACCAGGAAGGAAGAACGAAACAGATTTGGAGAAAAAAAATCCGAAGATTCTAATAAAAGCCTGACATTTTGCAAAAATCAAAAAAGCGGCAAATATAATTGTGATGTCATTGTACTCTATTTTGAACTTTAAAAATTGGTAATCCTGTTAGAGCATCTTTTGTTTTCTGTTGGAAAAATTACAAATCAAAACATGAACAATAAAGAGAATTCGAAAACGGCTAATTCTCGAATCAGTGTTACCAAGATTAATTTTTTAATTTATAGTGCTATGACGTCACAATATTTTTCCCTGCGTTTCAAACATCTTTTTTTTACATCAAAATTTAACAATTTTTTACCGCCATTTTCAATACTTTTTTTAATGTTTTACATTAAAAAGTTATAATTAAAGTTATAATTAAGTTATTATTAAAGTTACTAAAGTATATTTAGGAATCAAAATATAACATTTTTAAAAAATGCTTAACTTCCCTATTTAGTAATTCCAAAAAAAAAAAAATAAAAATAAAAATAAATAAATAAATAAATAAATAAATAAATAAATAAAAATAAGTGCTTATATCCCGCAGTAATTAAAATACCTAATATATTACAGTGATAAATTCTTCCGCTAGATCAGTACTATGAAAAACCTCCAAGTTTTAATACTCGAAAATAACGAAACATCATTTGCGGTTCCGATGTTCTCGAACTGCGAAGATAATATAGATAAAATGTTCTTGACATTTACCGAAGTGAGAATGTGAGAATATCGTGGAAAGAAGATTCTGCGAATGCGAATAAACCAACCAGGTAACCCAAAAAAAAAAAAAAAAAAAAAAAACTGGAAGAAAAAACATAAAAAGGATTGAAAGGGAGAAAAAAAGCTTTCCCGACAAAGAATTCAAGGAGAAAAAAAAATCCCGTAAAGACTTAAAGAATTATTTTGTTAAAATTCTTGGGGGAAATGTCAACGTCGTTTTCTCATTTTCCGATTTCCCAACCGGGAATCTAAATCAATCAACTTTTGATGATAGTTTAAATATTCTTTTTGTTTTGAAACATCTCTTAAGAAATAATCCGACACCATCAACCAGGATTAACTAAAGAAAAAGGAAAAGGACAACAAAATCTAATCGAAATATAAATCATGCTTCAGAAACTTTTTGATATTCCTTAAAATGGAAGCCAACCTCCCCAAAACTTGTTTTATGTGGTCAAAGAACGTGAGAAACATTTAAAAGAACAAAAAAGATAAGACAGAAAAAAAACTAAGAAAAAAATGAAAGGAAAAAAAAAAAAAAAAAAGGAAAAAAGTACCGACACGTCAAGGAAGTAAAAATTACACGAGAAATACGCTATAAACTGAAGTGAAGAAATGAAGGGAGGAGAAAAAAAGCTCGTTCACCGCACGGAATATCATTTCAAATGAATTTAAAGAGTGTTATGATCTTCGTGGGTCAGCATTCGGAAAAAAAGAATAAAAAAAACGGTTCCCCCCTTTTTTATTTCCATATCCCACGCGTACGCTTTTCTTATATAAAAAAATTAAGGAAAAAAAAAATTTGATTCATCCAGCCTTAAAATTAGATCCTAAATTTAGACGTTGACTTTTAGATTATATAAAATTTCTTTTTTAAAGTACTATTTATCATAATTTTATTATTAGTTTTATAGCCGGATAATCTTCTTCCGTACTTTTTCCGATTTGCATACAGCGGCAAAATTGCTGACGGAAGATAAGGTTGAATTCCCCGATCGTTGGCGAACTTCCAATCGCTGATATTTTTTTTTTTTTCTTTTCTCTTTTCCTTCGATTAGGTGTATTGTAAAATCTATCCCAGAATTTTGAAAACGACGTCACTGCTTAATCCGCAATTCGCAAAAGGATTAGGATAAGGATGAGAGCAGGAGAAAATGAAATTTATATTGTCAGATTTTTTTTTCAAGCGAAAGTTTCGATTTCACAGTGTCACCCAAAAATATCGCAAGTAAAAGAAGTGAATCGGAATCGAATACTTGTTCTTGTGTATCGATTATTTATAAATAATAAAACACAACAGCAAAGAAACCAAGAAAGCTAGATATTAAACATTTAATTTAAAAAATCATATTGGGATATGGGGGCTTATCCTTACGTAAAACTGCGTCTTTGGGGTACTGTTCTAATATTGCTAAATTTAAACAATGAAACAATTTTAAAAATTTTAAGGCATTTTTTTTTTTTTTGGCTTTCATTTAAGCGGTCAGTATTTTATTAATTTTTTGGCCAGTAAATTATTCAATTTTGGCCACTATTTTAATTAATTGGAAGGTAAAATAAATGCTAACGGTAGGTAAAGAAATGAATTTTGATCGGTAAAAAAATGAATTTAGGTCGGTAAAAAGCAAATATTTGGCAAGTAAAAATAAATTTTTAAGTTCTTACTTCAGCAATTATAATTTTCTTAAAAATTTACAAGAGATTTCCTAAGCCCATGCTTTCGTTCATGCCGTCTAATTTTAAAATACAATTATTTTAACTTCAAATCTTGTAAATTTTTTTAGACAATTTCTTGAAAATTTACTTTAAAAAAGCATTTTTATTTTTGAAAAATTTTGGTGTAAAAATAAAATAAGTATACTTAAAGAATTATTTGTGTAACAAAAAGTATTAAAAAAAATGTTGTCTGTATGCAATAATTTGTTAAAGTTGGGGCTTAAAAATTGTAAATAAAAACAGTCGAAATAAGCGCGAAAACATTGTGACGTCATATGTTAATATCGTTCTGCCCAAAAAAATTTTCCAAGAATGCTGTGGCTTAGTTTATAAACATTGAAAGCATCGCATTCTATGACAAATTTTCCGGCAGAACGATATTAACATATGACGTCACAACGCTTCCGCGCTTATTCCGACTGTTTTGATTTACAATATTTAACCTCCAATTTTAACAAATTATTACATTCAGAAAAAAACTTTTTTTAATACTTTTTATGCCAAAAAACATTTTTTAAATTCATGTACTTTATTTTTACTGCAAAATTTTTGAAAAATAAAAATACCTGAAAATATCCTATTTTGAAAAATGTACAAGAAATTTTCTAAGTCCTTGCTTTCGTCCATTAAAAATGGTCAAAAGTGAAAAAAAAAAAGTAGCCAAAATGTTATTTAAAATTTTCGAAGTTAAAATTTTAATATTTAAATAATTAAATATTAATTTTTGGTGTGAACAGTGTGACACCCGGATAGAACCCGGACAAACAGATTTTTTTAGGGCCGAACCCCAAGTCGTAGTCCTACGTCAAAGAAAAAAAAAAATATTTGTCAGAAAATTGATGGAAATGACGGATAAAGTTGGACAAAGGATAGATTTTACTCTGAAATAGTCTTATTTGGATTTGCCAGTTCAAAAATAGAACTTTCAGTTGCTTTAAGAACCACCAATCAAGTTTTATTAAATTATTGCCTATAGGGATTAGGAGTAGTTGCACTTTTCCCCCAAACGAAGAGCCTAAAGTTTTGACTTAAGAAGCCCAACTGACCCCCCCCCGGCTCTTCGTTCTGGCTATCGGCCCGCTTCACCGGTAAAAGTTTAAGTCAAAACATTAAGTCGTGAAACATTAAAACGTAAAAAAGGAATTAAAGAGAATGTAAGGATCGTAATCAGCGCGATTTTGTTTTTTCAAGAAACCATCACTCTTGATAAAAAAAAAAAAAAATTAGAGCTTTTTCGGTTGGTTTTTAATACTATATAACGAACGTTTCAATTTCATTTTACACCTTGCTAAGTAAATGATATATTCCAGTTGAATAAACTGCAATAACGTTAAAAAGGCTCAATAATGAAAACACATTTCTTTTTAATAACGGTTTTAGGTTAATTGATTGGCAAGATGTAACGCAGATCACGCAGCCCCGCGGGAGAGATGGAGAAAGGTTAACTACGTTTTGGCGTGCACAAGGATACCCGATCGCCCACAACCTTTCCCCTAAACAGCCCTTTCTCATTCAATTTTTTTTTCTGGGGCCCCCTTCTACCATCTCACGTTACAAACCCTTTCCATAACGATAAAAATGACTTTTTAATAATATGTTTACTGTTTGCATAGAAATTGGGTCACCGCACATTAAGTCAATCACAGGTTTTCGCTCAAAAATTGGATCTGTCACATTGACGGGGACCGTTAAGGCTGTTAAAAGGGAGCAATTTTCAGTTTAACACTCTTAATTTCAATAATACCGTATAGTTTTCCAACTAACGAAATAAGAACAAGACGAATAATAAACACGGCTTTGGGATTAAGACGATTTTTGGAACCCGTGACTTGGAATGAGGCACGAAAACGCGAAAGTAAATCTAGTCAAAACCCCAAGCATTAATTATAAACAGGGAAATTACTCATGAGAAATCAAACGTACGAGGTTTGGGGTATGCTACATTACTAAACAAGGCTAAATAACTAAATCATAAGCCATTCCCTAGGGGTTGGATTTTCATCCGCTTTCATTTATTTATTTATCTTTTTTTTTTCTAACACGATCGCATAGCGCGAAAGAGAATTTAAAATCACGCTTTGATTCAAGCGGATTAATTATTTACGCTTAATTTTTAATAATATATAATCGTTTACTAGGAAAAGAGGATCCTCTTAAAGAATACGCAATCTGTAATATTACATAAGGGAAGTTCACGCCAATAAGCCGAAAATGAAAACGAAAGAAAAGCTAAAAGCCGCATTAAAATAAACAAATGAATAAATGAAAATATAAATTAATTAAACTAATTAATTAATTAATTAATTAATTAATTAATGATTATGTCTTCAGGACGTTGAATATTTCGATCCACCTCCTCGCTATGCCATAAAACAGAACATTGTATTTTCCAAACGAATTTATTTAAACGCTTCAGAGCCTTTCCGTACTGCTATCATGGACACATAGCCTCGGTGAGAACCAAATTTGTAATTCAAGTTGGTGTAATGACGAGGATAATGTGTGAACTCTTCTCATCGATCAATGTCTTACCGCTTCTCCCCAGCTATTTTCAAAAATCTTTCAGCACTATCAATTTATTTTCCAACCCGAAAAATGTTTTCACGTTTCTGCTTTCCGAAAACCCGGCGACCTCAAAAACGAACCACTTCTTCCAATTTTATTTTCTTAAGGAAAACTATCCCCGATTTTCCTTTGGAATTCCCTCCCAACGAAATAATTAATAGACGGATCGAGGAGGTAAATAAGAGGCAGCAGAGATAAAGCGTTCGTTTCCAAGTTACGTGACAACATCCAAAAATGATCGGTTGCCGGGATCACCGAATGAATGTTTAATAAGTTTCGGGTCCGAAAAAGGCCAAAAAGAAATGTTAATAAAGCTTTTTTTTTTTTTTTTTACTTACAAAAAAGGGTTTACTTTTGATTCGAGTCTAAACGATGGGTTTCGATCGTTTGGATTCGTTGTCGTCGCCGGAAAACCTTTCCTCCAACCTTTGGCAATGCTTACCTAGAAATAACAATAAATAAAATTAAACGGATTAAAAAAAAAAAAAAAGATTTTATTTTCTTAATTAATTTACTATACGGACAGTTTAATATAATAAAATCGGACGTGGTCTGACATAATAACGGGATTTAGAAAATGAAAAAGGAGGAAGGAAAAAAAAAAAAATTTCTTCATCTCCGACCATTAAGAAATTTTCAAATTAACTCTAGGGAATGCGAATCGCCCGTTCCCGTTTTTTGCAATTACAAAGCCGAATCAAAGGGGAAAATAATGTAATAAAAACAGATACTGAAAAGCACGGTTCCAGAAGATTAAACTAAGGACTTAACAAAAGAATTCATTTCTCAGAGCAGCCATCAAGTAGGCGTGTTTTACTAACGACGATTACCGATGCGATGTTACTTCCTAATGTACCAAGGGTCCTTCTTTCTCTTTTCCCTCGGAGAGCACAATTTTCATAAATGTTTCAAACTTTCCAACTTTCAGGATAAAACTCCGGTAAAATCCCAATTACGGCGAAAATTTTTTCTAATTACAAAAAAAGAAAAAAAAAAAAGGTTCGAGGTTATATGAAGGACTAACTGATATTTCTGGAGAGTTTCAATTAAGCAGTGAAGTGATTTTTTTCCTCTTACTAAGCAGAAAAAAAAAATAGGATTCTTTGCTGTACAAAGAAGAAAAAAAATATTATTTGATGATTGCTTATGAGGGTTTTGTCATGCAATATCTAATTTCTGTCAAAGATAAAAATTATTTCGATTTTTCAGCAAAATCTCACCTCATATAAGCGTCAGCATAAAAATTTAAATGGATTTCTTTTTTGTTATGTTAATGCGAACGCAACGATCTATTACGGAGTTTCAAGGCATGATTGTAAATTCAAAAAAGTGTCCGACACGACTCAACGACCAAGTAAAACTCCCTCGCTTGAACGTTTCTTTTCAAAAAAGAAAAAAAAAAAAGGAGCCGGACTGTCAAAAAATGAGAAAGTCTATCAGAAAACGAGGAAAATAAAAAGAAAGACAAATGAGAATCTAAGAAAGAAAAAAAAAAAAAAAAAAAAAAAAAAACTTCCAACAAAAAACTTGGGATCAAACACCGGATGTTGTAATTACATTTTTATTTTTTCTAAATCGTTTCTTGAAGCTTTTTACATCCTCAATTTAGTATCAAGTGTCGAATAAAATGAGGCTTAAACGGGTAAAAAGAGGAGGGGTGGGGAGAGGTTGAGGAAGAAAAGAGTGTCAATCAGTTTCTCTAGCAAGGGTATTTCTGAATTTTCGTTTGGTATAAATCTTCTCTAAAATGGCAAAAAAAAACCATTTCTCGCTTTTTCCGAAACTTCCAACAACCGAATTCTACAGAAGCTTTTGGTTCCCACGAGATTACGTTAGAAATTAATTACAGGAGCAATAAATCAGTGGCGAAAGAGACCCTAAGCCAATAGATATTGGAGAAGTCTGGCGTATCGATCGTTTGCATCAGTTTTAGACGTGTCTTCGGTGTTCAGGCCTTTTGTTAAACTGGGAGAAAAAAAAAAAAAAGAACAGAAAAAAACTTTTTTTTTTCTTTGAGGAGTTTTGTTTTTCCGCCTTTATGTAATAAGGTTCCATTTTCTTGAAATCACAGCGTTTTTTTCTTCCTCTGGACTGCTTATTACTAAGAAAAAAAAAAGTTTTCTATTGAGAATAAACTCAACAAAATTCTTTACTAGGTGACCTACAACATTTTATTTTCTTGCTTTACGCTGACGTTTGCATCACACACACACACAAAAAAAACGAGGTAAATCATAAAACAACATCGAGAGGCACCTCAGCATTTATCGGACGTAAATTAAATATTTACATTATGGGGATTAATGACGTAACAGGATTTCGAACAGTCTGTGTCATCACAACTTAAGCTTTTACGATGCCGGGTTTGGCAAAATGCAAAATCAAATTTTCGAAGGGTTCCATTCAACCGAGAAATCCCGATCGAAAACGTTGAATCAGTGTTTTTCTATTCCTCGTTCTTTCTTCTGCGTAATGCGGGGTGAGTGATACTCATCCTCGATAGATATGTTTGGTAGTGAAATCAATTTTTTTTGGCCTGTCATGAAAAGATACAAAGTGTTCCACAATTTATTATCTGTTCCACAGATAAAAAAGGTCAAAAAGTACGGAATCCATGAAGGGTCAAATATTTACAGTTCTTTTTTATTGCTTGTTTATTATCTATTGCATGTTTTTTCCAGAACCGACAATTTTTGTTCAGGAACAAACAACGCCAATCTGTTCCGGACAAAACGCATAACAAGTAAATTGCCTGTTCCGGAACAGACAATTTTTTTATCGATTGTCTGTTCCGGAACTGACAATTTTAAACATTGGCGAAGCGGAGGGGCCGGGGCCCCCGACCTGAAGGGCCCCAAAATTTTGTTTTAATTATTAAGAATTTTTTTTTAAAATCGTAAATAATGTTAAAACTTAGCATTCAACATTCTCAAAAAAAAAAAAAAAAAAAAAAAAAAAAAAAATTTTTTATTTTTAAAATTTTCGCACCAGGGCCCCAGGATTCTCCGCTACGCCACTGATTTTAAATTTACTGTCTGTTCCGGAACAGGCAATTTACTTATTAAATGATGTTTGCTCTGGAACAGACATCACTTGTCCCGGAACAGACAATGAATTTGGAATTGACAGTTCCGGAAAGGACAAAAGATAAAAGGAATTCCGCACAAAATAGTAGGAATTTGGCTATCGGATAAAATTCCATTTGTTTTTGTTGTTATTCCAAAATTCCATTTTGTTATTTGTTTTTAAATATAGATTTCATCCGACAGTCAAATTCCTATTATTTTGTGCGGGGTTCTTTGTCCGTTCCGGAACAAGCAATGTCTGTTCCGGAACATATAATCGGTAAAAAAATTGCCTATTCCGGAACAGGCAATTTAGTTGTTAAACGTAGTTTGTTTTGGAACAGACATTGCTTGTTCCATAACAAACAATGAATTTAAAATTGTCAGTTCCGGAACAGACGATTTTTTTTATCGATTGTCTGTTCCGGAACAAGCAATGTTTGTTCCAGAACAGGCAATTTACTTGTTAAACGTAGTTTGTTCCGGAACAGACATTGCTTGTTCCGGAACAAACGATAAAAAAAACTATTAAAACTAAATAAATACTTTCCCTTTCAGAGCTTCCGTAAAAAAAAGAGTTCTTAGTGATATGTAGCCAAGGTAAAAAATCTATCAAAAGCTGGTAAAAAATATTCCGTTTTCACCAGGACGAAAAAAAAAGTGCGTACGATTTGAATTTCACAATCAAATCTAAGGCCGAAAATAAGCAACAACCCCGACGAGAACGATGATAAAATATATGTTTCTCTTTGCACACAGTCGCATTAATGATAATAATAATAATAATGAAGAAAAGATCAAAATTTAAAAAAGTATAATAAAACTTTAAAGCGCAAAAAAAAAAAAAAAAAAAAATCAGACAATCTTTTGTTACGATCACTCTAAAAAAGAGAGTGAGATACAATTAAACACAAAGAAACAATTCTTTAAAAGTCCATTCCAGCGGAAAAAGATCTAAATTAGATATTAAAGAATAGAAAATTAAAGCTCTCTTAGACAGAACCCTTTTTCCAAACCGCTATCTGGAAAATTTTCTCGTAATTCCCTGTATGGATAGGACAATTCGTTTCCAGATCCTGAATCCCAGCCCCCGTGATCGCATTTCGTTCAATCAATAATTTAATTTAAAATTTTTAGTAAACGGCTTACTTTCTATCGATGTGGATTTATTTTCGTTCAAACCAGATTAATCGTGATATATTTCAAAAAAAAAAAAAAAAAAAAAAAAAAAAAAAAAAAAAAAAAAAAAACCAAACTAAAATATGAAATGCAAAAAAATAAAAAAAATAAAACTTTAGAAAAAAAAAGCTTTTTAAAACTTTCTACTCCTAATTTTTTCAGCGAGAAAAGGAAAAAGCCGTTTCAAACGTTGGCTGGTGCGTTTGTGTGCATTAAAGAACCTTCCGTCACGGGAAAAGAGGAAATATTTACCGTGAGCCATTATCGAGATTTGGTTTTTAAAAATGGAATGCAAGGAAGTGACTGGCAGGTTTGACAAGTACGGAGATTGATGGAAAAGCAATATCTAACATTCATCTTAAAGGGAGCTTTGTCAGCGAGCTTTATTTTCCTCTTGTCACAATTTGCAATACTCGGAAAACAATTAAAATTCAAAGTTTTCGTTTCCGGTTTCCGAGATACATCTCCAGCTATAAAATAACAAAGGGAGAAGGTTTGGATCTATTCAAATATCACATTCAAAAAGCAGAAAGACTGAAAAAGGTTAGCACAGATAAATTAAATGAGCAAAATGATGTGCTATAAAAATGAAAATGAATATATTGATATATAAATAAATAAATAAGTAAGTAAATAAATAAATAAATGAATGAAGAAATAAAAAAAATAAATAAATATTAAAAACTAATAAAATATGTTCCAATAAAAAGTACATCCGGTAGACTAGGCACAAAAACTTCTGTTTAAGACTGATTTTGCTGCTTGAGTGCTGTTTTTAAAAAAATATAGAGATCGAGTCTCTTTAAAACCTAGTACGTACAAATTGGCGCGGTCCCATATAAAAGCATGTATTTCAAAACCCTTATAACTTAATGCCCAAAATTTTAATTTCTTAATAAAGCTCTAAATAGAGAGATTTCCAAAAAACAATAGCAATAGTATTTCTACATAAAAGGGGGAAAAACTTATGATGACGACTAACAATACTGACACGTGAAAATAATATTTTTTAAAAATAACAATAATATTAAAAGTTCCCCCTTCCCCCAACCCCGTGAAAAAAGAAATCTTATTTTAATGAAGCTTCTTTAATATAATAAAAGTTCATCCTTTTAAATTGGAATTTGAAATTTATAGAAGAAAAAAAAACTCAATAATTAATGATGTCATAAGTTTCCAAGATCTTATCGAAATCCATTGTAAATGAGAGAGGAAAAATATATCGTATGTAAATCTTTAAGAAATAATATTAGCGGAATAAATTTGCATGCCGCATAAATTTTTATTCGTGCAACTGACCGGTTTCAGATCATTTAAGCAATCAAATCTGTAACTATATAATAATATATAATCCCTCCCATTTGTCAGGAATTCGAACGACTTCATGACCATTCGAAATCAAAACATTTTTATTTTCATATCATTTTCACTTCCGAAGTCAGCTGTTTATTTCGATCCTTGTCAACAGTTTTTATTTTCATTGCCTTGATTTATAAGAAATTTAAACGTGCCATATTTTTTGTCCTGAAGCATAATACCCATTCTTCCTACGTACTGAACAACGTATAAAAAAAAAAAAAAAAAAAAAAAAAAAACGAATAAACAACGTGTATTAATGCTCTGACAACCAAGGATAAAAAAGAAGGATAAAGGGAAAAGGAGGGAGGGGGCGACACGAGTTATGTACACGTAAATCAAATGAAAAAACGGGAGTTAATGTTTCGTTGTACACGACAGCGGTGATGCAATGAATGAGTCCGACAGAGGTTTTGCTTCATGCAAAAAGCGGGCTTCCTCTTAGTTTTGTCTCGCTCCCCCTCCCTCCCTCCTTTCCTCAAAAAAGGAACAATTTTTTTGTTCCCCTTTTTACAAAGAAAAGGATAACGCTTTAGTTACTGCGGAGTTTCACCCGAGGCTCGCTTATATTTCGTAAAAAAAAATTTTCTTTACCGAAGATAGCTTAGTTACATTTTGTACTTCATTATTCCTTGACACTTTCTAGAGTAAACAAGTTCGATGAATTGATGTATAACGTCATTGTCTGTTTGGGTGAAACGTGTCGATTCCTCTTCTAGTTCTTCTTTATTCCTTTTAGAAAGCCATGTCGTTTCAGTAAAAGGGAGGATTTTGCTCTCGAAATGGCTTTGATCGAACGGATTTAAAACCTTCAAAAATTTTATTTCTCTTCCAATTTTTCAGGATATCGATGTATGTATATTTTTCGATTACGGTGTTGCACACGAACAAAACAGAAGCACAGTAAAAGAATAATAAAAAAATCACGGTCAAACGGTGAAACAAAAAAAAAATGAATGAATGTATCAAAAAAAGTGGAAATATCAAAAATGAAAAGAATTTTCCGCTCCGTTTGGTACTCGCCTTTCATAAGCAGTAAAAACTTTTTTTTATTTCATGCAATAATTAGCTGAACTAGCTAGGGTGAAGTGCAATTAAAACAAAATCCCATCTGGTCCGTGTTTACCTTCTTAAACAAAATAACTGTGGAGTCACATTTATAAGCTAAACGGAGAGCCATTATTTACTACTTCCGAGATGTTGTTTAAGAGAAACCCACTACTTCCCTTTACTTTTAATTTTAAAATTTAAGACGTGGACCTTTTGTCGGCTCCGTATTAACTCCTTAAGGAAATTACTTTTTCTTTTTCTTTCCTTTTGACAACCTTGACAGGCATCCCTTTCTTTCGCCGGCAGCCATTACAAGGAAACATATTTAACAAATTCCGAGTAATATTTCTGAAACTAGATCCGTCTCCTTCCACAAAAAAGATTTAAATCACTCTGTTAGGTAACCGAGGAGAGGAATTTTCTTTAGCTTCGTAATTCACTAAGGACGATAACTAAGTGATTCTCGGTTTAGTGCTTTGATTCTTAGATGTGGCATCGTTTTGAAAATGTTTTCATTTCGGAAGATTTAACATCAAGAGAAAATAAGTATAAGACTGTAAAAGTAAAATTAAAAAAAAAAAATATCGCGGAAATCATACTTTTGCACTTTTGTGCTGAAGTGAAGCATAAATGCTATCACAAGCAACCAGCCCACGATATATATATTTTTTTTTTCATTCTCCCTAGCTTCCTCTTTGCTAACGTACAACAGCAGATGTTAATTGGACATGCTAAAATTATTCAAAACATTTCCGCACGGCAAAAACAAAAGTGAAAAAAGAAATTGTTCTTAAAAAGTTTTTCCTTTTTTCAAAATGGCAAGGCTTTTTCATCGCTTACTTCATTTCACGCTTGGCCATAATTAACCGAGCCATTTGGAGAAAATCCACTTGGAAAGGAATTAAAAGAGAAAATGAAAAGGTTCCTTTTTTTACCATGACAAAGCGACGTGTGCACAGAGTGAGATGTCTTCATCTTTTAATTTCGTATATTTATTTTTTTATTTTTTTTATTTTTCACGCTTCTTGCAACTAAATTAGTTTTACGCTTTAACATTTTTAACTAGGAAAAGAGAGAGTCAGAAAAATAAAGTGCAAAATGGGATTTATGGTCTTTTTGGAAGTAATTTTTAAATTAAAATTATATATCGCAATATCCGCTCACCGGTTATGAAGTAAAAAATTTTCTTTAAAATTTCGCTTAAAAAATCTCTTGTAACCGATAATGATAATGAATTTTATTCTGGCTAGATCGCCTTCCGCGATACGGGAGATTGGCTTCGTTTATAAGGAGTACATAGCCCTTTGAACAGTTGAGCAGCTGAAAGGACCCCTGAACATGGAGGTTTGCCTATGCTCAAAATTTTGGATGTGCCAAAGAGAAAAACTGAAAGTTTATTCACTTGAGCCTCAGAAAAAATAGGGCTACGTCTTTGCATGTCGAAAAATTCGAATTTTTTGATAAAAATATAATTTCTTTTCTGGCACGAAAAAAAATTAAAATGATTGATAAAAAAAGGTCAAAAGTTGAAAAAAATTAGTCAAAATTTTATTAAAGTCTTCAAATTTAAAATTTTAATACTAAAACATTGCATTAGCACATATTCTTGTCAATTTAATTTTAAGCTCATTTCTTGTAGATCTATGTAATGAACATTTTATTTAAAATTTTATTTAAAATTTCGAAGTCCCTGCTTTTGTTTATGACGTCTAATTTTACTACTGAAAGAGGCCAAAAGTTGAAAAAAAAAAAGATTTCAAAATATTATTTGAAATTTAACTTTTTTGAAAGTAAAATACAAGAAATTTTCTAAGTTCATGCTTTCGTTCATGTCATCCAATTTTAAAATAAAATTTTAACTTGAAATATTTTGTAAATTTTTTTTGAAAATTTCTTGTGAAATTTACTTTCAAAAAAAAAAAAAAAAAACAGCGAAAATTGAAAAAAAGTTAAATAAAATGTACAAGAAATTTTCTAAGTCCTTGCTTTCGTTCATGTCGTCTAATTTTACTATTAAAAAAGACCAAAAGTTAAAAAAAAAATAGTCAAAATATTATTTAAAATTTTCAAAATTAAAGTTTTTATAAATAATTAAATATTAACTTTTGGCGCGAACAGTACTACACTACGAAAAAACCCGGAAAAGCAGATTTTCCCAAAACCGAGCCCTATGATGTAGCCCTATTTCAAAATTAAAGAAACTGAACACTGAACACATAAAGGAAAAGCACTAAAAAATATGACACTCAAAGGACAGATGTGCATCCAGAAGAGTGCTGTAGCACATTCGATTTTCAATGAAAAATAATTTAATACCTGAGACCTCATAATTAAAATTCCAAGATACGATTGAAAATTTTAGAAATTGACAACCCTTTAGCTAAGGCGGCTTTAGAATCGTTTCAACATAAAAAACTTCACGAAAAAAAAGGGCATCGAAATATGAGCAATTCATAACCACTCGATTCATAAAAAGTAATCAATTTGCTTCCCCTCAGCTTTTCCAATCAAACAAAAGCCCAAACATTCTTTTTTTCATCATAAACAAATCGCTTATAAAGCAATCACGAGTTGAAAGTTTTTAAATGATGCGTAATTAAAGGCCCCGAAAGAGAAAGTATAGAGAAAGGTTTTCTATCACGGATATCAAATGGCTATCAGGTCATGACAATAGGGTGAAAATGAATGTCCTGCAGCTTTAATGTACACAATGTGCAGTATGAAGAGGATCTGTTTACATTCAACCCAGCTCAAAACGAATTGTTCTTTTGTTTAGAAAATATTTTCCGCCAGCCCCCACACCACTTCCCCCCCTTTAACCTCCCCAATGAAAATGGGGTAGTATTTTAAGAGAGTAATCCGCTCTTCCCAGATATTCATTTACAGTTCTCGCATCACAAGGAAAAAGCGTTTTATGTGTTTTTATAAAAATATAAACCTTTTTTTTTTTGCTGTTGTGTACAAAAAAAAAAAAAAAAAAAAAAAAAATGCTCGCTTATTTAGGAAAAATATTTTTTTATATATATTATCAAAATGGGGCATATCGGAGTTATTAAAATTCGAGAACCGAAAAGTGTACGGTCGGCTTCCTTTTTTGTCCCGTGATAAAAATAAATTATATTTTTTCTTTCTCGCACTGAAAAAAAATTTTTATGAACTTGACACGACTTTCACAAATCGAAGGAGTGCGGGAAAAGTGAGAAAGGGTAAAACCCCTAGCATCTTTATAATGGCAGAGTAGGTAGGGATAAAGTCTTCAGGGAGATTATCATTTCGCTCGATGGTTTTTAGATGACTTAAATTCGTGAGAAAGTTATGACTGATAGAAAGTTGTTACATTCAAACGGGGTTTATTCAAGATTTCTTTTTCTTTTCCTCGATTTTATTCATTTTTTTCTTTTCTTTTTCTTTTTTTTTTTTTCATTACTTTTTTTTTTCTTTTCGTGTCAGCGAGTAATCAGTAAGCCTGATTAGATATCTTTTCCGGTTGATTGTTTGAATGACGGGCAAAAGAAAGCGAAATTATGAATGAATTGTGATATTGCGAATTTCCAAGAAAATTATCGATATTTTCTTTAATTTTCCTCTCGAAAATTTACCGATAATTTTTTTTCTTTGGTGAAATACAAAAGCTGATTTTTCTCATTTTTTGTGACGCGAATGCAATCGTAATTTTTTTCGATGAGACCAATTCTTTTGGCTTTTCCGCTAAAAAGCTGAAATATGCTGCAGTTTTTTTTTAAACAAAATTCAACCAAGATTTTTACTGTTACCTTCAGTTCCCAATAAAAGATACAAATCTTTTATATGTAAGTATAGGAAAATTTTGAGGAAAGGGAAGCATTTTTAAAAATCTGTAAATAAATTCAATTTAACGAACATAATTTTTACATTATTAAAATTTTTAATTAGGAATTAAATTTATGCACGACATTATATTTAGCCCTTTTTCACTTTTTTCCTGCTTTTTCAACCAACGTTCAAGAGAAAAAGCATTAGATAAAACGAAAACTTATTTGACTTTTAAAAATATAAAAGAGGAAAGGTAATTTTGAGAAAGAAAACAAATAATCGTTAGCAGATCGCATTAAAAAAAAGGTTTCCGCGGGGATCGTAAACCGCATATGAACGAACCGATAGAACTTAGTTTGCACCCTTTTATTGTCCCAGTATACGTACATTAGATTCAAAAAATTCCGATTTTTTTGTTTTCTCTCTCTCTCATTTTTTTTTCTGCTTTTTTTTTTTTTTTTTTTTTTTACTTTTCCCTTTTGCAACGGGAAAGGTTGAACGGAGAGAGATGAAACAATTGGATTGCTGAGGCGAGGATGCCATTTCAAAACCATATTAAGAATTTGCATTTCAATGTAAACCTTACTGGTGGGTTTCTATATAAAAAATAAAAAAAAGTTTTGGTGGTGAAAGTACTTTCCATTAATCCTTTGGCTTACAAGTTTCCCTCTTCTCCCTTTGCATATGTTTAAATTAAACAGATACCCTTTTCTTTTAAATATAAAAGAGCCCGATACTCAAATGTGAGAAATGTTAATTGAACCCTACAGCGTTTTACCTCAAAACAAGTCCCGTTGGTAACGTGTTAACTTGTTTATGTGAATGCATTAAAACAATGAATGTAGATTTTGATCGGTAGTCAATTATTTAAAATTTATTGAGCTTCAACCCAAACCACCGTGTCTGGAGGATAATGGGAAGTCGGTCCCGAGATCACATTTTACATTTATTTGATAAATGAAATTTGAAAAAAAAAAAAAAAAAAAAAAAAAATCGGACGAAAAAATATGCGGTACATTCAAAGGGAAAAAGTAAACAATCGTCAATATACTGCTTTATTTGGTCTTGAATGTTTAGTGAATGGGAAGTGACTTTAAAAAAAAAAAAAATCCAATTTTCTTTTTAATCATTTAGCACGAGGCGTTAATGAATACGAACAAAAAATTAATAAAATATTCGCAGCGATCATTTAATTCGCTCTTTTGATTTTTATTGAACAATTATGTGAATCGAAATTAAATTAGATCTCAGCCCTCGTCCGTTTGTTCCCTCTTTCATAAATCCGGTTTTAATTCAAAAAATTTTTACATGCATTGTGAAAAAAAATCATATTTTTTCATTTGCGTTTTAAAAAAATTGCTTTTGGGAAAAATTTTTCATTCGATAACGACATGCTAAAATCAAACATTTTTTCACGAAAGTTCATTTAAAGAAACTTGGATTTTGTTTCACGAGGAATCGAAAAGTCGGGCAAGTTTTAAATGAAACGTTTCTCAAAACATAAGTGTAACATAAGCTTATCCGTGCGTCGGAGGTGAACTAACGTATTTCCATGGTAAAAATGATTGGAGATAGTCTGTTTCGAGTGTTTATGAAAATCACGTGATCATCCGACTGCAAGTTTACACGCTCATGTTGCCGTAAACTTGAGGTCACGTGACACTTCCACGAAAGGCCGAAACAGACTAACTCCAATCTAATTTACGATGGAGATACGTTAGTTCACCTCCGACGCACGGTTATATGATTTTAAAATCAGTTGTGAATAAAATATTGAAACTACGATGAAGGCATGATCAGTACAAATGGATGATCCGAATTCAGAATCCTTAATTAATTTTCATTACGTACACTTTTTTCCTTATAACTTAAAAAAAAAATGGAAAAGGAAATTAAAAAAATCCTTATTTGTGCCAAAATTCTTTAGCTTTCAAGTCACTTTCATTTCGGAATCCTGCTTTTCTATCCATTATTTTTTATTACTTGGCTTCGACCTAAAAAGCTAAAATTAGATTTTCATAAAAAGAATAGCCTGGTTTCATCGTAAACGGCTTCATTAAATGAATGAAAGCATTTATTAGGTAGTGCGATAACTAATTACACTATAGTATACTCCTATTTTTAGTCCCCATTTATTCTTGTTACGGTTGGAAATCCATCGAAAAAAATGTTACCTTCCTTTTTCTGTTTATCTCAAGCGTCGCCGAGTTTTTTCTCGTGAAATTAAAAAAAAAAAAATAAATAAATAAATAAATAAATAAAAATAATAATAACAACAACGAAAATGACCCTGATTTGTTTTCCGACAGAAAATTGCGTCAATTTCACTGAAGGAAAAAAATAAACACGGTAAAAAAAATGTAAACAAGTTTCCTTTAATTGAAAGCGAAAATTTAATGGATGTAATGATTAAAAATTAATATATAGTGGCCGTATCGAAATAAGTTGGTTTTCATCGTTCTTGAACATAACTCTGAAACAATAATTTTTAATTTTTAACTTTAGCCATCTTGTCTACTTGTCAACAATCAATCAATACCAATTTTAAAGAGCTATTTAAACAAAACGCCGATTAATAACTTCACGGTAAAAGTGTGGGCATTGAGGTTGAAAAAAAAAAAAATACGTTGGAGCCAGTAAAGGTTTGGAGAAATTTAACTCAAAGCAACCAATAAGAAATAATAAGATCAATGGTAGACGTCATAAATCCCGACAGGTATATCAAATAATAATTATAATGTTATGTTCTACCGTATGGTATAATAATATAAGGTAATGGCTACTTGGAAGGGAGTGTCCCGAAATACCAGTCATGCAATCATCCCATTGAGCTTGCGTAGATTTTCGTCTCAACATTTTCCATTAAATAGTTAATTAGCGTGAAATAATCAAATTCGCTTCATTTTCAAAAAAAAAGAATCGTATTTCCGCTTATCCCAAAGGGGATGTAAAAGAAAAAAAAAAAGAAGAAATTTGACGACGTCGCTGAAAACCATGAAAACCTTGCCTTTCATCAAATTCAATCTCGGATTTCCTGCTTTTCAAATGAACTAAAACACAAGATCTAATTTCTATTTATTTTGAAAAGGGTCATCCGCTTAAACAAAAAGATATAAACCACTCTGAAAATGATAGAGTAAGATGTTTTTGCGACATTAAATATTCCATTCAGAAAGTGATGGATGACCACCTCTCTGGTCGGATCAATTTATCAAATTCAGTTTTTTTAAAACCTCTTTCAGATAGTGCACCTCATTCCGGAATCAAGTCATACAGGACGATAAGCCGAAGAAAAACATTTAAAGTGAGGTTGTTTTAGCGATACGTGATGTAATAAGAAATAAACATAAGGAGAAATTTAAACTAAGCAGATAAAAGAGGTGGTGGGAATGCTGAAATTATATCTATGTAAGCGGAGGAACAGGCCAATTTACCGCATTTCGACCTTCCCGGAAGGTAGTGCAAATAAATTCCTTGCAATAACTTTGAACGTGTAGAAAATAATATTATCCGACGGTCAAACTATAGGTTAGGATTAGATTGTAAATTTTATCATAAAAAACACAAGAAGAAACTGGTTGGTTCCGTTTCCAACTAAATAGATCAGTTTATTTATTTATTTATTTATTTTATTTTTATTTTTTATTTTTTATTTATTTATTTATTTATTTATTTTTTACTTTTTTTTGTACCAAGCAATCACACATTCTCTTTAGATTTTCCTAAAAAAAACAAAAAACTACATTAAGCTCAAGATGAGAAAAAAAAAAAATAAATAAATAAAATTTATTAAAACTTAAGAAAGCACTTATTTCAGACACTTGCCGGTACTTGATTAATTCGAAAAATTCAAAAATAAAGGACACTTTCCACTTTATCCAAAACAGAACCATCTTTGGCTTAAAAAAACTTAGGTAGTAGAGTTATTAATTTTTTGTGACTTATGGAAATTATAAGAGCAATTACATAAGGCTCCATGTGCTAAAAAAAAATTAATCTTCAACAGCTGGAATTTTATTTTTTTCACGAGTTAAAGGCCTCACAAAGGAGGAAAAAAAAGTTGAATCTTTTCCAAAATCGTATTTGATGGAGGATACCATAGGAAAACACCCTTCGATTTTAAATCCCATTTAATCTTTTTCCTTATTTATTAGAGAACGAAAAACTAGAAAAAATCGATTAGCTTTCAAAAAAAGCAGCCTGATTAGCACCAGTCCTTTAAAAACTGTAAATATTTTATAAACTCGAAAGCTTTTGCAGTAATTTCACTGTTTAGCTTTTCGGAAACAAAATGTTTTTTTCCAAACTTTATCATAATTTATTGAATAAAAAAAAAAAAAAAAAAAAAAGTTTCTTAGCTGCATCATTATTAGAATCGGTAAATGCATCAGTCTACTTTTTTGAAGTCGTTTTATTGTCTGGCATGAAGCGAATTCGTTTTCAATTAACGAGTTTTTCAAACGAATTTCCATTTCGTTGTATAAAAAACGGACGAATCCTTAATGAAATTTAGACCCAACTTTCTTCCGATTTGCGCTTAATTTCTTTCTTTCCATCTTTAGATTTTACAGCAGCTTTTGTTAATTGAATCTTGCTCACATGTTGTAAAGCATTACGACTGTTCCTAATTAAGCCAATTAAAAAACCATATAAAACCAGAGCGTCTTGCCGCATTAAAATACGAAAATAAAATAAAATAAAATAAAATAAAAAGATATAAAAGGATAAAAATAAGCTTATAATAAAAAAATAAAAAATTAAGATATTTATTAAATTATAAGAAGAGCAAAAAAAAATGGAATTGTCAAGGCAACATTGACATACAGGACAAAAGGCCAGGTTCACTCGTGGATATACAAAACTTTTTAATTAGATTAATGAATTTTTAATTTAAAAAGCCCGGCAGAAACTTTAATCTTATGCTTAACTTATCAATAGGGGAGAGCGATTTTAGTTAATAAAACGCAAACTTCATCTTCTCGACTTGATTAAAATCGAGGGAAAGTTGGTTACGTGGCTTCTTCTTATTTTTTTTCCACACATAACAAAAAAAAAAAAAAAAAAAAAAAAAAAAAAAATTGGAAAAAAAAATTTACCGTTAGTTTAACTTTTCCGACTTTAATTCTTCAACCCAATACATTCCAAACTTTTTTTTTGTTTCCAACAAGCGGTTCAGCTTTAATCATGGCAAAGCTTTTAATTAATCCTTTCCCGAAAAAAAAAACCGATTCACACGATGCTAAATTGTACCGTTTCGATCCATTTAAAAGAAAAACAACTCCCCGGATCCTTTGTTTGTTTTAAAAGACAAAACATGTAAAATGTTTTCTCTGTCAGCTAGTTTTATTTATTTAGACCGTAGGTCAGAACTCGGTTAAATAATTGTCAACCAGTCCGCTGGACTTGCTAACCTTTTCTTGTTTTCACTAAAAACCGGGGCGTGATTGATTTCCAACAGATTGTTACGTACGATAAAAAGGTGATTGATTTAATGACTCAATCTCGCACAAAAAAAAAAAAAAAAAAAAGTAATCTAGTCTCTCGGTTTAGTCGTAAGGATTGGGTTCTATAGCGTGTTTTTCAATAGTTGAAACTTCTTTACTTAACGAGTTTATTATCGGTCTTAATAACACCAGCTTAGGGAATCGTGTTAAAATGTTGGTCATTTGTCTACCGCAAGTATTTTGCTTTTAAAGCTGTCCCCTTTTTCGGTATAGTCTAAACAAGATTTTTTTTTCTCTCCCCCGCCTCCATCTATATTAATGATAATGATACTGCTTTACATAAACTTTTTTTTTCTGTCATGCATGTTCGAAGTTTTCATTTACATTGGCATGGCAAAGTTGATTTTTAGCATAGTTTAAACTTCCAAAGACTCCTATCTGGAACTAATAATAAGAAGAAAAGCTCTCAGAGGAATTACGAAAAGAAGGCTTTATTAGTATTATATACGTCAACGTACTTAACATAAAAGTAAAAGCGATTATTACGGAAAGTTTAAGTGCCTTAATTCCAGCCCCTAATTCTTTTAACTGAAACTGCTTTTTGTTTTTAAAGAATGGAATGTTTTCGTGTACTTTGAACAAAAATAATTGCTATGATTTTTTTAAAAGGACACGGGAATGAAGTTACGTAAAAAAAAGCGTTATATACGTATACAAAACCTTTCAAGTTTTAGCTTTAACTCAATTTAGAAAAAGTTTTTAGTGCTTGTTTCGGCTATCGATTCACTTGTACAGTATCTTATAAGTCGGACAGGCCTGACATTAAATTCAACGGATTTCCCGTCTTAAAAGAATCCGAAGTTAAAAAAGAATTGGAAAAATATTTGCTTGCTCGGATAACAACAATTTGCGATCTCTCGAGCGGAATTTTTCCAAACGACAAACAGGAGGAATATTTGGAATCTGGCAAGACATTTTCCCTCAAAATCAAAACATGGCGCTAGATAATTAGAATTTTATAAGCACCGCGGAACCTATGAAAATAGTGGACCAGAAAAAAAAAATTTTTCTACAAAATTTAAGAGCAAAGTCGCGGAAAAATCGTAAGTAGGTTTTTGATTTAGAACCTTTACGCTTTATAATGAGACCATAGACATTCTCAAGACTTTTAAATAAACCGACTAGGCCTTCGTTGAAAAATAATTTTTATAAAATTTTTAAAATTTTTGCTGAAAAGGAAAAAAAAAAAAAAAAAAAAAAAATGTTCTTAGTGATTTTTTAGTTTATATAAGGAACAGCAACAACCTAAAAATGGTGTTGCTCGATCAATTATGTAAAATTTTGAAAACTTTTAATCGTTTTTTGTCCGAAAATAATTTTTTTTGGCCCACTGTGCTCACCTATGTGTGACCGTTATTAGGGTGTCCCTTATTTTGCGGATTTTCGAATTTTAAATCGTATACCCTCCAAATCGGTGCTCTATGGTGCACTGATAAACTCTATTTTTTTCCAGATTTTTTTGGGCACCGGAAAGCGTGCCGACTTGAGCTTTAAGTTCCGAAAATTCCCATAAGAGAAAAAAAGTCGACAATATTTTTTTCGTGGAAAGACGTCGTTTCCTATCGGGAATTTTGCGTAGATCACTAATCTGAAGTTCGTTTTTTTAAATCTGGTACGGCTTTTGAGCTAAAGGCCAAAACATGAGCAAAACTTAGGACTTAGTGCCTCTTGTCACTTAACCAGGTTTTCTTGCCCCATTTTCTCCCCTAACTCAAAAGCCGCGGACCAGATATAAAAAAACTGACTTCAGATTCGTGATCAACGCTAAATTCCCGATAGGAAACGACGTCTTTCCACGAAAAAAAAAATTGGCGACTTTTTTTCTCTTATGGGAATTTTCGGAACTTAAAGCTCAAGTCGGCCCGCTTTCCGGTGTCCAATAAAATCTGGAAAAAAATAGGGTTTATCAGTGCACCATAGAGCACCGATTTGGAGGGTATACGATTTAGAATTCGAAAATTCGCAAAATAAGGGACACCGTAACTGTTATATGACGGTAGCATCAGCTTCAGCAAGAAATGTGCAGCGATTAATAAGGAGCCAAAATTGAAAATGATACCAAGTATGTCATATACAGCAGCGCGAATTCACGAAAAAGCAATGAACGACAATGATGAACAAATGGCTCATGTGGGGATGTTTACGACGAAATAAAATGACAAATTTAAAGAAGTAGGTCATGTTTGACAAGTTCGTCGAAAACATGCATACCAAACAAGTCCGTCAGACCTTTATATACGTTGGTAGAGATTTTGCCCCCTGAGTCATATACAAAAGGTACAAAAAGAAAGAGATGATCTGGATTAATTACAAACCGCAAACTTATTTTTTTACGCCGCTTCGTTATTAAAACTAATGAAAAAGAAAAAAAATTTCAACTCAAAATGTAGACATTTTCAAAGTCGATTTTCAAGATCTTATTTCCCATCAGCCCTTCAAAAATGAAATCTTTTCCTCGTGTATACTTAAAATTCTTGTTGAATTTTCTGCAAAAGAAAAAGAGCATGGGAAAAAATAATCCCTCGAATTTAATACGGTATTAATGATAAGGGCACTCAACATGCCGTTCAATCAAAACCCGAGAGGTTGGAATAAAATTTTCAAGAGATTGAGGCTTATTTTCCAGGAACGTTTTCGTCGAAAAAGGAGAAAAAAAAAAAAAAAAAAAAAAAAAAGATTAAAGTAACTTTTTTCACTTTGCAATGCTTTCTCCTGTTTTACACGGAAATGCATTTTACATTTGAAAAATAAATGTTGTGGTTAATTTGACGAGAAAGGGAGAAGCCCGAGTCAACTACGAATTAAACTACTCGCAGGATAAAAAAAAATTTAGTAATCATTTTTTTTTTTTTTTTTCGAAAAAGTTAAAGTGACATGTAAGGAAAAAAGGGGAAAAGTTTGGAACGGGAATGGGTAAAAAAAAAGAACGTTCAGTGAAACAAGTTCAAGTCGTAATTTTTACATTTTTCATCGTTTGGATGAGGTTGTTTGTACTTCTTTTCTCTCATTTTTTTTTTTTTTTTTTTTTTTTTTTTTTTGAAACAACAAATATCACAGCTTTAACCCAATTGAAACGATGAGGAAGAAGTTGAAGTAGTCGTGACATTCATGTGACTGAGAAAGCTTCCCGTTTCCGCTTTATTGAATTACTTATTATTTTCCAACTGTCTCAGTTTTATGTTGGTTCGTTACATGACTTCGAAATCGTCTTGGCTTTTCTATTAAACAGTTGCGAATTTTCTATTTCTTATACGGAATTTTAAAGAGAACGAAAAGGTTTTTCGGGGAATAGAGAAAATTTTAAATCATTGATGTAAGGGAAAAACTCTGGTGCAGAATAAAAACCATTTAAATCTTCTATCTAAGATATGAATTACGAATCGATTGAACTTTTAAACAAAGGCCTCTTTTAAACAAAAGCGGATCAATAGCTTTTTTTTCTGACATATTCTGTATTCCTTTTCTTTGACTATGCTTCAAAACATTTTTTCAAATTTTTTTCAGAGAAAAATTGCTGTATATGATTTTTTTGCATAAAAGCTTAAAAAAAAAAGGTCGAACTAATAAGTATGGTTCTTACGTCGCGGATTTGGATTTGAACCTGACATCAAAATCTTAAAAGCAAAAGAAGATTAAATATGATAATACCTGTTGGTGAATGCCTGCATTTTTCACATCTAGTTTTCTTTAAAACTTTTTCTTTAAGAATGGCGTTATCGAAACCATTGAACTGGAATTCCTTTCTACCACAATCTTGAAACTTCAGATGACAAATTTCATCCAGGCTTCCTTACAAAATCGATTTTTAAACAGGTTATCTATTTCTGCCCAAAATAGAACGAGTTTTCCGAGTATTTATCAGATCGATTTTAAAAAATAAAAAAATAAAAATTAAGTCATTTTTACGTCTACGGGAAAGTAAAAAGTCACCAAAAAATATTTTAAAGTCTGTCACCTGTCATCATTATTTCTACATGCCATTGTACAGATAATAATAATACTAATAATAAAAATGACAAAAAAAAAAGATAAAAAGGATAAGCTTTCAGCAAGAAAAAGCTAACTTATTATGCCAATTTTTCTTGCAAGATTTTATTGCTCTCGGCAGGTTTTCAAAAGTTTTGGAATTATGGCTTTATTTCGAGGGAGGAAAAAAAAAGTAAGGAAAAAGAAATTATTTGAACTTAATTTCAAAAAAGCAAAAGATTAACTCGCAGATAAAGCCTATGCAGTTCTTATTATGTTCATTCATGAATCAAAAACTTTATAGAAAGTTTTGTGTGCAAGGGAAAATTGGAGTAAAATGAAACAATACAGTATACAAAATAAAGCGTCATTGTCTTTACCGAATTACAATTTTGAGTATTCGGAAAATCCGAGATGTTTTTATTTGCATTGCAAATCCCTTTTTTTTTGTAAGCGTATCACAATTCACTGGATTTGTATATATTCAGCTAATTTTTTTTAACGTTCTCAAGCTAATAAATCCTCGTGATTTTCAAAAATTTGATTATAATCCTACATTATAATTACGTCAGAAAATTATTATGATTATATGCTCGTGAAAATATATTTCTACAACTTGTGTACATGTATAATATTCCTACTTCACAATAGAGAATAAGCTTTTTGTTCGAAAATAATAAACCGGTACACGCCCTTTTATAGCAACATCATTAAGTTGAACTGACCTAGTTATGTTATTTATCGGTGATTGTTCAAGTTTTGCCATTTTCAAAAATACAGGAAGCGAAAAAAAAGGAAGGAAAAATGAAGGAAAATAAAAAACAAAGTTGCGCTTAATTCCTGGATAGCAGAACAATGGATTTCATTATGTCCGTATTAGTGTAAACGTCGGTCATAGAACGTAGACTAATACTTTTTAAAATCGCTAAGAGAAAAAAAAAAAAAAAAAAAGCTACAGAAAGTAATTTGCATTAACTTTTCTTTTTCTCTCTTTGCAGCATTACGTGAAAGAATTCGAAAATCCCAAGTTTTCAGTGTGCAACTTCGGAATTTTGATGGTCGGAAAATACCTCTTTTACAAATAAAGAGAAGGAAGAATCGACCAAAGCATGGATATTGTTGATTTTTTTATTCTTATTCTTCTGTTTCGGAAGATAAAGGAACTTTTCATACTGCAAAGCATTCCCAAAGCTTTTGTTAGCATTGTATTTAAAAATTCTTTGGAATAAAAAGCATTTTTTATATTAGATTTTTTTTTTCATTCGATTTCTTTTAATTTTAGGGTAGTGTTCTCGGAATCAGATAAATATACAGTATATACCGGTCCTTTAAAATAGAATAAAAAAAGACAAGGTTAAAAGAAGAGAAGGAGAAAGGAAGAATGAAATGTAGGCTATAAAAATTTCGGTATAGTTTTGCGCTATAAATAAAGTATAATCTCTTGAGGGATTAACTGCTTACATGTATGAATTATTTAAAATGGGGCAAAATTGCTTTCGCAGAAAAACGGTTAGAGGTTCGAAAAGGAGTACTCCGCAATGTATGCAAAAAGAGTGACTGCGAACACTGCGGATAAAGTGTTACACATCCATATTTATTCACCCCATCGCTTTGTTGATAAATTTTTAAAACGTGGTGAGGGTTGCCTTGTCCCTGAGATAAGGGTAGTTATTACGCCACGTTAGAGCCTTCATTTGTTCTTGTAAAGTCATTTTCAGACTTGTAATGTATTTTTATTGATTGCTGGGGAAGAGGGAAAACGACCAGTGATGTACACGATGTCTTCTTTAAAGTTCTTTATGCGGATTAGCCGATATTATTTAGAATTAGATCAGTCGCAGAGTTTACGTATAATTCAAATACTATTATTTAAATGTGATCGTTACTTGGGTGGTCCAGGAAAAACCTCAAGACATCTAAAATAAGAACTCGAGTGCAGTTTCAGTAACGATAAAAATTCTGAGTTCAATTCACACGTCTTTAACAAAATTTTTTGGCAAATAATTGCTTATGAGTAAAGCCATGAAAAAAGGAAACTAGGACTGCTAGCAAACGAATATTAGCGACAGGACGGAGTGTCGAAAATAAAAAATGTAACATTACCTGCCTAAAAAATACGTTATTTTTTAAATAAAATTTTAAAACTGTGAAATTCTGAGAAAATCGCTCCTACTACAGCAATAAATCCATAAAATATTTTAAATTTATATGAAATAATTAGTCCTAAGGAGTCCAAGATTATAATTTTAAAAATTTTGAATACGATAAAAAACGATATGGTGCAAATTCACTATCGAATGTTGGATCAATATGTTGGTACAACATTTACATTAAATACCAACATACATTTACACATTACATAACTACAAAGTTTGTCCAATAAGGTGGTACAACATGTTGGTCCAACAAGCTGATCCAACTTGTTGGACTAAGGATGCAAATTCGCTATGGAATGTTGGACCAACATGTTGTTCCAACTTGTTGTACCAACATTTTACACTAATTTCGGCGTAGGACTAAATTCTGCAATAGTCGATTCGTTCGTTTGTCAAACATGTTGGTCCAACAATCCGTAGGGAATTCGCACCTTAATTCCGGCCTAGTAGTAAATTCTACAATAGTCGATTTAGTTGAATTGTCGAATAGTTCGTCAAACAAGTTGGTACAACATGTTGGTCCAACCTTCCATAGTGAATTTTTTACCTATACTTGATTAAAAACAGGCAGTATTAAGTAGGTCCCCGGCATTGGAATTCTGAAATCTTGTTTTCAGTACTATTTTGTACGCGGAAAAAAATATTGGTGGAAAAATATCTGAAAAGTTCAGTAAATGAAAAAAATTAAGTTTTCAGTGCAAAAGTATGAAAATTTCAGGGTTTAGAACTGACCAGTTTAAGTGAATTATTCTCATTAACTTTTCAGTTTTAAACACTGAACATTTCATAGTAAAAACCTAAATGCGGTTTTTATTTTAGCTTAAACAAAAAAATTATTTTTTAAATGTAAAATTCCGGCGCCAGAACTTAACGTTTCAATGTAAAACACTGAACGGTACCGATAAGCATGTTCCAAGGGGGACGCCAGCGCCATGTTCTTTGCGCGATTGAGGCTTTAGTGTTCATTGCGTGCGGTGTTCATTGTATGTATACATATATGTGAAAAAATGGATGAATTATTCAGAAAATGGAATATGTCAAGTTTTATACCTGCTTTTAAAGGTAAGTAAAATGTTTGGTGATAAGGGGTGTGTAAAATCAATTGATATTTGTTTGAAACTTAAATTTAAAAAATGATAACAAGTGTTTCCATGCATTGGCATCATGTCTAATTATTTTATATATTGCAACAGATGCCGATGTTGATTTAGACTCATTAGTCTGCCTTGAAGAAACAGATTTAGCAGAAATTATAAAAGCCGCGGGTCCGAGGGCGAAACTAAGAAAATTAATAAATGAATTCAAATCCCAGGAGCAGAAAGGGCCTGAGGATAACCTCAACTTTGGACAAGGAACATATGTAATAAAGGCACTCGTTTAGTACCAAGAAAATAAAATTTTTATTTTTAATTATCCCCGAGAAAAACGGAAATGAAAAGTCGGGGTCCTACATGATGTTGGACCCCGCATTTTCTCGAAAAAAAATTATTTTTGCACTAAGGTTTTGTACCAGTCAAGTCCACGGACCTGACCACCGGTCAGGGTCCACAGACCCCCACTTTTCATTTCTGTTTTTCTCGGGGATAATTAAAGGTACAAAATTTTATTTTCCTGGTACTAAACGGTACTAAACGAGTAAAAAATAATACTGAAAACCAAATTTCAAAATTTCAATGTCAGGGTCCTACTTAATACTGCCTTATAAACAAGCATTTTTTAACTGAGAAAAAAAAATGCTAGTTCGTTTTAAATCGATACACAGTAGATCTTCCGCTAACAACGGCGGATCACCGGCAGCGATATTCACTACGGTTTTCTTTTTCCTGCGTCTTTTCCTTTTTCGTCCGGTAATACTGTCTTTTGTTCTTTTGAAAGGAATAGCAGTCGTTTGGGTGAAATGCAACAAAAGGTCAAGGAAGGGCAAAAGATAATCTTTGAAAACAGCAGTTAACGGTTTAGTAAGCTTTACATGACGATACACGCTTAAAAAATAATTACCTCTGGTTATCTTTAGTTCCATTTCAACGATACCGGATTAGAGTAAAACCCGTATAGGGAAGCTGAGATTATCGGCAGGAGATTTCCAGCACAATGGGATTCCCTAGTTTTCTCCCCGAGAATAATCAAATATATTATGCCAATGTATGCTGTTATCAAACATCAAAAACAAGTAAGAATTTCATTTTCAACCTCTCTTTTTATTTAATTTAGAAGATAAAGAATTGGAGTCTAATTTAATTTTCTGTTTTTAAATCGTAGCCCATTTTTGTTATGAGATTAATTCCCTCGAAACCTAATAAATTGCGATTCCCTCCCCTTCCCCTCCTTCAATGCACACATCTGCTTCGTGATTAATGTCGCTTTTACAAACACATCAGGTACAAAATACGTTACTTTCCTTAAGGAGGAAGAAGAAAAGAAAGTGAATTCCCAAAACTCAACTACTAAATAAAGCAAGAAAGTAGAGAATGTAAATTCGTCGTCCCTACTCCTTCCGCGTCGTTAGCTCTGATATTTTTCCTCTTCCCTTAATTTATGAATTCTCCCGGCAGGAAACATACGATTCTTTTGAAATATAAAGGATTTGTACCTTCTTTCCAGGCGGGATTATATTTCCAGCTTTTGCGAAACTTCAAAAAACGAGGAAGCGAATTCTCTTTTGGGCTCCATGCACAATGTGTATATATACTCTGTACTTGCACCGCTAAGCTTTTTTCTTTTCCCCTCAAAGAATGCTGGGAGTTATAAGTGTTAGGAAATGCTTTTCTCAAAGAGAAAGTAAAAAAATTTACGGGGGAAAAATGGAATAAAACGTTTTTTATGAGCTCGTTTCTTCCCTGTGAATAATATATTTTTTCTAACACAAGGCGGAAAATATTAAATTTTCATTATCGAACAGTAACTGTATTCCTAATTGTTACTTAGCGTAAGGGCTCAAGTCAATATTACCAACCTTAGTTAATTAAACTTTGATCCCTCAGAGTTCTTAAAAAAAAAAAAGAAGGGTTATCTCAACTAGATTAAATTAAACGACGTTTAGTCGTCGTATATATTCCGGAATCCTTTTACCACAAATTTCCAAAGGTGTATTCCTAATTGAAATTTTGTTTTAGACTTAGGTTCTCCATCTGTGCGGCTTTCAAGCACTTGAAATTAGAGTTTCTGTTTTCCCGGGAATTTTAAAATTTCGGGAATCGGGAATCCCGTTTTTTTTGGAAAAAGCATTTCCCGGGATTCGGGAAATAATGATATGGCGGGAACCCGGGAAATTCCCGGGATTAACCGGGAAAACCCGGGAATTTTCCCGTTAATTTCTGAAAAACGGGAAAAATCCCGAAAAATTTCAATCCCGGGAATCGGGATTAAATTTTTTTCCGGGATCCCTGGAATTCCCGGGACGGGAAATCCCGGGTAGAAACTCAACTTGAAATCCAAAGTTTTTAGCTCAAAATTTTTTTTCTTTTTCCGAAATTTTGTGCAAGTCTACACAATCTTTTTAAAAAAATTTGTGTTTGTTTTTATAATTTTACTCATGGAAAATCCAAAAAGCTAAATTCTTAAGCAATATCTTGTCTGGTCCTGAGTAATCCTTTTTTGGGACTCTCCCAAACTTGTTGTTCATAGATATCATTTTCTATTAACATTGACAGTGTGCACGAAACAAATGTTAAAATCACCTTATTTTTGCCGGTCAAAATAAAAGTAAGAAAACGATTTTAATTCAAAAAATAAATACATTTTTATTTTTCTCGTGCACTCTTCAATTATAAATCATAATCTCGACCTAAAACCAACTAAATAACATTTTCCCCTTTCATCCGAAAAATTGTCATTACCATCCGGAAAAGAAGTAAGCCATTATTCAATTAGCTAATGTCACTATTTCCGGCTTGTAGATTAATCAGAGTAATGACAGAAACAGAGGGAGTTTTTCTTCCGTTTCAAAAGAAAAGTTGAAACTCTATTTTGAGATCGATTGAGAAAGAATAAGAGAGGAGTTAGAAAAAAAGAAAAAAAAAGTCAATTACGTTTTAACCTTATTGGTTAAAACTTTCAGTAAAAAATTAATAAAATTATATTGGATCGTGTAGGCTAAATATGAAATTGCCTATAGTGGAGACCAGGGCTGCAGGCTGCAATTCCGATAAATTTTTATTCGGAATCGGAATCGGAATCGGAATCGAAATCGGAATCTGCTATTTCAAAAGTAATTGAAATCGGAATCGGAATAATCCTTCCGTGCTTTTTTGAAGAAATAAGAATCGGAATCGAAATCGGCATCCAAAAAAAATATTTCCGATTCAGATTGACTTAAAAAGTACAAAAATACCGTTATTACAGTTATCAATTTCGGTTCAAATCGGAATCAGAATTGGAATCGGCGACGCTAAAATATTTGTTAATTAGAATCGGAATCGGAATCGGAAATTTTTTCCCACCTTCCGGAATCAGAATCGGAATCGTAGTCCTGGTGGAGGCAGAATAACGTTATATTACACCCTAGTAAAAAATTAATTGCGAAGATTCAGAATTGATCGAAATACATTTGGTGTCATTTTTAAGCTTCACATGTTTATAGACCAAAATTTTAGTTAAAAGCCCCACCTTTAACTTAACTCCACTTCGTCAGTTTAGCCTTGGGAATTTCCACAGCACTTTCCCCAATACAAATTCTCATTCAAAGAGAAAACCAAGTTAACGATTTTTTTTCGTGATTTTGTTCAGCATTCGACAGTTATTTTCATTAAAAATCATATTGAAGGAAAATCTATAGGACAGAGAAAAAAAAATCTCTGAGAGTTAAATGTCAATTTGAAAGATCTTGAAAGATCACTTTTCGGTCAGAGGACTTTTCCCCTTTGCTCCATTCTCACTGTTTTCTTTCCATATTTTCTCCTTGATTTGGTTCCGCTTTTTTTTTTGTGCTGATGTAGCACGTTAATTTAAAAGCTTTCGTCCTAAATAAGCATCGTTCTCCTTTTTTCGCTTACAGCGTCAAAAATATTTTTACGTGACTCTTGGGGATCTTACTTTATCTTATCTTACCTTTAATTTTTTTTTTTTTTTTTTTTTGATTTAAACAAAAAAGTGCAGTATTAATTTTGTAGATGAGTCTCCACTTATCCACGATTTTTTAAAATTTAAAATAATAAAAAATGGCGAATCGAAAAGATAGCTTTACGGATTTAAAAACAAAAAATTTTAAATCGGACATGGGGCAGATATTAAAATCTAGCATCTCTTCAGCAGCTTAACAAAACATGATCCAATATACAAAAAACTTAGTAATATATTATTAGCCGAAGAAAACAATAAAAACCCCAGTTAAATAAAAAATCAAATTCGACGACTAAAGTCTGGTTATTTTATAAGTTAAGCCGTCGTACAAGTAACTAAAAGATTATAATGAACGATTCCTTAAATTTGTTATCGTATTGTATATAACGGCGGATCCAGGGTCACCATGAACTGAAGCTATTTTGCACTAGATACAATTCGAATTTTCTAGCACATTTTAAGATATTGCCTTTTCTACAAAAAAAAAAAATCCTGGATCGTAAGTCAAAACTGCAAAGTATTTTTTTGGTGGGAATAAGTTAATCGCGAAGGCGGCTAACGCCAATGCAGTGAACGTTATACAGTGGAGGCTGCCCTAGTTTCCATATCAAATTACATTAAAAAAAAAAAAAAAGAAATATAAAATAATGCTTCTTCAAGAAAACACTTTTATGTCTACCGCTCAAGAAAATTATAATTTCAAATTTAAAACAACACAACGCTTCATTTCGACCAAGGGGGAGATTCAAAAATAAAATATCCATCGCCTTTTTTTTTTTTTTATAACATCTCCGGTTTCGGAAAGTAAAGATCGACTCTAAACACTCCCCTAAGCTTCTCGAATATCATAAAAAGAAAACAAAAATGTATAATAAAACTGAAATTCTCAAATTTCTAAAAGTGACCGTAAAACAGGAAAAGCGCAAAATCAAATATCAAAAACGATAAATAAAATTAAAATAAATAAATAAAACGATAGACTTATTAATATCGGTTCCACTCTTTGCCTTTATATTCCCCCTCCCCCTCCGCATTTAAAATAAAGAAAATTCTCTAAAATTCTCCAGGGAGTAACCTTTTGTGTATAATTCAAATTAATTTTCTGAATAATAATCATTAAACTCCCAGCTGTATTTTTATTTGCCATTTTTTTTTTCTCTCGAGTTTCGCTTTCCGTCTCGAATAAAAAAAAAACTCAAAAGGAAAAAAAAAAAAAAGATTTATTATCATTTTTTTTCTCTGGTTTCAAACTTCTGTTTACAATCTTACACACAGACACACACACATAGATAATCTAATTTTTCATCGAATACGGTGAATGAGTGCGAATGAGATGAGATTCAAGAGCTTGAGATTTTCGAAATGATGCTTTGTTACGGATTTGTTTTTGAAGACAAGGCGCCAAAGAAAATTTTTCAAATTCACGACACGAAGCGAAACAAAAAATTGTGTATCATCACGGGAAATCATCTAAAAAACTTTTAAGAATAATCTCACAATTAATTAAACTGCTAAATGTGTTCCGCTTCTTCATTTAACGCCTAAGCTGCAACAGCGGAATACATGCTATGGAAACGTAAATGTAAATGACACGTTATCCAGAATGGTGGTAATCTGCAAATGTGTAACACTGAACAATCGTCCGAGAGAAGAGAAAAAGATGGATACTTCAACAAATCGATTTAAATGAAATTACTGATGGACTACCCTGGTGAAAATTTTGAATGTCGTATCAATAACGGAAAATTAACGCTTTTTGACCACTAATCGTCCATGGATCAACCTTGGCCAGGATGAACCTGATCTCCGATGACGACCAATATTGAAAGGTGTTAAATAGGGTGTACAGAAAAAAAAATGTTTGGAATTTTGTTCTATTAAAAAAAAAGTGTGTGGAATTTTTTATTATTAAAAAAAAAATAAAACTTGTGATTTGTAAAAAAATTTGCCGGTTTTAGCATTCTTCTCAGTAATTCTCAGCATATTTCAACGATATTCTCTGTGAAAGGCACTAACCGGTCTAATGCTATTTCAGGCATCGAACCCATTTCGCCCAGAAAAATTAGTGACTTTAAGGTCCCTTCAATTATCTTATAACCAAGTTTGACTGTAATTAGGTCTTTTTTAACAAATATCGATTTCGGAAAAATGCGCTAAATATTTACTTAATTGAACGTTTTAAAAAAATGTTTGACTTAGGTTCTTTTTCCGCAAAGCGCGACCCCCAGCTGGTAAAAAAAAATGTTTCAAATTTGTTTTTAAATGTTTTTAGCCCCTAATGAAACTATTTTTTCGGCGAGCAACAAAATTCCAGACAATTCTTTTTTTTTCTGTGCACCCTAATGTTAAATTCTCATTTGACCGATATTGAAAAGCGTTCATTTTCCGACTGGACCTCGAGGTTGAATCGATGCTGTACCGATATTGATGATCTCCAAATTTCCACCAGGGTATGTTGATAAATTGAAAATTTTTAAGATTCCTTATTAACTCACATAAAGGGGATGCATCAGAAGCAAGATCATCCCTTTAGATTTAGATATGCCACTACGTATTTCGAGAATAAAAATACGACAAGCCAGAATCTTAAACGGTCAAACAGGTAAAGTGGTTAAGGGATATACGAAAGGGACAACCGAGCTGATTTAATCATATAGACATGTCGTTATTAGATTCGTTCGTTTGCTACCGACCAAATACGATTTTATCGGATTTCGGTTCCACATCCCTTTTTTTTTTTTTTATTCGGAAAAAGCTCCTGGCTTTACAAGATCAGCCCGACAATAAATTAATACCAACAACGTAAAAAATACATGAATTTTCCTGCGGCAGTTTTTGATATAAAACCCTAAGCAAGAAAAAAAATTAAATATCATATTTAACGACGCAATCTTTCTTTTTTTTTAAAAAAAACTTTGGAATAATTAAAAACATGAAGCGCAAAAAAATTCATCCAGTAGGTTAAATAATAATTACAAGAACGAACGGAAGCTCGTACTTCTTTCCTGGAACGAATGAAAACCGCTAAAACCCTTGAGATAAGATTCCTTTTTAATTTTATTTCTACGATAAAGTAATGGGAGCTTTCCAAAGGGGGGTGTATTTCGTACTTCGTATTTTTCTACTTCCACGTTCTTCGTTTGATCAAATAGCAGATCGTGGAATTAGAATTACACGAAATACGAAATACACCCCCCTTTGGAAAGCTCCCAATAATTATAAAAAAAATTAATTAAAGCAGAAATAAATTTGTTTCAAGTTGATAATTTTTTAGGAAGCGAAAAAAAAACCTTACCGCTTTTCTTCTAGTTTTCATTTAACAAAAGAGGGGAAAAAAAAAAAAAAAAAAGGACGAAGAATATGAACCGGAAAAACTAAGTAAATTTCCTTGAGGCTGAGTGTTGAGCCATGCGTGCTATAAGAACTGACAGATCACGGAAAAACACGATAAATCAAATTTAAATGCCGCCTTCTCCGGCTCTTCACGTGCTCAAGCCGTATTTATAAATGATAGCAATTAAACGGAATTTAAATTACAAATTCCAGGTTGTCTTCGAAAAAAAATATTGATTTCTAAAAAAACAAAATCGAGCTTTCAATTTTTTGGTTACTCATACCCGCTCTTACCCGAAAAGAATAAAAAATATAATAAAAAAAATAATGTTAAGTCTTTGAAGCTGACATCGATTAATTAAGATAAACGGGAGGAAATTTTTTTTTCTATTTTTGGGTCAAAGAAATCTAGAAGTTGAAGAACGATCAAAAACCCTTGAAGGTGACAAATAAACTCATTTTTTCTTCCACTCGATAGCTTCTTCATTTTTATCCAATTTATTTCGATTTCAAAAAAATAGGGATTTGATACTACATTGCCCGTTGCAGTAACAGATAGTTACATATAAATGATACTCGAAAAATCGATTAGAAATAAACTGATAATTTTGAAAATTGCTTTGTCAATACATTAAGCAGGTATTCAATTAAAGTCTAAACAGCATAAAGGTAAATGGCACAATTCCACGGACAAATGCGAATCGATCAATATAAGTTTCCCAGAGATATTTTATTTTTCCTCAAAAATACGCGTTCAAGTTAAAAACTTGACTTCAAAAAATGCATAAAATCAGGAGCAATAAAACTTTCATTCGTTTAGACAGCTTCTTTAAATCCTACGAAAAGATGTAAAATAAAAAATACAGGAGAAACTTGCAACATTTGACGTTAAGTTTCAGATATTAAATATTTAAAAGGAAGAAGTTGAATTTAAGCGGTTTCGTATAAAAAAAAAGTAAAAAAAAAAAAAAAATTTACGATTCCTCAACGGATTTTAAATTTTGTTCTAACCGTAACTTTTAAAAAAGATAGCATTGTTTAAGTATTTAATGACACTTCAAATAGACGCTGGTCCAACATAAGAACTCCGTGATGTCTAATTTTCTCCCCTGATACAACATCAAAGGAAAAAAACAGAAAATCGCTCGAATTTGAAAGTTGTTCCGTGACCAGGGATGGTATGTCGAATAGATTTTAACCGGAATTGGAATCGGAATCAGATTCGATCGATGGAAACTAACCGGAATCAACATCGAGATCGCAAAAATTTTTCGCGTAATTTAGAGTCGGAATCGGAATTAGCTTCGAATGATAAGAAACTTATCGCAGGCATCGAACTCAATTCGCCCATCAAAATGAGTGACTTAGGGACCAAAAATGGTTTAAATAGTGACTTTCAGTGACCAGACGGAAAGAATTTAGTGACTTAAAATAAGTATATCCAAAATTTTTTTAACGTACCGGTATTACCCCATGAGTAATTACATTCCTCATTATTTTTATCCATTTTTCCTAAAAATTCTGGTTCCTAAAATCGGCTTTTCCTAGGCTAATAGTCTAACCATTTATTTCTTAATTTTCAATTTTCATAACATTTTTTGATCCCTAAAATAAAATTTCCTAAAATGAATATTTGTCCTAATTTTTTAAATCCCTAAGGCCGTGTTTACATAAACGCGAAAATTTAAGTTCGCAAACAAACAGACGATTTTACTTCGAAAACCCGGTTACATTGTTCGGAAGGTTTCCGAAGATATTCCAAACTTTTTTTTTTTTTTGCATTTTTAAAGGGTTTTCGGCCAGCATTGTTGAGTTGGACAATTTTTAATATCCCTTATAACTTTTTTCGTATATATGAACATTTTATTAGATTCCATTGTATTTTCTATATAGGTTTTCCCGACTATTAGGAACAACGAATAGGTACTGATATTTGTTTTGTATGTGTTTCGCCGATTAAAGAGCACACCGTTTAATTCGATCATTCAAGCCCACAAATGAGGGACTTGGAATTTTTTCGACTGTTTTATTCTTATCACTTTTTCATGTGGAAGAAGAAAAAATTTCAAAAAACGAAGGGCAGAACAGCCAAAGCTATTGAATCGTAGATTACGATTTTCCCTATATTCTTGTCCCCATTTCAGTTACATGGTGCGAAAATTTTAAAAAACGTAAAGTATAACTTATTTTTAAAAAAATCATACTAAAAATTACTAAATAACTTCTAAAATAACTTCTAAAAATTTAGATTCACACAATAGAATAATAACGGTCTGAAGGGAGCCTGATATTACAGTAGAATCACTAAGTTTTGAAAAGTTTCTTAAGAATTTTTTTCTAAGATATACTTTACGTTTTTTGAAATTTTCGCACCTTGTACCTGAAATGTTGATCGTTTTGTTAATGTTATAAGGTGAAAAAATCTCAGGTAATAGTGGGTGCATTTTTAAACTTCGTTTTTCGTGATCGAGCGGGAAAATTTGAGTTTTTGCGTTTTGTCGGCGTAAAAAAAAATGAAAGGAGGAGAAAGTGAAAGTTTGTTTTGATATTTTCAATTTATTTTTTCGGTAAGTTAAAAATTAAAATGTGGGTGAGTATTTGTTGAATTCAGTGTTAAAAATTTTAATTACACTTGTAGGAATAATGGAAAGCGACGATTACGAATCTTCTTCCTCTTTTATTGCCAGTACAGATTCCTGTTCTTTTTCAAATGATGTTCTTAGCACCAATTCTGCGTCGTCAAATTATTTTCCCAGTTCTGAACTGAATGAATCGGAGGAAATGGTGGAAACGGCGTATGAAATGTCAAACGAATCTTTCACCATTTCCTCGGAAACGGATTGGACTCCGATTGGGATGACTTCATGATATCATCTGTGGGGCCCCAAATATTTTTCCCCCGCAAGATTTGGGTGGATCCCTTTTTTTACGACAGAAAAAGAGCGGGGGAGTATCACCGGTTGTGTGAGGAGCTGGAGGATTACCCAGACAAGTAAGTTTTTTTTTTTTTTTTTTAACGAATTAATACCTCTTTAAAGAAGTTTTTAAAGTCGGTTTTAATTTTTAGATTTTATTCTTATTACCGAATGTCTCCTCAGACCTACAAGTACATTTTGGATGCAATCACACCGAGGCTGAAAAAACACTCTCCGTTTCGAGAATGCATTTGCCCAGGGGAGAAACTTTCGGTAACATTGAGGTGAGTTTATTCCAAGTTCAAGTCTTTTTTTTATGCAGAGGGGTCTTCCACAAATTAAGTCACCACATTAGGGGGGAAGGAGGCTGCTAAAATCTGGGGTAAAAGTAAAGTATTTTTTTTTTTTTTTTTTTTGAGGAGGAGGGGGCTGGGACTCAAATCTTAGGAAAAAAAAGGGGAGGGGGATTTTTAAAAAAATAGTTTAGCTTACAGAGGGGAGGGGGGTCAAAAATTCCCAAATGATGCTTCAGTAATATGTTGGCGGTACCAGAAGCAGATTATGCATTTTGTTTTTAGAGGGGCTTTGCTAGGGTACGTCCCTAACCTTCTTTTCCTTTTCTCTTTCCCTTTTTAAGATATTTGACGACATGGATGTCCTTAAGGGCTCTTGAATTGGCCTTTAGGATCTCTCATGTAACACTGTCGAAGATTATTGAAGAGGTGTTTGATGCCATTTGGGTGACCTTCGTTCAACGTCACATGCCAGTGCCTGGCGAATACAAATTACGCCAAATTGCGGAGGAGTTTGAGGAATTATGTCAGTTCCCTAACTGCCTAGGGGCAGTGGATGGGAAGCATATTAGAATATTCGCTCCCGATAATTCTGTTTCTACCTACTACAATTTGGTAGGCTGATTTAGTGAAAACTAAAAGATGTAGGCGCTTCGTTGGCTAGACAAAACCGGCCGGTTCACCGTCCGGTTTTAAAAAGAAAAAAGTTTTTTTAATTAATATTTTTAAACGTTAATATTGCATTAAATGGGGCGAAACTTATACCAAATTGTTCCTTATTATTAGGAGAAGTCGAATATACATGTTAAAAATGTCGGTAAGCTTAAATTACGTCAATATTCGCAAAATTTAATGTTGTTTACATAAAAAACAAAATGGCCGATGTAAAAAAACATAAACAATCGGTTCATTTTGCGAATATTCACGTAATTTAAGCTTACCGACATATTTAACATGTATTTTCGACTTCTTCTAATAATAAGGAACAATTTGGTATAAGTTCCGACCCATTTAATGCAATATTAACGTTTAAAATTATTAATTAAAAAACCTTTTTTTTTTTAAAAACCGGACGGTGAACCGGCCGGTTTTTTCTAGCCAACGAAGTGCCTAAACGGATTTTAAGGAATTTTATTTGTGTACGTCATTTAGAAAAGGTACCATCGGGGAGATGGCGCTTAAAATGCTGTGAAATTGGAATGCATAACAAAACAATGTTTGTTTACAAACAAAACATTCTAAGCGCCATCTCCCCGATGGTACCTTTTCTAAATGACGTACACATTTTAGGGATTTTAAGAAATTTTATTTTAGGAAAAAATCTTAAGAAAATTAAAAATTAAAAACAAAAATAGTTAGGAAAACACTTTTAGGAACTAAAATTTTTAGAAAAAATGGATTAGGAATTTTTTAATGCAGGAGACTTTTAAAAATCCACCGCTTTATCAAAAAAAGTGACTTTTAGTGACTTTTCTTTAAAAAAGTGACTTTTAGTGACCTTTCACAAAAAAAGTGACTTTTAGGGGAAAAAAGTGACTAGTTCGATGCCTGTTATCGGAATCGCGAAAATTTATCTCGTAGTTTAGAATCGGAATCGCGTTTGAAAAATCATCGAGCATCACTGAAATCGGAATCGGAATCAGCATGCCATCCCTGCCATTTCTTACAGTAAACGGAGCAATTTCGAATTTTTCAAGATACTATCATCAGTGTTAATATGGCTCTGATGTACACACACACTTCAAGGAAGTGCAAATACACTTAGGCCTACGATAATTAAAAAAATTAAAAATCGTTTACTCTCTCAGTCATAAAAATCGTTCCGCCAGGGAAATACTTTTATATAAGTGAAGGATCGGATCAAGTAGTATCAGAAGAAGGTAGTAAAAAATTGGAAAAACAAAAAAAAAAGCGAATAAAGGTGCCATAATATGAAAATGTGACAAAATGAAGAACCTGAAATTCCTGTAGACTCTATCCTTTAAAAAAAATGATACAATTTTCCTTTCAAATTCCTTTTTTTAATTCGGAAATCGTAATTCATCTGAAAGCGGGTAGTAAGCTTATTTGCTCCAAGCGGTAATGACAAGCTAATTTTTTTTAAGCAAACCTTACAGGAGCAACGCCAACCACATGTCACCAAATTAAAAACTAGAACCTAAAAACGCCAACATCCCGCAACGGTTTTTTTAGTGAAGAAAAAAAAATTGCTCATTTCAAATTATCGAATCAAATCATCCGCAATGGAACCGAAAAAAATCTCTGAAAACTGAGTGAAAAATGTAAAATGAAAGATGATAAATTTTCCAAAGGTTTTATAATTTAAAAATTGACGAGCAACGCGCAAGCAACTAATGACCCTTCAAACTTCACGATGAATTATGACAAATTTCCGATTTTTTCCACTATTTTTTTTTTTTTTTTTTTTTTTCGATACCCCCCTCTGCTTTTGATCCCCTCTCGTTATCTCTTCTTCATGGTCTATACGAACGAACGACAAAGTTTTCTCGCTCAAAAGGGAAAATCAAAATATTTTTTTCCGATTTCGTTTCTCCTCGCGGAATTTATATTTTTCCTTTTGCAGAGTAATAGACGAATATTATATATCAGTTTACGTATACTTTTGTTGGCGGAACGAATGCTTTGCTTCGTCATTACTGACATTTATAGAATTTATATTTGACGTCGATAAATGTAATCGCAAAAATTGAATGTTATATATGAATGAACAAAATGAACACGGGGCGGATGGAATTTATATATGAAATTTCTTTCTGCGATTAGAAAAACAAACTAATAATAAAAAAAGTAAAGTAAAATACAGAGTTCTAAAATCATGTGTTTTTTTTTTTTTAATCCATCTCGATAGGAACGAGCGGTGTAATGCAAACAAAACGAGCAAAAAAAAATTAATTGGCGAACAAAATTACTTTTTTTCAGGAAAAAATCGAAAAGAAAAAAAACATTACTGTGCAGGCAAGGATACTCAAAACATTTTTCGATAATGAAAACGAATTTCCTTTCCCAACGGAAAATTATAATTACGGATTAAAAGGGAAACGTCGATTTTAATAATGATCGAGTTATTACTGACAGCATTATGCATCAATAATAAAATTAAATAGTACGCCATTAAAAATACCTCCCTATATCTATAAACCACACATTTTGCTTCCTCTTCGATCGCGCCATCAGCAAATAACTGAATTACTATGATGGTTTCGCATCGCTTGCTTTTACTCAGACGATCTAAACTTATTTGTTTCATAGTATAAGGAGATCTACTTTGCCAAGAACATCGCAAGTGAAACCAAGTTATGTAGTGCTGTTATCTTCCGTTCTGACGAGACTTGCTGCTGGATCCCGGTCCCAAACGAACTTTGCCGTGTACATCATTCCAATTCAGGAAATCGAATTCCTCGGCTTTGGATATTAGTTCTCCCATTGTAGGTTTTTCTTTAGACTTGGAGCTTCCACAATATCATAGTTATCTATACAACCTATTTTATCTCATTCGTAAAAGTTCTTCCAATTCGAATTCCTATTTTACTTTTTAATCTGAAGTCTACAAAAAAGACAGAAACCGGGAAGATAGGAATGAAATTTTCCTGATGTGCAATTCGAAGTCATCGACTAATATTTCACTCCTCCAATATTAAACCCAACCAGATATTGGTCAAACATTTCTCATGTTGACTAAACCAATAACCAGTCATTGATAAATCACAGTGAGCTGCATGGTTGGAAATGCCCGATTCATCTTTTTCGTCTCCCCCTCTGAATCAGAGGGATTTGTTTTCGTTGATGGCATAGATTGTAAATGTCGGGGTTTGCCACCGCAGCGGTTATTTTGCCAGGAAGCAACCTCAAATACCATTAAATTAACCAATATAAATCGATGACGTTTTCAAAAAAAAAAATTACCAAAAATTAAAACAAATTATAAAAGTTTTATTATATTCAAAGCAAAATGCTACCTTCAAAGCGATAAGAGAACGCCCGGTCCAAAAAACATAAAAATTAAAGCACAATATTCAAAATAAGCCAAATTAAGTATGATAACGCCATGTAAGTCTCCTCAAGTCGCCCCAAAAAATCTCAAACATTTTTAAATGGAAATTTCAACTTTGAATTTAAAGCACAAAATGTAACAGGGGGCGTTCTACTGGAAAAAAAATCTACATAAGGGGTCGTAAACCCCGAAACCCTAAATTTTTTGGACACAGCACTACTGCATTCTTCACGGTTTCAGCAGCCTATCCTGGATTATATTATTTTGGGCAATAAATTTATTTCATTGATCAGTAATTTTTTAATCGTTTCTCAGTATTTTTATTTTGATAGCCAATAAATTATTTAAGTGGGCTGTAAATAATGATGAGTCATTTTATGGCCAGTAAAATATATATATTTAGCCAGTATTTTTATTTATTTATTTATTTATTTATTTATTTTTTTTTTTTTCAGAAAAAAAAAATGCTTTTACCAGTATTTATAGAAAAAACATTTTTTTGGGCAGTTAAAAAGAAAGAAAAAAAAATGAAGTGGAAAATTTTAAAAAATTTAAAAAAATAAAAATTAAGGAAATAAGCGATCCTTATGAAATGGGAATACAACTGGACACCCATGTGCTGTACATTTTATTAAACAATGTAGTATAGAGTGAGAATGTAATTGTTGCAGCAGGAAGATAAATTTTCTTTCATGGAACTTACGTGGAGCAAACGTGGACGTCCGAAGAAGGAGTTGAAGGCTCTTCTTCATTAATAACGGTAAATTTTTATCTCTGTGTTTAAGATAATAATATCAAGTATCATTGCCAAAGATAGGAATATACTGCCGAAAATAATTTGAATACTGCCTCATATAATTTTAATATTGACCAAAATTATTTAAATACTGATCAAAATAAATTAATTACTGACCATTCGAATAAATTTACTGCCCAAAAATACTGACAAATTTAATTAAAAATTACTGACCAACCAAATAAATTTACTGACCAAAAAAATAGAAGCCGTATTTCCTCAGCTCAATACTCAACCATCGCTTATCGAACCAAAGTACTACATAAATCCAATTTCTTTAAATTTTTTTTATCGGAATCAATAAACTCATTTTAACTCGAGCTGCTACTCTAACAACACAAAGGCATGACTAAAAGCCCTATGAGCATAACACGGCATACAAGTTTACTATTTCATGCGCCTAAATTAACCTCCATGTCGTTTATGCCGTTATACTTCCAAACTATTCGATAATGTCTCAATTAGTAAAAAGAGAATTACAGACTCTGAAACAACATTAAAACCTATACTTCACTTCCATCCGAAACAAACAAGTTCAAGATGTTAAACGAAAGTCCGAAACGTGTTCTGCTATGGACATGATCGTGATTTTCCTTTCATCGGTTTTATATATTTTTAAATGATTTACGTAACTACATAACTCTCCGCAATGAAAATATCTCGTGGACAGTTTTAAGATGTGTTTTAGACGTTCCAATTTCCTGATCCAAGCTTTTATGTTTCCCCTCCAGGATATTGTATAGGTTTCATCTTGAGAAAAAGAAAAAAACTAAAAAAAAAAAAAAAAAAAATTGTCCGCTATTGTTTCTTGAACAACTAACTTCATTCAGTTACTCTTGATGTAAACTTGATGAATATCAAAGCGGATTTTAGTCCTCCCGAGACTTGATTAAGTTTGACTTGCCTCCTCCGGTTTCCCCCCCCCCCCCTCCCGTATCCTTCCACCCCAAAATCATAACTTTCACTGGTTAAACAACGGTCCTGCTTTTACAGCTTTGAAACCATGATTTTATGGTATCTGCAGAGAATTCAAAAAATTTTCTGAATCGCGTTTATTTAAGCGGATTAATTTTTTCGTTTTCCTCTCAAGCGGAAAAATGTTATTCTTGCTTGGTTGCTGATATTCGAAATAAAATAAAAAAAAAAAGAAGAGAAGAGGGAAAAAAAATAGATGGTTCACGAGCTATTAAGTTGAAAATGTAATCTCAATGGACGGGGAAACATAATTATTATGCGTGAAATTCGTCGATGACAACTAAACCCCCTCTTGCTCAGACCAGTGACCGCTTTCCAGTTTTTGTAATGTCTTCATTAGTTTTTTATCTCGCGTCAAGTGAGCGAAATTATTTAGGGCCGTACTAAGGATATTCGAATTCCGTACTTTCAAGAAAGTATTTTAGCACTATAATAAAGAGCGGAAAAAATGTGAATAAGTAAAACATAAAGCTGGCGATTTTGGAAGAAAAATGTTCTCAATTCTTTTTCGATTTAGCGGGCTTTTTTATATCCGAATTTTCGGTGACATCAGTATCATCGAGAAGCACATTCCAGAAAGAGTAAACCCCCGAAGAAAATAATTTGGATATAAGTGGGAAGATGCCGAGTTTAATATTATAGCAATATTATGAACCCGAAAGACTGCAAGAGACCTCCATCGACGCGACATATCGATTCAGCAAATACTTACATTGTCGATTCAACTGTCCAAACATATCGATCTAAATCCCCAACAAACGATCATATCAAAGCTGACCGATGGAAACTTTGAATCTGTAGCACTTAGAAAATAGGTCATCAAGAAAACGCGAAGTGGAATCGAACCATCGTCCATTTATTTTTACGATGACTACGTATCCCCGTGCTACTTCAAACCCAAAGCATATCAATTTCACTTAGATGCAGTAGTAACATTTACTCTTTTAAAGAACCGGAAGAAAAAAGCAGAAAAAGTGCCTAATCTTAATGATTATTGAAATCAGGGCTGCGATGCCGATGGCATTTTTCTGGAATCAGCATCCCGGCATCGGAATTGGAAATAGTATAATCCCTAATCGTAACCGGCGTCGGAATCGATGAAAAAAAATCACCGGAATCGGCATCGACGTCGGAATGGAATTAAGTAAACTTTTCAATTTCAAGAGTAGTTTTACAAATGTTACTATATTAGTCTAATAGATTATTCGATTAATAATATACAGTATTAATCTATAAATAAGAAGTATGGTTTTTAGGGATCATACAAGTATTGCGTAAGCATTTTTTTGCCTATTTTGTATCCCCCCTCCCTGGGTGTAAGCAAGCGTAAGAAATGGTCGACTGCCCCCCCCTCCCTAACATTACGTAAGATTTTTTTTTTTCTTATTAATTTGCAAAAAAAGATTTTAGCATTATTTTATATTTATTTTCATCTTCAAAAAAATAATTGTTACCACTCATTTTTCTGAAATAAAGTTTAGCGTAAAAGCGAGAACAGTGAAATTAATTTTTAAAAAAGTTAATGAATGAATAAAATAATATCAAAAATCAATGAACAAAATCAATAATTACTTAATAAAATAAAATCAAAAATGAATTTAAAGGAATCATAAAATGAAAGTCTAAACTAATGAGACCATTTTTACACTGAATAATGCAGCAAACATTTTTTAATGGCAAATTTTTAAAATTTCAAATCTTACGTAAGACATGGAATACCCCCCCCCCCCTCCGCTGTTAAGTGCTTACGTAATACTCGTATGATCCGTAATAGTGAAAATTTTACAAAGTTTTGCAAAACTAGGGATCGTAGATTTTTGAAAGGAATCGGCATCGGCATCGACTTTTTTTTTCGCATTAACTGGCTTCGGCTCCAGCACCGGCATCAACTATTTTTAAATAAATATTCGGCGTCGGCATCGCGACATCGCAGCCCTGATTGTAATTATAAGTAAATTCAGTTTTGGATTGCTGGCTCGGCTGACGAGGTTCAAAGCTTAAAAAAGGAAAAATAGTATATTGTTAACCAAGGAAGGAAAATAAATTTTCCCGCTCAGGTCTCTTTTTAAAAAACCGAAACGGAAAATTAATTTGACTTTCTAGGTTAAACAAGATACTTTTCTTTACGAATCAATACTTAATTATTCAGAAAAACTAGAGAAAATACAGTAGTTTGATAAGCAAAGTCTTCGATAATCAGGTTTATGATGAAAGTGATTCTTTCCTACTATGAGTAAAGAAAAAAAGCTTATAATTTCATCTGCAAGTGTGTGTACGATTTAAACAAAGAAGAGAGGGGCAAAACCTTTTTTTTTTCAATTATTAAGAAAGCAAAAAATAAAAAATAAAATAAAAATTATTGCAACCATACATCGCTCGAAGAATAACGCAATCAACCCATTCACATCTATTTCCCAGGAAAACTTTTAAGACCTGAACTCCTCCTCATGTTATATATTTGACGGCTGTTTTAAAATGGCTCTAAGGTGGAAAATTCGAAACTAAATTCCCTTTTACCTTTGTAAAACAAATTTTCGTTTTAATTGTTTACCCTGCTCATCACGTCATTTAAATTTAACTTTTTTAATTCTTGTCTTTGGAGCTTAATTGCATTTTCCAGTGGAACTCGCAAAAACGCTTTTTCCTATTTAAACTTATCCCCTCAATTTTTTGACTCATTCCGTATACCCGTCAAACAAATTTAAATGTCACCGGGACGAGAGAGGAAGAATATTCGAAATCTGATGATATGTCACGAAGATGCAATGAGTGTGATCAGAGGTTTCCGTGTCTCGAGGTTGAAACCATGGGAATCCATTAAGATGCGCCATTTGACTTTTCTTCCATTAAATAAATTGAATATAAACTCAACCGGTGCACACGTTTTACTTTACCTGGGGATTTCAGTCATTTCTCTCGATTTTAAAGGGAGGGAAGTTGATTTCGTCTTCGAGTGGGTTAGTAAATTTTTTGTTTGCAATACTTTATCTCTAATTATAAATTGTACAACTTTTGCCACTTGCTGGGATGAAATTTGATAACCATTTGCTTTAAGCACCCTGTAGTTTTATAACTTTTAACAATGTGAAAACCACGCAAAATATCAAATTTAAACCTGTCGACGAAATCGTTAGCTTCAATAGCATCATTTTAATGAAAATTCTTCAATATTTAAACTATGCATTCATGTACACTTTTTTCCCGACCATACATTTTTAAGGTATAAGCTGCCCAACGTAAAAAAAAAATATATATATATATATATATTTCCCCTTTCATGGGGGAACGAATAAATGGCCTGAGGGCTCATTTCAGGCCACGCGCCAGTCCCCGTAGAATTTTCACCGTAAATATTCCATGCGAAATTTCGAATGGATGAAATTACATCTCGTTTTCATCAATCTCATGATTGTTAAAAGACCCATTACAAATTCGTCGCATCTCTAGTGCAAACCATTCTTTAACTAATAAATTAATGGTTTATCTCGATGCCTATTATGTCGGAACGAGCTGATAATAATTTATCGCACCAAAGTTTTCCTGCAGCTTTTATGCGACATCATCACCTCACCAAAGCTAAAAAATGCTAAAAAAAAAATCGATATTTCATTTCTTTCATAAGCTGGTCCAAAATTTTTTTATCTTTTTACCTTTCATTTTTCCCCATTTTTTTTTCCACCTCTCAAACTGATATTACATTTCTTATACGATATTCCAATGCGTAAATGGTTTCATCGAATGCACACCTAATATCTCAAAAATCAATATTCAAATTTTTGTAGGTCTAAGCTATTTCGTTGTACCTGTGAGTATAAAAAAAATTTTAAATGGCGATTTGAATTTTTTTCACTGAAATCGCTATAGGAGCAATATAATGTCAACAAAGTTAAATGAAACCAGCACGATCGGCTAATCGGGAATGGCATTGGCATAATGTCTGAAAAAAAAAAAAAGCTTTTTAAAGAAAAGTGTTTTTTTTTATTCATTTTCGTGTGTTCAAAAGCAATGAATTTTAAGAAGCAATTTTTACAGGTGCCCACTTTAATAGTCAAAATGCAGGTGTGGCGGAGTATGTCAAGTTGGCCAAGAGAGTTTATTTGGGTTCGGTTCTCAACAAGAGGTAAAAAAAATATAAATATATAAATATTTATTTTAATAACGACGATCTGTCTGAAAGCTTTATGATCCAGTCGACTAATAGAAAATCCGGTACCGGATGGGAAAAATATACCGTCTATTTTTCACAAGAAAATTAAATTGAAAACAGGACTGCAATTCTGATCCCGATTCCGATTCCAACTAAAAAATATTTTAACGATGCCGATTCCGATTCCGAGTCCGATTTAAACCAAACTTGATTAGCAGTAATAACGGTATTTTCGTGATTTTTAAGTCCCGAATCCAAAATATTTCTTTGGATGCGGATGCGGATTCCTATTTCTTCAAAAAAAAAAAAAAAAAAAAAAAAGCGCCGATTTCGATTTTGAATAAAAATTAATCGGAATTGCAGCCCTGATTCAAAAAACAACCAGAACGTTTAAGATGATCATCATTTTCTTTTTCATTATCCTCAATATTGCCAAATAGCCGCTGATTCAGCTTGAAATCAGCAAAAATCGTACATTTTTCCATTTATCTCATATTTTCTAATTGGAAAATCATTTGAAACCCATTTTAATGAATCTTTCCAAAAACGGAATTCGTGAAATATTCGAATTAACAGGCGTAACCAGCGGAAAAGCTTAAAATGAACGGCGAAAGAGTTTTCCGCTGTAGAAAAGTGGTCGATATCCAGTTGAATTACCTTATTTCTGAATTTCCGGAGGATTCTTCATACGGGGACGACGATGGGAAATAAATGAGTTTTCACCCTTACATGTAACGAAACAGAGAAAATGATTGGCCATCATCAGAATCGGATTGCGGGCATCATTTGTAATGTCACGTTCACTTAGATAGCATCGCATTTGATAATGAGATCATTTGTTGTCATTTCGGACCGTTATATGTACCAGAGCTGACACATCCAGTTATACTCGTTGAATTTAATTGAAAACTAGAGAAAAGGGCAGTCTCCACTTGATGACGTTCACGGCATTCGCGTTGTCCGTCATCACGGTTAACGTAATCGCACCGGAAGTACTTTGCAGGTTTTGCTCCCGTAAACGTTTGTGGCATAAAAAGAGTACCGTATATTTCATTAAGTATACAAAATTGGCTTACCCAGAATTCGTTTTGGAACAGATTTATTGTCTTCCCCATACCCGAATTAAAATTTTTCTTTTTAAATCCGTAAAAACATCTTTCAAAACAGCCATTTTTAATGTTTGTAAATAGAAAAAAGCAGAAGATGATCAAAAAAATCGTGGTAAAAGATCCACAAAACTTCCGGTGCGATTACGTTCATCGAGAAGGCGGATAACGCGAATGCGGTGAACGTTATCAAGTGGAGACTGCCCTAAAGTCCTGGAGGAATTGTTTTTCGAGAGTGGAGCAACACATGTGGGAAAGCATTATTAGTCCATTTGTAATGGAAAAAGCAAAAAAAAAAAGTGTAATTATGTGGCAAAAAACCCAAATCCCGCAAAAAAAAAAAAAACGTCAAGGAGAGGGGAAAAAAGAATTTAAATAAATGATTTATCAGTTAGCTTCCCGGGAAAATGGTGCCCTACGGGTATACTCTAAACATTATCCAACCTCATGGCAAAGCACCTCGAGAAAAATAATAATAATAACCATAAAAACATCCCTTGCAGTGAAATGGAATTAGGAGGCAGAAAGGACAGAGAAACGAATTTAGTAATTTCGTATAGTTTTCACCTTTTTTTTTTTCATGCGGAAGAAAAAACTTTTGAAGAAATGAATTACATTTATGTCGTATAACTTTGTTAACTATTTTTCCAGTTTACCGGTCTTTTAATGTTCCTTTAGCAGTTTTTAGTTTTATAAAAAAAATTCCGGTACACCAGTAATTTTTTGGATTCAATGCCATCTAAGGTTTCGCATTCTATACACCCAGGAATCTCTTAAAATTAAAATCGTCGAAAAAGTTCTTGTAAAAATCGGTAAAAGTGAATCAGATTCCGATTTCAAATACTGATAAAAAAAAAAAAAACTCTCTGAAGATTATTGTACCTGTACACTTATAAAATAAACTGGAAGCAAGAATCAAGATAGTTATCTTAATTTAGTATATTTTCACTGTGAAAATTTTTAAAACCCTATAAAGGAGCCGTCGCGTCATTTAAAGATAAAGCTTTATATCTTGAAAGAATGTTTTCCAGCCTATTTTTATTTCGGATACGTCCAAGATTGGGTCACTTTTCACTCATTCAATAATTTACTTAGCATTAATTTTCTTGAAAGGGCTGGATTCTACTTTTTCTGTTAAAAATATGAGGCGTTAACTAAAAAAAAATTGCTTGTCAGATAGTATCACGCTTAACCAGATAGAAGATGACTATTTGTTTATGTACATACTAGAGTTCTACATTTCAATATTTTTAATCCTAAAAAATTCATCCCGAGAATGCTGAACACATGCAGAATTATTACTTAGGCATTACCTGCAGGAATAACACTAAAAATTTTTTAGCATGCAAAGAATGCAATGTGTCAAATTTTTATTTTTCTGAAAAAGATTTTTTTTTAAAGAGTTATTTATAAAAAACAATCAAGGAAATTTTTAAAATTTAAAACCTAACCAAATTTTCTTTATCTTTTTAGAATTACTTTACAGTAATTCTAATAATAATCATAAGCTCAACAACAAAGAATTTTTGCAAACAAAAGAACCAATACGACAGAATATTTTCCAAAAAGTCCTTCCAATTTTTATTTTTGCTCAAAGGGAATTTGTTAGTTTAGAATACAGCAAATGGACTCTGGGTTGCATAGCTTTCTCTATAAAAAAAAATTAGGCCTTTAAATTAACTTTTTTTTTTTCTCTCTTTTCTTCATATTTCTTCATATTTCTTCATACAGCAAACTACAATGCCCAATAATTATGTTACTCCCAAAAAATCTCTTCATTTTTCTAACCTGTCACTGTCACCTTCGATCCCAATGAATCAGGATACACTGTATCAATATGTTATGAAAATTTTATGAAACTATGTGAACAGGAACTGAATCATTTTAAAAAGGAATACAGTAGCAACAAAAAAAATATTGAACACCTACAATACAGATACAAAAAATACCTAGACATTCAGACATGATTATATCTTATTCAAACATGCATGAAAATATCAAAAACAAAACCAATAAAATTGTGTGCATCTATTGGGAAAAGCTCCCTGGTGGGATTTTGTATCTTCCAAGGCACTGTTTGCAAACAGCATTATTTTATTTAAGTTTTGATTTTGCAGTCTTCCACGTTACAAATTTCTAGCAGGGAATTTTTCTGGCAGATGTACACAAATGCTACAAAACCAAATAATCTACTTTTTCTTAGTCAGAAAAATTAGCCCCACATCTATACCAAAAGGGAGCCTTATAACCAATTAATCGTTAAAATAAATAAAAATTATGAAGTCCAAATATTTGGGCCTCTTAACTTCTATATCTCAAAAGTGTAAAGCATCATTCGCAAATGGAGATTCTGATAAAAAGAAACAATGCAAAAATCATTTTTTGCTATTAACTGATCTAAAATCTCTCTTCTAATTTCTAGTTAGCAAGTTCCTGACTGTACAGCCAATTTTTTTAATATTTTAATTATCGTCATACATGTAATCCTAAATTTTTCATGAATAATTTGATTAGCAAAGTGAACATGGCAAACCTTGATGCTACATCAAAATGCATGAATTAAAAAACTAAATGCATATACTTGAAAAATACTTTTTCTCAAGCAATAAGCAAAATTACAATCTATACAAATCACAGAACACAAAAAGTGAAAAATTAATTCTTAAAAAAAGAAATTATTCATCAAACAGAAACCACGAGGTAGGTATGATGGTACGTGTCCATAAAAAAGTAATTTTTCTAAAGGTGCAATTCAGTTAAACCTAACACAAAGTAACCAGACTTTTGAACAAAGCACCGGAAAAAAGTTTTATCATTTAAGAATAATTTTTCAATGTAAAAAAAAATTAGAATTCGGCATTTTACATAAATACTTAAATGATGCAGATGAGTTAAAAGTAAAATGCAACAATGATCTAACGAACAAAGGGAATAACAACATAAAATAACTGGAAATGGTTACTTATTTCATTGAAACGAACGGAGTTTTTGATTCCTTCAACGTTTCCATTTTATATTGTATCATAATTGAAGCAAAACAACGAGTAAAAATAAACGAAATACGGGAATTTACCTTTATTTTGAAAGTAAACAATGTGACATAATGGTTCCTCCAGTTGTGACCTTATGATCGTGAGCAGCTGATATCCAGAACGAGTGAACAAAACATCCAAAAATCGGACTGTTTTATAAATAAAATCACACAATCCCCCGTCAGATTAATCGATTATACATCATACTTTAAATTAAAATATTAATCAGCCATTATTTCACTAAACAAATTAAATATTTTGATATAAACAAAAATTAACCGCGAGTCAAAGACCGCTAAAATCCCCTCACAACCGTCTGATTCGAGACTGAAATTCTCCGATCATTTCCAAGCAACGAACTCGAATCGGGTTTCGAAACCACTTTGACAAAACACTCGCGTCGTTTTATTTATTCACGCCCCTACTTTGTAATCTAAATCATTTGTTTCTCCGAGATTTCACGAAGAGAATCGGTACCCAGAGGAATTGCTTTCACGGGAGAATTTTCCGAGCAAATTTGTGGAGTTTCTCCTCTGATAATTCTTTCTCATATTTTTCCATGACAGCTTCCAGCATGGCTTTTCAGTGAATTTACAGAGTAGTTTGAAACTAGAATTTCTTTTCTTTGGAGACGGTAAAAATAAAATGACACAGATTTATAAAAAACTTCCAGTTTATTCTTCAAAAAACAAGAAACAAATATTTTCCGGACATAATAGTAAACAATAATTTATATATTTATTTTTTTAATCATACTATATTACTACTGTAAAAGCTTATAAAATAGTTTAAATTCTGCAGATATAGAAATGAGTTTGATAAAGATATTATTACATTATTAGTTCAGTCACCTTTTTTTAACATAGCTACTGTAATAGCATTTCACACAGCTTCTTCAATAAACATTTTCTCTAAGAGTCAGTCAAAAAAGAATGACTGCAACCTCTCTTTCAGTGTTTCCTATGACCTTTTTAATCAGGCAGATGGAGCATACTGTTTGGTTAAACGATCAAACTCAGCTTCTTTGCTTGCATAATCTTTAACAAAAGGATGACTTTTATGGAATTCTTGAAGTTGAATAAGGTATCTATTAGCAACTTCTGGAGGTTTCCCAGAGTGTTGAGAAAGGACTATCATATTAATTAAAGCATCTGGATTGTTCGTATCTTTTGATATTGATTCTTGCAGAGCAGAATCAGCTTCTTCGTATCTACCCTGATGAATGAAGCATGTGGCTTGCCCATTCAGCAGCAACGAAGTAGCACCATGCTTGTCTATCATCTCTTGAAATATATAGTATGCATCATCCAATTTTTCCCCACCCTAAAAAGGCACAAAGACATTAACTTCTACATACAGTAAATCTGACAACTACTTACAATAATAAAAATAATTGCACAATATTATAAATTTCAAGTCAAAATATCTAAAATGTTATAAATTGTCACATTATAACATTTGTTTTTATCTAGTACTTACCATTGCAATATTAACCCATGCCTGGGCCAATTGAGTCAAACTGGCATCCTCATCTTTCTCTTGCATATTTTTCAATTCTTTTCTAGCCAAATCTACTCTATCGATTTTTAGATAAATCTGAAGGTTAAGGGCAGATCTGAAAATGAATAAAATAGCTATGAAATATTCAAAATTTTTTTATAGCCATTAACTGGTTTTAATTACTCACGCTTCCAGAAAATCAGCCTGATGCAGAATTCTAAGTGCTGCATCATAATTCTGCTCATTATAATATATTGTAGCAGCTACAATAAATAAAATCTGGTTTGATTCATCTATATCTTTTGCAACTATGTCATCCAGTTTATTGACAACAACATCTTTATTGTTTGCTGAAAAATATTCTGCTAGCAGCTTAAGTGGTTGAAGTTGTGGAGGAGATGCTCCATGTATTTCATCTAAGACTATCCTATACTTTTGTTGTGCAATATAAGACCGGTAGAGGAATATATCTCTTTCTAGTTGCAACACAGGATTGCTCGTCTACAAAAGGCACAACATTGTTTAGAAACATAACGTTCTTGCCAAAGGTATGAAATGAAGAGAACTTACTTTGAGCTTCTGAGCTTCGTTGATACATTGTTGGTAGTTACCAATGTAAAATGAATTTTTAATTTCAAATAATTCGTCAACGTTTTCTTGATTACGTGCCATATTTTTATTTACAAAAAGAAAGAATATGTCTGTCGATGACTTGGAACTTGTCTCGTGCCACGTCAGGCCAAAATTTCGGGGATTTTTCAAAAATCTGATACAAAAATTCTTTATATTGTAAAATTATCTAAATTTTCCCATTCCAGCTTAAGATTGTTTTACAAGAACCGTTAATTTAAATCACTACTTAAAAAAAAGACGGCTCGAATGGATGATCTAAATTCATGGTCTAAATTTAAAAGTAGCGCCCTTTTGAAACTAATTCGGGGAAAAAAAAAATTCCCTTCAAGCAAGAGACAATATTTTTAAAATGGCGATGGCGAATTAGTTTAATAAATATTCATTAGTATTATAGTATTAAAAACATATAGAATATGAAGAATTTTCTTGAAAAAGCTACTGAAAATAGGGTGTCAGTAAACAGTTTTAAATTCTATGTGCCTGCTGAGGTAGAACAACAGGTTAGGATTTTCTGATTCTTAATTTAATTTTTTCTTAATTTATTGAGTTAAATTTTGACCTGTTTTATTTTATTTTTTTCCTTATTTATTAACATTTTTTTTTCGGGACAGATGTTTAGTTTTTTTAATTTGTTGAAGAAACATTTATGTTTAACTGGTTGGTGTAAGATTATTACCATTTACTTATTCAAAATTATGAAGCGATTTTTTTTATTTTTTAAAATCAGGTGACCCACCTACTGTGTTTTGGTTGCTATAAAGTTACAATGACAGATATGTATATTGTATGTCGTTATTGAAATGACTGGACTTTATTTCTAAATAAAAATATTTAAATTATCAAATTGTTTGACTGCATAAATATCAATGTTTTAATTCTTAAAATTAAGATTTAAACAAAATTTTGACATTGTATTATTATATTCAGATTCATATATTTGTATCTTCAGATAAAGATAATAATTTCATTTTTTTTCACAGGATCTAAATAATTCCATTGAGAATTCAAATTCAGAAAGATCAAATCCAACTCTTCACTCTGGTGAAACTATAATAACACCAAATCATAGGGTTTTATTATTCCATCATGTTGGAGAAAAGAGCAAAGGACTAATAGGAAATTTATGTGTAACAAATTTTAGATTAATATTTGTAGCTTATGATGAGGATGGCTCTCAAGAGGTAATGGAAAAACTGTTCAAATAACATTTTCTTTTTATCACAAGATTAGATAACTATTTTAAAGTATGAGATAGTAAAATTATTGAAGAAAATTACAGTGAATTAAAAAAAGAAAATAACACTTGTCATTTTTTTTTTTTTTAATTTAGGAAGAACCTCTACACCAGCAGAACTTGCTGTTAGGTGAACATAGCATATGTTTAACAAATATAGAATCCATTTATCAATTGACAGCAGACAAAAAGAAAAGATTATTTCCGGATTCAGCTCTGACTGGTAGAGTTGAAGGGTTGCAGATTGTATGTAAGAATATGAGAGTATTAACGTTTAATTTTGACCAAAGTCCCATCGATCACGGAAAAAATGTAGCACAGACATTGCTTCATCATGCTTTTCCTGAGAAACATCATTTATTGTTTGCTTATGACTACAGGCAAGAATACCACAGTTTCTGATAGCATGTTGTGATATGTAATTGACACCACTTTCAATTTTTATTTGTAGGTGTGAAAAATCACTGCCGGATAAATGCAAAAGCGATGTAGTAATGTTTTCTGAACGCCATGATTGGGAAGATGAATTAGTACGAACATGCTCTAAGTCAGCATCGAAATGGCGTCTCTCATCTTTAAATCATACATTTCAATTATCGACTAGTCTTCCAAGATGGCTAATTATTCCCTCTTCTGTATTAGATTGTGATTTGAATTCTGCATCTGGTTCTTTTAGGTGTAGCAGACCACCTGTATGGACATGGTCTAGTCCAAATGGTGCAGCTTTAATTAGGATGGCTCAATTGTTGCCTGCAATAACAGATAGGTATTGCTAAGAAATAAGTCATGTTCCTATTTACTTGATTAATTCATTCCCTATTTATAATTATTACTTCTTTGCTTTTAGGACTCAAGAAAATAAAATGTTAGAACATATACGTAAATGCCATCCACAGATAAAGGCTCCAAGTATTTTAGATTTGGATAAAGAATTGCCTTCTGTAAAAAATATTTTTATTAGCTATTCCAAATTAAGGGACCTTTGCACACCTGGTAAACCATTTAATTGCTAAAAAATCATTTTTAAAAAATTTGAACTATTAAAATTTTCCCTTTTATGATTTGCAGAAAGTCATCGTCAATTCCGTCAAGAAGATACTCGTTTTTACACATCATTAGATAATACAAAATGGTTACGTTATATATCATCATGCTTGAAAGTAGCAGTACAAGCGGCTAGAGAAATTCAATATGGAACAACCGTGGTTTTGCAAGGCAATAACTTTATTTTTATTTTTTTCTTAGATTACTCCCAAGTTATTTTGTGCTGATCAGATTTTTTTTAGTTAGGCGTCTTAAATTAAATGATGCAAAATTCATCTAAGATAATGCATAGATAATGCAAAATAATTTTAAGACTTTAAAATATTTACTTGTGAAAGTCAAGAAAATAATTATTTGATAAAAGAATCTCCGTCTTTTCTTATTTTTAAATCAATCTTTCTGCTTTTTTTAAATTTTAGAGTCTGATGGTCGTGATACGAGCGCTGTAGTCTCTTCATTAGTGCAATTAATGTTGGATTCTCATGCGAGATCTCAGTCTGGCTTTGAGTCATTAATACAAAAAGAATGGATTGCATTAGGTCATCCTTTTTGTAAAAGGCTAGGGCACCTCAGGTCAAATGAATCTGAACAGGTAATATAAATTTTAAAATTTTAATTTTACTCTGAAATTATTTATTTGTTTATTTATTTATTTATTTCAGTCCCCGGTATTTTTGCTGTTCTTAGATTGCGTCTGGCAATTAACAAATCAGTTTCCTTCTTCGTTTGAATTCACAGAAACCTATTTAACAACTCTTTGGGATTCAACTCACATATGTGTGTTTGATACTTTTTTGTTTGATTGTGAAAGGGATCGTTACGAGGCTTGTGATGTGAGTTCCGATTTTTAACTAAGTTAAAAAAAAGAATGGTTTCATTAAATCATTTATTCTTTTTTCCACTAGAGAGAAAGATGCGAACGCCCTTTACCAAGGAGACCTGTCTGGAACTGGAAGCAGCAATTCTCAGATAACGATATCCAATTGTTTATTAATCCCCTGTACAAATTCTCGGAATTACGAGATATCGCATATAAGGAATTACACGGATCTCGAATTAAAAAGTCGAATTACGAAAGTTATGCAGTCATTTTACCAAATTATCAAACTCCGATAATGGAAGTATGGACGCAGTGTTATTTTCGTTGGTTACCTTTGTTAAGTATTAAAACTGGAGGCCTTCCACAAGTGGACATTATTCATAGAAATTTAATGAAAAATATAAAATCGTTATTACATACTGTTAAAGAGTTTTCTAAAAATAGTGTTGAGAATGGTGTAAATAATAATAGTAATAATAATAACAACAAAAATTGCGCGAAATTAAGCATGTTGACATTAAACCAAATTACAGAAGGGGAATCAAGTAATTGCGACACAGATTTTGTTTCAATTTTATTTAGTAAAAGAGAAGTCATTGATAATTTCTTTCCATTTACAGTAGATAGCACAAGTTCTATTGCAAATGCTTTAGTTAATTCAAGCAACTTATCGGAATTTGATTCCCAGTCCATTTTAAATTTAACAGAATGATTATAAATATCAAAAAATTCGATTTTTGGGGGGGAAGATATTTTTGTATTGGAAAAAAAGTGGCATCTATTTATGTTATTTAAAGTATTTGTTGTCGAAAAAGATGGACATGGTTTTTTACACTGTCAGTGCCAGTATGTACACTGCCTATGTCGGCCTAAATGTTTTACAATCATATGTTTATCAATTATTTTGCTGAATCGATTTAATGATTGAAAAGTATGAAACGAAATGTTTGAACTGAAAAATTTTATTTATTACAATAGAGTGATATTTTTTTTTACCTTAATCACGATGTTTATTTAATACAAATGTTTAAGTCAGTATGTTGCACGAAATGTTTATGGGTTTGGTTTTCTCTTTTCTTTTTTTTAGCACTGCTAAATAAATTTTGTATTATAAATTATATATTTTTCCAGTGACTTTGAATGAATTATAGTAACTTTCTTGAACAAAAAAAATCAGGGTTGACTTTTTGAAGACAGTAAAGTTTCCAAATTTAATTTTTTGTATTTTTTTTTTTTAAATTTAGATTTTGTATAAAATGTTCTTAAAATGAAAAAAAAATTGTTTTCTAAAAATAATTTTTTTTAAAATTTTATTTCATGAATACATATTTGACCAAAAAAAATTTCTAACAGAATAATTCAGACTATTAAAATGCATTATACAAATTCAATGATATACAAATGATTTCATTTTCTTTGTCTTTCCTATTTTCAAAAAAATCATTAACATATGTAACTGTAATTGTAACAGTCATACTACGTAGATATACTTCATATTCAGTCAGGGATATTGGTCATTCATTGTCAGATCTTTTTGGATTCATTTCAATCAAACAAAATTTTAATGGAGTCGGAAGAAAAACATATTCATAGGCGATTAAAGAATGAAGATGTTAAATTACATTGTTTACTTCAAACGCTAGTGAATAAATTCCTTATCAAAGACGATAACATAATAAAGGTTTAAAAGACCGTTTTCTGGCGATTTCATTTTTCGCGACGGACAGGAATTCTTGCCGACGGGGGTAGAAGCCAGCAGCGTCTTCTTCTACCCAGATTTCAGGATAATACCATTTTTTTCATTAGAGAAACAGCAGTCTTTTCATAAATGACTTAAAACTTGACGATTTTTTTACACGGCGATCAAATAAAACAATTTAAAAAATTTATTTTAAATAAAAATCAGATCTTGACTACAGACATATAGGTAACGATAGTCTTATATTGTAATAAAACCGAAAATAAATTTACAATAGCAATGGATTTTGCTGCTCCAGGATCAAAAAAAAGCTTTCATTTTTTAATACTTTGCGATAAACACAATAACGAAATCAAATTTTCCCGCTAATTTCTTGTATTTATTTCTTAAGCAGAAGAAAAATAAATAGCAGCAGCGTCAGCGCCACTTGTGGGAAAATTTTGCGCAAACTAGATTTTGGAACTTTTTTGACCAATCGCAACTTTATTTACATATAATTTTACCGGATTAGCAAAACCATATATTAAAAAAAAAAAATACAAGGCCATTCCTGCCATTATCATCCTTGGGTGGGAGTGTGTGAGACGAGTTTTCAATCCGTATTAATATTCATTCACTTTCAACCGGCTTCAGCATGTTTCAAGTTGCGAGAACAATTTCTACAAAATTACGTAATCGAGCTTACTCAACCGTACCGATACCACGACCAGAGACTCAGCCAAAGGTTTTATGCACTGGGGTATGTTACTTTTTGTTTATTTACGTTTTGGACGTGACATTGAAATTTATGAACCAATTAACCGGCTTTTTGTCTGATTTTCAACTCGTGTTAAAGTGAATTCTGTCGAGGAAAATGCCAGGTGTAGCATTATAAAATTGCACAAACAAAATATCTGTCACAGTTATTAAACTCTCATTTATTAGGTATATTTAAAAATAATAAGTAGACATTAAATCTGTTGCTTTCAAGGTTATCTTCTTTAAAACATTAAACATGAGATTTAAAATTTTTATCTCGTTTGTTGAAAAATCAAAAAATGTTTTGAGGATGACATTATAATTTTAATTATTATAAGAATGTTATTTTTTTTTTTCCCTAAATTATTACACTTGTACAATTTATTGGGATATAGATCTTATTTGTTTTATTCATGACTTGCATTTGCAAATAAAAACCGTATTTATTATTTGATAAAAATATGGTGAAGGTCATAAAGTATATGTCCCTGCAGGAGGTGGCTAAACACTTGTCACATCCCTAATAAATATGTATGATAAAATATTGTATTGATTTTATTGCTTTTATTGTATGATGTTGATTGTTTCGTAAATATTTGACATATTCATACAACATCATTTTTTTTACTGTGTTACAGATTTTTATCAATAATGATTGGGAAAAATCTGCATCTGGAAAAACTTTTCAAACGATCAACCCTAGCACTGGAAAAGTGATTACGGATATCCAGGAGGGAGATGCTGAGGATATTTCTAAAGCAGTAAAAGCAGCAAAAGATGCATTTAAATTGGGTTCACCTTGGCGTACAATGGATGCTTCCCAAAGGGGAAGACTCCTTTACAAATTGGCTGATTTGATTGAAAGAGATCATGTTTACTTAGCTGTAAGAATTTTTTTAAAAATAATAGCATATAAGAAGAAAAGTCATGGGCAAAACAGGCTGACCCCTAGGGCACAGTGGCATATCAAACATAATGACATCAAAAATGAGCCATTATTTAAAAAAAAAAAAAAATGAAATTTATCAAGAGAAAGCAGAAAAGAAATCTTTAATCAACTTTTAAATAAAAGAAGAGATCCTAAACTTAAATTATTTTAAGTTAAAATAAGTAAATCGAGCATGGGTGGGGTGGGAAAACTATAACAGATTTTAATAAATATCCCAGTGCTACAGTACCTCTGTAGAAGCATAGAGGTGCAGGTATCATTATGTTTTATCTAATAAAAATTAACATTTTTAATTTGTATATTTCTTTACAGAGCTTAGAAACTCTGGATAATGGAAAGCCTTTTGCTGCGTCTTATAGTTTCGATATCCCGGCATCAGTCAAAACTCTTCGGTATTATGCAGGTTGGGCAGATAAAATTCATGGCAAAACGATCCCTATGGATGGAAATTTTTTCGTTTACACAAGACACGAACCAGTTGGTGTATGCGGTCAAATCATTCCATGGAACTTCCCGTTCCTGATGATGGCTTGGAAATTGGGACCAGCTCTAGCTGCTGGAAACACTGTCGTTCTTAAACCGGCCGAACAAACACCGCTAACCGCATTATACGCCGCTCAGTTGATCAAAGAAGCTGGTTTCCCACCTGGCGTCGTGAATATCGTGCCTGGTTATGGCAAAGCGGGAGAAGCCATTGTTAAACATCCCGACATCGATAAAGTGGCTTTTACCGGATCGACTGAAGTTGGAAAATTAGTCCAAGCAGGAGCTGCTTCCAATTTGAAAAGGGTTTCACTGGAATTGGGTGGAAAATCTCCAAACATCATTTTTAAAGATTCCGATTTAGATTTTGCGGTTGAAAACGCGCACTTTGGCTTATTTTTCAACATGGTAATGAAGAACATATGGTTCTTGAATTACGTACGATTGCTCTTATTTTTTAAATAATTTTTTTAGGGACAATGTTGCTGCGCCGGATCAAGGACATTCGTAGAAGAAGACATTTACGATAAATTTGTCGAAAAAAGTGCAGAAAGAGCTAAAAAATCTACAGTTGGAAACCCATTCGATATAAGTAACGAATATGGCCCTCAGATCGATGAAGAACAATTCCATAAAATTTTAAAATTAATTGAAAAGGGAAAGCAAGAAGGTGCGAAATTGGTTACCGGGGGAGAGCGTTTAGGAAATGAAGGATACTTTATCAAACCTACAGTTTTCTCAGACGTAAGTTAATTTTTTCTTTTAAAAAAGATGTGACAACGTTTTTAATAATCATTTTAATATTAGGTTCAAGATTCCATGACCATCGCAAGGGAAGAAATTTTTGGACCTGTCCAACAAATCATTAAATTTAAATCACTGTCTGAAGTAATAGAAAGAGCAAATAAAACGGATTACGGTTTGGCTGCTGCTGTTTTCACGAAAGATATAGATCGAGCTCTTTACGTGCTCCAAGGAATTAGAGCTGGAACAGTTTGGTATGTGGCGATTTTTAAAAATTTTTCACTTTCTGCGTGAATGCAGTTCTGTCTGTAAAATGTATTACTTTTTTTTAGGGTAAATACCTACAATGCTTTGGGCTGTCAAGCACCGTTTGGGGGATTCAAACAATCTGGAGTCGGCCGAGAAATGGGTGAATATGGTTTGGAACATTACACTGAAGTAAAGACTGTTATTGTTAAAGCTCTTCAGAAAAACAGTTAGGCCAATGACAATAAACTGAAATATGTCGGTACTTCCATTTTTTTACGTTTCAAAAATAAAGTTTACAAATATGAGCTAAAAGGAAAATTCAGTTACTTACACTTTGCTTGTACTTATCTGATTCATTTTTATTTGTTAATTTTTTAAAATAATTGTTATGGAACCTAGCGGTTATATAAGCATCAGATTTAAAAAAAAAATGTTAAATGTTAATTAAAAATATTGCGAAACTATCAATAAAATTTTATTTTTTGTAAATGTCACAGAAATAAGTAATAATAATAAAATAAAAATAACAATATTATAAAAACCTTTAAAGTCTTTCTGAAATATCGCCTCCTTTTTCACGACTATTAGCGATTCTGGAACCAAACTGCAAAGCTCTCTTTGGTAAATTTGCAGCTTGTCTGAAACCCATTTGCCATGCTAATAATCGCAGTAACAGCTTGTCACCTAGACCTGGTGGCATAGAGTCTACAGGATAGCACCTAAATTAAAAGTTTGGATTTAAATTTTTTAAAAACGATAATAGTGCTTATAACTTACCTTTGCCAAGGAGACAAAAAGTTTAAATAATTAATAACATCTTCATCTAAATACGGCATCCTACATTGCTTTCCATGACTGCTGATAACTCTGTCATCTCTCCCTAAATTTCTTTGCGGTATTCGCCATAGCTCGTACTGTAATTCTCTATCTAGCGCTTCCCATCCTCCCTTATGTTTTAATGTCGTCCTATGCCTCATGTACCCTCCAAGTTGTTCATCCGCTCCTATCCCTGAGATTATTATCTGTAAAATAAATTTTATTTTAATATTAATTGAATATTAATCAAGAAAAACTTTCTTTTTTTTTCAGCTCTAAAACTGACTCTTGCGGGTGAGTTGTAGTTTTCTCCAGTCCCGTGTAAAATTCCTTGACCTCTACTTGCAAACCACAACGCACATCCCAAACTATCATCCAATACTGTATTTAGAGGATAAATTAAATTCGCTATAACGTCTTCCCTTTCTTTTTTTAATTCTTCTAATGTAATGCTAATCTACAAAAACAAAAACGGTTACACCGTTAAATATTATAACAGAATGACCAACTCCGATGCCGCGAATTCAGCCAGAAGTACTGCACGTCCCATAAGCGTCTAATTTTATTAAACCTTAAAATTAAAATAAAAAGAATTTTCAAATTAAAATAAAAAAAGCCGCTGAGGACAGGACGTGCAAAATCTCATGGTGGAACATTTTTTGCACCGGAAATTTTAATTCAAAAATTGGAAGTTAATTTCATTTTTACCTCGACAAAATTCCATTTCCTATTGGGAAATAAATCTTTCAATTCGTTTAAAGTATCTACTCCAGTAACTCGATCTGGTACGGTAAATGAAATCTCTGCATGAAGGTTATTTGAACTGTTGGATTGTCTAAAAATATTAAAACATACAACTTTTAGAAAAACGAAACGAAGATATTTTCAAAAAATTTACCTCCTTAACAACTTCGATTCCGGGTTACGAGGTTTTTCAAAAGCTACATTCAACAAATCAATTGGTTCGTTGGGAGGAACGAACTCGTGTGCCAGCGCGGTTAAAACTGAAGAATCGAGACCGCCCGAAAACAAAATGGCAACTTTGGAATGATTACATGTAATCTGTTTTTTCTCAGTCTTTGGTTTCGGAGGTTCCTTCTCTAATGTTATGCAGTTTTTACAAAATTTGGGCTGTTTTTGAAGCCGAATTTTGATCGATTCCTAAAAAAAGAATTTAAAAAAGATGTTGTCAATAATCGTTTTTCAATTGAGAACCAAAATTAATATTGATATTTTAAAATTTTAACCTTAAGAACTTTTAAAAGGTCTGTCATCATTTCTTGAATATCGGGTTTACTAACTAAAGATGTCATAGCTCTTTTAATTCGGGTTTTTGAATCACTTGCACTAAGTTTGTCCATTAATTGACTAACAGACGGGTCATGATTGCAAACTGTCCAAAGTTCCAAATCGCCTTGCTGAGCCAATTTGACCCTTCTGAAAAAATAAAACAAAAATTAACTCGTTTTTTTTTTTTTTTTTTTTTTTACAAGGAAGTGACAAAAAATTAACAAAACATGACTGCATAGGGAGTGTTATCTATTAACTTCTCCCGAAAATTTAAGCCAACTGATAAATTTTTAACAAAAACAGGTGAGATTGATAACAAAAGATACCGAAAGAAAAAAAATAAAATGCAATCAGAAACTATTTATTAAAAAGAAATGCGTGACTGTCATAAAATTTCGCATTTCCGGAAAATAAATCGTGTTTTGGAAATTAAATTGCGAATGAATATCATAAATTACCTTTTAGGAACGATCATATAAGACTGGATCGGATCCGCAACATGAAATTTTTCTATTTGTTCGTAGGGTAACAATTTCGATTCGATTAAGTCTTCTGAAATATGAGACCATGGATATAGGGTCAAAGGCATTTCTCCATCTGAAAAAAAAATTTGCTTTAGCTGAGTTTCGTTTATCGTGTAGGAGACTTTATCTTTGTAATTTAACCAGTCATGGCTTTTTATTTATAACATCGCCTCACCTTTCTCAAGATCAAACGCGAATATTCCTACAGCGGGTACTTCAATAAAGCCTTCCAATTTTCGGCTCGCTACTGATGAAATGGTAACGTTCCTTTGAGAAAATCCTATGACAAGACTGTGTCGACCGATTACATCTCTGCCAAAATATAATTTCTTGCAATCTCTAAAACAAAGAAAGAAACATTTTAAGAAAAAACGTTAAGAAGTAGAGACGCGGACGAGTCCAGATGACCATTTACAAGTTCAAGAGTACCGAAATATATGTGAAAAAAAAAAAAAAAAAAAAACTTTCTAAATTAACCAGAGGGGTTAAATTCCCCTTGCCCTGGGGTCTGAATTCGTTGAACATAATCGCAGTGGTTTATAAACCTACTAAAAAAATGTTTTTCATTATTAAGAGGAGGCTTCACCGATGCAGGAAGGAATGGCTGTTTCTCTAATACTCGATTTATGATGAAAAAACCAAAATTTTAGGTATCTAACGAACTCCTCTGGTATACCCTGGAATTTTTAGTGCAAGTTTCAACTTGTCTGAAATGTATGGGCGGCGGGAAAATAATTTCGAAAAAAATTTCGATAAACTTTGATTTGTTTTCTTGGAGCAAATTGAAACTTGTACCAAAAACACAATAAAAAGTCAAAGGAGTTCGTTAGATACCTAAAATTGTAATTTTCCCCCCGTAAATCGAGAGTTAGACAAAACAGCCACTCCTTCCGGTGTTCCGTGAAGCCTCCTCTTAAAAGAAAAGTTTCAGAAAATATTATTTGACTTAATTTTTTTCTTCTTCGTATGGGAAGGTAAGTTTTTTAAACGTAAATACCTCACAGAACTAATTATCTTGGCCAAATTATCAAGACATGACTTTGGAATAGAGACATGACTTTATTTTAACATGGCTAACGTTCCAACATTCAAAAACAAAAATTCCGTCAGATTTTATTGTCAGCTTACTTTCTATAATAAATAAAGCTGTATGGACCTCTAATCAAGGCGAAGACTTCAAGGATGTTCGCATCGGTTCTGCAAGCTTCCAGTAATTTGCCTGATAAAACCTTTGTGTCATTATCCTCTCCGGCCTGAAATAAAATTAATTAAAAAAAGAATTAGCGACTGAGTTTCTACATTCAATTTATTAATTTTTTAAAAACGAAATTCTGGGCAAACAGACAAAGTTTTAATGTTTCCATCAAAACCAAATTTTAAGACGAACAAATTTATGAGGCTGTGGTCTTTAAAAGGTCAAAATCAGGGCTTATCCTAAATGCAAATCAATAAACCAGGTGTCTAACACCTGATGAATGCAGGTGTCTGCAACACATGATGAATGCATTTTATCAGACTCGATTTCTTTATACACTTTAAAACTTAATAGAAGAAAGAAGAAATTCAAATAATAAGTTTTTAACACAAAAAAGTTTGGTATCAGTCTAAACGATTTTAACACACCTGATGTCTTATCTAAAAAGAGATAATGCAAATACATACAGTAAGAAAGGCAGTAAAATAAGAATTTAAAAAAATAGGCACAATAATTAAACCTTTTCTTTTGTTAATAAAACTAAATGTACCCCCATTTCCCCTGCATAAAGTACGGTGCTAAATTTATTTTGGATTTTTCGGGTTAGTTGCATTCAAATTAGTTCAATATTGTTTGCATTAATTTCTTTCTACTCAACAAAAGATTATCTGATAACGGGAAATTTTCACAAGTAGACCACCTGTGTCTTTATAAGAAAGTTAACCTCAGATAAAAAAAAAATATATAAAAACTTAAATCAATCCATCTGTGAGTCAGTAAGGATCTCGTAGACAACGAAAGCAGGCAATACAAAAAAAAAAAAAAAAAAAAAAAAAAAATGGAAAATTCATTATCTTTTCTTTATTAGCGATTGGAGCAGTTTTCGGCGACGAAATAACGCCTGTAAATGTTTGTAAGTTTCAATAATAAATTGAAATTTTATAAAATAATAAATAGGAAGCAATAAATATTTTTTTTAATTTTTTTTTACTTAGGTCCGAATTCAGATGCTCAATTTATAAGCGTTAAAGTGGAGACTTACTTAGGAATATGTCCCGAATTACCTTGCAACTTTTACAGGGGTGATGATGTGATAGCAACAATTAAATTTATAAATCAAGGTAAGGATCAATAAATGTTTTACTGGAGTGTTCGAAAATAATCATTAAGCTCATATTCGCATGTGAAAAAGAAATAAAAATAAAAATAAAAAATAAAGTGAAATCATGAAACACCAAACACCAAACTTTGATTCGAAGCTGAAAAAGAAAGTGGATGCTTAGGGGACAAGTTCGGAAATTAAAGGGGGGAAATAGCGTGATTGAATAAGATGGGATCTTAGTTAAACAAAACGCTATTTTCAATCACAAGACACGAACTTTAGAATAAATCAAGCATAGCAAACAAAAATTCTCTTTTTTTGTGGAAAATTTGTGATAATGTTTCGAAATGCGAACAAAATCTTTTTCAGAGGATATAAAATATGGTGAAAAGCGGAGAAAAATCGTGCTAACCCGATTGTTTTTTCCTTCGACGTCGACGCCTGTTAAAAAATTTCGGTTCTTTAATTCGTAAATGCCTATAGATGCGAAGCAAGCATACTTATTGTGGCATTACACTTTAGGCGGGAAAAATTAATAATAATAATAATAATATATTGTACCTGCCTCCGCATAAGCATGCAGGGGGAGGCTCCCGCTAACAAAAAATAAATTACTTCTATAAACGTAACAGAACGCAAAACAAAAAATCACATATAGATCCTGTTCAAAATACAGTGCAAATGTAATAAAGTGGGTAAGTTCAAATTAGTAAATAAGTTTAGACCCAAAAACTGACATAAACTGACAATAAAAAACAGACTAGAGAAATCCCCACCAACTGCGGAGTACGTGTGGGCATGATGGTCATTCTTCAAGAGCGAAACTGCGAAGTTTGAGGGCGGAGAGGACTGAGGCATAAATTAAGGTCATTTTACCTCTATTGAGGTTGGTAAGAAGCGCAACAAAATTGGTTTTAGGGTCAAAATCAGGAGAGAGCAGTTCCCGCTTGTAAAGCGAGGCTCGAGCCGGCGATAAGAGCGGGCAGGAAATCAGGAAGTGGATGAGAGTTTCGGGGACGGCCAAGTTACATAGTTTACAGGTAGCAGATTGGTCCCAGGAGTAGGTAATGGCTTTGGCTGTTAGCTTAACTGTGGTCGTCCAGGCGGGAAAAAATTGAAGTTATTCTGCTTCTTTTTTCTCCCCGGAAATTCCCTAAAGATGAAGAATTGCATTTAAAGCTCTCTCGTGGCTTGCGGAAATCATAGATTACGAAATTTTGTCTAAACCCTTCTCGACTTTTTCACTCTATCTAAATAATATCTTTTTTTCAATTCTAAGCGGGATCCCACAGGGGGCACACCTTGGTCCCTTACTTTTTTTAATGCTTATGAATGATCTAACAGGTTGCCTCAATTTTGTACTCTGCCTGCTATTGCATACGATTTAAAAATGTTTAAAAATGTATTGCCTGAGGCTCATATGATTTTATTGCAAAAGAACATTGATAAACGTTATTAATCGGTCCAAAACCAATTCTTTGCCGATTAATGAATCCAAAATGTCAATATTAATGGTCTTCACTCAGAACCAAAGTAGCTTTGAGAACATCCAATACATTGTTGGAAATATTAGGCTTATTCCCCGTACTGAGCAAGCAACCTACCAGACAAAAACGATTGTCTGCTATTTCTAAGCACAAAAACCAGAGTTTCCGATACCAGCCTTACCAAATAACTCGAATTGGACATGTTTAGCATGACGCTCAATCAGTTTAGGGAAGGCTTAATTGGTTGTTACAGAAAAACAAATGCTGCGTCTCCATTGGTGAATTAATTACATGATATAATAAATTATAAAATGTAATTAAATGATTTACAAAGGTGTTAATTTTTTTTTTTTTTTTTTTTAATCTTTGGAGCTCGATATCCTTTTCCATAATGTGGATCTAACATACAAGATCGGAAAAAACGATTTAGTACCTTCGAAAACCTTTTAATTATATACTGTAATTAATTGTACTATATAATTAATTAACATAGTGGAGACACACCTTAAGTCTTCACTTTTAAGTTTTTTTTAAGGCTGTGATAAGATTAACCTTTATTTGATTTTTATGAGGGAAATTAATTTTTGATTTGTTATACATGTATTTCTTAGCTATAATAGTTCACTTTGTTTTATGCTTCTCTTTTTATCATACTGAATCTGTAATAGTCTCACAGGCTGAAGATATCAATCAGTATAATAATAATCATCATCTTCGGATTTTTCCGATGCCCTTTTCTTTTATTTTAATCTTTATATCATTTCTTTAAGTCACTATCATCACGGAAGTCGATGAGCATCGAGCAATAACGGTTAAGTAATTTTTTTTTTATTTATTTATTTTATTCTGTTATTTTTTTTACGTCTTGATCTAAGTAATCAAAAAAATGACATAAAAGACAGAGACAGGGTCTGCGACAAGAACGAACACAAAAAGAGACAGGGACCTGAGACTTTGGTTGTAGAAAACGAAAATTTGAATACAATGCCATTTAGATCTAGGAAAATCCTTTAAATTCAAGGAACAAATGCAAATGCAAAAAAAAAAAAAAAAAAAACTTGGAGAAAAAAGGCGGAGGGAGTAGCTTTGGGCTCTAGGGCACACCAAAAGCAAGGTCTGACAAGATGGTTTTTCTTACTCTCCTACTATGAATGTGAATTTTACCGTTACTACTGACAAGAAAGCAGAGCAAAATCATTTGCGAGGCTGAGAGTTAAAAGATCGAAGCTAGCTTTGGATTAAAGAAAATATGAAAAAATAAAAAAGATCTGAAAAGATTTTGTTTGCACTTTTAATTTGGTCTCTTACGCGAATGTCTTTTAAGAGTGGAAAAACAATTCTCTGAAGAAATCTAAGAACTGATTTTCTCTGCTAATTAAACTGGATTCAAGATTAAACTTAAAAAAAAAAAAAAAAAAAGAGGATTGAAAAAAGAAATCGAGCATTAATCTGAAAATTTCACTTAAAAGCAAAAGAGAATTTTTTAAGAATCTATCTTCTGAAGCAGGTTTGGATGTAAGAACTTGTCTTACTGCAACTTAACCTTAATGGATAAATTTTCGAAAAAAATTTAAAAAAACGATTAAGTAAACATATGGACTCAGTCACGAAGTACTTTTTTTCTTCTTTATTATATATTCATGACAAATTTCGAAAGACATCGGGAAGAAACAAGGCAGTTCTTTAGAAAAAAAAAAAAAACGGGGGAAAAAATGTCAATAGTAATAATTTTTTATTTTTGTTGAGAATCACGCGAAATACAGTGCATGAAGGCAAAAAAAGAAAAAAAAATGTATTCGATCCTCTTTGCGAAGTTCAATGCATGATCCGTCATCCCTTTAACATAGAGAAGACGTCCAAATATTCGTGACCTATAATTTAGAAAAAAAACTATACAAGTCGTAAATGGATAATAAAGTGTTTCACCTTGGAAGGTAGAAGCCCTTAAAACCACCACCCGTCACTGCCAAGGCCGACTTGAAATAGAAATGAACTTTCTATTTTGGTTCTTAATGCTACACGAAAATTTCCTTATTCACACCGGATATTGAATTTAAAAAGAAAAAACGATAAAGGAGTATTTTTGACGTTTGCCTCAGAAAACGATGAAAAATCAATCAATCTTTCTACCCTAAAGGATGCGAAATCAATAGAAAGTTTAAACAAATTGCTATATAACAGGAAATTAATTCCCGGCAAAAAGAAAAAAATAAATAAATAAATAAAAATTTATGAAATACAAAGAAGTGTCACATCTCGAAGGTCATATCAATATTTCTTAAATTTGCGAAAACTATATAATTTATCGACCTTTCAAAACCGATAGCCTTTATCAAAAACGTAAATCGGAAATAACATATCAAATACTTTTCCTAATTGCTAAAATAGAAACTCGAGTAGTTTTGCAATTGAACGGTAATATGATATCATGAACCCTTCATGCAAAATCATGATTATTCCGTGACCATGTATCTCACATGTAACCCACATCTGCTGATTCTCATGCAAAACATGACACGTAAATGTTTTCATAAATTTATTTTCTAGATATTTTTCCACGGAGGATAACTAAAAATCAAGCAAAAATAATAATTCCTTTCCATTTTTTTTTTATTTACATCTTCATTTTTCAGTTGACGACGTAAACGAAATAACGAAAAAAATTAATGTCACGTTTGGTGACACTGAACTTCAATTTCCACTTCCAAACGCACACAAAGGTGTGACGATCTTCTAGGTGGTTTGACATGTCCTCTATATGCAGGAGATGAAGTCAACTTTGTCTTAAAGATGCCGGTATCAAGCTTATACCCTAAGGTAATGACTTTAAAATCGTTAAACTGTTCGTGAGCTTTGGAAACATAATAAATTTTGTAAATTAAATGTAACAAAATGTTTGAATTTCAGATTAGTTTAACGTTGGACTTTTATCTTGAAGATGAATATGGCGTAGTGCTTACTTGCTTTGAAGTGGAAGCTAAAGTGGTAGATAAACCAAAAGAACTTTCAACTGGAAAAGATAACTCAGCTTCCCTGGTTCACAAATTAATAAAGCATAGTTAAGATTCGTATGACTGAAATTCATTGCAATCATTTCAAATACAGCTGTAATATAAGTGAATTCTGTACAATAAAAACTCTGAACTTTTCATAATGTTTTGGTGTATTAAGTACAAAAAGAATGAATATAAGGGGTCTCTTATAGACTGAAGTTTGAAATAAACTAATATGAATTAGTTAAACATAAGGCATGAATTTTGTTCTTTAATAATTTTAAGAATAAAGTCTACGCCAATTTTAGGGACTGCTGTTTAAATTCGAAGATATTTAGTTATTTTCTGAGCTAAATCTGATTCAGATTCGACTTCGACTAAAGAAAAAAAAAACTGAGATTACAATCACAATATGGAAAAACTATAAGTCTGCTGAATTCTACTCCGACTCCAATATTTCATAAAAATAATACTGATATACAATTTGCCACTTACCAAAGGTCCTGCAAAAATATCTCCATTCCACAGTAATATATTTCCATCTTCATCAACTATTGGCTGAGGTACAGGACTAGATCCCTGAGTCCACAACACACTCCCAGCAAACTGGAGAATTGTATATGGAGAAATATCCTCATTTAATTCTTGATATGCATCTGGTCCTCGATTTTTAAAAGCTTCGTAACACTCTTGAAACTAAAAAAAAAAAAATTATAAGCTATAATAGGAAAATAAAAAAAATTCTAAAACCATACCTGAGTATTTGTTTTCCTTAAACTACCTTTCTTAGATATTTCATTAAGAAAAACATTCTGATTATACATAACCGTACAAAATATCCCGCACATTTTGAAAACTCACGTATTTGAATGGCAACAGAAGAAACACGTGTGGGTTACTGTCTGGAAACGTAAATCCGTTTGTTAGCTCTCCATGCCACAGCGCAATGCTTTATTCAGAGATCAACAAAACCCTTACTTTTTTGGCTGCTGTTATCATACACGTAATATAGAAAAACATAACCAACTAATAAATCGGAACAATATTTGTGAAGATCATTGTTTATACTTTTTAAAATACAAAAATTATATCACACAATTTCTTCTTCATGAAGAAAAAGGTGAAAAATGATTGAAAAGTTCTCTAAAAATATCAGGATGTGAATCTTATAAGCTGACTGTTTCGGTAAAAAACTAAAAAGCGAATTTTTTCTTTTTTTTTCTCCACCAGCATTGTCAACATAGCAGCCATTTTTAACAATTGTCGCAATTTTATAAAACAGTGTCGTAAGATCCACATAGGTGTCATTAGAATATTCGTTTCTTCCGCCATTTAAAAAAGGTGAATGTAGTTTTTTTACCATCAGAGGCAATTTTATTTTGTTTTATCACTGTTATTACCGTTTAGTTTAAAGCGCGAAATGAGAGAACGAAACCAGAATAATCGATCTTCTAATGCGCAAAAAGAGTACAGAGTCTAGCCGATTAGTTGCTTTTATGATTAATTTATTCAATTTATTAAATCTTTGTTCGGAGTATACAACTTTGGAAAATGAATATAAAGGTATGATTTGTTCTTTTATTACTGTTGTAATGGTACAATATCTGTAGCAATGTACGGAGTTTTTGAACGACGTAGCTTTTTATTAACAAGGGCTGAAAAGATAAAATGTAACATATTGGAAAGGCTAACTTTTATTTTTTTAGAAAAACATTTGTTTGGTATTGTTGACTATGAAACTGTTTTACCAGAAAAAGGAATACCCCTTGCGTACTCCGATCTTGAAAATCAATGGGATGCTGATCAAAGGGATGATTACTTTTTTAAACTACCTATAAAAAGCAAACAATTTTTGATGCAACTAAAACGAAATAAAAATTTAACCTGGTCCAAGTCAGAATTCAATATCTGTAGGAGTCAAACACACAAAAGGTTATTTTTTATATACACTAACCACCAGCTCTTGATTTTAATATTATTTAAGGTTTCGATACTTTAGTATACTAATTACTTCTTTTTTCTTTAGGAATACCCATAATTCAGAATATCCTGAAAATATAATGAATTACAGAGGAAAATTAAAAGATGAAAATAGATTGAAAGTAGCATTATCAATATGTAGTGGTTCAGTAAGTATATTTTAAATGCATTATTTATTGTATAAACTGCAATTTAACAATTGAGAATTCATAATTGCTTTAATGCTGATTACTAATTTACAGTAACATCCCTTTACGAGGATAACCAAACACCCCCATTAGAGGGTTCTTTTTTTAACAGGCAAAAAGTGTCTGGAACAGGAACGGATTTTTCCCTATAAGAAGCTTATACATTTTTGTTTCTAAGAGTCAACTTTTCCTGTTCTGACTGGCATCCAACCTTATTGAACAAAATATTTTAGAATAACAAAAATTTGAAATTTTGAACAGCTTTAAATGACTTTATATTCTCCTTCTTATGGCTTCGCTCGAGTACGAGTTTGATCATCTCTCTACATATTACCTAGAGGCTTAACATTTAGAGTATTTATTAAATAATTTTCAATGTAAAATGTTTATACGGGAAGACTCTTGGATAAAATAACCTTGATCCGCCAATTTTATTTGAGCCAGCGCACACATCAAATGAACAAATTTTTTTTTTGTGATTTTAGACCCCTCCCTCCTTCCTTGGATTTAGGAGCTATATCATTTATTTAATATTAAAAAAAATGAATTTTCTCAGTACACTTAAAAGCAGACAATAGCTAGAATTATTCCGTAATGGGAATATCACAATATTTCATACAGATAGCAATTACATCAAAGTAAAATTTAACAAAAGGGAGAATAAGAATTTAATTTTATTCAACTGATTCATTTTTCGAAAATTAAAATATATCACCGTAATGACTCTTGACTGTAATTAAAATGTAGCGATTTTATAATTTTTTCAAGACTGGATACATCCAAACGAAAGAAGAAACCCAAGTAACTGAACTTTTGAAGAACCACAACGATTCAAATCAGAAATTTCATTTTAAACAATCTCTAAAAAAGATTCGAACTAGAAGACAAAAAGAGAAATTAATAGCAATAAAAATTCAAACAGTTCTTTTTTATCTCATCCATTATACATCGAAACTTTAATTGTCATAGATAAATCAGTAATTAATTATTATCGGGATTTTGATTCCGAAAGCTATATTCTAACGCTTTTAAACATTGTGAGTATTTTAATATTTAATAAAGTGATTGTTCTTCCCTTAAGATTTTTAGAATTAATTACGAAGTTTTTTCCAGGCTTCTAATTTACTTCATGATGCATCGTTACATCGGCTTATAATCCTATCTGTGGTCAGGATCATACGATTGGAAAAGGATGAGATCGAGGTACTTCTAAATTTTTGTGTTTGTAAATTGCTTTTTAAAGTAGTCGATTTTTTTTTTCTTTTTAGTTCAGTTTAAAAATGACAAAAGATCCGGTAAAAACATTTAAAAATTTTCAAGAATGGCAGTATCGAATTAATCCGGGAGACGATTCTCACCCAAACCATCATGATATTGCTGTGCTGCTAACCAGGTATTAAAAGTCATTTTAAAAATAATTTATAAACCAATTCAAATTATACAAATAATTTAAGAGTCAACTGCTCTGACAACTCCTCGTGTGGTTTACTCGGAATAACTGAATTAGGCGCAGCTTGCGATGCTGAAAAATCAGCCATTTTAACCGTCGAAAACGGTTTACGAACAGGATTTTATTTAGCTCACCAAATTGCTCATTTATTGGGTGTTGAGCACGACTCTTCCGAAAATGGTTGCAATAAAGTTGATACTACTGACTCAGCTACAATAATGAATCCCAAGTTTCCTACAAATGCCAACACTTGGTCAGAATGCAGTAAAGAATACATAGAGTCATTTATGCAGTAAGTTTTTTATTCTGGCTTTTTACCCGTGTTTTTTACTAAAATAAAAAACGTTCTAGGTCGAATTTAGGAAAATGTCTCAAAGACAAACCTTCGGAGCATAATTTCAACACTCAAGATCTGCTACCGGGAGCAATGTTTGATGCCGATTTTCAGTGTAAGACATTAATTTCGATAAAAGCAGGAGGATGCGATATAGGCAGTGTGAGTTTGTGAAGTAAGTGTGGTAAAAATTCTACGGAACAAAAGAGATTATAAATGGCTCACTGACATTTTTTAACTTTTAAACTTTCAGAGTTGCGACAGTTTAAACTGCCAAGTACCTGGGTTGGGTTGCATACGAACTAAAGAGCCACCAGCAGCAGGAACTAGTTGTGGAGAAAATATGGTAGGATCTTAGGTAGAATTACCAAACTGAATTTTACTTTAATTTGAGGTATTTTAGTGGTGTTTTAGTGAAAAATGCCTCATGGTTGGTGAACGTCCTGGGACTATTGATGGAAATTGGGGAAGCTGGTCTGCTTGGAGCGACTGTACGAGAACTTGTGGATCGGGGGTTTCCTCCTCCATCAGGCAATGCAACAAGCCTATACCATCGAACGGTGGAAAATACTGTGTGGGACCTAAGAGACGACATCGAATTTGTGCCACCGAGGTTAATAAGATATTATTATTATTAACTTTCCTTCAATGTTTTTCGTGACTAAATTTACTTACAACAAAAACAAATTGAAAAGCCTTGTCCTGTAGGAACTTCATTTAGGGGCCTTCAATGCAAAGAGTTTAACGATTGGATATACCCTGAAGATGGAAAGAAACATGTTTGGAAGGAATATCATTATTTTCATACTGGTAACATGCTTTTTTTTTTTTTTTTTTTTTTTTTTTAATTAAAATATTTTTAATGTTAAAAAATGAATGTAATTTTTTTTGCAGAAAATTTTTGCAAATTATTCTGTGTAAATGAAAATCAAAGTGTTGTGGCGTTGAAGCCAAGAGTAATTGATGGTACGGAGTGTCACAGTGGAAGCCAAGATATTTGTGTTGGAGGAAAGTGCCGGGTAATTTAATTTGGATGACACTTTAATTGAGAAAAATATCTGAACTGAAAAAATTATCATTTCTCTGTAGAATATACCTTGTAACCTTGAAATCGATTCGAAAGCTGTCGAAGATGTATGTGGCGTTTGCCACGGCGACGGAACTAGCTGCGAATTTTCACAAGGAACTCAATTTTTCGACAAAATGGAGAAAAGTAAAATTGAGACACAGTGTTCTTCAGATAGATAAAAAAAATATTAATTTATGTATTTTAAATTTTAGCTTGGACAAAATTAATTAATATTCATGTGGGCACTAAAAATATTAATATAGAAGAATTGTCACCAACGTTAGCTAAAATAATTGTAAGGGATAAAGAAACCAAAGATGTTTATGTAAGAGGGTAATGATAATATATTTCTAGAAATGATTTTAGAAATTGCGAATATCACAGAACATACGAATTTCGGATTTTTGCAAATAATTAATTACCTCTAAAAAATCAAAACATTTCTGATTTAAAGAAAATTTTTTTTTATTTTTATTCCAGTGATTCATTAGGCATGTTTGAATTGCCTGGTTCACGTGCTTGGCTTGGAATGGTGAAAAAGAGGCAAGAATTTTTAAAAATTCCCGATCCAGTAACAAAGCCATTATCTATATGGGTAATCATTATCTTTGTTCAGCAATTTATGCAGTATACATCAGAATATATTTCTACCGCAGATAGACAGATTAGAAAATGTAACAGTCCGGTGGTCCATGGCGCTGCCAGTTTTGCAGCAAAGAAAACCAGAATTCACCTGGGATTTTTTAAAATGGGGTCCGTGTAGTGCGCAATGTGGCAAAGGTGTTCAGGTAACTTCTTAATTGTTTTTTTAAAATATATTTGTTACAACTTTTTTTTAAAATATGTAATTTACACTAATAACAGATGTCTCAACCAAGTTGTATAGAACAAAAATCTGGATTGGTTGAAGAATTATACTGCGCAGATTTAGAAGTTCCTCCTCCGAAAGTTAGAGCATGCGAGGTTATTCAATGTGAACCCAGGTAAGTTGTGGACATCTGCCTGAAAACGTCCCTTTGTAGCTTGGAAGACTCTGAAGTCAAAACTAGGAAAATCATATGAATAATAATAATAAGTGACGAAAATGTTGTTGTTTATTACAAAACGTTCCAAGATACATGTTCTCAATAGTGGCTTTTTCAGACAGACGTCTTTTTTAGCTTTTTACTTTTCTTAGTGTTAGATGTAAAAATCTAGCGTAATTTGTTCTATACTTTTTTAAAAGATGGATGGTTAGTGATTGGAAAGAATGCAAAGCTAATAACGGGACTGAAAAGAAAAGAAAAAGAATAGTAAATTGTGTGAAGTCTTTCGGGGAAATGGGCGAAGTACTTGTTTCTGATTCTAAATGTGGTATTCCAAAACCTCACGACCAAGAGCCTTGCAAAGCAGATAAAAAAATTCATGAAAAACCTTCGAAAAACGTTACCGAGAAAGGAATCCCCAAAAAAGTCAAGAGAAACATTTTTCAAGAGAGTCACGAAAGTAAGAGAATGATAGATGAAAGACTTGGAAGCAAATTTCATTGCTTAAAGTCTTCAGAAAATAACATGAAAAACGAACAAGTTAGAAGCGAATTAGCAGGAGAACATAAAATACGAAAAATAGACAAAGGAAAATTAATTGTTGACAGAGAAATCATTGACGGTAAAGAAATGGAAATAATTTTCGAAACAAACGAAAAAGGCGAAGTAATAAAAATTGATCCAAATTTAATTCAGCTCCCCAAGAATTCGTTAGGTCTGACAATAAGAGGTAAAAAAGTTTATGAGATTTTAAAAAAATTGAGAGAAAAAAATTAAAAGAAAAAAAAATATAGTTTTGTTTTGGAAAATACAATTTATTTAAAACAAAAATAGCTTTAATTATGAACAAAAACTACTAGTATATACTTTGCGTTGTGTTTTTTCGTAGAAAAACACTTGATGACATTTCGTTAATCATATAAAACTTGACAGTTGGTTTATTTGATAATTTTATGCGTTTTAGGACTGGTTGCATTTATAATCTGATATATTTAAAATTGATTTTATAAATCAAATAGGCTAATACAACATACCTTATTTTGTCATGCCTGGGACTCGGTACAGAAAGTCGCCGTTGTCATCGTAATAACAATCTTTAATTTTAAAAACTTTTCCACTACCAATATATTTCTGAGGAATTTCTATTTTATCTGGATAGTTATCATCTTCAAAAGTCATTTTTTTTGGACTGGGTTCTGCAAGGGCAGCTTTATTAAGGGCTGATGTCCTCTGTTTAGTTTTTTTATTATTTTCATTCCAAAAGCAAGTATTTGCTATATCGCTTATTTCATTTTCCACTCGTGATTTTTCTAAATACTCATTTGAATGATAAGAAAGTTCTATTTTAGGTTTGAAAGTATTTTCACCCTCACTAATGGATTTTGACTTAGAATTTTTGCCTGATTTCTTCGTAACATTTTGAATATCATCTTTCTTTTCCTTTACTTTTAGTTTTGGATTTTGACCATTCACAAATTCTAATGATTCAGAAATATTATCTTCCTCTAGCCTTATAGCTTTACTTCCAAGCTCTTCATCAGTTATGTCATAGAAATCTTTTTCTTCTTCTTTTCTAAATGGGTTATATGTCTCTGCCTGTGCTTTCTGACTTCTTTTTAATTTTCTAAAATCTGACTCATCAATTACTTTTGCAGCTTGTTGATTTTTAGCTTTTGGTTCTTCCTTTTTCTTAGGTTTTTTCACATATTCATTAATTGGAAATGGACGATCAGAGGCGCTGTATTTTTGCTGCTCAGTTGAATCATTTTTCTCTTCACTTGAAGAAAGCTGCTTGTTTGGAACAAGAGGATCTGACGATGTTACTTTATTTGAAGTTTTATCTAAAATGACCTTATCAAAAAGACATAGTTCTTCATTATTTTTAGCAGACTGATGGATTTGATTTTCTAAAAAGTCTAGAGTTACTTCTTCACTAGACCCGCTTTCTCCACCTATAATAAATGTATCTTTATCCTCAACATCTTGCAAAAATTTTTCATATTCTATTCGCTGATTGATCATATGGTTTGCATCAATTGATTTCTGGATTTCAGATCCAGTACTTTCAGATAATTCTTTCTTTTGCTTCTCTTCTAATTGTTTTTGATATAACTGATCAATCTGCCTTTCATACTGCAAAAGAATTTTGGTCATTTCGCCACATTGCCATTTCACTTTCCGTTCTATTGGAGGTAACTTATGAAACTCATTGTTTTTTAACTGAGCTAAAAGAGTTTCTCTCCTATCAACAAATTTTTTACAATGTTCTATTAAATCTGGAGATGCTTTTAATTTATTTTCAGCTAATAATTCCCAATTTTTAGCAACAACTTCATCCATTTCTTTTATTCTTTCAACTGATGCTGGTCTCCAATTAGCCCTTAATATTTTTTTAATTATATATTCAGTTGCTGGAAAACTTTCAGAAAGCCTTTTTACATCCCATTCTTCTGGATTTTCTGCATTCAAGTGTTTAATCTGTTGCTTTTCATTGTATGTTAACATGGAAGGTTCCTTGGGAGGTTTAAAAAGTTTCTTCTTAGCGATAATACGAGCAATTCTCTCCTTATTCCTTTTCATTTCTCTGAAATATTATAAAAAAAAAAAATGATGAGTCTTAATTTTATGAAGAAAATATTGAAATAATTATTCTAATCCTTACGCATAATGCTCATCATAACTATCTGCAGCTGCTCTGAAATCTGACTCTAAGTCTTCAATATTAGCTTCACCTCTAGCAACTTCCCCCAAATATTCAGCATCATCTTTAAATACAGATGCTCTGTGTCTTATTCCTGGATCTATAAAGCTTGGTTCCTCATCAAAAATTTGACTAGGCTTTTTGAACTGTTTGAATAATATAGAATCCGTACTAATGTGTCGAATTGCACTGCTCTGTAAAAATCGATTACAAACTATATGGAGTTTTGATGTTAACATGATAACTTCCTTTGAATAATATCACTCAATATAAAATCGAAAAAACACGACTTTTTAATGTGTTTAGGTTATGTTTGTTTTGATTTGAAAATTTATAACGACCAATAGTAAACCTGGAAATTGACGCCAGTCAAGCAAAAACGTTTGTCGGAAAAACGTTATCGTGAGTCTAGATTTTTTCTTCTGCTGGCACCTTTAAGGAAGCTTTCCAACGCGGTACTCTCGTGTTATCACTAGGGGTGACATTTCCTCTCTTTGTAAATGAAAATAGAGTTAATTTAAATTGAAAGTGAAACAAAATGAAAGTTTTCGATCTTAAGAAAATTGTAGAATTGCAGAACAATGCGGAGCAGATTCGAAACATTTGCATTTTAGCTCATGTTGATCATGGAAAAACAACGTTAGCGGATAGTTTAGTTGCTAGTAATGGAATTATATCTTCAAGGATGGCAGGAAAATTAAGGTAACGCAGCAATGAAATCATGTTAGCGTCCATAATAATTTAATATTAACACAATTCATATACTGCTCTTTACCTTTCTAAGGTGTTGCATATTGTTACATCACATGGCTGTGATTGTGAAATAGCTATTTTATTTGGAACTTTTTTTTTAAAACTTATGCCTTACAATTAACACCCTCATTTTAGGTATATGGATAGCCGTAAGGATGAGCAGGAAAGAGGAATAACAATGAAGAGTAGTGCAATAGCATTACTGCATTCTTTTAATAATAAAGATCACCTTATCAATTTGATTGATTCACCAGGGCATGTTGATTTTTCATCAGAAGTTTCTACTGCAGTGAGGTTGTGTGATGGTGCAATAGTAATTGTGGATGTAGTTGAAGGGGTTTGTCCTCAAACAATTGTATCATTACGTCAAGCTTGGATAGAACATATCAAACCGATATTAGTTTTAAATAAGATTGACAGATATATTTTGGAATTGAAATTGTCCCCTTTAGATGCCTATTACAAGATTATGCAGGTATTCGTTTTACGAAGATGTTTTAAACTTTCTGATTTAATTACCAATTATTAACTCTTTATTCTACATTCTAGGTTCTTGAGCAAGTCAATGCTGTGATGGGTGAGCTCTTTGCAAGTGATGTTATGGCAAAAACTGAGCATAAAGAAGAAAAGAAAGTAGTAAAAAGTGTAAATGAAAATGAAGAAATTGATATGTTGGAATGGAGTTCTGGTTTAGATGAAGCTGACGATGAAAACCTATATTTTTCTCCAGAACAGGGAAATGTTGCATTTGCAAGTGCAGTGGATGGATGGGCTTTTACGTGAGACATAATAATTCAGAAAAAAGTGTGGATATTCTATTTTAATTTTTTTTCTTGTTTTCAGGGTGCAAGATTTTGCTAAAATTTATTCAGAGAAATTAAAAGTTAATGAAAAAGTTCTGAATAAAACTTTATGGGGAGATTATTATTTGCATTCCAAATCAAAAAGAATCTTGAAAGGAGCTCAATTAAAAGCAAAGAAACCTTTGTTTGTACAGTTTATTTTAGATAATTTGTGGGAGATTTATGATGTTATAGCTGTGAGAAGAGATAAAGAAAAACTAGAAAAAATAGTTAACAGTTTAGACATTAAATTAACAACAAGAGACTTAAAGCATACAGATTGTAAAATTCAATTGCAGGCAGTTTGTTCCCAATGGTTGCCTATATCAAATACTGTTCTGGGTATGATTTCTGTAGTTACAAATCGGAATGGAAGTAGATGATGTCTTTTAACTTTTTTTTTATTTACAGGGATGGTATGCAAAAATCTTCCGTCTCCAAAGGAGCTGCCATCCGAAAAGGCTGAACATTTAATGTGTTCCAAAGTTGAAGATTTTGATATTTTGCCACCGCAAACGCAAGAGTTAAAAAGCGCTTTTCTTAAATGCGATTCTGGTAGTGAAACGCCGACAATTGTTTTTATTTCAAAAATGTTTCCTGTAGAAAGAAAGAATTTACCGGAAAATAAACCGAAACCTTTGACCAGCGAAGAATTGGCACAGAGACGGGAACTAGCGAGATTAAGACACGAAGCTAGAATAGCTGGTGTAGAGCTATCGAAAACTCCTAACGAACCTGACACTGTAGAAGAGGAAAAGGAAAAAGAAGATGAGGATGCTTTTGTAGCTTTTGCTAGGGTGTTCAGCGGGAGTCTGTCTGAAGGACAAGAGTTGTATGTTTTAGGTCCGAAACACGACCCTTCAATAGCTTTAAGAAAGGTAATTTCTTGATTTTGAAGAAAATTTTAAAAAAACATTTAATTGATTATATGTTATTTCAGGTTAATCCAGACAGCATATCTCTAGAAAAGACTTTGAAGGATTTGAAAAACGGTCAACATATTACCAGAGTAAAAATTAAAAATCTGTATTTATTAATGGGAAGAGAGCTGCAGCCTCTGAAAGAAGTAGGGGCAGGGAATATTGTAGGAATCGGAGATTTAGAAGAACACGTATTAAAATCAGCTACTTTGTCTGATACAATAGCATGCCCAAGTTTTACAGAGTTGAAAAAGATAGTTGTGCCAATACTTAGAGTAGCTATTGAACCAAAGCATCCTTCTGACTTACCTCAAGTTATTAAAGGTTTGCGTTTGTTGAATCAAGCTGATGCTGCCGTTCAAGTATTACTTCAAGAAACAGGGGAACATGTAATAGTTACAGACGGTGAAGTTCATTTACAAAGATGTTTAGACGATCTTACAGAGAGGTATTGAATGTCTTTATTTTTCTCTGTCACCGAACTTTATTGGTATTTAATCTTATTTTTAGGTACGCAAAAGTTCCAATTAATTGTTCTGACCCGATCGTTCCATTTAGAGAAACCGTTGTGCCTCCTCCAACTGTGGATATGGTAAATGAAGTAATAGAAACCCAAACTACTTCACAAGTCAAGGTAAAAGAAAAAAATTTAAATTTGGTTAAAACGTTTAATTACGTCAAAAAATCATCTTTTGTAGGTGGCAAAAGAAACAAAAATTGTAATGACAACACCCAATAAACAGTCTATTATAACTTTGAGAGCAGCACCTCTACCACATGATGTTGTTTCAGTCCTGGAAAATAATATGGATCTTATTAGACTGATTAACAAGTGTTACTACAATAAATTTAACTTAGATGAATTTTCTAATTTAAGTATTAAAGATGATCAAGGTGATTTTTAATTTCTGGTATCTGAAGTGCTATGCTATTCGACTATTATAGTGTATTAATTCTTTCTCTAAATTCCAGAGGAATTTTCAAGGGAAGAATTCACCGAAGACGTGGACAAATTAAATTTAATATCAGAGAAAACGAGGAAAAAAATTGAATCGTTTAAATCTGATTTAAAGAAAGCATTTTTAAGTGGAGGAAAGGAATGGAGTAATGTAATAGACAAAATTTGGACTTTCGGACCGAAACGGTGCGGGCCAAATATTTTATTTAATCTTGTGACTACATTTAATCGTTCCTTTTGGGATTTCGATATGGTTAAGTCAGGACCTCATTTCGAGTATGATAGTAGTTTTTGTAATGGATTTCAACTCGCTACATTGGCTGGACCAATGTGCGAAGAACCAATGATGGGAGTCGCATTTTTTGTTGAGGACTGGGAAATATTGGATGAACAAAGTTCTTCTGGGTAAGAATGGTGTTTCTTTGAAAATTAATTTTATACAAATATACAAATCTTTAAAACGGAAATTATTTTTACTAGGATTGGATATGGGCCGCTTTCAGGACAGATTATGTCTTGCGTTAAGGAAGGATGTAGGAAAGCTTTTCAAGCTCAACCGCAACGACTTATGGCAGCTATGTATTCCTGCTCGATTCAGGTCAACGCCGAAGTTTTAGGTGAGTTGTGCAACAAATGAAGTATGCCCCACGGCGTAATTAGTGGATCATTTGATTTAAATGTAGAATCAACCCCGGTTATAGTGGCCTTAGTTATAGTAGAATCTCGGCTGTAGTGGAAAGACTCGTCCGGTCCCAGTCCTTATCCCTATATTGCAATGTTAAATTACCTCTGTTATAGTGGACTAAGACATCGGTTGTAATGGACAACTTTTTAGAGATATTATTGATTTTAATGTGGATTTTTCGTCATAGACAACCTTTTTTATGGATTTTTTTTTACGAATGAACACGCTTCATTACAATCAAAAAATTTTTTCTTTTTACTTTTATCTGCTAGTTGCTTTTAAAATTTCGAAAAGAAAAACGTTTTTGTTGAATGAAAAAATTAAACGAATTGAAAAAGGGCGGTTCTCAGGCGGAAATATCCAAAAAATATTGTATTGCAATTTCAACTGTTGGTTCTTTTTTTCAAAAATGAGGAAAAAATAAGACATGATTTTAGTGAATCTGTTGTGTCAAGCTGTAGAAAAAAGAACCTGTGCTAGGAATCATATCGATCAAACTCTAATCGAATGGCGTGCCACCGGTTAGTTGGGATTTCTATAAACGGTCCTCTTTTGAAAGCAAAGGCTACGGAATTCGGTAAAATTTTAAACATTTTACTTTTTCCATTATTTTCGACCTAGGATATAGTGGACTACATTTGACCGGTCCCTTTAAATGCACTTTAACCGAGGTTGACTGTATGTTGAAGTCTATTCTGGGATAAAAAATTAAAAAAATTGAAGATTAAGGGGAAAAAGAAAGACAGCAGGGATTATAAAAAACTACTTTGAAAATTTTTAATAAATAAATAACTTTAGGTAACTAACTGTACAGAAAATCTAAAAACTTTTGTTTTTATTGTATCGTAGTCTTGTATTTGCTGACTTGTTTCATCTGATTTTTCGTCACCATTGTACTGACGATTGAAATTCTTTAATTTTATCCCAAGGAAGAGGAGGCCTTACTTCTGAAATTTAAAGAACAAAAAGATGATTAATTATTTTGATAGTTGGAAAATGCTTTTACGTACTAGGAAATTACCTTTTATTGATCTTCGGTACCGATAAGGCCTGCTTATTCTGTATGAATCTCTAATACACATCATCCCATAAACCCTAATACCTGGCACACTAGCGTATGCAGGTTGATCGTGGCTCATAGGCCCCTCTGAAAGATGAAAGAATATGTATAACTTGCAATGTTGAGAAAATAAAAACAGTGTTTTTAGATTGTTTTATTGTCTGAAAATGTGAGAGCATCAAAATGATTCTTCTGCATTATTTATTTGCAAACAGTTTATTTTGCTGGACGGGTTATAATATACCTTGAAGAAAAAAATATTTACAAGTTCAGTTTGTTTAAAAACTATCACTGAGAAACTGTGATTATACAAATTTACTTTTTCTTAACGCTCACGATAATGCAACCCTTAATTACAGTACGTGACTCTGAGAGAATGAAAGTTTATAAAGATTAGGCTTTCAAATCAAGGATATGTTAACAGTACAATTTTGATTACTGTTATATTTAGCGTATATACTTTTTTCCCATTTACCTAGTCTGCCTTTAGGTGGACATCTGCAGATGACTAAATAATGCGATTTCCCTGTTCTAATGTTCTGCAATGCTAATAAAGACCAGTCTCTTGGTGCGCGACAAACTCGCATTTCTGCAACTGGTTCACATGTTTTTACTAGCGTCAGTACCTGGAAGAACGGATTAATTATTTTTACTTTTTTATAACTGATTTTAAATTTCTCAACATTCATTAAAGCAAAATAAAATATAACGATAAAAAATAGTTGACTTACTTTGCCACTCTGTGCTGTGACAAGTTCGGTAGTATGTAAGTCATCTGTGTTTAGACTTGCGGAACATGGCTCTTTTCTGGAAGGGCATGCACACAGTGGTTGAGTGTAATTTAATCTGACATATACAGCATTGCAGACCTGCAAAAAATAAGTTAAGATTTCTCAAAGATACGACCAGGAATATTTTTATAATTATTTAAAATTTTTTTTAAGTTTTAAATATGCTATTTTAACGTAATCGTGAGAATTTTTGCCGGCAAAATATACTCCATATTTATTATAATGTAATGTCGTTCGGTTGTGACTTAAAGACTGCGAAGCCTGTAAGATTTTATTGGTGTATTACTATTCGTTTATTATGTATTATAATTCGGTTAAATAGTCTAATTTAATTACCAAATCGCAGTCTTTGAAAGCAATTAATTATGCAGAAATATTAGCCGTAGATTACTCAGATTAGTTATCACTTAATCGAAGATTTAAAATGGAGTTTTAAAGGAAAAAAGTGAATTTTATTTTAAATTAAATTACCTTAATTACCTTAATTTTTACTAACTACCCGATTTGCGTCTTGCTGACAGGTTGAATCGTGCAACGATTTTCCTCGAAAAAATCTGCTATCTAGTATTTACTATCAAGTAATTAACATACTGAAATATCTTTAACAAGTTTATTAAATTTTTTTTTGCATTGGAGTGAATGGAGTAAAATCCTAGTTTTCCTCATAATTATGAATACTTTTCTTTGAAATTTTTAAAGAAACGCTTTCGATATAAAAAGAGAGAAATTCTTAAAAAGGTTGAATAAATTTTTCTGCCTATTAAAATCCTGTTTCCAGTGATCTTCAAACCGTTCTATTTAGTGTTATTAATTGATTTTCTTTTTTTTTCTGTTTTAGGTAAGTCATTTTTTATAACTATGAAAACTATCACACATACCTGCTGTATCGCGCATTCTGGCAGAAGATAAATGTGTTGATTATGTGGATAATAATGATATTTGGTGGGTTTCGGTGTCGTTTCCGGAAGCGCAGGTTTTGGAGGAAGCGATATTTTTGTCTGAAAAAAAGAAATAACGTAAGTTAAAAGAAAGTTTTGAATATGAAACTAATTAGAAAAGAAAAAATGAAATTAAATCCGAAAGTATTAAAGCTTGGACACAAAACCGCAATACTATCGCATGACATAGCGCATTAGGATATTTATACAAAATTCTTGTTACGTCTAGAAATAAATCCGTGGGAATTTAACTGAAATACTGTAATTTGATTGTGGCCTAAGGTCGATGCTTAGAATACTAACCTTAAAAGTTCAGTCAAAATATTATGATCCATCGCAGATATTTAAAAAAAAGCATATGAAAGTCAAAAAATTCGTTCTATTTGAAATAGAAAATCAGGCGAAAAATTACAGAGTATTTCAGAGACAGTGCCATGTTTTTTTTGACCTCTATTTAACGAAACTTTTGACAGAGTATCGATCAAAATGCACTCAATCTGCAATCTTTAATCATTGTTAATATACCTTTGTGACCTTATGTGAACTTTGTGTCGGAGTCACGTTGTCTCATCATTTATCAAATTATACTGTTTTCTTTATGAATACAACGATTGACTCAGTGTATCGAATCGCTTCGAGGTGAGACAAAGCCGAAAAACTTTTCCCCCTTCCCCCCCTTTTTTTTTGTTTGAAGACCGTGAGGTGTTAAATGCCACCCAAGGCTTTCGTTTGATAGCTATTAACAAAAGTTATAATTTTTTTTCTTTTTCTTTTTTTTTTCGCAAAGTTAAAATTTGTAGTGGATACCTCCGTTATTTCTCGTGCGATTTTTTTTATACCTGCTATTATACCGTTGTCATATTATTATTATTATTATTATCATTATAACTTGCAAACTTTTACTGATTGGTTTTTGGTCTAAAATTATTATCCGACCGCTGAGTGATTAAGAAAAACTGAAGGGAACCGCTGAAAGTTTTAAGACGATAAAAATGCGGAAAGTTAGATATTTTTGCAACTTTAATCGTAAAATTAAAAAAAATTGAATTTAATTAAATATATTTTAGTTTTTTTTTTGCATGATTATAAATAAAAGTTAATATGAAAGAATGGGAAAAAAGGGTTTCGGATTTTATACTACAAATTCAATATGACAACGTAAAATAGTGATTGTTGATTAACCCGAATAATGTCTACTGCCGACTAATCGACCGGAAAACTATAAATTTTTTTAAAGGCAAAAATTACGATTTTTTTTTTAGTTGGAAGTGTAAAATTATCACATTATTAGGTTGCAGTAGGCGACCATAAAAATGCCGAATAAAAAATTTATAAACGGAACATTAATTTTAAATTGGGTAATATCTCTAAATGCATGTACTGATTTTGGTCACATTACACTTTCAAATGACTTCTTTTTTTTTTTTTTTTTTTTTAAGTTAATTCGATTAATGAAAAAACATTTACATAAAATTTTTAAAAGTAAATTAAAAGTCCAAGATAAAAAATGCGCTCAAGTAGGTATGACACGATCTTCAAATTAATGCCTTTGTAGGAGGTAACGCATTTTTGTCATATTTATCGAAATTTTTAAGATAGTGTTTGAAATGTAAATTAAGATTTGGACAGCAGAACCATCTTTTTTCATTCAAATGTATTCGTCGGTTTATTTAAAAAAGTTATTTGCTAATAAATTTTAAGGATTTATGACTCAATTAAAATAGCGAGGGGGTTTATACACTAATTGTATGGTCAAAGATCAATGATAATGGTCAATATTTAGCATTTTAATCGTACAAATTAATGCTGTTTATTATCGAATGCATTATTCCATTTTTCATTTACACTTTTTTCTCAGCTAAACAATAATGTTTCAGTACGGTAGTTTTTGGACGTAAGGAAGTTTTTGAATAACAATCCCAATCCGGGCAGGGGATAGTTGCGCCCGGCGGTCAGTTTTCGTGAAGGAATAGTTGCGCCCCGAACCAGACGTAGCTTAGTTGCGCCCCGAATTTTCAATCCCCTGAAAAGGTATAGCCTACTTGCGCCCTTTTATAAAATAATAATTTCTTCAAAAAAGGATTGCAAATTCAATAAAACTTTTTATTATTAATTTTCATTCATAAATGTCATCCTTACAGATAATGTTTTTTATAATGAAAACTCGGTATTACTGACTACAATTCTTTCTAGTATACCTATATCTAGAGCCCAATCCTGCAATTTTAGAAAACCGAAATTTATAGTATGTTTTATATAAAATTAAAGGCTTGCCTTTGCTGCTCAGCATAAATTCCATTTTTTTTAAAAAAGACGACCGCCCGTACAGAAAATGCAAGGAAACTAAATAAGATCCATTCGAAAGTAAGACAAGCTTTTATATGATTTAATTCTTTGCAAAGTTCTTGCTTGTGAGAAATGAAGTAATATATCAAATTGAAATCAGGTTTAAAAAAAAACGGGGCGCAAGTATGCCTTGAAATTTTACACCTGATAAATACAGGGGCGCATCTATGCCATGGATGAGAAGAATTCTGACCGCGGGGCGCAACTGTAGTATACCCAACAATCCAGTCCCTGTTCCCTCTTGTGAGGCGGGCTTGTTACCACTGGTTTAGGAGGCTGGTTTTTATCCGACATATAACCAGCTACTAAATAAAAATCTTGAAAGAGGAGATAGAATAATTTTTTGTTCATTCAACAATGCAAAAATCAACAAATCTAAGCTAAACAAATTAATCTGCTAATCATTCGAAAACAAATCATTGCTAAAGTAACAATTAAATATTGAAAAAATACTTAAGAAGATTAAGAAGAGTAGTATTTTAACCTCCATGACTTATGCAAACTAATAAGGTGTTATTATTACCTAACTGTCATTGGCTTCAACGTCTTCTAAAGGTATCATCAACTTAACAGCGAGGTGCTAAGGGGTGGGACTCACATTAAAAAGAATCATCTATTTTTCACTTGTCAAAATAACTTTTTTTTTTTTTTTTTTGATCATTTCATTAATCGGACTCCTCGGGGCTTTTTTTTCCTGTTCTTTTTTTTCTTAGCGTGGGTGCTGTAAGTAGCGTTTTGTACTAATGTGAAAAATATTAGCATTAAATTTGGAATTCTTTAAGTTTGTACGGTTAACAGTATTTTGCTATTGGCCATTTGAGAAAATTTCGTGACATTCATCACGGGTAATCGTTTATAAAATTGCAAATTTTTTTGTTTTGTTTTTCTTGCATCCTGAAGGGTTTGATGATTATAATTGTTATAGGTTGGGCGAATGTATTATTTTGTAAAATGTAGTTAAATTAATTATGACTGTATGTTCATAGCTCGGTAGGGCGTCTGATAAATGAGAGGTGCTTATTGCACGGGCCATGAGTTCTTTCAAATGAATTTATTAAAAAAATATAAAACCAACACAGGATTTAAAAAAAAAAATTAACCTTAATTATTTTTGCTGTATTCATCATCCGAATCAATTCAACTCGGAACAATTAAAAAAAATATATCCTCAGAAGAAATATTGATTGAACAGATGACCGCGTGACTTACTTATTCAATGTCGGAAGAAAAGGAAATCAGTTTAAAACAATGAAGGCCTTCAACTGACTTTTAAAAAGCGAAGTTGTCTCTTTGTTTGTTAAAAGAAAAAAATCATTTAACCAACGACAAAAACCTCTGCAATTGAATTCGCGCATTTTTTTTATTTCTTTTTTATACTGCGAATCGCTTTTTTGAAACAAGACAAGCATCATGCTGTACTGACTGAACTAAACGCTTGAATGCATTTATTAGATTTCACCGTGCCAAAATCTTTTAATTTTTTAAAATATTTTTTTTTCCTGTAAATTTTAAGACGAGCATTAAAAATCCGTTTAATTGAGTAAGAATTTGCCAATTTGAGAACGTTTAAAAAATAAGTTCATTGAAGATTTTTTAATTTGGTAACGGTGACGATTTAATAACTGGAATATTAAAAAGACCGAAAATTATTACGGAAAGATGGCACAAAAAAGGTCACGATATTCAGCCACGATCTTGACTCATATTTTATATATGTTAAGGTCACGTGATGATATTTGACCTATTTGAAAGTAACGTAATAAATTTTTACAATATTCACTGTATCTTTGTTTTACTACCCCTGGTCGTTAGACAGTTATATATTGCATCTTACATACTGTTGTTATTTCAAGTTTTATTTTATAATTTTGCCCCTCGACAGAGGAATTTTATATAATTTTTCTGGTTTTTTTTCCCACTTACTATGAAATCAACACTTCATCGTAATTACAGTCGGACGGAAGAGGCGATTTTGTGAATCGATTATTTTGACGTATTTTTCTCCATACTAAGTCCGTCATGATGTTTCAGTAAAATTATTAAATCATTTTCAGATATTTTTTATAACCTATTGTCTTACAGTCCGAGCTAAGAATTTAGCTTTCCAAGTAATTTCTGCCTTTAACTGAGGAAACGTTTCCGCCTTATAAGCCCTTTGTTTTTTCAAATGAGAGCACAAGTTGGTAAAAGAGATGGGACAAAATAAATTCAAAGACTGGTTTTATTCATTGCGAATAAATATAACTCCTATTCGATTTTTCCCGCTTAATTTTGAGCCATTTACTTTTGCTTGTTTAGCATTTTGGTTATTTTCGTTTGACTTAAATGGTACAAATGGTACTTGTTACCCGTTCGTTATGTACTAATTTAATCTTTTAAACTTGCAATAATTTTTCCTTGCCTTGTCTTGTACTTTACAAGACCGTTATTAATGCAGCACGCAAAGGATGAAAAAAAAATTGCCACCGAAAGTCGCGTGGGACTAGGTAGGATCGGTTCGTAAATGAACATTCAGTAACCTTTTCTTTTGAATGCGATAATAACAGGTCTAGATCAGTTCAAGGCCGAAGGTCAGAATGTTGAAAGTCGGTAACAATAGGAAACGCCTGCGTATAAACGTCCATTCTACTCACTATGCTAATTTTGAACTTTTTAACTTTCGGAAATAGATTATTGACATAGATCTTGATTTCTTCTTCTTTTTTAATCTATGTCGTCAAAGTGTCGCGGCAATAAAAGAGAAGAAAATGTTGAAATTTTTGCGGATAACTGTATCTTTACTGAATTGAACTAACAAAAGTCATTTCTCTACTCTACTTGCTTGTTGTTATTTAATTATAATGATCCTGCCATTTACAAATGAAGTAAATGAAGGGGATTTTTTTTCTCTCAGTAACATGATTTTTAAAGTTGGGAATGACTTGAGCTTGTAAAGAAAAAACAAGGGTTATTCTTGCATTAATTAAGCAAGACGAGAATATGGTTGTCCACTTTAACCCTTTCCCTATCGATAGCCGTTGTGGAGGGCCATTCGCAAAAATTTAGTTCCCTACTGATGACCCCCCACCTGAGTCATTTGTTAAAAAATCCATAGTTTCAATATTTGATTTGCAAGTGCAGGGGGCTGAGAGAATCGGTGTATTTATGTAAATTGAGCCAACCCTAGAAAAAGTGACTTAAGTCCGACCAATACGTTATAAAAACTTATAACAAGATGATAAAACTTATAATCTTGTTATACGTTTTTATGAAGTATTGGTTGGACTTATAACTCCCTTTTTCTAGGGAAGGATTTTGAATATGAATCCAGAATTTCGCTAAAACCAAAATTCAAGATGGCGGGTGGCTAATTATGTATTGAATAGTTAAAAAGTCGCTCAATTAAAATGCTAAAAATCTCGTAAAATAATTATTTGCGATAATAAAACCAATTTAATTTTCTCAATAATTCAAGTATTGTCATCCAAGAAGATTTGGCGGAAACTTGGCTGGATTTTTCTCTATATTTAGCTTATGAAGGAATAAATGACAAATTAATACCTGGAAATCTTTTTTTTTTTTAAGGGGGAAAGTGGTGTCTATCAAAGAGTGAATAACAGTAGGGATTTTCCGACGGAAATGGGTCGTTTGAAAGGATCTTTAAAAAAATGTTATCATCTATGGCACAAGATTCCATTTTTCAATAAATGGTTTTTTTTTCCCAAAAAACTCAAAAAACTGTATTTTTTTTTCTTTCTCTCAAAAAAAAAGGCTTTATTTTGAAAAAATTACATCAGATGTGAAATCCGTGCCCTCTAAAACCCCCAGATTGCTGTTAGTAACTTCTGAATTGTCCAACCTATAATCGTACTTCGTTCCGAACTCATGTTATGCAGGTTGCCAAAATTCGATTTTGCAGGAGACTTTATTGATACGAATTTAAAAAAATCCGGTATGATAAGGCTTTTTTAAAAGTCAAAAAATAAGTCTACAAAGGGTTTAGGATAGTAGGACGAAAGGTTGACGAATTATTGGAACAGTAAAAAAAAAAAATTGTAGGTTTAAAATATCTCAGGCTCTTTGATTGATCTTTTCTGTACCTACTTTCTGTTGAAAATAGCTTTTCTTTCTGCTTCTAAAAAAAATAGGAATCCGCTTATTAAAGAATTCCAGAAAAAAAAGGTAATTTTGGATTTATTAAAAACATTTTCTGTCAAAACTAAGTCACTTTCGTGACTGTGAAAGGAAATGAATCATGCTTGTTATTTGGAAAAGTGAATGGTGCACACGTTTTGGTAGGAAAAGTGTCCGACCGTGAAGTCTGTGGTAGCATCGTCACGAGGTGGAATGCTCTTTGTTTTCATTCATCGCTTCATTATGCGATTCGGACCCTTTTAGAAACTTATTATCATGGTTTCCTTTTTATTAATGTTATCAAATTTTTCTTTACTTTAAAGATAACTCTTCTGACCATAAGTAGCAAGTTTTGAAAATATTATTGGAGACATGAAAGAATCACGGGACTCTTCCGATTATTTTGCGAACAGGGCCAGAGACCATGAATTCGGACCTAACACGTAATTCTCAATGTTGTATAGATATTATCCCAAGGGTTAGGCAAAGGAGTTGTTTTCCAAACGGGGTGGGCGCTTTTTGCCACACGAGAGGCGAGCGAAGCGAGCCTCGAGTGTGGCTAACGCCCACCCCGTTTGGAAAACAACTCCGTTTGCCTAACCCTTAGGGGTAGCTATTTTTCCCAACGAGTGATGAAAACCACGGGATTTTTTGAAAAATTTAGGATGGGAAACGGCAGAAAACCTTTGAAAAATGTGTAAAAAAAAAAAGTTCTTTGTGTCGTTTTAATGCGGGTGAGGCTTAAATGAATTGATATAAAGTTGGAGTGAAGATTTCCCCCTCCACAAGTGCGGATTGACAGAAAAAAAAGTCATGTGTACGTTGTTAAAGAATGAAAAGTTTTGGATAATATTAAAGATAAAAATTTATATTGTTCTTTTTTAATCTTTCTCCGATTTTAATTAACTAATTTGGAGTTTTAAGTTATTTAACGTTCTTTTTTTTTCATCAATATTGCACATAGTGAACATAATCTTAAAAAAAACAAAAACAACTCCTCGCACGCATAGTCGTTTTCGCATCAAATCTCGTGTTTCGCTTATGGAACACATTGAAGTTACGATTTGTTTTGCAGATCGTAGTAGCAGATTTCTTTTTTTTTTTTTTTCACAGAAACTTTCGTTAGAATTCGTGTTTCGCCTATGTCAACCTTATAGGCAAAGAACATCTTTATCTCAAACTGAACAGCCGTTTAAATATACTCATAATATCTCAACGGGACGAAATTTTACGTGGGGAAAAGACGTACTTTGACCGCAAAAGTTAGTCAGTTAAAATCCTATTTTTCATCATGAGTTGGGAAAAATAAATTCCCAAATCTTTTTAAAAGAAGCTTTTATTTTTCATATTTATTTTTCGTCTTCTTTTTAAAAAAATGCAAATTAAGGTGATAAAAATTTGTGGGATTTTCTATCTTCCTACTCATTCAAGCATTTTTTGGTATTTATATCTTCCACCCACAAAATTAGCCACTCATATCACAATTTACAATATACCGCGAACATCTTTGTCGGTTTATTGGTACACCCATAATATTACGATGACAAGCAAATTTTGATAATAATACACAGCAACCAAACGCTTTTAATTTTCCGACTTATTCGATTCTTTTTCTTTAACCTATTATTGTTCCGATTAAAATATAAAATTAATTATATTAAAAATAATTATTAGTAAGGGGTAAATCTTTTTTTTTTAATTTTTTTTTTTTTTTTTTTTTTTTTTTTTTTTTTTATCTGCACCGTTGTAACTGTTCCATTAAACTATCAAAATCGATGGACTGTGAATCTTTTTGCTATTAGTTGAATTTACTTTTTATCGTTTTTATGTTCTCCGTTAGACTTTAATGAACCAGAAATTATTTATTTATTTCATTTGTGGAATTTTCTTTCTTCATACTGTGCAAATAAAATTTTCTTTTTCGAATTAGTCAGAAAAAATTTTAATGGTTTAATTTGTTAGCAATATGACATCCATCGAATAACAAATAAATAATTCGAACTGTGCTTTTATTTTGACGCTCTCATTTTCCACATCAAAAAATCGTTATAGCTTTGTTAGTTTTGCTAACAAGGTTAATTTGCATAAAAAAATCTATTTTTTTTTTGTTGTGAAAGAAAAAACACAGGAATATTCAATCCACGTTTATAGTTCAAACTCACGAAGTGCATTTGATAACTTTATTTACTGAATCATTACTCCACTCAGATTAACATAAAAAAAGACTCTTTCATAAATTAAAATGTATATTTATCAGAAAACACGGAGAGCACGATTTTTAAGTTGTTAGAAACAGATCTGTCGCTGAAGACCAAAAAAAAAAAAAGAAAAAAAAACGATTATCACGATATAGTGGTAAAGAGAGCTATGAGCAAAAAGCACATAACTTTTTCGCACAGCACGATTTTTCCTTTTTGCCAAAGCTTAATCGGTTCATAATTTTTTTTTTTTTTTTTTTTGAACGAGTGAAATTCTGGGGCAAAGAATAGATCGAATTAACCTGCTTTTTTGTTTTCTTTCGGTTATAATGCATGCTGCCACTCATGCGCAAAACTTGCGTTGGACGATGCGATCCTTACCTGCAAATAAACGAAAGACTAAAATTAGAGGAAAATAGGACAATCAGTAGTCCTGAATACGGTTTTCGATTATCCATTTTTTGTTTTCTTAATAAAATCTCGCATGAGATAACAGTCAAAAACAGCAGCTTTTTGAATGTAATGTCCCACTAGATAACAATTTGAAAAATCAATGCGACAAAGAAAGTGCAAAGAATATGTGAAAAAAAAAAAAAGAAAACCGTAACGCTTATGATCAATATGCACGGTTAATTATGTTAAATGTTAAAAGGTTAGTAGTGATTATCTGCCGTTTCCGTATGGAAAATGGCCTTAAGTTAATCACGACCACCCATACAAGCTTATTGTCTTCTTCTATTTTGTATGTTGTTACCATTATGGCATCTCTAATTATCCTTTCTACATTCCCATTCGATTTTTGTAATTTAGATTCTGGTTAGCCAAATTTTTTTTTCTTGACTGCCTGAAAAGAAATTAAATAAATAAAGAAGAATTTTGAAGTGCCCGATTACGCTAAATACGTGTTTTTTTATGATTAAGAGTTTTATCAGCTAAGAAAGATAAAAAGCAATTGTTTACCGGTAGGCAGGGGATTGGCCGAGAATTATTTTTTTTAATTTACGGAAATTCATATTTTGAAGGTGGCTGATGTTCTCCATTTTTTTTTTTAATACAATAAATGAAATTATTGGTTTTGAGACGTAACTTTTACTGTTTTTAAAAGTAGATCTACTGTTTCTTAAAGTTAAATAAATGGTAAATAATTATTTAATGTCTTGTCATGCTTGCAAGTAATTTATAGGATATCTAATAAAACTGACTTCTTTATGACTTAAAGATATTTTTCTTTTGCTTTATTAATTAATGACAGGAAACATTTGCTTCGCCATTCAAAAGTTTAGTTAGCTAAAGTAGTTGCAGAATTACTAATCAAATGTAACAATTACTTCAGGTCAAACGTCAGATTGTAATGACTTATCAATATATTGTCCAATAACAGTATTACCACATAAGGCTCATTTATCTTAACATCAATTAATACGGTAACAAACTTGCCAGTTAGTTTCTTTGACGGCGTTATCTTTAACATCTCATGTTATTCAATAAGCCGATTTTCTGTGGGCGGATGGAGGAGAGAAGAGGAGAAGGGAGGTGAAAGAAAGGTTCAATTCATTTTTACCCTTTCTTTCACCCTCGGACCTTTCGAATGATTTACATTCTTCTACAGCACCATTTATTTTTCCTAAGTTGTTTACCAAGCTGTACCATTTCACACTATCTGTATACGATTGTTTTGAATGTCTGACTAAATCTTATATATCACGTCTATAAGAGTGACAGAAGTCGACTGACATGTATAAACCATTCAGTAACGTATTCATAAATGTAACGACATATCAGTTGGAAAGACGGATAGGAAACTCATCCTCCGGAATTCCGTGAATGAATATCTTCTGCTATTATTGTTGTCCCCGAGCGAGAGCTGCCTGTAATGCAACCTATAAAACAGGCGAAATGCACTATCCTTTAGCTTCTATCTCCCGTATGATGCTAATTGTAATTTAAATCCCATTTCGATATTTTTCAGCGTTCGTATAAAGCAACTCAAAATTTTTACCGCACAGCTCTTTTCTCAACCTTGATATTTAGAATCATTTTGAATATGTTAAATTTTTCATCAACCTAATTTACATGCAAGTGGTTCGTTTTCAAAAGTCATTTGACGGTTAATTTTTGACGATTCATCTTGCACACCTAAACCTACCAACATTTATAATCCGTTAAGGCGGAAAGGAGCATTAACCAGACGCCTTATAAAAAGAAAATTTAGTCGTTGACCTAAACAAAACAATGGTGGAAATATCAGGGCAGGTTATGAAACAAGATATCATAATACAAAAAAAAAAGGAGATATTCCAACGATATTGGCTGTTAAAAGCCGTAAAAAATTAGGTGTATCTTTCTGCATGAAGCAGTAATCTTTATCACTTCCGATTTAATAAGTAAAATGACATGCGCTAAGAGAAAGACATCAATTACTGCAGCATATACCTAGCTATTAAACAGATGTTTATTGTGGACACTGGACGATCGCCCACTTTCATATGTTTCTTCCAGCTAAGGTCAAGTTTAAGTATGCAAGGTACAATATTAATCATTCAAGGACGAGGACGTTTATACCAGATCCATCTTGGGCGTTTTTTTTTCTTTTTCATTCTCGCAGCTTGCCAGCCAAAAGGTGTCGCGCCTTGAGGGGTTGATGGACCAATATCTTGACAGCCTCGTTCGTCACGGACTGTTTATTATCTGCATCTGTAAATACCTAAGCCTTGTAATCTCGATTTGCTATCTCTTTCTCGTGATTTATTTTTTTCTCCCTACTGATCTCATCAACTTTCTCCTTTTTTTTAAACAGTATTACTTTTAAATGCTTAAAATATATGCGCTGACACTTTAGGTGACGACCATTAAAGTTTCGAAGATGAACCAGCTCTCTGACCCTGTCCAGTCAAGCAAGTTTAAAAATGTCACCTTTGTACTTCATAATTAATCACACGTTAACTTATGATGATGATTTGCAATGAAAGATTCGCCTGACCATTGTTATATCGCTTTTATTAAAGAGCCCTACTTTAATGTAGTATCAAGTCTCACGCGATTTTTATATATTTGAAAGAAAAGTACAGTGCATTTTAACCTTCAGTAATGATGCATTTTAATTGATATCGGAGGTAGGAAGAATATAAAGAAAAAAGATATTATTAAGAATAAAAAGGAATTAAGATGCAATTGCTGAAAGTGTATAATCTAAACGAAGGAGCTATCGTGATTTTTTTTTCGCATCTGGTAATTTATCAAGCAAACGTGCAATTTACCTTTACATTTATTATATGTTCGATGAACATCGTTATTTAAACTGGTGCGTTCGATCATCCGGAAGATATGCCCGAGCTGGTTAAAGCCTCATCATTAATTCACCTTTTCTTACAATTTGTATAAAATCCCGGCAAGTTACTAAATTACGGTGATGATACTAAAATGTATTTTATGGAGTAAGTTTACCACTTTTTACGTGAACTAAATGAGATAATTTTGCGCAATTAAACACAAAATGCTATTTCAGATGAATTGATTTTAATCGATTCAGCACTCAATAGCTTGGTTCATTGCTGAGCCCCAGTCACTTTCGGAGATTATCCGCCCAAACAGACCTTTTTTGTGAAAATGTCAAATATTTGGATTATCGCAACAAATTCTTACTCTTAAAAATCGATGCTGAAAGGTAGAAAATTTCGAATTTTAAATGTGGAAGCTTATCTTGTAAACTTTGGAAAAGTTGTAATCTCGTTTTCTGAGTATTTAATTTAAACTTAAGCAGAAAACCTCTTTCAAGCACCTGCTATCCATTATTTTGAAATGCATGAAGGCCCCTCAGGAGCGGGTTCTCTTTCGGCTCAATAGCTTCTGTTGGGCCGTGGTCGGCCCTATTGCGTAAAATAAGCAGAATTTAACCGTAAGACGAGTATTTAAGAGTTTTCCAAGGGATCGCAAATATTTTCACATAAATCAATTTCAGTATTTCTTACGAAGTTTTTTCTGTAATATAAATACCAGAAACTTAGTTTTTTTTCTGCTTCTTCGTGATTTTATTTTAAATAGAATTCAACCATAAACTCCTACAAAGATCTCCACAGGGTGCAAAGAGTCCAAAACGATGCAATAAATTAAATTTACGAGTAATTAATGAGAAGCCTATAGCGGTTAGGATAATGGGAATGATTTGCCTTGGTGGTTATTATTTGCTTGAGAGAATAAGATCAGAGGAGTGATTTCCTTACTCGGTTTACGCATCTTTCTTTCAATGACATGTTGAATTTGCAAAGTCATAAAAATACATATACAAGAAAGTTCGATCGACAACTGCCTTCCTTTCTTTCTTATGCCAGTTCATCTTGCATTGTTTGGTTTCTTCCTCTGATTGTGATATCGGGATAATGCAATTTATTTTCGCCACGTGTTGCTGCCATTCTTGATTAATTTTCTCTTTGTAAACGTTGGTTTTTTTTTATATTGTTGAAGGTTTATATCGAGAAACTATGTTACGGAAACATTGTTCTATTGTATTAAGCAGCCAGCAATCCGCTAATTTTTTTCCCTTTAATTTGGCTTTGGAATGTTTGGAAAAGAAAAAAAAAATTGGGAATGAATGATAGCCAAAAAAATAGTACAAACGAACGCATCTTGAATATTCATTAGTTCTGAAATATTAACAAGTTATCTGACGGCTTTCGCGAAATTTTTGCGTGCGAATAATCATGAGTAATATTACATGGGAGCATAACTTACGAGGTTCTGGTGACTTGTCAAACTGTCCCCATAATTGCATAGACAAGCCTTCGCCGTTAATTATTCACGCTGTATATTAAATTAAGCTTATAAAAAAAAAATCTTGTGACCGTTTTTTTTCTTCCTTTTTTTTTTTTTTTTTTTTTCTTGAAGGACGATTCACCGAGAAATCAGGTCTGCCGTGATCGGTATCATCTGATAATCGTTACTGATACGTACAATTTGGGCAAAGATTCGGAACCACGATTCCAAATGCATTAGTCTAATTCGGTAGGTCGTGTCATGATTAGTATAGAACCATGATACTCAAGGGCAATGGCTCTTGCAATATTGGTACACGTGTGATCGTAGGTGTTTATTTAGATCGTTGTACACTTTCATCTTATCTCATCGGTTGTGATTTTCGGTCATCGGATTCTTTTAGTCTCCCGGCAGGCAAAAATTTATCTGTCATTACTCTTATTCGAATATTTTTCCCGTCTGTTTGACCGCATTTTTTTTTTTTTTTTTTTTCACGACGTTAAAATATCTTCGAAATATTTTATGCGTGGCTGATCAGTTCCATACCTTGATAATCAATCTTTTATAATATTTACCGTTCCTTTAAAAAATAAAAAGGAACATGTAAGCTCAAATCCTATTTAAATAATGCATTAGAAGATTTCATACGGTATGTCGGACATGTTTCGGCTACCGTCCTTATTGCAAAACTAGTATTATTTATAGTTTTTATACACCAAAGTTTTTTATCATAACAAAATCGCAAGGATAACTATTTGATAGTTCATATGCGTTGTACGTGCTTTACATTCAATATTTATTACGGTAAGCGCACTTGAGGTTGCTCATCATGTTGGTTATCCGATCGTTGCAGTTAGCCTTATGAAAATCGGTTTGTCTCAGGCGATTGCATTTTCGCCGTCGGAAAGGTAAGGATACATGTTCAGAGCTTTAATGCGGGATAGGTATGGTCACGCATGCGTTTAAAAATCCGCGGAATCTTCACGAGAATTTTGCCACCGGAGACAAAGGGAATGCATTGGGCGTTTTGAATGCTGTTACAATTTTTTTTTTTAATTCTGCGAAGATCTTTTTAAAAAATGAAAGAATGAGATGATTAGATGTAGACTAAAAGTTTTAAATTACCTTTCCGAGTTTTGAATGCTTCGGGAGATTGCTTTTTGGTTTTTCCAATTTTCATCTGCTTTTTTTTTCAATGCTTCGTAACTTGGAAGCGTTCACGCATGAAAAATGACGGAAAAAACGATGTGGTTGAATTAGTCGATGCAGTTTTCTGGTATTGAGGAAATGATTAGGTAATCGTCAGTGTTTGTTATTTTAAATAAGATGCCAGCAGGTGACCGGTTTTAGCCTTTAATCTATCATCGTTTGGGGATATTAATTAATTGATACTTCGTTGTAGGTATTAGCGGCTAATTTTATCATTTAGGCTGTATAAGATTTATATATATGGAAGGATCGATCTCTTTAATTTAGTTAATTCTAATGCATTATTTTGGATCTTTGACCACAAAATACTGTACTTAAAGTGATTCACGTCGACGATTTAATATTATGTCATGTTTAATTCTCGTGTGCTTTTAATCTTCCCACTTTGTCAACCTACTACGTTTATGAAATTTTTATTCTTTATATGTTTTCTTCTACAACCCCGAATAAAAATTTCGTTTTTCTCTCATGAGCTTCATCATTGATGAAAAAGACGGGATCAAAGAAAGAAGATCAATAAAAAATGAAAGAAATCGGGCAACAGCTAGATTAAACTTGGAAGGAGATGGGTATTAGAGAAAAGAGAGGAGAAAGCTGTATGAGACTGGAGAAGATTAGAGAGCATAGGAAAAAAAAATTGACATAAGACACTAAGGAGCACGGAGGATTTTCTTTTAGAGTATGGATCGGTTGATTAACCGGCTCTGCAAAATCTCCCTTTTCCTTCAGTTACAACTGACATTAAAATCTGTGACTTCTTCAGTGTATATTTCACCAGTCGTCATGCTCATCGGCTTAAGTCACCTTTTGACAAGGACTTTAAAATGCTCGAGTCACAAATCCCCCATTCACGAATCCTTTCTTAGGTTTTTATTTTTTAATATTTAAACTGGAGAAAGTAACCAAGGTCGATTGACCGAATGCTAATGATGAATGTGCGAAAGGAAAAAAACCATTCGAGATTTTCATTTATGATTATAGAAGAACACAAGGAAGAGAACAAAGAAGGATGAAAGACAGGAAAGTGAAAGCCTATGTTGTACATTTGACGGTGCATGATTCCGAAACAGAAAGGTCACTATCTTCGAGAAATCATTTTCAAACGGGCCTTTTCTTTTTTTTTTTGCGTGGATAATCTCTTTTTACGTAACGGTTTGGACTAGGTCCGATATCCCCTCGCAGGAAAGACATAAAAATTAGGTCTTGAATTTGGTATAGGGATATTAGTGTGCTTAACACCGTTAAAAAACCATGATTTTCCCATTGGTTGGAAACAATGAGTTGTAATAATTAATAACTACCTATTGTCAGTTAGCGGTTTTCTCAATATTCGACAAGTGTCCAGCTTAAAAGTTTCCCTTTCTTTCGGTCTGAAGGTCAAGTTTAATTTGTTTCATTAACATGGTCACACAGTTTTTTTCAAAAAGATATTTAAGAATTTACGGTAATTGGGTTATTCTTAACGAGCGAGTTCCTGCTAATCCTTCATGTTTCATTTTTTTTGTTTGGTGGCCGTAGGAGTATGAAGTTCATGATATAAAAAAGGTGTTTGGAATCCAAATGATGAGAATTTTAAAATAAGTAGGTTTAATTATTGTCACCTTTTCTTTTAAATATTTGTTTTTTTTTTCGATGCAAAAATTCTGGCGTCCTTGACGATTTTCCTTTCTCTTATAAAAAAAAAGCATTCGGACAAGACAGACCCAATATCCTAGTTAATCACGACCTGGATTCAAATCGTCATTTCACCGTAAATATACATCACGTCTCATCTATTGTTAATGTCAATAGTGGCTATATAAATTATAATCGGGTGACTTTTTTTTTATTTAAATATTTTAATCGGTTGCAATAATGTATAGTTAAAATATGTTGTCCAGATTAAAATATTTTGTGGAGGTGGTACATTGACTACTTGAGTCTTTGTGAGATGTAAATTAAACAATTGTGCACCTAGGAGATCTTTTTAACGATGTCGTAGAATTATGTTCTACACCTTTTTAAACAAGTGTTTAGTATTTTTGAATTGTTTTAATTATCTCACAGCCTTTATTTATCCGAATGGAGTTGAATTACTAAAAGTTATTAACAGCACTCAAAGTACAATTTCTTTTTGTTTGTTTTTGGACGTAAAATGCTGTGAATGAAACAGTAGCTCGGAATATTAGATTCTTTAATTTTCAAGAATGGCAACTTTCTGTCTAAGCACAGGATTATTTTTCATTCTGGTTCGGGAGCCTTGACGCGAAAGGAGCAAAATGTTTCTCATCGATTTTGATGTTGTTTTCGAAGTTGCCATTCCGGAAATAATTTTGATCTTTAATGGCTTGTTATTTGATGAAATATTTAAACGTCTAAATTGTACTTTTGGATTTTTTTACTTTTTTTTATGAAAGTAATCTGTTATTCCAAGTAGTAAATCATTTTTACAGTCAATCTTAAATTGAACTGATGTGGATATTTGTACATCTTAAAACTTCACGGGCATTATACCTCACCAATTACAGATTCTGTTGATGTACATTGTCATTTCAATATTTACTTTGCAAATTTCTCCATCGCCGAAATTTATGTTTACAATCGTCCGATTCTTGTTCAAATTAAAGCTTAAATCTTCATCCAAAAAGTAGCTCTATGTGCAAATATTGTCATAGATGAAAACACAAACAAAAATTGAAAAGCAAACAATCTCTACATGACTTGGTTAATTAACGAAACCGGAAAACGGTAGATTGACAAGAAAACAGTCCGATCGTCATGTTCTTAAGATTTTAATAGCTCTCCCGTCATGCAATTAATATTGTATAAAACTAATTAAACCCTTTTTTTATGCTATAAATTTTCATGAAAATAAAAATTAATATCGCATATAGGATGTTCTAAAGGATCTTTTCAATTTTCTCATAATGAACATAGCAATGGGTTACATTCTTTCCAGTTTCAAGTCGTCATACAATTTCTCTTTTAAGAATTTGATTATTTTCTTCTATTTTTTTTTTCCAAAACCGAATTCTTTCATTTTTATTATCATAATAAAGCATTTTCAAATGTCCGTGTTTACTTTATTATATAAACATATTTATAATTCTACCTTAAAAAAAGTTTACATTGTTACATGTCTCTATAACGGAACAGGATTTACCCCATGTCGATGTGGTATTTTCTTTTCTTTACTAGTTTCTTTTATTTCTGATTGAAATGGAATAGAGTGTAATACAATACCATTCCATCTCGCTCGATTCGAATTAAATTAAATCAAATCAAAGTAAAGAAAAAAAAATGTTTACTGTTTTTTCCCATGGTCGATATAATTTTTCCAATGCGAATGAACTAATTTATGCAAATTTCTTAATAATGACTGCAAATTTAGATTTTATTGCTTGTTTAACGAGAATCTCGTTTTGTAATCCAATTTGGCGAATTTTTCTTACTGTTTTTTATTCGCGATTTTCATAAACCTAATCAATTTTAAGAAATCATGACCTCAGAGAGTTTTTAATATTGATTTTAATCAAATCGGTGGGAAGTTTTCGATATAATAACTTATCGTTAAAGTAGCGGTTGTTTTCGAATTATCGACATAAAAATGTTTTCTTCTTTTTGTTCTTTTGTAGAAAACAAAAGGACGTGAATTCACGCTACAATCATATCATCATTTTTTTTATTCGTCATTGAACATGAACCTAGCCGTAACTCTCAAAAAAAAAAAAAAAAAAAAGAAAAAAAAAGTGAATTCACGCCAAAAAAACAAACACAGTCTCATTTATTTTCGCCACGAGAAAAAGTGAAATCTTATTAAAACAGATTGCAGTCATATGACGCTAAAATTCATTACGATAAGTATGGGGACGTTAACATGTAATTTACGAATGAAAATACCAATTCACATTTAAACGTATATAAGAATCAGGGGGGTAAAAAAAAAAGGAAAGAAGTTTAGTACGAAGCTGATAGGGACATGATTCAATCGCGTAAATTCTGTTCAAAAATGTATTGGTCTAGTGACCCAGTCTTGTTGAAATAAGTCAATTTAAAAAAGCGACCTCTTCAAATCGTCTGCCAGTCGAATTTTATGCATTTATCGTACGACGATTAAAATGAATGAAAAATAAATATCCGAGTATAATTTTAATTGATTATAGTGGAACAGCGTAAAAACCTGTCAATTATTTTCACCTATTTCAACTCGTATTGATCATATCTCAGCCCTCTTAAAAAAATTATTATATTTAATATCGATTCATCACTATTGTAAAGGTAGCTATACGACGTTAATGATGTTTTAAATCTAGATAAAACATACGAATGTAAAATCTATTTCTTTGTAGTGTATCTAAAGAATCCATACAGATGCTCTTTGAATTATTTTTGTTTTAATTTTTTTTTTTTTTTTTTTTTTTTTTTGAAATGAATGCAATTAAAAGCATCTCGGAATTCTATCGTTACTAATGAACTCGGTAGCAGTAGAATGATTAAACCGTGAATAAAAACACTGGTAGTTAATAAATCAAGCAAGCAATGCAATCTTTTCCTACTAGCAAGATGCTGCTTTTTTTAAAAACGTATTATTAAATCATCCTTTTTTGTTATATTAATAAGATTTGATATATTCCATTTAAACCCGACTTTCCACAATTAAAACTATCATCTTAAACGCTGATTTTTGCTTTTAAAAATTTGATAGATGATGTTTTGATTTTAATGCAGACTTCGAGAAGAAAAAATCGTTAATTGATATATTTTTTATAATTTTTTTAATGCACATTTGTAAACTTTCATAGTAAACTCATATTGAATTTTAACGTAAATTATGAAAAATATCTTTGTTATCCGATTTTTAATTGCCAGATTCACCGACTGGAACATATGAGCTGCCAAATTTAATGCTAACATCTTTTTCAAATGGAAAATTTTTCGTTCATCAATTTAACTTAATTCGGTTAAATTATTTAAAATTAAAAAAAAAAAAAAAAGATGCACAATATCTTAAATGTAAACAACATAGAAACTTCGATCGCAGACAAACTCATTCAGAGGTTTAATTTCATGTAGGTCTAACTTTATTTGTTCTCTCATTAAATGCAGCGATCATTTTATTCTCAAGATACTAATAAAACGGATATGAAAGAACAAAAACCAAACAAAAAGGTAATTTCGTTATATTTTTCTCATGGCAACCGTTATTTTGTGAATACTTTATAATGGATAAAAGTTTTCATACGTCTTCTTAATTACAACATTGAAACTATTGACAAGCACTTTCGGTAAAAAATGGATTGAAATAAACTTCGTTTTTTTTTTATTCTTAAAATAGTAATCAAAGGATTTTTTAAATTAAATAATTAATAAAAAGTTAGCAGTTAATAATTTAAAAAAAAAAAAAAAAGTTTTATGATCGATAACTTTCACGCTTTTCGATTAAATCGTAAATCTCGGAATAATATTTCATTCGATGCATATTAATAAATTATTTTGCACATGATATATTAATCGGTAATTGCTGTCTTCCATATAAGATTTTAATTTGATCTTTTTGTTCGTTTTTTTTTCATTTTATTATTTTCTTGACTGTTGCATGTTCCTTGTTGACTCTATTTGAAAATCATTTTATAAAAAGAAATGAAAATAAAGACGAGGAAATGAAAAATGAAAAGCACGGAAGAAATCGTAAAGAATAATAAACGATTTTTTGTATTAAAATATTTTAAGTCGGACGAACGAATAAAACGTTCTGCTGTTATGTTAACTTGACCTATTAAGGTATCATCACGTTTCATATTATTAATAGATGTTCAAGAGTGTGAATATGATGTAAATAATTAATCGGAAACTGTGTAGTCCATGAATCTTTTTTAAAGTATTTTTTTTTTTTAGATTTATTAATGAAGTTGAAAACTTGTTATATTTGTTTCATAGATTCTGATATTAAATTATTAATTGAAAGATAAGGTTGCAGCTATTGACAATGTAATTTGTTGTTTACGTACTGATTTTATATTCGATGCGTTAGAATTTATTCGTTAAAAATATATAAACTTTTTCGTCTGAGAATTTAGTAATAAAAATAAAAATAAAAATTTGGTGTTTAATGATCGTTTGGCGGAAGCTACCGTTATTCATTTCAAACATTAAGACCGGGGTTACCTGTAAGCTATTTTTTGAGCTATAAATTTTAGAAGTGAGGAACCTAGGTGAAAATTTCGGCACAATAAACATTTACCACAAAGACGTTTTCGCGCAGTAAAATTTTTTATGAGTCTAAGTTTCTAGTGCCGATTCGACGCTTTTAAAATATGGCAATCTTCGAGACTATTTTATTTGGCCACTGGTGGACGATTTTAAAGTTTATAAAGAGTCAAAGTTATTTTTCGTGATTGATCATAATAATAAAAATAAATATTGGGGAAGAGTTGGATAGTTTGCCAAATTTTGATGATTTTGAATTCATATTGAGATTGAAAAATCTTGTTATGCCCATTTTTTCGACGAAGATTAATCATCTAGGCAGTTATTTGCGGTTATGGAAATTCGCATGACGAAAATGTTCCTCTCAAAATGAACATCCTGAGACTGCGTGAAAATATTTGCCGCGATATCATTTCGCGACTTGATGTTCGTGACCGTTATATCACCTAAGTTTCCATGAGAGAATATTAATGGCTATTTAAATGTGGAAGGCCTAAAATAAAAGCACCAGCCTTTTTTAATATCCTTATCGAGTAATCAGGCTAATTGTTAATCGGTTCGTTAAAAAAAAAGATGTATATATAATATTTATATAAACTCCCAAAACACCATGTTATTTATATAGTCGTAATAGCTATTAGATACATATTATGATTTCATTTTACGTGCATGAGATTTTGGCTTATTAAAATTGTTAACTCATAAGTTGAATATGCACGTGCCATACTCTGTTAGTATTCATTACGTGCTTCAACTCATTATAAGACACATTTCTTTTTGAAATTTTATCCGCCTTATTTGCCGAGAAAAAATTACAGTGAAATAACTCCTAAATTTGCCAGAACTATACAAATGCATTCTCATTTACATCGGCAGTTTAGCAAATAGGGGTATAAATAACCCGATATTTATCTTCAAAGCACTTAGGTGCAATTAACTCACTGAAGTAGCATTGGCACACAAGTGTTTTTCTTCTTCAGTTCACGTCACGCTCCTTATATAGAAAGGCGACGATGAACGAATATATATAAATAAATAAGTCCATATAATTAAATTCTTCAGATTCTTCATCGAGGGCCGTTGGTAGCTTAGGACAATGCCGAGAGAAAATCGAAAATCGAATTTGGAAATTGTTGAGACCATTATTTTATGGTGGAACACCACCTTGAATTGAGAAATTAAAGAAAAAAAATAGCACGAAAGTAATTTACTGCAAATGTGTGTTACTTGTGTGCACTCTTTAGTTATTACTGCTTGAATTAGTCACAGTACTATTTGTATCACGCAAAATCTTGAAAATAAAAAAAAGGAATTCTGCTTTTTAACCTCTCGACTCTGATTGGCATCAAAAGTTTTGCAAAGCAAAAATTCCAAATTGCATTTTTTTTTCTTTTTGAAAAAAAAAAAAAAAAAGGACCGACTTTAGTTCAAACGTGACTACAGAAAACAGTTTTGCTTTCTTTTTTTAAATTACATTTTTTTTTCTTTTTCGAAATTAGCATAGTGTTGCATATTAAGATTCCGAATTGACCGTACTTATTTTTATTTACTTTGTTCTATTCTGTTTTTATCTTATCGTAAGAGATACCACAAACCATGAGAACGTATTTCCAACGATTTACTCGTTCTCATTCACTGGATCGGAAACGTCCCCAAATCGAACAAAATGTCAATAAAAATGGCCGAATATTTTATTCGTTAATGCTTCTCATGGTGACGTTGTAAGAAATTAACCTGAATACACATACTACCAAGCCGGTTAAGCGAATATGAGAATAAAATAATCTAACAATGATGCTTAAAAAAAGAAAAAGCAAACGAAAAACTCGTATGAATGAACCGAAACTGCGGCGATTTGTTCCTTGGGGCAAAAAATAAAAAAAAGTTTAATTCGAGTTTAAAAGTTCATATATTAGTGAATCCCAATGTGTAAATAACTAAATCTATTAAAAAAAAACTCAATTTAAGATTGAATAATGTGACAGTAAGTGAAAATGACTGACAAGTTTTTCTGACTTGTTTGAAACCGCTACAAGTGCCAAAAATATAATAAAATAAATTGGAAATCACTACTAGTAATTTTGATGGTGTCAGCCGCACGTGAGGATGTATTAACACGATTGAGTATCAATGATGAGAGGTAAAAAAGCAGGTTCATAATACGGTACCGGTTTTATTTCTTTAGATGATTCTCATCGCGAACTTTAAAATTGAGGTAATTAGAAGAGTTAAAATGATCACGTATTATGCAATAGGAGCGATCTTCCGTGCTTACACATGCCATGAACCAACACATACTGACGGACGGACAAGCAAAACGCCCCTGAAATTAGCTTCCCATTTTCTCGGTTATTTTAAAGGTTTTTGCTGTGCTTTTACATATTTCGGTAATTTATCAAAAAAAAAAAAAAAAAAAAAAAAAAAAAGGCATACGTTTGAATTCGGTTAGCTCGCACTGTAATAAAAGGCTGCCGCTTTATTTATCGATGAATAAAAGATACTATGTTTACGGAAGGGGGAAAAAACTAAATAATCATACGCTGGAGGATATTTACAACTAGTAAAGATATTGACCACGCCTTACCGATATGACTATTCGGAAAATACAACTGACTACTATAAACTTTGGAAATGATTACCCGGTTCTTCATGCGACAACAATATAACATATGACGTTTATGCTTATTTACTAACTATTCTGTCAAAACAAATTCTTCATCTTAGTCGGATATCTTCATTTGAATGCTTAAACAGACTAATAATCGTTTAGTTGGAGATATATTTCATTATTTGTTGACCAAGGCTCATGAGCATCATTTAAACGTGATCGTATAATTTTATTACTTGAAAAAAAGGAAATAAAATCTTTACGCTTCTCCTAAGAATGTTCGCCTGTGGAAATATCCGATATGGCTTTTGAAATCTATGAAGAGGATCTACATGTGAATTTTCCTAATTAAAACATTCTTCGTGAGTGTGATAATGATTGTTTTCATTTTAGGGCTTATATTAAAAATTTTATAGGAGATAAATATTTTTTTTCCAACAAACCTTAAACTGCTTTGAGGTAGGGGGAGATAAATATTGTTCTTATGAATATTGCTGCTTTAATCCTTGTTGTATGATTGATGTGTGATAAATCGTAAAGGTAAAAACGATTTTGTATAAGAATCTTTTGCTTTTTTTACATCCAGCCCCAATCTGAAAAGTTTAAGAAGGTCCTTTTGTATTTTGGCAAGGAACCTTGCGTTCAGACTCGTGGTTGTTTTCAACCTCCTTCTCCATCAGGGGATGAAGAAGGACTATGCATCCATGTTGTATCAAGTCGAATTTTTCCGACCTTTTTTTTTTTTTTTGTTTTCACTGTAAATTTCCTGTTCTTGCTTTCCGCCGAACATGTTCGGCACTTTTGTCAAACTCAAACATTTTCACCAAACATGCTTAAAAAAGCGTCACTGCTTATGTGGAGCTTCCCCTGCATGTTCTGGAAATGTGCCGAACATGTTTGGCGTGAAATTGCGCCCTTACTCAACTCTCTTAAGTTTCTAGTTAGTCATCTCATTGTATTTCATTTCAGCGAATTCTCTTTATAATTTTCTTTCGGCAATGTTGTCCGATTTCTGCAAATTGAAGTTAAAAACAACTGAATAATTTGTCGTTTTTATTTATGATCATAAACAAATCCTCTAAAACACTCTTTCTAAGACGCCACCTATTAATATGTAAATTTATAAAAGAAATCAATTTTCGCCCGAACATCGATAATTAAGAGGTATGAAAGTCAGACATATTAATCAAAAAAAAAAAAAAAAAAAAAAAAAAAAATTCAATAACGGTTTTCATTGATGCCATCGTCGAAATGTTTCATCCTGGGTACGTGCTTAATCATAAAAGGCGACTTTTACTCAAGCAAATACGAGGACATTAAAATGGGCGTATATATTATTTATTAAAAAAAACGCTCGTCCTAAATTTTATTCTCATGGGCCTAGCAAATATTTAACGTTGAAAGAAGTGTGGGTAGTAATCATAGAAAACAATCCGTATCTGGTGTTAACGAGCAATCAGTGCATATCGTGCATCACTACACTATATTAAAACAATGGTCATGGTCCCTGATTGACATGCCCAAAACTCGGTAAACAGTTTAAAGTGTACATGGAACTTAAGTTAAGGACGGCTTTCTTTTCTTTTCACAAGTTTCTTTTGATATGTTTTTAAAACACGTAATGTTTTCCCCCACGTACCCTTTGGCTTTTTGAAAATTTGAGATCAAAAGGGCGATGGACCGGTTACTTTTTTCTTTTTTTGTCAGATTGAACGTCGGACCTTACTTTTTAATATAACCACTGTCCAAAATATATATGTACTGTATATTTTAAGCATTCGAGTCCTGAATTCTTAGAATAAAATGTATCAGAAATTGGCAGAGAATATAGTGGGGTATTTCTTACTAGGAAAACTGTACTCTTAACTGCAAAACTGTGACAAAATGAACATAGTCAACAGTATTTTAACGTTTTTAGAATTATTAAGTCTCTTTCTAACATGTATTCCGGACTGGATCTTCAAAATATTTTTATTCTCTGATTTTTTCAACTATTTGAAGCTTACTTTACAGTCAATTTTTTATAATTCAAAACCGAGAAAATACTTTTTACCTTTACAAGCATGGATGTTTACTTTTAAAGTTAGAATTATAATGCGAATGGTTCTTCCTTTTCCACTTATTTTTCTTGGAGCTTTTTAAATTAAAGAGTCACTTACCAGAAGTTCGACATTTTCCCCATTTGCGTGGCGAAATTTTTAACTAAACTGCTTTTAATGATTTACTAAACAGCGAGAATATGATTTTTCACGCATTTCGGTTAAGCTATTAATTTTTTAAGCGTAAGAATTGCTATAAAAATAACAGGTTATAAGAATATGCATTAAGTGCGTTAGCGTTGCAACGAATTAATAGGTTTAGCTTATTCCAGTTTTTTTGGGTTAGTAGTGACTTTAAAACGATCGTACTTCCTAAATGCATTACAAACAGATGAATTAAAGATTACCATATCGCCAAAAGGAACTGCTATAATTTTTCTTTCCGGAATCTTGTGATTTCCATAGCAGCAGCCCATCTTTTCGAGAATCTAAATATTCAATCGTGCTGAACGGCTTGACTTTAAAAAAGAATAGTACATTAAACGAGCAAGAAACTCGAGGGTAGAAATGTTTTCTATAATATTTTGGTACAATAATTTAATATACTGCATGTGAAAATATTATTTTTTAATGTCCACTTCGATCTTTACGATCACGATCTATTCAATATAGAAAAAAAAAGCAGAGAAAATATATACAGTATGTATCTGACTATTATCCGAATTACGATGCGAGTGGTGCCTCAAGTTAAACAACCTTGACGTGCCATATCGGCCCCCCCAGAGTAGTTATGATTCCGTCGAAGATGGCATCATGAGCCATTCCGTTACAAAATGCCTGGCTATTTGAATAAAGATGAGACAAGGACACGATTCATCGAGTTCACTTGGAGAAAATTCCGTGGGGAGTCAATAAATTCAAAATGCGATTCCATGAAATGGTCTAGCGGCACAACACATCATCTGCATGTTATTAACTACTGCATGCTATTTGCATATTATATGGGATAATCGGAAAATCGGCAGTTTTCAAAAGTGGCGAAAAAAAGAGGAAAAAGAAAAAAAATTGGACAAGTTAATTTTTTTTAATGGACTCTGATTTTGGTAACATTGTTTTCCAATCTTGGTTCACATTTCACAGGTCAGGTTTGGTTGATGCTTATCATGGGTGTTTTTTTTTGGCAGTATCATGCTTTACGGTTTAGTATGTTTCGTGGTATAATTGTTGGGAAATTGTAATAATGCCGGCGCCAGCTTTTGTATTATTGTTTATTGTAAAAAAGAAAGTTAATAATTGTTTCTAAGGCGTTTCCAATCTCAAATTTTTTTCGGCTATATGATAAAAATTGCGATTGAAAATTCGACATTTCTAGACCCTCGTAGGACTAGGAATTTCAATTATTTCAAATCTGGGATTAATATTATCTTCCCTGTTGAACGTAAATTCATTGAATTTAAATTGCTATAATTTTTCAATTAATGCTTTTAAATGTCTTACAATAATTTTTTACTTTATTTGTTTTAATTTTCCAGAGTGCGCAAATTGCTATGTTACAGTAAATTTATAGGAATGCTCAATTTAAATTAAATACAATTAGGCCTAAATCGTGTAAATTGTTCACTTTTGTAAGAAACACAAGCACAAGAAACCGCAGTTTCTTGTGCTGAAATGTATTTGTCTATTTTGAAGTGTTCGACGAAATTCGGCCAATTAAGTTGATCAGTGTCTAATTATACGTTTTTTTTTGAAAAATGCAAATCAGCTTTTAGGCCGGATTGCTTTGTAGTGAAATTGGAAGACTTAACTTTAATCATCTTTACAAAATTAGTTTCATTTCATAAAATTTCTAATTTAAATAATACTTCCCTGGTGGAAATTTCGGAATGTCGTATCGATATTGAAAAGTAACGCTTGTCGACCTCGGATCGCCATCGGGCCAATCTTGGCCATGATCGATCCGATCTCCAATAACGGCCAATATTGAAAATATGTTAAATTCTCATTTGACCGATATTGAAAAGCGTTAACTTTCTGAATGGACGTCCGAGGTTGGATCGATGCTGCACCGACATTGATGATCTCAAAATTTCCACCAGGGTTATTCCAAACTCCTCAGTGACATTGGCCATTAAAAACTATTTGAATTTGCTTCAGTTTCAATAACAATATGCCACACGAATTATCCCCCTTCCTGAAAAAAATGGCAGTTATAGCGCTAGTATTGGATGAATCTTAAGTGCTAAAGAAAAGGCTTCCTTTAATGTATTCGCCGACCGGAAATAAATATTCGTTTTTTTTTAAGATAATTAAATTTTTTTGGCTTGTGTTTTCTAATGACGATAACGATGAGCCAGGGTTTAATTGAAGCGTTTTATAATCTATAATTATATTTAATACGTTCTCCCTTGAAGAAAAATATTGTGTTAATCGTATTTAATAATAATGTCGAAAAAAAAAAAGCGCGAATAACATGGAAAATCATTTTGCATCTTCCGTATGTGTGTGTGTTGCGTGTGTGTGCCGGGCATTTAGGGCTACTGGCTTAATTTGAAATAGGAACCAGTGTGTTTGTCGAGCCATGAAAATGTTACTTTTTTTCTCTTTTTGTGGTCGTGATTAGTGGTAATTATTGTTTTGTTTCGAAACGAAATGTTTAATTTCATAATGTACCGTGGATTTCGAGTTGAAAAATTCAAATCGATCTTTGAATTACCCGTATTCTTATACAGTCGGATATTTTTAAATTGCTTTGTGGTCAGGCTAGACTTTCAACTATTTCAGATTATATATTTTTTTTATCGAATGCTCGAATGCCTTTCTACTATGTAAAGTGAACGGTATTCCTACTACGCCCATTCGTAGTTGATTTTTGATTTGAATATCCGAAAAAATTGTTTTACAGGGTAAAATGATTTGTATTAGTCTCAAAATTATTGGTTTATGTAAAATGAAAGGGTAAAAGATATGCTTTTGATACATCATAAATATTTACAGCTGCATTATTTTTGACTGTTTTATTCTAATTAAGTTAATTTGTAAGGTAAAAATTAAATTTTTTATCGTTTCGTACCGCTTGCTGCTTCCTTTTCCCTGTCGCGTCCCTTCGGCTTGGATAAAAATTGTAGGTGGATGCTTCCTTCTCCTTTGCTGTTTGAGTATTATTCCTATTAGTTTTCTCCTCTTCGTCACTTACAAAATTGTTCACTTCACTTTCATCTTTCGCTTTATCACTTTCAATATCCTCATTCCTTCCCATTCGAGAATTTAACCTCACATAACTTTTGGCTATCCTAGTTTGATTCGTACCGACCCGTGTTCCGTTCGTATCCGTATTTTGAGTTACCTTAGCAATTTTTTCAAGTTCTCTCAGGTGGTGATTCGATATAGATTTACCCACACCCGGATGAGTCCACGTTCCTTCACCATTTGTTAAATATATTACGTTAATAAATATTAACAAACAGTGATAAGTCTTCATTTTGAAGCCGTCGTCGTTGTCAGAAGGGGAATAATATCCGTGTGTTAATTTTCTTCTAATTCATTTTTGTCGATTATACGTAATCTGAAACAAAACAAAACAGAAAAACATTTTAAGAATTAACGGTAATATTGCAAGAAAATTAATAAATTGCTTCGTTCTGTCAAGGTTTTTTTTTTTTTTTTTCTTCTTCAGGATCGATCTAAGATGAATGACCGATCTGTCAGAATTGCAGTTAATCGAATTCTCTTTATTCTGAACATATCATGATGACAGGCGTGAAAATAACAAACTGCGTAAATGAAGGTTTCAATCAAGGGCTCGGAGCGATGAAGATTTGTGTCATGGTTTGATGATTCGCCTGTCGTTCTGACGAAGTGTGGTCGACTCCCAAGATTTTAAGCAAAAAATGGAAAATATATAGATAATATTTTAGTGATTTATCACGGGAAGCATAATAATAAAGCTTTGATGTAATTTTCGTGCCCTTTCCATCTTTTTCACGGACCAGAAAGAATTTATATCTGTATCAGTGATTATTACACGAATATTAATACCTTAATATTCAAAAAATGGATTCGTTGCGATGTTTTGTTTTGTATATTCTCGATTCGTTTCGACGCTATACGGGAATTCAGTGCTATTATGCGAAAGGGATGCATTGTCGTATATGTAATTTTATTTCTTTGCGTTATCCTGATTGTATACATTACTTGAAAAGAATTACGAGATTTATGATTTGTAAAGTAGGATTTTTTTTTCATTTCTTTGATGAAAAAAAAAAAATTATCTGCAGATGATTTGAAATAAAACCGTTTGTGCATGTGAGTTTTATGCAAAGATGGGATAAAATTGTTGATTAATCTAAAAACTTGGAAATCTTAGATTGTTCTTAACTATTATAATTGTGATCCCTATGTTAATTTTCATAACACAAGTATATTTGATTTCCTTTTCGTTTACGGAGTCACCACTGGGACCATTATCGGGGCATTTCCCTAAAATTTTAAAGTTTGTGAAGCCAGCTATGCCAGGTGTTCGCATTTCTTAACCTTGTAGATACCATAGAGTGCTTGTAAACACGGTGAAAAAACCGACACACGGGATATTACACCTAGATTATCTTTACCTCTTAAGTTTATATTGTTAGATCATCGTTGCCATTTTAAGTTGGGATCGTAGGAGTAAATAACGACGATTTTCATATTCCAACCTTTATGCCCTTTTTGACGTTAGATTGTAATCGCGCGGTCTCAGCCCGTGAGAATTCATTTCTTTCAGTGATATTATATGTCATCAAAAATCATTGTAATAAGTGCTGCTTCTTTATGTCAGTTGCCGATGACTAGAGGTTTCATTAATTTATTTTATACATCAATTTTTCAGCCCGTTAAATTTTTATTAAAATCGTTTTATAAATTAAACAAAAACAAAAAAGAAATCTTTTCATATTGACAATTTTGTGGGTTTCACGGGAGAATAAATTAGGGTCGGTTGGGGGAAAAGTAAAACAGGGGTAAATGTAAAAATCTGTTAAACAAAGTTTCCTACCTAATTAGCGGACTTACTGAAAAGGTAAATGCAAAGTTTACCTCTTCTGCTACCAATGTGGCACAATTGATTTCCCAAAAAAACATTTCTTATTGCCATTTTCGAAATAAAATAAATAGAAAAAAAAATCGTCGGTCATCCGCCATTTAAATCAATGTTTTTATTTACGGGGGAAATGAAAACACAATGGAAAAGGATAGGAACAAAATGGAAGGCTCTGATTTTTTAAGTCCTTTAAAATTTATTTATTTCATCTGCTTATTTGTTTATTTACGGGCGAAAATAGGAAAAAGTTAATAAACTATGAAAGGCTGGGTACGTATCCTGTGAAATATTTGAAAATCGTTTATCATTTGGCCTGGAATAATGACTTTTTACATTTACCCCATGTTTTTTCTTTTCCCCCATGTTTCAGGAATGGAAAGGGGTCAAAAACGGACTCTAATAAAAATGTTATTAAGAAACGAATTGACTGGGGGTCATCCCCCACGCAGGATGAATATATGAGCTAAGAAATAGCCCACATTCAGCTCTCAAAACTGAATATCAACCGTGGAAAAAAATTCAAAATGTTTACATAGACAAGATGGCGGATTTTTTTACATTTCCCCCGACCGACCCTAATCGTTCAGAGAAAAAAGAAAAAAAAAACATTCGGCTTCCTAATCCTAGTAAGACTAAAAACAAATAAGTTAATTTGTACGCACGAATCTCGATTAAAATTTTTCTAGACTTTCCCCCGAATTGGTGTTGTTTCTTAAGAAAAAAAAAAAATTAAAGCGGTCCAGATATGGGAATCTTTTCTTTCTTCTTCTCTTTTTTTTTCCGAATTTTTTCAAGGACGTCTTATAAACGTTTTTCTATTTGCGGATCGAAAAAAGTTAACGTATGTTCCGCATGGTCGGATTCGGAGAAAACACGTTTACCGTGTATCCGCACGGTTGCTTTTCAGTATTTTTGACTGAAATTTGCATTTACTTCTCTGACCGCGCTGCAACGTTTTCATTAAAAGCACGATTTTACAGTTAAATTCGAGCTGGTTTGTCTTTAAGGTTATTTGGGTTCGATGGAAATCGTGAAATTAAATATTTCGATAAAGTGTAATTTATAAAATAAACGAGCAATTAATTAATTAATTAATTCAATTAATTAGGTATTAAATGGGATGTACTCGTGGTTAAACGATGGACTCCAGTTTGAGAGAAAGAAGTTGAAAATGGAGTTGAGATAGTAAGCTCGATCTTTTACTGTTTATGTTTTGTTTAAATGGTTTGTACATCGCATACGTCAAATTTAATTTTGAATGATTGAAAAGTTTATTGTGAGCTCGTTATAGTGTTATATGCTTTCCTTAACCTCAGTTGGCCCTGCCTTGAATGTTTACAGAAATTCAAAAAATCGTGCATATAAAAGCTTGCTATTGTTTTTTTTGCTCTATTCCGTAAAATGATGTAAAGGCAAAACGAATGCAATTAAAATGGTTTTAAAAAGTCATCTTATGCTGACTTAAAGTAAACAATGAAGCTTTTATTTTTTTTCTGCTTCAAAGCTAACAGTATGGAATTTCTGTCTTGGTCTTCCTTCTCACGATATGGTGATATCGATAGATTATGCATCACTGTCCAATCTCGAGAAAGAAAACAGACATCATTTTGTTCGTCACAGTTTGCAGGATAACGGGCCATGACTGACGGACTGCGATTTTTTCCTTCCTTTTTTTTTTTTTTTTTTTTTTTTTTTTTTTTTGCCACAATCGTGACTTTGTGAAAAGTTATCCTAATCAGGAATCAAATTGAAATGACCCCGTTCATTTTCAGAAGTATTAAAAATGACACCGCAGCTATTTGAAATTTAAATAATCCGGGCTTTGTTGCCCTCGGAAATTCCTTTTCGGAAGTAAAACCCGGTTATTGACATCAGTAAGAAAAATTAGGAATTAATGCAAAGACATAACCAGATGACAAATGTGCTATCAAAGTAAATATTTATATACTTCACTGAAGTATCTTCAAAATAAGCGCCATATTGTTCGTTGTTTTTTTTAGAAAAAATATAAGTAGCATTGAAATTCAATAATGATATTAAGTCAATAAAATCGGATACTAGTCACGTATTGGGAGTCTGTAATGAAAAGATCGCTTTTTTTTACAGGAACAAAGATTGTTTAACAATTTTACTAGAATTTGGTTCGCACGGTTTAAAACGACGGCACTTTGTACTACAATATTTTGTTTGATAAATAAGTCACTTTCCTGTAGTTTTTTAATTTTTTGATTTTTTATCGTTTTTTTTTCTTTTCTTGTCTCTTTTTCTCTCTCTCACTTTTTTTTGTTTGCTGTGAGGTTAATATTCTATTTTAATGGTGTATCAAATGAAATAATAAAAAAAGAAGCAAGCTCGTATTTTGCCGTTACAATAGCCTTATTAACGAGAAGCTATGTGCATTAATGTCCGTTCAAAAAACCACCAACCATTGGTTTGGCTCATCATGAATGTGTTTGGATTATGTGAGACAAAGGGCAATAAATTAGGAACTGGCAAATATTTCGAACCGTGACCGATCGAGCAGAAAATCATTCGGCAACTGCACACCGTTGCACACCATTCATCTTGATCGTGTCCAATTGGTTGCTCTGTTCATCCGCTACAGTTAAGGAACTTCGATTTTTTAAAGCTACTTCTTTAGCTTAAAAAAAAAAAATCCAGGCTTATCAATTTCGTTTTAACGGAAATATCAGACCGTTTTGTCTGTCATTTTCAGGTTATTACCTTTAAACTGTTTTCAGATGGGCAAGAAACTGATCGTTTTAATACCTGTTCGTTTTTTGTTTTTAATTTATAGGCACACCTTAAGCAGAAGGTTCGGTTAATTGGCATCATCTCTTGTTTGCCTTTGGCTTGTTGGTACGCAAAGAAAATGAATTGCGAAATCTATCGATCCAGATAATGAAAATAATGACATGATCTGTTTTCTATTTCTTTTCGTTTTTTAAACCTAGAGACAATGACAATATAAAACCGTGCCGTGACGGAAATAGCAATAATTCGAATGCCGTGCCTTTGAACTTGATATCAACGATGATCCGAGTTGCACCTACCACGCATACTGTAAGATCTTTGAAATTACGTCACCCACGCAGTACATCTTAAAAGTGAGCCATAAAGCCTTCTCGGCCATTCGTATTCCAAAGTTTTACTTTTGGAATCCGGTTCCTCCTTTCTAGGGATTTTGTCTATTTCGAATGGTGACAAGAGTAATTAGAAAGAATGGTAAAAAGAAATTAGGAAGTTTTAATCTTTTTCTCTCTCTCTCTTTTTTTTTTTTTTTTTTTTTTTGTAATCCTATTCAGGTAATTTCGATTGCGTTTTTGAATCTGAAAGGACGGTTTGAAATCGTAAGATCTGATACTGATGGACGACTTTGGTAATGATAAAGATAATATTATTGCACGCACACATGCGGGGGCTTTTTGGAGTCCTATCGACGCATTGTAAATTTCCTCCCAGAACATTATAAAAGTTTTGGAATATTTTCATTGCTTTTGATTATTAATAACTAGTGGTCTGATAAATAGAATTTTTTAAATTCAGTCGAATGAATTAGGCGTTTTGGCCAATTTTTTGTCAATTTTAGTTGAATTTTGGGAGCTTTCTCCCCAAACTTCATACCGTGTGATCTTGCTATCTTTCTCAAAATTGAATTGAACTATGAGAGCGCTTTCCCCAAACCTCAAACTCGAACTTGCGGAAATTTTTTTTCGAATTTTCAAGGCAATTTGCCTGAACTTTCCATTTGTTTTACCCGGGCCTACATTGATTTTTTAAAATGCAGGATAATGATCACTTAATTTTTTATCCCATCCAAAAGTTAATTCTCCAGTAAGGTCAAAAATTAATATAAAAATTCGGATTTTCCGGGTTTTTCGAAAAACAGGGCTTGAAAACACCGAACTTAATACAAAAAAATAAGCTTTTCCGAAAAGCCGGGGCTTCTCCGAAATCTGAAATAATTTTTCTTGCCTTCTGCTAGCCTAAACTATTCAAAATATTGGCCATTTTATTAAATGTTTCCTTTCATGTTCAGGGCGTTACATTGACACATTCACACCACAGAAAAAAGACAGACAACAACTTGAAATTATTAAAAACACAATACTTTTTTTCCGGATATATGACAGCAAGAATAAGCTAAAACTGAAGATGAGTAATTCCTGTGCAGACTGCGAGACTGTATAAAATATTAAAAAAATAAAATAAAATAAAAATAAAACTTTGTTAGAGATCGCAAAACTGATCCTACCAGAACGCGAAATTTATATTTTTAACATTTTACGACTCCAGTTTTTCAAAGAATGAAGGAAAAATAACAAACTAGTTTGTGCACAATTTTGAGATATATGCCATAAAAAAGTTATTGATGACTGAAATATCCACCACAGGCTGAAATATCAATAATTTTCGAGTCATCATGATTTAAAAGCCAAACTAGCCCTTTTTAATCCTTATAAAATGTAATTCCAAGCAAAACACCCCATAGACAGCTTATAAACCACTACGTAAATTATCATATAAAAAAAAAAAAAACAATATATAAAACAACATAACACTTTTCTGAACCCAAAACGCGGAAGTAAAATGGAGCCTGCTGCCTACATAAAAACCACGGGCGCAAAAAACATTACCACTAGCGTAAATCTTTCAACGATTGTAGGTGGTGTTCAGTAAATATTTTTGCAATTAAATTTGTGGAATAATGATTTAAGTCTAACGAGCAATAAGACGTTGTTAATGGTCCAGGTGGAGGAATAATAAGAAAAACATATGGAAAGACGGAGAACATATGAAGAATGAATGGAGAATCTCGTGTGTTTGACACACATGCGTCAGAAAAACAACGGCCAAACCGTTAAAATGCATAATCAATCATTTAATTTCTCTCCGTATTTCATTGTCGGCATGGTTCTCTTATTTAATTGACCATTTCGCGAATGGACATAAAACCAGTAATAATTTTATTTTTTTCGGTATTTAAAAGACCCCCTGACCGAGCCAAAAAAATATATTAGAATGTCAACTTTGACGCTTCGTGACACCGTATTTATCGGGAGGAAAGATTGACTGAAATAAGACATTAAAAAGAAAAAAACTGGCTACCATCACACGGGTGTTACCTGTAATTAAACCTTCATCAAAGTCTTTTTTTAATAATCAATATCCATTATTAAATATGACTGACATCTCCGTATGAGTGTGTGTTAGGCATCCGACAGGTTATCTTTCTAATTTATAAAACCAATCTAGGTTACTTGTACTCGTCATATTTCAATTTTTTTTTTTCATTTTGGTATAAAGCTTCTTAAAAAAATTGATCCCACGTCGAAAGTAATATACAAGTCATTACACAAACCGCTGTAGGGCTTCTAAACCATAAAAAAGATAAATGACAAAGTTGGACTCCCGACTTGTAATTGACTGACTACACTTGTATATCACAACAAAGGAAAATAAAATATTCAGGTGACAACGGTGAGGCTTTTTTTTCACCGGTTCCCATAGAGAAGTGCAAGTCACATACTTTAAATCATATATTAATCTGCACATGGAACTTCTCATATAGAACATTTTGTCAAACGAAAATTTTCCGAAAAAGTATAGTTATGGCGAAACACACACTGGAAATTCATGAATACTTATAGATCTGTAAGCAAATCATTTTATAAGTTTTTAAAAAATGGCACATCCGGTACATCGATGTCGTGTTTGACTGAAAATGTCAACCGAATGGGATAGCGAAAATGAATCATTCAATTACGCGGCCGTACCTTAATGGCCAACCTTTCATTTAATTTCCATTCATGTTCGTGATTTGCAACCCGTTAAATTTATTCAGTTGATGCGTACTAAAGATGATAAATTATGTAAAAATATATATTTTGGTAAAGAAAAAAAAGTTAAGTTACACTTACACAAATAGTGAGTAGGTAAATATAGTGAAGGTAAACTAACAAACTGCAAAAAAAAAGAACAGTGTTAATTTAGTGTTTGGGTTGGCCTAAAAAGGCTTTTTTTCCCCCGTTCATTTGAGTCAGCGGTTTATAGTCAACTTGCCTCCACATACAATCAAAGGTGTTATTTTTATTATTCAATAATATACTTTCTAACACTTTAGTCCCAACGGTGCTGAGAACTTCGAAAATTTAATGTCATAAATCCTGTGATAACATCGCTTTCAATGTCATAAATTAGGTAATCGTTTGGAAGGCTCAACTTTTAACTGACTAAAATAGTATAACTGTTAATTTTTTTGTTAGACATGAAGCTATTTAGACTCAGGGCCTAATGATTTTTAGATTGCGGTAGGAATATAAATGAAATGTGTAGATAAATCAATTTTTTAAAATTACCGATTTCCAAAATCAATAACTAGGCTTTTTGGAAGCGTTTCAGTTGTCATTTAATTTAATTTTTAAACTTGGAATCCTTTAATAAAATAAGTTATTCAGTGAATGTAATCGTCGGATTTCAAAAGTAAGGAACCGTGCTCACATCTACTACTCAGGGTTAAAGCAAGCGAAACGAATTTTCCTGTAGTTTGAGATTAGTCAAAACCTATCACAACATTCTGATAGCTGTCATTATATTTTCGAGGTAAAAGATGTCCAGGAGTGGAAGTTCAAGCAAGACTTGAATTATTACTTGGTTGTTGCTTTGTAAAACGATAATGCAAGAAAAAACGGAGAAAAAAAGTTTGATAAAAAATTATGAAAAAAACGCATCTTTGCGCCAAAGCAGGCGTAAAGGAATTTTGAAAAATAAAGTCTGTTTCAGATAATTGGAACCAAGAAAATATTGTAAAGCTCTCATCTTCATTTTTTGCCAACTTTTTATTCCGCGGAAAAGAGACCGATTCGAGCTTTAAAGTAGAAAATTATCAAAAAATAAACGCGAATACGAAGGGAGAGCCAGATTTCCACGAACAAATAATTAACTAAATTTTTTTATTACAATGTTGCTCGTATAAAAAATAGTAGTAGGCGTTGGAAACCCAAGTTGATATTCATAATGAAAAAAACTTTGCAGTACCAGTACGCAGATTTTATTTATTTATTTTTTTTTTTTTCAAAATGGAAAACTGTTTACTTTTTGGTGCTTGCAAGAAGTAAGATTTTCATGGAAGTCTGCATTTATCCGTATGGAGTGGAAATCGAAAACTATAAGGGTTCGATTGTTCAGAAGAAAAATACGATTCTGAAATGAGATATTTCCAATTGGAAAATTTGAAAAATCAAGAAACTCCGCAGCATATACGGAGAAAAATAAAAAAGTTCAATAGATATGGAGACACGTCAACTTTAAATTTAACGGACTGTTAAGTTTATAATCAGACTTTCACATCGTCGGATATGCTGCCATTCAATATTTTATATAGAATGTCGGAGATATCTTTTTTCTCCGGTAACCATGGGCGACATGCACATACATGTCCTTCGATTGCAAAACTTCCATTTCCATATAAACCTAAAAAGACGAGAAATTAAATCCGATCGGGCGCACGACAAAACAAACAACTTGATCTTTCAGTTTCGTGGCTACATGGGCACATATAAAGAGTCTTATAAACGCAGATTACGAGACATTATCTTGATTCTCAAAGGATAAATAGTCCCGAGAAAGACAACTTGTCACATGGAATTTTCTACATTTGTACGTTCCTAAAGTCTAGACAAAAAGATGTCGGATTGAAAATTTAACCTCGACATTGCCCTAAGTTTTTTTTCTTTTTAAATACAATTCTTTTTGTAAATGAATAAATAGCATCAGGTGGCCTTAATCGAGAACAATCGAAGATATATTTTGTTTGATGACAAATATTGAACCCGATCGCACCTACAAGCTATAAAATGTTTAGATTCATTATCTCTTTATCAATGGTAGGTCATAGCTCAAGTTCCTCTTCTTTCTTCGTTTTTAATCCCAATATGGTTCGTTTAAAAAGAAAATAATTTTCAGAACAAACAACTCAGGAAATGGATTTCGATACAGCACGTATCCGCACATATTTTTCTTCTCATCAAAAACAATAATAAATGATACGTGATGAGGAATTTGTTAAAGCGACAGTGAGATACTTAATGAAATAAATTCCCACATTTTTCCAAACTTTTAGTCACGGTTTTTTTTTTCTCTTTAAAATAGCTTTTTGGTTTGGAGGTATGTTTTTTGAATTAGGTGAATAACGTATGATGATGACAACTGAAATTCCGGTCAAAAGGCATTATGCAGTTTACTTTGCGAAATCAAGGCTTTCTTATAGAGCATTAAGGAAGAACAAGAATATTTGATCATCTTTTTGAGGTGAATGTTTGCTCTGTCATGGCGCATATTTTTGGAAATGTAAATAAATAGTCGAGCCAAATGCATTATTCACAAGATTTTTTTCTTCCTTTATTAACCACAAAATTTTTTGATGCCTTTAAAAAAAGATGTAATTGTAAAGGGGAGATTATAATAAACATCTGGCCAATTCTCAGTAATTATAAAGATTAGCGACAAATAACGAGCAAAGCTTGAGATTTCCGAAAATTCGATTGTGAGTATAAAATTGTTGTTGAACGGTTTGGGATCGTTATTGCACATTCTGATTTTTATTATTTACACGACCTAACCATTTATGTTTAATATCTAATTATTGAAAGTTGAACATTCGACCATATGGTGTTTTTTAAACAATATATAATGGTTGCGAAGTGATCTGAACTTCTACCGAAAGAATGCAGCACGTTGTAAAATAAAGAAGAAATGTGGTTGATCGATTGAGAAAGTGATGAAAAGATTGTTTACAAATCGTTAAGAATCAATAAAGGAAAAGTAATAGCTCCCAAGAGATTCAGTTACTTTTAATACTGCTTTTTCTTGACGGCCAAGTGTACAACTATTTGTGATGAAAACAATTTTGAATAATTTTTAACTGGTTTGGGCTTTCTACGGTCTCAATAGAATCTTTCTCTCCTGTGGTAAAGAAATGCATGAAGAATAATGAAATCATTCGAAGATCAAAATTCCCATAAAAGCGTTTAGCAATTACCCGTAGCCATCGGGGGGCCCATGAACTCGACTCAAAATCTTAATTATTAAGCACGTCGAACTGTCATTTCTAGAACAATAGTAAAGATATTGTCACGTATGAGGTTGATGACAAGAAAAACGTAATCAATTTTGCAAAAAAATACGATTTAGAATTGAAAAAAATTGAAAGTTTTTGACGAGTGTCCGGATATAAAGATTGCAGTCCCGGGATTTCGTTATTATGAAATATATTATGAGCAGAAATTACGATTTTGACTTTTTTTTTTTTTTAATAAGATTATGTTCCAGTACAATGTCAAACGTTCTTTACCGCTCTTTCAAATTTTTCCCGACTTAAATATCTGAGTTATAATCGACTTTTTGGCACATTTGTATATTCAGAAAATATGGTGTAATAAATATAATGTTTCTCTTCTTTAATAATCCCAAGATTCGCGGTATTAAAATAGATCCAGGATTTTGGGATTCAGAATCTACGAGGATCAGTATCGGTTTTAAGGTTTTGTTAAAATTAACTATTATAATTAATATCATCGAAGTCGCAGTATGGTAGTTTTCCGGTCTAGCCTTGGATATCGACTTTTTTGGCCGAAGAAATGATATTTAATTGTTTTCTTTATAGACATTTGTCTACTTCGTCTACATTGTTATAGACATTTGTCTAGGCCAGAAAAATGTTATTTTATGCTTAATATTCAGTTTTCTATTATGTGGGAAGTTCTCTGGTTCCTTTTGCCTTATTAATCATTGTAGGATCCTGAAAATTTTGATCTCGTCACTTTCGAAAAAAGAGGCACGGTATTGACTCATTATTTTCATTGTTTCATACTAGAAACAAGGTATTAACATTTTTTTTTTGGCTCAAGCCAAATTTTATAGTTCCTCAGAGATCCTGCCAGACTCTACCCTTTCTAATTACCATAAGATTAGAGAAGTTTGGGTTGAGACAAATAATTACAGCCAGGTCTCAATGATTTAAATGTTGCAAGGAATGCTCTGACTAATCTTGTTGCTCAAGGATGATTAATGTTTATAATATATTACGGTTTTGCGGATTTGAGGATCAACCTCAAATCTTATGACATTTTACAGTATTAATTAAGATTTCGGTCTACTCACAATAAAAAATTAAAAAGTAAAACTAAAATTATTGACGCGTACTTGGAGTTTTTATCACCTCTAGTTGAATCTTTTTTTTTTTCTTAAGTCATAATTATAGTTAAGCAAATAGGCTTTCCACAATTATAAATCTTCTTTTAGTCTCTTTTATAGCGTCTTCTTATGAAATCTCGAGAATAACCATTATGTCTCTCTTAGTATTAACACTTTCTACTAATTACCTAACTCCATAAGAAAAGAAACTTTATCGCTTAGTTTTTTTCTGTTTCTATTATCGTCTTTCCTAATACATTAATTAAATAAATATTGATGTATGCGTTGCTGGAATTGCCAGGTTAACTTTTTTTGAAATAGATAGTATGTAAAAGGTATCTTGTAAAATTTTTGACCCGGAATTGGTGAACATTTTTGACATAGACTTTCATATAGGACTATTGGAGCCTCGTTATTTTTTCTAACGTATAAATAATTAACATTAAATTACGACAGCGAAGAAATAACAGATTTGAATAAAGATCAACAATTCTTCTCCTCCGAAAAAAAGATTGCAATGTTTTTCTAACAAGTAGGTCATTCTTTTTTATATTCTCTTATATGAACATGTTTTCATTAATGAATTTAACTCAATTCAATTCAATATTTTGCACATTTATTTCAAGCGCATCTAGACTATCCTCACGTTTTACACAGACGGGGTCCTTAAAATTGTGGCGGTAATTTATTTAATAATGAAATTAAAACGTGACTTATGTGCAACACAAGGTTCAAGATAACTAAAAATATGTACCGTACGATCCCTAATGGAATTATGTCATAAATCTACATTAAGATATTACCGAGGCGCTTGAATTTTGCCGAAATGGCGCTATGTTTTCGGTACCGTTTTATTTTGGTTAGCTCTAGACTTGTCGGTACCGTAAGATTAACGAGATACATCATAAAATCACATGAATTATTTTCTTTAAATGCTACAGTTTTTGGGTTAAAGCTTATTTATTTTTTTAGGTAAGATTTTGCAATTTATTCGAAAAATGAAAAGATAAATGGCTAATCTTGTGATTTCTCGGGCGTAGCTGGGTAGGTTATTACATCAATTTTCGAATGCTAGAAATTTCAGACGGGGAAAAAATGAAATTACTTAACTGACATTTCTTCGAAAATAATTAAATTATATATTTGCTTTTCGGCTTTAAATAAAGAACATGTTAATTTATATTAAATTCATAACGATCTTTTTTTTTTTTTTTTTTTTTTTCTTCAATTTTTGAATTGCGTGCTACAAATTATAGACTTGCAGTTTATTCCAGAAATATTTATATATATAAATAATAATTATCTCTTTTTCAGAAAAGATTCAGTCATTCTTGCTTGAAATAGCAATTTACTTAAAACGGCAACTAACGTTTTATGTATTTTCATAATTGAAAATAACTTTTTTAATCCATCCAGCTAAGTATATATCTACGATGTAACTGAACCATGGCTTAAAAAATTTAGAAAATTTATCTTAATTTATGCTCGACATAAACAAGTGACAAGTTTTATTATTAATAAAAGAGACCTTATCAATTATTGATAGTTGTTATCATGGTCATTGATCATCTCATGAAATTAAACATACCTAGAAAACTTGCAATGCGGAAACATGTGAGGAAAGAGCGAAAAATTAAAAAAAATTAAGTAATATCAAATAACACAAAACACTGAAAACACACACATGAAAAGAAAAAAAAAAAAAAAAAACACCGCACAGTTGAACTGGAAATGTCAAAAGATCGTCTCCGTGAGTTATAGAAATCGCGGATACCTTGTGTACCTGTCTCGATTCAAGGTACTGAGTCAACTGTTGACAAGCTATCTCCTCCATAACCCGCTCCTCTCTTTTTCATGCTATGTAAACTTCGTTTAACCTCCTTTTTTTCTTAATTTTTTTTTTTTTTTTATTTTTTTTTTTCTTCCAAGGAAAATGGTTTGTCGCCGTTATATTTTTTGCCCGTTTTTTGTGGTAGTGATAGGAAACGTAACATTTTCGAGAAATTCTATGGTACCGTATTTCATTTGTTGAGTCTATGCTGTTTCAAGTAGATTAAGTAATCGCGGCTTTTTGTTTCGTTTGAATTAGAAAATATGGGGGGGGGGTTGTCAGTGTAAACTCGTCAACCGGAAGCAAAATTCGGGCCTGATACAGTAAAATATACTACATTAAAAATAACGCATGTTCACAATGTGCCACGAGGGAGGAGGGTGGAGACTGGGGGTGCAAGAAAATGATTTTCGAAAATGTGAAACTGAAGCTTATTTTTGATTCGCTATTGAAAATCCTTTAGCTAAAGAAAAAAGCATGCATTTGATAAATCTTTTGGTAAAAGATGGTAAAAGGTCTTCATTCGTTTTATTATAGTGAACGGTTATGAATGAGAGACTATTTGAACCAATTTTTCGAAGCTAATAAATTAAAAAAATTATTTCCAAAAGGTTTCAGAAGCAAATGGATTTTTAGTTCACCGGGAGAATCTAAAACAATCTTTGACAAGGTATTACATATTATCTTTAGTAAGGTGTCATATTTCAATGCTTTCTGATCAGTCCTTTCGAGTCTTTTTCTTTCTAAATCCGTAAAAACCTCTTTCAAATCGCCCTTTTTAAAGATTGTAAATAAAAAGAACAAAATATGATCAAAAAAATCGTAGATGAAAGATCCACAAAACTTCCGGTGCGAATACGTTAGTTGCGAAGGCGGATAACGCGAATGCGGTGAACGTTATCAAGTGAAGACTGCCCTTTAGATATTTTTAAACTGCTGCGCACTTTTTTCACTTCAGACGTTATGATTACCAAATGGGATATTATTGGCTATTATTAATTCTATTTTTCAACGATTTTAAGTTCACCGGATTTATAGATTTTTCTTTTCTGCTTCTGTATGTTTTTTAAAAATTGAACATAGGCATTTTTCTTAATATGTATGTTTTGGCGTTTGATTGGTGTAGTTTGGAGATGATCCGTACATTGTAAATTTCGTTACTATTGTTTGAAAAACAACTTCTCTTAGATGCTCTCACTAGCTGTCGGCGTGGCGTGCAAAATGCCCAGAAAATCTTTTTCAGAAACTTTCAACTGTCATGGAAGTTTCGTATAAAATAGCACCATCCACAAAAACTTACAGCTTAAAGTTAGAAAGTTAAAATCTTTAAATGAATTATTTATTAGCTGATATTAATTTGTAAAAATATTTACAGCATGTTACTGTCAAAACTGTAATAAAATGCAGCTTTTTGATTATTTGTTTAATTTGGTTCAAAGCCCGAGACTCTTCCCCTTAATTAGTTGGGACCGAGATATTGAAACGATTTGTTACTATCAAACATTATAAATCTGCCCATGTAAGCGAAAATAGCGTATCTTCCTTTCCGGAATTGATTGTTTGTTTACATAAGTTAAAAATACGACAGACGTGCCAACTCCGAAAATGAAGATACGCTATTTTCGCTTACATGGGCAGAAATGAGCATATTAACACCGATTAAATTTATATTAATTGGCTACATATTGACTGGTTGCTTAGCTTGTTTGATCTATTCGCCCATATTGTTCAGAACCATGGCGTAGTATGAAATAGTTGACATTTCCGGTTTTCACAATTTTTAATTTTTTTTTTTACACTTGAGAATATTTATCTAATTTTTTTATAGTTTAGTAAACCTTTTAAAAGACGATATCCTCGACAAATTGATATATGACATTTGTATATCTGCAATTAAATTAACCTAGCGCATTTAATAGTGACTGCTGCTATTCACAATACATATATGTAAATAACCCTTTCATTTTTTCATCGCAACTCAATCATCATCACATAATAAAATGATGGAGCGGAGGGAAATGATTATTGCCATATATGTTTTCATACCAATCAACTTATTATTTGCAGAGCGAGATCACACACGATGCATGCATAAGAAAAAGAAAACGGTAGCCAGAGGTATTTTATTTCTTCGCAGCTGAGATCATTTCTTTATTTATGTATCAGTTTAATTAATTAAATGATCTTTAAATGATGCCGATTTATTTCTATTTTTTAACGACGTCGCAATGAAAAGCAACTCAACGGAGTAATTTAATCTCATGGAGTTTTATGATATTCCTACCTTTATTCGGAAAAGAAATCCTGCGAAAATATCGATCCAGTGATTTGATTTTACTTTTCGCGATTTTACGTATGTATTCTACACTCGATGTCTTTATACAAACCGATCTCCTAATCTTTTATTGTACTGCACTAACGAACAATTTAATTGAGTAGAACATTGAAAATGAGCTAGGCACGAGAAAAAAATCGTGTTTTTACCGGGAAGGGGAATTACTTTTAAAGACGATCACAATTTGATCTAAATTCCAATTTTTATATCACTACAGAAAGGTCTAGGTGAAGATGTTAAAATACCTCGAAGCGGATATAATTAAAGGAGCTTAATCAAATAAGTGTAGTCTGTAGTTTAATAATAACGAAGGAAAATAATAAAAAAAATATATATAACAACAACAACAACGGCTGACCTAGAAAAATTAATAGGTACGGTAATATTAGGAGACATAACTTTATGATGTCGTAAAGAAACCGAGCAAGATGTTTGCACGATCTTTTATTTAACCATAAAGTTATTATTAATTAATCTCAAGAAAGTTTGTATGTGAAAAATAAATTAAATCAAGAGGAATTGACAAAAAAGAAAGAAAGAAAAAAGCGGACGTGTTTAATATTCATGTCATCATTCTTCCATTTTTGGAGTAATAGTTTTTAAACTTAAAATTTATACAAGGTCGTACATCGTACACTATATCATTAAAATATGTAATTTAAATAGCGGGTGAAAATGAATTCATAATTTTGAATTTATAAGAAGAAACCCTTTAATTGAACACGTTTTAAATAGACGGCATAGTATAAAAAAAATGGATCTCACACGACTGGATCACAACAATTTTTTTTAGCATGTAATTTCATGTACGAGTTAAGTAAGATCGTCCAATAAAAATTTTGGAAGTTAACTTTAATAAACACAGCTGGATCTTTTTTTTCTTAAAATTCTTTCTTGTGTTTTATAGCCGGAATTAAAGTTATCGTTCATTACATGTAAGATGTATGTTACGACCGAAAATTAAAATTGATTTTGTGTTAATTCCCTTGATTTAAGTATAACCACATGATCATAACAGGATGTTATAATATCATAATGTTTCGATTAAAAAATTAATAAAAATTAAAGTAAAATTATTCGAAATAAAATAACATAAAAATAACTTTTTTTTTTTAAAAAAAGGAAAAATACATTTTAGCGGATTCGTTGCATTTCCAACATTTTATCAATGGCGCTTTCTTAAACGGTCCATAAACTTCATGGAATGCATCAGTAAAGTCGATATTAGAGTTTTTACAATTACTTCGATTTACCGTAAAACACCCAATAGAAATATAGCAAACGCTAAATATATATTTTTCCCGCTATTTTTATTGAACGGGATTCAGCTTCGTGATAATAATGTCCTGTCCGTTTGAAAATCGAGCTGCGAAAGCTTCATGCTAATAAGACATTATAAGATCTTGTTTTGGACCTGGCGAATTAAAGATGATATATTTTGTTAATTCATCTAATTAATGCCAATAATGTATGAACATCCATTTATTCATATAATCCAGTTTTCACGCTTTCAGACGAGTCATTTTTAAATCTTGTCTGATATGATCAAAACGCACTCTAGTATTAAATTTCGGAAAACAAGAAGTAAATAAACCTGCGTTTTGGTTCCCGTGGAGGAATTCGTTTCGCAGTTAGCATAAAATATCCGTTCATGAATCCCAGTCAGTATTACGAGCTTTTGCCTGCTGAGACATAATTGTCTAATCGATTTACTAAGATGATTAATTTTTACAATGGTATCGTGCAATCTTTGTATTTTATTTAATGGCATTTTTGTGATGATTTAACAACAAAGAGTCTTTTTGGAGTATCAAAATTAATTTGGCAGGAGGAAAAAAGTAGCCAATATACTGAGATCGTCGAAAACATTTAACACGTTATAGTAGAGATACCCGCTTTCGATATGGTCCCACTATTGGACGCACGGCAAGTCGCAAAATATATTGCTTTTCTATATTTTTTGAAGGAACCAACTTGTTTCGTTAAATTTAATCTATAATCTTGAAAATGTTTGACAATTAAGGAAGAGATGCAAATCTTTTAGACAGTTTTTCCCATCAGGATTAGGGTGTCTCTTAGAAATGCAAATATGGAATTTAAGGGCGTTCGCCCCCTAAAAAATTTCTAAATAAATAAATAAAAACATGTCCCGAAGCCGGGCTTCGTAACTTGTTTCTAACCCGTGCCTCTGAGGCCTTGCTTTTTCCCATATAAAATGCATGGGGATTTTCACGACTATCCGATGTTATTTTTGAAGTAAAGAAAAAATGAAGGGAAAATTCTGCCGGTTTGGTGGAACAATGTCTATGAGTAGGGCTTTCCATAGGACCTATCCCGGACTTCCTCCTCTGACTAATAACGGAGGTAATGGGGGCTAAAAAATGGTTAAAAATAAGAAAAATTGAACTTTAAACTCAGAGGAGGAAGTCCGGGATAGGTCCTATGGAAAGCCCTACTCATAGACATTGTTCCACCAAACCGGCAGAATTTTCCCTTCATTTTTTCTTTACTTCAAAAATAACATCGGATAGTCGTGAAAATCCCCATGCATTTTATATGGGAAAAAGCAAGGCCTCAGAGGCACGGGTTAGAAACAAGTTACGAAGCCCGGCTTCGGGACATGTTTTTATTTATTTATTTAGAAATTTTTTAGGGGGCGAACGCCCTTAAATTCCATATTTGCATTTCTAAGAGACACCCTAATCAGGATACTTTCTTTAAAAGTCTCAGTTTCAACCAACTGCTTGAAATATTTAACCTTTGCTTACCAGATCCTTTTATGCTACGGCTTGTATTTTAAAATATGAGGATGACCTGAACCAGAAGAGCTGGTTTGATGAATTACTGCGGCTTTGAGTTAGCTAATAGCCAGTCCTTTGGACGATGTGTTAGGATTTCTAAACCCCTCATGAATTCCCTTACATGCATTATTGTATATGTGTTTAAAGCTTGTGATTTACTCAACCTGATTGAAAAGTGGCGGCTAAAGGTGTCAAAATATTTAAAGTCGAACCTTTTAAGCACGTCAGACTTTTATCACACGTTTTTTAATATCTTCTGAGGGCACATTCCTGTTAAGTGTATTATTCTGTTAGTGTATTGCTCTATCTTAGTTTTCACAAAATAGACCGCTCAAAAAAATTAAGATTCCTGGAAATCTTACTGAAAAAAAACTTCTAAATGAATAGCGTTGACACATGTTAAATTTTCATTCTTAAAGGAAGGAAAAAAATTGACAATGAAAAATTGCATTTCAATAATAAAAGCAACCTCCGCTACGAATATAAAGCAGGAAGCGAAGAAAGAACAAACGTTTTCTTGGATATAAGATCCCGTTGTCCGGCGGAGTCCGAAGTTAGTAATTGGAACTATCAAGAGAAATGATTTTACCATTACCAGGACTGAGGTACATGCTGGCACTCCGTGTAATGTCCATTTAATCTGATCTTCCGTTTCAGACAGGTTAAGAACCGACTATTTTCATTTGGTGGGACGATCAAATATCTCATTTTTAGACTGTTAACAGTTGAGAATTTTTTAGAGGTGCTTTCTTACGTGTCTTTGATCAAATTTTTTTTTTTCACTCTAAAGGTGGTTGGAAATGACGGAAGCCGAGATTTTTAGTAAGCAAATAATGCAATTTGTTTAAATACCAAGATATAACAGTATACAGCAACTTTGCAAAACTCATGAAGGTGCCATTGCCACAAGTCATTCGGTGAATTGTAATTAATCTTCAGTTTTAGATTACATCATGAATCATTCAGTCTTTGTTCCTCATAATCGTTTTAAATTGATTTTTTTCCTTTTTGATATGCTATTTCTGTAATTTGGCAGACTTTTTTTTCTGGATGCACTCATGACAAAACTTCAAAACTAACGGAATAAGAAGATTAGGATTTTCAGTTTCGCTACAGTAATCCGAAATATTTTGTTGCGGTTTTCCTTTATCGAAAAGTTGTACCGTAAAGGTTTAAAGAAAGATCAAGCGTTTGATTGTTTTCTTGACTTTATTCGTATATGTTTTTACTGAATAGTTTAAACTATGAATTTACTTTCTTGAATTTCGTATAGAAGAATGTAGAAGGCCTTTAAATTGAGTCCAAAAGTTTTTCGGCTCTCTCTAGCAGAATAGGGCGTCTCGTATTAAGTGTAATAGCTTAGAGTAATATTGAAAAATTTTGCTCCAAATTAACGGTATGAATTATTTCCTGGAAAGCTGAAGCTTTAAATGAAAGATAAAATTTTTTCCTTACGACGAAATCTTGTAAAATCTACAAGTTTAAAGACATATCACATATGTAAATCACGATCAAGGTCATGATGATACTTACATCGAAAAAACAAGGATTTGAATATTTGATAGAATCAAAACGGAGACACATTAATGAGACATAATTAGAATTCTCATAATAAATTAGAATATGGAAAACGGTTTAGAATATCACGCTAAAAAAGTACGAAATAAAATATTTTGAAAGCAATTAAAGTCATAAATAGGTTGCTGTTTAGTATTTTTGAATTCGTAAACGATAAAAAAGGTGTAATGCACGCCAGTTCATCTGCAGTCCGTTATAATTTTAAGAAGAAAAACAGACTGTAAGATTAAAATTTTGTTGCAGTTAAATAATATGAGTGACTATCTGTAATAAATGGTGTGAAGTTCTAATGGTTATTCGATAGTATAAAAATCGAAAATTTTTATTCCTTGACGGTAGCAAAAAAAGGAGGGAACTGTAGATTTGACTGCTTGGTACCTGACAAAATTAAATTCCTCTTTGAAGCCATTTCTATTAATTTTTTTATAATTTTACAATGGAAAGTTATAATACTTTGAAAAATTCATTGTCGCCAGAAGAATCATCGACACGGACTGATGAATCTGTCCTAGAATGAAAAATAAATAATAATAAAAACGAAAGAAATAATAATATCAAAAAATGTTAAAAAAAAAAAAAAAAAAAAAGGAATATTGCGTAAAATTACTTTATTAATTGTACTAATTGTTAACGATAAATTTTCTAAGAAATAGCTTGGGAAGTATTGTTAGAGCCAAAATCTTTTGAATATTTCGCCACTTCTACGGACACTTTAACAGGGTGTATTCTTGTACAGTAGCATCTGTTATTCTTGTTATAAAAACCAATCCCTATCATATAACTATAGAAAGTTGTCATATTTAATTACGGTCTATTTTGATCTGGCGTTTTTTAAAATTTCCGGGAAAAATAATTCCCAACTTTTCTGGTTGAAATGTCAATATGCATTTAACACGACTACGTATTATGAAGCTTTGTACAGTATTAAGATCATATAAAGGATAAAGGGCATATTGTCGTACTCAACGCAACATACTAACGAAATTTAAATTTGAAGATTGGTAGTCTTACATATCTTCTGTATAATTCGTCTGCTATGTTGTTGTTGTTGCTGTTGTTGTTGTTGTTGTTTTCTTTTTTCATTAACAAAGTTTTCCTTACTTATACTTCATGATAATTGCTCCAGAAACTTTTTTGTCGAAGCACTTTTTCGGGGTAAAACCATTTATGTTTACTTAATTAGACCTCTTAATTAGCTAACCTTTGGTCGCAACCGGCCCAAGCCCGACAAAGCTGATAAGATTTAAGTAAATAAAAATGTACAAATTAATATTATTTTTTAATGAAAGTTGTAAACTTTTATGTTAATTTAAACGAAGAATGAAAGGAAAAAAAAGCGGTTATGCCCTCGGGTGACGTATGGTAGTGTAATATCTAGCCTGTAGTAATTAGTCATATTAATTTTTTTTTTACTCTTTAATATTATAAATATCCTTCAATAACCGCTGTCAGATTGAACCTCTGTCAACTTGATAATTGTTTCCCGTGATAGAAAGGTCGTTTAAATTCATTTTTTTAATCAATTTACTTTATTTATATAGTCATTTATAACATTAATAATTATTTGTTTCGTTAGATTTATGTTGTTGCCGGCGCTTATTCTTTATGGTTGATAATCTTGCTTCTGGGGTTTCAGTTTTCTTTAATATTATTTTTAATAACATTGACGTCTGCATGCAATTGAAACTGTGACGATATAATCTTTTAGCGTTGGTTGTTTTTCATCCTTTCGTAATGAACAACACTTTTAAAAAAAAGTTATAGGAACTTAATTATTTTAATGTTATCCGACTCCAAACTGTAAAAAATATTTGTACACCGAGGCAAAATCCTCAAGTCACAACTCCCAGCCGACACCACCATCAGAGTTAATCTGGGTCTCCATCCGGTCTGATATCGCTAAACGAAAGTTACCTAAATCTGAATTATAATATTAGAAATGAAAGACGTAATGGACATCATTTCTTCTGCATTGTTCAAGTGGATGGTCTTTTGAAGACACATATTTTTTCTCGGTTTATGAATGCCAAAAGGAAACGGAAATTTAACAATGATCAAAAATGATATAAGAAAAAAAAGTCTCTTCGCTTCATTCATGATTTATTGTTATTTTCGCTTTCGTGTACAATGTACCTTGTTTTATTAATCGTGCTCTTATTCCCTCCCCCCTCCCCCCTTCTGTATGACATTTGGCCAAATTAAAGCAGCTTCCTCAGTGGTTATGCTTGGCTAAACAAGGCGATTATTTGTTTTTACCAAATCGAGGCAATATACATCCTTGATATCTTGATTTAGTGGAAGCTAATAAATCAAAGTTGTCTGCTTTATTCAAGCGTGTGCTAAAGATTTTCTGACGGAACCTCATTTCTAAACCACAGTTAACAAAACGGATGGGACTTTTATACCCGGATGATGGAGATTTTATGGGAATCTCTTTTCGCAGGATATGCGAGGCATCTAGTGGTTGTTCATTCTGTCCTGTCAAAAAAAGATTCTCATAATACATTTTTGAATTATTTAAAGGGAAACGTTTGGCCTCGTACAATTATAACGGAGCAAGAAAAAAAGACGGTAACGGGAAGACGTCTGCTACACATTATCGAACAGTAAAATCGAATGCATAACTCTAATAAAAGTCTTTTGCCATTGCGTTAACAGATAACTTGGCAATGCCGATTTTCCTGCTAAATACGAAAGTCGAAAATGAGTTGACAAAACTTTTACTCGATCATTAAGATTTCGTATCACGAAATTGTAAATCCTCGCTGTTATTTACCGTAAACGAAAACATACCACCCAATGCGTCAAAAACTCAACGCTGGAGATTGATTTACACATTACCAGCTATTTAATCGCGATTTGTCTAGATAAGGATCTCCACTTACCTGCAATATAGCATTCTGTTAAATACTTTTATGTGACTCTACGAGACATTAGATTGCAGATAGTCATTAAATTCAATGACGACTGGAAATTATACTGATGAAAATCCACTTTTTTTTTCAACTGCTCGTCTTCATTTGGGGTGAAAAAACATTAATCCGCGTCAAGTTTTAAAAACTTGAAATTAATTGGGAAAATGAACGTATATATATATACATATATTTTTTTTGTTTGAAAAAAAAAAAAAAAAAAAAAAAAAAAGCAAGCGTTACAATTTTCTTTAAAATAAAAAAAAACTTTCATAGTTGACTTTGTATTTTAATATCGTTTCAATACGTCTTTATTAATTTTCCATTTCGACGATTAATGTCATTATCAAAGCAAAGCTAGTCTAATAAAATTTAATGGTTGCTCGTTTCTAGCTTATTATCGATTATCACAATTAAACCTCTAATTTTTTTTACATTTTCACGGTGCAAAGTTTTCGATTTTATGCGATTATCTGCCACTATCTTAATTCACTATCGCGGAGAAAATTTTATCGACCTAATTTTCCGGCAGCTTGAGAACAGTAAATAAAAAATATTATTTTTGTTTTTAAGGAATTTCCCCTCCTTTTTCTACATTACAAACGACAGGGAAATTAACGGGACTGTAATGGGATCATTACCATAAAGTATCAGTAAACCTTGCAGTCGAGGATAATTTATTGCAAACATATACAGTAAAAAAAAACCCCCGTTTTTTGAAATCCAAAGCAGTATATTTTTAATATTGTCAGGAATGTCGTGATTTGTTTACGCCAACCGGGGTGTGATCGCAATCTAGTCATGATCTTGGGCACTGTCTTAACTGGACTGAATGGATCACGACTCTACGGGAGAAAAAATAAAACCGAGGCCCGCTCGTTTAAAATCCATATAATTTCCCTATGTCAAATTTTATTTTATTTTAAATTTTATGATCCCTTTCTAATAAGCTTATTTTGATATTTAAAATTTATTTTAATAATAGGTTTTTTCAAGATTTTTTTAAAGGTTGTTTACGAATAATTGTTACCTGATTTCTTTTCCATTAACTTTTGTGTTTGATCAACAAGTACTAGAATAATGAATCGGCGTTATCGATAAAGCGCCGGTCAATTACTTTCTAATCTTGATTCCGATTTAAATTAAAATTCAATTGATTAAATTTTTATTTTTAATATGGACATATTTGAATAAAATCATATTCACTAGTGGGTAAAATTTTTAATAGTCTCAACATTTTTCAGACTAAAATCGATCTTTTTTTTTCTTATTCAAAGCCCTTAAAATGAAATGAAATAAATTAAATTAAATTATAGAAACCCGTGACTTTTAGGAAGCAGAAATAAATATTCGAGAGAGCGCCATGCTACCAAAAGACTCCGCTTATAAAATGTTTAATCAGATCAGAGTTAACCCGAATGAGGGAGAAGAACCGTGAATAGGAAAAAGGGTTTATGCCCTCCTAAATGAAATAAATAGGCAATTCACCGAATCTTAATTTTGCTTATTTCATAACGTTAATAGCCGTTCATATAAATCATTTGTAAATCTTTGTCCTAACCGAATTACGTTCAACGCTTTTGTTGATATTCTTTTTTTTTTTTTTTTTTAATTTTACAATTGGATTTTTTTTTAAACGTTTTGAGCATGAAGTTTATTCACGGATTGAACGTCGAACGTGAAACATTTTATTAAATATTGTATTTTCTATTCACTGAATCTTAATCTTTATTTTTATTAATCCAATGGTACAGTTCTTTAATAGTGGATGTTAAATCGTAAATGACCATGCACCTATTCAATACCGACAGTTAATTTTTGAACCTTTTCGTGTCAAAAATTTAAAATTGGATTAGATACTATTTTTGCTTTATTTGGGGGCCTGTATTACGAAAATAAGGCCCAAATTAACAATTTATAATAGGGAAAAATAAGCCCCACCCGCCAGGGCGGTATGTTACCATCATTTAAAGGGTTAAATGCTAAAATGAACTCTGCTTGCAACATCGAAAATAATGGTTTACGTATTTAGCAATTGGAATATCAACAAGATTCTGAATTTGCAAAAGAGTTATGCTTTTTATAATATATATGGGGATTCCCTCAACCCTTATGTAGTGAAAATGATGTCTTATCCTTCGTTTTCAAAGCGAATTTGTGAGTAAAGCTCTTATTAATTTTTTTTCTATTAAAAATGAATCCTTTTATAAAAGTGTAAGCTAATTCGAGTTTTACACCAGCAGGTCTGACTCGGACAATTATTAACAATCATCATTTTCAGTTTATGAAAATATTTGAGAAAAGTTACACTTTCTTGCTTTAGGCTATCGATATCCTAAAATTTAACCCTGATTTTATTAGAAAGTGGAACAAAAAAATCGACATCATTCCTTAAGACATAAAATTGTAACACGGCTGATGTTGATGATCGAAACTAATCACGCTGACTCTACCGGAACCGCGTTCAAAACAAATAACTGTTGAACAGTATTGATAATGACCAATTATACCTAATTGCCCTTTTATTTCATTTTTCTCCCTGAAAAGTAAAGTTTTAAGCGCTTGAGATTTCACCTTCACCCGTAACACAGGTCAAAATGTCATAACGGACTTCAACCGTATGGGGGAAAAAAGATGTTTAATAAATTTAAATGTTCAACACCGGATTCAATTGTCAGATTCAAGAAGTTTCCAGTATTATGACTAGTAGTTCATGACCATAAAGCAAGTGTGTTTATTTTCACTGCAAAGTCGCAAAAGGTGACAAGAACTGTGTTGACAATGCCCGCAAGCCTTACACCACATGCTCCGATTGTCATCGAACCATGTAGTAACTTATACGTTATGGTTAGGCTGATAAGCGTGCTGCGCAATGGACCTTGTAATGCTGATGATAAAGCTTGGTAGATGAGTAAATGATCACGCGGTTTTCGTCTGCGCCTGAGTTACTGCACCAGCTCATTTTATGATTTATTATTATCATTTTTTTCCCGGTGAAATTATTGGCCTAATTTTTTTTTGTCGGGCGTAACAAACAAATAATTAATCTTGACACTTTAATTTTCCGAAAACAATGCCGACTATGTTACAGATCTTGACATTTGAAGACATTTGTCCGTGGAATTAAGTAAAGTTATTGTCCTTTGAAACTAATCTTTGATGCGCTTTTCCTAAAATACTATCTTATAAATTGTCTAGATGTGATCAGGTAGAATATACATCGCCCGTAAGGTGACATATATCAGTCGAGTAATTTTCTACTGGTTAGGAATATCAATTTATATTTCATGTAACCGTCTAGCTGCGTTTCGAGAAAACACTGCCCATATATTGCACATTCGCCCGAAAATGATAAATGGAACCGAATGATTATGGTACAATGTTTAACACCCACCAAGACACACAAAGAGAAATGTGAACGGGCCCGAAATATTTTCGCGACATGTGTCGACGTATGTGATTGTCTGTCACTAAAAGTTTCTATTTTGAAACAAAAATTTCAAAGCTGGAATCAAATGATAGTGCCATGTTTTTAAATAAAACGAATGAAGTTTTAGATATGGTATGCGGCATTCCTCAATCTGTACTGATTAACATATCACTCTGCGTTTTTTTAAAATTTATTTATTTTTTACCTTTTCATTTTCTCTAGCTCCGGTTTCAAATTCCAGACAAAACCACACTCGGTTTGTTATAATCCGGAATTCTCTCCAGCGAAAGTTTCTTCCCACGAATCAGAAATTTGAGGCGAATCATCCAACTGCGAGCAAAAAAGACAAAGTGAATAAGAATTTATTGAAGGTCATATTCTGTCTTTGTCTTTTTATTTTTTATTTTTTACTACTACCGTACCGTACGTCAGTCTGATTGTAATTGATTTTTAATCGACATGCCTATTTTTATTGCTTGTAATAATTCTTAATGAACGATATTGTATAGTATGTATTAGTAGCTTTTACCTGGCTATCAATAAGTTTATTGTTTTTCCTGTTTAGACATTTTTAAAGGTTTTTACAGGAGGCGGAGATTTAATTTTAAAATGACAAAAGGTTGTAGACAAAAGTAATGGAAAGAAACTTGGTATTGCAACGGTGAAATGTAACATTAATTGATTCAAAATATTGGAGGAACTTCAAACTTATTACTTTTAAAGTATAAATGAGAACTTTAAAATAAGAGTGATTTGAGATAAAGTTGTAGTTCAGATATATTGTAGAGGCGTAAAAATTATTCGTATTTACAAGCCGAGGTTCCAAGGTTATTCTAAGGTGTTAAATGGACATCTTGATTTCTTACGAATTTTTTAAGCTCTTCAGAAACAATTCAGTTTCAGTTAATTACTCTTCAGGAATATGGTTGTTGTCTATTTTGATGTCATTAGCCTTATAAATTAAAATTTTAGTTTTAATTTTGATTACTTTTGAAGGACTCGACTATTGAAATTTTCATATTTTAAATAAAAGAAGATGAAATTCGCATTTTTTACAATGAAAATTTTATTTATCGTTCTTTTTTTTCTTTCTTTCAGGTAAGTCGATTCGCAAATCAAGCATCAATGTTTCCTTCTGATTGGTTAAAATGTAAACGGGTATGTAACAATTCGTAATTCTTTTCATCGTAAATGCAGATCTGTTCCGATCTGTTTTATTCTCGATTTACTCTCGAACGCAGACTAATCTTAAATGACCAACAGATATACTCTGAAAATCCTTATAAGGTGTAAGGCTATCGAGAATTATAGTCTTAGTATTTTGTTAAAATGACAACAAAAAAAAAAAAAAAAAAAAAAAAACCGAATTCCGGGCTTTATTAGGGTATAAACGGACTCTTAGAATTTAGTGGTTTCAAAATCCTACTTGATTGTTTGACCCTCCCTCACGGCCCCCATCTCCCCTTCAAATTTTTTAGGTATATGGCAGCTTTTTGAAAATCCTGTTGAACAAGCCTTACCGAAGTTTCTATCTTCTTAAGTCAAACGATCCAGTAGGATATTAAAAAATGTGAGGTGATAACTTTGAACCTTCATTTTCATCGAAATAAAGCCTTGAAATCTCTTTTTTTTTTTTTTTTTTTTTGTCATTTTAATATAAAATAATGTTATCGTTCCGATAGCAGTAAAGGGTGAGCAATATGTTGTAGGAAAAACCAAATATAAAAAACATAAACAAAATAGTACATGAACGGCAGGATGAAAACAATAAGTCAACAGGCTTTTTTTAGTTGAAAAAGCGTTTACTTTTTATTATGTTAACATCAAAACTCCTAATATTTAAATATTCTTAGTAATACCAAATTGAAATTCGTGAGGTGTCAATTAATTTAATAAAAAATAAAAAAATACGTAATCGAGATGAAAATTTCGTTTTTTTATGGTTCATTAGTGTAGGCATTTATTCTGTTTTGATTGGGCATGCTTCCTTTTGCATGCCAATTTTCATATTTTAAAAGTTGTTTACAATTTTTTTTTTTTAAATTAATGAGTTCAATAATTGTATCATTTGAAATTTGAGGGAATCCCGAAGTTTTTCTTATTAAGTAGTATTTATCGGATGAAATAACTTCTGTACTTTATAATGTACTGATATTTTTAGGCAACTTTGATCCCTTACTGAAAACGGTATTAAGTTAAATTAGAATTTTTTCAAGTTTTAAATAAGACGAAGCTGCTGAACTCGCCTTGTGATAATTACAAAAACTCACGGCACTTAAAGGAACTAGTGTTGAAAATTTTTTTTTTTTTTTTTTTTTTTTTTTTTTTATAAATATGCGTTTATTTGCAATCTGTTTAATAAAGTTAACAATAATTTTACGTAACTAATAAACAATGAGCAAATGGTCTGGAGATCCGATGACGTGAGGGAGAAATCGCTTCAGTAAGCGATACTCGATACTTGTCCTAATTATAATGATTAAGTAGATCGAATAATTGTTTGTTTATTTTGAAACGGTGCAAAACACAAATAACTCTATCACTAGATGTAGATTAACACTTTTTTTTTTTTTTTTTTTTTTTTTTTTTTGTTTTGAATTTGATTTTGAAACTCTTGGCTATGCTGGGCCAAGCCGTTGGCGTTCCAGATGCATATCCGTAGTTGTCTGCTCATTTTGAGATTTGAGACACGACTGCCGTAAGGAGGTTTAATAAAGTATCCATTCTTCCCATTAGTTTCATCATTAAATCTTCTAGCTTGCTAAGGCGGTCAGTATCGGGAGTTGCCGATGCTGCTGTCGTAGGGGCCAATACGGCATTATTGTTGGCTATTGCTGCGTACGTGTTTTCGGGGCTGACTGCTCGAAATTGCCTTTGCTGGGTTTCGGAGGTTTGGCTGTTTGATATCGGTGGTTTTTTCTGTCTGAGGGGGGGAGGGGGAAATTTTCTGGCTTGAATTTCCTTGTGTACCGTGCAGCCCTTGTAGTTGGCGGGATGGTTACCTCCGCAAAGGACGCATTTAGCTGGAGTATCCTTAGATTTTTCGCAGTTTTTGGTAGGATGTTCTTCACCACATTTTACGCATCTGGACTTCCTTTCGCAGTATTTCTGGGTGTGCCCTAGCCTTTGGCATTTATGGCACTGAACTATTACGCGTTTTTTGTTTGGTGGTTCTATGGTGCACTTGCAGTGTAGAAGGTACTGAATGTCGAAAATTTTTTTGTTAGAAGCTTCCGGCTCTAGTTCTACGGAGAATAGAGAGAGAGGTTGTTTTGTAATTCTGTTCTGGATATTAAAAATATTTCGGACCTTATGGCCATGGGCTTCGATTTCATTCTTCAGGTCCGCTATGTCGGCTGAGTAGGGGATGTTTTTTATTACCACCCGATAACTTCTGGATTGCTTAGGTTGATAAGTGTGGAATTCTGCTTCGTTTTCTTTTAAGGTTTTTATGATTTTTGAATATACTTCAGATGTCGAAGGTAGAATTTTTATTTGTTCTTTCCCAATTATTTTAAGAGTGAAGCTTCCTGCGGCCACTTTTTCCAATGCTTTTTTAAATTTCGTGAATTCCTCTACCCTCGGCACGAAGATCGGGGGAGGTTTGGGCACTTTTTCCTCATTCAGTTCTACTAGGTCCATGCTTTCATAACTGTCCAGGGCTTGGAAGCGGTTCGTGGTACTCAGGGCTTGGAAGCGGTTAATGGGGTTTACGGCAGGTTTCACATACTGTGATATTTTTTGCTGCCTCACATTCTTTGGAATTATCGGTGGTGAGGATGGACGTTTACTGCTAGCGGTAGCCGTGGACGAATTTGGCTGTGATGCCACCTGGCTGGCTGGTTGTTGAGATTGAGTTAACTTAACCCTAAGAATATGTTGTAATGCTTCTTGTTTTTTCGCCCTGATATCCTCAAGCAATTTCTCGTATTCTGCTTTTTCCTCTGAGGATAGGTATTGAATTTTTAACGTTTTCTTTATGTGATCATTTGTTTCCTTTGAGAGTTCTTCTACATCTTTATTTTTTACTGAATCGCACTTTGCTAGCCGTCGGAATTCTCCGGCGAGCGCCCGTAGCTTTAACATGTAGGCTACTATGACTAGAGAGCCCGGTTGAGTTTGATGATGATTTCGCGAAACAATAAGTAGGTCACGACTAGGCACTGCTTAACAATATCACAATCGAATATTTATAATAACATCGTACACGATCCGATCGCTAAGACGGTCAGTATAGGAAAATTTATTAGAATTATTGATTATGAATTAATCGACTACAAATAGCGTAATTCATGAGAGTCGTTGAAAAAAAAAACGAATCTCAAAGTACTTATTTTAATGAGACTATACAAAGATTGAAGCCAGGACATGGCATTTGGTATAAAGCTCATTGTTGCTTAATTTGATTTAGTTAACAAACCAACTTACCAACACGGCTTTTTTTTGCCGAAAGCAACCATGCTAAATTGGGCTTTAAACTGAATTCCATGTTTAGGCTTTAGTTGTTAACGAATACGAAATCTCTCCCATCAGGAGAAAATCCGGTTAGAGTGGAGAATCTGGGTTAAAATTTTTATAAAATTTTATAAAATTTTTATAAAATTTTTATAAAATTTTTATAAAATTTTATAAGAATTTTATAAAATTCTTATAAAATTTTTATAAAATTTTATAAAATTTTATAAAACTTTTATAAAAATTTTATAAAAATTTTATAAAAATTTTATAAAATTTTATAAAATTCTTATAAAAAATCTTGAAACAGTAATTTTATAAAAATTTTATAAAAATTTTATAAAAGTTTTATAAAATTTTATAAAATTTTTTTTTAAAATTTTGCACTTTTTTGTCTAAAATTTTGTCCATTTTATATAAAATTTTTATAAAAATTTTATAAAATTTTATAAAATTCTTATAAAATTTTTATAAAATTCTTATAAAACTTTTATAAAATTCTTATAAAACTTTTATAAAAATTTTATAAGAATTTTATAAAAATTTTATAAGAATTTTATAAAATTTTATAAAAATTTTATAAAACTTTTATAAAACTTGTGCAACAAATGCATTCTTCTTTTTTGGTACATTCAACGGAGCTTAGATGTTTTTCCGAGCTGGAAAAAATTTTTTCCCAGTATTTTTCTGCCTTGCATAAGCCAAAGATGGGCGCAACGATTTTTCAGATATCCGAATCCCGTACACAATTGTAATCGGTAAATCCAAAAACACCTAATTCTTCCTACTACCTGAATACATCTCAGCTATATGTTGAATGCACTATAGGGACACAAAATTTTCCAAATTGGTGGAGAAATTGTTGATACGTCAGCGGGAAGGAATAAGAAAGTACAAAGCGGAAGTGAAAACGTGCCACTGGCTAGGATGTTGATTATGTCGGGCATATAACTTTCTTCGTTTCCCCTGCATTATTTTATTTATAGCACCGTTAGGGGAATGCAAGTTGTTGCCATTGTCAAGAAGGGCAACCCTTTGCACCGCTGCAATGCTACGCATCTTTTTAACAGATACGTATAGTGAAACTGGTTAGAATCAAGCTGTTTTGATAGGAATGACTTCTCCCATGTGTCGTTATATTTTCAGGTAAAACTAAACGCGACGGACGCCAACTGATCCACCTAAAGTTCTTATTCACCAGCCAGGCAGCGGTCCAACAAACAAACCAACCAAACAAACCATCAATCAACAATCAATCAATCAATCAATCAATCAATCAATCAATCAGTCAGTCAGTCAGTCTGCCAGCGCATCATCTTAAGCGTCTATAGAAGGTAGCTACATTGCTGCTTGCGGCTGCGGATAAAACAAGTCTAGTCAGACTTGATTTTTATTCATTTATTGGCGGTGAACAGCCATTTTCTGACTATCTGAATTACCAGTTTTTATATATATTTAACAGTATCAATATTGCACCGACAGGAATTAGTCATGACATATTTGGTTTTCGGAAATGTAATATCAAATAAGTTTTCGATCATTTTCAATAATTTAAGCTTATGAAAATTAGTTTTATTATATATTGTTATTATTTATTTATTTATATATATATTTATTGGGTCCGTATTATATCCCCGACGCACGTAAGCACGAAACCCGATTTCGGGGATATGTACACGAAAAGTTTCGGGGATTTGGTCAGAGGGGTATTTAATTAATTTAATTAAATAAATAATTAATTTTTACGTTCGTGCACAAATCCCCGAAAGTTTCGGCGATTTGTTCAGAGGGGTTTTAAATTAATTTCCATTTAGAAAAGGAAAAAAAATTAAAATAAATTGAAATATAAAGTAATTTATTTCAGCGTACGTAAGCACGAAACAAGTAACACAGTTTTTTACGGTAATTTTTGAACATAAATAACGAATAAGGGTCATTCTCAATTTGTTTAAAAATAATGCTTAAAATTGCATACGGTAAATATGTAAGAGGGGACATTGGTTAAATGTGAAACACGTGACCTTAGTAAAATTATAAATTACATGAAAGTTTAAAAATATCTTATGAGACCTGAGACGAGGCATCTGCACACTCCGCATGTTACGGGCTTTTGCCCCCCGTCTTCATAAAACACAACTGCTGTCGCGAGGGCTGCTGCGCAGGGTCCGCAAGTAAGGCGGTGGAAGCACGGTACGGCTAGGCGAGTGATTGCACTGAGGAGGCAGACAGTGCAAACCACATCGCCAGTTCCGACCTCCGTTGCTGCTTCCACCAGTACTACATCCCCTGCCAGTTTTCGGCGCTGCCACTGAAGCTCTGCGGCTGGGATCCTTTCCTCCGGCCCCAAAATTTTTACAGCCCAAACCCAAGCAAGACTTGGATCTTGGGATCCTGCAGGAGCTAGAAGCGGATGCTGGGCCTGGGAAAAACTGTGTTTACTTACTATGGTAAAAAATTGTTTTATTGGTTTCGTGCTTACGTACGCTGAAATAAATTACTTTATATTTCAATTTATTTTAATTTTTTTTCCTTTTTTAAATGGAAATTAATTTAAAACCCCTCTGAACAAATCGCCGAAACTCTCGGGGATTTGTGCACGAACGTAAAAATTAATTATTTATTTAATTAAATTAATTAAATACCCCTCTGAACAAATCCCCGAAACTTTTCGTGTACATATCCCCGAAATCGGGTTTCGTGCTTACGTGCGTCGGGGATTTGTGATGTTCCCTATTTATTTATTCATTTATTCATTTATGTATTAATTAATTAATTAATTTATTTATTTATTTATTTATCTTTTTCTTTTACTTTAAAAAAATTGTGAAACATATTTGTATTCATTTGTTCATGCATATTTCCAATTTAATTTTGTGTGTCATAAAACAGACAGAACGCACAAAAAAAATCTGCAAAGTATTTATCAAAGTCATGGAAAGAATTTTTTTTGTTCCTAAAAATAAAATTGCCAAAAATAAAAATAAAATTAAAAATAAAACTTATTTGATATTACATTTCCGAAAACCAAATATGTCATGACTAATTCCTGTCGGTGCAATATTGATACTGTTAAATATATATAAAAACTGGTAATTCAGATAGTCAGAAAATGGCTGTTCACCGCCAATAAATGAATAAAAATCAAGTCTGACTAGACTTGTTTTATCCGCAGCCGCAAGCAGCAATGTAGCTACCTTCTATAGACGCTTAAGATGATGCGCTGGCAGACTGACTGACTGACTGATTGATTGATTGATTGATTGATTGGTTGATTGATGGTTTGTTTGGTTGGTTTGTTTGTTTGTTTGTTGGACCGCTGCCTGGCTGGTGAATAAGAACTTTAGGTGGATCAGTTGGCGTCCGTCGCGTTTAGTTTTACCTGAAAATATAACGACACATGGGAGAAGTCATTCCTATCAAAACAGCTTGATTCTAACCAGTTTCACTATACGTATCTGTTAAAAAGATGCGTAGCATTGCAGCGGTGCAAAGGGTTGCCCTTCTTGACAATGGCAACAACTTGCATTCACCTAACGGTGCTATAAATAAAATAATGCAGGGGAAACGAAGAAAGTTATATGCCCGACATAATCAACATCCTAGCCAGTGGCACGTTTTCACTTCCGCTTTGTACTTTCTTATTCCTTTCCCGCTGACGTATCAACAATTTCTCCACCATTTGGAAAATTTTGTGTCCCTATAGTGCATTCAACATATAGCTGAGATGTATTCAGGTAGTAGGAAGAATTAGGTTGTTTTTGGATTTACCGATTACAATTGTGTACGGGATTCGGATATCTGAAAAATCGTTGCGCCCATCTTTGGCTTATGCAAGGCAGAAAAATACTGGGAAAAAATTTTTTCCAGCTCGGAAAAACATCTAAGCTCCGTTGAATGTACCAAAAAGAAGAATGCATTTGTTGCACAAGTTTTATAAAAGTTTTATAAAATTTTTATAAAATTTTTATAAAATTCTTATAAAATTTTATAAAATTCTTATAAAATTTTTATAAAAGTTTTATAAGAATTTTATAAAAGTTTTATAAGAATTTTATAAAAATTTTATAAAATTTTATAAAATTTTATAAAATTTTTATAAAAATTTTATATAAAATGGACAAAATTTTAGACAAAAAAGTGCAAAATTTTAAAAAAAAATTTTATAAAAATTTTATAAAACTTTTATAAAATTTTTATAAAATTTTATAAAATTACTGTTTCAAGATTTTTTATAAGAATTTTATAAAATTTTATAAAATTTTTATAAAATTTTTATAAAAGTTTTATAAAATTTTATAAAATTTTATAAAAATTTTATAAGAATTTTATAAAATTCTTATAAAATTTTATAAAATTTTATAAAAATTTTATAAAAATTTTATAAAATTTTATAAAATTTTAACCCAGATTCTCCACTCTAACCGAAAATCCTTTTAAAAATCTTGTGGGAATTTTTTATTTTCATTTTTATTTGCTTTTATAAATAAAGACATAAAAATATGTAACTACGAACGATGATTGCACATAATTGCAAGTGATTGGTATTCCGGAGAAGGTTACTTACCCAAGGCATAATATCCTTCAGATTTATGGATAAATAAAAATATACTTTTAAGTTACGGAAATGATTTACCTCGGTATCGAGTTCATTAGTTTGTTTTTATTCAATGACACTGTATTATGTGCAACTCGCTTGTTGAATTTACATGTAAATTGGATGGGAGATTGCATCTTGGCAAGAACCTATGAATCTTCTTTTTCAATACCTGCAGTTATACTGTATGTAGTTACATATATTACGTAATTATCGCTTTTAAAAACGAAAGTTTACGCAAATGTTATAATTTAAAAAATTTCTTCTAATTGAGAGCGTCAAAGAAAAAAAAAATTTCATGTGTCAGTGTTATTAGTAAATCCAGTTCGTCATGATTCAGAATGATCTGAAATTTAACGGAATAACATTTTTATTAGCCCACTTCATTTTTGGTTTCCTAAAGACTATCAAAAATTATTTTACGGTGTTCTGATAATTAATTGTATTGCAAGTTCGCGTTAAAAAGTCTATAAATTCCACTATAATGTCGTTTCACTTGCCAAAAGACTAAGACACGCTTTGAATTTTTTTCTAAAAAAATTGTTTCTTACGATTTCAGTTGGTTTTAATTAACCTATATTATAATATTAGCCAGCTAAAACCAAAAAATGTTTATTGAAAAAAACTTTGAAGCGCTCGTTTTGATGCATGTCTTTCGGCAAGGGAACCGAAACCTTTACTGTTTTAAAAGCAATATCCTTTTAAATCACTCGATGTAAATAAGCAGAGCCATAGCTTTTAACAGTCAAGACGGTGGATTTTTTTCTACTTTTTGAAAATTCAAAAACTAATTTATAAACTATAGTGAGCCTATTGATATTCTCGGGCACGACGTTTTTTTTTTTTTTTTTTTTATTCCATTTTCGTGATCACGCCTATTCATCAGTTTCCATTTCGTATTTTATTCCGTGCAATCTTTTCTGCTATTTGATTTGTTGAAAACTCAAATGATAGGTTCTAAATTCCTTTGAGGCTGGAAAAAGGTTTTTCTTTTGTCATCGATTTTAATCGTCTTTTCCAAAAAATGACCGAAAAAGAACATCTGAAAGATAGTAATCTATGTACCTCACTTTCACTTCTTATTGCTTATTAAATCCACCGCCGCTAAACCTTCACCCGGATCTATTCATTGTCTTTTTCTGTAATTAAATCTCTTTTTGATATTCATAATTGAATCAATAACCAGTTATCGAAAATGGAAATATGCATTTCATAATTGTAAATATTTTTCAAGATCATTTAAATTGACCGATTAGATATCCATCTTTCATCAGAGCGGGAGCACGAGCACAAGCACCTACCACCTCTCAATGCGGAAGAGGTTTCTTGAACCATAACAATCGCAGGAACGACTGTTCTATGTTTTTTTGCAATCTCAATGAACCGTGGTTTAAACCCGTTATGTCAGCGCATATTCTGCTAATTACTGCATCATTAATAACAGAATTGGTTACTGATTTTAACCAATTAATGCCCTTACGATGCATCACTAAAGATGACACCGGGTAATTAGCGTATTTGTAGGTTTTTTTTTTTTTTTGGCCTGATACGATGGAAAAAAATAATCAGTTCTTTTTTTACGGAGTCTGATTTCGTATATTGATTAGCCTAAATTAACTGGAATTTATTTATTTATTTTATTTTATTTATTTTCTCCGTGTATAAAAATCATTTATCGGTTATAAATGAATATAATAAGGACTAAATATTCTTAATTGAAGAAATAAAGCGATCTCATTAATAAGTCGTACAGTTCATTGGCTTATCAAAGGCACGATACATCCCGCCTTTTGCCCTTGTTTTCACAATCATCTTTGTTTATTTCCCATAAAAATCCATTTTGGTGTTTTCTTTTTCTTTTTTTTTTTTTTTTTTTTTTTTTTTTTTTTTTTTTTTTTTTTGTAATCGAGAGCATCCAACAGTTTAATAGCAAATTTTTATTTTACCATGAAGAAACTATAAAAATTGACCAACTTACAAAGAAAGTTTTAAGGAAATAGATTCCCGACAATGTTAATTTTTAGCCTTTTCGTTTTTTCGACCGTAAGTGAAATACAGCATGCTTTTCGGAAAATATGACCTCCCAGTTTTATACCGACTCTTCGGCTCATGGGGAGTTTTATAATGCGTATAATAAAAAAGCGTTGGTGTGTTTACATATGCATCTGTGGGACCGAAATTCCAGGAAAACAACGCACCAGATTTTGACAGAGCAACGTAATGGCCGCGGAGTAAGGAACAGTTAAAGTTTGAGCGAGATAGGTTGGGTTACCCTTAAACCGGGAGCTAAAATGACAAAAATGGACAGACGATTTAAGCCAATATCTGTGACGCCATTGGACCGATCGAGATATTTTTCTGTGAGAAATGAGAGGGTGACTTAAGTACTTGATCGTCTTTATAAAGAAATCGAAGAACAGAGAAACCGTGGACTATCGGTCCGAAGCTGGATACCAGTTAATAATTTTTTGATTAAATTCGAAAGAAATTCGATAGGATATTTAAAAGTTCTGACAGTAATCTGCCATCGAATTTGAGTGGTATAGATTGAGCTTGTTCCAAGGGGAAACTATAAGAGCAATTTTGGGTTCTGATAAAGCATGATATTAGGTATAGTAACTGATTTTTTGTCGACAAGCAACCTTTGCTTTCGACAAAAAATAAGTTTTTTTTCGCAAAATCCGGAAAATATCAAACATTTACTAATTCCTTTTAAAAAAGATTGCATCAAAACTAAGTTGAAGATATAGAAGAAGTGACTAAGATAATGCACAACGCAGACCCAAATTAATTTAATTATTTTTTCAATGCAGAATTTTTTTTAAATATGTGAGATGAATTTCAGAAAGCCGTCTGTTTTTTTAAACTGAACCGTTTTTCACCAATTTTGGAGACCAAAAGTCAATGAAGCATTTTTTTTTCATCGTGTTTAATTCTTTAAAAAAATTGTTTATTAGAGTGAATCTTTGTAAATTGCACGTGTCCAATTGCTGTATCGAATAAAAAGAATTAAAATTCTTAAAAAAAAAAGAAAAAGAAAGAAAAAACAAATTGTGAGAATTAAAATGAATGATATAATTCATTTCTCTAAAACTAGGTGGCAACACGTGTTGAAATTTCAGGTTTCATATGAACTGTTTTATCGACTGCGTTATTTTCTTCTCAAATGCAGGTACAGTTGAGAATTTTTATCCTATCGAACCGTAAAACTTTAAAATCCTGTTCTGATCATTAGAGGCAGTTCCTCTACACGAATGTATTGATATTGCCTAAGCTGCATTTGGAAGGAGGCTTTCGGTTTAGATTTCATTTGCACTTTTAATTTTTAGTTTTCATGTGAAGTTTTTTTTAGGGAAAATTGCTGTTTAATTATTAAGAAATAATTTATGACATTACAATATTTGAAATTATATAGCGATTTAATTGTTTGCAAATAAATCAAAATTAACTGAACGTCTGCTTACAACCATTTTTGTGTTAAAATGATGATTTTTGGTCCGTTAAACAGAATTTTCGTACTAATTTTGCGTATGGTGTTTGATCGCCTATCGTCCGATTTCCAAGCTGCAACTACGCTGATTATGTCGGCCATTTGTTTAAAGAAGTGTTCACTATTACCAAAAGTCCGGTTTACTCTCTTGCTCGATTGTTGTGTTCAGGTCTCTATTTTTGTATTGAATTATTTTGCAAGCATGGTAAGAGTTTTGTGTTACACCAATTTAAACAGGGACTTAACTCATCATGATGTATGATTTCGAATCTTAAGACCTTTTTTTGTAACAGGACGATTTAACCTCTTGAATCTTTAAATGGTAATGGTCATTTGTAAATCATAGACAAGCGCCACCGGAAGGATTTCATCTGCGATAAAATGAGGATATATTATTAAATCGCGTTGAAGACTGGATATGGCATTTTGTCTAAGGTTCATTTCCCCATTGCTTATTTTTTAGTTGGACAAAAAATGTGGTTAATGACCTTTGTTTACCAGAACAAAATATGCAACAATTGGCTTTAGACCGAATGCCATTTCCAGTTTTGAACGAAATATTTACGTTTTAATGGTCAGGCCTTCGAACTCAAAAATCCTTGACAAAGTTCATTTGCGACCTTGTTTGTTAAAATTTTGAGGAAAATGTTTCTTTGAGCTTATTTTTACTAAAATATTAATTTATATTCGTAAAATTTTTACATTTAAAACATTTACATAAGTATAAAGGAATAAACTTTGATGTTTTCATGTACAGTTTAAAGTTGTAAAGCTAAAATCGCAATCTTGAATAATAAATATCCCACTTTATTTTTTGTTAATTTTTATAGTGGTTCTCTAGTTTGCATAGAACTTTTTTAAAGTTCTGCTATTAAAAAGTCACCAATTTGATTCAGTTGAACTATAAATGTCCATCATATTTTTTAATTTATACCTAAAGTAACTACATACGGTATACTATATTTTTTTAATTTAAAAAAATTTATATAATTCTTAATGGATCATTTAATTAATATAGCTCTAACTGAAATTAATAGTAGGTAATGATCTTGTTTTACTACTATATTTCAAAACCTATTTTCTTTTCCGTTTTGTTATGTGCTCCAATAAAAAGATAATAACATTAAAATCACGAGAGAGTGGCTTAAAATTTTAATAGGCGTATACCCGTAAACAAGATGTAGATCGGATCCAATTTGCCCATACAGCTAAACTCTCTCCTTTCGACCACTAAATTTGAATTTTCTATCGTAAACAACAGCTTAATGACAATGCGAATAAAAAAAGTTTTCAAATTAAATAGCAAATATTGAATTCAAATTAAATCGTTTGTGCTATACATAGTGTTTATCGATTGAAGCAGATGGTGATGCCGTGAAAGAATCATAGTCATATTCAGTGAATAATGAATGAATCTTTTTAGAACATCCGTAAACTTTTTTCCTCGCTTTAAATTAGCACAATTTTTTTTTTTCAATATTTTGAACACCTGCACGACGGTCGTGAAGAATTAATTTTATTCGGTCCGAATTTCCGGTCTGGTCATAAGATAGGCCTGTAAGTTTTTTCTTTTTTTTTTTTTTTTTTTTTTTTTTTTGTATTCTTAAATTTCTTCCTCACGATCTCATCACAAAATATTTTTTTCTTTTTCTTTTTTTGACGTTTCCAAAAGGAATTCTTTGACCCTAACTTATAGTCGGCATGCAGTATCCACTGTATGTGCGAATGGCTTCTTCGACGTACGATTTCCCTGTGAGGACTCCGGGATCCGTGTGATGTTTTGGACACCTATGAGCGTAGGGACATTGACAAAGAGTATTTGTGTTGACTTCTTCCAGTCTCTCCTGCCGCTTCCTGACAGTGAAGAGTCTGCAAGGTTCTTTTCTTTTACATCTTAACCTCTGTTAAAAAAGAAAAAAAATGGCTTAATTAAAAGTATCAAATTCGCAGATTATAAGCTCGTTCCAGGATCAGATTACTTAAAAATTATGTTTTGGAATGGGCAACCACATTTGAACGGTGTATAATTGGAAATTCGATATTTACGGAGTGTTGACGTTAATTCAATTTTTTTTTAGAGTAAGTCTTTCGAAATATGAAACTTCAAAAGAATTTTTATTTTATTTTTTTTTTTTTTACTCCGGTATACTTACACTTTGTGGTGAACACGCAAACGAGTATTTGTACCCGATCCCGGAGTTGACTTGAAAAGCTTGCCTCTTAATGAGGTACGCTACTGATCCCCTTGGGCAATGGCAGTTGACAATTTGTTCTGTTACATTATCGGCATTGCTTATTAGAGACCATGTCATATCTCTGAAGAATCTACATTTTGGTAGTTTTTTGACTGGTTCACAAAGCTGAAAAGAAAAATATCAATAGCTTTAATGTATAGCGAATCGAAACCTTCTATATAAACAAATCTCTTGATCCTTGATAAATTACAAAGTGGATAATTAAACAGCGTTTAGGAAAATAAGAGTCATCCAGAAAATATCTGACGACGATGAAAGGTGGGACCGCTCAGCGCAAGGACTACCACCTATACTCAGTCATGACCTTAATTCATAATTGCATCTACATTTATTTGTTTATTCTGCACTATCTCGTTATCTTTCTTGGTTCAACCTTGAGATGGGTTACACCTGATCTCTGTGGAAGCCGTTTCTGAAAGAAGTTGGGTGGGTACATTCTTTATTTACAACTTACCTTAAATTGCCTTGTTTTATCTGTGAGTGTGTGCCCGTCTTGTGGGCCTAGCCCAGATGGACATGGATGCTCGCCTGGACATCTGCATTGCCTTTCAATCCAGGGTTGCTGGTAGAGATCTACTTTGCTGCAAACCGCCCAGGGGCTGCAGATCGGAAGGTCCTCTTCGGAATCCTGAAAATAAGAATAAGGAAAAAAATTAAAATCATTTTTTAACTTTAATTTTTAATGAGAGAGACTTCTTTTTAAATCAGAAGTTGTTGCTTTCAATGCTTATTTAAGGGGGAGCTGCGAGCTGTACATGACAGAAACCATAAGGACACTCATTAGTTTAAATTAATTGTAAAGACCGTCCGTAATCCGAGTCATGTCAAACCATTAAAATCACGATCGATTTGCGAAATTTTTGAAATAAATCGCACGTTCAGGTGCTTTCATCATAACTTTTATAAGTAATCCTATCTGTAATAGGGGTTTTTTATTCTTGAGTTGCTGGCCACTTCCACTTCCATGCTATCAAAGAATATTTACTTTTTGAAACGCCTTCAAGAGTATTAAAAGCCTGTTTTCATTTATAAAAATATATTGCCTTAAGGCCTTTGCTTCCTTGGTCCATTCCGTTTTAGTGTGACTCGTTAGAAGAATCGAGATTCAAATCGAGGCTCGATCCATTCCGCGTACCATTTAATGGTACGGCAATATGATGTCCATTTTCTATTTTATGTAATCATAAGATGATTCGTTAATTGCATTGTTTATTGTTATGTTTATTATCTTTTTATGATAACTATTATGGTAATCCTTACGTTCATTCATTGAAAATATCGCTCCAGGGCTGAGTTGCGATATCTTCGCTTCACTTTGAACACTACTTGTTTTTTTTTTTTTTTTTTTTTTTTAAGTATTGACTTGGAAGTAGTCCGACGGTTTTGCTATTTAGAGTTACTAAGAGCTTTGAGGCTTAACTGCAATTTTTTTTTTTTTTAACTAAATTAAAATGTAATTTCCTGTAAATTCGAAAAAACTATTTGGAATTACCAAAGGGTTATACGGGTATCAAAGCTGAAATGCAATTCTTTTTTAAAAATATAATCGCTCTTCCTAAAGTTTTTTATGATTACCAACATAAAGGTTAATTCGCATTCACATTTCTCACAAATGCACTTTACATGCTAAGTACCATTGTATCAAATTCGCTGTCGACGAAGTCTTCACTTATTAAATTACATAGTTATTTTTGATTAGGTCTAAGCTAGCATTTGAGTAACAATTAACGAAAAACCTTATGGTAGCGATCACATTACAAAACATCGGATGAAGAAAACTGACTTTGTAAAGAAAGTCTATTCTAAACAGAAGTTACTTTACTTTTGTTCTGAATCGAATTTCTAAAAAAAACTTAATGAAGTTCACGATCTTTTTTGTTAGTAGGCTTTTTATTTAAGCACTGAAAAAGTTTGGTTAAATTAAAAGTACGTGTACAACGATGAGTATCAATCAATACGTGTCTTTTGTAAAACCCCCCTGGATAAATTGCATATGGAGCATCGAATAAGCTGAATGAAGATAAAAAAATTTACTTTTTGAGCTACTATATGCAAATATTATAATTTTTACTGACATGTTTAAAAAAAAATCGTGGTCAGTTTTCTTGGTTTATTTTTCTTCATTTTTTTTCTCGCCTCCTCAATTCTGGAAGGCATCCGATTACGTAGACGATATTGTATAAGCAATTGGTAACTCGTAGGTATCCTGGCTGACCCACACCATTCAACATTCGTGGGTTCCTTATACACTTTCTACTGCCAGGCATTATTCCAAAAGTATTGAAGCAAAACCAGACAAAATGTGGGGGAATCTCTATTTTTACTTTTTTCTTTTTTAACAGCTTTGAACAGCTCTGGCTTTTTCATGTATATGTCAGAAGTTTTTAGAAGTTTATTATCTATTTGTATACACAAATCTGAAAAGAACAAATGTGACGGAATAATTATCGATTCCGTAGTCTTAAGATAGAGGAGGACACCTGGGCACTTTTGGTTAGGTGGAACGCATACATTGAGAACCGTTTGCACCCGTTTCTTCTCTGAGAAGTAAAAATTTCCTTCCAATTTAATTTTTTATTACCTTTTAGTGACTTGTTTTAAGCATTTAATTTCAAGCGCCACACTCCTATTATCTTTTGGCGTCTGTGATTTAAAAAAAAAAAAAAGAAAAAGGGAATAAAGGAATTAAGACTGCCAGACGACAGACACTACTTAGCAAGATTCTACGAAATAATTAATTACTATACCTGTTAGGGTTACCTGCCAATTTTTTTCCCTTCAGATGATCATTTAACTTTTAAATGCTTTTTTTTTTTTCTTTTCAAAAATCGCATTTTTCAAGAGATTATGAAGTGTAATGTCCTACAATTCGGTTAGACAGAAAAGAAATAACCGAATAGTTCTCAGAATATTTTTGCATTGTGTGAATATGACAGGCATCGTATAAAATGGAAATAATTTCCGGAAGGTTCCAGTACTTAAAAGTATGTAGAAATTGCGCAACTGGCCCTAATATAAAACGTAAAGGTCAAAAGAATCAGATTTTTCTTCAAACTTGATGTAACAATTATAAGAAGCAAGAACCTTTATTTTTTTCTGTTATATGGATGGTCGTGAGCTGCACACGTGAGATGCAGGTGGCAGAAATGAGATCGATCATGGGTTTGACGGGTTTCTCTCAGACTTAGGTCTGGGGGTTGCGGGGGCAGACCCACCTAGACTGGTCAGGTATTTTTGGTCCTTATTTATATTGTTTCCAATAGAAAGCACGCCACTTTTTTTTTATTTGAATAACAAAAATGTTTGTATTATAAAGGGAAAAAAAAACTTTGTCATGCATACAATGTGTTTTTAGTTTAAACGGGATAAGGATTGCCTTTTGACCTTCCAAAGATTACGATCAGTTTTCTTTTACTGTACGTTTTTCTTTCTGATACGTATCTTTTTTCCTGAAGATTTTTGAAAAGCAGTGCCCCTGGTCACGGAGTACTGAAATGTTGTTTTGGACTAGGCGAGACCTGATGCAGCCCCCGTAACGCCTTGAGGGCTGAGTCGCTCCTTATCATAATTCTTGCAACTCGTTATTAACAAAACAACAGGCGCGATTTCTGAGAAGTTTTCAGACCATGTAATTCGGATCCGACGCCTTCTTTTTTCTTTCTTATGATTTATAACTAGTCTTCCGTGAAGTCCATCAGGGGAATTTTGTTTTTTGGAAAAACGAGTTTTTTCTTCTCAAATTTAAAATTTTGACGTAAAAGCATTTATCTTTGATTCGCCGTTTCGCATCATCTTCTTTCGAGGATTCGAAAACATTAACTTAATTGGTGATATTGCTGAAAGAAGGACTTTTGTTGTTTTGCTTTTTGCGAAATAAAGGGGAAAAAGTGCTTAGTAAACCGGTTGCGTGAGAATATAGGTCAGCATGTATCACAGTCGCATGTATAATGTAGAAATATGCCGAGTTTGCGAAGATTCTTATATCTTAATGATCATAGCAGCAAACCCGGCATTTTTTGGTACATATATAGAATCTTGTTGTTTCGTCCAATTAAAATCAGCTAAACCTGCGAAAAATGTAGATATTTCCTGCTGTCTAAAAGGATTTCACGTCATAAACCATAAACTAAAAAAGTTTATAGACATAAGAGTAATACATAAATGTTGCATTACTTATTCCTGTCATTGTGACGAGGGCTGAAAGCATAATGTCTTTTTTATTTTTTTTTACTTTATTAAAACGGCTCCAAACAAATGGAAATGGAGTGGTTCAGTCCTTTATTTTTCCTTACCGTATTTTTGTTTCCTTTTTGCGGTAAATTTTTATGGAAATATTAAGTAAATCATAATTAAAGGCACTCAAACGAATGAATGAATAATAAACTAATGAAAAAGTAGAAAGAAAAAACGGTTTTGCAAATAAGAACTAAATCCTGTTGTAAAATTGTTGTCTCGTTGTAATTTAAGACATGTTTCCGGCTTGTTAAACAACTTGGACGCCTTGTATCCTACGATCGGGACCCTTCTTGTCCGTCAATTCTTATCAAGTTGCCCCCGTCTTAAAATTTTTGCTATCGTGTGGGAAACTCAGGTATTCAGACACTATAATAAATTTGGATGGTAGTCAATACAGGCGAACCCGACATATTTCCAGTGGTTTAAACAAATTGTTGCATTTAACCAACCAAAGATTGGAGGAAACTGGATTAGATCGAGAATGGTGTGGTCGACAAGGAACCTAATATATTCTCTTGCGGTTATATCAATAGCTAGGTTCTATTTCAGAACCTGATTTACTTACAGGTTTGCTGGGTTCCAGGTCGCGTGGCTATACCTCACAGCTACTTTTAATTAATCCAATTAACATTCGATTTAAAAGTTTCATTATCGTAATAATGAGAAAAAAGATAATTTTAAAAAATTAGATGCTTTTTTTATAAAGCACGCGAAAAAGAGGCTGTTTAAAAGCTAGACAAGTGGGAATTTTCTGGCAAAAGAAAACACGAGAAAGCGTTTGAAATTAAAAAAAAATTGTTCTTCTGTCACTTGGCGTTGAAACCGAAATTGGTATTTGTATGACATATAAATATGAGAAAAGTAGAAGAAGTTATAATAACCTTTCTACTATACGGATTTTATTCTTTTCGGTTTCATTTCTTTGAACATACCACCTCAATTTAAGACTCAATTTAACACTCCTGTCATCTTATCGCAAAAGTTTTTTTTTTTTTTTTTTTTTTTTTGTTAATTTTATTACGATTATGGAAATATAGCTTCATTCATTCGTAATAAAAAGTTTCTTCTTTCGTCGTGGTTTTTTGCCTTATTTTATTCATGGTTTTGGTTCAAGGGTCGTTTGCAATTTGTACAATTTCGGTTTTTTTTTTTTTTTTTTTTTTTTTTTGTGGTCATTTTTTTTTCTTTTCGAGTTTATAAAATAGTCGTCATAAGTATTTTGTCATAATATTCAGAGTAAATGAAAATGAGAATCCGTGATTATGCAGCTATGGGATACATTATCCCAAAAAACTAATTTTATAATTCTGCAAACTGCTTTTGGATTCATTATGACTGACCACGAAAACCATAGAATAGTTTTCGTGTCTAAGTTCTATGGTTAAGTCATAAAATTATATATATATTTTTTTTGAAACTTTTAAGATTATACCCCTCGATAAGTTTATGGGCGCCTGTACTGATCTTATGCGCTCGGTACAGTTGTCGGAATTTTTAATGAGGTAACTCGGTAGCAAACGATGTATTCATATTTTGATTTATACATATTGGTTGTTAAACGGTTCATCAGGAAGGTCATACCTCAACCTTTTTTTTTCTTTTTCTTTTATTTTATCAAATTCATTTTCAAAGAAAGGTGATGGAATGAATTACGTTTAAAGTTCGAAGGTGTGGTTTAAGGTTTTTTTAGTCGAGATAATTCTTTGTTACAGGAAATTAAGAAAGTCGCGTCGTCGAGACAGTTTTTCGAATTTTTTCCGGCGGGAAAAGAAACGAGACCCCGTTCCTGAGTGCAAATAATTTTTACAATGTTTTTAAACACATTTATGGTTCCATTCTCGACATGCAAAATCGTTTTTTTTTTCTTTTGATTTGTTGTTTGGGTTATCGGTTTATTTACTATGGAGATTTTAATACATGAACCTTAGCGGTTTATCGAATTTATCGGATTTCTTTTCTTTTCTTTCTCTGTCTCTTTTTTTTTTTTTTTTTTTTTTTTAAGGATTCGAATGAGAGTTCGAGTGCAAGATAAATAGTATTGGAATGAATGGAGCTCGCCTACACCTTGTGCGTACTGCCTTGCCACTTCTAGCACCTGACCTCTACAAGGAACCCGTGCTTTCTATTCATTTTATCAAGGTCGAAATGCCAAAATTTTAACATTCCCTTATTTTATATCAGAGCAAACACTATTTTTGCGGTTTTTAGTAGTCAGGGGATGATACTTTCATGGTGGATACAGTGAAACCTCTCTATAACGACCCCGGATATTACGATTTTCTCGGTAATACGATTATTTTTTTGGTCCCTTGACCGAAAATAAGGCCATAATTTATCGGATATAGCGATTTTCCGATATAACGACTTTTTTTTCTGGTCCCTTGGGGGGTCGTTATAGAGAGGTTTCACTGTACTGATGAATGCTCCTGGTTTGATGATACTAAATGTCGTAGAAAAGGGAATTTAGAAAAATAAATCACAAAGTGTACATATCGGTAATGCAACAGAAATAAGATTCGAGAGTGCAAAATAAAAAAATTAATAAAGCTGCATTTTCGAGATTAAAATAAAATTAAAGAGTAGGGACAGAATGACCTTTCTCTTCGACCTGGTTATCTTTGAAAAGACGACAAAGATGGCTTGTCGAACCAGGCCTTTCAGTGCAAGTTAATATAAAAACAGTTTGTAAGTTGCCATGCAAAAATAATGGTGAAATGGAGCCTAGAAATAAATGATGTATTAAGCTTAATCATTGCTATTTCACTTTAGGGACATTTTGATTTTCATGCTTATAACTTAAACTGCATTACAGAATCAACATAACTGCTTTTCTATTGGTTGCCAGTTTTACCATTAAGTCGCAGAGGTTTGCATATAAAAATGGCTGACATAGGTAACTAATTCCATTTTCGGTGTCACTTGACATCCATGAATCATTGAATCATATTGGAGCACCTAATTTTAAAATTCTGAACTTAAAAGAGGGTCTGAGTTGCAATTTATGCTAAATAGAGGGGTGACGATCGCGGTAAAACAGATGGTAGCACTGTTGCTGTACGCGAGAAGAGCAGAGGTTAGAAATGCAAATGAGACTCAAACTAATAAAAGCAGTGGATGCTTTTGAAATTTATTAAATCACAGAGTGATGGAAAATAAAGCTCAGAGTCGGAATATAATTTTCCTTATTTCATTCTACAAATGAATAATAATTTATAACTCGATACTAATAACAGCGTGTAAGATTCGGTTTCATATTTCTGTTAGAAAAATTGAAAAGTACTTTTCTAATGTTTATTTAGTGCAGTATTTTAAACTCCAGCGTAAGAACCAAAGAAATTCCTGAATATATCAAGTTTCTCTTCTCGCCGAGAAAAAATGCATAGGCTTATTATATAGTAGATAAAAATAACTTCAACATGATTTTTAAAAAGTTGTTTAAATAACTGGTCCTTCGCGCCAAAATTATGACCGGAAGTTGTGACGTATCACTGCTGCCGGGCGCCAAAGGCTTGATTTAACTTTTTTGTTCATGACTAAACTATTTAACATATTTTAGGTCAGACTATTTTTTTCTTAACAAACAAGAAAAAAATATCTATTTGGTTGCGTTAGGTATTATCTCTCTTGATTTGTAAATATCAAGTTCAAGATACGTCAGACTAATGATTTACGGTTTTTATGAGTCATTAATAGCTTGACCAGGAAAAAAAGCATGAAATTTGTAAAAATTAAGGAAATACTGTTATGAATCATTTGAAGATCATCAAATTAACGTAAAGAAGAAAATTTAACGATATGTTAATCATCCCGTGTTTCAAAGCAAATCGTTGTCATAGATATGTGGAACAGGAATATGCAATGACAAGTTTGCTCGGTAACCGCACATTTGGTTCGAGCTAATTATTCAAACCTGTGGCGCCTTAATCTCGAATGATTTATAAAACCAAGTTTTTGTTGTATGCGCCTAAGACAAGTACAAGTATCCAAAATGAAAACAAAATTAATAAAAATAAATAAAAATCATTATAAACTTTATTGAATTTTAGTTGTACTTTTAATTATAATTATAATAATCATGTTCTTAAAATTTTATTTTTAAGTCTTCATTAACTTTGGATTCCTAGTACAAAATCTAAGTTCACAGTGAAACAGCTGATCTGATGTAAGTTTATTTAATAAAGTAAATTAGGTCATGTTCAGTACATAAACATTGAGTTTACGCTTACTACGATATACCGCTTCTGCCAGCAGATGAGAGTTTTTCTTTCTACCGCTTGAATTTCAAGTAGGCGTTTGATAACGACTAATGACGTGAAAACAAATTCCACGTGAATATCAATCTCATTGTTACTTTGCCATTTAATACTTTCAGAAGATTAAATTGAAAATAATCTATATCAAAACCTGCATTTTAGATTACAAGGTAAACCTTTTAGACTTCAAGAATTGGTTATTGCCATTTGTAAAAATGCGCTGCTGTTCATTCAGTTCGACTACATTAAAACGGTTTTTATTTTTTTATTTTAATTTTTTCATTCATTTGTTAAAATAACTATTTTACCTAGGTTGTGATTAAACTTTGAGTCTACGTCTCTCTACATGGTTCTCGGCAACGCCTTCGGCGTGCTAATCAATTTAAAACACTACCCAGGGTCCAGTAGGAGTCGTAAAGACGGTTAAATCATAACTCCGGCCACAGAGAAACCAAAATGCAGATGATTAGGGTATTTTGTGTATGTGTAACGTTAGAAAAACGGAAAGTAATAAAATCGGATCATGGGCCTACTCGAATGTTTGTTATTTGAAGTAATTAGAGGTTGTAATAATGTTTAGGTCCTTCGTAGTTATAATTCAGATACTTTTTAACAGACTGTTTTAAGCCCAATATTCAGACGTTGATTTTTTGTTTTACGAAAGTATTGAGTCAATGGAAGAGTGAATTAAACTGTGGAAAGAAACAAGTTAATTCGACTAAATGAAATAGATTATTAGCATGGGAAAAAAGGATATTGAAAGAAGACTAAAAATCTAAAATGGTAGAAAATGATCACTTTTAAACCAATATTTTTCCTCCTAATAGCTAATTAGCTAAAAAAAATTTAGATCTATTAAGAAGAATGTTTAATTACTGGAATAAGTTGACATGAAGCTATGCTTTAAAAATAGTAAATAGGTTATGCTGTTTTAATTTTTTTTTTTTTTTTTTTTTTTAAGTTAGGTGATGAAATTATTTTCGCGAAATTTCAAGTGGAGATGGGCCTTTGTAAAACGTAATTCCAAATTTTGCATTTTTGTGTAGGTAATTTTTTGATAGGAGCATAAATTAGTTAAAATGTCATGCGTTGTGTGTTAAAATACTAGAGTATTAACATTGATTTGACAGTTAATGTAATTATAGTTAAATTCCTAAACAAATACGGGGCTATATGCCATATTTGGTTTTGCAATTGTCATTTTAGAACCTTTTTGCAAAAAAGATCTTTATAATTTAATATCGCTTCGGTAATGCAAACTCTGCTTCGTAAAGACAAAACCTTTATTATTAATTTCTCAAATTTACGATACCTTTTTTCCTTTCGTATAAGGAAGGAGTTTTCGTGATATTCTTGTGTAGGTCTTCATAAAGCTTAAATTTAATGAATCTATTAATTACTTTTGTTCTTGACAACCTTTGAGCCCAGCATATTCACCTAATCGTGATACGTCCGTTTTTGTTATCATTAAATATTGATATTTATTACTAGTTAATCCGAGGATTTAGAGGGAAATCTCATGGTAATCAAACTACCTTTTAGTCGGAATGGGAATCTAACTGTTCTCAATAATAAAAAGAATAAAAATAAAAAAAAATTAGATTTTGAAATTAATTTTTTTTTCTCTAAAAGTTAGGTATTGTTCCAATTTAATATTGATTTTTTTTTTTTTACCACATTAATTTTCCGAAACGATTTTTAATCTCGCGGAAAATTCGTTTTCGATAATAAAGATACTCAATGATTTTGGTGTGATATTGAAAAACGGCCGAAAATCGAATTTTTAGTCAAAATTTAAAAAATTTGACAAATTATACAATTTTCAAGCATATAAATAAAGACGAAGAAGAAATCGAGATTTAAAAAATTTTACTTACTCAATTAATGGCCAATCCACGGACGTTACACACCACGCCCATAAGCAAAGTATGGAACGGACGTTACAGTCCGCGTGGATCGGCCCTTAACCGATGGACAAGAAAGAACTTAGAATATGGACGTCCATAACCTAAGTTAAGAACTTTTATAGAGACTCAACTTTACCAGTTTTTGAATGGGGGATTATCAATTGTTTGTAAAAACTTATTAAACGTAGTGTGAAATTCAGAAAAAGCATTTTTCGAAACAGCATAAGATTTTAGGTTACGACATTGCGTTATGGAAAGAAAAGTTTTGCTTTTTTAAAATATGGATACTTTTGTATGGCTGAATTGCTTGCTTTCACAAGAAAAATTGAGAATTCACTAGAGCAGCGAAGCGAATAAAAATTAAGTGGAGACGCGTCACCTACTTGTCATTTTTCGCCTTTAATGGTCTGGACGGTACCCAATAAAGGAGTCAGGGTCAAAACCCCAAAAGGACTTACCGAACATTTGCAACTTTTAATTTTTTTTCATTAGAAAAGTAAAACCAGTTTTAGGTTCGAGAAATTTGTTTTCAAAGGATTTTATTTTTTATTTATTTATTTTTTTCTTCTTTTTACAAAAGGACCTTTAATTTGGCCAGTGCTACAAAGTGCTGAAACCACTTTTTGTTATATAGTACGCTCAAACTGCAAAATTAATTTTTGAGTTTTGAAAAAAATCCAAGGACGATTTTATGGAAGGCGAGTGTGGAGTCGTAAAATATTTTTAATGTAAGGAGAGACATTTATCCCATTATTAAATAATGGTAGTAGAAAATATGCAAAGCAGGAAATAGTTCGTTCTGGATGGGCTTTCAGAGGTTTCAAATCTTCTAATGCAAGCAGATTCATGTCTGCAGCTGAGCATTTTCAGATTCTATTACTAAAAAGGAGATTAGAATTTCATAACTATGAAAATTCAGCAAAAAGGACCCAAGATTGAAATTGAAAGTTCATTACAAAAGTCAGGATTAAGCATTAAGTGTGGTTTGACACTACAAAAATTTATAATGATAACCAGTTTTGTTAAATTTGGATTTGGTGTATATTTATCAAAAACTATTGGCAATTTGGGCAATTTAAAAATTTAAAAATTATTTTAAAATTATTTAAAAATTTTGGGAATTTTTATATTTATTTTTTTGTTATGTACCAGTCTGGATTCTGATTACACGGTGCAGTAGAAAATGCCAGAATATCGTTCGAGTTTCTAGCTGCAGGATAATCATAGCCTGATTTCAGTATTGATGTTTCTTGTGGTTCATATTTTTTAAATGCGTAAAGTCGCATCGGAAAATTGAATTTCCAAATTATAACTCAAACAAACAATTTAATGTTTAAACTAGTAAATACAGCTCTCCATCTTGAGATTCCAGTCTATTAGTAAGGACACTTGTATTTTCAAGTTTTTGCACAAAGAAGAGTTTTTCATCCTAATTTTCGTCAGGTGGACCAGTTCAGATTCTTTTTTTTTTCGTGGTGACGTGCCAACCCAGTGGTCAAGTACTTCATTAAAAATCTTGACCGGAAGATAATCTATTAGAACCCGTAAAAAGCGATTTACTACTAGCTGTCGTTAATTTTCACAATGGGTACTTAAGTGTTTTTAAAAATTCGAACGCACTTCACTTTACATTCTAGAAAAATCATGCAAAATCATTTATAAATTGCAGTGACTTCTTAAATTTTTTTTTCCTTTTTAAAAACATGATTTTAACTTAACTTACCCCTATTTGGTATAATATTCTTGGCTCCGCATCTGTGTATTGCCTCGTATCAGAGGCAATCTCTTCAAGCGGATAAATAGTTGAATCTTCGAAATCGACTTCTCGAATATCGAATCGTTGGAAAACTACTAAGGGGATTCTTGATGGGGTGGACAATGTGACCAACCCCGCGACAACAGCGAGACTCGCCAACACTGCAGACATGACTTTGAGACAAGTTCTTGCCACTATCACGTTAATTATTTACTGTCCATGGATATTTAATTATACGGTTTCGCTTAGTCATTGTTTAAATTCATATAAACGGCCGTTTAAAATATTTCTTTAAAAGAAAAAGGAAATAGCACTGTACACTTTTTTTCACGTTGAAACTAACTTTTCACGTTTTTGGAAACACTTCATGAAGATTGTTATCCTAAGTTCGCTGCGATGTTTTTCTTAATTTTTTCCCCTTTACTGAAATCAAGTTATAAAAAGTATCGATTAGTTTGCATAGTGTTTTAGGTGGGATTATATAATTTGGCAAGGAATTTTTGTAGTTTTTGTGATTCTGCATATTCTTTTTACTGATTAGACACTTTGGTTTCTGTAAGGATTGAAAATAGAAAGACAAGTTGTGTTGAAATCGTACATTTATAGCAAATGAATGGTGTTAAAACCAGGTTCCCTTAATGCCCAGATGACCTTATGACAAGATTAGAAATTAACATCGAAATTGAAAAACAAAATAAACAACTTTAGAGAAAACAAAACTTTAATCATTATCAACTCGTCGCATTAGTAGAACATTCACTATCGTAAAAAAGTTACAAAAAAAAGGGAATGAAGCGAAGAAAAACCGAAGGAGAGATCGGGAAAAAATACATATGATATACGACTTGTATACAGAAATTCCAAAGATGACACTATTTACTTACATTCTCTTTTTTGTCTCGTATTTATTTTTTACCGGAAAATTACACTGCATTACATTTTCTCATGTTAACTTTTATAAGAATTTTCATTTTTACTTTACGAGTATGGTTTAAGTGTAGCTTAAGAAGTTAATAAGATAGAGTCCACGGTCCACTGAATAACAGGTATTAAGAGCCACTAACCAACGTGGTCATATCCAGCCGAGTCAGTCTTATCACTTATTTTCAAAACGATGTATCTCCGTTCTCTCTTCATTCATTCATCTTTTTTTTTTTTTTTTTTCTTTACAGTCAGAATGTCAGCTATTTGGTTGTGTTGTCTTTAGGAATAACCGGAAATTTGATACCTTTCAAGTTTTTAAATGCTCTTAAGAAACTGCAATTATTTTTATGACTGGCGATTAGAAATTGATTTTTAATTAATAACTTTGGGGTAGATTTTTTTTCATCATTTTTTTTTTTTTTTATAATGAAGGGGCAAGCCTTATTTACATCAAAATCGGTCGACGGAAAGAAGAGTCGGGCGTTCCAGACTAGAAAAAAAATGTACTGGCTCTCCGCCGCATCTTCAATGGTTTCATTGTTCGAATTTCATTAAAATAGAACCATTAGTCTAATAATTTTAAGAAATATTCCACCCGCCGTTCAATAAGGCGGATCCCTAGTCAAAAGGTCGCGCGCTTAATTCTGCTACATCGGTCAGTATTTTTTTTCTTCCCCGTTTTACCTAACCACGCATATGGGTATTTAAAATCTCTTGAATAACTGTATCATGAAGGAGATATTACTTTTTATTCTGTAGCCTTGAAACAGGTATCTGTTTTTTTGAAGATAAATAAATCTCATTTATCTAGGAGACATTAAAAGGAGGCGGACTCCCATATTTCGATTAGGAAGCAGAAGCGTCTTTTTTAAGTGATTGGTTTACCTGAAGGAATCATGAATGAACGTTCAGTCCCATTCACCTGTGGAGGTGAGGGGATACTACTAGTCAGGTTTGCCGGGGGGGAAAGGGGGGAAATATTCAACAAGCTTAAGCTATATTAAAAAAGCGGATATCTCCTTGAGTAGACATATTTGTTTTATGATGTCATCCTTTGGAGTGTGTCGAATTCTTTGGGAACTTTGGTATGATCGGCCATTCTGATCCTTGCTCCTATGGGAATTTTCGCAGGCTTGTTTATCTTTCGGTCATCTTTGATTGCGCTTACTCATATCGTCATGTTTTTTTCTGATGCAAGATTCGAGATGCGTATTATTTTTTCTAGTATTCAAACAAAAAGATATCCGGGTTGAGACCACCATAATTTTTTTCTAATTTTTTGAAACGAATTTCATCCGCAGCTTTAAATATTTTCAGTTTTTTTAAACGGTATTGGAAAATGGACTTAACCGGTTTTTGTCCTAACCGGTTTAAGCATGTATTAACGTAAGATTTTTCCTATGTGAAGCCGTTGAATGTTTGAATGTTATTACCCGCCAAAAGTTATGAATGAATCTTGTTTAAGTTTAAATGACAACCCTCTTTGCAGGGGTTAATTCAAGAGAAAGAAAAAAAATCCCGTCTTTTGTCGTTTTAGCTTTCAGCATAGGAGCAAATATTGAACCTTTATCAAACCTAATTTTTTTTTTTAGAGTAAATCCTTTAATCGCAAATCGTAAAAAATTGATCAGATAATGGAAGAAGGAAATTAAAAAGAGGATATTTTTCCCCCTCTGGTAGTCCCATCTTTATTTAAAATAAAACATTTATCCACTACAATAATTTTTTTCTCAGGAAACTAAACTTGAAATCTCTTTCCGAGAACTTACGCTAATACGACCTTTTTATAACCCAAAGATTTTCCAAATATAGAACATAAATCATGCCACTAAACGATTGATTTGTGGGTCGTATTATCAGGTGAAATGAAGTCGTTTTGTCGAATACTTGAACCCTTTTAACACGTTTTTTGTTGTCTATTTGACAAATATTGCATTATCTTTTGAATGAATGCAAAGACCAGGATTTTTTTCACTGAGAAGTCAGAAAACCCCGATTTTTTTCTTAAATTAAAACAATTTTCATATTGAAATTTTAAATTATATTAAAAGATCTTGAGGTGTTTCATTACCAAAGTAGCAAAAATAAGATGCAAAACAATGTAAATTTGAACAGTCGTTACTTGCACTTCAATCTTCAATGTAAAAGTTTGCGGTTGGTACAGCTTCATTTTTAAAGTGGCAGCAGTTGCTTGAAAAAAAAAAAAAAATGGTGTTTTGGTTGCTTTTGAATACTGGATTCTGACAAAGAACGGATTGTATGTGATGAGTGCACATATTCTAAAAGTACGTTTTTTTTATTACCTGGAAAACTAAAAAGAAAAAAAGAAAAATAAGAGAAAAGAAAAGTATGATGTAAAGAGAAAAGAAAAGGAAATACGAAGGGAGATGGTTTGGGCCGGAGGGCACAAGCACACGTAGTCAGGTATTGCGTCTTAAATCGAGGTTCAGGTACGTTTGAAAAGAGCCAGGTGTGTGTTGGAACAGGTGCTTGAGGGAGGGGTTTTGCCCCGGGCAAAACAACCGGACTCGGCTGCAGATGATAATGGGTGGACTCATAAGGAGCCCATCGGTGATTCCTAATGAATGAACTCGTATCATTTATTAAACTTATTTATTCATTTCCTCCCTCTCCCTTTCTTTCGCTCTTTCTCTTTCTTTCACCTCGGGATTGACTTTTACCCTTGCTTAATGGAATGGCAACAAACATGATGGAAATTAAAAGTAAAACTCTTAAATTATAACTCGAAGAAGAGATATTATCGCTTCAACTACTACGCAAGTCCAACGATCCCAAGATAAAGTAAAAAAATGTGAATGTTAAAATATGGTATTAGAATGCTTGTTCGATTCTAAAGTAAAAAAAGAAACCAGCAGTTTTAATATTTTAATTTCATCTTGCTAAGCACCACTCTTTCCTTTTTCCGGACTTGGCTTTGCTTTAGCATACAGCCTATATCCCGACGTAACAAACCTGTTTCAAAATCCCGTTCTTTTTTTTTTTAATTTTGCACAGCATTTCTCATTTAAAATTTTTTCGACAGCGTAGTCAACTGTAGTTGCCCAATGAATAAATGATTAATCCCTTCCTTGATCTTCCGCTTTTCAGCAATGCAGTAGCATGCCTATTTTATGAAGACTTAGTTGAAATTGGGGCATGTGGCCATTCACTGTAGTGAGGTACTTGTAATTTGTATATCGTACTATAAATAGTATGGGCACTGAACGGTGTTACACATGCAAAACATGCCGAGGCTGATTAAATTTACTCTACTTTAATCAGCCTCAGCATTTTTAATAGCATGTCATAATCACGACGACTGATTTTATTTTTTTTTACAACTTCGGTTTCTAATTCTCTAATTCAGTTAGCACTGGTTGTGCTTTTGTATAGTATTGACTAAAACTTTGATAGGTACCGAAACCTGATGAATTGAAAAGATATACGTCTAAACGTTATTTCCGTTTAATAAAGCCGTTTTTAGCTGATATGGGTTTTCGTTAGTTCCCTGCTTACCTTTTGGTTTTTTTACCTTGCATTTGAGAAAATAAAAAAAAAATAAATAAAAATAAAATAAAATAAAATAAAAATAAAAATAAAAAATAAATAAATAAAAATAAATAAAAATAAAAAATTAAACAAACAAAAAAAAATTTAAAAAAATTTAAAAAAAAAGTCAAAAATTTTAAAAATTCAAATCTAAAATAAAATCAAAAATTTAAAATTTTTTTAAGTATGTAAAGCTATATAAAACTAGCGAAGAAAATTAGAAAAAATCAAGAATGTAAATTTTTTATTCGAACAATTTGATACAGGTAACTGCAGTTAGTACATTGATGCAATTTCCGTAGATGAGAGAAAAATCGTTTTAGATAACGAATGGGACTTATAGTTTACATACTTCGGTAATGAAAAAAGAAGGCCTGGCATATTTGATGCTTTTTTATTAAAGATTATCGTCGATACTAAGGGCAGCTTATCGTCCTATAAACTTGATCGTTTTCATGATTTATTTCCCAATTCATTGTAAACATATGATGAATATGTTATTTCAAAATTAAACGCTTGTAAGGACTATACATCACCCTTTTAAGAAAAAAAGGTCTAAATTGATATCTCAACTCTCACGTACATTCATGGTACTGTAAGCCAATGTCCTACCTGTAATTTTCTGAGGTTAATCGGTTGAATCGGACCAAGAATGATTCAACGAATTCTTTAATAAACTAAGCTTCACAAGGATTGGCATTGATTCGTGTTTCCTATTACTTAATAGAAGAAAACTGCTTCCATGTCCGTTTTATAGAATTAAATGAAGGGAGAAAAGATTTGAAAAGAAATACCGAACCGATATCGTTTTATAGTAAAATATACAAATGAAACATGAGGACTTGAATGCTGTGGATGTGTATGCAAAATACCGATTTTTTCCTTCATTTGGACCTGCAATTTCCTGTGTTTTCAAGACAACTCGTTACGAAAGAAATTCGAGACCAACCGAAAATAAGGAGAGGAAGAAATAAAAAGCAGATCGGAAGTAGTAAAACGGAAGTTATTGACCCAAAAAAGAGTATAGTGAATTTTCCAAGGTCGTTCCCACGACGTACGAGACATCTGCTTGTCTTGGTGAACACCTGTTTCACCTGTTGACCCGAATGTCGTGCTCTATGAATGATGCTGATTGGAGACACAATGACAATATTAGAATTGAATTGCTCGCTCTTGAATTTTCCAAAAAAGTCAAGAAGGAAAATCACAAGCGTTACAAGTAAACAACTGTTACAACTATATGGATCTTGTAAACAAACGATACGTGTGACTGATTCTTAGAAAGAATTCAGGATTTTTTAAGGAATCTTATTCCGGACAATTTTCAAACTATTTTTTTTTTTTTTTACGTTAGAAGTTTTTGAAACAATCCGTTACATTAACCTTCATTCCTCATCAATGGAGAAATAAAGAAAATCGTGGGAAAAAGGTTCTACCTGAACAGAAAACAAGAGGATGGAAATCGTAAATCGTCAGGACACAGATGGATTGTAGATAAGTAACATGTGACTGACGTAGCTGGTGACCTTAGTCTCTGATCAAGTAACACAGAAGCTGTTTTCATTTTTTTCCCCGATTATTACCACTTCCGGTCTTCCATTATAAAATATTTGATTTAATTATTTATGTCATATTCTAGGGTTTTTTTTTAAAGTTATCTCCTTTTTTATCCTTACTTCCTCGGAATAATAGCCTTTTATATCTGGTTTGTTCAGGTTTTTTTCCTCCCGATGCACATTTGTTGGAACCACTATTAAAGTAGTTTTGTTTATATTTCCTTATTTTTATTTATTTATTTTTTTATTTTTTTTTCTTAGGTAAGATGTATGCTGTTTTAGGACGTCGCCACGGCAGAGTTCTACATGGAGACATGACCCAGGGTTCTGCTTCTTTTTCCGTTACTGCAGTTCTTCCGGTTGTCGAAAGTTTCGCATTTGCACAAGAGATTCGGAAACAGACGTCCGGATTAGCAAGCCCTCAGCTTGTTTTCAGCCACTGGGAGGTAAGTCGATACAATTTTTTTTTTTTATTTCGCTTAGTAAAAAAAAGAAATTGTAATAAACAACAACTGTAGGAAATTCGATAAATGATTTGGTGCAAGAAAATAACTTGAAAAAAATTAAGGGGAAAAAAAAGAAAGAAAAGTTGTACCCTTCACATATACAATATCTAAGCTAATAATTTATTTTTAAAAAAAATTGTCTGAGGACTGATTTAAAAGATGAACAGTAGCTCTAACCCAGGAGTTACGTTGACTCGTGGCAAAAGTGTAATATTGCGGCACTTAATTCAGGTAGCTGTCGACTTATTTACGCGATATAAAGAATGTGCCGCAGCTGTCAGCAGACGTGTTGAAATTGTGGTTGACGAAAAAATAAACTTCTTTTTTAGTAAGAGGACTTATCATTTTTTCAGTGATTACATAAAACCTTAAAACAGCACCTGGTTTGGATTCTGTGCCTTGATGCTCAGGCACGGAATCAAGAGGTTTTACTTGAAATTTCATCGTCGGTTGAAAAAAAAATGCAAACTTCTTTGAATGAAAAAAATTTTAATAACATAATTCTTATCTGCATTGTATCTAAAGATTTATTGAAATAGTGATGATACGTTTGATAAATAACCACATTATTATCGTCTTTTTTGCCCCTTTAGAAAAAAATAGCGATTACGGCCCTGCCTATCAGTATGTAAAAGTGTAGAAAAAAAAGGTTACAAAAAATATGGAGATTTGTTTAATTTAAAGCAGTGCCACAGCAGGGGGACCAACTGGAAAAGACCAGTGGCAGTGTGTTAACATGAGCCTGAGATAAAACTGATAAGTCATTAAGGATAGTTGCACCAGCATTTATATTATTTTTCCTCTTCACATAAGGTATACGGTAATTTATTTCGTTTTGAAACATTTTTTTTTTTTTTTTTTTTTTTAATTCAGGTGATCGATGTCGATCCTTTTTGGGTTCCACGCACCGAAGAAGAATTATTACACTACGGTGAAAAGGCAGATTCCGAGAACAGAGCTCTGAAGTATGTGAATGCCGTAAGAAGGCGAAAGGGACTATCCGTAGAAGAAAAACTAGTCGAATTTGCCGAGAAGCAAAGGACGTTATCGAAGAACAAGTAATTTCCTTCCATTTTTTTTTTTAAAGAACATTTTCAGTTTAAAAATCTTTTGTAATTTGGTTTATTTGCTAAATAAAATTATATCCTGTCGTTTTTATGAAATTATCAAATGAAAACGGATGTAAAGAAGACGCATAGTTTGAAAGTTTTTAAAAAATTCTATGGCCTCATGTCCTTTTACCATATTTTTTTTTTGTGGTGCGAGATACACATCATGAATGCTGTTAACACAGGAAAAAGGAAATAGTTGTAACAGTGAAATTATCTGTAGTTATTACATTTTTTTTTCATGAAAAAAAAAATCGATAACTTTTCGAATGACGTCTGCTTTGATCATAAAAAAAAGAGAAAAAATTTTAAAGCAATTAGAGGTTAATGAAGTTTCCTTTTTTTTTTTTTTTTTTTTTTTTTTTTTTTACTAACAACGCTTCAAGTGGTAAAAGTAGATTTGTTTATTTGTGATTCACTCAAGTATAGCCAGTTGCCTAATAATCATTTTTGTTGTATTGTTGTAGATAATGGTTGATTCGATTTCACGTTAGCCAGTTTTTCGCGCTGGTTCCAGAAGTTCATGCAGTCGAAAATTGAAATGTTGCTGGTCGTTGATATGTGATCTTCGTTTTGAGAAAAAAAAAACTCTGCTCAATGTATTAGTTACTTTTCAACCAGGTATCAGGTAAGTTAATTTAAAAGAATAAAAAAAAAGGAATAATACATGTTACGCATAATACATCAGAGCGAAAATGGAAAATTAAAAAAAAAAAAAAGGCATGGGCTGTTCTATTTCCCGCAGTGAACAATCATAAAGCAAAAGCTGTCTTAAGTCCACATTGTGATTTTGTGGTGCAGTCATAGCAAAGCCAGAACGCTGGAAAATTCGTTAAACCATTTCGAATTTTTTTTTTTTTTTCGAAAAGAATAATAATATTCCAATTTATTCCTGCGTGAAAAGGAGCAATATTGGGGAGGAAATTTAGAAAATTAAGTGGCTTTCCAGATTCAAACTCCAAATTTTCCACCTTTTTTAAATTAAGAAATTAATTCCTTTTCCGAGATTATATTTCGCTTAAATTAGTAATTCATATCTTTCCCGAGAATAAAGATAAGAATTATATTGATAACAATGCAACTCAAAGTTTTTAAAAACCAAAACGGAAAACAGAACCTCTTAAGGCAATAAAAACTCTAAATATTTACGGTAAATACCGAATCCAAATAGAATAACAACTTTCTCAGCAGTTTCATTATTCGAATTATCCGAGCAAACATTCTCAACAACCCTCCCTTAAATTTTCGATTAACTCTACAGAGATGTCAGCACTCTACGCGTTAGCTGATAAAACAGTTTAACGTACACTTCAATCCCTTTCCACTCATGGTGCTAGTGTTATATCGAGAAATGATGGCGACAGTTTTAAGAAAAGTTAGGCTTGGAAATAATAAAAATAAACAGGAAACAATGAATCATAATTATCCGTTCGAGAACAGTGATTCAAGAAATCGTAATGGAGTTAATTTTGATCGGGAAACATTGGTTCCTTGTGCAAAGGTTTGCGGTTTAGTGAATGTGTGTGCCAGGCCAGCTGATTCAATGGGTAATCGTCGCCGGAGAAATCGACCCCGAAGAAGACGAAGCAGCAGCAACCATATGACCTTATTTCGTAGTCTTCAATTAAGGATTGATTTATGGACGAGTACGACAAGCAGTTTATTAGATAGATCGTTTGCCAGGAGATTTTGTAGTAGGAAATGTGATAATGAATTATACAGGAGCAACAGCTTTAGATTTGAAAAATTTGAAAGAAAAGAGGAAGATTCACAACAACAGGTAGGCAATTCAAAAACAAGGGAAAACTTTTTTATACTTCTCAAAAAATTCAAATGAAACTAGGCGTTTTACTGATTAAAATTGGAAAAAAGCTAAAGCACAAATGCCACCGTTCACTGCGATCGGAATTAAATAAAGAAAGAGACATTTGGGAGTTGGGTCAAAGAAGAACATTATGGTTCCCTAGGCGCTGATATGTTTGACTGATAAAATAGTAAAAGGAAAAAAAAAAGATAACGCAGTCTTGGATATTTGTTTTCATCTGATCGATATAAAAAGTGCTTTTGACTGTACGAATCAGTTCTTTTTTTTTCGTTGGAGTAAGCGATCTAAGGCTTTTTACTTTTATGTGTCCGAAAAATTAGCATTTGAATAGCAAAAAGTGGTTTCCTGTTGTAACGGCGTGTTGACATGAACTGAAATGCTATTCCACTGGAAAGAAAAGGGTTGAATGCATTTTGTTTTGTTTAAGTTGAAGTGATTCACAATTAGTCAGCGGCTAAAATGACGTCACCCTTGTTATTACTCCCATTTGCATGTGTTTAACGAAGAAGTATGTAATCCCCTTTTCCTTTAGTTATTCTGTATTTATTACTGAATAATGTTACTGAATTGTGTTAGGTGTATCTCATTTAAATCGCGGTTTGTAATACTAATTTAATACCTTATCTTAACTCTCCAACGGACGATTAATTAATTAATTAATTTATTTATTTATTTATTTATTTATTTAATTGTTTATTATTTACTTTAACAAAATCTTTTTAAAAAATATTTTTGTTCTTATGATTTCGATTTTTTCCCTTTGAAAAACGACATAATAGAAAAAAAAAAAAAAAAGGAAACCAGTAAATTTGTTATGAGTGGCATTATGTACTATGCTCCGGGAAATTGCAGGCAATGTTTTCTTTACCAAGAATATTTTTTTAAAAAGATTTTGTTAAAGTGAAATAATAAATAAATGAATGAATGAATGAATAAATAAATAAATAAATAAATAAATACATGAATTAATTAATTGTCCATTGGAGAGTTAAGATGAAATATTAAATTAGAGTTACAAACCGACATTCGAACGAGTTATACCGTACCTAACACAATTCTTTATATTCTTCGATTATTATCCGATTTTGCCTGCAGAAGATAAAAGCGCTCCAGTCAGAGCGTGGAAAACAATTTTTGCCTGATTCCGATTGGTCGTATAATCAAGTTATTTATCTATTTAGAACAAAGATAGATCGTTGGCTGGCTTGTATTACTATTTTTGAGATCAATCCTCGTTTATGCAGTTCTAAGTGTAGAAGTTAGGTAGCACAACTTGCAAGATTTCGTTGGTTAAACTTTTCTACATCTAACAGAACCAAACCTATGATTATGATTATTGTTGTTGGCCCTTTAACATAGAGAGAATATCATAAGGAAGAACCTGTCAGTTAGAGTTGACCATTTCCATGAGCTTTTTCTCAGTAGTACACAATTCGGATTGGGATCAGCTGAGAAAATACCCGTCTTAAACATTTTTAAGTGGAACAAAATATCTTAACTTGCATGAAATTATTCCCCGCGAAATGAAAGTCACTCTTTTTTTTCTGTGTAAAGTTAAAACGAGCCAGATTGAAACCTCTTGGGTAAAAACGGAATTCGACCTATCAATATCAATGTCGGAGATATTACATTATGAGGCATGATGATTGAAATTCACACGCAATCTCTGGTTTTTGCTTTCAAACCTGTCATTTCCCTGTTTGCTCTAAGCCGTAGGGAATATGTATGAGAATCAAATTATATAATTTTAACCCTTTCTCTCTGCCGAAAAATAAGTATTTCTGTTGAAAGCTTGGTGAATTTTTTTGTTAAAATCTGCCTTTAGTGACAAAAAAAAGAACGTATTTTTCTCTAGAAAGGTTGCTTTTAGCAAAACTGTAACTTTACTTCATAGGTTTGTTTGGGTGTCTCTAAATAAGCTTTAAATAAATTTTTTTCCCGACGTTTTAAAATCAAACTCATATTTTATTAAAGTCCATTTTTCTGCAAAATAAAGCACTGACCTATAGTAATATAAGGAAAGGGCTGCTTTGAAGAAACAGCAAAAGGCACTCTGCGATTTAATTGTGTTTTATTATCAAAACAAACACGCCTTTCAAGTTCAAAGTCGCTGGGGAAAAATGTCGCTTGCCCCCGTGTTGTAATCCTTGGAATTTTGGTGCGTCACCGATAGATGTCTCCCACGTCCTGGAAGCCACGGAGCTGATTGGAATTGATTTCTGGAAATGTTTTTCATTGTGGTACTGTACGCATGAGTGTGCTCCTATCTTGATGAATGAAAAATTTTTGAATATACTTAACCAGTAATTTCTGTTTAAGAATTTTAGTATCTTCAATGATGCTGCAACAGGTTATATTGGCCAATTTGAAGAAAAAAAATAACTGCCTTCAAAGTAAAAAAAAAAGTTATATATTTCTTACTTTATTAAAGAAATCATCAAAATGCGAAAGGCGTTTAAAATTCGAAGGGATGTAATTAACAAAAAAAAAAAAAAAAAAAAAAAAACGAAAATAGTCAAACGAAAAGCAAACAAGGAAAAGAGAGAAACTTGGGGAACGTGCTTGATTCAGATCCTTTATGATATACTGGCTGTCAGCAATTTTGATCTTGGTTAACTTGCTCTTACCGTGTAGAGTCCATGGTTCCCCCTTTTCTTCTTATTTTAAAACAGAGGTTACATAAATGAAATTTTGATACCTTGGTGAGATTTATGCCTGTTAAATGTACACCTCATATAATTCTCGTTTTCGCTTGAATCCTTTTAGAGTGGCGATTGCTTTTCTTTTCTTATCGTTGACATTCGGTAAAAAAGTGTAAGTCGTTTTTAACTTTTTTATGAATATACAGTATTTCGACTGAGAAAATTAAATTCGTAAAAGCTTCTTACTTCTTGCTAAAGTAGGTAAGAGCATTTGTGGCGAGTTTCGCAAACATTCAAAGAGAGATTAGAATTTATGAGGTATTGTGTGATAATGTTATTGCGGTTTTAACTTGGATGGCTTTGGGAAACGAAAATGTTTGGAATTTGGAAAGTATGACGACGAGGATATCTTCTTCCGACGCGGACAATCTCGGCTTTCCTTTCGAACGTTTCTGAATCGGTGGAATTTCTTTTGATCCTTTTATTGTGAATGGAAGCAGGAAAATCACAATATGCAACTGATCGTATTTTTGAGGTAAAAGTTATTTTGCCGAAGAAATATAAAATAGAAGACGTGTGAAATTTGTTTCTGGCAGGCAAATATTCACCGCTATTATGCCATGAGAATATATACGCTTCTTTTTGAAAAACTGGGCGATTCTTTGGCCTTCATTAGGTAAATTTTTGATGAAAAAAAATGAGAGGATTGCCTCATAAATTTTTCAATTACATTTAGTTGGAGAAAACCTTTTTGAGTCATATCATGGGATAAATCTTTTTCTGTTGTTTCGTGGGAATGGGAACCATTCAAATCAGCTTTTTCGATATAATTGTAAACACCTTTCTTGCAGAATGCTATGGTTTTTTAATCTTTTGCAGAACAAAAATATAGAATTTAAAACATTATAATAATGCTCCCCCTTATATGGTATATTATTCAGTTTAGGATCAGCGCAAAGACTCGGAAATTCGAGATACGTGATCTCGTGACAGTGATGAATGTAAGCAACAATTTTTAATGGAAATTTTTAAATTAAAATCTTTCTGAGATATGATAAATAAACGAAATGAAGCGCGAAAAACGAAAAAGATAAATATATCATTATTCTAAAGAAAAGAGTGCTTGTTCAGGGAGAAAAGGAAAAAGCGTAGATTTGTAGATTGTTGAGAAAAAGTTGAACTTTCGTGTAATTTTCCGGATCATAAAAAAATGACAGTCAAAACTCGGTAGGAAAGATGTTCCATTACCCTACGAGAGGTGAATAAGGAAAGAAACCCGTTAGAGAATATCGCAAACTTGCCTAAAGCTGAGTTGAAACTTGACACGTGTGTGTTCTTAAAAGTAGAAATTCTAGGGTGACAGAACGAAATTTTAATATTTCTTATGAAGGGAAAAAAAAAAAAAAAAAAAAAGAAAAATAAACATCGTTGCTACGAAATATTAACAAAACATAGTATGAAGTAATCGATTCAAATGGAAGTAAAAACCGATTTACTGTTGGGTGATGTACATCCACCCACTTAAAAAGATTAAAATAAAGAAAAAACGGTTTCAAGAATTCTCAAAAAATCATTTTTGGAATTTTTTTTCGTGTGTGTTTCCTTTATAGGGGAACTCGATAGCCTTTCTTTTTTTTTATCCTATTCTTGTTCCTTTCCTTTGCGTATTAAAGAACAGGAGTATTACTAAGTTTTGAATTTCAACATATATGTTTCAAACCACACAGCATTTTTTTTTCTCTTAAAAAAAAAAGAAAGAAAAAAGTGGGGGAAAATTCAGAAAAAGTAGGCGACTTTGGCATAAGTTGTTTGAAATTTAAAAATGGGAAACATAAATTTTTGATAAAATCATGTTCAAAAAATATTCGTATTCCGTTCGAGTTTTATGATCCTTCGTTTTTACATGACCACCTTTCGCATAACTTGAAAGTAAACAGAGTTACGTTTGAAAATACGGTGTTTCGGTTTTCGGAACATCGCTTTAGCATGTTAATACTGTAATTTATAAATTCAGAAAAAATTTTGAAGACAATTTTTGTTGAAATAATTTCATTTTAACCGTAAATATCGATTATTTTATACTATGTTTATAATATTAAAACAAAGCGTTCTTAACACAAGACTAAAGTAAAGGCGAAAACTTACCCCTCCACATGAATAATTCAGTGATTAGTGGGCTTTCTAAGATTTATCACTGAATTTCTCTCTTACGGTTGGGATTTAAGAAAAAAAAAGAAAAGAAGATTATCCAGAATACGACCCTTCGTTCCTATTAAATGAGTTTCGCTCTTCCGTGTATTTTTTTCCCACTTTAAAGACAAGATTACCACAAATTAGGCCTGTGATCTTGCACGGTAACAAAAATATTACAATATCCTAATTTTATAACCTTATACTAAAAAAAAAAATTAAAAAAAAGGGAATAGGAAGGGAAAACCCCCGTTCTAAATTTACAGCTTTAGAAGAAATTTAAAGTAAAAAAACATGATGTTTATTTTGTACCTACTGTAAGTCATAAAACATAAATGCTTAATAACTGAAGATAAAAATGTAATACATCCTCATCGTGTTTCTTTTTCCCCTTACCCTCAGATGTCGTGCCACAGGTGTGGAAAAACTTTTGGAGGGCATTATTTTCAATTTTCAAGACTTCTTATTTTACTTTGGGTTATTTTTTGTTATCAATGATTGCATGTTGAAACGGATCAAGAGAGTTAGTAAATATGTTAGGAAACACTTCGTCGCTTTTTTGAAAATGTTGAAATTGTTGATTACATTTGAAAAAGATGACATGTCCGGCATTTTTCGGGGAGAATAAAGTTTGTTTTATTTTTCAACTGAATCAAAGGATTTCGAAAGAAAAAATCTTTACCCTTTTCAAAAAAGCCGGACATGACACTTTTTTCAAGTGGAGGATTCATTTTTAACTTGCCAAACGTTTCTACTAATAACCTTTAGCCAATAACCTAGTTAAAACTATTCGCAAATATATCTGAAATAAAATGTGGATATTGAATACACTTAGCGATTGTCATCCGGAAATAAGAAACTTTTGTTAACAGTGCTTCAAATCTTCATCTACAGTAACAATGCTTATTTTCGATTATTCCTCTGTTTTAACCTAAAAGCGAACGAAGCTTCCAGGAAATCTTATGTAAATGTGATTTATCTTCGACTTTCTCATTAGCCTCAACTAACAAAAAGCACGAATGGCCATAAGCCGCACAATACAAATAAATCTCTCAATCCCTAAAAGTTCTGCGAGAGAATATAAAAGAGGGAGAAAGGCTCACTCCTCAGAATGCAATCTTCACCGGGACTTGTTATACTTGTTATTTTCAAAAGATAGCCATATTTAAATGTAATTCCTCATGTTTGGATTTCGATATTCAATCCCGCGTTATATAAATCCCGTAGGATCCACGGTGCCTATTCCACAAGTTATTTTGTCAACAAACCGAAAGCGGATCGTTCTCCGGTTTTCCTAAGTCTCTTACTAAACTTATGCTTTTTAGAATCAACTTAGAATCATGAAAGGATTTCTATTCGAAATTATAAGATGCTGCACGGGAGAAGAAATAGCGATTTGAAAGGGACGTTTTCTGATGATTCATAGGGCTATCGGAAACCCTCAGGGTTCGAACACAATTCCCCGGTGCTTCTACTCTTTTTAAAACTAAAACTTGTCAAAGACCTGATTCAATTTTGCTTTCTAAATATTGGAAATCCGTTTGTCCGACAGAATTTTATTTCCATCTTCTTTGTATCTAAAAAAAACAAAGAGACGGGGAAAAAATAAGAGGGAAGTGCGGACATTTCCATATTGAACATTTTCTAAAAGACAGGATAACGCATACCAAAATATCGGATGACTTGTTTAATAAATAAGTAGTGCGGTTGTTTGATTGAGGTGTAAGCACACGAACAGAAGCCTATTTTAATTAAACGAAAGATTCAATTTTTAATCCCACAACGGCGGGTGCTAACTTGCGTTGGGGATTTTCCGTTGAGACACGAAAACATCTATTTGTCAGACTCCAATTTTTTCTAATCCCCTTTTTATTTTATTTATATTTTTTTTCTGGAATGAAATGCATTCTGGAATCACGATTTTAAAAAATTTTTGAATTGTAAATAAAATAAAAACAAAACAAGTTGTAAATATTTTTTTTTTTTTCTATTTTCTTTTTATTATTATTATTATTATTTTAAATTTTCAAAATGATGCAAGTTGAGAAAATTTTAGCAATGAAACCAAAAGAACCTTTACCACCTCGCCTTGTCATTGATGAGTCTTCTTTTAAAAAATGTAAAGATGTGAGTCCTTTTTGCGAATGCTGTGAAAGGCATCAAGCAATAACTAGTTATAAACCATTTCTCCCGGGTGGTATTAATCCGTATAAAAGAAGAAAGCTCCCAGGTTTGTAGCCCGGCATAGGTGCGTCAATCTTATTTTCGAATTAGATGTTGTAATATATTTTTTGTTGTTGTATTGCTTATTTAGATGAATGTTTGGAAGTCATTTGGGTTCTTCAACCAATGGACTACAAAAACTCTTTCAATGCTGAAGGGCCAGTAGCTGTTCTTAAATCGGAGATACCTAGTAGCTATATTTCTAAAGAACCGACTTTGGAGGACCTCACGTTTGTCAGATTGCCGAAGCGAGTTATTGCTGGTTCTGCTTGAATTTATTTGAGCCATATTCATTCCATACCTTAAGGTTTGCCAGTAATTAATTATGAAAGTTCATCTCACTTTTCACTTAACTTAAAACATAAGCGTTAGTGCTTGTAGGTGCTTTTAAATCGATCATGGTTGCTGGTAATAGTTGAAATCGATTTTTAAAGAGTGCATTGTCTATGGGATCTTTTAAAAACATCATATATGCAACTGAAAATATTTTTAGCTCTGATGTAATAAAGGGTTCTTTTTGTATCATTTTATACCACAGGGTTAGGAAAAAAACATTGAAGCTTTAATTTATTTCGAGCCTTGTAAACTTATGCATAAATTCTAATATTCATAATATGGAAAACACCTTTTAACTTGAATAAAGGATATCACCTTACTGGAAAAGTAGCGTGCTAAATTTTTATCCTTCCCCTTTAATAATGAATCGTACTAGGCCTAACCAAGATAAATGCGCATTCAAGCGTCTATTTTAATAAAATGCGCGCCAAACGCAATTTTTCACTCATGGAGTGCAGCGTTTCTGTGGGGGAATTCCCTTCCTTTCCTGCCGATTCCCAAAACGCAATATCTTCAAGATTCATTCATTCATTCTTTTTTTTTTTTTTTTTTTTTCACATCCCTTAAATTTTTTTAGTATGAAAATTTAGATTTTAGCGCTTGTGGCATTTTGATCAAAGTTCCCTTTTTATTTTTAAAAACGTAATATACTTACTCAACAAAGAGAATCATTATTTAAGATACGGAGCAGAAATGATGTGAAATTAACGTAGGGAATGTCTCGCGGGTTGCGGCCGATGAGTCATCCGGGGCACCCCGTCCGTTCCAAAGCTTCGCGTTCCGTTGATCTTTCTGTTAACGAAAGCTTTCAACTTCTGCTGACGACAGCGTTTCCGGATGTGAAACCTTTAAAAGACAGAGAGCTCTGTTTAAATGGAATCGTAATTTTCGTTTTTTCATTTAAAAAATTCCTTTTATAGTCAAACGAGTACAAAGGAAATGGAAGTTTTATAACATTTTGTGAGAAATATTCTATTTTCTAAGTTTAATTTCTATAACGACTTTTCATTACCTTTTGAATAGTTGTCCCTCTTTTTCCTTTTTTTAAATTCATGAAAATAGGGATCTTTCAATGTGCTTATTAAAGTCGGTGTAGTGGGCATATGATTTGAATAGATTCCGGAAATAAATAAGGGAAATCTTCTGGGGGCTATTAATTTCTTTTTTATAGCTATTACCAGCGGTAGAAATTCTTACGTCATCATCAAAAAATTAAAAAATTTTTTACATTCTGTTTTCCGTATCTCTTCCCTCCTGTTTTTCCGCACCGCTTTTCAGTTTAAATCTTCAGAAATTTTGAACAAAAGTTTAAAACAATACGATTACTTTTCCTTTCGTGAATTTAGCAAATCTCTGTACCAAAATCAAGCATTGTTCTCGACATCAAAATAAAATCCTAATCGATATGTCCGTCACCGAAGTGACAATGGTATTCGTTTCTGATTCATTACACACTGTCTATCGATCTCCGTTTTCTCGGGAAACGCATGACGATTTTTCCATGTTTCCATTGGCGGGAAATGACTTCATACCAGAATGCAATGCGTCCTGAAGAGCTCACACGTCGCAGTATCGGGAAAGCTGTTATTCTTCAAAGGTGTAACTGTTTTCACCTTGTTTTTCGAAGATTTTCCGAGATTTTCATTAATCGTTTAGGTTTTATTGTTTTTCTTTTTCGTTGTTTAATTTAACAGTTCAAGGGGGTGATTCGTTTATGTTATTTGTGCGTCGATATCACATACGGTGAGTTTTATAAATTATTATTGGGAGTGGTTTGGAGATGTAATTGAGATAAAAATCAGGTGATTCTGATAGCTGTAACGGTTTTTTTTTTTTTTGAATTTGCTTTTACGAATTTAAGTTGCTGGCGATGGATAATTTCAATTTTTTTGAAATGAAATGTTTCTAGTTCTGATCTTTTATATATGTTATTGTCAGTCTTTTTTCTCTTCTTCTAATAATTTTTGTATACGAGGTTAATCATTTTTACATACTATGTTAATTGGTTGAAATGTTATCGGAAAAGTTATTATTTAATCGATTCATTAAGCCAGACGTAAATTAAAATGTTTTGGAATGACATAAAATTTATAGATGTTAGCTCCACTGGATACTTACCTGTTTGGTTTAAATCTATAAAGCCTAGATGTGAAGAATGTAAAAAATTTATTTATTAAAAAAATGAAAAATTTAGTAGGCTAGCGCTCATGTTTTTTCTTAATTTTTTTGTAAAAAGCCATAATTTTTTTCCTTTCTTTTTACGACGGAGAATGATTTTTATGCGGTAATAACTAAAGACATTCAGGTCATTCGTGGTCAGGAAGCGATTAAACGGAAAATCCGCGTTGCTGTCGCAGAAGCTACCACGCTTTAATTAATGTAGTATTAATTAGTGAGAGAATGGAATACTTAACGTTAATGGAATAGCAAGTGAGTCAGAGCTTTTCACGGATGCAAAAAGCTTCCCATTCATTAAAACAGGCGTTCTTACTTTATTGCTTACATACTCGCATTTCATAACCTGTCATGCTGCCTTTTTATGTTTCATTCGATTAAAGTTTTTATTGCGTATCGAAAATAAAAAGAATTTATTTTATATATATAATATTTTTTTTCTAAAAAATCTTTAAAACGAAAACACGTGTTGTTATTCCCTGAAAATAAATGGTCGTATATCATTTTCCAACTCGATGTATTGCAATTTAATTCCTTTATTTCTTTGTTTAAAATAACTTCGGAACGAAAGGTTTTTGCTAAAGCGGGGATTTTAATAGATTAATGTTCTTTTAAAATTCCATTTTGACATAAGATTCCATCCTTTTGATCGTAATTCATATTTGGAATTCGGGATTTCTGAAATGGCTAGCATTAAAGTCCAGGCCTTTTTAATAATTCTCTATTTATTTATAAAACACAAATGTGCTAAGCCATTTGTCAACAAGACTGGTATAGAGTTAAAACTTTATTGAAAGCATGTGAATGATTTATATTTGGTACAGCTTTGTTTCTTCTATTTACTATATTGCGTAAATTTTTCTGGGGATTGGCACGGACTGATGCATTCAAACATATAATCCTAAATTAAGAGTATTCATATTTTTGTCTATTGGTGCATGTACAGTTCGTATTTTAGTGGTCCAATAATAATATCGGAATTAGGAAAAATCGATAGGTAACTGTACCGTTTGATGAAAAATCAAGATCTCTGCTAACTCTGCTGCATTTGAATCGGTGTGAATGACATTAATGACTTTTACTTTAATTCAGTTAAGTTCAGTCCTGCTGCAGTACACTTGATTCAGGATGGTAAAAAACGATCGAATTAATCTTATCTTCGTTTAAGCAATAAAGTTATCTGGATTCGATTTTTTTCCTGGGAAATTTTACTGACTGAAAAAAATTGGAAAACATTTCTGAAAACGATAAAAGAATAACGTGTTAAAAGATCCCCTTCCTTTCAGGCATAGAACAAATAAAGCTCGTAATTCAGGTAAGCCGCTAAAGGCATCTCTGTCTCTTATTTCACGGGGATTTTTTTCTTTCTTTTTTTATATCTATTTTTTCCTTTTGATTGAGTTGATTCTTGGAAAGGGAGAATTCAAAGTCATCGGATCTTGACTTTAATCCCAGGACGCCATTCTTTGGGTGTTCACCGGAGGGCATCGCCAACCCATGTATCAAACCCGGTCGAAGAAAAGTAATCATAAAATATACAAGAGGAGAGGAAAAGTATGTTGTAAATTATTCGATATGTAAGAAACACCCATCGAGTACATAGGGGAGAAGGGATACGAAGGAGGAAGATTCAACTAATTTCGAAGAAAAAGAAAAAAAAAAATGAAAAATAAAAACTGAAGAAGTGAATTATGAGTGAAATATCATTTTTCTCTCTCCCGACACAGGGGTTGAAGAATTACGATATACATTAGTGTAGCACCGTCTTGAATTACATCGTTTTCAAATTGAAAAATTTTCATCCTTCTTTACTTGACGATCATGTTTCGTAAACTTTGGGATTTCTAAAAATATAATTTTGAGAGATGATGGATTCCAAAGATTCGTCAAGGGGCCGGAAGGAATAGCGGTTCCATGGAATGAGAGATAATTACGTGGTTGTGATAAGTCGTTTCTCGATGGGGAGTAAAAAGAGAAAATTAAAAGATAATTTAGAAATTTCAACAGACACTCGAAATTCAAGGCAAAATATTAAATTTTCAAATATTAAGTTTTTTGAATTATTCTAAATTTAAATTTTTTTCCCGTGCAAAAAAAGTCCCCCAAATCGTTGTGATGGCGGTCAATACTTCAAAAAGGTCGAATAAAACTTTTTCGAAGTTTCAAATACAAATTGGTCAATCCAAGTTTCGAATTTAGAGTTTTTCTTTGCTAGCATTGAAAGAGCATTGCATCAAACCTTCATTCGAACAAAAAATATTTGTCATTAGGCCTATTTAGGTTTTTTATTACAATTTTTAAAGTATTTTAGTGCGAATATAATGTCGATCCATTCTAATGTCACATTCATATAAAAACTCCAGCAAAATAAAAATTAATTTAAGCTTAAAAGCTTAAAATAATTCGAATTTATGTTTCACGGGTGTTCCCAAATAATATAATTCCAAGAAGTATTAGAAAGATTGGACTACATTTATTTTTCGAAAATTTCTCACTTGAAAGTTGACACTTTCGGAAGAATAACCCTTACGGAAAATGTCTTTGTTGTGACTGAAGTCATCTTCGTGCCAATTTTTTTTTTTAAATTTTATCCGTTGTTTACGAAATCTCACCTCCCAACTTTGGATTTTTTTCAATTTTAGCTTGAGCTTAACTTAAAAAAGCACTTCACGCCTAAAGAAAGAATAAAAAAGCAAATCAATCGTAAACGATACATTTCGAGCGTTATCGACCCCCTGATTGTATCCTCTGCATGAAACCCTCAGGCGTCCGGATGACGTCATCATTAGGTATAGGCAAAGAAATCAAAATGCTCCCCCGAGGTTTATCGCAGCGGTTTTCGTATATCCTCTCCTGAAATCCGTCCTTTTTTTATTTACGAATCGTTTTCATTAGGTTTCAGTGCTACTCTAGTTTCTACCACTAAAACTTTGTTAACCTGTTCTTCTCTATTTATAGTGATATCGAATGTGTATCGCATCATTTCCGGTTATTAGCGGAGCGGGACTTGATTTAATCTTTGCTTTTCCCTTTTCAGAGAACGATTTTCTTTGTAACAAAGAAAAAAAAAATATTTCGGGAAATAAAAGACTATAATTAAATTTTAATCGACTTCCCCTTGTTTAGCAGAGGTTCCGATTTTCTTTAACCCTCGCTAGCTGACCCCTGTTAACTGTTTTAAGAATATTGTTCGTTCTGGAACTGATTTTCTGTGTAAGAGACTGAGATCGCTCTGTGGGGAAAGACGACCGACAGGAAACGCAATTCCACATAAATCAAGACGTTCTTTTTTTTCTATTATTTTTTTTTTCCTTTAACTTCTTATCCTAATGCCGAATGAATGGTTTTGCTGGAATATTGAATGGATTTCTTTTTTTCACTCTCTTTTTTATTTTTGGCTCAACACATGAAAACCTTTTTGCATGCCATTCATGTTTTACGATGAGTTTCGATTTATAAAAGATCTCAGTGGGAAATACACATGAATGAAAGTTTAATAATAATTTTTTTCTTCCTTTCAAAACGTTTTTTCTTTTTTCATTGCGAAATTTGATATCATTTTAGTACATTGAATTGCGAGTTAGAAGTTTCCATTCCTGTTACACGGACGATTCATTATTTAAGGAATTCTATTTCCCTTGGTTCTTGTCCCGAAATATGGCACTCCGAAGAATCTTCTCATCTGTTTCAGAATCGTTTATTATCTTATCTTATTTTCTAGTTTCTCGTTAATTTATTATCAAGCTGCCTTCCTTTTTTCGCACGGGTAGCCCAGTTCTTCGTTTGAAGGGTTTTTGCCTGCATGCTTTGCCACTGTCAACCTACTTAACTATATTTTAGGTTGTTCAAAGACTACTTTTAGCTACTTTTTCTCTCAAAAATGCCTACCTTTATCTTCTTAGATTTAAGAGCAGGCTTCACGAAATACCGGAAGGAATAGCTGTTTTGTCTAACACTCGATTCACGGGGGTAAAAAAAATCAAATTTTAAGTATCTAACGAACTCCTTTGACTTTTTTTACACTTTTGATGCAAGTTTCAACTTGTTTCAAGCAAAAAAAAAAAAAAAAAAAAAAAAAAAAAACAGGAAAACAAAATTTAAGTTTTTCGACCGCAATTTTTTTTTTAAATTACTTTCCCGCCGCCCATACTTTTCGGACAAGTTGAAACTTGCACTAAAAATTCCAGGATTTACAGAGGAGGTCGTTAAATACCTAAAATTTGGATTTTTTCATTGTAAATTTTGTATTAGAGGAGACAGCCATTCCTTCCGGCATCCGTGAAGCCTCCTCTTAATGGAGGAGGTTGGGAAATCTGTATTTTCCGTCTCTTAGGCTTACCATAAAATTTGCAGTGGGTGATCCCATGCTTATCGAAATATATCGCTATAGTAAGTCGTACCATGAAAGGAAGCAATTGCTTTTGCTTTGATAAGCTAAACTTAAAGAAAAATTTAATTGATGTTACCATACCAACGGTCCAATGTGTCAATTTTTATCCAGTCGAAATTTCATTGTTAGGGGAATGGTTAGTCCGAATTTAGTTTTAAATCCGATTTTCATTAAGCGAAAAAAATTATAGGGCCAAGTTGTATTTTATAGAATTTTTTAATGTCAAAAAGGATGCATGTAATAGGTTTTCAAACTTTTTTATTATCAATGAACCATCTACAAACATTGCAAATATTTTATATAAACCAGTAAAAAGAAAATTCAGTTTTGACTGGCCATTAAATTAAAGGCATTTAATAAAACTCGAGCAATAAAGCATCAACTTTTTACCAAACTCTACTTTATTTCTCAGTTTAGCCATTTCTGTATGAGCAGCATAAATATTAAATACCTTCATTTGAATGAAAAATCGTTTACTTCCGTAATTTTTATTCAGTTCGTTCCATTCATGCAAAAATTGACCGCAATCCATTACTTAAACGTCAGAGCTATTAGCAACGATTTTCAAAAATTTGCAATTTGATATTTAAAGAACACAATGTCAATATAGAATAGGGGAACAAAAATGATAAGAGATAAAAATATGGAAATAAAAAAACGGAGGAACACGGGGGGTTTTGGAGCCGTTTGGGAGGAAAATGGGGGTCTATCATTGTTGAAGTTTTCGATTATTCTAGACAGGTCATACATCACATTTAGTCTAGGTATACTCCTTTTTTTTATATGTTCCCCATTTCCCTCGCTCTTTCTATTTATGATGATGTATTATATCTTTATTTTGACAGTGAACTTTAGTTAGAGAATTATTAATCCTTTACCGTTAAAACTTTTCGCTCAATAGAAAGAGACAGTCTTGATAAGAATCTCCTGTTTCTAATCGCATCAATGAAAGCAGTCATTACCGAGATTGAGCAAACTGACGGATCGTGAAGGAGATAAAATTTTTCCAAAGAGAAAAACCATCATGGGTTTCTCTGTATAACTTTAAACAAGGGAATGTTTGCTCTCGTATTGTTAATGGAAATGTTGGGGTTGTTGAGTAAAAATTATTACCTGGGTCCAATACTTATTGGGTCCCTTGTGTAGGGTTTTCTTTGTCGATAATTCTAACTATTTTTCTCTTATTCTTTTCAGGTAAGCACTTTTCCTCGTTTTCAAAAATGATTTGGCTAAGTCCTGATTTATATAAAGGGTAAGTTTACATTAGAAATTTAGGAAGGAACAACCCAAAGATAAGAGCGTCGTTTAATTTAATATTTATGCCATGGACACCTTGGCTATTTCTCTCCCCTCGACAAAGCTTTCCCGATAATCTCGGAAAAGAAGTAACCCGCGCCTTGTACAGGACTTGAGGTCATATAAAAACGTCGAAATTCAGGATAGCCTTCATAAAAAGTAGATACAAAACGTGATCTCATCTAACATACATGATATTTTGTAATAAAGTTCATTGCTTGTCCACCAACATCTTCCCTTCCCTACGGAGCCACTTCAATACTCTTTTATTCTCGTTTCCTCTGAACCCATTACTTTCAAATTATGAGATCATTTAACATCTCGAAAGCTTTTTTTTCCGTGAGACCAAATACATTTCGACAACGAAACTTCTTTTGTTTCCTTTTCTTCGCGAATAGATGGACTATTTCGAATGATTGATTTTATCCTCCTTTTTTTTCCCCTTTCTTTTCGTTCAGGTTTTGATTTGTGCTTATGTACGAGATTTCCCCCGATACTTTCGCCGTTTTTCTTCCGTTGTATGCTCGTTTTTTAAATTAAATTCGGATTCGCAAGCCAATTTATCTCATTCTGACGTAATTGGATTTAGGTTGACCGTAGATTGCATCAATAAAAAAGTTTCCGATATCTTGATATTCTTATACCGAGTCCTTTTATCAGATTATTCTGCTGAACCTTTGAAGATTTCCGTTAAAAAAGAAAAAAAGAAAGAAAAAAAAATATCAAAACTTTGAAATCGAAGTAGTCAAACTGCTTAGTATGCACTAGGCACGTCACGTGTCTGCTAGTCATATACGATCCTACAAATTTTTTCCTTTTAGAGTTTTCGTTATTGCGAAGATCTCAGGGAAATTTTCTTCTTTTTTTTTACTTTTTTCCCTCAATATTATTATACGGATAGGATGCGCTTTGATTCCTCCACCTGTTTTTAAACTCGTAAATGCTCTCGAAATTGGAACTTTGTGTTTAGAATACTTTAAAGGGAACGTTCCTTAATTTGTTCAGCAAAATTAACATTTTATAGTCGATTTTTTTTCCATGGAGGAGCTTAATATTTTTTTCCGAGTTTATCCTGACTTTAAAGAAGAAGTGGAAAAAATCCTATCGATAAATGAAAAAGAGAAATGTATTTTATCCTTTAAAGTATACAGAACTTCGAATAAGCTTTAAACCCTTGAGACATGGATGTGGCATATGTCTAAATCTGCACCAGTCCGTTCCGGCTTACATAATATGTTAAAACCATGGTTTATGATTTCGTTCTTTAAATTTATATATAAAGTCGAAAAAAAAAAAAAACTTTTCCATGCATATATACAGATTTAATGTACCGAAAGGGATACAGCTTTTTGCACTTCTCTGATTTTGTAATTTTCAAGACCAACAAGTGCTTATAACAAAATGCTGACAGGGATCTAATTTTAAGATGAAAGTTGCTCTTCGCTTTTCCGAGTTTCAGGATGAGCAAACGTTTATTGTTAATTCTTGTTTTTAATCTTTGAGTCAGTCGTGTTTCTTCGAATGTTAAAAAACATTGGTTCCGAAACTTTTTTGAATGTAGCGTTCGATCTAAGAGTGTTAAGCGCCTTAGGTAAAATTAGTTTTTTTTTTTTTTTTTTTTTTTTAAATTTTAAAAGTTGCATCTTTTTAACACGAATCGAATTCTCAAAACATGTATTTTTCAGATTGCAGATTGCTCTTTAGAACCATTTTTACTCTTCTCACTGTTTACGCGGTCCATATTAAGGAAAAAGCTTTTCACGAATGATGCGATTCAAACCGAGTTAAGCTACCGTATAGCTTCCCGAATCTATCCAAACATCTTTTTCCATTTTCACGGTTCTTTGTACCCTTTAAAAGCTAAAAATACTTGAAGCATTATTTGAAAAAAAAATAAAAATCACTTTTCCGAACAAATGATCTTTCAGAAGAACGCAAGTAGAAAACAAGAACGCCTTCGGCATTCTTGGCCTGCGGCGCAGGTTCCGCCTTCGGCGGAACGGTCGCCCTTCGGGCTCCCAGACGCAGCTCGGCCTTCGGCCTCGCCTTCACCTCTCTTAAGCCGTGAACGGCTTCAAAACTTCGGCATCTCAAAATCATCGTAAAAAAAACATAGGGCAAAATATTTATTAGCCAGTCCGAGTAGGCAGCCTAGTAGGCCGAGTAGGCCAGCCCAGGTGGGCCCAATCCGGGTAAGCACAGTCCGAGTAAGCACGGTCCGTGTAGGCGTAGTTTGGATAAGCACAGTCCGGGTAGGCCTAGTCCGGGTAGGCCTAGTCCGGGTAAGCACAGTCCGTGTTGGCCTAGTCCGAGTAAGCACAGTCCGGGTGGGCTCAGTCTGGGGAGGCCCAGTCTGGGGAGGCCCAGTCCGGGTATCACAGTCCTAGTAAGCACAGTCCGTGTAGGCATATTCCGGGTAAGCACAGTACGGGTGGGCTCAATCCGGGTAGGCCTAGTCCGGGTAAGCATAGTCCGGGTAAGCGCAGTCCGTGTAGGCATAGTCCGGGTGGGCTCAGTCCGGGTATCACAGTCCGACTAAGCACAGTTCGTGTAGGCATATTCCGGGTAAGCACAGTCCGGTTGGGCTCAGCCCGTGTAGGCCTAGTCCGGGTAAGCACAGTCCGAGTAAGCACAGTCCGTGTAGACATATTCCGGGTAAGCACAGTCCGGATGGGCTCAATCCGGGTAGCACAGTCCGGGTAGGCACAGTCCCGGTAGGCCAAGTCCGGGTAAGCAGAGTCCGGGTGTGCTCAGTCCGAGTGGGCTCAGTTCGTGTGGGATCAGTCCGGGGAGGCCCAGTCCGGTAAGCACAGTCCGAGTAAGCACAGTCCGTGTAGGCATATTCCGGGTAAGCACAGTCCGGGTGTGCTCAGTCCGAGTGGGCTCAGTTCGTGTGGGATCAGTCCGGGGAGGTACATTCCGGGTAAGCACAGTCCGAGTAAGCACAGTCCGTGTAGGCATATTCCGGTAAGCACAGTCCGGTTGGGCTCAGTCCGGTAAGCACAGTCCGGGTATCACAGTCCGAGTAAGCACAGTCCGTGTAGACCTAGTCCGGGTAAGCACAGTCCGAGTAAGCACAGACCGTGTAGACATATTCCGGGTAAGCACAGTTCGGTTGGGCTCAGTCCGGGTACGCCTAGTCCGGGTAAGCACAGTCCGGTTGGGCTCAGTCCGGGTAGGCCTAGTCCGGGTAAGCACAGTCCGGGTATCACAGTCCGAGTAAGGACAGTTCGTGTAGGCCTAGTCCGGGTAAGCACAGTCCGGGTGGGCTCAGTCCGTGTAGGCCTAGTCCGGGTAAGCACAGTCCGGGTATCACAGTCCGAGTAAGCACAGTCCGGCTAGTTCGGGTGAGTCAAGGACCGCCCTTCGGGCTTCCAAATGCACGGGAACATATAGTAAGTTCATTCTGTTCAAGCCGGCTATCTATTTAAATGGCTTAAGAATGCCGGCATCTCAAAATATTCTAAACGGAAAAATGTAATAATTTTAAAATTTCTTTATGACTAATAATGGCTTAGCAATTAATTAATCAGTTGAAAATAATGGTGGGACATCATTAAACAAAATATGAAGTTAAAAAAAAAAAAAAAAAAAAAAAATATAATAATAATAATAATAGTTGCTTGAAGAATTAAGAAATCAGAAAAATCAAGATATCAAGCAAGTATGATCAAACTAAGTTTTGAAAATAATATTTTATATTGCAGTAAAACATAAACTGCAAAAAAAAAAAGGGTGTTGAGTTTTAGAGAATGAAATTACAGTTCAATTTTTAATTACAAGACCTGTAAGTCATAACTCTTCCAAGCATTAAATTTGTTTTTAGAATAATTATATAATTATAATTATTCTAAGCAGTGAAGGTTCAATAGAGAATCAAAACTTTTGACTAGTCAAACAGGTAAGAGTAATAATTCTGATAAGCGGTGAAGGTTCAATAAGGAATTTAATTTTTGGAATAGTTGAAGAGGAGAAAAGAAATGATTCTCATAAGCGGTGAAGGTTTAATAAAGAAATAAAACTTTTGAGTAGTCGAAGAGGTGAGAGTGATAATTCTGATAAGCGGTGAAGGTTCAATGCAGAATTAAAACTTTTGACTAGTCGAACAGATGAGAGTGATGAATCTGATAAGCAATAAAGGTTCAATAAGGAATTTAATTTTTGAATAGTTGAAGAGGTGAAGAGTGATAATTCTCATAAGCGGTGAAGGTTCAATAAAGAAATAAAACTTTTGAGTAGTCGAAGAGGTGAGGGTGATGATTCTGATAAGCGGTGAAGATTCAATGGGGATTGATATGTTTTTGTTGTGTAAGGGCTAAGAAATTAAGATTTTGGTTGCAATAGGACATCAGACATCACACATTAGAATGGATTTAAAAGCTTTGTTTTGGTTAACAAAGAGGGCTGATTGTTTTTTTTTTTTTTTTTTAATTAATACTTCAGTTTTAGAAGAAACATTAATGATTTGGTAAAGATTCACAGATAAAGAACCAGATATACATTTAAAATCTTTTTGTTTCAAAGCAAAGAAGGTCTGATTTGTTTTCTTGTATTCTTGCCTAAGATTGGAAACATAATGGTTTCGGTAAGGATCAGAAACTATACATGAAAGTGTAGACTTGAAAGCTTTACGTTATTAGTAAATGGTGAAAATTTGACTTCTTACACTTTGGTTAAAGAAGGAATCTAATGATTTTGGGAAGCACTTAAGTTCTAAACAAACCACTGAAATTTTGGCCTGCTGAAACGATTTGAATCAATTTTAAAAATAAAAATAACAAGATTAAAAAAAAATTGTTTTAAGGCATTAGATGTAAAAACATGATTTTTTTGTAAGCATACAAATATTAACACTTGAATGATTTTCTATTTGAAAATAAAACATAATTAATGATTTTACAGCGAAGCAGGTTTTATATGGAGCATTAAAAGTTTTGTGTGGAGTTGAACCCTGAGAAAATAATTTACTTACTTACAGATCACACCTAACCTAATCTTGACACATCACTGTATTTACTGAAAAATTGCCATCATTTTTTTGAAAATTCATAATCAATTCACATTCACATTCTGAATATGATGCGAATCGTTTATTTTAAGTCATAACAAAAACATAACATAACATAACATAACCGATAACGGTGAATTAAATCGGTGCAAGCTAACGGCTTTGTTTACTTTTTAATTTCAAAATGGCGGACAAATATCTGATGTTCCGTAGTGGTATATGGAGAAAAATAAAAACTTAAATATCTTTGGATAGGGAGGGTCTTTTTCGTCGGGGTAAACTTCTTGCACATCCTTGACCCAAATGTCAACTTTTAAGCCAAATTTTGATGTGAAAAGACATTGCGTGAAGACGGTATGCCGCACACGACATGTACGGCGTGGGATGTCGATTTGTTTCGCCTCTAAAAACATTGAAATAATTTTTTGCAAGACTGAACGAGCATTTAAATCGAAAGATAAACTCATTAAGTTGAGGTTTAAAAGGTCCAATGCTTCAAAAATTTTATTAGGTTCATGTTTTTTAAATATGAAATGTAAATTCTGGCAAATAACGACGCTAACAAAACCAATACTTCGGCCATTTTGAGATGCCGAAGTAAAAATATAGACGTGGAGAATGCTATAAACTGAAACAAGAGGCTATAATGAAAGAAATAAAATTGGCAGGATACTAAATTGAATCAAGAGTGTTTTTCGGGGTTGGATTTGAACGTGGAACTTTGGGTAAAAGAAGAATATATTGCACTTGAAAAGTTTTCATTCCGAGAAAAGTCAAACCCTTGAGCATGACTCACCCTTTGTCATATAGGGTCCGTTTCAACAAGTTCAAAGAGCACAATAACTTCCGGAAGTCGAATTAAGGTTTTAGAGGGTCGAAAAATTAGCAATAAGCTCTAGAAAAATAGAAAAGTAATACTCCTACGTCTCTGTTGCAATGAACTTTTATTGAAATGAAAACATATCAACGAATTACATCCGTCTTTCTCACTAAAAACAAGAAAATGCTTTCCGAAGCAGATTTTATTTCGAATGAAACGGCATGAATTTCATCCATTTTATTAATGAGCCATTTACACGAATCATTATGAAAGATATTTTGCGGCGTTGCGCTCTACATCAGGAAAAGTTGACTGCTCATCCTTGCAAGTTTGAGATAAAAGGAAACTCTAGTGGATTCTCTTATAAACCGTTCCGTGACTAAAAGCTTCCATTAAAGATTACAGTAAATTTCAATGATATTTCGGCACAGAACAGGGAGTTCTTGGAGAGAGCAAATGATAAGTGGACTTAAAGGCGAGGAAAAAAATGATTTTCAAGCAGCCCTAAGAGGAATTCATTTGAAGTAAAGGTTTTGAAAAAAAAAAAGGAACTTTATTTTTCTTATCTTGAATTTCCGCGGATGAAGGATTAATAGTATTATTTATTGGGACCGAATGCAAATTATTTTTAAAATTTATTTGTCAGAGAAATCGGATAAAAGTTAAAACTATGATTTTACCCCGCCTTTCAGACCAGATTTCAGACCGCGCCTTCTATTAACGATTTTACTGCCACTTTGTTTGTAGAAAATATCGGTCATTTTGTCTGCAAAAAAAAAAAAAAAAAAAAAAAAGAAAAGAAAAGCCATTTGCAAATATATTTTGTTCGTCCGAACGGTTATTTCTGTCATGTTAGTCACCCAAGGCATTTTCATAAACGGAAACTTTGTCTTTTTAATCGAACGGTGTATTGTCTATTTTGATTTCTCTCTTGATATTTTATTCAACATTTGCTGAAAATCATTTTAAAAACAAGCTCTGCATTTTACGCTAAAAGTTATCGTCAAACGTATAAAAGTTACATAAATTTCCGTAAATTCCTTTAAAATAAGTTAAAAATGAAAGAAATCGATGCAGCGGATCCCCTTTTCTCCCTTGACTTATTTTTAAAAACAACTACTTCAAATATGATAGGGATATCCTCATATATACTGTTGCTTCAACAATTAAGATTTTTTAATAAAAGTGTTTCAAAAAGAACGACAAATAATAATGGAACTAAACTTTATTGTTTTGGATTCGGGATTCTAGGAATCCGTTTCTAACAGTTGACTTAATTAGTTTAAATCAAAGCAGTGCGCAGTCTTTTTCAACTATTCAAAATTTTGAAGATGACAGTGTTTTGCTTCGGTGTTTCCAGAAAGTTTTACGTGCAAAAACTTACACAGAAACTGTAAAACTTTATTATTCAAATAAGATGAAAAAACAGTTATTCCCTGTTCACATGATATTATTGTTTTTTTAAAAGCAACTCTCGGTGTTGCAAACTGCTTTTTTACGATCACTTAAATTCTTCTTTTTTTTTTATATAAAATCAGAGGAAGAAGATATTTATTCCTGCCCTTAAGATCATTTCCGTAAGCAGGACTGTTCAGTGGGAACTGTCAATTATGGCGATGATAGCCTCATTAATACATCTTTTATTGCTATTTAATTCATTGCGTAACATTGATTTACTTTTTCCTTTTTTTAATGGCAAAGACAATTGTTGAATCACCCTTAAGGAAAGTTTAAAAAGTTTTTTCCAAGAATTTAATTTATTCAGATTGCAATTCCCACTTCCGGGACGTAGAAAAAGAGAGAAGGCCTAATCAGATTTCTTTCTTTTTTTTAGAAAAGGAATGCTGATAAATTATTATTCAAAAAGAAGGAAAACAATGAATTCCATTAAAGTTGTCTGTTTTGACATCTTTCCGCATGCTGTTCTTTTTTTTTCTGAAAATGAAATTCTTAGGAAACAATTTGTCGTATGCGAACCTTTTTATTTTTTATTTTCATTTTAAATTAAAAATCTAAAAAAAAAGTTACTGAACGCAATGAAAAATCGATGTCGGTAAATCTTTTCAAATGCTTCGGTGATAAATCTTATCCGATAAAGCCGATAATTCAGTCTAGACCGCAGGATTGGTGGTTAAGAGAAAACGATTTTCCCGAAACATCCCAATCACATATTAATTGAAAGATTTTTCATTAGCTCTCGAACTTTTGCGTTGGGGTAGAGAAAACGGCATAGGGAGAAATTGTAAAGGGATATTTAGATGATCAAGTTTGATTAAAAAGTAACGAGCCAATCATTTCCACACCTGAGATCTTTGATTAGATTCGATTTTATGGCCAGATGGTGAGAGAGAGTGACTAATATTTTCAGAGTTTGCACGAGAATGACGTAAGTGGTGTATTTCGATTTCATTTCGTGGGTAAGTCAGAAAAAATTTTTTCAACGAACGCCAGACTCTGTGAACGTACTCTGAAAAAATTTCTTGTGACCATCAGAGAAAATATGAAAAAAAAAAAATGTAAAGCTTTCACGTTCATTGCAATATCGGAAAAACACGTTTACGTAATTGAAATTTGTAAGCCTGAATGAATGGGTTCTCTCGATCCCTTTTTTCATTTTTCAATCTTACAAATACTCTGAGGGCGTAATTTTAATTTTCCGACATGAGTGTAATGCAAGCAGTACTCCTACTCTGAAATTTATATTCTAAATTTTCGTTGCTACATCAAAAGGAATGACGTGAATTGGGATAATTCATTCCAGGATATTCTTTGCTTTTACTCTTTTTTGAAAAGCGTAGGAAACCGTAAAACTGAAGAAAATGAATTACGATATGGAAAAACAAAAGGTTGAAGTCATTAATTCAGTTTTGCCTTTTATTATTAGAACAATGGGCTTGGAATCTTCACTTCTTGAGAGTCCAGAAGGAAAAGGGAAATTAAGATGAGTCAAGGAGGATGGTCCAATGATTAATTAAAACAATTATTTAAATATTTCATTTAATTTAATTTGGTTCACTTTCCCCCTCTACCACAACCTCCCTTCCTTCATCAGATAAGTTAAATATCATTTTCACGCTGCAAATGATTTCGATTATGCCTTTTCTCACAAAGTCGAATCTCGAAGGAGATTTATGATCCCAGAAGGGATAAAACTTTTCATAGGGAAGGGGGGGGGGTCAGAAGTTTATGAGTTGTATTTTACTCAAGACGTTTTTAATCCGGATCCCTGACGCCAAAGATTTCGAGAAAGCCTCAGGCATTTTATCTGGGCTTTTCATAAGTTCGATAAGAATTTATGAAAGGAAAATATAATTATGGGATGTTCTTGATTAAGGACGGCGGAACACGACGAAGCGTGACGAATAAATGTCATTCTTTAAAAAGGCTATGAAAAATTATTTCGAATGAAAAAATGGATACAGTGCGCAGACCTGACATCGAATGAAAAGAAAAACAAGATTACTTTCCAATTTTAAAAATTTCAACGGGGATAACAGGGTTGATATCAAGGGTCATAATAATAACAGTTATTTGACTTCTAAAAACTGGAATAGTTCGTGCAAATGTTATAGTTTTTCTGCTTGTTTGCTTTCGAGTAGTGAATTTCGAAACTTTCAGTAAAGGACATTTTCCGGGAAAAAGGGTTTTTGCTGCGTGTAGTGCAAAAATGAATAATGATATTACCGGATAATTGGAGTGGTTTTAACGTGATGGCTGAGAATGTTTTCCGTGACTGTTTTTTTGCTTCACATCTTAATTTCTCATGAATATACCTTTTTCAAAGGTTAGCTCATGGAGATTTGGGGCATAACGATTAAAAAATTATAAAGTCCGATAATTTTGTGTGACTCATGTTGATCCATTCGTTTTGATTTATCACAAGCGATCCACGAAGCGATTGATTGAGCCAAATCTATTACTGCTGGACTTGATGTTAACTTAGCACATTCTAAAGTTGCTTCAAGCAGTCCCGACTCATTCTACTGTAATAAAACCTACACATCTAGTTTAATTCTGCTCAGGGAATGAGGTCGAAAACGTTTTTAAATTTACCGTTCAAAACAAGCGAAAACTGGGGATTCGCTCGACCAATTACCATATATTAAATTAGGACTTTCCAGGAAAAAGTTTCTATATGGAAAAACATAGTTAAACTAAAATTACCTATTAACCGTAATTTTTATATATGGTAATGTGAGTAAATATACCTACTTTCCTACGGCTTTAAGAAGAAAAAGAACAAACTTTTTAGTTAAAATGCAAATCTAAGCGAAAATAGCATTTTAAAAAAAAAGGAAATTCATGATCATTTTAGATGTACAATTAGTTTGGAGACTGCCCGTTTTATGGCATATATCGTTATTTTTTGCAAAATAGTTACGTTTTCGTATTCTTTTGTCGGAAGAGCATCTCTACTTTCTTACGAAACCCAGATCATAAACGTACTACTTCTTCCCTAAAAGTTGCATAAAATAAGCTTATATTTTAATTAGTAATCCTGATAATAAGGAAAAGGAGGATCCTGGAGATAAAATTTAATTTTTAACTTTGCATAGGAAACATCTGGCTTTTTCTGTCGCAAATTCGTAATTCCACTAGTCTGCAGTATAAAAATTGAGTGGGTTCCAACGGGAAATGTCAAGCCCGATTAAAAGCAGCAATTTAACGAAGGGAATTTATAGAAAATCAGATTGAAAATGGGTTTTCCAAGTCAAGATCTCGTGACATGGGATCAAATAAAAAACAAAAGACCAAGTTTTCATGGCTGGATCTCCAATTTATTGAGTTTCTTCGGAAAGTTAAAAAGAAAATGAACTTTTTTTTTTGTTCGTCCGTTTTTTTTTTTCCTTTTTAAGTATTTCTTAATGTTAAAAGGTTCTTCCTTTTTTTACCACCATCGATCAATTGATGACGTATTTTTCTTGATATCAATCGTGTCGTAACAGCTTTTGGAAGTCAGAAGCGTCAAAAATATATTTGGTATTAGAAAAAAGGTGAAAAGCGAATTTTTTATTCTGAAGCATATGACGCGGAACAAAAATGGAAGAAAGAGATGCCGTTTTGTCAATCGTTTGTCGCATTTTTGTACATGTGAATTCATAAAAATAAGAACATTCATGATAATACAGAATAAAATTGGATCACGTAACCATTCCCCCTTTAATCATTTTTCATTGTGAATCCTGTAAGAAAGGAAAGAACGAAAGAAAAAATAAGAATTTTTGCTGAGTAATCTTATGGGTATAAGTTGCAAATAAATGTGATTGCTGCCGACTTTCATGAACTCTCTGATATATTTACTGACTCTTCTGATGCGGTACGGCTCTCAAGTGTTTTAACAAGCGCATCCATTAGTCAAAGTAAAATACACGCCATTTCCGGTAGATAAAGGTAAAGAGTGGGACTTAAGGGGGAGGGGAATAAAAAAAAGTTTACTTGTAAGATAAAGAAAAATCAGCAGAATAAACAACGAAAATCTCTATAAAATCCGGCTCTTTTCCCTTAGCCTTTCGGCGCCAGAGGGACTTAACTTTCGGAATCGGATTCTTTTCTTCTTGCTTTTAGTTTGAATGGATCTATATCTGAATCGCGTTAAATATAAAATACAAGTAGAATGAGGTTTGCGTAAAAATATCGGAAGCAGTAACTTAAGATTTATATTGAACTGAGTTTTTTTGTTTTTTTTTTCAAATGTTCTTGTTGGTAGAGCCATAAATTTTGCAAATAAAATGCTGGAGCATTGTATTCTAATGTAATTAAATCTTTTTTTTTTTCTGAATTTCCCCTAACGGATGAGTACTCTCTATTGTCTTGTGCTGAAGTTCGATCCCTTTTGCGGTTTTAGCCCCTTCGTATACGTTTCATGCTATGGCTGGTAACTCAGAAGCGTCATAATAATCCTCCTTTTGTTCTTTGTTTCTTATGCATGTCATTCTTGAGTATATATATGGAATGTATTGGATTATAAGAAGTACTATTTAACCCCCCCCCCCCCCGCTTTGATTGATATTTTTACATAGCTGGTCGTTCATTAACACCGATTTTTTATGAAGATCAGAATGGATCAATACACATGTCTTTCTCCTAGTACCTCAGCCTTGGAATGTAAACTTTCAAGGAAAATTTGTATGATCACTTAAATCGACTTAACCTTTATTGCGAATATGATGTAAATAAAGCGGTTAAAAAGAAGAAGAAAAAAACACTCAGGGGGGCGCAAAAATTATCAGTCAAGTTAACGGGTAGATATCTTGAAGATTATTAAATGAAGCTAGTAAAAACTATAGAAGAAAATGGTAAACATGTTCAATCCCACCCAAAATATCGGATTTTCCCTCGTCAAATATTTAAATCTTGCAAACTTTCCATAAAGATGGGTAAATATATCTAAAGGATGCATGCATCTTTGCCATTACCCTGAAAGTTAGCCAAGTTTGTACTTCGATTTTATAATCATGTTTATGAAGGCGTTTACTGTCTGACTCACCGTCGAATATAATCATAAAACAAGGGTCTTTGTTGCTGACAAGGAATTCCCCGTTACTGGTTGAACGAGTTTTGTTAATGTCGTTACAACTAACGGTTATATATATATAAAGTGGGTCCTCGAGTTTTTCGCTGTAGATTAAAAAAAAAAAAAAAAAAAAAAAAGGAGGAGAAAAAGTAAAAAACAATCCTTTCCGGTAGAAATTTATTTTAGCCGTTAAAAATTACTAGCCCGTGAATAAAGATAATGTCTGCGAAAATTATATTCCTCAAAAAGCATAGGTATCTTTTTTTTTTTTTTTTCGATAGGCGTAAAATATTTTTAATTTTTTTTTTCATTTGTTAATACAAAACGTAGCAAGTGTGACGGATGGGAAAATTTCCTCCCCGTCTCCCCTCTTTTTTCGTGACATGCACGATCTCCTACATAACTAATGGACAAAAGTTGCATAAGGAATAATAATAGTCCCTAATGCGGTCGAAACCCTCCTTGCTACATAGTTGATAGCTAAATACTCTTCCTTTTTCTCGGCTCCCACTCTGATTCATTCCTCCCCCTTAACCCCCCTCCACATCTGTTTCAAATAATTTACTCCAGTTGTTACGGTACAATCATTTTTTCCTTAAGTACCTGCTTGACGAGATATAAAATTTACTTCAAAATCTTACGTGGAAAACGAATATGAAAGATTTTATAGCCGCCAAAGATTGGCCTCAAACATTGAATGGCAATAGAAAAGATAAAACTTGGGCAAAAAGCAAAAAAAAGAATTTTTCAAAAAAATAATCAAAGTATCCGGAAAGCCTTAGCTTTTCCTAGATAAACTTTTATTGTTAATGAATTTTTCATACAAATGATTAGATTCGACAACCCCTGACCTAAACTAACCCTCGTGATTATACCAACCCTTCGAATAAAGCCGCATTTCTCTAGCCTTTTTCACCCCTTTCATATAGTTTGGAAACATCTTCTTTCGGCAGGTTTCTCCTTGTGTAAATTTTCCTGCTCCCTTTGTTTGTTGACGCTTATTTTCAATTCACGACTTAACCGCTTTCATTGGTCACGAGTCGGATGGTTAATTCCATTAATTATTTCTTGATTCATAAATTGAGATTTAATTTTTTTTTACTGCGTTTTTTTTTTCTTCTTCATCAGATAAAATTAAAAACGTGCTACGGTAGAAAAAAAGAACATAAATTTCTCGATTTATTATCATTGGGGGCGCAGATGCTCAACCAGAGTTTGTTTTTAACGGTAAAGCGTGTATTACGATTACGTATTTTAAGTAATTGCGAAATATTTGCACGTGGCAGTAAAATAAAATTTTAGACTTTCGTTTAAAAAACAACAGGAATTACTTTTCAATGGAAGCACATTTTACTACTACCCAATTCTAAGGCTTTCACCACTCCAATCGAAGACGACGGTAATTAACGATCCCTTGTGCAAAGTCATCCTGTTTCTTTTCGAAAAATAAAACCAAATAGCGTCGTATCTTCAATTCCTCGTGAATGGGATTAATTGTTCAAACGGCGAAAAGAAAAAAAAATCTAAAAATCCCTAAAGAATTCCTTTTTTTTTTTTTTCATTCATTGAAAGGAGGAGAATTGAGAGAGATAAAAAAATGAAGAGGGTTAATTCTCCTTAAATTCAAACCGGACTAGATAGATCATCAAGGAAATCTCATTTTCTTTTGTCGAATTTCGGGAAAAGTGTTTTATTTGTAAATAAATCTTTCCCTCAGTATAAAATCCATACGGGTACCATTTACCCGGATTATTTTTTTTCCTTAAATTATTACACATTCTATACCATTCTTTCTTTCCTTTTTTTATTCCCTGATTTAAGCTCGACACAATATTTATCCGCATTGAGTGATTTATAGGTCGACATTGAATACCAGATTTGATTCTCTTATTAACAAGGCTTGACAGATCAAATTTGATTCGATTCGATTTCCTCAACCCCTTAAGTCATTTTTTTTCTCTTTTTGATTTTTTTTTTTTTTTTTTAACTTTTTTTGAACTTTTTTTTCCCGTGCCATATATTCACGGGCTTAGAACAAAAAAAAATAGTCAGAGTAATAATTAATAATCGAACGTCCAAAATTAAATCTATATTTTTGGTGCTATCCTATCCTTCTATCAGTAAAGATGTAGACGAGGAAACTTTGGACTTAAAATATTTTTATTTATATTATTTTTTATTTGACAAAATAATTTCATGGTTAATTTGTTATTGTTAGGGCGCAGTTTCACGCCAAAAATGTTTGGGCGAACATGTTGGTCTTTGATTAAACTGGCATGTAAAGCTCCACATAAACAGCAGCGCTTTTTTAAACATATGTTGAGTGAAAATGTCTGCTAACGTTTTCGCCATTTTTATCAAACACCAACGTTTTCACCATCACAAGTTCGCCGAACATGTTTTGCGTGAAATTGCGCCCTTAATTTAAAAAAAGTGCGATATGAAATAAACCACCATCATGGGCTATTCCTTTTATGATTAGTTTTTAATGTATTAAATGCTCCATGGGGAATTAATCCGAATTCGAAATTACTTGCTCAAATCACTTTGTTAATCCGTTACTTGCTGTTTGAAAGGTTGTAAAAAAAACCGGATAATTCTGATTTTTTCCGTTTAAATAGAAGAATATTAGTGTCGACATTGCATCTACGCAGTTTGAAATTCTTGTTCCCAAGTGACGTTAAAAGTATTTACTTTACAAACAAAAAGCAGCCCTATCGAGAATGGGTTGGTTGATAATAGGTGCATGGCTTGGTTAAAAGATTTTGCGACAGACAAAAGCTGTAAGGAAGAATAGTTATAAAAATGATGAGAAACTAAATTCAATGGGCAATAAATTTAGAAAATGATCTTTTGTAAATGTAAGAGCAGTTTCAGCGACCATTAAACACGGGAATAATTCCACCCTCATCGTCATCATCCCCCTCTTGAGTGGCTACCGTCAGGGGGAGTAGGGGAGTACTTGATTGCTCAAGCAAACAAAGAAAGGAGAACGGGAGCTTTTATTTTTGCACATTGTTCAATTCAAGTCGCATTTGTGCATTTAAGCTTAATACCTGTTTTACGGTTTACGTCAGGTACTTTACACCCCTTCCCCCTTCCGCATTCACTCCCTCTTCCTGCTTCCTTTGGTTTGAATAAATGTATTGTTGCAGTTTGTGATTTACACGAATCCGCTATGACGGTCGGAAGCCTCATTTTTGGATCAGGAACGAAAATTCGTTTTTTTTAAAAAAACGATCTATGATTTTTGCATTGGCTAATAGTTTTTACTCGAAAAAATCCCTAATGTTAATCATTCCAAATTCCTAGAAAATATTATTTTTGCTCTATCGAATTTTAAAATGTTCGGTTTGGTTACTGAAACGATCTATGAGCTTTCCCCTAAAAGTTTTGTGTTTACAATTTAAATGAATACTATCAGGATTTTTTTATACAAACGATCGTGTGCAAACGAAGTCTGCATAAAGTATTAATAAGGCTTAGGGAGGTTTCGGAAAAGTGCCACCCCTCTCTTCTTGTAGTTTAGAGGGGTTGAAAATATTTCGCATAAAGCAAAGAGTATAAAGTACAAGAATGCTATAGTAGAATACCGCAGGATCGCAATTGGTTACGACGGTCGTAATTTTCTCTTTTCCCAGTGGAGTGAGCGGTTTTTCATTCCGGAATTCCGAAGCGGCTAATATTTAATTACAATTGTCAAAGACTGGGGGCATTTTCGTGATTGACTGAATAATGCTATCATAACTCTCATAACACAGTTTACCGCTTTCGGAATTTCCTCGACACGTGCTGTTGTTATTAACTTTTGCTTCCGTAATTAAAATAGATTTATAAATTGAAAACGTACTTTTACTAATGAAGAATTTTCCCGGCTTAAGCCCGCAAAGATTCAAAAAAGGAAATGTTGCTTTTAATTTAAGAAAATGACGAAGCCTTCGCTGAGTTGCATAATATAAAAAAAAATAAAGAAACGGAAGCTTGATTAAAAGCGTCCTCTCTAATTCAACCCGTCCTTCTATTTCCGATGCTGAATTTGTTCCTATTCAGTTGGAAGTTGTAACTTCGTCAGAGTTTGAATAGGAATGGGAATTACTTGACTCAAAGTTCAAATGAGATTACCTTATAATTTGTCAAAATGTTTATACTAGAGAGGAATGGATATAAAACGGGGTCGACGATCTTGTCTGCCGTTGCCCGCTTGAGTTTCTTTTGACGCTGCAACTTTACCTGCCAGTTGCTTTCAATTCAGTTCTTCAGAATACTTCCTTACCTGTTGAAGAAGGGGTGAAGTCAGATTTTTAAAATGACTGAATAGTTACAAATATATTTCAAAGTGCATAGGTACAATGTATCAGTCACAGTGATACAATCTGTTGGTATTAATTTTTAGTTTACGGTCAAACCTACTAATAAAGCCATGGTGATTTCTATAAAGTAAAAATAAAATCAGTTGAAAAAGAAGAAGGTAAAAAATAAAAAAAAATAAAATAAAATAAAACGTATAGTCGTATTTAAGGTAAATTTTCTTTTTTTTTTCTTTTCAGGTAAGTGTCGACTTTCTCCTTTATTTATGGCAACCTAAACGGTCTGGTAAGTATTGTAATTTTTCGCTGACCTCTTTTTAAATGGATTTATGTTTCATTTTATTTTACGGTATATTCTATTTGCTTCAGCAACATTTGCGCATTTAAAAATAAGAATGTTTTAATCAAAAATTCCCTTTTTCGTGATTTTTTTAAATAAAAAATTCGGAATCATTAAGACTGCGTCAAACATAAAAATCCCCTCTGAAATCCAAAGATTTTTCCACTAAATTCCTCTCAATTTTCAAATATGTAGTTTTTTTTTTTGAAAGAAAGCCAAAAAGGGGATGCTTCTTTTCACAGAAATAAAATGCATTACTTCTCATTGTTTTCGTATACAAAATATTGAATGTAGTTATTTCTAAACTAAAAGAAAACTCCCTGGATGCTGCGATGTTAGCATTTTTTTCTCTTTCTCTTCTGATGCTCTTTATGACCAGAAATCTGATACTGTATTTCTATTACGTGACATGCTTTAAAAACATTATTTTTCGATGTTTCCCGTGCATATTTTTCATTTAGTTTTTCGTATTTTTGACAGCGATAAAATATATTACGTCATCAAAACATACAGGCATCTTTTTTTTTTTTTTGACAGCAAAACGTTTTCAGAGGTGCTTTTTTTTATCCCACAGGAAATTTTCACCTTAGGATAAATATCCCTTGAAAATCTGAAATAGAATATATAAAAGAGGATAGGGGGAAAACATTTAAACGGGGACGTTTCCGGGATGATTTTATAGGTTTTCCTTTGTTTGAAATGAATTAAAATAAAAGGCATTGTATTACGTTCATTGGATTGAAATCAGCCATTACGTAAAATGATTCGGGGGATTTCCCTACTCGAATGCTGCCGTTTCAATTTCCTAAAATATTTCAAAGTTTTGAACATCGTTTGAAGGTGCTTTGAAAAATCAATTTATAATAAAAAAAGACCACGACCGTGTCACAAAAGCTTCATGTTAATCCCCAGGGTTCTCATTAGAAATTTGAAATCAAAAAAAGGCGTTCGGGTTCGAGGGGGCATCGACTGCTGCGGTTTTCAAAAACCGAAGATTCGAAGCATGCTGTAATTATGAGATTGCAATCCGCTTGAGTGTCATCCTTTACCAGATCACTTATGTTTATCTTATCAGGGAAAGGTCACGAATTTCTTGGTAAATCGGAAATCAGTAATTTATCGTTCAATTACTCTCCGCCACGTTACCCCCTGTAGCGTTTTCACGCCCTCCGCTTTTCTCAGGCTATATCAAATATTCCCCGTATACCATTTTCCCTCTTTCAATTTTTTTTCCTAGGGTTGTCTTCACCCGAAAAATTTTATAGACCATACTATTTCTTTTTTTGTTTTTGTTTTGTTTTATCACTCTTTGTGGTTGAAGATTTCCAATAAATTTTTACTTTTTTATTTTTTGAACGTTTTTTTTTTTTTTTTTTTTCAAATTCTTGATTAAAAAAGAAATAGAGGTCACATACACATATTTAAAATTACTGCCGTCTCCATTTGCTGAAAATAACATTAAAAGTGTCGTAAAAATGCCATAATTTTTGGGGATTTTGGAATCTTTGTTTTTACTTCAAAAAGCAAGACGAGGTATTAGAATCATAATCAGATATGTAATTTAACCGCTTAAATGTTTTTCTTAACTTTGGATTTATGCGTGAGAGAATACTTGATTTATACATATTTTTTTGTTTCTAATTTTTCCGAAAAATTTTCCGTTGTTCAATTGAGCAACAAGAAAATCTTTTTCAAGCTTCGATCCACTTATTTTCCATCTTAAATTAGGACGAAATAAGTATTCTTTAAGTTCTTCCCTTCCATTTAAAGGAAAGAAAAGAGAAGAGAAGAAAAGAAAAGGAACGTTTTGATTTTTATGAAAACCACTTAAAAAAGTGCGTAATGACGAGGACTCTTTGTCGAAACGACACTTGAGAAACTCTCATAAGCAAATTTAGTTTTCAAGCCGCTACAACTTGATTTATGATGGTAACATTTTTAAAAAATTTTCTTACTCTTTTTTCGACCCTCATTTTCGCTTATTCGTTGCATTCATTGACTTCGGCTCCTCGTTAAAAAAAAAAAAAAAAAGTCAACTGGGAAATTTAAAAAGTCAACTTAAACATTACATAAATGAAGCGGGATAGTTTCCACATTAAACGATTTAATTTAATAGGTGTCAGGAAATATGAAAAGTAGACATTAACGTGAAAAATGGATAGTAAAATGACGTCCAAGGGTAATTTAAAAGAAAAAAAAAAGGAGCTTGACACATAAATAACTCCCGTACTGCCTTATTTTTCGTCCGAACATGTTTCCTCATTTTCTGCCATAAACGAATGTATCCGCATTTACGCGTAGACACCAAAATACAAAAATTTGTTCTCATTTTTTTTTTTTTTTAGAAGCAATTTTACCTTTTCATTTTGTGAAACATTTATAGGATGAATATTAATGCCAAATGAAATGAAACTTTTTTTTTATTATCATGACTTTTAATGTCCTTTATTTGTTAAGACAGTTTGAAAAAAGAAGAAAAAGAAAAATTTTTAGAAGTTCACGCATATCACGATTCTGAGGCTTCTTTTTCAATAATTCTTTTCCTGCTTTTTAAAGCTTTCCTTTCCCCGGTTATTTTAATTACCACCACTTGACTTTCTTCCCTATAGAAAATTCTCGTAATTTTTTCCCATTCTTTTCCCAGAAAAGCGGCATTGTATAAATACGTTTTTAAAATTGCTCTTACCTTTTGAGACGAACACACTCTGCGAAAAAGACTACAAAGAATTTTTAAAGGAATAGCTAATGGTGTAGTGAAATTTTTCTTTTAATGGATATACCACTTTAAAAAAGATTCTTCGTAAGACATCTCTGGGGATTTTATAATTTTCCGGATCGTCTCAGCATTTGACTAAATAAAAGTTTGCATTCATTATACATAACAGATGAAACTCGCAAGTTAGTTTATAAAAATAATTTTCAAAAACATAAAGTGTTTTTTTTTTTTTTTTAAACTTTTCAGAAAGATTTTTTTTTTTTTTTTTACAATCTCAATGATTGCATATTTTAACCAATAATCTTGTGACAAAGAATAAATTTAAAAAGTTTTATTGCGACGAAGGGAATTCGCCCCAGGTTCGGAGGAAAAGAAATAAGGGGAAGGAAGAAAAAGAGAGAAAGTAGTATAAAAACAGTTTGAAATATGAGTCAAATGAAATTTCAGTCCGTATATTTGCGGGAGATGATGTTTCATCCCTGGCCTAAAACTGAGAGGGGTTGCGTTTTACCCTTCCCTAACTACATTCCATTACTTTTTGAATCAGCAAATATTTTCAGTTTCATTTTTTGAATTATCCAAACTCTTGTTTTTAAATGTTTGTATGTTTAAAAAATTTATCGGGTCGTTTGTAGCATTTTTATTTACAGAGAGATTTTTTTTTTATGTGAGAAATGGTTTCTCCGGTACCTTTTTGATCGTTATTATACACCTCAAAGGGTTTGGGTTATTGAAATTAAACGTTCTGTAACGTGCAAGCCTAATTAACTTTTTCGTGTTTGCTTTAACCGAAAACTTCCATTTTTAATAAGTTGGTCTTTGTTGATTCTTTTTTAGCCTTTAAAAATTATCTTTCAAAAAAAAAAAAAATTAAAACTTAAGTGAATCGTTCAAGACAAAAACTGACTAACTAGCTTGTTGTTTACATTTAGCTTTAATTCTGCTGGTTAGTCAGTTTTTGGTTTTTGCCTTGACCGGTTCAAGTATTCTTAATGATAAGGTGAAAATTAATTTTTAACAGACTTTGCAGTAACACTTTAAAAATTTTCAACTTTGAAAAAAAAAAAACAAGATTACATTAAGTGTTTTCATTCCACGGAATGAAGTGTAATATATAACTAAACTGAACCGACTCGGTTCATAATTTTTTTTATCTTTTTTACCTCAGAATCAAGTGTCGACATATTTCACATATTAGCTTTTCCGCTTCCCATAATGCAAAAAGCTCTATTGACTGCGATATAAACCAAATGGCACTTTCATATTTTTTAAATGGAAAGGATTATCAAAGAGTGTAAATCGGGAATTCTTACGGTTTTTGACATTTTTTTCCTCTATTATTTTTTTCCGCCACTTTACTCCTTCTTTTACAACTTTTTAGTTTAAAAGTCGGTTTCACCAATGCTGGCTAAGGAGATAACCGTCGAAAAAAAAACCACGGTTTTCTTTTTCCGTAAGTTAACTGACCAAAATCGGCCGGTTAACTTTTTTTTATGGTTTTCTAGGAAATCAGTGTTGGTGGAGCTGGTCCTAAAAAAATGTTAAGGTTATGCATGTTATTTTGAATTCCATTTTCTTTCTAATTTAAAATGATGTGTTTTTCTTATTTCAAAAGATTTCGAGCAATTATTTTCATTTGAAGTCGTGATCATTATGATATAATGGGAATTAAATTAGAGATTAGACTGTAATCATCCGGCATCCCGAGTTCTTCCCTCTCTTAGTGAATCAAGAGATAACCCCTCATCCAAACTTTTATCCGAACTCCAAAGAAAGTTTACTTTTCCTATCTGACGCTTCAGATGGGTTTTCGAACGGATTTAAGCACGTCATGTCTCTGAAATTTAATCCTTAATGACTCGAAAAGACAAACGATTACAGGTGGATAGACTGGAATTATTAATTAACTTCCCTTTTTTGGGAATATATAATCGTTTTGCGGTGTAGTGAGAGACCTTATGACAGATGCGACAAATTTGAGTTTCTCAGAAACTTATTACTCAATGGTAGAATTTATATTACAATTGCATGACGTTGATCCTGTTTTTTGTGTTTGAGTCGAAAAACCCGGAAACTGTGTTGCTTGGAAACCGTTTTGTGAAAGAGAGATTGGAACTAAACGAACGGGCAGGAATTAATTACGCGAACTGACGCGGATCGTTGGCACCCATGTTGCATATTAATAGGCTAAGACGTAAAGTCAAAATAGTTCTCCCAGTGGAGAAGATATTGTGTATGTATTGTACATTGTAAACAATAGCATTGTCGCAATTATCGCATTCAGTCCGTGCAATCCTGAAATTTTTATAGTGTTACGTTGCCAAGAAGCTCGGTATTTACACTGATGGGTGATTCCAGTAGATTACCAACATTAGAAGATTTAACATTAGAGTAAAAATTTGGAGATTTGTTTTCTTACATGCTGCTTTCGTAATACTTGTTGAATTATCTCTATGGTAATCACTTACTGCTGTCTGTAGAATTAGAAAAGAGAACACTGGAATCATTCATAGATTATGTTATGCAGTCTGGGTAAATGTAAATCGTCAAACGGATGTAGGCGTGAGTGAACCTGCAAGAGTTTGCACCTCGATGTATGAAGGGTTATTGATCGAAGCTTTTAATTGCAGTAAGAGCCTTTAGGAAATGGAAATCGGGTTGAAGAAGAGCAAAAGAAGAAAAATTTCAGCGATTTATTTCTGTAATTTTTCATCCCTTTAAAAATATTTTTGATTAATATTCTCTTCGGATTCAGAATCGCCGCCCTCTTCCTGTTAAATCTTAATAAAAAATACTTTTAAGTACGAAAGTTCTATCTATTCAAACTGAAACATTTAATCCTTGTCGGACGTTTCCGTTATAAATCGTAAGTTATTAATCACGAATAACTAGCGACGAAGACCAGTCGGTCTTTTAAATGAAAAATAAGACGTAAAAACTTTTTCCATAAGAAGCGTTTTATATATAGCACGAAGTTAAGCTTTTCAAGCGAATCCAGACGAAATGGAAAATAAAGAACAGAAAAAAAGGAAAAGATGATGTGGAAGCAACAAAAAAGCACTTTTTCCTTTTTTTCTCAGATTTTTATTTCCTTGCCGAAGTTTCACCACACGAAAATGATTAAAGCATCAAGTGATGATCCGAGTGTAAAAATGCGTTTTCTATACTCGAAAAGTCCTGGAATTACAACTGGGGCTTGAAGTTTCCTTAGGGAATAATATCTCGATAGTAAGTCACTATATATTGCCTTTTGCAATCGTGACAGCGACCATGCCAATTAAGTTAAATAAACGAGGGTTTTAAGCGAGGAAAAAAAATCTATACTGTATATATTGTGAACAGTATATACCCAAGCTACCTCGGGTGGCAGTGTGGCATTTTAAAATATGCGATCCCTTACAATTAGGGGAACTCGTACTCTTATTAGTGCTTTTAAACGGAGAAGGGTAGGAGTTTTAATAACCGACCCCAGTGCAAGTCATGTAGTTTTAATCCTTCAGCTAATTGAACCGGTTTTTTTTTTTTTTTTTTGTAGAAATACATTTTTTTTTTTGAATTTTGAAATGTTAGACAATTTGCAGATACGCAGTATCTATTTTTTCCAGTTTTAATGAAAAAAGTGTTGTTTGAAGTCAGGGAAAGTGCTTTTTAAGCATTTCTCTGAAGAGTTTTTTCTGAACTGTGAAAAAACTCGCATGATTTTAAAAAAATTAGTTAAAAACGATGAGAATTTTTCAGTAAACAGTCTAGTTCCAGAAGAAGTGACTGAAGAGGCAAAATATATTTTCTGCAAAGCTCGATAAAATCTTTCGTTATCGATATCAGTATTTAAGAAAATTTTATTGGTGGATCATAAAGTCATAGCACAATTTGGACGTCATTTTTTTAATTAAAAGTTTGGCATTTATCTCAGAAATAATTTTTCCTGTTGTGCTGTAGACATTTGATAGTGATGAAAACAATGATAATTCAGATCATAAATAAGTTGATCGAATTGTCTAGGCCTTGGTGCAAATTGTAAACAATAAACGATATGCCATACACTTATTGTACACTATAATCGACTTAGTATACATATAGACCATTATTTTACCACTTTTTGGAAGAGCATATATTGTTTTAAAAATTTAATTTTTTTTTTATGATTGGAAGTGATTTAGTAAAAAACTATTTACTGCAGTATCAAAACGATTCTTACCCTGTTAGGCCATCAATATATTCCAATTTTCCTTTTGATGGCTAGATTTATTTAAAAACAAAATTTCATTAAAGCAGAAGCAAAGCCAAGCGAGACGTAGAATTGAAGCAAATCTTAGCTTCTTTTTACTGAAATTCATAACAAAATCATTTGTGTAATAATTGCATATTTATCAATGAAAAGACTTTACTAAATTTCTTTTAAAAAAACCAAACTGTTTCATTAAGTAGACAATGATACTTAAAACTTGAAAATGATAAAATTCCCATTCATAAACGACTTTATACTTTTACCTCGAATTGGGATAAAATCAGTTTCCTAGAATTTTGAAATGATTATCATGTTTGTAGATGACAACTTTGATAACCGCTTTATAGGAAGCAGATAAAACAAGTACACAAATCGGAAGAAACACATCAACCCCGTAAAACAGTAAAAAGCCATTAAAAAGAAATGACACTATGAAAACAGAAGTGATCGTTTCCATTTCCGGGTTTTCTTTCCCTTGGATACCGTACATGTTTAGAATGGGTATTATTCAAAATTCAAAAATCTCCTCCCCCTTTCCGTGTCTTTCTTCCCTGCATTGCATCAGAGAGATAAATCCGATCATGTCATGATCATGCCCTAGTCGGATTTGAAGATTTTCTTTTTTTTGCCCGACGACCATTTCTGAGATCTTCTTCATTTTTCCCATATCCTTTTTTTCAGTTAAGGATAAGTCTGAAGTTTAATTTCCAAAATTACGACTGGTTTGAAACGCATGTAAAAAGTTATTAATTATTTATTTATTTACTCTTTCAATTATTAATTTGTTTTTATTTTTATAGCTTAGGGAAATCGTTTCAGCTAAAACATGACGTCATGCCACCCCTAAGCTGCAACGCATTTCCCTTTTTTCGGGCTCCGCGGATAAAAAAAGATTAAACGTCAAAAAATATTTTCAAATTGTGCCTCAACAATAACCGTTTAGGATTTTTTATCTTATTTTTAACGGTATCTGGGGAGAGATGAAAATAAAATTTAAAAGAGAAAGAAAAAATGTGACAGCCAAGGAAAATAGTATAAACTACAAAATTTTTTTTATTCAAAACAGTAAACATTTTCACCGGGAAAAATGCGAAGAAAAATGAGATTCACTTTGGTAGATGTTGTCCGCGTGCTGTGAGTAATGGCCCAATCATCGCGCCCCATCCGTCAGCAAGGGGGGTGTTCGTGATAAAGTACCCCGTCGACACCACCCCTACGAAAAGGGGATGGACATCACTTTCTTTCTCTTAAGAAACTCTTCCAATTTTCATCCCTTAAAGGAATTTCATTTTGACTTTGCTAATCAGGCTTTAATTAAATGCTGAAGCGTTTCGCTTCAAGGTCGCTGGTTTATCGATACAAACTCGTTTAAAACTAAATTTAAATTAATCCATTGCACCAAATTAGATGCTAATCGAATTCGGTGATTTTTAAGACGGGATGGAAAGGTCACTCGATATAAGAGAAAAAAAGACGCTACTGATGGGATTATTTGCAGAATTTTTATCCCTTGCTTGGAGTGAAAAAAAAAAAACGTGTACAAGGGTGCAGAAATTCCCATGTAACCATTAAGGGAAGGAAATCCACAGTAAATTCTGAAGAAAAAAAATCGGGAAAGAAGCTTAAATAACTAAGTTTAACAAAGTGCCAAGGACTTTTTACGATAACTGCTTAAATGTACGGATTTGGAAACAATTTGAAGATCGATCGACCTCAAACACAATTTTTTCCTATAATTTATTTGTTGCATAAACGACCGATTGAATATGTGAAACGGTGAAAAGTTGTTTTTGATGCAAAGCTTAACTGAAAGCTCCATTGGATTTGACACTAATAAAATTTCAAGGTTTTCTCAATCACATTTTTCATCGGCCTTGTGTAAAACAAAATTTTTAAGTTGAAAGCTTCCTGAGTGAAAAGGTCATAAATCGGATAACGGCAAGAAACCTTATTAAATGGCTGAAATCCAACTCGCTCATAAATTAGAAACTAAGTGAAACCGATTCCAGAGCCAACGGGTCAAGTGCGGATTTTATTATACAAGAAAATGGAAACAAGAGGTAAGAAGAAAAGGGTGAAAATTAACACGGCTCAGAGGATATTAATAGGAAACTCAATTAAACCGGACTTTGGGAAGCCCTGTTTGCCTTACCTGAGAGTTGTTTAAACTTTGAGATGTTGATTTTCAAGGGAATCTGGGATGCTGGAAAACAACATGAAACCACCGAAAATTTTCCAGTCATTTTTTTTACTCAAAATTCGAAAGCCGCATTCAGTGCCGTACGTGATTAAGACTAATGGATGTCGTTTGATCCTTTTTTTCAAGTGAAGAGAAAAAGAAGAGAATAACTGAAAACGAAACAAAAACGAAAAAAAAGAAGAAGGAAATTTCGGTTCATCAAGTCGAAATTTGTTTGACTGATGTCACATTCGCTTTATGTCAGTCGTGACGCCATAGCCTGGGCCCTAATATTTTTTTCCTAGATAAGTTTTCTTTAAAAAATTCTATTCATTGTTCAAGTAAGTTAATCCTTTTTCTTTTTATATCTGAAAGTCAAAAAAAAAAAAAAAAAAAAAAAAATACGTTGGTTAAATTGCCCTAATTGTAATTAAACTTTCATTTAGATGAGTGTCGTTGCCCTGCGTTTTCTATTCAAAAGTTTTATATTAGCTTTCTCGGTGAAACTTTAAAGTTTGCCTAATTTTGTTCAACAGTTAAATGCGTTTTTTCGTGTCATTTGTTTTTTACTTCTCTGGATATTTTTGTATCAAAGTCATTATTTTTAACGGTTTTCCCTTTTTTTTTATCAACAAAGAAAATGTGTTTTGAAAAATAACAATGGTGTTTATGAAGAATCCCCGAAAGAAAAAAAAAGAAAAAAAAAGGAATAAAGCGCAAAAAATAAAATTAGAGAAGGGTGGACTTCGTGGGTTTCCTTTTTTAACGAAATTAATTAGAAAAAAAAAAATCGGACTGTCACATTTCTTCAAAATAAAATTTTATCATAGGCCGCGCTTTATTTTAAAGGGACAAATTAATTTTTTTTGCTTTCTTCCAATAATTATATGCATGTTTTAGCGTTTGAGAAAGAAAATGGAAAAGTTTTCTGATTTTCGAAATATGTCGCAGTAATAAAGGGTTTTATTTAAGCGCCTAGTTTCTTTTACCCTGGAATCCTTAGCGGAAATGAATTTTTTAAGTTATTAAGAGATTATATCTCCACTGGATTCTTTTTTTTTTTATCTTCTTCCCGTTTGTACTTTGCCGAACAATGCCATGGAATTATAAATAAAGATTCATAAGAAGACGTTTGCCTGAAAACTTCTTATCTAGGAATTTGTAACTTGGAAGGTTTTGTTTGTGGACAAGATCATTTTGTGGAAGTTTTGATTTCAAAATCTTCCGACTTATAATTTGCCAGGTGGAACTTTTCAGGCAAATTTCCACATACATTTCATCTTTTCTTGAACCTGATAAAGGCCGCAGTCCCACAGTTGAGAATAATCTGGCATTAAATTCCAGTTTAAATGAAGTAGCAACAAAGAAGAATGGATAGTGGCAAATACAAATAAAATGTATTACATTTCGAGAAAAGAAAATCATAGTGTTTCACGACGAATAAAAAGCAACCCTTCGCAATTTAGTGGATAAAGAATAAAGCTCTCAAAAGCGGTTGGATGACGTCACTTCCTGACGTTCAATTTGAAAACTGACGGTGTAGAAAATCATTTAGCTATAGTATGGGATAAGATTGACATTGATGTGCAACGAGTTTAGCTTAGGGCATTGCAATCTTTTAGCTCCTTCTGAAATGTCTCTAAGTTTATGTAAAGTGAATAACAGTCGTTGACATATTTAAATAAAAATAAAAATATTATTGGTGAGGAGAAAAATGTGATTTTATTCAAATGCTAACAAACCTTCAGTATTTTTCCCCTTAACTTCAGTTTACATGTTCAAAGCACTCTCAATAATCCGATGAAGTACAAAAACGGAGGAAAAAAAGGAGAGAAAAAAAAAGTCGTAAACTAAACGAGAGTACGCCGAAATGACTCAAATTGATTTTAGTTTCTTGATGGGGATTCCCGGCACTCTTTGTCATTCGGTTGGTGACTTTTTTCACCCTAGGAAAGAAAAGGGAGGGGAGGACTTATATCCCATATACCAAGGGAGGGAAAAGCAAGTGTACAACATCAGTCACACTAGACGGACTTGGAAAACTCGTAATTTTATCGTGAATGTGCTTTCTTCACAGAGGAATTATTCATGACTTTTGCGTGATTTACATTGACGGGAAACGTTTTTTATTCCGTTCCTTGTGGTTGATATTGACCTAACCGACAAGGAGTTGAAATAACAGATTTTTGAATATAAATTCTCGAACGTCATTAATTCTAGTATTAACGTATTGCTTTAAAATGGTCAATTAACCGTCCTTAAAAGTATGACATTTAATATATTTTTACAAAAGAAAAAAGGTAGAAGAATGAAAAGCCAAAACGAGATTTGGAAAAAATCCGGATGATTACAGGGGAGTTAACGAATCGTCTGTTTTTAATCTGCTTAGGTCAAACTCAGTCATATAAAGGCCTAAAATTGTAGTTCTTAACTTCGTTAAGCGGACAAAAATCGCATTTATCCCCAAGAGAAAGTATGATGGAGCAAAGAGTATCTTAGGTAAAGTTAACATCAATTAAGGTCTTCCGTTTGCTTCGGTTCGTTTAGTACTTAGTAGATTTAATCGTCAAAAGGGAGGAGGAGTTTCTCCGAAGAATAAATTCAAGGGTGAGATCAAGGCGCAAAGTTGTTACACTTTAGTACGCTGCAAAAAATATATGTTCTTTTGCTTCAATATGTCATATTCGACAGCCTGATCTATTCGAAAAATGTCCCCATTTTTTTCAATTTTTCTCTGTAAGTCAGTGTAAATACAACAAAGTGTTTGGAAAACCCGATGACGTAACGCATGGGAAATAATAAAAAATAAGATATAATACTGGGCTAAAGTAGGTGAAAATGACACTGAAATATTAGGCGATCAGTTATATTTCTCCCATGCGATTTGTTACGCTCTCGTATGTAGGATGGTGAGTCGACTGGCTTGTGCTCACCTTATTTTCAATGAATTTCCTTTTTCCTTCTTTTCTTTTCATATTTGGAAGATTTAACTTTTCTGTACGATAATAAAGAATACTGATATAACTTCTTAAGTCTTTTGTTTGAGTTCATAGCTAGGAATTTGTAAAAAGAAAATGGCGTTTGCGTGGAATTTTTTTTTTTTTTTTTTTCTAAACTGAGTGAGTGTGTTACTTGCACTCATGGTCCTCAGTAATTACCGAAAAACGTATTCACCATTTGCACCTAGACAATTTTTTCCGTAAAAAGGTCTTTATCGCTTTCATCCAAGTATAAGTTAGGTATAAAGAGACATTCATGCTTTTTTGCGATCCAAGCTTCGACAATTATTATTAGGGATCGTGGTAGAACAGATATTTGGTAAGCATTTTTTTAAGACTTTTGACTTTGCTCGTCCACCCGCATTGCGGTCGCTACAAGTGGCCACATCGTCCGGTAGAGGATATTCTCTGCCCAAACAGTAACAATTGAGATTATAAACTAAAATTTTTCAACAAAAATAATCTTTTTGTACCTTATTAGGAATGAAAGAAAAGGATAGGACGTTTTAAAATCCTAAAATTTATCATTTACCTGTGATAAAAGGATTCATTTTATATCATTTCGTAAAATAAAAAATGTTCGAAGTAAAGCAAAGGGACCAGGCGGCAAAGTGAATGCATATTTAAATGATGTCGGTTCATTTATATCAATGAAGAATTAATTAATAAAACTTGTAAAAGTACTTTTAAAAAATGAGAAAAAAAAATTATAGTCGAGGGGAAAAAATTCTTTCGCATTTTTCCCTTTCCAAGTCTCCTTCTCCGTCGCCATACTTGCCAGAAGCTTTTGAAGAAAAATACGCTTACCGGGAATTTTCACAAAGAAGGGAAAAAAAAAGTTCCTGCCAATACTTTTTCACGGATGAAAGTTCAAAATAATTTCATTTTTAAAAGGGTAACGAAAGCTTATAGAGTTTTTTTATTCCTTCGAATTTTCCATTAAATCCCGATGATCGTAAGAAAATTTCTCGGGTAATTAAGATTTTTCCCGCGATAACGATCATTTAATGGAGGGAATTCGAAATCTTTAATTGGTTTTATGAAATCTCGGATGTTTATGATTCTTCCTAATAACGAAAAGCGCGTGCAAAGGCTAAAAGGGAGTTTTAGCTTTCGTTTATTAACAGTCCAATTTTTCTGTTTAATTTTTTTTTTTTTTTTTTTTTTTTTTTTTAAATTTGGTATGTTGTTGAAGAATTTCTGAGATTCCGAAATCTTTTTCCATTTTTTCTGTGTAAGGCAAGTCACATTTTTGAGCTCTAAAAAGAAAATTCGGTTTTAAAACTTGTCAAGTAACCACTCACAATACCGTTTACTTTTCCGAATGCGGCTTTTTTAATTCCGATCGATGCTAATCATGATTGGGATCCTGTTCGGCTTTTTAGGTCAGTTCGAAGTTAATTGGTTTAAAGCTGCAGTGGGGTTTTTAATTAAGCATCTCATTATTCGAATGTTAAAAACGAGGCGAATGAAAGCTTTTGCTGCAAGAGATGTCATAATCAAAGGAGTTTATGTATCGGTATGTTTGCGGGGAAAAAAGAAGGTAGATCAGGCTTTAAATGTAATTTTTGTGAGCTTCTATTTGCTTTCGTGCTAGAAACCGTTTTGATGGAACCTTACAAAATTAAATAAGCTTGGTAATAGTAGGTTCCGGATAAAAGGACTTTAAGTTTTGATTACGCCGAAAGAAGAACATGATACACCTAAGTGCATTTATTTTTAGATAAATAAAGTTGGGGTCTCAAACATTACGATGTATCAAACCAGACGATTTTTAGTGTAGCTAAGAAACTTCTTGAAAAGTGAGAAACTATTAGCCGTAACGGATATTGAAGATAAAGGGAAGTTAAAAGGGAAAAGAGAATGAGGAGGAAGAAGGAGGGGGCACCGGGAAAAACGGAAGACTATTGTCAGATCATTGGGGATTTGGAGCATTACCACCGAAATACACAAGGTGACTTTCATTATTTAGGCAAAGCAAAATAATGGTAAAGTAAAAGATTTGCACAATGTTTGAGGGACATGAATTACATTCAAATTGCGAAATTAATTTTTCCTACAAAATATTAACGAACTTTTACGAAATAATTTAAAAGGTGATTCTGAGTCAGCCAAAAAAGTTGAAAATTATTAACTGCGAGTTTGAATAATGATTCCTGTTGGATGAGAAAAAAAAAGTTTGTCAATATGAGATTGTATCCCAGCGGATAAAAGGGAGTATCCCAGAGGACTATGTCGACATTGTAAATATAAAATATTACTTCATCTTTTACAAGAAAGGTTGAATCCGTGTTACAGCTGAAAAGTTATGTTCTTGAAAGTTGTAAAATCAATGGAGCTTTTATAAAACCGAGTGGTCGCACCGATGACATTTTGACTATATGTACTGAAAGTAGCACTTTGTTACAAAACCGCAGTGAAATCCTTTCACAAGTATGTACAAACGAACGTAAAGGAATATTATAATTTAATAAAAAATCCTTTTAAAACGCCTAATTCATTTTAAGGTAAACACCAAATTATTAATTATAGTATAAGAGGTGTTTGTAACAATAAACACAGATTTGAATAGAAGTTTGCGATTATATTTTTTTTTAATTAAATTATTACATTGCGCTTTTGTGAAAGGAAAGATAATCTATAAAGAAAAAAAAATTATAAATTTCCGGAGAAACAATCATTTTGTTATAGAAAATAAATTTATCTTTTATCGTTTTATAAGAGAAAAACGAACTCCACGCAGTGTTGTTCATCGTAACAAACATGGAAATTCTTACTGTTAGAGATTTATTTCCGAAAGTTAGAATTTTTTCGACTGAATACACTTTCATCCAACTCACACTTCATAAATTACTTGCAAGGCGGCGAACTTAAGACCATTTACTTCTATTCCATTTTAAGGCGCCGTATAAATCACTTATCGCTTTTAAAAATATATATATTTTATTCCAATACCCTGGTAGAAATTTTGAGAGGAAGAGAATCGGTCCAATGTTGTAACTACGTCAAAATACCATACTGAAACGTAATAATCACATTTGTTTTCAGTTCGGATCATCATTTACCAAAATTGTCATTGAACTGGGATCGATATGCCTTAAATTTCAGTATGATTTTCCGATATCGGCCCATCCCTACCGGGGTAACTAAAAATGTTTTCCTGAACGTAAACAATCTTTTTAATCTCTCTCTGTTGGCCCGAATTTTCGGTATTGGAGAGAAAAAAAAATTAACGCCCCACAGAAAATGACAAGAATGGTTCTGACATGTGGTTTTAATATTTTATAGTGAAGAGTTCTCACTGCCAACTTTTCTTTCTTCTTTCCTCAATTCCCTAAAAGCTAAAATTCGTCTTTTTCCTTGCAGTTTATAAAAAATAAGTCAGCATTTATTCCGACCATTTTTTATTTTTTTTTTACTTCTACTCGTCATTAACATTTATCAACTTTTTTTCCAGGTTTCCCTCTGCGACGATTACAGCCTTCCAGTCGATTTTGTAAATAAGAGAAGGGCGAAAACATTAGATTGGAGAGATCGGCATCAGGTAAGAAAAACGGAAATTCTGAAAATATAATATAATTTTTTTTTTCCTTTATTTTCTACTCTGACCCTTGGAATTAATTTTGAAAACGAAAAGATCAAATGAACAGAATTTTTATTATTACTTATGCTATTTTATTGTCTTACAATAGAAGTTTTCCGCTCACTTCTTTGATTGAATCAAGTGAGTGAAATTGGAAACAAAATCCGACTTAGCAAACGTGAACCTGGGGAATTTATTAATTAAATTAACCTTATTTGATTGAAATTGGATAAAGAAACCCCCTTGATGCTTCTGTTTAGATTAGTAACATTGCAAGGACAGCTAATTTCAAGTTTGGTTTCTTGTTTTCCTGCCTTTTTTTTTGTTACATTGAACCGGAAAAGTTCTCCAGTAAAAATAACCTGCGGCTGAAATTTCCTTTGTAGGAAAAATTCGTGACTACGATAAAAATTTCAGTGATGTAATATTGTACTTTCGTTTGCGTTGGTTTTTAACAGTGGGGTTTCTACGTAAAAACGATAGCTTGACTTTGTTACGTTAGCAAAAATTTTAATGAAAGCTTGCTCCTCACTGAGTGAAATATAACGGAGACACTTTTATGGGTTTTAGAAGTACGTGACTGATTATCATGAATATAATTCCATTCGTTTGTTGGCTAAAGTACCGCAAAAGAACGTTCCATAAAATTGCAGCTGTTTTTGTGATCCATTTGTTTAATATTTTGAACGGAATAGATTTTTTTTTCCTCCTCCTTATTTTTCTTCACCCTCGACGTATTTTTTGTTTTCGAATTTTCTTAATTACTGTATACGAACTAAATTTTTTATTTTAAAATGTTCTATGGGCTGCTTTTTTATAAAGTAATATTTCTAAGGGGGGAAAACAAACGGGAGTAAAAAAACAAAGGATGCATCATTTACCGAGATCGAATATGCATGAACGTTTTTACCTCAGAATATTGAATTTAATTTTCGTACTTTGGCTGCCATCCAGGCTCTTTCCCTCGCTTTCCATTTTCAAGTTAGTTTCTGTTCTCCCTTGTACTGTTTATATTATGTAGACAGTTATTGTTATCCTTTTTTTTTTTTTTTTTTTTTTGCGATTAATTCTGAACAGTGTTTGGATCTATCTTTCACGCTCCGATCTGTATGTAACATGAGAGTTGTGCGAAGTCTAATTAAATTACAGTATTTTTCAGTCACAATTCGAATGAAGTGTCAAAATTTTTTAAACGATAACTTAAATATTCCCTCCTAATTTATAGTTTTGAATTTTTACCTTCTTAAAACCTGATTCAGGTTACCTTAATTTGATTTACCCGAAATAAACTTTATTTTAATTTTTTTAACCTTTTTTTTTCCTAATTTTTTAGGTTGAAGTTGTTGACGAATATTTTGATCCAAGAGACTCCAAATCGTACAAAGAACCAGCCGGGAAATCCGAAAAACTTTACACTGCAGGTCGAATCCGCAATAACAGGCATTCCACTCCCATAGGTAAGTTTATTTTCATCTTCTCGAACAACTGTGCTGATACGATTAAAGTCTGAAAACATTTCTGAAATAAACTTAGCCGTCATTGTGTTGCTACACTTGTTAGTTTATCTAAAATCGCTGAAAATGATAAATCGTTGTTGTCATTTATTATTCGGCTACGGGATTTATTTTCAGAAAAAAATTGCCGTTTTGAGCCTCAGACAATTTGTTTGCAGATGCTTTAGAGATAAAAATAATCCTTGACGAAAAATCGCTCATTTAATTTAATTTAAAGATAAAAAATAAAAACTCTCGAGTTTCAAATTTGTTTTAATTATGCTTGGAAATTGAATTAAGATCGAAGAAAGAAAAGGAAAGCTTCTTATCAATCTCACCCCTACAGTCTCTTTTGTCCCTGTTTTCGATGAAAAATAAGGAAGGAAAAAAAAAGATATAATGTTACTTTGAATGCTGAAAATATCTTTAGGGACTAGAGAAACGAAAGGGGAATGATTTATAAAGAGAATTCAAAATATGAAAAGCCACAGAAACCTAATCTTATGTCAACGTGTGTATGACTCCATCAAGAGCAAGTGGAAAACTCATTTTAACATTTATTTATTTTCTTCTTCTCTTTTGAACTGATGCATCAATTTCAGGGTGATTTTTTTACGGCGTTGTAATCCATTTGGCTGCTTCTAACATCTATCTGTATTACTAAAACCAGTTGAATGCTTTGGTTTGAAAGGAGGTTCATTATTGTAACGGTCAAAAAATTTAAATTCTTTATTTCATTCTGTCACATTATCAATGAGTCAAATATTAAGGGGCATACTGTATTCCCGAAGGATGAGAATTCAGCATTTTGCGTATAATGGCTTTTAATTCGGCGGCGCATCCATTAGAATTTTGTATCCGATTGATCCTCCCTAAGCGTTGAACTTCATTAATACATCAGAAGCATTTGAAAACATTTAAAATGTTTTTCTGCTTCATGACAGGTGGACTATTTTGTCATATATTATTCAATTCGTATCATTCAGGTAATAAAGTGCGTTAATCGAATAGAATAAAACAGCATTTTTTTTCCTGAAAATTAATCCAACATTAAAATATACATACAGGATGAATGAAAATTGAGAAATCATGAACATGTATTTATGCTTATAAGTTAAGTTCTGCGTGAAAGTTTCAATTTACTATTGCTAGCTGGGTTTTGTCGGTCTCCTTGAAGGATTGTGAACTGAAGCGCAAGAAATTTCCCACACTGCCACAAGCCTTTTAGCAAGTCTCCAAACGGTCACTTTCTGAGAAGGTTTTTCCATAAATTCATCCCTGACATTTCAATTTAAGTTTAACTTTAAGAGCTGAATATCTAAAATAGCTCAAGTTTATTAAACTCTTCATGAATCACTTAAGAAAAAGGTTTTTTTTTCGAAGCTTTTCTGTCAAGTATGTTATCACGCTGACCTTAAAAGATTACTGGGTTGCGTGATGTATTAAACGCTTACAGGTGCATATTTTAGACTTTGAATCGTTTTTCTGCTTCTTTAAATATTTGCTTAAGGATTTTAAAAATGAGCAAAATTCAACAGCTCTGATTAATTAATGGAATTCAGGGTAATATACTTTTAATCCGCAACGCTTTTTAATTGTTAATTCGATGTTAGTTTGGTAATTTCACAACTTAAAAATTAAGAAAAATGTTCACTCTATCGAGAAGCTTTAAAAATTAAGGTAAATGGTGCTAACAGGAAGAGGCAGAGACATTTTAAAGGTGGACTCAAGCTTTTTCAAATGGGTTTAAGCACTCTCTCCCATTTCACCATACCCTCCCCCCTTCCTCTCCGGTTTTGAATGTGGAGTTTTCATTGTAAATCGTTCTCAATACATTCACGTTCAACAAATAGCATAATCTGTAAATATTTTCTCTTGAATTGTGGGCTTTTATTTTCATAAGTATCGTGATCGAAAATAGAGCACTCTCGGTAATTTTGAATGAAAATCCTGAACGCAAATCAAAGCTAATTTAAATTAATTTGATTGCTTCAATTATATTCGTTCATTTCCAGTTTGATTGAAATCTCTAACTGAATCATAGCCAAAGACTGATGCTCATGTCTGGCAATTATCGGTTGACGCGGAATTTCGTGATATAAAATGCTGACTCGGAAATGCTTTAAAATTTAAAAGGGTCAGAAGAAAAAATTTAACGCTTTGAAAATATGTGTGAACTATGTGCGTATGCATTAACTCAGTTTGTATTGTATACCGGATGTCCGTTTTGGGGATATCGAAAAAGGAAACTAAACGCAGTGTTGAGCTTATCAAAACAAATGAAGGTTTGTTTACCTTTTCTACATCTTAAAAACGGACACAGGTATATACATCTTAAGAGTAGGCTTCAGTGAATGCAGGAAGGAATGGCTGCTTTGTCTAACACTCGATTTACGGGGTTTTTAGCAGGGATGATTGTTTTAAAACAAATTGGTTTAAAACACTGTGTTTTAAAACGTTTTAAAACATTTGAATAAAAAACACTGTTTTAAACATCGTATTTTATTAAGTGAATAAAACACGTTTTAAAATGCATTTTTAAGAGGCCCGAGCCCGCAATTTGACTGAAAATTTCCTGTCGCGCACGACTCATTTTATACAATCTATGGTATGGACCATACCATAGATTGTATGAGCCGCTCATATTCATAATGGTTGCTTAATCGCAGGGATGATTGTTTTAAAACAAATTGGTTTAAAACACGGTGTTTTAAAACATTTGAATAAAAAACACCGGTTTAAAAATTTGAATAAAAATAGAAACGAATTTAAAACATTTTGAACGTGTTTTAAAACATGTTTTAAAACGTTTTAAAACCAGGCCGAATAAAAGATGTTTTAAAACGTTTTAAAACATGGGAAAATAATATAAAACCTTTTAAACTCTTTTTTATTAAAAAATGTTTTAAACAGCAACCCTGGTTTTTAGATACCTGACCAAGATACCCTTTGGTGCATCCTGGAATTTTTAATGTAAGTTTCAACTGGCTTCAAGTAAACACGAACTTAAAAAACAAAATCTAAGCTTTTCGACTACAAATTTTTTTGAAATTATTTTCAGGTTGCATTTACAATCCAGACAAGTTGAAACTTGTCCTAAAAATTCCAGGGTACACCAAAGGAGTTTGTCAGATACCTAAAATTTCAATTTTTCCCCCGTAAATCCAGTATTAGACAAAACAGCCACTTCTTTTTGTATTTACTGAAGCCTACTCTTAATCTTTTTATTCAGTTTCATTTTTTATCCTGAGTATTAAAGATGGAAGTTGATGCTTGGAGCTATATTTGTGTGTTACAAATGGCTAAATATGTTTATTATTGTTTTTATTTAATTTATCCAAAAAAAAAAAAAAAAAAAAAAAAAATGTTGGGAGGAGGCCCGAGAAAATACTGTCGCGGTTGCGTGCAATCCAGTATTGTTTGAATAATTTTGACAAAGAAGTACCTTATCATTTTTCCATTTTAACATGCGATTTCCGAGAAATATACTCAAATGAAGCATAGAAAGGTGATAAAAACAAAAATATACCTTCTAAAAAAAGCAATGAGTTCATAATTTCTGAAAGCTTCTATTTCATTCTTATCTGTTACAGCAAGGAACTTTTAAATAAATCGGAGTAACTTCCGTTTATAAGTTATCTCTTGGTTTCAATCCTACCCAAATTCCATTTTCACCCGTTTTCGAAAAAGACGACTTCTTTAATTGTAAAGGTATCTGGGTCTTCGAAACGACTTCTATCGTGTATTTCCTTAACAAATGAACAAGGCATAATTTACCTTCCATCAAACCGAATCTCATACCTGTAAAAGAAACAAAGTAATATATTAAATCGTATCGAAGCTCCTCCTTGGCTTTTTAGCTCAAGTATCTCAAAGCACGCGATCTTTGAAAGGATTTTAAATAAAGTGCCATTCTTTCACGCGCTATTTACGACCGTGGTTGGAATAGTGAAACAGCCATAACACATATATATCTCCAAATAGATCTTATCTGGATATATTTCCATAACGCGATTTTGAGGAAAAGGAAAAAGGATCAAATAAAGAGCAGACTTACCAATGCAGTTCCGGGATCCACTTCCGAAAGGCAAGTACGTAAGCGGTTTTATTTTGTGTTTGTTCTCCGGACTGAATCGATCGGGATCAAATTTTTCGGGGTTGGGGAAGTGCTCAGGATCGTGGTGAAGCCCTTGGATTGGAAGTATTATTACGTCTCCTTTTTCTAATGTGATTCCAGGTTGGTTATTCGACGGGGGTATGACGTATTTATCCGAAACTAATCTATCCATAATACTTATTGGGGGCCACTTCCTTAAAGATTCTGAAAAAAGTGAAAACATAATTTTGACATTTCTTGTTTATGGGAAAAAAACTGTTTTCTTACCGCTCACAACCATATCTAAATATTTCATTTTATGAACCACGCCATCATAGGTTAATCGATTTCCTTCCTCAGCGATTACGCTGTCAATCTCTTCCTGTAGTCGTCTTTGAACGTCTTTGTTGACTGCCAGCTCATATGCAGTGAAAGATAAGAAAGTCGAAGTGGTATCGAAACCAGCTAAAAGGAACAGTACAACTTGAGCAGTTATGTCGTCATCAGAAAGTTCTGTAAATACAATAGAACAAATTATTGACCATTAAGAACAACGAAGTTTTCAGACACGACGTAATTTGCATTTTTATCTATGTTTACCTAATAATTTTCTTTTGACTCCATTTTCTGGGTTTTCTGCAGCTGCTAATATTTCTTTTCTTGCTTGCATCATCAAATGTATCATATCATGTCGAATTATATTTTTTTCTTCTCTAGTTTTCATCGTTCCTGTGACCAAGTCTCGGAAAAATTGAGTCACTTCCTCTCGAAATAGTTGTATGTTAAGTTTCTGGAAATTTTTCCCCAAAAAAATTATTCTTTTTTAACTTTGAAAAAAAAAAAAAAGGCAAGGCATACCTTTGTTAAGTACGGCATTAGAAATCTGAAAATAGAAATAAAAAACTTTCTTCCTGTAAAATCGGTAATCTCTTTTCCATTTAAGTAGAATTCGTTGTTAGGGTTTTTTAAAGAATTCACTTCCACCCCGAAAGCGCTGGTTGCAATAACATCGTTTGTAAATAACGAAAAAAACGCTTTGATTTCCAGAGATAAAACATCCTTATCTAAAACATGATAAAAAAATGACGCTTTTTTGACTCGAACTAATAACAGTTTTTAGTTTTGGTTATTCATAGTTTATAATGAATATTAGTATTATTAGTATCAAGAATTTCAAATATTCTTTTAATTATTTCATAGTGTCTTTTATCGTATTTACCTCAACAAAAAAAAAAAAAAAAAAAAAAAAAAACGAATAGGTAGCTCAAAAACAAGAAAAACTTTTCTTTTATTATGTTTCTTCTACTTTCTTGGTCCATATTTTATATTCAACAGTATATCATTCCTTATGTAACACCTCAGAAATATATCGGGCATGGTTCTTTGCATTTCTCAAGGCTGAATCTCAAGCTATAACGTAAACTTATACTTTTGGAGATTTTAAAGGCTTTTAAAGAGAGAGGCAGTGAATTATAGAGAGAGAACGACTTACTCGTAGATTAGTTTTCTTTTGGTTTGGTATATACTAAGATGAAGACATTTTTTTTTCTTTTTCCCTACCAAAAATATGACTAAAAATGATCAATTTTGACAACAGTCTTAGTCATTTTTAGTCGCGAGGGGTTTCGATTAGTCATTTTTGATCAATTTTTGTTTTTCTTAATTATTTTTGATCATTATTGATCGAAAAAGGGTCATATTCGACTAGTTTCCTTTAAGTCATTTTTAGTCGAATTTTTGGTAGGGTTATTATTATTACTTACCTGGATGATTTTGTTTCATTTGATTTTTTAGTTGATTGTCAATATATTGTACCATTTGCTGACCACATGCGTCAACTAGGTGAAACATATTTTTCATTTTAGCGGAAGTGAATGTAGGTGATAATAAATTTCTCATGTCTCTCCATTTTTGATCTAAAGCGATAAAAGCAATTCGATTTTAATAAATATTCAGCTAAGTAAATTGATGGAACTATTTTAAATTAAATCTACTTACCTCTGATGGAAAGCAAATTTTTAGCAAAAATAGGATCGACTTTTTCGTCCACAACCATATTTCTATTTATGAAGTTATCGAAATCTTTGATTGTAATTAGCTTGAGAATTTCAGGATCTCGAACAATGAGAACCGGACTTAAAAACAGCCAGGAGCCCCCGAACCTAAAAACAATGAAAAAACGATCGTTTTGATAACTTTGATGGTTGCTTGAGCGCGTTTCCAAAATCGACAAAAAGAAAGATTCAGTTCTAGCAAAAAATTTTTGATCCCAATAATATTGAGGTTTTGATTTTAAATGAAAATATTTACCTGTGGCCCTTAAGTTGATTGTATAAATTTCCGTTATGATCCGCTTCTGCTACCTTTCCCAGCAGCAAAGGTCCACTATTGCCAAAAAATAATGTCGGCTTAATGTATGGAACTCCTTTCTTTTTCCAATAATCGAAATTTTTCGTACCGAGTTTATAGAACAAAAATATGACTAAAATAAAAAGACCGACACTTTCCAGCACAGCCATTGCTATATTTCCGCGCGAAACAAAATTATGTTTTTATAAAACTATTCACATAAATAGCGAAGATGAGTTGAAGATACGTATAGACTCAGCGATATGCAACGTGAGCGATCAAATTCTGTAAAATCACTCTAAATGCACTTTCCTACTGCTAAAAGCACGTGGGTAAGTACTCAACTGCGAAATCGTTATGTTATGCTCGTATACGTTGACATCTTATATCTGAATCGAGTCGAGATCAGAATAGCTTTTTTCATATGACCTAGAAGTGATAAAACGATCCAACTGACTGAAGCCAAGGTTGACGGATCAACGACCAAATACTTGCAATATCAGGGATTTATTTTCGTATCTTTTAGGTTCCAAAAATATTGGAAATTCGAGTTTTAAAGTGAAGTTCTGAATTGTTATTGAAATGTTTTTTGATGTCTTGTAAATGCACTTTTTTTTTTATCGGGGAAATACAGATTGGATATTATTATCTTGTAATCCAGCAACAAATGTGAAGTTTTATATATTATATTTGAGAAATCGGTCCCTAGCAAAAAGATTCCTATTTCCGTAAAGTTGCCAATCGGAAAAGTTCAAAAAGAAATGATTTCCTTTCCCGGCGGGATAGCAAAAAAAAAAAAAAAATAAAACTGAGGTGAAAAAAAGGAAAATAAAGTTTTACTACGGCTGACCGCTCTTTGACGTACATCCTTTTTATGGAAAAAAGAGCAATTATATAATGTACGATAGGATCGTTATTCGACTTTTTTCCATAATTTTTTTAAAAAAAATTATTATTTGTACGATTTTATTCCCCTTTTCCACTAAATATAATCCCATAGGTGAACGATCTTTTTATCTAATTCTGTAAAAACTATACCAGTAGTACCAAAAGATGACCGATAAGAATAAGATGTGTCACTGACCTGATGACAAAACAAGGCCGTTTACAGATCCATTAATCGCGTGAGCAAAATCTTACCGCGTTCGAGAAAAAAAGTAACATATTAATGAAATAGTACTAAAGTAGTAAATGCAATAATTGTTTTTTCTACTTAGTAGTTACTCGGGTAGTCTTTTTTTTTCTTACGTTTCATTCATTTGAAAAAAATAAAAAATAAAAATAAAAAAAATCCAGAGATTTTTAACAAATGCACAGAATTCACCATTAACTGATGAATACCCGTCGTGATCGGGGTAACTTTTTGCTGACTTATAAAATGCTTCCTGGATCACTGTTTGTGGTCAGGCTCTTCAATTGAGCAAATCCAGTTTAATTTACGATACGTTATCTGGCTGAACGTGTCAGCACGTGTCAGCATTGAGCGGTAATGAGCATTCGAAGCCAGCCATGTGTGAATCCCTTATCTGTTGGTTCTTCGGCTGTAATTATAAAAACATGTATGATGCATTACATTTTTTTTTTGTGTATAAAAAGAAAAACTGCCGGTCTAGATTTTCTAAGCTTTGGAAAAACCTTTACGCTTTCACAGTAATATTTTCCATTCAACGTTTTTCATTTATAAATGCAACACAGTATAATGAAATGATCAAAATGAATGAAAAAAAAAAATTGTGAAATGAAACTGCAGAGAAATCTGTATAACGCATCGGATGTTCTATTTAATGGGGAATGAATAAGTTCAAAGTTCTTGTTGTTGACAAACTTGACAAACAAGAGCTTTTGACGATAGTTGACATTTGTCGTGCAAAACAAACAGAGTCGATATTTGCAAAAAGGAATCTCTGGAAGTTAAAGCTTGATGCAGATAGTTAATTTTCAAATTTAAACATTCAAAAGTTTAGGACTGTACTTCTAGTGATTTTAAGAAGGTAGACAATCGAGTTGTTCCTCTCATATACTTAATTCGTTAGATCGTTTTAGAGTCAAGATTATCCGGTGAATCACCTGTGAGGAAAACGAACCGGTAGTACAGTATATTACGACAAAACATTAACGTAATGATATGAACTACCTCAAGGTCTTTTTCCAAGTTCATGGCACAATTTAAAATTTGTATATCGGTCAAAGAACTTTCAATACAGTTCAAGGTAGTTTTAAATGATATGTTCATCTCTCAATAGAACGGATATGTTAATAATAGAGACGATTGAATTAGGATAAATTTAAACATGACGCACCTGTTGACTTCGATCAGCTTAAAAGGTTGATACTCCTGATAGGAGTAATAAATAAGATCTAAGGATATGTACGTATTTATTAAAATGGATCCTTATTTACTGATGTGACAACGGTGTTATCGTAAAAAGAAAACAAAATTTCAAAGAAGTTGTTGCAAGATTTTATCGTAATACGCAAATTTTTTTTATACTTAACGATCACTATTTTACTTCATGATTAGGTACATTTGCAAATTCGTACTCGTTTTTAATGTTACATTTTTAATTTTTTTCAAACATACCCTCTTTGTTTTCGCGTAACCTCTATGATCGATTTTATTTCTAAAGGGTAAACTTGCAGCAACCTTGACATTTTTCATACTCAGATAATTTTTCTTTGAGATGCTCAAATTTTTGAAAAGTGGATTTAAAAAATATATATATTTTTAAATTTTTTTAGCAAATACTTAATGGCAAAATATTATTACACAGTAACTTTTCGCTCAGCTATTTTCAGACTTGATCATAAATTACGCTTCAATTTGATTAAACCTCTCTGGAAGAAAAAATTTTCTCTCTTGTTTTAACTAGGTCTACCTTCAATATTTCGCTATTTAAGGTTTTCAAAATAATTATTGAATGCTGTTTCCCCAATTTTTAATGATTTTGACCAAATGGTGAAAACTGTCTAAATGGCAATTCTAAAACTTTGTGAACTGCAAACAAACCGCAGAGATATTGTTCACATTTTGCCGTCTAAAACTCATGCTTGAACTAACTTTTTTGCGGCTGACTTTTGAACTAATTGCTATGCAAAAATGACGTAATCCACCGTATCTGTTAATTTCATTTGATAATAAACATGCTTCTCATGATCGCCCAGGTGAATTCGGGACTAAGTGTGTTGCGACATTGCTCCCAGCTGATCTAGTAGCTGGGAGCAATTTGAGAATTTTAAATTCCGAAGTTTTCGTTGCGGAACTTTGTTCTTTCATAGCTTCATCAAGTTAATTAAGGACATGAAAAAAGTAGTAGGGATTTGTGACGTAAAATTATTCCTCCAGGTTCGCTGGATCTTTTTAATGAAGCCAATCAAGGGAACGATACTGTGAAACGGCAAGTTTTGATTAGTCGCCTCTAAAAACATCTAGCTGAATAGTTTCGTGTCCGAAATACCGGTTGCCTTATAGGAGATAAGAAAGGAGCTTCTTTTATTGATTTAAAAAAGTAAAGTCGAAAAATTGTTAAATTTATTAACTGTAAATAAAATATGATTTCGGGGGCAAATAATATTGGTCTCGAAAAAGGAAACGTATCTTTCGACAATTATAATTTGGAGCAAAATGCCCATCAGAGCTTTAGAAAACCGAATAATTTAAACTTCACCTTCACGTTTCAAAACTACACTAAAACCTGTAATACTGAGGTCATTTTTATTTTGAAACAATCAGCACACTGCTTACAAAATGAAGGATAGGATAAGTTTTTCGTTCCAATGTTTTTAGTTCGTTTTTTTTTTCCAACAATTATAATTTTTCGCATCCATTTTCTGTTAACATATTAATTAGCGATAGAAATTTCGCTTTCCGCAATGGCAATACGTAGTGGGTTTGCACGGTGATAGTCTAAAACAAAATGATAACAACCAAATGAATAATGTTTATGTTTTTTATGAAGATTACGTCATACAGTTGCATGGGATGCAAGCTTTAATGCAAAAATGGACTATCATTTCTTTTCATACACATTTTTGTACCACGAGCATTGTTTGTTTATTAAAATGACCTTGACTTTGCCAAGAGTCTTCCAAACTCATGAGGCTTATGTCAAATTGTTAATAACTTATTCATCAGTGGTTGCAAGTAAGCTTGATCGATTATCTTAGGTAATAAAATACGCTATTTCGTGAATGATTTTTTTATTAAATTTTTAAAGTTAATGCTACCTACGTATATTAGTATAAAAAGTGGTGCAAGATCATGAAAATTTAAGTTCAAATCAAATCATAAAAAAATAAAAAATAGGTAAATAAATAAATATTAAAAATGATAGATGGGTTTTTCTTACATGGTTAAGTTAGGTTTCATTTCATGACCTTGCCGATTCAACACAGACTCTGTAGTCGATATCGCAGACAAACAAACTAAGAAAAGATAACTTTGTAAAGAAATTCATAAAGCTAACAAAACGTTTCTTATTTCGCTTCTTAACTAAAAAAATTAGACATCCCTAAAACAGTCTCTTACATTTAAGAATATTAAATTACAAAATATTTTACATCGATAGGCTTTAGGTTATCAATAAGTTTCCTTTCATTTTTAAAACTGTTTTTAAAAAATGCAATAGAAAAGGAAAAAAATCGTAAAGAAATATGCCAAGCTAAAAAAGCAAAATTTTGTCAAGTTTTTGTCAAAAAATTGTGTTCATGTTCATTAAACCCCATTTGGCAAATCTTCTCTTAACTTAATTTTATATCGGAAGCCTCCTTCTGGGTACAAGGCAGCTACGTTCTTTCTGTCTAGTTTTGGGTTTACTTTTGTGTTCTCCGACGGTAAAATGACAAACTTCCTGAGCATATGAACGAGACACATTTTCGTTTCCATTAGAGCAAATCGATTTCCTGAAAACATGTTAAAAAATGTTTAGTCCCAAACATAATTTGTAATTGTAAAATTCAAATGTACCTATACAACTTCTAGGCCCTGCTCCAAAAGGTAAATACGTGTAAGGTTTTATTTTCGATTTATTTTCATCGTTGAACCTTTCCGGATCAAATTTATCGGGATCTGGATAATTGTTAGGATCTCTATGAATAGCATAAATAGGGATTAAAACCATGTCTCCTCTTTCTAGTTTTGCCGGCGGTACTCCTTCCATTTTAAATTCATATGCTTTAGAAACTTCCCGTTCGGAGGTGAACATAGGCGGCCATTTCCTTAATGATTCTAAAAAAATTGGATAGGCATTTTAATTTTTTTAATAGAAGAGGAAAAAAATTAATATTTTTTTTTTTTTGACGCACCGCTTACTACCATATCTAAGTATTTCATCCGATGAGTCAGAGCGTCGTAAGTAATTTCCCCGTTTTCGTCTTTTAGTACTTCGTCAATCTCTTTTCTAAGTCGAGTCTGAACATCAGGATTAACAGCTAATTCGTGAACCATGAAACATAAACCTGTTGAAACTGTTTCGAAGCCGGCAAAGAAAAATAGCATAACTTGGGATGCAATATCCGTGTCTGATAATTCTGTAAAAAAAATCGCAAATCATGGTTATAAGATTATCGATATATAGCTCGATATTCAGATAATGCTAAAATTAGAGATGTGATTACAAATTCCCAGACGAACCTATTCTCTTTCCCTTTGCTACTACTTCACTCTCATTATCAGCTTTTAGAGTTCCCTTTCTAGCTTCCAAAATCAAATGTAACACATCATGTCGAACTAATTTATTTTCTTCCCTTAGTTTAATAGTATTTAAAACAAGACCTTTAAAGTAGTTGATGACTTTTGCACTTAAAAATTTGAAGTTAAAGAACTGAAACAAAATTAAAAATAATATATAAGGTTAATAGTAATTTTTCTTTTACCGCACTATTAACTTTAAACTTTTCTTCTTATTCCGTTGTTTACCTTCGTTATACTCGGAACTATGATTATTAGTAAAAACCTTACTAAAGATTCGAAACCAAATTCTATTGTTTTTAATGCTGTAGTGTAAAACTCGTTATTTTTATCCTTTAGCGAATCCACTTGTAAGCCAAATGCAGCTGTTGCTATCACATCGTTCGAAAATCTAGTGAATAAAAGCTTAAAATCCTCTTCTATAATTTTTTCACCTAGTAAATATTGAAAATAAATAAGTCAGTCAACAAAATTTGTAAAAGAAAATACGAAAAAAAAAAAAGCGAATATTTTTATAAAATAATATTTTGGGAAAAGTACAGGCAAAGTTACTTACCTTTTTGCTTTACAAGTTCCCCTTCAATGTAATCTGTCAGCTGTTCTCCACATTTATTTACATAATGAAAAATCGTTTTTATTTTAGCAGAGGTGAACGCTGGACTTAAGGTGTTCCTCATATCCCTCCATTCTTGACCTGTTTATCAAAAATGAGGCAGTTTTAAAAAGGGATATGCCCTCAGATTTAATTTTTATGTACCTCTAGCTGATAGAAGATCTTTCCCCATTAGCAGAGCCTCCCTGTCTTTAGTTCCCAGTGGATTTCTATCAACGAAATGATCAAAGTCTTTAATCATAACGGTCTTTAAAACTTCCGGGTCTCTAAGCACTAGCCATGGTTGTTGCAAAGCGAAAAATCCTCCTAATCTGGAAAATTAAATTGCGTTCGCATCTTTCTAACTGCATTCATGTATTTGCTTATTTATAAATTTTTTACACACAAATGTAGATTAAACTTACTTATAATTTGGGAAAGCATCGTAAAGTTCTTTGGTGCCATCAGCCGGATGAAATTTTCTTGTGACGAACCCCCAAGAACTTCCTATAAATGGTACTTTGGGTTTAAGGAAGTTAACACCTTGTTTCTCCCAGTGATCATAAGCGGACGTTCCCCATTTGTAAAGAAGGTAGAGAACGGCGCCGGTTAAAATAAATATTTCTATTAGATACATTTCGCGCGATGTGAGTTCGAACTGAGATGCAATAGCGAACTGCTAAACTTACGTTGAATTTAAATATGAAGATAAAACTATTGCGTAATTACTGATTTCAATGCAAGAAGGGATTAACTAGATTTCGATATTAAAATTTTACGAAGATTACTAGTTGCTAACTCGGGTGAGTTTTTCAGGAATAAAAATATTAAAACTTTTTTCATATTCACAATAATTATTTTTATTGGGTACAATCATTCAGATCATCTCGGAGTTTCAACTTATAATTAAATCCTCCTTCTGCTGCTAATGACACCACGTTCAGTCTGTCTAATTTTAATTCCTGTCTTGTGGTTTCTGTAGGCAAAACCACGAATTTTCTTAACAGGTGAACCAGGCACATTTTTATTTCCATCAATGCGAATCGGTTCCCTGCAGTAAACAAAAAATATGTCTAAGAAACAGTATTTGAATTGAATCAGCAAGAAATTGTTGTCAGTTAAAATTTTAGCTACCAGGCAATGGTTCCTCTTTTCAGATTAATTATTAGCTTTTTTTAAATAATTTTTTACCTATGCAACTCCTTGGTCCCGCACCAAACGGAAGATAAGTGAATGGTTTTATTTTTGATTTATTTTCTTCATTAAACCTTTCTGGATCGAATTTTTCGGGCTCTGGATAATTGTTTGGGTCTCTATGAATGCCGTAAATTGGTATCAAAACGATATCACCTACACCTACTTTAACTTCAGGAACCCCTTCAATTTTAAAAATATACGGCTTAGAAACTTGTCGTTCGGAGGTAAACATTGGCGGCCATTTCCTTAGGGACTCTAAAACATTAAATATGAATGTGCTTAGTTAGTTGGTGAACCATTTAATTAATAATTTCCACTTAAATAAAAGAAATGTTTAGCTTACCGCTAACGACCATATCTAAGTACTTCATTTGGTGAATTAAATTATCGTAAGTAATTTTACCACCGTTTTCATTGAGGACGTTATCAATTTCATCCCTCAACTTTGTCTGAACGTCAAAATTGACGACCAATTCATGCAACATAAAGCATAATGCTGTTGACACCGTTTCGAAACCAGCGAAAAAAAATAAGATACTGTTTGTTGCTATTTCATAATCTGAAAGGTCTAAAAATTAAGAAAATCAGAAAAATAATTGGTTTGTTTTTGGATTTGGTTACATTAATATTACTTGGCCTTACTTAAAAGTTTTCCTTTTGGAATTTCAGACTGATCTTCAGCTTTATCGTCTTTCAGATTACCCTTTCTAGCTTCCAACATTAAATGAATCAAATCATATCGCACCAATTTTTTTTCCTCTCTCATTTTAATACTGGCGTAAATGGTGCTGTGAAAGTAATTCAAAACGCTCCTTTCGAAGAAAGACCAATTAAATTTCTAAAACGTTCCAACGGAGAAAATTATTGAATGGTGAAAAAAAAAAAAAAATTACTTTTTCTAAGTATTGGACCTACTTTCATAATTTTTGGATAAATCGCTAAAATTAAAAACATGACCAAGGCTCTAAGGTTAAAATTCATCATTTTCATTCCTGTTTTATAAAACGGATTTTCTTTATCTTTTAACGAATCAACTTTTAGTCCAAATGCAGCAGTAGCAATCACATCTGCTGAGAACCTTGTAAACAGACCTTTAAAGTCTTCGACTGTAGCATTTTCATCTGTAAAATTTGAACCATTCCGTTAATTTCCAGCGCTATGTGCGTAAACTAAAAGTAAGATATTGGAAATATTGACAAAAATCGGGAGAGAAAATAATGTTCTTACTTGATTTTTTTTCTTTGATCTCTTTCTCGATATAATCCGTTAATTGATTTCCGCATTCGTTTACGAATTCGAAAATGTGTTTAATTTTAGCAGACGTAAAAGCAGGGCTTAAAGTGTTTCGTAGATCCTTCCAAGCTTGACCTGACAGTTACAAAAACAAATATACTTATTACATTTTTTTTTTTTTTAATTTTAGGAAAGTCCGACTTTTTATACCCTTTAGTGAAATAAGGTCCTTCCCCAACAAAACAGCTTCTGGATCGGAGGTCCCTAATGGGTTTCTATCGGTAAAATGATCAAAGTCCTTGATCATAATAGTTTTCAATACTTCTGGATCTTTAACCATTATCCATGGCTTTCTGAATGTGTACATTCCGAAAATCCTAACATTAAATCGTAAATTTAAATTTAAAACTGAGATTATATCATCGAGAAAAATAATATTATACAGACTTGGTATCGTTTGAAAATGTGTCATAAAGCATCTTGGTTCCATCTGCAGGATGGAATTCTCTTTTTATAAATCCCCAAGTGTTGCCGAAAAACGGAAATTTCGGGTCGATTTGCACGAGTCCTTGTTTTTTCCAGTGATTGTAAGTGGAAGTTCCATATTTATAAAGTATAAATAACACCGAAATGGCTAATATTAAAATTTCCACGAAACTTAGCATCTCGCGACGATTGTGTATTCTTACTCGCCAGTAGAGTGTAGACTACAGACAGCAAAAACTCACGCTGATCATATTTAACACAACCGTTTTTATCTGTAGAGCGATGGCTTTATGTTTAAAAGGAATAAGTGTATTTTGAAAAACTACGTCCAATTTTAAAAAATAATTTTTAATACAATTTTTATTTTTTGGGCTTAAAAATAGAATGTATCTTACGATTTTACTATTTTTAGTGGGTTACCGGTGTATTATTTCTGCATCCAATCTATTTTAATAAACTGCATTTTTTTTTTTTTTTTTTTTTTTTTTACATATTTACAATTTCTTAGAATCATGTATCCGTCTGATTTAAAAATAGTAATTAAATAATATTGATATGAGTATTGATTATTTCTAATCGGTCTTTTGAAAAAGCTTATCTTAATGCTTTAACAGTGAAAAATGCTACATCATCTGGAAACATGTTAAGTCATTGCTAATAACTTTAGTACTGGATATTGTATCCAGCAGAAAATTCTATCCTTGATATTCATATTTTCCTGACCTCTGTACTATACACTAAGCTTACTAGCGTACCTCCTCTCATTGGTGGAATTAACACAATATTAGGCAGAGAACAGGCCCGGGTGTTTTAAAAAAAACTTTGGACTGGAATCAGCTTCCATTTGTGTAATCATTTGTATCTTTTTTTTTTTCTCTCCAAATGACTAAAGTGAAACTGTGAGTTCAGCTCTACTTTTTTAGCCAAAAGTTTCCTGCTTATTTACGGTCATCTTAAGGATTGCTAATCTATTTTTCTTTTATCTCTTCTTTTAAAGCCTAGCCAAAAACCTCCAATCGGTTCCAGCATGAATCCTTTATCTTTTCTTAATTTCAAAGGTATTGGAGTTTTTTCAGTTGGATGAACCGAAAATTTTCTTAGCAAATGAGCGATGCCGACTTTAGTTTCGAGCAGACCAAACCTCATTCCTAAAAAAGATTACAAAAAAGGTGACAGAGTTAAAAATTAGAGACGCAGAGTAATTTGGCTGTTCTATACCAGTACTTACCAATACAATACCTTGGCCCTGCGCCAAACGGTAAATATGCGTATTGTTCTATATTCTGTTTATTTTCTTCGTTGAATCTTTCAGGATCAAATTTGCCGGGATTTGGGAAATATTTAGGGTCATTTTGAAGCCCTGCTATTAAAACCCAAACAGAATCACCTCGTTTAAGACGAACTTCTGGAGAAGTTTCGGTTTTTGGGATTGTGTAATCCTTTGACGCTTCTCTGTCAATCATGACGGCTGGAGGCCATAATCGCAAAGTTTCTAAAAAATTTATAAATCAAAACCAAATGGATTTTTTTCATGTTTTGATGGGTAAAACATTTACGGACAAACCATTTATAACCATATCCAAATATTTCATTTTGTGAGTAATTCCTTCATAAGTAAACCCGTTTTCTTCCTCTACAATCCTATCGATTTCGTCGTGGAGTTTTTCTTGAACATCCGGGTTGACAGCTATCGCATACGTAGTAAAGCTTAACAAATTTGAAATGCTTTCGAATCCTCCGAAAAAGAACAACATGGCTTGAGCTGTGATATCGTCATCTGTGAGATCTTTAAACAAAATAAAATTAACCTGTAAGTTTCATTTATTTGCGATATTGCGATTAAAAATGACAAGGGTCATGCATATTGAGGAATACCTGGCAGCTTTCCTCGAATTATGTCGCTTTTATTTGCTTGCTTTTCTTTTCTTGCCTCCATTAGTAAATGAATAAGATCTGGTCGTACGATCCCATTTTTTTCCCTTTCACGTATTGTTTGAGTAATTATCCTTTTAAAAAATTGATTGTATTCATCCCCAAAAAAAGTCATTTTCAGTTTCTAAAACAAAACTTTGAGTTAAGTCTGACAATTAGCTACTCAAAATCTTAATTATTGTCCGAATTATCTTTAAAATATCGTAAAAACAGTATTTAACTTAAACAAGCAATTTAAAAAAGTGTCAACAAGCACCTTATTTTATTAAACGATTTGAAAGTCAAAACGAAAAAGAAAAGCTATTCGGAATAAGCGACCATTCCATCCAAGAGTACTTCTGTCTTTGGCTCTATAGTTTAAAAAATAAAATTGTAAACGAATGTTCCAACAACAATATGAATTTATTACCTGAGCCAAATATGGAAAAATCAAGATAAACATAAATCTAAAGAATAAAATGCCTTTAGTGAAATTGGTAATTCGATCCCCCATCACGAAAAATTCATTATTAGGATCCTTAAAAGAGTCTGTCTCCAATCCAAAGGCTGTAGTTGCAATGATGTCGGTTGTGAAGCGGATGAAAAATTTCTTGACTTCTATTTTATGGATATTTCCGTCTAAAAAGAAAATTAATAATTAAACTTCCTAGGTTTGCATTTTGCGGATTAAAGCTTTTGAACTTAATTCATTTCGAAAAAGGGAAAAGTTAGTAATACGTGTGTAACAATGTGCGGTATGACCATGTGTTGCTTTTATCTGTAGATTTTAATGGTATAGTTTCAATGAAAAATTTCACCTTAACAAAAATTCCAAGAACGAAATCATCTTCATTTGAACATATTGATCGTCGTATTTTGCCTTATTTAGCATTTTATAAATAAAAAGCTTCCCCCCCCTCCCCACCCACCCTTCTAACGTTGATTACGCTGTTATCAATAATAATTTATGCAAACATGAAATATTTTATCTCTTACCTGGATGATTATCCTCCAACTGCTTTGCTATTAAATTTTCTATATAATTTGCCGCTTGTACTCCACATTTATTCATAAACAGAAACATGTTTTTAATCTTTGCAGAAGTAAAAACCGATGATAATGTATTTCTCATGTCTTTCCATTTCTGATCTGAAAATATGTAATTGGAAATGCATTTATTTTCGACATTTTACTTTTTCAATTTTGTATGACCAATGACCATCACGACAATAAAACAATAAAAAATCTCGGTAGATTAGAGATCAAATCCAATTTTTTTTCAAATTTTACCTTTGAGATTTGCTAAATTTTTCCCGAAAATGGGATCTGCCTCTTCGGTAATCCAGCTGTATTTATTTATAAAGTAGTCGGCATCTTTAACGAGTACTTGTTTGATGAGTTCTAAGTCTTGGATGACCAATACCGGAGAATTGAATACGTAAATCCCCCCAATTCTGGAAAAGGATTATAATAGAATTATGTACCTGTGGATCTTTTCTCAGGGGCAGTGGCTCAAAGAGAATCTTTCGTTTGTTGATTTGTTTGAAATGATTTGCTGCAATGATTTTTACCTCAAGTTCATGAATTTTTTTTGATATGCGTTACGAAAATAACTAATAATTCAAAGCGTGGATTACTTTTTATTATAGCTAATTTTAAGCTATATTGCCATGATTTTGTTGTTATGAGCGAATATTCTGCTACTTTTTCGAATGGCAACAAAAAAAATCCCATAATGTAAGTTTATATAAATAGATTTCGTATACGAACTGGCAACACACATGATGAATGCTTGTAAACAATTTTACAATTATATTTATCTAAGGATGACGAATTACCTATCTTCTTTGAAAGAGTTGTAGTATCGTTGAATGATTTCATACGGATCTGCTTGTTTCAACACTGCTTGGTAATTATCCCCCAAGAAAGGTAATCGTCTTTGTTTCATTTCCTTTACTCCAAATTTTTTCCAGTAACCAAAATTTTTGGTAGCTCTCTTGTATATAGCAAAGCATAGTAATGAAACTGTCACAGTCAATAAAATTAAACCCCACATTTTAAAGATTTAAAAAATACTAAAATATAGTGCATACAAATTCGAAGGTTTTTCTTGTTTGGCCTTGAAACTTAAAGCGCCGTTTCATCGTTCATGTAAAAAAGCAATAAGCTAAATGAATTTTTTTGCTTATTGACAACAGAAGGCAAGTACTTATTTATTTGCAATTGCTATTCAATAGGAATCTCAATTTAGTTCAACGTGTTTTTTGTGAAGCGATTACAGCGCCAGGAGTCGATATTTTGAATCCATCTAAGATGAACCTCAAGTTATCTTTCTTTTTTCTTTTCGTCTTCGCACAAATGAAGAACTAAGAGAAAGCATTTCAAGATTTATTGCTGACGTTTATGTCGAAAGGTATAGAAAAATTTTCTGACACTTTTCGTCTGCTTTTGATGATGCGAAAACGTTTTTCGCTTTTTCTCTTTTCTGAAGTAAATGCCTATCTTTATTTTTATTTTATTTTTTGCCGTATTATCTCTGAGGATCATTTTCCTTTTCCACTTTTTTTTCTTGCGCTTTTTGTCCGTTGCATTTTTGAGTGAATGTCGGTCAAGGTATCGAACACATCAGGCATTCGGTTAAAGTTTCTGTTTCTTGGCAAATGAGCAGAGGAAAAAATGGGGGTGTTAGAAAATATTTGGAATCTTGACGACTTTTGATGATGTATGTAAACGTGGGTTAAATTTATAAAGTAGTAAACTAGCCTAAATTCAAAGTCAAGGTTGTTATAATAATAACACAATTGTCCCATCATTTTTTTTTTAAGTCACATGGGAAACTCAGCGTTTGACAAAAAAAATTGATGTCAATTTTTAAATCTTTACTTTAACGTAAAAAATGAATACATTTTGGCATTATGTTTTCTTATGGGAATGCTATCCTGTGATAATTCTAGATTTTCTCTAGTTTGAAACGACCCTAAATGATTTCTCTTTTCATTTTCTCGGCTCTAGCCCAAGCCAAAACCCATTTTCTGCGTTCAGTTGAAACATGTGTTCACTTAATTTTAGAGGAGTCTGTGACTTAGCAACGATTTTAATTGAATACTTCTGAAATAAATGCACTATCCAAGCTTTGACTTCCATCAATGCAAATCTCATCCCTGCAAAAACAAGAAATCATTAATAAAAATTTTTCATAACATTATTATTTTTTCATTTGTTTAAAAACGAATTAAAAAATTATCCAAATCGGATTATGGCAGATGTTAAGATGTTCTTATTTTTAAAAGATTTCTAAAATATTTATATTAATAAATATAATATTATGTATAATACATTGCAAATAATTGCGTTATCTTTTCAGTTGGAAGATCTTGGCTCCAGCCCGAGCCAAAATCCATTTTCTGCCGTCATTTGAAACGCGTTTTTACTTAATTTTATTGGAACCTGGGACTTAGCCACAATTTTTATGGAATATTTGTGTAGCAAGTGCACTAAACATGTTTTTACTTCCATCAGTGCGAATCTCATGCCTGTAAAGAAAAAAAAATTATAAAGCTGCTGTAAAGGTATTACCTACTGACATTGGAAAAATGAATTACAAGACATACCGATGCAATTTCTTGGCCCAGCACCGAAAGGCAGAAAGGTGAAAGGGTCAATTTTAGGTTTGTTCTTATCACTAAAACGCTCTGGATCAAACTTTTCTGGATCAGGATAATATTCTGGATTTCTGTGCAATGCAGCTATCGGTACCCAAACTACGTCTCCTTTCTGTAAAACGACTTCTGGACTTGTCTCTGTTTCTGGTATTACGTATTTGCTTGAAGAAACTATTCTGTCTGCTAGTGGACCAGGCGGCCATTTCCTGAGAGATTCTACAAAAATATTTACGTTTCTTGTATCATGTAAAGGTATTACGTAAGGTATTACTAAGGCGTTGGTTACATTACTCGAAAATTTTTGTTCGAAGAGTTTCAAAAATTTTTTCTCGATGAAAGTGTTTACACTTTTCGAACATATGTTCGAAAAGTTTCGATGATGTTCGATATGTTTGGTGATGTTTGATGATGTTTGACGTTATTTTTGGGGTTGTATTATATTTTTTACGTAATGGGAAAATACATATATCATCGGCCGAGTACCCATATTAATATAATACCACCCCAAAAATAACGTCAAACATCATCAAACATTTCGAACATCATCGAAACTTTTCGAACATGTTCGAAAAGTGTAAACACTTTCATCGAGAAAAAATTTTTGAAACTCTTCGAACAAAAATTTTCGTGTAATGTAACCAACGCCTAAGATTGAAAAGGTTCAGAATGAATTATCATCGATGACTTACCATTTACCACCATATCTAAATATTTCATCTTATGCATGACTCCTTCGTAGGTTATTCCTCCTTCTTCTTTTATTACTTCATCGATTTCATCTTGCAAACGTTTTTGGACCTCGGGATTTTCGGCTAATTCTTGAGCAGCAAAAGAGGTAGCTACAGAACCAGTTTCGAAGCCGGCAAAGAAAAATACCAGAGCTTGACTGGTTATTTCATCATTTGTCAAATCTGCGTACAATTTAAAATTAGTGGCAAAAAAAATACAAATGTATGCATTTTAATTAGACTAAAGTTAGAATGACCTCTTTTTACGCTTTTGTCATTTTCATCTGTTAATTTTCCATTTCTAGCTAACATTAATAAATGTATTAAATCAGGTCTTACGATATTTTGTTCTTCTCGCATTTTTATGCTTCCACTGACAAGATTTCTAAAGAAATCTGAAAATTCTCTTCCGAAAACGGGGATTTTGAAAGTCTGTAAGTAAAAACAAGCGTTTAATATTTCTAAAAAATGCTTTTTCTGGTCTAGGTGTTTCTGTTACTTTTCCTTACCTTCATTAATGACGGTACCATGATAAACAAGATAAATCTAAGTTGACCCACAAAAGTTAATTTTGTAATCTTTTCCCCCATTTTATAGAACTCATTTTCGGGATTTTTTAAAGAGTTGACTTCAACACCAAAAGCATTTGTGGCTATAGCATCATTCATGAAACGGCGAAAAAATTGTTTCAGTTCCAAAATTACTACATTTTTATCTGTAAATATAATCGATTTCAAAATGAGAAAATTCTATTTAGGCCTATTTAATTTTTTTTTTGTTTTATTTACCGGGATGATTTTTCTCCAATTGACGTTTTATTATTTCGTCCAAGTTATTCGTCATTTGTTCACCACATTTGCTGGTAAAAGCGAACATATTTTTCATTTTGGAAGAGGTAAATGCAGGACTTAAAATATTCCTCATATCTCTCCATTGTTGGTCTGAAAAAGATATTCAATTTTTAAATGTACCTGTATGCGCATACTGCATACTGTGGAAAGTTTTATGTAACAAAAGCCGTGTTGATTTTCATAAGCTAAGTTAGATGATTTTTTTGCCTCACTTCAATTTATGTTTATTTATTCTATAGAATCAGAACATTACCTTGGAGTGACACTAAATTTCTTCCAAATAATGGATCTACTTCTGGATCGATAAAAGGATTGCGATTCACAAAATGATCAAAATCTTTTATAGTAACTTTCTTAATAAGTTCTGTATCTCGAAGAAGTAATACAGGCTGTCGAAACATAAAAACTCCTCCAAATCTGGAAATGAACAAATTTATTCAGTTTAAAAAAAAAAAAAAAAAAAAAAAGATTATCACCTTTGATCAGGAAATGCGTTGTACATTTTGCAAACGACACCTATAATCGTATCCCTTCTAAGAAAGGCATCAATGTTACTTCCAACAAATGGGATACGAGCTTTTATGTGGTTTATCCCTTTTTTTTCCCAGTGATCATATGATCGGGTTCCCCATTTATATAAAACATATAGAATTGTTCCTAAGATAATTAAACCTTCTACAAGCGCCATTTCTTCCACCAGAAAACAATAAACTGGCCAACAAGTTTTTTTAGCTTAAATGTAAAACTTTAAAAACAAAGTAGAACTGAGCCGCCACCACTGAGTATTGTGATCATCTGTTTACTGGTGTGTAGTTTGGTTTCAGAATTTCGCATGATTACGTAAGCGAACATACATATTAAATCGAAGAAAGAAACAACCGACAAAAAGTGTAATAACTGATAAACTTTATCAGTCTGGTTTAAGTGTTACTTTCTTTATTATCTTTTACATCATCTCAAAAATGTTTTCTTTAAAATATTCGATTAATTAAAAAGTACTAAAGCAGGGTATTTTTTTAACATTCGTATTAAGATTGCCGTGGGGTTGTTGATTCATTACTTATCACAAATCCGCTTAGTTATGTATTATTTGCGATATTTTTTTATTGTTTTTCTTCTTAATTTGAAGATGTTTTTTTTTTTTTTTTTTTTTTGTGAATTGAACAATGCCTAGGTTTAAAAGTAAACACCGGAACTAACAACAGGCATATGTAACGCTTGAATCATTCATTTGTGATCGTTTTGAGTGGCACGAGCCTAAGTCAATTATTAACATTTTATTACGATTTAGGTGTTAAAATAAATTAAATCGTTGTTAATGCCCTATATAAAAAAATTGACTCCTGTTCTGTCGTAAGGAATAAAATTCTCTTAATTAATTTGTCTTTTTCAAACGTAAAAAAAATGCACTCCTGTATAAAATTTTTTTTGTATTCGATTCCAAATATCCTATGTTCCCTAAAAGCTGTTTCACAGTGGAGCATAAAGCCATTATTTTCCCAGTACAAATAAATCATACTTACTATCCACGATTTTTAGTATTGTTTCATGGTTTAAAGTGTTTATTGCGTGTAAGTCCAATGACCAAAAATTATGTTTACAGTCCACCACCTTGAACTCAACTTATTTAGTGCTTCCAAAAACTTACGATTTTCTTAAGAAAAAATAAGGATCCACGCTTTAGATGAATCGTTATTTCCTAAAACAAGGAAAGGAGTAAACAAATCGTAAAATATCGTACTTCATCAAAAATGGCTTATTTGGAATACTAGGTGTATGCTATTGCCTTTATAAAAACGAAAAAAAAGTTACGAATATATGTTAGTATACTGCGATTAAAAGGATGAAGAATAACCTTTCCTATTATTGGGCCCTGAAAAATATTTTTGCTGACTCATGCATTTGCTTCATAAGCAACCAACGCTGTCGAAATTCAAGGTTTATATAATAAGCTTTATCCCGAAGTGTTAATAATCGTAAATAACGATAAAAAATTTGAAGAAGTTAAACTTTCCAACCCTTCTTTATTTTCATCGCCCTCTGTTTTTTTATAAAATTTCTCCCTTTCGCTTTTTTTCCTGAGTTTCACATCATTACGGTAAAATGAAATGAAAATGATAAATCCAAATCGGAAGAATAATGAAGTGACATTTTTTATTTTGTTTTATCTTTTTTTTTTAAATTCGTACCTAAATTCTGTTACAATTTTTTCATATTCATAATTTTTTAGTGGTTTTTCGAGCAGCGCTTCCTGCAAAGTAAAATTTTAATACAAAGTAGATGAACAGAAGTTGCCAGTATCAGCATGTCATTATGGGTAATAGTGACATTTTTTACGTTGAAAATAAATAATTCAAAACTTTCATAACTATCATTCTAAGACTTCTCATTCCGTTGCCTAAGCCCCAGTACGAATCCTCCTTTTGGAGCAGGAGTGAGTCCTCTATCGTTACGAAATTCAAGTGGTACTGGAGTTTGTTCTACCACAGTTATTTCATACTTCCTCAACAAATGAACCAAACCGAGTTTAACTTCGAGAAGGGCAAAACGTTTTCCTATAATATTAAACATTTTAAATTAAAGGGGATTCGATTCGGAGTTTGATTCATATAAAATGGATTAAAAGATTTACCTATACAATTTCTGGGACCTAGCCCGAAACCGAGGAAACTCCACTGGTTCGTGCTATCTTTATTTTCGTCGCTAAATCGATCAGGGTCAAATTTTTCTGGGTTAGGATAGACGTTTGGATCTCGATGAATTCCATAAATCGGAATCCAGATTAGATCACCCTTGTTTAGAGTCAAAGCAGGAGTGTCATCAGAGTACGGGATCGTAAATTTTTTGCTAACTGTTCGGTCGGCAATGATGGCAGCAGGCCATTTTCGAAGTGTTTCTGAAGAGAAAAAAAAATTGCATAACTTTAAAATTACTCGATTTTGTGAGCGTTTGCTCTCGATCAGAAATGTTCATTGTTCACCTTTAATCACCATATCCAAGTATTTCATTTTATGAGTAACTCCTTCAAAAGTTAACTTTCCGCCGTCGTCTTTAATGACTTTTTCAATGTCATCGAACAATTTTTGTTGAATTTCAGGATTTAACGCTAACTCGTAGGATGCGAAACCCATACAAGTGGAAGACGTATCGAACCCGGCGAAGAAAAATAATAAAGCTTGAGCCGTAATATCGATGTCACTAAGTTCTGAGGGGAAGAAAAAGAAAAAAAAACAAAACCGATGTAATTATTTTTTGTGTGTGATGCTAAACACTTTTATATACCTGGTAGCTTCCCCTTTTGAAGATTTTCAGTTTCATCGGTTAAAGTACCACTACGAGCTTGCATCAGTAGATGAATCATATCGGGTCGAACAATTTTCTTTTCTTCCCTTTCTCGGAGTGTGTTAACAATTAACGAAGAGAAAAAGTCGTTAACTTCTCGTCCGAAAAATGTGACTTTTAGAGCCTAAAGAAAGCAAAAGCATAAAAATGTGTTGTGATTGTTGAATTGAAATTTGTATAATAATAATTTTCAACTTAATTATGGAATTCAAATAAAGTGCAACGGAGTATACATCTCACCACCCCGCGCCAAACTAAATCATTTAAATCCTGCTTGGAAAGTATTATATCATAATGTAAATTTCACTGATTCCACCGGCTCCACCGGTTGTATATCGTCATGAGCTTAATCTCTACTTTTAAATACGCATAATCGGCTGCATATGCAATGTAAACAAATGTTTTAATATTTATGTATGAAAATTCCTTCAGCTCATAAAAACCGGACGTCATGTGTGCTATGACACAAGGTGAGATTCTCACGAAAATTTAAATTAAATTAGCTTCATTCGATCCCATTGTTTCCAGTTATTATTTAAATGCGATATAGTATTGACCTTTGCCAACTTGGGGAAAACCGAGATAATGAAGAACCTTACGAATCCCCAACCTTCACCAAAGCTTATGGCTTTATGTCCCATTTTAAAGAATAGATTATCTGGTTCTTTAAATGTGTCGACTTGAAGACCAAAAGCTGTTGTTGCTATTACATCGTTAGTGAATTTAGTATATAGTTCTTTTAGTTCTAATGTTATCATCTTATCGCCTGAAACATTATTTCAAATCATTTTTTTTTTTTTTTACGAAAACAAAATTTTTGTTTGATCTTAACATACCAGACTCTTTCGTTAATTTGTCAAGGTACTCGGTTAACTGACTTCCGACCTTATCAATTAAAGGAAACATGTTTTTTAATTTTGCCGCAGTGAACGCAGGACTGAGGGTGTTCCTCATATTTCTCCACTTTTCGTCTGCAATAATTAATATTTTAAAAATAGACTTAAAAAGGATTTTTTGAAGCTAAAAAAACTACCTTGGATAGATATTAGACTCCTTCCCAGGAGAGGATCTGAATTTTCGTCCACGAATTTCATCCTGTTCATGAAGTAATCGAAATCCTTAACGGTTACTCTTTTAATTAATTCCGAATCTCTTACAACTAGTACTGGTGTCCTGAACATGAATAGTCCGAAATACCTTTAAAAAAATTTATCATTACTTTTTCTGAAAAAAATACATTATTAATACTTTATTTATTGAATTTTATCAATTTAATTTAATTTAATGTACCGCTTGTCTGGGAAATCATTGTAGCTTGTTCGAATACTTTCAATGAAATTTACTTTCCTCCTCCATAACTTTATCCAGTTAGCTATTGTATTGACCGGCTCTACATAAGGCACACCTTTAGATTTCCAGTGACTAAAAACTTGAGTTTGATATTTGTACGCTATATAAGCAATGAACAGAATAAGAATCACCACACAGCAATCCATCTCGTGAAAACGCTTCTAAGCTAGCAGTTAATAGACAACTGCGAGTAAATGATATTTCGTTTATTTTATCAGTGTCGATGATTCTTTCAAAGTCAAAACGACACATGCTGTTAAGATAATCAAGTCAAAGAAGACATGAAATAAGTTATTTTCGTCGTTTGATGCGTACTCTCAAGGATTTCGGATCCGTTGATCAGTGGCATCGATTTTCAAGTATTCACGTATGCGATTTTTTATTCGCATTAAATAACAATGATGTTAGACGAGGATGGAAATGGTTCCGTTTGTGAATGAGTCACTCCTGGTTTTATCACGATCAAGGATAACCACCTTGTCTTATTAAGCAGAGTACAGTGAACAATCCTAATTCAAGTTCAGTGGCGATTTGTTTTTTAGTTGATCCACTCACGTTAAAAATTTGCGGTATGTTGGGTGCGGTTTCCCAGATTTTTTTATTCGATTTAAGGTTTAGTACTGACGCTTCCTTTGTGAGGTAACAAAAGCTTTTTTTTTTTTTTTTTTTTTTTTTTTTTAATTTTCTAAATCGTGTGAAGAAAATTAAATTGGAGCATCAACCTTCTAAAATATTATGGAAACATAAGCTCTTAAAAAGAAAATAAAAGCGCGAGAAAGACAAAATCCGTCAGATGTCAATAATACTTTCTTATCAGTCGTGTCGTGCAATATCATAGTTGTCACCAATATCTCAACTGATGCGAACGTTTCTAGTATTTCATTTGATTTTCATCTGGCACAATAAAGAATGTAATATCAAAACGATTTAGCATTTATCTTCGGAAAAGTTTTCTTTCCCTTATTTTTTCCTCTTTCTCTCTCTCTCTTTTTCGAGTCCGAATAAAGGATTCTATATTGCCTAAGTATTCCATTATTCGTATACAAAAGCACATACCCCGAAGTCTTTACAATGAGGATTATAGGCTCTTCATTTTGTTGTAATAAAGATCAATAAAATATTTCTCTCCCTTTTTTAGAAGCTTCCAGCGAGATTCATTTCCTTTTAGCAAATCCGTTAGTAGAGTTCACCCACAATTCAATTTCCAATTATATTACAAGTTTATTCAGCCATTAATTTATTGGGATTTTTTGTTTTTGTTTTCAGATATCAACTCTCTAGGTAGCGCTTACAGGGATTACAAAAACAACGTCAGGGTCACAGTTTTCCACCCAGGATCAGACAACGAACAGGAAAGGGTAGAGGTCGTCGAGAGAAGACCAAGTCCTTATTATTACAGTGATCTACTTAACCACGACGACTCCGGACCTTCCGCTTTTAAAAGCTATCGAAAGCCAGAAGAAACTAAAACATCAACAACTTCTAGTAGTTATTACTGTAAAACCCCGAAAAAATCAGAACCGAAACAACGAGGCTTAGAATCGTACCATCCGTTTAGCGCTAAAGAGAATTTTGAGCCGAAGCAAGGCGGGTTAGGTTTTTATGATTTCGCGAGTGGTAAAGTAAGAAAAAAACATCGTGTTGTCGAGGTCAAAGGGAACTTATCGAAGAAGAAATCTCCAAGAAAAGAAGGAAAAGTTAAAGAGCCGGAGCCGGAGCCGGTTCCTGTTATTCAAGAGTCTACCGAAAATGAAACTGCAGACATCAAGAAGAAAGAAAGCGACGCTTCGAGCGGCGTTAGAAGAAAAGAATACGCTAAGAGCGTGAGCTTAGAAATCCCGTCCCTCGATCGAAACTCATTGCGTAAGAAAGAATGTAAGAAAAGCGCGAGCTTAGATATCCCTTTAGGGGAAGACTTGGAAAACGACGACGAAGTTGGTGAAAGTTGTAACAGATTCCGACCGATTGTACCAGTCAAAGATTTAGAAGAAGGAATTGAAGGAGGCGACGAAGAGGAGGAAGAAGAAAAACGTGAAAAAAAGAAAAATTTAAAAAGAATTCCACAGTTATACAATTATAATTATAGAGACTGTTTGACAGGTGCTCCGAAGAAACATTTCCCAAAAAGCAATGAATTTTCACCGGCCGAAATCATTCAACACGTTATCAATAGCGGTGGTGATTCAAAATCGTTGTTGGCAGCCTGTTTGGCTGAATGGGACGCCCACGCTCGTCTCATGCGGCCATTAACAGCTCGTACGCTTTCTCAGTGCGCTTGCACGACTGGAGCGCAAAATCAGTGCATCAGTTCCGATGATGAAGATGATTTCCATTACACAAGAGATCCTGTCCTAACAAATTTTATATCCCGAGGCGAATTTATTCAAAGGAGTCAAGAATCTTTAAGAACGAAAGATTTTTTTAAAGAGCCGATACCTGAAGGAGAGAATCTTGGAGACGAGTTTGTAAAAGGTAAAAAGGTGGAAGAAAATGGATCGTCAAAGAGAGTAGGAAGCTCGAAAAAGAAAAAGGGACTGAACGCTGACGCTATTTTCAAAAACTGGGGGATCGTTGTTGAAGACGAAGGAGGCTTTGAAAACTGGAATCAATGCTACGAAGATAATAGCGACAGTGCTGAAGCTTACCGAATAGCAAAAGAGATAGTAGAAGAAACTAAAAATTGGAGTGTGGACGAAAATAATAAATTAGTAAAGACAGCGTGCAAAAGTACAGAAAGCATCTATGATCTCGAAGATATGAACCGAAGGGGTCTCCTCTACGAAACTGCTTTCGATTGTAAAGTTAGTAAATCAGACGACGATCTAGACGAATTAGATCGAGTCACCAATCATCCAGTACTCCATTCAAGATTGGGAAGAAGTAAAAGCGCCGCACCAGCAACCCTGATTGAAAGTTATTCGAAACCCCCTCGACCAGGGAGTTCGATATCTCGAGGCAGAAGCGTGTATACCCCGAAGGAAAAAAGAAAAAATCCAACGAAGTCGCCGGAGAAAGACGAAGTCAGCAAAGCAGACAGTCTTACCGGTCATTTACAGAGTCTAAATTTAACCGACAATCCGACTCCGCCCTCCACAGCTCCGTTACCATCCAAATTTTGTGGTCACGACGATTTCGCTATGAATAGTATTAAAAGTGCTCCAGAGTTACCAATTAGCAGTCCAGCTCATATGAGATTAAAAGATACAAGGTTACCAATTAAATCCCTCCGAGCAAGAGATTCACGTCCAAAATCTTTAGTACCCAGTTGTGCTGAATCAAGTTACAGTGTTGCTTCCAGCAGTGAGACCGATAAAGTTCCTGATGAAACTAAAGGTGCAGACGGAAATAAAGATCGGAGTAGTTTTACGAAACCTAAAAGCTTAGTACAAAACGATGGTTTAATATTAGAGTTCAAAGGTAGGCCGGAAATAAAATCCGACGATAAAGACAAAAGACTTAAAAATATACAAAGACCGAGAAGTTTAATGAATCCTATATTAGATTTTAAAACAAATCCAAAAAGAACGGGTCGGTTAAAATTTTCAAGCACGGAAAGTATGGCCACGAGTTCGAGTGGTGGAAGTTTAGAAAGTATAAAAAGCAGTACGAGTGAGGGCAATCGAAGTACAAGTAGTTCGGAAAGTCATCGAAGTAGTAGTTTAAGTAGTCACAGTTCAGATTCCGTGGGAAATGTCGTTGCCATAACAGCCGCGAATCTTCAATTTCATTTACAGCAAACCAATCCTCATCACCACAACCAAACCAACAAAATGCACATACTTTCTCCGATTTCGGATAAATCCTCTGTGGAACCTGCCTCTGAAATGAGCGATAATAATAAAAATAATAATTCACAAAAACCTAGCCCGGAGGATCACGAACAGACGAACGGAACTCAGCAACACCATCCTCCCAAACCGGAATTAAAATTAAAGAGAAGGGCTTTGCAAAATAAGAATTTGATTAATTTAGGACTGCAAATTAGTTCTTCGTCCGGTGAAGCTCAGGGTTCCGACAGTGGTATTTCTATTGATTCCAGGACTCCAAGGTCCAGTGGACTCTCTGTTGTACAGACTGAAGTGAGTATATTTTCGGTAGATTATATTTTTAAAGAAATCTTTTGATGACAATTATTGACGTAATATTTCAGACTGATTTTTCGGATCTTCCATTCGACATGCCAAAATTGCGACGCCGACGGGTAGTCGAACAAGACAGTGCAGTGAATCGACGATTGCAAGAAAGTGATGCTTGTACATCAGGAAGCGCGACGTCCGTAGATCTCAGAGACTTACCTTTCGATATGCCAAAATTAAGGAGGAGATTGAGACCTCCAGCTTTGAGCGAATCTCAAGCATCGTCTAGTCAAAGTGTGGCGGAGCAGTCGTCTGGTGGTTCCGGGGGTGAGGATCTAAAGAACAGAATATTTTTATTAAAAAAGGGAGTTTTTTAACGAAATATTGTAAGGGTAGGAAATGAAAGGTGACACAGTAACAAGCGTATAAAGTTGAGCTTCTTAATTAAGTGAGCATTTAATCGGATATTTTCTTGAGAATGAGGCTCTGTGATGATGCTGTTCTCACCTCATAATTACTTTCACTTCGTAACTACTTTTATCAATAATAAAGTAATTTTGAAGTAGAAGGAAAACTGTAGTGTTTCCAACCCAAAGAATATTCAAATTAATTGAATTAACGCAGTCTCGTTTCAGTCTAATCTATTTTTTCTGAAATATTTAAAGTAAAGCTTTCACTTTTTTTAATCAGTGAAATTAATTTCTCTTGTCAATTGATCAAACTATATGATAGTTTATATGTGTTGGTAAAATCGGAACCCAAAAGAAAAAGCTTAATTAAATCTGTGATAGGGATTTATGAAAAAAAACCAAGTAGAAGGGATACTTTCGTCACGAGAGCCTTGAAAATTGTTAAAAGCTTTCATTTCTTATTCTACTCAAACAAAATGAAAGCGCAATTCCAGTTTAAAAGATTAAATCAGCCAAATATCAGACTTTTCCCGTAAAGATTGATTACTTTTACTGAGATTTGTTAAGATTGCACGCACATGCTGACCCTTCCAGTCGTTCAACACATGTTTCTTTACTTTTTGGATGAATTGGAAAAAGGTTTCATTAGATTATTTTAACTGACAATCAAATATAAGATTCCAATTAGTAACACATTTTATACATTCATTTTATAATTTATGAACGGAAGGAAACTTTTTAGAAGTCTGGAAGCTTGGTTTTCAAATCGCAAAAAAAGGACTGCTTTGAAAATGTTTGTTTTGTGACAACAATTTTGTTTCTTCTAGTACGGATTTTTGTAAACGGCTTTGTCTTTGTGGATTTTTGATTTCAGACCAGTCCTTTTTGATCTCGATGAACAATGAAAGCATTAATTTTAATAGAAGGTTAGCTTTTTGCTTAGTTTTAAAGCATTTGTATAATTAGATTATTTAAAGGCTTTATTCTGAAATTGGAAAAATATTTTTTAAATAGGATCTAAATAACATTAAATTGTCATTATTGTAATATTCATTGCTTAATCCCAGGATTTTCGGCTCGAAATACCGCTGACATTAATCATTAGCTCCGACGCTGCGTTTCGTAACCGTAGCAACGAATTTGACGTCATGAGATGATACGTTCCTGATTTACTATTGTAAACTGGAAAGAAAAGAACGAAAAAAGAAAAATTTGAAAAAGCTGTCTCATAGTTTTTTCCGCCTTTCTTCGCTGTTACTTTTTTTTTTTTTTTTTTCTTACCAATTTTTTGCTTTTTTCGCTTTATCTGCTTTGCTTCTCGAGGCGTGTTTTTTAAAACCGAATTTAGCATAGATATGTTTTTTGTGCCGTTTTCAGAATATTCTATTTTCTGATTTAAGGATGTGCCATAAAGCAAAAAATGCTATCGTCTGCATTTTATTTTGGATAGAATTTTTTTTCTTTGTTTTGTTTTTGACTTAGAACTGAAATGTGGATATATATATTTTCTAGAAATGCTGATTTTTTTCTCATCGTTGATTATTTCAGGTGTGCTCTTCCGACCGTCCATGACATTATCCCTAGATTTGGAATCAGGTGCCATTCCGTCACGGGGTTTAAGCTTAGATCTTGGTAAAGGCCGTGGAAGCGGTACAATGACATTAGGTGCTTTCTCTGGAGTGCAATTGATTGACACATCTCTACCATTAGAAAAGCAGGCGTAAGTTATTTGATAAACAAAAATGGTATAATTCTTTAAAAAATTAAAGTAATAATAGCCGTAAAATGATGTAAGCAAAGGGATGAAAAGTAGAAATTAGTGCTGCAGACTTCCGTTTAACAGCGCCGTGTGAAAATATCCCATTTTATACGTTCTGCCATCTACCTTCAAATAAGCGCACTGCTCGGGAAAATAAAAACAGTTTTAATTTAAAGTATCCGAGATAAATTTTTTTTCCGTATATAATTTTTCAAATTAAGAAATGCGTCTGGTTTTTTTTGAATCAGTGCACTTATTTCCACAAATGATATATGCTTCATAAAATCAAAAAGTATAAAATGTAATGTTTTTGTTTCAGCTGGTATCACGGTGCAATAACTCGAGTTGAAGCAGAAAATTTGCTGAGAACATTAAGAGAAGGAAGTTACCTAGTCAGAAACAGCGAAAGCACTCGACAGGATTATTCACTATCGTTAAAGTAAGGCACTCGATTTATATCTTATTAAATCTCTCGGATTTATTGACTTAAAGGTCGGGAAATTTCCAAAAGAACAAAACAGTCTATATTTTTTGCCATTTCCTATCGGAAATTTCACATAGGTCACTAATCTAAGGTTTGTTTTCTTAGATCGCTTCCGATCAGGTTTTTCATTTGGCAGCCAAAATATAAGCAAATGCTGAGGGTTTGGTACGCGTTGTCTCTTTACGGAGTTGTTTTGGCATACGTGTGCCTATATATATATGACTATACCCCTTCTTACAACTTCCGGATAACCACTAGAACCCTTTTCATGTATAGCTACACATATTTTGGATTCCAACTGAAAAATGAGATCGGTGAACCGATCAAAGTGCTTTATCGACTATTTAAATAATTCTCAAAAATATGGTTAGTTTTTCGATCAGAGTTCTACCAAAGCCGCAGTACGGGCACAACGAATGCGAATTTCTGAAAAATTATTTCAGATTTTGAATCCTCAACCCCGAAAATATTCTCAAAAATCCGGTTAGATTTTTGATCAGAGACACCAAAGTCGCTGTATAGGCGTAAGGAATTCGAATTTTGGAAAAATTATTTCAGATTCGGAATCCTCTACCCCAAAAATATTCTCAAAAATACGGTTAAATTTTTGATCAGAAATCCACCAAAGCCGCAATACGGGCATAAGGAATTCGAATTTTGGAAAAATTATTTCAGATTCGTAATCCTCTACCCCGAAAATATTCTCAAAAATATGGTTAGATTTTTGATCAGAGGTCCACCAAAGCCGCAGTACGGGCATAAGGAATTCGAATTTTGGAAAAATTATTTCAGATTCGTAATCCTCTACCTCGAAAATATTCTCAAAAATACGGTTAGTTTTTCGTTAGCTCCCACGAGGAACCCGCCAATCAGCATCCAAATCGCTTTGTTGACGTAATCGATGACGTCATGTCGTGACGTTTCAAAAGTTGGAGATATCGGTTTTTAGGCCTATACCCATACTTTTAGCCCTGCTCACCGTTTCTGAACCACTCAACAGAATTTAACCAAATTTCAATGGTAGCGTATCTTGATGAATATATACTGCAGTACGAAAATCGGACTCAATCGGTAGCTGCGTTCGCGATTTATAGTCAAAAAATATCTTGAAATAGTTGAAAATTCAACATTTTTACTTACTGCTTCCGAATCGCTGAACCGATTTGGCTCAAAAACTAATCAGCACCTACATTTCATTAGAAGTTCCTACCCACCAAAAATCATCGACATCCGTTCTTCCGTTTTTCTGCTTTTCGACGGACAGATTTTTTTGCACATATATTCATACATTCATACATTCATACATTCATAAATACGCACATTGCCATACACTGTGGCGACCGGAGTTCCAGAACCGTATAAGTCCAAAATTTTACCCGGCCAAGGTCACGCCCTTTGCACGTGCTCGGGTCGTGATCAGCGCGTGATCACTCTGGCGACCAGGGTATTGGTCGCCAGAGTGCACAGGTCGCGAAAGTGATAAGGGAATTTGCACAATCGGTCGCCAAAGTGACGAAAATGTACGCGCATACATTCATACACACATACACACATACACACACACGGCCACCATCCAAATTTTGCTTTTTCCGGCATCAGGGGACTTCAAAACGTGTAAAAATATCGAAAACTGAAAATCTGAAATTTGTGCTAAAAACAATGCATTATTCTCCCTGCGGTCGATAAAGCAAAAACCGGACCAGTTTTAAAAAAAAATCATTGCAGATTCGTGATTTACGCAAAATTTCCGATATAAAATACTTTTTTTTACAAGAAAAAAAAAAAAAAGAAAAAAAAATTCGGACTTTTTTGTACTTATGGGAACTTTCCAAACTTTAAGCTCAAGTCGGCAGGATTGCCCCGCGGGGAGTTTTTACTCAACGGGCGTTGAGTAAAAAATCTGAAAAAAATTAGGGTTGATACGTGGACCAGGGAGTCATGAATTCCAGGGTGCGACATTAAAAATTTAACATTTCGCGAAAATATCTGACACCCTAATCGTTATACATACGCAGTTTAAGAAATACAAACGTTTGTGTTGCTTTATGTGGCAATATTTTTAATGTGTTTGGATTATTTTATTTTCAGGAGCGCAAAAGGATTCATGCATATGAGAATACAAAAAGACAGCAACACTAATCAATATATATTAGGACAATTTAGCAAACCTTTCAATTCCATACCGGACATGATCAGGCATTACTCAATAAATCGTCTACCGATTAGAGGAGCAGAACACATGTGTTTGTTGAAGCCTGTTGCCGCTCAGTTGTTATAAATAGGTATAGAATTTTATTTTGTTAAAAACTTTAGTATATGATTAAGAATATTTTGGAGTAGATTGTATGACTTCGAGTCCATTTTTTTTAAAAACATCTGTTTCGTTTCGTTTCGTTTCGTTTCGTTTTCGTTTTGTTTTGTTTTATTTTGTAGGCTAATTAATGACATTTTAGTCATTAAACTTAATATGACTTGTCCAGGTCTTACATACCGATAAATTTTTGATTTTTAATTATGATGGTACGAAATAAGAAACGCATTTGATTTTCGCGCGTAAAGGCAGCTGAGCCATTTATTTGTGAATTAATTTGCAACTTTAGACAAAACTGAGAAAAGATTATCTCAAGTGGTGGCGTTCTGTAATTGCCAATCTGGTTGAATCGATCTTAAGGAGTTTCGAAAAGATTTGCTAAGATCTTAAAATAAAATTGCAGTTTCCTTCGATTTACAGACTTGAAGCTTGTGACTTGACAAGGTTATCTGGTACTTAATATTCTGGCAATAAAATCCTTAATACTTACCTCTCTAAGAAAGTGTTTCTTATTTCTTCACTATTTTTGCTTGGAAGCCGATGTTGTGATGAGAGGTCTATAGTAAAAATTAAAAAGCGTTTCTAGTTTTTAAATTATTATTAAAGAAGAACCTTTGTTATATTCGAAATGAGTATGATTTAAATAAAAGATCTTAAGGTGTAACAAAACAGTTTTTTGGGAATCATTCAAGTATTTTGCAGCAGTGGGTTATGCATGAAGTCTTACGTAATAAAGGGTAGGGGGTTTCAAATTATTTTAGCTTACAAAAATACCAAAACCTTGCTTAAGTAATTCTTGAATAGTCCCTTATTCGAATTATTTCTTTATTCAGAAAAAAACTATTGTGGAAACATAGGAAACAAGATTTTGTGTATTCAAGTACCGGTACAAAGATTTAAAGGATGACGGTCGATAAGGCCGTTTTTTGGGCTAAATTTTTTTTTTCGTGGAATTTGATCCTTGAGTCCTCGTAAATGATTCCCCAAAAGGATTTTCGATTTCGGTCGTCGGTACCCTTAATATTCGCCTAAACCATGATATTTTATTAAAGCAAATTTTAAGGATCGAAATAGGAATTAAAAAATTTTAATGCTGCAGGGAACTACTCCTACCTAAGACCTTTTAAGGGTATTTTTTCATGTTCCGAAAAATGTGGCGCCAAAATTTGTTTTAATAAAATATCATGGTTTAGGCGAATATTAAGGGTACCGACGACCGAAATCGAAAATCCTTTTGGGGAATCATTTACCAGGACTCAAGGATCAAATTCCACGAAAAAAAAAAAATTTAGCCCAAAAAACGGCCTTATCCACCCTCATCCTTTGTGAGATTATTGACAGTAAAATCAAACTTTTGATTCAACGCAATATTAGAATCGAAGTAGACCTGCTATTTGGACGCTCAAAAGTTGGTTAGAGAAGTATTACGTAAGTATAATATTCATCTATCCGGACCCGTATTGCAAGCAAAAATAGGCGTCCTCTTATGGAGATTTAACATTAGTGTAAGATTTCCGAAGACCCCCTTCCCCCCTTCTGTGCTTGAACGACTCCTTATGAGGTGTTTCAAGACATGACCAAGTTTTTTTGACTTCTGATAGAGAGCTCAAATCGGTGCATTGTGTCTAAGCCTACCAAAACTTTAATTAACTCCTAAGTCGCTCTCAAAAGTTCAGTGGGTAGTGAACCCCACTGGTTCACTTTCCAACATTTAGCCTCACAAAGCTAGCCACTTTTCTCAGTTTGTTGTTTTCTAATTTTAATAATTTCTTTGGATATCTTTCTATTTTTTTTATGTGCAATATTAATTGATTAAAGAGCAGTAGGAAAAAAAATTAAAAAATTACTGTCAAATTTAATTGAAAATAAAAATTTTTATTTTAGACTAATTGATAGACTTAGTTACCTGTGATTGCAATTGAATTTAGTTATAGAACTTTTAGTTATAAAATTTTGTGATCAACCTTTTTTTTTTTTTTTTTTTATTTCTGCTGAGGTTTGTTTGAATGATTATAATCTTTCAGACTTCATGCAAATTTTTTTCAGTAAACTAAAAATCAGTTTTTTTAACACATCATCAAGTGACAAGTATATGTCCGTTTTGACAGCCGAAGTTGATATGAAATTTTTGTAATTTAATTTTTTCGGCGGATATTTGTAAGAAAAAGATATGATCTCGTGTTTATACGAAACTATTGTTGTATATACAGTCCTGTATAATTGTACAAATAATTTTAATAAGTATAAAACTTTTTATTTGAAAATATCGTGCAATATTTCAAGTTTTAATTTATTTTTAAAAACGAAGCTTAGTTGTTGAGTTGTTTCTTTGCATTGTTTCTTCTCTTTTTAAAATATGTTTGGTTTGTTTTTCTATTTTGGCAGCACTTTTGAAAGGAAAGCCTATATATATTTTTTTTTTTTTTTTTTTCATTTGCAATGTTAATGTTTTTTTTTTAAACTTTTGTTAAGATTAATTTTTGATACAAATATCCCATTTTCTCGTGATTATAGTCTTGAAACAATAATGTAAATATTACTCGAAGGAAGAAGCACCTGTCTTCAGCTATTGAAATGAATGTTCTAACATGTCGAATGAGATATGAATGCATCAATACAATGATTAAAAAAATATATGAAAGACAGCGATCATTTTCTAAAAGAAAATAAATGTTTATTTTTGGGCGCAATTTCACGCCAAACATGTTCGGCGAACATGTTCGGCAAACATGTTGGACAAACATTTTCACCAAACATTTTCCCCAACATGCAGGGGAAGCTCCACATAAGCAGAGACGCTTTTTTAAGCATGTTTGGTGAAAATGTTTGTGTTTGACAAAAGTGCCGAACATGTTCGTCGAACATTTCGGACAAACATTTTCACCGAACATGCTTAAAAAAGCGTCACTGCTTATGTGGAGCTTCCCCTGCATGTTGGGGAAAATGTTAGGTGAAAATGTATGTCCAACATGTTTGCCGAACATGTTCGCCACTTTTTATCAAACACGAACATGTTTGCCAAACATGTTCGCCGAACATGTCTGGCGTGAAATTGCGCCCTTTGATTCTGTTATCTATTAATGGTTTATACCACTTTCGACTTTGCTTTTTTTAACATTGAAAACATTTTTCAATTATAAGGGTTCCGAAAATACTGATCATTTACAAGTCGAGTACGTATACTTATAAGTAGACTTTTGATACGAGATTAAAAATTTTCGGTTAAAAACTATTAGTTTTGAAGAATTTTGAGACTTTGATGAATTTTATTTAGGAATAACTGCATTCCTTAAACATATCATTTTCTTAATAAATAATAATCGATGATTCTTTGGGACACGGTGGTCTTGATCTCATCCCCCCCATGCCGGAAAACATACGACAAAAACCGATTGTACTACTGGATTAAGGCATAAATAGAGGTTTAAAAATGAGTTATTTTAAAATCCCAGCTGATAATTTTGGACCCCGCCAAGCCGTGCCAAATTTTATTAGGTGTCGTAGCATATCGTATGAAAGGCCGTTCGAAATGGTTCGAAATTACCGAGATTTCTATCTGTTGTAGGTAGATATAGTCATTCAAAGGGTCCAAAATTGAGGGATACTTTTTTACCCTTTTAAATGACGATATCTACGTATCTATAGCAGAGAGAAATCTCGGCAAGGCCTCATTTTAAACCATTTCCAATGACCTTTCATCTGATATGCTACAACACTTTTAGGCGCGGAAAGTTTGGGTGGATTGGGGGGGGGGGTCCAAAATTGTCAGCTGGGATTTTGAAATAATTTATTTTTGAACCTCTATATTTATACGTTAATCCGGTGGTACAATCGGTTTTTTTCCTCATCTTTTCCGGCATGGGGATGCCTTCAAGACCACCGTGGAGAATGATTTTAGGATTTTGGAAAACCCTAATCCATATATTAAGTTACAGTAAATCTTAATTGAGGGATAAAATTACCTACATAACAATAGTGAAATGAATTTTATGGAATAAAAAATGAAAACCATTCTTCCTAGATTTGCCTGTATAGTAAAAGTAACTGTTTTAAAAAATCCAAGTTGTTCCTCCATGATGAATATTATTCATAAACATAGAGTCATGTAAGTCTGTATTTTCTATTTGGTATAGAATATTTAGAAATAAAAAAATATTCATACATTTATTAAAAATTTAAAACTTTATTTTACCTTCTAATATTCCTGGAATTTTTAATTGACGCCAAAAATAAGCTCTCGTACTCATTTTTACATCCTTCATTTTCCGCTTTATCGATTTTTAAGTCTGCGTAATCATTTTAAATTTAAATAGCGCTCGAATAAAGTGCAACAAAGTTAGCGGAGGCAAAAATGATTTTTTATCAATAATACTAAAACTAATAAATTAATTAGTCCTGACAAATTGTAGTGATTGTGAAATATGAAACAGATAGGTTTAGTCGGTTTTTATTTTTAACCCTACAGAACTTGACTTTCGCATTCGAACCAGTTACAGAAAAATAAAAATTTAATTGCTTTATAAATTTTTTTTTTTTTCACTTCCCAGCATGTTCTTAACTTTTAAGGAAAAAAAAAAGAAAGAAAGAAAGAGAGCAAGAAGAAAATTCAGAAACTGTTGCAAATCTTTCGCGAACCATAAATCCGAATCACGGGGAAAAAAGCAGAAGGGGCTTTTATAACTGCAAGTTGATGTACATAATTCTTTTGCGAGCAAAACTTTCAACAGTTCTATTTTCTTTTTTGAAAAGTCATATTTCACCCTATGCATAATGATATTGTTATTAAATAAAGAAATGAAAGCTCTCCTGGCATTTGCAACAAAAGTGAAAGAAAATAATATCAGGTGCAAAAATATAAAACTGAAGATCACGTGATCCAATTTTTCAAAAGAAATAATCACGGACTTTTTCCCCTTTTTTTTCTTTTCTATTCTAAAAATAGTCCATGAGCTATATACTTTTAGGCCAAAATTTTGGGGAATTCAATAATTTGAGTCATTCTGAGTATAAAATTCTATGCTTGCCATTCGGGATTTTGTGCTTTCCAAAATGGTATCAGGCCGACTTGGTTTTTACCTCCTAACTTAGCTCCCGATCCTCCGATTTTGATGAACTTTTTTTTAATCAAACTAAGACATCTTTGACTTCCAATTTTACCCTTGCCGTTTTCTCCTCAGCCTTTCGGTTTTGCCGACAAAGTCAAAAATTCAAAAAAATTATGTTCTGGTATTGATGTTTTCGGTTTACACTGTTTGACCTAAAGCTCTTATCAAAAAAATTTCCAAATAAGCATTATGGTCAATTTTTTCAGCTTTACAAACGTATCCTCAGATTTTTTTGCGTACACTTGGTACAACCGACGAGAGATCTTTTCTGTAGGAGCGTGGAAGTACAAGATACAATAATTCTTCTTCTTCTTTTAGTAGGCTAAAAAAACAAAAAAAAAAAAAAAAAAAAAAAAAAAAAAATTGAATTAAAAAAAAAAACTCTGAATCCGTCTTATAAATTCGCGGAAAACGTTTTTCAGGTTATTTTTATCTGACTAATGGTAAGAAAATTTTAATGAACTTGCATATCTAGCAGATATTTCATATTTTAATACGTTAAATCATTCAAAAAGCACGCGATTGATTGATTACATGACAAATAAAAAAAAATCGGTTGTATGACACTATTTATTTGTTGTTATTACTTATTCGTATATTTGTTTATTTATTTATTTAAATTAGTTTTCATTCAAACGTCCTTTTCTCTCGCTATAATTTGCTTACGTCTATCTGTTTCATATTTTTTTGAAATGAGGCACCATTGTCCGGTATCAACTAACCCAATAAGCGTATCTGGAGCCGCAAGAAATTTTCCAAGAAACAAGTTTATCGTAATAGATGTCATTAAAATTCTTTTTGCTATAAAAATCATTAAGGACCGATTTTATTAGTTTCATTTCTGTGAAAAGGAAGTAGGTACTTTCCGTAGAAAATCCAGCTACAGATCGTACAATAAAATCTTAAGAAAAAATAAAATAAAAAATTAAGACATAGATGTTCAAATTTTTACATGCAAATTTTTACATACATTGGCGGAGGTCTTGTGGTTAGAAGTGAAACCATAGAGAAAAGAGACAGATTGAAGATACGAATTTTAGAAAAAACACAAATAAATTATCACGGAAATAAATTAACACAGAGGTAATAAATTAACATAAAAGAAAGAAAAAGAGGAAGGGTGAAAGGAAGAAACATGTAAAGGACATGAAAGGAAAACAAGGAAGACACAAGACCATCTACAGGACTCGAAGCCCTAGCGCCGCATCAACAATTGGATCCCAGTCGTCTCTTTCCTGGCAAGTCTCTCTCCACTGGCGAACTCCCAACCGCTTCGCATCCGCTTTTACGTAATCTTCCCAGCGAAGCCGCGGTCTACCTGGAAGCCTAGTGCTCGTAGGTATTCCGTCTAGGACCTGCCTGATGTACCGGGTAGGGGGGGGGGCACGAGCGACATGTCCCGCCCACTGGAGTCTTCGCGACTTGATTACACTAGTAATCAGGGGTTGACCAGTGAGCTGACGAGTTTCCTCGTTGGGTCGCATTCCAAAGCGTTCCGTGACCGGATCTCTTTTAGGTCCCAAAATTTGACGTAAAACCCTGTTCTCAAACACTAAAAGCCTCTCCTGCATACGGATGGTAAGACTCCATGATTCACAGCCGTAAAGGAAGCAAGGACGAATCACGCTATTATAGATACGGAGTTTGGCTCGCCTAGATAGGACTCTACTACTCAAAAGGTGGCCTACAGAGAAGAGACAGCGGTTACCACTCTGAATTCGCAACGTAACCTCGCGGTTCATGTCATTGTCGGTCGTAACGGTCGACCCAAGGTACCGAAATTCTTCTACGTTTTCGAACCTTAGATCACCGACGTCCAGAGGGTCCTCATCCGTTCTCTCCTCAGTCATTACCAGATATTCGGTTTTCCCCTCATTTACCTCAAGTCCTAACCCTACTTGCCATTTCCAAAAGTACTCCGCATAGCCGTCGAACATCTCGGGTTTCCCCGAGCAAATCGAGATCGTCGGCATATATGCCGACGATCTCGATCTAGGCTATAGCCTAATTCCTTAATGCATCCGCCCAGGTTCACGCCTCCGGGGACATTCTCCAAGCAACGTACTACCTTCTCAAGAACCAGGTTGAAGAGGAGGGGCGAAAGCCCGTCCCCTTGCCTGAGTCCGGTATTCATAGCGAAAGCATCACCTATTCGACCATTTGCAATAGGGTGATCAGAAAAATAAAAAGTGTTTCCGATTTTGTTCTTCACGAAAAAAATTGGTTCATTTTGGGGTAAAAAAGCAAGAAAAATTTTGAAACAATTTTTTTTCAACGATTTAGGGGTGGCGCAGAGCAGAAAAAGGGCCTAAACTACAATTTTTTTCTTAGCATTTAATGAAACGAAAATTTGGCGCATTTTTCCGTAATTGAATTTTACAAAAGTGGACTTTATAGGTATTTTTGACGATGTAGAAGACGAATTTCACCATCCCGATTTTCTCAGACCAATGCCTGAGTCGCTATTACCGCTTTTTTAGCGCTTAAACCTGATTTTTTGGGCTTAATTTTAATTTATGTACAAATTTGGAGCCCCCGAAATTTTTTTTTCCCTTTTAAAGTTGCTTATACTTATGAAAAAAAGCCCGAGGAAAACGAATTTCGGTATCCCGATTTTCCCCGATCAACGCCTGAGTAGGGGATAACTAAACATTTGGTTTTTTGGGCTAAAAATTGATTTTTTTGCCAAAAAATGGCGCTAATTCCTTACCTGTTCGTTTTAGAAATCATGTTCAATGACATTTTTTACTCAGAACACTCCAATTAATAAGGATCTTTTGTGTTTCGAATCAATTTCCAAAATTTTTTTACGGATTGAAAAAATTTGGAACTTTAAAAAATTATGAATAGAATTTTGTGACCGTTACAAAATTTCGGAAATTGATTCGAAACACAAAAGATCCTTATTAATTGGAGTGTCCTGAGTAAAAAATGTCATTGAACATGATTTCTAAAACGAACAGGTAAGGAATTAGCGCAATTTTTGGCAAAAAATCAATTTTTAGCCCAAAAAACCAAATTTTTAGTTATACCCCTACTCAGGCGTTGATCGGGAAAATCGGGATACCGAAATTCGTTTTCCTCGGGCTTTTTTTCATAAGTATAAGCAACTTTAAAAGGGAAAAAAAATTTCGGGGGCTCCAAATTTGTACATAAATTAAAATTAAGCCCAAAAAATCAGGTTTAAGCGCTAAAAAGCGGTTAATAGCGACTCAGGCATTGGTCTGAGAAAATCGGGATGGTGAAATTCGTCTTCTACGTCGTCAAAAATACCTATAAAGTCCACTTTTGTAAAATTCAATTACGGAAAAATGCGCCAAATTTTCGTTTCATTAAATGCTAAGAAAAAAATTGTAGTTTAGGCCCTTTTTCTGCTCTGCGCCACCCCTAAATCGTTGAAAAAAAATTGTTTCAAAATTTTTCTTGCTTTTTTACCCCAAAATGAACCAATTTTTTTCGTGAAGAACAAAATCGGAAACACTTTTTATTTTTCTGATCACCCTAATTTGCAACGACCCGAGATCTTACACCGCTAGACATACCGCCGTCATTCGTATTAGCTTCCTTGGAAAGCCGAATTCAGCCATGATATTATAAAGGCCATCACGATGAATGCTATCATAAGCTTTCCGGAAGTCGACGAACAGATTATGGACCTCGCTATTATATTCGCGTTTCTTTTCCACTATCTGCCGTAGTGTGAAAATCTGGTCGGTAGTGCTGCGATTGGATCTGAAGCCGCATTGATATTCATTTTACGTTCCGTTTTTACGAAAATTGTTTAATACTATCTGAATCCTTTTTAAATATCTGAATATTTTTTCATACGGCCATAGTCTGTGGTTTACAAATTACATTCAATCAGCTACTTTTAAGGAAATAAATAATCTAAGGTTTTTAACTTGAAGAATCCTTACTACTCTCTTTTTTAGTTACCAGGCGGTTTCCACATATTAATTTCTTTAACGTCGCCTAATTTAAATTCCATTCATAAATGGCATGACAACCCGCGTTTAGTGCTCCTTTTCCTTCCTGATAACAAGAACGTGACATTCAAACCCTTTTCATACTTAGAACTAGATCATCTTTATAAACTCAAATAACCTTTTCTCATCTCATCCTTTTCATCAAGTCCATTATCTTATTTTCTTCTATTTGAATTACAAAGTTAATTACGGGAAAAAATGAAGTTAATTTTTTTTGGGGGGGATATTAGTTGTTAATTGTTGACGTAATTAATAAGTAATAACGGTGTTTATTTTTCGATCCAAAAATCATATGGTTTCAGCAGTTTTATTTTTTTTATTTTTTTCGACGCCTCCCAAAAGTAACTGATATACGAAGAAAATTAAAACTTAATTCTTTTCTAATTATTTGTAGAGTTCGGTTGATTTTCCCATGGACTTCTTGTCAGGAAACTAATTATGCCATGATATAGGTCTCTAATGGGAATCAATTTCCTCTTCAAAAAATTAATAACAACATTTTGATACGAAGTTTGAAAAAAAAAATTTCTCTAACTGGAATACCGAAAAATGATTAAAAGCAAAGAGACGCAGAAAAGCTTTAACATCTTTTTTTTTTTTTTTTTTTTTTTTGCCATCTTATTTTTTCTTCTAAACTTCAGTGACTTTTTAAATAAATATATTTGAAAAGGAAATAATTACCTTCGCCTTTTACTGCTTCTGATTCCAATTCGGCTTCTCAGTTTTCATCAACGTACATTTTTTTTTTTTTTTTTTTTTTTTTTTTTTGTTAACTAAAGGGGAGAAAAATCACGTTTACAACTTACACCGTTCTTTATCATTAATTTAATTTTAAATCCCCTATCTGTTACGCTTCGAATGATAATTTCTTGGCAACCCACAAAGTAATGGAAAATTTCAAAGTGGCGATTGATTTAAATCATTCCGAATATTCAGGATCCTTGTAAATTAATTATTAAGGTTCTACTAGAACTTAATCACGGATGCAAATCCTGTCTCAAGTTATGCCCAAAGACGGAATAGTCTAGTACGGACACGATTTGAATGTGAATGAATCTGTACTGTAAATGAAAATATAGTCTTGTACTGCTGATTGCTTTACCCATTGGTCATTTCTCAGCTTTCGTTAAGTTGTTGATGTTGTCATTATGGTGAGCAACGGCGCTGGTTTTTGTTTTTGTTTGCTTCTGATTCTGATTTTGAGTTGAACACCCTAGAGCATTTACAGGGGAAATATTTTGTAGACCTTTCGAGGTTAAAAATCCGGTTTTCATTTTCCCAATCGCGCCTTTGAACCAAAGGAAAGATTAAATGTGGTTTCTGTTTATTTCAACGTGTTCGCCTTTTTATGATCTCCGAATACGAGAAAATAGAGGTCGTAAAATTTTGACGCAATAAAAAGTCTTATTGGATCCTGAATTGTCATTCTTGATAACAAAAATTCTTTTGATGCCCTTTCAACAACTTCAACAATAAATTTTTGCCGTTTTCTATTTCTCATGAAGTAAAGGAAGCATTCCAAGGAAAAATTTGAAATCGGTAATTTATGTGAAGTGCGTTTTTCGCCGTTGCGTCGGTTGAAATACGTCTGCAGATGGTAGTGACTTATTCATTTATGTTCTTTGAGAGGAAGCAATTATTTGTTAAATGGAAGGAGAAAAAAAATAGTTGTTTACGAGACGAGGAACTACTGATAGGATATTTTCCTAGTAGTTAATAGCCCGTGAAATTAGCCAAAATTAGCTTGAACTTTGACAGAGTAAAGAAAAAAGAACCTTCTCTAAAGTTAAACTATATTTCCGGCTGGTGCTCAAATGCATCGGGTTTAAAAAAAAGCACATTCCGAAATATCATCATTCATGTAATTATGTCCCACAACCTCGATTCGGCTTATGAAACATGATCATGCGACTGAGCGCGAGATTAAAGAGCAAAGGTAGCACGCAAGTTATTCACAAAAGGGGTCTTTGAAGGTATTCGCGAAGAAACCTTACACCATCAAAGAAATTAGAATTTCAATCTTCTAGGGTGCACCCCGATACGATCCCGTTTTATACTTTCTAGCTGTTAATTAATTATGCTACTTTTAGAATTGATTTAAAACGTCCCCTACAAAACTTTCGAGGAAAGGAAATACGACTCCTTGAAAATAAGACCGCCTCTATTTATAAGGTATAAACAGCCACCTTACCCTGCTTATGTAAGTGTTTAGAACCATGGATTTCAGTAATAGAGGTTTTAATTGTCTTCTACTCCAAAGTTCCCGCATTAAAATCTTGTAATCTTCTTGCAAATGATTAATTTGGAAGCACGTGAGGAGGGGGAGTTTTGAGGGAGAAAGAGGGAGAATTGTGCTCGGTATGTTAAATTAATTTCGGGACATGGTATTGACATTTAATGTTATAATTGTGAACTAATATAACTTAAATTAATTCGAGTTTATCTCTGTTTAACTTGAAAACTTAAAGGCCTTTTAGAACGAGAAGAATTTTCAGCTTTGAAGTTTCCTCTTTTTTGAGTTATATATTCCTGAATTTTCCGAAAAACGATGAATGGAATTATGATCCGTGTCGGCATTAGTTAACCACCATACCAAAGCTAATTTCATTTCGACGCTTTTGAGAGAGAATAAATATATTGAATGAAGTGACTGACAAAAAAAGTCATGTCAGAGACAAAAAATGATTATTATAAAATCTACGATTTATTCGTTTTTTTTTTTTTTTTTTTTTTTTTTTGATAAAAAATGAAGTTAAAAATAAGCAAATCGGGGGAAAAATGCACTAGTCTGTTCTTGATAAAGCCATTTGCTGACTGCTGTCATAAAAAGATGTCGACTCGCAGATGATCTTTGGGGAAATCAGTCCAAGGATACATTTGTTTATAGCTATATCATAACAAGCAGGACACTCAGGTTCGGATATATCCTTGGTGAATAAATTTTTGTCATCTTGTTGATGCACTGAGTTTATTTTGCCGGTCATACTTTTTTAAGAGCAATCCAAATCTCAAGATTTAAATTTTTGATTACGCATGTAGTATTATAAAGAGCCTATGAGCCGCAAGATATTTTTGTCAAAGTTTATTTATTCAGCTTATAAAAAAACATATATTGCTGCATTCCTAATTTAAAAAAGGCGAATTATTTCGGCTTATAAAATCATACCGTTAAATTACGTGATTTAAGATGGCTTGACAAAAGTTTAAAAACTTTTTCCATGAAAAGAAAAATGAATAATAAACAAGAAACGATTTCCAGTTGCACGCCCTGCAATTGTATTCCTTGTTCTGGTTTTTGGAACCAGAAGAGTTTCTGGCGTCGTTCCAGATTCTGTGTGATCTTCGCTTTCCCCCTTTTTTTTATTAGGATTCTGTGCCTTGATTTAACATAAATATGTACGGTTATACACGGTGGCAGAATTTATACTGCACAGGTTGCCATGGTTACCCATAAAGAAAACATTGTGTGTAAACACAATATAAATTTTGCCACCGTGTATATCTGAGCATTCGTCTCTGACATCACTGTAAGAAGAACCATACACTGCCTTGCATTTTTATTTAATGTCGAAAGGACATCATATAGTTTTTTGATTGCATTTAAAGTGGCCATGCTCATTGTGTATGATTAAAATATCGATCATAAAAATAAACGATTCGATTAACGGAAAAGCTGATTTCGACCCTGATCCGAGTTACAAACACAAAGTTTTTATATAAAGTTATTCTCCTGTCTTCTTCCAACGTTGTGACCCAAAGGACGGAAAGTCCCAGAACAGTTCATGACAGCTTTTCTAAACTTGTATTATGTCTGACACCCTTTATGCACGGCATTAACCTTTTGGAACCTCTCACTGTTGCTTTGCATTATTAATTTATATCGAAGAATCCGCTACGAATGAGGAAACGTGTGAAATCATACATACGACGCTTCCCCATGAAAAAAAAAAATCCCTTTTTGACGTGGGGATATTCATTTCTAAAAACAAGCCATTCAAACAATAAACAAAACCGACATCCCCCGATTCTCGTATAAAAAAAATTTTGGAGTGTTGTATAATATCCAATTGAGGAAATTTCACACGAAACTCGTCGTCAAAAGAGGTTTATACAAGTTTTACATTTTCGAAAGCTGCAATTATGAAAATAAACTTGGCAAACATAATTGACATTTATTATTGCATTCAAGATTAAAAGTTTTACAACGCTCTCGGTGAGAAAATATTCTTCAAAATACATTTGATTTCGACGAAAATTTAAAACTTTTAAAAATCCCAATTACGGCGAAGTTCTTTTTTCTTCTCGCATCTCATCTTAACGCAAAGAAATAACTGCGGAAAAACTAAATTAATAAGGCTAACTTGCTTTACGAACTTTGTTATACAAGAAGTAATAATGAGGAGAAAAAAAAAAAAAAAAGATTTCTTCTTCGATTGAAATTGTTCAAAATGTGGAAAGGGAGTAAAGACATGGGATCAGTAGGATTTTCCACAACCTTCAGAATCCCTTTACCTTTTTAGCTGAAAACGGAAATTTTCTCCTTTTCCCTTAGACTGGATCGTTATCGTCAAGTTTAAAGCTTAGTTTTCATGCTCTCGTGGAAAATATTCTTTTTTTAGATGAGGAAGGCAAAAAGTGTTTTATAGAATGTATTACTAGCAGAATTTTTTTTCATTTTTTTTTTCATTTTCAGTTACATGAACCAATTGTTTTTGTATTTTTAATTGCTTCTTTAACTGAAAAATAATTCCCTTCAGTGGGAATTATGTAATAAAATGTCCTAAACTTAATCACCGAAATATTTTGTAAAAGACGTGTTAAAGTCTTCCGTTTTTCAAGTCATCCCGTCATATTGTGGCTGTCAAAAGTTGATAAAAAATTTTAATTTCTTCCTGGAACGAAACCTCCGCGAATAACGAGGGATACCTGGTTGTTGTATTTGTTGTAGGGATTGTATTTGCTTTTTCGAAACAAAAACATTTTTTGTTAAGTACATCTGTACAGGGATATCTTAGAGAGTGATAAGAAAACTGAGGGCAGCGCTGAGTAATCCCTCTTTATCGTTTGTCACAGCTTGCGGGATGGTCAGCTCGGAAAAGCTCCAGTTTCTCCGGAGAAAACTGGGGTGGGTTAAAGGGGGGGCGATAATAATTCACTCAACACCGTTCTTAAAGTTTTATTTATGATTTCCTCTTCCATGGCAAGTTAACTATAACAATTTTATCTGTTTTTCCCAAGCTACAACTTTTGAATATTTTTCCTTCCTTTTTTGTAATAATACTTGCGTTACGACTTTTTAACAGCAAAGTTTCCTTTTCCTCCAGTCGTCGTTTCATTTCTTTCCTTTTCTTCCTCCTTATCTCCCGCTTCCACCGCCCCCCGAAAAACCATTCACCGATTGTTTTCATTTCGTGAAATTTTCGACCTCTGGACTAATTTAATTCGGATCCTCAGAGAAAGAAATCACCCTGGATTCGGATTAATACATTTTCGAGGACGAAAATGTGGAGAGGAATTTATTTTAGCTGATTCAGTAATCGTATTGCTTTAATTCGAGACGAAAGGGAAAAGTTAACGAAATCCGAGAGGACAGTTTGCTTTATTTTTGTGTGTTCGTTCTGTCTTGTTTCGGTGATTTATGCCTCACATTTTTTCCCCTCCCTCTATCCTTAACTTTTTTTTTCCTCCCGTATCACCATTCGGCATAACCAAATGGTCGTTTTCCTCGTTTTTTTTTTCTCTCGCACTGAACTATTAGATTTTGGAGAATTTGAGACTGTCTCTGGGGAGCTTAGATTGGAGATAAAAATATATATAAGCGTAAAAATCTTTTCCTTAAATAACTTCGAAAATTTTTAACGAATAAACGCAAACTTTATTTTATTTCGTTTTATCGGTTTTATTTTATTTGTCTTTTATTTTTGACCAGTAGCTTTTAACTGATAGAGTGATGAATGTTTTTTTTTTCAAAAGCAACGGGCCTTGCTTTCTTTCACCTTGCTCTTATTAAGACCTTTTTTGTATCCTTTCAACGCCATTTAAAGGGAGGTCATCTCTTTTCTTTTTCCTATAAAAAAAATGTGTTTTTCCTAAATTTATTCATACAAGAAAGCAGGAAAAAATAACAAAGAAATGTCGAATGAAAAGATGAAAATACGAGACAGAAAAACAAGAAGAATGGATAATCCCTCGGGCAACATACATAACTATCAAGGGGCGACATTGAATTTCACTGAAGTAAAAACTCACTTATGGCCGTCAGGAAATTTTAACTTGATTTTTTTTCTAACGTCAGACCGGAAAACAGGAAAAAGGAAATTTTGAACAGGGGAGATAAAAAAAGAAGCATCCCCATTACCCTAGAGAGAGGAAAATCGGTGAAAGAATCGCGTATTAAAACAACGGAATGATTAAACAGGAAGTTGAAGAAGATTTGAGAAAAACAGTTGTGTATTTGTACGAAAACATTCTTCCTTTACTCACAAAAAAAAAAAAAAAAAAAAAAAAAAAAAAAAAAAAATTGATTCACCATCTTCACGTCAAAGGTTTGACTTTTTTTTGTGAAACACAAAGTGTAACAAGATAGTGCATTTTTTACTAAGTATCGAATGTTATGGGATGTCACAGTCTGACACTTCAACTAGTAAACTCCTGTCTTTAGTTATATAATATAAGTTTCATAAGAGCGACGAAATCGAGAACAGCCATTCTTGAAGGCAAAAAGAAACTTCGATTTTTTTCTAAAAAGAAAGTGAACACTTGTGTTTAAGATTTCACGTTGCTTTTCTGATTCTGGATGATATTTTCCTTTTCTTCTGGTAAAAGAAGCCATTTTTTTTCACGAAAGAGCACCTGGTTTGTATATTGCTATGATATTCCTTAAAATGTTGTTTTATGATGTTATAAAATTATCAACGGAGCCGAAAACATTTTTTTAATGACTAATAAAAATAACAAGCAACTTTATATTAAATTTTTTTACTGTCGGTTTTCTCTTCCAGTTACAAGAATTTTAGGAAAAAAAGAAAGGTTAAACTTTTTTTTCTTTTTTAAGAAACGGTGGGCAGATTTAATATATAACCCTTGCTTCGTTATTATTGGTTGAGGATGAAAAAACAAAGCAAGGAAGAAGAAGAAGACAACATTCCGGAAAGCTATAGTTATTCTTGGGTTGAAAAACTCTGATCGAGGAGATGAAATTACCGAATAACAAATGAGTTGGGAAGACTTGAGACACGTTTCTTTCGTTTATGCTATCTCGTTCTCCTGTTCCACACTTAGACTTGTTCACTTCCGTCTCCACTTGTATTCTTTTATTTTCGATGTCAATCTATTGTATATGATTTTAATGATGGAATCGAATTGTGGAAGAACTTTTTATACATATCTACTTTGAATGAATAAAAAAAATTTTTTTTTTAAATTTACTTTCCGTAAAAAACTCAAATTAAAAAAAATTAAATCTGAAAAGCATATATAAAGCCTCTGAAAATTAATTGTACAGTTAAGGAAAAAAAAACGCTAGAGCAACCATTTTCAGTTTGAATAAACCATTCTAGAATAAAAAAAAAAAAAAAAAAAAAAACTGGTATTTTTTTGTATGAACCGATGAATGCGTTTACTTCCTGCTAATGATGATGTTATTGTTTACTATTGGAATATTTTTACTTGAAAAAATAAGACAGAATTAAAAGTCGTAATGACATTAAAATTGGAGTAACAAGCTGGAAAAGCTAAAAAGAAAAATTAAGTTGTCGTTCTCGTTTAATCCTTCAAAAATCATATTGTGAACTGGAGAAGAAAAGGAAAACCGCTCCAGAGACGTTTCGATTTTTTTTCCTTTTTTTTTTTGTTGCTTTTGTTTAAATTTTCCTTTATTTTTTTCTTACTTTGATGAATATTTGTCAAGAATCCAGCAACAAGTTACTGAACCGCAATAATCATAATCTTTCTTCTTAACAAAACAAAAATAAATAAGGACACAAAGCAGGAGGAAAAATCCGAGTTCTTTTTATTGTACCATCGCGATATTGCGATATTCTACGTGTTTCCGAGAAAAAAAAAGTTCAGCAAAGGGAAAAAGAAGGGAAATCAAGTTGACAGCCATTTCCTTCCACAAAGCTGGAGGAAAACTGCGAGAATGGATCTCCATTTTATCCCCGGTAAAATTTGAGATGGAATGCAAATAGTAAAGAACAGACCCTCAAATAGAAATAGCTGTGGAACCACTGTCAGAATTCCAAAACAATTTCGCCGTGGTCTGATTGGAAAAGTTTGTCTGCGAAAATCGTTTGAAGTCGAAATCTCTCTATGTGTGTCCGCCACATCTTTCTGACAGCTTGTAACTCAAGTTGTTGTCTATTCTTTTTTTACGTAAAAAAAAAAAAAAAAAAGATTTTTTTATCTCCCGTTAAAGGTAAGCTTTGAATTTTCCCCTACCCGCTTTTCCTATTGTTCTTGGATTTTATATTTTGCTTCCTGTATGTATTGTAATTACCATTAAACGGAATTCTTGAATTTCCGGGAAGATACTAAGAATTTAGACTTTGATGAAAAGAGGAGGAAACAATTGATAGAAGAGGAGAAATGAGGAAAAAACCTTGGAGTAAAACAGGAACAGCTTGTTCTTCTAACACGAGTCGAAATGAATTGAGACTTCAGTCGATTTCTTTCTTTTTTTCTCAAAAAAATTATTTATGGCCAAAACACGCTAAAACATGTGTTGCTCAACTTGTTCCATAGTTAGAAAACAGGTTGCCGACATGTTTCTCAACATTTTGAAGCTTAAAAGCATGTTGCGCAACGCTGAAACATGAAAAATAAAAATTTGTGAATGTTGCGCAACATGTTGAGCAACATGTTACCGTAACATGTTACTGCAATATGTTTTAGCGTGAAATTTCGATCTGTGAAAGGAGGGAACACTCCAAGTTAATCTTTTTTTTTTTTTTGGCGCAGGCAAATCTTGGACATATTTTTAGCCCTCTGGGAACGTTTAAGTGTTACGTAAGACCGGAAGGGGGGGAGGGGGTACTCTAAATTCTTACGATTTCTTACATGGAGGGGGGTTGGCAAATCTTACTTAACCATTTTTAGTATAATTTGTTCAGATTTTTTTTTTTTTTTCAATTTCAAAAAATAAATTTTATTTTTATTTATTTATTTATTTATTTATTTGTTTTATTTATTTTATTTTATTTTATTTTATTTTATTTTATTTTATTTTTTTTGAATTTTCTTACAGAATTAAAGAAATGAACTCAATTTGTTTATGTTTATATTACGTAATCTTACGTAATATAACAAGGGAGTCAAAAAAATCTGACTAATTCTTAAGAAAGGGGGGGAGGGGATCCAAAAACCAGAAAAAAAGTCTTACGTAATACTTGAACGTTCCTCTGCTACATATACCTCGAGACGTTAGAACCATAACCGTTCAAATCGGATCGATTCCCGAAAATGAGATTTTTCAAGAAAAATATTTCTTTTTTTTATGCTCTTTCCGTTTTCGGAACCGTTTTCGAAATTTTAAAATTCGGGCTCATTCCCGAGATTTTGAAAGCCAAAAGCGTTCAAATGCCTACAAAAGTTTGAAAAGTCGAAACCATAAGTGGTTATCCGTAATTTACAATGGAGAATCACCAGTTGAAACAAGTTTTTGATTCGGAGAAACGCATACACGCTTATGGTTCTGAAAGACTAGCAATGTTTAACTTATCGTTCCTTTAAACGTTTATGGTTCTTATTTAAAAAAATATCATAGATTTGGATCTTTTTTGAAATTTTAGATATATCTTACGTAACTTTCAATTTTTTTCGGTGATTTTTTTAAAATAGTTAGTCCATGAATTTGTTAATATGTTTAGAGCAACAAAAACAGAAAAATCGATTTCAATCATTCTGTAAATATAAGTTAAACTTTAAAATTATGCTCTCCTGTAAAGTTTGACTATGGTCGATTCGAACGGTTATGATTCTCACGTCTCGGACCTGTATTGTATATTTACTATAACGAACTCCTGACTTGATATTTTTGCAGAAATTTCGCGTAGAAATTGAAAATGGCAGATTTACCATTCTTTTAAAATGATCTTTCAATTTAACGTTAGATTTATTATAACCTGGGTTGTATCAGATATTTTTAAAGCCAGGTGGAAAATCACTTCGGGAAATTCCAAGAACCAATATTCATTTTTTTTCCCACAATATCTCTTTTTCCTTCATTTTAAAGAAAAGAAAAGAAAAGGGTTGTTATAAAAAAAGTCTATGAGCAATATTCATCGCCTTCTTTTTTAAACGAAGCGTTCCTTTTCAGATGGAATGAAACATTGAATGGCCGTGTCGATGAAAATGCTGTTGACAGTTTATTAATTGGAAGTATGGGATTTTATTCGAAGGCTAAAGGAAAACGTGTTAAGTTTTCGCTGCCTCAAACAAGGTTTAAAACACCGAACCGTTGCTTCCAGCTTACAAAACGAAACCACGACGTAAAATCTACCGTAATCAAAGAAAACAACGGATCTAAACATATGATGTAACGTAATTGAATTTTAAGTCTAAGCATTTTGCCGCAAAAGCAGAGGTATACCGAGTATTACTATTAACTATAATAACTTTACTTTCATCCCCCCTTAAAAAAAAAAAAAAAAAAAAAAAAAAAAAAATCAAGTGTTTTGTTGAAGCAAACCAAAGGAAACAAAACAGCCGGAAACACTGTATAAAATAGAAGATATTACCATTGTATATTTATGAGGAAAAAGATAGACGATACTAGAGAATGTAATACGTCAAAATCGCGGAGTTTGATAATGCAACATGGAAGATGTAGGGTTCAAGGAAAAGAGGTAAAAGGAAATAGGGAAACGGAATGTTATCAAAACTGACAAGTAGAAAACGAGCTACATTACTTTTATTTAAGAAGTTAGATTTCTAGGTTTTGTTTGATCCATCACTAAGAAAGTTGCTTTGGACTTTTGTAAATCCGGCCAAAAGAAAAAGCAAAAATTAAATATTTGCTTAAATGATGTCAGGCGAGGGAAAAAAAGGCTTTAAAAAGAAATAGCGCTTAAGCGGGTCAAGGCATATTTTTATAAAGCAGAAACTAAAACATTGCTGACCCAACTTAATATAGAAAGTGTTTATAAATGTTTTAGCTTTAAAGACTAAAAAAGGCGTATATTCGTTGTTATTAAATACGTCAACTTTGAAAAGAATCATCTGACTTTTTCTTCGTTAGTCAACTTTTTATCTTTCTGTGGATCTAAAAAGCGCTTCTGTAATAGCTCCCTAAACATTTTACGCAGCTCATATTTTTGCCATTTTTCATTTGCATAATAGTATTTGGTTCTTATGGAGTTGAAAATTATGAAAGGAAATGGAAATAGTTGACTGGATTGAGTCTAAATATAAATGCAGACCCAATCCTATAAATAACGTAACAGAAATTCCAAATTTATTCGTTATATTTTTACAGTAATATTATTGAACAGATGATCCTATTACATAAAATCAGGTATTTATTTCATTTTTATCTTGTTTCACTTTAGATTTTTTAATTGTTCATTCATGTTCTAAATTAGCAACTTAAAAAAAATTTTAGAAAATTACCAAAAAAAAAAAAAAAAAAAAAAAATCTCTAAAAAAAAGTATTGTTTTGTTTTATTAATATCTTCTTTTTTTCATTTTTGTAAAGTCTGCACGTTTTTTTAGAAACTGAAACAAGCATTTGCAAATTATTTTCAAAATTAAAGAAAAAAAAAATAAATAAAAACAGCCACCCCGAATGGCTATCCTAAAAATAATTTCAAAAGTTGTAACGGCCCTGAGTTTCCACATTTTGCTTAGGAAGAACTACAATACAAAACCAAGTTAATTGCGGATTTTCTTTCATAACTTATTTATTCCTTATTTTACAATACCGAAAAATTTACATATATGATAGATTTTTTTGAAAATTGACATATATGCACAAATTATAACTCATTAAATGGCATATTTAGAGAAAGGCCGTTTTGAAAATTTTCGTTTTTTAAGTATAGTAATCAGTACTGAGTTTTTCCGACAGGGAAAAACTCTTCACAGAATAGAATCAATTTTTTTTTAAAATTATTTACCGCTTTCTGGCTTATTCCAGGCGTCTGGCAGAACTCTATTAATTGGACTCCGTTATGCAACAAGGAACTAGTATTTTTTTTACTTGTAAGTAATGCACTCCCAACATACAAAATTCGCAATGCACTCCTTGTTGTACAATGGGCTTCATTTAATAAATTGTTGAACGATTTTATTAGCCATAACGTACTCGGATAGTAATCCGCTAAAATAGTAGAAATCAAAAAAAAAAAACAGGAAAAATTCGCTTAAGGTTTATTTTTTTTGTGTATGGAAAAGAACTCGTACAAAAAGTTACACTCGGAGAAAATATGGGAAAATAATAAAACAGTAGCTTTCATGTTGGAATATAGAATAAAAAGAAAAACTTTGTATCTAAAATAAACAACACAGAACAATTAGATTACAAAGACAAGAGACAAGCAAAAAACATTTTCGTTAAAACATATAAATTGAAAATAAAAAATAGAAGATACATTTCCTAGTGTTAATTGAAAAAAATGATATCCTCAAAACCGAAGGATAACGCGACCTTTCCGTATTATCTCAACAAACAATAATAATCTCTCTTAACTTAATCGCTTTATACGTGGGGGAAGATCCGGTTTCAAAACCTATCGAAAACCTGGGCGCGAATAACAACAGATGTTTCTAACTTTGAAAAATTCGCAACAGTGACTTTAATTAATACTTTTTTTTTTTCATTTTAACACAGAAAAAAAAGAACAAGGATATTAAAAGAATGAGAAAAATTTTGCTACATCGAAAGCAATATCATTCCCCCGATTCGTTTAAATGGATCACCTAACGAAAGTTTTACTTTTCGTTTTAAATTAATTCCTTTAAAAAGCTTTTGTTTGTTGGAAATGGAAAATATTTTATACCCATAGAAAAACGAAATCTCTAGTTTAAATGTAAATATTTTGTAATGTTAATATAAAGAGAAAAGCTGAAAAAAAATATTTGATTTCAAATGAATAATACAGTTTTTTCCTTTTGTTTCAAAATGTAATAATTAGGAGTCGAGATGTGACCTTTTTTTTAAAAAATCGTATATTAATGGTTGTAAATTGAAAAAAAATCCTTTAAAGGTCATGTAAAACAGCTATATTAACGATTGCTATTTTGTCTATTTGCTACAGACAGATAAAAAAAGATTAAGGGTCGTCCGTTAACCACGTTAGCATTATTTTGGCAATTTTTGACCCCCTCCCCCTTGTCAGCAAAGGTAAGCATTTCGGGACCCCTCCATCCTTAAAATTACGTTAATTTTGGTTACCTCCCCCCTTTTATTTTTTTTTAAAATTAATATTAAACATTAAAAAAATCTGAGATTCTTCGGAACTTAAATTTTTCAAAGAAAAGTTTTTTCTTTTTAACGTAGAGCAAATGCGTGGGAAAATTAAAATGTTTTTTTTTTTTTTTTAAGTGAATTAGGTTACATAATTTAAAAATTTAAATTATTTTCATTTTTTCACGGGTTAGATATGCGACCCCTACTCCCCTTGTTAGCAAAAATTAGAGTTTTGAATGCCTCCTCCTCTTCCCTAACGTGCTAACGTGGTTTATGGACGACCCCTCATTACAAATTCTCGTTGAATATTCTAAAATTGTTGAGAGAGGCCAATGAACCGTTTTGCTTAACGCATGGGAATAGTATTACATATCAGGTATGGACATAACGTATTGCAGACTGAGACTGGGGTTTAAGGCCCAAACGAAGGCGGGTCAGGCGGTCGAGGCCTGCGACTGTCTGATTTGTAAAATATTTTTCATCACGACGGTGGGAAAATCTACTTTTCCGTTTTTCAGGCGGATCTGGCTTGCAAAGTGACAGTCCACGGGTTCTAAAGCATTTGGTTCGATTCTCATGTATCGATGTTTTATAACCTTTAAAGGATTTTACAATAGCAATTATTTCGTAGGGTCCTCATCACCAAAATTAAAATTTCGTATAATAATTTTATTTACTTATTCGGGGGAAAGAATTGAACAACCTTTTGAATTTATAAATTGTCATCAATACTGACTTTGCCGTTTTTCACTAAATTCTTCATATTTTCACTAAAAAAAAAAAAAAAAAAAAAAAAATAACAGAATTGTTTTTTTAAATTATTTCAAATAAAAAGAATTGAAAATGACCAGGGATTGCAATGCTGTACGTCAGACCCAAAAGGTTCAATATACAAATTAAAGACGTCCGCTAAACGTTGGTTACCCATAACAAACGGCCATCTTTAATTTGTATATTGAACTTTTTGGCTCTGACGTACAGAATACCAGTATTTTGGTTTTGGGATTTCGGAATCAAGAAATTTTCCATCCCGGGATCCTTAGATTGGCATAAAAACCTCCCTGATGGGAACCTCAACTGCAAAAAGATTCAGGAAAATCTGTAAAGACACAACATTGCTGCAGTCATAATATTGGGCAATATCGTAAGTTAACGTCATGAATCCAGTCTTGATATTTAGAGATTTACCAATAACCCTAGATTTAATTTATTATTTCTATCATGGCTGCCTTTTTTTCAGAAAATAAAATCTATTTCCAATACTTTAAACTGGCGTGGGTTTTTCAATAAAGCCCTAGAGACTTTTTAAGCTTTATGGAAAAAACGGATTATCTTAAGTCCAAATATGGCTGATTCTGGGATTAAAATTTGTCTTATTTTAACCATTTATTCCCGGGATGAATACCAATTCAAAATCGTTTGAAATTCTGGGATTGGGATCCCGGGATTGCAGTCCCCTGGAATGACTAGAGATCCTAAAAGAGATTAGCCATACCTGTAATTCCGGCTCTTCGATATTTTTCTCCTGAAAATTATTAGTCCATTAAAAATTTTTTTGAAAAATTAAGAACGTGAATATAAACAGTCAGGAACCATTTTGTAAACTTAAAAAAAGTAATATTTCAGACAGAAATTTATTTTTCGGATTTATCAAAAAACCGGAAATGGCTGAATGGCTAATCTCTTTTAGGATCTCTAGGAATGACTACTTTGACTCATTTTAAAGATTTCGAATAAGGTAAAAGCACCAATTATTGACCAGGCACCAATTACTGACCAGTCCCTAAGCTAAACACGTATACCATAAAAGGACATCGTGTTTAGCTTATGGACTGGTCAGTAATTGGTGCCTGGTCAATAATTGGTGCTTTTACCTAAAGTGATATAAACTTCTAATGAAGTTAAAAGGTTTTATAAAATTTAAAATGGCCTTTTTATGAACAAAACGTTTTGTTGAATGTGGGGTAACAATATTTTTGGGAACCCTTCTCGTATTGAAGTATCCCGTAAACACTGATGCCGAAGAAAGGGATTCACATATATTTAAAGAAAGTTAGGAAAATTTTACCATCACTTACTGCAGGGAGGGAAGTCAGTGAAAATCAAATACTATTCTAGATATAAAATCTGCTTCGCTTTTATTACTTAGTACCTTTAACTTTTTAAAATTTAAAAAAAATTCGGATCTGTTGGACATGGAAAAATCTGGGGAATGGAATCGACATAATGACAGGTCTTTCATAACGCATGACTGATGAATGTCTAATTGTAGCTATAAAAAATTATGATACCGTATTTTGAGTTATGCCTTTAAGAATACAAAAATAAAATAATTTTCTTACATTTAATTTCATTGATATACAATTCCTTGATTTGCAAAACCATTTTTTTTTCATTGATTGTGAGCAATCTTTAAATAGTAAACAGACCGAATAACTGGTAAACACATAATCTTTTATTAAACTGATTATGGTTTAAATACCATTCCGGATCAGGAAATGTTAACGTTTATATTTTCATATCCTAGGAAATAGAATCTTTTGTCATGATTAAAACGTACTACTAATTTATCGGTATTTGACGTAATTTCCTTTATTGCATCCTTTAAAATGATTATCTTGAAAACGATCTAAATTAATCGGAAAATTAACGATGTCGTAATCTTACCTTGCCATATTCTTCCGTTTATCCTGAATTTCTAAATTTTAAATGTAATATTGCTCCTCGGTCGCTTTTTCATGCCGTAATAACATTTTTTCCCCCGGTGTTATTTGAAACCCGGAGATTCAATTAAGAAATTGATTTATATCTGTAGCAGGTTTCTTACTCACCATTTCGAAAAAAAAAAAAAAAGTTTTTAGATAAAAGGAAAAAGGTGAACTGCTGCAGCAAAGTCTTAAAAATAATTTATTGGTTGTCATTCACTGCGTATAAACAGCATTTAAAATTGTTTTGCTTCCTTTTGTATGAGAGCTGAAAGAACTCAAGCGTTTTCACATATTTCCAAATAATTCGCATTAATATTCTGAATATACCTTATTCGGTTAACATAAATTCTTTTTTCTCTCTGAAAAGTAAAAAGGATTTCTTTGAATTTACGGTGGTTTTTTTTTTTGGGGGGAGGCAAAAATATAAATTAAATTTTATGTTAGCCGGATTTTTCCCCCTAGTGTAGCGCACTAAAAAGAAACCTTCAAAAACCAGGATTTCCCTCGTTTTTTTTCTTTACATGGGTTAAATAAGATTAATCGTTCAAAACGGCTTGAATAATTTATCTCATTCCTAATAAATGAATCGAAGCGAGAAAAAAAAACCCGGATGATTTATGATTATAATCCATAATATTGACTTTACATAAGAAGACAAGAGGAAAAAAAACTATTTATTAGTGCGAAGAAAAAACAAAAAGTGCAATCGGAAAAAATTAATAAACAAAGTGAAATCGATACAAAGGTCTTAGAGAGTGCGTGTTAATGATCCATAAGGAGGAAGGAGAGGAGGGGGGGGGGCAGAAGGAGAATAGAGATCGCATAAGACATGAAAGGAGGAAAATGGAAAGAGTTTAGGGGGTCAGGCGTGATAAAGGGGAGGTTAAATGAGAACAAGGCACGTGGGAAATCTTGATTGAAGAACGGGCTGTTTTTCAAAACTTGGGGAAAACTTCAACTTTTCGATTCTTAGAAAACTTACTTTTGACTAACTCTTTGGAATTAATCATGAGACAACGATCTTTTTACTCCTGATAACGAGTTAAGGATTCTGGGTAAGCACAAGATTCGTTTTTAAATTCCATTAATTTGTTATGAATATTCAGTCGATCGGAAAAGGTTCGATGTGTTAGTCTGCTAAGCGTATATCGCTTATTTTTGGTACATTTCAAATCCTTGTTATTACTTTCATTTTATTTTTATATTTCATTTTACTGAAGATTTTTTTCTTCTCTTTTTTGTCTTAACCATTATCCTCGATTGTATGATATTTGCAGAGAAAACTTTTAAAAGGACCATTTTAAGAAAGTCGGAAAACAAAAAGAAAGTTACTTTCCAGATTAAAATCATTACCGACCGGAATGGAGGATTTTGTGCTTACCATTTTATGGTCGGAAACAGTCTCTGCGGGTTTACTCTGATCAAAATCACAAGAAGCCTTTAAAATGAAACAATGATCATACGAAAAGAAAAAAAAAAACATTACGTAAAACAGCTCTAGTAAAGACCAACAATCTTTATTTTTTTAATTTTTTAATATTGTCCTTAATTTTAAATAACTTAATTATTTATTTATTTTTATTTACAATATTTTTTTTAATAAATATTTTCTAGTATTGTTCGTTCTCATAGGACTGACTGACGACAACCTCATCTTAATCTCTTATCTCTATCCATCTTAATTTTTTTTCTGCTACTTATCCGTTTGTTTGAAACTTTCCAACCTCAGATGAATTTATCTGAAAGAAAAAAGAAAAAAAAAGTCTTAAATAAAAATCAACTGTATAAACAAGTATACGGAATCTAATTAAAATAAAAGATTGGGAAAGTTTGTTAAAAAAAAATCTATATCTCAAGTGAGCATTATTTTATTTGGAGACTGTAAATTTAAATTTGTATTGCGCTTTCTCGTGGGAAAAGCAGGAAGGACATAGCTATATCTCGGTTTCATATATATTCCTGGAATTTATCAAGATGCCATCTCCCGGGTATTCGTAAATATGCCTTTGAAGTCTTTAATGCGAGTCTGAGGAATACATCAATTCGTTTTTAAATTTCTAGTAAAAGCGTAATGCCATGATTTTCGATACTAGCTCTGTAGTAAACGGGTTCTTGGTAAATCAGCTTAGGTAAAAAGGGAAAATTAGCGAATTCAAAGTTTCAGGGATGGATTTACATCTTGCTTCCTCGAATATTTTATAACGACTTACGCTCTTCTTACATACTATATATTGTTCTCAGAAAAGATATCTCTATGGAAATTTAACGCAACTGGTAATATTGTTAATGTATATTACTCGTAAGTAAGTGTATGCAGCTGCAGTTGTTGTACAGCCTGCTTTTAATATCATACATTTTTGTTGGGACGAGAAGGAGTGTTTTGCTGCCTCGGTGTCGTGCTTAAAATGTCAAAAAAAATATTAAAGAACGTTAAGACTAGAAAATAATGCGGGGAAAAAAATATTCCTGCAAAGTTTGAAACCAATCTGGAAAATGGGAACGTTCAAGTATTACGTAAGACTTTTTCGGGTTTTTGGACCCCCTCCCCCCAGTTGTAAGACATTTCGCCATACTTAGCTTATGGCGAAGATGGTTGATGGTTGATGATTACCCCCCTAAAAATCTTACGTAATACTTGAACGTTCCCATAGTCGGGTTCCAGCATTAAGTTGGAACCCGGATTGATTTCCCATTTTCCAGGAAACGGGTGAAAGTACAAAATCGGTAAATTAATCAAAGTACAAATCGTAATTGCGGTACAAAATACTAAACAATATTAAAAAAATATTAAAAAAATATTAAAAAAATGTTAAAAAAATATTTAAAAAATATTACAAAAGTATTTAAAAAATTAGAGCGCTGTCCGCGTATAGGACTTCAAGGCGTGTCCATGGCCTTCGTGGGTTCGAGTCCCACTCGAGGTGTGATTTTTTCTCAATATTTTATATACATTGTTAAATTATGATCTTGGCGTAATGCAAGATTTATTTGCGATTTAACTAATTTTCGGGTTTTCTTAAGAATCGGGTTTTTTCCCTCCAAAAATTTAACTGATTTAAATGTTTTCTTATATTCAATTTATAATTATATTTAAAAAATATTAAAATAATATTAAGATAGCTTAATATTAAAAAAATATTAAAAAAATATTATTCCTGATTGGAATACAGGTATTCAAAATTTATGAATGCGGTACAAAATTAGTACTAAATGAGTACAATGTTTTGAGGTATACCAGGAGCCCCAGGACAAACTTGGGGTTCCATCTTAATTGTGCCGGTTTTCTTTCTCAAAGAAAAAGAAAAAAAAATTAGTTTAAAAGAATTTACGACACTATGGCGAAACCCTGACCTTTCAAAACCCCGATCGGTCAGGATTCTGAAATGCGGTGTATTAATAATTATTTTTATTTTTTGAACTGTCGTAGTTTTAAAAAATTAATTAAAAATTATTTTTGAGGTATTTTCAAAACCTCGAAAAAATCGGGGATTTGCAAACGATTTACAATTTTTTTTTTTAAATTTTAAAAATAAATAAAAAAGTTAAGGGCATTGAAAATCCCCGAAAACTTCAAAATTTAGAAAGCGGGATTATTGCAAAATTAAATGCTCAAAAACATCAAAAACCAGCGTTTTTTGAAAGTAAAATGAAGAGCAAGCGGAAAAAAAGATCAGAGTCCATGTTTTTGTTTTGAATGCGTTGACAAAAGCTAAACATAAGAGCTAAGTGTAAACAAAACAAGGGACTCTGATCCATTTTCCCGATTTCTCTTCAAATATGTTATGTTTTAAAAGCATTACTTTCTAATTAACTTGAAGATCACTCAATAAATAAATAAATGCATATTCTGCCCAGGTTGCCTATCAGCTCTTGGCACCGGCCACATTTTAAGGGTGTTCAAATTTCCCGCTTTTAAACAATTTTGTAGTAGTTATCGGGGATTTTCAATGTCCTTAACTTTTTTATTTAATTTTAAAATTTTTTTCAAAAAAAATTGCAAATCGTTTGCAAATCCTCGATTTTTTCGAGGTTTTGAAAATCCTTCAAAAATAAATTTTAATTAATTTTTCAAAACCACGACGATTTTAAAAATCAAAATAATTATTAAAACACTGCATTTCAGAACCCTGACCTTGCAAAACCCCGGTCGGGGTTTTGAAAGGTCAGGGTTTTGCCAGGGCCCCAATTTACAGTGAATTTACAGTTGTTTTTTTTTTGAAAAAGAAAACAAAAAAACTGTAGGACGAAAAAAAAAAAAATCAGGCCAGTTTCGGACGGTTTACAACCAAAATGTCTCATTTGAATCTGTATCTTAAAAACCAGAGGAAACCTGTCTTCAGTAATTAAACCGGACTCACTATTTTCAAAGCGTTGAATGAAAAAAAAAAAAAATTGTTTTAAAACCGTTCTGAATTCAAAAAGGTCTAATTACCAAGTTAATGATTATAAAATTCAAATTCCGGTTGTCAGATGTAATGATTCCTTCATCAACATTCCTGCTGTCAAACACATCGAACCCCAATTCGAAGAAGCAAGATAAATAATTAATTTTAATCATACACCGTACATAAATTTGATGTTCATCAAATCGAGGCTTAAAATTTTAAGTCTATTTATGCACCGAAAATCCGCAGAGTACAATTTACTGGGGGGTTACCACGGTCTCAGTAAAAAAAGAACGTAAAGCTTAACCTGATAACTACTGAGAATTAGCGCGAAAGAGTAAATCATGATTATATACATGGGTAAAGACCATTAGTTTCGCATCGGAAGTCATTCCGAGAGAATATTTTACATAAAGGTGTTACAGTTTAAATGTGTGTTAGCACATATACTGTGATTATCTGACTTAAATCAGAAATAATTCTTTTCGACTGCATTTTAATCGCCGTAATATGCAAATTACGAGCCCAAAGTAAACGCTGACTTAATTTAATTATTAAAACAGTATATTTCGTGTTTTACATGACGAAGGAAAGCGCAGTGCCAATTTTTTAAGGTGCGCAGTTAACATCGAACTTCTAACTATCTAATTCTTCAATTTTTACAAACTGACGTTATGTGAAATGCAAAAAGGGTCCATCGTTTATGGACAATCACCATTGCTTTTTCAGTTTGCGCAAGATTACGTGAAGTTCACGTAAATACCCCTGCATGTTGGCACACTATTTTTTCTTTCACTATGGTTTCTTAAATGGTGACAAAATCACCAGGGAGGTTCGAAAGTTACTGCAGCTTAAATTTTTTGACGCACTCTCCTTCTTTAGTGACTCCGTAGGCTCACTAAAATGGAAATCACCAGGGAGGTTCGAAAGTTACTTACTATATCACTTGTAAGTCACGACTGCTCCAATGGGCGGGATATGTCTCCTGGGCACTTCGTACACGTTACGTAAGACAAATATTTGATAGAATGTCTACAAAGTCCTAGACCTCAAGAGAGGCTCCGACTTCGATGGGATGATGATGTGTTTTTGAAAGAGTCAGCTGGGAATTCTTAACTAACGTGTGTCTTACCATAAGTTGGGGGGTTGTCCATAAACCACGTTAGGGGGGGAGGGGGTATTCAAAATGCTAACTTTTGCTAACAAGAAGGGGGGGACGGTTTTACGTATCTAACGTTAACATTTGTCTCATGTAATAAGTGAAAAAATGAATGGGCGGGATATGTCTCCTTGAATTCTTTAAATTAGTGTAACCTAACTCATTAAAAAAAAAAAAAAAAAAAAAAAAAAAAAAATTGCATTTGCAATTTGCATTGGCTCTTAATTTAAAAAAAAACCTTTTCTTCGCAAAAAGTTCCGAAAAATTTCAAATTTTTTAAATGTTTAATATTAAGGTGGAATCATAGGCACTTGTGAGTCAAATCAGATCCTTGTAAAATAAAAATTAAATTCACCTGTTAAGTAAATTGATCTTAGTTAGAAATTAATTTAATACTTTTCCTCTTTTTTAATAAGTAGTATAATTTATTTATTTGTATGTACTTTTACAATTTTTCGAAAGATGCTTTGTTTGTAAACTTTTTGCCATTTTCTTATCTTCCGCCTTGATACCAACCTAAAAACTGTTTTTAAAAGGATGCTCAATCGAGCATCTTATATCGAAAAAATGCAAACATAAATATAAATACAGTCAAACCCGCTTATAACGAGCTAGGATATAACGAGAACCCGGCTCCAACGAGCATTTGTTAAAAATTTGGTTGGCCCGCCTATATCTCCCATGTTAAATTTGAAGTTCGGATATAACGAGACCCGGGTATAACGAGCAAATTTTCGGTAATTTTTCAATCTCGTTATAAGCGGGTTCGACTGTAAATAAATTATACTACTACTTATTAAAAAAAAGGAAAAGTTTTAAATTAATTTTTAACTAAGATCAATTTATTAAACGGGTAAATTTAATTTTTATTTTACAAGGATCTGATTTGACTCACAAGTGCCTGGTATTACACCTTAATTTTTAAAAAAAATTAAAAGGGGCCCCCCCTTTAATTCGGCTAGGGGGGGGGTCCGGAATGATATCTTTTGCTAAAAAGGGGAAGAGGGAGTCAAAAATGCCCCAAATAATGCTAACGTAATTTATAGACGACCCCTTGCTTATAAAAACCATAAAAAAAGTTGCTTATAACTGGACCCAGTTACATAAGTAGGCCCTAGCTACTTTAATAAGTACGTCAGCTTATGTACGTCCGCGATATTCTTTCCAAGTCATGAATGGTCGTTTTTCAAGTCTATATTCCACGAGGTCATTTTTAGGATTCGAACTTTGGTCAAACCAGTTCACATGACGCACATTCAGTAAATTTTCTTAAGTGTTATTTTGAAGATAGATAAAAGAAGAATCTACATCAAAACATATTTTAAATCGAAGACTAGGCCTCTTACTGGATGTCGCAACGACCCATTAGTGGGGGAAAAACAAGTTCAAAAGCGAACATTTCGAAAACTCAACTCCTCGATAATCAGACTATTTTTATCTTTATTTTTTCTGAATTGTTTTGCAAACTTGGATTATTTTTATCGGGTTTCCCAGATCGGAAAATAAATTTCTGAAAACTTTCCAAAATCTTTAAAAGCCTTTTTCTACTTTTAACTGTTTTCGTCCAGCCCATATATTCAGGACTCCATGCCTTTGCAAATTTCTTGCAAGTACAGCTGGATCCTAACATTCGAAGAGAAAGATGGTTTAATTCATCGTCTCATATTTAATGGCATCCTTAAAAAAATTAACAAAACAAAAACAAAAAAATTATACTAACTCTGATTTCCGTTTTGTTCAAGAAGCTTTCGAAATGCACACAATGCATTCTATCTGAAAAAAAAAAAAAAAAAAAACAAGGATATTAAGATTTTATCGAATAAATTTTATGCTTATTAAATTCATTGAAAATTTATGTACTGGAAAGATGTCAAGCTTCTCCCAACCCTTGTACGTTATAAAAAAAGAGCCTTTAAAAAAATATTTTGGAATATGAATCACACTGAAGGCAGCTGATTTAATTTTCCGATTCCGAGAAATCAAGTCCGTTTACTTTGAATGGCTTTTTTTTTCATTCATTATGCTGTCACAAAACCTTTAATATCGTTTTATTTATTCGCTTGTTTTCTCTTTTAACAGAAATTCGGTTTGATCGTGCTGTTCTTCAGGGAACCAGTTACGTCAAACACGTCTTTTCTTTTTAAATCCTCCTATACGAACAACTAAGTTGACGTAAACGAGCTTTTCTACAGCTTTTGTTAATATTTCAAAAACAAGGGAAAAAAAAAGATTTAAAATTTCAAGAATTCGCCAATTTCATTTTGCGGGAAGAAAAGTCAAGGCGGTTTCTAAACTAAAAGACACTTCATTGTCGTGGAAAAGGCTAAAGCGTTAAACGTCTGAAAGATGCTCCAACTGAGTTTGTATCGACCGTGTGGCATGTCAGAGAGCATGCGCTCCGAAATAATATACCTGGGAAATGTTTCGGGTCAATTCGACCGGAGCACACATAAAGTAGGGGGCGATTCATCAACTTAATTCAAACCACCTACAAACATACATAATCCACCCTCCCCCCCCTCCCCTCCTCATTTTCTCCTTCCTCTACCTCTTTTTTGACCCCTCTTATTCTTTTGTCTTAGCCAAGTACTTTTAACCTATTTTATAAATTACTTTTCGAGATTTTAATCAGATTTATACGAAATGTTTTACTCTTTTGTACAATTTTATTTCTTGTGTGTTTTTCTCCTGTTCGTTTTTCATTTCATGTCATCAACTTTCTCAAGCGAAGTTAATTTTTTTTGTTGTTTCCTATTAATTTTTTAAAAAGGAAATCCCTTTTATCGCGAATTACCGGATTCGGATTCTTCCTTTTATTTTATTATGCCAATTTTAATCCTAATATAAAGATACAAGATTAACGATTCTACCTGTAAAGTGTACTCTACTTAACTTTTCCATCCTCCTTTAAAAGCCTGGTCGGCTTTCAAAGGAGGCTTATCTCCGGTCACGTTGTAATTATATGCATCGTTGCAGAATATTAATTAATAACGTAAAATTAAATGAGCGAGAAAAGGATCTCATGTTTGCAATGCTCATTTTTTTTTTTCAGCCAGTATAAACACTTATAAGGCATAAACAGCACGATAAACTTTCAGCATAGATTCTTATCTAAAATGAATAAGAAATCATAAAGAAACAGGTTATTTTTAATTGAGTTGTTACAGTATTGTAATTAACTTTTAAAAATTTTATTAGGATCCTGGAAAAACAGCACTAAGCAAAACATTTTTATTATATTTAAAATCCTATATGAGGTAATAGAGGTTTAATTTTTAAAATGGAAATATCAATCAATCATTTCGCCGATTAGATATCATCATTAATATGTCGCCGATTATCACTTTTACATGAATAATTCTTCATTAACGTGATTAAAAACCGAAGTCCTTTCAGTAAGCTGAACCGTTTCTGCGAATTACCGTTAACAGAAGGATGTTACTCTGGCAAGTATTTGTCAGCTTATGGTGGATTGATTTCCAGTACAAAACTTAGGGTCTCTTCTTCGCGAAGAAGAGATCTTAAGTTTTCTAAGGTTTGTCTAAGTTTATAAGGTAATCTACATTTCTACATCATCGGGTACAATATGTTCACTAAGACTGTTAGTTGCCCAATATAGACATTCTTTGGCATATTTTTTTGGTTTTTAAAGGCGCTGCAAGTTCTTAAAAAAATATATGAAGATGATCGGCATAGTAATGGTCTTATAGTGATCTATATTTTAATCGCCATTTCGTATGATCTAATATTTTACATCGATTTGATACAGGGCGGGCAAGGGCAAGAGTTAAAGAAAAATCGTACATGTTCACATAATCGCAGTTCTTAAGGCGTAAATGATTAGGCGCTTCGTCCGCTACACCAAACCGGACGGTGAACCTGCTTTCATTTTTTTAAGGCAAGATTGCTTCAAATGGGACTAGTCCCATTTGAAGTCGGTTTAGCTAAACCGACACCAAATGGTTTTTAATTTTTAGGAAAAATTGACTATACATGTTTAATATGACGATAAACTTAAATTACTTAAACTACCGACATTTTTAACACGCATAATCTATTTCTCAAAAAAATAAGGAACCATTTGGTAAAGGCTTCCCCCCAATTAATGCGATGATAGCCATGTTAGCCCTTAAAAAAATTAATTAAAGCTTTTTTTTTTTTTAACGGACTGATTCACTGTCCGTTTTTGTGTAGCGAACGAAGTGCGTTAACATTCTAAAATTTTAATGAAAATGATTTCTTTCCTTTTTTACAAACAGATAGCCTAGTTGACACCCTGAAATTGTTTCTAGCACAATTATCATATTTTGAAGAGGAGGCTTTACGGAATATCGGAAGGAATGGCTGCCTTGCCTAACACTCGATATACGGGGAAAAAAATCAAATTTTAGGTATCTAACGAACTCCTTTGACCTGTTCTTGTATTTTTGGTACAAGTTTCAACTTGCTCCAAGCAAACAAAAACCAGAAAAACAAAATCAAAGTTTTTCGACCGCAATTTTTTTTGAAATCATTTTCCCGCCGCTCATACATTTCAGACAAGTTGAAACTTGCACTAAAAATTCCAGGATATACCAGAGGATTTCGTTAGATACCTACAATTTGGATTTTTTCATCGCAAGTCGAGTGTTAGAGAAAATAGCCATTCCTTCCGGCATCCGTGAGTCCTCCTCTTAAGAAAATCCGTGGTCACTTGTGTTCGGCTAGTAAAATTGTGACAAACTATTTGAAGGTATTTCAAGTCAGTTTCAAGTATCGAATTTCTCGCTTACAAAACGAACAAAAATTTGCATTTTTATGTTAAAATTTAAAAAATTAGTTTTACTTCCTCCATTTATTATGTCCATATAAATATGTAAAAATCTTCCAAGTAAAATTACTCTTCAAAATTCCAGGTTTTACTATTTTCTTAACTAATCCAAGGTCAAAGAGAATGTATTTGCGCTTGATAACGTTCTAAAAAGAGCTTGAAACGTACTGAAATAGAACAGTTGAAAATGTCAAGCTAATTGTGTACGTCCACGTGAAACCTCCCACTTGATCAATGGAACTTAAAAGGCTGTGGACGTTAAAACTAATATACGAACGTTTTGTCTACCGGTACGAACAAAACGTTCGTATATAGTTTTCAGGAGAAAGGTTTTCAAGTGGACTTAATGATAATTAAAACGAATGAATAGTTAATAGAAATAATACGTGTAATAGTAAGAAAAAATTTGGAGTAAAAAAAAATTCTAGAAGAAAAATTTTATCTAAGGAAAATGAAATGGTCGTTCAAGCAGAATAATTTCCCAGTCTTTCCCTTCTGTTACAAAAGTTGTCTTCTTTTTTTTTTTTTTTTTTTTTCAAATCCTAATTTTCGAAGTCTGCATACAAGTCAACTCAACTCTCCCTAGCTCATGATCTTAATAAGGTTTTTAAGTCGAGAAACTAATGTTGCATTATTAAGTATAACGCAACAAGTTATTTTAAAACATTTTAAGAAACTCTTCTTCAGTTTGTAAAACTCCGAAAGGCCTTATTTCACTCCAAGGATATTTAACTTTGAATTCAGAAAAATTAGCTTGAAAGTTCCGTCTCCAAATTTACATAATGATATTTTCTTTAAAGCATAGCAGTATTTCAGGATTCAAATCGTTTGCAGTTATTTTTATTTTTATTTTATTTTATTTATTTATTCATTTATTTATTGACTTCGTTTTTAAGAAACATCAGGAAGGAATCTCAGCTTTAAGATTTTTGGAGAGCAGCGGGTTGTAACAACAAAACTAAAATTTAGGCTACGAGAAAAAAAATGGAGGCTGCCATTTTTTTCACTACGTTAGAATCTAATTTTTTCAGATAAAAGAAAATCTTTTAAAAACCGTTCTTTCTTTGTTTACATCATTTCTTATCAAGAAAAAAAAAGAAAAAAAAAAAGAGATAGTTGTTACATCAGGAAGCAGACTATAAACATGAAGCAATTAATCTTTTGTTGTTAATCGGTTGTACTTCCTCTTTGTTATTAATCCTTTTGTTCTTCATGTCTATACATCGTCCTTATCCGACATAAATCAACCCCATAGCCCGGGAAAAACGAAGACCATAAATCATAAAGACAGACGTCGATACCTTTAGGTCATTTTGATTTCTCATTCATAGCCACGGTCCTAATCAAAAACTTGGAAGCTCGTTAGACCCCGATAATCTGAGGACACTGTTCCGGAAGCCTTAATAAAATTTATTATTTCCCTTCCCGTTATTTACCTCCTCCAGAATTGGATTTTTATCTCCTATCCTTGCCGATGTTTTAGGGAATTGCTTCGAAATCGAAAATCAATATTGCACTAATCGAGAGAGAAAATAATTGAAAGTTTACCCGAAACATACTAAGTTATTAACGAGCGCTTCAACTTTGTAAAAGTGAACAGTAATAAAAAAGAAAGTAAAATTTATAACAAGCGGACGAAAGTACGATAAAAAGAGAACGTTGTGAAACGACTTTCAAAAGAAAAAAACGTTTATTTACCGATCTGGATTTTTTTTTTTTTTTTTTTAGAAGAGAGTGGAAAAGTTTTAAACTTTCCCCAATTTAAAAGACAGTAAAAATGGTATTTAAAAATTTTTTTTTCTTTCGAATGTGAACTTTTAGTGACATTACAAAACTAATATTTTTGTGGCATTGTTTGAAATGAAAACACTAAAAATACTCGGTATATCCTTTATATTCTTTAAAAAATTCTAAATCTGAACAGAGCTGTGAGTTTCTTCGAGCTGAAATATTCTTAAACTTAAAAAAGTCACAGAACCGAGACACTGAAATTATTAATTAATCCACGGGAATAAAAAAAAAAAAAAAAAAAAAAAAAAAAATCCGACTTTTTCCTCTCCCTTAAAGTTGTAATTCTATTGTAGCTTAATTAGCATGAAATAACGATTAAAGGAAGACTTAAAAACTAAGAAAGAGAAACAGTAATGAAAAAACTTTCCTTTTTATATAACACGAGTGTAATTAACATAGAGTAATGGGATTCACAGCCCGGAGATATAAATTTTGGCATGATCAATTTCAAATCCCAGCAAAAGAAAACTATAAATGAATAAACAAGTAAATAAATAAAGCAAAACGGATACTGAAAATTCTCTTTGAAACATCAAAAATCAATTTCCAATTCTTTTTCCCTTTTTTTTCGACGTGGGGTTTCCTTTAAAAGAAAAATGTACCTTTTGAATCTTTGAATCCGATGAATGACAAGAATTCAATGTTGGGAGTTTTTCCAATGATAGAAGAATCGTTTTTCGATGTTGTCTTGATATGAAACGTTTTACTGACAAATGCTTAAAGCTTCCTCTCTTATAAATCTAACTTGATGTAAAAGGTAACCAGTCTCAAACTTTTGTAATTGTTTACTTTGATGAATTTTTTTCTTTAAAACAATTTGACTTCATCTGAAAAACTTTTTCCTTCTTTAAGGTATCCCACCCACCCTTTTTTATAAAAAACTTTTTTTTCTTTTCTCCTTTTTCCCTTTTCAGAATCAGTTTAAATCTTTTTGTTCAGGTTGAGTCGACACCAAAAACGATCGTAATTTTGCTATCTTTTCTTATCTGCGGCTACATTTTTTAAAGATCTCGGAATTTTTGTCTTTAGCGTTTAATCTTTTGAACGAGGGATCGATCGAAAAAAAAAAAAAAGGTTTTATTTTTTTAAAATGTTTGGCTAACGCTGAGAAAAAACATTTGCGAGATTTTTTAAGCTTTCGAATATGGTGGTAGCGAATCTAGATTACCTATTATAACTAATTTTCTCATCTTAAAAAAAGCGAAATCAATTTCCTTCGGTGAAACCAGAAAGAGATGTAGGTACTGTACATTCCGGCTCTATCGTCTTTTTGTTTTTTTAATTCTGCTCGGAAACTAGGCTTTTTCCACCAACCTCAAAAAATGAATTATAAACCAAAATGCGAAAGCATGAAACATAAAACATTCTGCACGACTTCGGAATGTAATAACGAAACTATTTTAGCAGAAAGTACTTGTTTTCTAATTTACAAGTGGTCTCTCAGGAAGAAAGCAGCATTAAGTTTAGCTTTAAATTTGTAAAGTTGGGGATGGCAAGATGGTGATTTGTGGGGGTAAACAGTATCAGCTCAAACTAAAGTTTCAGAAAGTGGGATCTTTCACGCTGGGTGACTTCGAGTAACACATTTGCCTCAGATACTTTTATCAATTTCTAAAAAAAAGATGTATTTTTTTTCGTTTTCGCCCTTACACTTTCTTTGATGATCTAAGTGTAAACTCATCGTGACTAGTGATATTGACAGCAGCCCTATTTTACGGAATTAACTTCGAAGAAACATTAAAATTACATTCGAGAACATTTAAAGCATCGTGCTACCGCCCGATCTCTTGTGCCGCATTGCCATAACTCTTTGGCCATGTAAAAGATGGACTATACATGAAAGTTTAATCTTCCTATGGTGATTACATTCATTATTTGCTACCAGCCACTACATTGTAAAATTACTTTATAGAAAAGGTGCGTTATAAAATTACAAGAAAAAGTGCGTTATAAAATTTTATAACTCTAATAACGTTTCGGCCGATTATAAAATTTTATAATTATTTATAAATTTTTATAATTAAAATTTTTAACTGAGCAATATACTGTATTATTTAAGCTTGAATTGCACTATGTTTAGCATATGGGGACTTTAGAGGCTCTTTTTCAAACCTTTTTCATGAGGAAAAAAATTAAAATTTTTTGGAATAGAACCCGAGCCTTGTGGTCGAATTACCAGCCGCCTTTATTCACTGCATCACTTTTAAACTGATTTTTAAAAGCGGCAATATAGTTCTTAAGTTGCCAATTATTTTGACTTATAATATTTTTCAGATTTTTCCGAATTTTCGGATTATTTCTTATATTTTTAATTTGACAAAGCTTTGTCAAATTAAAAGTACAAGAAATTTTTCCATTTGTTTTTCTTTATTTTTGAGCCTAGGCTCAAAAATGAAGTAAAAATTTTGTAACGCAAATTATTTTCAGTTTTTTTTTAAGTTTTTTTATTTTCTTCTAACGCTTCCCAAATTTTTCCATTTGTTTTTCTTTATTTTTGTGCCTATAACGAATTATAAATAGATGCCTTATTTGGCGGGTTATAAAATTTTATAACGAAGTTTAAGTTTTTAATAACTCAAGTTTATAACACACTTTTTCTTGGGCTACTAGAAACTTTAAAATTGCTCTCCTGTAAAATTTTGATGTCTTACGTTTGAAATTTTTCGATTCTTGAGACGAGTGTTACGCAAAACAGGCCTTTTTTTAAACTTACAAATTAACTAGAACTATTTCAGAGCTGGCCAAATTTAGGACAAGATTAGTGGTGCTATTACTAAAAAGCTAACATTAAATGAAATGCCTACAACTTTTAAACTCCTCACAAGTTTTCTGTTTCTAACTTAGAGCCAGTTCCACCAAAAATGATTATCAAAAAAACCATGATTAATACCAATGATAATGGGACGTTTTGATGAAAACCATGATTATCAATTAACCATGATAATGGGACGTTTTGATTGGTTAACTTATGAGCAAAGGAACATTAAATAAATAATTCTTACCAATCGGTCAATCGGAAATTCAAATGATTATTCTTTTACCAAGTTAGAAGATTCAGCATTAATTATTTGAAATTTCAGAATAAGTGACATCGCTCTGATATGATCTATTAAAGTTCCTTTGTAGACGCTCGATTGGAGAAACGAAAACACTGGTTTGTTTTGAACCGTTTATTTCGACCGGACCGAACCGTACAACGAAAACTGAAAAACTCAACTAAACTGAATAGGTATAGAGTATAAAACCTTCTTGAACTTTTACTAATGAAAAAAGAAAAAAATTTAAGGTCTGAGAAGCCTCCACGTTACAATAAGGGTAATTACACAGTAGTCGTATTTTACGGTTGAATGGGTTCTCGATACCTGCCTTAAAAGATTATTTCCAAAAAGGTCGAGACTATTTTGTTTTTTATTTTTATGTGTCCCTACACCTTAACCAGTTAACTGTCAGTGTCGTCAGTAAGTAAGTAAGTCAACGACTTATAAAGGTCACTAATCTTTTCTAACGTCTTCCAATTTGTTGATAAATTTCGATTAAAATCCGAATAATTAGATAGCCAAAAAGCCAAAGAAGCTATCGAAACCGCCACTGCAGGATTTCCGTTACCGTGGTTAAGGATAAACGACTTCCCACAGAGCTTTACCGGAGAAGGAAAGGGGGAGGAAGGCAACGGAGAATGGTTGAAAACCATAGCTTCGATTTTAAACGTTTGTCCTTTTATCGCTCTCCACCCCTACATCTCGACACTATATCCCCTGGGGAACTTTAATTAAATTTTAAAATTTTTGGAGTTCGAAATAAATTTTGGTAAGCTTTAGAATTTTTTGTTTTGCGGTTTAAAAGTGAGGCAATTACGGCAACATGATGCTTTTTTTGAATGGAGCACGAGATTAGACGGTAATCTGGAGAATTCATGAAATACTGAAAATGATTAAATTTATTCAAAAAGTTGTTCAATAAATAGAAAAACAAACTTTGTGATAATGCTATTGACAATGACGTCACGTACAACGTGTAACGGATGTGTGTGATGGTACCTCGCATCACGTCCATTCTATCCTTCCTCCTGTATCTCCTAACATTTTGACTTCGGTCCCGTACACCTAGCACTTTCGACTAAAGCATGGTTTCTGATATTTTTTGCAGGGAATTTCTAATGAAACGTTATGATAATTCATGAGTTACGTTTTAGGTTCCGTATATCAGTTTTAATTATCAATACTTTCGTTCATAAAAAAAGTTGGAAAGGTTTCTTCTCATTTTTATTAAAAATCGAAAAAAGTTTGGATTGAAGTTGGTGGATTGTGTTTAAATTGATAATAATAAATTAAAAGCCGCCGATTAAAGAAAGACTAATAAGTTTATAAATTTCCCGTTTTTAATTTTTTTTTAGTAGATAACACAAAACTAAAGCCCGAAGTCAAAGAGTAGGCTTGAATATTCAAATTTTAAGCTCCATACGATTGAACCAACAATACAATGATCATGATTGCTTGGCTGCATCAGGTGCTTTTCAAGTTTAATTAAATCCAGATGGCTTTCCCGCATTTCATTAACGGTTCACCAACATATTTGTCGATGAATTTCCTCGTGAAATAAACGAAGACTGTTTCGGTTTTAAATGGTTAATGCACATGAATCACTTATGTGTCGGCTTAAAACTTGGAATCGGGGAAAAAGCTCCGGAAGTGAAAACAAAGGAGTGTAAACGCTTCTTTGTGGTCAAGGAGGGACAATAAAAAAGGCGAAATTAAATCGAAAATGAAAAAAAAAAAGACTTTCTGAGAAGATTATTTTTTTACTCTTGTAAAAGAAAAAAGCTTGTAAAAAACAAGATCAAAAGATAAAGACTATATTTTTCTCTATTTTTCTTTTCCAACGAATACTTTGTTCTTTAATGCCGACTCTAAGAAGACGAGGAAAAGCACTAATGGCCTTGTTAACACTTTCTTAGTAAAGATTTCAGTAAAAGGGAGAACTAATTAAAGTAATCCCACGAAAGAGGTGGACCTTTAATTTTGTAACGTTCCCTGATCTTTATAGTTAGGAACAGAATCCGGAGTAATTACGTAAATGCTATGTGTTGTCGTACCGTGCAAAGAGTTCCCAAAAGTATATATGTTTAATTTTGTTAATTCAAATATACTTGATGTGCATCTTTTATTTCTTTAAAAACCGAAGCATAAAAATCTGAAGGTATGATTTCTGCGCAGGCCTTTAGCCAGGAGACCTTGGGGGGGGGGGGGGAGAGGAGGAGGAGGTTCAACTCCTTCAGCTCAAATATCGCAAAGGGTTCACCTGTGGAAATAGTTTTGCTTATATATTCCGGAAGAGCTTTTTTAAATAAATTTTTTCTTCCTGTAACATCCCGAGTGAGCTACAGTCATGCTTTCGATGTAAATTAAATCCTATCCAATCTTTTGTTGTTTCAAATATAGAATTAAATTTTAGCAACTAAACAAAGGGTGTAAAGCTGTGCTTTTGCTTGCGCGTATTTTAAAATCCGCAAAACCTCAATACTGATGCAAATACGCTATCCGGTTTCAAAATGTTTTGAAATGCAGTCAATTTTACGCGTACAGTGAAACTGAACAACTTTTGAAACAGGTTTCAAAATAATAACCTTTTTGTATCGGTACTGCGGTTTTGCGGATTTTAAAATATGCACAAGCAAAAGCATAGCCTCAGAGTTTTAAGAAAATTTACAACAAAAAAAAAAAAAAAAAAAAAAAAATACGTTTTGTAAAATAAATAAGAGCACGAAATTTCGATTTAATTTAATTCAATTCCATTTTTAAAAATCTCTAAAAAATAAAAAAGGTTCACGTTTTAAACAAAAGAAGAATCGCTGACAGTAAAAATTTTAACTTTCTAAAAATAGAATAAAAGCATATAAACTTTAACTCTCTGTCATCCGAACCCAGACCGAGACCAAGACCTCTAAACTTAGTCCGATTCGAATTTGAATTTCAAAAAGTCAACGTGAACGTCCCTGAGTGAAAAAAGGAAAGAGGAGGGGAAACCGGTTGAACCCGCTGCCGCCCTTTTTAAATAAGAGTTTTTTTTTTTTTTTTTTTTTTCAGCAAAGAAAAAAAAACTCCACAGAAAAAAGCAGAACGCTTGTAATAAATTTCATGGAATGTAGTTATAAGTCAGTAAATCTGAATTCATCGAGACGAAGGAGCTGTAGGGTATCTAGGGCACGTCTCGGTCGAGACGGGGAACTTCTTTAAGAAAAGGAAAAAAAAAGTTTAAAAAAAAAATGCGAAATTGTTATCAAAAAAGTGCAGCATTCCGAGAAAGCTGACTTTTCTTAGATTAACATCTAGAAACCTGTAAATTAAGATATTTTTCCATCGCTTTGTTATTTTTGACAGCGTTGTTTACTTCGATTTTAAGTTTGGACAATAAAAAAACTAAAACTTTTCCTTCGAGGCGAATTTTTTTTTCCTGGAATAAAAGAAAAAAAAAATTTCCAATCGTAAACAGTGGTTTTATTGACTGAATGGAGAGCATCAATTTTAAACTGCTGAAAATAGAGCAAAGTAAAAAAAAAGATATCTATATTCATTGGATACGTATCAAACTGTAGAATTCGTCAGGAAAAACTCCGAAGTTCCGCTTTCATTTCAATCCAACTAAATTGTTAATACCCTGAGGCTTTTCATTATATGGAAAAGCCAAATCGAAACAAACCCCTTCCTAAAAATTCAATAAAAACCTACGCTTCGTTTTCCGATTAAAACAACAAGAAAATGTTCCATTCATCTTGTGCCCAATAACTACATCATCAATATTTATATCCCAGGCATCTAATATCATTTTGCAAACTCGTGAACTTATTGCCCTTACTGTAAATGTTAAAACGCTACAATTTTATTCTTGTCCTAAAGGAATTATTTAACAGAGAAACTTGGTATGGCGAAAAACCGCAGGAAAACAGACCGACGAGTTTTAAACTATAAAATTCTTAGCTTGTATACGCTAATAATTTCAAGGCTGTATATCTAAATTCTAATTAAAAACGTTAGACTAATGAAATTTCCAGTTGATGCGGGTAAATAAAAATGCATTATTGTTATTAAAATAGATAAAATTTGAGATTTTAAAAGCAGTCAAATAGTCACTTCGGCCAACAATGTTCAGTCAAAATACGTTTTTTCGGTTCTAATTATTCCCTCAAATAATTTACCGTCCTAAATTGTAGAGGATTAAATGTCATAAACTTGGAGGCGAAGGTAATCCTCTAAAAAATGTTTTAGAAAATCCTAAACTTGACACGTAAAACTCAGTTGACACTCAAAAATTTTACGAGGTCAATATCTGATACTGCAGTTGTGAAGATTCTACCTTTTTTTTTTTTCTTTTTGAGAGCGGGAGAACTCATTTCGCTTAGGCAGAGATGGGATTTTTAAGGTCGAACGTATTCCCGAACGGGTCGTACCCTTTAAGAGGTTGTACTCGGAAACAAAGGTAACTCTCGAGAAGAATAATAACACACATTAGACTCCGCTGTTTTAAGCAGTATAAAGGATCGTTTCAGAATAAACAGATTGTGGCCCCTTGGAGAATTCTTTTTTTTTTTAAACAAGGTTTTTTCCTCTCCTTTTAAACGTCCTTATTAAGCATTTCTAGTCGTATGAATATCAATGACGTTTCTGAATTCTAAAACAAAAGGAAAAACTTTTCTTTCTTTTTTTTTTTTTTATCAATGGGATTAGGAATTTCATAGCACATATTACAATAGATAAAGCTATCTTCTATCTCTAAAGTATGTAGCATAAGATATACAGTTTCATGTTGTTCCCAAACTGAAGCCTGCGATGCCCTGATCAAATGACTTTTTTTTTTTTTCGATTTCAAACAAAAAAACATTAATCGCATTTATTTCTTTCACCTGTTAATTTTATTTAAAATCAAGGACGTGGCAGCATCCTCCTTGACAAACATATTTACTTTGCGGAATAGGATTTAATTCTTAAAGAGAAAAATTGCGGAAATTACTTTTTAAGGTCGAGACGTGAGAACCATAACCGTTCAAATCGGCCAAAGTCAAACTTTACACGAGAGCAATTTTAAACTTTAACTTATTAATAAATTTTAAACAGAACGATTGAAATCGATTTTTCCGTTTTTGTTGATCTAAACATATTAAAAAATTCATGGACAAACTATTAAAAAAAAATCACCGAAAAAAACTGAAAATTACGTGGGATATATCTAAAATTTCAAAAAAAGATCCAAATCTATGAAATTTTTTAAAATAAGAACCATGAACGTTTAAAGGAACGATAAGTTAAACATTGCTAGTCTTTCAGAACCATAAGAATTCTTTCAGGACCTTCTCAGAATCAAAAACTTGTTTCAACTGGTGATCCTCCATTGTAAATCACGGATAACCGCTTATGGTTCCGGCTTTTCAAACTTTTGTAGGCATTTGAACGCTTTTGGTTTTCAAAATCTCGGGAATGAGCCCGAATTTTAAAATTTCGAAAAAGGGAGATGATAGAGCATAAAAAAAGAAATATTTTTTTGGAAAAATCTCATTTTCGGTAATCGTCCCGATTTGAACGGTTATGGTTCTCAGGTCTCGAGGTATATTTTTCATTTTTCAAAACATTACAGTTGTTTAAAAATTTTTTTTTTGGTAACAAAGATATATTTGGCTTGCCCACATATATGGTATAAGATACCTTCCTCTCGAACTACGCCCTATATGCGGGAACAATTTTATTTCTTGTAGCTGAAATTTTGAAATTCAAATACCGATCAGGCATTATTTCCCTTGTTAAATGTTTGCCTGGTCTTCACCGTAAATGTATTTTGATGAAATATAGATGCAACCGGTAGTTACCCTTTCGAGCGATGTAAATAATGTTTGACTTATAAGCTGCACGCCCTCATAGCACCCTAGTGCCTCAATTAGCCCATGCATAAATATTTCAAGTCATGTTGAGGAATCATAAAAACCATTATGCAAAGTTTTTTTCCGGTAATTCCGACATTTCCCACCGTAATAAACCAATTCCGCCTGCAATAAAATTATCTTCTTAGAATCTGTTCAAAAAATTACTGGAAAGCACTGCACGCAGCTCAGTTTTTAGTAGAGCGGAAATCGTTTAAGAGGAGTAATAATTTGGATATCCAATTTAAGGCATGCTACGCGATTCTGTTCCCGCAGAGCTCCAAAGCACGCAAACTTGCAAAAAAGAAGACTTAGACAGCACAACACTTTATATTAAATAAACGAAAAATATGACTTAGAAAAAAACGAAAATTTAATAGACCTTTAGAATATAGAAATCAACAAACATGATGTTGGGTATTGATTTAAAATACAAAAATTTTAAAAAGAAAAAAAGGAAGAAAAAATATTTTGGAAAAGGTGAAATATGGTGATATTGGTCTAGAGGAAACATTCACTGGATATGAATATTTAATGGGCACGGAAACAAATATTTTAAATTCAGAGATATCATCCTTTCTCCTTACCTCTAATATTTTTTATTTATTGTAACTACGTTTTCCCTTGGCACAATCCCTTATTTTGAATGATTTTTAAGGAAAGAAGGAATTAAAATTACATGAATACTGAACAGTGTCTCAGCATAATGCCGAATCATTACTAAAACGCGTTTACCGATAAACATGCTTTTTAATTTAAAGGACGTCCTAATACTCCATGTAAGAGTATAGGTTGGTGTACTTTCAATTAGTATCTAAATTTTCATCCGTAAAAATAACCTTCCAACGAGCCTTCCATTAGCTGCAATACCTTTTAAAAATATTCGCGGAGAGAACATCTGGAAGATCATTTTTTTAAAATAATAAGCAGATACGGGAAGCCAATATGCTTTAAAATTATTTATCGATCAATAGCAGCCTAATAAAAGCTCCTATTCTGTAACAAAAAGGCAAAAGTTTACCTTCTTTAGAGTATTGACTTAAAAAAAAAAAAAAAAAAAGTACTTTTTTAAGAAGATAAAGACGTGAAACAAAATTACACTTTTCTAAAGGATGCTCCACGAAAAAAAGGAGCACATAAAATAAAAGAAAAAGAAAAAAAAACTAGATCATTCTTCTTTAAAAATCTTTTATGGCTGCTGATGAATTTTCGATGACGTTCCCATTACTTATTTTTATACTCTTCTCGGTGGAAGGGAAGTCTGTATTGGAATAGACGGGCGAGCTATTCCTCATGTCGTTTATTTCAAGTAAAAACGTCTTTTGCTTGAAAAAGCAAATTAAAATCTCCGGCTCTTTTCGAGAAATGGATTTTTCGTCTTTTAACGCAATGTCTGGATCAGGCATGAATAGATTTAACAGCGGTCTCGTTTAATTTACGCCGAAGTTTTTGAATGACATAAAACAGTATTTTATGAATAAATAAATATTTGCGAAACTACGAAAGGAGCATATTGTTTGGAAAAAAAAGAACGTCCTCCCTGCTTTTCCCTCGAGGTACCTAATCAAAGAAATGGTTTGGTCTGGTCAAGTTAGTCAAACCTCATAGGGTGGAAAAGGAAGTCCTTTAGAACCGCTTCCGGTTAACCATTCTCTACGGCTGAAAGGATAAAATAGAAACCTTATACTGACTTTCGGATAACGTTAAAAGTTTAACGGCCTTTATTTTGGTTTTGGCAAAAAAGTAAATTAAAACTTTTTTTTTTTTTTTTTTTTTTTTTTCAAAATAAAAATCTAAATTAAGAGTCATGATTTTTTCTTCTCGTGATTTATAAGAATATTTAATAGCTGAAATGTATTTCTGACCTTTTCATATGCGTGGACGCTCATCTGTCGGTCTTTAGTACCATAATTAAAGCCAGAACATCTTTAATTTAAAGCGTTTTATCATCATAATCCTTTTTTTTTTTTGAAGGGAAAAACGCATTTGGATTTAATTTTTTATCATCACCATAGCCTAATTTGTTTTGAAATTCGCTTGAGACTTTTCTTAGCGACGGACATTAAGCAGTATCAGTCACAAAACCAAATCATAAGCAAATAAAACAGATGTGAAAAACGAAGCTTTCAGAATAACACGATTCACAACGTGTATTTTGACAAAGAAGGAAAAAAATACAAGGCTTTGAAAAATGTGGAAAAATTCTAATTCTGCTGCATTAAAAAAAAAAAAAAAAAAAAAATATTTTCCATTTTTTTTAAAAGCAGAAAGTAAAGCAAACGTTGGAGTAGCCGGATCATCTAGTACATGCGAATGATTGTTAATAAGCAACATGCAACACACAGAAACATTGCAAAACTTTCAAAATTTCTTCTTTGAAAAGTTAACAAAGGCCATTTAATGAAAGTCCCAGCAGATATAGCGAAAAAAAATGATTTTATTTAATTTCATTTAAACGATTTCAAAAAAATGACCAAGGAGCAATCCGAAATATCGAGGACCTGGTTTTGATATTTTAATCTCTAACCTCACGTCAAATAAACAAATAACAATGAGAAAACCGAAATCCACCATAAAAGAGATACAAATTAACATTCACCTTGTAATTAAAGGGCTGTCCTGCGGAATGAAAGGGTCAGACAATCCTACCCGGAATTAAACGTGGACCAATTCATATATCATAATACGAACGAAAAGGGCTACCGACATAAATTACCGCCACTTCATTCTCAACCCCCCCCCCCCTTCCGTCCTTTTCGATTCCCTTCGAACGCTAATAGAATTTCCCGTCTTAAGACGATCAGAGACTAGCTAATTTTTTTGGAGAAAAAAAAAAAAAAAAAAAAAAAAAAAAAAAAGACGAAAAATAGTTACAAGAGATTATAAAACGTAATTCCTTATTGATATATCATGCGAAAATGAGACAGTACCTATCCTTTCCCATGCGACCTCGCCAAATGGTTAATAATGGACGAAACTTTACAACGTTTATGGAATAAACACACATTAATTCCATGAACTCGAACCGCGCGAAGGCATAGGTTTTCGCGAAGCTGCAGTCATTAAATTAAACTTCAGAAGCTTTTCCGTTATTTCTTTGTCGCATTAGCAAAATTCTCCTAAGTTCTTAAATTCTATAAATTAAAATCTGAAGGAAAATATGTCGAAGAAAAAAAATTCATAAAGTACTTAAGAGACTGTACGGTCGACCTAAGATATAAAGGAAACCATAAAGAATTTATGTGCCAGATAAGAACGACTCTGGGGGGAGTTCGGAATATATCAAAAAGATAGGGAAGACTCAACACCAATGATGTCAGTATAACATATGTCCGTGACATTGTTGATCCGGTCTCACGCTATAAACATTGTTCACCATTTACTCTTATCTGCAAAATGGTTTGACAATCTATATCGACTCGTCTTCAAAAAGGTTTCTCTTAATCATTTAAGATGAACGATCCTATAACAAAAAAAAAAAAGACTCCATATATGCAACATAAAAAAGATAATGGCTACAAAATTATGGACAAAATATATAGTGAGAAAAACTGACTTCCTTTTATTTTATAAGGTTTTATCAGTCGGCACTTTGTACTTAAATTTATTTTTCCGTTCCGAAGAGTTTCTTACAGTTTGTTTTCATGTTTCTTGACGTCTTTAATCAAAGTATAACATTCAAGACTTCTAAAGATTTTTCCGGAGAAGGAAAAAAAAAACACAACAAATTATTGCTTAAAGCACTTTAATTCATAAATCCGAAATCCGAGTTGATGACTTGTTGTCAGAAAACGAATTCCTCAAGCAAAAAAATAAAGATGAAAGGAAAACACGAAAAAAAAAAAATTTTTTAGGAATGTATCTGTTTGTTGTAGAATCAAATATTTAATCTACCTGCAAGTTATGATTTTCAATTTGAGCAAATAACGGATGTCATTATTACTTCGGAATTAGGGTGAAAATATAACTCTTGAAACAGCAAAATTCTATGGCAGAAATAAGATTTAGGCCTAAAAGTTTTTGACGTAGGACTACGTCATACCCCGTAACCTGGAGATTTCTGTTTGTTAGTTTATTCGTTTGTTGGTTCGCACCTAAAAGAACACTTTTATTTCGTTAACATTTCGAATTTTTCGTTAATATTTTAAATTTTTCATTATTTTTCGTTAGTTAAAAAAATTAACGGAAAATTAACGGATCATTTAAAAAATTAATGATGCATTAAAGAAAACTTCGAAAATTTTTCCATAATTTCCTTTAATTAGAAAAATTAACGGATAATTTAGAAAAATTAATGATGAAAAAAGATCAAATGAGCGAAATAACACCGAGACAAAATTTTTAGAAAGCTTTTGTTAATTTTCGTGAATTTTTCATTAATTCTTCATTAATTTTTCTAAATTATCCGTTAATTTTTCTAATTAAAGGAAATTATGGATTATCTTTTTGATATAAAAAAAATTCAATTTAATCTTTTAAATTTTTCATTATTTTCGTTAGTTAAAAAAATTAACGGAAAATTGACGGATCATTTAAAAAATTAAAGATGAATTAAAGAGATCTATCGTAGACGTCGTCCTACGTAGGGATATGCTGCCATATCCCAGTATAATTTTTATTTATTTATTTCCACAATAAAGAAATGTTTTCACTAAAATGATTATATTCACATGTTACCTATGAATTTCACTAACATGTTCCTCGTCTCCAAGACCAAATATCTTCTTCAAAACCAACCAGATCATTTGTTGACATTAATATATTTTCACAGTAGTTGATTATTTTTAGTCCATTCACCGTGTTTCAAAGCATTTTTGGCCCACCTAAATTTTAATAACTAAGCATATATCCTCTAGCAAATACATTACCTGATTGGTTTTTCTCACATCACGTAATAAGCAATACATATATATTTTGAACACTATTTATCTTTGTCCATAGTTTTTAGGAAATCCCCTGGCACTGTTATTTCAAAAGGTCAAAAGGTTCTGGGAAAGTTCTCCATCTGGGGATTTTCATCGAATGTAATTCGAGCGGCAGTACCGACAAAGCTATCGGAAACCCCCACGGCTTTCTTTTCTTTAAAATTAAGCAGCCCTAAAAAAGTTTTTGGAGGATGGAAAAAAAAGCTTACACCGGGTTCTTTTTTTTTTCCTTCAAACCTTTTAGTTCTTGGAAGTCTCTAGTAAAATGTTTTTACAAAAAATTCGTGTTTGCTTTTTCATGGTATTCGATGTAATTTGGATTACATTACAACAGGGAAAAAATATTCCTACATTAAAGACGAGATATTTTCCATTAAACAACCCATTAAGAACAGACGCCGAAGGAGAATTATTTAAGGGAGAGAAAAATAAACCGGGAGACGCTAAAATTAATTAGCAGAAAAAAGTGTTGAATTTACGGGAATTAAGGACGTTGTTGACAAGGGCATCAAGGGAAAAACCCCTGGCCAGGTTATGGTACGCTCTTTAAAAGGCTTTTCCGACATGTGAGATTTTATGACATATTTTTAGAGTAGCAGCATCTATGAATAATTCAATGTGGTAGCACTTTGAAATCGTATTTCAGCTCATTTTCTGATGTCGCGATGGGAATTTATAGTCAAGGGAAGATTTTTATCCCATAAAATAGAGAGAAGAAAAAAGAAAGTAAAGAAGAAATGTCTGAATGAGTTTAATCCACAGTTTTCAAAAAAAAAAAAAAATTATGCTGAATGCTTAGTTTTTTCATCTGCTTGATTTATTTCTGAAAAAGCATAGCCCGTAATACATACGTTTCCTGAAAAGTTGCGTGATAATTTTTGCAAACGCCTTGGGAGCGAAGCGCAGTGGAAATACTTGCGCCTTTGCAATACGAGTATGAATTCGACAGAAATTCGATTCTTCGGGCCAGGAATAATGAAGTCCACTACAAAGTAAGCGAGATAATCCATTTTCACGACACGAAATGGTGAGAAATTCCTTGGAATTTCTGAATAACTTCTTTCGTAAAGGAATTCCAATACTCTTACAAGGTCGAAAATAAAATTATTTTCTTTATTCCTTCTATTTTAATATGGGATCTTTCGTCTCCTTGGGCAAGTTCTTCATTTTTTTTCGTTTCTTTTGATTTATTAGAGCTCTGATAAGGCTAAAAAAATACGTAAATAAAAAATAAAAAAATGTGTAATAAACATCAGCATTTGCTTTGCAATTTTCCAGCATCACGTAGATATGGCGAACTACAATTTTTTTAAATAGTTCGATCGCGTTCTTAGATTCGAATTTCTGTTGGTACATATGAATGAAATGATAACTAATTATACTGAAATTTAAGTTTTATGCTTAAAAGGTAAAAAAAGGGTCGTTAAGTGATGGATATGCTATAGTCATGTTGATGCATGAAAACCAAGTCACAATGCAATCCTATCAATCATACGATATATTCAATCATAATCATTCATTCACTGTCCAAATATCCGACATCTGGGTCCCGTTTTCATATGTAATTCTATACAGCACATATATATATATAAAAAAAAAAACCTCGATGCATGGAATTATGAAAGGGAAAGGTAAATTCGATTCCAGAGAATGTGAGTTTGTAATACCCGAAATGCAGGTCAGTAATCTTCATTAAAAATTTTGAAACTTTTTCTCTGAAATATAAAGCGTTAGAACCAAAGTGTTTTAACACTCAGCTCCCCGAAAAATTCAGGGGAAAAAATCTTAGATGTCTCTAAAAAGTATTCTCATTTTCAACAGACTAAACTTTACAGCAAGGAAAATAAAGCTACTTTTAAGTTATTTTCCAAGTAAGAAGATTTCGATTTTCCGTATATCTCACATTACACGACTTTTTGAAAGTTTAAATAAGTGCAAGAAGTTTAATTACTTTATTAGGGTACAACTTCAAGTCGAACATATCTGCAGACATCTATAGCTAATGTGTTCGACTAAATGCGTTTGTCAAACATGTCCAACAAGCCGAACATTGCGGGAAGACGGGAGTTCGGGTATTTGCTCTCCCTAGGCACCAATTTATTTAGTCTAGGCAAAAATTTGGCAATAATGAAAACGATTTAAAAACGTATTTATGTATTTTTTTTTTTTTTTTTTTTTTGCCCATGATGAAGTGAAATGAGCAAGTAATAAAACAACTTATTTTTTATTCCTGGTTCGGATCGACGGATTCTATGCCAGGATGCGATAAAATTTTATTTGAGATAGATTAGACTTCTTAGACTACATAAATGACATTTTCCTGAAATGCAATTAAATTTCTCTGCTTTGCATTCGCTTCAGAACTGTTCTTTTTCTGTATAAAAAATTTGACAAATTTTTAAGATAATTCTATACAAGTGAAATTCATTTAACTGTCTTACCTTTTACTCTTTTCACTTGATAAATGAGATACTACACGAAACACTGAGAGAAATATGTACCTACAAAGCCTCTTGCCCTACTTTCTATCATTTATTCATAAGGAACAGTTTCGCTACATTAAATCAAACTCCCGTTCCCACTGATGCTCTTCTTTTTCGTTAAAGGAAAACTTTCTTACTCATAAATTTCGTATTGACGTCATTGCCATTTTCTTCAACGATTATCAAAAATTTTTTCCCCCCTCCGATAACCCTTACTTTATTTCCATGATGTCCCACCCCATCCCTGTAAAAATATTTCAAAACAAAATGCGGGGCGGTGAAATGTTACAGAACCGCAGGTAATTTAATTTGATCCTATTGTATGTGACATTTGATTTCCGACTGACCTATCGGGTTCACCATTTGTTTTGTCTCCTATAGATTAAAAAGAAATTCAATTAGTATCAAGAGATCGTGTGATTCATCTTTTTTTTCATGCGCGATTAAAACCGCCTTTCCTCCCATCGGAAAAGAAACAGAGGGAAAATGCTACGATTTTTCTCAAAAATGGATTGGGATGTTCTTGGGAAATTTAACTGGAAACTGATTGAAATTGAAAGGATGAAAAAGGCTGGAGGAAAAAAAACAACACACGACCGATGAAATGAACGGCGATAAAATTTCCAAGTCGGGAGTTTTAGAAGGCTACAGTAGTAAAATCTGGAATGACAATAGCTGTAGACAGCATTCTTCACTATGCTCCGGAATTTGTTAATACTCCAGGTTCGGGGGATCATTACCGTAATAATTAATGTTATAAGGAGCGTGACGTCTACCAGTTCAACACCAGGAAAAAACGCCTTATAAAACTAATTCATGAATGAAAAATTAAAGTTTTAAAAAGGACGAAAGGGCAAAAAAATGCTACATAATCATATTATGTATGCATTATAAATCAAGAGGAAAAGGAAAAGCGTGTGGCAAAAAGAACAAATATAACCTTTGACCCTCAAAACTTTTTTAACTCACTTATGAAAATTGGAATTTGAGAGAATTTTTGAGGTCGATTTAACTCGAGGAGGTTTTCCATGTAAAACATATGACCGAATAACAGTTTATATTTAATTTTGCTCGAAACGATATCGTTATTTACATTTCAACGACTGGAATTAGGCAAGAGGGGAGATGTTTGTTATTTATTATTTAAGCACAATAAGCTCTCTTTTGTTCTGCCTTTTAGGTTTTTTGATTCGTGGATTACGCGTTTTATACGTGCGAGAACAATTTCCATGTCTAATCCTAAAAAGTCAGCCTTTGAAATTTAAATGTCGATTTTTTCAAAATTTTGAAATGAATGAAAAATGTCTGACGGAATCATTTCGAAATTCGAAATTCAGGGAAACAGGAATAATGATAGCCTTTCTTTTTATAAAGGGAAAAACATGAATGAGCGTTACAAATGCAATCCATTTTTTAGTTTTATTCATCAAAACTAATTCCAACTAGACCAGGAGAAAATTAATATTTCTGGCAATAAGTAATGTATCAAATAAATCATGATTAAGCATTCTAATAATTCAATTTTCTTCCTCGACATTAAACAACGACGCCAAGGCAAGATTTAATTTTGAATATTTCATAAACGTTTATTCTAAAAAATTAAAAAATCATGAAGATGATGATGATAATGATGATAATAATAATAATAATCTCAAATATTAACACGGAATATAAAAGCAAATAACATCTCATACACTAAAGGTATAAATGAGAAACAGATTTCAATGTTTCAAAGTGTTTATATCATGATTGACGAATCAATGATCAAAGCATTATTAAATTCATCCTTCGCTTTGAACAACATCCCGAAATTTCGAATTCTGACGGATCACTTTGGACTAACACTTTCATGTATAACGGGATTAAAACCCTTTTACCGTTACTGCTTTCTGTACCTTTTTTGCACGGGATATTAACTATGAATGAATTCGGCCGATGTTGAAAATCAATGCGACGAAAAATCGTCAGTCAAGAGAAGTTTTTTTTTAATACGAAAAGCAAAACAGAATTTTATATCGTCGCAATTTATTAATAATACTTTGCCTCAGGGAATGACATTTTTCTTTCCGTTCTTTTTCCCCCGTTTTTTTAAGAGGCAAAGGTGGAACATTATTCCGTTGCTGAGAATGTAAAACAATATAAAGAAGATACCGAAAGGTTTTCTCTTTAAAAGTTCATATCACGGGATGTAAAGCGGAGAATGCGGGCGTTCATCGCTTACATTTTAATGTGAAATACAGTACGAACTATTTCCAGATAAGAGAGTTGTTGGGAAAGTACTTCTTAAACGGGGTATGAAATATGTAAAATACACATATTGAAAAGGGGGCTCTGGAATGAGTAGGCACATGAAGTGAGAAAGAAAAATTACTGGATTTTCTTTAGAAACGTGTTTAACATCGTCCAAAATAAACTTTTTAAAGGTTCCGCCGAAATAGATAAGGGGTCGTCAATAAATCCCGTTAGCATTATTTTGGCCATTTTCGACCCCGTTCCCCCTCCCCCTGTCAGCAAAGGTTAACATTTTGGGTCCCCCCTTTAAAATTACATTAGATTTCGGTTACCCCTCCCTTCGCTCCCTTAATTTTTTTTTTTTTTTTTTAATTAATATTAAACATTTTAAAAAATCTGAAATTCTTCGGAACTTGATTTTTTTTTTTTTTTTTTTTTTTTTTTAAGTGAGTTAGGTTACGTAATTTCAAAATTTAAATTATTCTCATTTTTTCACGTTTATTACATAAGACAAATGCTAACGTTAGACATGTAAAATCGCCCCCCCCCCCCCTAACGTGTTAACGTGAATTGCAAAAATAATTTTCAAATTTTAAAAAAGGATAACGACCTAATCCCGGTTTCAAAATTGTTCGATTAGTTATAAAAACTTTACCTCCATGACGTCATCAACTCGACGTCCATTTTCTAGTCACATGTTTTCATCGTTCTTTGCTTTTATTTTTATTTTTTAAAGTTCTTTAATTTATTTATTTAATTAATTAGGAGAAGAAAAAGGAGAAAAAAGAAATATATTTTACAGAGGGATTCGTATTGCCATTGTTTCAAATTTTAACTTGATAATTTTAATTGTTTAAATGTCATTTTTTAAATATGATTTAGGTAAGCTTGGTTTGCTCTTGTTTTTTCAAGGCCATTTGTTTTATTTTTGTCTAAGCTCAATGTCCGTTTTTGTTTTCTGATTTCTGATTTGATTTTTCAACTTTTAGTTCCTCTGATGATGGCACAAGCCGAAATGGCCATAAGGATTTATTAATATAATATCATCTGTTTTTATGACCTTAAAAGGAAGCACGTTCATTTAACTAAGTGTTAACGTGGTTTATGGATGCCCCTAAATAAGAGAATTAATAAATATAAAAACATTTAACGAAATACAACGCAAATAAAAAAAATCGGTTATACCAATATGTGATATAACGAAACTGCATGGGGTCAATTTCTAATCACTAGAAAAACGGTGTCATCCTTTCCCCGCAAAAATAGAAAAAGAAAATTCAGCATGCATTGTGCCACTGTGAAAGAAGACCCAACCATTAGTTATTATAGTTTGTCATCTGTTAATAAAACTTAGTCGAAGATAATTTTTTGGATTAATTCTTGTTCCAAATATTTAATTGTTGACGGTTATGTTAGGGTAGGGATGTTCTCAACATAAACCCTGCCTCAACATAAGCATCAGTTAATTATTTTTCGGGATAAAATGAAAGTTTTATAAAAAATTCATGACATTTCACAGACACGTATGTACTATATGCATGTTCAAACATGATTGTCAAAGATCCAACCTGATAGGAATCGTACTGAAATTGTTCACGATTCGATACGAATTTCAGCGACCGATATGGATCCGAAATTGAACCGAGGCCGATCAACATTACATTCATGTTTCAGTATGACCTTCCGACATTAAAATGACATCGGACCGATGATCAAAATTTCTACCACGGTAGTCAGACGACCACCCTCTTATAGTAAAAATAATGTCGAACAAGAAACAACGTAAACTTTTACTGTGCACAGGTATACCAGATACCTAAGTTTTGAAAATGTGTCGCTTTTTACTTAAGAACCTAGAGGCGCAGCTTATGCTACTGATGCAACAATCGATTTAATTGATAAAAACAAAACGATATTTGTTTTATACGGTGATCATCCTATTATTACTCCAAAACGTATGCATGAATTAATAGATTATTTAAGCCTTACTTATTCTGCATTAGTGACTTTAAGCTTTGAGAGAGCAAAGCCAGCATAAAAAGTAAAACCGCTAATTGTAATATACTCGAAAGTTTCTCTATTTTAAACTTTTTGCTCTCCTTTCTCTCGTTCATGGATCTGCCTTTTGACTTAGGCAAAAAGACATGAATAAGTAACAAGAAGATGGTTGGGGGAATCTTCTCCACATGGTTAAAAACTAAATCCATTCTCACAAATAATTCAAATTTCACATGAAATGCGGAAAACATAGAAATTCAAACGGTTATTTTCACTATACAATGAAAATTTAAATAACAAACATAAGAAAAATAAATCTAACGCTAAAATTTATTAAGCAATTCGAGCTCGTACTGTCGCATCCGTGTAATCTACATTTTTTTTTCCTCTGCAACATCACTACTTTGTGTTGTTTTTTTTCGATGCTGCTTTTTTAATCATAAGTAAATTTTTTCATCCTTTTCACCTATTCTTCTCTTGCGCTGCTGCGTCGAGAGATCAAGCAAGTCTCAACAGGGAATAGCCAAAGATCTTTTTTGAAAAAAAAAAAAAGGAAAAAAAAACTCTCGGTTTCAGTTTCTTGCAAATTAAAGAAAATGAAAAATAAAAAATCATGCCACAGTTACCAAGCACTATATCTTCTGGGAAATCATTCTTGATCTTTTCTAAACTGACGCCAATTATTAATTTACGGATTTTTTTTCTTTTGTTTTCTTGAAAACTCTTTTTTCAAATAAAAATTGTGTCTTTTATATTGAGGTAGGACGTGGATGTAACCTAACAAGGAAAATATGGCGTGGCATTTTTCTAAATAAAAGAAATTTGCCGAAAAAAAAAATACAAAATAAAATAACAAAAAGGCATGAAAATTAGTAACTACCTTGCTTATTAAATTACAAACTGTCATACTTTCAACTAAAAATTATTTTTGCAGTAAAAAGCTCATAATTAACAAGGTAAAAGTGTCTCTTTATAGAGATGTAAAGCTCAATTTAAAGAGAAAAAAAATTTTTTCTCCATAATGAACTGGCTATCGTGTTACTTCGAAACAAGATCGAGAAAAGTAAAATGCGATGATGAATGTTTATAAATATAAAAATTACCGTAGTTTTACGTTTAATGGGCCATACATTCTAATAAAATAATTTATGAAATGTGGAAAAAGATAATTGGTCTCGACCAAATGGAAAAAGATAGTTAGTTGGACATATGTTCAGCCCATTTATTTTCCAGCGGAAAAATAAGAGAAAAACTGAAAATAAGGCATTTTAAAATCCATACTTCGTAAATCTTTTAAATAAAGGGAAAGAAGGGAATGAATTAAACAACAAATACGTAATCGTGTTTACTGACAAATCAATCTGATTTTCAGTCAACGTTTTTCTTAACTAAAACCTTGCACAAATACTACCGGGATTAGCCATTTTCCTGTCCCTCCATCCCCTTTTTTTCCCTTCAAAGAAAAAAGTGAACTTTCCAACATCAACGTCAATACGGCTGTCAAGTGTTTTTAAGTACGCTATTGAAAATTAAAAATACTTAAGGGATTTTGACCTTCTTCCTTTTCTCCTGCGAAACATTCATCCGCAAAAACCTTCGTTGTTAACATTTTTTTTTCTTTTTGCAATCGACAGAAATTCCCTGTATTATTACAGGTTCAAACTTTAGGATATTTTCCGGAGAAAGATGGATGTTTGACCTTTCAAGTTAGCTGAACTGTGTTTTTATACCAATAGCTTTTTTTTTCATTTTTAAAATATAGAGAAGTAAGAAAAATTTTAGTTTTGAAGTTTTAAAAAAAAATCGCACATAACGACCAAGTGCTCAGGTCCTACACCTATCCTTAATTTTTATCTATTTAATTTTGCTTGTAGATGAAAATAAGCAAACGAAAGCCAACGAAAATCTTTTCTCCTGAGGAAAACCCCTAACCGTCTCAATCTCTCAACTATTTTCCCGCCTCGGTTAACCTATTAGCTTAAATTTTTCATACTCAAAACCTCTTAACAAAAGCGAAATACTGCAATTTTCCTCTTGAAATACTTGGTATATATGCTGTATGTATATGCAGAGGAACTTTAATGTAAGTTACCTGCAGATAAAAGACGAATGAAAAATTTGAACAATAGTTACGACAGCATGTCCGTAAGCAGCAGCGAAGAGGATGATTTATTATTAAATAACTCTTAACGTACCGCCTAACCTTTTCCTTTCTCCGTTTCTTCTGCTTCTTCCTATATTTTTTTATTTTATTTTCTTCCAGCGAAAACTTCTTGCAAAAGGGAGCGGAACACCTTTTAGTTCTTGAAAATGATAGCGTATTCAAATTTCCTCTCTTTATTCGGGGAAAAAATGGCCCGAGTTTTTATTATTATTTAAATAATAAATCATTTTTTTAACATTTAAATCGAGAATTCGCAAAACTTTTTCGTAAACAATGTGATTTGATTTATGATCAAATCGATTACTTTTTTTTTTGTAATGGTTGTGAGAGTAGAATAATATAGGAGGATAGGAGGATGAACACACATGAAGCAACGGTCCGGTGTTCATGAAAAGAATCTTAATATAATGAACGCGGGAAAGCGGATCCAAGCGCGTAACTACATTAACGGGTGGAAGAGAACAGAGTTCATACATAAATATTAAGGAGAAAATGAGATGGAAGATGGATGGTTATGCAATTTCCATCGGGAACTAATCTCGTTATAACGAGCACTCAACACTGCACTATAGTCACAACGATTATATTTACATAATCGTCTTACCCTTACCATTTATCCAAAATATATCATAAAGGCAACGTAAAAGTTTTATGTTAGTTTTTTCGGATTTCTAATGAAACTGGTTTTCAAAGCACGATTCCCATTTACGGGACACGAAAGTCTAGAGCGTCCAATTCTATCTGTCACTCCTTAAAATAGTCATGGGAATAATCTCTGGCTATTAGAACACTACTTGATTTAGTTAGTAGATCCTTACCTTAGCATAGTTCCTCAAATTGAAGTTTCATACGTCGCACATTCTCCAGAAACGTTCTTCTCGGTTCCACTTCATTTTAAAAAAATAATACTTATATTACTTCTGTTTATAACTTTTCACACAATGAAAACATCCTTTTGCATAATTAACGATGTTCAACAAGTTCTATTTACACTTTCTTTAACGATCGTTTCAACTTTTTTTAAAATGTATCCGCCTTCAATTTTTTTTATCGTATTGTATTGGAATGTAACTTTGGTTTAAAATTTTTCGGTAAAAAAGAAAAAAAAATAGAGAGAGAGACAAACAAACAGGAGAGAAAAAGATTTTTTTTTTGAGATTTCACGTGAATGTTTTCCCGATTTCGTTTGTTCAAAACAAAGCGGTACCGTATTTTTAGTCTCACACAAAACCGATCAAATTTCGATTTCTGTTTATTCTGCAACCTTGAGTAAGCAGTGATAGTATAATGTTTTCATTTCCTCCCGCGTCGCACTTTAGCAAAGTTTCGGCATTTTATTCTCTTTCGTTTTCTGTGTAATTATTATCGTGCCCATATCGAAAGCAAATAACAGTCATAACCATTGATCACTGGTTGTCAAATGAGTGTCCAACGAGAATGCGAAATCTATAATATGTATATACATATCGGCGCTTGTAACGTCAGTAGGTCGCTCGTTTCATAAACAATGACTAATGATCCTGATTTAATGAACTTTCCATTTACAATTTTATATTCCCGGTCAGGTAATTTGTCATTTTCAGAATAAAAAAAAAAAAAAAAAAAAACTATCGATTTTTTACACTAAAAAAATTGCTAATTGATCTTTTTATTTAGCGGAATGTACTAAAACCGCTAAAAATAAACGTAAGGGAAAAAAAAGAAAACTTCTTTCGATCAAGATTGAAGACAAACAAAATTCTATAAAATGAGGAATCATTTGTAAAATATGAAATCGAAAATGTTTATCTGATTTTTACACACAAATAGTCAATTTATAAACCATTTCCTTTTCCTTTTAGATGAAATGCTTTAGTCAAAAGTTTTACTTTGTAATTTCCTTTTCTAATGCCTCGCTTTTTAACTTTTCATAGAAAATTGTTTCCCCTTCTTCGTCAGTAGTCAGTAATTTTATTCTCATTTCACCTGCAACTTGACGATCACTGTCGATTTCGATTCCCCTCGCTTACGATTTTCATTCGAGTAATTTTATGATCAAGATTGTGGTAGAAAATTATGATTACGGTTACTGCTACACATAAAAAAAAAAAAAAAAAAAAAAAAAAAAAAAAAAACTAGATAGATTTCGCATTCTACTTGGACTAGACAACATCATGTTTGCATCATACCTGGACTAGATTTATTTATCACTTTAAATATTTCATTTATCACAAAACAAATTGAGATTTTTTTAAACGTCAGCGTACGTTAATCCGGCGTCTTAGTAAAAACCTATACACAGCAGTAAACACGAGAATCAGCTTCATAATAATCATGAGGATGGTAGTAATAACATAATAATAATAGTAATCCAATCTAAAGATTATCCTTTGAGAGAATATTCCTTTGTGAGTAAAGGAATGCTGGTAGCCATGCTGGTTGTTATGGTGCAAGAAGCAGAAGACACAAGCAGAATATCAAACAGTCTAGATGGGAGGAGCGGTGATGGGCCTGGCCGCCATGTTGCATTGCCGCTGGATATTCTCCTGTTGAATAAAATTTCATTAGTTAATTGATAATTTCACTAACAGTGTTTGTCTCTTTCTCTTTTCTCTTCGGATCTTCCTTTTTTTCATTCTTCTTTTTTTTTGTTTAAATTCTGCTTGCGTTGCAAAATCCTACTCTTGCAGATTCTTAATTGCCTTTCTCGATTCTTTTTTTTTAATTTTCAAATTTTAACAAAAAAGAAAAAGTACACTTATTTAATACTTACCATTCAGAACGTGAACTATAATACTTTTACTTTGTGCGTTTGAAGGATTGCACTGATATTTACCACTGTCAGAGGGAACGGCTTTTTGAATTAAAAGGAAACTAATTGTAGTGTCTCCCTTTTCGGTGATGACACTGACACCACCTCTTGGAGAATCGTAACTGATTATCTGAAAAAGAAAATAGAAATGCAAATTGGAACCTATCTATCACAAAAACTGATAAGGTTTCCTTTTTCTCTCCATAAACTGACTAAAATGAAAAAAATGAAAAAGAAACCGGTTTATGAACTTCAAGAATGGTGGTAAGCACACAAGAAGAGTATGAGTCAAGCATCTCTTATCCGATGTTTTTCCCTCTTCCCCCTTTTTATTCTTCGATTTCCCTTTACCGCACTATTCTCTTGGTTTTAGCATAAAGTGCTTCGTATATGAGTGTTATCGACGTACACTTTCAGGTTTTTTTTTTTCGTACTGTTTTCACGGAGTATGATAACATGTCACGTGAATACACGTGGATGAAATTGGAGATCGATTCCGATCAGCATAATCCTCTTAACTCCCCTTTTTCCCTAAACTGGTTTATATATGAATATAGCTGAGACTTAAAGTTAATACGAAAAGATATTGAGTTCGATGAACTCTTGAATCTGGTTTAATCATAGCCTTAGAATTCGCATTTTTTTTTTTTCATCACAACACTACGGTAGAAGAAATACAAAACGTATATTTAGGTGAGACAGAAATCTACGGCAGTGAGAGTGTCGGGGAATAAATCAGTCTTGAAATAAAGAATATTGTAAAAGCTTAGCTAAAATAGATTTAAAAATAAAATCGGCTGAAATATCTCCACCCCCTATTTTTTCTACTCCTTTAAAAATAACAAGAGGTCTCGTTTTAATATTTAGCTTATGCTTTACATTATAAGACTCCATTAGAAGCCCATTTTTACCAAACATAATTTGGTTAAACGCTTCCAGCAAAATTGAGTTTCTAGGCATACTAAAAAAAATGTAAAGAAAAACAAGGACTCATAAAAAAAAAGATCATGGAAAACGAAGTTGCGAAGTAGTAAATTTTTATAATGATATTTTCGTTCCTAATTTGAATCTGGAGTCAGTTTATCCGGGAATATTGGAACATATAAATCAAACTATAGCTCTCTAATGTCGACATTTCGACTTTTATATTATCAGAATTTTTATTCATGGTTCGAAAACATTCTTAAACTAAAAAGTTATTGTAACGTTTTTTATAGAAAGAAAGTAAATACGACTGGTTTGTTAATCTCATTGGGCTTATTTTTACATATGTTTTTCCAGAAAAAAAAATCAGTTTTGTCACCAAAACAAACGCTTTTCTTATGCCACAAACCCGATTAGTTACAAAATATCATTCTGCTTGCGCATACGTATTGCACATTCTGACTGCATAGATTTTTAAAAAAAATTCTTGTTAGCAGTTTTGCCTAAACCTAATGGAGTACATCTTTTTTTTTAAAAGTTGATTGTCGACTGTAAATTCTTAAAATAAATATTTAAACGTTAAAAAACCTACGGGGAACTGCGAACTGGAGGGATTTTTTTAGGGTGGAGGAACTGACACTCTAAAATAGCCCTATAACTCTCAAACTTTGAAACGCAATATTAGGAAAAAAATCTTATTATTCCTCCTAACATAAACTGTTCAATTCTGGGTAGGGGAAAAAAGGGAGGGGGACAAAACGAAAAGTCCCATCGCTTCCCCCCTTTCCTGATTCTCCAGCGTTACAAGATGTGTATTCGAATTGCTTTAATGTCGACAGAACAAGACAGAAAAAGCTACTACAGAATATACTTATTGCATCTGAACGTTGTCTTCAGTGTTACAAATTATGATATAACATTGTTACTTTTAGGTGGTATCACAGCTACGCTGTATTACCTTAGCAACCGCGAGATTCATTCCATAATAACTTTTAAGGCAGGAAGAAACCCTCTAACCGGTAATAATGAAAATGAGAACAAACAATTTCTCGAGGAATTAGATAACAGGCGTGAGGCGTTTGCGAAAATTCAGTTTTGTGTAGGATACACGTATCTAAAATGAGAAACAACTCCAAAAGAAATACTTGTTAGAGTTCCAAAAGAGCAAGCGGGTTATTAAAGTGTTATGAATTTACTAACATGCGTTTGAAGCGAAGTAAGCTGCCTTACAACCGGTACCAGATAGAAAATTTTACATCTTTTTTTACGCAAACCAACAGACAAGCGATACTGTCGGCGGTTGATAATTTGCATATCTCCCGTATGAGAACTTAAAAAAATTCGTACCTATTGGGACCGATATTTCAAACCATTATTCATTGACATTTTTGACACTTTACTGGTTTGATCAACTTTTTGAAATATGACTCTTCTTCCTCTCTTCTTTCTCCTATTTTATCAAATTATTTTTTTTTTATTCCCTCGTGATCGAAACTGTAGCTTTTTTTTATGTCCATGGAAATGAAATTTTGAATTGCTGTCAGTAAAATAAACGTTTACAGGTTGAATTCGTGCCCTATTCTTTTCATTTCTCTTTTACTTTCACCTTTTTTTTTACGAAGCAACTCGTCCTTTTACCCTCGTCCGTCGAATATTTTTAGGAAAATTATAAGCGTTACAGATCCTTATGTAAATGGGCTCTTATTTATTATGTAAAGAAGCCCCGTTCGTAGGGTAGACCTAAACACCTGTTCAGATCATCGACAAAGTTTGCTTGCAGCTAGTCCTTTAGCGAGGAGAAAATTTTATATAAAATATAAATCGTTACAAAGTGCTCTCATGCATTCGCACGAACGACCCTAGGCTAGTAATTACGGACCTCGATGATAATTAAATAAAGTTCTGCTTAATTTTTTTCTTTTGAAAAAAAAAAGAAGAAAAAACGGGGAATGGAAAATAATTTTTTTTCTTTTTTTTTTTGCTGTTGGAAGCGAATGGATTTTCCGTGTTACAGGATGTGCTTTAAAAAAATGCTTATTTCAGTCTTTTTCTGCTTAAAGTCCTAACGAATTGTCTTCTGACAAATCAAGTACATTTATACCGGATAGCCCGAGGGTATTCTAGTGAGACCAAGTTAATACATCAAACCGTATATGACGTAAAAAGCCCAATAAATTCATATTCTGGATTATACCTGCCAAGCTTCAAGCTCTGTCACGGCTATGATGTATCTATTTCCACTTTGATATAAATCACTTTCTCTCTCTCATATTTTCTATCGAGACGTTTTTCCTATACTTTCGTCGGGTTTTCTTCCCGCCGAAATTGTACAATTCGACGACAAATGGGGTGCAGTGTCATCGCGCTTTTTTTTATTTCTATCAGGAAAGGTTATTTTTATGATGAATTTAGTGTCAGAGCGGTTTCGCAATGCGGCTTACACCGTCAAAATTGGAAAATTATGAGAACCGCAAAAAAAAAAAAAAAAAAAAAAAAAAAAAAAGATATTGGCTTGGAATGACATCGTGTTATCGTAAAAACCGGAGGATCATACGTTCAATTAGCTTTCATTTTCATTTTTATTTTCCCCTTGGATACGTAATAGGATCTGCAGCAGAGCGCAAACGTTTAAACTAAGCAAACAGACGAAAAAAAATCTCGTTTGACGAGTTTTTAATGATTTTTATGTCTCGAAATTTCAATGAAAAATATAATTTTTAAATCAAGGATTAATTCCACAAGCTGCAAGATAAAAAATTCCGCATCTTTTTAATTTTAGGGAAAATAAAATATTTCCCTATGTTTTATAACAGGAAATTGCTTAAAAAGGAATCGCGATTATTAATTTTTCGAAAAATGACGGAAAAATTACTCAGCTTTTCGTATATACAAGGACTTGCATCTGTTTATGACGTCCCCGACACGGTGAATTAATTTAGATATTGTTAATGGTTGTGTAAGAGTCGATGTGACGTCATCAACCACACCTTGCCATCTTCCATATCGATGATTGATCGAGTGTCTAATGAATTCCTGCTGTCACACCAGGTTAGTCGAGTTTCTAGGTTTTCCTCCGAGAGTAAATCAATTCGGTAATATCGGGGAAACGAGGAAAGATTGCATCTGTCTCGGCGAATTTTATCTCCTGTTGTATCTATTTAGGAGTTTATTGAAAGGAAACCGTTTGCGACATATGAGGGATTTAAGCGTTTGTATCCTCTTATTGAAAATCTGACTTTTGGAATTTGGATCTAAAGGTGGAATCGAATTCGGCATGAAATCGTGAGATAATCGGTTTTAATAAATTCAATCTGATGCTGGAAAAGAAAATGTTCGACTCGAATTGATTTGTTCTAAAGAATTCATTGGCAGTCATGAGAGACCAATTGAAATGGAAAACCTGTACAGAATTTCGAATATATTCACTAAAGTCAAAGAGGGAAAGTTGTAGGAGGATGAAATCAATATTTTTGAATTCAAATATAATTAACCTTATTCAATGACGGAATTGAAGGACTTAAAAGGCGGTTTAGCTTACGTTTACTTGGGCTAATTAATAAATTATTGATAAAGAGATTTTTTTTTCGAGCAGCTTTAAATGTTTATTCCTAGAAGAATGTATTACTTTTTTTGTGATGATAAAAAAAAAATGGTAGTTTAAGTTTATTATTCGAGTTTCTCTGGCGTATGCTTTTGTTGAACATTTCGGGTTCCCTCTTTGATCCAGTACCATTGAAAACAATAATTTTTTCCCCTCTCAACAATAGACAAGTCACATGTTTTGAGATTTTCGCTGGAAACTAATGTATAGTATGCTCTTAATTAAAAATTAATATTGAAACGTGAACATTTTTTATCAAATTAAAAAAAAAAGAAAAACAAAGTCGGGAAAAATTTTTGTCACGTGATCACTCCTTAAACGATATTTTTATTAGTGTGACGTCATCTGCCTATATCGAAGCGAGATATAGAATTTGAAGCGGAACACGTCCTGTTTGTAAACATTACTCATCGATGCCGTTCAGAGTTTTAGAAACGAACACTTTTAGGCAGATGACGTCACGTTTCTTCACGTTCCGTTTTGGCGGGCATTTAAATTCAAATTTTTGCTTTTTCTCTTTTCGGGTGTTCACCGTTTTTTTTTTTACTGAGTCAAAATCACGCTTTTTGTCCTATCTCCCGTAGCACAATTAAACGATGGATCATCTCAAAACATGTGACTTCTCTATTACAACCATCCAACCATCCTAATAGAAGAAGACCTCAATGTCCCTTGGAAAAATAATAAATAAGACACTTACCGCATCATTATGATTCCAAAAAATATAGGCAGGTGGCTCTGGACTATAGAGTACAACACATGTTAAATTTATAGTACTACCTCTATCTATATAGAGGTCGGGAGCTCCTATAATATCTGTAGTTGGTTCTGAAACAAAAAAAGAAAACGGAGGATGTATTAGTTTTAGTAATGATATATATGAGGCGGTGATGGTGAAAAACAACACTCTTTTTACACTAGGTAACCAGAGTGGATGCAATTTTGCGAATATGCTTCATTTTTTTAACTAAAAAAAAATCCGTTATGCGAAATATTAAATTTAAAAAAAAGATATCCCTACAATAGGCCTATTCCTGAATTCAAAAATCAAAAATAAAAAAATAAATAAATATATAAATAGGTAAGTTAAATTAAATAAAAATAAATAGGTAAAAATGAAAAAAATAAAAAAAGGAGCGGAGAAAGTGAGGAAGAGAGGGTAAAGCTAGAAGTAATCTCACCTCTCTGTATCAAAATAGGTAAAAATAAAGTGAGAACTCGTTCCATGTATGCTAGCTATCCATCTCAGGAACAATTTTATTTACTGGACAAAGCTCACAAGGAATATGAAAAAGGTGAATGTCACTGTCATTATGAAGTTGGTTCGTGTATCCCATGGATCAAATGATCAAGTAAGGTGAAGCGTCAGAATGAGAAATGTCAACACTCCTGCTACACCACTCATCCTTGGAACTGAGCGGAATAATAACGAATCTTCACTTTTTTTTGTCATCGAGGTTTTTCAATTTTCCGTGCTTTTCCCGATACATTCCGAATAGTAGATTTTTTTTTTCGTCTCCGGTTTTTTAAAGTAGATTTTCGATATATGGAATCATTAAAACCGTGAACGATTTTCACGTTCATTTAATTTCCGTTCGGTCCTATACGTTGTATAATAAAATTTTCGAATTGGTGGCGAAGAAAAAAAAACGGAAATTAACTTGTACTCGATTCACACTATAAATGAAAATAAAGTCGAAATCAAAAGCGAATGTGTGTGTTGTTGGATTATCCCAAACCGTAGTCAGAAATATCCAGAAGCAATTTCGACGCCGGGGATTTCGTTTCATGCGAACGGATATCATTATGAATTGAAATGAAATTGATATTAACTTCCGAAATGATCTTTCCGTTTTAAGAAGGTGGGAACGCTTAAAACACGGATGCTTAAACTGCTAGGTCCCCCGTTCAAGGTGCTATAGAATAATTAATGTTTATGTCTCCATGGAATTAGGGAGCAATATTGAGACTGTGACCTAGAATTTAGAGTCGTAAAATGTAGGTCGCAGCGAAATGACAAATACCTGTTGCTCGACTCTCGTTATCAAATCAAAATTGTGGTCAATGGATTCATTTCAAAAAATGGGAATTATCAATTTCGTCAAAATAATAACAAAGAGGTTGAATTTTACTTTAAAATATTATTATATGATAAAAGATATGCTTTTATTATCTCAGAAAACACAAGAAAATTCTACAAGAAAATATCGCGCTAGTAGGTGAGAGCATGGCCCGAGAAAGGTTAAGGTCGTGGATCATACCCCACCTCTAGTTGCATATTTTTTCTCTGTATTATTTTCCTATGTAAAAAATCTTTTCATTTCAAGAACAAATTAAATAAAAACTTTGTTAATTAATAAAAAAGTGCCGCTCAGAGAGACCAATTCTATAACACTACGAAAAATCCGAAACTTCAGTACTTCGACCACATAATAATTGTTAGTATTTGGCCGATTTTTAAAATGACTAAGAATTCTGAAATTTTTGGCAGGCAATTCAGTTGAGAAATAAAGAAAAGGAAAAAAAAAGAAGATTGAAATCTAACATTTTATGGGATTCCGTTTCCCGTATACTTTTGCCTCTTATATAGTAATAAATCAGCTTTAAATCCTTCCATAAATCGATCGTGCGGTAAATATTTGATTAGCGTCAATCGAATTGGATGTTTTTCTATAAGAAGAAATAAATAACTCACGTTTGGAACTAAAAAGCTGGGTTGCTCGGTTTTATCAGATAAAAGTAAAAAGGATTTGAAACCGAAGGCATTTAATTAATGTTGTAACTTTAAATAGATAAAGGATGTCACCGTATTCTTTAATAATAAATAAATAAGCTGAATCAATGTGAAATCAGCAACGACTTTCTTCTTAGGCGTTGGTTACATTGCACGAAAATTTTTGTTCGAAGCGTTTCAAAAATTTTTTCGCAAGGAAAGTGTTTACAGTTATCGAACATGTTCGATGATGTTCGAAATGTTTGATGATGTTTGACGTTATTTTTCGGGTTGTATTATATTTTTTACGTAGGAAAAAAATGACTTAAATTGATATGGGTACTCGGTCGATAATATATATGTATCCCCCATTACGTAAAAATATAATACAACCCAAAAAATGACGTCAAACATCATCAAACATTTCGAACATCATCGAACATGTTCGAAAACTGTAAACACTTAGGGCTGAAGAAGTAATACAAGCAAAGAAAAAATAAAAATATTGAATTAAACGGAATAGTCAAGGAACACACATTTAAAAAGTGACACCGGATTTTAATTCCTGAAATTTTTATTTACGTTTGTTTTCAAAGCTTTTATAGTGAATCCTTTTTTCGCTTTTAAGTCCAAGAAATAAGGGGAATATTCAGCTGAGCTGAGCTGAGAATGCTTGCCTTATGTCTTACTTTGCGACGTTGAAGACAAAACGTCGAAAAATTGCTTAATGACACCTAACATCCAGATGTTGATTGTCTTTTCAGATCAAACTTTGGATAATAGGCGAGCTGTAATTAGAAAATTTGGAACTTAACGATACATATCTTAGTGGGGTTAGGAAACCAAGTGAAGTAATGCTATCAGCGGTTCCGGGGACGGTTCAGCAAACAGAGGTGGTTTTTTAGTCAGTGCGAGTCTGACACTACCGCAGAGAAAATCCTGCGGTGTCCATAACGGATTTTTCCACCTTGACACACAAAAAAAAAAAAAAGGGTCTTCAGTCGGGGAGGGAAAGAACAACAGTGGTAAGTAGGGAACGAAATCATCTATCCTTACAAATGTGAATCGTGATTTACTTGATTATATCCGCTTTTTGAAGAGTGGGAAGAAGGGCTTAAGGTTGGAACCGAATAATTTGATTCCCTATTCATTCTGTTATTGTGAAAAAGTGAAAAAATCATTCACTTCGAAGGACGTTTTAATTATTTGTCTAAGTTTAACATGTAATTACTACCTGACCTATATTCTTAGGAAAAGATATAAGTAATTCCAAATTTACAAACTAATAGGTAATACAAACTCAAATTTACATTTAATCTTGTATTCCGTTTCTTGGAAACAAACAATTTCGGAAAAACTGATCGAACATTCCTCGAATTTTTTTCATTTCGATGTAAAAATCAATTGCAAAATGAACAAATGGATTAGATTTTCTTACGGAAGCAGTTGGTCATGGTACTGATTACCATTATCTGCAGCACCTGCTCTTAGCAATTTTCCACTTGATTTCCTTCTTTATATTATTTTCGCAACAGAAAGAGCTCCCGATTGTTTTTTCTTCGTCAATTATTAAAGCAGAAACGAATGCTAGCATATTTTAAAAATCTTAGAATTAAACTTTAGTGCAGCTATGAATATTACAGTAGTTTCATGCGACTTCAATTTTCAGAATAAATCAGGCGTTTTTCTCTCTTCGCAAGACAAAAAGTGTAGCTGACGAAGTTTAATTGAAGGTAAACACGATTCGGCGTGTAAACAAACGTTATACGAAGCGGACGTTTAAAAATAACAAGAACGCACCCCCCACTCCTCCCTTCCTCTCCTTTACATCTTTCCTTCTTTTTTTTTTGGCCGGCAGCTCAGAAAAGAAAACCAGGAAATTTAAATTTTTAATCAAAGAAAAATAACCGAAAAAAATAAAAAACAACGGAAAAATTTCTCGGAAAAACAAGCCAAAACATTTTTGGTAATAATTCAATACGGTAAAACGGTACAGGGATGGACTAAGCCAAGGGCAAGAGATTGTTAATTACTTTGAGCAAATGTAGAGTAATGACAAGGGAGGTTCTTCCCGCACTTTCGTAACCCTTCTCAACCCCTTTTTCTCCTATTCCAGAGTCATATATTAACCGCGATTTTCCTCCCGAAACTCCCATTAATTTCAGGATTAATACATTAATCGGCTCATCGAAATAGGCCTACCTGATATTAATTTGCGAACATATTTCCAAAATATTTTTTAAGAAAAATTCTTTTGATCTCGGTATGTCAGTCAAAAATTCGTCTTGTTAACTTTACCCCGAATTTTACACCGTTAATTTTATACCGAGTCATGGCAAATTTTACTCCTAATTAACTCAAAGAACCCTTAACGAATTTCTGTAAAAAGAAGGAATGCTAATCGCTAAGATATTTCCCTAAAATTCTGGAAAATGGAAGGCACTTTACAATATCAAAACTTGAGTTCAATCGCATTATTTATTTCGCAAACAAAAACATTTGCGTTCTTTGCTGTAATCACACTAAGCTAACCTTAGCGGAATGCTTCAATCAAAATTGTGATGTCAATCTCTCATCCCGCTCATATTTTTTTCCTGGAAAAAAGATTTTATGCGACAAGCATTCGGACTGTAGGTGTATCGTCAAACTCTGAAAGGAGTTTGTTTGGTTTTATTTGAGGTCACATACAAATTTAATTAGTCTGTAAAAAAAAAAGTATGCATTTTTTTTTTTCTATTGTAAAACATTTTTTTCGGTCTCATTTAATCAAGCGAATCGAAACCGCAGTGCTTCTTTCCTGGCTTTTTATCTCTCTCTCTCTCTTTCTCTCCCCGTCTCTTTTAAAATTTACCGTTTTCATCTGAACCCAATTATTTGCGATCATCATGAATAAATAAAGCCCAGCAAATATGTTATCTTCGTTAGACATGCATTATCCATGTTTCGTAACATACAGCTTTGTATCCCATGATGGCTCTTCAACCCCATCTAAATTTTCTCATTCCCATAAAAAAAAAAAAAAAAAAATAGAGAAAGGGGGAAATCTTATAAAAACATCATTTCAGAAGGAGGAATGATAAAAAAACAAACAGGAGAAGATAAAAGAAATGGAAGTCAATCGGTTTACTCATGTCTCGTAGTTTACGCGTGTGCCATCAGTATTCGAACCCACGACTTCTTTTTTCAGGCAATTGAAATATAAAGGCAGAGAGGAAGTTTTAGCCAAGAAAATGTTAGGGTGTCTCTTCTTAACTCAAATGAGGAATTTTAAAAAGCTCCCCTTTTAAAAAGTTTCGAAAAAAAAAAAATAAAATAAAATAAATAAAGGATCCTCAAACCTGGGCTTTATTCACTCACCCTACCGGCAGAATTTTCCGTTCATTTTTTGTTTACTTAAAAAATTCAGTTAGGAAGTCGTTAAAATTCCCATGCATTTTATATGGAAAAAAAACAAGGCCTTCGCGGCATGTATTAGAATCAAGTTGCGGGGCCCAGCTTTGAGGGACATTTTTTTTTTTTTTGAAAAAATTTTAAGGCGGGAATATATTTTAATTCCTCCAGTTAATTCCAGCAATATTCTGAGATACAAATGGCTAAAAAAATTTTATTCTGTTTAGTCAAGAAACTCAAGAACATTTATTAGGCCAAATACATCGGAATTTTTCTTAAGGAAAAATTCCAAAATCGTCTGGGAGGTTTCGCCTTATTCTGAAAGATCCCTGCAGAAATCCCATAATTTGAAAAGATAATGCTAATACTCTAGTTCTTTTTCTTAGTATGAAAAAGTTCCTCAATTTTGAAAGCATTGTCCAAGTGAAATAAGGAAAGTCAAGCGTTTGCCTTGATAAGACCGCACTAATGGCTTCTTCCGCTTTTCATTTTCTATTCTACCTTCGCTTTTTTTTTTTTTAAATTATTTTAGTTTTCTTGTTTTTAAAGATTTTTTTTTCTTTGCAAAATCATTATTACCCTTTTCGTTTATTTATTTTTTTAAACGGGCCTTGTATTTTTTGAAAGCCATTGTATGCTACAATCATTTCTTTCAAAGCAGAAGTTATTGAATATGAACATAGAATAGTAGTTGAAAAAAGAGGAAAAAGAACTTGAAAGCCCGCAGACACGTGTCAATAAAATCTATTATTGTTGTTGAGATTTTTGACACTTTTCGTGATACGAGAGAAAGCTGATGTGCTACTCAAAAGTAGAATACTCTTACACAATATGTGAATACACCTTGAAATAGGTGTGGAAAAAGGTATAGAAAAAAAAGATCAAGAGCAATAAAAAGGTCGATAGCATTCAATATGAAATTAAAAGTTTTGACAAGATGGAAAAAGGGAAGTGAACACAATAATTAAGTCCCTTTAAAATTTTCTTTTTTAATCGAATGAAAAGTTCCGTTACGAAAAAAGTCTTAATTTTTAAAAAGAACCTTCTAAAAATAACGAAAGTTTTTTAGATCGTATGCAAACGATTGGCTGATAAAACGATTCCCAAGGCTACTTTATTTTCTCGTCCGACATTTTCAAAGCAGAAAAAGGAATTATAAAAGTGTCGGAAAGACAGTGGACTTGGCATTTTATTCAGTTCGAAAAGGTTAGTCCATCGGGGCCATAATGTGACCAGTATTTTCTCATTTAAAACGCTTTCCGTTTTTCCCCAAACTCTTTTGGTAAAACATTACAAAGTCTTTATTTTGTAATGTATAGTCTTGGGCTTTTGAAAATCGGCACCATCTATACATACTGCGCAGAGCCATCCCTACTGGGACTTTCCTGTTCATTTTCTTTCTATATACACTGTATTTTTTTCCGCAAATGAATGACGAAGTTATGCAAGCGAAATAAAAAAACAAATTGGTAGACGGACAATATGTAAACGTTTTTACAATTGAAAATGCTGTTCATTAACATACTTTAAAAAGTTTAAACACTCCAAGTAACTTGATCTTGCGTTACTACTTTTAGCAAAAACTTTGCAATTACAGAGGGATAGAAATATTTCTTTGTATTTATGCACAGCACATTAAACATTGAAAGACAGCTAAATGCAGTAGGGAAAAAATTGTTTGGTAAAATTTTAGATATACCAAAAATCCTCCCACATCACATCGAATTGCTGATATAATTTCTCCATTACCGTCACGAATTAGCAAAATTTTTTTACTGCTTCGTCCGCTAAATATTTATTCAGTCGGATTCGCAATCGGTATTTTACTTTAATCTATTGGATAAAGTATTGATATTTATCCATTAGTTTTCATTCAACTATGAAACGTAAATATATCAGTTTCTCTATTGTGAAATCAGGGTGGTTAAATAACGGTTATTAATTTCTAACGACACTTATTTCCCATTGTCAAGCTTCCATTTCTTCTCCTCTTTTAAGTAAATATTTTCCCATCGTCAGCTCAACGTAAACCGATTTTTGTTTGCTATTTCAGTTTTCTCTTGTTTGCAATAACCTTGAAGGGGAAGAAAACGCAAAAAATAAAACAGGAAAACAGTCAAGAAGAATGACCATACCCATTTATATTGAAACCTTCACGTACAACAATTTTTATTTTCTGACTTTTCTCTTTTTGAGGCCGGGATATATGAAAATTATTTAAACATTTTATCAAAATCAAAAAAGCGGATTACGTTGCAAAATATTACTTCAGTTTCATTCTTTCTTTTTTACGATCGAAAAAGCAAGTTTCTTTTAGAAAAAAACTTTTTACAGTATTTAATTGATCTTGCTCCAAAGATTGCATTGCTAAAAATTCGCCTCCCTGTCATATGAGCAGGGAAAGGGTGTTTACGGGGAAAAAAAAAAGTCTAGATAAGTTTTTTTTTTTGACGGATTTTCAGTGCTGTGGAACGTAAATCCATCATAATATGGATGTCGAATCTTTCCCCTCCAAACTCCCTTTTCCTGTGCTCAGTATCTATAACAAACACTTTATTCGTAAGAATAAAAAAAAATAAAATGTTACAGTTTCCTACTTAACTGTGTTTTTTGCGGTAAAAATAATTTCCAAGTCATTGAAAAAATTCTGAGTCACAGACTGGCCTACACGACTTCTTACAATTAAGTGCCTTATTTACGTTCTATAAAGTAATAATTCACTCAAAGTAAATAGCGATTTTCGTAAAATATTGCCGATGAAATCAGTTTTTCCTTTTATTGACAATTTAATTCTCGCTAAGATGGTTTGTTAAAAAATTTAATACTCTGGGCTTTTCTGCTTTTCATCTTCGTTATGTACTTTATATTTTTCCTATATCAAGTTTTTCTTTTTTTTCCGCTTTTTTTCTAACAAACACTTTTTTAAAAACCGTATATTTCATTTTTTTTAAGTCATAAGGCTTAGTTTCACTGATGATGATACTGTACCCAAAGTTCTTTCCATTCTGAAATTTACTTTTTCTATCTATTCATTTAATTCTGTACTTACAATAGGCATGGGGTCGGCTGGTACTTAAGTTTTTAATCTGTCTCATTACTATGCTTGGCTACTAATTGGCGGACACGGCATGAAACATTTGAATGTCGGCACCATAGATGCAAACTCAGTATATATTTACAAACAGTTCAATATTCTCAAGTAATAAATAAAAAAATTGATTTCATATCCCACAATTATCATCACAAAAATTGTTTCGTGTAGGTTTTCATCGTTTACAAACGGAGAATTATGGATCGTAATGTTATATAAGAAATACTCATTGTAAAGTTTCCAGACTACAAACATCGTTTAAAACCTAAAAAAACGATTGAATATTCACGATTTTGATCTTCAGTTCTTTTAATTAATTTAAGAACAAGAACGGCGTCGCCTTTTAACATTTCAATGTCTGATTGCGTTCTGATTACATTAAAGTCTTCTCACAAATTTTTCCTCTTTCCGATTATTCGAAAATCCTCTTCCTCTTGAGACTTTCACGGTAAAAAAACTACGAAAAATTTTAAAATCTCAACTCAAAGAGCATTCATCTCTCGAATCGCAGTGTTTATTTTATTTTATTTTATTTTCCATTCAATTTATTAGATCAGAGTCATAAAACGACATCTCGTGATAGTCGATTGCCCTCTGAAAGATTTAGATTTTTCGTACTTTAATATTCTTTGGTATCTTCTAATGAATCCTTTCTTAAATCATTTTGACAAGATGTTTCTACCATGACTTTCCTTCTGTCTTTATGCCCGCATTTTACCTTTTCATCCCCCTTACTTTTTTTTCGCGCATAATATATTTTAATTTTCCTTTTTTTTTAGGCCTCCCGGGGTGTTGTTTTATTTTACGAAAAAAGATTTTTGATCATTTTACGAGTTTTCCCAACTGGATATGCAAAACGAGTAGCGAACTTGGTTTTGCAAGTGATGATTCTTGTTCTTCCACTGGAGAGGAAAAAAAAAAGGAAAAGGAAACTTTTAAAAACTTATAAAAATTAGAAGTATTTAATACTTCGCCCTTTTGAAAAAAAAAAAAGGTCAACTAAAATAAAAAATTGAGCATTTTGTTTCAACCATTCGAGTTAAATATGCGTTATGTTGATAATTCTTTTCTTGTTCCACTAATATAGTTTTAAAGTGAATTTGCACCGATTCTTTTTTTTAAGTCTATGAAGAGAAAACAAGTTTTCAATCGCTTCTTTGCATAAGCATAACATGATAAAAGTGATCTGCTTTCTTTAGAGGTATGGTGGGCTAGATCGCCAAGGAAGGGATCTGTATGCTTAATTACAATTATCAAAAGGTAATTCAACCAAACCAAATTTCCAAGTTTTTGGAAATATTTGAAGGATCGTCCTTGATTCATTTGTCCGTCATAATTTTCAAATAGTATTTTTTGTTTTGAGTATTGTCTGCAATTTACAAATGCAAATTAAGTGTTATTAAAAATAGGGAGAAAAAAAAAAAAAAAAAAAAAAAAAAAAACTGGATCTTTTGAAAACTGTCTGATTACGTACTGTAATCAATTATATTATGCAATTAATTCACCAGGGGAATCATAACCATTTACAATAAATTAAGTATTTCACCGAGTTTCCAGGTTATCGTGTGTCATTTTTCAGCTAGTCAGCACTATGAAACAAGCCATTTTCTTCTTAACTGAAGAAAGATTCTTATGTCTCTTATCAATTCAATTCATTTATCCCTAAAAATTTATGCACTTTGATGAGTACTGCCGCCGAGGAATCTAGACAAGAGGAATTTTAATGCGTCGAAAAATATAAATCTGGTTTTATTGGGAGGAAATCGACTGCCGTGGTTAAAAGTATTAAAAATATTTATAGAGTTACTCTCGATAATAATAATAATAATGCTCATGATAATCATAGTAATATTGTTAATGGTAATGCTACTAAGAAGGAAAAAATATAGTGAAAACCTTATATTTTTGGCCAATTTTACTCATTTTTTTTTTTTTACTTCGACTTCGAATCTTTATTTATTACCCCAAAACTAAATTTAATTTTTCCTCTCATCTTTTTCGGTACTTCTTTCTTTGTCACCGATTTCATTTTATTCCCCACTTGCTCGTTAAAAAATATATTCTAAAAAAATCCGCCATATTGAATTTAACCATTGGCAGTGACCCGGAAGAGGAACACACAAAAAGATTCATCTTCATCGAACACAATAAATCGTGCTATTATACTTCACAGTGTTTTCAAAGAGTGATTCTGTTTTTTTTTCTTCATTTTTTTTCCTCCTCTAGAAATTCCGTAAAAAATAATAATAATAAAAAGTTTGTGAACATTTTGAAGAAAGTAAAAGTGTGTCTGATGGCTGTAAGAAAAAAAGAAAAGAATTCAAAATGGCGAAGAAAGCTGACGGCATTTAAAGCGAATCTCACTTTCATACGGAGTTTAGGTTTTGATAAGCCGTCAGCATTCAAAACAGGTTTGCAGATTATCCAACACTTCGGGTAAAAACTTTTTTCCCCAACTTTCCTAACGTTTAAATATATTTTTGTAAAATGAGGGTAAAAAAACATGTTTTTTTTTTTTTTTTTTAACTTACGGAAAAATTATTATCAACTCCAAACTTTTTTCATACGAAGTCATCGCTTTTCAACTTCCAAGACGAGCTTTTGATTTAAAATTTTGATAATGAGGTAGATAGAGGAAGTCGTTAGTGCATATGCTATGCGACGATACTTTGATGCAGATATTCTTCAACTTTAGTAAGGAGTGATGGGAGGGGATTATTAAGCGATAAATGTAAAATCCGTAGGTGTACAAAAGCCCTTCCCCCGCACTTCTATTGCTGCACAGTCTCAACCTGCTTTAGAAAAGATATTATAGTCCTATACTTTCAAAAAAAAAGGAAAATTAAACTAAAGCAACTAAACGATTTTTTTTTCTTTGACGAAAAGCAACATCTAAAATTAAACCATTTATTAATCTTTCCTCCGCATTAAGGAAGAATTTTAAACATGACCTTTGATATTTCATCCGAAAATTTGGTTCTTTCAGTGAAGGGGTTTTTCGCCTTTGAAAATATTTTCATTTTACCCCCGTTGGGAAACAAAAAGAAAAACTGAAAACAACATTTGCGTTCGGTTTATCCCGGAGCATAGCCATGGCTAGCATATATGTATATGTTGCGATCCGGGGTAACATCTTGTTTATAATTTACAATTTTTTCCCCTTGGCCGCTATGCGTGTGCTTTTAAACCCAAACCAAAATTCCACCTGGATAACGAAACTATTTCCAGGTAATTAAAGAGTTAAAGCGATAAATTAGTTATCCAGGGTATCATTTATTCAGTTTTGCAACTTTGTAAAGTAGTTTTCGCGGAGAAAGGGAAGGAAAATAACGGATCTAAGGGAAGGAGGTTGGGAGGTAACGTATTCATGGCCATCTCGACCGGGTCCGGATTGCTTCCGGTGTCTTTCTCCCTTACTGACTTATTTTTGGAAAATTTATTCTATTTTCAAGATGAAGTTCTCGGAGCGCAGCAGACTCATCCTTAGATTTATGCGGTCGAAAAGTTTACGAAAAGCTTTAAAGAGTTGTCAACGGTGGAGAAAAAGGTCCACGACCTTGTTTCCTTTTTCGTATTGAGATAGGTTAGGCTTCATTCACGGAAACCAACGTTACAAGTAACTCTTCGAATGATTTTACTTCTTGATAAACCCGAAATGACTTAATTTTAACAAGAATTTTAAGAAAAAGGAATTCGAGGAGCGGGATGAAAGAAGGAGGCAGATGAAAACAAATTAAAAACGCCATCGATTTATAAATATGTAAACAAATGCTTTCATCGAATTTTTCAAATAGGTATCAAAGGATATACACCCGGGCATTTTATTCTAGTTGTCTAAAAAAGAGAAAGATGACATAAAAACGTATAAATTTAGGTAGGGGGATTGCGTGAATTGGTATCCTAAATTGCGATCATGTACTAGATAAAGTTTAACCCTACCTACTTCGCCGCTTTTTTTTTATATTAAGCGGTAACGGGGAAAAAATGAGGGCCCGTTATTTACTTTTCTTTATGAAAAATTAGTTGAGCGTGACCCTATCTATCGCCGACGTCAAGATTTTTTTCCTTTTATAACATGATTAATAACCGATGATTAACAATTAGCTTTCAGGTTAAAAGGCAAAGAGAATTCTTATTTTTAAAAGGCTCCCGTTAAGTTTTATTAGAAAGAAAAAACTTTTATATTCCCAAAACAGAAGAGGCAAGGGTCCGTCTTTCAATTATAATGCAAAGGATTTTAGTCACGAGCAAAACCACAAGCCCATTTGCATATCAGCAATGCCCTTAGGGCCATCCTATTATTTTCTACTTACTAATTCCGAAAAAAAGAAGGTGAAAAAGTGTAGAAGTATAAAAAAAAAAAAATATTCTCGCCGAAAAACATATACAATTGTTCTGCTTTTTTTCCTGACTAATTGCAACTGAATTTCGGAATTCACAAACTATATAAAACACAAAATAAAGTACGACGGACTCGCATAACAATGGATTCGGATTTTAAGAAAACTCTGAATTCGATAAAGATTCCATGGAAAGAAATATTTTCCGAAATTGTGTTCTGATGTTCTGATATCGCGTGATCTTGATTCAGCGGAGTATATTACGGAACCGAAAGCGGGTCATGATACTGGAAAATGATTACTGTTTTCTCATGAAGTCGAAAATTACATTTTTATATGGTGTGCGCCGTCGATACATTTTTCCTCGCTTTGTTTAGTTCTTATTATAAATTCAACTTTATTCTTCCGGCAGATAAGCAAAAATACTGTTTGCAAGCAACCGTACAATATCTAATAGTTGTGCTGGATTCATCTCTCAGTTTTTTTTCTCGTCGAAATCGTACTATGAGAGTCTTTCAAACTTTTGAAAAAGCTTGTGAGAGGGAGCCTGGAGGTTATTTCACGATACTAGTCGTTTGTTTCCTTTTCTGAAATTAGCGAGAGGGTAAAAACTTTGTACGATTTTTTCCGCCAATGCTGCGACTTTAAATTCGGGGGGCATGCACACATGCACACATGTTTAATGTGCAAGTAATTAAATTACAGTCGACTTCGAACATAACAACGTCGGCTATAACAACATTTCGGTTTTAATAACCAAAATTCTTGGAACCAGCCAATATATATAATAAGAGCAATGTCGAATTTTTCCTTTATAGGAACATTTATATAGCAATGAATCCGGTTTGAAGGACGCGTTTTGAAAGCACCGAGAGAATTTCCTTTCGGTTATAACAACAAATCGGATACAATTCTCGATAAAACCTCGATAGCTTTCCGTGCATTTTGCATAAGTTGAGCATAGGCTTTGATTGGAAAGTTATGGAGGTTTGCCTGTATTTCTAACTAATGCGATTGATTATTTTGCCATTTTCGACATGTTTTTTATAAAATTTAAAAATCACGTGTTATTTCCTTTACTTCCTGCTTTAATCCAATTTAAAAACCTCGGATTTTTTTTTTTTTTTTTTTTTTTTTGCCCGCCGAATAAAGATTGCTGAAATAAGTGACTTACTATTTTTAGTAATAATCGGTTAAAGAACGCGTGGAACTGTCATTATATTCGAAGTTATATTCGAAGTCGACTGTATTCGGGAAAAGAAACCGATTTACAATTACATAGAAGCAAAAAATTTTTCAAGGAAGTAAAAAAATCAAAAGAAGTTAAAGATTATGCTTGTCTTTGCAAAATATTTGCTACCATCGATTATAAGCACTAGATGATTCCAATAGATGTGGATAACCTCCTGCTGCGAAGTATGACGTGATAAAATTGGAATTTTGTTGCCTTGACAGTTTTGCTATTAATCCTTTTCTCCGAAGAATTGCAGGGGAATGTTCGCAGCATTCTATCATTTAAATTGTAAAGCTATAATTCACTTCACGATTTTATATTGCCATTCCAGCGGCCTATTCAATTTATACAATTTTTCCAAATGACAGTCTACTTGGATTTTGCCAATAGAAACCGGCATTTCATTTCCAGTTTTAGCACAGCTTTGAACGACAAAATCACTCTAGTGCCAAAGAGAATGATAAAGACACCGAAGCAGAGCTAATCAAACGGAATTAGAATTCACTAGCTTAATAAGAAAATTCCAAATAAAAACAAGGGGCCAACAAATTAGGTGAAATCAAAACGCAACTTGTGAAAAGTGTAAGAGGTTTTTATGATTTTTTCTCCCTTTCTCTTAAAATCTTTTGCACTTAATTTGCCAATTTATGTTATTAATAATGGCTTCCAATTGAATCCGATCGCACTTATTACTTAAAACGGATTTATAATATAACAATACTATTCAAATTTTTACAATAAGATTAAAACTGTTATCATGTTTTTTTAGTCCAGTAGTTACTTCAAAATGAAGGATTCAAAAGTTTTCCAAAAATATTGGGAAATTTTACTAAAATTCATACGCTAAGTGAAGAGAGGTGCTTTTTGAGTTTCAAATCCCCCCCCCCTAAAAAAAAAAGAAAAAAACATGAAATTAAATAGATTAAATGATTACTTCATTGCTTTTTGAAGTTATTTTGAATTTATTACTTGATATATGATTACGAAAAAAACGTACACGCTCATGCACTCCAATCCAATCTTATAAATCTCCCCTATTTTTAGATCCAATGCATTTCTTAAAACGCACAATGTGGCGTGCTTTTTTTTGTTTCGTTTAACGATAACGGTATTTTGTAATGGAATTTCACGTGCAAAGTATATGTAAACGGTGAAGCCATAAAATTCGAATAAAATGACAAAATTATCATGCAACCAATAATAAGTTCTTTAAGCTTAAGACTTATTATTTCTTCATTTTTTAGGTCATCATTCTTAATACGTATTATTAATTTTCCAATAAATCGACAACTCCATCTCCATTCCTAACAATTAGCCCTCAATAGATTTGTTCCTTGAAAAATTACGCGACTCCGCGATATTAGGTTCGCAAAAGGAAAAACAATTCAAAAGGAAGAAAAACCCAGGCTGATCCGTTAATCCTAAAAGCAATTTGAAAACCATGTTTGAAAATCCTAAGTAAACTCATCCGTCCCCACAGGCTGCAATAGCCGTCATTCCAAAATGATAGAAATCCTCTGACCTCCTTATTTTCTTTATGCGTTATAAAAGGAAAACTCATGATTAGAAAATTACCCTCCCTGAAATGTTAAGACCCGTTAAACGATTGTTTGAAACGCAAGAAAAGGTAAATGAAATTTTAACTCCGATTTGAGACATTTCACCTGCAGTTCATCATTTCCCTTTCCGATTTTCTGTCTTTTATTTAATTTGGTTACTTGCTTGGTTATTTTACAACCTTTTTAAGTGTTATTTTTACTGCCTTACCGCTGAGTAGAAACCATTCTTTAATGGTAGCAGGTAAATATTTTTTTTTGGTGGAAAAAACGTGAAAATGCTAACCGAGTTAATTTGTTTAATATTTTTTAATCTTTATTTTTTAAAGTTTTTAATTTAAACGTTTGCTTTACTTTTATCCTTTTTTATATACGTTCAAAGGGTATAAACAATCAGAAAAAACTTTCATGCTGAGAAAACTTATGAGCTGGAAAGCGATAGCAATATAGATTAAAGAAGTTAGAGATAAAACGTGATAAAAATGATTTTTAGATGATTAAAATATAAATTGGTTTTTAATTGGTGAAAAGATGAAATGACGGCTAGGAAAAAGTAAGAGAAATGAAAAGACGAGGGCGATGGAAGCGTTCACCTAAGGTCGAGCGACACTTAAAAGAAAAAGGGGCAAATAAGAGGTAAGTGAAAGAAAACCTTATGTTTAATGGAACTTGATTTATTTTTCTAAATGGATTGAAAAATTAACAAAAAGGAAAAAGTTATTAAAAAAATTCGAAATCGATATAAATTAAAACACCAGAACTTTTAAAAATTAAATAAACTTGTTTACTGGATTTTGACCTTGATTTCGTAAAAACACATGCAGAACATCGTCGAATTCTCTGAATTTGAAAGTTCAACGAAGCAAGCCAAACCAAACCAAACAAACCAAACCGAACCAAAGCAGTCTTTCTAGAATTTTAGGCCATTAAGAAAACCGCAAAAACGGTTCGACAGTTTTGCTGTCAAAAACCTTCATACTGCACGTATTTTCGCTCTTTGAATCCAGGAAAAACATCACAAACTTTTTAAAACGATATTTATAGATTTATCTCATATACTTTCTATTTTTCAAATTGTCACACTTGTTGCTTGCGAATTGTGTTACGACGTTTATAAAAAAAATGTACAAAATAAAATAAGAAGGAGACAGTAATTTAGACCATTGAAAGAAATGTAGCATCATTGAAAAGTTCTTCGAGGAAAAAAATTAAAGATTGAATCACTATCGAATAAGTTTGTTTTATCCTATAAAACCTTTCCTGTTTTCTCGACGAAAAATACGATTATTATTCATTAGTTAAACTTTCAAATTTAAAAAATCTGCTTTAGTAAAAAGCTTTTTTATTCGATTAGATAAAATTTAACACGTGTAAAGAAAATTAATTTCTGCAATCTTTTGTTTTTTTTTATTGCCGCTAACCGGAAAAACTCTTCATTGAAGTCATTCTTAAAAAACGTCACATACGATTATGATTTAGTTAAAATGAAACGGAATAAGAATGCCCAGTATCACTTAAACACAAATTGCGCGTTTCTTTTTTATATAGGCTTTTATGAGTTTTTTTCATTTAACATTGATCCGTTAATGATTTTGGAATAATACTACGGTCGAAAAACCTCTTGCTTTCCTAATCCGTTTCAGCAATAGATTTTGAAAAAAATATCTAATCAGCTCAAGCGAGTTAAAATATTAAAGTCAGCAAAAATTTTCGTCGCAAACTGTGATATCAGTATTTTTAAATACTTTAAAAACAAAATCCATAATAAAACCTCAAAATAAACATGCAAACTTAAAAAACTGTTATCAAAAATCCCAAAAGGACATTTAAATTCAGTGAATGGCTCACTTGTTATAAAAGGGATAGGCGTGGGAGCGGGAGGAAATCGGGTGCTCCACAGAAATTAACATCGTAAAAACTTTTTCTGGCTCTCAATGGGTCCCAATGGAACAGTATAGTAATAGTATATACTTGGCTATTATGTAAAAAACATGATAATAAACACATGGTAAATAATAATTTTTCTTTCCTGCTTATGGGCCTAGAATGTTCATAAAAAAGAAAAATTAAATTTAATAAGCATTTGCTGTTTGTTATAAAAAATCGAGCCTGAAAAAAATTTCGAGAATTTTCCGTCATTTTTCACTTCAAATGTTCCTAATCTTCCCCTTACTAGCCCTGCGGTAAAGAAGATAACAAGATTCTTTCGCTTCTTCACCTCCCCCTTTCCCCTTCTCGCCGCTCCTTTCTCTCCTTATTTTGTAACTTCTTATCAGTTTGTGTAACAAATTAAGAGCTATCTGTAAACATTGTGATAGAGAAATTATTAATGTGAATTGTTTTACTGACAAGGAGAGGGACATGTTGAGAAATGAGGGATATTTAAGAACATGATAGTTTTGTGTTTTGTGGTTTGTGGTTTATTTATAGCAAAAAGGGAATTCTGACACCGTTTTATTGAAGAAGAAATTAATGTTCACAAAATTCAATGTTAAAAAAAAAAAAAAAAAAAAAAAAATTCTAAAAATCGATTTTTCCGATCTTTTTTCGCGCAAAAAGATGTGTTTAAAAATAAATTATAATGAATCCCTTGGTGAAATAGAAGTGCAATTACGGCAGAACTTAAGAGCAATCGTGAACAACCCTCAAAAATTAATTGAAAGAACATCCGAGTTTCGAGGGTTTTTAATCATTCTTTTAAGACATAAAAGATTTTTTTCTAGATCCTTACATTTTTTTTTGACTCAAAGCATACCTAATGGAATTCTAAGAAAAAAAAAATTTGAAAAGATAAACGATCTCAAGACGATTTTCAAATGTTTAAAATGATTACGTTTTCCTAGTGTCAGGACATGTTTTACCGTTTTTCACATCACCTTCAGAACGTAGCTCCATAATTAATGTTTCAAGTGAAATTATTATTTCGCTCACAAACATTATGTAATAGTTATTTCTTTAAACCTTCTTCTGAAAAAAAAAAAAAAAAAAAAAAAAAAAATCAGTTGCTTTGGAGTTTGCAAGGTTTTTTTGAACTTTTTTTTTAGACTTAAAGGAATTTTTATTTAAATCGAAAGCATACCTTTTGCTTTTACTCCCCTGAGGGTTCTGGCTGCAAGAGGGCGTTACCCAAAGGTCAGACAACAGAAGAGAGAATAATGATCGCATACGTAATCGAATGATAAATAGGCCTGTTGATTGAAGCTGAATTTCACAAAGAAAATCTTTTTTATATATTCGATATTCGTACAGGAGTCTAACGTCATGCACCGCATTTAAAGTCCTTTTTTTGTCAAGGGTTTTGGAGGAAAGTGAAAGGAGAACCTTTGCGATATGATTTGAATCAGGATATGAGGGTTGGTCAATCTTCCTCAATGAGGTCGTGTTCATCGTTAAAATAACTTACTCGAATTTTCCCTATAGGTAATGAATTTCATGCACAGTCATAAATCATTTGATAATCTTGTCAGATCAGGGGTTTCAAACGTTTTAAAATGATTTTATTTTATAATAAGACCAAATACCATACTTTTACATGGAAAAAAGTGAAATAAAAATAAAAATTCCTTATAATTATTATTCGACGATCTCAATTTTTCATGCGTCTACCGGATAACAACTTCAAGCTTTTTCTTTTTCTGTTTCTGTTTCTTACTTTTTTCCTTCTTCTTCCTTCGCTTTTCCCTAAATTCTTTTACCTTTCGAGTTTGGTTTGATAACCATCAATCACTGAGAAAACTGTCGCAGAACTTTGGAAGACAAATGGGATGACGTATAGGAAATCTAAACATCGTTTTTAAGGCGGCAGTAATGCACCGCATACATATTAATCTAATCGAGGTTTGGACGGCGTTTTCTTTCATAAAGTGACTCATGATTTTTTTAAGGGAAGATTATGGAGCAGGGAAGGGATTTTTTTTTCCTTTTTTAGAAGGATCATTTATCAGCACTATTTTTAGCTGTTATTTTCAGCGTAGATAGAAGGTAAAATCCATTAAATTTTTTAAACTAAAATTTGATATTCCTTCCCGTTTTCACAAGGAGCATCTTTCAAAAAAGCAGATCTTGTAAAGGGACCAAACCCTACATATCCAGTATTCACCCCTCTTATTATCTAAATTATTACACGAGATTACGTACAACGTTAAAGAGGAGTGCCTCCTTTAATATACAGCGGGTTGCTCTAACGAATCCGTGTTGCTAACAAGATCTAATTTTTGTCTAAATCGTTCGAAGAGGGGTAAGTTTTTAATTCATGAACTAGGTCAACTGGGTAATTTCGTAAACTTAAAGAAAAAACCCCCACCCCCCTTCCCAAATAAAAAACTACAAATAGGGCATGGTTGCAAAATTGCTCCAGAACATTATACCTTTTATGTGCTTTTGTTCCACACTTGAAAATGTAGATCATTCGTTTTCGGGCATTACTATTTGTAGAAATGGTAAGCCCTTAGCATTATTTGCCTCAAAAAGTCTTTTACATGGCCGAAATCCTTTTTATTCGATGAAATGTTTCTTTCATGCATTAGTTTTCTCAAGAGTAACCTGTTTTCCTGTTTCGATGGGATTTCGAAATTCGACCTTTCTTTAACGTCGAGAGTGATACATCGTTATTAGAATAGGAGTGCGAATCCTATAGACGCTAAAATTCTAGTTAGAATCACGATGGTGAAAGATTTATTTCCCATTCAAACTGAGTTATTGTCTGACTTGGGATCTTGACTTTTTTCTTTTAATGAATTACGTAGATCTTTCTTCATGTCTTTCACTTCGTTTTCATGCTTCAATATTATTTTTTAAACGGTTTTAAAATATTTATAAAAATAATTTATTAGTATACTAATTATCCTAAAAAAATCCGTAAAATATAAGAAGAAAAGCGAAACGATCTTAGTGATTGATAGAAACTAAACAGCGAGTTTTCTCGATCGGAAAACTGGCTTTCTGAAAATCTTTCATTTGCTCTAAGAAAAAAACCCCAAAATCGATAAATGCTTTATAAATGCAAAGCCCAAGGTAAAATAAACAAAAGGAACTTTTAATACAAACTCTAAAGGATAAAAAGAAACTCGGCATAATCCTTTCGTTTTATAGTTACTTTGTTCTCCAGTTCAAAACCCAATTTCATTAAGTGCAACGAGGAGTTCCTGTGTTAGCTATAAGACAAGTATCAGGCAGGAGGCCAACAAGGTCGAAGTCTAATTTTTCCCATGGCTTTGGAAATCGGTCTTCAAAACAATGACTGAGCTACGATGCGCAAATTCCAATCAATTATTTCATCTTTTTTTTGCTGCAGCAATAATATGGAGCGGACCAATCGTCAAGAGAGGGTCAGGAAGGGATTTGCCCATTCGAAAATTTTTCGGGAGTTGTACTTTTTCTAAACTCAACGCTATAAGCGAAAAACGAATTCGATTTTAGACTCTACTCGTGAAGGGATCTGGAAGCTGTGAAAGAAAAGGTTGCTTTATTAGAAACTAATCTTATCTAACCAATGTTAAGTTTGATCACTACAGAATGAATGAGTGGTTACTATATCACTTGGAAAGTCGTATAGATTCTTCTAATTGCTTTTTAAAGGCAAGGAGCTAAAATTTCGAAAAACAACCAAAGTTATAAACTTAAGCTTAGCTAAACATCTCATTTTTTGATTAAGCTTTAAGACTAAGGGAACAATTTAGGAAAAGTCAAGAGCCCGATCATCGCGGATGTTGAAAGTCCTAATTTTCTTAATTGTTTACCAGAACAGGATTTTTTCGTTATTTTGGCGTAACAAGATCAAGAATAATGCTAATAATTTATAATAATAATACGAAAATCAGCCAAATGGAATTTGAGAATAATCAACATTCATTTTGCACTTTTGATTTACGTCTCGGTAATCATCAATAGTTATTAAATATACGTCACATCTAAGCAAGGCTGATAATGAGACAAGAGGCTCCGGGTAACGAATACCAGCTTAATTAATTACCTGGATTACGTAGTTAATTAACGCAACCGCTAAGACAAGACGAATATTTGAGGTGTTGACCATGTTTCTTAATCTAAAACTCTTTATAAAACCGTTCCAAATCGAATGTTTGTCTTTATACTTTTTTTTTCTACTTGAAAAAGAAATTGATAAAATATTACTCGTCCCGCTGTATATGTCTAATTCAAATATATTTTATTTTCTGTAGGTGCGGAACTATATTAAAATAGTCGACCGCAGATAGCTTTAATAGTACCGGTTTAATTATTCCAGTAACATTTTTTTAAAATTTTTATTACACGTTTCATTACTTCTAATCGGTTACATATAAAATTACAATAAGGAAATTGTTAAATTCGTTTTTCTTCGGAGACATCGTTTCGTATATGGGCATGAGTGGGAGGTTATCCATGGCGACCTCGAAAATGAAATGTTAGTTTTTGGGAATGCAAACAAAATTAAAAGCAATAAAAAATAAAAACCAAATGGTTTGCTGATCTAAGCAATTAGTTGACTTAACCTAGACAGGTTTTCTATACGCTTATTTGAGAAATATAAACATCAGCACGGAACTTGATACAATGACAAGTCCTGTTTTCGCGAATAATATATATTTCTTTTTCCATTGAACTTTTGGACTAGAAGTTTTAAGTATTCTGCCCACTTTTGGATTATTCTGTGAGGACACTGTGAGGACACTAATGTTGTAAGGAGGTTAAGCATGCTATCCGCCCATTTTATTAATTTGACCATAATTGCGGATTGGGGTTAGAGTCGGTGTCGTTTTTTTCTTCACCTGAAGCGAAAGATTTTTGGATTACCGGCTGAGGGGATCCTAGATTCTCCATCTTTGTCGGCATAACTAATTAGCTTAAAATCTAGCTTTTTTGACATACCTAATGTCGGCTAATTTGGCTGTTGCATAGTCTTTCTAAGTATTCCTTCCTATCATAGTTGGAAATGATTTTTAGCTTTAAAGGCGCTGTTGTATTTCTTTGAATACGTGGCAGCTTTTTTAACTTGCCGTATGGTCAAGTAATAAATATAGAGAAAAACAAGTCTATATAAGCTTCAATGTTTTGTATAACAACAAATTTCCTATGACGAATTATTGAATCATACAGTCCGGCCATCGTAAATAAATTGGTTACACTTACAATCATCTCACTAATGCATTCTCAGCCAGTGATTGATAATGAAATCAGTTTCTCGAAAGCACAAGCCACATGCGAACGAATTAAAATTGAGTCAACTTAGTTTCCGAATGTTTACCATCTTGAAGAAATTGATGAAATTATAAAAGCTCCTGAAAGTATTCGTAGGGAAAAGCAATTTCATGAAATGGGATATAATAAAAATAATTTAACTTAATTCAATTTAATTAAGTGTGTTTTTCTGTGCAGTCACCCCTCAGTGTAATGTCGGTTAATGAGATTCATGAAACCAAGCTCTTATACAAATGCAAAATTTTGAATTGTTACTATCACTGCAGGAAAAATCGGAAACGGGGAATTTCGCGCAAATAAATTTGGAATAAGATAATGTTATTATTACCTGTTCGAAGTTAAATTAAATCAACAACGACATCCGAACAAAGGCAAGAAATTTCAATTACTCGGCCCCGTCAGTTAATTCCATTAAAAACCAATCACGATTCCTACCGTCGATAGCGCTGTCAGCCGATTTACTGAACGGTTAATAATGTTTTGTGTTTTTGAAATACTTAAGTAAAACCGATCGAATTTTTTGGTCTTTCAAGAAAAACTTACCAACAACGTTGAGATGAATAAAATGACTCAAATGAGGGGTTGTCGAGATCTGACACTCGTATATGCCGGAATCTCGATGCTGAGGATATTTGATTTGCAAAATCCAGTCTTCTGTATGTGGCTGATGAAGTGCTCGAAACCTTTGGTCCGATGTGTAGGTATATCGGCCAACGGTTAACAGGTGAATATCACGATGTCTTACCCATGACACCTAGAACAAGACGAAATAAAAAGACTTTTAAAATACCGCATTTATAATAAATCCTTTTCGGTCCTTCACATTCTAATTTACTTTCACTTTTTACTTTGTCGATAGAAAATTTTTTTATAACTGTCGTATTGTAAAACAATTTTTTTTTTTCCATTGCAAAGAGAAAAAAAAAATTGAAATGGAATTAAATATAATTATACTGTCATACTCATGCGAACATCAGAGCCAGAGGCATTTATTTAGACTAATTTCCGGTTGAAAACAAACGCAATTTCAAAAAACACAGAAAATATGATTAATATTTCCAATTGAATTCGGTTTTTGATTGGTACATTGAAAATTGGTTTGAATTATCCCTTTGATCTCGTTGACTGCACTACTAACGAATGCAATACTTCATTTCTTATTTAATTTAACTTATCCGCTTTTATGAATTCGCTTTTTTTCCACTTTTTTTTTCTTCATTGAATTGGAAAGTGTGGGAGTTAGATTTTTTAAAAAAGAGCCCAAAGGTTTTATACATCATCATTTCCACTATCCGGTTTTAACCTACACATTTTCTGTCCGGTTAAACTTTTACTTTTATGCGAATAAAATTAAAAAAAAAAAAACTAAAACCTTCATCATTCTATCAAAGTACGTATTCACAATAGTTATTTATTTGTTTATTTAATTACTCAAAGATATATTCCTTAGGAATTTATCTAAAATTTTTAAAAATAATAACAATGCTTATAGGTTTCACTGCAATTCTTTTATTACGCTTTTAAGAATTTTCCGCTTTTGTTAACACTTTCCACTTTTGAGTACAATTTCCTTTTCTCCTTTTTTTTTCGCTTATGTTCAACTTATGGATCCATGAATGCTTAGATTTCACTGATGCGTACTGTTAAGATTATGATTTTATAGAATAATTTTTTATCATAGAAGCCGGAAGCTGTCTCAAGAAACTAAAGAACAAAAAAAGATGGAAAAATGTTTTTTTAAAATGTTGTACTATTTTTCATTCCCATGTCTAAAGAACGAAGTTTCAAATAAAAAAGGCCGTAAGCATTCGAAAAAGTAAAAGAAAAAAAATAAGACCGGGGAAAACGTCATTTCGAACCCCTCGCTTTTTAAGCATTTTCAGATTTGATGAATAAAATTTATTTAAAAAGACGGATTTTTACTTGCATTTTTATAAATTATGAAAAGATTTTCCTAACCTGCAGAACAGCAGCTACCTTGAGCATGAAATATACCAATAACGATTTTTTTTAAACTAGAAAAAAAAATGCCTTCCAAGATTATTCTATTTGAAACCATCATTTTTCCACGAATTATTAGATTTGTGATTGTTCCCGTGTTTATAGAAAAGCATATATATAATGTCGGATAATTTAGTAAAATTTATTTTGAATTATACACTGGAAGCAATATGAAGCTACCCATTACGTGATTAACTTAAAATAGTTCTTTTACTTGAGCGTGATCATGCTATTCAATTTCATTTACATTTTAACAAGGCGGAAATATCTATAGGAAAAAAAATCGTCAGTTTGGTTCTCTGACAGAGCCCTTATTTTGACTTCCCATAGCAACAAAAAAAAATGTTTCTCCTTTTTACTGGATGTTTTCGTTTGTCACAAAGCGGGAAAAAAAATACGAGAAAAAAATTTCCTTATCGTTGCCAGTGAACCTCAAAGTTTTCAGTAGCTACTATTAAACTCAATAACAAGGATTTCCAATTTTAAGAAGAGTCGAAACGGATCAAAGAACAAGCAGATGAACACAAATTTTAAAATAAAATAAATTCAAAAAAAAAAAAAAAAAAAAAAAAAAAAAAAAAAAAAAAAAACGCAAGAGGAAAAAAAATATATCTTATCAGGTAACATGGAAAAATGAGAGAAAAAATAAATAAAAGATTTTTTTAAAGTGTATCATCGGTGAACGAGAATGTTTACTTTAATTACAAATGCACGGTTTGTTAAGTGCTTGAAAAATTCAAGTTTTCGTTTCAGCAAAACGGGGAGTTTCAAGTTCGGGGAGGTTCTTTTTGTTTATTGATAATTAATTCAGTTCAAAACACGGATTTGCTTCTAATCAGAAAAAGCGTGATGGGAACATAAAAGGAAATCCGATAGTAACTTATCTATATAGTTAATTTGCTAATGTTACTTTATGAATTTAAACCATATACTTGAAAAATCTAGATTTTATTGATGCTTTATAAAAATGACGATGTTTACTATTATAAAGTTTTCCTTACAGAACAAATTTTTTCAAAAATTGAAAAATTATCTTTTTTGAATTTCAGTCGATATGCCCTGGAGATCTCTTTTACTAAAAGACGAGCAATATCATATATGGGGGGAAAAATAAACGGACATTAAAATAACATAGAAAATGGAATATTGGATTTAAAGAGAACCGAGAACAAGGGACATGCCCACTGGAAAAATATTTACAGAGTTGTGAATGGAAAATATATTCCTGAAGCCACGAGTACAAAGTGGCCTCACAAAGCGCGTCACAGCGTATAAAACAGGTAAACCAAGACATCCGCTCTCGGCTATGTGCTATACACGTTGGTTGATTAATCCATCGAAAAGGTACAATGAATGTCATAGATGAAAAAATGTGCAGATTACAAGCACATTACTTATTTTAGCCTGTGGCTTCTTTTCAAAATTAATCCAAGTATCTTTATCGGGAAAATTTAGCGTTAATTATCTTACGATTTTTTACTTTTCCTATATTTTTATGGACATTTAGAAAAGAAAAAAATAACATCGTGCTTGTATACACTTACGAGTCGGTCTTAACCAGTTAGATTTGATCCTTACATCAAATAGATTGTATTTTTTAAACATGAATGAAAGATAAAAGTCGAATGCTTACGATCCCAAGAAAAAGTGCGTTATAAAATTTTATAACCCTATAACGTTTTGGTCGATTATAAAATTTTATAACAATTTATAAATTTTAATAACGCAAATTTTCAACTGAACAATATATTAATTTTATGCTTGAATTGCACTATATTTAGCATATGGGGGCTTTATAGGCTCTTTTTTAAACATTTTTCTTCAGAAAAAAAAGGGAAAAAAATGGCAAATTTTCGGAATAGAACCCGAGTCTTGTAGGCGACATACCAGCCGTTTTTATCCACTACACTGCTCAACTGACTTTTATGAGCGGAAATATGGTTCTTAAGTTGCCAATTAATTTGACTTGTAATATTTTCCAGGTTTTTCCGAATTTTCGGCTTATTTCTGTTATTTTTAACTTGACAAAACCTCGAAAATATAGAAAAGCAGAAATTGAAAAATTTGGGAAGCATTAAGAAAATAAAAAAACTTAGAAAAAAACTGAAAATAATTTGTGTTATAAAATTTTATAACAAATTATAAATAGATGTCTTTTTTGGGCGGTTATAAAATTTTATAACGAAGTTAAAGTTTTTAATGACTCAATTCTATAACACACTTTTTCTTGGGAAAATCCCAAATTTTTAGAAATTTTGCAGAATAACAGAGACGTATTTTTCAATTAAGACATTAACTCCTAATGTCAACAAATTTGATTTATTTGGAAATAAGTATGATTATAAAATAAAAAATTCGAAATTAAATAAGGTCAAATCTGGATTTTAATTTTAACTTTCATGTCAAACTCAGAATATCCAACATTATTCAATAGCAAAACTTTTTCTTTTATTTCCGTATTATTAATCTTTCTGAATGTCTTCTGCGTTTGAAGTTGCATCAAGATTTAACCTAAAAATGAAAATTTCTTTTTATTGTTGAATGATTGATTCCCCGGTTTCTCGTAGGCGCGTCATTAACATATTATGTAGACAATAAAGATTAAAAAAAAGTGCTTGCTAAGCTAAAATTAAAACGGGTTGATACCTGGAAAAGTACTTAGAGGCTAAAAGTAAAAACAGGTTGACACTATAATCAGGAATCAAAGAAAGGTGGAAAACCAGGAAAGATGGCCAGTGTAAAGCGTAAATTTTTTCTTATTGAAAACGTTTTTCTTTATTGCTGCCATAAATATTGAAAAAAGATCCCATTCAAGCCATTTTTTAGTTTTAATTTATTCGTTTATTATTCATTTTTATTTAACACCCTTTTCTTCCTCCTAAGCATTGAGAAAATATCGTCTCCTTAACTGACTTTTTAAGAATTCTAAACAACCAAACTACGCACTTTAAAGTAATTTAAAAGTTATGTATAGTTCTGCAAATAAAAATCCTGTCGGCTATATGTTATTAAAAAGTCTGGACTCAGGTGCAGAGTGCTTTAAAAGAAAAAAAATTGCTTGCGAATTCTTACGTACATCTTCTACTTTTTCGTGTTTAAATTTTACCATAGCTCAGAGTTGTTATTGATCCGGATTCTTTCTGAAATTCCCCTCGCAATTTATTTTTTTTCGCCATACCACTTTTTTCCTTTTCCTATTTAAAACAAGAGTTATGTAATAAGCTAAGTAATGAACAAAAAAAGCTTAGTCGTTTGTAGAGAGAAAAAAAAAATGTCAGAAATAATGTTAAACTAGCATGTATGATGTACAATCATATTCTGCATTACTTTCCTTTGAACGCTTTGATTGATTCATTCAAACACCGTGCATATAGACTTCATTAATTTCAAAGAGCGATATTTTGTTTCTATGCATTCATTCGTTTCCGAAATGAAACTGCAATCAAATAAAATAAAGAGACAGGCTATATCATTTCTTGTATATTTCTAAAGAAGCAAAAATTGAAAGGAATAAAAAAATAAAAAAAAATCAAGTATCCAACTTTTATATTGGATGGATCTCAAAGCAAAAACACCATAAACGACAAAGATAATAATGGAACAAGGATTATTTCTTATTTTGTTGTCAAGATTTCTCAGACTCAGCCATGTGGAAGCTAAAAAGACTTGAATTTTTTCGTCGGAATAGCATTTGAATCATAAATTCCTTTTATTTTAGCTCGTTTCACAAGACGAGTTCTATTTAGCCCAAAATCAGCCGCTTTGCTTTCATAGATGAAATCTTGCTGGTCTTATAGGTGCAATCGTAGGTAAAAAATACAGCGGTGAAAAAATAAATAAATAAGTAAAAAGCTGAACAATTTATTTTGAATCATAAAATTTTTCCCTGATTTATAAAAAAGGTTCTTGCCGTCGGGAAAAAATTTTTGAACTTTTTTAAACCATTCTTTCTAATGCAATATTTTCTTACTAAAGATTTTAACGAAAATTCCTAATGAAGAAAAAAAAAACCGAGAGTGAAAGTGTCATGCATTTTTATAACACCCTTTTCATTTTATAATTTTTTTTTCTGGGAGACTTTCCCCTTTTTTTCTACGTTAAATAATCCTTTTATCGAACGAAACGGTGATTGAAAAAAGGAATTGCCGTCTTTTCTTGTTTTTTTCTTTAGATTTCTAATTGAAGAAGAAAAATGTCGTGACTGCTTGTTCTGCTCAGTTGTGTTCACGCGTTCTAAAATTAATTTTCTCCGTAATCGCTAAAGGTACTGAAAAATTGCTTTATTTTTCATTCGAACAAAATTTCCACATGACAATGTAACTTTCCATCAAAAAAAAAAAAAATGTATAATATCTTTATGATACAGAGTTTTCCAATAAAATTCATTTATTCAAATTTCAGTTTTGACCAAGTCAAACCCAAAAATTTGCAAAAAGCTTTTCCTATTTATAATATTTCTAATAAACTTATTTATTTAATATAATTTTCCTCGAATTTGGAATGTTTAATGATACGATTTTATTTTGCATTCCAAATTCGAGGAAAACTATAACAGGCGATGTAATGCGCCATTAAAACCTTCGCATTCGAAGCGACTCACAGTAGCTACACATACAGGTAAAAATAGCAGATCTGAACTTGAAGTCACCTTTCTTGAAAAAATGGAGGTTATTTGTTTTCCTAAGAGTCCATTTCGCAATTTTCAGATAACAACATGATAATGCCAATCAATCTATTACAGTAAAAAAAAAAAAAAAAAAGACTCAACAAAACAAATAAAACAAATACCAAAAGTTGAAAATTTCGATTGAATTAATAAATTGAAACATGTTAAGAGATAAAATGAAACAGTTTACAACTTGTTTTGGAACATTTCGCGGAAAATACATCAGAATAAATTTTCCAACAGAATAATATTAACGGCAATTTTTTCTTTTGCAGAAAATAAGCCCTATTTTCCTCATATAATTTTCTCTCCGAAACTAATCCAATGATTTCGAAATATTAACACAATTCCGTTAAATTTCTAATCTAATCACAAAGTAAATCCGTGCATTTCTTTTTACGTGGAACAACTAGTAAAAGTTTGAAGAAGCTTAAGAAACTCTTTTAATTTTCTAAGAAAACAAAAAGTTACCTCATCAAAGTGGTGAAAGTGCTGGAAATAGAAACTGTAATAACTGAATGATTTAATTATTAACTTCATTTTATTAACACTAAATTAAGTGTTTTTATAATAAAAAAAATTTTATGCAAACGATGCGATGCTAATTTTTGCAAACCATAATTTCTCTAAAGATTAATTGGCAATTTCTTAAATCATTTTTTTCGGAAAAAAAAAAAAAATTGGATGGCTTCAAATGAAGTAAGTTAGTTGTAAGCTAGACCGCATTACAGAAAGCTGCTTAGGTTTCAGTTCGGGTAGAAAAGAAGAGAGAACTGAAAGGAAGAATAACACAATTTCAGTAATTTGAATTACAAATCAGATCCTTCGGGGTGTTTCTTTAAACGTCTTAGTCAACCCGAAAAACAGGTTTTTTTTATCTTCTCTTTTCATTTCCTTGCTTGCGAACTTTCCAGTAATCAATTTGAGCAAATATAGAGCGAAGGGATAAAAGAAAAACGAAGCGCAACTTCGACATCAAATCGACTCGAAGAAACGTTTTTTGTACAGCGGCCGCGATTTATATTACTCGTGCATTTACGTTTCAGATGTGGATGTTTTTGGTGTCATCAAGGTTTTTTTTTTTTTGTGATCTGTCACAATCATATCTTCCGCATCCATCATATCATTTTTTTCCCCCATTTTTATTTTATATTTCTGGAATTTAGTTTCACTCTTTAAACAGCAAGAAAATCGACTGCTTGGAGTTGGTTTTTCATAATAAAATTATCGCACAGCCCTTTATTATGGGAACTTGAACTGAAACATACTTTATTATCGAGCCCTCTCTCTTATGGAAGGGGCAAATCGTTTACGAAAATAGAAAAGATGAATCCTTAGGTTTAAAACTTTCTTTCTTCGCTCTTTTTTTTCCCAGAAAAAATGAAATTGCAGTTTCTTATCGATAAGTTCTTCGACGGAAATCGTTTGTCACTGGTTACGTCACGAGGTGATGTCATCCATTTTCATTACGGTATCGTTAACTGGAAAAAAAGACGAAGTAACAGCTCACGAAGTTTCAGTGAAACGTATACCGCTGACCTCGGTAAAATTGAACTGGGTTTTTAAAAAGATCTTCTTTGAAAACCCATAAAAATACGCTAAAAATATTTTTATTGTAATTAAAACTAGTCGCATTATTTAAAAGAGCACCGGCGGATTTATATTATTAACAGATTTTCCGCCATTATGATAAAATTAACTAATAAACTGTTCCTTAAAATTATTTTTTTTCGTTCGTTGGGTTTATTTGTTTGATTAAGGAAGTGTTGCGTAAAAAAACAAAATGATACACGAAGACAAAAAAATCAGTGGTACATGGTTCATAAAATTTGCATCCTGAAAAGGTAGAAAAATCAAATTTTGAAAGGGGAAAAACTCGTCGTTAGCAAACAACTCCTAAGGATAAATATGGATTCTATGAATATTGGCAAATATACTCGCGAGGTTTTTCCAAAAATATAAACTCATTCATTAATTATACAGAAATGATTCCGGAACGTTTCGAAGATTAGAAAATACACGGTAGGCACTTGGAAAATGCCTCTCTTCTCCCTTAGGCGATGTTTTTGATGTTTCACCTATGGGTTATTTGATTGAAGAGAAAGCGCTTAATGAAATTATTCAATAAACTAAAGTACCAGAATCTTGCTTTTCTATTCATTCGAAATTATTCCGTGGAACACGAAGTAGATTTAACATGTACATCATTAGAAGGGAAAATCGAATATATCTTGAAGATATTTATTATTTAAAGATAAAATGGTAGAAAGGGAACGAACATTCATTACAATACTAGGCAAATCATACTGGGAAATTCGATTGGCCTTCATATTTTACCTCAATACAGGATGATTTTAAATCGACTTGTAATATATAAAAATCAATATAATAAAAAGGATCCCCAGTTTTAAATGATCGGTGACTGCCCACTGCCGCAGAGAATTTCTAGTTCAACCGAATATTTCCGGTTAAAATGTTAAGGTAACCCCAGTTATTATTCGGAACTTGTCAAAGTTATAACTTGGACGGTGTTTTAAAAGCAACAATTTTTTTTGGTGCAGCTTTACTGTAAAACTCGGAAAAAAGAACCATTTGTAATAATTACCTAGAGAAAAAAAATTAATAAATTACCGAAAAGGAAAAAGGTCATATCCAAAGAGCTACTACTCATAGAGAATGCTATGTACAGTACTCAAGTTTAACCTTTATCAAACTGACGTCACCATCGGAAAAAGGAAACACACCCTACTTGTGTGTTTACCATTTAATATTTCGGAGTCATGGTTTTAGGCTTTTGCTTTCGTAAACTCCCAGGAAAGTCTTGGCCGACTACAGAGAGTAATAATGTTTCAGGGTGATATCCGTTGAGAATCCTCTTTATTCAAGGTAATGAATTTTGTAGAACATGACAATTGGAAACGAAAACTTCTCAAACAAAAAATATCAAAATCCATTAACCAAATTAATAAATCCTTTCTCGAATCCTTTTATTATAAATATTTTCCTGTAAAAATTTTATTTAATAAATATTAATCACCAAAACTAGAATGATATTTTCGATGCATACTTTCAGGCAATCTCAATAAAAGTCAAATTATCATAATCAATTACAAGTTAATGTCACATATAAAGGACAAACCCAAGTCAGAATTTTCATAAGCGCGCTCACTCAATATCGGAAAGTTACTTTTAAGCTGTGTAAAAATTACAACTACAAAAAAAGGCAATGAAAACGTGCCAAGCGGATACAAAAGAAGACGAAAAAGAGGAAAAACATAATAAAAGAAATGAAGTCATCAGAAGGGCACAATTTGTTCAGCATCATCAACTCTGATATCAAGTTATTTCTCAAACTGAACAAGAGACTTATAAAATAAGTTTTCGGAACGTTGTAGAGAAAGTTTTATTAATTTCAGGACCCGATAAACAGCTGCTTGAATGTCACAAGAGGATAAACGATCTCATTTTTCAGCTTAAATATATATCTTTATTATAAAGGATGTAAATTTTAAAAAGGAAACAAAGTATTCAGGCTTAGAAATCGAAAGAAGAAATATTTTATGAGCATACGTTTGCATTGCATTAACATCGATCAGAATTCCTTCGAACTTGGATTCCGTCGGATCCAAGTCATAAATTTCGATTCAACCAAAGAGTTATTCTCCTGTGTGCCCGAAAAGAGATAAAAAAGAGAAACATTTTTGCAGAAATAAAATGGACCAAAAATAAGTTTGAATTTTTGCTTCTTTTCTCGTAATGTATGAACGATATTCATTTACGTCACTTTGACAAAAATAAATTAGTGACATGTTAAGAGGAAAGTCTTCGAAGACTAAGTTGATCGAGTTTTTCATCGATCACATTTTGACGCGTGCCAACTCGATATACTTTAGCTTTAAAAAAGGCAGTACCTCTACTGTCAGACTTTATGTTTCACAGCTATAAATGACCAGACGAGTTTACCTTGGCTCCTAGCGAGGTAAAAATTTACATTATCACTCGTTACGTATGAGCTGTGGAACCAAAATTTAGCCCCATATTAGCTTCCAGAGGAGCTCCTTGTCATGATTATATATATTTAACCTTTTTCTTATTGACCTCAAGGAGACTTAGCTAATAGCTCTCCACATAGCCGTCAAAAATATTTTCGAGTCTTCCCATTAAATCAAATGGGAGAAATCCGAAAAGAATCCGACTGTTTCAGGTCTGTCCATGGCCTTTAATTATTTAACTGCCCTGTCGCATAAGCGATGGCATTAACCGAATTCAATTTTATTATTCATAAAGATCTTTACTGATTTTTAACAAAATCAAGTAACATATTCAAAAGTTATATCTAATTTTAATTGAAAAAAATTTCCTCATGTATAGAGACATAAAGTTATCCCATTCATCCAGTATTTAGGTTTTTCTTGTTTATTTGTTATTCTATCTCTCCTTCAATAAAAAAAATTACGTCATACAAAAAAGTTACCCCGAAGTTACGTAAAAAGATTCTATTTCGACTGAATGAAGGTAATTTCACATCTTTTTGCCTCTAACACAAGCAAATATTCGGCATTAACGATCGATATTGAACGCCGTGAAATTACCTTAATTTAAATATGTGAATATTTCGCAATATACGAGTAGAAATATTTTGCAAGAGAAAATTCAAGAATTCATAATTTTAAATCATTTTTTTTCCTCTTTCCCTTCTTTTTTTTTTTTTTAGTTCGTTCGTTCGTTCGTTTGTATGTAATAAAAGAAAAATGTATTTATATATATATCTTTGATAAAAAATTAAAAAAATACAACCTCTGGCCATTATTTTCTAAAATAAATATAGGTAGGAAAACTTACGGAAAAGCGAATGTTTTGATGATATTTCTCCGATTTCCGTATTTCAGAGTCTTGGAATCAAAAATTATGGATATAAGCAACAACAACTGATATTGCTTGAACTTCCTAGGAGTATAAAAAAACCTGTATTTGCTTTTTATATTGTATTTTCCTCAGATTTTTTGCTTTTGCGTTACATGCGAAGGAGTGTTTGAAGATACCAGCCAAATTGAAGAATTTTAAATTATTGCAAAAGTAGGTTTGGAAAATTGTTGGCATGCAGTTTACCTTTCCTTATTCTTTAATAAAGGTACCTATCTCCTATAGTAAGATATTTAAAAACGAAATACTGTTCTGCATATTTAAAAGCTAAACGCAACACTATATACGGGTTTTCTTGTAAACTTGTGCTCGATGAATTTTCAAATTCCACATGCTCTCATCTTCAAAATTGTAGTAATTGAAAACGTTAAAAAGCAAACTTAAAAATTAAATAAGATATAAAACCCCTCATACCTTATTTTACTTTTTGTTGTTTTAAGCGATTATCCTAATATAATAGGATTCTATCCATAAATTTTTACAAAAAATTTCCTGGCATTCAAACGATGAAAAATAATATTTCAGACTCCAGGAAATTTTAATTAAAGGAAATGAACTGCAAACAAACAAGAAAATAAGTCCCGTCAATGAGTTTTTCTTCTTAGGAGGTACTTCAATTTCAAGTTAAACAACAATGGTCTTCCGATAGGAAATCAAATTTTCTATTATTTCTGCTGCCTTTCTATAGTAATTAACTAACACAATAATGAGCTCTTTTGTTTTACAATAAAACCCTTTCCGATTGAGTTTTTCTTCATTCACTTTTTCAAAGCGGCATGTTCGACACGTTTTTTCAAACAGCATTTCACCACAGCTGCAGTTTACGGTCGAAATCCTTTCACGAACAAGAAATTCTCAAACAAAATCTATCTCTCAGAGCATTGTCAATAGAAAGTGTTCTTGTAAATTCTAAATTATTTGCTTTCGTTGAAACAAAGTTATAAGATGTTAAATTCTGCGACACGATAACCCTAAGGGGCTTCAGTTTCTCTAACAACTCTCCTTGAAACTTTGTTTTGCTTCCGCGAGCATGTTTTCTCTATTTCGTTGTTCGTCAAAAACTTCTAAATATTCTTACTTTTTTTGGTCAGCTAAGCTGCGGTTTATGACACCGATCTCATGCACAAAGGAAAAATAAATATAGGAAACTTATTCCCAAACCAAAAGGGAAAGGGATCAGCGATCGATGCCATGTTATTTTAAAATGAAGAGATTTCCTAATATTTTTTCCCCTTCGTATAAATAATGGCAGATATTTGTTTTTAACAAACACGATATCACCCATTGTTTCGGGAGATAGAAGCGGACAATAAATCGGTTAAAACCGCGATAAAACTTTAAAAACAAAAGAAAATTGAAAAGAGAACAATGGATTTATACTCCATGATGAGGTATTCGAGCGCGTTCAGATAGTCAAACATATTACCTATGGTTTATTAACCAAAGTACGGCATTCTTTTTCTATTTCATGGAAAATTATTCGACCGTAATACAAACTTGAAGCAAAATTGTACATCATTATCATATATCACTTGTATATATTGCCCGAGAATTATATCCATATTGGACTGTCTGCGGCTTTGAATTTGTAATATCGAACGGAAATTATTTTTCAGTAATGCAAAATCTTTGAATTTCATGATGTTGGTGAATCCAGAATTAATTAAATAAGCTTTCTTCAGTCTTTTTTTTTCTGTATTTCCCAAATTGAAGAAGGTATTTGTTTAATAATTAATATTCCTATTATAGGATTCACTCACATTCAATGACATACTTGTACAGATGATTTTTTTTAAATAATGCATTCGCTTAATTTTTTTAATTAAAATTTATTAGCATGCAAGACAAATAATCATGTATACAAACTTTAAGAGATATTTACACTTTTTTTTTCACTTTTACGTTTCTAAAGTTAGTACTGACAAACTTTTAAAATTGAATGGGTATGGTAGGTCGAGGTACTTAAATAAAAAGAAGCACTTTTCAATGTTCTATCAACAAAAGAACATTTCATCAGATTATGATTTATGCCTGAGCTAAGTTTTATCGCAACATTACTTCATATGCACCTCTCGAAGTTCTAAATTGCCGCCTGGATTTAAATCTTATCCTCATTTAATAAAAATGGCGAGTTTAAAGAACTGCATTAAATCCCTGCAAATAGCTGTAAAATGAAATACACAAAACGGCATTTTAAAGAACTAGAAGGTTGTTAGATATCAAATGCTTTGATCGAAGCAGAAACCGGTGAGAAAAGGAAAGCTCTCGGTCCGGTTATAAACAGAATTGGGGTCAAAGGGAGAATCAATATATCAGTATCGAATATCGTTGCATATGTTATGCCCACTTTGCAGAAGTGCCTATTTTTGGTTTCACGGAATATATGACGCAATAACTGATGTTCTGAAATTGGCAATTATATAGTAACACAGATTGACACCTTCGTTTTTATCTGGTTACCGAAAAACTGCACCTTTGGAAACCAAATTGCATATTTTTAATTGCATTAGTAAATTTGTATATTGACAATTTTTGTAATCAGACACTTATCCCGTAAACACTTCATCTAGCGAAACCGGCAATGTTTTTCCCTTTTTTTTTTACGAAAAAAGCTATTTCACAAATTCAATGCAACACATACATTTCACAGGATATATCACTTGTTAACTCTCAGAGAAGAACCTTTTTCAAGCTGTTTCGACAGTCTTAAAGCTATGACACTTTGACCGGGTAAATTGTATTATACATCTAGCCCAAAAATGTCTCGCTTGATCTTTTCTGCTTAACTTTAAGATTCGATTCTCTTTTTATACACTGAATATACGGATTTAAAAAATACAAGAAAAAAAAAGGAAAACGAATTCAGGATTGTAAAACGTTACGAACATAATGTGGGTTCTTAAGTTTTATGTCGCGTAGGGCACTTACTCTCAAAGAAAAGAGTGTTCAACATAAAAACTATAATGAGGCAACTGCGGAATCCGCAAAATGTTTAAAAAGAAAACACTTTCACTGTTTTTCGATAGTTCGTGTATTTAATGACGGTGAAATGAGTACAGGCATTTCTTTAAGTTGCGAATACTCGTAAATAAAATAAGTTTGTTGATACACAGTGTGATACGCGAGCGTTTCCAAAAAAATTATCGATCCACTTTTCTATAGAATTATAATAGCGTAAATTATTGCGTAGGCAGTTATGTTTTAATTAAATCCGATTTGAAGCACCTGGGCGGCTACTTGTCATTACTTTCAAAATATAAAACCATTTTTTTTAAGACAACCCGTTCTTTTTCCTGTCTTGGTAGGAAGCGACAGAGAAAACCCGAATATACACAGTGAAAACTCAACATAACAAAAGAGCTAAAAACTGGTTTTCTCCTGGACTTAGATTATAAGTAACAATCACCAATTATTCAAATATCACGATTTCACTTAAGGTGACACTGCTGAAAGATTTACAGAGATAAGAGATTGTGCAAACACTTATTACAAGATATAAATCATAACTTCCTCAGTCAACCTATAAGAGAATTTGAATCAAGCATTGTGAACATTTTCCGAGTAAGAAATGTACCAGATGAACTAGTCGATGAAATATGAGGTATGAGTAAATCGAACGAGACCCGTGAGCTTAAATGGAATTAATGAACTTTTCTCATCTGGTGTTTGGTCAATTTGTTTTGAAAAATGTGCTCGTATTAAAGTTGATGATGTAGAACAAATCTTCTACGGCTGACATCTTTATTCTTTTCTCCTCGTCCTCTAATATTTTTTTTCCATTTGATTGATATTTCCGAATTAGATACAGTAATTCCCTTTATTTTTTTAAACAACCAAACGGAGACGTTAGATTTGAGACCTAAATTCCACTTGGGCGGGAATATTTCAGAATAACAGATGACGTAAGTATTTTCAACTCTTAAAAATTTCAATAATTTTCAGACTGACAGGAGGAAACTTGTTTCTCCCATACCAGATTTAACCGACGTCACCTGCTTCTGAAAGAAAAATTTTCGCGTTGGTCATAAAAAGGAAGTTTAACAATTGAGAAAAGTAAAGGTTTCAAATAAAACTAAATGAACAAACTTTACCTTTTACCATTGTGCGATCGAAGGTAATAAAAAGTAACCGAAACGGTACGGAATAAAATGAAAGAAAAAAGACAATAAAAAAAAGGCGAAGTTCGGAAAAAAGAAGAACGTTCCAGGGGAAAAAAAACAAGAAGGAAAAGATACACGGTTCCGAGGTGCAAATTGGACCTAATGAAGTCGGACTGTCACTTACGAAGCTTACGTCAGTTGCTAATAATGTTAACGACCATTCACATATTAAAACCAACAAAGAACTTAAAAAAGCTCTCAGTCGAGTACTGCAAGCTTTTACTCAGTTTCGATGGATTTCCCGATTCAACCGATTTAAGAAACCTTTTAGAGATTTTCTAACATAATTAAGATCGAATGAATTATACGGCTCTTTAAATAAAACTCATTGTACTTTTTTTTACGCTAAACTGCTACAACGTTTTTTTGGATTTGTAAAACTAAAAAATAAAAAAAATCACAAATATTAGCAAATTTATACCTCTAGCCCAGAAGTAATTGGCTTCATTATATTTTCTGACTATTGTTTAAGTGAAGAGAGAGAAAAAAATTCAAAACCTCCGGGAAGGTTTTTTCCCCTAATTTGCATTTTTCAGAGGAAAGAGTTATCGATTTAGTTCTAAAAAACCTTTTTTTTAAAAGGGAGATCAAAAGATGCTAAAGTTCATTCAGTAATACTTTATTTTGCTGAAAAAAAAACGGTATGATGTTCATTTAGGTTCTTCCATGAATATAGAAAAAAAAAAGCACAACTAAATAAATGAATTTTCTACAAGTTACCGCGGACAAATTTTTGATTTCTGGTCAAGAAAATGAGAGAGAAGATATTTTTTCTTCGGTTCGGAACAAGTGGAAAAGCTTTTTTGTCGGCGAGAAGAAAGTGAATCAAGGGAAAAACATGTTTGCTTTGAATGTAAATCAAATATTTATTCTGGAGTAGTAATAGATGGTTCGCTATTGGATGCGAGAAGAAAAAAGGAAAGCAAACCAAAGGAAAAAATTTGTGCGGCGTATTCAACTTCCAGTGCCCTTATTCCTTCGCATAAAATGTAAATCTCGTAAAACGCATAAAAAACAACTTGTTTTCAAATCAGCTAATGCCTGAAAAATACTTAGTTTTAAATTCCTTCTCCTAATTTTATTATTTTCATATTTTTTCGGTGTTACAAATTTCTCTCATTTAACTATTACCTATTGAATCTTTTCAAGTTAAATTTTTGGAAAAAAAAAAAAAAAAAAAGGTACTTAAATAAATATGAAAAAAAAAATCAGATCTCTTCCTCGAATACTTACTACCTGTCATTTATGTAAAAGAAAAAAAACAGCTTTTCCTTTCGGTAAAAAGACGAGAATCTTAAAAAAAACATTTATGAGAACTTGCACTTTCGTCGTGTTCGAAGAACAAAAACATGACTGAGGAATAAGGCGGGAAAATTTTCTGCTTTTTAAAGATTTCAAATTGATGTGTTTCTTTTCTCTCGATTCGCTTTGTGTCAAACCAATTGTGCTGTTTTCGCTCTTTTTTCATTTAATATTTATAAAAAAAATTCACGTGCTGATTTTTACGCAAAATTCCTTATTTTTTTTTTCTTTCAAAAGAAGCAAAAGAACTTAAAAGAAACTTTTTTTTTTTTTTTTTTTAAAAAAAAGTAATTCAATTCGTTTGTTTTCTGTCGAGCTTGTGTTTCACAAGAACTGTAGAATCACTGTTAATGAGAATAATTAAGCAAATGATTAGCAGAGTCTTGGCATGTGACTTTTGTTTCATTTTCTACCGGGGTACAGTTAAAGTTCATTCCAAGAATTTCGCAAATATGTCTGTTTCTATCGTTTTTGATGTTACGACTCACGGACTAGCCAGATACCTGAAACCTACCATTTGCACGGTTTTCAGCTGGACCTGAAAACTTAATTATTTGCATTCGCCGTAAAGTCGGTTCGGTTTTTAGTTTAAAATTTCATTCAAGATTTACAAGATTTGTTTTTCTTCGTTATTGCTTTAGGTTTGCCCGAAGATTATCTTGGACATTTTATTAAAAATAAAAAAAATCTAGATTCTCTTCTGCCAGATTTTGAGCCTATAGTTAAAAGAAAAAACGTCTTAATTTGTAATTATTTCCATGATCCAGCCAGTAACATTCATTGAAAAAAAAATTACAAAATTTTATAAATATTCCGGAAAAGAATGGAAAGTAACTTTAACTATCTGCACAAGTCAATATACGATATTATCTAAAGAAACATTTCAGGGGTAAAAATAATGTTTTCTAAATAGAAAAAATATCTTCGATGGCTGGAGGGAATTTATATTGGAAAATTGTTTCAATTCTCTCGATGAGCAAACAGATAAAATGTGCCGTATAACTTCATTTATTCGGTACATCTTGTTTTTCGTTTCTAAAAAGGAAAAAAAAAAAAAAAGATATACCGATGAACACAAAAAAAGGAACAAAGTTCACTCCGACTTTATGATATCACGGAAAATGCGTTGCTTTTAATTTGCTTTTTTTTGCCAATAATTATAATAAAAGCTATGTAACTTTTATTAAAAAAGCTTGTCTGAAAGGCCTATAAAAAGAAGGGATTTACCTGTAAAGAAATTATGGGAATGGAATATTGTAGTATTATTGGTGCGAAAGATATCTTTTTCTTTTTCTTATTTTTATGGGGCGTCGAGCTTCCTTGGCAATGCATCGATGATCAGATTTATGTGCCGGATTAGCCTAAATCCTTCTCGGATGAAAGAAGGGAACAGCGATTCAGGCTATAACTTGAAAAGAACCGGGTATGATGTAAGCATGCAATATTTTTGCACTGAAATAAATGCGCCATAGATGGAAAAAAAAAAAAAAAAAAAAAAAAAAAAAAAAAGAGTGTTGCAGGTGTAAGATAGAAAAAAATGCTAATACTGGAGTGTTTATTTTTTTAATTTTTATTTTAATTTCCTTTTTCTTTTTCCTTTTCCATTTTCTTTGGCTTTCTCATAGCGGCAAATAATGTATGAATACATAGAGTTAAAGAGAAAAGATTGAAAAATATGAGCAACTACTGCAAAGAAAATACTTGCATATAATTACATCTTAAAAGAATGAAACGAGACAATGCTGTGAAATTGTTGTCTCTCTGTAAATCACTACACCCGAGATAAAGCAGAGTGAATAAAAGATAAATAACACGAGGATCAACTTGTAATTTTCTTTCTCTGTTGAAATTTTCTAAAGGAAAAGCTGAAAAAGGGCGAAGGAAAAGGATGTTAAAAACTCTTCAATTTGCAAAATGGGAAAACGGTATCTTTTATTACAAAACTGAAAACCATAAACCGTCAACAATATTGGATGGGATTCCTCCTTTTTCTGGGGCTTAGTGACTGTATTAGGACAAGATTGAAGGAATCCGCGGTATTAAGTGTTATATAGCTAAATATATCCTTCTTGGTTCGGGTTTAAATAGCCTAGAATCTTGTTATAACTAAAAGTTGTCTTTGATCCTTTGGTGTATTGCTTGAAGACGTATTTAATTAAAACCGGCTTTATTGCTTTTTGTAATTTTTCTCTTCAAAAAAAAAAAAAAAAAAAATATGAAATCGCTTACATAGTCACGTTTCTTTGAAAATCTTCAACACAGTAAGGTAATTCGTCTACAGATATACAGATATAGTCATGGCACAATTACGCTTTCTTAGCAATATTGAGCAATAAATTTGAGCAAATATTTTTAAGGTGATTATTGCAGTCTAGCGATCGTGGAAACTTAAAAGTTTACTCGTATATGGTATTGCTAAAGATTCAATCTCATATAAGCAGGAGAAAATCTTTACGGAATCTTTTCTGCTTACAATGGAAAAAAAAATCCAGAACAGAATGAAACCTTATATTCTAAAGGCGAGCGGTTAAAAAAAGGGTTTCGACTTTGCTGCCACTACACTGCCGCAAATACCAAAATAAAGATAACTATAAATCAAACAATGAGAGGTCAATACTGAAAAGGATAAAATTCTTCGAATATTTCGATAAAAAAAAGTATCTTCTTTTATTGTCAAACACAATAACAAAAATGTAAAAAATTCAATTCCAAAAATTGTTTTCATTATTCTCGCGAGTTTTGAGAAAACGCAGCAAAGGATGCTTACCTTATAAAAGAAAAAAAATTTAGCTGTTAGAAAAGAGCTATTTGCTATAGTAAATAAAAAGCGGGGGATTTGTGCAAAAGAATATTTTACTCTTTTAAATATGAGGTGTAAGGACAGATCGATCGGAATAAGGGATTTAATAACTTAAAATTAATTTGTGTATGATCGGTAAGGAACTCATCTTTTTCTTTGGTTTACATGTATGTATGGAACGACTGAAGCAAAATGACTAATTTCAAATAAAAGATAATTTATGGTTCTGTCTCTTAACTACTGGCTTCCAATCATCTGCATCATATTTTTAAGCTCACTTTCTTTTTCGTATAAATTTTCTTTTCCTTTCTTTGAAACATATCGAAGGACGTTTATACTGAACCATGATCACTGCAACGATTTTTAACAAGAAAAAGCGACGATCTAAGATGAAATTAAACAACAAAAACATTAACAAAGTACATAGCTGATACAATCCTAAGCAAACCCGAAAAAGAGATGAGAAGAGAGACCAATGTGATAGCCAGAGGACATATAAAAGAAGGTAGACAGAAACCAGAGTACAAAAGTGTAAATGAATGATTGTGGAATTTTTTTCTTGCTTGGGAAAAAAAAGAGAAGAGAATTGTTTGAAAAAAATATTAGCAGACGTGAACACGATCCCGGAGGCTGTGCCATAACAAGATGGACCGGATGTTTATCCCTTTATCACAAAATGGAAGCTCTCTTTGTAGTTGATGTAGTATTAACTTGGTGTAGAGTTTCAAACGACTAGCTTACTTCCATTAGTATAGTATATAACATTTTTACATCTTCCAATGTATACTGTTATACTGGCGCCGAAACCCGAAACTTTCATTAACATTAAAAAAAAAAAAACTTAGTAAGCATTATCGTTTTTGGAATGCCAAAATGAGGGTGCTACCATATCTCTAACATCTATAAATTTTTGTTTTTAGGGCTGCAGTAAATGACGAATTTAGATTCACATTTTTTTAAATCTTGAATAATCATTATACAGTACAGTTAAATACGTATAAGGTCACGTCACTTTTTCATTTCGCCTCATTCCACTTCTTCGTTTTTTCCGGAAGCTGGAAACCGGAAAGCAAGAACTGATTTTTCGCTCTCGTTAGCATTTCGTCTTTTTTTTTAATTTCCTGATACAAGAATTCGTTTGAATTAATGATGCGTTCTAGGTCACAGAAAACTGGAGTTTGATTTCGATTAACGTGTGGCCTATAGTTCAAGGAAAAGACGTTTTCTTTTTATTTGTTAACTTTTTTCTTCTTAAATCAAACCTCTTTTTTTTAGAGGAAAATGAAAAACGCTTTTCTAAGGGTGAACTCTTCAAAAAATGAATCAAATATAGCATAGTTAAATTTTTTTCTTTTTTTAAATCATAAGATTTTCTTTCTTTTTGAAACGGGTTTAGCCAGCCATACATTTTTAAATCCTTAATATCTTTTCATAACTTTTGAATAGTTCTGAAAGTGAAATTTTATTTTTATAAGGATCTCTGATTGAATTTTTTGCAACCGTTGAGGTAAAGATGACAACTTTATTCTATTAAACGATCTCCTTTAGTTGCACTACTTTCAGTCAATATAAGACTCAAAATTATTTTTTTTCTCTAAAAAAAAAAAAAAAAGCTGAAGTATTGTAATCTAAATCTTTGATCAAGTAAGGAACAAGCTTTTCACAATGAGCTGCGGAGTCAACACAATTATGCTTTGAACATGAATATTCACATGTTGACGAGAACTCTATACACCTTGCCAAGGTGTATAGAGGTTACTGCAAGTAAAAACACGCAACTAGCGTAGGAGACAGCAAAAGCTTCCATATGTAAACTTTCCATGTAAAGAGCAATCGGTTTAATCGATCGAGCAAAAACGGCAACGGAAGACTCCACAATACCCTGTGGATATTCTTTATCCAGTTCATATAGCTTTTCTTCACAATATCCACCGGCGGTCTAGAAATGTTTTTCGGGGGGGGAAAGGGGGAAGCAAAAGCCTAAAATGACCTCAAAAATTCGAATTCTATCCAGTGTAAAATTAATCTCCCAATAAAACTGCATTGTATCAAGTGTGATGTTGTTTCAGTTCGGGGGCGTATCCCCCTCGCCCCTCCCTCTGGATCCGCCAGCGACAATGTCCTATTCTCGTCCTAGCGAATGGATGTAAGAGTCGACAGTAATTAAATATCAATTAACTGTACCGAAAAAAACCTCACATTTTGTCTCGATTAACATATTAAAATATTTAATGGAAAACAATAATCTATTCCGCTTCAAACGTTTTAATCTGCTTGATATTTTACCTCCGTATTATTTGGAAGGGGACTGATTTCGTTTTTCTTCCGGATTGATAAATACAAAATTGAAAATTTTAAAACCCCGAATCGATTTAGTGTGTTCTTTTTTAACATCATTATAGATCTATTACTGGAAAAATACCGAACTTCATTCCTTCACGAAAAAGCTTTCATAATCAGATTTACGTTCACCTACCTGGCTCAACTCATCACTATTTGCACCGCCAGCAAAACTGGTTTAGAGGAAGGGAGTGAGTGAGAGAAAGAGAGAGGGGGAGGGGGAGAGAGAGAGAGAGAGAACATCAAACATTTCCGTAAAAACAGAAGATCCGAAAAAATAAAACTTCGGAAACCTCTTTAATAAACTCCGGTTCATCATTTTCTATTTTTGAATTAAAAAATGTTTTAATTCTAACGAAGTGCTTTTTATAATTCGAGCCTTCTAAGCTTATGTTAAAAGATAATGAGACAGGTTATTCAGATGAGATCAATTTCGCAAAATTTAACTGAATGTTGAGAAGGAAATCTTAAACATGATATGACAAAACTCTATTTGTCGGTGTGACACATAGTTGAAAATGAGCCAGACTCTCTTCAATTTGGAGTGGGATATCACGAAAAAACGTGTTAGCCAACATGTTTGACAAATATCTTAGAGAATATTCTAACTAATATGTTTGTTAAACAAGTGTCAAAACATGTCAGGAAAAATATTAGGAATGATTTATTCCCGAATTTATTTTCATAATATTTCCAACTACAATTATGTAACTTTTAGGGTCTCATGGGTTTTCTAACATGTCTGCTGACCGATTTGACATAGAATTAAAAATCCATGCAAGGCAGGATGCTTTTACAGTGAAAAAGATTACCATATCAAATAGAAACTATATCGAAGTTTAGCTTTGATCAGAAATATAAAAAGGTTACGAATTTTTACTCTAAAATGATTTTAAGTTCTTTAACCGAAATTTGGTTCGGTAGGTGTATGTAATAACAAAAAATTACTTACCGTTTTATTTCCAAGATTTTTTACTCTACAACTCAAATATGCCGTTTTGCCCAATAAGGCTGTAACGTTTTTGGATGCGACTTTGTCGAAAAATGGTACTCCCCTATTGCTGCTGTAGTCCAGTGCGTTGTTAGAGGTTTCTTTAGCTTTACCAGTCTCTCTTTGAGCTCCGAACACTGACAAACAAACAAAAAAAAAGCATGTTAGATTAATTCTGATAAACGATGCAGAGATTAATACAAGCAAAAAAAAAAAAAACTGGGGGGTTAGTAAAAGTGTGCGAACTTATCAAAGGCAGAAATATCAGTTATTTCAATACATCCGATCACCTTAAGCTTCATTTATACGAAACAAAAAGAGGACCAAAATGAAGATTATAAAGAAATAACTTTCATCGAGCTCTTGACAAGGCTAACATTAATCACTTTTTTTGGACCGTACAACTCTAAATCAGCATACAGCGCTTTTATATTTTTCCACTATAAAAAATACATGTTACATGTTTTTTTTTATTTTGTAATCAGGCTAAAAAGAATTTAGTCAAATGGACTGTAAAATTTATTATGATGATGATGTCCGTCGTTTGCGGTTTGAACTTTTTTTTTTAAAAGCAAAAAAAAAAAAAAAAAAAAAAAAAAAAAAAAAGTTAAGTTAAAAAGGTTGTAGATCTTTTGTATTTCGGCGAGAAAGTAATCTCACAGCGGTTAAAGTAATCCGTGTGAGAATCCTTTCCCGGGCCACAACATAGCAAGTAGGTCAAAATGTTAATTTAATGTCCCGTAAAAAGGATGCGTGTTTTTTTTCTTTTCTTCTTTTTTTTCTTTAAAAAAAGAGCGGTGTCCACGATAATTGTGTACGGTACTTTTTCTTTTCTTTCAAATAGTGACACGCAAAAGTAAATTAAAACGCGAGCTTTTAAATTCATAAAGTAACTTTCTTATTACACACCCAGCATCAATATTTGAGTTATTGAGTAGTATGATCATTAAATCGATTTAATTATTTCAAAATATTCAATCTACATAAATGATGCATGACTTTCAAAAGACTCCACTTTAAATAGAGCACAAAGAAATAAAGTAAATGTAAAAAAATATTTCATACTAGAATATAGGTATATCAGTTGTTACCCACTCCAAAAAGTAGCGACTTTTCTGGAGTGGAGGCGAAAAAATTTCTAAAGAAAGTGCACAAAATGATTTATTTGTCCCTCTTTTACTGCGAGCTCGGTTTTTAAAAATAAAGGAGGGAAAGGTGGCTTGATAATGATGTAGGCCTATGATTTTAAATTGCAATTTTTTTTTTTGTTAATTGCTTTTTTGAAATCAAAATGAACTTTAAACCGCCCTTAAATAAGACACTACTCTTAGATGACTTGAATACTATTGTATTCGAATTCAATTTAACATCTGAATTTTTTGAATAAAATAAAATAAAATAAAATAAATAACAAACCATGAAATTTTGCATAGTCGAAGATTTTATGGGATTTTATTTTTATTTTTCATACAGGAGACTCAGTATAATTAAATAAAGGAAGGAAGAACAAACTAGACGGAACAGGAGAGTTTCGTAATCAGATGTCGAGTATGATAATCTCTTCGAGTTAATTAGCTTGGGTAGCATTACTTTAAAAAGAAAGAAAACAAGGAAAAATACTTCATGGTCTATTATATTGATAGCCTTGGCAGTCAAAATATAAAATTGCTCCCACAGGATTAACAGGGTTATTTTTTTTTCTGCAAAAAAAGATACATTTCGGGGTTAAGGTAACAAAACCCATTAAAGACGAAATTTAAAAGTCAGATTTATAGTCTAGGAACTAAGAACAATTATTTGTATAACACGAAGCTAGAAGGACGACACTATGCTCTATCTAAACGACTTATTCGTTCATTTGTGGAAGATGTCAAACGAAAAAAAATATTCTTAGAAACAAATAAACCGAAGATAGATTCATATCGGGTAAACTGCAAAGGCATGAGAGGTCACAAAATACTTCAAATGGAGAAAACTGAAGAAATGTTAAACGGAAATCGCGACAAACTAGTTTTATCTGTATTTATACATACATTAGAAGAGAAGTTATTATCGGAAAATCAACATCAGTAGATCATTCAGACTTTCAATCTCGGGAAAATGTTTAATATGTGAGTATCACTCCCATTTATTTTTGGGACTCTAACGTAGTTTTTCTTAAGTAAGTGTAAAGGTTATTTTTTCCCGATACAACAATTTATTCAGTTTCTTAAAAATCTAAAATATATATAATATTGGCCATACCGGTAACACAAGAAAAAAGTTCCGCATTCTACCATTTCAATTTACCTTCACCTTTTGCGACACAACTTGGAAACTTCCGGCTTAAAAAAGGTAAAAACTCGGTTCCAAAGTATTTCTTAAAAAAATATTACCCGGAACGGAAAAATCGAGGCAGATCCCCTATTCTTATACACTGATATATACTAGGAAAATCGGACGCAAAATGAAAAAATAGAAAGAAATAAGAAAAACCCTTGCGGGTTGTTGGAATGAGGAGGAATTCTAATAATATTTAGCATAGCTTGTAGATATGTTTCCACATCTCTTTCGTCATTTTCCACAGAATCAAATAATCAAATTTTCCAGGAATTCGATTTTTTTCAACGAATAGCCATAAACGATATCCGCACAGACAAAACCTCGTAAATAAGACACTGCTTCGAGGTCGTTAAATCTTAATGCTTCTAATATTTAACCTTTTTTCCTTCCCCTAGTTTCTTTTTACGATTTTCCGTTTCATTTTTATCATTATTAGGGATGTTCCGTTTCTGCTAACGATGGCTAAAAAAAGTAAAGCCGATTTTGTTCGCGATACTAAAATTATTGACATGATTTCAAAAAAGGGAAGCGGGAGTTGTCTCTCTAAACAAACTGAGCCGGGATTCATATCCATCGGTTTTTCTGTGAAACTTTAAGTTATTCCCCGTCCAAGTTATTCATCAATCATTCCTTGATTTCCCTGAATCTCTGCCGATTCTATTTTAAATAAGTGGAGCCGTTATTGTTTTTTAAGGATTGCGACATTAAGTTTCCAATGATGTATTAGCTGGAAAAAAAATGCTCATTTGGCGTTTGGCATAAGATTTTTGTGCCGAATAAAAATTTCGCTGACCACTTTTTGAAATAGTCTGATCCAGAAAGGAAGAACTCGTCCGATACTAAATTCTTGAACTTTTGTATTCATAGGTCCTAAGGAAAACCGAATTGAAAAAGTGGATTTTTTGATGAGAATAAATACAAATCTTGCATTCGATGAAAGAGATGATACCGAGACAATTTTACTTTCTCAATTTGTTTATCTCACAAATGCATCCGCAAGCCCTGCAAGAGATATCAAACTATGGTGTGGTGTCACATCACATGTAAAACAATTCTGATGTAACATAGTTTCCGCTTCGGAAAACGGAACTTTGCCGACGGTGACATTGATATTATTAGCCACTTTTCACCATTTCAAAATCAACTTTGTACAATGGCGACGAAACCGCGAACTCGCATTACAAAACTCGTTTCAAGCTTTAATTAGAAAACCAAGAAAAGATAACGTTAAGCATTGTCTTCGGAGTGCGAAAATGGAATCATTGGTATCTCAGAATAGCAAACTTCGATCTTGTCAGGAAATTACTTAGTCTTCCTTTTTGATATTTGGTTAATGAAAATCGAAAACATTTAGATACCGCAAAACTTTTTGTTTTCGCACAATAAATAATCTTTTCCAAGAAAGTTTTTAATTTCCGCCACAAAATTTTATCTCTTCATACTACGTTTAAAAAATAAAAATAAATAAATAAATAAACAAAATAAAATAAAATAAAAACAAGCAAAAGAACATATTTTGACTAGATAATCGTTCTTATACTAGTTCGGCATGCATATCTTGACGACAATAAAAAAAATGACTCAAGTATAGCACTCCCGGGATTTGGGATTTCACCGGGTTTTATGTCGAATAGACGAGTTTCTTCGAATGGGTTTTCTTTTCGTTTTTTCTTTTCTATGGATTCGATTTTATGTAGAAAAGTCTTTCTTTTTGCCTTTTTTTTCATTCGAATAGTAGTGGGCTCGAGTCGTCAGAAATACATTAATAACCGTATTTTATATAAGAAAAATACCGCTTTGAAAAATAATGGGAATTTTCTGGAACAATTTTCCAACCTCGCATATGGAAATCTAAAATGAAAAAGTCTTTTTACGGGAATTTTTTTTTTTTTTTTTTTTTTTGAAACTCCGAGAAAAGAGCCTCTTTAAAATGTGGTGCAACGCATAAATAAAAAAAAATTTTATAGTTTAAACGACTATGAGGGAAAGGGAAAGCAAGCGCGGAGATATTTCCTTGTAAGATTAAAGATAATAAAAAATTATGATGTAAGCTAACTGCTGAATAGACATTAAGTTGCAGCTGGCGGAGCTGCAACTTCTTCAAAAAAAATTGAAAAAATCGTTTTTTTTTTTTCTTTGAAAAAATCGTTTTTTTTTCTTCTTTTTTAATATTTTTTAAATCAGGAAAAAAATCGTACGTAACTGAAAACTGGTGTCGTACGAATAGCGTAAAAAAATAAAAGTGAATGCAAGAAAACAAAGTGAAAAGCAATCTGGTGTGAAATTTATTATATCATATTTCGTCTTTTTGAAAAACGAACAGGTGTTTTAGTCTGCATTAGTGCCTTAAAACATACAGCAGTTATTTTATGAATGCCTTAATATTTTTTTTTAAATGTTACATTAAAGTAGGGTTAACTTTTTGCTCGATATTTAATTCTGGTTCCGTCTTTCTCAAAAATTTCAAGATTGTAATTTCAACAATTGTGGGGTAAATGGACTTCATCGCATTTCCCTAAAGCATCATTCCCAACTAGAAAACCGTAATTAAGCAGAAAAGTTTTGATGGCATTTTAACCAAGTTATTTACAAAAGATATCGAACAGGAGGAAATAGGTCATACGTACTGCCCTTAAAAGTCAAACAAATGCAAACTTTTCACGAAATGTTTCTTTTTAAATGCACAATTTAAAAGACGAACTATTATAATTTTTATTTAGGTCGCCAGCTTATTAAAGAGTTTCCAAGAAATCTCGATTGGTGTCATCAGTAATATTAATGCTTTTGAATAATTTTATAGATAGAAGCGTTTTAATAGTCTTTTATAAAATCGTACGCCTGTGTTAAATAATTAATTTTTGTAAGTACCGCTCTATTAATAATTTTAATAGTTCTTTTTTTTTTTCAATCTGGTTTTCCTTTATCTTCATGTCGCTCGTCCTTTTCTTTCGTTTACCATCTTTTATACTCATTAATATTCCATTTAGAATCTAAATGACTTTTTTTTTATTTAAATTTTAAACAGATAATTCCGACTTTACCCTAAGTAAAAATTTGTTGGAATCTTTTAACATTTAATTCAGCATTAATGAGTCTTAATGAAGTTCGTAGACTTTACGAGGCAGTAGGATTATCGAAGAAAGATACATAACGTAAGTGCTGTATCATGCATATGCATTTCCAATGGGCTTGCTAACTATTCCATCTCATTTGGAATTATCATCGGGTTGCACATGGTAAGAGATATTATTTATTGTTGGACGGTTTTACTCTATTACTGTCCTTTGTATTCCGGTTTAAGAAACTTTTGTTGAACCCATTACCACAACCGGAGTATTTCAACATCCCCTGCCCCTCCCATTCTTGTTCGTTTAATGCCACCTACCTTTCTCTTTAATTAATAAATGTTGAACTACCCGATATCAGTGAATTTTGTAATTGAGATTTTCGTTACGATGATGTCAAGGAAATTTAATTATTTGATATCTTACCCCCAGAAAGGCTCGTCATATCGCTACAACAAATTGACGATAATTACTGCGAACTTCAGATTCAATTTACTTTAAACAAGCTTATTTTTAACGGTTCGCATCAAGTTTCATACAAAAACTTTGTTAAAAAACTTGAGGTGTGGATTAATTGCCATTTATTAAAAGAAATTTAGTTTTTTTTTTTTTTTTTTTTTATCCCATTGTTTTCAAGTGAAAAAGAAAAAAAAACCAAAAGACTGGAGAAGGGGAGAAGAAAAAAAGGTGAGAATTTTCTTCGAAAGATAAACGATGATTTAGATTGAAATGGAGCTTTTGCGTGTAAACTTTTTTTTTAGTAAACAATAAGAAACACATGTCATGGTTTTGCAGCATGCACGGATTCTTTAACAGTTCTGAATAGAAAAGAGTAAACCATTGTTTTTACCGCGCAAACAGAAAATGTTTGATTTCGAACATTTCCCGTCATTTATTCCGCAAGCTTCGGATTCGATTTTGCACGTGAGACTTTGAAAATCCTCGTGATCCGCATTTTCCAACAGAAAAACCTTCCGATTCCAAAAAAAAAAAAAAAAAGGAAAACGGAAAAAGTCGAATAAAAAAAATTGAAGAAATTTTTACACAAGGGGGATTTTTTTTTTCTTTCAAACTTGTGACTTCTATTTTTGTAATCAAAGGGCTATGCTTTGGGTCATTAAGGATCATAAAATAATATAACCAGTAATTTACATCAGGTGTGACGTGTCGAGCAGCCGTTAAGTTGACGTAGAAGAACGTCCCACATCCCGCTAACATTGTTTACATGTTGTAAGATACCGATGTGACAAATATGTTTACGTCATGAAATCGAACTGAAGAGAAATTGATTGAATTTTTCTTTTTTTGACATGAAAAAAGAAGAAAATAAAAAGTTATAACTTCACTGGATATTTGCGAAAGTAAAAGAATATTATTTCCAATAGTATATTTCTACAAATTCGAACAAAATTTGAAATGGATTCCGTTTTGGATTTAATCGTTACTTTCTTTTACTCCTGCAGTTTTTATTCGATTAATTTTTTTTCAACATTTTTAGACATTAACAATTCAAATCACAAAATTGAGATTGTATGGCAGCCATCTGTTTTTAAGACAAGATTCGTCTTTAAAATAAAAAACACGCTAAATCACGAAAAGTAATAAATTTTAATTTAATTCAAACTTAACCTCCAATTTTGATGAGTAGAGAGACCTTTTTCCTTTAATCAATCGTCTTTAAACATATTTTAATTGCTATACCATATTTTAGTTTCCTTGAAATTTGAAGGAAAGGCTTAATTCTAAAACAAAAAGTATCTTCGAATTTCAATAAAATTGCGGCTCTAAAAAAAAAAAAAAAAAAAAAAAAAAAAAAAAAAAAAAAAGAGGAGAGAATTTGTTTTGACGTAATCTAAAAGAAATATTTTTTTTACCTTAGCTTCGTGACGTCCAATGCGCATTTTAAGTATTGAGTGTATGGTCGTTAAACTAAATCCAAATCAAATCAGGGGAAAAAAATTTTAAAATATTATTAGCTGAAAAAAGGGGAATATGCGAAATATTAGTCATGTGGATTGGAAACCGATTCAACTGGCGGTTTTGCTAACCGCAGTCGATTCGACATTCAGTTCCTGGAAAAACTTGAACATATTGATGTTTGTGCATTTTAATTTCGGTCAGCTAGTGTCGTCTCTGATCAAAATGAAAAAAAAAAAAAAAAAACTATAAAAAAACATGCCTAAAGCATGAAAATAAAAAAAAGTTTTATAAAGCTTGAAAAAAGTTAAAAATAGACATCGTTTCGATACCTACAGGACAAGTACACTGCTAAATATAAGCGAAAAATCGATATTTCAGTACGAATAAGGCCTACGTTCACATGGTAAACGAATGATTAAATAAATGTGGGAAATTTATAAGATTAAATAAATATTCCAATGATTTCAGACTTCAAGACTGATTAATATTACGCCAGCATCGCAAAGCATCTCCTTTTACTCCCTTTTTCCTCCCTCCCTTCCCTTTCTTCTCTCCTCCTTAATAAGGAAGAATACGCTATAAAAGTGCATCCTCGAATTTATTTATCGGTTTTTTTCTTCTTTTTAGAGGCAATACATTTACAATTTAAAGAACGTGGGTCGATAAGGCCGATTTTTGGGCTGTTAAGAAAAAAAAATTTTTTTATGTTAAAAGGTAGTTTCATATGAGGTTAATAGGGGTCATAAGTGGCACCAAGTTGCACGCATGCTATGGCCGTTTTTTTTAAATTTATTCACTTTTCGCTGTTGTGAACATGACAGTCGGAAATCATCCAGTGGCAGACAAATAGTAGCCATGAGGGCCAATTTACTGGACCACACCAAGGTTGCGACCGGCGTGTTCACACATGCTTAATTCGTATGGTTTTTAGGCCTCATGAAGAAGTCGTTGAATGGCCCTAATTTCCTTTTCACACGAGCTCCCTAATGTTGAAAGCTTACTTAATTCACCATTTCAAACTTAAGCACATATGTGCGCCATTGTTAAATGAAGGAAATTGAATTTCAGATAGTTGATTTCTAATGTTTATACTCAGTTTTAACCGTATTTTTCATTAATATTACATGCCTAACGTTTAAATGGATCAGATGCATTATTGTGCGAATATATATTGTGATCTCATTAATCGGGAAAACACGGAAATACACGAATAAAAGGTCCGCAATTTATTTATCAACTACTTGTTTTCGAGAAAATTTTTAAAAGTGTTCTTCCGAAATGGCGCGAAACAAGTTTTTTTTAAAAAAATGTTCTCGAAAACAAGTAGTTGAAAAATAAATTGCGGACCTTTTATTCGTGTATTTCCGTGTTTTCCCGATTAATGAGATCACAATATATATTCGCACAATAATGCATCTGATCCATTTAAACGTTAGGCATGTAATATTAATGAAAAATACGGTTAAAACTGAGTATAAACATTAGAAATCAACTATCTGAAATTCAATTTCCTTCATTTAACAATGGCGCACATATGTGCTTAAGTTTGAAATGGTGAATTAAGTAAGCTTTCAACATTAGGGAGCTCGTGTGAAAAGGAAATTAGGGCCATTCAACGACTTCTTCATGAGGCCTAAAAACCATACGAATTAAGCATGTGTGAACACGCCGGTCGCAACCTTGGTGTGGTCCAGTAAATTGGCCCTCATGGCTACTATTTGTCTGCCACTGGATGATTTCCGACTGTCATGTTCACAACAGCGAAAAGTGAATAAATTTAAAAAAAACGGCCATAGCATGCGTGCAACTTGGTGCCACTTATGACCCCTATTAACCTCATATGAAACTACCTTTTAACATAAAAAAATTTTTTTTTCTTAACAGCCCAAAAATCGGCCTTATCGACCCACGTTCTTTACTTCGTTTTTACTATAGCACTTACCGTTAATCTACGAAATCAAAAATATTTATTTAAATTTTTTCTCTTTGAAGTTTTATAACGATCACCTTAGTGCTTATTGTAAAAAATGCATTGTTGTTGAAAACTTTTTCCCCTGAAAACAAAAACCTATCTATCTATCTTATTTTTGACTTGTAAAAATAAATTTTAAAAGTCACAGGACTTCTTTCTTCTTTTTTTTTTTCTTTTTTTCAAACTTTCTGATTTTTGAAGAAATAAAAGGAGGGAAAAAATATAAAAGAAGAATCATTATTTTTATCTTTTCTGATCCTGCAATGCACTCTATTCCGGAGAACTTTTTCAGTTATCACAGCAATGCTTTTGGGGTCATTTTTTCAAAAAGTGAAGCTAATAGGAATTCGTTGCTAGAGAAACTGGGAAAATGTACAAAAAAACAATTGGAGGAAATGTCTTATGATTAATTTAAAATTTCACGAGGGATGTGTAGTCTCTATTTTTGAATGTTGTGCATTTTCAAAAAGGTCGCCTTTGAATAAATTTATAAATAACTAGGAAGGAACGAATTTTCCTGAAAAGTTTCATCTTTCCGTCTAGAAACGCCCATTGCGCTGCCATGAATTCTTGCTTTTGTTTTCCAGAATAAAAGAGAATAAAGTGGCTGGCCTGTTCAAGTTACCACTATTTTGCTTTAATTGCAAATACGAAAAACACGAAAACTGAACAATTTTTTAGGATATTAAGCGTATGAAAAGGCTCTCGCATATAGTATTTTAGAAAGTACTTCAAAACTGTATTGCACGATGTTGTTTTTCTTTAAAAATAAGGAATATTAATTTTAGTGAATTTAAAATTATCAGTGAAGATATTTTATCTAGTTTTAAATTAATTATTACTGTCCAACGATGTGCCAATGGTAATTTTTGCTTTAAACAAAAAAATATTTTAATCAATCGTTACTGGTTTTAATTTCTTTGGACGTTAACCGATTTAACAACGTCAACTGTGATCGAAACTCGACTTTTTTCCTCGCTCTGTTTCTCTTGGGAGAGCTTTTGAAAATGCATTTCATGTTCCACAACTCATTTATCGATAAATTCCGACGTACATTAATTTTATCTCTGGAAAAAAAGTAAAGAGGGAGAGAAAAAAGATCCGCTCATGCTTTATCATTACCATTTTCAAATAACGAATCAAAAAATTCAAAAAAAAAAAAAAAAAAAAACTCTTTTTGCTTGCCATTTTTTCGCATTTCAAAACCAAGTATCCCTCTTTTTGAATTATAACGACGGAGTTCCAAGATTTTATATTTTTTAATTCTGTTTTTCCCAAACGCGACAGAAATTTATTGTTACTTGAAAGTAACGGTGAACTTAATATAAAACATTTTTCAAAAAATAAAAACACTGTAAAAACACTGCAGGGAAATTATAAGTTTCCGATGGAAATCTCCAATATTCTACAAAAATGAAGGAATGCTTCTCATAAATGCGAAATGATTTCTTCCAATAAAGACCGATACCAGCGTAAGACTCTTTTTTTTTGTCATCGAAACTTCCATTATTGCTTTATTAATACTGCATATAAATCTAAATCTCCTGGATAAAAGAAATACGACTTTCATAAAGAAAAATATCTGTAAAATTCATGTTTTACAATATTGACGGCATTTTTATTCAATTTATTGCACGATATAAAAAAGTTAACTTAAAAGGAAAAACTTTTTTTTAACACCGAAAAAGATATCCAGAGCTTATTTATGATGTCACGAACACTCAGTTAAATTTTCCCCGACGTTTTTTCCGCCTAATCCAGTTTTTTTTTTTTCTGTTCGTTCTGCATTTTTCTGTTTCTGGTAATAATCGAAGAGATCGGGAGGGAAAAAAAAGCGATCAAGTTTAAAATTAGAAAATCTAAGAGGAAATTAAATTTTAAAGGAGCTTGTAATGAACTGGAATCGTTTTCGGATTTTTTTTTCTGTATTTCTCAAAAAGGAAATCAAATTTTTACACGGCAGCGGTATGCCAAATTAGAAATGTTAACATTGAAATCGGACTAATAATAGCAACAAAAAAGCAGGTTTAGAGAGATGACCAGCATGAAGCAGACCGCTTGATCACAATACTCACTGTCATTTTTGTTTTCGAAGAGTCAATATTTGATCGACTCCTGTTTACAAAACCTGGTAAAGGAAAAAAAAGTTTGAAAAATTGTTGAAGCTGGTTATTTGGCAAATATTTGATTTATGCACTTATTAGTGTCAACGAATAAAAAAATTATGTTTTTTGTACCGTGACACATAACTATTTTCCATTAAAAAATTGAGAATAAAAATTACATATAAGCTTAATCCAAGGCATAAGCAAATGAAGGAGATTGTAAAAGGATGTGGTTTCTTCTCTTTTCTTTTTTTTTAACGTTCCCTCCATTTTTACCAAGGGTAAAAACCAAAAAGGGTTTACCAAGAATAGCAATTATTAACAAATAATCTCAGTCCAAAGTAAATTTCGGATTTAAGACGCATATATAACACTGCAGTATAATTTTGAGAAAATAAAACCTGCTGTTTGAAAAAAAAAACATTGAACCTGAATGATTTAGTAAAACGAAAAAAAGGAAAAACTCCCGCGGAAAAAGGAACGGAAAATCGCAGGTCAAACAAAATCATTCCTCAGTAATCGATACGATAAAAAGTTTAAAATAAGAGTAGTCACGTTTTTTTTGTTAAACGAGAAAAAAAAATTAAAATCAATATCTTGGGTTTCCTTTCATCAGCACTTTCTCTATCGAGACAAATAAATTACATTTTAAGAAAAAATTCTTTCAGCCCCATATCCAAAAGTATCTGCATAATCCGGATTGAAGTTTTCTCCATTTATATAACAATAATGGCGTAGAAGAGACAATGAAGAGCGGGAAAAGGAGTAAAAGGAAGGAGGAAAGTTAGTTTTAGGAAAAACGTCATGTGTAGAGAATGGGATTTGACAACTGAATTAACCCGAGCCTTATATAGCTTCATTCCGACCTCGAACTTTCTTTAGCTTTTATTTAAAACCGGTGTAAATGACCCTGAATTTCATAACGGGTGTCGCATAAATCAAGGTTCTAATAATTGCCAAGCACTCAACACTTGTTCAATAATTTTTTTTTTTTTTTTTGTTTTTGAGGAGGAGGTTTGAATTTAAAGCTTTCCGGTTGAAAAATTTCGTAGCGAGTATTTGAAAATTCTCGATCCTCAGTTATCGCATTATTTATTTTTACGATGCTTTTACCTTGATGTCTTTACAGAACATCCATTGTACTGAACATATAAAAATAATGCCCAGACTTATCGCTTCGATCGTAATGGCCTAAACCCATATATTTCTATTTTATTTATTATTTTTTATTCTCAGTAGGATCACCCAAGAAAAAGTGCGTTATAAAATTTTATAACCCTATAACGTTTTGGCCGATTATAAAATTTTATAACTAATTATAAATTTTTATAACGCAAATTTTTAACTGAGCAATATATTAATTTTATGCTTGAATTGCACTTTATTTAGCATATGGGGACTTTATAGTCCCCACTTTATATGTTTTTTAAACATTTTTCTTGAGAAAAAAAAGAAAAAAAATGGCAAATTTTTGGAATAGAACCCGAGACTTGTGGGCGACTTACCAGCCGCCTTTATCCACTACACCACTTCTCAACTGACTTTTATGAGCCGAAATATGGTTCTTAAGTTGCCAATTAATTTGACTTGTGATATTTTCCAGATTTTTCCGAATTTTCGGTTTATTTCTGTTATTTTTAACTTGACAAAACCTCGAAAATATAGAAAAGCAGAAATAGAAAAATTTGGGAAGCGTTAAGAAAATAAAAAAACTTAGAAAAAAAACTGAAAATAATTGGAGTTATAAAATTTTATAACAAATTATAAATAGATGGCTTTTTTGGGCGGTTATAAAATTTTATAACGAAGTTAAAGTTTTTAATGACTCAATTCTATAACACACTTTTTCTTGGGCATCCATTATGAAAAAAGAAAAAATGTAAGCGGTTAACGTCGACTGCCGCGCGTTAACAATTTTCCCATGCCATGAATTATTTTCAAGTAGCGACTCCTTCTTACTCGAGTCATTTACTAATATTATACGTCCTTGTGTTAGTTAACTTTTCATATGCCTGCTCATCATATACCTTACGTTTCTGTCGGGGAAAATTTTTAATGGTGGTTTGAAATATGAAGGCAACGCAACGCTGGAGTAATAGTGTAACTTTGAAAAATGTCAAGTTAAGATTCTTTATCAAGTCCCAAAACGTCGTAATTTATATATGTCGTAGGTAATCGTTGAATCCGGAACCAACCTAGTTTACTAACTACTAACTGTAAAACGAAAAAATTGAAGAGTAATTGAACATTTTTCTTCTGATAACTAAAAAATTAAATAAACGTTTGTACTAGCTAAGGTAAAAAAAAAAAATTAGAAACCTTATAGCTTTTAAGTCTAAAATCAGCAAAATTATAAGTTTTCATTTTTTTTTTTCCTATGACAAACCCAAATATCAAGCTCTCTTGCGTTTGTTACATTGGTGGCAGCAGTGGGATTAGAGAATTTTGAGTAAACGAAAAATAAAAAGTTACCAGATGCGAAGACCAATTTTATCGGGTACGATAGAGTTCTAATGGAAAGCGAGACGGTATAATCCTTCAAGATGAGCTTTATAAACTTTGAAAGCTCTCAGCGTCCGTCATTTTGAGTTTCCATCCCCATTTTTCTGCTTTAAGCCAAAACGTTATTTGGGGATTTCGGGAAAGGGATGTCTTGGGCTTGATTACAAAAATTACTTGGTATAGGAAGCTATGTCGTCTTCGGATTTACAAAAGAAATAATCAAAATTTAAAAAAGTTAAAATAATTATATCGAAGGAATGATTGGTAATGACAGTCGAATCTCCTATGAATAAGGAATCGTCTCAATGACCTTATAACAAATCATATTAAAATTAATTTCAATTAAAGTCTATCACACCGAACTCAGAGAAACTATACCATCAGTTTAGTGCCGGTGTCATAAGAGCCGCAACGATCAAAAATTATTTTGACGTACGCTGTCTTCTTCAATTAACAGAGGGCTTAATAGTATACGTGCAGAGAGGTTGTAAAGTCCCAATTCTGTAAATTGAACCAGCTCGATTAATCCATTCAATTCAAATGCGTTTTCCATAATTTTCGGATCGAAGTTATTAAAAGCGTTTGCATTAAATTGTAATAGCTTACGGATATCCTGATTTCCTTTCCGGATGACGCCACAATCACAATCGAAAAAGTATTAATTAATCAAATTATGGATTTAATATAATTCTCAATTAATATCGCATTCATCATAAACTCTGACAGAATTTTCAGCTAAAAGCTGGATTAAAAAGTATACCATTGATACCATCATTTTTGATATTTAAAAAATAATCTAAATCAAATACAGTAGAGACTCCATTGCTAACAGACGACTTCCTTAGTCGAATGACCAAGCAATCGTGGAGAAATATTCCTAAAAAAAGTAATAGTTTAACAACAAAAGAAAGTATTTTAAGAAACAAAATATAGGGCTGAGGCCCCGAAATGAAATGTTCAAGGTTTAACGGGCAACGGGATTCTCTTTTAGAAATTCAAACCGAAATCCCGGCTTAACGAATCACTCGGGACTAAGATGTAAAAGAATTTCATAAAGTAACAACCCTTTCCCTGTCCGATTCATGTCCCTTAAGAATCTGAACAAAAAAATAGATTATACAAAAAACGGCGGGATAGATGAACAAAAAAAAAGTCACGTTCACGTGAGGGACATACGAAAAAAAATCAATCTCTGCCCTAACTTGCAATTAATTTAAACACGTTCAAATAATTAAAATAAACCCCGAGGTCAACGACCTCTACTGCATAAAAAGGTTACACCTTGCAAATCGACGACCCAACGCCAAATTGAGTTTGTCGACAACGAAATTTTTTTTTTTTTTTTTTTTTGGTTAAAATAAAAAAAATAATTAAATAGCTCGCTATGCTTTTAAGCCAAAAAAGAAAAAAAAAACAACGCGGCAAACATGCCGGTTCCTGTCTGGATTAAGGATCGATTTTTCTTCTTTAAAAAAATTCTGAATAACAAAATAATAAATTCAAAAATAGCAAACCCACTGATTTTGTGTACCGGAAGTTGGCGACGCCATATCGGAGTGCCAGGTCGGGACCATATGGGGTCGTTTGTGCTACGTTAGTGCTGGTTTGTGCCGTAGGAATTTCCGTTTGTGCCGCTCGGGGTCAAAGGTTATTCAAAAAAACACCTGGTTTCGCTGGCTTCCACATCCACCAGGGTGTGTATTTCACCCGTCCGTAGGATGTAGATGGAATCCAAGTAGTGCAATCGTTTGTGCTACGTTTGTGCTACAACATGGCACAAAAAGTATTTTCCTAGGTCCCCCGGTTTTTCTTTTTTTCCGGTTTTTCGGATTTTCACACCTGGTGTCGCTAACTTCGGATATCCGCCAGGTTGAAAACTGATCAGATTTGCACTCAGAAATTACGGAAAACGAAGCAGATCGTTTGTGCTACGTTAGTGCTGAAATGTGCCGCAAAAAATTTTACTCTAGGACCCCCCCCTTTTTTAGTTATTCCGGTTTTCCCGGAAAGCCATATAGTCAAGTGTGGAAAACCGTCGCGAATTTAACACCGTTTCCGTGATCAAACTAATGCTTGAAAAAGACGTAGTTATCACTAAATATCTGGCCGGATATAAACAAGAGGGACTAAGCCCCCCTTTTTAAAATGGGAGGGGGGGGCAAATGCAAGAAATTTAGAAAAGTGTCGAGTGACGTCTCGTTGGATAGCACTTTTCGTTAGCAATAACATTAACTCCGTATGCATTTCCTGTCAGCGATCATATTCTCATGGGTAGAGGTCAAAGTTCAAGAAAAAAATTATTTCAAGAATTGGAAATAAGTTTAAGTGTAATATCGTTTGTGCCGGCCTTCTGGTGTATTTAAAAAAATGTTCCGAGGCTTTAATCGTTTGTGCCGGCTTTCTGTTGTGCACTGCAAACGTTTGTGCTGAGCTTCAAACGTTTGTGCTGAGCTTCAAACGTTTGTGCTGAGCTTCAAACGTTTGTGCTGAGCTTCAAACGTTTGTGCTGAGCTTCAAACGTTTGTGCTGCACTGCAAACGTTTGTGCTGAAACGGAAAATATAAATCGTTTTTTGCCGAAAGTTTATAGGATCTAAGCCTTCATAAATTATCTTTTTAGTGTAATATGATCCAAAAATTCGGAAATGGATCTTCATCCCTATTTAATTTAATTAATTTAATTTATTGATTGATCCTTTCTTACATCAATTTACAAATTTGAAAAAAAAAAAAAATTAGTATGGATATGGATATGGTTATGATACAAAAAATGTTAATTTTGAGATATAACAATTATTTTATATAACTAATTTTTTTGCAATATAAACATCGTTTAACAATTTTTCTATCAGCTAATTAGAATCTTGGCAATAAAATCTAGTAATCAAAATAAAGTCTTGATAATTCTAATTAAAATCTTGTTAGTAATTAAGAGTGGTATTTTAAAACCCAGCAAAAGCTTTGGCTTGTTTTTAACCGTATTTAAGTTTTGCAAAACTGAATTTTTACCATATTTGAACTTAATTAAGTTCAAATAAACTTGTTGAAGTTAAAAGCTTTTGCTTTTCCTTGTCAACAGTATTTCAGTTTATTCGTACCTACTTAATTAAGTTTAAATGAGTCTTGCAAAACGTAATAAAAAATCTAAACAAAAGCAAAAGCTTTTGCTTGTTTTTAATATTACACTTAAACTTATTTCCAATTCTTGAAATAACTTTTTTCTTGAACTTTGACCTCTACCCATGAGAATATGATCGCTGACAGGAAATGCATACGGAGTTAATGTTATTGCTAACGAAAAGTGCTATCCAACGAGACGTCACTCGAAACTTTTCTAAATTTCTTGCATTTGCCCCCCCCCCCCCCCATTTTAAAAAGGGGGGCTTAGTCCCTCTTGTTTATATCCGGCCAGATATTTAGTGATAATTACGTCTTTTTCAAGCATTAGTTTGATCACGGAATCGGTGTTAAATTCGCGACGGTTTTCCACACTTGACTATATGGCTTTCCGGGAAACCGGAATAACTAAAAAAGGGGGGGGGTCTAGAGTAAATTTTGCGGCACATTTCAGCACTAACGTAGCACAAACGATCTGCTTCGTTTTCCGTAATTTCTGAGTGCAAATCTGATCAGTTTTCAACCTGGCGGATATCCGAAGTTAGCGACACCAGGTGTGAAAATCCGAAAAACCGGAAAAAAAGAAAAACCGGGGGACCTAGGAAAATACTTTTTGTGCCATGTTGTAGCACAAACGTAGCACAAACGATTGCACTACTTGGATTCCATCTACATCCTACGGACGGGTGAAATACACACCCTGGTGGATGTGGAAGCCAGCGACACCAGGTGTTTATTTTGAATAACCTTTGACCCCGAGCGGCACAAACGGAAATTCCTACGGCACAAACCAGCACTAACGTAGCACAAACGACCCCATATGGTCCCGACCTGGCACTCCGATATGGCGTCGCCAACTTCCGGTACACACTGATTTTAGAGTACCATAAAACAATTTAAGTAATAACAACCGTAAAAAAAATGATTTAAAAAAAAAAATTTTTCAACCAAAAAAGACATTTGTCGGTTCATGAAAATTAAATCGAAATGTCCGAGTCGAGGTAAGAGACTGCGCGACTTTAAGATTATTTTATTATTTTACTTTGATTCATGATAACGGAAACGGAAAAGTTTGAAATGAAAATCAAACCTTTTAAATTGCTAATTAGGTTTTTTTTTTTTTTTTTTTTTTTTTGAGGATTAAAAATATCAAATTCATTTTTTTTATTTATAACAATTAACAATTTAAAAAAAAATCATTTAAACGAAAAAAAATTAATAGATGAATTGTTTAGGCCTCATACAACACCTTTTATTTTTATTTATCTTATTATCGCAAACATTGCTTTTTTTCGTAAGATGTTTTTCTTCCGATAATATCTTTCTTTTTCTTCTTTCTTTGTTCATTCTACAAAGATCCCTTTTATTTAACTCTCTTACAAACCGGAATCGTTTATTTCAAAATAAGCATATAAAGGTGTTTTTATATGTCAGTTACAAATCCATTTCTAGACGGGAAATCTCTTCAATAGATGAGAATATCAAGCTCCCTAGTTTTCGCAATAAAACTAGAAACGAAAAAAATTTTACAGGAAGCTGAACCAAGGATTGCTAATTTTTTAAAAGAACCATTTAAAGACATTAAACTTGAGGAATTGTATAGTTATTTTGCTCCTTGGATAACAACGGCGAAATAACTGAATAATTCCTTCTTCCAGAATATTCTTATTCAATCACAGTCAACTCTTCTTACAAGTACAGAGCACTAGCTCGGCATTTTTTTTTTTAATTTAATTTTGCGGTTGAGTCCCCAGGGAACAAATGGAAAAGCCGTATGATGAAATTCAGGCGCCTCGCTCTCGTTAGTATAAAAAAATGACAAAAAAAGCTGTCGTGCGTGTGGTCCGTCGGAAGAATAGCTTTTAATGTAATTAAATACTTCGTGAGAATTTTAAAATGTCGACAGTCTTTTAAGTATCATATATATATAACGTTAAAAGAAAGACGTATGGACGATTTCAATTGAATCACTTAACTGCGTAAACAACAGTTAGTTACAGAAATTTGATAATGATAAATTCCTAACGAGTTTCAGAAATTCAACGAATGCAGGGCTTCCTAATAAACAGCAAGTTATAAATACAGTAGTTCTTAAAGTTGAAGTATACAGGGATTAATATTTTCTGAGGCTTAATTTTATTCGCTTTCAAAGTTAGATAATATGCTTGGGTGTTAATCTACCTACTGAAACTGTTATAAAAAATAATACTTGTTTAAGAGACATCAGAATAAGAAGACTTCTTTTATCTATAACAGCGGATTGTACTACAATATTCAACTGAATATTACGGCACTGCCCCGAATTGTACCTACGTGACTTTTGAGATATTTTTAACGTTTTTTAGTATGCCGTGCCGTGATTTTAACATTTATCGTGTTTTTTCACATATTAGGCTTATATTTATAAAAGGTGTATACAAATGTATATATTTTTTTGAAAGAAACAAATGATCTGAAGGCTGAAAAATTTCACTAATTTTAAAATTTTATGGCGTTTTAGGTGCCTCTTATTTGATTCCAAATAAGGTATCTTCCCTGAACGTCGGCGACAGCCAGACATCAGTTCCGATGTTGGACTAAGAGAGAGAAAAGTATTTAAAAGTATTTTCCCCCTTAAACAGTTTGAAAGGAAAGAAAAATAACCGCTGCAAAATCGATGTTTTACCATATCCAGAGCTATCGTTCTTGATTCTTCTAAAAAAAAGGACCTTTCAAGTCCCAAGTATTGGTTAAGCATGATGTTGGCCATTTTCGGTCTTATCCTTGCCTAGTAAGCTAAAATACTTTTTCTAAAACCCCATCCCGCTATATTAAGTAAGATTTCAGTCTCAACCCTTCCCACTAAAAATCGATTATTTCGGGTTTACGTAAGAATTTACCAACCTTTTCCCTCTGCCTTGTAAGCTAAAATAAGATATTCCCAGATCCCCTCCCCAAAGTGCCTGCTTAATATTTAAATAGTCCTGAATATCCCTTTAAACTTTTTAAATGATATTCTTATTGACTCGGGTGAAAGAATACCAGTAATAATAGTTTTAACAACAAAGACCATAAAGAATGAGTATAGTTATTGTCCAAGTTTACTAAGAAAATGTACTTATATAATAAAGTTAGTGCACATACTTATGTATAGTAGTTTTAAAAGGTAAATTTTACACCAATGATTGTTATAACCTTATTAAATCAATCGAAACGGAAATACATCTCAAAATCCTAAAATTATTCTTATAAGTAAGAAGTTTCAATTCACAGACTGTCATTCATCGCTGCTGGAAAGCTACTTTTGCTTCCCTAACTTAGCAAATTGGTTTTTTTTTTATCCTCCTGTTTCTTTGCAGCCTTAACTTCAAACTTTCAAGAAAGTTTAAACTGAGTCCAAAAACTTCTTCCTTTAGCACATCATTATTGTTTATTTATATCATCCATCCTATTTTCAATTCTTAGGAGCCTAAAGCAAGGGTAGGGTAGAATCGAAGCGAGAGGAGGGCAGTTTTTTTTTTTTCTTTTCTTATACCAATTTCGAGTGAGCTCAAAATTTTTCATTTTTTTTTAAATTCAATTTTTGCTCGAAACCTTTCACTGTGAGTAATAGAGCTGCTTGTATGAGTGATTCAACACTTTGACCTCTTCTAATTTTCCCATTTGATTTACATGCGAAATTAATGGGAAATTCACGGAGGTGAGATTCACAGAAGTGAGCAGTTTCGTGTAATATTAAGCACCAAATGACCATATAAAATGTCATGATTCGCAGTTAATTATACAAGTCAAGAACATCATAAATAACTTCACTCCTAGAAAAGAATTTTATTTTTCTCCAATTATTCACGGAGTCAGCTTAGATCACGGAGGTGAGAAAGTGACTGTCAAGCACTAATTCTCACCTTCTCGTGACGTTATAAAAATTTCCAGAGTATTGATTTCTTTTCAACATGAAAACAATAGTTTACAGAGGTGAGACGAAAAATAAGGCCAAATTCAAAAGTTTAGCTCCCTGCGAATTGTGTGCAAAAAAAAAAAAAAAAAAAAATCATTTTTCTTACTTAACCACTTCAGTCCAAAATCAATCGTTAAGCTGGGAACGAAAAAATATTAATATGGCTCTTTTTAAAAATATTTTAGTACAGTTTACCGATACGAGAATTTCGAAAATTCTGCTTAAAATTTTGACATGAATTAATTCTATCGGACAAGTTGAAAACTACATATATTTTAATTCGATAGGATGGTGTATATACGAGATATTACAATATATTAGAGCGTATATACGAGAAAATGTTTTCTTAATGATCTTCATCATGAAATAATTGCACAGAACTCGAATCGGAACGAAATAAAAAAAATGCCCAGGAGTAAAACAAAATACTTGAATTTCAGTTTAACGAAGAATATGCAGTATTAAGCTTAATTGTGAGGCAGCATATATTTTTGCTTACGTCTTACTACCGATGTTATGAATTTTTAAGGACTTCTATGATTCCTGGTTCATTAAGAGCGGCTTATTATTCTTCCTACCTCCATTCTGTCTCAGCCAATGGTGTACGGAAACGGATGCTTGGATAATTGGAAATTATAACTGAAATCTACCATTTTGCAGAGTCATCCAGTTTTGGCAGTCATAAAGAAGACTGGACCAAGTTTCAGTTTCAGGAACTAAAAACAGCTCTTGCCTAAATGTTTCGCAATTTAACTCGTTTCTGTTATGTTTTTGTTAGTTTTCATAGAGGACGAATAGAAAGTTTGTCAGTAAAACCGTTTTTATTACGCAAGCTTAACTCGAGTTTTCTCATGTCGATAGCGAATGAAATGGGGTTAATCAAGTAATTTAAAAACTTCCTAAAAATATTCTTCCACGGTTTCGCTTAAAAGATTTTTCTTACTCATATTTTTATCCCTTTTTTTTTCAATCTTGAAATAGAAATCTTAATCGAATATGCCAGTGCGGTATGAAGCTCAGAAGTGATTAAGTCTGTTTAATTGTTCAGTTTCTGTTTTTAGAAGAGGTTTTAATTGTCTTTTGTGTATGGATCTATATAGACATTAATATTACCGAGCATTGAGCACTTGGAATCCCAAACAACCGCCATTAGGGAAAGTGGTTAACCCTGAAGATGAGGGTTTATGCATTGCTCAAGAGATATACTCACTCGTTTAAAAAATATAAATTTTTTTTATTTGCCCTAAACTAGTACTGGCCCTAAACTAGTCTTGGTTCATAATTGGAATGGAATACACCAAAAGTCCAAACAATAATCTTTCGTAAGCAGGCGAAACAGCAATTTTTTTATAAAGCTAGAGGGAAAGCCGTTCAAATAGCAGAGTTGAATCTGGGGAACATTCGAGCAAAACTGGGTTGAGTATTCCTGATCTCAGCAGGTTACTTCGTGGTGCTGATAGAATTGAAACCCCTATTGCTTCACATTTTATTTTATTTTATTTTATTTTGTGTTTGTTCCAAATCTATTTCAAGATTTCTTTTATTTCCTAAATATATATTTTTCTCTCCTCTCCACCCCGTTTTTTTTAGTTTATTCGTCGTTTAACATCATATATGCCTCTTGTTTTAGCGATTGATTTCGTATAACCAAAAGTAAGGTCATTTTTTTTCTTATTTCTTTGTTTTGATATTTACAAAAAATGATAATAAAAAGAGCCCCGAGGAATCAGGAAAAGGTTTAGTTTTTACCGGTTCTTGTTTTACGTTTATCCTCGTTTTTCAAACGAAGCGAAAAACAAAAGTAAAAAAAGTACATTTTTCCACATTTGGATTACTCCTTTTCATTTTTGTTAATTACTTTTCTTTAATGAACCATATTACATACATAATTATGCTTAAGGGCAGTTAGACGTTCAATTTTTCGCGCTATAATAGGAGCAAACCTTTTTGAGCTGCTGAACATAGCTTTGACCAATTAGGAAGACCCTCAAGTTAAACAATAAACACTGCCGGTACCAGCAACATATGTAAGAGAGCTTTAGTTTTAGCTTCAAGTGAAAAAAATGTATACAAGTATTTTTTTTTTAAACATCCCACAACCGATTATACTTCAATCATTTTCCTTTGTGATTCTTAAAAGTAATCGACAGGATTTTTTGATATACGATTTAATGGGATACTTTGCTAGGTTTTTGCAGCTATTAGATGCGAAAGAGACGTTTGAGGGATAAATATTTCGAATAGGCGTTTTTTGAAAAAGCTTGGAATGACCGGAGATTGTAAAAATTTAATGCTAAATAACACTACACTACAAAACAAAAAGTCTGGTTGGCTGGATGAATAAGAAAATTTCCCTTTTGGTTATGAATTTGCGTGTTGCTACTTTTCGAGGTCCTTGGTTATTAATATTAAATGTGCTGATGGGCTACAATTGCTTGCTCAATGTAGCATGGAATTTTTTTTCGAAATAAGTAAATATAATCAAAAAATTGTTTTCTTTCTTGTCCTAAAAAATCAGCTGGCCTTATTTCCCAGTTACATGCGTGCGAAGGATAAAGGCTTTTTGGAATACGCCGTAAAGTTATAAATTTTATAACTAGATTGTATCGCTCCATATCAAGTTTTAGTTATTTTATTACTAAACGCCAATCGTAACTATACTGTACAGTGTGTTCAAATGATGACCTTTATTTCACTTCCATCTTCAGTTTACCCATTGCAAACTGCAACGCCAGCTATAATACCATACACGTTTTTCCCTAGAAAATTAATCACGTCAATCAATTTTGTACCTTGAGAGAGAGAGAGTGAGAGAGAGAGAGAGAGAGAGAAAAAAGATGCGTACCGTACAAGATATAAAAAAGTGTCTTCATTGATTTTAAGCTTTCCTTTTCGTCGAACGCCAAGATTTTCGTACTAAAAAGCAGATTTTCTTGAAAGCTCTGAATTCACTTTAGGCCACGCTTAATCCTATCGAAATATTGAAGAACCTAATGTTGTAAAACGCTTATAAAAGGTTAGCATTTGCTCAATCCGATATTCCTGTTAAAAATATTACAAAACTATTTTTGGAACTCTTTTGACATGTAACATGTCAAATTCATTTAGGATTTATTGATTTTGATTTCCTTTGCATATTAAACGCACATTATAACACTTTGTACTTGATCGATGTTATGATCGTTATTACGTATATAATTTTCATTGCCAATCTGAATGACAGCTCAGTGGAAATTGGAAAATTTGTTTCAACTGCAGGGCATGACCTTCCTATACGGAAAAGTTAAACTAACATTTCATTTCTAAAATGTCTGGAAGCCAAGCATGCACGCCAATCATGTTACCGGTCTCTAGGCGAGAGAAGTCATCTAAAAATCTTATATCTTTAGATAAGAGAAACCGCTAATTCCCTTTTCGTGACGTCTGTTTGAATTAATTCCGGAAACAGTCTGCGCTTGGGATGTGTCTGCTAACATATTTGAAAACTAAAGGGTTTCCTTTATCCCCGTGTCCCAAACTTCGGTGCTCCCGCGTGCCTTTACTTTTCCTCATTCAATTTTCATTTACATTTCGAGGTCGTATGTCTCTTTCCAAGTGTTTTTTAGCAAAATCACAAGTACGGCTTCCGATGTGTGAACCGATTTCCGACTTTTCTTTTCCTAATATATATATTTCTACAGTATATTCTCGGGTGAGCACATAAGAAATCAATTTTTTTTTTTTTTTTTTTTGGTTTTTGTTTATGCACAAACGGTGTTGCATGAGGGCACTTTTTTCTGGGAAACATGGCATAATTCGCATGACACGTCGTCCTTGTAATAAAGTTTTTTTTTCTCTCTCCTGTAAAGTTCGACATGCGAACGTGATTCGACAATAGAATCTTGCAGTTTTCCAGGCTACTGAAACTCGACCGTGACCGTGTATGTGACCCAATTCGATTTTAAGCTGAGTATTTTCCTGGAAGGATAGTTCTTTTCAAAGCCAGCCATTGGGGTTTTTGGTAAGATTTGTCCCTGTTTAGTGTTGAATTTGAAACTTTTCAAGAAAATCATGTCATCATAACTCTTGCATGTTTTTTCAGCAATCTAATAGAGGCCCTCAGTCTGGGAGAGCTAAAGCAGTCTGCCCCGCCCTATATGAATTTTCCCACACATTTAGGAAATATTTTTTGCAGTATTTTTGCCTATGCTTTGAATCGCTATGGCCATTCAGAGTTTATTTTCTATTGCTGGAGTCCAGCGATCACACAGCAGGAAAAAAATTGAGGACTTCTATATGTAGAGACGCGAATAAGTCCATAAGATTAAGTACAATCTTTTAGTCTTTTCAGGGCTCTAAGTACATACGTGAAGCACAGTATGCCATCTTTTTCTATTTTATGGGTACTTTCATGATAGTCTAATGATAATATATACAAACCTGATCATGTCCTTACCAAAATCGAAACTAAAAATGATAAGTTCATCACAAATGATGTTCATATCACACATGATGATAATTGACGAAACTTTGACGTTAAGTTAGGACTTCCAATAAATTTTTGCTTACCTGAAAAGAAAAACGAAAATTCGTTAATTGTTACGATTAAATAAACGTTTTATTTACTTTAATTTAGAACTTAAAAAATGCCAGATTTGCCTTGATTATTTTAAGTCTCGTATAATCACAAAAACAAACAGTGATATTTCATGGAATTAAGATAATAACTAATATTCTTAAACAAGGGTTCAACATCCTAAACTTTTCAATAACAACGCGTACTGTACTTAATCTTAACGATTTTTTGCATGTAATCTTAGCATATAAGACACTTGTACTTTTCAGGCGCATATTTCAAAAGATTTCAAGTAGGAAAATAAATTAATATAAAGAAAGGAGTAATTTAATTATCTTTTCCAATAATCTGAAAAAATCAGGGCGCTTATACTTTCAATAGATACAATAGCTAAATTTAACTTTTTCAGCCTTTCAAGGAAATTTAAGATTGGTCACTCGGTCATAGTCCTGTAGCCGAGTTCAGGGGAGACAGCCCCGCTGTGAATTAATGTATCTTTCCTTCCCCCCCCCCCATGTTAAAAGGGTCTATTTTAAGCCTCCCTAAGAGAAGTAGAAAATTTCTTCTAGAGTTTCTAATCCGAGTCCATCAGAAGACCCTAATCTCTCAAGAGGCTAGAAGCTTGACCTGCAAAATTATTTTTCAAATCAACTGCAGAAAATAAGGTCCAACGATCTTCTTTAAAAATAAAGGCAAATCAAGGTCAGTACCGGAAAATGAAAAATATTTCAGCGGAAATAATAACAAGAAGAGTGACGAAGGAACAGCATTAAAAAAAACGAGGAAAACATAAAAATAAAAATCGCGAGAGCAAAAGCTTGTCTGGTACATCAAAGGACATCATTAAAGTTTGAAATTATATTCAAAAATGAGCTCATCGTGTGTAAATAAAATGAGTGATAAAACGAAAACCGTTTTTTTTCTGCTCGAAAGAGAACGTTTGAAAAGGAGAACCATGAAAAAAAATCTATTATTTCGAATCGCTGATGATGAAACGTTGTCGCCGCGCTCTTTGCTCAAAATCATATATTTCGATTTTTTCAAAAAAGAAAAAAAAATTCCTTTCAGTAAGTTCTGCAATCGGATCCTGCGGTACCCATTTCAGAAAAAATGGAAAAAGAATTTCAATCGCACCATACATTTTGCTTTCCTTGAAACCAATTTCCATCCAAGATGCTCTTCTGTGAAAATTAATAATTGCAGCATATTTTCCCGATATTAGGTTAGAGGTTTTATATAAATTATTATTTTCCGAAGGCAACAGACCCGACAGTCGAAATATTTCGAAAAAGGTTTAGAAGTTTCCCGTTTACTTCCACATCTTTTATCAAATATTTTCGAATGTTTTCTTTGCAGCTGCAGTAAATTTTATCGCAGAATTTCATTTGTGGATCTACTGTTCGACAACTTACGTAAAAGGTTAGCCACTTTTAAAATTAAAATAAATCTCTCCTAAAATATTGTAGGTACTGGAGATCAAATTTTAAAAGCATTAAAATTGCATGTAATGAAATTAATTTCAATGAAATTTCGCAGGAAATGAAATCCCATTCTTCAAAAAGTAAAGATAATCTCAAGAAAATTTAGAATTGATCAAATCGCCTACTAATCTTGCGGGGTTACGAATCACGCCGTGATTCATTTAACAACGTATAAAAAGTGTCACTTTTGACGGAAAAAAATTATACCTCGAATGGGACTCGAACCCATGAAGTGCATATACACGAATTAATTCATTAACTGGAATTGTGGATACATAATTCGTTTTCTTTTTAATGTTCGGTTGACGTAAAAATCCGTTTTGAAATGAATTTTTTTAGCCTGAAATTTTATAACTCTTTACTTAAAATGGAATTCCGAATCGTTGCTCTCGTGGAAAATATAGAAATATTGCAGATACAAAATTACAAATCATCCATGTAACGTGCACACTGTGAGTTATGTAAACTATATTCCAAAATTTATAAGACCTCACAACCGTAGACTAACTAAGGAAGTTTATTCCAAAGCATTTTAAAAATAATATTTCCGAAATTATTTGCGAACTAGAATTGCTTGTAAGTAAAAGGTTGTTTTCATCTAAGAACTATTTAATTCTTCCATAAAAAAGCTTGGGAATGACGTCAAATTGTTTTTCGTAATTCAAATTATAAAAAATGAATTCAAGTGCCGAAGAATAAAAAAAAAAGACAAAAACCGTGACAAGAGTAAGGAAAACGAACAGAAATCGATTTAGCATAAAAAGTAACATCGCAAGGGTCGTATAGCGTTTAAATAAAAGATACGCTCTTAAACTACATCAGTTCCTTAATTAGGAATGCAGCATAAGAAGAACGAGGAAGAAAAAGTTTGCCTTTTAAAATTCCTGTAGAATATTGACATCAACACTGTAAAGGGTACAAGTTTTTATCTTAATAAATTGTTCTAACAAGCGGAAGGAAATCTCCGTTTGTGCTGTTGTCTGCCATTACATTTGAAATAGTTTTATACGTAATGCAGTATGTCTCTTTTGTTGCAAAAAGAGGATTCAGGAAGAAGACGTCAAAAAAAGAAGCTGCTTTTGTTATTTAAGGATTTCCAACCGTTAGCAATGTTTGCATAAACTAGCTTCTGACTTTAAATTAATTATGCTAATTTTCTTCCTCTTGTCGATTTTTTTTTTCGTTTTAATTTGACAAGGGAGCTACGGATATATTGGGGCTAAAGGAGAAATTGCGGAAAAGCGAAATATCAAGGACACATTCAAAACTTTGGATCACTGTCATATAAGTTAAAATTAGACAACAAAGTTCAACAAAATTCAAAGAAATCTGTTCTCTTAAAAAAAGCAATACAAGAATCTGGTTATTGGTGTTTCGGAAAGATGATTTCCCAAAAAATAAAAAACTTTTACATCAAAACATAAAAAGTTAAGAGAAATCAAAATGTGAAGGAAATTTAAAAAGCCGAAAAATCCTTATTGTTAACTTGCGAAAAAAAATAAAATTTCTTCTCTTTATCTAAGAAAAAGGAACATTACACGTTCAAACGTATACACACATAGTGGGAAACGGCTGCAGATGAGTAACAATCCTTTCAGCCTTTTTGCGTGCTTGACATCAGCTGATCCATACAGAATTTTTTATGGCAAATTTCTTGTGAATATTTTACGTCTCTTAAGTATTCCTCTTTTTCTCAAAATACGATGTCGTCAGTCTTGATTTTAAATTTAAAAAAAAAAAAAGAAACAATTAAAGATTAAAAGATGATATCAATATTTTTATTACCAGAAGTTTGTTCTCTCTACTATTAACTGTCATATATGCAAATTGAGTGATAAGGTCAAAAAATATTAGAACAAAAAAATGCTTTACGACCTTAAACATTCGCAAAAAATCCAGCAGAAGCTTGGAAGTTGACCGGGAATGGGAGACAATATGGCAGGGACAACCAGGAGGCACGGAATGAAGCGGATCTGGGGTATCTGAAATTAAATATAAAGCCGAGTGAGAACTAGAAGAAGTATGTAGCTAGCAATTTTTTTACATCGGGATAAAAATATAAAACAAATGTAAGGTGCGTACATGAGGCGTGAATTTGACTAACATAGATCTTACATATTCCTTAAAAAAAAAAAAAAAAAAAAAAAATTTGGTTGTGTAAAAATTGTTAAACAAGGAAAAAAAAGTACTGTAATTTTTACATTTTTATATGTAACTATGGAACTACTAATAACTATGTGTAATTTTCACATTTATTATATGTAAAAATTACACATATTATATGTAAAAATTACACATAGTTATATGTACAAATTACACATAGTTATATGTAGTTCCATAGTTACATATAAAAATGTAAAAATTACAGTACTTTTTTTTCCGTGAAGGTTGTTCCTGCTGTCTAAATCATCTAATCCGGAAAAAAATAAAAAATGCTCTCCTAGCTCTCAAAATTTCTTCAGGTTTACAAACAGAAAAATCGTTGTCTTGCTGAAGAATATGCAAATGCTAAAATGACCGGAAACTATGGAGGAACTAAAGGGAATATCAATCCCAGAGAAGATGAATTGATCTCGTGAGATTATTCCTTCGTTTCGGGAGCTACATGTCAGAAGCAGGTTGGCTCTATTTTCTTTGATCTCTCCCAGTTTTAAGTTCGCCCAAGTTTCCAAAATAAACCGTGCCGTTTGGGACCTTGTGTGACGAACATTAATTATGTGAGTGCCTTTAAAAGTTTTCCTTTAATTGAGGTGTGTGCATAAAAGTTAGAAAAACAATTTCGGTTTCTCTTGAGTTGAGTTTAAGTGGAAGCCCATTATTCGCTATATGCATTGTATAATTGCGAAAAATTGAGTGAGACGTTTAAAGTTAGATTTGTTTACTTATTTAATTAAAATGGGTCAGTTGTTACCAGAAGAAACATAGGGTTCTGACAAAAAGGTTTGACAAACCAAACAGTAAATATAAAAATTAAATAAAATCAAAGTAATTGAAGAACGTATCTTGCAAGAATCTCTAATCACCGTTCGAGCTATAAAACGTCTTCATGGTGCATCTGATTTTCATCGTCAAACGACGTTCTTTTTCAACCCTATTTGAAGATAATTTGAAGTCTATTTGACGTCTTTATTTTGAAAGAGGCACCACCAGACGTCAAATATATCTCACGTTATCTTAAAAAACGGGTTTAAAAAGGACGTCATTAGATGCCAAGTCCCTAAGGACGAGGTCCGATGTAGCTCTGTATTCTAGGATATATTTTGTAAATAATAATAATTATTTCTGTAACTCATTCCATAAGAAAAAAGAGCGTTGTCGCTTACAGTTGTCGCTTAGTTTGTTTTGTTTTGATAAAATATAGAATGTTTAGCAGTTATAAATTTTCTTATTCAAAGACAAGAAAAACTCCCAACCATATCGATGAAATATTTAAATTGGTATTCGAAGGAATGAGTGGTAAAAACATTTGCTGATGTCTGCATGTGACATCATAGTGCACGTAATCATATTTTTCAAAATATAAATGGTAAAGTGATTTTTGAAATGGTTTTAATTTCGTTATTCATCATCGATTTATTAAATTGTAAATAGGGTTCGTTTCGTTTAATGTTATTTTATCAAGTAAAATACCATCTCACTTTGACAAAGATCCAGTTCAACAAATAAATCAAAAGAAAATCCCATGAATTCTTAAAATACTTTTAAAATAAACACTTCAATCATAATGGCCTCATCATTTAAAATGGCAAGCAATATTCATTAATGGAATGAAATTTAAAACCGGAATCAAAGATGAGCCACTCAACATCAAAATGAAAACCGTGGAAGATTCCAGAGCAATATTTCTTTGTTTTTAGTTTTCATGCTGCAGAGATTGAAAATGACGTTTTCCCTTTGTTATCAACTTTTGCATATTGGAAAGTGTAAAAACAACAAAAAGGGAATGGCTCTTTGTTCTTTTCGGGATAGAGTTCATATTTTCTTTTATTTTTTTATCAAAAAGATGTAAATCAGACCATTTTAAACGATCGTTTTCCTTAGCAAAAGAGTTTTAAAAAATCGATTCAATAGCGTTATTCTTTTTTTAAATCCGATAATTCCTGAATTTGTTCACGTCAAAAGGAGTGGGAAAGAGGCGGTAAAATGGGAAGGAAAAAAGAAAACCCCAGTTTTTTTAAAATCTTACGGGAACGTCTCCTTTTAATTTTAAAAAAGGAAAAAAACGGTGGCCGTTATCTCAAAGTTTTGGAGGAAAAAGAACATAAATTTGGGAAATTTACATTTGCGGGTTAGGGCATTTACACTTTTGTTAGAAAAAAAAATTCCTTCAATACGACAATCTTTTCTCTTCTTTCGAAATAAAAAGGGAATCAGTTTCAAATGCAAAAGTTTTATAATAAAGTAGCGAGCTCCGACAATATGAATATTTTGACTTTAAAAAATTTTTTTGAAAGCCGGATTTTTATAACCATTTTTTTAAATTTATGCTAAAGATCAGTCTTCCAACAATTTCGCAAAAACGAAAACTTATACCAGTCCTAGTGAAAAATAAAAATAAAATTCCGACTAGCCAAAAATAAGGTTAGAGATATTTGGTCAAAGACTCAAGATTTCTACTTCGGACACAATTGAAGCTAGTTAAACCCGAGGTGAGCCGCTTACTGCGGTCTCAAACAAATTGTGTAACCACACTTTCAAGCGGAACATCCGAAAGTGTTTTCTCCGCAATTCCGGCTTTTCATAAAAGGTAAAACTTTTCCTGGTTAACTTCTTGTCAGTCATCCCCCCGTGCGAAAAACGAAAATAAATTAACAGTCTTTTAACTTCTTTCTGTGCTGCAAGAGTGCCTAGCAAATAACTTGCAAGGACTTGCGGAATTTTTGCTACTATTTAATTTCCAGCATTACTGGACCAGTAATTCCATTAACTATAGGTGCAAAATATATTTCCAATTGAAAATCTAATTTTGAAGTCCAACATTTTTTAAGAGCTAAAAATATAACACATTCTTATAATTTTCTGAAGAGATAAAAATTACATAGCACATTATCCGAGAAGAGAAAAAAATTGACAATGTTGGAGAACAACAATAACAATAATATTGATATCTACAAATAATGTTCGTCATCTGAAATTGTTGCCTCAAAATACTGAGGTACGAATATGGCTAATTGCGAAATGTTGATAGATTTTTAAGAACGCGGCATGAAATCGCGGTCCTGAATAATTGCATTCAGAGTTAGCGTCCGTTATCGGCCGGTATCATAATCCCGAGCTCCGGTATTTTAGGCCATTATTTTTAGTGAAAAAAAAATTTGCTGTGGAAAAAAGAGGATATCCTGTTAAAAAAACAAAAGAACATGAAGTTGCGGATGTGTTCCTTACATCAAACTCAGAAATAAAATGAAAATCGGATAAGCAGTAACAACGCCGCCGAACTGGAGATGTAATAGGGGTACCTTATCTTATTCATTATATCTTTTTACAGATGGCGGCTTATTAACGATGACGAATGGTATTGCTTTAAGACAAAATGTCTCTTTATCTTCTCCTTTCTTTCTTTCCTCCCTACCCGTTATTGTTTTTATCGGATTTTTCCTTTCTTTTTCGTTTCTTCGAGTGAGAAACGAAAATTCAATCAAGTTCTGTACTTTTTTAATGCCTAAACTGTTCGTTTTACTCTTGTTCTAGAATTCATTTTTCACAAAAACTTTTTTTTTTTTTTTTTGTATTTAAAAATGCAAAACGACTTTCACCTTTAACTTATAAAAACGATTGAGTTTTTCCGACTCAAAAATTGTTCTACCTAATATATAACAAGGAAAAGAAAATTGTAAAGTAGAGGCGAATGTCATTTGATCATTCCTTTACATCTGGAATATCAAGTTTTACACAAAGTAAACGGTATCTATTATTATCCGACTTGTTGCATATTTTAAAATATCATTCAACATTGGTCTGCATAAATGATTAAAAAAAACTGAAAATGCTGAACATGCAACATAACTGAAAATGAACTTTCATAGAGTTTATAAGTCTGTTCCACGTACATTCGTAAATCAGCATTAAATATTGAGAAAAGAAGGAATAAAAACTAATTAAAAAAACGATGTATCAAACTCCTTGATGAGGTTATTTTCCAAACTAACCAAAGGGCATATATGAAATGCACGTAAGAGGTTCCGACTATTGAACATTTTGGTTTACCATATAAACCTCAACACTTGCTACTAGCCAGAAAAGTTTTAAAACTATACAACGACAAAGGCAAATTAATTACACATATATGAACAAACGTATAATTATTATCATGCAACTTTCATTTTGAGTCTAGAATTTGAAAAGGAACACCATCGAATTTACATTTATAATCCAAAAATCAATTCTGACAGTGCATGGAAGGAAATGTTAAGCCCACAAATCAAATTAAAGTTTCTTAAATGATCTTATCCTGTATACTTTAACAAGAAATCGGGTCATTTTATCAAAAGTTAAATCCCAAAAGGAAAAGAAACTGACAAAAATCTTTAGCATCAAAAAATCGACCACCTTATAGTAAAAACAAATACAATTCGAGCTAAGATCAAAGGAAGGCTTTTAATCACTTTTGTAATCTAGAAAAAGATCGATGTCACTAGGTGCTACGTTATTTTACATTGTTTTGTTATTTTAACGATATAAAGAATTAGAACTTAAGACTCACTAAAGGGTATCATAAATAAACGAATTTAAAAAAGAAAGAATTTTTATATTTATTTTTAAGTTCGTCTGAGGAAAAAACTCAAACGCAAACAAGTAAATTTAAAAGGAAAAGAGGCGTGCAAAGAGTGGAAGGGCTGAAAATGCGGACCAGATTGTACAGTACTCAGGCAATAGTTAAATTAGCCAATAAGCGTTAAGAATTTCAAATATTTTCTAGGGAGATGCTCAAATGTCGAAATATGTTACCCTTTTCTTCCGAACGATAAACTACAAAATATATATTTATGGAATTTCCTCGTATCAATTTATCCAAAATATTTCGGCTATTATATCCGACATATTACTTATTGAGCATTTTTAATTACATAGGGTTATCGGGGGAGGTCTTAGATGGTTCTGCATCCGTGCTTGTAGTATAAAATGATATAGGAAAAGAATGTAAAAAAATGAGGAGTTTCGCTTAACGATTATTTGTTTTTCATTTCCTCTCTCGTGTACATTCGATTAACCGTTATTATGAGGGATGATTTATGCCTTTATTTAAAACAAAGTTGGAATAGAAGGGACAATCGGTTAGCACAGCGGATCGGATATCGCCTTGAGAAATTTAATTTAGGTCAAGCGATAAGGTGATCTCAAACTATACTATTCAAAGATGTTGCTCCTAAACTAAACAAAACTTTCTGTTATTTGCTTGTATAAAGAGGTACAACTCATTTAACAACAAGAAACGAAGGAAAACTATCCCGCTTTCAGACCAGGTCACGACGTTACGTTCTTCGTGAGGCAACAAAACAAGTGAAAACCCCGGCCACAGACATTCTCGATCTCTTTTTAACTTTCGGCGATAAAGGGTGAAACCAAGGAAGAGGGAGAAAATTCTTAAGTCTACAGCAGTGACAAAATGATATCGCCCCTGGAGTGATGGCGTTGTTTGCTAGAAACTTAGTCGAACTCGTGGGAAAGTTAGACAGATAAAATATTTACCATGGGTTAGATTTCAAATTTGTAAGATAATGCCGTAAGTTCCATGTATTGCTCGACTCGACTTTCACAAAATATTCTTGCTTGTTTCTTCAGCACTGATGCACAAATTCTTGCTTTAGGAACTTGCATAAAAAAATTGAATTTTCTCAAAGAGCTTGCCTGGAACTTCATAAACTTTTTTTTTTACTTCATTCTATAAATGTGTACGGTAAATTCAAGACAAATCCGTTTGCTTGTTTGTCGATAAAAGGTTCTTCCCAGTCAGATAATAAGGATTATTTTCTACAAAAGCAATGATTGCCTTTTCCATCGTATTTGGCACTTGTCAAAACGGTCAACACTTCCAAAAATAGTTTTCCTGTTTTATAAAATTTAGAAGCAATTTTTGAAGTTAATTTAATTTAATTTAATAGCTTTCCATAGTAGTTTATTTAAGAGGATTAAAATTATCGGCTTCGTATGAGAGTAGACCACCTTACATAAGCCGGATAAAAGTCAGATCCAATCTAACTTATTAAAACTGCTAATAGGAGGGTTGTTAGTTCCTGAAAACTACGGATATCCTGGAAAAGAAAAGATTTAAAATCGCAAATCAGAAATGAGGTAACGTATTCTGTTATCTACATGTTCTACGCATTCAAAAAGTGCAGAAAATGAAGTCGTGGGTAATCATATCATGCAAAAAAAAAAAATCTTCGTAATGTAGTATGTGTAACTTTACCGAAGACCATAAACCCGGAATGACTTTGAACACGGATGGTTAAACCGTTTACATAACGATATTTTTCCCTTTAAAAAAAAGAAGATATTTTCCGGGCACGACATGTACATACGAAATAACAAGTTACCCTCAACTGCATTATAAGCCATTAATTTCGCTTCAAAAAATTTTAATTATGGATTTCAAGAAATTAAAACGTTTTATTACCTTTTAATTACTCTATGAATTAACGGCATATGGATGGGAAGATTTACTAACAATTAAATGCACTTTTGTGAGGCTTCTTACTTGATAAGAGGCTATGTACAAAGTCATATCATCACGAATAAAACGTTAAAAAAAATTAGGTTCATTAAAATAACCCAAACCAGCAAAATAAAAGTGGAAAATCTGAAAAGTTTCAAATGAAGTAGAAACAGGCGTGTACATTTTTAACATGATCAAATGAAACCTCTAAAAAACAACAAAGAAGTAAATAGTGCAAAAGCTTACATTCTCATCGATCGATCTATAATTCTATTCTAATTAAATGATCATACTAATTTGCTATACCACAATTCGGTATTTATGTAATTACATAAGCGATTAAGTAATGAAAAATTTATCGATTTACTCAGTTCAGCAATCAGCAATACCGGTTTGGGTTGAATTCATATTTTTAATTAGGGTTTTAATGAAGCATTTATATATTAGGGATGTTGATGTTATTTTGAAATGATGTGCTTTTTCACTGTCAGTCCCTTTTTTTTCCCTTTTCCCCTTTGATCATTTGCATGCTGCTCTTTGCAAGCCTTTAGGCTGACCGTCTTGATTAAAGTGAATCAGATTTTTTACCGGTATTTTTCTCGTATTAAAAAAAATAAACACTGAGAGCTTGAAACGATTCAACATGATTTGATATGTGAGTATTCGCACTTGGGTTACGCAAATCGATATGTTTAACTTACTGCATCAAAGGCACCGTCAACCAATGGCAAATATTGTCCCGAAAAAAGCAAAAATCTGTTGATACCTTGAAATAATTAAAAATAAATTGTACATGTTTCGAGCTTTTCATATGAGCAGTTAAATTTTAAGTTTTAACGAAAATAATCATATCGTACGCATGTTATGTCCACATTGGTGATTTTTAGCTGGACTCTTCATGGATCAGAAAGTCTACTTATTTTATGGTTTATATGCTTTTTAGTGAACTTTTAGCAAACTTTGAGGAGTCGATGTTGATTTGAAATGAGAACGTAAACAAAGTTACAGGAAAACCTTTCGAAACAAGTCTTAAATCTCTTATTTATTGGTTGGGAAATGGAATCATATTTCTGTTCAAATACTGGTAAGTTCGAGTGGAGGTAAACAAAAGAATTAAATAAATAAAAGAAGAAAAAAAAAAAAAAGAATATCGGTTGCAAAATGGAAAATAAAAATGGGCGAAAGCGCTGTTTGGAGACAAGTTTTTCTATTATGTGAATAAAAGATAAGTTATAAAGGTTTAAAAAAATCCGTGGAGCGTCCTTTTTTTTTAGGCTGTTACTTCCTTCTTCACAGATACATTTCTCGACCGCCTTTTTTAACCCTTGCAAAACAAAGTCGTAAAGAAAAGAATACCCCACTTGATGTAAAAGATTTATCATCCTAGTTTCGCTTTCATATAACATTCTTTTTTAGCCTCCCTTTCCCCAACCCTATTTTCCCGTAGGATAAACTCGACTTCATTTTCGTACGAAGATACTACCTCAGATTGACTGTCTTGAGTTTTTTTTCTGACTTTTTGCGTGAACCCTCGATCGACTTTGTATTTATTTGCTTTTTATCAAAACTAAGAAAAATAAAAAAGATGGAATCCATCTCACATATTAAATCAGTTAGAAACTTATTCCTTGAAAACAAATTAAAACTTTTTTCTTTTTTCTTTTTCCTGTTTCAGAGTATCTTTTACTCCTCCAGTTATATTTTATGGATGAACATCCGACCTCAGTCAGGGGCGTTGTAAGGTCATTATTTTGGAACAAAATATATTATGTATTATGAAAAAAACAAATGAGAGCTTTGGACCAACGATAGTTAATTTAATTCAGTCAAAAAGCTGATTAATTATCAAAATTTGGAAAAAAGAATATCCTACATTTGTCCTACAATAATTATTTACTATTGAACACGTTCTGAAAAAAAAAAAAAAAAAAAAAAAAATTGACTGAAAATTTTCAGTCAATTTTTATTTTATTTTATTTTTAATTTTTTTTAATTAATTTTGGAAAAGCTAAAATTGAATGTCACCGGTTTAAAGTTTAAAGAAAAAGAAAAGCAGATTTTAAAGTCCAATTAATTAATTAATCAATTAAGGTATCTACGAAAATAAACGGCGTACATTTTCTTGTTATTTCTCTTCCTTTATCTTCGTTTAACATCGTGACCGACATGAGGACCTAGGGCTACCACATTCGTACAGCATCAGCTTATTTTAAAAGTTAGATAATCTTGTGCAATTAAAAAAATGAAGTTTGAAAATAAATTAAAGCCTTACATCAACCTTATTATTCCCCACTACGATACAAATCCTCCACCTCGAATTAAAATATCGGAAATTCATTTAAAACCTCCGAATTAAGGCATGGTTTCCAGGACATCGAAACGAAAATTATACGAACGAAGCAACTGAATTTCTATCTCAAGTTTTACCTTACTTAGTTCAAATCCTTTTAACAGTCCAGACAGAACTCAGGCTGTAAAAAAAAGCTCCGATCTCGGGGTTAAATTCAATTATGTAGATAAATCCAATAAAATCAAAGATTTCGCGTTCATTTAAGTAAGTCTGTGTAATATCTTTTCGAAAAAATCTAAAAGACACTCTCTAACCACCCAAATTATAATGATTTTCAACATCTTACTTTGCATTAAAACAAATTAGTGTAGAAGTCTGAGGGGAAAAAAAAATATTTAAAAGAAAAGGGAAAAGAAAGAAAAATCTGAGAAAATAAAATCATTTTCCTTTGAAAGTTCACAGGAAGTATAAACGAAAAAAAAAAATGTTTACTTTACCTTTTAACCTTAGCTACAGGGCATTGAATTTATTATTATCATCAACATTTTCTTTTGCAAGGATTCTCCTTCATTGATTTAAGATGAAGTAGTCCCGGAGATAATACTAATTCGATATCTTTCGGGTTAATGAATAACCTAAAACCTTAGAGAAACCGTAACTAGAAACCCGAATGAAAGGAATAATGCTTAATTTTAAGTCAAAGACGTAAGGTACCAGTATGAATCCCAGATTATTCAGCTTACGGATATTTACTTGTTTCACGATGTTTGAACTATTTAGGATTAACGTTTATTTAAACATTTGCGGAGCCTCTCAAACTCTTGCGTGAGTCGGAGGAGGAGCAAGCAGTTAGGCATTTATACATCTCGTTAGGATAGGAATAATAGACATTTTGGTTTATTTTCAAAGCAACGTTTCAGTTTTGAGTGGTTCCGTAATTTGTTCAATGAACTTTTCCCTTTACACTGAAGGCTGGATTATTTTTTGACGTTAAGTCATCATGCCGGGTTAGAACCAAAATGAGATGGATTTTCATTTTTAATTGATTATCGTTACTTCTCATTTTACCTATTCAGATGAAACCAAATTGGAAAATCGCATATGCCCAGAAGCGATCGAGAATTTGTAACATGTCGATTTTTGATGTGAATATGGAAGTGATATTTATGTAAAATAAAGTAAATCTAGAATGCGAATTATGGCCACATTAAGGAAATAGTTGCTTCTTTTATGACGCTGTTATGAATTTTTGATTAATTATTAAAAATAAATGATTCATTTCTGCATCTGCAATCTCCAGAAACTTTTGATTGGGTTATAAATTTTTTACCAATAATTTGTAGAATTTATGCAACGGACTATTTTTCACACATCGTAGTAAGTTCGAAAAATTGGTCCAGCATTTTTTTTATTTAAATAATCAATGTCAAAATAGCAAACATAAGAAAATGAAAAAAAAAAAAAAAAACTACAATCAGAAAAATGTAGGATTTCTGAATCTATCGGAAATAGTTACTCTTTTATTCCTTATGTATCGCTTGGCAAAAAAATGTGACTAATTTTTTCTTTGCTTCGCCAATATCTGTTGAAGAATTTCCGTATCAAATTTAAATTCCGAATTGAATTTTTTCCAGAAGTAACATTTTCGGCCTTGAAACATAACAAAATTCCTTTTAAAAAGAAAGAAAAATTTTGAATGGAATGATAAGTAGATGTCTTATTGAGTGAATGATAAAAACGAAAAGTGGAATTTTTTATAAAGGAAGACCGTAACAGTCTGTCAGAATTCGCATTTTGGTTGACACTTATAATCTCAAACACAACCAATACGTCGAAACTGACGTGTTGCTCATTTTTATAGTCGTAAAAATCCTGCGATTTTTTATTTATTTATTTCAGAAAAGAAGAAATAAAAGTGTACGACAAATTAAAGAATGTCGGAAAAATGAAAAAATTAAACATAAGCAAATAAGCAACATATATGGAATATGCGATTCTCTTCCTTGTTAAAGCTTGTTAAAGCCACTCATATTTGTTATAACTCACATAAAAAAGCAGGAAAGTTAAAAAGCAACGGTTGAAACATCTGATGCTGAAATTAATCGTAAGGGGAAGACAGCAAATACTTTGGGTAAATTTCATGCATCTATCTTGTTCTTTAACAGAATTTAAAGGAAAGAGGAAAATCCAATTTTCTTTTTGTAAAATTTGCTGAATTAAATAGGATCTTAAGCAAATCGGTCATCAATTACTCTTTAGTATAGAATTTCTTTCACAGTATTGGTATTTCATAAATTTTTATGGAGTACTTCCGTTTGTTTTAATTCATAAAGGTGAAATTTTGCTATCCAAGAAGCGCTAGTATTAAGGCGAGATTCAAAAGTTATTCCATAAATGTTTTTTGCTCTAGCTGACATCTAACTCGATAACATTTAAAATTAGCTTGAATTACCAAAAAACAATTTTTCTTCAAAAGAGCAGCAAGACATCAGCTTTCCGGGCAATAAAATATCATTTTAAAAGCAAATTTTCTTTCGAGCAACCAAAAAAGACGTCAATGAATTTTTAATTGTTGAGCGAAATCTGGCCATCTTCTACCTGGGAAAAGCCCTTGACCAACAGATCAGATATTCAACAGCATCATAAGTTGTTTGCAAAAAGTAGGTTTATAAATTAAAGCTTACAATGATCTAATAAAATATGCACGATAATTTTAAGAACTTCTGCCTGGACTAAAATAATTTTTAAAATAACAATCAATTCCAATTCCTTTTCTTAAATTTAATATCTAATTAATTTTCTTCTGTTTCTCTCCTAATGGCTCAAAACAGATGATCATTTTCTTATTCTTGTTTTGATTTATTTTCTAATTTTCTTTATCGCAAACTGACTTACATAAAGTTTTTAAAACTTTTCGACCTTGAAGATAAGGTCAATCTCAAAACATTTCTTTACATACAAGCATATACGCAAACAGGGTAACCTTGCTACGGAAAACAATACAAAGAAAATTTTATTCTACTTTTTTTTTATGAGGAAATTAAAAGTCTAACCACATTCATGCAGGGAAAACTGAATAATAATTTTCAATCATGTTTTAAAGTTAACGATCTTGCTGTCGGAATTTACAACAATGGATTTCGTCTTTAGTCTCTTCGCAACATTTCTAATTTACATTTTAATTACAGCTAGTTTATTTCTTCGCGAAATTGAATGGAGCTTTTTTTTTAAAGTGATCCTTTTTTATTTGTATCGATTAAAGAAAAAGGAATTTCCTAAATCTTTGGCACGTTTCTTTTAATGCCTTAAAGCTATATAAACTGTAAATGAAGTCCAAGATTTCATTGCCTTCACCGTTCTTCTTTTTGACTCACATTCGTAAGCTGAAAAGAATAAAAATTATTATCTGAAATCTGAAAGAAAATTTTTACTGCTGATGGACTATTCGGCGAAAAGAAAAGTCAGAGAAACTTTCTGAACCAAGAACCTTTCTGAAGGCAAATACTCAGAACCTACGAATTATAATTACTTCAAACCAGATCTATAGATTCGTTAAATATCTAAAAGCAAACTTTCCCTATAATAACCATTTGAAATGAGCTAGCGTAAATTGAAATATTTGATCGGCTAATTTAAAACAACTGATTTCATTTTGTAACTAAAATCTCAGGTTTACTTTTCCGTTTTCTCGAGGCCATGATCGCTTTCCACCTCGGTAGAAAAATGCCAATTAACTGACTGGGACAGTGCAACATCATCAAGATCCTTAAAAATTAACACTTTCCAAGAAACTGAAACCAAAGATAAAAAAGTTAATACTAAGTTTCGAAAGCTTTAAGCGAACTAGCAAAAGCTTTAAAAACACATTACCGACTTTACTTATGCCAAACTGCATCTCTTTCACTTTTAAATTAAGGCCGCAAACTTTAACATTGGAACTTTCGGGAGAAGTCGGTAATTAGCTTACTGAACTCAATAGTGATATAAAGGGATGAGACAAGATGGGTAAACACTAAATTATAAATTGATTGATTTTCCGCATCTCGTTCGGATATCTTTCCCCATAGCAGAGAGCACTTCATATTGAATTTCTTTGACAGAAAAGATAATATTGTTTGTAGGACGAAAGGGAATGCATCCAAAAAGGATGGAAAAAAATGGGCGAAAAAAAATGAAAAAGGGTTGAAAATAGAAGTGAAATAATATCACGTTATGATAAATGCAAGGGTCAGCACGGGTAAGTAACTATCAAACCGAGTGCAAGCCTATAAGTTAAATACACGTTCCAAGTGGAAAATCGGAAAGCAGCAAAACGTGATGAAAAATGAAATTTTTGCTTTTCCATGACTGGACTTCGCAACGACTTCGGAGCCGTTATTTACCTAGATGGAAGGAATATGGAAGGAGGGGCGGCTGAAGAAAAATACCACGCCATCTATCGGCGTCGTCGCCGAGATTTTTGGATTACATAACTTTCTAGTCTTAAACTGCAAAATCTCGTTCTTAATATATTTTAGAAAAAAAACTGTAGTTTCAGGATAAGACGGATAATACTTCCTTATCAAGTAAAAACATGGTTGGAAGTTTTTATATTCGTGAAAAAAAAATTTAGGAGAAGTTTTAAAAATTCATTCAATTTCAAGTAGGTCTAAAGCGGCTATTCAAACGCGTGTGTACATAGTCAAAAGAGATTTGGATTGATTCCAACATTTTCAAACTTTCTGATGACGGCCACGCAACTCCCTGGTAAAAGGATATTCGGCTCCTTTTATGCGATAAAATAGCTTCGTCCTTCATAAAGATATTCAACATTTGATCGAGCCGTTGTGCAACGGAGAATGCTTCCGTTAAAAAAAATATACGTCGAGTACTTTATTCGGAAGATCCTTAGGTAGGCCTACTATGTTCTAATCCAAGACACCAAGGGCAAAAGAAAGGACTCTTTTAACATCGAAAAAGCTAAACGAGGTGAAAATGAGCAAACAATTATTAACGGATATGATGTGAAATGTGTTACACTTGGAAAGTGGAAGGAAAAAAAAAGGACAAAGGATTAAAATATAAAGTCGTGTACTTCACTGCTGTGACTTTCAAATAAACCATTTGCACGACCTTTCTTTTAACTGGTTTTTTCATATGAATATCAGAATAAAAAAGCTGGCTCAGTTATTCATTTAAAAAACGATTTAGAGTTTTCTTTTGTTTTCGTAAAAGTTATCAAATAGTTTGTTGCAAAAAAAAAAAAAAAGCTAATATTTTGATCTTGTATGAGGCAACGACTCTTATACAAAAATCACTGAAAACTAACTTTTTAGGAAAAGGGGGGACGGGGTAGGAAAAAGGTTGTAGAAAAATTACCAAAAATTTTGCAAAACTTTAAGAAACGCGTTAAATAATTATATTTAAATTTACTTGTTTCAAAATTATCTGTGATTTCGTTTTTAGTTACTCCGAGCATAAGAGTCACATACTTCAGTCGCACGAGTGACATTCATAAACGCATGCAACAGCTCTTGATATGAGGGCAATAATTTTTCCAGCTCAAGTTTGATGCTTATATAAATTTGAGCCAAAAAAATTATAGCCAGATTTTTAATATCTATCAAAAATGAAGGGAAATAACCAGATAAAAACCTAGCATAAGTGAAACCAGACGGAGATAATAAATTTAGGTCACATTCGCCTCACCCTGCTCGCTAATAAAGAAGGAAAATCTTTATTTATATCATTTCGAAATGGATGATAAGAATACGACTAATACAATGGTTTCGATACTCTGTGTTTAAACCTAATTCACGAGAAAAAAAATTGTGAAATTAAAGAAATCTCATTTTTTACACTCAATGAAGCGGCAACCATTAAAATTATATACAAAAAAAGTGCATTAGAACAGGCGACGGGAAAATAAAAATAAAGTCATAATTTACCCCCAAGAATTTCCCACTGCCTTATAAGAATATCAGAGGGATGGAGTAACACTTGAAATTGATATATTCCACTTCTTTTTTGTGGTATGGGGGAAAGGATAAACATTATGCATCAATTGTGTTTTCACCCTCAGCACCGTGGTGTCCTGAGGGTTGACAATTATGACGGTGAAAGAGGAACAATCTAATTCACGCAATCTAATATTGCCATCTGACTTTTCGTCCCCTAATGGAATAAATTGTTTGACGTGGTCAGGAGCGTAAATGACGTCCCCTTAAAGTTTTCCTTTAACTTCTGAAATTATAAAGAGATCTCCGCCCCTGATTTAAACTTTTTTGAAAAATTTGACCCCAACCTATACCAGTTTTACTGATTTTACATTCTGGCCAATTACGAAAATTTTGAAAAGCGAGCAAACAAAATTTATATGTACTTCAAGCCCTTTTTCCATCATGACAATCCCTACGTTTCTTTCAGATTACTTGAGAATTACATGCTGGCCTCCAGCTTCCCTCCGTGAAGATTTACTAGATTACCAGCCCATTTGTCGACTCCGAAGCAAGAAACATTTTTTTTTCTTTCCCCTGGTTTTTTTTCAGACAGTTATCTAAGTCTTGCTTTTTGTTTTTCCTTTTATAAAATTACAATGCTTAATTTTTTTCAAAGCGGTAATGAGATCGCAGGAGAATATGTTTTCACCCTTAGTGTTAATAAATTTAGCTGACAGACCCCTGAGAAGGTTATCGGATAAAAACTCTTATTAATAGGAAACAAAGGTTGAGAGGGTGCCGAAAGGCGTTTTTTTCGGTGTTGTTATCCCAATTTCACTCTAGTTGGCTATTAAACCGCCCTAGTTAGTAATATGGGTTATCGGAAAACAAGGGGAATGAAAACCACATAAAGAGGGAACGGACGTTTGTTCGCATTGAAGTTTCCCTTATGGGAGGGAGAATTAAAATCATTACGAAAGATATTGGGACGATCGATTAATAAAAAAAAGGTTTTTGTTTTGCAGATCATATAGTCCACTGCGCTATGGGAAAAAGATCAGCACTGCATAAATTAACTGATATCACACTTTGCGCGTGCCTAAATCTCAAAGACCCACCAATTTAATATTTTTGTTTTCCAGACACATTTGAAAAACTATCCTGTATAAAATAAAACGTACAATGTCTGATTTAGCGACAATCGTGCAAACCACGTTTCCGTCTTCGCAATCTTAGAGACTAAAAATAAACTTCAAAAAGTGCTAGAAAAGGAGTAGAAAATTCGAAGCTAAAGTAGATAAGATACTGGTTGTGAGTTCTTCATCGTAATCAGTTTCAAAATAAATGAGTTTACTACAATCCAAGCAGGAAAAAAAAAAAAAAAATTCACAACTTTTTAGTCAGTAATTTTTCCTTGAATTATAATAATACTCCTGAAGTGACAGTTTTTTTCCTTTATTTTTATTTCCAGTGTGTAAGTCAGTGTACACAATGTGAAATACGTGCGTTCCCTTTTTCTTTTTTAATCGAAAAACGATTAGCACCGAAGTTGAAACCTTTCTCACGTATTCAAACATCAATTTCGAACGCCGGTGGAAAAGCACATGTTATAAATTTCAAACCGATATTAAATCCTTCTTTGAGTCAAAGTTTTCGTTAAGAACAAAATGCCGTTAAAATTTACACTTTCGTTGTTGGCAGGAATGCTATATAATACTCCCGCTTTTGAAGTGTTTTTAGTTTCTCTTCAAGAGATTTCGCTCGGATGTTTCCTTGCATCATAAATGCGCTTCATATTTCTTTTAACAAAATCGGTCAGAGGAAATACGGAGAAATCCGTGGTAAAATATATGAAACGGCAAGGAAAAAGACAGGCTAAAGCAGTATATCAGTAACAACTGAACCATGTGTAACCCTAAAAGACGTTATGAGAATGGGTCTTGACAGAGAATGTGACAGGCACATGGGGCCTTTCCTTAACTTAAATTAAATACGTATTTGGGAGGGAAAAGCAGATCAGCCAACCTTTAGGTTAGACAATGCAAATTCAGTAAAAGATAGTATATTGGCATTTTGCATTTGAGTAATCTCTTGAAGAAAAACGGGTTAAAATTTTATTTTTGTAATTTTCAATAAAGAAATATTCATTCATTAAAAAACAGATGGACTATTCCTTGGAAAATATTGAATTGTGAAACTATAATAAGTTTTAACTCTTACACTAACTGATCAAGTAATAAGGCTAATTGCTCCATCAGACAAATTTTTAAATAAAAAACCTAGATGCAACTAAAAATCGTGCATCTTAACTGTTTATCTGCCACCTCTGGAATCAAAAACTGAATCTTTTAATTTAAAAAAAAAAAGGAATGTAATAGTTTGATACACATCTTATAGTTCAGTATTGAATTATTTGTTAAATTGTATTACCAAAAAATTTTTATTCATTTAAATCAAAATAAGGTTATCCTTTGCTACTTTAAGCTAGTGCTTGTACTTTCACAGTATTCGGGATTGAAAGCCGGGACCGTAGATTAATGCTGAAGACAGAGAGTGACAAACAAAGACTTTCTTCGCAGTTATTAGCACATTGCTAATGCCACCCTTGAGAATTTTCGAAAACGTCCGAGAAAACGTTTGCTAACTAAGCAATAACTCATAAGAATTCAGAGCCTCACTTGCTTACTGTATAAATGCGGCTAACCGGCGTTTCTGCAATTTCTTAATTATCTTGGGGAAACTACTAAGGCAACTAATTTGAAACTTTGGAATTCTATCTTGAATATTTACACGTCATTGTGGATTTGTCTTTTTAGTCTGGGCTCCTTCCTACTCCTCCCCTTTCTCGTTTTCCTTTGATGAACCGTCACAAAGGAAACAAACATTTAAGGACGAATTCGAAATTTAAATAATAAAAAGACGAAGGAAGGAATTTCAAAAAAAAAAAAAAAAGAATTAATAATAAAAGGGTAGGATTCGGGATAATTTTCCCGTGAGTGAAGTTGCTCAATTTGTAAAAATTTTGAGAAATGAATCAGCCGGAAACTCGAGCTGATTTTAATTATTGCTTCTTTCCCATGTGTTTTCGCATGAAAAGCTTTACGATTAGTTCACTGAATCGTATTGATGATTAATAATGAGTGGAAAATAAGCTTTAAGCAGTTTAAAGCAAAGCAGGAAAAGAAGAGGGTGTATAAACGCTTGGCCGTAAAGGTACAGCATAAAAATAATCATCATTCAAAAAGATGAAAATATACTTTTGTCTTTTTTATACTGATCAACGTTGTAATTCGAAATAAAAAATATTGTCTCTTTCAGTTTCTAATGGCGGGAAAAATTTAATGTGAACGAAGCAAGATTGTATATAACCTCATGGCTCCAAAACCTCAGAGACCGGTTATATATAGATTTCACGTCTCTATTCAAAGCAAAGACCTCTGAGGTTCAAATCGCAATGATAATCGCTAATTTCCGCAGCATAACTGGCACTTGAAGAAAAAGATTGAATATTAAAAAGTCTTGCCTCCCTTCAGATCGTTCCTTTTTTTCCTCCAGGTCGTTTTTCCTGTTCCTAATTTTGAGATAATTGTTCTTATTAGATGTTATTGTTTAATAAAATATCAAAGTTCAAAAACGGAATCTGAATTCAATTTAAATATGAGATAGGAAAATTCTAAAATGAAATTAAGAAGAAGATATAAAATTATTAATCGGAGATGGTTCCGTAATTTAGAAACAAAGAAAATCCAGTGGTAACACAATTACGAAATATAAGGGTTTTAATTGCGTACTGCTAAATATTCCGTTGGCGCCTAACAAGATGAAGATTTCTTTGTTAGATGATCGCATTTCAAATGAATCAAAGCTCAAAAAATATCCGTATGGGATGTGGAGAATTTTTTTTAAATTCATTTTTATTCATCTTTTTTACCAGCTTATATGGATTTATAAAACCAAAATGGCTAATAACCATATAATGGAAAATGCGATTTCTCTTATAAATAATGATTTTTAATGAGATCGGACTAGTGAAAACAATGGGAAAGAGATTTTGGTAAAATGGCTGGAAGGCCGGGGGAAAGGAAAAACGATTTTGCTGAAAACCATCAGAAACAGGAAACAGGATAAATCTAGTTCCAAGTTTCATTGTTTTCGAAACTTTGAATATCTGGAGCGATCGTTGACACTCCGAAAATAATGGTTTTGTTGAAATCGGTGGAAAAAGATTCAAGCAAATGACCGTCTTTTCTTCTTTTTTAATTTTTATTTCAATTTCACAAATGATTGCTCTCGCAGAAATTTTGAATGTCGTATCAATAACGGAAAATTAACGCTTTTTGACCTCGGATCGTCATCAGATCAATCTTGGCCAGGATGAATCCAATCTCCGATGATGGCCAATACTGAAAGTGTGTTAAATTCTCATTTGACCTATGTTGAAAAGCGTTAATTTTCTGACTGGACCACGAGGTTACACCGATGCCGTATCGACATCGATGATCTCAGTATTTGCACCAGGGTCATTATTTGAAAATAATAAGTAGGATCAGCAGCAAACTACGAGAAGAAAACATGCTAAGCAATAGCATTTCATCCTGCTACAAATGAAATAAATTAATATTTCATCCGTGTACCTTTTTTAAAGAAATAGATTATCAAATTTTCTGTCCAATTCTTCAGCTAAGGATCTAATAAAAAGAGGAAAACTATGATAGAACTTTAACCGGGAAAATCCTTGGCATACCAGAGGTTCGTGATCATTTTTATTTTTTGGGAGGGGGCTTTCGTGTAAAATAAAAATCTAGCGCAAATGGCTTCGATTATTATATTGTTGTAGCGCCTTGACTCGAAAATATGAAAAGCTTGTACAGTCAAGCGTTAGGACGAGTCTTTCAATTATCATTATACATACGGTTCGTTCCAAATAAACAATTCAAAGAGATTCGAGTTTTCACTGTTTCAAATCAAGCCTTTACAGCCTCACGATATATACTTTTTGCAAGATCAGGTCTGTTCGTTCTATGAAAATTATTTTTCTCTAAATGCGCCGAGAAATTTGTAAAATAAGGACTCTTAAAGATGATTATTTTCAACTTTGGGATTTTTAGGAGCAAAATTCGATGCCTAAAATATTCAATTTTTTTTAAAAGCAGTAATATAAGTTAGCGTTAATTAAAAAACAAAGAAACCAGTTCCGCCGGTTGGTAAGTAGAAATATCAAAATTCTTTTAATAGCAAAATTGAACCGAATATGAAAATCATACTAAGGACGAGAAAAATAATTCCTGATGATTAAAGGCCGGAAAGATTATTAAAAGCCCTTTGAACCTAAAATATGTTTTCATTTTATTTCGAAGCATGAAATCCTTTTAGGAAAAATTAGCTGACGCCTTGATAAAAACACAACCGAGAAATAGACGCTTCCTAAAAAAAAATAAAAATAAATAAAATACCTAAGGACTAACGGCCTCCTGTGAACCTGATGCTTTATTACGGAATCGTTCCAACGTATTGTTTTAGCGAGGTGCTAATGACCGAAGCAAGCAGTGTAATAAATTTATGGTACATTAATGCTTTAAGAGCTTTCTAGCATCCAGGGTTTGTTTGGTTTCTCTAACCATCTTCATTTGCATTACATGAAAGTTATCCCGCTTAATGATTAATTTGTTAAAACATAATCAATATGAGAGATGACCACTTCAACACTCTTCAATTTTTAAGTTAACCGCTCAAAAGCCTGACCTATCTTTCATACATTACAAATATATTTGGAACCGAATTTATTATTTGTGACGCATTATTCAATGAAAGTAGCTCATTTTAAAGAACAAAAAAAAAAAAAAAATGTTTAATTAAAAATTGCGGTGTTATTTGTATACTATAATGCCAGTTTTTTTTTTTTTTTTTTTTTTTTTTAAATTTTGCTGTGTAATAATAATCTTTCATATTCATTTTTTTTTTTCATTTTCAAATGCCTAATAAATCCGAAGATCTCGAAAGCAACAGATTACTATCCAATGATTTGTGAAAAGAATAATAGTTTCCAAAGAAAATTTTTTAAATACCGTAATCCTATGTTCTAATCCGTTCGGCAACTTATCGAATTTCCTTTAAATATTTACTTTGTTACATGGCAATACCAAAATAATAATAATAATAATGACAATAATAAATTGGAAAAAAAAAAAGATTTCATTTTAAAAACCATTATTATTCGGGGAAAAAGTGAAAAGTGTCGAAAACAACACCTGTGTCCCCAGGGAAAAGCATTTTGGATAAAAGAGAGGCGCCTTCATGTCGGATGACTCAAATTTGTGACATCGTACATTTTTCCCCAAGTGTCATATTACCCCCAACGAAAGTTAGAAGCAATCTTATGTTTCTCCTAACCCTCCTTCACTTCCCTAAGAAAATCAATGTTAATAACAAGACCCAGATGGATTTTATTTTCTTAATTTCTTGTTTCACTTTCTTTTATGAACTTAGTATCATTCTAGGCGGAGTGAAAATGACTTTTCGATGTTGTTTATGATTTACCACTTTTCCAACTCTATTACCATAATTTTGTAATTATCAGTGAGGGAATCATCAGCTGGGAGTAAAATTTTCTTTCTCCTTTCTTGAGATTTATTCAGGTGTTTCATTTTTCAACGGACTGCAATGACATTAACCTGCTCGTTTCTAAACTATAAGCTTGGCCCGTTGCCTTTCTCGTGTATTAACATTTAAAATTAGCAATTCATTTAAACTTTGCATTCGTTAAAGAATCTTTTGAGGTTTTCGAATAATTTGAAAAACCGCATAAGTGCTTGGCAAGAGACAAGTCACAAAACTATTCTTGTTTGCATTCCATTTTATTAGAGGAAACAGAATAAAGTGTTTTTGATTGCAAAAAATCATATTTCTTTTCGGCAATTGAAATCTCTGAAGAACTTTCGGTAGAAGACATTTAAAAATTTTAAAGTGTTTTGTCACAAAGTAAATTAAATTTGTTCGTAGACAAAGTTTTTGTTTATGGCAATAAAAACGTTTTTTGTGTTAACAACATTTTGTTTTCCCACTAAACTTAATACTGATATAAATAGTTGTTGGCAAAAAAAAAAAATGTTCCTAGATGTGACGCCGAATAACTCCCAATAGAAAGATTTTTTTTTTCTTTTTCAACTTTTTTTTAATTAAAGGTTTAAACATTCATTTTAAGGTTTCTTACATTCATTTCTTGCGCCTAAAGGTATAAAACGAATTTCCCCGAACCAAAAACCCTTAACAAGATTAAGACGGTCATAAAGAAAGAAATCATTTAAGTTTTTGAAGAGAATAATTATATAAATAATTTAATAAAAAACTTACCACAGGGGCTATAAACTTTCTGTATAATTTTATAAAAATTTTGACATCGCTTACCTGAAAATATATTAAAATTCAGTCAGTTAAATTACGCAACAAGGAATGATATCGTGTTTTGAGATCGTTATTTCGGTTCTTTGGAAAACGAAAAATAAACGATCAAAAATCATTAAAAATATACTACATTAATAGTTACTTTCGTTCTCAAAAAAAAATCTTATCCTTTTTTACAAATAAATATTTAATCATACAGTGTAAATGCTCATTTTTCAACTCTATTTCAGTGGCCACCGTAACCAAAAACAATTTTTTAAAAAAATGAGAACAATTATAATTGTGCTTGTTTTTTATTTCAACTCAAGTACCATATGTATCCTGAAAAAAATATCCTTGCATAATTGAAGATTTCCTGACATTCACATGTCTTAGTACACCGTTCAGAGTACACTGAGTACACCTTCAGTTCATTGTCTATGTGAGTACACAGTTGATTAGAGAGGACCGACATCAAATCGTTGACAATATGTGAGGTTCGATTCACACCTTGGGTACAGCTGTGTAATTTTTTCGTCGACTTTCCTTTCTTTCCTCTTTAAATGTATATAAAAGACAAATATTTCCAATACATGTATTCATTCATCAGCGCCGGCTTTAGGATCGTTAGACCATGATCAGGACCTGATCGCAAGTATAGAGATTTTTTACTGCGCAAAAATAAGTGAAAACACTGAATGGAAGCGATTAAGAGAGGTTAAGAAAATTAGGAACTGAATCCGGGACAGAGGGGCCAAAAAAAATAGCCGGACGGAATGCCAAAGCGGGTAAAGTTAATAGCTAAGCTAAGTTAATAGCTAAGTTAATAAGTTAAAGCTAATATGCTTTTAAAGTTCTTTTTGGTTTCTCTGAAAGTGTAACTAATTTTTATGTAAAAAACTTGAAAGCCATTTGACGTTTTCCTTGACAATTAATAAAGTACCAAGCCAAAACCAACCTCTTATTTTCATATTTACTTAATATGATTACAGGGATTACCCTTATTTACCATGTGCTTAAATGGATTTTATTGCTTCATTAATAATTCAATTTTTTTCCAGTTTGTTTTTTTCCTGTTCCAATAATAGCCTCTGACGTTTATAACCGGAAGTTTTATTTTTGTCATAATTTATTTCGCCCACAAATTTTTTACTCCCACTTCTGAATCGAACTAAATATTCAGCGTGGAATAATTCAAAGTTCCATTGAATCAAGTTATAATGGTTTTTAATGTTTAAGAATTTAAAAAGGAAAGAGGGTGAAAAACGCAAACGCGAAATATCATTGGAAGGAAAAACAATCGTTTTCACATCGACCTTGGCATTTCTATGTCCCCTTTATTTATTAACTTCCTTTGAATCGAATTTTCCTATGTCTAATGTCTCCTTAAAATCATAAAAGGTTAATACATCGGTAATGATTATGTAAATTTTTTTCTTTTTGGCTAACTTTGAGCATATTTGGGTGCAATGTAAATATAATAAATTCCTTACAAAAATTGGAAAGATTTAAAATAATTGTCCGGTTTTATTTTCTTCTTCTGCAAAAAAACAATTTTTGCAAGAATGCCTTAATTAAATTTGGAGCGAATGCTATAGACCCCCCTTTTTCAAACAAACAAAACTAGATCTTTTTTCGAACGGTTATTCTTATTTTAAAAAATTCTACAACAAAGATTTATCTCAAAAAAAGCTTTTCTTCCTTTTTTTTCCTTCCCTTTTTTCCCGGGTTCAATCTCTTCCCCTGGAAAGATGAGGGACATCAGCTTTATTCAGAAAAAAAAATCTCTTTCAACCAGCCTTTTAGTAAACAATCCAGCTAATTAATTAATAATCTGATTCTTACTTCTTCTTTCTTTTATCCTACCTCCTTTTTCATCGATTTACTAATAGCACTCACCTTTAATGTCATATTTCAGAGAGAGAACAAAAAATTAATATGAAAGTAGAAACATTCTGCAGCTGACAGTTGCTGCAAAAGTGTTTGTTGCATTCTATTTAACTCTCATTTTCTTCCGTAATTTATCGTTTGGCATAATGCGGTCTTTTATGAATAATAATTAGTTTTAATGTCGACTAGCTTCTGCATTTTACAGTACATTTTTAAGCAAAATATAATCCAATTTTTTCCATGATATTTTTCTTTAAAAAAATACTTCCCAGGTTTAGAACTTTCAGTATGTAATTTACAGAACTTTCAGTGCAAATTGTTTAAAGAATAAAAATACATCGTAGGTGAAGGTGATAGCGTTGAATTATTCTCGGTAATTAGGTACTGCCTCCAGAAAAATTTGCTTTTAACACTCTTGATCTCACCAAAAATTGAGAAATAAATACTGTATATTGGAAAATTTTCGTGTCACACGTTCATATAATACGATTAATCAGACGGTAAACATTTGGCTGACACTTCAAAAGCTGGAATCATTTGAAGTTATAAAATAATTAAGCAACAACAACATTAGCAATGACTGTCAGCAGCCACTTGACAATGCGATATAATATTCTTCTCATCACAAAATAATTGATAAATGGATTTTCTATTTTTGCTCTCGCTTAATCTCATATTAAAATTTAATTAGAGGGAGTCATCCTTTGTAGGGTCTTGTTTTTCTCGCGCGCATGTATCAAAGATCTGTTCCAGCTAATTCAAATTGAATAAGCATTGAATCCTTGATGTGATGAGGAAGGATCGGGGACACTCTTTATAAAATCGATTACGCGTTTTCAGGAGGAAGGGGAAAAGCGGAAACGGTATAATATTACTCTAATGCTTCGGTTTTCTCTATGAACGTCACATATCCTGTTATACATAACGCAGATTTATACTTCTGTAATAATATATAGGAAACACCTCCGCGTTGTTGAATTGATAATCTTCCGGAAAATTCAACTTGTCAAGATTTCTGACATCTAAGAACCGTTTGAACTCGAGTGACATTATCCTCCTTCTATTTCTGCCTATATAATTGTTTTCTGTTTGACAATCCGGGATGAAAACTAGGAGGAAAAGAAACGTCGCCTTTTAACGCAGTAGCTTCTTATTTTAGTTTTTTTTTTCTTAAGAAAGAACATTTGTTAGTTGTATTTTGAATATTCGTCTGGTCACGCAATATTATCCTTTTCTTCTTTAGTATTACGCCTGCGATGCCTTTTCCTGTTTTTTGTCTTAATGACTCCATTAACCTGGAGTGAGTAATTGATCATTTTCATTGGCGAAGAGGAAGAAAGTTACAAATTGTTAGAATATTAAGTAGAAGGATTTAATGAAAGTCGTAATAAATATACCGATTCAGCCAAGAAAAGTTTTCCGTTTCTTTCTGTGGTGCCAACCCTTATACGCTTTCACATAAAACTGTAGTTCGAAGTCTCTGAATGCTTTAAACCTCAATTAATCTCGGAAAGTTCATTTGATTTGTAAAACGAACCGGTATCCATTCGAACTAACGATCGAAAAAACAATGTAAATCGGAAGTTAAATTCAACTTGAAAACAATATGAAAAAGTGTTTCATTTCAGTCTAATATTTCGATATCGAAGTCAAAATCATTTGCATTCCGAAATTCTATGAAAGGTACCGGCTAAGTTAAAATTACAAAAAATCCATCTTAAAAATTTTCCTAACGATTTAACTAACACGTTCACCTAGCATGTTCTTGCTCATCTCATACAGTATGTCAGTTAATATGTTCGTTGTCCATGCAAATTGCGCTGCACATCTCTTCTTAATAACACCATCGTAATATGGCAAAACTATCATAATCGCAATTATTTTCCTAATCAAAATAAAATGTAAAAAAAAAAAAAAAAAAAAAGCACAAGCCGCATTTTATTTAAAACAATTGCTTTAACTTTAGAACTAGAAGCAACATTAAGAAAATATCTCCACGAAATAGATAAAGTACTAATAGTAGGGCAAGTTGGAAAATTATAGTCGAGAGAACATGCTCCTCGACTAATAAGGAAGTCTTGAGAGTTGAAAAGGAATACAGAACTTGGTGGAACGGTTCCGGTTCATCCAGAGTAAGCCATGACGTTAACTACGAAATATTATTCAAGCCCTAAAGTTTGAGAAGCTTACACTAGCAACAGATCGTATAAAAAAAAAAATTTTTTTTTTCATCGCCTTCAAGCATCATACATTAAATCTAAAGCATAAAAATCAAACTAAAAAGTATGATCATATAAAACTTCAGGATACATATGGAATAAAAAGCAAGATGAAATAAATGAGTGTATTCATTAGGAAGGTAGATGACAGCACTTGTCGCTGTGCGAATCGAGTGCCACTCAAATAGCAATTCAAAAGCTCGTCAGTGAGAAGCACTGTAGTCAACCAGAAAATGGGTTTAAATCATTTCAAAGAAATTTATTTTTTTTCCCTCCTGCTTCTTTCTCCTTTATTAATTTCATTAGTCCGCATAAATTAATTCGTATTTTCACGCTCTTATTTTTGAAAAGGTTTTTTTTTCCTCTTGTTTATTTTCCGTCGCCTTTCCGTTGGATATTCAAATGTAAAATTTACATGGTTTTCACTAAGGTCAATTGTAAATAAGCAACGTCTTTACTATGATGTAAAATAAAGATGAAAAGAGTGGGCCAGCGGAAACGCTCCCACTCCCCTTTTTATTTGGTGCCACAGACACAAGAAAAGTACACTTAAGTATTGTGATAAGAACTTAGATGGAAAAAATCCTTTTCTCATTCCAAAATATAATTAATTTAATTTCATCTATTTTAGAATTTTGTAAAAAAAAAAGTAATTAAAAACAACCTGCGGAATGTGCTCGTTCAAGTGTACCTTAACTAGTTTTCAAAATCCGATCCACAATACCGTAATCGATGAATGCTTTTTCAAAGTTCTTTTTTCAAAAAAAAAAAAAAAAGTTCCAAATAAATCAGTTCAAATTTGCTAATTAACGTCTTCTTTTTTAATTAAAAAATTGTTTTTTTTTCCTCTATTCCGTCCCGCTTTTTTTCCTTTCGAATGTAGGAGGAAAATTCATTCCTTAAATAAACGAGAAAGAAGAAAAAAAGTAAAAAAATTGATTCTCAAAATGTTCCCCTTTTGGCATTTCAAATTTAATCCATCGAATTTTTAACGGCTTCCACGTTCTTTAATGAACTCCTTTCGAGTTGGTGGAAAAAAAGAAAAAAAGAAAGGATTAAAAAGCCATCCGTAGGTACGTGACCCCCATTCGCAATCAATTTTAATAACTCAACGTTTTCCCATTTACGTAATTGACGCTCGCTATTACAAAGAAAGGGAGCGTTGCCTCTTTTTTTTTTATCGAATAGCTCGATATATAAAGTACATGTTTCTCGTAAACATACGGTATTAAATTTATTATTCGTTGCAGTTTTTAGTAATTGCGTTTTCAAATTTCACTTCTATGTTTTTCAAAAACATAAATTTTAAAAGATTTTCGATGGATTTATGGATAATGCATTTTGACATCTGATGTTTTTGTTTCACAATAAACATTTAGTTTCAATGGGAAAATAGTGTCCATTATTTTCCTATATGCTATAAATTCACTTAGATTAAGTAGAAATGATAATGTGTTAATGTTTTTATATTAGAAAAAAAAAGTTCAGTTGAATAATGGGTGATTGAAATTTAGGCGTAGGTTACATTACTCGAAAATTTTTGTTCGAAGAGTTTCAAAAATTTTTTCTCGATGAAAGTGTTTACACTTTTCGAACATATGTTCGAAAAGTTTCGATGATGTTCGATATGTTTGATGATGTTTGATGATGTTTGACGTTATTTTTGGGGTTGTATTATATTTTTTAAATAATGGGAAAATACATTTATCATCGGCCGAGTACCCATATTAATATAATACCACCCCAAAAATAACGTCAAACATCATCAAACATTTCGAACATCATCGAAACTTTTCGAACATGTTCGGAAAGTGTAAACACTTTCATCGAGAAAAAATTTTTGAAACTCTTCGAACAAAAATTTTCGAGTAATGTAACCAACGCCTTATAAATAAACTGATTTAACAACAAAATTTTGAAAAAAAATATTTTTAAACTGGGATGATCAAATTTAAAAATTGCACTGCTGTACGATAAATGAGTGACAAATGCTTGCCGATCATGAATTTTTCATTGAAACAGTTCCGACTTTCGCTTCATCGTGATGGATTTGTGATGGATTTGCTATGCAAATAATGGAATTTCTCATTCTAAAAATTGAAAATAAAAAATAAAAAAGTTTAAAAAAAAAAGCTTCGAATAATTTAATTTTTACATTAAGCTTAATCGTTCATTATCTCCACCCAGCAACAATGTAACTTTTTTTTACTTTAAAATATTCAAAAAAATGATACATAAAATGAATCAAAAGAATGTCACGAAAAACGATACGCATAATGTATTTTGACAAGTCCCAGGCAGTAACAGTAATCAAGTCCTGAATGTGAAAAGAAGGGACCTCCCTGGAGATTTGAATCAGGCAAAGGTAATCCGAAAGCTTATTATTTCTTTCTGCCGAAACAATATTATTTTTACTTCCTTTTTTTTCCCATGTTCCAGAACAAAATCTACCAGTTAAAAAAGCAGCTTCACAATAGACTTTTTATCCGGGGGAAAAAAATTGCTTGCATTTTCAAAACGTTTTAAACGAACGCGATATAACTTTAAAATATAAAAAAAATGAAAATCAATCGTTAATCATGCCGAAAGATTTCGGTGCGGTATTCAATGAAGATAGTTCATCTGCTGTAAGCGAAATACCAAACCTCCTGACAGAGAATTTATCGCATTCCCATTTATTATATTTTTTCCCGCTTTTCAAAATTCAAAAAATTCAACTCACCCGCGCCTCTTTTTCTTTATTTATATACTTTTTTTCTCTGTTTACGTGTATTATAAAAAGACTAGAATCTCGAAAGATAAAGAATGGGTGAAAAATTATTTATTCCACGTGAAGAGATGATTGACTCCGATATTAGGTTCATCGAATTTAATTAAACATCGCTTTGAGAACAGAAGCTTCAAGAAAAACGAAATCCAATATCTTATTTTTTTTTTATTTTTTTTTATCAGCCTTTGTAACGATCTTTCTAAAGGTCGAGGAGCTCCATTGAGTTCGAAATATCGTTGTGACGTCAACATCACTGGTAATGATGTTCTGAAATAGGGGCTAGATTCGGTTAACGATGTCATTTTTTTTTCCTACTCAGTTTTAAAATTTAAAGCATCTGAGGAAACGTTAAAACCTCGATATTAAATTATTAAAACAACTCCTGAGGTGCAGGAAGGTGGGAAAAAAATTAACGTAACATAATACTAAATTATATTATCAAGAGAAAAGAAGTTTATAAAAGAAGAAATATGTTACACCTAGATGGAGTTAAAAGATAATACACTTCAAGTAATATATGACAAGGGAAATCCGTTAATGTGTCCGTTTATTACCACTTTCCCATCGTCTGTCTAAAGCTGTTAGAATATTCTAAGACTACATGATTTAACTGTAAAATTCGGAAAATTAGTTAAGGTGTTTCGATAGTAAAAGCCAAAATGTTACATATTCTTCAAACTCGCACAGATGATATATCAGGTATCCGCGGATCTCCCTTAAAAATTTAAGCAAAAGTTAATTTCTAGTTAACGAGTTAAAAATTTTTAAAAATATAAAAAAATACATGGCGTTATATGGGAAGTTCCAAAAAATAAACAAAGCGTTTTCATTTATTTACGAAAAAAGCCTATTTCTAGATGTTCCGTTTTTTCCAAAAACTAACATAACATCTGTTAATAGGTATCGAATTAATATTAGCTTTAAAAAGTGAATGTAACTTTCTAGTTTGAATGTTTCAGCAAAGAAAATCGGAAGCTTTGTTTATTTCGTGGAAAAAAATGGATGCCATTTTTTCTTTCCGTAGGCTAACAATAGGATAAAATTTTTTTATTTTTTCTTAAATTTTAACGAAATTATTAGAAGACCGAAGAACGATGCTTTTTTAACTAATAATGAAGCGGTGCTATCGAAACACCTTAAAGGACTGTCATACTGCAAAGTAATTATGGCGCGCTTCCGGGCTTACAGGCCAATAATAATCTACTTTCTGATGAAAGTTAAGCCATGAAAATAATCATTTTCCTACGGATAATTGGGATTTTTTACTGTAATAGACACTGAGCTGTTTTTTTTTTTTTTTTTTCTTACACAAGAAGAAAACCATTAAAAAAAGTTTTTCGGTTAAAATGTTCTATAGATATCGAATGTAAACTCAGCTTTTAAATATCTCATACAGTCTTCAAGCTAGAAAAAAAAATATAGTAAAAATCTGTCTTTCCCATCCGGCCATAAGTAAAGATAATTCATTATTTTCAGCACATTACTGCCTCCGTCTCAAAAACCATAACCTCGTAATCTAAGTAGAATTTTCCTTACGAAAACACTTTTGCTAGCGAAAAAAGAAAATTTTTCCGACTGCAGGGTTTTCAGACTCTTATTCCAAAGTTGGCAGGCTTTACTACCGAATTACAGAACTGATAAAAACAAATTAAGGTTTATGAGCATACATGAGGGCATGAATATTGGGCCGAAACGCTGCAAATTCGAAAATTTTAAATATAAGAGATGTTTCAAATAAAAGTTCGCCTCATATAGTTCGCAGTAAACCCCAAAGATAGGAATGAGCCGCAAAAATACTGAAAAAAACTCGGAGCAGTTCCTTATAACCTGGAGAATGAAAGAAATATAGGGATAAAAAAAGTCTTCCCGAAAGGACACTAAATCTAGTACTACGGGACTGAATTCCCAAACCCCAGGCTATTGGCCTGCGACATATGTTCATATTTGAAAGAAAAAAAACTACACTTGAAAATCAGCACTTAATTATCCAAAAGAAGCGCTTCTTTCAGAAATTCTCGTCCTGTTGATTTTCCACTCAAAATGAAAGCTTAACTCGTTTACCTAACTTCTTCGTTACCTTTTGTAGTTTTATTATTGAAAGCCGAAAGGAAAAACCATTGACACAGAAGACGAATAAAATGTAACTTTTTCTTAAAAGAGACAATTTTATTTTCTCTTGCTTCTTCATCCTTTTTCATCATCCCGAATTTCCTTTTTCAAAACCTTTAGCATTTATAAAGCAGGAGCGGAATATGAAACATAAAAAAATCCTCGCCTATCAAAAATTTAAATGCAGCACCCCGATGCTGTATGTTTTTTCCCCCTTTAAATCAAAATATGAATTCCAAACCTATCGAAAATCAACGAATCAATTCCGGAAGATAAAACTTGCGTGGCCGGACGATTAATTCGTTAATTAATTTTCGATTAAAATTTTCGAGGAAAATCCAAGCACGATTCACTTCACACGATCATTCGGCACGCTTCACTCTATTCATACACATTCTCCGTCACTTCCAGTTAATGTTTATGTGTCTATTATCGCATTCTGGCACGTATAGGGTAATGACTTTGTCTGCTTCAAAGAAAAGGTTTTCAAAATGTCTCAACTTTCCGTAAAATTTCCCTTTCAATGCAGAAATTGGATTTAATCGGAATTGACATCAATAACGTTTTCTCATTAGAGGCAGTGACCGAAACCTTAGAAAGCTCGGCAGAAGGTCATGCAGTTATAATCCCACTTTTCCATTTCATGAGGAGGCATATCCAAGCATGTTCATTAGCCAAACTCTATTTGTGGTCGATGTTTCTCATTTGATAGAAATAAAATTACGATGCCGTAGCAACAGTTAACCATAGAACAGCAGAAAGAGGCATCGATTAATGGGAATCAATCGCATCGGAGAGTTTAATTTCACTAATTAATACGGGACGCGAAAACCAAGTGTCAATGATCTATCGAACGGTAGAAGCGTGATAGACAGAGTTTAAATTGAGAGATGCTTAGGCAGGAAAATTCGAGAATAAGTGAGTAAGCAAAATGCTTCTCCGACAAATAAAAATATGAAAAAGGAGATCATATTAGCATGTTGTGTTTTCAGAAAAAAAAAAAAAAAAAAAAAAAACCAGAAGGAATTTAAAAATATTTAAGAAAATTATTTAGAAAAATTCCACCCACAAAATATCTCAATTATCAAGGCTTCAACAATATTTTAAAGTCGAGATGTTAATCATCCTGACTTGTGAAAGTCACCCCCCAATAACCTCTGCTTCTATTTAGAAGCAATTGATATTTGAGAAGCAGAACAAACTTCTAAAAAACATTCGACTTAGGTGCTAAATTTTTTAAAATTAAAAAATGTTTACAGATATTGCCTAAAGCCTCGTAAAGTTTAAAAACTGAAAAATCTACTTGTTTATACAAGTATTCCAAAACAAAAGATAGTTTTCTTCCTTTACTTGAAAATTAGTAAAAAAAAAGTTAAATTTCAGCAAAAAAAAAAAAAAAAAAAAAAAAAAAAAATAAGATACTCATGATACTGAAAGATATTTATCAAATCCAGAAAATCGAATCTTAAAAAATTTATTAAGCCTTAAAAGTTACTCATTTTCAGGTGTGCTGCATTCAGGCAGAGGTCCACATAATAACCCTGACCTTGTTTGATCTGCACTATCAAAAACAGATTAACCTAAAATTGCCAGATTAGTTGTTAGCCACACAAACTAAATTTATTTTGGCTATTTTAGATTATGCAGTAATAAAAGTACATCTTAGTATTTCATCAAATGAAAGCAAATATAGAAAACTATCTTTCTAGTTACCTTTTCAGTGTGCCATGGAACTTCTGGAAAAAAATCTGACAGGACCTATCTTCAATCAAAAAAAAGTAAAAAAATATATAGGTTATTTTTTGTATTAACTTAAGAGTATTTCAAAAAAAAAGCCTTTAAAAAGCATTATGAAATGAATAAACGTTTTCACCCTTAAAACTTCACTCAATGAGATTTGTCTTAAAATATCTACAACGAAAATTCCTGAAGTGAATCCAATAATTTTATCGCAGCAAAAGATTTCACGGTTAGACTAAACTAAAATCAAACTACAGTATGCTTTTGATTCCAAAAACCTAATGCAATTGATGTAATCTTAACCCTAAGTAAAATTAAGCATTCATGTTACTATAAGTATTCATCAAAAATTCTTCCCTGACAATAGCTATTCAGTAATTAAAACAAACGTTCCAGACTTTCTTTAAATTCGCATGATACAGAATTACAACCCTTGGATAAATGAAGTCAGATAGTTCAATTCTAAAACAAATCAATAATTTTAAAAAAGGCAGCTTAATGCTTCACATAAAATAAGAACGAAATCATCACATCTTCGATTGTGTCTCATGCATATATTTTTTATCAATCCAACATTTGAGCATATAAGATCAATGAGTAAGAACAAGATGATACATGAATGGAGTGCAGCCATTATTATTCAAAGGTCTACAACGTAGCTTACGTTATTGTTCATAACCTATAATAACATAAGATTCGGTATGCAACTAGGACTCATGTACAACAGCCAGCTTTCTTGACGAAAATGTTAAACAGATTAATAATTACAACTTCCATACCTTGAATGGAATCCACGGAAGTTCCTTTACCCTTATTTCTCAATTATATTCACATTTTACTCGTATTTTTCTTACTATTTCACATAAAACAGATCATTACGAACACCGACCGATGTAAAAAACCGAAAAACTGATAAACAGAATACCAACGTAACAGATTGCAAATATTTTGGTCGCCATTTTTATATGATGTCACAAGTTAATGTGTCCTTCAGAAGTTTACTAGGGATATTTTCATGCTTTAGAAGCAAAAAATGGACATTAGAATACTTCAAAGTCACATAGAAGACTTTTTTAAGAGCCAAAATGTCTTAGTTATTCCTGCCCTAGGAGTATACCGTACGGCGGTCATGGCGGGGAAAAATTGAATGTCGCGATTCTTGATGAAGGGTTTCAATTCTTGAATTCGCAATATGCGGTTGTTGCATCACATGACTTGCTCATATGCTCAATATTGATGACGCAACTATGGGAGATTTTTTTTTAAGGTGGAGGCTCTGGCGGATTTCGACGGTACCAACGATATCCATATCCCCCGTACATGGGTAACTTTTTATTTATAATTTTATTTGACTTCCAATCCGCGGGAACATAATCACGACCAAAAAAGGAACATAACTTATTATCGCATATTTCGTTCAAATTTGGGTCCTTGTTTAAAAAGAAAAAAAAAGCTTTTTTAAGGCCATAAGGCACATACAAAGTTGTGCTGCCATCTGGTGGATTTTATATCGGCCGCCCTACAAAATCTCCTATAGCTTATAGGTGTTGGAATGTCATTTTGTTTTTTTTTTTTTTTTTTTTTTTTTTTTTTTTTCATTTGACTCACATTCTCAATATTTCTGGTAAGCCATTTTATTTTATTTTTATTTATTTTATTTTATTTTATTTTATTTGTTTGCTTTTGAATAAACGTCATCGCAATTTCTTTTGTGAAATGAAAAGCTTTATAAGCATGCAAATAAGAAAGAAATAACGCAACCATAGAACGCATTTATTTAATAATACCTATTATTGTGGTGCAGCTTTACGTAAACGAATAACGAAAATTGTTCCGTTTATTTTTTCTGTTTCTGTGATTTCAGCCTATCATGGTCGGTTAGAATGACTCCTATGTATTCATATTTTTAAAGGGTCAAATGCATCTATTATTAAAAAACAACAACTTTACAGTATCACAAGCTTATGAAAGCAAATTATTAAGTACAAGTCAATCCTTTTGCTAAAACAAACGAAAGCAACTTTCAATTATGGTCTACCATAATCGATTCGTTGAAAATCCTTTGACACATTACCGTAAATAAATGAAAACTTTTTCATAGTTACTAATCTCGTTTATTTTTCAATGTAACGAAATTACCGTAATAATAATTATTATTATCATTTGTGATGACAATCTACGATTCTACAAGTTAATGTTACACTGAGGCGCGATTATTATGCAGTCAATTTATTCCCTTGAAAGATATTATTTTCCATTTTTCTTCGAAAGAACATGATAAATCCTTTTATCTTATAGAACCTTTTTGATTCATAAAAGGCTTCATATTTGGCACGGATATTGCGACAGCAAACTATGCTGTGATTGTTAGCAAACTATTAATGACTACTGTCTGATTATTTCGACGAAGCGTCTGATCTTTTGATATCACTATTAACAAACGAAGCGTATTTTCATCAACATTCCCTTCAGGTACAATAAAATCCGTTAATACACCCTTCAAGGGACTGAAATTTTTTAATAGTATTACGCGGGATTGCGTACCCCATATAATACGCTCCTGAGCCTATTATCGGATAAAACCTTTTTAGCGTATTATCTGGTAAAACGCACAAATAGCTTTATAATTGAAAAAAAAAAAAAAAAGAAATAAAATTTAAAGATTTTATAAACTTAAAATAGGTATTATTTAATACAAGAATTTTTTTTTTTTTTTTCTGTAAAAATAAGTCACTAAAAACGATCATTTGAAGGAAAAAAAGGGGGTTGGACTGGCTAGAAAACCACAGTCACAAGTGTTTGCAACATGCATAAATAGCTAGGACATTGGATGCTTTCAAAAATTCTTAAGTCAGCTTGTTTCTAGAAACTCCTATTTGTTTTGATGTGAAAAGTAATATCTTGTTTGTGTAAATACGTACAGTATGAATCACAGCAATTCGAATTAGAAAGCACTGATGCATCGAAAAAACTGTTGAAATACATTAAATGACATAAAAAAACTGGTGTTTAACCGTGAAAAATACGTGTTAAACTCGTCAATATTCTTTCTGAACTGTTAGGCGTTGGTTACATTACTCGAAAATTTTTGTTCGAAGAGTTTCAAAAATTTTTTCTCGATGAAAGTGTTTACACTTTCCGAACATGTTCGAAAAGTTTCGATGATGTTCGAAATGTTTGATGATGTTTGACGTTATTTTTGGGGTGGTATTATATTAATATGGGTACTCGGCCGATGATATATGTATTTTCCCATTATTTAAAAAATGTAATACAACCCCAAAAATAACGTCAAACATCATCAAACATCATCAAACATATCGAACATCATCGAAACTTTTCGAACATATGTTCGAAAAGTGTAAACACTTTCATCGAGAAAACATTTTTGAAACTCTTCGAACAAAAATTTTCGAGTAATTTAACCAACGCCTTACAATTTAATTGCCAAGGCATTTGTAAAGACATAACACACTCAATGAATCTAAAATTTCGAGCGTGAAAATTTGACGTAGAAGAGTTATAAGACTGGAATTTTAACTAAAGGTGAAATTTTATTGAACTTTTATTGCATATTTGCCCTGCATTGGTTTCAGAACAAATTTTAAAGCGCCGAAAAAAATGAAATCATTCTTCGTCTGATTCAAACAAGCATTCAAATAAACAGAAACTAAATGTCAAAAAAGAAAAGGGTTTTAAAAAATGGAGAAAAAAGAAGAAATACGACTTTGGTTTCCGGGGTTAAGTTTTTTCTAGAGGTAAAGTAGTTGTCGCTGTCAAAGCCTGCTGTTCTTGAAACATGTGGACCGATATCAAGGTTCTGCAGGGAAATCAACTTTCACGACCTTTCATTCCTTTTTCATTCCATTTGCTTTTGCTCCCCCTTCAATATCTCTTCTACTATTGGCTTTCAATATAAACTATTACTCTTGGGTATCTCTCTAGACCGCAATACTCATTTCGTCGTAAATCATTTAAGTCTGCTATCGCTGATCAAAATCTTAATGACTTCAGTATTTTCAAGCATTATTAATATTTTTCAAAGAAAACATCTGCCTTGAACGGATAAACAAAAATTGTTATCGTTAATCGGATGAACAAATACGACGACGAAGATATCATAAATAACTTTAAGGAGATATTCAAGCAAGAAGGTCCTGCATTAGACATTAAGTGTTGCTGACACTATGGAACGAACCCTAATCTAGGAAACCCTAATAGCCACTCGGAGTTATTGATTTCAGCAGTAGCATTTGCCTCCTCAGATACATATAATTAAAGATGATGGTCGCTGTTGTTGTTATCTCTGTTATTTCTCAAAAGTTGCTGATTGAATATTTTTTATTACCGACAATAATAATTTTATTTTTTAAACATTGTAGGCCTAAAATGAATCATCTGAAAAGATATATTTACTTATATTACAATAATCATTTCCTTTGATAATACTTAGCGACAAAGGACATGTCGAATTTATTGAATAAACACTTTTTTGCCCTTTTTGAATTATTATAATAGCAAACGTAAGTTTGCATACGAAAATAAATCGAATTCTGGTTTTGTGGAATCTGCCATCGGTTTAGGTGGAAGTTATGTTTGTATCAACGTACTTTAATTAGAAAATTGTGTTTAAGAGAAGTCTTATTTTTCATTTTTAAAAACAGGACTCATCCCTAAGGTGCTACTTCAGATTTCAGAAGGATTTATTCAACCTCTCTTAATGCTTCATTCTATGATATTTGAAAAATAATTATTAAAAGTTCAAAGCCTCATTATGAAAGGTTTTTGATCACTAGAACTGCTTTTTATCGGTTAATAATAATGCAAAAATCGGTAGCATTATCATAAATGCTCAAGTTCGATTTTCCGTTTTATCTAGAATATTTTAAATGGATGACGCGATCGCGAGGGAAAAAAACGAAAATATGAAGCAGATCGGCCCAATCCGTTCCATGCAGGGGGATTATTAAAAATAAATTCAATAACATCACCCTAGCTATAACCTATTCTGGGGTCTGTCAATATCAGTTTTTCTCAGTAAGAGGATTGAATTATAATAGTTGGATTAAATATGTCATTTTTCTGCAGTGTCATAAATTTTCTTCTTTTTTATTTTCCGAGAAACGGAGATATTTGACTTCAAAACAAGGTTCAGCGATGACAAAACGCAAGAAAATGATACAGACGCAATGTTGGATAAATGTTCCTAGAAAACAAAGTGACGTATCGATGACGCTTTTAAATTTGGCAGTCAGATGACGTCCTTTTTAAATCCATTTTTAAGATATTTTGACGTCTCTTTTGGAAAAAGACCTCACCTGACGTCAAATTCTAGATCTCAAAATATCTTAAAAATGTACTTTAAAAGGACGTCATCCGACTAGGTCTTAAGGACACGTCCTTAAAACGAACGTCCGTTTGTTTTCTGGGTTATAGCAGTAAAATATAAAATTTTATTACAAGGAAAATTTTATTTTTTTCCTCCTTGATCAAATTAATAACCTTGGAAATGCATCGGTTTAAAAATTGCATGTAAATTTGCGTTTAATATTTCTCTCCTATCGGTATAAAAGATCTTGGATGAGGAAACTAACAGCGGTTTCTTCAAACTCCTTTATTTTTTAATCGTTTGCATTTCAAACCTATCCATAATCCAAAGTCATTTTAGAATAGGCTAAATAAAGAAAAAATATTTTCAAAAAGTTGTTCAATTTAAAATCGGCATGTGCTCGTATCGAGCAATTTCAAATTCGGCTATTTGCCAGTTTCGACTCCTAGCGATTGTTCACTGGAAATAAAGAAGTATAAACAAGCTATGCATATGAAATCGGGAAAAAAATTATATCAATCCAAACGAAAAAATAGTAAATCGGGAAATGGTCCAAAAAGTTTTCCCTAACAATAGGACGTTTCACGGTTGTACATTGTAACAGATAATGCATTGTGAAAAGCTGACTCTTTCATACTATAAATTTAAAAGGTCGGTAATAATTCGCCGAATCGAATCTTGGCTTCCGTTTTTCTCTGATTTATGCGATTTTTAAATAATTCTTGTACGTGGCAAGGTGCCGTTTTTCCTTAAAAAAAAAAAAAAAAGTCTTGCTTAGAAAGCGTATTATGCGTCTATTATTCTTAAAAATTTTTCGCGTGACCAATGCAAAACTAATGGTTTTTTACTTTAAGCAAAAGTAAAAAAAAATCGCAATTTAGCAAAATAAAACGGCAACAAATAGGCATTCGTTAACTGTTTTTAAAAAGTAGTTTTCATAAGTCACAAGCAAATAATAGACTAATATTTTAGTTCCGGCTTTCTTTTTTTATCTTTTTCTCAATTTGGATCCCACCATTGGTGGCCCAATATTAATGTGACCCGTGAGAACAGTCTTTCAATCTCTCTGGCAGTCCTAAGGGAGACCAGCTAAAGCAAGCATTTTATTTCAAAAGAAATTTAAACCTCAAACGAAAAGCATTCTCCCTTTTTTTTAAAAATAAAAGCGGTTATATACTATTTTAAAGCCAAAAAAATGATTATTTATAACGGTAATATTAGGTACTTAAAATGGCTGATTGTTTTGAATCGTTATTACATACATTCAAATTGAAGTGAACTAAACTAAAATAACGAGAAAATATTTCAAATTTAACGCTTACCAAAAGTTTTAGCCTAGAAAATTGTACGCAGGGCTTGTTAAAGAAGTTTGAATTTAAGATAAATGTAAAACCTTATGTTTGAATTAGAGCAAGGAGAAAGGTAAGAAAATGGAACTCAACTTATCATGCATTTTACGATCTGTAGTGCATTTTTTTATCTTCAGCTCTTTTTATAGCACCCAAAGCTCAGCATTGGGCCTCCATTTTTTTGTGTGTTGAGATTAATTTTTGCTTGGTTTTTTAATTAAGTTTTAAATTTTTTTTTTTTTTTTTTTTTTTTTTGCAGTGTTTCCGACATGGTCTACAAAAAAAATCATTTAAAAAATTCGGGCATTTCTGATCCGATAAAATCTTTCAATGGGAATTTTCAAGAATAATTTTGCCTTTCGATGTCTTTTTCCCCCTTTCTTCATTTACAATTTGCCAAGCAGCTTTGAGAATATTGCCATTTTTGGTTTTCATCTTATTATTGAGTTCGGTTTTATACTGTACTGCTCTCTAAATTTATTTAAGACTTGGATTATGTTATACGATCTGAGTATTTTCTAACCATGTCAGCTAGCTCAAAAATTTTTACTTTTATATTGTTCATAGGATGTCAAACTTTATTCGGGCCTTTTTTTTCTTTTCTTGCTTTTCTATTATTGGAAAACAAATCGTAAGCCGTTTTAAATCTTACGTAGAAGGACTGACACATTTGAGAAGACCTTATCCATTCTTGGAATGCAGCATCAGCTTTTCTCTGGTAGATATAGTTTGTGTTTTTTTTAATCCTACATCTTATTTTAAAAACAATACGGTGCAATGGTCAGAGAGGTCCGTAATAATTACCTCTTTTTCATACCTATCAGGAGAGAAATTTTTAAAAACGCTATCAATTGCATGTTACATATGAATCAACCAACCAAAAAGCGGCAAATTATTTTTCTTTTGCTATAGATAAAACGGAAAAACCCACCGGTAACTTTGAGCGGCTGCCGAACAACGAAAAAAAAAAAGCTTGTTAAAGCATTAAAAAAAATAATTTTTTCCAAGCCGATATCTAGAGAGACATTAAAATTTTTATGAATGGAATTCTTAAAGATTTTCGTCTTTTGTAAAGATACCTTACGCGCCTAAATCTAATTATTTTTATCATCAAATGAAAAAAGAAATAGATTATTATGTGTAAATGAAATTGCGTTTTAATGCGAAAAAAACGTAAAGAGAGGAGAAAAAAAAGCAAGCCAGCGAAGCTTTGTCGGAATTATTCATTCATCGAACTCGGGCATGAATCAAAAAGAGAAAATAACGTTATTTCGCTAGTTTTATATGAGATTTTTGAAAGTGCTTTTTGTTGCTTTTTTATATAAAAAAAGATAATCGCGAGGGACTTTATCTGCAGTAATAAAAATAACCCACAAGTTTATGAGAGAAGTTAATTTTTCGGGAATGTGAAGCTTATGATATTTCTTTAACCGAGGAAAAAAAGATGAATTTAAAAAAATCGATAAAGGTAAGCATGAAAACATTTTTCATAAACTGAGGGTGTTCAGTAAGTCCACGCGTGATGTTAATGCCCCCCTCCCCCATTAGTAAGTAAAAACTTTTACTTACTAAAGGGGGGGGGGGGGGTAATAACACACGAAATACTTGAAGGATTCCATACCAATTGCTTATAGCTTTTAATTCAAAACGTTGCAAAAAAATTATTCAGTTCAAAAAAAAAAAAAAAAAAAATTTAGATTAATTTAAAGAGAAATTACAAAAATTATTTGCTGTTGATCTAGGATGTCATATTTTCTATTTTAAGGAAAATCAAACATAATCGCATAATAACGAGCTTTTTTTAAAGAAAGTAAAAAGAAAAAGAAAAAGTAAAAAGAAAGGAATTCTTCAAACAAAATCATATCGCAAATTATACCTGCAATTTACTGTATTGAATATTATAAAACTTTGTGATTTCAAGCTTTTTTGTGTAATAGTTCTTTGTCACGCAAACAGAAATAATGAGTCGCAAGAAAATCTTCACAGGACAAAACGTTTATACCAAAAACGGTAGCGAGAACCTGGCCACTGTATTGTTACAAGTCAGCGATTGCATTTACTTCGGGAAATCCTGCGGAAGTTTTAAATCATAATTGCGTAGCTACAGAAATCTCAAAGGAGAAGGTAGAATTTCCTCTGGTGTAAAGGATTCGACAAAATTTTAAATACCTCTGTCATCTTATTTAAATCTGCAAATCCACAAATCTTTATACTGACATTTTGACACGGCAGAGTGACGTCTCTTATCAAAAACATCTTGATTCAATTTACGTCAAGGTGAATTATTTTCGGAACGTTTAAAAAAAGGTTACTTGTAAAAAAAAATCATGTCACAGAATCTACTGAGGTAACACTGCTTTATTTATTATGCATTTCATGTAAATTTAACCGATTCGGTAGGGCAAGAAGGTACCCAAAATGAATATCGCATAAGGAATTTAAATGAATTGCAGTCAATTACTAACAAGTGTCCGGAACGAATGGTAAGAATTAAAAAATGAAAAATGTAAGATATATATAGGAATAATTCCTAGTGAGAAAGTACAGTTTCAAATGTTTAATCCTTGAATTTTCCCTTTTCTTGTTCAGTATAAAGTTCAAAAGAAGCGTTCGAAACCTTCATCCGATTGAGGGGAGGAAACGGGAAGCTCATCAAAAGTAAGAAATTCTTCAACCGATCCAGGAAGCGGGTAGACTCAAGAGCCGGAAAGATTTCGGGGATATTGTAAAAAGCTATCGATTATCCGGCATCGCTCATTAATCCGTTATCTCGTAAATCAAAATTTTCTAAAAAAAAAAAAAAAAAAAAAAGTCTTAATGAAAATCGTATCGTTTTGTTCGTGAAATCAAAAGAAAACGAAGCAAAAAATTGCAGTTACTGACAGGCTATAATCAAACTATTTTCTTCATTAATGGACGGACTGTTTAAAGCGAATACAAACTGATTGATGTCTATTATAACTTTTCCGATAGTTTCGACCAAGCGTTGCTACACAAAGAATTTATAATTGAATGTCGGGTCAAGGGTGATGAAGTTAAGCAGATTGGAATAACAACACCTACCAAACTTTAAGCATCAATCTATCAATGTTAAAGGAATATAGCGATATCGATGTTAAACGAAACCTTCGTCAGCATAAGAAGAAAGTTCCGAGAATATTAAATTGAAAGTTTTGGTTTTTCTCTTTGGAGTTTTTAATAGGTTTAAATCATACATTAAAAGGCTATAAATCTTTTCTTATAAGACACTTTTTTTTTCAAAAAAAAAAAGTCATTTGCTCAAAAAGAATCGATAAAATAAAGCATATAATAAGAACAATAACATTTATCAAACGTTTCATCGCTAAGAAACGTGATACTCTTACTGCAAGATATCCATTTCGCTGCGAATTCCTATCCCCAGCAGTTTTGATCCATTAAAAAATGACAATAAAAAAAAAATCATATTTTGCGATGGACGAAGTACACGGGTTTCGACACTTTTTGCAAAAACTTTCCACAAGAAGTTGCATTATATTTACATCACGTTTTATTTTTATTGCAAACAGTAAGCACAGAGCATAAATGAAAAGCCCTTGTTGTTACCTACTGTCACGTAAGCTTTACTTAAGACGAAAAAATTGCGAAAAATACTTCAAGCATGCATTTTGCTTCATTTAGTAGAAGTCTAAAAAAAAATGTAGTAAAAGATGGATCAAGTTCCTGTCATCTGTGTTTGATTAGGCCTCGGAATAAAACTCAATCAAAATCTCATTTTACGATACTTTTTACGATCTAATTATTGTTTTAATTAAAGCCAAGATTTTCTTTTCTTGGGTAAGTTGATACGGTTATTATAGTTCGCTGAAAAACTCTTCCCTCCGGGATTAGAGCAATCAACCCCTAATCGTATCAGCATTGAATTTTACGATCAGTGTGCGTTGATAATTGGTATTAGTATACTGTACCCCTTTTCCTCGTTTCTTTAATAAAAAATAGAGTTAAAATTCAAAGAAGAATGCTTTGCTCTTTTAATAAAAAGGTATGTTGAGATGAAAAGAAAATCAACTAAATCGTCAGAAAAATGGATCTATGTTCCAGCGGATCTTTCGGCTCAATTCGGTATTAGTGACAACTTAAGGCTAAACTATAAAGACATGTAACTTTTGAATGCAGGCTACGGTTTGCTTATAACGACCGATATTTAGACATAATCGTCTTGCCTTTTTTGTCTTTATCCCCAATTTTTTTATTTTACCTCCCTAGGCCAAGCGCCCTTTTTTAAATTATATTCAAGACAAGATCATGACAAATCCCTTCGTTTTTCATGCAAAACACTCGCTACTTATTTAACTAAAATAAGCCTATACTTATAAAATTTAACTGAATCCCTAAATAAAACTCTACTAAGTTGACCAGCCACCCTAAATGCCATATGAAAATTCAACGACCTCACATATTTCAATTTTTCACTTTCGAATTTTCGACTCAACTTTCCGAGTTAGAAAACACATACAAATATTTGAAATCTTTTTGAAAGCTGTAAAATGAATGGAAGTCAGATTACGTAAGCCGGGTATTGTAGGCTGCCATCCCTGCTGTTGTTTTGAATCGAACTCCATGTAGAAGCATTAACTTTCCTTTCATCACCTTTGTTATTCATTAATACCCTCTTTTATAACAAAGTTTCCGTTAGTTTGATTTGTTTTCAATTTAACTATATATCTCACATCCATGCAGCACTCGTCTTATAAATACCAAGGATTTCGAAATACTTATCAGATTGGAATCGAAAACGGAAAACAAAAAAAGAAAAAATAAAGCGGAAATTCAATGATCTCAAAAGAACACAAAAGAAAGGTAAAACCGAACCTAAGTTCCTTTTAAAATGCAAAATCAAAGAGGTATTATGTAAAACGTAAAACTGACGATTTACACATGAATGAGCCATGTGTTGTTTACAGAAAACCGAAAATGTCAATCCAAGTGATGTAATGTTTCCTCCTGTTTGGCAGCCGGATGCTGAATTTAAATCGCTAATATATCAAATCAATTTCAAAAGCAACGCAAAGATGAGTCTAAATGAATGCGACTCCATAATGAAGAGGGGAAAAAATTGAATTCGGATCCCTGGTTGTGGTCAGAACAAAAAATAATTAGCTACCCAAGTTTTGTTCAAATTTTTTACGTCAAATCGTTATCCGCTTTTAAAATTAAATATTATTTTTCAATAAAAAAATTAAGTCATTTTTTATCATATTTTACATTAACTACTTTCATACGAAGACCGTATACTAGTACATGCGGCCCGGACCAAAAAACCCGGCCTTTTTCGGCCAAAACTCGGTAATAAAAAAGAGGTTCCCTCCATTTTGCTGAAAAAAGTGGATCCGACATGGGAAACTCATAGAATAACATAGGAATTTGGATATAGGGCACTTCTTGCTAAATCTTTCTACATTTTCAACAACAATTCAAGCATCGAAATTATCCTACCCCCAAAATACAACTATTCTGCGGGGTTCTTTGTGCCAGCATTTATGAAAATATTTAAAAGGTGACCAATCCCAGCAAGCAAGACTGTTTAAAGCTGGACGCGAATGAATCTGACATAGTGAATGAGTGGAGCTGAGGAGATACAGAAAAATAAACTTTTGTGCAAACGGTAAAAAGCTGGAAAAGCATGCTACTATGGCATAACAAATACAGTGACACCGTGAGGAATGACAAACCATGTTCGAGAATGTATGACAAGCAGCGGTCAGCCTGATGCATGCCTGTCAGTTTTATCCCTTTTTTTCGCCCCCGTTTTCAACCCTCTTGTTTTTAATTTTCATCTAAACAACTCAGAGAGTGAGAACAAATTATTCGTTTCTCCCGATTTTCACTGGAAAAAAAGGTTGCCTCTCATTCTAATTTTCGCCATAAATGTAAAAACCACGAAAACAAAAGAACCGTACAGCACATAAGTTTTCCATGATTCGTTTATGAATAACTGTAACGGTAAAATTGTATACCTACTAAAAGATATTTAATATCTACCGTCCGTAGTGAGAAAAATTGTCCTTTGGTTGCAATGGACTACAACTTACCTGAAAAAAATAAGAGTGATCGTCAATTTCCATAATACGAATAGTCAAAACCTCTGAAAAAATGGTAACGATAACACATTGCGTGAAGTTTTATGAGGATATGCAGTCAATGCGGTTAGGTAATCTGTTGTTTTTTGTCACATTTTGGAAACGAAAACTATTGAATTTTACTTTGAAAGATCGAATAAAGATTCCAGTAAAAAGAAAATCTGTATAAAGGAAGATCGCTGAGCCGAAAATGAGACAGAGATAGAAGCTGTGCTACGTGTAACCGCGGTGCCAACCGAAATTTTTAATTTCATGTAAACATAATACAGGGGAATTTGCTTTGATGTGAGCGTTAAGTTGAAAGAGCAGAGGATTTAAAGGTCTCCCATTCATTTACTCTGACTGTTCTAAATACATGAAACATTATCAGGGATCGCAGTAACAAGATAATAACTTCTTTTACAATTAGATAAATAGATTTCACAAAATTGCGTTTATACGCCATTATAATTCGTTTTAGTTACACTAACTTCGTTACTGCAAAGTTCTGGACGCCGCTAAAAAGCTGAAAAAAAAAAAAAAAAAAAGAGAAAATCGGGCCCGTAGCCAGAACAAAGAGCCGGGGGGACAGTTGGGCTCGTTGAGGGGGCAACAGGCCTTTATTCCCTATATCTGTCATGTTTAGCCCCCCTTCGCTACGGGTCCGGAACAAATTAAAATCATCTTCACGACTTTATTTTTTACAACCCAGTATTTCTTTAGTTGTGCTAAAGCATAGGGGAAGCCATAGTATTACTGTAGGTTACGTTTTAACTAGTCAACTGCTTTGGACATAGCTTTTTGAAGTTTTACTCCGACGTTTTTAGAGGAGCTATGAAACAATACTAATTATTACCAATTAAAATATAATATAAAAGATACCGAATGTGTAAAATAAATAAGAAAAAAGCTAATTGTAGGCAAAAGATCTCAGGCCCGTAGCCAGACCGGCATATACAGGGGGGCTGGAGGTTTTTAAAGGAGGGCTGGAATTTTTTTTATGTCTTACACAGAGTAGGGAATTGGATGATAATTAATTTTTTTCCTGTTAAAATTAGAGTTTGATTTGGAATTGGGATATAAATTTGAAATCCACAGGGGGGCTCAAGTATTTTCACAGGGGGGCTGAGCCACCCTATGCCCCCCCCTGGCTACGGGCCTGAAAGATCTCCAAATGTTAAATAGTTAAAAAACAACAAAGGGTAGAGCTGGATGCCAATTTGACCTATTTCGTGGATCGCGATCAATATAATGCTTGATTTACATGAATATCGAATTTCGAGTTTCTTCAAGGTCAGGGTCAAGTACTTTTGTTTGAGAAAGTTCTTTTTAAAAAGACGACTGCTTTCTAACTATAAAATATAACTAACTATATTTCAGCACAAGTATTATCGGGTAGGGCGGACATATTTCCTGTATAAAAAAAAGAAGGAACGCCGCTAAAATTAATAATAATGGCGTATCGCGAAATATATGTATTGCATTTTAAATATTATCTCCTGCTTTCTTAGAAAAATTAAACGAATCTGTGAGAGAGTATGTTCAATATAATTCCATCAAAACTTTTATAATCATAGAACAGTACAAGTTTACATTAAAATTTTAAAACGGTAAACAAAAATTAATCTTCCCTTCCTAATTGCATCAACACACACAACGAACACGAAGAACACGATTAAATCGTTAATTGAAAAATTTTCAGAGGCATTTTACACAACCATTTTTACAATTTCCTCCTATAAGCGAGAAAAACAAATCATTTCCGCTTTTTTTTTCTGAAAATTCTTTAACACACAACTTATGAAGCTGATATATATTTCTTTTCACGAGGGTAGAGGAAAGAAATTCAAAGAAAGTATTACAAGGATGGAAATAATTAATCTGTTTAATTAAAACGCTTTTAAATCCGTTTATACAAATTTTCTCGTTAAAATAATTATTACTAAAAATATGGGTATGGCTAATGGAATTTTATAAAAACAAAAATTTTAAAAGAAAAACGGAAGAGCATGATTTAAGTTTAAAGCTGATTGCTACCACTTTACAATCCGGACGGACGGCATGTATACTTTAAAAACGAAAATATGCAACTTCGTGTTTTATAAAATTTGATCTTTACTTGACTTGACTTTCAATTCGTCTGATCCAATCATCGATTTTATTTCGCTAAACGACTTCATATTCCTAGAAAAGCATTAGAATTTTACCTGGAAAAATTTTTTTTCGTATGTGGGAAAAATCGGAAACTTTTTATTTCATCATTCGACAAATAAAAGGATATAGTTATTCCTTATTTTTTGTACATATCTTTTATCGTCGATATGACTATAACCCGATATCATGCTCCATTTGAATAGAAAGGGTAGAAAAGGAAATGAAAGGGGAAAAAAATACCTAGATTTCACTTTTTGAAAGAAACAAAGTTATGGATGAATAAAATTGGAAATGTGAAAAAAGTGGAGCTTTTCTTGCGATAAACGCAACAAATAAGATGAAAAATGTCGTCAAAATACGAACTCAAAAAGCCTTAAATTTCCACGCAATATACGCTTTGAATTAAATAGACGAAGAAGTATTTTCTTTTGTATATTTTTTTCTTTTTAATTCCGTGTGCCATTTTCCATTCGGAAAGGCGCCATTAGTACTGTACCAAATCATCACTCGGGAGAGATTTTATAAAACATGAAAACGCTAAAATGATCTTTATCAACTGAGAAGTTGACTTGTTTCAAGTTTTGATTTATATTTTGTTTGCTTTGTGTTATAGTTATTCTCTGTTGAGCCGAACATCATAAAGAAAACTTCGCATTGTCATCCGCTATATCTAGATGAAGAAAACTCCGTTGACTTTTCTAAAAACTCGCCTTTTGTCTCCCGATTAACTTGCAAATGCTCTTCCTTTTTTGCCCGCTTTATATCTTTTCTCTCTTTTCCCATGTCTAGGAAATAATATAAGAACCATTTTCTCCCTTCAAATTAATTCCCATTTTAACCTAGTTTACATAAGGAGACATAAAAAGGGATGGTTTAGTTTTATATTTATTCCATACGGAAGGTTTTACCTGTCCTGTGTACCGGGCTTTTTACAAATATGCAAATTTTACAGCTGATTTTAATCTTTTCCACGACTGTTACGTCTGCTAGTTCTTGAGAATGGGCTGGAGATTTGTTGTTTTCGCTCTTGTCTGAACAAGAATCTCAGTTATTTAACAAGGATAATTATTTCATTTAAAAGATAAAAATCCGCTGCATGTATTATATAGCTTAATAAAAAGGTTAAAAAAAACAAAAAGAGTTTAAAAAACGGAAAAGAATTCTATTTTTAAAATTACGAGGACACAACCGCAAACCAGCTGGAATTTTCCAACGATTAACAGTATCGAAACATCGATACTCTTAATCGTTGGGTAAAAGTGTTAAAACTTATTTTATTCCAAATGAATATGGTAAATTACCGAATATTAATGAAAATTAGTCCGGGAGAAGTACAAGGACAAGGACAAGCATTAACAGTCCTGACACACTAAAAAAAAATTGACAATGGATTCTAGCGGATTAAATTAAGCGAAACTTTGATGCGGAGGTAGTTTTTAGTTGCGCGAAGAAACTATGAGATTAAATGACATCATAAAAAAAAAAGAGCGTTCAAGCGATATATTCGCTATAAAATTGTTTGTGAGTTTGATGTGTGAAATAAAAATTAAAAATATATGCAAGAAGCGAGATAAAATATCGGAAACGCAAGATCAAAGATTGAATGGAAAGTAGATTTACGTCCCGTCGTGGCAAACATCCAAGTTGCATTTCTTGAAAGTAACGTATATGCATTCTTATCTCGGGAATTGCTTGGACCATTAAGATTTATGGGGGGCAAAGAAACAAAAACTCTACCACTAAAAGACCTCAACCAGGTTTAAGAATTTGATGTAATTTGGGATTTATGTCCAAGTTAGCTTTCCTTTTTAACATTTCTATTAATTGCAACTACGAACGCGTGTATATATTTGCCTAAAACGGGGCTATTTTAAGCGATTGATACTGCAATAGCGTGATATCGAAAGACTTTTGCGTCAGAAAGAGCTGGAAAAATAAATTATATTAGGCTTGAAAATGGCAAAGGTTAAATATTTTATTTTCTCCCGAGAAAAAGGAATTACTCCACATTCGCAAAATGGATGATGGTCAATCCACTTACTCTTATTTTACTCCACCATTATAGGATGTCAGAAAGGGTTTCCATCTATGTAAATTTTTCAGGGCTTTTTCCCGAAAAAATCATTTCCCTGGGAGATTTCTCGGTCCTCCGATACCTTCCACTGTTGCTCCGTAAATCTTACATCAAAGATCCCTGCTCGCTCAAACTGCGAATCTCTCCCGAGGAGATGTTAGCACTAATCATCTAATTAACGAACCCTGGCCATAGTAATCAAATTTTCGAGGAATTAATGGAATATGGAGTGATTAATAATCAGGTATAGAGGAGAGTTCGTAAACGCAACAAATCGTTTTCATTAACGCAGTCATCAAATGTTTTTATAGCGCAAAACCGAAAAAATTCTTGAAATATCCAAGAAAAAGTGAGTTATAAGTACGACCAATACGTTATAAAAAATTATAACAAGATAATAAAACTTATAATAAAACTTATAATGCTGATATAAGTTTTTATAACGTATTGGCCGGATTTATAACTCACTTTTTCTTGTGTATTTTTTCAGTCTCCTGCAACAAAATTAACTCGGTCAAAAGCAGTGAAATAAAAACATTTAAGAAGTAAAATGAAAACAGACTAAAATAAAATAAAACAGAACAAAACTAAACGTATGATCGTCTTTCATGCAAACCAAAACAATTTTAATGAAGCCAATTAAAGTGATGAATTAAAATTCAATCGAAGCGCTAACTCTGTGTCAACATCTTAACGTGTGTCGAATGACGGAGAAGATCCCTCATCAAAAAGTGGGTGTATCACAGGTGTTTATGATTCGATTTTGTGTTTGTTTTGTTATAGCTTTTTTTTATACAATCGGCTTCTAAAAATAGGGGGTCTATTAAACAACGATTTAATGGATTTTTTTTTCATCGCATTCATAACATTTTATTTCTGTAAAATGTTTTACTTCAAGTAATTAAATGGTTCTCGCTAATATTGCTAGCAATACATCTGTTCTTTATTATTTTATCAACGATCAAGAGGGGGCTCGAAAATAGAGGAATTACGATTATTTTCTTGTTTTAAAATACACGGAAAAAACAAACCGTAAGTGTGTAAACATAAATATTAAGAGTTCAACACTAATTAATTACGAAACCGAAGAGGAGATTTGTGGACCGAATTCAAAATTTTTCAAAGCGAAACCTAACTCGTTTACCGCGAAATTTTAACTGCAAGCCCATAGCAAAACTTTCGTTCAGCTTTTTTACAATCTAGAAATAATAAATTTATTTACGAGGAAACAACACTTTTAAAGGATTAAACTAATACACTAAACTTTTGCAGCATAAAAAATAAAGAAGCAGGCAGATCATGCTCAAAAGAGAGCGATAATTTACTATTTTGAGACAATAAAAATGCAAACAAGGGCCACCTTCGCTTAAGTGTAAGATATTAATGCTCAAATGTATTGAATGCAAAGCAAATAAACAAATCAACGCTTTCAATTAAACGAGGTGTGTGCGTTGTCCCTTAGTGTAATCAGGCCATTCATAGGGAGGTCCCTCTCTTTCATCGCAACAATATAAAGTATGCTTTCATGGAAGAGCCTTCAATTCAAAACCGAATACAGAGGTATGGAATAATAAAACGATTTGCGGCTTTTGTATGATATCAGCTATAGCAATAAAGTCGTGCATTACGAATATATTTATGTGGTATGATCAGTTGCTTCGGATTATTATCTTTTCCGTTATTTTCATTTTCCGATTTTTAGATAACAAACCAAAGGGGCTTTCGTGTCAATCGTATAAGTGTGCACGAGCTTTTTGATAGAAGCCGATATCTTGAAGGATCCATTAACTTGATTTACATTTATTTCGTGAACGATGAGCTGTTTATTTATTAAATAGAAAATTAAGGCATTTTGGAAATAAATTACGCATTCAAAGTTTTATTAATTCGCAACAGCACGCCCTAACAATACAAAAATTGCACCAAAAAATTGAAAGAAAAATTAGATTTAACTCTTAAATCCAGGCATAGTTTTTTTTTAAATCGAATAGAATTGTTTTGCTTTAGGCAAAATCTGGTAATTTTTCACGATTTAGTACAAGTTTTATTGACTTAAACTGACTCCACCTCAAATCCTCAAATCTGGAAAATTTCCATAATTCATATTGAGACTTCTTGACTTTTTATAACTCAAAGTGTTATGAATTAAATTGGTTTAGCTCCAAATGGCTTCGTTTAAAGTGTTTAAAGCGTTGTTATAATTTTTTTGAAGTATAATTGTCTTTTTTAAACTTATTCTCTTTTGACTGAGTTGGCACCTAGGAAACGTTCAAGTAAACATAAACATCTTCGCCATAAGCTAAGTATGGCGAAATATCTTACAACCGGGGGATGGGGAGGGGTTCAAATTCACAAAAATCACGCTTACGTCATACTTGAATGGCCCCCTAACAATCAGGTAATATGACACGAGAAGATACAGAATGATTTGTTACAAGGCAAAAGAGATACTTCGCTGAAAGAGATACAGATCGATCCCTCTCGCTGCGCAATGGAAAACCAATAAATAGTACTTTGCGCATAATAGTGATTTCTTACTCTACAGGCTACCAACAGTAAACTCAAAGACATCTATAGCTATAAATCCTTTACACCCATGAGCGAACTGGGAAGGACATACGTGAGAGAGGTCACCTACATTCCTAAAATCGATTTTGACGTTACAAAGAAAAAACAATAGCAGCCGTACCTATTATGCTAACCAACCAGTAAGGAGGAAAGAGTAAATTATTGAAAATCCCTAGATTCACCGAAAGAAAACAAATTTGTATTTATAAAATTTGTAGTTTTTTTAAAAGAGCAATCAATGATAGCCCTAGGTTTTTTTTCATTTTTATGTATTTATTTATTTATTTATTTATTTATTTGACAAACATTTTGAAATCACATTTTGTGTCCGTTTATCGAAAACAAGTCTAAAATTCCATTACTCCAATTTTTTGTATGTCGTTATTATTTGTGGTACACGACTGCTCTTGTTTTAATGAAACCATTTCGCACTGTTTGTTTTCTGCAATGTTTTAACGATATTCCAATGATCGTTTCTTCTGCCGACATATGTAAAAGCATTATCGCTCTTGCCCATCTCTTTTTATCCCCCCCGTCAGAAAACAACTCTTTTTGTTTTTTCTACGTAAAAGAGGGAGATCATTGGGGCGAATCGGATGCGGAAAAGGCTAGGAAATAATCTGGGAAAAAGCCTTTCACGGCTGACATTTAAAATAAGCTAACTTGTGCAGTTTCTTAAAGTTTAAGGCCATTGGAAACCAATTAAATTCGAAAAACAATAGCGGTTTGTCATTTACAAGATTTATTCCTCCAATATGTCCATTCTTGCCGTCTTTTGTTATCGATCCCTATGTATAGCGTAGCGTGCACCCTAATTAAAAATTTAATTTAAAGCGTATTTTTGTTGATCGAAGTTAAAAAAAAGAGGAAATTGAAAACCAATTCATGGTTATACAGCTTTTTTTTTTTTTTTTTTTTTTTTTTTTTTTTTTTTTTTTTACGAATTTGAAATCAATTCCGAAATCGATAAAAAAGATCAACTCTCAAATATATTTCGATTTGTATCAGGCTTTAGAATGGGATAGACACCGATCCTTTGAATAAACGAACGCCTCTCTGAGCAACTGAATTTAAACCAAACAAAGCCATTTCAAAGGAATCAAGGAATGTCATAAAGAGCACTGAAATGTCGCTCGGTTGACGTTTTCTACACTATTTAAAGTTTACCGTCCGTTAGATGGTTCCAGGGGTAGCCACCGCTGCTCAATAGTATAAGAAATCGGAAGCAATGAATATCCTATCCCTGTAGGAAAAGGAAGCAAATTTAACAAAGCCAAGATGAAACTTCGAAAGCTTAAACAACATTTTGAAAATCGTCGACCCAGAAAACAGCCTCCAAATACAATTTCGTTTGCCTTACATTAATTAATTAAATGATGTCTTAACCTGCACGGAGTTTTCTCTACTGAGTTCATTATCAGACCGCCGCACTAGTTCAAAAGCACTAAATAAAATGAGAAGCCCCATTTTATAAACACAATATTCACAGCCAGGGTTCAGTGCGCCATTCTACCGAAGTAGAAAGTCTTAGCGGATTCTTATCAATAACTTAAATTCAGTTCACAATTTATAAATTAACAGTGCATTTAAATATCTAGCAATGCACCAACCGTCTAATCTCGATTTCATATTTTGGGTTTCGTCCAGAAATAAGTGGAATATGTCCAATTGTTCCAGACTGTTCGTAAATTTTAGTTAATCGCGATATTAATTTACCAACTTTTTATTTTTATATACCTACTTACTCATTTTTTTTCTCAACTTAAAGGAGGCCGATCTTTTAAACGAAAAAAAAAAAAAAAAAAAACTTCTCCTACGTTAAAATCGTACATTTGAGTACATTTCAAATCGTATGGCACGGAACTTAATTAAATTTTTATAACGGAGATCATGATGAAAATAATTTAAAAACTGTACACAAAAAAAAAAGAAAAAACTTGGGCTTATCTATGTTTTAAAGACCTGAATATAACCTGGACTTTCGCTGTAGTTTTGCACTTATTTTTTCTGAGTTTTGCAATCTTATCACTTAATTCGAGGAATACGCGGTTTTTGGCTAGCTTAAATCAACAGCTTTGGCTCATTTTTCGACGATGTGATTCTTTCAGCCTTAGATACTTTGAAGAATATCTTATTCGCGGTCAGCTTGCTTTGTCTGTTTTGCATTTAAATTTTCGGTGTACTTACATATGAAAACCTTCCACCTGGGAAATGAGTCTTAAAGGCAGTAGAAATTAAAGTTAAAAAGAAACGCTTTATCTACAAAAAAAAAAGTTCCAAAATAATTTACCAAGTGGGCGGTTTTCATGTGGACGAACTCATTAGGGCATCTTTACCCTAAAAAAGTGATTGAAAAAGAACAGGCATGCCCTCAAATCAGATCTAGTGATCATTCATCCATCACATGGGGATGTTCAAGTACTACCTGAGCATAATTTTTCCGTTTTTGACCCTTCCCCCCCTCTTTATAAGTAGTAATATTTTCCTAGACTCCCCCTTTTGAATTACGTAAGATTTTCGTCGACCCTCCCTTTCAGAATTTTTAAATTCTGTTTTATATACTTTATTTTTACTTTACTTCATTTTTAATGTACTTACAAGTGGGTCAGTATGCAAACAACATTTTGACAAAATAAATTTTTCCTTTTTTTTTTTTTTTTTTTTTTTTTCAAAAATAAATTAAATTATACATTTTTTCTTCCATTTAAATTTCAGTAACATGATTTTTCAATGATAAATAAAAATAAAAATTCTTACGTAAAATAAGTCGGATTCCCCCCACCCCCCTTTCGGTCGTAAGCAATCCCAAGCATTTTGTCTACCCCCTCGCCAGTGCTTACGTAATACTTGAATGGCCCCATGGTTACCAAACCTAACTACCTTATTTATTGGGGGAATAGCTTTTTTTAAAAATGTGTATTTGTTTCATTCGAAACCAAAAAAAAGCATTAAAATCCTTTGTCAAAGTATAATCATCTTAAATCTGGTTTGAGGGACGCCAACGGAAAAATGATTCATATATCTACCCTTGGGTTTTAATTATAAACTTACTACTTCAAAGGATAATTGTAATGAATTTAATGTTTTTCATACTCGTTATTTTTATTATATTTCTGTACTTAACTCGACAAAATTTTGTTTGAAAGTTTTAAATTGAAAAAGAGAAAAAATGAGAATCATGTTAAAGTCAACCACACCGGTATCATTTAAAAAACAGCATAGATGAAACCTTCATCATATTAAACTTTATCAAAAGGTTTTGAGAAAAATTATATAAAAAAATTAATTATACTGAATCCTTTATAGTTAGTTGTATGTGAAGCGTTATTAAATTCAATGTTTTTTTATTGTTTCATGAGCATGGAACCTCAATCAAAGCGAAAGCAGAGGGAAAAACAAATTTCGTTTCCAAGAAAGATAGCCAGGCACAGAACATTACAAAATTACGCGGAAAACCGCCCCAAGGGTTAAATTCTACATTACTTTAATTACGATCTAACAAGGGGGTATATCTGGGTGTCTTCACATCGTAAAAATTTTTAATTAGTTCCAAGGGAATGGGCGATGATGACTATGACGACGAACAAGGACCACCGGTCTCGCGGGACTGCCAGCTCCCCTGTTTTTGAGTCTATTTCTCCTCGTTTAAAACCTTTTCGGATTCCCATTCCGAGACAAGGAGAAAAAAAAATGAATTACCTTGCAGATTTTCTACTGAATGAGAGGAAACAAAGTGAAATAAGGTGAGATTCCAAAGGTGATTAATCACGTTGGCTCCGGAGTTAGATTTTCCCGATCAATTCCGATAAATCCAAATTAACGGTATCAAAGACAACGGGGTTTAAGGAAAAAAGAAATGATGAATGAGCAGTCGAATTGCCCATTCAGCTAGTATCTCGATTTCAAGTTTACGTTTATAAAGTGTAACTCTGCATGCATGTTTTGATAACGAGCCAACGCTTTTTTATTTTTTCCTTTTAATAAAAATTGAACTTGGTCCAGCCGGACGATTTTAGTTTCGGTACGAAAGAAAGTAAAGGAAATTTTTTTTTCTTCTTCCTGCTCTTCGAGATAAAATTAGCAATAAAAAAAAAAATAAAGCTCATCCCTCACGTAAAAAATAAGAAATATAATTGAAAGATTTATTTGACACTATAATTGTAGGTTTCAGAGGGGCAAAGCAGAGATGAGAACCATAATAAAAAACGAAAAGTTTATAAAAATTTGGAGGGTAGCGGAAAAAGAGCGGCAAGCACAATTTCATAAACGTCATAATTGGAGCATGAGGAGTTTATCAAGTGGGCTCGAGTTTCAAATGGCTTCGGTTTCACATACAATTCCTAGAGAGTGGAAAACTTGGAAGAGCTTACATTTCATCTCTACGCTCTTATTTTCTCTCGGGTTTCTTTCTTCTCCAGCGAGTTTAATTGCAAAATAAAACGGATTACATTTCTTATTATCTGAACAGATAAACAAATTAAATGCTTCTGCTTTTCGATGTTGTTGTTGCCGTTGTTTATTATACAAACTGGACAGTTTGAGCAAGCAGTAATTTTCCTTGTATTGTTTTTATGTTCCTTCCGAAACCATAAAAAGAGCTTCTGTAAGCTTAAGTTAAAAGCTTATCAGGAATGGCGATAAGAAAAGAAGTTTCATGGTATGAATTTTAAATTTATGTCCCGAGTTAATGCAACTGCTTTTCCTCCTTTGGAGAAGAAAAAAAAAAAAAAAACGGGCTAACCGTAATGTTATTAAAGTAAAAAATTTTAAACATAGAACGCTATATTTTATTATTTATTTTTTATAATCGGGTTTCACCAAAGCGTAATAGCTGGTTCAAATATTTTGTTTCGCAACTCCGACCATTTACATTACCGCAGAATGCCATATCAAGATAACGAACTGCCAAATTCTTTAGCTGCATTGCAAGGAGTCACAAAAAGATTTGAATCAATAGGGATTTGTTCGAATATCTAAATGAATTCTTTTGCGAATTAATAACGTTTTGTAACTTTTGACAACAGTAACATTTTAAAATCCATTTAAAATGAATATTTTTCTTTTATTTCTTGTTCTAGTCATCACTTTCGAAAAAAGGAAGATTCGGTGAAAATCCTTATTTTAAAAATTAAGGAGTGATAGTGGCACTCTGTTACAGCAACATTTTAAATCACAGTGGCGTAGCAACCTATAAGCGAAGCAAGCACAGGCTTGAGCCTCTCGCTACTCTTAGGTTTCGCAATTTCAGGTAGAAAAAAATGGATCAAGGTTCAAAATAACCTATAATACATTTTTATTCACAAAAAAAAAAAAAAAAAAAAAAAGTTAATACTTTTTGAATTGAAAAAGAATGTACAAAATTTCTTCGTACAAATTTTTAAGTACCTGATCTTCGGTTTTTCCTGATCCCATTCATTTCATTGCTCAAAGACAGTTATATCGCGGTAGTCATCGAGCAATGACGGTTTAGTAAGTTTTTAGTTTTTTTTAAAAATCGTGATTAATTTAGTGATTAAATATGGCGAAAACGACAGGGGCAGCAACAAAGACAAAAACGAATCCAGGGACGAAAAGAGACAGGGGTGAGAACAGAAAATGGGAGTCGGGTTGGGAAAAAAAACGTAAAGTAACTGCTGAGGTAGACAAGTCAAAATTATGTGGATCCATGGGAACCATGTGGATCCATATATGGATCCACATGGAAATAGACCTAGAAATGGTTCCTATAGGAACCATTTCTAGGTCCTATTCATGGATCATTCTAGAACCATTTCATGGTTCCTATAGGAACCATTTCTAGGTAAGCTCCTTGCAATAATTTCCTCCCTACAGTTTGCATTTAAAATTCAAAAATGAATGGAATCTTTGACATATATTCATTTGATTTAAAATTATTGTGCATGTATTAAATATATTTTACTTGTGTTTAATTGTATTTGAATGTAAAGTCAGTTATTTAATATCGTTGTATTCAAATGTAGTAAAAAACCTGCAAATCCAAGTAACTAATGTAAAAAACCTTGAGAGGCGGGGGGGGGGGGGGAAGTGGGGTCCAGTGGGTCAAGGGTAAACAGCATACGAGAAAAAAGGTCTTGTAAAATGTTTTCGCTTGCACTCCTTAGCTGGCTACGCCACTGTTAAAACGTATTGCAACCAGCTCTTTGGGAAACATTTAAATTTTATGCTTCAATTTTTTTTTTCGACCTTCATCTCCGACCTCGTGAAAGTTTTTCGTTAGAAACAAAAAATTCTACGGAAGAAAATCGTCACGTAAGACTATAAAAGACATAAGCAAAAGTCAAATAAAAAAAGGAAAGAAACAGATGAATTCGATGTTAAATGGTTCCCAATAGTAATATGGCGCTTCATGGCTAGAACAAGTGTCGCATCCCTTTTCCTGCATAGATATTCAGAGTCTGCAAAACCCTACAAGCTACATCATTAACAGGAAAAAATTTCAGGGATCATAACTTTCCTTTTATTTTTAACAAAATTTTTGGGATCACGTTTACTTTTACAATTTATCTAACAATAAAAAATAAATAAACGTTTTTAAGCGAATTAAATAAGAATTAAAAGAGAAGCGGTAACGAGCCAATTCGTTTTCCGTAAGTTGACATCGTATCTTTTTGAAAACTGAAGTAAAAACTAAGTTTGAACTTTCGTTCCTCATTCAAAACATTTTCAGAAATATCTTGAGACAAGCCAGGAAGGCGAGAAATAAAATTTTATCTCTTTACCGAGCTTCATTTTCAAAGAGTGCAGCGCGCCATCTCTCGTTTAAATCATCTTCGTTAGAAATCTTTTTCACTAGAGAAAATCATTTCATTTCAAACTTCTGAATTAAATCTCATTTCTCAGACTTTTTGTTATTCTTTCTTCGTAATTACCAGAGGCGTTTGACGCATAAAAAGAGTACAGGAATACGGGTAAGAGAGATAAAGAGAAAAACGAATCCTGTTCATTCTTTCCTGGGAGATTGGAAAGTGGGGCGGCGGGAAAGCAAAAACAAAACAAAAAAAAGTACGGGACTATGCGAACAAACTTCCGCAATTGCACAAAAGAAGAAAAATCGCGTGCCGAGTTCACTGTAAAGAAAATGAAAAAGTCATGCAAACAACCGAAAACAATCTATTTCTCAAGTAACGACTTAATGATTCGGGTAATTATTCGACGTTTAACTTAAGGCAGCTAGCAGATTCCTAAAAATCATATAAGATTTGACCGCATGATTTAGGGGGGAGAAAGCTACACATACATTTTAAAAACTAATAAAAAGAAAAAAAAAGTTAATTAATTGAAGCTGTGTTAATGTATTTTTTTCTGTTTTTTTTTCCAAGAAATATAATAAAATTCTCGGAAAAAGAGCTGTTAGATTTTTCGACAAATATGATACAAAGAAGCATTAACTGCCATCGTTAATGTTTTATTTTTCCTCCACCAATTTTTCATAATTAAAAAAAGGGAGAGAAAATAAAAAGCTCATTCTTTTTTTTAATATTTTAAATCCTGCTCTAAGTCATTACGGACTAACGCGTCAACAACAAACACTCAAATAGCCGATCAAAATAAAAAAGTATAAAATTAAAAAATATATGAAAGCAAAAACAAAAAAAAAAAGATTGATGAATACATCGCAATAAAAAGTTTCATTTATTAATTAGACTTATTGCTCGGTAGATCATGGAAGGATATTTCTTTCATTAAGCTAGATAGAGAGCAATTGACTGGATTGCCCTACTAAATATAACGTCTCCCTTTTTTTAAAAATTTTTTTTCCTCTGCTGTTTTTTCCTCCCTCTTTGAATCAGTCCTTTCTTTTGTTCACTATAAATTTACAGAACAAAAAAAAAAAAAAAAAGGTTTGGATAAAGATTAGAATTCTTATCTGGAGTTTTTCTTTTCAGTAAGCAAACCGGTAAAGTCAACCAATTATCAATTCAATCGGGTACAAAACGTTTATAGTCAATCTATTTCCACGTCGAAAAATAAAAAAGAAGGCAAAGAAAGGAAAAGAAAAAAAGACGAAACATCCGAAAAGGGGTTTGCCATTAAAATTCGAGAAAGGCGGCTTTAAAAATCAGCAAACTATTCAAGGTAGTCTGAAAAATAAAAGAATTCTAAATAAAAGGCCTCTGCTCGTTTCTTTTTTTGCTTTCTTCCTTTTTTTTTTTTTTTTTTTTTTTTTTTTTTTTAACTTCGTTACTTTTGCTTTTGAGCTTTGACCTGAATCATGCGCATATGGGATCCGTGAAATCAATGGATTGAAATTAGGCCAATTATTTATTTCAGATGGATAGGAATTATGTTTACAGATCGTATCGATTTTTTATTTTTTCGATATTTTTGTTATCGATTTTATAATTATCGTGTTTAACCAAGATTAAGTCGTTTTATCGATTATCTTTAAATATAACAAACACTGTTTTTACCCCCATTATTATTTTAATGACTATTTTTTTTTTCAGGGGTTGATGAAAAATACAACTTTAAAAAAAAATCAGTAATTGGATGGTTCGTATTAAAGAATGGTACGCTTTAAGGGTAATTTAAGATTAAAATTGGAATAATAAAAAATTTAATTGGTTTACGTCGTATACTCTTTTTGTTATGTTTTTTATACGTGAATAATGTCACGTGACTTAAAATGCATATTTATTGTATTTTTACAAAACGGAAAAAGTTTATTTAGAGGATGAAAGTTAGTTTTCAAGTATCTTCAAATTACCGGTTTTAGCTCGCTAATTATGTAAAAACGTCTCTAATTATTTTCAAAAAGAATCTCATTGAAAATAAATAAGGGCTTGAAAAATAAAAATGATCTGCTTTCGTTGTTACTTGTTAGCCATACTTCCCACAACATTAATCCCGAATTCAAAAAATTCAAAACAATAATTCCGAAATCATTGTTCCGAAGAAATATATAATTTACAATAATTCCGAAAATATAAGAGCTCTGAGAGGGAACAATCGAGATTTATAAAAGAATCGTATCAAAAAAACTTAGCTCCTAGGTTAAAGTTTAAGAAATATAATATGAAATTAGCATTTTATAATAAAAAAAAACTCAAGTCGTTTTTTCGGTTACGTTCAAAGAAAACACTCCGAGAGAAATGCGTTCGGAATTCATTTATCAAGTTGATTGTAGTTGCGGTAAGGCGTATATAGGAAAAATTATAAGCAATATTCGTGATGGCACTCCAGGTAATCGATATGAAGTAAACAAACGTTTTTATTTTTTTTAATGAAAAGATTTTAATTTTTACATAATGTTCATCTAAACCTCGTTTATATTGTGTTTATTTAATCGATCTGTGAATATGATAGTTCTTAATTATGAAAAGACAAACATTTATTAGCCAAAATGCCCGTTTTCTTGGTTTCAAAGTATGACCTTGAATTTCGTTCGTTTTTAATAAAATAAAATTGTATTTGTTAAAACATTTTTGCCCTTAGATTTGTCTTGGGTATATTTAAGATGATTTTTATTTAAAACAAGGGTCGGATATAAAAAGATGGTACAAAATCGAATCGAAAAATTCATTTGTATAAGATTTCATATTATGATTTTTCTCAGATTTTGTAGAACCTCCTTTATCCATCCGACCAAAAGATAATTTCTATGCGATTTTTATTATCTTTAAAAAATTAATTCTTACTTTTTTCCCATAATGCTGAAAAGCAAGTAAATGCGTTTCCAAGTGCTATTCATTAGACTTAATGAAGTGAGTACGAATCGAATATTATCCGAAAAGATTTCTACAAAAAGAAGTGAATTATTTTTAAATTTTCCACTCGAAACCAAACACTCGAAAAACTCCCAAGTATATTTGGACTCAATACAGTTTTCAATCTCACTCGCGATCAAAAAAAAAGCTTAGAAAAAAGCGGGGAGGAAAAAACAGAAAAAACAAAAGAAATCTCATTTAATCTAATGCGACCGTATCAAACGAAACGGCCTTACTATCTTTTAAAAACGTCAGTTTTTTATTCCGTATTCTGATTCTCGTAAAAAAGTCTCATTAATACGTACAGTGTATTTGAGCTCGATGTATCTCCTCGTTAATTGTTCTCAAAAAAAAAAAAAAAAAAAAAAAAAAAGTAAAATAGCTGACCGATCGTTTGTGATACAGGACGAGTTGTAATCTCACTGGATATATTCTAATCGTTAAAGCAGTCATTTTTCTTATTTATTCCGAACTGCCAAAACATTTTCAGTTTTTTCTTCACTTTTTACGAATAACAGTTTTTTTTTATTTCGCCTTATAATCTTTTTCGTCTTATCTTGTTTATTTGGAAACTTCTTCCTGATTCTCTTTCCTCCGAAGAGGTTTTCCTTTTGCTTTTTTTCCTTGAATGATTTTTCCTCCGTTTTAACTCCCTCTTTAATTTTTATATCAAACTTTTCCACAAGTTCCGGTTGCGATTGAAGCGAACCGAGACCGCACTCCAAGTCCTCTTCCGACAACGTGCTGCTCTCTTCGATCCGTTTGAAAAAAGCATCGCCAAAAAAACTTGCATTCATGACGTGTTCATAATTTCGATATGGAGTTTTCAATAGTCGAAGCGATTGCTGAATGCTTCCGGTCTCGCACAAAGCTTGCCACGAGGAGTACGGATCGAACCCGGAACCCATTATTTGAAGCAACTGAACTTGCAAAAATCTAAGATGCACGTCTTCATTCTCTTCCAAATCTAAAGCTTTTCTATAAACTTTCTCTGCTTCGGCATATTTTTTCAACAGCGTAAACACTTCCGCCTTCCTTAAGTACCCTTTCACGAAATTCGGAAAATGTTTTGTAAGATACTCGGCATCGGCAAACGCTTTTTCGAAATTACGCATCTGAATGTAACTGCAACATCTGTTGTTCAACAGTCTTTCATCGTTGGGGTATTTCTTGAGAGCCGTGTTTATGATTTCAATCGCTTCCCGATGTCGCCCGAAAGTAGCTAAAATACAAGCTCTGGATCCGAGTTCTTCAAGAGTTTGTGCCTCCAAAGTCCTCCCGTCCGTTGGCATTAGCGAGAATCTTGTTTATGAATATATTAGGGACGTAAAAATAAAAAAGATAACAAAAATTATGATTGGAAAGCAAAGTTTAGAACGATGAAGATGTTTTATGAGATTTGTAAACAAACAGAAACTAAAGAAATACTGCACTTTGATAACGGAAGTTTAGGAACGCCGAGAACAATTTTTTTAAGTGCTTTCGATCGTTTTCACGATTTAAATAACAAAAACAAGGGAATTTTTCTTTTTTTGAAAAATTCTTCGGGTCGGAGAGGGGCAACGCCGGGAAAAAAAAATGCGTGCTTCCTGACAGTTAATGAATTAAATCGTTTACACTGCAACATTGCCGTCCAAAAACTTTTCAGGCAAAATGAATGCGATCGATCGAAAGCAAATTTTAGAAGAAACCGATTTTAAAGCGGAAAGCTAAAAACACGGTAATGTAGCGTGACTGCAGTTTACCGTTTAAGCAAAAATGGTTGTAATTATCTAATCCTCATCTGTAAAAGGTCATGAATTCGTTTACCCGAAAGTTTTTTTAATAGCTGGCGAAAGTGATTAGTTTTTAAAAGGATTAAACTAGGAGTGTTAAAGATTTCAATTTTAATAATTGAAAAAAAAGAAAACATGAATAAGTTTATATCCGACACAATACTTTCGATGCTAGCCAAAAACAATCGGCCTCCAGGAGTAGATTCAAAAGTTATTTACTAATTTATTTAATTGACTTCAATGGTTTCATTTAAACCCACCATCCCCCGGAAAACCAACTTTTCGGTTTAAAAACAGTCAAAACTAGATCCAACTATTATCTCCTTGCTCCAGTCAATAACACTGGAAAAAAGGGATGGCTATTAAATGGGTCAAAAGAACGGTCCGGAAAGACTTGATGATACACAAGAACGGCGCTTTCTTTTTTTAAAAGTAAAATGTAGTTCAATGGGCGTATAAAAGCGGGAGCATGGGACGGGAGTAGGGTCAGAAACGTAAGGGGCAATAGAGAACGTCCATTCGTTATTAATAGGTAACTTACCGTATTGTGATGCAGACAGAAGGAAGACGACAATAACGAGGTTAGACCATTTTCTTTTGTTGTCCATCCCATTCCGATGCTTCGTATCCACAAAGAATAGAGAGTTCACCATTGTCGACGCACTTACACAAGTCGCATTACTGAAAACCAGCGCACTACAACTACCATTTAACGATTCGATCACATGACTCCTAATTTGATTTCTGAAACAAAAAGAAAAAAAAACGAATGTTATCAAAAATTTAATCGTGGCCATTGCCTTATACGATGGAGTAAAATTAAGCTCCTTATATTCGTTACCTGACCATATAAATTAGGCCTACCTCTCTGGGAACTACAGGAAAATCTGGTAAAACATTAATCCTGAATGGTATGTGCCAAAATATGGACGACGTGGATTAAGTTTGGAATGCACGTTTAAAAAAACAAGCTTGGAAAATTTGAAAACAGAATTGCGTGATTTCTTCTTAATAACATTGTTTGAGGAAAAAAAAGCAGCTTTTTTTCATGAGTAATTATAATTGATAACATATGGGACGCCCATAATCTGCGACGACATGAAGACCGTAGAGGTCAATCAACATGCGCTCTGTCTATGACACATTCTCAATCATCAATCACATGGTAGTAAAAGCCCCCGAATCTGTTTCTTATGTTTACATGAACAGACGCTTGATGATGGTTTTTCAATGGAGATAATAATATCGATAGGAGCAGAGGAAAACCTTTTTAAATCAAACAGTATGGAATGAAGGTTAATTTGACGGTAATAATTTTCACCGCTTCAAAACGGCTTTTAAAACTCATCAGAATAGTTCTGTTTATACTGTACGTTTTCAAAATTACATATAACGTTGGGGAAAAAATTTTAAAATCTTGTGAGATGGACACTTTCGTTTCTCGTACGTTTCCCATTTCAATTCCAATTGTACTGTACAGCAATACCGGAACTACTTTTTTTATCACTCCGGGCGAAAAATGAACTTTTCCTCCTGCTTGGAAAACAAAAAAGTTCATTTTCCGCCGTCGGAATAAAAAATATCTTACAAATCTGGCACGGAGGTGACTTGCAGGCCTCGACTGGCTATGGCCCTCACTGTAATACCGTAATAACCCAGTCTCGGCCGGCAATACGCCACCTCCATACCTGATATGTAATATATTGTTGTGTAGAAGTGATTAGGGAGCCATACTTCGTTCGACAGGTCGAATACGGTAGGTGCCGCGCCGATTTATCAATACTTTCCGTTAGACATTGCCGGCCGTCACAATTTGTAAAATTCTATACTACTTCTCAATTTTTTTTATTATGTGTTATTAGCTATTAATTTTCATTATTTCACATATTCCACTGTAGCTTTCCAAAGATCACTGCGACGATATAAAATAAAAAGTAGAAAACTTTTTAAAATCGAAAAAGAGGTTTTAAAACATTGTCGACGGAAAAAGTTGTTGATTCACTTATAATAAAAATCGAATCCAGTATATAAAATAACCATGAAGACCACTGAGCTTTTTGACATATAAAACCCTTGGGTTCTTGGAAAATTGAAACACGATGCTCCTAATATTGGGAAAAACGTCTAATAATTGAATGGCTGAGAAAGAGGAAAAAAGAAAAGAATAAAGGGTCGAAGATGAGAATTCTCTTTCTGGGATAAATAAAAACGAAATCGTTAAGACCCGTGTTCGATCCTCTGCAGTATAAGGGTCGATGAACATTCTAGGTCGGGAACGAGAAAATGGGGGAAGGAGAAGGGAAAAAAAATTTAAGATCCAAACTGCTGACCTCACTGTTCTATTACAGAATTAAGTATTAAAGTTGCTCCCAGAAAGGTTTCTATGAAAAAACAGAAACCCTACGACAGTCAATCTAAAAACACGTTTCGGTTTTAAATTACACTAAGAGGGGAAAAAGAGCTTTGATCCGGAAATTTTATTTTGAAATTAAAAATCTCAGTATCGAAAGTCATAAAGCAATAAAAATGGTATTACTGACTCTAAACTCAGTAAAAAGGAAAAAAAATATTCATTCCGATGCAAACGTTGGCAGGAAAAAAAGGGGGACCATTACGTTTCCATTATTAAAATATAACAATATTGAAAGGATTATTTTTTTATCACGTCATAAATCTAAAGAATCTAAACTATTCAGTATTCACACATGAAAATAGGATGCCATTTATTAAATTCGACTTTTTTTTTTTTTTTTTTTTGATTTTTCCTTTCTTTGTGAAGGCGCATCAAATTGGCGAGACGCTTCCTTTTGATTTCACCGAATGCCAAAAATGAATTCACGTTTGAATTCAATTGGGAACAGAAGCTCGAGATATCGCATGTTGAACTTCCATGCCCGCAATAAGCCGTTTTGGGAAAAGAAAAAAAAAAAAAAGAAACGTAAGGCATTCCCGACACCAGTATGTTCCATTCAACTATTCGCCCACAATATACGGACAAGGATTTCTGGTTCAAAGAAGCAAAACTAGTAAAGAATGAAAACCGCTAAAAGCGACTTTGTATTCTAAGAAACCGTCTTGTTCTTAATGATTCCAAAGATTTCTATTGAAAACTTTGAAAAGTTTAAGAAGGTTATGAATCTAACTAATATGTTTCATCTGCGAGGCGAATTAGGAGCACATTTTCACGAGATATTTTAAAAAATTAATCTTCTTCGTTGGATAACGAAAGAAATATTCCTTTTTTTGAGTCAGTCTATACTTTCAATTTATATCTTACAATTAATTTAAGATAACCTTGAAAGCTGAAAAAGAGTACCTTTTCTAGAAAACAATTTTACCCTCGTAAGTGTCAGCTGATGCTTCTAAAAAAATGTTTTTGCGCTTAAGTTATTGAAGCGAAAAGTGTGAGCACAAGCTCTGGCACCCATCCATCTGTCCGTGTGTCGGTTGGTATTGATCGCGTACTCGTGTCCCTTCATCCATTTTTTGTAAAATAAATTCATCTCGTTCAGAGAGGTGAGTCAAGTCTCGTATAAAGAGACGAGTATACAGGATATAATACGTATACGTCACGTGAGTTTTCATCATCCGGTTTTCAATACGGTGAGAATACTCACATGTGTGACTTTTGGCTCATTGTTTAACGGATTCAAATGGATTACTAAAATTTTAAAATATCTTGAAAAAAAAATCCTCTAAGAAATTTCCATTTTTTCTGTGTCTTCAGCGTCGCGAAAAATCCTAATGAAGGAACCTTTCTGAAACAGAATTAATCATTTAAAAAATATATATGTATGAATTGTATTCCAATCATACCTTACAGCAGAAAACACATTATCTATCAAACTAATACAATTTTTGAATGTATAGTGCAGTATTTGACGCGAAAAGTTTAACTTTAATTTTTAAAGTTTTTTAAAAAATGTTTTATGAGAGCAATTGCAGTAAAATGCGTTTTTAAAAATCCGATTAGCACCTCTTTATTATTTCATAAATTTTCCGGATCAAGTTACTACCCTTATATTGCAAAAATTGGCCGTAATAAAATAATCATAACAACTAACATTTTCTTTTCCTTTCCTTTTTAAGGTTTACTTCTTAAGCAAAAGATTGAAAATACAAGAATGAATTTATTCGAGTCATGCACTTTCACTAGCACAACGCATTTGCGATATGGACAACTTAGGTTGTCTTATCAGCTGATATGACAGGAAAGGTCCAATTTTATTACTGACAATATTGGGATTTCATAGCCACAAAGATAGCGCCAATAATTTTAAATGTCAAAAGAAAGGGATTTCGTGTTGCGAATTTTCTTTTCATTTCATACATGTTTGATATCGCATCAAGCCTTCATCAGAATCAAAGCTTATTTTTTGAACCAACTCCGTTAATTAGTACTACCAAAGCTATAGAAAATTTTGCGAGTGGCACGGAAAACTGCTAGAAATTTGCCATATCCTTCTTTTGTACTGTACAAATACACTAAACCCATTCCCATCTTTTCATTTGAAAGGTTGATTACCTCTCAAAAGCATCAACCTGCAATAATTAGACTTTTCGCGCTTTATTTTTAAAGCCTCAGCGAACTCTGAAAATATTTCATAAAAACTTTCATTTCTGCCTGACTTATTTCTCATCTTGAATAAAAGGGAGAAAACAAAAAGTTTCCTGTAGGAAAGCGTATTCTTTTCTTTTAATTTCTATCCTCGAGCCTTTGAATCCCGGACAATGGGCATACGAATTGGAGGGACATCAAACTTCATAAACAGAAAACCGCATTGGGCTTCCCTATTAACAGATGGGAAGCAGGGGGGGATTGTTGTAACGATAATTGCTTGCGGGTGGACTCAAAAGGGGGGACAGGGGGCACCGCCAAAAGAGGGTTACCAGAAAGGCAGAGAGAAAATGAAAATGCAAAAGAGATAGAGCTAAAGGAGAGAAAAAGAGACAAGAGACACGAATTATCGCGACATGCAATACTAAACTTGACCCTTTGACTCAATCAATAAGTCAGCTAAGTAACAATACCCTAAATGAATCAGTTGGAAAATTTTTTATTGTTACTTTTTTATCGTTAAATCAGCTGGTTTCGTGATACTATGCAGACAAAATTTAATGGTGCTTTTATCGGCTTTCTAAATGATAAAAATGAAAAAAAAAAATTAATCTGGTCAGAGATGTAATTGATTGAGTTCCAGCAATTTCAAATTTGGAAATTCCCAAACTTACTACCACTTTAAAGTTAGCTCTAAAAATTACGTTTTCCTAACCCAAAAACAACTCGTTTATTCTAGAAATATAAAAAAATTAGGTAAGGAAAAAATCGATTTACTTTTTCAGGAGAAAAAAAAACCATAGGTATCTATATTTAATTATTAAAAATGGCTAGCTATGGGTTGTTTAAGCACTAAATTGTTGTGTGTTTGACACTTACAATGAAGTAAGGCTTCAAAAAGGGGCTCAATTGAAATCTTAAATAAAGTTTAAAAAGCGATTTATAAGGTCGGAAAAAGGTTAAGGTTCGTTTAACTTTCACACAGGAAAAATTCAAATCATTCTCATCTATTTTTTTTTTTTTTTTTTTTTTTCGCTAAAAATCGGACCGAAAAATCTGTTAAGAGAATCCCGCAGCGGAATAAATTTATGAGAAAATCTTTTACTCATCTTAGTGGTTGGAAAATAAATCAAAGGGTCGACGTCGAAAACCCTTCCCAGTTGTGAAAGCATGTGAAAACCGTGCCGTATATTGATGTCAATTTTACAGCATCCCAGATGCTCCAGGAAGGATTTAAAAAGTTTCAATAACGAAGAAATGGCGGAGAAACATTTCTCGAAACAGATTGCTTTAAATTGATAGGTATTCCAAGGTTTTATATTTCTTTTTTTTTTTCCTTCCACGTTCCTTTTACACTCGCCTTTTGTCTTCTTTCAAGGGAAATCTCATTTTCCAGAAGATGTTCAGATAGCTGAACTAGGTTTTTTAAACTATAAACATTCGATTACCGGTTCAAACTTTACTTTTCGTACTATAGTTCACTAAAACCAAAAAAAGAATACGCTACAAATTCTGCACAGTCCACGTATACAAAAGTCAAAGACAATTAAGAACGGAAACATTTCTCGAAAGAAAACGTCAGCACGTTCGAAAGTTAGTATGCATTTTTATTTTCTTAATTATGTACTTGCTTGGTTACTACTGTGTTTTTCTTTGAGTTTTTTTTCTTTTAAGAAAGAATTTACTTTCTGTGAATGCTTGGGTTTCTTTTTATGCTAAAAGTTTGCGGAATAAGGACGCTATCCTAGGTTCTCAAAAAATTCGGTCGTTTTCTTGAGAAAATAAAAGAAAAAAAAAACAACGAATCAGGAAATTTTGAAAATTACGTTTTAAGCAAAACAATAACTCCTTATAAACTAAAAAAAAATTAAATTAGTGATGTCAGTAGTATTGAGAAGCACCATAACCACATGTTGCTTATCCGGCATTATACCAATTCTGCAATATTAATTAAAATTAATTTGCTGGAAACCAAGTTCATGTTCTAATTTCTACTAATTAATCACTCGAATAAACAAAATTACGAATTTCAAAACTTTTCGCATGGGTCTAGAAGCACCGGATGATAAGAGACTACGAGTATACCCAGTCAGCCCCGGAATAAAATGCGAAGTCAAATCTTATTAAAAGAAAATCAAAGCCGCAGAATAATTAAAGGTTGCTTTTGAATATTTTTTACTTTTTTTCGAATTTTCCTTTTATTGCTTCAGAAAGAATCACGCTTCAATTATGAGGCCAGGAGTTTGTTGGTTTTTCCATGCTCCTTTTCCAGCTCCTTCATTATCTGTAATTGCTTCAGGCTAATGGAGTTTTTCCTCCGTTTCTTCCGTTTTAATTTATATATTTAATTACATAAGGATTTTATATTCTTTCCTTTTCGTCTTTAATTTTCTTCCTACTGCATTGTTCAATTATGAAAGAAAACGACTCCTTAGAAGCCTTGCTGACGTGATAAAAATTTTGTTTAAAGTTCATTTTTCCCCCGCTGATTTTAACAAGATTTTTCTTTCTCACGGTCAATAGCTACGAAAAATAACGTTTGAAAACGACAACATTTTGAAAAAAAAGGAGAAAAAAATAAAGATTCCGAGAAAACGAAAAAAGCTGAAAGTATTTGCATAAATCTTACTTGAAATTCTTATAAAACGTTTATTAAATTTACACGTTCATACATGGCTAAGTAAGATTTATTATTTCTGTATATGATTTTCGTATTCGGGTTGAATTTTAGAAAAAAAAAAACTTTATTTGAAATCGAGCGACTTACTACATTTTACCAAACGTTGCTAATCTATATATATAAAATTCAAGACGATTTTTTTTCACTTTTTTTTTTCACTTTTTAACGAAATCGCAACCCAAGAAAACGGTCGATACCTGCTACCAACTGAGAACCCCCCCTTTCTTTTAAGAGGCAACTACGAGAATCGCTCTACGCGTTAAATCAAACCGGAATCGCATCAACTTAAAATGAAAATCCGGGGAAAAAAAGAATTGCGATTTTCTCGAAAACCTGATGTCCGAATTGAGTTTGATCGCGGCCCCTGACAGGTTTTCGGGAGCCGCATCGAAATTCGGCCGGTTTAGTCTCCTACCACCATTCCTTCGCCAAATATCGGATAAAAAGCAAAATCCCATATACCTCCCATAGGAAAAAAAATGTTCGCAGTTGTTTCAGGTATAGAAAAAAGAAAAGGGACGTGTTTACAACAATGCCAAACGGTTGATATTTTTATTGAGGGTACCGTGAGCATTGGATACATTACAAATACATTTTTATTTTGCGAATTTGTTTATGAGAGCCGTCACCCCTATCAATCTTTATTAAAATTTTTATCAAAAAAATAGGGGAAAAAAATTGGTTTTTTAAAATTTCTTTCTTTTCTCTCTCCAAAACGTTCAAATGGCAAAATCTGCAAATTAAAATGTTTATCTTAGGCATCTACTTTTTCTCTTTGGAATTTTTAAAAATCGGACAATGAGTAGACCCACCTTTTGTTTTTAAATCGGTTCTTCATTTTTATTCACTGGTCAATGTTGGTCTTTTGCATGAAAAGAACGCATGGTGGCCATCCCCGACTTTTTTCTTTTAATTTTTTTTCCCACCCCGTTTGTCGCCAACATAATCCGATGACAACTCAATCGCAACCATTACTTTGCCTGTATTCGTAGAAATTTTCGCCTTTCGGTCTTACTTTCTATCAGGGCTGCGGTTTCGATTTCGATACCGATTCCCAAGATTCTTAAATATTGTTCGGACTGATTCTGATTTTGATTCCGACTCGAGAACAAAATTCTAAGTTTGCGATTCTGATTCCAATTAGAAAATACTTCAGTGGTGCCGATACCGATTCTGATTCCGATATTTCCAGAAATGAACTAATAATAATTTCAGCTCATTTTGAATCAAAATTATTTTTCGATTCCATTTAACTTTTGAACCGATTTTAATTTTCGAACAGATTCCGTTCAAAATCTTAACGGCACCGCAGCCCTACTTTCTATGATTTGATAAAAAATGTATGGAATTTATTATACTTATGACTTCTTTAGCATCATACGATTCTCAGGATCGCTTCTTTAAGATCAGGCATCATAGTTCCTCCTTAACAAAAATTAGGACATTTCTTGAAAAACTATACGGTTTTTTGGAGAAATATAGATCAAATACAGAGCAAAAACTCTTTAATTTCTATTCCTTAATCCTTTCCTTTCCTTTTTTTTTTTTTTTTTTTTTTTTTTTTTTGAAGGAGGGGGGGGGGAGATAAAAATTTTTTGATGAAGAAATTTGAAAAATTACCGTATGAGGGGGTTACTTTGTACTCGACCGGTAACTTTGGACACTCTGATTTTCCCTTAAATTCTTGAAAACAGAACAAGGCCCAAACAACGATTGCATTTCATAAAGTGACGCTTCTTGAATGATATTTAGTAAAATGGTCCTTTCAATTAGCTTCGTTATAAAAATATTCGATTTTCAAAATAATGCGAGACGGGAAAAAACTTCAAAGCTCGGAATACTAAGGTCCCTCCAACGGTATCTGAAAGCCGTATTCAGGTTCAAACACGTTCGGCACTTGCCCAACATCATCCTTTAACTACCCAAAAAATTTCTTTCCAAATGTATTTTCCCGAGAGCAGAAAAACTAGAATTAACAAAAAAATGTTTGTAAACACTCCAAAAACGCCATGTTTATCAGCCATTTTATTCATCCAAACACATTTTATTTTGGTTTCAAAGAAATTATTTTTCTGGATCATTTTCTCTTCTTAAAATTATTTAAAGGCATAAAAATCGTTTATTTGTTAACGGTAATATGTTTTGAGAATATTTTTTCGCCCTAATTGTTTTAATTACGGAGTTACGGATAACAAAAATGTCCAAAGTTACCCCACTTTCAGATCGTCGAGGGCGTTCGGAAAATGGAGTCATAGATTGACTTAGAAGAAGTATAACCATTACAAGAGGGTATCATTTGAAAGCTGAAGGATCTCCCTTCATGTTTGTGAAGACAGATTGAAAATCGCATCAGTATTTTACAAATAATAACAAAAAAAAGTGAAAAAGTGTATAAAGTAAGCCCTCGGTACGGTATAATTTTTTTTTATTATAAAGAAATAAGTTTGTCAAATAAAGAAAAATCATCAGAAAAAAATCAGATATCGCAGCAGAAAATGACCATTTTATCATAACATATAAAGCTAAGAAAAAATTGATTCTTTAATTATAACTTCAAAACTTGAGGACATTTAAAAATAAGACTTTCATAGGACATACAAAACGTTTTGTCAAAACATAGGATATATAGGACAACTATGATGCCAGTTTTAGATCAACGTCCCTATGAAGAAAAAAAAAAAGAAGGAAAAACCTTGGTGCATTTTTCTAACCCTTAAACTGCGATAGGGGTGAAACGGAGTATGAAGTTAAAATTTAAAAATATTCCAAATTCAAGATGGTTGGTAATGTCTGTTTTAAAGTATTACAGATTTTTTATACTCGAATTTTGTAAACGTTTTATTTACTGCTCTTTTTATTATTATGAACTTAAAAATGCAAGTAATTAACGGATAGACAGTGAATTATGCAATATTCAACTAGATTTCTTCGCCTATGTTTAGCTTATAGGCAAAACAGCTGTTTCTGTATACAGGCGTTCATAAGTTTAAAAATAATAAAAACTACATATTTTGGGGCGCTTTTTGAAGTTTGCACCAGCGGTTGCATAACTGGGCAATATCGGGCGCATGATTTACTTATTTTTTTTTTTAATGTCCCTTCGGCCGAGTGCTTTACCTTTATAGATATAATACAGAAAATTAATATTTGGGAGGAATGAGGTATTTCCGAATTTCGAAATATGGCCGGCAAAGGGTTTAATCAGTTAGTTCACAACCAAGAAAAAAATAAAGCTCACATTTTATTTTTCCCTTACTTCAGAAAAAAAAACGAAAGCGAGAACTAATCAAACGGTTTAAGAGATTTCGTATTATTATATCTTTTAAGGTTAAGACGGTAAAAGTAATTGATATTTCAAATTTTAGTAATTATTACAGTGCATACACTAGATGCGTAGGGGTCGCGAAGCGACCCCGAAGCAGCTAGTTTTAGATATAATTTTTTTCCCCCCGTTTTGAAATCTGAACATTATTTGGAAACTCCAAACTGACGCGCCAAAGCTTTCAGAAAAGATGTTTCGAAACATGCTGCGGAACATTTTTCTAAACGCTGGTATTTTAAAAACAATGAAAACGTAAAATGACGAATTTATCGAAAAAAATATTAAAAAAACTCCAAGCGACACGATACCAAGTATAGACTTAAACAGAACACCAAGTTATGATGCTTAGATCATTATGATTTTGCATGATTCATATAATTTTGAGCTAAAACCCAGTCGCACAAAAACTTTTTTTCGGGCTTTACGTGTTACGTTCACTGTAATAAAATTTGAAAAGAACGAAAATGCTAATCACTTTCGTGAGTGAACAAGTTAAAATCGGTCACCTGGGAGGGGGAGGTTCGATATGTAATCTAGATAAAGTTAGAAATAGTTTAAGTTTTGTTCGAATTGATTATGTGAGACCGATGTTTTAACCGATCGCTTTTAAATGGAAAATGAAGGAAGAAACAGGTATTTTTCTAAGAAAATAAAATCTGGTAGAAAAAAAAAACAAATATTTTCAAAAGGATGAATAATTTATGCAGGATGGAACAAAATATTCAGCTTTTTAATGCATTGAAAATTGGTCCACAATAAAAAAATCAGAACGTCGAGGATTTGAAGACTGCAACTATGAAAAGTAAAAGAAAAAAAAAACTGTGATTAACCTACACCCTGTTATTTTAAATAAATTTTTCACATTATTGCATTAACAAAAAAAAAAGTAAAAACTTAATAATTATATTACACAGTCACTAATAACATGAGTTGATTATTTTAAAATTAAAAAGCAGTATTAGAAATATCAAAGAGTTAAAAATTTAAAATGAGAATGAAAAAATCGTTATGTGCACGAGAATTTCACGAAAATATGCCATTTGAAAAAAAAATATATTGCATGAAGGTATCTCTAAAGCCGTATCATTGTTTTTCATAGAAAAGAAGAAAAAACTGTCCCCTGGAAAATGCCCATTGTTTGGTCGATTTGAAAAGCATTTTCTCTTAACATAGAAATTGAAAAGAGAGAAACGATAAAAAAAAAAGCCCGTTTGTTTTATTTACCGTTTTCAGAATTGTAGAGAATGAAATTTTTGCTAAAGTTATAATCAGACCTTTTTTTTTTTTTTTTTCAAAACGTAAAACTCATTTAGTGGTGAAGAATTAAAGAGAGGAAAAAAAAACTAGCATTTAAAAAAAAGGAAAAAAGAAAATCTTTATTTGGTGAATACAGCCAGAAACAGCGGAATAGGATTTTTACATAAAACCGTATAGGGCCTCAGGAAAGTTTTCTTCCATTAATGAATTTTCCTTCTGTGGCGAACGCAATCTTTCAAATATTTTCATTTTTGAAAATTAGAGAAACAATAAATGGTTACCGTTTTTATGTTTCTTCTTGCAATCAGACCTGAACTTGTGATTTTGAAATATAAAAATTCAATCCTGCTTTTTATTTAAGTGCAATAAAATGAGAAGCTAGATTTTTTAGGGTAAACAGGAATAAATAAAAATTTTCTTTTCATTAACAATCAATACTTTTATTTTCTTGGGCAGCAAAATAAAAAAAAAAGTCGGAAGCTTACTATTAACTGTAAAGTGGCTCCGCAGATTTATTCCGTTTCAATCAAACCAACAGGCAAAATGCAACCTTTGATTTGTTATTTTCGCGCCAGTTAAAAATTAAACATTTTAAAAAAACTCAAAGTACGATTGGCAACCCTTTTATTTGATTAATAAGCAATCGTCTCGCAATCATTCATCATTTCACTGGGGTCCGAAAAAAAAAAGAGTTATTCCCGAAATGGGTGAAGCATAAATCAAAGGAACAACGTTAAAAACGACACAGTCCGGGGCATCGTACATTAATCACTCTTGCCAACATAATTTTTTGTAACAGGTGTGTTAGAACCTGTGTAATTAGAAAACACTTGGCACTTTGCAGCTTTACGAAATAATTCTTTAAGCTCCGCTATTTACTTAACCTAATGAGGCAGTATTTGCAGAGAGAGCTGGTGGATCCGACTCCTCTCCCAACTGCATGTTACGCTTGAATTCCAAACAGACGGAAAATAATTAGGAAGAAATTTCAACGGGGGTACAAAACAAAGACAAAGCTGGCAGGAGGATGAACATATATGTGACATTAAGAGGATAATCGTTGAAAATCTGAGGAATAATGAAAAAAAAAAAAAAAAAACAGTCGGGATTCTATTCGATGGAAATGAAAGGTGAAAGGCAGCAAACATGTCGAAAGTGTAACAAACAGAGTTCATACCTTGTCACCGATGATATGGGTCTTCTTTATTCGATTTCCGGTTCCTGACCTTTTTTTCAGAAATGCGAGAATGGTTTTCTTTTTATATGGAAACGGAATAATTATAAAAATGATTGCGGGAGACCTATATGAATCCTTTCAGGAACGAAAAGTGACTGCTGCTTGAGAGAACATGAAAAAGGTAACATGATATTGCCATCGAAGCGGTTTCAGGAGAAGAGGTATTGCAATTTCATGTGAAGTGATGAATGTGCGATTTTATGGCAACTGCCTCAAATAAGCAAAAATTGCAGAATTTTTCTTGTAATTACTATACACGATTTTATGCACAATAATTATATGGCTTTAAAATAAATAAATAAATAAATAAATAAATAAATAAAAATAAAATTAGATTAAAAATAAATAAAATAAAATGAAATAAAATATATTTTTGAAATATTAGCTTATAGTGGTTCACCCTAAAAATGACATAAAATTATTTTTCTTTTTTGTTAGCTTGAAGTCGTATGAACCTAGCTGTTTAATTAATAATCGTTTTATTTTTTTGTAAATGCAAACCATGTAAACTTGTTCTTATGTTTTTTCTCAATTAAAAAAAAAAATAAAAATAATAATAAGTTATAAATGATGGGAATGTGAATGATATTGCATGAAAACGTATTAGGGTGTCTCTTCTATAGCCGATGACGGCATTCTAATGGCGCCGCCCCCTAAAATATTACCAAATAATTCACAAATAAGGGGTGCAAAGTTTGGGACCTCCACTTAAACGCGAAGTGGTGCCTGTAGCAACGTCATTTTTGGCATTTAAAATGCATGGAAAATTTTCTTATTTTACTTTTTATTTTTTTCCCCCCAATAAACAGCAAGTCGAAAAATAGGCCGTTGGTCCAAATTATTACGTATATATATGCCTTTCAATCCAGGTACAAAAAACCCGCCCAATTTTTTTTCCGTAGAAAAAAAGGAGCGGCTTCAAAATTGATATAAAACTCAAAATGGCGCTGTACGACCCTTATCTGCAAAAAAAAAAAAAAAAAAAAAGGTGGACGGGTTTTTTGTATTTGGATTGAAAGGCATATATATACCTAATAATTTGGACCAACGGCCGATTTTTCAATGACGTTGCTACAGGCACTTGGATATTTTTTTAAAATGCGTAAAATGAACCGGTACATTCAAACAGATTTTTCCCAAAAAATATCATTTTCCAGTGCAAAAGAGTGTAAAAAAAATTTTCTATCTTTCCATCATCTTCCATTTGTATTGATATACCTTGAGTATTAAATTAAAAGACGGAAGGGGAGGAGCGGGGTAGTAAAACGATGCTTTTGAAAGTAGTGCTTAAAAAGGTCTGGTCATCATTTCCAAAACATATCATTTTCTCCCGGAGGATATCGAAAACTTGAATTTCCTCCCAACTGAACCATGAACTTCATATCTTTCTAAAAGGCAATTCACAACCAAATAATTGCATACTCACGGAAGAACAATAAGACTAAATCAAATCCGGAATTCATTTCACGAATACATAATCAACTATAAACACTGTATAATTTAATACGTAGAGATGGTTTAGAAAGCTCAACAAAGAGAGTTGAATCTGCAGTGACCCAGAACCCTAGAAAGTGAGATAAACAGAAAAGAGAAAATCGTTTAGGAATCGATATTGAAACGGGGGTATTCGCAGCTTCGACTTTATTGATATCGCGTCCGCCCCCCGATAAAATTCTAAACATGTCGATTTTCGAAAAGGTGTTTTTCTTCTCTCCCTGAGTTATCCGTTGCTCTTGCACGCGAGCACTGCACGATTCCCGGTAATATTAATTTGACTGCTCTTACTTTTTTTTTTCTTTCTTTATCATTTGGGGTAAAATACTCCATAACAGTTTTTCCTTGCTCGTCCTCAACAAAAAAGAGTTTTCAACAATAGGAAGCAATGACTCCAAGTCTGTGTTACATTATGCAAATTTTTTTCTCCCAAAACAAGCCCCACGATGTTGATGTTGAATATCAATCGGGAAACCGAATTCCTCAGAGAATAGCAGCTTTTGGAATAATAGCTGTAATACTTCAACATCCGGAAGGTTGCAAAAAAAATTTGAAATTTGTTTTGAATTTTAAAACGACAAAAAAACTTTTGGTTTTTGAAAAAAAAAAAAAATAAAATAAAATAAAATAAAATAAAAGGAGGTAAACCTAATAGTAAACCCGACAGCTTTATTTCGAAGGATTTTCAGATGATAAGGGTAATATGTACAAAATTTAAGGATTATCCGTTTTGGCCAATGTTGGATATAATAATTATGCCCAATGACAAGTTTTCAACAAACGGTTTGACATTCCTCGCTTTGTATATGCAAAATAGTTCCATGCTATGAAACGATATTTATTATTCATTTGCTGCTATGTTTTGTATTTCGATTTGCCGTCGGTCATGTGGCTCGTGGCCCGGTTTGCTTCCTTTTTTCGGTTTGTTCCGGAAATTAATTGTTTCTCTTTATCTCAAACATTGATCTATTGTGATGATTTTAAAATGCGGCTCTGTCGGAGTTGTCCTGAACCGGCTGCTATTTGTAGCGCTAATTACACTTTCTGAATTAATCATTTGCAGTTTTCAATTTTGCCGAATCATTTGCGGCACCGTTTCATCTTCCTTGATAGGGTTTTATTTTACCGTTGAAGGCAGCCGATAATTTCTACTTATAATATTTCGAAAAGGTGATGGGTGGAATAATTTTACAATTCCGAATTTCCACAACTAAAAAGGAACCATAAAAAAAAAATGTGATCTTAAAAATTCAACCTTTAATAGAATAATAATTAAATGCATTTTTCATACTGCGACATGAACGGTTTTTACAAATCGAAAGGGGTGTTTTTTATTTCAGACTTTACTGCCAAATTTTAATTCGCACACAGGGTGGAAAAAAATAGAGCATTAGAAAAGTAAACAAGCCGTAATATTTCGCTTTTGGAAACAATAATTGAAGGTAATATTTCGTCTCACCTTGTATTGTTGCAACTCTGTGCGAAAGAAGATCTTTACAAAGAGTTTCAGAAAACTGATGGACAGGTAACATCGCGTGATCATTCAAATCGAATCCTACAAGGCTTTTCCCAAAATACTTCTAACAAACTAATCAAGTTTTAGGGAATTCCATATCAAAATAAATGAACCGTAAGCGAAATCATTTGGGACGAAATATTGTTAAAATCCACCAGTCGCCATTCACTAAATAAAAAAAAAATCCATCCCAATTGCTGTTGTTTTCCTTGAAGTTAACCGTCTAAAATGATTAAAGAAAAGTTTTGAAAGAAAATAAAAATAGAAAAATAGCTATAAAGAATGTAGAAGAACACATGAAAGACTTTTCGGAAAGAAGTTTATTACAAAACGATGAGAAGAAGGAATTTTTTTCCGAATGAAAAAAAAAGAAAATGATAGAAACTGGAAAATGTGACGTCACCCGTGACTGAATTTATAACTTAACAGTCGATGGGAGACAAGCTTTGCGTGCTGCTTAATGGTTAACATAATTCATTTCTTCAGGAATACTGAAAGTAAACACAATTTCAGTTGATAAAGGAGTGTTTATTTTGCTTAGTTTTGGTGTCACAATGTCAGATCTATTCCGAAGAGTCCAGACGACATAATTTAATGTTTCGTAATAAAAATATTGAACAGATTTCAGCACTTATTTTTTGTTCCTTACACAATAGGCTGTAAAAAGAAGGATCGGTTAGTTCGAGTTTCGGTTATGATTTTTTCTTTTCATAAGAAGAAAATATTTAAGGCAGAGAAAAAACATTTATCGTAAAAAGTAGCAAAAATCTACGCTTATTTGTAGTATAAAAATATTACATAGTAGTATAAAAAATAATAATGCTTTCAGTGATATTTTCATTACTCATAGGCGGAAAGTGAAATTTTCCTTCCTAGTGAGTTTTTAAAAATCGCGATTTTTAGCTTTTTCTTTGATTCGTGACGAAAAATACTTTCCGTATCAGGTGCGTCGGTAGCTTGCACGTCGAGACTGGTTACGACCCCCACTTCGTTCGGGTCGTAATAAGCTCCAGTCTCGACGTTCAAACGTTACCGACGCACCTGATATGAAAACTACTATTTCTTGACTGCCAACAGGAAATTCTATTCCATTTTTGATGATTTAATTGCACATTATATTGTAATTTAATGATTCCCTTGAATAATTTTCATTTACAATCCACATTTTGGAAAGCCTAGACCTTACACAAGAAACCTAACTTGGTAAAGGTAGGCGCCGGGTCATCAGGATTCATGTCCTGATAATGCCGAAAAGAAAAAAGAAGAAAAAAACGATTTTTTGAAAAACTGCCTGCGACGGTCTACTACATCTCCAAAACGCTGTAATATTTTTCTCAAACGCCGCATGATTAGCGTCTAGCCCTCGTACCCATATACGGGTCTGTAGCCAGAAAAGAATAAATAATACCGGGGTGGGGGGTTCGAAATTGCAGCTTATAACATGGAAAATAGGGAAAGCACTGTGCATGGGTCAGAAATTTTCCCAGATATTTTTACATGACCTACTGGCCCCCCTTGTCTACCGCCTCGCCCATATATGAGTAAGGGGAAGACGTAACTATTTAAATCAAATACATATGGAAATAATAAAAGGAAAAACCCATGAAGCAGTTTCTTAAGAACAATAAGATGCTGAACAGAACGAATCACATCTTATTCCTTTTTCCATTCAATTAAGGAGAAATAAAAGATATAATTCGAAATATAAACTTTTCACTAACTAAGAAAATATGCACACAAAAATATAACTTCTACTCTTCCTTACGAAAACTTTGTTCATTAATGCATCGAAAAACTTTTCATTTTCATTCATTTTCTTTGCCAAACAATGAATTCAAAGTAATTAACTCCCATTTTATAAAATTTTCTGTAGGACCTCACTTGAGATTTCTCTCCTTAAACGAGGGTTTTGTTCTTGATACAACATCCGGAGATATCAAGAAGAGTAAAATGGTGCGTCGGGAAAGAAAAGAGGGGGAAAGGAGTGAAAAAGGGAATGCTGCGGATGTTGGTGAAGTTCCGTTTTGTCGGATCTCGTATCTACAAAACAACGTTTACCTTTTTGTTGTATCAAGAGTTGAAAGGTCATTCGGTTATTTTTACTATTTAACCTGCTTTTATATGTAAGCGAAACTTTTTCAGTTTTCCTTTTCTCTCGTTTCCGAAAACAACGCAACGACGAAAAAAAAAAAAAATAAATGAAAGTTTAAATTATTCTTTGATTTTATTATAATTTTTTCAGATCCTTTTTTACCTCTTTTTACCCGTTTAGAACTTAAGACAAGAGTTAATATCCTTTTCATTAAAAAATTAATGCCTCGTATTAAAAATATTTTACATTTTAAGAGAGTAAACACGGCTTAATCCTTTATTTGATTGAGCTTAAACCCCATATACAGTATATTGTCAAAAGCAATCGTTCGAAATCTCAATCCCGATTGGAAAATTGTAATTTCAAAAACTGGAAATAAGACAAAAAAGCAGTGATGACGTAAAAACTGTGGAAGTTCAATTAAATTCCTTTTAAATAAAGGAGCTTCATAAATAATAAAATACTAATATCCATGGCACGTTTTCCTAAACGTGGAACCCGTTAAAATGAAAGGATTTTAAGATTAAAAAGGGCTCCAAAATGTTTACATATGATTCCTGTTTAGTCTCTGCAAACTACCAGTTAACGCAATCGATAATTACTCGGATGACAACGCAAATAAAGCGATACCTTGTTTACTTGTAATAGTTATATCGAAATAAATTCGAAATTCAGCATTCGATTTCAAACAGAAACCCAAAGGATTAAATTCTATCCGTGAGAATTCGTTACGAGCCTTGCAGTAATTCGCAAGTATTCGACAGAAGAGATAACGTAAACGGATAGCAAAAAGCCACGGAATGCAGGGAAACGTTGCCAAACAATGTCATCAATGAGCCAAAAACCTGTATTGGGAAAACCATTAATTTTCCAGTACTAATTTCTTCAAATTCATCCGAAGATGTTTTCATTACAAAAAAAAACTTGGAAAACGAAACAAAAAAGTTAAAAAATATTAATGGCGTCAATCCAAAAAAATATTCGGGCCATTTTTCCAATTTAACCAATTTGGAAAAGTAACGAAATGTTTCTTGAAACTTTTTTCACGGAATTTTATTTTATAGGTATTCGTTGACGGCGAAGGAGAAAGAAGATTAATCGAAAGTTGACGTGGACACAGCCTACCAGTTAGCGTGGTCTGCGGCTGAGTGGTTATTGATTTTATAATAGAGACCTTCCTTTTTGATTGACAGACTGCTAATTATTCATCCTCCTTTCTTTTTTTGCCTCTTCGTCATTTCAAAGTGCGACACTTTTGATAATTGATCGACAGCTCTCGTACTCTTTTATCTTTTGTTTTGTTTAAACGACTCCATCGTCATTTTCAATCAAAAGGCAATCATTCATGCGTTTAGATATCGTGCCATTTGTAAATTGCATCCCTTCTTGATTTTCACAAATCGTTTCCAGGAAAAACGAAAAAAAAATTGAAAAATGGTAGCTAATCCTCCACTACAACCGCAGATAGTGAGACAATAAGTTTGAACAATCAATCATGGTCTGCTAAAAACCATGTAAGAATGATGGAAGGAGGAGAGGAAGAAGAGGGAAAAAAAAAGAAGCGCAAAAAAAGCGAAAGTAGAAGTCAGCTAAAAGCAATCCACTGAATCGCAAATGAGCTCTGTCTCCGATACCCAGCAATTTTTCAAATTCAGAAACTTCTTTCTTCAACTTTAACAAAAAGTTAAGCTTCAGTTTAAAAATGTAAAACCAAGGGTAAAGTGAACGGGAAGCATGAAACTGACTTTAGTAAAACGTAAAAAAAAGAATGACTTTTCAAAATCTATATCTTCTTCACTCTTTAAAGCTTGATAGATGACTTTTTTCAAATTTAAATTACACTTTTTTCCGATTGTAATTTTCCCCATTTCCTGGAAATGATAATGAATCTCCCTTAAAAGCAACTAAATAGGGCAAAAATTTATTTAAATTTCATGCTGTTCGAGTGTTCGACATTTACATATGTAAAAATACAAAACGCAGCTATTTCTAAAACTTAAATAACGATTTGACCACACACTCACCCCCTCCCCCTTCTCCGCGTTATCATCCGTAAATAGCTCCTTTTGATGTTTTCCTGGTCGATAAGCGACCCCTCCTGGGCATTTTACGTGGCTTTTATACAAATTGAGTTAATGATTTCCATCATTGCTTTGGTTACACCACAACGCGAACCTCGCGCAATCCTCATATATGGTTCATTTGTTAAAGTTCTGAGTAATTATACCGCTGGGCAAAACGTTTAATAAAAATAAAGGCGGAAGAGATAGTGCAATTCATGTAAAAATTGGAACAGGGGTTTTGTAAAAAGATTGATTGATCATATTTTAGAGAAAATAATTTCATGTTTTTGTGGCTTTTATATTTTGCAAATTTGCTAAAAAAAAAAAAAAAAAAAAAAAAAAAAAAAAAAAAAAAAAAAGAATAAAAATAAAAATAAAAGTAAAAGACCATTGGGAATAAAGCGGTGAAATAAACACGATAATCAATCATGGCCAAAGAACCATGAGGCTCTCTCCGAATTCGACTTTCTTCTATGCAAAAAAAAGAAAAAGATTTTGCAAATCATGAGCATTTTTGTCTTAATTCGTTTTTTAAAATCTTGAACTTTCCCGACAGTTGTCAGCGACTTTCAGCGACTTAATACCTTAACTGCAACTCTCAACTGGAGTAAAGTTCTGAAAGTTAGAGCCTTAATTGCGTTCCAACAAGTAAGCATTTTATGACTTCAAAGTGAAGCAAACTTATTTTTAAGGATTTTCAAAAAGATTTGAGTTTATCGTCGTTAATACTGCATTGTATTTATACACTATCCAAAATAAAGTTTTACTAAAAAAGGTCGCAATATTTCAAAGCACTAGGATCAATAAAAAATTGTTTTGTACAAAATTCACACTTGACTATAAATAAAAACTATTGTGTAAGATCCTCTAAGATCAGGCAGTAAGACCTCTAAGGCTGTAAGATTATTGGCCGGTTACGTAATCAAGAAAAAATATCAAACACTTTCAACAAATTATGAGCAACTGAACACGGGAAAACAAGTGTAATGTGCATGTACAAAATTGCCGCTTAGAAACAAGAGAAATTAAACTTTTTTTTTAAATTTAATTTTTTATTTGGACTACATTTTGGAATTATTTAAAACACTGCCAAACCATTTTTTTTTTTTTTTTTTTTTAATATAAAAACGGTTACTTGATGGAGTCTAAAATAAATCTTCAACATCTGTTAACCATAGTCTTATCACAGCCTTTTTGGATCCGTAAGCCTATTCATATTCCAACTAAGGATGACAACATCGGAGCCACGTACACAGTAATTAATTGGGTAATTTTTCACGCTTCCCATTCCCCGTCCATTTTGTTTGCGAATTAATTGTTAAAAGAGACTCACTTGCCTTTTTATTGTTGGGAAATTGTTGACTTTTTTGTTTTGGTCTGTTTTTCTAAACGATGGTAATGTGATTTATAATGGAAGCTTCATCAACCGAATTAATGTCTCCTTTGGTTTATTTAATATGTCCCCAATAAAGGAAGAAAACCGTTTAATATTTGTTTTTCGTATTACGGCGGAGTTCGAACGTGAAAACTAGTGTAATTACAGAAGCTTCCCATTTGCGGGAAATAATTTTTACCTGTAAAAAACTTTCGCCATCAACGGAATAGGGTCCGGGGACGAGCTTCCCACTAGAGAATACGAGATTGGCCGGAACGGTTTTCAGCAATGAAAATATTACACAATAAAATAAATAAAGACTTTTCCCATCGAGTTTTCCGGCGGAGTTGGGGTCAATTCAATTTAATATCACGTTAAACCATTTAGGAAACGAATCGTGGATATTTTTCAACACTAACATTTTTTCTGATTTTTTTGAAAATTGAGGAATACGGAGTCGTAACACGTAGAATTAAGGTAAAAATGAAATATTTCGGCCTATTGTAGATATTTATGCGCAGAGTAAGAAAATGATGGTACTTCTGGTGCAGTCATCAATTATCGTATGTAACTATCTGTCCAGTGGAGACATAGTGTGAGAGACTTCTTTTAAAAGTGACGCCACCTATTTTAACAAAAATCATAGGGATCTTTCCAAATTTTATTGACGCATTTAGATTCCAAATGTAGCCAGAAATATGACTACTCAGAAAAGTCCCTCCATGTATAACTCCATAAAGACAAATCTTTGGCAACGGAAAAAATTGAATTTTGTCACAGCATAATACTGCGTTTTTCTCCGCCTTCGGCTTTCTAGGAAAATACGATGCACCATGCTTTGCTCAACTTGGGATCTTGCCATCAAATCTCTAAGCAGAAAAAAAAATCGGAATTTGAACAAGAAATTGTATAGAACATCATTTTTCACTTTCACGTCATTTACAATAACACGAGCTATTGTTGGTTTCGCTTGATTCCGTAACAAGTACACGAAAGCGAAATATTGCAAAATTCAAAAAAAATAAAAAATAAAAAAAATATAAAACATATATATATTCCGATTCACGATCACAAAATGCCTTGACATAATTTTAAAAAATTGCAGCACCTTTAATAAAACCTAAAGTATGGAAAGGCATTACTCATACTATCACGCCAAAAAGAGGTCAATAATTCGTACTGATGGTGCTTGATTAAAAAAGCGAGTAAAAAAGAAAAGGGACTATTTTAATTGTACTATATTTTCTTTCGCATAAAAAGAATTCGACCCACTAAATTAATTATACACGAGTTTAATTAATTATCTCGCCATTTTTCAAAAGGTTGGAAAAAGAAAAATGCTATGAAAAATTTCAACAATTTTAAAGGAAGACATGTTTGCGTGCGATTCAGTCGGTTAAAAAGGTGAAAATCCCATTTTTTTAATAATACTCTAAAAAAAGCTTATGAGATTATGGCAAAAGACAAAGGCAAGGATCGGTACACGCGATTAATTAAAACTTCAGCAGCTTATAGTATAATCAAGAAATGAGGAATATTTAAAAAGAAATTTTTTAACTTAAATTCTGCCGGAAGTAATGCGGCGGCAAACATTGCTGAGAAAGAAAAGGAAACTAACCTTTCAAGCTTTTCAACTGGAAATGCTGAGTCGGAAGAGGGGTAACCTCTATCTATTTATTCATACATCTGGATGTAGATTAGGAAGTGGGAGTTCTCTTGAATCTGAGAGAATTTCCCAGAAAATTTTCATTGAGTGATTTTTAGAAGTGTATGGAAGATTTATTCTGCCGTTTTTTTTTTTTTTTTTTTTTTTGTCGTATTTCAAACCAAGTCAAACATTTTTCCTTCAACATGTTTTTCGTGAGAAAAATAAGAAAGGTATTCTTGGTAACGCTATGTTTAGTTCAAATAATAAAGTGAGTACACTGCAAATAAATTGTCAACGAGATGCGAAAATCTTATTTTCAGCGTTCAATATAAAGCTCATTTTGAGAGTTAAGAAAAACAGGTTTAAAACATTGTATAATTATTTATTTTGAAATGTTTGAAATTAACACAAAATGACACAAGTCCAAACGAAAGCCGGTTCAGTTTAAATCTGATAAAGTCAACCGGGTTTACTCATCGTTCTAATTAGTTCTGTTGATTTCTGCCAATGAAATCCCCAAATGCAGAATATTCATCGCTTCAAAACCGAAGAACCATTTACAAAATTGCATAAAATTTTGTTTTCACAAAACATGACCATCCGCTTTCATTATACATCTACCTTAATCAAATAATAAAACCAAACTGGTTTGCTGCGACCTAAAATTTCAAGCCGTCTCTTAACTCTTTGCAGGAAGAATATCCTTTTAAAATAGTAAAATGCATTTTTAAAAGCTAGTTCCCTGGTAGAAATCATTCTTAAACGTAACGCGGGTCGATCTCAATTCAATTCGGATCGATTTCGGATACCAAATCCACACGGATCCCAGGCCCGTAGCCAGCCTGAGAAACAAAGGGGGGCACGAGACATTCAAAAAGGGGGCTCCAAATGGCCCCTTATAACATGGAAGATAGGGAAAATACATGGGCCAAGTCAAATTTACAGGGGGGCTCAAGCTTTTCCATAGGGGGGCTGAGCCACCCTATGCCCCCCCCTGGCTACGGGCCTGACGGATCCGAATTGAATCGGAATCGATCCGCGTTTCAAAAAGTATGATCACCTATCAATTTTCTAAAGAAAATTATCTGTAACATAGATTTTATTTACTTGACTTTCCGTAGAAAAAAAAAAAAGAAAAAAAAAACCCTTAGGCACTTTGTTGTCTAGACAAAACCGGCCGGTTCACCGTCCGGTTTCAAAAAAAAAAAAGTTGTTTTAATTAATATTTTTAAACGTTAATATTGCATTAAATGGGGAGAAACTTATACCAAATTGTTCCTTATTATTAGGAGAAGTCGAATATACATGTTAAATATGTCGGTAAGCTTAAATTACGTCAATATTCGCAAAATGAACCGATTGTTTATGTTTTTTTACATCGGCCATTTTGTTTTCTATGTAAACAACATTAAGTTTTGCGAATATTGACGTAATTTAAGCTTACCGACATATTTAACATGTATATTCGACTTCTCCTAATAATAAGGAACAAGTTGGTATAAGTTTCCCCCCATTTAATGCAATATTAACGTTTAAAAATATTAATTAAAAAAACTTTTTTTTTTAAAAACCGGACGGTGAACCGGCCGGTTTTGTGTAGACAACGAAGTGCCTTAGTCTTGCATCAACAGCGTTTTTGTAGCCTAATAAAAAGTCATTTCCGCTTCTCAGGTCAAATATTGTCTTTCAAGATCTAAGATCAGTGCAGGGTAAAACATACTTTAACTAAGGAACTGAAGAAAAACTAAATTCACCTTTCGATTTTAATTAGCTATAGTAAGGATACATTTACTTGCTTTGATGACGTTCCCATTGCCCTGCTGATTTATTCAAGCATCTCGTAATTTCAGATGACCTAAATTAACTCCATCTCACCTTCAATATCACGTCTGGATCACTTCTCACGTATAAAGTTTATTTTATTTACTTTGCATTCCGAATCGTTCTGCCTACATACATTTAACAATTTTCGAGATATCGGAGTAGATAAACTTAAAATATATAGGATAATAAAACTGATAGTTTCCTTTCCGTTTGAAAAAAATAAAAAGAAATATGGAACGAAGGAATTTTAGAAATGCAAGCTTTTTTAAAAAAATAATATCTCCTTTTTTCCCTCTTCTGTATTCTCCAAAAGATTATAATAACCATTATACTGCATAATTCCCTACGCATTACATCGCAGAATAATTTTTTTCCTTTCTTTTTAAATTTTTAATCGGCAAAACATCCTCCACAACCTTACTTTAACATTTAATCGCTTTAAGATGATCCTTATGAAAATTGCAGCTCTCAGTGTAACAGGCTTAACAAAGTTTCCTCCTTTTTACTGGAAAGGTAAACGAAGAAACCTTATTTCGTTAAATCCTTCCTCGATGATCAACTTAGTCTACACGAAGGTTTTTCAAAAGAGAAACTTCCTTTTACGATGGATGTATTTACTTTTAATCGAGAGCGAATTAAAAAAAGAAAAGTTTTGTTGCCGTCCTCTTGATAGTATTAAGCGTAACAAATGCGTTTCATCCATCGTGGAACATCGATTAAATACAATTTTTCCGTTTCAGACTGATATTCACCCCCCTTGCATAAATGTTATACATGCATATCGAATCGTTATTAATCATGCTAACTTACATTAAGAGCTAAACATTACCCTGGAGTTTACTCCTCGATACGGTTGATTTTCTTCCACGGCTACGATATTCAATCTTTATGCATGCATGTTCACGAAAAAGGTTTGACTCATTTTGGGGCGGTAACGGGGGAGAGAAAAAAAATTAAATGAAGTAAATGGTTTAGCTGGACAGATGTTTTACGAATTTAAACTAAAGGTTTAAGCGAAATATCTATTATCGGCAAAGAAAAGGAAAAAAAACGGGTCGAATTAATATGAAAACAAGGACAAGACCGATTTTTGCAATTTCTCCTTGTAGCAAGGGCAAGATTTAATGGCTTCATTAACACTTCGAGACCGATTAAATGCATATACTATGCTCGCATAATATTATTAATCCAAGTGGTTTTATTATACTTATTATTAAGCACAATAACAACGTTTGTAGCATATCTTCTGCACTCTTAAATGCTTATTCATGGTGAAGCGTCACATTTTGGTCATCATCAGACATGGTCATTTTCTAAGACTTCTTTAAAAAGTCCCGGAAAATACTCGTGGGTGACGTCTTATTGTCCTTCTGTTCACACGACATCACAATTTCGAAATGCTAGGGGTCATCCATAAACCACGTTAGGGGGGTTCCATATCTAACGTTAGCATTTGTCTCATGGAATAAAGTGCAAAAATGAAAATAATTTAAATTCTTCAAATTAGTCAACTTGAAAAATTCTTGAAAAAAACTTGCAAAATTTAAGTTCCGAAAGAATTTCAGACTTTTTTAATGTTTAATATTAATTCTTTTAAAAAACAATTTAAAGGGGGGTAGCCGAAATCTAACGCAATTTTAGGGGGGGGTCCCGGAATGCTAACCTTTGCTAACAAGGGGAGGAGGGGGTCAAAAATTGCCAAAATAAGACTAACGTAATTTATGGACAACCCTTTAATGTCATTTTATTTAAACGCCGATAAGACGTCTTGACGTCATCCACTAACAGATTTTACTATCGGTCAATCTTAAAGACGTCATTTTGACTCGAAAAATCGTCCCGAAATGTGACCATGGATGACGACGTCTTTCTGACGTTTAAAATACGTCACATTTTTTCGCTGGGTAAGATTTCAAATTTTATTGAATTACAATAATAATAATAACTTGACTTGACGTGACTTTTACATTACTTCCGAATATAATAGACCAACATGGCTTAGTTCCCTGGATTTTGCGCTAGCCAATCTCTTCATCATAAAATGGGGATGCACCTGCTTACGAATAACGATTCAACCAAGTACTTTAGCATATGCTGTTCAATTTAACCAAATACAAAATGATTAAAATTGTCTTGTGCATTGTTTGTTTGAATAGTAATTGCCATTCCGTCTACCATTTTTTTGTTTTATTTTCAATTCATTGTCAGTAAATCATGGGTATTAATGAAGTAAATTCCCCAAAAAAAAAATAAATAAATAAATAAAATCGTCGCAGACACAGACTATTTGAAAGAATTTACTAGCGTGACTTCTTTCAACAACCAGGCAATATAATTAATTCTTATTAAATCTTATACGATTTTTTTACTTCTGAGGGCTTTGAAAAAGTACTTCAAAAAACTTGTCAGTGGTACACACCAAACTCAGTGGCCACATCAAACTGGAATTCTTTCTTTTTTCGGCTAGAGTTGGAAAAAAGTCTTTAATCGTCATTTTCTTTTAGTTTTTACGTCTCGGAATTTTTTCGGTCATTCGTATTTGTTAAAAATGTAAAGAATTTAATATTCGTGTCAGAGAAAAAACGATTACTCCGTCGTCTTGTTTGATAAATCAAATACAAGACTTATTATTAGCTTGTACTTTTCGCGTTAACGATTTAGGCCTATATCGTAAGCTTAACTTTCAATCTCGGCGAAATTCTGAAATGACAATGAAACTGGAGAAGCGGTATAATCGTTTATTTTTTGAGAGACACTTTCATAAATACTGACAATTAATTAATTATTGCTCCCAGTAATATTAAAAAATTAAGGATACATAATATCCGTTTTAAAAGTACAACATAGATTATGACACTTATATATTAAATGCCATTAATACTAATTAAAAGAAGTTCCTGGAACGTCCCTAAATAAATTTTCGCTTCCTTAAGTCCTACAAAACCTTAAGTTTCCTCTTTACACGGCTGCGTTAAATCACCTTTCCATTCCCCGATGAAAATGAACTTCTTAGACCTGTACAAATATAACCTCTGAAATTTTGTGTTCGAATCTAAATTTTCACTTCAACTAAATTGAAAGCCAAATAAATAACTTTTCCTGTTTATACATATAAAAGAAATACTTCGAATCAGCGATCGATGTTAAAGAGGAGCAACGCAATGATGGCCCAAGTGGATTTAATCCACTCCGCTTCTCCAAGAGTGCTACGGTACAATTCCAATAAAACCAATATCCGGTGATATAACTTTAATTCGAAAACAGTAAGAACTGTCGAAAAAAACCGGCTTTAATCCCGTTCGGTATCAGAAAATAGAGATTTTAGGCACTCCAGAACGCCTAACCAACTCATGCAAAAAAGAAAATCATGGAAAATAAAAATAAAAATTGATATTACATATAATAATATAAAAAGAAGCCAAACGAAAGGATTTTAAGAAAAAAGATGAGATGTGTAGGAATATAGTTTTCAATATCGGATAAAAATGATGGAAGTACTTAAAGGAGGTCAAGAGTCTGACTCTGAAGCACAAATCAGATTTTTGCTCCAAGGCTATCTTTTCACAGATCAGTTGATAAGCCTACAAAAAACGAAATAAGAGTTTTTGAAAAAAAAAAAATGAAAAAAAGTTAGAAGAAACTGAAATAAATTGAAATTTGCGACGTGAAGGATGCCCAAACGGAGCGGAAGAATATGAAAGTTTGTATCACAATAATCATTGAATTATTTGACATAAAAAGTTGTTGCTAGTACGTAGCTTCAAATAAAACTTACAAAAAATCCAATGCAGGTACCTACATGCAGAGAAGTACGCAATTTTCTTAAACTCAAAAGAACACAAACTCAAAAAAAAGAAAAAAAAATGACAAGAAAATGAAAACTCAGCGGAGAAAAAAAATGGTTTTAATTTCATAGAAGTGACACCGTACAAGCAAAAGGTGACACTTGAAAATTCTCTTCAGACCTACCTTATCCCTTTGCCACAAGGTTTGCTCTCATACTGATTCACTGAGACAGATAATGTGATCTTGCGATATTTTAAAAAACCTGTTTACGAGGGAAGCAAAGTTTTAAAACTCGAAAAAAATAAATAAATAAATAAGAAAGGTTTTTCTTTCTCACTTTTACAAATCTCATGCATAATCGATCAAATTCATGGATCGCAGCGGCCATAAGTGAGAAAAAAAAAGCGACTGGAATGATAACATTTCTCGGAAATTATTCATAAGGTAAATTATTCGTAACGTTTGCGTTTTCATTTGCGGAAATTCGATTGCACCCGTTATAATTTACTGCCTTCACAAATACCTAATTGAAAACTTCTGAGGGAATAGGCGGTCTCGATTCCTATTTTGGCGTTCTTCCAAATTCTTAAACGCGTTTTATACGATGTTGTTAGGTCCTGCTCAAACTTGAATAATGTATCCGAAAGGTTATGCGAAAAGTGTTTGGCGAAAATCCTAATCGAAAAACCGTGGGGGAGTGGAAATGATTTAAAATTCGCGTCCTTGTCTATAAAAAACCAACAATTTTCCGGTGGGAATGATTTGAACCTAAGGCCATACTAAAAAATTTTCACACAATAGATTTTTTATGGAACGAAGAATTCCGGCCGAAATTCCCCAAGCTTTATCGGTCGTAGAAGAAAAAAGCATCAGGTGTTCGATCTTTCCCCGTTTGATATGGGCTTTTCGATTTTCCACGATTGTTTAATTTATTTATTTATTTATTATACAATCTTTTGAATCGATATTTTGCGAAAGAAAAAAAAACTTAAAGAAAATAAAGCATTTTAAAAAAATGTGCAATGAAAGCAAACGGAAGATGCTTACAAAATGACGACCTTTTTCCGTGGCATATTCTAATATAATAAAAACCGAAAGGGAAGAAAATCCTTTCGCTTTCGGGAAACCTAAACACCCAAGACATCGTTTTATGAGGTTTTCTATCGCTTCTGCCGTTTCTTTACTATTCTTCACCCACAAACTGCGAGCTTTTCTACAAAATCTTGGGTCTTGAATGGACATAACGAGATCGAGTGATCTATTCTATACAGATGAATGGATTGAACATTCGCATTCCTTTTCGCCTTTTTACTCTCTTTTTATTCACTACTTTTTTCATTTTGCCTTTTCAGAAGCTTTCTATTAGCCGCTCTAATTTGCCGGACAATGGGAAATAGTGAAGCTAATAATGACGATCTGTATTTTAATACATTTTTTTTTTCTTTTTTGTTCGCTTCCCGGTTTGAATGGACCGTAGCGTGATTACGCAAACCGGAAATGCTATTTTTCATTTCCTGATTCGTGGTAGACCACTATAACCCTAAATCGGATGTTTCCCTCAAATCCTCTAAAACGGTTGCGTTTTTCAACGGGAGGCGCTTTCATTTTATCTGGAAATGATTTTGAAGTCGCGTTTTTCTTCTTCGAGAAAGGTATAGTATTACAATATACATTAGGGGTTTTCCTTTTCTCGAAAAATTAAAAATCTAAGCTTCATTATTTTCGGTGAAAGAGAGTTATTAAAAGAACCTTTTTTGTGGTCCAATCAGATTAAAGTGGAAAATCATAAGCGATGACGGGGACAACTCGACTTAGTTTCCTTATAGTCTATTGTATACGCATTAATCCGCATCCACCTCCCCGATTACATATTCAGTAATAAAACCCACATCTTGATTATTATTCTTTTTTTACTGAAAACTCGAAGCGTTTTAAATTTTTTAAAAGCCTTGGAAATAAAAGGAAAGCGATCTAGCTTTTCTGAGTTTACAGAGTGTAAAAGAAATATGGAAAATGAAATTCCTGTTTTACGATTTGATTGAAGGAAAACACGGAATACATTTACTCATTGTATAAACCCGTATAAGGAAGAATTTTACAGGAGGATGGTCATGTATAGTGGAAAATTTAAATCGCATCAAAATCCCCCATTTATTTTAAAATGGTTTATTTTAATCGTTTTTTTACACCATCTCGGAAGTGACGCCGTAGAACTCAATTTAGGGCCGATCCCACCAACGCCGGTTTTATTTCGGAGAAAATCGTGATTTGTAAATCATGTTTTTCTTTTTCAAAACCGAAATAAATGTCATGCGTCCCACCACACTAAAATTTCAGGAATAAAATCATGTTTTCAAAACCGAGGATTTGTCTGTGGCAACATCGTATTTACTATTGTTCTCTATTATTGACCTCATATACCCCCTTGCCTGCAGGTATATTTTAAGAAAAAAACACTTTAATTCTTTTTTAAAGATTGACAGGTGGTTGACAAATAAAGGTAGTAAGGGTGATCGAGGGTGGAGTTAAATAGTATCAGGCCTACCTGCTTTCAAGTTTAATGACATTTCGGTCCATTGGTTTATTATATGCGAGACAAATCTACTAATGTTCCGTATTCGCAAGGAAATCAGGGTTTTTTTCGGATAACCGGCCAAAATCGGTCGGTTAAATAAAATACACGGTTTTCAGTTTTGTGACGTCACAAAACACGATTAAGTGATTGGTGGGACGCGCAAATGACATTATCGTGGTTTTTTCTCGATATAAACAGGGTTTTATAGATAACCGTTGTTGGTGGGACCGGCCCTTACTCAATTTATCTGTATTCGGCCTTAAAATACAAAAGGGCGTAAAAGTTAAGTCAAGCGAAATTTAAGCAACATGTAGAGCCGATGTTGCAAAAAAAAATCTTTAAATCTATTTGACTTAGATTTAAATGATTATCAAATCACGAGGAGCAAGGTCTAAGGGGCCATTCAAGTATTACGTAAGCATGATTTTGGTGAATTTGAACCCCCCCCCCCCCCCGGTTGCAAGATATTTCGCCATACTTAGCTTATGGCGAAGATGGTAAACGCGGACCCCACCTCCCCCCTAAAAATCTTACGTAATACTTGAACGTTCCCTAAAACGCACTCAGTAATATAAACGTTTTGAGGTAGTAATGTCTTACAAAAAAACTGCAATATTTCGCGCAACAAACCCAAAATGCTTTGCGACAACACACAAGTTGTTTCTTGACAAGGTATTTTATTGCTTTCGCATGATTTTTTAGAACATATATTTTTCATAAGACACTCTTACTTTTGCATTAGGCCTAGTCATTTTTTTCCTTAGTGTTGCCAGATTCATACTTGCGTTAAATTTGAGTAGCACATGTTTCAAAAACTGCCTTTGTTTTTCTGCTTTTCAGACGATTTTAAACGTTCTGATGCAAAGTATAGGGTTTCAAAGGTATAACCTAATGTGCAGCAAAAATATAGGACTTCTTCTCCACGTGAATGACTTTATGAAAAGGAAATGCATAACCGCTTTAGTTCGAAAGCATGACCGTAGTCTATAACCATTTGTTGTGTTGTTTGAAGCTTCTTAATTGGCAGACCTTTTTAGTTACAAGGGAAGACTCGAAGGAAACTAAACTTATTATCAGAAGTTTCATTTTCAATTAAGCATTACTTTTCCCATGCAGTGAAGAGTTGAGCACTCTGAAATTTTAATTATTGTCCTGTTAGTAGTTTCTCTTCCTCAAAAGCATTCCTTTGGATTTATCCACTTATGTCAACTTCTCCATTCACAAAATAACGTGATAAAACCATTCGTTTATAACAATCGAAATCACCTTACGAATTTAAATTTCCACATTTTGACATTATTCAAAATTATAAAATTTGTTCTTTCGTAATCCTAGCTAAAAACGGACTTCTGGGCATATTTCGGATTAGAAGCTGACTTTTCAACGGAGACATGGGTTCATTTATTTAAAACCTTTTTACTCCACTAAAAATAAGAAATAATACGAAATTAGCAAAGTCCTATAGCTAACACTCCTTAATATTTTATAAAAAGAATCTAGGGAGAATTTTCTTTTTCAACAAGCAAAACGATTGCCTCTTGCACTGGCTAATTAACGATAATACGAGAACAAAATAACAACCACCCCCTTCGAAATAATCCATTTATTTAACGGATTTAATTCTTACTCCCTGATTTCTCAAGTGAAATATCCAGATGGGTAGTGCTGAAACCAATAATAAATTATTAGTTTTGAATAGGGAAAGCAATCAAGCGAACGGTCGAACGGGCACTCGGCCAACGTTGATTTACTCTATTCGATCCTGTTCTAATTAAAAGATGTGTCAATGTAAATCATGATTTCATTTCCGCACGGTCTCGACCGGAACTGATAAATAATGTTTGCGGATTCCGTACCACAGATTGTCCGTTTTAAATTTCGATTGATTTTTTGGCCTAAGATATTCGTAAATTAAGCAAGATACGCATTTCGTCCGCACTGATTTTTTTTAATGCATTTAAATTAATTGAAATTAAAGCTGTCCTGTAGGGGCAGACCAAATTTTTTTTTCCGACTCATCTTAAATGTTTTGAATAAAAACACGAGAGCAATTTTTCATCCCCTCTCTATCCCTTCTATATTTTTAAGCGAAAGAAGAACTCAAAGTAAAGAGAATTTTTCGGAAGATAAAGTTTTATTTTCTATCTCAAATAGGTACCTAATACAATGTCTCCGAAATTGAAGAGAAATTAAAAAATAATCATTTTCCTTCCAGATCAGAATTTACCTTATTTTTCATCTCAACTTAGGGAAATAAAACTCCTTGACGTGCTAAACATAATAAAGAGAAAAAAATTCATTTATTTTTCTGGTCGAATTGTTTTTGTTTCTTATTCGAAAAAAAAAAACCGAGGAAAATCCAACTCCTTGGTGAATATAGTGTTATTTTCTTAATCGTATTATTATTATTATTCAGACAATCATTTTTTCTGTGTTTTCTTTCTTTTCTTTTTTTTGCATTTTGCCTTGGCCCAAAATGAGGGAAAAAAAAGATGAATTGATTTCAAAGGACCACGGAAAAATAAGATAAATGGACAAGTTCTCTTACAGCGTTAAAAAAATTCATTCCAAGTTTTCCTTACAAATGAAAAAAAGAGAAAAAAAATAAGAATAAACCACAAAAACAGAAAGTTTCCGGAATTAGTTTTTTGTGAATATAATGATAAATTCATATAAATAGAAATGTTTCATTCCATCGCCTGGTTATGATTTTAACGAACTGAATAAATTTTGCAAAACCATGAGAAAACAAGAACAGAATAAAAATCATTTAATTATTCGAAAAAATATTCTCTCCCCAAAAATTTCATTCCAAAAGAAAACAATAAAATAAAAAAGTTGTGAAAGTAAAAGAGTTAATCATTTTAATTACTCCCCAATTTTTTTATAACATTTCTTTCTCTTTTTTTTTTTTTTTTTTTTTTTTTTTTTTTTTTTTCTAATTTAAGCCTCAAAAGTTTTGAGACAAGCAATGTTGTTGTAACAGCTATACGATATTTTCAACCGAGAAAATGAAAAATTCCCCCAACCTTGTTTCCAGTTTGTTTTTTAATCTTTTTATCAATCGGGTATGGTCGTCAACGGTGATTCGAATGAAAATTCAATCATTTATTTATTTTTGGCGTCTATTGTAAAAGGCTCCGGATTAAGTTTTTCTGATAGGCGGCAATATTTAAAACGAAGCGACAACAAAGAAAAAAAAAATATTATCAAACAAAAACCTATATATACGTCTCTTTTTTTTCACATGATTCAAACATGCATCTGTTTACACATGATTTTAATCGGATCAAAACATATCGACGGAACTGTCAGTCACAACGTCAAATTGAATTCCGAAGAGTGTTTAGCTGAGCTAAGTGACAAATTGTGAACTTACGTCCTTTTTTATTCCAAAATTCACTTGACAGTGGCACATTTTTTACGTTTCTTGGTTGAATCCAATAAAAAATTCTGGCTGAGGAATAATTTAGAAATATCAAAATCGCACAACCAAATGCAAGGTTCTTGATTTCCCCAATGAGCTCTCCGCACACGATAATTAAAGTAATGTTTCAAATAACCGTAGCGTCCATTACGACTTCCCCTTTCATACTGAATTATTAAATTCAAAGTTCCTGGAACATGAGAAAGATTCTGCTGTATACAACACGAATATGGTTAATTTACCGAGGAAACCGAGTTTCGTCGATTATGGACTTTAAGTATGAACAGGCTTTTTTCAGTCGATCAATAACACAACAAGATCCACTAAAAAAAAAGGCTTCCTCCAGAAAGAAAATTGACGGGGCTTTTCACTATGAAGAATACCCGTCTTTTATTATCCATTTGATGTGTTACATTTTAAATGACTCCAATTTAACTTATCCATTGTGTACAGCGGAAAGATGTAAACGATGCTCGAATGGAAGACATTACAAATGTTTTAAGACATTATCTCAACTGAACAAAAGCAGCAAATTGAAAAGTCGCGGTATTTGTTCAACTAGAAAGGAGAAGACGTTAACGTTTAATTAAAAGCAAATCTAAATCTTAGTAGCGAATTTGGTCGAACACTTTTGATAACTGTTATTAATCTTCCTCATTATATTTCCTTCAGCTTCCCTTCATCGCTTACATCTCGATTTTCCCATGTGAGAGCTTCTCCTTTTTCGAACTGATAAAACCTTCAACGCTCTTCCATTTCTCCAAGATGATTTTAATTATATAAACATGTTTATAAAAAGAGGCTGACAGTGAAATAAACCCAGCGAGGAAAATAAAAGCATAGACCGCAGGCAGTAAAGCATTCTGCGAAAAAGAGCCGTTTTGTAAATCTTTGAAATAGAATTTATGACGTTAAACTCCTTGTATTTTACATAAATCACAAAATTCCATGAAATATGGGGCAATATTTCTGATTGCCTACTTACCGGAGATAACATAAAGTCGATGTGTTCAAATATAATTCTTCATTTTAAGTTTTCTTTTCGGTTTAAAATTTATTTGATGAGAATATTTAATGGATAAAAATTAAACCTCCCATAGTACAACTTTAAAGATTTTTAACGATAAATAATCACTCGAAGGAAAATAATTTGAGGCTGTTTTTCCCCGACTTTTAGCTTCTTCTTATCGTTTAGACAATATTTTCGACAGCGATTGTTAGAATCAAAAACCAAGTCATAAAAATTATTTAAAAATTATTTCAAAATGCTGGAGCTACATGAAAGAAAACTAAAAATTTCTTAGACCGGCAAACATTTTCCGAGCGATTAAGTAGAAAAAAAAAATACCCTGATTCAACCTTTCATACTTAACCCTAAGGGAAATGAAATTTCAAAATCTTATAATTCGTCTTAAAAACTAATGAGGAGGAAAAAATTAAAACTTTGAAATTCTGTCAAACTGTTAATTAACGCGACATTTTTTAATAACTTTCTCTCCGGGATTTTTTCTTTCTTGTTTTTTTTATTTTTTTTTATTATTATGTTATTTTTTTAGTTTAATCACGCAAAGATAAATTTGTAACATTCAGAAACGACTCACGAAAACGATCTAGTTATACTTCTTTAGAAATAAACTACTGTTAAATGTATTTAACACGCATTTTTAAGGTAAGGCGAAAAACCAAGAGCATCCTATTGCCGGAATTCCCTAATTTAAAAAAGGAGCTTATTTTTTGTAATTGAAAAACAATGCAAGCAAAGGCAGAATAATATTCGGCTAAACAAAACATTATCTTGTCCAGCATTGCTATGTTCAAGATATAATTTCCTGTCTCCATTGGCCAATTAATCGAAGGGCACAACTAATTGTACCACCGAAAATTCTGTATATTTTTAAACTTTTTTCTTCTGCTACCATTTTTTTTATTGTTATGATAATTTTTTCGAACACAAAAAATAATGAAACGAAAAAAGACTGGTAGCAGAAGAAATAAGTCCAAAAATATACAGCATTTCCGGTGGTACCGTAGAATGGGGTGAAGTTGAAAGGAAATTCAAAAAAAAAAATTCTAGGTTTATTTTAGGCACTAAAAATAAAATTTTTTTATTTCATTAAGTGGATATTGTTTTTGGGATACTTAAGTAAAAAATTTTATTTTTAGTGCCTAAGATAAACCTAGAATTTTTTTTTTGAATTTCCTTTCAACTTCACCCCATTCTACGGTACAATTAATTGTCCAATGGAGGCAGAGCATAACAGATCTTGCCTAGCACAGTCTTATAGGAAGCACTAAATGTGGATTAGGTTTGCCGACCATAGTTTTCTAGGATTCACTAATACGCAATAAAATTGGCAATTGCTTACTAAAACCTTTTTTCTAATCAGGTTTTATTTCTAGTATCTTGTAAATTTTTTGTTTTATTTTTATTCCTTTTTTTTCTAGATCTCAAATAACCAGATATCCGACATACGCCTTCTGTCTTTAGCACAGTGAGAGATAGAACTTCGGAACCGCTAATACATATTTAACCTACGAACAATTTTTGCCAATAGGAACGAGAGGTAATTTCGCACCTCTAGTTACATAGGGCCTCTACTTTCTCTTAATTTTCGACGTCTCAGTCAAAATAACCGAACATAAATAAAGAGCTAAAGCAAGCAACAGAAAGGAAACAGTTCCCTTTAAAAAAATCGATTTTACCTAAAACTGCGAGCAAGCAGGTTCAACCGTGTTTAACTCTCCTATTTTGCTAGAATTTGGCATTTAAACTGCCTAATAAATGATGCCATAGATAAATACAGTAACCATCCATTAATGATTCACTATTATTAACCAGTAATAAAAAAGGAAATTCGGGTGTAATGAATTTTTTGCAGAAAACTTTTAACCGCAATATTATTCAGATTAAAATAAAAAAATCGCCCAAAAAAAGAAAACTTTGCACCTGCTTTTTCCCTTGCTGTTTTTTATTTATGTTCGATTATTCTGAGGAAACGTCGAAGGCATACTAAGAAAAAGATAAAAAGCACATCTGGTTAAAACTGTTATTTGAAAAAGAAATGTTTTAACATCGGACGAACGATGTTAATGGTTTTAGAAGAAACCGGAGGATGGGAGCAGGAAAACAGAACAACTCTGTGGACGTCACGACTAATGCATTTTTTCCGGTCTTTCCACAAAATATATGGCTTTTAAAAAAATAACGAGGGAAAAGAAGAATAAAAATGTGTGTTCTGGGTTAACAATGAATCTCTATGGTAATTCAGATGGCCCATATGATCAAGGTCGCAGAAAGGACACCTGAAAAACTTATCATTATTTTTTTTTATTTCTAAAACTGCGTATTTTCCTCTGTTTTTTTTTTATCTTTGCGAGCGGGTTCGCCTGCAATCAGCATTCACTCGCTAGAAACGAGTACAACAATGTTAGTTTTACATTTGAACGAATGTAATTGTAATAATCCAGGATTGAATTGCCATGGTAATATTGCCAGCAGCATGTAGAAGTAATGAGATTAAAGTCGTTTATGTTGACATGCATTCTACATTTTTTTTTCTTTCTTTCCTCTTTTTATCCAACTGCATCGTGTTATTTACGGTTTAGCTGCTCATAAACGTATAGTTGTTTCATGGTTTAAATCAACGCGAATTTTTACAACTTTTATTTCGGCTTTTGTCTTAAAAGGGTTTTCTCCTGTTTTTTATAGCCTTTTTTACTATTTATATAAAGAGAAAAACTAAAATAAATCAGAGTATAAAAATCATGAAAAGCCCAACTTGAGTAAAGAGGCTACCAACAAAACGCCGTTTATAAAATAGTAAAAAAAAATAGAAAAAACAATGGAAAGGAACAAGGAAATACTCAACAAAAATGCCAAGAAAAAAAAAATTGAAGCTATTGTTCCAATATGGTCGCTTCAAAATTCTACAAAAGCTCTCAAATTGTAATATGATGTTAATAAAGTGTATTAATGCACAACAAGTAGGAACAGATTTCTGCTCATACGGAAATTAAAAAGCATCCGTAAAAATTAAAAAGAAAAAAAAAATGAATCATGGGAAAAGAGAAAAAAGAGGAAAGTTACAAAAGAGCCTATTTGCGTATCGAAAACCAATTACATAGGCGATCTCGCCTACGGCATGGGTGGCTTCAATCCTTCCCTTTCCGCTTGGAATCATACCATAAGTGAATTGGATCCGTTCGCAAAAACGCTTATGACTCGCATTGAATTTTTTTAATCTTTTTTAACGTACCCGATTTTTTGTTGACTTTTAATTCACTCGCCTGTAATACTAGGAAAATCATTTGGAAAAAAAAAATGAAAACTTTACGAGAGAAAAAAAAAACCAGAAAAGTTTTAAAATGAAAATTTGAATGGTAGAGGTCTATAATCTTAATTTAGTCAAAATGACTCCATAAAGAAAGGTAAAAAGTTAAACTCAAAAAAGAAAAAAAAGAAAAAAAATTAGCCGCTATTCAGGAAGGGCGTAACGTTTTCCAAGCGGATTATACTGTATAAGAAAGCATGGAAAAACAAAACTTTTGTGCTGCTTTAATGGAATCACGGAAAGTAAATCCTTTAACGACGAGAAAGTAAACTATGAAAATTTTATTTTATTGCCTTTCAACGTTAGTAATATGTCAGCGCATATCAACCCGGAAAATTTCTTTTTACTCATTTCCTTGACAGTTAAAAATTGCTCTAGAATGTAGATCGCGGCATCCTACTAAGTAAAAACGCTGCACATAATTTTGAGGCGATTTAAGGAAGCTAAACAAAGAAAACAGGAAATAGAAGCCGGATGATAAGATGAATCCCAATGGCATCGTCTTAAAAGGGATCTTTGAACCAGTCGCAAGTTTAAAATATCACACTAAAACTAAGCTTATACTAAAAAAAAACAAAGGATATTACGAATAATTTTCTTCCGGATAAAAATTGTTAAAAGAAAGGAAAGCAACTCTAGCCGTCACCAAAGCGAAATAAAATTTACAAAAGTATCAAATAAAAGCTGGGAAAATTAATCATTTCTCAATGAGAATTTCAAGAAAGAAATGGCATTTCTTCCTTCAGCTTTATGGAAATTTCTCAATGAAACGAATATAAATTTTATAACAACAAAATGCCTGGGATTGCTTAATGTCGTGTATGGTAGAGAACCTCAAACAGATTAGGTATACGTGTAATTCCGGTTCTTCGGTATTCTTCTCCTGAAAATTATTTGCCCATTTAAATTTTTTTTGGAAAATTGAAAACGTATATGTAAAGAAATAAAAAACCATTTTGTAAAATTAAAAATTTAATATTTCAGTCGGGGATTTATTTTTCGGGTTTATCGAAAGCCCGGAAATGGCTGAATGTTAATCTCTTTTAGGAGCTCTATTGTACTGTACTTCATAACGACAAACAAAAAAAAATCTTGCCTTATATTCTGGCTTGAGAAACTAAAGCAAAATTACTCGACTTTCTTTCTTATACACTTACCGGACGTGAGAGTGCGAGGAAAAATATAACAAACTCTTCAAAAAAGTTAAAGTTAGCAAGTGTGACTTAATAAAACGACTTGAAAGTTGTCAACTACTTTTTAGGGTTTACAAACTTATAGACCCGTCAACTATGGGAATTACACCCAAATCCGATGAAGATGTTTCAAGAAAAACAAACGACTGTTATTATCATTTTTACGGACAGGAAAGAGCTGCAACTAACACACAAACAGAAAATAGTTGGCATTTCCTGAATACCGTACGGGGGAGCTACTTTGTGTTCACGGGACGACTTTGCACTATTCGAAAAATCGATTAGAATACCCTTAATTCTGAAAAATAAGTAATGTTATGTAGGCACTAAATGAAATGTAATAAAACATATTGTCTACTAACTATGTTAAATAATTAAACCTTATAAAAATTTTTTACGCGCGAGATTTTACAACTGGTAAAATTACAAAGTCGCTTCTCCGTACGGTACAAAAAGAAAAAACAAATCAGGCAAGCCCAGACTAATGCAAAAGTGCACTTTCTGTCGACTCCCTCGAGCGTTAAAGTTCAGTCTGCTGCTGTTGACTTACGACCAATTTATGTCTACATTTCTTAAAGTAACTTTTCCTTTCTCCAACGATTGCTCTCGACTCTTCGTTTTATTCACACTTCAATCAAGTTCCGCAAACTTTTGTCACTCATTGAATATTTTGCTTCAAAAAGATTACGATTGGTAAACAAGTTCCGAGATTTCCCAAGGGTTTCGCACAAGTAAATTTCGAATTTTCGATTTGTTTCGGAATGCTTTTTCGAATTTGAATGAATTTAAAGAATGAAAAGAGGATTAAATATATGAGACAAAGATAATGTCTTATAGAAAGTACTGTGACGGAGTTGGTTTTTTTTTAAAAGGAAAATTAAAAACTTTATATACTCTTTGTTCAGAAGCTATCACAAAAGAACAATAAATCGTCACCAGTTTTCATAATAAATGCCAATAAACCGTCTATATCACAAGAAAACTGGGTCGAGGAAATATTAGTGACTGAGAATAAAACATCAATTTTCAATGTTAGCCTTTATTGCAGCCTAGAAAAAAAAATTAGTCTTGAATGCAAGAAAGAACACACAAGATTTCCTTAAAAAGAAATTTTAGAGAAGCAAAATCGCTGAAAGTTTCCACTCTTAACACCACCAGTCTTCAATCATCATACACTTGGTAAAGACTTCATTCCCATTTCTATCAAGTACGCAAAAGCGGCATAGCAAGATTCTCTAGAACGCAATGATTTCGACGAAAACGGTCATATAGCTAAAAATGGCTGACGGCAGCCATTTCAATTTAGGGCTTGCATATTTATTTACTTCAAAAAATAAAAAGGATATGCTTCGATTTTTTCCCTCTTTTTACGTAAGTAGTTTTCCTTTTAATTTTTTCCCATAACACACTGTAACATTTTCATTATAATGTAAGGATGAATCCAAGCATTCATTAATGACCAAACTAAATTATTCAGCAGTTGCGGTGTGCCATTTTTCACAATGAGAAAATGGCATAATTGAAAGTTCATAGCAAAAATCGCGAGGAAAGTTTTTTTACCACTACTCATAAAAATTCCGAAGAGTTTTACGAAAAATCGGAAAATATCCCATTTTTTAATCCGTACGTGAAAGTTCTGTTTTTATCCAGGGAAAAGAAAAAAAGCATCAAAAATCACTCTCTAAATCCTTTTTTAAAATAAATAGAAAAAAAGCGGAACTGTAATAACCATCATATATCCCTCTAAAAGCCATGAGTAAGCCAATCACGTCTCAAGCCAATTGAAATAAAGCTTGTACGTCCGAAAAGTAAAGCTTACAAACGATCCTTTCAAAAGATCCTTTCATGTTTTCATCTCACCATGTCAATTACCATTAATATCCACTGATGGCGACACTGAAGATGACAATCAGAAAGAAAATATTTTAGCGAAAAGGCACACACACATCATCGTTGAAGTAAAAATCTTTCTTTTCCGATATCAATCCTTAATTGTTGGAAAGTTGTTATGAATTTTTTACAAAGCTACCATTAATCATGTCCAACAAACAAAACATATGTCAAATCCTTTTTTTCATTTCATTCCTAACTTTCACATTTTCATTTAAAAAGCGACGCAGAGAATCCTAAAGTTCTTCGGGTAAGGTTACTGGTCTGTAATTCCTCAGAAAAAAAAAGATGAAACTTTGAAGTCTTTTCCGCATCCCTGTCATGCAGAACTTTTAGCGAGATATTTCCTTCCGTCTTTTCCCTGCTGTTATTTTTTTCGGGAAAGTGCTGCTCGCGCCGGAGGATCCATATCCCCGTATCCTTTTCGTTAATCCCTTACAAAGAAATTCTAGCACTTCACATTCCCGTAAGTCTGGATAAACTTATAAAACCAGCATGTTCCACCCTCGAAAAGAGAGAAAAATTTAAGCTTCTATCACTTTCACAGAGGGAAGAAGGTGATTACCATGACACAAAAAAGATCACAACGATTTACCACTTCGAGATCCTAAACTTTTTTGAACACATTTTCTTCTCTTCTTATGTTAAGACAATAAATCCTCGGCGACGGATCTCCCAACATTAAAAAGCAAAAAAAAAAAAAAAAAAAAAAACAGAAAAACGAGCAAAGCTTACTTTGAAAATTTCCTTGTAGAAACAGAACTTAGGTCTCCTATTTTTCTCCCAGAAGGAAAAAGAGCATTTAAAAGAAGAAAGAAAAACAAAACAAAAAACAAAAAAAAATCAGTTGTACGAACCAACTGTTTTCGCCGATTAATATTTTAATTTTTTTTTTTTTTTTTTTTTTTTTTTTTTTTTTGCAAAACCGAACTAAAAGATTATGAAACCATCACTAGTTTTCACAAAAAAAAACTAACACGTTAGAGCACCACACAAGAAAAAAAAATTCATTTATGTTATGGGCTATTATAAATTCGTAATTCACAGTGAAGCACAGGGGCTACGGTTCGTATAACGCGCGGTTTGAATACGTCCATTACGCGAGACGATTACTCCAACTGCGGTGTGTTATCATGATTGGTCGTACGTCGCATCGAGGCGCTGGTGTAGTTGAAAAACAGCGACGCCCTCCCTCTGGCGTCGACTCTGGCGGTATCTCAACCCTTGTTACGGAATAAAATGAAACACACCCAATCTTCAATGTGCGATTCCTTTTAATCATTTTCTCTCTTTCTTCACGTTATTATTACGATGATTATGATTGTGGGAGACAATTATAATGGTCGTTTATCGCTCTAATATTTACAATGCCGCCGTCGATTTTCCGGATTTTAATCAAAGGAAATTTCTCACATTCGCCAAAAAAAACGAACCCCCTTTTTACTTTCTTCTTGTCGCCTTTGCCAGTTGAACACCCGCATTATATAAGGCACGCGACCTCACCTTGCCGAATGACCTTTAAAATACATTTCTCGTTTCAAAAGACTTTTTCTCACATGTGAGCAATTTAAGAGAATAAAAAAGATTTATTAAGAGATTAAATTTTTAACGTTTTGAAAAAAATTGAGTTTAAATGACAACATTGTTTTTGAGCATCTGAAAAAATTTGACTCGTTAGATGCATTCGTAAAGATCGATTCGGGAATCAGGTTTGCATCTAGCCCGAGGAACCATGAGATTTTAAAAAGTAGGTAAGCATCATAAAGGAGGAGAGGGTTTTTCACATTGATTGTTTTACTCTTACTTACAACAGGCGAGAAGTTAAGCCAAATGTTGCAGTAAGGGGTCGTCCATGTATTACGTAACGCAAAAAAGGCCACTTTTTGACCCCCCCTCCCCCCCTTGTAACACACCCGTAACGCAACCTGTAACCCCCCCTTCGATATTACGTAACACGGGTTCTAACCCCCCCACATTGAAAAATATTTAAATTTCGTTTTTGAAGTCAAAAAAAATTTCCAGCTTTTTGATAAATTTTAATCAGATTTTACCAGTTAAAAATTTTTTTTTATTTTTTTATTTTGAAGAATAACTGGTAAAAATTTTTATAAAAGAGTGAAATAAAATTGAAATAATTTTAATTTTAATATTAAAATTACGTAACGCATGGCCCAGCTCCCCCCCACCCCCCCGTAACAATGCGTAACACCTCCTTCGACCCCCACCCCCCCCTCCAGGCGTTACGTAATACATGGACGACCCCTAAATAGTTCGTTATGGAATTGGACCAACCACTTCCCCTTAAAATGACGTCACATGCATACGGTCTATCCTAGCTTCACGATCTAATCACAAAACGGTATTGTAAAAAAAAAAAAAATCCCCTCTTCCATCAGATATGTTCGTCCTTATCTGACTATGATCGTATGCCGCTGAAGAGTAGTGAGGTTGAAAACATCCAGGAAGTCGAAGAACTAATCGTAGGTAGGAACTAATCGTAGCTACCTACGATTAAGTTGTTCGACTTCCTGGATGTTTTCAACCCTCAGAAGAAGTGACTTCAGAAAAGGTTACAACAGATAACTTTACTAAATTGATGGCCGATTGTTCATGAGAATTCAAGTTGTAACCAAAATCGAGAAAGTAATGGATTAAAAAAATCGGTAAAAGAATAATACTGTACTAGGCAGGTCAACTGAGCTATCTGAGTCAGATATTTTGAAAAACCGATCCCTTGAGGATACAGTCTGTTATATGTGCAAAACAATATGTTTAACCGTATAGCATGATTCTTTAAAGCATGCATGTCAGTCATATAAATTTAAATACATGCATGTTGGCGAAGCATAGAAATCTTTTAAATAGGCCTTCAATATCAGTACTTTTATTTTTTTAGAATATTTCTTGTCGTTATCATAGATACGTAGCAATTTTCATTTGCGGGGAGGAAAAAAAGAAAAAGGGTGAAAGATAAAAGAGGCATCGTTAGACTGAAGAGTTGGAGGAAAATGAATCCAGGATTAGCCCATTTCAAACCTCTTCACTGTAAAATGTCGCCCTTAATTCAACATTTTCAAAACTTTGAATCTTTATAAATGAATACACTGATTTTTTAGACAAATTGCATGGAATTTAAATTTCATTATAGGTTAAGCCATTTTCGTTTTCAAAATGTAGGAAAATTTATTTTATGTCGTTCAGAAATCGTTTTTTATATCTTTATTGGAATAAAAATGATCATCATTTCTTTCTTTTAAGAAAAAAAGAAAGAAAAACTTTTTTTTTTTATAATTTTGTTTTGTATAGATTTTCCTTTTCTTTTTTAATTAATTGGTAAAACATATCAGTCTTCAAGACTTAAAAAAAAAAACATTTTACGTGTAGCATACTAATGGGGGAAATTCCACAAAAAACATGTTTCAAAATTTTTTTCTCTTGAAACATGTCTGAAAACATGTTTTTTTAGTGAGTTTCCCCCTGAAAGCCTTTTGATCTTTTTGTAAATGATCAAATTATAATGATTACAACCGAACGTTCGCAAAGCCGTTGATACTAATTTAATATGGTTTAGGCCAAATTCAATTTAAAGCTGTTGAGAATAAGGATGTGGCAAGACTCGGTGAAAAGTTTCGCAACTAATAAAGCTTATCTTATCATTCTCCTCCCGTTTCAACATTTAACAGGCCAAACCCTAAATGACTTAATCATGCAGTTGCACACTCTAAAACGTTTTTCATACACTCATAAACCAATATTTTATTAGGGGCAGGTTCAGATAACGAGAACAATACCTGACGTCGTTAATGGGATACGAGATAAAATGGGGAGAAGCAAGAACGTGTGCTTATCCAGCAGGAGAGAAAGCCCACTAATTACCAACATTTTTCAAATGCCAATTATACAAAATATTAATTGTGGCTATTTATCTTCTATATTTTTATTTTTTTTTACAACCTTTTTGATTATTTCTTTTCTTTTTTTTTTTTTTATTTTCTTGTAACTAAACAAACAAATTAGTGTGATATTTCAGTTAAACAATCATTGTTTTATTAAATTTAAGCCAAATGCCAACGATTTTTTTTTAAAAAAGGAACCTCGCAAAGAGAAATTTTGAACTTTGAAGATTAAATCTAAACCGAGATTACAATCCATCGATAAAACTCAATACGGAAGGATTCATTTGCGGATATTTTAGGATATTTCAAAGACAGAATTATGAAATCGGGTCCAGAATAATGACTTCGTTAAGAAGCTTAAATCGTATATATCTCTAGCTTCAAATTGGTCGCCTAACCCTGGGGTTAATGTTGTTGAGCTTTTACGAAAAATCGATGGAAAAATTAAAATGTTATACAACTTCCATGAATACCACGAAACCGATTCTATTTCGTTCTGCTTCATTACGATCAAACTGTGATGAAAATAAATTTTAGTTAAAATGAAGCATAAATAGCAACAATTTTTTTTCTTTTGTTATTCTCTATAAACAAGCCATGTGAGAGATGTTTTCAAAACATTGAACAACCACAAGCGAAATGAAATCTTCATTCATTTCCGAAAAATCGGTGAAAGGAATTATTTTCTGGAAATCGGATGATCGTTGAGCCGTAAAGAAAACCCTCTTGCTACTTGGTGTAATTTCGCGGAAATGAATCAACGCCGTTATTTACTTCATTTGAGTAATTTAATTTCATATAAGCTGCGTGTGTCTGTCTCTTATCTTTTAAGAGTTCTGAGTTAACGCATCCATCATTAGAACTGTCTAATTATCGTCCAAGTTTTCGAGTTTACAAACTATCTGTCATTAGATTCATTGTTTTAACTCATTAGCTCAAACTTTCGACTTTCTCGTCTCAGATTAAATCTTATAACAATCACCGGAGTATGGGATATTATTGCGTCGGGAAATTTAACTCCGACTAAAGCTAAGATTATGAGATGGACTTTAAAACAACGAAAACGCAAACGAAACAATGATATGATTTTTGATCTTGCCGAGTATACAAGGCCTATAGGGAAAGATATAAAAGATAGGGTTATGTATGCTGAAAAAAAAAAGATTTAATTCCAGTTTATTTATCTATGTCGGGCTCCATTTGTGCCTCTAAATTATATATAAATTATATATTAGGACTTTGAAAAAAATTTCGGGATTTTTTGTTGGTCCTGCAAGCAGGTCCTTTTTATAGTTAATTTTAATTACCCACGTCCTTATTAAATACGTATTTGCTTGGTCATTATCACCAACAATGGTTCATGCGTGGTTCATTCAAGTCAATTTTGTTTTTCTAATTTTCCGTAAATCATTAGGCACATAAATGTAAATTTCGCTTTGGGAGGGGTGTAAAACGAATCCAATTAAAAGCCTTGCGAGAAAAAAAATCCAATTATGTCCCACTCGTTTTGGTCACAGGAATTAAATTTTTCCAGTTTTTTTTTCCCAGTATCGGAAAAGTAAAACAAAATTAATTAATAGATGAAGACGCGAGGATTTTACTTTTGCGGTTTGAAAATGTTTTCCTCGGGTTGTATATGACTTTAGCAACGAAAGTTAAAATGCTTTGACAGAGTTCTGTTCGTTTTAATAAGATGATAAAAATATGTATAATTTTTTTTCAAAAATATTAGGTAATGCTTGGTGCGATATACGCTAGATAAAACACGTTCAAAAACCGGGAGATCGTTCATTAGTCAATACAAGGAAATTATAAACAGAAATATGAATCTTATTAACGGCAGGTGGAAGATAAGAGGTATAGTGTATGCGGTGCTGCTTTCCAGAATATTAATATTCTTGTTTACTCTAGGTTAAAATCAATCCATGTTATTCGAAAATAAAATATGCAAAGAAAAACACCTTTTATTAGACGGAGTAAGAGTATTAAAATCACCAACATCTAAAATCTTCAACCCAGGATTAATTTAAGAGGGCGATCGGTCCAAATTAAACCTTTTGCCTCCAATTAAAGATAACTCTTGTGGACATATTTAGAAAATACATACTTGCTGATTATTGTTTAAAGGAAATAAAATCCGAAGGCGAGTTTAACTAAATCGCTAGGATTTAGAGAGCCTTCCTCGTCTGAGCCCAGACAGTAGAGTTTATCCAGTCCCGAGGACGTCTTCAGGACGTCATGAGGATATTTATTGGACGTCCTTTGGATTTACCACTGCACTGATCCAAAAAACGTCCTTTGGACGTCCTATGGATATCCCATGGATTTGGTATCTAGTTCGCTATCACTGGGCTATTGGCTACCTATATGTTTTTTTTTTATTAATAATCCATGTATAACCTAATAGAATATGAAGCAGTAATGAATGCCATGAAAATACTAGTCCAAACAAAAATTTTGAACTAAAATAATCCTACATTAGTTAATGTGGTTTTCTCTACATACAGAGAATCAATATTTTGCCAAATTGAAAGTGGATAAAAGGAGAACTTGCTCGTAAAATGATGTTTTCCCCACAGTATATTAAATCATGTATGTATGCATGAATCAATTAGAACGGTAAAACACCGAACGAAAGTATAAATCGGATGGGAGTATAAAATTAAAATGCCACATTATGTATCGAGGATGTTATGAAAGAACGATCGTCATCTCTTGTACTGTTCATTTATCAGAGCTTTGGATCGGAAACGCTTTAATGCCTCTGCTACAAATCAAATGATATTAAAGGAATTAAATGAAAGTGAACTTATGAAAGTGTCACACTCAACCCGACCGGTGCAAATGGAAATTTCCATCAAGATCCATTTTTTTTTTTTTTTTTTTTATAGATCTCCCAGCGATTTATTTAATTTTTAAAAGATCGAAAATTTATAGAACAACAAACTTATTAGGAAAGAATCTCTTAAAAAGAGGTTTCATGAAATACCGGGAGAAATGGCTGTTTTGTCCAATACTCGATTAAAGGTGAGAAAATCCAAATTTTAGGTATCTAACAAACTCTTCTGGTACATCCTGGAATTTGCAGCACAGGTTTCAACTTGTCTGGAATGTATGAGCGGCGGGAAAATAATTTTAAAAAAAATTGCGGTCGAAAAACTTTGATTTTGTTGTCTTGATCCGTATTTCCATGGAATAAGTTGAAACTTTGATTTTATTTTTTAACGGGATATGGATCTTTTTATTAAGAAAATCACGATTATAAGTTCGTGAACTATATAAGTTAAACATAGGAAATCAGTTGAAAAGTTAAATCGAAGTGGCGAAAGATGGAATTGAACCATCGACCTCTCGTTTTCATGACGATTGACCACTAAGCTGCTTCGACAATCGATTCAACTATCAACTGATATGGTACTTGAATGGAAAAGCACGCAGTATATGAAATTAAGATGTTAACAGAGAAATTTTATTTATCCATTTCAGTCGGCCGTAAATCTAGTTGAAACTTGTACCGAAAATACAAAAAAAAAAAGTCAAAGGAGTTCGTTAGATACTTAAAATTTGGATTTTTCCCCCATAAATCGAGTGCTGAACAAAACAGCCATTCCTTCTGGTATTCCGTGAAGCGTCCTCTTAAAATGAAAATAATCATTTTTCCCTGATATTCTGTAAGAATAATTATGAAAGTATAATTCTGAGTAAAAAAAGAAGAGAGTGAAATGATTTTGGTGGAACTTGAATTTATTTGCCGTTTGTTAAAAAAAGGCGACCATTCATCTATGACGATATGATTCTCCTTCAAAGTATAAAGGATTGAGAAAAAAGAACCCTGGTTGTAGTTTTTAAAAAGAAAAAATTCGATTCTCATATTATTGAATATCACTTCTTGAGTTTGGTATTCAAAGAATTGAAAAGAAGGAAGAAATCAACCGGTCACGGTTCTCAAATTTCCATTCATTCAAAATTTCGTACTGCACCTCGGACGCATTACAATATAAAAGATGATACAAAGAGAGAATCTTTTTTTTATTTTTTTATTATTAATTTTTTTTAAAAATCTGAACAGAAGTTCTGTCTATACTTTGGTAAAGATACCAGTCCACGATGGAACATGATTTTGGGGTGTTGCAATACATACACTTAAACGTACTTTTGGTTTTTTAAATTTGATTTATCATACCTTATGAATTCTTAAAGAAAATAAGAATCATAGACCCATGGAGTCTATAAAAAATGACAGACCTTCATAAACCCACATGCTGGAGTAATTATATTTTGACGCTGTGTTAGTATCTTTAAATTTTTTTCCATGTAAGCAAAGAAAATGAATCTTTTTTGCCTTTACCTTTTTTGCTTCTTTCTTTTGTTGCTTATACACCCGTATAATGCAATTTTCACTTGTGCTATCTATCGTTACATATTTGGAAGAGAATTTCCATTGTAGTATTAATTTGCATTAGACTACATTTATCTTTGTTGTTTGACGAAAAAGTACAAAAGCAACAGATTAATATGGAAATTATATTTTATTTTTATTTTTTTCTTCTTTGCAACATCCTCCACATATCTCATGTAAAACAACCTTTTTCCAGCCAGTGAACATGTGTCTTGTAATTTCTCTTTTTCAACTTTTGTGTTAATTTGCTTAATATTTTTTTTCTTTACAGGAATACGATACAGTATAGAAAAGTAAAGTACAAAAAGAAAAAAAAGGCATTATATTTTTTTCCCTAAGGGAGATCGTGTTTAATTTTTTTTTAATTCATCGAAATGTTGGGTACTTTATAGCAGAGCATAAAGCAAACCGCTTTTTTCGTATTCTGTTATATTAATTTTGTTTGAAATAAAAACTTTGAATAAAAGCGAAATAAAAATACAAGAAAACTAAAATGCGCGAGAAATTTGGTCGGGCAAACACATTTATGCTAAATAAGTATGATTTTTAGAAGAACATGTTCGGGCAAAGAAATCCTAAACGTGTATGTCAAAGCAGCTTGTATGAGCAAAAAGAGCGGAACATACAAATTTTCTGATTGAATATGTCTAAGGGTAAGTTCAAACCAAATTCCGCAATACATTCAAAGTTTTTAAATTCAGCATAATGCAAAATAACAATTATTTACAATTTCGTGTTTGACAAACATAAGTGTCAGATGTCTGTCTTGAATTTTGTGCCTGAAAGCCCCTTCTAATCTCTGATTTTCAGATTACGTATAGGCATATTACGTATGGCTATGTAGCAGTATTTAACAATTTAATGTCCTCACCTCGTTTTAAATTATTAACATTAATAACATGATATTTGCTGGAAGGTGAAAATTCAGTATTTTCCTTCATTCTATTTTTGATTTGAAAAACGATAACGGATAGTCAGCGTAATACCCAAATTAACGGTTTAATTATTTTTCCTTGTTTTCCAGTTTAAGCTTCAAAAGATAATTAAATTAACTTTTAATCGATAAACGAGACCATTTCATCTAATGTTAATGATTTTGCTTACAATTTCAGCGATATAAAGGAGAGCTGTGTCGTAAAAGGTATGAAACTTTTTAAAAAAAATGTAAAATAAAATACGATTCATGATCGACTATTTTCATGCACTTAATCATTATTCCGATAAACACGAAAAGAATGTTCTATAATACGCGGCGTACGACATAGTTAAATTCTTAGGAACCCCCGGGGCAATCCATTAATAAATATTTGACCTAGTTTTCCTCAAATTTCTATTCCTTTTCATTGTCTAACAAAGTGATTCTAAGTTGAAGCTTTGAAAAGTTCCTACCATTCTTGAAAGTATAAGATTTAAACTAACCGATACCTTCTCTGATGGCAAACATAAAAAAAAAAAACCAAGTGATATGTTCCTTCAAACTTTGGAAAGAGAAAAACAAAATCTATGGTCCGCTTTAAAATTCTTGCTTCGTAAAAATCCTCTCAGACTTTCTATACCTGATTTCCTTCCAATGACGTTTCAATACACTTGATGGTGAAAAAACGTTAAAAACCAAACAAGGTGTAAAGAAAAATGAAAAGAATGTCCTCCGTGAATTGTCTTTATCCCGGGTGTCACTGTGTCACAGTCATATGATTAATATATACTCACCCACAGGCATTTAATCAAAACACGTTCTCTGATATGCTGTTTCAGTGCTCTCGGAAACCGAGTACAATTCGAAAACCGCAAAACCCGGGAAAATTTCCATTTTCTCAAACCCTATAACCAAAAGTGTATACACCACGAGGAAAATATGAGTTTGTTTTCACAGCCCGATCTCGGTTTAAAGTTTAACGCGCTCACTTTCCTCGCCTACTTTTAGAGATATCTCACATTTGACTTGTTCGGCTAGGTCACCCTAATTCACCCTCCGCCAATAAATAAAATTATTGGCACTGGATATATTATCCTAGAGCGTCAAAGCTTTGTTGGCTTATTTTCTGCGCGAAGAGTTTTTAAAACCTACGCTTTTTTAAAAAGCGAACAGAAATACACCCACTTTCCCATCTACATCAACGAAAAAAGTTTTATCTAAAAGCTTATTTCGCATGAAACGTACAGAACGCAGAAAAAAAAAAAGCTTTTTTCTCCTCCAAAGAATTCTTTGCCGCATTTTCCACGTTCCGAATACGTGAAGGTGGCCGTGTTCATGGAAGAAGAGGAGGGAAAGAGATGAATTATGTGCTGTAGAGGGGTCGACTTCAGTTATATAACACCACCAGATATCATTTTAATGACTTTTCATTCGTCTACTCTTAAAAACTTTGAAACGCATAATGGATAAATCGAGTTTGCAAGAAAAAAATAAATAAATTACTTTAGTTCGTATTCCCAAATTGTGAATGTCACATTTCCGATTCAGGACATTGACTTCTTAATGCGCTTTACTTTCATTGAAAGAAAATTTTAAAAAAAATCTACTATAAGAGCTCTTACTTTTTTTTTTTTTTTTTTTTTTTTTTTTTTTTTGTGAATTTCAAGGAAATGATTTTTTTCCTTTCCTTTTATTAAGCTGATTTAAAAATTGTAGAATCAAAATTGGTTAACACGTCCCAAGCAATGTGATATTATCAGTTGAGTTTTCATCAACATGTACTAAATAAATTTGCAAGTCACGTACCTATAAAAGCATTCATCACGAGGAACCTTATTTAAACTCACCAGCTCTTTCGGTTGTATTAAAAATAAACCAAATTCAAAAACTCATTCATAGAAGATAGGTCGTTGTAAGAATTTTTTATTTAGATTTTTTTTTTTTTTTCGACAGAAGAAGAATCTCAAAATATCAGATCAATTCCCCCGATAACATTTATGCTCGCACAACGTTGGGATCGAGAGTGCAATATCACGATGCTTTCAGATATGTAGCAGAGCGGAAAACTTTACGTGGAAAACGTTGGTGCAGAAGAAAAAAAAAATTAGACGGAAGTATAATATAATATAATATTTAGAGGGAGAAGATTCGAGCACAAAAAGCGAAAAAAAAAGGTAAAGAAACGAATGAACTTCGCTCTTAACCATGTTTTAATTATCGCTGAATTACGAACCTTTTAAAGAAAAGAAAGCAACAAAATTGAAGAAAATTAAAGAAAAGGAATATTTGTTTAACAATGTTGTAAAAATTTATTTTAGTTTTGCTTCCTTGATTTCAAGTCAGCTGCAGGTAATCTCCCGGTACTTAATCTTGAAGAATGCGAGTTCACTTTGAACCAAATTAAGTTACATTCGTGTAAGACTTTTAAAAAGTTTCGGAAAACTTTCTTTGAAAATTCATATTTTAGATTTTATTACTTGTTTCAAAACTTTTTATTTTTCTAGGATGATCCGACCTCCCTAAGAAAACAAAGAAAAGTGAAAAAGAAAAAGGAGAGAGGGGGAAAAAAAACAAAATGAAACGAGATGAAACAATAAAAAGTGGAGCTTTTTAAAGTTTACCTAACAAATTTAATTTTCTTCTGGATTTAATTGATCTAAATTCAAGCCTGTCAACCTTAAAAGTCTCACTCGTAAAACAATAAAATGAAATTCGGAGGAAAATTTGGTTCCAAGTATTTGGTGCCCAATGTAATTTGATAAAGACTGAAATATCCCAATTACTTTTCAAGAGTTCTCAAAGATTCAGAAATTAGAGAGTTGCTTTTATTACAGAAACATCTTTACCTACTTATTTAAAGAGCAAACGACGAGGAAACCGCATCGGACAAAAACTCGGAAAGAAAATAAAAATAAAAAATAAAAATTGCAGAGTAGAACGGCAAGGTATATGAAAATAATGACATGGTTCGCAAGTTTCAACAGATAATGACAATATTCCGGGCGAGAGTTACATACGATTGCATATACTGCAGACTAGAAACCCTTAATTAGAAGAGACCCGACAGAAAAACAGGGTTGCCAGATCGAAAATTTCGAAAGTAGTACACCTCAACGTCTGAAAATGGTATACACATAAGCTAAACATTAGGGAAAATGTTTTTTTTTTTTTTGGGTGGAACAGCGAACCACTCTCACAAATGTAACAGCGGTACCCCATAAGCTAAACATAGAGGCTTTTTTTCAATAGTAGTACATCTGGCAACCCTGCAGAAAAAATGAGCCCAAAATTTTGGAGGCATAGGACCATGTGCATTAGGGGCAGGGGGTGAAATTAGCAAAAATGATCGTTTCCGTTTCTAATGTTTAGCTTATGGGGAAAAAAAAGTTTCCGTTTCCGTTTCTGAGCTTACATAAGCGAAACATAGGCGCTCCAAAAACGTTTCTACCCCTGATTAGGGGTCGAAGTGGTGACTCATTCCGTCTAGCGGCATCGTGATTAATGAAGTTAAGCAGCATTGAAACGGCCAGCTAGTGGATGGGTGACCACCGACATTCCTTACCTCTAGCAGGGATTGTAGGAACTACTAATAGTCATATTAACCTCATTGTAAAAGTAGTTCCTTGAACACTGGTGAAGGCCAATAGATTAGTTCCAAAAGCCAATAAAACAAAAAAAAAAAAAAAAAAAAAAAAAAAAAAACATGTGCATTGATTTTTTCTTCTGTCTGTTCATGTTTTTAATTGTTTTCTAAAATCACTTTTTATTCAACTGTCTCTGGCAAAACGATTGCGCATAATCATATGCCTCCAAAATTTCGCGCCGATTTTTCTGTCAGGTCTCTTCTAATTAAGGGTCTCTACTGCAGACAACCAATAAAAACGCAACTACTTAAAAACATTGTATAACTAAGTAAAATCAATTAAGGCTGAGATTTTTTTCATCGAACAAGACAAAGCGAAAACGCGTAAAAATTTATTAGCTGATAAATTATCAACAAGAGAGTTAACATCGATCCAATTTAAACAAAATTTGGCGATTAATTCGGTAAGATAAAGACACGAAACTCTACAGCAAGTTTTAGTATTCGAAAGTTAGGAAAGGGTATTAAGGCAAAATGTGTGGACGGATTAAATATTACTTGTTATCGTTTCTTAAAGTGTCAATTCATTTAACACGCTCGATATAAAACAAAAAACGTTTCCCTCTTGATGAATATCATTATTTTGATATATGAATTAGAAATAATTATTTATCCTGTAAAATGCGAGATAAAATAAACGATTTATCATATTCATTTCGATTTTAATCAGAATAAAATTTTGTCCTAAAATGTGTTATATTTTTGGAAAATATAGTCATAAAAAAATTGGAAAAAGTAATCAGATGTAATCAATCCAATGACAATCAACAAAACAAGATTCTATCAAAATAACGAATCGTAAAAAAAAAAAACCGCAACAACGGCTTCCTGTTTTTCCCCCCTCACTTTTTGAACCTTTTAGCAAAATCCGATTCTAAACATTAATCCCAAATAAGAACCGGGATTTCAAACGATAGTCATTTGGCTAAAAACTTTTTTTAAAAAAATGATGTGTAACTGCAGGCGTAGGAAGTGACATTTGACATTTTTCTTTTCTTTCCTTTCCTTTGAATGTTTTTTATCATTCATTATTAAAACTTGGCAAATTACGAAAATTATTGTCGACGAGGAAAAATTTTTACTTCCGGTTCTTTCTTTCTAATATCTCGAGGGGGCAAACATTTAAAAGAAAAATATTTACTCCCAGGGTATAATAAGTATGCAATCTTAAGATGAACAAGATGATATAAAATGAAAGCCTCAACCGTTGTAAATTAGGTAATAATGAAATTCTGATTAGATTCCGAGTTGAATTCAATTACGGACCTACAAACTGGGCAAAGGAACTCACCAATTTAATAAGGCTTGCAGGATAATCAAGGGAATCTTTTTGCGGTCTTTTATGAGCTTGGGTATTAAATCTGCTATTTCATTTTATTTACTTATTTACTTTTTTTTTTTTTTTTTTTTTTTTTTTTTTTTTTTTTTTTTTTTTTTTAAGAATTTCACACTATTTCGTGGCGTTATAAGTGACAAACCGCTTGCTTTATTCAAGAAGATAGATTGGACTAGTTGACACGGGTAGCGAACACTGATGAAGTGAGAAATCCTGTCGTACGTCAAAATGAGTGAAAAGAAAAAAAACTTGCTAGGTCAGCTACAACACTGGGGTTTGCTCTAAGCAAGAAACAATACAACCGACCCATCTTTTTCGTATTTCTTTTCCATCTTATCTTGTTCCCCATTCCTCTTTCAACCGCCTCCTATAAGAATAACAACTTTCCGTATCCCTCTTGCTTTATGAAAAATACGATTGTGAAAAAAATTTTAAAAAAAAATTTAAATTAGAGGTTTTGTCAACGGAAAGAAACGTTTCTAAAGTTTTAATAAAAATACAGATATATTTTTTTTATCATACGGGAAAAGGAAGAGCAGCATTTCTATATTAAAATATTCCATGTGCTATAAAGAAAACCTTATTAGAGACTTAGATGATACTTATTCGCCTTGAAGCGCTCGCCTAAAACCAAAAAGCGGTTTATTTTTTCGGATTCGGAAGGAAGTATCTAGGTCACATTTTCTTTATAGTTTTATTTCGGGGGCATGAAAGACAATGGTGGGAATGAAGTTTGAACACCACGGTTTAATCTGTTTATTTTCTAACAAAAATTGCAAACAACATTACAAAATAGGGGGAAAAAATCTAAGAAACCGAACTTTAGCAGAAAACAATAGTACTGATTTTAAAGAGAATATGATATGGAATTTCAGATGTTTTAAAAGACCATAGGCCTAGCCAAGTAGGTTCTGAATGGCGCACTTGAATAATTCATAGTTAAAATTTTAATCTGGTAATATTTAAAGTTAATAAACTTAATAACTCTCTCGCCCAAGTTTCTAATTTATAGTATTTCTAACATATAACAACTGACGGCTTTAAGAGGTCTTGATTGAACGATAATGTGTGAAAGCTTAAACTTAAATGCTGCTGTAAATTGCCGTTTGGACAGTTAGTGATGTGTAAGTATAATAACTGAAGATGAGGAAAGTCTTAATAAAAGCCTTAACTTCATATTTTTTTTATAATTGTCAAATTTTTGCGAGCATCAATGCTTGGTCGAAAATTACGATATCGCCATTTCTTTCGGATCCGTCGAAAACTCGAATTTGTTTAATAGAGTAAAATAACTCAAAAAAGTTTCTTAATCAACAGAAAAAATATCCATTTCCTTGATATCAATACATTAAGTAAAATTTTAATTTTTCCAAAAACTAAGTAAAATGTTTAGACACTTGCATGGAATGTTTAAAGAGCTAGGAAAGAAATGGTACTTGCTACAGGCCCGTAGCCAGACCGGCATATGCAGGGGGGCTGGAATTTTTTTTATGTCTTACACAGTGTAGGGAATTAAATGATAATTAACTTTTTTCCTGTTAAAATTAGAATTTGATTTGGATCGGGATATAAATTTCAAACCCACAGGGGTGCTCAAGCATTTTCACAGGGGGGCTGAGCCACCCTATGCCCCCTTCTGGCTACGAGGCTGACTTGCTATATCTTTTTATACTTTTATTATGACAACTTTGAGGGAGCCTTCAAGTACTACGTAAGACACTTTTTTGGCGTTTTCCGACCCCCTCGCCTTCCCCCTGTCGTAAGATTTAGTAAGATTTCTTTGACCCCTCCTTTAACTTACGTAAGATTTTCGTTGACCCCCCTTTTTTTCTTTACCTCCAATTTGAAAGTGTCTTATTTAAAAAAAAAAATCTCTCCTAAATTAGAGTACGGTTACGGTAGGCCTACGATTTTTTTTTTTTTTTTAAGTGAAGATGGCAAATGGAGGGATGTCCATCTTTTATATTAAATTTAATTTTTTTTTTAACAATAAATAATAATAAAATTTCTTACGTAAGATTATCCGAACCCCCCCACCCTCCCCATGTAAGAAATCTTAAGAATTTCTTGCACCCCCTCCCACCCCCCTTCCGATCTTACGTAATACTTGAACGCCCCTTGAATCTATACTTTGAGAAATTGCATTAATTTGATTAGAGCAATGCATAAGAAAAGTTTACAGCACTGTATTTACACTAGCAATAGTCGACAATAAGTCTTCAATGTCGAAAAAAAAGAGAGAGAGAAAAAAAAAAAAAAAAAAAAAAAAAGGAAATCCGTTTGAACTTAAAGACTACAGAACAAATCAATTAAAAAACCACTAACAATCAATTTGAAAATCATAAATGATGAACACAATAATAAGAGGCACTGAAAACCCAATAATGAGAAAGATATCAAAAATTCTAATGAGTAGGAAGTTATTGAAAATTCAGATCAGGGCGAAATGATTGAAAATTTGAATGAGGAACAAGACTAGGATAATGAACGCAAAGTCGGAGAAGAGGCGGTAGTATCCCAGTCGGTATAGGTGGCTCTCGTCTAATTGGAAAACAGGATCGAGTATGATTATTTGAGGAAAAGGTCACGTACGAAAATCGATATTAGAGGAAAAATTCGGGAACATTCATTAAGATATTTTGAGGATGTTTGTTGTTATAAAAATAAGTGTTTCTGAAAATTTTATAAAAAAAAAAAAAAGTTAAGTAATAAAATATTAGAATTGTCGGTTAGAGTGGAGAATCTGGGTTAAAATTTTTATAAAAATTTTATAAAAATTTTATAAAAAATCTTGAAAAAGTAATTTCATAAAAATTTTATAAAAAAAAAAAAAAGTTAAGTAATAAAATATTAGAATTGTCGGTTAGAGTGGAGAATCTGGGTTAAAATTTTTATAAAAGTTTTATAAGATTTTTTTTTCAAATTTTGCACTTTTTGTCTAAAATTTTGTCCATTTTATATAAAATTTTTATAAAAATTTTATAAAACTTTATAAAATTTTAACCCAGATTCTCCACTCTAACCGAATTGTCCAGTAACCTCACATTCAGAATGACATAATTTAGATCACCGTGTTTCAAAAATTTCAAACAGAACAGCAAGAGATTGTTATAATTTGTCAAACGGAATTTCAGGGTACATTCCGGTATTGTTATTTTTGCTCTAAGTCACTGGCTTGCCACCCTCCAACAGTGTTAAAAGGATTTAAAACTACAATTTAGAGCAAAATAGCACAGAAAGAAAAAAGGAGGTACCGGTATTAGGAAAATAAGAATTTCTGAACTACAGGTGTATTTAGGTAGAGTTCCGTTTTTTACCATGGAAGCTCCAAACAAGCATCATATGTAAAAAAAAAACATAAATCTTAAAACAGTCGTTCATGCGTACACCAATAATTATTAACTATTCCCCCTTTTTTTTTTCTTTGTTAGAATCGGACCGCTCTAGGACGCAAAGAAGAATCCGGTCGCTTCAAAAAAGTGAAAAACAAACGCAAAAAAAAAAAAAAAAAAAATGATACCCTCATTTTTACATACATCACGATCGTACGTCAATAAAAAATTCAGACACGAGAATACTATTACGAAATCAGAAAACCGTACTGCGGTTTCGAATCCTAAAAGAGTTTTCCTTTCAAGCAAGATCGAATTTGTGATGAAATAAAGAAGAAAACTTAGGCGATTTGCAAAAGGAAAAAAGGAAAGAAAAAAAAAAGAGATTGTTTTTAAGGAAAGTAAGAATAAATGAAAAATTCTGATCACGTTCGCCCGGGGTAACAAAAGAAGCTACAAGAGAGATATCGTGTTAGCGGCGGCGGTGACAAACGCACTGATGTTACTATTGTTACTGTCGTCAAATAATGATGCTACGGTCATTACGCAAATCGGATATACTTCACATCCTTTGCATAATTCATCGTGCTTACAAACGGTTCATAAGAAAAAAAATTATTTGTCTATTTTTATCATATTGTACGCGTTCCAACTCAGTTTCTGGTTTGAGTCTTTCATTTCTATTATTATTTTTTTATACATTTATTGAATATTATACTGAATATTTTTAAGGGTCTAATTTTGCTTTTGTTTAAGAAAACATCAGTGATACCGATAGTTCTAGCTCGTTTCCATAACCGGCCGGTGTACACATTTTAACGATAAAAAAATATTTTTCAAACATTTTTTTAAATCCAATATTTTATACATGAAAAAGGGGTCTAACTACTCAAAACGTTTTGTTATGTTCAGAGATAAATTTCCATGATATCAAATGCATGATTAAATGATGAGTTAATAGTTCTTATATTTGATAATATTTAAACACAATTGTTTTCGCAAAAAAAAAAAAAAAAAAAAATGTTTATTTCCGAAAGACTAGTACAGCGCTCTAGCGGTGAAACCGTGGACTAAGGTAAAAGCACCAATTATTGACCAGGCACCAATTACTGACCAGTCCATAAGCTAAACACGATTTCCTTTTATGGTATACGTGTTTAGCTTATGGACTGGTCAGTAATTGGTGCCTGGTCAATAATTGGTGCTTTTACCTTATATTATTTCAACAACAAAAAGAAAAATGAATGGCGTCTTACTTTTTTTTTTTCGAAAACATTAAAAAAAATTATCAAATTTAGGCACCATAAAGCCTTTTTCATACACTTTCAATAACGAATCTTTCACCTTTTAAACATAACAAACATTTTGGTACGGTTTCGGTGCGATCCGATCTTGTTTTTATGTGTAAAATACCGAATAAAAAAAAAAACATTTTTTTTCCTGTATTTATTTGCAAAATAACATATTGTAAGGCCCCCCGAAAGCAAATTTTTGCGTGTTGGGGCAGCCCGTTTTTTTTTTTTTTTTTTTTTTTTTCAAATAAGTTACAAAAGAAATAAGTTACAAGGGAACATCAGTAGTTAATTAATAGGAAAAATTTAAAAATAATTGTAAAAAAATTGTTACCGCCCGGCTATGTAAAAGAACTAGAACCTTAGCAGCTTTCAGCATCTAGCGTCGGATTTTTTAAAAAAGTAACGATTTTCGGCCTAAACATAGTAAAAGATAGACATAAAAAGCTACATACAAATGGGAACTAACTAGTTTTCATTTTCCAAATACTAATAGACAACAATTCTCTTTATGGTGAATCAGTTATTTTGCAAAACTGGAGGATAAAAAGGCTTCTAACTTCATTTGTCACCGAATCAATCACATCCGTTTCAAATGTCATTTATCGGAGAGGAGATAAATACATTTTATACATAATTTATAATTATTAATTATTAATCAAAAACAGAATTTCGTCTACGTTACTAGGTACTGACAACGGATAACAGTTTCGTTAGTTTTTTTTTTTTTTTTTTTTTTTTCTTTTTTTTAAATTTTCTTCAATACTAACAAAAATCCGATGAAAAAAAACACAGTAACATCTAGGATAAACCTTGAATTTTTCTTAAAGAGTATTTCGATTGGGACGAAGGTAAAATATTCCACTAATTTTATTTATCTATTTCTTTCTTTCTTTCTCACTTTCTCTTCAAAGATTTTTCTTAACAATCGCAGAAATCAAATTTTTTTCCTAACATTCTCAGCGAGGAAATTGATGAGTAAGAAGAAGACTGCATGGTGGTAAGGGATTTAATGTAATTTACGTGGAGGAAAAAGACGAAATCATTAGTCTAAAAAGCTTTACTTGACACGACTCTTTTTTTTTTTTTTCTGTATTTAGGTGCATTTCTTGTCGCTTTTCGTATAAATTCTGATTAAAAGGGTATAGAATTTATACATCGAGGTAATTTATTTTACTTCCATTTCTGGAATGAAAATAAAGAGTAAGACTACTCAAATTAGTAAGAAAATTTTCGTTCATTTCAATTTTTCCTAACGAGGCAAAAAAAAAAAAAAAAAAAAAAAAAAAAAATGAAAATATGTTCTTTCTTTAGAGGTAAACTTGAAGCTGTCGAAACGCTTGGGTAATTAACAAACTGATGAAAATATATAAGAAACCAAATTTAAACGCTTTGAAAAATGCGAAAGAATCGATTGTTGTCGAACTTGAAAAATAAGCTATTTTCTGGCTTTTAAAGAAATAATTGGAGACTCGTGTGCAAAAAATTGTATGGTGTTTCACTATGTGATTTCAGACACGAGTAAGTATTACATCAATGGATGGAGGTCGTGGAGTGAATAAGGTGTTTACCCGTGTATATTTCAAGTGTTAAAAAATTTTTGTTTCATAAAAGTCGAGCCGGTAAAATATTTAATAATAATTTGAAAAGCTCCTTTATTTAACTGCACGTTCTTAGAAAAAATGTACTCCGCTTACTACACAACGTATGCTTAAATCAATTTTGATAAGGGATATAAACTCATTAACATATTTTCAGAGCTCCTGGACCGGAAGTGGCTCGTACAACATCATGGCTTTCGTTTTGGACAATAATTTCTACGTCACATTAAATTAGTTTTTAGCGTGACTTCAACATTAAAATGAAAGAAAGGAATGATTTCAAACACTTGTTTATAATGCCAATACTTCAAATTAAATTGCCACAATCTATAAGGAAAATCGATCTTTTTTTTTTCCTTGCGTACAGCATGTGGACATTAACGAAAACTTAAAGTCAAAAAGAGATGCTCAATAAAATGACTTACAATACCATTAAATTGGGAGAATTGAATCAGTGAATTCAAAAAAACATTCCAAAAAATATTTTGCTAAATGTAAACACGTATTGACGGCCCATAAGAAACGTTAAATATCCAGCAAAGAGAAAAGAGGAAACAAAAAAAAACCGATTATTTAAAGATTTGTTCAACTTCTTCCCCCATTTTTTCCTCTTCCCGAAAAAAAAAAAAAAAAAAAAAAAAAAAACAGTATGGGGTAGATTACTTTATTGGGAGAAATGTTGCTATGTCAGTCACTCTGGCAGAATAAATTAAAACAACTAGGAGGAAATGGAAAAAGGGTGACATCGAAAACGTGCGTTGCTGTGAGAAAACTGTTTCTGTTTTCGCCCAAAATGATTACCATCAGCCACATATCCGTACGATATAACACTTAAAAGACAATTCTGGCATGCGCAAAATTTAAAATAATCTGATACGCTCATATAGTGTAAACTAAAAAACTCATTCCTCTCTTTTAAAAGGCAACTGGGTAAACGAAAAAAAAAATTCTGCATACTATTAAGTTTTACATAAAGTATATCCTCAATATCCTCGATATAAATACTTTTTTCTTTCGGTTATTACTGAAATAGTTTCATGACTGGGGCTGTTAATCAAAGTCTTCTAAGACAAGATTGCTTCAAATTTTAGAGGTACAATTTTAATAGTAAATTTTCACGTTGCGAAACATTCGAAATTTTCAACAAAATTTTCATTGTAAACTTTGTGGCCTCTGCAAAAAATCACTTTCAAGAACAAGAAAGTAATATAGCTATTCATTTTTTTTTTTCGTCAGCATAAAAGTATTAGAATTTAACACGACCACGTCAAAAATTGTAAATGAATAAGTGTAAAATAAAATAAAACAAGATCCGATTTCTTCCATACTTAAGTGAGAAAATTTGCGTTTAATAGTCAATGTAAAACCCATTTCAAAAAAAAAAAAAAAAAATCGATAAAACCAAAACAAAAACTATGATTTCGCAGAATAAGTAGATGATAACATACTTCAGAGGAGGAGAATAATAGACTAAAATACCCACAGCTGAATGGATCACTTCGTCAGCAATGCCACGTACTTAGACAAAATCCGTTATTGTCATAAACCATAAAAAAAATCCAAAAGCATCAAATTGTGGCCGTACTGAATGATCCTGAGGCTAAAACGGACGGGACACCGCGCAATCCAAACCTGGTATAAGAACTTTTAGATATAAAAAAAATAAGCCGTTGTACATGAACGGCTTAAAGAGGAGGACGGAAAACGAACTCAAAAATCTTATCCTAACCTTAAATCTTCGTAAGATGAACTCATTTGCTTGCTAAAGGAGAAGGGGTTTAAATTTGCCCAAATCGTGTAACACGTACTTAAATAACCATTAAGACTTCTAATAACACTTACCTTGAGATTTTTTGGGCACAACGCCAGGCTGCAAGACTCAATGGAAACGCTGGTGGTCAAGTGAGGTGGAATGCTGTTTTTCTCCAGGAGGTTCCAAGCAAATTCTTGCATTAAATTAAACCGCTTTTAAGACTTTCGCTTCCAAAAGCAATCCGCCTTGTAGATCAAGTGGCTTGGAAAGAGCGAACGGAGCTGTACAAGCCCTGAAATACCGCCAAACCTTGTTCCCCGTTAAAAGAATGACCGATAGGACTTTAGCTTCTTTTTTCTCTAAAATAGAAAATTTATATTCATTAAAAATGATGAAAATCGCCGACTGTTCTAAATCTAAAATTCGCTGTTATTAGATCGGTGATCACGAAAACAAGGAGGAAAGCTGAGGGTAAAAGTTGATTAATTAGTTATGTGACAGAAATCAAATTGCAATGACTAAATGAAACGACAGGAATGCTGTAACGTGACTGGACACAGAGAATGACCAGTCCGATAATATCTTTCCCAGGGGGTTGAATGACTCATAATTACTGACATGAGGGATTATATTTTAATTAACAGAAACACATAAAGGGGGGGCACATTGTCAACTTGCCTGATAACGTTTTTATCATAAGGGGATGTCAGATTGAATCATTTTTTATTACCTTCATATACGGGATCATAAAGAATAAGTCAATTTATTCACGGTTTCTTTTTTATTTTGGAAATAAACTTACTCATGCATTAAGTCTGGACAGATGATTCCTTTTTCGGAAAGTTTCGTGCAGACTTGTTTCACGGACCATTTTTTTTTTATCAAATCCAAAAGCATATGTTGAAATGCATGGCAATTAATCAAATGCAGATTAATACATTATTCTAGGATAAAGAGTCGCCGCATTTGAATATACCGTGTTAACACTACAAAAAATTACTTTTTAAAATTTTTTTAAACTATTATAGGAATTAAAGTGTAAAAAAAATTATTTTTTTTTAAAATTGGATATTTGTTTGATTTAAAATATCTCCGAATTCTCTGGCAACGATTTCTTAAATTCCTGCATAACGATGACAACTTTTTAATGCTAACAATCGGCAAACGTGTAAGTTTTACTTGTATCCGACGTTCTTATTTGTGCGATCGGAATCGGTACTAAATTTGTTTAGAAGTCTAACTTAATTTCTAAACTGCAAGAGTTAAAAATTAAAATCTTCAAAAATAGATTATTAGCTACTTAGTGTTTGGATCTAAAATATCCAGTTTCTTGTTCATAATTACTTTTTGATCTGCTATTCAAAATCGTATCTTTTATAAAGAAATAAAAAAATCATTTAGAAACATTTATTTAAAAGAATTATTTTCATCATAAAGTATTATTTTTTTTTTTTTTACATAAAAATTAATATACTAAAGAAAAACTCTAAATTGAGAAGATAAAACATACGAAAAATATTGGCTTTTCTGGTTCTAAAATATAACTAAGTTGTAACGAAAAAAAAAAAAAAAAAAGATTCTACTTTGTTACATTTATTTGTAACTTCATTTGAGATCTGGATAAATGTCGTCGTTTTTCTTACTTGCAGAAAAAACGAAGTGATTCACCATGCTACAGCTAAGTTTTTAAAAAATTAATTGTTTTCATAAATGATGATATCATTTATATTCGGTTCTTTGGTTTTTCGAAAATAGTATGAAACAAAATAACTTTAAAAAAATTGAAATATTCAGGACAGTATTCAAGAATATGAAAACTAGAATTAATCGTTACTCATTTTTTTCCGAGCGAATCAAATATTATAGAAACTATTTTAATATGATAAAGCACACGAAAAAACGACACAATTAATAGTATGTAATTTGTGATGGTCAACAAGGGATGACAGTGTTGTCGAAATCTCTATTAACGTCAAGGCTTTAGCTATGAGCAAAACTCGGCTGATTTAGTTTTTCAGTTTTTAAATAAAGCCTCAAATCGTAAAATGTAATATAAACTTTGATTATTATTTCATGATTAAAAATTTCAACAAAACTATTTCTAAGGATTCCGCCAATTCGCCTCATACCCCGAAATGCTATAAGTTTAAATATTCTTTCCTTTTCAAACCATGATTAATACTAAGTTATGAATAAGAAAATCATTTCCTTAAAACTTTTCAATCTAGAATGAGAAGTTTACTTTTTAATCGAGTTATATCGAACGAATGATGCGTATGTTTTCTTTACTTTATTTACTTATTTCGTCAGTTTTTATATTTTTTATATTTTTCAGGAAGATTTCTCGATTTTTATTTGAAACACACTATCAAAATTTTTTATTTCGATTGTGTAATTAGTTCAAACGCTTCACCATGCCTTTAAATATAACTTCAAATAAAAAAAAATTAAAATCAAGCTTAATAAAATAAAAACTTTCGAGTCTTTTCAAACAGACTGTAGAACATAAATTAAAAACCAAGAAATTGTTTTTATTACAAGTAAATAATAAAACTTCGACAATCTTCGAAAAATTGGTTAAATAGCAACTACGATTCTAGTGTTTGCAGTAAGATTAAAATAAAATGTACACTTGAATTAAATAGTTGCACCAATGACAACTACATTTTTATACGAATAATTTCTTTTCAGAATAAAAGCTAAATACTTCAATTAATGGGCAATAGAAACTCCTTGAGATTACTTTGCATCGGTCTCCATCTTAACACCCTCATCCTTTTTGTCCTTCTTTTCATCTCCCGCTAGAAGCAAAAGAATTTTTTATTTATTTAACTTTGCTTTACCATTACTTTATATACTGCTTATAAATAATATATTTATTGCTAAAAATTATTAAATGCTTTATATTATATTACCAATATAAATTTTATAAATCAGGACTGAGTCAAAGCTTTGTTTTTTAATTAAGTCAGAGGCGTGGCATTTGTTTTCATAGAAAGGGAAACAAAATAGAAGTAGGTAATTTCAATATATGGTTTAAAGTTGTCTTCTTTGACTTCAAAAAATTAGCAGAAAAAAGACACGTACCTTCGTTTCCTTCTCCTCCACTTCCCTCGCGTCTCCTCTTTCGTGGAAATCGACTACGATTAAACTTAGGAGGTGGCAAAGGATCCATTCCCAATACTTTGTGAATTTGCCGGAAAGCAATTAATCTTAAAGCATGCTAGGGAATTAAAAAAAAAACATTAGAATATATATATATATTTTTTTTTTTTTTTGAAAGAACCGGGTAAGTCTTAAACTAAGGACTACCTGAGCAGATGCTGTGATGTCCTCTCTTTGTTGGTTTGAAATATTTCCAACAGCATCTACGGGTTCTTTTTCACAGGGATCCATCAATCCTGGTCCCCCTGGAAGTAAGATACCTGAAGCGACTGCTTCCATAACTCTTCGAAGAGAATCGCCGAGGCTGAGTGGGCAATTAGCCGAGCTAATTACTTTTTCCACTAACAATTCCATAGCCTAAAAAATTTCAAAATAAATAAGCATTAAAGTTAAAAATCAACATAGATATACGGATGACTGCAGTTTATAGTAAACATACCCAACTGTTAAGTGGGGCCCAAGTAGGAACTCGCTGACAGAGGTCTCTCAGAATACGGATGATCATGACACAACTCTGCAAACCTTGGGCTCTAGCCTAGAACACACACACGATTTTATAAGAAAATATCCAAGTTAAACACCCACACTTTTGCCATATCCATACACGCTCTCATTTGAACATTGATCAGCTCAAGTAAGACAAACCTTAACACTGACGAGATATTTTTAAAATTACTTAAAAGTTAAAGTTAAAGTTATAGTCATAAATAAATATATAAAATAAATTTAACTAAAATCTAACATAATTGATATAGTTAAATTAAATTAAATCTGAGCTGATCAACTCGAAAATAGTAAGAACGATTAAGTAAAATCCATAGTCAAACTTCACGACTTTATCTAGCATTGTAATTTTTTTTTTCTGCGAAATACACACATGAAAACATTATAAACATATACTGCACATGTTTTTTTTTCGTAACATAGTAATTAAATAAACTATCTTTTCCCCTTTTTTCGACTATGAATTCCTGATCTTTTAAATAATGCCAATTATTTTAAAAAAATGATCTTAAGTTTATAAAAATAGTAGCATTAAAATTTGTTACACACTAAATGCTATTGATCGGAATTTCACTATTAACAATATCGAGTTACTTGCCATCTCGATGTAATTTTGCAAAAATAAAAACAGAAAAATGAGTAATGCCCGATAGTCGAAACCAAACGCAAAACATCCACATGGCAAAGCGTGGAGGGATTTAAGTGCACTAATACCCTAACGTTGGCCTTGTCGATAAATTACAGAATTCTCCTCTCGTACTATTAAATTCTGAACAAATTTACATTTTGTAAAGAATCAAAAAGGAAACCCATCTTTTTAAAAAAAAAATTAATTAAATAAAAAGAAAGGGCAATTTTTTTTCAAAAAGACGGTTTCCTTTTTGTTCGTGTACCGAAATAACTTTATTCAGGTTATCACATACGATAAAAAATAATGTAATCCAACGAGTGCCTCTTAAATATAAGCCTCGAACTAACATGCCTCATTGGACGGACAGAAAGACATAATCGAAGAAACTCGAACAAACAAATCGAATTTTGAAATGTGAATACTTCCTAAGTTGTTCGATCGAGCTTTTTCTCCACAGCGACCCAATAGACATGTTTTTCCCCCAATTGAAAACTAATCGATTTTAAACTCATGGCTGAGTTTCAAATTTTTACATCTCCATTATTTTCTCCCTTTAAGGGTCAAGAAGAAGAGTTGAGAGAATACTGAATTTTTTTAAATTTGTACTGAATAATAACTAACGAAAAATTAATGATTCAAGGTCAGTTATATCATTTTTCGCGGTCTGAATATACATACTTAATGAACGTATAATATGGTAAATACAAGAGATCGGTTGATCGGAAAACGAAAGCGTCATTCTGAATCTCCCGGAAGAGATAAGAGATGTAAAAATCTGATCCACCCAAAGACACCCCTTAAAAGTTAAGAATGAAATTCCATTTGTTCAAACCTGAAACCATTTAGCATGCCTAAGGGCGGCTAAAGCGTCGAGGCATTTGCTCTTGTCGAGGACGTCCGGCGGATCCTTTTGAACGGGCTTCTTGGGCGCCGCGGTCTTCCCGTCTACGAATTAAACCGGCCATTAGCAAGCATCAAGGATGTTTCAACATTTGCCAAAATATGGTTTAATCGGCATTCTGGTCCCGCGACAATGAAATTTAATATTGAAAATACACGGAAAAATAATAATCACGTTGACAACAAAAAGTAAAAAGCAAAAAACCTTTTCACTTCAAAAAAAAAAAAAATTTACGTACAACTTACGTACGTAGTTTAGTGTAAACAATTTTTTAATAAAACCGTGATCCATAAAAACTGCGATCTATAATTATACATCACAGTTTAAAATGAAATCAAAAAGCGTTTTAATAAATAAACATGGCTAAAGGAATAAGCGAATATAAACTAAATGTAGTTCTGATTTTTGAGTATCCTAGGGTTTTGAAATGAAATTAAATAAAAGGGTAAAACAAAAATAAATGAACTAAAAAAGAAAAAGAAAAATATTTGATTCAATCAAACAATTTTGATTGAATAAATCTTTTAGCCAGTTTCAAAGCTTTTCTTTGTGCGTGAATCAGAATACCGTAAGCAAATGTTGAAAAATCCTTGCAGTTTGCTTATGACCACGAGACGAACCAAGAACCTAGAAACTTAGCAATTTAAAAAAAAAAGACAGGCTCATGAAAAGAACAATATTCAACAAAAACTCAATCACAAGTCAAAATCCTAAGAAAAAATTATCCAAAAAAATAACAAAAAAATTACACTGGGACCTGTGAAAGAGGTAATACTATTCTAATTCTTATCCTTTTCTTGGCCTGAACTTTTTTGCTAGCTCATCCATCCACAGGCCACAAGCTAGCAAAATGAAAAATCCAGGGGCCAATGCTTTATACTCTAAATCCTTTGAATGTTTTATCACTATCTTCAGGCCAGTTTCCTTCGGCTCCTTTTGAAGTCGCATAATATTTATTTTCGAAGATAACGATGTTTTTTCCCCCGATCATAATTTTTCAACGCATTTAAAACCCGTACCGGTGTAACTTTATTGAGATGATTATATCGATCGAAACATTTTTTAGACGACCTGTTGCAAGTTATGTATTTTTTTATATCAAATTGAAAGATCAAAATCTTCCTTGAGTCTTTCTTGAGGACTGAAAAAATGCATTTAAAAAAAAATATTAAGAAAAGAAGATTAATTAAAAAATTAAAAGAAAATTTTTTCTCTGGGTGATTAATATCCTTCTTCTTATGGAATTTTTATACACTTCTTTTTTCTTTTTTCTTTGGGAATTGTTTCTGATCCTAGTGGAACATAATTTTAAACAAGGGCAATGTATTGGCTTAAAAAAGGACGTCTAAAAAGAAAGTCCCGCCGACGAAGAGAAACAGAACAAAAACCAAGCCTTCGATGTTAAATTAGTTCAAAGGTGTGGCCCCTGGCTTTGTTGAATCAATTTCGAGAGATAGTATCTCTTAACTAACCACCAGATGCCACGTCCGTAGCAGGCTGTTCCCTCATTAAAGGTGACGTCAATGTGATGGTCACTGTATTATGAGGTTCCTTTGTGTCCATTACCGTGATGGCTGCATCTTCTGGCTTCTTTTGAACCATATATTTTTCCTCAGGAGCGACAACCTGCAAGATAAAAATTTGACGAAATCATTAAAAAAGTATACGTTAGTGTTGACACAATTGTAATCTCCAAAGGTGTATCAGCAACATACAATAGGGAACAAAACAGATTCTTCATCGTATATACTCAAAGCGAGCTAGGTTGATTGTCATCATTAAAAAATGTTTATTGCAATGCAATGCCAATAAAATTAAAGAACTTACTTGTAACTGCTTAGGCAAATTTTCTGCAACTTTAAACAATAAAGTTCTTGTCGGTTTTTCAGCGCATAAAACTACAAGATCCACAGCCGTATCTCCACTAAGAAGAAGTCCCTTGGCTAAAGCTCCGACTCGCATGGCACCTTTAAGCATACGCGGTTGCGTCTCATCTTTGTCACGATGAAATGAAAATCTGAAAGTTCAGGGGGAAATATATGTTTATTTACAGCATCCGTAGTATGAACAGATCTCAACCATTAAGTCAAATCGTACTTCAGATTAAATAATAGGGAACAAAAAGATTCTTCATTGTGTCGTAACTCAAAGCGAGCTAGGTTAAGTTTTCATCATTTGAACGATTTTCATAAATTGCCGAGTATTTAAGACGGTTACTTACAGTGTTCCATCACTGCCATCAACCTTTTTGTTTTCTTCCTTTTTAACTTCTTCTGGTTCTTTTTTAACTGTTGTAGCTCCATCAGCCGTCGATGGAGCGACCGCGGTTGCAGTAGTTGCAGCATTTGCATTGGGTGCTGCTGGCTTTCCTGGCGTTGTTGCTTTAGCGCCTGCTTTAGGAGCATTGGCAGCAGCTGAAATATTTGTTTTTATAGAAATTATTAAGAAAAATACGCCAGAACATAAACAAATCAAAGTTAAAAATAAAAATGAAAAATGATTTAAAAAGTCAAAATTAAAAAAAGGGCTGGAAAGACTGTGTAGTTAATGGACTAAGATTTATTTTCCAGCGGGCATCTTCATTCAAACTAAAGGCATGAATAATATATATATAAATGAACTTGTAAAATAAATTTTAAATTAATTCCAATCAGGGTAGCCTGTGACATCTTGAAATCAGTCTCGTCATCTAGTAACATCATTTTGGAATAATTTTTTTAAGAAAAATTTGTTGCGTTAGAATTAAGTGCATCGTTATCATCTTACCTGCTTTTTTAGCAGCTTCGTCCGTCAAAAAATCAGAAACCAGTTTTAAAGCCTTTTCATTATGCGAAACAATTTTATGAACTGCATCAAGTTCTTCTTTCTTAGGATAAATAGCAGCGTGACGATTAATGACATGACGGTCGTCAGCAGAATCTGGTCGCCTTATCGGGAAGAACTGCAAAACAAAACAGCAAATAACATACTCCACAAATGCATATTGAAAAAATAGCAACATAATAGGAACGTTCACTTTATCAATATTAAATGACTCCATGAATTAATTAATTCCGATCAGGGGTAGCCGTTAACATCTTGAAATCAGTCTCGTCATCAAGTGTCATCATTTCGGAATAAAAAATATATTGGACGTTTAATTTTTTTAAAATAGGAAATATAATGGGAATAATTAAAAATCTTACCATGCCAAACATCGGATGAGGGCCTTCATGCCCGAAAGGCCTGGGTACCATTGGCGGAACGGGGAAACCACTATTAAAAAGATAATACATATATTAATTTAAAACCTAATACCGTTTTACATTAAGAAAAAAGAAAAATTTGCTTACCCCCAAGCTTCTTCCCTCTGCCTAAAATATTCTTCTCTTTGATGTTGTCGCCTTAATCTATCTTCATGTAATTTTTTTTGTTTGTTATTCGGTTTCACATCAACTACCAATTGGGGATCGACTTTCTTTTTATATTGCAACCTATGTCGACGTCCTTTCATATGCATTTCTTTAGCGTTGGGGTCGTTGAATTTGCATTCGCAAAGTTTGCAATTAAACACGATTTTACCTTTAAAAGAAAATAAAAATAAGTCTCACAATTCTTAAAGAGTTTCAATAGATTTAGAGAAAGCATCAGAATCAGAATCAGAATCATGTTCAGCATTAGCAGATATCAAAGTATCTGCTATTCAGTACTCTAGCCTATATGATCTTTCATCATTTAATTCAGTTACGATACATTAAAAAATTAATAAATGAAATGAAGCTTGATAAAATATTAATTGCAATGTATGCTTGCAAGTTTAAAATACTTTTTCCTTTCTTGACTAAAATTATTTGGTTGCGTTGGTTAAATCATTTAAGCTTTAAAAAAAAAATTAGTTGGAGATGGTTAGGGCATAATGACAAACATCTTACTCAAAAATTATTTCTTTAAACTAACCATCATCACTTTTCAACTCTTCTATGTAATCCTGCCCTACAGGTTCAATATCGGGTTCTGAAGTGTCCATTTCAGCTGATTCTCCACCTTCGTTTGAAGCTGCTAAATAGAAAAATATCAAATTATAGCGACACTTACACATTGAGAATAATGACTACTGGTATTATTTAAAGGAATTAAAATGTATAAAAATACCTGCTGCAGGTTTAGCTGTAGTTTTTGCAGGTTGTTCAGGTTTCTTCACGACTACGGGATCAGTAGCAGGAATTGGCTTTCCTAACCTTGTGTGCAATTTAACAACCTAAAATGCAGAAAAATAAGTGAAAAACAAATGGTAAATCAGCTTTTACAATATTCTCTGTAAGTAAGATGCTTACTTTTTGATGTTTAGCTCCTCGAATATGTGCAGCATATGCATCATTTCCTGTACAAGTGACGTCACATAATTCGCAAACCAAAGAATTACTGTGGCGGACTGGCGCTGGTGCAGGCGTTCCTCCTTGTTTTGCAGCAGCTTCTTTCTTTTTGTGCTTCTGCCCTTCCAGATGTTCACGGTAAGTCTAAAAAATTAAAAACTCAAGGTTTATTAAAGTACACCATTTCTACATAATTACTACTGCTGCCTTACCTGAGGTCCTCCACAACTAATTTTGCAAACATCACAATATAAAAGTTGTTGCGGTTTTGGAGCTGGTTTCAGTTTACGAATTCCTCCTGGACCTGGGATACCAGGCTTCTTATATGCCTGCCAATGAGCTCCAGCTATTGAGAGAAAAAAAAAAAAGTTATCAATAAACAGTTTTTTGAACTATCATTTTCCACTCTGAAAATACAATTTAATATTCAACAAAGTCCATTTTTCTAAACAATCATTAAAAGATAAGTTAAAACTTTTTATTGTAAACAAATGTGGATCAATACTTAATAAACTGAAAATGTTTACAGATAAAAATGTTACATAATTGTGGTGATCATGAATCTACTCTCAAGTCTAAGGTAAGAGAATGATCGATTAGCCATTACTACTGCAATTCTGGTTACATCAAATTTATTATAATTCTTGGCTTAAATAGTAGATGTATTTTCAGTACAATCATGCAATCTTCACTCCATCCTTCTACCCGTCACGAAAAATAAATGCTATTAAAAATCAAGACTAAAAAATCAAGACTAAAAACTAAACTAGTTTAGAAAGGAAAAATTGCTCACTTATATAAAATAATAAAAAATATTTGAATCAAAATATACAGACAGGGCGCGAAACAATTTACCCCCTAAATGTTACAGACTTTAGAGAGTAAGAGACCATTTAGATATTTCTTGAGACTGGAAAAAATCATTTTTACAGTTGCTTAGCTTTAAAAAAAAGGAGAATTTTTAAAATCAAGATTTTTTTTTGTAATCAGGTAAAAACGCACAAATGCAATCAGATCTTAGATCACTGCGCCAATAATGGAAATCAAAATACATGATCATTCAGTGCAGGTACAATTTATTCAACTACAAAATAAAAGCATTGTGAGGGATGTATCAGAGGAGATTTTAAAGGTTCCTTAATGTAAAATTAACAAAAAAAATATGGAAAAGAAAGAGACCAAGAGACTTTATACAAAATTAAGAGTTTTAGGGATTTCAAAAGACCGTCTCGTAACCTTAAAGACTGCTGGAGCTATTTAAACGGTTTTAAACTACTTTTTTTTTTAACCACTAATAACTTGGAGCAGTACCCATTTTTTTGCATTCTTTTTTCCCTTTAAATTTAATTTTTTCACTTTTAAATCTTTTTTAAGGATATTCGAACAAACACAAGAAGAGAATCAATTTTTCACTGATATACCTGACTTTTTTTTCTTGGCAATCTTTGAACGGCCCTTAGTATTTGGCTGCTGGGCCAACATTGTAGCGGCACTGAAGAGGGCGACGTCATACTGATTTGGGATGGGTACTGCATCATGAACAACTGAAAGTGAAGAAAGACTCAACCCTTAGAAACATGCAAAACATTAACAAGACTGCTGATTTCCAATTTCATATACCATTTGCAGAAAATGCATAAGAAAGCCTCCTTATTACCAGAATTCACTTTACTACAGTAATAAAATTCCGAACAAAAAAAAAAAAAACCTAACTTCTTTTTTTCATTAATAATGTTTTGTGTGAATTTCACACAAGGAAACAAAGGTTGTACTGCTCCAAAGGTTTGTGGAAAGTTACATGCACTTTATAAAACATTAATCAACCATTTATTCACTACTTAATATATGCGAAAAGAAAATTACTTACCTGTTGTTGTTGTTTGAATAGGTGCTGCAGCTGGTTGAGGTTGAACTTGGGGTGTTGTGTAGTTGGTTGAATATGCAGATGTTGATGAGGCTGCACTTGGAGTAATCTGAGTAGCAGTCTGAGTTTGATAACTTGCAGTGCTTGCAGGAATATACTTAGCAGGCTTTTTTTCTGGTTTTGTTTGGGTTTGCGCTGCTGTTTGCTGTTGAGGAGCAGCATTTGAATATGTTGTCGAATATGTAGCAGCAACCGGCTGAGGTGTCTGTGTTTGATAATTTCCTGTGTAATTGGTTTTAGCTTGTGTGGTTTGTGAAACTTGACGAGTTGCACCAGTGTAAGCACTTGTTGTACTATACGCTGGTTTTGTAGCTGTAACAAAAATGATATTATACACAATTAATTATGCTTAAGTAATTTATTACAATATAAACAGCATAAATTATTACCTATGTTACCTTGCTGATACTCAGTAGTTGAGTAAGTTGCAGCAGCTGGCTGCTGGTAATATGTTTTCGGAGTTTCATATGTAGCAGTGGCTGGTCTACCATAACCATAATCATAAGTTGCTGCAGTTGTTGCTCCAGCTCCAACAGCTAGAAACACAAATCATAATAACAATCATTCATAATAAAACTGGCAATTTTGTAAACTACGATAACATAACAAAAAAGAGAAAATGAGTTTATCATTTTTCTAAAATTATTCCATTGCATATCTTACATTTCCCCTGCTCTTGGAAATGGATCATTTACAAGACAAAAACCTCACTATAAAAGTGTAATGGGTAAGCAATCACCCTGCAGCTTGACTCCAAGGTATTGTTATCAGATTAAGCAAAGTCTTTTTCTGCATAAATGGGTTTAAATTAAGTTTTGCACTAATATATGTAATAGGAAAAATCTTATTTATAGATATCTACAGATAAAGAATGGAATTATTTTTTAGCAAGATCTTATACTAGTGCTTTACAACTGAACTTAGACTCCAAATCCCATGCTTCTAGTAATGGTGCAAAAATAAGAACATACAGTATAATCAGAAGAGCTGACCAATGCTTTTAAAAAACACTAAGAAAAGCAATGGTCAATTTCTTGCATTACTCTCAGCTCAAGGACTTGAGTTGTGCAATAAGGAACCACTTCAGTAAACATTAACAAAATGGTACTTTTCATGATTCCAAAATTTTTAAAAATAATTTTGATCCAAAAATATTAAACGATTTAATTCAATTTTTTAAAATGATGCTTCATTACTTCAGAACTCGAATACGTGGTTGTATTATAGCACAAACACAAGACTTAAATAGATATAAAATTAAAAATAATAATTATAAATTTTCTGACCTATAAAATTATTGTTAGGAGCATTACCTCCATATGTACCAGCATAAGCAGTTGCTGGTGTAGAATTAGTGGCTGCTGGTTGGTAAGCAGTTTCATACCCTGTTCTTTGAGTTGTGTAACTTGCAGGGGTCACAGCATAACCAGTTTGAGTAGGTTGATATGAACCAGCTTGCCTAAAATAATAATTAATAATATTCAATTATTTTCTGTTTTTTTTTTTTTTTTTTTTTGTCACGAAGAAATTAAGAAAGTACTAAAAATATAGCCGAATGCATTGAATGTGACATGCGTGTTCGTTGTCCGGGTCATGACTACTTTCAATAAAATAATCATTAAAAAAAATTATTCGAAAAGCCTGCTACCATAACTTCAAATCATTACTTTTACGAACATGTTTTTGCCTTATTAACAATGCATTTCACTAGTTCCAATAATTGAGTTTTCGGCATTTGAAATGGCGTGAACCTAAGCCTTCACCTTCTATTGCAAACATGTGAAACCGGAAAAAAAAGAAAGCTTATTTTCCGATCTATTAGCAAATTATTCACAAACGCATGTTAAAACGAATTCAATTCGATAAACTTTATTCGTCAATGTTAAAAACCCGATAAATCTGAAAATTGCTGCCTTCTCATATACGCCATTTTGTAAGAACAATCAATGAACGAGGCCGGGAACAGTTATACGATATTTCAAGCAAAACCGATGAACTTTCAAGATAATACATATAAAAAGTGATCACAAACCAATCACTAGTGAATAATGATCTAAAATTGATTTTGCACTTACCCATAGTGAGTTCCACCTTGAGCAAAGCCGAAATAATTATTTGACGACATCTTCCTCCCTGAAAAATCAAGTAGAGAAGGAGGAAGTTGAAGCACAATGAGACCGGAAGCGACGCTTTAAACATTAAATGACGTAGCAGTAGAAAGATGTGAATATATAGCGGCAACGTCGAAAAAACCGCCAATTCGGTTTTTTAACGGGCAAATCTCAAAATGGCGTTCTTTCGTTCAATCTAAAGATTTCATCCCAGGTAGACAATTAATTTTATTGCTTTGTAACAGTTTTGAAAATCTTCCAAAGTAAGGTTACTGAAATGATTGTAGCAAAAATGTGTTAAGATTTTAGTGTGCTGCATTTTTATCGTGGTTCTAAAAAACACATTTATTTAAAACTTTTTTTTTTTTTTTTTTTTTTTTTTTTTAAACAATTGGGAATCCATCAACAAAAAAAACAAAAATACGTTTTGTCATCATTTTAAGATGGGTAATCCTTTATGCACATTCGTTGCAATTGTTAGCTTCTAATCATTAGCTTTTCTTTTATTTGTAATTACCTTTCGTATGTCCGGGGAGTGGCTATCGAAGTTTATCGATTCAGAACTGTTAAGATGAGAACACAAAATGCAATGAATCATTTAAATGGCAAAATCAGTTGATCAGTTAATATATTGAGAACAACATTGGTGTGTGGTTTGTCTTTCTCACTTACATCATTACAGCTTTTAATATACCTAAAGCTGGGTAAATTGCCTTAATAAATCTCAATGTCTGGAGATATAAATAAACTCCTTTATTGGATTAAATCTTAAACAGGATGTCTTGAGAAATAACATACGTAAAGTGATTACTAGTAATTACTTCTTGTGATTCTCGTTCTGAAATAGATACCATCTAATCTCTGAAGTGACAAAAGAAATCTTATACAGATTTGATTTTAATCATGTTTTCTCTTTCTAGGTGTGTGTATACAAATCAAATGACGGAAAGCCTTTGAGAGACATTGATAAAAAATGTTGCCCTTATTTGGCAGCCCAGCTCCATGTGACATGAAAAAAACTGTGATAATTGGGGTCTTTTATTAAATTTTTATATTGTTTATGGTGCCAATGAAGCATTGACTCGGACATTTTTAAAAAATTAAAAAAGAAAATGACCAAATTACAATATTAAAAAAACAAAACAAAAATTTAAAATTTAAAAAAATTGGAAAAACAGCATTAATTACTTAAAAATTGCTTTACTGTTTCAGTTTTGTTTAATGCCTTGAAAATATTGTTTAAAAGTGTATGTGACTTTTATTTTTCTTTGTAGAGTTTGAAATTGTGGTGTTTTTCTATCAAAAGTGATGAACTAAAAATATTTTTATCATACTGTTTTTGTTTGCTTTTTTTTTCTTTCTTTCTTTTTTTTTTTTTTTTTTTTTTCTTTTTTTTAAATGAAACCTTGAGTGAAAAATCATGTCACTAGCATTTTAAACTGGTAGAATGAATTCATCTCAAATTGCACAGCAAGATTTAAAAAATCATCACAGAGAAGATACAAGATTGAAAAAAAATGCTCATATAAATCCAGTATACCCAGTGAATGGTTATGGCTATGCTTACCTTGATTATTCTTATCTCTTTGACTTTGACTTGCTAAGATTAATGGGTATTGAAATGCCACCAATTCGACATCCTGGTTATTATGCTAATCGCCATGGGCACTGGAGGGATACACATTTAAATGGAATCCTTATGCCTCTCCCTCCAGATGCTTTGCCATTCTATCACAGTCCAAACATGGTTTCTAGAGCTCAAGGGAAAAGAGGATTTTGGAATAACAAAGATTATTTGAGGTACTTTTTTTTTTTTTTTTTTCCCTGTCTGCTTTTCAAGATTAAAAATTTTTATATTTTTAGAGATGAACGAACATCAAGAGAATCACATCACAATAATTCAGACAGTGGATTTTCGTCCCCTAGCAATCTTGACCTAAATAAACAGCATGTTTTGGGAACAAATGAAAATGTTATGTTTGATAATTTTTCTGAGGATTCACATCACAGTTCTGGAAGTGAAAATGGAAAAGGCACAAAGCAAGTCTTTACTTAGATATTTCTCATTTATTTCAATGAAAATAATTTTTTCATTGTATTTCATTTCATTCTGATATTTTTTTCCTAGGCGTTTATTCAGATCAAACAATAAAAGAAATGGGACCAGTAATTCAGTTTTTTTTTATTATAATAATAATCAGTATCGAAACACATATGACATGCCTGATTATGGGAAGAGAAGGCTGCCATCAGGTAAATCTCAATAAATTTTTTTATAATGAATTAAGGAATGCATATATTTATTTTTTCTCTGAATACAGAACATAATGGATTAATTAATTAACATGCATAATAATATTTTTTTCCAGATTTTCGCTCACCTTCCGAACACACTCCAATCTGTTCTAGAAATCAAAATCAAAGAACCAGCAATAGCAACAACTGCAGGATGTCTCATAGTCAGGGAGATTTAACTTTGAATCATGGGAATGATCATTCTGTGAGAAGATCATTTGATGCGGGTTCATATCATCCAAATTTTCGTTGCATACCACCAGACAAGTTTTTGGCTAAGGCTCATCTTATCCAAGCTACTAAAATTCCTAGTCAGTTAAATCCCTGCGGTGAATGGGGCAAGGTTGTACTTTTTAATAGTTAATCATTTTATCTTTTTCCCTTTCTAAGTGTCTTTTTTTTTTCAGCTGTCATTAGAAATTTATAATAAATTTTTAGAAAAACAACAAACTACTGAAACATATAAAAGGAAAATTACCCTTTGGAGAAATCTTTTCATTTTTATGGAAGTAAATGCCAATTTCATTTATCCTTTTGTATTTTATGTACTTGATTTATTTTTATTTATTGATTTTTTTTTCCAGACTATTTTTCATAAGTTTGGGTTATTCTTAGTCGGATCAACAATGAGTGGTTTCGGCAGTAATGATTCTGATGTAGATATGTGCTTACTCGTTAGACACGCTGAAATGGATCAAAGGAATGGAGCGATTTATCACTTAGGACTAGTTTCAAAACATTTAATAAAACATTGCAGTAATAATTTTTATTTTGAAGGGGAAAAAAAAAAATATTTTAGTGTTATACATAATAATTTTTTTAATTTTTTTTTATTTCAGATTTTGTTGATAAAGTTGAACTAATTCAAGCCAAAGTTCCTATATTAAAATTCCGTGGGCCAGGACTAGAGGTGGATTTGAACTGCAACAACGCGGTCGGCATTAGGAACACTCATTTGCTTTATTTTTATTCACGAAGTAAGACATTTATTTTAGTTCCATTTTTTTTCTTTCTGAAAGAAAAAAAAATTCTTTTTTCATTTTAGTGGACTGGAGAGTACAACCTTTGGTACTGATTGTCAAATTATGGGCAACCCGGCAAGATATTAATGACGCGAAAAAAATGACCATTTCCAGTTATTCGCTTTCTTTGATGGTCATTCATTATTTACAATGTACGTTTGATAGAACTAATAATTTTTGATGCAAAAACAGTCTAGAAATATTAAAATTTTTTTTTGGCAGGTGGTGTCAGTCCGCCAGTTTTGCCTTGTTTACATGATATGTACAAAGATAAGTTCAGCCCGCATTCAGATATCAGTCATTTAGACTTACACGAAGAGCTGAGTCCATATAAATCTGCAAATGTACAGTCCTTAGGAGAACTGCTTGTCGGATTTTTGGGATATTATGGGCAATTCGAGTAAGTAAAAAAAACGTCTAGTTGTAAATTTGGTATTTAATAAAAATATATTTTGCAGTTATTCTGTTTACGCAATATCCGTAAGATTAGCATCCAAAGTTTTAATCGAAGAATGCAGAAGAGCTAGATCATTAAAAAACAATCCTCATCAGTGGAAATATTTATGCATTGAGGGTAAGTTATACAGAAACCAAATATTCATAAGTTATGTTCAACTAATTCTTTTTTTTTTTTTTTTTTTTGTAGAACCTTTTGATTTGACAAACACAGCTCGTTCGGTGTACGATCCTGTTGCATTCGAAAGGATTAAAAAAGTTTTTCGCGAATCGCACAAGGAATTGCAGCAAACTCGAAGTTTAAATTCCATTTTCGACAAGCAATTCTGTGTCTGTGACAGAAATTTGCAAATGATCTAATGCCGAGAGAATTTATTAGACTTTTTTTAAATTTAAAAAAAAAAAAAAATATCACCACTCAAAAAATTTTGATATACTCTAGGATCGGAAGAGAGCTATATGCTAGTAGGATTTTGTTTAATGCACAAAGTGTTGAACTTCGCCATTTATTTTTGTACGAGGTAAAACAAAATGTGATTTTTGGGAATTATCTTCTAGGTGAAGTAATTAACCTTGATTTTTTTTAAAAAAATCTAGAAATCCTCTGAGGATTTTTATTGAAGTTGGCTAATTACTCAAGGAAAATTTCCAATAAAGAAGAGGGAAAAATGAAAGCTTGCATTCCTTATTACAATTGTTGCAAATAATTGATTAAAGAATCCTTTCCCCTTTTTTAATAAAAGATTTATTCCCTTATTCATTGTTTTTTTCTGAATCAATGCAAGAATGTAAAACGTTTTGGAGTGGAAGAATGCCAAATTCAATGTAAAAAAATCGATTAATAAGCTTTTTAAGAGTGTTAAAAATTTTGTTGATTTGTAAAAAGTTTCCAGCTTTAATGCCTAATACTTTTTTTTATTATTATTATTTGAAAAATTACGTAAAAATTTATTTAACATTTGTTTTGACAATAAATCGAAAATTCTAGTTCATTAAATTGCATGCAGTGTGGTGAATTTTTGTAAAATTATATATATATTTTTTTTAATTTGAAAGAAAATGCAATGATTCAAGGAGAAACGACGGAATCGATGGGAATGACCCAACTTGAAAATTAACCTTAAAATATCACTATAACAGTCGTTTCCTTTACGTTTTTGATGAAGCTAAAATCTTTAAATTCATTGAGTTATTTATAGCTGATACAAGAGATATTAAATTAATTAAAAAAACTTTTGAAGTGCCACAGTCACTTTTCTGCCTTTGGAAGCAAAACGGCCGTAACTGCATTTTTAAAAATGGCGGAACAGAACTAATTTATACATGAGCTGAAAATAGTAATCGCCCATTGTTTACAAAAATGCAGTTACGACCATTTCGCTTACTGGGGCAGTCTTGATGAATCTGTAAAATTTTGATAGAGATTGTACTGTACGACACCGTATAATTAAGTTACCGTAATGTTATTTTGGTTTTTTTTGTTCACGTTTTTTCGCAATAATGTTCACAGTTATGTTTTTAAAAGGATTATTATGAGACAAAATAATTATAATTTTCACATCGTCTTCGTAAGGTGAAATTGAATTCAAGAAAGTAGTACCTTCCGTTCTTCAGTTAGAAAGAAAATTTTTAAAATTTTATAATTTAGTAGCAGTTTTTTTTTTTGGGGGGGGGGTTATTTTCTTTGTTTTGTATTTGTTTGAAAAATGATCTCATATTTTATTTAATTTTCCTGCGAAACTTGGAGATTGTAAAAATGAAACAATCGAAATGGAAAACTTGATAAGAAAGTCAGTGCAGTTGGTTATGATAACAATGTGATTTGAAAAGTGTAATTGTAGATCTCAGTTATATCTATTTATCAGTCTGCAGTTCTATAATGACTCACTGCTAACAATGCCGTAGTTGTATCTTAAAAAATCTGTGCCATATGAGTATGTAGATAATATGCCATTTTCAACGAATTAGAATTGATTGAGTCGCTTAGATAAATAGACTCGTACATTAATTTTAAGAGATTACGTTAATAGAAATACAGTCATTTTCGTCAGTTTTTTCTTAGGCGGTGATAGAAATATTTTGTACTTCATACGAATGTGTGATATTTAGTTACCAAAGAAAATATGCATAAAATCGCCGAGGAGAAAAAGATGATATAACTTACAGTATTTTTTGAGACTTACCAAGATACGAATATAAAATAAAAAAACACGTTTATTAGTATTTAATAGCACAAAATTATTATTTTTTTAATTTATTATATATTATGTCTTAAATTATATACATTCGCTTCCAGCAGCTAAGGACCAATATTTAGAAAGTTTTCCATTACACATTCCATATTTTTTCTTTTTTATTTTATTTTGTTATAGTAATATAATTAATTTTTTTTAAATCGTAAACAAGAAAGAAAGACTGATTGAAAACCATAAATATTTCGTACTGATATTAACAAAGACTTCAGGTTATAGTTTAAAAAATGCGATAATAATTTTGAAAAATAACGATAAGTGTGCTTCGATTTAGATGGATAATTTTCAAATTTTATAGGATGTGATTGAGACTTTAAAAAAACATGGCATCTACTTTCATTTCGCTCACTTATCAATAAAAATTTATTTTGTGATCATCTCGTTAATATTTTTAAATAGTACATATTGTACAAATTTTGAAATATTTTGTTTTGTATAAAGTAACTCGAACGGCCTGATTTATATAATTTTTTTGTTATTGAATTTTTTGGAACAGCGTTCTTTACTTAAAATTAATAATAAATTCGTTTTATATTTGCATTTCTTTTTCAGTCTTTATTTGTCCTTTCAAGGTGTATTTTGAAATAATTTCCATGGTGTATATTTTTGTTTTTTCTTTAAATAGACTTGGCATGATAATTTTTAAGTTGTTAGTCTAATGATAAAAATAAATGAACAAAAGAAAATTTAAAATAAGCGAACGTATAAAATCTGATGAACTAAGTGCCTATGCGGTTTTATTATAAAGTGTAAACAATAATTTCTAATATTTTTAATAAGAGGAAAGTGTATTAAATACTTTTTTTTCTTTAAAATGAAACTCTCGAAATTTGAAAAATTTAGTTCAGCACAAGCAAATAATCAATTTTTTTTTCTTTTTTCGGCAAACGGCGGTTTTATTTCTTTAAGACAATTAACTATTTGAAACCGGTATACAGACCATGTCCAGGGTCGCAAATTCAGTCACTTTAAAAATTATGGTTTTATACGCTACGTTCAAAGTCAAATTTCTTATATAATTTCTAATTTTTGCAGTGAGAAAAGAACCCCTTTGCCAGAATTTCTTGCAATTTACCCTTTCTTCGGTTTTATGATGGTCATGATCACTAACGGAATAGAAAGCTCTAATGTTGACAGTTCTTACGTACAAAATGCTTGTTGGTTTCTTAAAATCTTTTGGTCGATCGTTGGCATTTTACAGTAGAACATGAAAATTTTGCTGAAAAATCAGACTTGTGTGTACTATAATACCTCCTCCAGGTATTTAATAAATTCTGCTCTTGAAAATGATTCCGGTAAATCCGAAATCCGAATTTTTTTTTAAAACATCGCTTGAGGCAAACTAGCATAATAAATATGCTATGGCCCATTTTCTGTTCAGCACAAGTTATTGCAAATATTTTTTTGCATATAATGAAAATGACGATAAGTATAACCGCGTAAAGTCATCATCTGATTTTGCATTGTTTTCGTGGCTCTTATTTTTTTTTAATAAAATATTATCAGCAAAAGCTTTTTCGATGATTTTACTGCTGATTTTTTTTTTATACATTGGTAATCATTTTTTTCTCATTGTTTTCAAATTTAGTCACTTTAAAAATTATGGTTTTATACTGTACGCTATGTTTACAGTCAAATTTCTTATATAATTTCTAATTTTTGCAGTGAGAAAAGAACCCCTTTGCCAGAATTTCTTGCAATTTACCCTTTCATCGGTTTTATGATGGTTATGATCACTAACGGAATAGAAAGTTCCGTTAGAAAATTCGATAAAAAATTTAGATTCTCAATAACATTTAAAATCCGGCATAAATCAAAATAATGTTTAAATTCGATTTATAACTAAATTATTAATACTGTTTAATACGTCAGCCTTTAAAATTCTACAAAAAAAAATTATGAGAATATATTTATAATTTATACTTATTACACACAAAATTAGTACTCTTTGGCACTGTTTAATTTAAATACAACCACCTTACGAAATCGACATTCTGTTCTTGCATTCGCGTCTTTCACTTAAAAAACATGGCGATGAAATATTTTCAAAATTTCTAAATGATACTAAATAAACCGCACTATGTTTACTTTTTACGTTTACAAAAATTTCATACCATTTTAAAATAAAACTCGCATGGAAACAAACAATGCGTCGCCTATTTGATCAGTTAGATTGAGGTAAGATTTTCTTTTTTTGAAAGACATGTTTAAAAAAAGGAGAAAAATATTGATTTTTAAATTGCACACAAAGTCTGTTTACTATCAATAAAATCTTAATTTTTTTTTTTGTTTCAGGCTTAAAAAACTATGACTTGTTGTGGAGCCTTTTGTTCTTGTGCGACTCAGTCTTTAGCTTCTAGATTGGGCTATGGGCTAATATTAACATTTGGAGGTTTTGCAATGTACTTATTCTCGCTACATGGTTTCGACAGCTTTACAAAAAAATTTCCGTTTTGCACTCACAATTCATCTTTGGTGCACCAATACTGTGAAGAAAGTCCAGGGGCTTTGACTATTTTTCGCTTCTCTGTAATCCACATTATATACTTTTCATTGTTAGCCCTTATGATGATTCGAGTTCCAAATACCCAGGATTCTAGATTTATTATACAAAATGGATGTTGGCCTCTGAAAGTTTTGCTTGTCGGAGCCGGAATGGTTGCATCCGTTTTCATTCCCTTGGGAACTTTCGATCATATATGGTTTTTCGTAGGCATGATTTTTTCCATTATTTTCGTTTTAATTGTAATTTTTACTATAATTAACATCGGTCACGACGTCACGGATCTTTTAATGGCAAAACAACAAGAAGGTGAAAAATGGGCTTTCGTGTTATTTTTCGGAATATCTATCGCTGCTCAAATAGGAACAGTTACAGGGGCTGCCCTAATGTTAGCCACATTTCCTTTATGCGAAATTAATTTGAGTTTGGTGATTGGTAATTTAGCTTTTTCGTATGCGGCCATTATGTGGTCCTTAAGTCCCTGCGTTAAGGACTTCTATGGTCACGGAGGTCTACTTCATGGCGGAATTTTAAGTTGTATCGTAATGTTTACGACTTGGGCAGCGATTTCTGCTAATCCGGATAAAAGCTGCAATCCTATTTTAAGACAATTCAATAACTTTTATTATGCTTTCCCTGTGATCGCTTTGCTCTTGACTCTTCTTTTATACGTGTATGCAGCTTATATATTGAGACCTGTACATCCAGAGGATTTTGAAGAAGGAGGTCAAGATCGCCCAGCAGGAGCTCCATCAACAGGTTTAAACAGAGGAATCTCGACCGCATCTTTTGCTGGGCGCGGGGGTTACGCTATCAGGAAAGTTGACTCCAGACACGGAGGTAACATGTTAAAAAAATAAATATTTTATTAATTTTTAAAAGGGTCCCGTGCTTCTTTAATGCTGTGATTTTATTTAAAACAATTCGGATTTTCCCCTTCCACTGCAGTTACGATCCAGGCCTCCCTTAGCAAGCCGGAGACAAAGGGGGCTCAGCCACACCCTGCAAAAAAGTTGAAGCCCCCTTTAAATTTTTTTTAAAATCAATGTAATTTTTTTGAAGGACCATTTGACTATTTGAAGCCCCCCTTAAAAAACCATCCACCCCCTTGACCTTTCTGGCTGGCTAGGCGCCTGATCAAGTAACTCTGAAACCCAGTTATAGTTAAAATTTAAAACAGTTTTTAAGTTCTTTGTAAGGTACAGTAGTTAAAGATGGGGAAACTCGAAATGAAGTTTTGAATAAAATTAAAAGTTCAAAGTAAATTTTTTTATTAGGTTCACATGTCTTTTTTGGCCTCCATTTAGCAATGTGAAACGTTTTCCTTTAAATTTTTACAGCTGCTTTAAGCGAAATATTCAGGTCGAAAGCCGGGGGAGTCGGCCAGTCAAGAATGGTGTTACCTGATACATTTTCAGTAACGACTTTGGATTTAAAGCATACAGGTGGCTTAAGTAAGAGAGGTGGTGGAGGTGGCAGAGGTCAAGGTATTGAATTTAACCATCCATTCCATGCTGATCGATAATTCCAAAGAAAAAAAATTGCATAAAAATAATAATATTTCTTTCCTTTGATAGCGACTGCCAGTGCTAGTCAAATATTTCGAACTAGAGTTGGCGTCAGCCGGGTTGGAGATGATGAAAAAGATCATGTCATGTATTACTGGTCACTAGGTCATTTAGTTTGCGGTACTGGTGCCGCCTTTTTGTTAATGGCGTACACATATTGGAGTCCACCGAATGGAAGTAAGGATAGAGATTTCGTGGATTTTACTGCTATGTGGTGCAAAGCGGTTATCAGTGTTTTAATTAATATTTTTTTCGTGTTAACTATGTATATACCTTCTATGTATGGCTATTTGATAGAGGCTACCGGTACTTAGATTTTTTTTTTTTTTTTTTGCTTCCAAATTCCTAAATATACAGATTTTATTTTTCTATATACTGAAATTTCCGGACTAATTAATTTGCCACACGTAAAAGCATACGGGGTGATTAAAAAAAAAAAAAAAAAAAAAGTGGACCCAGTATAAATTAAAGTACTGAATTTTGTCATTGCTGATCGGTGCGGCCAAAATATCCCGGTTTAGTACATGTGAAATCACTGTAGAATCCGGGGGAACCACCCTTTCCTTGATTTTTGCAAACCATTGAATCACTGTACCTAAACAAAAATTTTATTCTTCATAGAGTCCTATTTTTCGGAACCTAGTGTTCAAGAGTCAAGTTTTGGGCAAATTTAGGCTATTCCACTCTATGAAATTCCGGGCCCGCCCTTGAAACTAGTAGGGAAATCTTTGGGTTGCCAACAAAGTCATTCATGTTATATTTACATAACTGTATATTTTTTAAATCTTATTTAAAATACAAACTGCAAAAATAAATGGAATGGATGATTTTATGAAATTTCAGCAAAATTATGGCTTTTATTCAAAGCATTAAACATGATTTTTAATGCTCATTTTCTTTCTCTTTTTAAAACGATCCATATAAGCAGTAGATTAAAAATGATTCATTTTCAACAAGTTTTAACAGAGCCATTTTACTTTTAGCTTACATTTGTAGATGTAATATCATTTAAAATCTAAAAAACATTTTTTCATATATTTTACAGCTTATTACAAAATGCAGATTGGTGCTAAAATGCATGAACATTTATTGGTACTGACATAAACAAAAAATACAACTGCAAAGGGGAATTTTAATGAGATTTCAACAATTTATTTAGGCTACATAAAATCTAAGTAATAAATTTAAAATTTGTCAACTCCAGTTACTTAAATTTTTCACACCTCAAAATATATATTTTAAAAACTTTCTTTTTCCACTTAAAAAGGTCTTGGTACTTTATACCGTTAGTTTTGTGGTAACAGATACATTTGACAGATATTTCGCCAAGTAATACTATCACTCTTCTTTTTTCAATGCTGCAGTCTTTTCTTCATTTAATAATTGTTTATTTCTACTGCTTAAACATTTATTAATGTTATTCTCATTTTCACCATTTTCTGTTGTTAGATTTGATGATTTATCCTCCACTGGTTTCCAAGGATTCCAAAATTTCAGGACTATGGGTTGGATGAATTTATGCCAAATGAAAAGCAGAAATGGTAATAAAACACAGGGAACACAAACCATTTTTCTGAAATACAAATCAACGGATTACTTCAGAGATTTTTAATGGATAGTGTTGTTTAAACAATATATATACTGCTTTATTATTCATGATGTAAAGCTTATAATCTGTCTGTCAATTACAATTCCTAATTAAATAATGTTATCATTAAAAAAATATGCCTTTGCTTTCGCAGTCGGTTCTCTGTTTTACAAAATTACTCTAAGGAAGAAATTAAGCAAAGACTAGGCTACTTTTTAGAGCTCAATATTTTTTTAAAACGCAATTCTGATATACTTTACAAAATAATTTACCTTGAATTTTTTAACTAGACAATGAATCAAACGAGTTTGGATTTTTCCAAAGAGATAATAAGCAGATGATGATTATTTATTTTTTTAGTGCAGCGTTGTCGTTTCGCTATTAGTGACACGTTACAGTAACGTTTGCTGTCGTTTGCCGTCTGGCGTCGCGGCAGTCAAAATTAACAAAACGCGGTAGCTTAGTAAACAATCGAAATTTTTGTGGAAATGAACAGTTATTTTATGTGAGTGAGTAGTGAATTACTAGACAGTTTCTGTTAAATAAAAAATGAGTGAAATAATATAAGGACTTAAATATTAAGAGAACGTTATAACAAGTAAGTTAGTTGATGCTCCTGATAAAACCGCGTGTTTAAATTTCGGTCATCAGATTCGATGTGCGTATCGTATTCTATGGCATCCCAGAATCTGATCAGTAGCATTTAGTGAGAGTATTACTGTGGCGTCCAAATGGAAATTCATAGGTAATAATGTTTCCACCACATATGTCTGAATGAACTAATCAAATGAAAACATGAGCTTTAGCATAGAAGGGTAGGGATACTAATATTACCCAAATTATCTGTTATTGGAAAACTCAGATTTTTGCATTACATGTAGTAGCCTAAGAACCCATCAACATTTGAATCATGTCACCTTCACATGATTCTGCAGTTATATTGAAATCTCTTTTGTTGATTTACTTATTTTATTAAAAGAACGATTAATAGGTTTAGAGCTTAAAAGGCTTTAAAACGTACCATGTTCTTTTTAACCAGATAGGAGTTTGTCATTTCTAAATTTGATGTTTTGCTGAAAGCAAATTATTGCATACAATGGATACTTCTTAAAGTGACAACTTTTCTGACCCTCTGACTGTGTCAATGAATGAAATGTTTCACTACACTTTTGATGCAGAACCTCTTTTAAATACTTACTAATCATGAAATATGATTCATATAAGATTCATAGGTATAATTGTAATTGCTTTTTAATGAAGATCACATAGCTAGCCTTAATTTTAAAATGAAATAATTTACCTGATGATTAACATTTAGAGCTTTTATAAATTAAGGCTAGTTTTAAAACCAGTGAAAAATTTATTTAATGTGTATACATGATTTTTATTATATAATTATTCGGATTATTATTATTATTATTATTTATCAGGCATTGAAGTAGTCTGTGGAATTTCATCCGGAACTATAAAATGACTGATTCTTGTATAAGAAAATCATTGAAGGAACATCGGACCCCACACTTCAACCGTCGATATATGCCACCAACCTCTATAAAAATTGGCATGCATATACTTGTTATCGTTATTTAAAAATTTACCATGGCCATTTCCATTTTTATGTCTTATTTGTTACTGCTTTTTCTGATTATTTTTATAAATAGTGAAGAAATTGGCTGCAAAATTGGAAACTGTCATGATGAACCCCAAGATAACGAGAAGAAATTTATGCATACCGGTACCAATTTTTATTAAGGTATAATACTGTATATTGATGGGTAAAGCGTGAGGTGCAAATTTTTCTAAGTAAACAACATGAAAGAATTCATCTTCTTAGACTTCCAATCAAAACCAGTAGACTGTTTTAACTTAAAGTATTGACCTTATTGTTTATGAACTTTGATAAAATAAATATTATGCAAAAATGAAAATAAAACAAACAAGCGTTGAGTCCAATTTGCATTAAAAATAACAACTTTTTTAGGTAGTTGTTTGTCTTCTCCCATCTTTATGTTAAAAGGAAAAGGATTTTAATGGTAATCATACTGATTTTACGCAAACATTTCAGTATAATGAAGTAATGTTGATGATTATTTGTATAACAAACTAAAGGTATTATAATTTTATTGACTTTTGAAAACAATAAAATATTCCTTGGCACATACATTATATATAAAAATGTTTAATTTCTCCATTTTCCCTAATAAAAAAAAAAAATCGTTTTTTCTTTTCTGTTCTTTAGTCGAAAAAGCTTTTGAACCATAAAACACTCATACGTAAGAAAAAAAAGCGAAAATAAAATAATAATTTAAAGATTTTGTGCTGCAAATAACGTTTAGAGGAATATATGAAGCTCTGTTTAAAATAATGTATCTGAAGGTATTTTTCACATTTTCTTCACTTACTTTGAAAGAGCTAAGACTTTTTTTTTTTTTTTTGGGGGGGATCTTGTTACATTTTAATTTAAAATATTTTTCTGTGCTCTTCTTACTGCATTTTACTATTAAAGCAAAAAAATCTTTCTTAATTTAATAGCTCACAAAGAAACATCAGCTGATATTAGAAAACAGTTAATGTTTCATAAAGTCGACTGCAGGTTTTGACGTTAACTGGCCTAAGTATAACTTTTCACATTTAAAAGTTGCCTACTGAGGCAATTAATTTATTGTCACTTGCCAAAGTTACTGGGAAGTTTTGTCAATTTTTAGTCAATTTTTTTTAATTTGGTCAATTATTTTAGCCAATTAAAAAAATATAGAAGTATAAAAAAATTAATAGCTGCAGCTGACAATATGGAAAAAAATTATTTTTTAATTAACTTGTAAATTAACACCATTATTTCCGAAATGAAAGAGTTATAACTAAAGTCACAAAATCGATGATAGGTCATTGAGCATTTACTGTTTGTTTTTACAATGATGAAGATAGATCATGTACTCATTTAAAATCTGATATGTGTTCATTTTAAAATTTTAAAAGTAATTCATGTTAGATGATTTATTTTACAATTTGAAAAATAATGCTTTTTTTTTTACATTTAGAATTTTCCTTTTCGTAAAAGTTTTCTTAATCCAATAGGCTTCAAAATGATTGCAAGGCTTCTGTCTTTACATAAAGTATATTATTGAAAGCAAATAAATATTAGCGGCATTATATATCACAATCTCAACCGAATAGTCTTACAAAAAGATTATTCATTTATTAAATAAAAATATGAAGCATTTCATTTATTCAAAACGTCAAAATGAATTCATTTTAACTGTAAGATTAGCTTTAAAAATAAGATAAAGATAAAAACGAAGGAAAACTGCTGTAATTTTAAAGAAAATTGATTTCCACTTCGGTTCTATGTAATATTTAATATGGATTGTGCAGTTTTCGAGTCGATACGGCTACGCCTAAAAAAATGGTTGCTTTAAAAGCAAAAAATTCATAATCATGGAGTTTTTTATATAATTTTACAAAGTTTATTGTAAAGAAAAAAAAATTAAAACGATTAAGTGCCAAGGAACGTCCAAATAACAATAAAGTCGCAATCGATCAATTAAAAATAATGTTCCACTTGACTTACTAATTAAGTATAGTAATAATAATAGTAATCATTTAGTATAACATTTCTCTTTGTTTTTTATCTTATTTTATTTATTTTTTAAATTTTACTTTTTTATTTTTTTCCTTTTTTTCTTATAACGACACGAATATCCACTAAATCGTTTTAAAAATTAACTGAGGCACTAAGGTGGTTCTTCTTTCTTTTCCCTTATAGGGCTACCTCATTGATGCAATCATTAATGCGAATAAAATTAATTTTATTATCCTACTACTTGTGTACGTTGAACTTTTACTAAGATGAAGCTCGGCTAAACTTTCTTCTGTAATTAAGAAAAAAAAAAAAAAAAAAAAAAAAATTATAAAATCGATTTGGACTTTTATAGATTTACAACTTGTAATTGTTTGATTTACCATTTAGAATATGAACAGCAACTGTGGCGAATTCGGTCTTTGAAATGGCGCATGTGTAGTTACCACTGTCGGATTTGTCTACCCGAGCGACTGATAACGTACTATTGGCTCCATTATCCATGAGGTCTGTTTTCACACTGAAAAAGTTTATTAATTCATGAAGGGTGATTAATAATATACGTGATACTCCTTTCTCCAAGGATATCTTTAGATTTTATACCTTATACCGCCTCTTGTAATGTCATAATTTAAGGTTTTATTGCCATGCATCCAAAGGACCATATTAGGTGCTGTATGTCGAACTATGCATGACAACTGTATTGTGCTATCGGATTCATAATATTTGTCCATAAGTTGAACTCCATGTTCATCGACAATCACAACTTCGGGCGCTGTAAAAAAAAAAAAAAACGGTAAACAATTGATGATTCATTTTTTTAATTTTTTTTAAGGGGAGTAGTGAAGCACCCTGTAAATTTGTGTTTTAAGACATTTCTGTCAACAATGAAGCGTCGTCACTCCGACGACCGATATATTCTGGAACGTTTCCAAACATTCACGACTTTCCATTTTATCAGTCCCTACACGTTCATTCTTTCCAAAACTACATTTTTTTGTTAGTAGCATACAATTGGATAACTTTCTTATATTTCAAAAGAAAAAGAAAAAAAAAAAAAAAGAATGTTTTTTCCAAGTTTGAGATTATCTTAGCTTATTAATATTTAGATCGCAGATTGTCGTTTACTTTGATTGTCCTTCTTACTGCAGCACAACTGTTTTACGATTTTTTGCTTCTTTTAAGCGAAAAATTTCAGATGAAAAATGAAGCCCTTCAGAAATCGAGAACAACAAAATTCAGAACAAGAATATTTTAAAGTAATTGAAATTTCCCGGAATAAGTTGTGAAACTAAAAACGTGAGCGCTGAGTTTGCTTAATTGGTTCGCATAAAATTGAAATGTCAAAGATAAAGGCTGTAATAACTTAAGGCATGAATGTTCATGGGCATTCTCTTAGGTGATGTCTATTAAACAAATTATTTTCGGCATACAATACATATTGGGAGAACTAACAAAAATATTATTTACATAATTATAATGATAACTGTTTCATCCGGTTTAAAATGCATCGCAGATTTACGTTGTTTAAATTGGAAGTTTCAGAGCCATCCGTTTCACGGAGACAAAATAAAACCGTTATGATATCATTATATTTGCATATGTCAATTTGGAGATTTCGGTTTGAAAGTTAATAAAATTAAATATAACAATATAGTAAAAATGTCATACCGTAGTTTGATTTTATTAAATTTAAATAAACAGAAAAAATAATGGAGAATGTTAAACTTGGTTTGGTAAAATAAAAAAGAAAAAACACCAGAAAGAAAAAAATTGATAAGATACCGGACTATTTAAGCTAGAGAATATAAATAAAAGAGATATTAGTCTAATTAGTTCTGCTGTATTCTTTGCAGGCAATAGTTGGTCTGCTGAAAAATGTTGTTGGAACATTGAAAAACGCCAAATATATACACGCAGAATGCTTGAAATTATTTTATAAACTTGAAAAATAATTTTCAAATGGGAGTTTATAGTTTTCTGTTTTATAAAAAAAGCGGAAATAATTTAGTAATTAATGTTTCTCTTTTAGGTACTCTAAACTAAATTAAATGGACAATTTCGAATTTTCGTTTTATAAATCGCGACGCGACCTCAGAAACAAAAGGTTCTAAGTGCAACACATCAAAATTTTACAGGAGAGCTATTTTAAAGTGTATGTTATTGTACCTTGATACCTGTTCAATTTTTTGACATCGTAATGCTACTAACCATAAAGGCACACATTCCTAAAGTTTCATTTCGATCATATAATTGTTTATTAAAAAGTCCCTAAAATTGTACCCGTGTAGTGACTTTTTTCAATTTCGAGACGTGAGAACCATAATCGTTCAAATCGGGTCGATTACCGAAAATGAGATTTTTCCAGAAAAATATTTCTTTTCTTATGCTCTTTCATCTCCCGTTTTCGAAATTTTAAAATTCTGGCTCATTCCCGAGATTTTGAAAGCCAAAAGCGTTCAAATGCCTACAAAAATTGGAAAAGTCGGAACCATAAGCGGTTATCCATAATTTACAATGGACAAACACCAGATGAAACAAGTTTTTGATTCGGAGAAACGCATACACGCTTTTGGTCCTGAAAGGCTCGCAATGTTTAACTTATCGTTCCTTTAAACGTTTATGGTTCTCATTTTAAAAAACTTCCTAGATTTGGATCTTTTTTTGAAATTTTAGATATATCTCACGTAACTTTCAATTTTTTTCGGTGATTTTTTTTAATAGGGGGTCATGTACATATTACGTAAGCATTTTTTTGGCCATTTTCAACCCCCTCCCCCCCCGTTGTAAGCATGAGTAAGATTTTGGGCAACCCCCCCCCCTCCATATTAAGTAAATTTTTTTTTTTTTTTTTTATGGAACCAACGGCACTCGACTTCGGTAATTTTCCCCATAATTCATGGAACTGCAATAACAATGTAAACACCTATATTGAGAAAATTAAAGAGAAGTTACTTTATTTAGCGGTAACAAATAATGAAATATTAGCTCGCCCCAACATTTACAATTATAAAAAAGATTAAATTATTTAATTAATTATTACTTTATTTTGGAAAATTATGGTCAGAGTAGAAAAAAGCTTACGTAAAAAAGTGTGAAACCCCCCCTCCCCTGGTAAGGTGTCGTAAGCATTTGCGAGACCCCCTCCCCCCCTTATCATGCTTACGTAATATGTAATGACCAATTAGTCCTAAATTTGTTAATATGTTTAGAGCAACGAAACCGGAAAAATCCATTTCAATTTTTCTGTAAATATAAGTCAAACTTTAAAATTGCTCTCCTGTATAGTTTGACTTTGGTCGATTTGAGCGGTTATGGTTCTCACGTCTCGATTTAGAAACAAAAGGTTCTATCAACTCCATAAGTTAGTTAAAGCCTTTTGTTTCTGAATTTAAAAAGTCACTAAATCCTAATTTTGAAATATATATTTTTTCGAAAATTATACGCGGACATTCCTGGGAAATATTATTCCAATTTCGGGCACTTTTTAATGAAAAATGACGTTAAAACATTTTATTTCCAAATCGACCTCAAGAATTTGACAGTTAGAAGCTTTTGATTATTCCAAAAAAACCAATAAAGAATAAGAATTTTAGATTTGTTAGTTTAGGGGTCGAAAGTACTCATGAAGTAAAAATTATTTTCATAAAAAAGTGAATTTCTTCCTGGGGCTCAATTTAAAACCTTTTGTTTCTTAGGTCGCGAAATAGGAATAATTATTTTATTTAAAACGACTTACCGTTAATGTAGAGAAACATTTGTATAACTTTTGGAGGATGCGTTGATATTTGACATTCATAAATACCCTCGTCCTTTTTACTAACATGTCTTATTTGAAGCCTCCAGTTTCCTGGATACTGAAATTCCAATGTGTACCTATCGTCCCCGGCATATGTATGCCTCCCTACTGTTATAAGTTTTAGTTGGTCATTTTCTTTCCTAAACCATGAGATCTGAAAGTTTTAGTAAAACGTTAGAAGATTGCACTTGACCGTTATATCATATGTTGATTTTATTATCAACCAACCGTTTTATCTTGCAGATAATTAACGCGACAGTTTAAGACAGCCGTACCGTTCACTTGAACCGTAACAGTCGTTCCATTAAGGTGAACGTCTGATGGATCAAAGTGAGGTCCCCATTTGTAAGTGTCGTGATGGTGATGCTTTGCTTTCGACGAATGCGAATCGAAAATGTAATTTAACATTGGCGCATCTGTCTTGAATGTGTCACGACTTCTGGACGGCTTGGGCACACTCTGAGGTTGCGACGTGGAATAATAATATCTAGTCATGATCATAGGCGGTAGCGTCGAAGCAGAAACGTTACTTGAAAAGGCCGTTTCTGTCGTTTGGTCGAATGTCACAGTTAACGAATTATCTATAAATTGAATTTGATAAAGAATTAATTTTCTTGTTTGTGGATTTATTGGTCTTAATATTTGCATAGTGGTATTAAGAAGGTTATTAGATGAGAAGTAGAGAATATTATGAGGAAGTATATTAGGACCATTCTCATTTTTACCTGTTGTAAGACAGGTGACTATTTGCATTACAATTGCAAAAAGAAAGACACTCTTCATTCTTTCCGTTAACTATTTAAGTTTTGAAGTATCATACTGGATTTCTCAGCTTTCTCCTTTACCTGAAAAAAAAGGTTGCCGTTTAAAAATAGATTCTAATTACTGTAGGTTGTCGAGTTTAGTACTAAAAACGATTGAAATGATTCCCCATTCCCTCTTTTCTTCTTTGTGAAATAAACCACCAAAAGCAGTATTTTAATATTCCATTAGGAATTTTTTTTCTTTTAAATTTTAATTTTTTTTTCTTTTTTGTTATCAGATCAGAAGAAAAACTTGACGAAACGGATCGTTTGAAAAAAAATTAATAATAATTCCTTTAAGGAAATTCAATTTGTCGGAACCAGTGAAGAAAGAATAAAGTTTGCTGAAATGTTATCGAAACTTGCTTTTATTTTCATTTGATGTTTATTGAGGGAAAGGAAAACTTTTTCTATACAATGGTTTCAATTCATTTCTTTAACTATCTGTTATTTTCTGCCACATCATTGATCAGTTCTATTAAATAATTTCAAAATAATGATGCCCTTTGAATAATAAATCCTCATGGGAGTGAAATGTTACCAGTTTCTTACAAAAAAAAAAAGTCAACTAACAACTTATTTATTTTTTGTAGTTACGCTTGGAATTAAGAAAAGGCTCACTGTTGCGCACTGCTGCATTCGAATATGAAACAGTTCTGAAGAAGGATTGAACTTCGGCCTGTTAAGAGGACCACCATGCAACCAGTGGTAAGTTTGTTTATTTTTTAAAATATCGTGTGAAGTTAAAGGAAGGTTGCTGTATTCACTTCTGAGGTTAAAAATGATGCACATAAATTTCTGGAGCCGTTCGTCATTTTTGACCTCTGAAGTTTTTACAACGCGATATAAGATGGTTTTGCCAAATTTTAGAACCCCGACTCGTTTCGGTATATGCAAAGTAAAAGCGGAAAAAGCCCAAAATCACTCAAATGAATTTTTATTCGAAAAACTATTGGTATTTTCGGATTCCGCACCTCTGAAAACTTAACTTGAGATAGTTTCAGTATAATTTGAAACGCCTATTTCCCGGACTTTTGATTTTTTAGAGATTTATCATGAACACGATTTAAGCTAGAATGTTCGCTTAAAAAATTTTGTACGGCGAAACTGTTACTATTTTCGGATTCTACACCCCTGAGGACATAAAGTTGACTATTTGGACAAATTTTTTTGATGCTTATATTTCCGTGCGTCGGAGGTAAACTAACGTATCTCCATCGTAAATATGATTGGAGTTAGTCTGTTTCGACGCTTCGTGGAAGTGTCAAGTGACCATGAGTTTAAGGAAACAAGAGCGTGTAAACTTGCAGTCGCATGATTACGTGATTTCATTAAACACTCGAAATAGACTATCTCCAATCATATTTACGATCGAGATACGTTAGTTCACCTCCGACGCACTGATTTAATGGTGAACTTAAAAGGAAATAACTTTAAATTTAAAATGGCTAAATTTTTATAATGAAAAGCGCCACCTTTCTATGGTAACAATTTTTTTTTTTTGGACTTAAGAAAAAGTATATCTCGTGAAACGTAGTGATCGGATAAAATTTTAAAAAAGATGAATATCCCTAGTAAAATAACGAATTCGGGAAATCATATTTTTCTGCTTCAATTTTCCTCTTACTAATTTAGAGGTCGTCAGATGATGATGTTAATGCTAAATTTCCCTAAGTGAGCCTATTTTGTGATAACGATGGGAGGATTAAAAATTTCTGAAAAAATGATGGTATACAGTATTTAATGGACAAATTCTAAGATTCGGAATTATGCTGCTGAGTTTTACTGCTAAAAAAATTGAAAAAAATCGGGAAACTTCCGGCATTCATTTTCATTTAAAAATACGGTATATGAATGCCCGTTTCATAAAAGGTATTTTCGTTTTAATATTTATAACATCGATAGCTTTTTATGGCCAGCCTGGCGTCCATGGGTTTTTGTGAATGCATAAAAATTCATAATTGTTTAGAGTAATTTTCGAAACCGTGCAGGACTTTCACCGTGCCTTTAACAGTTAGATAGCATAATGAGAATCATTCTATATAATAATTAAATTTATCGAGGTCTTATTCCATCCACGATTTTAGTCACCGTAGGGGAATACAGCGTTACGGCAGTCGCCAATTAATGTCGGTGAACGTGATGCGGTTTTAGTACTTATAAACCTTTTAAACGAATTAAATTAGTCGTTTTGTGAAAATTTATGGAATGGAAACAGGCTATGTATTACACAGTGTCTGTAAAAAGTTAAATCGTTTTTTACGCGGTCGTAAAATCAATCATTTCCCGAAAGGATTTAAAAAAAAAAAAATCTCTTGTTTCATTTGCGTTCATTTTGGGATTATGGTACCGTATCTAATCTTTTAGAAAAAGAGAAATATTCCAATAAAATTCATTCATATAATATCGGTCTCTTTTTTAAGTGTCTTTTATAAAAGGCCAATAATTTAATTGAAAGGGCCAACGTCAAGGGAACGATAAAGGCTCTTAGAAAGGTATTTTCGTTGTCAATATAATTTCAAATAGTTATCAATGATAAGATGAAAGGTAAAGAAAAAATTACATGTTAAAAATATTTTGAATTTTTTTAAAGTTATTTGAAAACGTGTTCTTAGCTCCATGTGTAATATTTCAAAATATTTTCCGAAAATTAAATGAAAAGTCCTTTTCATACAAAATCTTTTTTATCCTCCCTGTTATTCCAACCTTAACATTTTGATTCTTTTAAAAAACGTGTAACGAATCCTTAAATTGTAACACGTTTTACCGCATTCGACTGACATGATTCGAATTCATCACATTATATTTTTCTCCTACAAACGAAAGATTCATTCTCTGATTTCCTCTACGCAAATGAAAAGAGAGTTAGGTAGAAAAAAAGGTTTAAAGACGAACTAATGTAACAATCGTGACTCGCATGGGAAAATTTAAAAATTTTTAGTGAATAAAAAATGAATCAATGTTTTTTTCCTCGTAGGTCTGTTACCTCCAAAAAACCTTCGGGGTTCTCCTCTTTTCTTTTTTTCTTTTTATCGTGAAACTAAGTTCGAGAAAAAACTTACCTTCATGAATTTACATAGCTCATCATGGTTGAGAATTGCTTTTGAGGTTGGTTATCTGAAATCACAAAAAAGATAGTATTTTAATTTCCGTTTTTGAGTTTTTGAAATCGGAGCGTTTAATTAAAATAACTGGATTTATAGGAGAATTCCAAATTAAAATAACCAAGTTTTTAACCGCCATATTAACCCAAATAGGACACCTGTTAGTAGGTTTAGACGCATTTTTTATTTAGGCTGAGATAGGTTGTTGGAAAATGAAAAATCTAAACGAGATAACACGAGGTTTCCTCAAATAAGTTTTGAAAAAGTTTTTTTTTTTTTTTTTTTTTTTTTTTTTTTTTTTTTTTCTAAATTCACTTGACCGATTTCATTCTGAATTAACGAAATTACCTTTTCGTTGTTGCGAAAGTGGTTTTTTTAGATATATAATTTTATGTTATTAAGCTACCTTTTCAATGGAAAAACATGTCTGAGTAAAGTATGGGAAAAAACCTAACGCACAGAAAGAGACGATTATAGATAAAAAATACTAGGATTTTAGTTTCCGACTCCAAAGGTGCTATAAATTTTCCGATTAGGATCATTGCCTAGCGATCTCTTTGTCGGGATGTAGTGACTGTAATACTAGTGTCTTGTTGTTGCTTTGAATAATATTTTCGACTCACAGAAAGAAAAATATTTGGCAAAGAAAGATTTTTACCTCGGCTATTTGATTTTAGGTTTCCGTTCGTTGACATTACGTGCTTTTGTACGCGTGTAGAAAACTGCGCTAAATTTGAATACATTTTTGCGTATACGTAACTGCGCTTTTAATTGCGTTGATTTTATTTAAATAAAGAAGCGCAGATTTTCATTCCTTTTCTATGACAACGCATTTAGTGTCAGGTATCCTAGGAACACGCAATTTAAAGCAAAGTTACGGAAGCAGAGGTACACGCAAGTTTAGCCCAGTTTTGTAGGCGCGAACAAATGTATAAACTGTCAACGAACGGGAACCTAAGATATCACTGCCTCAGAATAAAACAGAATTACGGAGGTGGTTCTTAGTGATGAACTAGCAGAAAAGGTTAAAGAACACCGCACACCAGAATAGGGAAATTGGTTTCAGTTAAGTATGATTTTTATATCAGTTGTTTATGTTTGTAAACCAATTTGTTACCAAATATAAACAACATACTTAACCGAAACGAATTTCCCTATTCTGGTGTGCGGTGTTCTTTATAATCTGATGTAACATTTTGAACGGTTGTTTTTCCTCACTGAATATTTAATATATATATTATTATTATTTTTCTATTTTTTTAAAAATTTTATTTATTTATTTATTTATTTATTTTTGCTGTACTATTTGCCCTTTTATGTAAAATGAAGGAGTTTTAAATGTTTAAATTTAAATAAGGACAGTTTCGTTTGCTCAGCAAATACACAAGCAAATATACGAAGGAAGAGCAGCATTCAGCATATATACCCAAGCGATTGAAAGGTAAAGAGTTACAACTTGTTTTTTATGCTTTCCACTTTTTTGAATTCCATGTTTGAAATAAAAGAATTTTATTTGCCTTTAAAATTATGTTCGTCAGGTTTGAAGATTATATGTTTTTGTATATTTAATATATATATAATACAACAAAAAAATAACAACCGAGAAAATACTTCAAACAGGCATTTTAAATAAATCGATTTCGTTTATTTGCACGAGCTTAAATATGAATATTTTTTGCGTATTCATTTCATTATAATATAAATTCTCTGCGGAGAGGTCAACCTCGCCCAGCTAATTTAAGAACAGCATTGAAAAATAACTGGCTTATTTTGCATTGCTTATTAGAAAATTTCGAAATGGTATAAAAACGGGAGGTGTGGGAAACGGGTCGGGTTGGGACGAATTAAAATTGTGGAAAGGTTTGGAAGTAAATCCCGTTTTTGGTTTTCATCTCTCTGATAGAAAATAAACACATTTAGCGAAACGCATTGCTTGGAATGTAAAACCTTAGTTACGGATAGTATAATTTTTCTATGAAAATATCACAAAAAAGAAAAGGGTTGAACAAATTGCCAACGTGAAATTGGGTTGTGTGCCTTTGAAAACAAGGGTAACAAAACGCGATTTTGAAAAGACGACGCGTGGTTCATTCGACTCGGAATGTGATGTGAATAATAAGATTTTGATATGGTTTATTTTCTTGGAGATCGTTCGTTAAAAGCTATTGTGGAGATGCGGATTCGTTCTTTGATATGTTGTCCTTTTGAAAAAAATATTAAACTAATTTCGATCCTGCTTTCTCTTTTTTTTTTTAGCGGGACAATTCCATATTCCTTATTTTCCAATCTTTTGTAACGGAAAAACTCAATTAAAAATTAACTCTTTCGTCAGATTACCTTCTTGTGCAACTCGGAAAGTTTTTTTATTGTCTTTCGACTCACGTCCATCACATTTGATGGATTACTTTTTGTGTTATTCCTAAGTTAAACATCCCGTGTTCCCTTTTAATTTGTTTTATAACTTTATTGCCGATTGTGATCCTCATATTTATTACTCTTGAGTCTTTCATGTTGCTAAATCCCAAAGTATTTGGTCAAAAAAAACTTTATAGAAACGATGTTTAATTAAACCTACTAAGCAAAGTCTTCAAATGCTTTTTATTTTTTCTCATCACGAATAACCTATATGTCTATGGTTAAGCTATGATATCGTTGAGGGGAAAAGTTTTGTTTTAAGTGATCAGAAAAAAAAAGTAATTCTTGCTAAAACTTGTTTTATTTTCTAAACACTAATTTTAAAAATCCTGATATTATTATTTTATCGTAGAGATCTTACTCTGAATTTTTTTCTTTTTTTTTTTAAAAGGATGATCATAATTTTTTTTCTTTTCCTTTGCCTCGAAGAAAACTTACCGAATGAAAAAGACGTGAAAAAGAAGTGCAAGATTAAATTTTCAAGCGTTTTCATTTCTTTTATTTTGTCATAATTAAATTTTATAGCTCTGTTATAATTATTCAACACTAATTATAATTTTGTTTCCTCTATGCGTCCCACTTAGGAGAGAAGAAATGTGAACTATATAATAATACAGTATAAACAAAGTTTAGGAACTGCAAGTCTTTGAAATGTTTAAAAGCTTAAGGGGCATTCGACTTTAAATGTCGAATTTCAGAATTTAAAAGGAAAAAAATCATTTCGTATGCTTATAATTTTGTTTTTGATAAAGATTTTATTTTAGTAGCAGTCACAATGAAAAGGTAGCATAAAATTTAAGGAATGATCGATTACTTAAATATTCAAAATTCTGCTGCATAGGGGCCATTCAATACGTTGAGGGGGAAGGGGGGTTCAAAAATGGTTAACATCTTCCTGAAAGTACACGGTAAAAAAATTTTATGTTAACTTGCTAAAAAAGGGCTACACATTTTTTTTATGTTAAAAAAATAGAATGTTATTGTCCATAAAACATTCTTTTGTTTTTAGTGTTTTGTTCGAGGCTACAGGCAAATTATGTTACTTTTAACATAAAATTTTTTACCGTGTGTGTTTGTATGGTCCCATACAGCATAATTTTACCAGTTTATTTTACATGAAAAAAGTTTGCACTTATGAAATAATATAAATAAGTAATCTCTTCAATCCCTATTTTGTAAAATATGTGATCGTCTTACGATAGTGAGGTAAATCGTATGCACAATTTGGAGATTGAGATGATAATACTTAGGAACATATTCAAAGGAGATAATGAACTTCAAAGTGACCTCCAATAGACAAGTCACATGTTTTGAGATTTTCGCTGAAAACTAATGTATAGTATGCTTTTAACTAAAAACTGGTATTTAAACGTGAATATTTTTCATCAAATTAAAAAAAAAAAAGAAAAACAAAGCCCGGAAAAGTTTTGTCACGTGATCCCTCCTTAAACGATTTTCTATTGGTGTGACGTCATCTGCCTGTATCGAAGCGAGATATCGAACTCTGAGCTAGACATCGAATTTGAAGCGAAACACGTCTTGTACCCTGTCTCCACTTGTACATAATCAACCTTTTGCATTATCGTGAATAATCGTTCAAAACCGGTTTAGAGCGTTAAAATCGAAGAGAACTCGAAGAGAACATAATGCTAAACATGATTATCATCGTTCTGAACGATGATTATCATGTTGGGCAATTATATCGAAGTTTGAAAGTTAACGCAAACGTTGATTATCGTCAGGTGAAGACCTAGCATTGTTTCTAAACATGCTTGCGAACATTACGCATTGATGCCGTTCAGAGTTTCAGAAATGAACACAAGCACTTTTAGGCAGATGACGTCACGTAGTCACGTTCCTTTACCTTCTGTTTTGGCGGGCATTCAAATTCAAATTTTTGTTTTTTTCTCTTTTCGGGGGTTAACCGTTTTTTTTTACTGAATCAAAATTATGCTTTTTGGCATATCTCCCTAGCACAACTCAACGATGGATTCATCTCAAACCATGTGACTTCTCTATAGTCAGCTATATTTTTTTTAGGTATTATTTTGTTTTAATATTAATTCCTAAGTGAGGAATTACAGAAAAGATAAAAAAATCGATTGCAAAATGTTTGTTGGAGGAGTTGCTCGAATGATGAAATGGGGGATCAGTGAGTCCCGAAAAAGCTTACGTCATCATTCTCACTATAAATTTTTTTGATTTTTGCACTGCCTTAATTTTATAAAATATTTAATTAAAAAAACATTTTCTTGCATTTATTTTTATGGGAAAAGGGATTTTAAATAATGTTCTCTTATAAGTTTTTTACAGATAAATTGGCCCAAAGAACCTTGACGAATAAGAGGCTTTTTTCATCCTCGTGGATTTCCATATCCACGTTTGAGTACGCGAACGGGATTGGCTCAATAATCTTGCCTCGGTATACCAACCAACCTGTCCAAATTTTATTCCTGGAGTAACACTCCGGATTTCAGATTTTCCTTTTGATTGTGATAAAATCACAAGCTTTATGTAATGGTATCATTGGCTGATTTTTTTTGGACTGCGTAATAAAATTACAGAATTTATGTGATTTCATCGCATAGTGATTTTTTTTACATAAAATACCGTTTCTAAAAATAAGTCTAAGCCTAAGGCCTAAGCCTGAAAAAAATCCTATTGAAAATAGCAGAGAAAAATTTTATACTTTCGATGAGGTATGGTTGATGATGTCGAATGATGATAATTAGGGCAAGGGTCCAAAATGTGGTCCAAAAGGTGGTCCAAAAGGTGGTCCAAAATAGCCAAAAAAATTACGACGTCTTATTTGAACGACCCCGCCTTTTAAAAAAAAATCAAATTTTTCGAAAATGTTGGTTTTGCCCTAAGTCTGCCGCAATCCATAAATCGATTTTAAAGGTTTTACCAGTTACTTAGAATATCAAATAAATCTCTTAACCATATTTTACATTATGCGAGGATAACTGTAGTATTTATGAAAATAATTCCTATTTTTTTTAAAATCTTCTTTGCAGGAAACGGAATTTAATAGAAAAGAATGTATCGTACGTTTAAAGAATGGAATTGTATTAGTTAAAATGAGAATTGCATTAAATGTATACTGTATATTTTTCTTGTATTCCTAAATAAAGAAGATGTCTTTGGAAAGATTTGTTTGAATGCCTCTCTACGTCAGACAATCTAGAGCTTTAGTATTGGAAAAGGATATCGCTTTAGACTCCCAACTAAATTATTATCACATTTTGCTTAGAGTTGTCTTTAACTTAAAACTTGGTTCATTGTGTGAATGTTCTGTCGATGAAGTCGCTTTTACTGCAAGTAATTGGTCTACGAAATATAGTTTCTTTCGAAGAAATAAAAGATGTGGTGGAAAGAACGTTCTAAGAGCAAATGGATGTGAATTGGAAAACATTTTTTTTAGTATACTTTATTTCTACTTCTTTTTGTAATTTATTCTGGATTTGCTTTTAGTAATTTAATTTGTGTCATATTCAAGATTCCTAGCAGGGCGCTAATATTGAATTTCATCTCAAAAATTTTCTTGTACCAATGTCTAATTGAGGCATATCACCCTCAACTTAGAGCGACCAAACTGGAATTTTGAATTAAAAAGCTGGTTGATCTTTGTTAATGATTTTTTTTACGTAATAAATTACCTGACCGTAAATACAAAGCAGGAACCAGAAAACTGTCTGTATTTGATTTTATGACGCTACTATTTTGCCTGGTAGACTTCATCATTTTGAAAGTTTTTAGATTCCTGGTTGTGATAAAAACGGACATTGCGGAATATAACGTGGGTCGACTTGATTTGTGTGCAATTGACAACCTTCCCTTTACCTCCCTCCATAAACATGACTGAAAACAGTGTAAACAGATTTCGTCAGTTTTTCCATTTTGTCAGCTTGATCGCAATAAAAATGAACGATTTGTTTTTCGCTCTTGATCGTTTGTTGGAATTATTAAACCATAATGAAGCGTGAAATAGAGACATCATCGTATTGGGAATAACAGAAATAAATGCTTTGTGTAGTATATTCTTTTTTTTTTTCTCCTAAAACATGGTTGGGAATGTATTGTTTGTCTATTTATTTATTTATCAGTGCAAAATTTTTAAATGTTTCTTTTTCGAAGAAGAAAAAGTTAAAAGGGGAGAAAAAAAAAAGAGAATCTTTGAATAGATACGATGGCATTCCTGAAATGTTTTTCACGAATCGATCGGATAAATCACCATTTTTTTCTGCTTTTCTCCCACGAGAAAAAATTTGTTTCTCAAAAGATTTTGACGTTTTTTTTTCTGTCCTACGACAAGCGCATGATAAAGGATTGGCCGTTTGCCCGGTTTCAACTTGTTTTCTAGGTGGATATTTCCATAAAGCAGGTAAACGTAAGTTCTCAATATTGATATTTGGCTCCAGTTCATTTTTTTTTGTGTGTTACAAAATTCAGTTTTTTTTACGGGCTAATTCTTTTTTTCAAAATGTTTCTAGGTGCTGATTCGGATTTTGGTGAATAGTCGCAGGTCCTGACGATGACATGCTTCCTTTTAAATGAGAAACTAACAAAAGGAGTCGCGAAAATGAAAATGAAAGGATTTTACCGGGAAAAAAATGTCGCTGGGGGACATGTCATTAGTGCGGTAGAAAATAAACCGCTTTGAAGTAATGAGCCTTTCAATTAGTATCTTTCTACTTCGTTTTCTTTTGGAAGCATTCATCGACGCCCCAGGGCCCTCTTTATTAAAGCGTTTTAGGGTCTATTCTATGCTGTTCCAAATGCAAAAATCGGTGCTCGGTTTTCCTTTTAATATTAATTACTTTCAGGGTTTAGGAACATTAATCATATCTTGGGTGGTTTAGGAGTTTTTTTTTTAAATATCTTATAATTATTGAAAGCTGAAAGAAGTATTGAAGATTGTTAGTAATTTTTATGTATTGAACTCCTTCAAGATTTCATTAAGCTTTTTGTTGTTATTGCAAACTTTACCTGTTCTTGAAATTGTCATTCGAAAACGCTTTACAATCTCGAAGAATTCAAACTGAAACAAAAGAAAAAAAGCTTCAGAAAAATACAGATTAATTCGGAAGTAACACGGGAAAATGTCAATTAAGGTAACAAGCGTTTCCTGTTGGAGCTCTTTTAAAGTTTTCTCAGAAACGCTGTGATCTTTTCACATAAAATTTTATTCAAGACTTGTGTATAAGAAAATTTTGATCAAACTGAAAAACATTACCAAGCTTTTTATGAATTAAAATTGATTTTTATAACAAGCTACTTCGTTAGCAAATAAAATTTGATCCTATATGAATCATAATTATCATTGCATAATGGGAAGCTCTAAAACTTGCGTTCTATAGTTTAAAACTTTAAAAATTTTAAAAATGTTTTTATTTAAGGTTATTGTTCTGCCATAAAGAACTTTGGGCAAAATGATTTCGATAGATTTTTGTTTGCTTTCAGCCAACTTCTTTTGTCCTTTCCGCAAAATCCGCCCTATTTGATTAATTGTATTAGCCGAAATATTTACACCGTCGCACTCCTCAAGCGAAAAATAAACGACAAAGTAAATTTGGAAAATGAGAAAGTTTTAAAGAAAGTCCGAAGTTTAAAACAGAAATCATCGACTCGGATGCACAAATTTAATGAAATAGTTTTACGATGTATTTTCTCATGGTCTTCATGGTCTTCAGACTATCAAACTAAAAGTTTTGATAACCGTATAAATACTCTTCACGGGGATTCAAGTCCTTTAGCCGAAACTTTTCAAGAAAGCTTTCGGTATATATGTGGATATTATCTCTTTGAGAATTTTATCCCCGTCATCGATTTTTCGACAAGTTTATTTTTCAGGATTGATCGATTTGTCATGATATGATATATTATGTCACGTTGAAGCTTCGTCAACAGCAATATTTTATTGATAATAGTTTTGAAGGTAATCTTTTGCGATTTTTTTATCTTTTATTGTTTTGTGGAACAAATGTTGAGCTTTAAGCTGATTTTCGTGTTTTTCCGATGAAGATTTGACATTTATATTTTAGCTCATTAAATGCGACAGCATTAGTCTACCAGTGGGCCATTTTTTTTTTTTTTTTTTTTTTTTTTTCGTAGGATGGGAATTACTGGTAACGATTCGAGACGTCAAAGTTTTTTTTTTCGGCTTAACATATTTATCATGGGGTTATATAGATGAAATTAAAAACTGAATGCAATTAAGAGCAAATTATCAAAAATTCGTATTGAAGAAGAATGGGATAAAGCTGAATTTTTCATTTCGTATGCTATTATTTTAATTTCCTTTTCCTTAATAAAATTGATTTTAGATCCATTTCGAGTCGATACAATCGATTTTCTATTCAATTCCGAAACATTTTGACAATCTATGGAAGAGAACTAATTTGCTTGTCTATCTACAGTATAAAGCATGCGCGTTTCGTTTGCAGTACTTAAAGAAAAAAAAAGGCCATTTTAATAATGACGAGGCATGAAAAAGTAAAGGAAATCTCTTTTTAAGGTGGGACGATTAGGGAGATGGAAAGCTGAGCTGGGCAATTTGTCACTCTATTCATCTCATCTCATGACAAACAAATATCAACGGCTTTTCATATTTCTTTCATTTCTTCTTCACCGATCTATTGTCAAAACTAATTTTGCAAATGATTTTCTCTCCTCTTCTCTTTCTTGTAGGTAGCTTCTTACTCGGAAAAAAGAAGCCTCGTGGATTTTTTATAAAAAGTAATGTTTTATTTACGAAAGGATATAATTTTAAGAAAGAAAATATCGGAAAAGGTTCAGGGATTTTTTTCTTTTAGCTTTTCATGAATTTTTTAACGTGTTACGTATTTGCAGATGCGATGTTTTTTTTTTTTTTTTATATTTCTTAGAAACGTTTTTAGAGGCGAACGACCCATTTGACCGACTCAACTAAATGCCTATACAAAAATAGATAAAGTCTATGGAACATGGGGTCACAAAAGCTCTATTAAAATTGGACGCTAGAAATTTTGTCCCCAAGGACTTTCTATGAAAATGGAAATGGATCGTGATTTTATTGAACAGGGTGATTGATGTTGTATTAAAGTTTTGCTCCAAAACGTTTGAGCGAATACAAAACTGCCTTAGCCGCGAAAAAAATAAAGAAAAATTAGATAAGAAAGGCCAATGCATTGCGTTCCATAATGGCGTCAGCAAGATGGCGGATACAATCGGATTATTATTATTATTATTATTATTATCACTACTTATTTTTCGTTCGGAATACTCCCTTGTTAGGGGGACACGTTTCTGAAGGTGGAGGCAGTAAAACCATTACGATGACTTCACACATCGTGACCTGTCAAAACTCGAAAGTTTTCATCTCCGAAATCGACCTTAATTATGTTCATTTTGTTTTAAAAAGTTTAACTAAGCCTATTTCCGATACAAGGGGAAGACGTTTGCATTTAAGAATTTGTCCTGAGCACACCGTTATTGTGAGATATTGAGTTTTTTTTTTTTTTTTAATTTTATGAACGGCAAGGTCGCGAGGATTTTTGGCGTTATTGCTCCCCTGGCTAGGGAGGAAGAAGGTAACTACGATAATCATAGCATCTCTCCCTATAAGATTTTTTGTTGTATTACAGGTTTGATGCCATAGATCTATGGCAAAGAAAAGTACCATGATATCGCCCTATAAAATATCTGCATATCGCCTCCTGTAACATACAGAAACTTCGGTGTGAAGTAGTATCGTACAAGGACCTCGTGCATGAAAGTCGAGCTGATATTTTGAACCCTTAATGTCAGCCATGTTGAATTTTAAGAAAATAATTTCAAATGCAAACAGAGCACCCTCGAAAACCCCTTTACACTCAATTTTATGTCTATTTTTTACTTCTTCACTATTTTCCGGCTAGAGATGAAATTCCGATTAATGCGAAGGGGGAGGCGGTACTCGCGGGTACGCACATGCAAAGTGCCGCACACACGAGCCCCTTTTGCGGGGCGAAGCAATTTATCTGAAGCAATGTTGCGAGGTTAAATTGATTGGTTTTCTTTGCTTTGGAGAAAAAATCGTGTAAAATTAACGAAGTAATCTTATCGATTTTGTTCCTAGACATAAAAGAAGAGGAAGAAAAAAGATTGATTTAAGATTGAAAAAGAATTTTCCTGTCAACCATTCAAAAAGCTTTCCCGCGACCTCCGGTCTGACTTGGTTGTTTATTACATCGTTCTGTTATAAACCTGGCGTTATAACTTGAAATAAATTTTCCTGGCAGTAGACATCAACGTTGCCATAACTTTCATTATGTGTGAACTAATATTAAAAAATAGAAAGAACCGCGTTCATTAATAACGATCGTTCCTAAATCTTTATATTTCCATTCGAAAAATTATTTTTCGACCTAGAACGTTTGTATTTCGTGAATAACAAGGAATAAATAATTATTTAAACAAAGCAAACAGTTCAAAGTCTCTTGCTAAGCTATGTAAAGTATTAAACCCAAAAGAAGTCCTATTTTTTTTTCGCAACAAAAGAAATTAAAATCAATTTTTCGACAAAAAGTACAATAGATTAGTATAATTTCCATTTGAATAAAACGAGTTTGATTTGTAAATGGATCTGGCATCTGTAAGAGACGTTCTAACGAAGACAAATGACTCTTTCTAAATGTTATTGATAAGACAAGTCTTGACAATGTCTTTTGAAATCGATTGATTGCTTTCTCCTTCGGTTATCACTTATCATTCAGAATTTTTTTTTCTGTCTTATTCTCTTGTCCACAACGTTTGATAATCATCATTTATCATCGTCGCAATCATCATTCATTCTGTGATTCATTATATTTTAAACGCTCGTTTTTCTCGTTAATGTTTATGCGTGAAAATTGGAAAATAAAAGTAAAAGAATGTATTCTGTCGCAAAAAAAAAGAAAGAAAGGAAACATTTTTCGCATTCTTTGACAAATCAATCGGAAGTCATGAAAAAGGTTGAAAGGAAAATAGGGTCTGGCGACTCCTCCGAAAAGGCAAAAGGACACTTGGAAACATTTTTTTTTTTTTTAATACGGGAAATATCGCAAAATTCCGCGAAAATTGAAAAGTCATAAACAAAGGTGAGTTGAAAACGCTTTAGGAATTCTACCGAATTCCAAACCAGTCTTAAGTTATTTCGAAATTTCTTTTCTGGGATGAAAAGAAAATAAAAAAAAGAAATTCCTAGCTGATGTGGTTTCTGGCCAAGCAGGAAATGCAAAAGACCATTTTCGTGTCGATTACCGTTCTTAATTGTGAATATTCGGAATTCCTTACTCAAATGGGTTTGTTCGTGCGCTTTATGGTTTCTTGTCCAAGTTATAAAATTACTGAAGGTTTGAACCAGCGGTTTTTTTTACTTTCTCATTATTTAAATATCAGCTCGGACGATTCACCATTTTTCATCGTTAGGAATTTGTACCAAATCGACTTTCAAAGCAACAGCATTTTGAACTATTCGAACAGGAACAAATGGCAAAGGTTATGAATGCTATAGGGGAATTGAACAGTTGTTATTGGTTCGCACTGTATGTCCATTTTTATATTCTTCTGTTATTCTAACGAATCTTATACAAAAAAAAAAAAAAAAAGTCAAATCGAAACGAAAGAGAACAAGTAAGTAACGGCGTTGAATGATTGTGGATGAATTGATTACCTTAAATGAGATAAGATTGCGGATTTCAATTGAATAAAAACGGTAAAAGAAGTCGCAGAAAGGTCATTTTATTTGCTGTTGAAACTACTTTCACGTAATATTTCACCAACTTTTTGCTACTTTTTTCTTGTCCATTATTCTTCTCGCCTTTTTAAAAAACGAAAATTTCAGTATAAAGTAAAAAAAAAAAAAAAAAAAAAAAAAACTTTATGGACCTTGAAACTTTAGACAAGTGTCTTATTTTTAGTTTGTAATTCATTTTATGACAGTTCGTCGTTTCGTGTAACATCTTTTACTTCTGGTTTCATATTTGGGCTTTATCGGGAAATTTAAAGCATGATTTTTAATAAATATCTTTTTTATAAAGAATAATTTCGCGGAAAAGAAGGGGAAATATGTTCTCGGAAGCCGGATTAATACGAGGAAACGAACTTCCATCAATTTCGGAATAATTTATGTGGAAAACAGTCCGGGCATAATAATGATGCCCTATGGATTAAAATCGAGCAAACGAACATGTTTGACATCCCAGACATCATGCACGCATCTGAATATGCGAGCTTATTAAGCTTGTACGTGCATACGCTTGCACAACACGGGAAAATTATCTTAGATATTACAAACGGGGATTCTTTTTTTTTTTTTTTTTCTTGTTGAACTGGCCAATGTAAGAATTATTTTAATGATATCGATTGATTTTGCGAAAGAACGTATGTCTAAGAATAAAGGAAGGAAGGAAGTTGTCACAATATTGGACACATTTTCAGCTGCAACTGCTTTTGCGGAGATTAAATTATTATTTTCATATGACCTAATTTTCCCAAGTTTTTATTAGAATTTTATTATTTGGCTTTGCGGGGTGTTGTCAGAGACGGCATCGGTCACGTAATCATCTTCATATTTCGTTAAAAAACTCTGATGTACTTTTCGACAAGGAACCTTAACTTTCTTTCAAGATTTTACTAAAAGAATCCAATACGGCACAATATTCTTACAGATTAAATTTAAAAAAAAATAATTTTTCATATTTCACGATTCCTCGAGTCCTACAAATAGGCGTCGTTTGTAAATTCTAAACGGGAATTAGGTGAAATAAAAAAGACAATAAGAAGTCTAGATTAAGTTGTAAATCCTGAGAGAAACAGGGATAAAGAAATGAAAAGTCTGTCTACTGACAGTGGCGCCAAATAACCTAGCGTCGAATTTTGGAACCATGCCGAGTACTCCCACTCGTAAGACTTGTTATAAATCTTAACGTTTTCCTTTTCGTTTCCTTAGCCGTTCTCTATCTTCCCTCCAAGAAGGTTTGAATGTATAGGTCGATTTGGGACAATAAAATCCCCTAGAAACGTCAAATTATTATAATTTAACATGAATAAATTGCATGACGGGAATAACGAAAAAAGGAAAGCGCGGGAACTCCGAAATCTTTAACAGATAAAAATCCGATTTACCTATACGCTGATTTCATCCCTAGGGATTCAACTCGCGTGTCGCGTTATTTCAGCCTTTTTTTAAAGCTAGCATGGAATTTTACTACTGTATTATTTTCTTTTTTTTTCTTTTCTTTTTTGTAAACCGATGAAAAGAAGAAAAAGGTATAAAAAATAAAAATTCTGGTACACAGTAATATACTGTATGCCGTATGGTTTCCATTTTATGTAAATCATATGGTTTTTATGTTTTAAATTGAGAAACAGCCATGAGTTGCATTTATAGGATGGGAAAGTGGTACTTGAGGTCGTATCATAGGTAACCAGCTTTTAATGGCGCTAAGCTTATTTCACATAGTGGTAAAATTAAGACCTAATATTAAGGTGGCAACCTCTACAAAAAGAAAAGTACTAAAAGTAGTTACGATAGTCCAGATTTGATGAATGGATTTTCTCTTATCTGGTCAGTAGTTTCCTAAGAAACCCGATCTCTTTCAACAAACGTGGCAGTATTTATATCCTAAATAGTGGTTATATGCAATGAAAAATTTTGGCATTTTTGCAACGGCTCATAAATATGCATTATAGAACTAGAGGAAAAACTTATAATCTTACTTCCGATTTCGAAAAAGAATAAAAAAAACCATCGCGGAGATCTTTACATTATTTTTTTCTATACGTTAGAGGCTTTATCTAAAAAAAGATGACGAGACGTGTTCCATATATGTAATTTTATGCTATTATTATACATTAAGGTGTTTGGTTTCTGCTTTCGAGTCATAAATCAAAAAAAAAGGAAGTTTTAGTTAAGCTGATACTTTCAAAATATTCCTTGAAAATGGTCTACTTTATGCATTTATCTGGAAATTCTGTATTAAACCAAACCCATGTGATTATAGTTATTTGTTGATAATGTTTCCAACGCAATAATTTTTCAAGATAAAGAACGTTTCACTCACGGTTAAGTTTAAGTAAAAGCTATGAGTCAAGATGCATCCTTTTTCTCGGCAACTAACTGTAAAAGGGAATACATTTAAAACGTTTAGTAAGCCATGTATTTCTTTTATTATTTTCACCTGATGGAAAGGACTTTATGCATCGAAATCGATGAAATAGTAATAAACAATGTTGCAAGTTTTTTTCGAATGCATGAAATTGATTTTCGGAGGTAGAGTACCAAGCCAAATTAAGTTGCTTACAAGGACAAATTTAGAATTTTTCCATTGAGAAGGCTCCCTTGATCGCATGTGGAAATAGAACTGATCAGTTGCTTTTTCTTCAAATAAATCAAGTTTTGTCATAACTAATGTAAAAAATGGTTCGCCAAAAACAAAAAATGGTTCGCAATTATCTTTGGGATTTCTTACTTTAGGGAAGAGATGCCAACACAGTTGGGAAAATGGCTGTGTCGCTCAAACGCATCAAATAGTGCATTATACAATGCAGTATTTCCCGTACCCATACTAATCACGATCAAAAGAATGCCCATTTTTTTATTTTATACAGTCGTAAAAAAATAGCTGACCAGTACTTATTTTTATTTTTTATTTTTTATTTTTTACTTTAAAAAATCGAAAAAAAAAAAAAACTTTAAACTTGTAATAATAAGTCAAAGAAAAAAATTCCTCCTTTGATGCTTATTTTAGTGCTTCATAGAAGTAATCCTTTTGGCAAAGCAATAAAAATTATCTGGAATGGAATGCAAAACTTTTTTATTAGGGCTCAGTAATGAGACACGATTTTTCACTACATTAATTTTAGTTATAAGGATCATAATGATTACATTTAACGTATTTCTGCGACGTTCAAATAAATTTTTTTAATGATTCATTTGTCATTTTGTGTAATTAAAAATGACAATCCAACAGTCAAATGTGGTATAACCTCCGGACGTAGCAGTACATCCTTTATTCATTTGTTTTTTAAAAAAAGTCAAAAGAGTTTTGTCGTTTATAATGGCATTTTTGGTAATGATTTTAATTCAAAAAATATTGTTTTATCAACAATGATACGGTATACAAAAAGAGGGAAATAGTAGATCGCTGTACTAGGTTGGAAAAAAACTACTGTATCAAACTGAGACCATGTTAAACGAGTCAAGGGGTGAATGTCTATCGATTCACAGTATCTTGTATAAGAAGAATGCTCTAGAGAAATTTTAGTTCTTGTCTGTAAGAAGGTTGAATAGGAATTTAAATATATAACATTTAATATTTAAGAGAAAAATAAATGCTTAAACAAAGGATAATAATTCGGAGAAAACAAACTTGACGAAAAACTCAAGGGTTCAGTTTTGAGAATAGTTTCATCATATTAATAAGTGGCAATTCGTCCTTCTTTACCAAAATTGAAATTAATTTTCTTTTGTGAAAACAAAAAATTTTAATTCTACGTAATAATGCTTTGTGCGGTTTTTATGAAAAGCCAAAATTTTCTCTTTCTCAACGCTGAATAATTAGAAAAGGAATTGTAGTCTGGAGTTTTGATCACGAAGTATAACTTTTCGAGTATTCACTCTGTGATTCTCCTTTAATTTTTCTTTTCTTATTCCTTTGTTAACTTTCCGCAACTTTTTGCTATTTTTTGAAAACCGTCACTCATTTTTACGGGAATGTTCCACTTTTTCTTAAACCTTCCACGACGATAAAAAAGATGGGTCTCTTGAGCAAAAGTAGCGAATGCAGCATTTCCGATTGCAAAATGGGATTTTTTTTTTTTTTTTTTTTTTTTATGAGTTTACTAACTTCTGGCTACTATAATGAATAAAATGAGTAAAAAAAAAATCTATTTCTAACGTAAAGAATTGCTTCGGCGGTTTGATATATCGAGCTTAAAGCGTAAAGAAATGCTCACGTTATTTTTCACAAGGAAAAGTTTTCAAGTGGGTGATTGTCGCTGTCACGGGAAAAATGGTTTAAGTTTTGCTAAACACACAAATCATATTTTATGAGATTTGAATAATGAGTGAACTACATGAGTAAACTTTAACTCCTTTCCTTCTCTAAATCAAACGTGTTAGGTCTCCTTTAGAATATGTATGCATAACGTTCTGAATCGAACAACGACAGAATCTATTAACTTTATTAAATGTGAATGGGTTCCTGTTTTACACATTCTGACTTGTATATTATTGTCGGAGATGGGATATGAAACAATTATTTCTTTTTATCGTTAATTCGTTAATTTTTTTTTTATATCTGTTTGGAAGAAATCTTTTAAAATAGACACCGTGCTTTTATTGATTTTTTCCAGATCTTTGTCTGTTTCTTTAAAGTAATTTTTAAAGTGTGTTTTCCTACTAATTTTGTGAAACGTCTAAAGCACCCAATTTTATCTTTACTAATTTAATGCTAATTAAAAAGCAATTATAAATTAATTTTGACGCAAGAAGGAAAACGAAAATAGAGGTTAAATTATTTTAAGGGTGGAAGTCGTAAAAATTGATTATTCATTCCTGGATTGCTAATTACCGAGGTGTAATATGCAAATTGTGGTCTCCACCCTCGCTGCATGGAAGGTGTAACCTTTTGACAGATGATTATGTCCGTCTGATTAGCAACTGCTGTTTTTGTCATCCCCGACAAAACGTCTTTCCCCCGATCCTCCTCTCGTTGCACTGTTTTTTTTGCGATGTATTGCCAGTCGTTTTCATCCATCTCAAACACAATGAAAAAGGAACCGATTGAGAAGTATCGAAATAGGATATGCTAGTAATAGATCCATTCTTTTGTTGTCGGACTTGCTTTCATCAAGACAGGTTTTTTTATTCTCTATTTTTTTTACTTATTCTTTATTTTGAAAAAATGTATCTTCTTCGTTTTACGAAACGATCTGATTATTGAAACATGGAATGTAAATCAAATTACTCCGGATAATTAATTACGCAACGGTTGGACGATAATGAATCCCTGTTATCTGCATTCTAACTCTTTACAAGGTTCGATCAGACAGATAATTAAAGGTTGCTTTTCCTCGTATCAAAGTCATTGTGATCTTTTATGTTTCTCAAGGCCAAAGGCAAATCAAACGAATGTTCTGGACAATGCCATCACCATGTCAACTATTAGTAATGGACTCTGCTGTCGCTAATTAGCCTTCACAAAATGAACGATTAATTTTCTTATTTAGGGGGCTCCCTTTATAAAATCCGTGTAAATCATAGAACATGAAAAAGGAAATAGAATTCTATTTTGAAAGCTTTGAAAACGGATAGATTCATTTATGGTCATATTAGCGGTGATATCAAGTCTTTTCAGGACTTTATTAATATATGTTACAATAGTTGCGAGATTGGTTGCAACCTTAGAAAATATTCACTGAAATTAATCCTTTCGAAAATGCTATCTCAGTTCCAGAAAGCTATACGTTTTCAGATTTCCGGAGCACCCGATTTTTGAATGATCCACATAATTTCCCTGAGATTGTTTTAATTAAATATTCAAATGAACGATTCATCAAAGGGCAGTAATTAATGCTTTTCTTTTTAACTTCACTGATACATCAATTTGGTACGATCCCGCGATAATCAGACTCGATTAAAATGAGTCGGTTAATATTTTCCCCAGTTGTTTTAGCAATGATCCAACAATTTATTTCATTCGTGTCCATGTGCCAACAGCTAATTGCATTCAATTTAATTATCTGCTAAGCCCCCGCGAGTTTTCATTTAAATGCAAGTCATTTATTCAAACTTTAGTCGCTATCCACTCTTTGACGTAACAAAATTAACGATTTAATTCTGGGATTACGTGAAAATGATGTATCCCGAAATGAATATAATCGATCGAAAAGGATATCCTCTTGCTGGGGTAGATTCCGAACAGGATTTTGAAAATAACCCCGCTAGGAACAACTTTTCGGTGAAAAAGTCTCACGATGGGAAACAGTGACGACAATTTATCGATTTATGGTGGTTATAGAAGAAGGAAGAGCATCATTTATCATTTTTCGGGAGCGGCGATAGAGAAATTTTATATTTAGCATATCTAAATAGGATCAAGTATTCTTTTTGTTTTTAAACTTTTTTACAAAATTTATCGGAATTCCATAATGAGTTAAAAATTTGCCTTTATTTTTCAAATTAATCTAGTTTTAATATAAACTTTTTTATGAGAAAATAAAAGGTAATTGTTTGACATCGGTTTTTTAAAATTTTAGTCGACTTGAGCTTTTTGTGTATTGATTCCCTAGGAAACATCCCGAGTAATATTTTCAAACTTGTCTGCATCGAAATATGCACATTTCGGGTGGTATTTCCATGAAAAATTCTATTTCATTCATTCACTTTATACTTTGACAACTGTGAACCGGGGGAAAAATGATCTAAATGATTCGTAAATCAAAATTATTCGAAGAACAAGGTAGTGGACTATACAGTGAGTTTCAATGAAATTCAAAATAACTTTTGTTAAAAAATGCGTTTTTGAGTGAATAAGTGAACAAAATATGTAGTTATACTGTAGGTGAAAATCTAAGCTTGTGAAAATTCGTTCTCAACTACGTAAATATATCATTCCAAGAAGATATTGTCTTATTTTTCACACACCGACCACAAAGTGCCCATGTGGATTCCTCCTATTTTTTTTTTGAAGTATAATAACATCTGAATAAAGAATACGAGAATAACGTGAAGATTTGAATTTTCTTCGTTTTTCAAATCGACCTGGCCCCTTCTATATCGATTTAGTTTCAATCCACGTAATAACCTATAATAATCGTAAAAAGATCGGCACGGCGAAAAGCCGTAATGAATAATGTAATAATGCAATACCGAATTCTTTTTCTCTTGTGGGTATATTCGTTCAAATAATGTTCAACGGTTTCATAGAACGGTAATCTGGCAATCTGCAAAATAAGGAAAGAAAATCTAAAAAGAAAAAAAAAAGATTCCTTTTTTGTAGTGTATAGTATTGCGTGAAATATAAATTATTCTTTACAGCAACTCGAAATAAATTATTGTTAGATTTTAATTTGCCGTTAGATAATTATAATGTTATTCAGACTCTTTAAAAAATGAGAGAAGGAGAAAGAGAGTTAAATTACATAAATTGCACCCGGCTGAGACAAACTTTTTTAATAATTGGAAATATAATATTAAATGAAGTTACATACTTTCCGATTCATTGAGTTTTTGTTTGATCAGAATTTTTGAACATTTAAGATAAGATCCATCAAAACGAAAAACGTTAACTAAACGGTTTATTTTTGGGATATGAAATTTCGGATTTGAATCATGTTATTAGAATGATACCTAAAGCCCCGATCAAATCAACCAAGACCAGGGAGAATGAAATAGGTTTTTTAAGGTGCTTTTTTTTGTCCGTTAGTTAATTGTGAAATAAAATTTTTGGAAATACTGATTTTCTTCTTAATCTTCTCTATTAGATCCCTATGAGTTGTACTTGTGAACGCTAAATCGGTTTTTATACAATAAATAAATAACTTAAATTAATAAAGTAATCTAATTTTTCAAAAAATTAAATAAAAATCTTATCGGTAGTACATCGCAGCAAGCCGCGAACAGCAGGTGTTTTTTCGGGCCCGTAGCCAGAACGAAGAGCCAGGGGGGGGCAGTTGGGCTTGTCAAGGGGGGCAATAGGCCTTCATTCCCTATATCTGTCATGTTTAGCCAATTTAATCATAGGGGGCACCGAGCCAGGGGGGGCGTTGCCCCCCCTGGCCCCCCCTTGGCTACGGGCCCGTGTTTTTTCCGAACGTTTTTGTTTATGGCTATTGGAGGTCAAAGAGGGCCGAAAAGTGTACAAAATCCTTTTCTTGACATGGCCAAAAACAAAAGATAAAGAATAAAAATAAAATCGGATTTTTGACGAATATAATGTCAAATTACGTTTATAAGTTCACTGTAATACCCAATCATTCTCTTTTATATGTGAAAAAAAGGATTCCTTACATTTTTCGGCCCGATTTGACCTTCAATGGCCATAAACAAACTTTTCGAAATAAAACCTACAGTTCGCGGTTTTGCTACGAATTAGAGCTTTAAAAAAAAAAAAAAAAAAAAACAAGCGCAATGTTTTCGGGGTAATATCTACAATTCATTTTTGAATGATCGGAAGCAGGAAACAATAAAATGAATCTTTTAGGAAGTACTGTGATACTAAGCAGCAGCCAAATACTCCAGCGATGGTTTTTTAAAAAGTCTGGATGTAGAATTAATATAATTTTCGCATGTCTTACTTCATTTACCAAAATAAATTACTTTTTTTCCAGCGAGGAAAATTGATTTGATTCCTGAATCTTGCCATTGTGTTTTGCACTTTTATTGTAAGCTTTTTTTTCCTGGTATAGGTAGGGATGAATTTATTGTGGGAATCTATATTACGATCCCGATAAAGGTATCAAAGTCTGCACTATATTATCCCAAGTTTTGGGGTGACTTATACAATGTAGGAAAGTTCTATTCTCTCTGGCTCCCATTTTAGGACTAAAAACTGTATTCACAAGCAGCTGTATTATTGCTCTGAAAAATTTTTACTTGGTTTTTGGAATTATAGATCGAGGAATTTTCAGCCATTTAAGGAAACCATGGTTCTACTGTAGGTATTATAATTTCTCTACTCCTGAAAATTAAATATTCCTATTCAATTTTTATTTTCTTTTTAACTCTTTATTTTTAATACGATCACTTATTTCTATTCACTTTTGGTTCAAACTGCCGATAAATAATTTTCGATTGAAAAAGCGATTTTATACTGTAATACACGTTTTTCATTCAAAAAAAATATGTAGGGTGTAATCATAATAAAAAGCACATGCTTCTAAAACCAAAAAAATTGAAAAAGGAAGAGATGACATACCATGTGGCGATTCTTTTAATTTCATTTTCATTTTTATGTGCTCCGATTTGATATTCGCCTCACGTTTCTACCATTAGTGTAAATGAAGGATCCACTTTGCCCCTAAGAGTAATTGATAAGGTAGGATTATTGTTTTTAGCTTGATTTTTAGCTATTTTGTTCTATTGTTATCGATTGGTTAATTGTGTAGTATGGAGGAAGAATAATCATTATTTAAAGCACAACGAAAATATATATATGTGCTATGTCTAGTTAGCACCTACCATATTTTATTCCTATTAAATTCCAATTTTTTTTTCCTATTAAAATGATATCTTTTGAGAGTAAAATTTCTGCCACACACCGAATATTTTGTTTTAAAATGCGGCATATAAATAAACTGTGGATTTGTTAATATTTGAAAAATGAAATACGGTTTTTTTTTTGAGACCCGAAAGTCAATTATAGATTTAACAATTAGAATTCCCAGCTATCAACGAATTTTTATTTTTTGGCGTTTTAATAAACCAAAAAGGAAATTTTTTTTTAAAAATCTGATGTAATAATTTTCGCTTTTATAATAACACAGTGACTAGCCACACAAATTAACTTATTTGCGATCGTAGAATAAATCGATAGGGCTTAAAAAAGATTAAAAAGCTGAAATCATGTGAGGAAACTACCACGACATGAGGACTCGTTAAATTATCCGTATAAAGCTTTCGTCATTGAATTATGATCACTTTTGTGTATAAACAACTTAGGGCAAGTTCTCCATGTTTGTAGTTTGAAACAATTCCCAGTGTTAATATAAATTAATACAATGTAGGTCAATGTAAAGCGCTATCATCTCGCATATAAACAACATGAATTGGGCAAATGATAGTCGTATAATCCTTTTGGTAAACGAGCTATGATAATCCTTTGAAGGCATTCCATGTGTGTCCTGCATTGTTTCCGATTAACTTTTGACTGAGTTAGATATACTTAGTTTGATGCTTTTGACAACGTTATTAAACGTTAAAAGGGATAAAAAAGTTAATCGAATTTGAAAGTTTGATGATGATTCCGTTAATTGAATACGACGGTAAAGGAACGAGTGAAAAAAAAATGAGAGATAGAAAGGATGAAACGTTTAAAGATAATACGAGAATTATGCACTTGAATGATTGACAAATATTTTCCGGTCTAATCCCTCGAAGCAAAAGCCCCGACCGCTTGTCCTTATATTCATTCGTTCAGTGGATCAGGGCTTTGTGTTGCCAATTAGAGAAACCTATGACCCAACTGATTGGTCCGTAATTATACCCTGACGAAATCCTCTTGTTTCCATAAATTAGTTTCTATCATAATGGTTTCCAATTTCATCAGTCATCTTTGCTCAGTGCTTAGGGTTTTATCGAATTTTGTTATGGCTTGCATTTGCCAACTAGAAAGTGAGAATAATCCATTTTTCACTTGATTTGCCTTGTGTTTTATGAGGGAAGATTGGTTTGATAAAATCTAATCTGTTTGAAAAAGCAGTGGCTGGATCTCTTAAGTAGGGAAAGCTTTGATGCTTTAATGTGATGAAATTTACAGTTATTTTAAGTAAACTTAAAATGTATTTACTATATTGTAAACTTTAAGTTACTACGTCTTAGTACGTAAAATTTGTTTACAATATAGAGGGTGATAAAGCGAATAGTGAATCATTCCTGAAATGCAAAAAACGTCGGCAGGTACTGCAGTATTTATTTAAGAGCATATGAATATATCCGTGTATAAATCATCTCGTAACGTACGAGATGATTTCTCGAATAGAATGATTTATGAATCCTTAGTAAAAAAAAAGGTTCTGTTTCTTATTATCAGTGATGATGGTGAAGAAAGAATCCATCTAAGGATAAAAATCTAAAAAGGAAACACGTCTACTTTGAAATCCGTAAGAATCAATTCAAACTCTAGGGGAGTCAAAACTTACACGCTGAGAAAACCATACGACACTAGTTCTTCACAATATCAGGAAACGGAACTTTGTGATTTATTGAGTAATCCTCGACTTCAGTTGATTGCTACGCAGATTTTCGTATACTGTAGTATCAGAGATTTAAAAAAATGTGTTATGCCTTCCCGTCTTGTGTAGCTTAGGCTTTTGCGCTTTGCCGTTTTTTTTAAAATCTCGCACCTTTTATTTTCCACTTACTTATCATTTGATCAGCAAACCAAACATATCCTAATTTAGGTTCGACTGGGTTATTTCTGTATTTATCAACCTTTTCATTCGGAGCTCCCGAACCTCTTGGATCGAATTCTACTTTTTTTGAAATTAAGGGAATTTATTTCGTTAGATATCGTTCTGAACGATTATCTCGTTTTCCAGGTTTAGTTTTATACCAGGAAAACAAGATAATCTTTTAAACTGCCAGGAAATAGACGACTAGAAACCCATTGTTGATGCGGCGCTAGGGCTTCGAGTCCTGTAGATGATCTTGTGTCTTCCTTGTTTTCTATTTCTTGTCCTTTACATGTTTCTTCCTTTCACCCTTTCTTCTTTTTCCGTTTTTATGTTAATTTATTATGTCAATGTTTAATTTATTACTCTGTGTTAATTTATTTGAGTGTCCTAAATATTGTGTCTTCGATCTGTCTTCTTTCTCTATTGTTTCTTTTTCCATCACAAGACTTCCCCCAATGTATGTATGTATGTATACATGTATAACCTAGCCATTACGAACCATTCAACGAGTAGCCGGACAGACACCACTCTACACATGATTTTTTTAAATGTTTCAGAGCTTCCAGTCTTTTCAACTAACTTTTCAATTAGCCATTTTTTTATAGATGACCATATTCACGAAAATAAAATGAAATAAAATAAAATAAAATAAAATAAAAGTTTTTCATAATTTAATCACACAATGATTTTTGCTATTTTAAAAGATTCCCCGGATTCCCATGAAACCTTTCAAGCGTCTCCCCTTAAAAAATTACTTTTTCTCTACATTTATTTACTAAATAACAGCTTTTTCTTTAGTCGCTTGTAAATGTCTACGGGAAAATTGGAAAAATTTGACACTCCACCTCCCGTTAAAATATAATGATACCTATCAAATATTCGTCCCTAAAACCCGGTTTTTTTTTTCTCCTGGTTGGATAAAATTAAATGTTTAAATTTTCTTCGGTTTGTTTATTTCTTTTTACGAAAAAACAAGAAAAATGGCTTCTTGCTTCTGCAGATCGCTACCCCCGGGATTCAGAATTGTAAATTTTTTTAATTTTATCCCTCTGATATGCTATTTTGCTTACGGTATTCGCTTGAAAAACTTAATATCAAGTTTTAGTTATTGGAAAAACTAAAAAAACTTGAAAATTAAAATCAAATTTTTAAATCGAACATTTCACGCATTCTTCATTTGCTTCGAGTGGCCGCGAAGCGGGCGCGTTCTTCGCGCCCGCTTCGCGGCCACTCGAAAGTATTGCCGTGGTCGGAAAAGGGAAAATCGTTAATCCTGCGAGTTTCTACATGAAACTTATATAGTTATACTTAGAATAAAATTCTGAGTTCCCGGTTGTCCGCCTCGTACGCCGCGTACGCCGCGAACGCCGCGTACGCCCGGAGCTTTTTCTCCGCTATTACGCATCGGATCAAAAGGAAATTTTGCACACGTATTTTTCGTCGAAAAATAAGAGGGGGTCTTTTCTTATTTTTTAAAAATTTCAAAAATTACGTAAACGGCAAATATTTGAACTTTTAAATTTGGTTTTCTTCTTGCGACGATAAATCTCGAACCCGGCTACAAATCATCACCAATTTTCGTACTGTAGTAGATTTGGTCAAAGTATCATACCATCAAAATTTGGTTGAATTCGGATGATTGGTTCACAAATTATGAGGATTAGGCTACGTGTAAATTAGGCCTAAAAATCGATATCTCGAATGACGTAATAAGTCATATCGATATATCGATTAAGTCATTTCGATATATCGATATGACTTATTACGTCATATCGATATCTCGAGTTACAGGAACAATCCATAATTCGGATTTTTTTTGTGGGTACAGCGGATTTCGCGGACCTCGGATCAAAAAACTAACCGGATTTTTGAAAATATTTTCGGGGTAGAGGAATCCGAATATGGAATTATTTTTCAGAAATTGGATTCATTATGTGGGTACAGCGGGATTCGTGTACCTCGGATCAAAAATCTAACCGATTTTTGAAAATTTTTCGGGGTAGAGGAATCCGAATATGAAATTATTTTTTCAAAATTGGGATTCTTTATGTGGGTACAGCGGGATTCGTGTACCTCGGATCAAAAAACTAACCGGATTTTTGAAAATATTTTCGGGGTAGAGGAATCCGAATATGGAATTATTTTTTCAAAATTGGGATTCCTTATGTGGGTACAGCGGGATTCGTGTACCTCGGATCAAAAATCTAACCGGATTTTTGAAAATATTTTCGGGGTAGAGGAATCCGAATATGAAATTATTTTTCCAAAATTGGGATTCTTTATGTGGGTACAGCGGGAATCGTGTACCTCGGGTTTAATTAATACCCTTTGAAAACCTAAACTTGATTTTTTACATTTTTTCTTTATTTCAACTTCTTTTTTCCACCAATAAAGCCGCGAGAAAGTTTAATGGGGTGCGTATGCACCCCCATTACCATTCTCCTTGTTTTCTTTTTTTTTATAAAAGGCCTTGTCATCTTTGAAGTGGAGAAAACATTTTTTTGACAGGATCACCTATCGAACAAAACAAGCTTTGCTTTAAACCTTTCCTGTTACATAATTTTTAAGTTACAAATAAAATAAAATTAAATTTTCAAAAAATGACGTTGATTCTTAGGTTTTTTTACGGGACTTGGAAATTAAATGAAAGAGCTTTACATGTTGATTATTTGAAACATTTTTACTCCCTTTGCCTAATATATTCGGTTAACAAGATGAAGTATTTCCTGAGAAGTATGAAGCAAATAATAACTAAAATAAAAATTTTTCCTGAGGAAATTATCTTACGGAGAAAATGTAAGTAGTATAATACTTAACTTACAAGAGAAATGATTTTATTCATAACGGTTTCTCTCTTGATTTACTGCATCCACTAGTTTTTGCTCTAGCATTTCCGACTTGAAGGGACTAGGAAAAAAATCGTTTTCTTTTTTATTGCTTTCTCATTTTCCAACGGCCATTTCGTAACTTTTTCAAATAAAGCTAGTAGCGAAAAATGGACTTCTTTTAGTGTGTTTTTTCTCCCCCTCTCAAATAAAGTTAACGAGGTAATGATTGTGATTCGTATAAGTGGTTACCTTTTTGGAAAGAGGAGGTAAAACCCTTTCTTTGACCTAATAGCTTTTTAATTTCGTTATCTTCAAAGGAAGAAAATATTTTTGCAAAGCTAGCGAAGCATGTCGGTTAAATGGAAAAGATTCTTTTTTTTTTTTTTCTCTCCATTTTTTTCGAGGAGAGGGGGAGGGGGTTACGACCAGTGCAAATACATTGACAGACCTATCCTGCCATTTGCTTGTGCTATTTTACGAGATAACGTTAGTATTTCAAACACGTTTAGATCTATATCGAAGTTAAAATTTTATACCATTTACAAGCAAATCGTTTCTGATTTTTCTATTACGGTTTTTTTTTTTCTCTCTCCCTAAACAAATTTCACCGATTTAAATTTTTATTGTGGTACATTGAGTTTTAAAATGTTCAAATATACAGGAAAACGAGTTCGTTTTTTTCGATAACGCTATTGCTTTAAATGTTTTTCGAGTTTACGTATCTAGGATTTGAATCGTTTTAAAAATCATAAAAAAGCGAGGACCGTACACCAAGACATACCAAGACATCTTCCAGTAAATAACATTATTATAAACATCATCATTATCAGGCTTTTAAAATATTTCTCGGTTTCCTTTAGGCTTTTCAATGCTTTCCCCAAGATCCTTCCTTAATTCATAAGGCACGTATATGTGGAAACTTGAAATCCTAAGAGATGCAACTTGAGAGCTTAAACTGTCTCTATTGCGAGCTCTTGTGAGCATTCATCTAGCGATTTTATGCCTTCATTTAAGTTTCTTTATACTTCGACATTCAAGATTCGGCATTTAAGTTTCGTTTGTTAAATCACATTACGAGGCTGTTCATTTCCGGATTTGAATTTTTTATGTCATGTACAATTTTTTACTTGATCTTAACAATAAACTGTAGTATATGCACTCGCATTTTTAATCACTATAATCTTCATTTTCGAGAGTTTCTTTTTCTTTCAGTGTTTATTTTCATTGAAGCGAAACTTTTAAACTTGGAATTTTTTTTTAACCTTAGAAAGTGAGATGTTGGTAGAAGAGATCGAATGTTTGTTTGCATCACGTTCAAAGAAAACAAAGTGAAGAATTTCTACGATAATTTTAAATGCGTTGACTAAGTCTATAGTTTCGAAAGAAATAAAATTCATTGGAAAATTTTCAATTTAAAAATATCCGAATATTTCGTTCCATATAAAAAAATGTGACCGTTATAATTACGAAAATGGCAAAAAATTAAAGTCGAAATTTACAGTCAACGTTTGAGATGTTAAGAACGTGAAATGGATTTAGTCCTGACGTAGTGCCGCTCGGCTGTAGTTTGAATGGACAAGAATAATTGTGTCAGTGAATTGCTATATAATATTAAATTTTAATGGAGTTTTATTCTCAGAATTTCTTCATCAAGCTTAAAGATAATTCATAAAGTCAGGGTTCCTGTCTTGCTTTCAGTTTTCCAAACTCCTTGGAAAATCGTCGATTGGATTATAATGTCTTTGTTTTCGAACCCGTATTGTTTCCTTATTTAGAAGCCTTTGAGAAGACTTTTATCTTCAACGGACAAAAGTCGAAAGGAAAAGCTATTTCTTTTTTATTTTCTTGTTAACAAAAATTAAGACATTTATAGTCTAAAGACTTTCCCTCCTTTTTTTGAGAGATTTCATTCCGGAAACTAAATTTAAAGTCCTTTGTTTTTTATTTTTAAAGATAAAACAGGAGAATTATTTGTTATAGCTCGGTTAGAATAACTTGTGGAAAATACGGTTTATTGAGCTTAAAAGCAAAAAACAAAAAACAAAAAAAGAAAAAAAAAAATGGGAGAGGAAGAAAAAATTTTATTTTGGTCTTTGGTTAGTGATTAACGGAGAAAGAAAAAACACTTACTTTCCCCTTGCCGCTTTAAAGAAAGAAAATTATTTTCCTGAGAAAGGATTCTCGACGTATTATAAGAGGTTATGTTTACATTGCAAACAAATGTTATGGGCGAGAAGAATGCGTTTGAGAGGGGAAGCGAGAGTGTGGAAGAGAGAAAGAAGAACAACACGACTCAATTGTATTCATAGTCAGGACTGTATTCAGAAATATTAAGCCATAACACGTCAAATAGGAAACCAGAACAAAACAAAGGGTAAATATTTTACATTCTCCACTTCCCTGTTTACGCAATGTAATATAATTTCACTTTATAACTGAATATGAATTCAATCACAGTTGTTACCGGGGGGTGAACTGGACGTGACAAACTTCTACCCAAAGCTGTTTTCTTTTGTATGTGATAATTTTCAAAAAGTGTTTGTTTGCTTACGTTAAAAGCAAGGTCGTGAAAGACTCAAAAATTCCAGGGACTCGTTTGGTGTGGATTCCGTAGTTTAAAGCAGTTAAAAAATAAGGGCTCCAATGGTCCATCTCCGTCGCGAAGCCGGCACTTTAAGAAGAAATTATGCTAAAAACAGCTTCTTAAATTTAAATCTTTTGGTTAGAGTCATTCATTCAGGAACTCATAGTAACTCAGTTAATGAACATTACGAGGAAGTTTTTCGGTTTCGCTGGACGTTAGAATAATATTTTAGACAATCCGATTCGGCATTCATTAATACCTTCCGCCTCCCACACCTCGAAATGTTAAATTAACCCCTTTTTTAATTATAATAAAATTATGGCTAATTAGAAAACTAGAAATAGCTTTAATCAGGATTAAAGGAGGACTCATAAACAAATAACAACAGCTGTCGTTGAATCGTGACTGAAATCTCAAATGGAAATATCGGAGCAATACTTTTATATAACGAAAACAGTACCGCTCTTCCTAAATTGTAATCAAGGGAAAGACTTTAAACGCTTTAATGGACGATTTTGGAAACCATTCGAAATGTCCAGAGCACGACTGGGTCATTAAATATAACGTGTCTTAAATTCATAACGTTTATTTGGTCCTCCGTTTGTTTTTCTTTTACTGATAAAAAAATCAACATTTCGTTGAAAACTTCTTCGTTTGGTCGTGAATTGAAATTTCGCATCTGTATATATTCCAATTTGAAAATGACATCTCAAGTCATCCGTCAAAACAAAAATCTTTGAAATCCCATCTCCAAGTTTTAATAATTTTTCGTTGAATCAAATCAAAGTAAAACGCGTGGATGGAAATATCCCATCTAACAAGACCGGTGGCACTCGAATTTGTCTTCGGAAAACGTGAACAAATTAGAATGAGGAAATCGGAGGATATAAATGGGGTTGTTGAGAAGAAAGACAACCAATATTCGGGGTGAAGGACAAAAGGATTGAGTGGTTTTCAAGAGATATTCATTAGTTGCGAGACACAAGCATCGATTTCTTTGGGAGATTGCATTCTTTCTATGTCATTATTAATGGAAAACATCGGAGGAGCATTCATATCTTTGAAATGCTGGGGATTATAGGATGATTCAATAAGTTTTATCTTATCCGTTTCACTGGACTCGATAAAAGGGGTGAAAAATCAAAGTGAGCTTCACAAGAAAATACCTTCCGGGGTCTCTAATTCAATCACATTTTGATAATGCATCGTGGATAACATTTTGCCATTTCATCGATTTTTAAAGGATCTTGATATTTTTTTTTTTTTTTTAATTTTATTTTCTTTTAAAATAATTCCTCGCTTTTTGCCTCCCATTTAGACATGATGGTACAAATAATGGAATGTCATTACGTGCTTTATTGGAGCTTTTCATGCCTGCTAGAAAAAAAAAATCAAATAGCAGGATTTTTTTTTTTTTTTTTTTTTTTTTTTTTGACGCCTTTGAGTTTTCATAATAATAATAAGAGCAACGAGTAAAGTGAAAATTTTACAAGGCCACACCCGTTGAAATAAATATCTTCAAAAGCTTAATTGATGGTTGGGTTTTATTAATGTTATTTTACGGAATAAAAAGGCCAACTGAATTTATAACATCCAATCAGTTCCAATTAACACATGTCATGGAAAAATTCACGTTATTGCCTGGCTTACTGTTATTATATAACAAAATTTAGTTTATTTATGAGACACCGACATCGGTTGCAGCGGCTTTTCCTCACCCCAATCATTTCCAATATTTCCGAGAAATTGAAAGGAAAATAATCGGGAATTTCAGTGAGAGGACCTATTTTATTAATATCTGGACGTGAAATTTTAACTTCCTGTCTCTGACGATTGCTTTTTAAAAACGAAATTGATACCTACAATTGGATATCTACAATTATAAGTGTCGATTCCGTTGAAAATGGAAACCTTGATAGAGTCAAATGTAATAGTGTTCCATTTTTTTTTTACGAAAAAATTGTTTTTATTCGTCCAAATATTTTTCGAATAGCTTAACTCGTGTATTTCATGACGGTGATAATCATTGTCAATGATGGCTGAGGTTAATAAACGAGAGTTTTCTAACCTATAAAAATATATGCCGGACAAGATTAATAATCTCCAGACGGTGGCTTTCGAAATTCATTGTCAGCAGAACATAGGGAAGAGAATTAACTTCGTAAGGGCTATGAAAATCGATTTAATCTTCCATCATAAGATCGAAATGGCTGCTTAAATCCAAATAGTCGACAAAGCATTTGCGAATGATAAAAAGAAGGACATCAATCGTTGACCAAAGGTTTTTTTTTCCCCCATCCTGAAACTTGGGAAATGTTTCGGAAGCAGTAAAAATCAGAAAAATGACCTTGCCTCCGGAGAAATGTAAGTAAGGTCCGGCGGGAGCCCATGTCTCCGATTTCTAATCCATTTCAAATTGCAATGTCATTTTCTAGATGTTATGACGAAGGTTGTGCGGTCTTGCGGTTAAAAGGAAACATGGAATAAAGAAAAGACATTTTTATCTTAATCCATGCTTGATGAAATAAATTCAGTAAAGTTTCCGAGCCCGTATTCCGAAGAATAATTCGCGTAACAAAAAGATCTGGTAATTCATTTTGACCGAAAAACTTTGCATGTTTCTTCCTGCTAGCTTTTCGTAGTTTTTGCTCCCCCCTTTGACTAGCGTGCTCGTTTTATCTTTAAACCTTCCTTTATGCTGTTCAACAGATGCAGTCGTTTCAGTTTATTAGTTGCAGAAGGTCAAGGTATTTCGGCTGTATTGCGAGGCTTTTTTATGCCCACGGAGATGGGTTTTAAAAATTAATTATTTGAGTTTTGTCTCTAGTCGTTTGCAGTTAGAAGTTGAGCGACAGTATTACACATTGTGGTGAGTAACTAAATTTATTATAAGCCCGAAATTTATTTTCAGAATTTTTTCTTGCGGTGAAAGTGATATAGGTTGTTAAAGTGGTTACGACAAAAACAAGTTACAAATAAGACGTTGCTTTGTGTATTTTACAAAGACATTTCTCGGTTCCACCCTTTTCTCCTTTTCTTTAGAATAATCTGTTGGTTAATTCGAAGAGATATCATTTAAATTCAGAAAAGGAAAAGTAGCGAAGGGTTAAGCGACGAAATAAATTAAACCATCGATAAAGACATTTTACGATTCTCAATTTAATGATGTCTGTCAAATAAAGTTAGCGCGGGCTAAAAACCATCATAAAGTAGATAAAAATCGCTCAGTTCCATTAATAGCCTTTTTATTCTTTTACGGATTGATTTGCGAATTTAAGTGGAGGACGTAATTTCGTATCGTTTTATCAGTTCTTCTCAATTATTTTCCCATAAAAACTTGATGTCTTATCTCAATTCGGGATTCCTTACATTTTGAGGATATCGGCTTTGTAAAAAATATGAAGTGTTATTTTTTGACAAAAGAGTCGCTCATCTGCATGTGATAGACGCAAGTTTAGATTAATTCAACTTGCCTTGCGGCCATTCTGTCGCATGACATTAATTAGTATCTGCTCATTGTTTATCTTTTCTACTAGTGCGTTATGTTTTCTCAGCTTATAAAATCCCATATTTATTATTAATGTATTTAATTTAATTCTTAAATGAGATTCACGTTTTACTATAACTTTCACTTTTCATAAAATTCATCGGGTTCCAACTAACTTCCATTGGTATATTTCAATAATATAAAATTTATATCTAATTTATATATAAATGATGTATTATTTATGTATAACTTAAATTATAAACTTTTAATGAGAATTATCTGTAAGCTTAAATTGCAAAAATTTCGTGACTATCGGTGACTATAATTTTCACCTATTGTTGAATATTTTCATATCATTGTCAAATTGATTTAAAGTCGTTATTTCATTAATAGCGATTTGATTTATTCCCGTGGTTATTAGTTCAAAACAACCTTCATCGTTATATTTTACGACCACAAATCGCCGCGTTCGTTTTAAACTTGTGAATTCCCATATAAATCGCATTCAAAAATTTCTCTCTTTTTTTTTTTGTAGTTGATGAAGAATTTTCAATCGACGAATTTCTAATTCTTTATCTTGATAAAGAAGATTGGAAATGAGAAAGTTTATTAATCGCCCGTGACGATTGTGAGAGGGGCAAAGGAGGAGGGGGGAGGGGTAGGTGATAGGCGAAAAGGAAGGATCGATTGAATCGTCAGATGAAAATTCAACCCGGTATTGTAATACTATGTTGACCCACTTTATTCGCACTGGAGTTGTATCACCATGGCTACGAAATGAGATTCAAGAATGCCAGTTAGAAACGGAAAGCAAATTCTGCTAAGTTGACCGTCAAAATATTTTTACTGCTCACACAAAGGTACTAAACTTTAACCGAATTCTTGACTTTTGAGAAATGTTTAAGTTCTTATGATTTTGCATAGCTTTGAGCCTCTTGAAAGTCTTTTGTTAAATTTATACTTTGAAACAAATGGTTTTTTTTGTGCCTTTTACTTATATTAGATAAGATTTGTCAAGTGTTGTTTTAGCTTTCCTTTTTCGTTTTGTTTGCGAGAATACAATTACGTAACAAGAGGATTTTTCTTTTTTTACGACGGTCGACGGAGAATTCAATCTTGGTAAACATTTAAAGAAAAGAAGAGGACGGTATGGCAGACTGATTTCCGGTTTAAGGTAAATAGTCGAATAAAGCCAAGTAAGGAAGGGGTCAGGACAGCTTTTATACAGCTGTTATTAGAGAATATCTATATAAATGTCGACTTGACCTTTTTGCTTTTACCTTAAAGTCTGAAAATCACCTCACGTTAATATTTTTTGAGAGTAAATTCATTGGATTAAACGGCTAACTTCCTACATTTTATCCGTGTACAAAAAGATTGTTTCTTCGTAGCAAAATGGTAACTCTTTTTTCCCGTAAATAAAAATCAACATCATTTTTCCATTTTCGTTGCAACGATAAATAAATTTAAGCAGAAATATCGGAAAACGGACTTCAAGCAAAATCCCTATACGAAAACATCCACAACCCATGAAATTTTCCGATATCGATGTATTGGCAAATATTTCCTTTACCACCAATTCGAAGAAACCAGAATTTATTTTATAATAAGAATCGTTTCTTTCGTTCTTTTTTTTTTTTTTTTTTTTTTTCATATAAATCACCAAAATTAAAATATGTGTCTGCACCAAAATCTATTCGATCTGGATTTTGAGCGTTGCAGCTAATTTTGTATTTCAGAGTAATGCTACACATTCTGTTAAGTTTAATATGTTAACAGGGGAAAAAGAAGCCTAAAATACCTGTGAAGTACGAAATTGAATCTTTTAACTTTTCGTTCTTTTTTTTTTTTTGGTTTCAGTCAAGGTCAAAGCTATAACTTTTCCTTTTTTATTTCTCTAAAGCTGTTCATTTTATTTTTCTTCTTTCTTAGAAAAACAAACTCTCATAACATTTCAGCAATGTTTTTTTATAGTAAAAATTGACTTGATCTAGAGGCTTTCCTGTTTTCTTATAAAACATTTTAAGCGATCACCGAAAATCAAAATTTTGGATGGGTTCCAGGTGGAAGTTGGAGGAAAACGAATTTTCAGTTTGATAAAAAGTAATCGAGGCTCAAATTGACAGTTACTTGTTTATTAATGACTTGGCACAATATGTAAGGTTGGTCATAAACCAAAACTGTTTAATTAAGCATGGCACCTAAAGAACTTACAACTCTTAAAAGCAAGTGAAGGATAAAGCCGATAATATTCTTTGGTCCATTAATGCGATAAATAATTAAAGCAAGGTAAGATGTAATGATTTTCCCGCAGGTTTTGACTCTGAAAACGCTGAAAACTTTGCCGACCTTTATACGCCTTAGATGACCGATATGTCTTTTCTGGTCGTGTTTTTCATTTTATCTTTTACGGATAAGTAGTGCGTAAAGTTTTTCTGCCGCAAATGGACCTGCATCTGCTTCACTTTAGTCAAAAATTTTTTTCTTATACATTTCGAGAAAAAACTCACTAAATGTTTAGTACCTTCGTGCTCTTGCTTTTCCCTAGATTTGACCTGATTTTAATACCATCATTTTTATTCAAGGAAATTTTCTTTCGCCTCCCATGAAATTAAGTTGCAAACATGTATTACGTAATAATCTTTACAAATGAGAAAATCTTATACGGAAGCAATTTTTATCCGATAAATGATTCACGGTTATCACGGAAACCATCCCTTAATGGATAGAAACCACATAGTTTGAAAAGTTTCCAGGTTACATAAAGCAAAAACGCTTCGGCAAACACATTTGTTGACCTGAACGGATAAAGATATTAAACCTTTCAGAAAACGAAATCGGGGAAAGTTTAAAACGATTGATTAACTACTTTCACTTCCAAAAAGGCTGTCGAATGGAATTTAATCTGGAAACCGACATTTCTTTAATGACAAATGACAAAGGATTTTGTTTACTGTCGACCTTTTGATCTGTTGGCATCAAGAAAAACGTTTTAACTAAGATCGTTGATGCATTATGGAATCGATTCTTTTATGTAATGAGCGCACGCCTTTCTCGTTCCATTTTGATTTGTTTTGTCTACTGCATTTGCTTGAGTAAGTAACAGTAAATAGATGCTATTATTGCGATATAATGAAAAATATATTACTTTTATATAATGTTTCTTTCCAAGCATGCTTCTTAGCCGAAACTGTTTTTTCGATGGTGGGGTCATTCGGGGAGACCGCAAGGAAAGATCACTGCTAATATTAAGTCACTCTATCGACATGTTGCAAGCGTTTGTTTTCTGTAAAATAGATCCTACACGTAGCGAAAGGATGGTGGTATTAAGCATTTGCCTTAACCACGCCAATACTGTGGGTTATACTTTTTCAACTGATAGCGTGCTGTGGACCCTTGAATTAAATCCAAATGACTCATATGTTCTTGATCAGAGGTGGAATGCCGTCGGATTTAATCCTCGCTGATTGTCAATTTAAGCCTTCCATTCTTTGCAAGGTTCTCCATGCACTGCACTAGCTCAATCGGCGGAAAATTAGATGTTATGGTTACATAACATCTCTTTTTTTCAGAGAAAAAAATGGAGAAAATAGATACTATATTCGAAGATTCGCTTATGCTTGAAATATTCAGTAATTCTTATTTCCAAATGTTTTGACACAGAAATAAGAAAAAATCTTCGACTAGATTCAGCGAACTAAACGGGTAACTTTTTACAGCCTTTTTCTCGGTTTCTATTACAGTAATATTCTGAATTATTCATGACTGCTTTTTAACCCAGTGGATTTTTTTCCCTCTACTGTACGTAGTTACAAACCGCGGGATCAGAGCTTTCATAACAAAACTGAACCGAATTATTTATAATTCGAGTTACCGGATAGGGAAAAAAGTCACGATATGACTATTTGTACCGGAAATATCCCTTTAAGCTGTAAACCAACCTTTCAGACGGCTTTTTCTCGAAATTACGACTGTGGACGATACTATAAGTTGAAGGAAGTTAGTGAAAACTACAAGATATTAGTCGGAAATTTTTTCTTTCTGCTTGAGAATCATGCCAAAAACTCAACTTTACAATATTTCCTAAGATCGTTGTACTTGCTCAAAATGGACTTTGATTTTTTGTGATTTGAATTCACAGAGTGAATCAGTACTTTTTCGATAATTGTTTTGGTAAGAATCCGTGCAACATGTTCGTCTTTTTCTACGAGGATTCTGCTTTTCCGAATCTTTAAAAAGAATGGAAATTTTCAAGGGTATCAATAAAAAAACAAAAACTCTTGTTCATTCTAGAAGAAAAAATATATCGAATTGAATAAAACTGGGACGGTAACCGGATTAAGGATTGACATTCGGATAGGGTGATAAATACTTCCAACATTCTAAGGGATTTTTTTCCCCATTGTTGTCCTGAGTTCTTCCATCAAACATTAATTTCCATGGAATTCTCACTTCGCTATCCCATCCAATTAATCAATCACTAATCCCATCCTTTTTTTTTTTTATTGTGAGATTCCTTTTAAATTTGAATTCGTTAAGGGAGAAAAAAAGAGAAATCATTTTCTTTCATGTCTAGGAATTGCGGATACTTTGAAAAAGCTTTTTCCAATTCAAAACCTCTTAAGGAATTGAACCTCTTGTTTAGCATTAAGTTACATTATGGAAGTGTGATATACCTTCAAGACAGGAAACTTGTAAAACTAATTAAACTTGTGGTGGGAAATGTCAACGAAACTATTCTAACCTCTGAGAGAGAACATTTTGTCGTTGTCGTCGTTTGGAATAAGAAAACGACTTATTGGCCAAACAAAAGCGAAAGTTTTCTCAATTCAAACCAAGAATGACATCGACCTGTTTTTATAAACGAGCTCCTTTTCTTACTTCGAAATGTAAGTTTCGGGATTAGTATCACAGCCTATTCAAAGCTTTAAAATTGAATGCTGTAGATTGTTTTCGATTTTAACTTAAAGGAACATTACAAATCGTTCGGTAGTTATTTTGCGAAGGAAGTTTCAAGAAAGTTTGAATTGTTTATAACGTTATTTTCCGCTTTCTGTAAGTTTTAGACGCAAAATTCCAGTTCACAAATCATGTTTAAGGTGACAGATAATATATTTGTTTCAACCTGATATTTTTTTTTTTTTTTTTTTTTTTTTTTTGTACTGAAGAATTTTTTTTCTTCTTTGAATCAAGAATTTTTGAAAATCATGAATCTTTTTAAGATGCAGCTGCAGTTAGTATTGTTATCATCGCATTAAGCTCCATATTCCGTTTGTATATTTGAATGTTAAAGATAATCTAGAAGATGGTGTTTTGATTAACTAATGAAGGAAACTCAATGAAAGTTTTATTGTAAATAAACGAAAATTTTTAAATCGCTAAATAAATTATGTAAGCTATTTTGTCCCATGTGATAGGCATTGATTTACAATTTTGATATCTGTTTTGTGAAAAAATTTTAAAATAATTATACAAAATAAATAATAACGAGCCCAGCTTTTTTTTTTTTTTTTTTTTTTTAAGAGGAAAAAGCAAAGGCTGAATATGATAATAATGCTAACTACAGCAGCCCCGCCTTAAGAGATTTCACGAGTTGAGAAAAACCGAAGTATATTATATCTGGATATCAATCGTCAGTGAGCTAGACAGTTACGTCAGGCATCTTTTCATGCTCACCTTTGTAATCTCTCTCGGCAAATAAAGAGAAAAAAGAAAGTTAAGACGGTAAATCTATTTCCCTTTGTAAGAATATAAATCTTGTAATACCGGAATTTTTGTTTGTGAAATGTCGACTTGATTTTTTTACAACTTGTTCTTAAGATGTTAAAAGGTTGAAAACCAAAAAGCAAGGTTTTTTTATACATCTTTTTTTTTTTTTTTTTTTTTTTTTTTTTTTTATCCGATACATAATTGGTATGGTGGGTTGTAAAAAATGTAACGTCCGTGTGAAGCGCATCAACGTCTCTAGAATCCCATTATCGGTTTTCGATAAAGTGGTTTCGCATGGTATTCTGAGGTTTACTTTGTGATTGAAGAGAGAAATCCCGATTCAAACACATGTTACCGTGTACATTTTTTTTCCCCCGTCCGTATAAATGTTTTTTCTTGAAATGGCGAATGCGTTGTGATGCGTGTGACAGACGAGGAAGATGTTTTTGGCATTCTTAAGTTGTTGTCATAACTTTCGTGATATCGAAAAAAAAAGAAGTCTGTGAAATAAATTGATGGGACTCAAATTTTATTTTCCGAAAGTTTATCTTCGAAATTCAAAGCGTCATTTATTAGAAGGCAACAAATTCATTCCTTTATACCTTTATAATTATATTGTTTTAAAACATGTTTCGATATCTCATAACTCAATTACTTTCCTTTTCAAATTTATATGAAGCAATCTTATACAACACTTGCACAATAGAGATGTTTACTACGAAACCGAGGAAGATTCGTTTTTGGCACTCGTTCCTAAGTTATTAATCTAAAAGATAACATCTTTCGAACTTCTTGGATGGAATGAATATGAAACTTGTGAAAGCAAAAGCAAACTTAAAGCTTTGTTTACACGAAGCTAAGTTTATCTTTTAAATAACTGTTATTTTCTTTCGGGAAACATCTGTTGCAAGAAAATGATTGTGTATTGATTCCGGATTTGCTTCGCTTGACAGAAGTGATCTTTGGATTAGAAGTGATCAGAGAGGGCTTTCCTCCCTTAAAGCGGAAACATTAAAGTTTTCTAAACAGTAAGCCAGGTCTTTTTTTTCGGGAAGAAAAAAATTACCAATTTTTTTTTTTTTTTTATAGTATAAAAAAGTTTCTGATGTTCACAATGGCTCTCGGTGAATTTTTCTTATAAATTTTATCGATTTGCAATCACCGTTATTCTTCAAGGGTTCCTTTTTTTAAACTCGAGTGCTTGAAGTAAATTTGTCAAAAGCATGTCGAATTACTCTTTCTCTCTTTTCAAAAAGTTACAGTTGGATCATTTGTCAAAAATCCGGGGGTCGGATAAGGGAAAAAGTTTGGTTATAATGGTAATTAATCATGGATCGAATTAATTACTATGTAGAGAAAAAAGTAGTTTTTTAAAAGGACTGTAAGGAAATTTCATTCAAGATTTGATTTAGTCTATCAATTTTTCAATGACAAAATTCAGACAAAAAGCTTTTATTATTATTGCTTTTTTTATTGTATTTTGCATTGGAAGGCTGGGTTTTGAATTAGTAATTGGTGAATAATCGGGTGGCTGTGTCGGTGATCCGCACCAGGTTATTGGACGCTATGGTATGGAATATCGATTTATGAAGAATCAAACGATGCGTCAAAATCAAAAAAACATTTTCGCTCTTTCCGATCTTTTTTTAGAGATTTTAAATTGTTATACGGCATAATACATATATGATCTTGCTTAATCGATGATATATCAATAAATTGTCAAATTCTTAGCTATAAAAAGAGAAGTAATGGATTTGTAACAATTTAAGAATTTATGAATTCCGCTTTGATTACATTTTACATTGGGAATGGTTCAAAAATGAAAAGTCTTGACTGCTGCTACTACTATCTGTCCGGAGTTATCTTAATTGACGACGGACCCATCCCATCCCAAATATGTGCACTTTAGAACAATAGTTCGAGGAAAGACTAAAACTCATTCAAGCTACTACAACTCATTACAGGTCGTACTAGTACAAGGTGCAGTGTAAGGTTACTCTTCTAAGAAAAAGGAAATACTTCGTCAAAAAATAACAATCGAAAACCATTACAAAAATTATTAACGGAAATGACATAAGCTATCGGTACAAAACGAGAAAAATGTCGATCAGTGTATTTGATAGGTAATGTATAAATTTAATAATACTAAACGAATTATTCTTTACTTATAAATAAATAAATAAACAAATAAATAAATAAGTAAATAAATAAATAAATAAATAGATAAATAAATAAATATGCAAGTAAATAAAAGTAAATAAATAAATAAATGAAAGCTATAATTTTTGACTAAATTTTGCTTGGTCGAACGATTGCATTTTAACAGTCCACAAATCTTTGTCACGTTCAAGCCAGTTGACTGATTGCGTTCCGACTCACTTCACGTGAAAATTCCCTTCTCTATCGCTTTTCTTGATCAATTCCCACCGTTCATTTTCGTATCGCTTACAGCTTTGTGCACTTTCGTATCGGATCCGTTCAAAGACCCAACTTTCTCCTTCCGACCAAGAAAAAAAAAGGGGGAAATTTCTCTTGTATAAGGGCTTTCAAGAAGGAAAAGGTTTGATTTTCATCTATTGTTCCCGACCTGGGCAACCCTTATATTTCCACGTCCGTTGTTTCTTTGTTCCAAAGATTTTGGATATGAAGATTGTTCTCGAGACTGGTCACCCTATACTTACTTTAGGGTGGTGGTTGCAAAAAATAAACCAATAAATAACGTTCCATATAAATGTCCATAAAATGGTTTCCAACCTCATATCCGAAAATAGGAAGAAGAAAAATAAAATTATATAAAGTAGAATAAAAAAAAAAAAAATGAAAAAAAAAAAAAAAAAAAACTTACAGGCGGAAGACTTGGGTATATTTATTTAAAAATATAATTCGGTAAAGCGTTTACTGCCAGTTTCGAGACGCCAGTTTCGATTTTGATTGCGATCGTTTTTGGAAAGCGAAACATTAAAAGCTTTAAAAAAATTTCACAATATAAAGAAAACGTATTTAAATCTATATACAAAGGAAAATGTGTTAGGACTGCCGATTCAGCGCTTTGCTTCCGTTAGATCACAACGTTTACGTCAAGCGTCTATGTCGAGTAGGCGCCAACGTTCTCAGTAACGGACGTTTGTTGCATTGTTTTATTTATTGTGTTCATTCGTTTCTTTTTTTTAACCATTCGTCTAATTATTTATCACGATCATTTGTTTCCTTCAGGGATTAATCCATTGCAATATTGTCTCTGAAATTTTTCAGGATCATGTTTAGTCTGTTTTATTGCATGCCAGAATTTTTTTTTTAAGATCTTGAAATAAAAAAAAGGCCGAAGGGTAATAAAATGCAGTAAAAAACGCAGCTAACAGAATTCTTCCCCTACTTGCATTATTTATTTTAATTTAATTAATGCTTATAAATACAATTTACTTACTTATAAAATCAGCTTAAGTTATAAATTATGAGCTATAATTTACCTACAGTATATTAACTTAATTTCTTTAAACCTTGGTAAATAAATATTAATTAAGAACCGAGTCGAGATATAAGAATTAAGTTTCCTTTCGTCGTATATGAGCACTTTTCAAGACATTAGGCGAGAAAAAAATGAATAGGTAACAAAATGCAATCCCTTTTTTTTTCTTGTTGAATAAAATTAAAGAAACCGTTGAAAATCTGGGACCGTTAGAACCTCTTAACACGCGAATATTGTACACTGGTAGACAATCGCAGAGGAAAGAAAACGAATCTACTCGATAAGGAAAATTAAATATCTGAGTCTGAGAGTGTGAACGGATGTCAGAGGTAACGAATTGCTTTTTTGAATTTTCAGCTTTCTATTTCTAGAAGCCCTAATTACTATCCTTGATCATTTTCTATTTAAATAGACGCGATTTCTCATTTCACGGGCGAATAAAACTAATTGGCCGGAATTGCAATTAATTTAATGTTTCGCTTTTTTCCTCTTCCAATTTGGTTACCGATTTTTTTTTTTCACATTTCTTCTGCATTTTTGAACGAGCAATCACGTCAATTATTTCCGGTGAATGAATAATCATGTTACTTTTGAATAGCGATTAATTTTTTATTCCACTTTTTTAAAATCAAATTGAAAAAATCGATGCGAAATTCTAATGGTGCGAACTTTTTATAACTCGCCTTTTCCTAATTTCAATGATCATTTGCGTCAATTTATTGTCGTATTCTCCGTTGAATTATTCGTTATGTGTTGAACATAAAATTCCATAGATTTAATCCCGATTTAATAAGAGTAAACCTTAAATCCGATTTCTTCAAGGTGACATCAAATAAATCAGTAAAAAAAATATCTTCACGTTACTTTGAAGATACTTTAAAGATCAATACCGGCTTTTGGGCAATTTTTTTTTCATCTTGGAAATCATCGTTACTCTCCTAAAATAGTAGAAATCCTTTTTTTGAAAAGTTAAAAAAATTTAAATATGGAAAATTTTAATCTTGCATTTCATATTTCCCTGAATGCTCACTCCGAGCTTTCGCACTTATGAAAATTTATTTTCATGAATTAAATACCGGACGTAATTAGTTTTTCTTTAGCGTGATAATCAAGTTGAGAACAACAAAAGGTTGAAAGAGGTGAGAGAAAATGATAACCTTTTTAAATCAAAAAGGCATTCTCGAGATGATGTTACAAATTACGGACGTCGGAATGCATTTTTTTCTCTTTTCTCCTTAGTAAGAATTCTTTTTTTCCTTTTTTTTTTCTTCTAAGGAAAATGGTTTGATGAGATAAAGCAAAGTTTTATTCGGTTACAAAAAGATTAAATTTATCTGCATAATGCAGATGGAATTTTCAGAATGTTGGTTTTCTTAGAAATGTGTAAATTTTTTTTTTTTTTTTTTTTTTTGCATGTATAGATTCACTTTTATTTAAAGAAGCTGACGCACCATATAGCATTGGAATAAACCTCTTTTTTCACATTACCACTTTTAAAACGTTTAGAACAAATTTTTCCCTTAGCTTTTTTTTTTATTTCAACCGTTTAGAGATAAGCTTTCGAATTTCTCGTTTATAGCAATTTTTGTTCCTTTCGCTCGAAAATGTTATTTTTGAACTCGTTCTAAAAAATTTTCTTATGCTTCTTGCTATAATGCAATTTTTTTTTTTTAAAGGAAGTAATACACGTGCTATCAGTAGTATTTTGCCGGTTCAACGGTATATCTCTTATCTTCAATTAAAAAAAAAAAAAAAAAAAAAAAAAAACCTGGGAGATAACGTAGCATTTTTTTTTCTATTTAGAAAAATCTGTTGTTGACACAGAGATAAAATTTTTTTCCATAGGCATAGCTGCAATTACATGATCATGAGGGATATTGTTGAAATAAAAGTATAAAACCTTCTTTCCAAATAATCAGAAAATTAGTCTTTAGAATTTTTCCCAATGATGACTGCTTTCTCATCATCCATTTCTGTATTTTAATTTTTAAACGATATAATTTTTGAATACTTTAAACTGGATGTCAAACATTAGACATTAGCTTGACGCTTCCTTCCTGCTTCAGAAAAATTCTTTTTTTTTTTTTTTTTTTCTTATTTTACATTTTCTTTTAACACGCTTGTTCCCATTTCACCTTTAACCTAAAAAAGACTACCAAAAAATAGAAAAAAAATTTTCCGGGAGGAAATCATTTATCTTAAGATATATTTTCTTGGATAAGAAGATAACTGGAGAGATAAGTAAATAATTAAAAGGAGGGAAAAAGAGCTAACGGAAAAGTATGAATGCAATGTCGGGAAATCGCATGGGCAATAAACATTCGTTTTAAAACAAAAGGAATCATGGCAATAAGTAATAAATAACTTTCTAAAGGATGTTGTTCAGCATGAACTTTATTTATAAGCTTATCCCCTTATATCGCTGGCGTGAAATTTTATAAGGCAAAAAGTTTCGCAAAACATACATTAATAAAAAGTCAGCGCTTGTAGCGCTTGTCATTAGTATATCGTTTTCGACATAAATAAAGGATTTCGTAACCTTTTTATTAATCCAATTTAAAAAGAACAAAAAACAACATTTAAATTTTTTCTGAGATTTTATTACTTTTTTTTTTTTTTTTTTGTATGTGTATGTACTTGTTTTAAAACTTCGAGGGAAAAATGTTTTCTTCTTTTATTGTACTGTTTAGATTCTTTTGGAAGTCTCTTAGCATAGTTTTTTTTAGTTTAGTTTAAGTCAAAACGCTGCATAATTCAAAAGTCTTTTTAAACTTTTAAAACGGGAAAAGGAAAGAATGAAAATCGAGGCGATACACTTTTAGTCTCTCGAGTTCAATACTCCTTAAAATAAAAACGAGAAGTAACATTTTTACGCCCCACTTTAAGCGTATGCGCTTAGAGATAGAACATCTATCTTACTTTTTACGTTTGAATAGCAGGTCAAGAATATGGAATTTCCCGGTGAAGATGGACGTGATAGATACGTAAAGTATAAGCGATTTATTTGAAGGGAATCCTAAAAAAAGAATATCCAAACCCTTTTTTTTATTCTCCCCCAAGTTAAGTTGTGTCCTTGACTTCACTTTTGTCTGCCGTTCTTTGAATTGAAGGAAATTTAGTTACTTTCCTTCTTTCCGGTTTATGTACTGTTTCATCTTGCATCAAAAGCGAAATATTTTGCATAAGGAAAGTATGGTGATGACGTGACCTTGTTACATGAGATAATAAAATATGCTCATCGTGATAAGAGTTGGTTTCATCTCACGGTGGAAGATTGGCAGTACTTTGTGTGCACATTTTATCATGCATTGAGAAAGAACATGTTGGGAATGCGTTATGGCTTTCACTACTTTCAGCGCATAAACTGTCAGCCAGTGTTTTGCAGATGAGTTGTAAAAGTGAATCAATCTGCTTCAAGTCACAAATGCAAGAATTACGACGAACCTATTAACGTATGTGATCATTAGAATTTCGTTCACAATAGGAACTAAACTCAAGAGTGCAGGGTCTGGCGCGACAATATACAGGTCAAAACTGCCCTTAAGTATGCGTTAAAAACAGTCTGCAAAAATTTGACACACCCTGTGTACTCTTTAGCTATTAAATTTGTGGAAAAAAATTAAATCCCATCGTTTCCCAAATACTTCACACATTTTTTTTAAAAAAACTGGAATCTAATTTATGCCCCAGTCCGATATTTTTCGTTGAGCTAAATTGAAGCCGAACATTATTTTTTCCTGTTTTCGTGATTTCCCCTTCTCCTTTCAGCTCCTATATTACAAGTTCTATTCGAATGTTTTTTCAACCCCACCGAAAAAAAGACGAGAAAAGAAAAAAAAAAGACTTCCAGTGTTCTGTCAAAAACACGGATTCACTAATTCAGACTGCAATCGGAAAACGATAAAAAAAGATTCCTCCTAATTCAAAGAATATAATACGTAGTATTAAGAGTGTTTTTCTTGGAAGTTTTTTTCAAACTAGCTGGATGAAAACGTTTAAAAAGGTCGAACAAGGTAAAGTGAAATATATATCTCAATTCTCAGATGTTTTCGAACGGGATTTCCCCAGCGAAGAAGGAAATTAATAGCACCGGAACAAATAAAGCGTGGAATAAACGTCAAAGCAAAGGGTGTGGGAGTGGTCATTCGTTGGACAGTCGAGTTTTCTTGATGGATTTATACATGGCCACCAAACCCGAAATATTATGGCCCGCAATTGTACTTATTAATGTAATATTTAAAAGTATTTAAACGTTAATTGGATTGCTCTCATCTTATACTTTTCTCGGAAAAGATTTAATATGCGATAAATCAAGGGTGAACGGAATTCAGCAGTTCATAAAGTAGTAAAAGTTTCAATAATTAGTTAAGAGAAAAGAAAAAAGAAAGCGTTGAAGCGTTATAACTTAATCTGCTTTATCTTAAAAACCTTTAGCAGAGACTCCACCGCTTAAGCTTTCAAGTACCTTCTTCCCTCGCCTCGCCTCCTTTTCCCCCTCCCGAAAAACACGAAACTTACCGTGCAATATTTAATAAAAATATTTAATGAAAAATTAGATTTTTCTTTTTCAATTCTTTATTTGTCTTCGTAACTTTTCATATTTTGATATACTGCATCGATATTAACTTCGTAAATGGGAAGAAGAGAGAAATCTCGAAATGATTTAATGCGAAAATGTTCATTACTCCCAAAAGACGAAAGCTTTGCTATTGTATTGCTTGAACTGCATGAATAAGCATTCCACAGCTATGTCTTTTTAATTGAAGTCAAAATCTAACGTTCCCAACTGGGTACATAACAGGCCTTGGGAAATCATTCGTAAAGCCTTTTAATAAACCAACTGGTTTTCAACTTTATAGTTGCATTGTGTTTATGCCGCAAAGCACCTTCATTTTTTTCTTCTTAAGACAAAGAAGAGAATTTCTTGAAGATTTTTATAAAAAGTAACCTACCAAAAGATCGTTAAAAAACAACACGCGTTCGTTTGTTGTTTGTTTTCATTTATTATATATAAACATAAACTATAATAGTATCCGGTTGTTCAAAACCAGCAGCGTTTTTTTTCTTCCTTTTTTTAATTTCATTATACTTTATTTTTAATTAAAGGCGAAATAAAAACATGGATGTGTTAACCTTGATAGAAATCTAGGTCAAAAACATAAAAGCCGATGGGTATGCATTCGAAAGTTCCTTGTTCTTTTGTGGCAAGGGATACCGCAAAACATTGTCTCTCTCTGTTACAAGTATAAGCATTCCATTTTTACGATAATTTTCATTGCTCTTCCGCACAGCAATGTTTTGTAGTAGGATTAGTTTTCGTTGCATATGATAGTGAAAGGACAAAGTAAAAGGATTTTATGCATTTTTAATAAATAGTAGCTAACTTTATATCTTTTTTTTTTTTAATCACTGTATCCAGGTGATTGTGCATTAAAAATACTTTTTAAAAAGCAGTAACGTGCGCCGTGCAACGAAAAGGCGAGTAATTAATTATCAACGATGATCAAGACTGTTAAGTATCGCATAAATAGGAGAATACATTGAATCTTTTATATTCTTTTCCGCAGAAAATCGGCCGCATCAAAAGCACTTACAGTTTGCATTATGGAGAAGGTAATGTTACGGCGTCGTAATATTGAATTTGAAATCCGGGAAAGACATTGAAGGAAATAAAAAAAATCAGTTAATTTCAGTAATGAAAAAACGAATCGTCGGCATATGGCGCAAACCGAAAAGATCTCATTCTTCGGTCGATTGGGCAGAAAAAGATTGTTTAAACGTTTGGTGGAAGTATTTTAGACGGACACTTCGATTACGGAATGGGACAATAGGGTGGGTCAAAAATCAAAAATTTTGGATTTTCAAAATGCCTGATAGCGCAATCGCTGCGTTTTATCATTTGTAATTCTTTTTTTTTCCTTTTTGAATGTTTTTTAAAATGGCGCCTTGATCATCTTGGCGCGATGGCGTCTTGAGATACAGGCTAAATATGGCATAAAAGTGGCAAAAATCTGAAATTCCGATGTTTTTATCACCCTTTTTACAATATCTCAAGAAAAAAAAAATTAGACGCAAACAGATTTCATTTTTGAAATCTACGTAAAAATCCGATAGGAAACGATTGCGATACTTCACAAAAATCCAAAAGTCGAATTTTCATCCCTTATGAAGTTTTCCAAAACTTTGGCCCTGTTGCGAAACATCAAGACGCCATTTTAAAAAAATTTCAAAAAGGAAAAAGTGATAAAACGCAGCGATTGCGCTATCAGGCATTTTGAAAATCCAAAATTTTTGATTTTCGACCCACCCTATAGGGACAATCTCTAGGTAATTTGCAAACCATAAGTATAAATTATTTTCATAGCTTCAATCATTTAAGAAGCATAAATCTATTTTTTTAAAAAGGAAAAAAAATCGACTTCGAAAAGAACCGATTGCAATAAAAAAAAAAATAACAGATCATAATTTTTTTGCGCTGCTAACTTACTGTCGCCAGAAGCATAGATTCGCCGAAAGGCTTATGATCCACGCAGGAACCGTTTTCTGCGAAGCGATTCGTTTTATCAGCACTAAACATCACATTCCGAAAATAAGGATTTGTCTTCTTCTACTCCTTGTTGAAAATGATTAGGAAGATAAGTAAGGATTTTTCTCTCGAAAAATTTATTTATTTATATTGTGTAGGCAAGCAAACAGCTGTACAAATACTGTAATTAAATAAGAAAGAAAGCAGAATAATATCATGTAGTCCGGAACACAAAGAATAAATTGCAAGAAAAATTTTAAGAATATAAGCGATGTGCAAAAGCGCGTAAAAAAACGTTGGTTTGAAACAGTTGCTTTCAAACGTTCAACGGATATATTGCGTGATAAAAATATTTCAAAGTTTTACATCTTTTACTTTATTTTGGAGTTTTAACGAAGTATCTATTCGGAAACTTTAAAAAATTCGATTAGAAAGCTTAAAACTTTTTTTTCTCTGGTTTTATTTTTTGGATCATTTTAAATAATTATGTAAAAATGTAGATACGTTTTTATAGTAAATGATAGATGTATCAGTTCTGAAGTCACACGGAATAAACTCTGAATTTAATTAACTTTTTAGGAAAAAAGGCATTAATTATTCGTTCAAAAAATGGCAAAAAATTTAACGTTTTTATTTTGATCCTTCGCTGTTTTTCTTATTCCAAAAATGCTCGTGCAATATTTTGAAGAAATAAAATAAAATCATATAAAAGAAAAGACATGAATGGCTCTACATAAAAATAAACTGGCTTTTATGTACCATTCATTTAATATTTTCTGAATGAAAGGGAAAAAAATTTTGCCTTTTATTATAAAAATGTCTTTTCGGCTTACATGACAAATTCTTTATTTTCCACAATGGATCTATAAAGCTCTTGCCATTTTTTTTCCCTTTTAATGTTCCTTATTTTGATTCTCTTCTTTAAAATCTTTATTGGTCTGTATTGGGTCTTTATTGGGAGCGGCTCATTAAACTTTTGTTATTGGGAACAGCAACGTAAGAGTGAACTCTGAAAACTTTTTTTTTCTTTTTCCTCGAGAATCCAAGCTGGAAACGTGCTCTAACCAGCTTCATCAACTTTACAGTTTCCACGTATCTCACTGCTGACGTCTTTTTTAAAATTTAACATCAAATCATGAAATCCCTTGCAGAACCTTTTCAGATATATCCGACCGTTTAACGACGGTTTTAAAAAAATATTTGGAAACGTCTTAAGAGACTTAGGGAAGAAAAAAAAAAAGGATACTGTGAAAGAATTTTTCAAAAAAATACTTTTTTGACCTCAAAACATAAACGAGAAATACATTTTTTAACCATATGGTGTCCCTCGTTTACAAAATCTCTTTTGGGTGATGTAGGGAAAAAGTTTTTTATTCCCCTCGGTCTCAGCACATTACTTTTCTCATTTCAAATTCAAAGCTGCCTCAAGGATATTCAACTTAAAATCAATTGTATCCTAATTCAAATATTACGGCTCTTTCGGTTTCTGGGCTACAATAATAATAACTGAGAAAGTCAAACTAAAGACAGTTCGCGAAACCTTGTTCGGTTTTAGCTTTGTCGAAACTTGAGTTTTGTATTCTCTTTTCATTCTTAGTTCTCTCTTCTTCGAAAAGATTTTCATCATTAAGGTATACGTGCTTGCCGGTTAGGTGAACTCTTAAAACTTCTACAAATCCTTTGAATGAACGGAACGGTAATCAGCGATTTGGTTTTTTTCCCCTTTAAACGCGTACATTTGATCGTCATTACAGGAAAATAGCAACTCACCTCTTTATTATACTAACAATAACCTGAAAGACCATTATGAAAGTTAATTTTTTGGAGGGAAAAAACTTGAGGAATAAAACCCGAAAAATCCCGAAAGAAAGTCAAATCGCGAACAAATCATGCATTACGCCATGACAATATTTGACAACGGTTATAAAATATCGAGAAAAAATCATACCTCGAGTGGGACTCGAACCCACGAAGGCCCTGGACACGCCTTGAAGTCCTATACGCGGACAGCGCTCTAACCAACTGAGCTATCTTCAATAATTGGATCGAAATAGTGATTCTGGGGTTTTCAGATGAAAAGCTTTGACTTATGCTCCGCGATTTTTAATCCTGGGTTAGCATACTTTGTCATTTAACGGTGTGGTCTTAGCAAATGTAATCGGAAACAGAGTAAATAATTTCTCTGCAAAAAGTATACTTCGACTTAACCTTCCACCCTTCTAATAAGTCATATCGAGAAGAATTCATATGCTCGAGTGTAAGCCTCGATAGCTCAGTTGGTTAGAGCGCTGTCCGCGTATAGGACTTCAAGGCGTGTCCAGGGCCTTCGTGGGTTCGAGTCCCACTCGAGGTATGATTTTTTCTCGATATTTTATAACCGTTGTCAAATATTGTCATGGCGTAATGCATGATTTGTTCGCGATTTGACTTTCTTTCGGGATTTTTCGGGTTTTATTCCTCAAGTTTTTTCCCTCCAAAAAATTAACTTTCATAATGGTCTTTCAGGTTATTGTTAGTATAATATACAATACGGCCATTGACCCCTCTTAATTATCTTCACCTCTTTATGTTGATGTTCTGATAGAGATTTATCTGCAAAGACAAAGAAAACCGTCAATTGATTATAAAATAAAATGGTGTAAAATGTTTTCAATTTTTTTTTTATATTTTCAAATTGAAAATGTTATCTTTATAAATGTCTAAAAGAGTTTCTAGTTACGAGAAGAAAGAAAACGGAGACGAAAGTCGGGAAAATTATACGACGGCGTCTGAATGAAACGTTAAAGTCAAGTAAAAACTTGTTTTCTTTTGCACCTTCCAAAAAGGCACGGATGCAAACGTCTCATGCAAGGAGGATTTCTTTTTTAAAAGCACTCGTGTGAAAAATAGAAAATAAATATCTTAAAAAAGATGTGGCACTCAGACAAACACCATCTCCCAACACTATGAATAATCATGAACTAAGGGAGATATTTTGTCAAATCTATTTTATGGGTCTACACATTTACACTTCGTGAGCGGTCTCTCGAACAAAATTTCAGAAATAAAAAACCCAAGAGAAAAATGAGAGGAGAAAAAAAAAATCTTGTACGAAATAAAACAAAAGCTTTTAATTTTTTCCTCCTTTGATTCGTACAGCAATTTTTTTTTTTTTTTTTTTTTTTTTTTTTTTTTTTTTTTTTTTTTTGGACGTTATGGCACATTGCGATTTTTTTCCTTTTTATTTTTTGTGAAAGCGAATACACATACTTCGGTTAAAACATGATATAGTGCTTTTTTATTTTTATCCTTATCTTTTTTAAAGCAAAGAACTTTGGACTTTAAAAAAAGAACGAAATGAGAACAGCTTGCAATACAGAATGCACCCAAAAAAATAAATATGCCTGGTTCGCAATACAAGCGATGTTGCTTAGCGACAAAGGAAATATGCTTTGCCGCAAAGCAACATCGCTCGACTCGACGACATTATGATTGCGACAAAGCACTCACGAGTCTTGACACAAAACATTTCTACTGCTTAGACCTAAGTTATGCAAAAATGCTTCGTCGCAAAGCATTTTTGCTTCAGAATTTTTTTGGGTGTAAAAAAGAGGACTGTGCAATGAAATTGAATTTAATGGAAGTTTTTGAATATTAAATTTCCGTCTGCAACGACATTTCCACCGCCACTTTGGTAATGCTATCGGTCATAAAATGCCGCAGATGAGAAAATATAATTATTCGGAAAAGGGGGAAAGAGAGGTGGGGAACGAATCTCAAACACCATCATGTAAAGTTGATGAGGGAAATCGAAAAGTTTAAAAAACCGCAACTTTTGCATAACACCACCGAAACAACGTCAACACCAACAGTGTAATTCATAAACTGACCATTTTTATACGGTGCTTTTAACGTTGATATTACGCGAAGTTTAAAAAATAAGGGAAGAAGAATAAAAAATGTTGAAATGACCGAATGTTCCAACTTGCTGGCCATAATGCTACGAAAATTTAATGTTAGAAGTTAGAGGAAATAGAGGAATTAGAAAAAGGAAAAATTTACGCACCTGGAAGTTACCTATCTTGACATGTATTAAACTTGTGACCCACTTTTGCCTAAATAACACTTAAGCTCCTAGGTCAGCTCTTGACATCAGAGAGCGGCTTAGGAAGTGACGAAAATTATTCCTTTCTCTTTTGCATAAATTTTTTTTTCCAAGTGTTTTTTGAAACTTTATACTCTGGTTTTTCTTCGATATCAAGAAAGAATTATTCTTTTCTTCCAGATACTAAAAAGCATTCAAAATGCGTGATGTAAAAATGGCCGGCGCAGGAAGCCAGACTTTTTTTTTAAAATAAGAAAGGAGGTACCGGTAAGTCTTTTTGTAATTTTTATTTTTATTACTCTGGAGAATCCTTGGAACTTTAGAAGACGGTTGCAAAAAATTTAAAGAAAAAAACATTATGATCCCACATTTTCATTTTAATCGCCCAAAATTTATTACAACTTTTTTTTATGTTTGCCATTATTTTGTTACAAAACTAAAACCCCATCGTGTGCGTCTCAAATGAAATTTCCTAAGCAAAGCTCGAAATTTAAAACCTCATGGGAATTACGGAATCTGATAAATTCGTTTTAGCGTTAAGATCCGTGATTAAATAACAGCTAATTCCACACTAGAGCACAAACCAAATCAAAACCACTATTGGACAGCTAAAAGATCTCAAATCGCCTGGAGATGAAAACTTAGTTTGCGAATCATTAATTTAAGAGAGAGAAAAGTTTTAGGAAAACTTGTTTCACTGACGATGGTTCTAGATTGATAGAAGGGCGTATCCTGCTTTAACAAATAACTGGAAGAGGTAAAATAATTTCATTTCTTTCTTGTCTCTTTGGGCTTATCATTGTATTTTCAAAATCAAGATAACCAGAGCAGGGCTTTTGTTTCAACTTAAAAAAGAAAAAAAAATCGTTTTTTTTTTAAAATTATCTTATATCATTAATATCAAATATCAAAATCTAAATTACTTTCTATTTTGATTGTTAAAGGGTTAAAAATTGCAAGCGTCTCTCTTTCCGCAATAAAATCTTAAACCTTTTTTATTTAGGTGCATATGACACTTTCCACCACCGATGAAAATAAAATAAGAGATTTTAAACAAAAAAAAAAAAAAAATTTTTTTTGAGCTTTCCTCCTTTTTTAAAAAAGGAGGAATTCCGACGCTTTGAATTCCGCAATGATGTCTCAAAAAATTCTTCCATTTTCTACGTTCTTGATTTATGATCGAATATAAGGAAATGAATTTTAAAAAGTGTCCCCGCGACGTCTTGTAAATTTAAATTCTGCAACGGAGTCGTCAGGGCAAATGTATCGCGAAAATTTTTCTTGGAAAACACGTTTGTTTCTCTTTTCCTACGGCTTTGAAATTTAAATCATTTGCTTACGGTACGGTGGTGATGAATTAATTTTGAACCATATTAGATTTGCATTGTAAAAGGAGGATCGTTTTTGGGATTCGCTTGAATGCCATGAAAGGTAATAGGCGTGTGAATGTCAGGTAAATGAAGAATAATTGTTTTACGCATAACAATCTAACATATGTATTTCGTTGTTGTTTTTTTAAATATCTGAACGAAATAAAAATCATAGCCCATGAAAATAAGGATAATTCAACATAGGCTGTGTTGAAAATCGGCTCACCGAATTTCATCCGAATGGGTTTATTCCGAATTCCGATTTCCGAAAATATTTATTCCGAAATCCGAATTCCGAATTCCGAAAATATTTATTCCGAATTCCGAATTCCGAAAATAATTCCGAATTAGGTTTTTTGATAAGGAAGACTAAATAATTTGTCATTAAAAAATTAAATTATATCGTATTAAACTAATCGTAACATGTATAATCCTTAAATTATCGTTAAATTTTGAAATTGAAATTATAATATTAAGTTAAGTTCACAATCACAGGTCTTATCACAGTTCGTAAACGATAATTTGATCACAGGTTTTTGATTTTAATGATATGTCGTGAAGGATACATTTAAGTAAAATTCAATAAGGTTTCCGAGGGCGACCGGGTTTTCTTTTCAGGCCTGAATTTTTGCGAGGTCGACCGCGCTTTTTAGGAGGATTTTCGACAGGGAGAAGTTCCTTCACTACAGTTTCCCGAGGATGATCACATGGCTGAATGGGACTCTCGTTATCGAAGTTGAAATTGCCGTTAGGAACATAAAGAGGTTCCTCTTGATGCTGGTAATTAGAAGAAGAAGAGGAAGAGCCAGAAGGAGCTTCCAGATTCAAGATGTTCCGGTTGGTCGGCATCGCATCCGTTGCAATGTTATGGCTTTCCAAAGTAAATAAACCCGATGTTTCTTCCCAAGAAGCTCCTCTTCCTCTCCTTCTCCCATGGTAGGATTTAGCTGAAGCTGATGTTCCGACCAACCGGAACATCTTGGAGTCTCCAAATTTAATTTCTTTGGAAAGTCCCCATAATGCAACGGATGCGACGTCAATCAACCGGAACTTTTTCGAACCACCGGATTTATTTACTTAAGAAAGTCCTACCATTTCAACGTATGCGATTCCGAACCAACCGGAACATCTTAAATCTGGAAGCTCCTTCTTCCAATTCCTGTTCTTCTTCTTATTACCAGCATCAAGAGGAACCTCTTTACGTTTCTAACGGCAATTTCAACTTCTTTTATGAGAGTCCCATTCAGCCATATGATCATCCTCGGGAAACTGTAGTGAAGGAAGTTCTCCCTGTCAAAAATCCTCCTAAAAAGCGCGGTCGACCTCGCAAAAATCCAGGCTGCTGAAAGAAAACCCGGTCGCCCTCTGAAACCTTATTGAATTTTACTTGAATGTATCCTTCACGACATATCGTTAAAATCAAAAACCTGTGATCAAATTATCGTTTACGAACTGTGATAAGACCTGTGATTGTGAACATTAGCTTAATTTAATAAATTTTAATTTCATAATTTCAAAATTTAACGATAATTTAAGGATTATACATGTTACGATTAGTTAAAAACGATATAATTTAATTATTTAATGACAAATTATTCAGTCTTCCTTATCAAAAAACCTAATTCGGAATTATTTTCGGAATTCGGAATTCGGAATAAATATTTTCGGAATTCGGAATTCGGATTTCGGAATAAATATTTTCGGAAATCGGAATTCGGAATAAACCCATTCGGGTGAAATTTGAGGAGCGTTGAAAATCATTATTATTATTATTATTTATTTTATTCATTTATTTGTTTGTTTATTTATTGATTGATTGATTCATTTGTTTTTATTTTTTTGTACAATTGATGTGAAACTTAAAAACAACCTTCCAAGCATTGCTTATTAAATTTTTCTACTGTTCGTATTTAAGTGCAGATGACGGTAATTTTTTTTTTAATCTACTTTTAGTAGCTTGGGTGTTATTGATTTAAATTTCGGGGATTGATTTTGTTTAGAATTTCGATTAACATAGTTTGCTTTAACTTGGAACTTCAAAACACTGGAAACGACTTTAAAATGGATTAACTTTTGGATCTTTTTTGGCAGTTTTTTAGACAGTAAAAATATTCAAATTGAATAGGCAAAAGATTGATTATCGCAGTTAGCTTAGCAACATACAGTATTTGATGTAAAGCACGTACTCTCTCAAAGTTTTTTTTTCGATAATTAATTCATTTTGTGGCAGTATTTTAAATTAATCGCCCATAAATAATATCTGTTTTAGCAGTAAAAAAAGTGGAATTTGGGCGAGTAAAAAATTGAATTTGAGCGAGTAAAAAATTGAATTTGAGCGAGTAAAAAATCGATATTAACGTGCATAGTTTTATTAGGGCGAAAAAGTCGGCCTTCTTTTTTGGATTCTTTTGACCATTTTTCTACTGATTTTAATGTAGTTTGGAAAAAACGCATACCTTCTCGAAACGTTTCCTCTTTTTTTATGACCAAAATAAATGATTCTAATCCATTATTTGTGAAAGGTGTACTTGCAGCCATCCCTTCAAACCAATTTTTATATTCGACTACCTATTATTTTCTAATTTTTAAATTCTGACAGTTTCATCTTTACTCACCAAAAATTTGATTTAATTACCAACAAAGTATTTATTTCACTGACATAGTAATTTATTTAATGACAAAATATTTATTTTATCGACACAGAGAATGATTGCTTTACCTTTAAAAAATGACAATTTAAATAACTTACTGGCGATTTAATATAGTTGCTTGACGTTTAATAAAAATTACTGACAAAACACGAATTATTTACTTTACCCTTTAAGTAGAAGCCAAAATAAATGGGATGGTAATTTTTTTTTTTTTTTCTTTTTCGAATAATTCCGGAGATTTTAAATACTTTTTTTTGCGCTTTCTGAAATTTATAAAAAGTATAGCGACAATTTCTCCCATGCATTTATTCCGATCTCATATAATTCCAAAAGCATTTACTCCGAATTCCGAACAATAATTTTGATAATAATAATATTTTTGTGATTTAACGCATGTTTTAAGGCATCCGATCATTGTAGGTATTGAATATTGTTTTAAAATTTGGTGTAAAATGACACTAGTAATAACGAAGATGCTACTAAACTAACTAAACCGACCAAAGTAAACTAATAATTGCGAACGATGGCAGTAATATCAGTAGCCACACCACTGATCATTTTCCTTTCCGTTTTTGAGAGAAATCAATTCATGAATTGGATAACATTGATATCTTCTTGTTCATTGCAAGAAATAAAACTGCCCCAAAATATCGTGATATATTGGTAAACATCGAAGACAAATTTTCTTTGACAGAATGATGAATATGTTGATTGAGATTGATCATCAGATCTATGTCGTATTTCGGTATAAAGGCATTTTTTTTCTGGTTGCTATACATATACTGTTTCTCCTTTCATTGATGAAAATAGAGGAAGTCAAGTAGAGTTTGACTGACGGATCATCAAATATTGTTTCATTTTTCGTTAATGGACGGCCGGTCTTAGCTCGACTCGTCTTTTTTCATCCTTGTACAGTACAAAAAGCTTTCTATATAACGCAAGATACGGAACAGACTTTCAATTCTGAATATCAGCGTAAACAAAAAGAAACCTATAAAAAAGAAAATATATAGGGAAAAGGGTAATTCCAGCGAAAAGGGACCTTTTCATTTTCAAATTCCGGAGGTTACATCACTTTTTAGAGCTCACCGTTTCGCCTATATCTGTGCCGGGTTGAATTTTCACACTTAAAGTACTTTATTATATAGTGTACCTTTAGTTTGGACCTAATAGATCAAATTTTTATAAGAATAAAGCTGTGAAAAATGTCTTCGCGGAGGTTACATAAAACCTTGTGACGCCGATTTTAACGGTTCTATATTCCTTCAAAGGAGTGAGAAAAATTCAAGAAGCAGAAAATAATCTTCCGTAGCCATACACTTTTTAATAGTGTGTTCAGATTTGTCGATCAAGTTGTCCTTTACTTATAATAAATTCATCCGATACTTGTAACTTCCGTTGTGACATGCTGGAAGTTACAAAAATCACCTAATCTGTGTGAAAAAAATCGATAAAACGAAAATATTAAAGAAAACTATTTTGTGTATCTGATTTCTAACGTTCTGAAGCTGCATTTTTGTAATAAAAAAAATTTTTTTGATGTGTAGATTTGCACAAATTATCTTGCGACATAAAAGGTACCTTTTCGTTGGAATAACCCAAAAGTCAAGATTTTTTTCCTCAAATAAAAAGAAAGTAAATAAATGTTTCCACGGCAATAAAAAATGGGTTAGTCAGCGATAAAACAATAATAACAGTTATGACGGGGAACGATTATTTGATGTTGGGTTGAATTATTATATTCCTTTACCTTATGTCTTGACCGTCGGCTGTTTTCATCGTATTCCTTTGTTCATCCCTTTCTATTGCCCACATGGCACTTTAAATGCGGTCTTTTTTTTCGTTTTATTGTCAACTATTAAGTTTTGCGAACTCATGGGTTTAAGCTACTAAACTTGTAAATAACTTGTGATGTGTATTGCTTATAAAATGTTGTGTTCTGTCGTTACCTCTTCCAAATTTTACAAATCTGGATCTATACAAAAAGAAGGGTAACTTCTGGCTCTGGCAGTAGTGAGACAAGTTCGAATACTCATCACGTCCCTAAATTTTGAATAATCAAATATCATCTTACATATCAATAGGAAAGAAAGCGAATTAATTGTAACACCTTATGGTAGATGCGCGACATTTTAGTGTAGTAATATTTTTTATGCTATCTCTTTCTCTCTCTCTCTACAATATTAATAGAATTTTAAAGAGTTATCAAATTGCTCGCCCAATCTCCCCCTTCCGAAAAAAAAAGTCAACCATGGCATTGGAAAAAAAGGTAGCTGGATTTTCAATTAAGTTCGCATTTTTTCCTCCGATCATTATTTGAACATTGAAAATGGATGAAAATCAATAGAAAAAAACGAAGCTCCATCGTTTTCTTATGCGAGATCTTGCATGTAGATTCAAAAAGATCTGTTTAAACATGGTGAGACTAAACTAGTTGTTAAAACTTTTTATGTACTCTGTAATCTTCTGTGAATGCTTTATTGCTGACAACTTTTGAATTTTTCTTTTAAAAAGAAAATATATTACGGCATTAACTAATGGAAATTTTGCAAAAGAGAGAAAAAAAAAAGAGCCTTTCAAGATCGAGCGAATTCATCACACGGGAAATATTGGAATTTTAAATTTGGAACATAAACTCCAAAAGAAGAAAAAAAACCGAATTCAACTAACCCCGATTTTTCTTCAATAAAGTCATGAATAAAGTCGGGTTTCCGATTATGACACATTTTACGAGAGAAAAAAAAAATATCCATTTTGAGGTTTAGAACTCACAAGAGCAAGGTCAATAAAAGGCAAGATCGGATGAAGAGAAAAGATATAAAAAAGAAGAGGGGAAAAAACCGGGAGCATTCGGAAGTAATGATGATGAGATACGTGTGAAGTGGTCAGGTGAGGTTGTAAAAAACAAAAGTGAAGCTTGAATCGCAGTATAAGACTTTATATTGGAAAACCGCAAACGGATTTCGACGATACACTCTTGATAATCAAGATTTTCCCTTAATCCATTTTACTAGATATATACCGTTATATTCCCGTTTCTAACTTTTCATCTCGCTTTCACCGAGGTAGTTAGTACTTAAAGGAGGATAGAAAAGGAAAGAATGAAAGAGGGATAATCTGTCGTCTTGGCTCGTGACTTTCAAAAACCTCTCTTGCGATTTGCAATGATTTGACGAATAGTAGCCTTACGTGATATTGGTAATTCAGTTACACGCGCGGGAGATGTAACAGTTTTAGGGAGAAAGTCGTTAAGGCGCGAAAGTGTTTCTCCCTTTCATTTCCTCGGGAAAGTTTATTCACAGTTATAAACTTTCACAGTAAACCGACCTTGTTAACCTTTTCCAACTGTAAACGCAATTGCATTTCGTAGATTTTGAACAAAAAAAAAAAAAAAAAAACAAGCGGATGACTAAACGCCAGCAATATTCGCGGCCGGAATATTTGATATTTAAAGTTTTTCGGAATGGTTTTTTTTTTCTAAATTTTCTGGACGTTTTTCGTCGTAAAAAGTTTACAGGAAAAAAATTTACACGCCACCTAAAGAGACCCTGTTACAGAAACAAAAATACAACAAGAACTATTCTGTCTATGCGATAAGTTTAGGCACAGCAATTATGAAGTTTTAAAGTAGATTAGTATCAGCCATTTTTAACTCGCATTAAACTTTATTCCGCAAGTTGTTGCCTTATCGCAACAGGCGTTTACGGTTTCAAGCCTCATTTTACGTTGCGTCGGCAGTTTTATTTGTGCCTGTTTACTACGACGTTTTTCATATGAAATTGAATATCACTTTCAAAAACTCAGGCAGTTTTCCTCGTATTACTTCAATAAACTCGAAATGTTCTTTCGACTCTTACATAAATTAACCTCGAGATTCGAAGCTCGAATTCCGTTTTCGAAAATGCAAGGCAGTTAAGGGAAGCATTCAGCGCAAGTTTTTTGTGAAATTCTAAAATATTCCGGTAATTTTAAAAAAGGTTTGATTAGATTACCCTTCGTTCGTTCATTTGTATTTGTGCTTTTGTTAGTGGAAAACAGTTTCATGTTATTCCCATTATTAAATACGTATCTTTATGCGATATAAAAGAGGTAAAACTTTTAAGAAAGGTATATGCAGTCCCTCGGCAAAGCAAAATTAAATGAACCTTCCTACCCGGTTAACTTCTCCGTAGCATTTAATTAGAAATTATGTAAAATAGAGTGACGTTCATGGACTAACAAGCAACTTTGATGTTCCATTTCTCGAGTCCATATCTTCATTTTATCCCTATCGTTCTTTCTCCGACAACTGATGAAATATGTCGGAAGATAATAGGAATCGGGTTTTCTCATTTTTTTTTAGTAAAGCGATTTATAAAGCACAAAGTTTTGTTCTAAATATGCTCATAAGAAAATCATGTTTGCGTTTAAAAAGAAAAAAAAAATTGTTATGAAATTTGTGAATTCGTTTAGCCATGGAATAAATATTTAAAATTTTATATTTACTCTTGCCTCGTGTAAGTGCCGAATATCGCTTTTAAGGCCAAATTAAAAGTCGGTTTAAGCACAGGTATATGTATGCAGTAGGGTGTCCCTTATTTTGCGAATTTTCGAATTTTAAATCGCACATCCTCTAAATCGGTGACCTATGGTACACCGATAAGCCCTATTTTTTTCCAGATTTTTCTGGGCACCGGAAACCGAAACTTGAGCTTTAAATTACGAAAATTCTTATAAGAGAAAAAAAGTCGACAATTTTTTTTTTTTCGCGGAAAGACGTCGTTTCCTATCGGGAATTTGGCGTAGATCACGAATCTGGAGTCCGTTTTTTTTATATCGGGTCCGGTTTTTGAGCTAGAAAAGAAAATGTGGCAAGAAAACCTGGTTAAGTGACAAAACGCATTACGTCCTAAGTTTTGCTCATATTTTGGCTTCTAGCTTAAAAGCCGTACCAGATTTAAAAAAACGGACTTCAGATTCGTGATCTACGCAAAATTCCCGATAGAAAACGACGTCTTTCCGCGAAAAAAAAAATTGTCGACTTTTTTTCTTTTATGGGAATTTTCGGATCTTAAAGCTCAAGTCGGCACGTTTTCCGGTGCCCAGAAAAATCTGGAAAAAAATAAGGCTTATCAGTGAACCATAGATCACCGATTTAGAGGGTGTGCTATTTTAGAGGGTGTGAATTTAAAATTCGCAAAATAAGGGACACCCTAGTTTGCAGTAACTTATTTGATTAATGAGTCGCTTGGTTTTAGGATCCTCTATATACTCTTTAGTCTTTATTTTATTTCAAAAATATTTTTTGTTAGAAAAAAAATTGAAAAATTTTTATTCCTGTTGATATAAATTTATTTATTTATTTATTTCATTTGTTTTAATTTCGTTACTATTAAAAAGTTTCTCATTTGGTCCGCATGTTCTATGTGCTGGAGTAGGAATTTTCTGGGTCAAAATCCTGCTATATTGACTTTGATGTAAAATTTGTGTGTTCAGTACATTTGAATGTGAGCCTTTATTAACGACTTCCTGTAAAAATTTTAATTGAATCTCATTTGAATGTACAGCATTTTTCATTCTGTTTGTTTACTTTTTACGAGGGAAATAAATGAAGTCTGCATCTTGTATAGTAAAGCTGGTAGAACAAAACACTTTTGTTTGGGTTTCAAACTAGACTTCTATCACATTTGCAAACGAGTTTTAATGACTGTGTAAAAAGAATGAGGGAAATGAAGCTAATGAATTTTGGTCGAGTTCTCATTTCCAGCTTCATCCGAAACATCAGATAAATCAAAAGCAGAACGACAAACGCTGTTTTCGTATTTTTTGAATAAAATTTAATGTTTTAATGTAAGAAAAGTACACGCGTATAATATAAATACTTATTATGCCTCAGCTCGACGTTTCTTATATTGAAATTGTTTACTTTAGGAAATCTACCAACCAAGAAAATGTGCTTTTATATTTATTCTGCTGCCTATCAAAGTTGCAGATTTCCGCATAAATTTTTGAAACTTTACGTGCTTGAAAGGGTGATAAACGTAAATCGATGCCCTTGATAATTTATACGAAGAAGGGGGAAAAATTAAGCCAGATAAAAGATTCAAGTTATATTTTGAAGCAAAAAAGCGGATATCAGGAGCCCGATCATTTTTACCGCGAAACAAAAAATCTGCAGTATAAACGCACCCTGTGCTGACACATTAAATAAGATATGAATTTTTAACAGAATACATGCCGAGAAATCACCATATGAAAAATGGTAAAAGATTAAAAAAAAAAAATTCGAAATTTTTGATCGGCGAAAAAAAAAACAGAATAAAGCCATAAAAATAAACCAATAAATAAAAAAGATAAAGTGAAAGATTTTTTTTTCTCCTTTCGAACTACGGTGAGTGCAGACAAAAAAAAAAAAAAAAGGGAAAACGTTTATTGTATGGAAATGAAGAAGCATCTCGTTTTTTTCCATTTGGCAGGATTATTAATTTTTGTATTAATCAGACTTTAGCTAGTACTTCTGATTTGAAAAATACTTCTTTTTTTGCGGTCTATCAAAACCGAAATGATAAGATCGCTCTGGACTTTTATTTGCGATTTTATTTTCTTTTTCAAGCTTTCTCAGTGGTTGAGTTTCTTACTTTTTTCGATTGGCTTAAGATTGAGTGTCACAGTTGCTGAACCAAACTACAAAATTGATTTCATGAATGGCGGTTGGCTTAATATTTCTCTATTTCGACACTCGAAAAACTTTAGGAAAAGCATTACGGAAGGACAAGTAAGTTAAGAGAGAATGAAAACATTATTGTTTCCACTGTGTTGAGATAAAGAAAAGGATCGTGTTTTTATTCACAATAAAAATTCAGTTGAATTTTAACGATATTGTATTATTGTGACTATAATCATCCGATATTTTTCCTTTTGAATTTTCCGTTTTGAGAAAGAATTTTTAGTGGAGAAATTTAGATATCCCAAGAAAAGAAAGGAAAAGAAAAGAATAAACCTCTATTTTTTTCCCTTTAAAATTAATTTGCATAATGAAGTGCTGCTATATTATGAACTTGTCCATATGATTGTCGTCATATGGTCACATCAGTACAATGATACAACACGCTGTGCAGAACCCAGTTAACTTTATCGCTTCATTTATTCCCATGATAAGTAAATGCAATTAATAAAGATTTTTTTTTCTTGAATGAAAAACGAGTTAGCCGATTTTGTTTTCAATTTCAAAAAAGCAATCAAAGTTTTTAACAAGATTGAAATCGGTTACTGGCTACAGAATTTTCCCATGACGGCAATCTGTAATTCAGAAGCAGACAAAAAAAAAAAGTGAAAATAGCAAATCGAACCTTCTTTTGGAAAGACTTTCTTTCCATTGTTTTTATTGCATTCTTCGCAATAAATAAAATTTTATAAACTTTCTGCGATCGAAAATAATTTTTAGCAATAGGAAAAAACCCCAAGGCTGAGCTTCAGTTCTTATTTCTTATCCGGACTTTTCGTTCAAATAAAAATCGCTATCCCATAATTTTTTTTTTTTTTTTTTTTTTTTTTTTTTTTTTTTGTGGTTTAAAAATTTAAAAGAAAAGAAAGGTAAATGTACTTATACGGTAACGTAAAGAGTGGGGATTGCCTAAGGTGAAATACAGCATCTGTCTTTTTCATTATTTGTGCATGATATTAAAATTCCATTCGCATTCATGCTACACAAAAAAAAGTTTCCAGAGTAAAAAATATTTTTTTAAATCTTTATTATATTAACTTGCTTACTTACACATTCTAATGAAAGAAAAAAAAAGGTTTCACAAGAAACAAGTTTTAAACTTTCTACCTCGCAACCAAACAGAAGCAGCATAAATAAAAAATTGCTTCGCAACTTCATTCATAAGATTTTCTTTTTTTTTCGCTTCGTGTATTTTCTTGTTTTGTGTACCGAACCTGTTTAATAGTTGAATTTAAAAAAAGCAGTTGGTTTTAAGCTGGTCAACATTTGGAACCAGAAAGATAACTAAAAAGTAAGAGAAAAAAATATAATTTTAGAGAAAACAAAAAATGTCGTATGTCCGTTTGATTTTGTTTCCACGCATTTTTTTTCATGGTCACATTTACCTGATTCTTGCTTTTTTACTTTTCCCTCTACAGGATACTCTACGTTATTAAATCCGCGAAAATGCAAGAAAAATGTTTAAAAACGAGCAACCGACCGACTAAACAAAACATAACCAAATTATTTTTTATCAAAAGGTAAAAATCAGGTGTTTTTTTTTTTTTTTTTTTTTTTTGCAGGCAAACACGAATTTGTTTTATGGTTAATTAAAAGGAATTTTTCATTGAATAACTTCATTGTCGGTGATTCAATAACGAATGAACGTTGTCCTCATTTTTGAAGGAGCACCTGCGTCCATTGTAAAATTTTCGGGAAATTTCTCCTAGTATAAAATAATAATGGATTCGAGGGATAGTTAACGTAATATTGAATGATGAGACTAAATAGTTTTGACAGTGTCAGTCTACTTTAACTGAGAGGATAAGGGTTCCTTTAGGAGAGGTCCAGTTTCATGGAAAGCATTTATTTTATTATTATTTAAATTTTGCTCAATTATTAAAATAAACGAAACCTTAAGAGTTTTACAACGTAGATGAAATATTCGAAAGTTATAGATGAAAGTCTTTGGATCTCCAAAAATAAAAATATACCAAGGTTTATAATTGATTCATAATTATTTAATTTCGAAGATTTCATCTATATTGAAAAACTCTGAAGGTTTAGTTTATTTTAATAATTGAGCAAAATTTAAAAAGCGATAGAATGAATTATAAAAGATGGACACACTGCAAAAAAATCTTCTTTGGTTATCTTTATTGATGAATAAATAAAGACCAGCAATTCCAAAATTTCATCCTAACAATACTTATTATTCATACACACATTCATACATTCTAAACATACACTACCCAAATTTTAGTTTTTCTGGAATCTAAAGATCTCAAAACGTATAAATCATCAAAAACTGAGAATGTGAAATTTGTGCCGAAAGCAATGCTTTATTCTCCCTGAGGTCGATAAAGCAAAAAGCCTCACATGAGCCCTTTTTAAGTCTTTTCTATTTGCAGTGACTTTAGAACGTGACAACGGTTTTTTTTTGTTGTTTAAAAAGCTTTTATCACTGACTTTCCAAGAGTTTGGATGGTTCATGGGTTATTTATGCAATGTTGGCTCCATTTTTATATAATTTATATCTAATTTGTATATAAATCGTATCTAAATCATAAATTGTTGTATGTGTTATCCTAATATATTAGGACTTTGAAAATATTTTGGAATTTTTGGTTGGTCTTACATTCAGGTCCTTTTTATCTTTGGATTTCAGGATTTTAAGCTTGTATAATTTATATATAATGTACTGTATATACTTTTTAGATATAATTTGTATATAAATTATACATAATTTATACTAAACAATAGAATTATTTTAATTCAGTCGGTTGCATTGGACGTTGTTATCAATCTTGTAATTTTGATACCAAATTCTTCTAAATAAAAAAGCTTTAAAAAGTTTGAAGCATTGTTACGTCGTAAGTTAATATCGTTCTGCCGAAGAATTTGTCATAGAATGCGGTGCTTTATAAACTAAGCCACCGCATTCTGTGAAACTTTTTTTTGGGTAGAACGATATTAACTTATGGCATAAAAATGTTTCCGCCGTTTCGATTTAAAATTTTTAATTTTGAACTTTAACCAGTTATTACATGCAGAATAAAAATTTTTTCAACACTTTTTCTTTCACAAATTGTAATTTTTTTAAGAATTTATTTACTTAAATTATTCTCTTTACTTTTTTTATTTAAAAAATGTTTCCAAATTGAAAATATGTACCTGAAAATTCTCTATTGCCGTTTTAGGTTTGTCATATGTGCTTAAGAAAATAATAGTGCCATGATTTATTTCCGAATAGGTTTATCAGAGGTCTTAATTGTGTCAAATGCTTGAGTTTACAATCAAGAAAGCTGTCTAAATCAATTGGAAAGAAGTGACCAAGCATTAAAGGAATTGAAAAACCCGATGGTTGTTAATTAGGAGACCAAAGCTAAAGTTTCAATATTTATTGTATTATCACCGTTAGTCCACCATTCTGGCAATCTGTTTGTTTAAAACTTTTGTGCTTACTAACGATCAAAATATTCTGCCCGTGAAACGATACATAACAGAAGAGATTTCGTTCTCGTCCGTAACTTCCACAATTAAAAAACTTTAAGCTTTCTTTGGAAGATTTTTTTAAATAGACCTTTTTTTTTTTAAATTCTCCCTCGGATTCCTAAAACGTCCTTTTTGATTTCGCTTTATTTTATTTTCTCGTTTGCCTGTTATGTGAAGTAAAAAAAAAATGAACATTTAGAGACAGAAATCTGGGAGAGGCGAGTAAAAATGTTCTGACATTAGACAGACATTTCAATGAATGGAGCCGATCTTGGGGACTAAGGATAATACAGGAAAATAACCTCACCCTCATGACAAATTTTATTTTTACAACATAATAAACGGGGAATTTTCCTTTCTCGAAATTATAACTTCCTCTTTTATCTTTTCACCCATTTTTACGAAAAATGTTGAAATGTTAATGTTTTCTGCTGGAGGCATCATCACCCGGGGACGGAATAAAGACTTCTTTACCTAATTACTTTTCAAGCGCATGCAGGCCCATGTAAAAAATTAAAAACCTTACCGGTATCTCCTTCAACTGTTGTTCAAACTAGGAGCGATTAAATCATATCTGCTCTCTCTTTCTCTTTCCCGACCTCCAATTAGCTATAACTTAATTAGAGTGCAGAGATGGGAAAAGGATATCTCTTTGTGGTTCCCCGCGACGGGCTTCGTATTTTTGTAGCAAACCGGAATAAATCTCCGTCCTCGTTGTATTGTTTTGTTGAATAATCGTTGAAAAATAAACGAGAATTGGCACGGTACATTCTTCAAAGACCGTACTTATTTCCATTTTGAAATCATTTTTCTGGAACGATGCTATCAAAAATTCCCCATCCCCCTATAATTTTGCAGCTTCAAAATATAAATTTGTAATATTTTTATTTGATTATTGTAACTGCTTAAAAAAAGGCAAATCCAAAGAAAAGTTAGTATTTCTGAGAATTGAAACACTAAAGAAAAAAATCAACTTTCAAAGATGATTTAAAAGATTCGAAGAGAGATCATGACATTTATGTTGAGCTGTTTTTCTTAAAAAAAAAGGATTTTTTTTTATTTTTTATTTTAGAGTTGACTGATTTTAAAACGTCGAAAAATAAAGAAAAGGCTTTCTCAGTTAGCATTCAAAAAAACATTTTTCCACTCTATTAAAGCATTTCTGATTATTGAAAATATCAAAAATAAATAAATGAGAAAAGATTTTTTTTTTTCTCGGGATAAAATTGAATACTTTTTAACATTTTTTTTATCTTTATATTTTCAGTTTTCTTTCATCTGTAGTTAAACGAAAAATGAAGAAAATTTAAAACAAAATTTTTGAGATCCGTCGAAAACACCCCAGTTCATAACTAGAACCCAACGAATTAAATTAAGCGATTACGATTTATAATCAAAAGTTATGTTTTATAAAGAAGGGACCGAAAGAGAATGAGAAGGATATCCAGGTGCGGTAAGAATGAAAAATATAATAAAACACGTTGGAAAGGACGTTTATTGTGGAGGGGCTTGAAAACCAACCCCATAAAACTTCAAGTAATTAAGAGAGAAAATTGAGATCGGTTAAATCTTGCGGTGCTGAAATTTGAAAACAAACTTAACCTTTTTCCAGACATTATTCTCTTTATTTTTCTTCTCGAGAAAGGTAATTACAAGTGCTTATTAGTTACTTATTTACTCTTAGAACCCGAGCTATTCCATTATTTAAAAAGGAATAAATCTCTGAATTTTTTTTTTATCGACGTAATGGAAGTAGTATTTATTCGTTTGTTTCCTTCAACGGGAAATTTAAAACGATTTTTATTTTTTTTAAACAAAGCTTTATTTTACTTCGACAAACAATGCTATTATTTTGATGCTGTTGTAATTAAGCGATACGATTATGCCGTTTTTATTTCCTACGGTCGATTTATTTTTCTTGAGTGGTAATTTTCTTACCCGAAAATTGGCTCTTTTAATTATTCGCTCCTTCTGCAAACAAATACTGTAAGCTTAGTTTTTTTTTCTCTAAGTTTTGTCCTGTTGTTCCCTGGAATATTTTTTTAAAATTTTATTAGATCGGATGAGAACGAGTTGGATACTCGATGCTATGGAAAGGGATGTATTCTTCTTTCCGGAGTTATGTTCGCGTTATTTTCGAAATCAGTTATAAAACAACGAGAAACGTTTAGGAAAATGAAGGGGGGAAGTGTCAGACCGGAGTTCGAACGCAATTGATCGCATTACATTTCGATTTTAAATGGATGGTTGTCACATACCGAATTTAATCACACTTGAAGCCAAAGAGGACAGCTTTGATTAGTTTTGGAATCCCATTAACACAAAACGGTTTCATATTTTTATTGCACTGTTTTAAAAAAATCTCCGATAAATGCAAAGAGGAAAAAAAAAATTTTTTTGAAATGAAAATATTGTGTAAAAGTAGACATTTTTTGAAATTTCAGTAGTGCACTTAGAGGGGGGTCTGCAAAACTCTGACACAATGTAAGACAAGGGAAATGCGAAAAGGCCTATTTTTGGTTGAAAAATAGGAAAGAAGATCGGGATTGATCGATATTGTGGTTATGTGTTACTTGAACAACCATTAGAGAAGTCACATGTTTTGAGATGACTCCATCGTTTAATTGTGCTAGGGGAGATAAGACAAAAAACGTAATTTTGACTCGGTAAAAAAAACTGTTAACCTCCGAAAAAATAAAAAATAATCATTTGAATTTGAATGCCCGCCAAAACGGAACGTGAAGGAACGTGACGTCATCTGCCTAAAAGTGGTTGTGTTCACTTCTGAAACTCTAAACGGCAACGATGCGTAATGTTTACAAGCATGTTTACAAATAAGACGTGTTTCGCTTCGAGTTCGATATCTCGCTTCGATACAGGCAGATGACGTCACACCAATAGAAAATTGTTTAAGGAGTGATCACGTGACAAAAACTTTTTCGGACTTTGTTTTTCATTTTTTTGGAATTTTATGAAAAATTTTCCCGTTTAAATACTGGTTTTTAATTAAGAGCATACTATACAGTAGTTTCCAGCGAAAGTCTCAAAACATGTGACTTGTCTTTTTTTTTTTTAATCCTTTTGCAAAAAAAAAAAAAAAAAGGTCCCGTAATACGTTTTATATTACCAAAAAAACAGCCCAGCGCCAACCCTAATTTGTTTTTGTTTTAAAATGATAATTTTCAAATGTGAATTATTATTGCCATCTCTGCGCGATGCATTATAAAGAAGTTTTAGAAAATAAAGGAAAGTTTTTTGAATGCGAAAAAGGCCAAAAAATTACATACGCACACGAGCGCACGTTCCAAGTTCAAAATAATAGCTTGCCGCAAATCGTAGGAAAAGGAAATTACATTAAAGTCTTATTTTTTAGGTTCTTTGGCAAGAAACGAAACTGGATTTCACTTTAACATAAAAACACAGTGTTACATACATCTTTTACATGTTAAACGGATTCAAAGGGATCCGAACAAAAAATATGTTTTCGGATTATATATATCTGGAGCATCTGACGACCTGTATTTTTATGTACTTTGCGGCATAGGATGTTATTTCGCCTAGGCTTTATTTTAGTATTATTTTCCCCCTTTTTTCGCTGCTCATTTTTTTTCTCTTTTTCTCATTTTGCTATGTGATATTCGATGTGCTGTTTTCGTGATAAGGGATCATGTCGGCTTTTGATGCCGGAAACAAAAGGGATTAAGGTTATTTTCATATACCAGAGATTTTATTGTATCCGAAAACAAAGGTAAAAAAAAAGATATAAGCATTTTTTTCAACCAATAAAAGCGGATATACTTCCAAAAAATTATGAAATTAAATTCCATTAAGCTCTGCTTTTTCATCTTTTTTGAAGTACGATTTAATTTCAATATAAAATTAAATGGAACATTATAATTCCAAAAATGTAATTATTTTCGTGAATTAATATTAAGGAATAATTTAAGATTAATTGAACAGCTTTATATTATAATTACTTTTTTTTTTGTTTTTGAAATTTGTTTTCGCAAAGTTGCCAAGATCGGGAAAAAAATCCGAATCGGCAAGTCGTAAACTAAAAAGCGAAACAGAAAATGTTATCAAAAGTTAACTGAAGTGTACAACCAAACTATGTTGGAGGCAATCCTTATTTGAAAAAAAGAGCAAACGTCAGAGGGGAGATAGAAAAGATAAGAGAAATTGAAATGAAATAAAAAGAAAAGAAAATATTTTCTCATTTTAGCGGCATATTAATGCGTAACGATTTTTGGTAATACCCCGCAGGTGATTAAATGTGTTTAGAAACTATAATAAGCTAGTGAACGAGTTTTAAAGGGGCTAAACATTGACATTTAAATTTCAAATGATGCTTTCGAATTCTAATTTATTCTAAAAATACGGTTTCATAATATTTTTCTGTTAGTAAAAAAAAAATGGACTGATAGTGATAACGAAGTTGCAATTTCAGGGATTTTTGCAACTTACCAAATTTGGCATAACTTTAATATAAACCAGAGCTTTATTTGTACCCAGTTATAAATTCCAAGTTCATTTTGTAATTAAAAGAAAGTCTACCTTATGCAGCGGGGTTAGGGATGTCTAGCGACTATTATTCTTTTTTTGTAGAAAAGAGTTTAAAAATCATTTAAATCCTTCTGCAGCACAGATTAGTTTTACTCAGGCATTTATTATACGTACATATCATTATAATGATTGTTATAGCTATTTTATAACTACATATGATTATACTGCCCCACATACGGCAAGATTCTCTAATATTATTCTTTTCTTACTGACGAATATTTATAATATTAATCCATGTAGCTGATCTAATTTTTCATGGTGGAATAATAAAGGTATATTTTCGAAGAAATCTGATAAAATCTTTAAACCTAGCTATTTTATGTTTATCTTTTTTAAAGTCATCTATGAAAAATAAATAAAGAAATATATTCACCAGAAAAAAAATCACTTTTTTATTATAAAGGAAACCCAATCCTTCAAAACATAACAAGAGTAAACAAAGGAAGGTTAAACTTTACATCTTGTGGTATTTTTTATATATAAATTATATATAATTATATATAATTATATATAATTTATATATAAGTTATATATAATTTATATAACTTATATATAAATTATATATAAAAGGTGAGTATATATAAATTATATATAAATTATATATAATTATATATAATTTATATAAAATTAAATCTTGAAAAAAAGGTACGAACTCGCACTCAGCAAAATTTAGCAAAATTTTAGCAAAAATGAATTTTCAATTAGCTATATATAATTTATATATAATTGATATATAATTTATATATAATTTATATATAAGTTATATATAAGTTATATATAATTTATATATAAATCATATATAAGTTATATATAAGTTATATATAAATTATATATAAATTATATATAAGATATTTTATATATAAATTATATATAAGATATACATGAAATTTTATGCATAATTTATCCGACTTTAAAATCGAGAAGTTTTAAGCTTATTTAAAATTGGAAAAATACAAACAACAACACCAGGCTTTTTACAGGGCTTGAAGCCCCATCGCCGCATCGACAGCAGTCCGCCATTTGGACCTATCCTGAGCCGCCGCTCGCCAGTCTAGCACCCCTAGGCGGCCGGAATCCGGGGATACATTATCCTCCCATCTTAGCCGAGGTCTTCCTAAAGGTCTTGGACTTGTAGGACGATCATCCAAAACTCGTCGTAGCCCGTGTAGCCGGCGCCCGTGCCACGTGTCCCTCCCACCGCAGCCTCATAGACTTGATCACATCAAGGCTATGATGACTTAAGTCAATTGATATCAATTGATCACATCATATTATTTATAGGACTGCCCGGTAAGCCTTCGGATTTCTTCGTTAGTCTTGACACGGACGCGTCCGGATACGGGGTCTATATTGGGACCAAGGATCCTCCTCAGGGTGTTTAGACGTAGAGTAATTATTCTACGCGTAGAGTATTTTTAACAAAAAAAGACCGTAAGGACCTTTTACTAAAAAAAAGGTTTTTTTAACAATACGTAGAATTATTTGCGTTATAAAAAGACTTTATAGAAATTTTGGACTTCTGGTCTTACAATTGTTAAAATTGGGACGTGATTAATTCATTTCAATATGTGCAATATTGAAGTACAGTTCTTTTTCTATTGTTTTAAATTTTAAAAAATTTTTGAGATTACAAAATTCGAGAATAATAAAAATAATTTTTTACCTATACTAATTTTTCTTCTGTAGAAATAGCCGCTATCAAATGTCGAATATTTGGATTTTACAGCGTTTTTAACTCTATGGTTAAAATATTTGATAACGTGCATAAGCTAAATATACTTTAAACGTAGAGTCCCTACGTAGAACTATATGCAGGAAAAAAAGGTAATTTTAAGTTGGCAGTAGAGTATTTCGTCATTTCAAATCTAAACACCCTGATCCTCCTAAGGAACTTATTTTCAAACACCAGCAATCACTTCTCGGTTTGGATCATTAAGTTCCACGTCTCGCAGCCGTATGTAAAAATGGGGCGCAGGGTGGAATTATAGACGAGAAGTTTAGAACGGCGGGACAGGGATTTACTTCGGAATAGGTAGTTTAGGGAATGAAGGCATGGGGTTTCCTCTGGATTCCTCTGGATCATCGCTTTGACTTCGTAGTTGGTATCATTGTTACGCGTCACGGTGTCATTGCGGTACCTCAAGATGTCGTTTAAAAAATCTGAAAAAAAGTCTCTGAGTTCCGATACCTGGGCTCCACCGTCACGCGTAACAATAATACCAACTACGAAGTCAAAGCGATGATCCAGAGGAATCCAGAGGAAACCCCATGCCTTCATTCCCTAAACTACCTATTCCGAAGTAAATCCCTGTCCCGCCGTTCTAAACTTCTCGTCTATAATTCCACCCTGCGCCCCATTTTTACATACGGCTGCGAGACGTGGAACTTAATGATCCAAACCGAGAAGTGATTGCTGGTGTTTGAAAATAAGTTCCTTAGGAGGATCCTTGGTCCCAATATAGACCCCGTATCCGGACGCGTCCGTGTCAAGACTAACGAAGAAATCCGAAGGCTTACCGGGCAGTCCTATAAATAATATGATGTGATCAATTGATATCAATTGACTTAAGTCATCATAGCCTTGATGTGATCAAGTCTATGAGGCTGCGGTGGGAGGGACACGTGGCACGGGCGCCGGCTACACGGGCTACGACGAGTTTTGGATGATCGTCCTACAAGTCCAAGACCTTTAGGAAGACCTCGGCTAAGATGGGAGGATAATGTATCCCCGGATTCCGGCCGCCTAGGGGTGCTAGACTGGCGAGCGGCGGCTCAGGATAGGTCCAAATGGCGGACTGCTGTCGATGCGGCGATGGGGCTTCAAGCCCTGTAAAAAGCCTGGTGTTGTTGTTTGTATTTTTCCAATTTTAAATAAGCTTAAAACTTCTCGATTTTAAAGTCGGATAAATATGCATAAAATTTCATGTATATCTTATATATAATTTATATATAAAATATCTTATATAAATTATATATAATTTATATATAACTTATATATAACTTATATATGATTTATATATAAATTATATATAACTTATATATAACTTATATATAAATTATATATAAATTATATATCAATTATATATAAATATATATAGCTAATTGAAAATTCATTTTTGCTAAAATTTTGCTAAAATTTTGCTGAGTGCGAGTTCGTACCTTTTTTTCAAGATTTAATTTTATATAAATTATATATAATTATATATAATTTATATATAATTTATATATACTCACCTTTTATATATAATTTATATAAGTTATATATAAATTATATATAACTTATATATAAATTATATATAAATTATATATAAATTATATATAATTTATATATAAAAAATACCACAAGATGTAAAGTTTAACCCAAAGGAAAATGGAGCAGAACAGAGAAATAGTTTTACATCTTTTTATTTTTCCCGAGAATATTTATTACAGGATGCGATAATGCTTTAAAACCGTTTTTCCACGTACTGTTCTCTCCCTATAATATTTATTGAAGAGTCGAGTTAAATATGGCGTTCGTATAAATTCATATTCGATATATTTTCCTTTTTATAGCCCTGCGGTACAGGAGTATAAGGGAGTAAGAGAAAAAGAAAAGGTTGCTTGAGGCAATTCCAGAATTTGGTTACACAACCTGAGTTAAATAAAAAGTTGTAATTAAAAATATTTTTGAAACATAATATTTAATAAATTTAGTTTTTGAATTGAAAATTTTCCATTAAAAGGAAAGTTGACGGGGAATAGATATTGAGTTTTCCTCATTGTTTAATTGGGTAACTCCAGAAATTTGCATAAGACTTCATCAATTCCTTTCGGAAACTTTCTTATTCAGGTGCTGGAAATATCTGTCTTACCTGATGGGCTTCATTCGTCTTCTTTTCATCTTTGTTTCATTTATTTCATCTTTTTTTTTCTGAGGAAATTAAATACGATTTTGTGGTTATATTTACTCTTCCAGAAGTTCCACATACACATTAATCTTTCTCGTTTAAATGACTTGCGTCTCAATCTTTCATATAATCAGACCGCTGTCACAATTGCAGTAATATTCGCAGATCAATTGTTTTTTTTCTTAAAAATGATAGAATAAAAGTTCGAAAAAAAAAAAATATACGTAATTAAATTGAACATGTTTTTTTTTTTTTTTTTTTTTTATCTCTTAGCTGAAGAAAGGAAGTATGCCAATGAAGAGATTGTTGTTGTTATTATTAAAAGCAGAACTTTTATATGGACTTTTTGTTCCCAAATAAAATAAAATAGAAAGCATTCAAGAAAAAAAAATTAACTTGTCTTTTCTCGTCGCTTCAGTGATACCGATATAAATTATTCATATCTTTGGAATTTTTGATGAGGAAGAAAAACAAATCACTGTTATCAATGTGTATACTACGTCAAATATTGTTCATTATTGGTCACAATATTAGAATAAAGATTTTCCTTATCTTTTCACTTGCCATGTCAGGTTTCTCATTTTCTTTTTTCTTCTAAAGTTAATATTTTGAATAATTACAAAACAGTGAAGTCATATTTTTGAAGCTGCATTGAAGGAGAACAGAAAATGGAAAAATGTAAAACGCCCTCTAAGACTAAACGAGATGAATTTCACTCGAATCATAAATTAAGATGAAACGACTTTCATCATTGCCGAATAGGGTTTATAGCTGGTTAGACCTTGGGAAAAAAAGAATTTCAAGAAATCCAAGTTAAGTCGAGCTTTATTTTATTTGAAATAGGGTTCTAAATTTTGGATCGAATTTTTTGACTAAATATTGTTTTGTCAATCTTTTCTTTAAAAAAAAAAAAAAAATAGAAATTTTAAATATCCTGATTTTCCGGATTTCTGCCATTCGGAATTCTTGTAAGAATTAAATATTGACAATTCCAGGAATCGATAAATCTTGTTTGAATGATATTATCTTAACTCCCAGACTTTATGGAAAATCTTTTTTACCGTTCTATATAGATTTATGAGGTTCTTTTTCTTTTTTGATAAGCTTAAATATTATAAAAAGCAGGACTTATTAGTAGTTTAAGGTTTTTGATTCGTTCAATGTGTTAATTTTCTCCTTTATTAACTCCGTGCGTCAGAGGTGAACTAACGCATCTTTATCGTAAATATAATTGGAGATACTGTGATTCAACTGTTTGTGAAAATCATGTGACTACAAGTTTACACCCTCAACTGTTAACTTGTGGTCACATGACACTTTCACGAAATGTCGAAACAGACTATCTCCGATTATATTTACGATGGAGATACATTTTTTCATTTCCGAATTCCGACTCACGGAATTATAGGTTTTACTTTAAATACTGCCCTTAATTTCAAAAAATTAGCCTTGGAATTTTTTTGTTTTGCAGTCGTAGTAACTAACTATGAACTAATAGTATAATACAAGTTTTTCATTGACTTATAGATTTTATTTTAAATCGAAAACAATATCTCCCCAAATTAGGAGAATGCAAACTATTTTGAAAAATTGCTTGCAAAGTCCTTGTGTGAAATAGAATTAGGATGATTTGCTTGAACTGCATGTGCACACCAAGCTGAAGTGAAACTTTTTTTTAAATGAATAATAATGATAATGATGATATTACTTAAAAGAAGGAAAGTACTGCTAAATAAAAACTCAGCTGAAAAAGTCAAGGCAATATCTTCGGTTAAGTTGTAGAACTTTTTCCATCCACCGTATCCATTAGGCATGCGAATGTTGAAAGCAGGATAAGTTGCTGAGCCTTTAATAAAATAACCCTTTTTTTCTCCGCTTTCTAAAACAAGAGCTACGTCTTGTAGATAGGGCTCTCTGGGCGACTTCCAAGATATTTTCTAAACTTATCTTTTTGAAAAATTATATTTTTGGGTCTAAAAACTGTTTCTTTGTACAGCTCTGAGAAATATTCTTTTATTTTTTTTATAGCGCTTTACAAGAAATTTTGCAAAATCGATTTGATTGACGATAAAAAATTTATTTATATCTTTTCTTCCTGAAAATTTGGGATTGATTGCTGGTTTCGGGTTAAATATACAGAAAGACTCTGGTGTCATTTCATTTCTTTTCTCCCCTTTTTTTTCTTCGTTTCCTTATTACGGCTGTGGGAAATGAAAATGCCTTTTAAGTTATTCAAAAAACTCCCATCATTCAGTGAAAAGCGTTCCGACACCAAGGACCTTTTAAAGTAGGATTTAGTGGTCATAAATCTAATAAAGCTAATCTAAAACCTTTCATAGCAACAACAAGTGAAACTTTGTCGCAGCCCCTACGTCATAATAATTTCTTCATTTTATTTTCCACTGCTACAGTTAGGCGCGTCTCTTTTAAAAATAAAAAAGAGGAAAAAGTATGATTCTTTTTTTTTCATTATTTTATCTAGTCGCCCATTTTTTTTAGTTTAAATTTTTTTCCTGGGAAAAAAAAAGAAGAAACTTTAGATAAGAGCAAAATTAATTTGAACATCAGCCAATGGGCGCTAATTTATAAGTTCCTTTTTTGCTGCTGGAGTGTTAAAAAAAATGAATATCAAAGATTCAGAATAAAATATTACCTGATGGAAGATAATCTCTCCCTCTCCCTCTTTTGGACTATTTATTATTTCGCAACCGACCACATGCACATAAGCCCATGGTTGGGTTTGGCGTGAACGATGCATTTCATATGTCTTCGTTAAAATATTCATCAGTCTGCTCGTGACTCGTGGTGAAAATTCGTTATCGAAATTTCGTCAAATTTTTTTTTTTTTTTTTTTTTTTTTGTTTTTTGCTTTTTATTACAAGGTTTTGACTGATTTGATCATGTTTCTGTTGCTTTTATAAATCTGTAACCTTTTTTTGTAGTATCTACCCCGATTTCCCGACTTTTGTGCTTCTAAATTATCACCTCAGTTCATCTGTTTTTTTTTTTACATTGGAAATTTGGGTTAGAGTGGAGAATCTGGGTTAAAATTTTATAAGAATTTTATAAAAATTTTATAAAATTTTATAAAAACTTTATAAAATTTTTATAAAAATTTTATAAAATTTTATAAAATTTTATAAAAATTTTATAAAAATTTTATAAAAAAATCTTAAAAAAGTAATTTTATAAAAATTTTATAAAAATTTTTATAAAAATTTTATAAAAATTTTATAAAAATTTTATAAAAGTTTTATAAGATTTTTTTTTTCAAATTTTGCACTTTTTGTCTAAAATTTTGTCCATTTTATATAAATTTTATAAAAATTTTATAAAATTTTATAAAATTCTTATAAAATTTTTATAAAATTTTATAAAATTCTTATAAAACTTTTATAAAAATTTTATAAAATTTTATAAGAATTTTATAAGAATTTTATAAAATTTTATAAAAATTTTATAAAACTTGTGCAACAAATGCATTCTTCTTTTTTGGTACATTCAACGGAGCTTAGATGTTTTTCCGAGCTGGAAAAAATTTTTTCCCAGTATTTTTCTGCCTTGCATAAGCCAAAGATGGGCGCAACGATTTTTCAGATATCCGAATCCCGTACACAATTGTAATCGGTAAATCCAAAAACAACCTAATTCTTCCTACTACCTGAATACATCTCAGCTATATGTTGAATGCACTATAGGGACACAAAATTTTCCAAATTGGTGGAGAAATTCTTGATACGTCAGCGGGAAAGGAATAAGAAAGTACAAAGCGGAAGTGAAAACGTGCCACTGGCTAGGATGTTGATTATGTCGGGCATATAACTTTCTTCGTTTCCCCTGCATTATTTTATTTATAGCACCGATAGGTGAATGCAAGTTGTTGCCATTGTCAAGAAGGGCAACCTTTTGCACCGCTGCAATGCTACGCATCTTTTTAACAGATACGTATAGTGAAACTGGTTAGAATCAAGCTGTTTTGATAAGAATGACTTCTCCCATGTGTCGTTATATTTTCAGGTAAAACTAAACGCGACGGACGCCAACCGATCCACCTAAAGTTCTTATTCACCAGCCAGGCAGCGGTCCAACAAACAAACAAACCAACCAACCAACCAACCAACCAAACAATCAATCAATCAATCAATCAATCAATCAATCAGTCAGTCAGTCAGTCAGCCAGTCTGCCAGCGTATCATCTTAAGCGTCTACAGAAGGTAGCTAGATTGCTGCTTGCGGCTGCGGATAAAACAAGTCTAGTCAGATCGATTTTTATTCTTTTATTGGCGGTGAACAGCCATTTTCTGACTATCTAAATTACGAGTTTTTACATATATTTAACAGTATCAATATTGCACCGATAGGAATTAGTCATGCACAGTAAAAAATATTATTTGAAATATTATTAGAATTGATAAATTTCGCTCATGCGATAAAAATAAAAGACTCCCAAAAAAGAAGTAAAAAACAAAAACGGTTACGTACTACTGCAGTATAAATTATTGAAAATGATCGAAAACTTATTTGATATTACATTTCCGAAAACCAAATATGTCATGACTAATTCCTATCGTGCAATATTGATACTGTTAAATATATATAAAAACTCGTAATTTAGATAGTCAGAAAATGGCTGTTCACCGCCAATAAATGAATAAAAATCGATCTGACTAGACTTGTTTTATCCGCAGCCGCAAGCAGCAATGTAGCTACCTTCTGTAGACGCTTAAGATGATACGCTGGCAGACTGGCTGACTGACTGACTCACTGATTGACTGATTGATTGATTGATTGATTGATTGACTGATTGTTTGGTTGGTTGGTTGGTTGGTTTGTTTGTTTGTTGGACCGCTGCCTGGCTGGTGAATAAGAACTTTAGGTGGATCGGTTGGCGTCCGTCGCGTTTAGTTTTACCTGAAAATATAACGACACATGGGAGAAGTCATTCTTATCAAAACAGCTTGATTCTAACCAGTTTCACTATACGTATCTGTTAAAAAGATGCGTAGCATTGCAGCGGTGCAAAGGGTTGCCCTTCTTGACAATGGCAACAACTTGCATTCACCTATCGGTGCTATAAATAAAATAATGCAGGGGAAACGAAGAAAGTTATATGCCCGACATAATCAACATCCTAGCCAGTGGCACGTTTTCACTTCCGCTTTGTACTTTCTTATTCCTTTCCCGCTGACGTATCAAGAATTTCTCCACCAATTTGGAAAATTTTGTGTCCCTATAGTGCATTCAACATATAGCTGAGATGTATTCAGGTAGTAGGAAGAATTAGGTTGTTTTTGGATTTACCGATTACAATTGTGTACGGGATTCGGATATCTGAAAAATCGTTGCGCCCATCTTTGGCTTATGCAAGGCAGAAAAATACTGGGAAAAAATTTTTTCCAGCTCGGAAAAACATCTAAGCTCCGTTGAATGTACCAAAAAAGAAGAATGCATTTGTTGCACAAGTTTTATAAAATTTTTATAAAATTTTATAAAATTCTTATAAAATTCTTATAAAATTCTTATAAAATTTTTATAAAAGTTTTATAAGAATTTTATAAAAATTTTATAAAAATTTTATAAAAATTTTATAAGAATTTTATAAAATTTTATAAAATTTTTATAAAAATTTTATATAAAATGGACAAAATTTTAGACAAAAAGTGCAAAATTGAAAAAAAAATCTTATAAAACTTTTATAAAATTTTATAAAATTACTTTTCAAGATTTTTTATAAAATTTTTATAAAATTTTATAAAATTTTATAAAAATTTTATAAAAATTTTATAAAAATTTTATAAAATTTTATAAAAGTTTTATAAAATTTTATAAAAGTTTTATAAAAATTTTATAAAAGTTTTATAAAAATTTTATAAAATTTTATAAAATTTTATAAAAATTTTATAAAAATTTTATAAAATTTTAACCCAGATTCTCCACTCCAACCGAAATTTGTGCCGGTTGCTCGTAATTTTTTTTTTTCGACATCTCTATTTTCCTCTCGTTTTTTCGTCCTTTTCAATTGGTTGGTAACTGCAGCTCTGATTATACCACGTTTCACGTATTTTTAGAAATGATTTTTGCTCAAAACTGACTCGCTATAGGGAGCCAACTGGTATCCTGATAAAATGACGGCCCACTTTAGATTGGTTGTTGAATTGTCTATTTGCCGATCCAAAGCCGGCTGTCATTTCACCAAAATAGGTGCCGACAGCCTCATAGCGTTCTCCAGTGAAAATACTTCGTTAATAACGTCTCTTTCCCCTATAAGTTTCTTGATCTCTAGCTTACTATCTTTATTGTCTTTCCTTTTGCGCCATTATATATTTTTTTAATTTTATTTTTTAGTTACATTAAAACGTCATTACGGACTTTCGCTTTTAACAATTATTAAAAAATCCATAAGTAAAATCCACATTAATTCCATCCCCATTTACTTGCTCTGGGGAAAAATTTCTCCCAAATAACCAACCATAAAACGTGTTAATAAACAATATTCGAGGTAAAATGAATGAGTTAAGAACACCAAGCAAAAGGTAAATAGAAAGGGAGTTCAAAAAATTTTCTCCCCTGTCGCATTGTTATATGCGTATTAGCTATAAGATCTTAATGAACGCTCAAAAGGCAGTTTTAAGCCTATAAAAGTATTCTTAATTTTAAAAGAAATGAAAAGAAAAGAAAAAAAATTTTTTTCTTGTGTATTCCTATTCGGTTTCTGGGAAACACCTACTAGGTCATGAGAAAAAAAGAGAGAAAAGTGAGATGAAAAAAGGATATAGGAGACTGGATGAGAATTTTCTGGGAAGGTCGATTAAACGATAACTAAACCGGAAATCCCGTAACTTTCGGGATCGTTGTCAAGGCGGATTTGTGTCGCTAAAGTGACAAATTAATGAGGTCATTCAAAAAACAAAACAACCAAGGCGTTTTCTAAAATCGGAAACAAAAGATAACAAAATGATAGATTTTTTTTTTGTGTGTGTGTATAATCGTTATTACTGTAAGGAATTTTCTCAGAATGAATTTTTTTAACTAATAGAAAGCGACATTTACCAAAAATAAAAATAAAAATAAAATGTTAAGTACAGTTTTTTTTTTTTTTTTTTTTTTTTTTTCAAAACTCTTGGAAGCGATCGTTTATTAGTATGCCGGAGAACGAAAATAGATTCGATCTCAAAAAACCGTTTAAGTTTTAGATACGGTACTGCTGGCTTAGGTATTTGGTTAGGTATATTGCATCATTCATTGTATTGTGCGCGTGTTACGATCGGTATGGCCGGTGGTCTTTCGACCACAGGTCCATTTTGCCAATAAAGTTTGTAGTTTACTACCGCTTATGCCATTTGCTAGGCTACCCTTACCATTATTTAGATATTTTTTTTCCGATCTTTCTCTCGATTTTTTTTATCAGACAAAAAAGTTTGAAAATCAAAATAGAAGCGAAAGCGAAAGAGTAATTATAACAATTAAAAATATTTCAAACTGATTTTACTGGGGGAAAAAAATTCATACCATTATATCGAAGACATTATTATCGTAAAAAATGTAAAAGTAAAATCGGAAGGGCCAGGGCATGGATAAAAGCTTTTCAAGAGCATTAGGACAGACTTTATGAATTAATTGATCTCCGATTATAAAACGATTACATTGGGAATAAAAATTATACTTAAAATTTTTTAACCGAGGGTCGGTTTTTTTTTTGAAAAAACTCGTGAGCTCTCATTGTTTCATTTTATTTACGCATCCCAAACGTATAATGAAATCAGATGTTTTCTCGTTATAAACAAAGCTGACCCTATCAAAATGACAAACCCAAAACGGGGATAACATTTTAATTCGAAATTAAAATCTTGAAACGTGGTTAATGATGTCCATGTCCTACGTAAATAGTGAAAAGTGCTTTAATATCCGGAAAACAGGTTAGACAAGCGGACAAACAGATAGATGAGAATTTGCTAAATTATGCATAATACCCTTGGCTATCCTGTTTCGGGCATTATGTTAAATGCTGGAATTAATTTTCCATTGATTTGAAGATTGTATATTAAGCTAAAGAAATGAATATTAGCAAAAGGGTGGTGTTCGGGTCCGGAACATGTTGTTTTATGTAACGTTATTTCAGGATTTTCAAAAACCGAAATTCGTATTAACGTATACGTATGTTAATGCAGATATATGATTTCAAATTTAAATTTTGTATCTTCATTAAGGTGGTGCAAAAAAAAAAAAAAAAAAAAACCGATGTCTTTTAGTTTTTGCTTCATGGACAAATAATCATTTTTCTGGAAAAATCGAAAAAGCCCCATGTATTTTAAATGGAAAAATCAAAGTGCTTATAGGCACGTGTTAGAGTAGAGGTAACGAGCTTAGATTTTGCACATAATATTTTTGATCTTTTTGGAGACTTTTGAGAGGGGGGGGGGCATAAAAATATTTTGCACCCCCTCATATCGGGCACCCTACTGGGTATTGTAAACCGAATTGAGGCTCCTTTCACTCTAGAACATCCGGAAATCTACACTGGTTTTCAGTGCTTGTTTCGTAGCATGAAGGTTAGGGTGGTGCAAAAAAAAAAAAAAAAAAAAAAAAAAAAATCGATGTCTTTTAATTTTCGCTTCCAGGACAAAAAATCATTTCTTTATACAGTATGTAAAAATAAGCCTGAATTTTTCTTAGGCCGAATTTTTTTTTTTTGGTCTAAGACTTCAGCCCAGACCCAGGGGTCTAAATGTTTTTGAGGTAATTTAACCCTTTATTTTATCAATTTTTAAAAATTCGCAACGTCACTAATTTTTAATATTTAATATTTATAATATTTTATATTTAGAAAAATTAAAAATTTTTAATATGTTTAATGCGGTGTTCAAGGTATGTATTAGGCTGCATGAAAAGATATATTTCGGTCGAAAAGTGAAATTTAATAAGCAAATTTACTACTTTCATGTCACTTTTGAATATATCAATTCATAATCGTAGAGCGTTTGCATTATTTATATATTCATTTTTTTTTTCGAATTCTGGGGATTACAAAAATTTGGTTCTAATCCCTTCCTCGCCGAAGATTCGTTGAACGAAAATCCGCATTATGGGATTGGGAAAAAAAAAATAACGGTGGGTAAGCTTTTTAGAAAAGCGAGTTATCAAACCTGAATAATACAAAAACTTTCGCATAAATGGTCGATTTATATATTTATGGTCGATTTCGAGTCATGAATAAATCAGCGCTGTTCTGTTGTGTTTAACAGTCATTGCATTTTTTTTTCTTCCTTCTTGATAGCAACAGTTTTCCTTAATGGCGTTATAAGTTATCTTCTTTTTTGTTAAGTAAATGGAAAATTAAAGGCCAAGGTTGAAAAGTAAATGAGTTTTAAATTACAGAAAAGTAGGTTTTGATTTAAATAATAAAAATTAAGTAACTTTTTTTCCAAGGTGAAAAAATAAAAACGAATACAAAGTAAAAGAGTTTAAAAGGAATTCCCATTTGTGGGTTTTTATAATGAGCAAGGTAAGATGTACCTCGCGGTGACATTTTGTTAAGGCGCGACATTTTATTTTATTATTTTTTTTTTTTTTTTTTTTTTTTTTTTTAGCTTTATGAAAGTTTTTCTTGGAGGGGTTAGTACTGAATTTATCGTATAATCCAAGAAAACATCTGGTCGTTACCAAGCTTCCCGGAATTCGTTAATAACTTCCACTTTTCAAGTCCCTTTTCCTGTACTTATTAAAAAATCCAGCCTTCCCTCAATTAAATTCATAAAATTCAACAGCTAAAAACCGCTGAAAGAGTTTCGCTTCGTAATTGCTCTAATAATTATTACGTCGAGACGCCTGACGAATAAACGGAAATGGAGAGAAACGAGAACGAATAGAGGAAATTGCTCCTGGAAGAATGAAGAAGAAAAGAAGGATGTTTTCGAGACTAGCCGAATTGGTTGTCTTTTTTTTTTTTTTTTTAAAGAGTTATAAACGAGGTTTGAGGTATGTGGGCTATGATAAAAAGTCGTTTCCGTTGTATGTGAAACAACTGCTGCAGATAAGTAGTCCGTGCGTGACGAAAAAACCTTTTCAACTTTATCCTGGTCGCACTAAACATAAATCTCAAAGACCGGATCTTACGGTCAAAGATTTTCGATTTCTTAAAAGGAATTTTTCTTTGAAAGCAAAAACGTTTATCTTTTAGAATTTCTAGAACTTGATTTCAAATCAGTAAAGGAAAAAAAATTGATCAAATCCAAATCGGTGGAGATTCCGAGATTTTTTTTTCAAATGAGCATGTGTAAATTGAAATGGAAGCAATACCAATAATGTACCTACGTACGTAGAACATATCGCTCACTCCAAATATTTGAATTGTAAAAGCCATGTTCTTAACTTCACGTCTTAAATCAAAGGTTTCGCATTGCACAACTATAAATCCATTTTTCGAATTTTTACCCTATAACCTTAGCAACTTAAAGGGAAAAAAAGTTTAACTTCTCATATTTCCATACATTTAAGTTTTGAATTTTATTCATTGAAAAAGTTTTTGTTTTTCCTCGAACCTGAAACAAAAATAACCGTGCTTTTTTTTATCTTTTTCCTCTTCACAAAAATCTTTCTTGAGTTGTGAATTTTTTTTTTTTTTCAGTTGAAAGCATAGGAATTTTTCAAAACTTTGACAAAGCCTCAAAATCTTAAGAACTTCTTTGATCGTCATTATTACTCGCTGTTGAAAAGAGAGAAGGGGAAAAAAATCGGGAATCGGTCATGAGAAAATCCGAAAAACAGAAGTACGGAAATGATATACTGACTTATTGGGCATAATGAAAACATTTATTTGATAATATAATCATTGTTTGCTATTTACTGACTACGCTTTTTATCAATTAAACTTTTAAGTTTTTTTGAAAGGTGTACAGTAATGAATTTTAATTATTTTTTTCTCGTTTTTACATTATTGGCGCAAAGCAAAAAAAAAAAAAAAAAAAGTTTTCCCTTTATATTTTATTAAGTTTCAAATCAAAAAAGCAGTCTCTTTATTTATAAAGTTACTTGAGTGAAGAAATTAAAATGATATTCATTTCCTTACCATCCGAAAGTTTCAATTAAAATGAAGAGCAAAAAAGAGAAAAAAAAGGAGAAAAGATTATGTACAATATTTTCTGGTAATTAAATTATTTCTAGTCTTTTCGTTTAGCCATAAGTTAGTTGGAGTAATTAACCGGACGGGGCTTTGCTTGAAAAAAAGTACAGAGAGAAGCATAGGGTTTACGGTACTTTATTATTAAAAGTATGAGGTTGACAAAGAATAGAAACATGTAAGCGATTCGAAAAAAAGTAGTATAATTTTTTTTTTTTTTTTTTTTTTTTTTTATATCTGGAATTTTTTCTTGTGCTTGTAAAATATCTCCATAAATAACGGGTTGAGATTTTTTCTTACTCTATTTTAAACCTAAAGTTCCGAAGTTAAAACGGTAGCTCTTATAAGGAAGTATTATTAATAATTGAAAACTTATATGGGTGGAATGTTGAAATGACAAAATAGTCTTTTCATATTGTCACCCCAGAGCATTTATGATTATTTTTTAAACTATTTGTCGATTGGAAATCTGTTTTTTCCCTTTCTTTTTCAGGGTTCCACATTCTTCATCTCATCTCATCTCAATTCAGCTTAGCAAAAAAAAAAAATGAAAAAAAAAGTTTATACAAAGTTTGTTTTCCTGAATTCTACCAATGTGCTTCCCCTTTTCCTTTTCTGTTCTTTCCCAGTTGATTGTGCTTTTATATTCTGTAATATTTTATGCTTATCTTATATATTATCTTGTTTATTAACTTCTGCTTAAATGATTTATATTTGTTTTCGCGCCATTTATGGAGTCCTATCTCTCGTTTTTTTTTCTGTCGACGGAGTTTTGTTTCCCCTCCTGGATTTTGGCGGATCGCTTGCAATCCGTCAGGAGGATCCGTTTGGAAATGATTCAGGATTTCTCAGTGTTCAAAAAACAATTTATTTCCTCTTAAAATCCGCATTGCAGATAATTTTTTTATAGTTCGGAATTTTTCATTTCAGTCGGTCTCAATCGATGGCCAAAAAATCCGAAATTCAAGTTGAGGTTTTGATAGTACCGGACTTGATATATGTAAGAGGTTTCAGTTATTATTTACTTTATTTAAAATCTATGCTAGATTGCGTGTTATTCCATTACTTTCAAGAGGGAACAAGAGAGAAAACAGCCACCGAAGCATTTAGCAAACCAATGAACCAATGAATGACCACAGAATCGGGATCGAACTCTTTTGTGGTTAAGCGGAAAATCGAAAATTGAATTTCTTTCTTTTCTTTTTTAAATAAAGGTAATTTTTTTCCCTCTTTTTGTACACAATATATTGGGTTATGGACTTAGTTACTTGATTTTTACTGCAAACGATATGTGATTCAGTCAGGTCAATCTGCAGTCCTTTTACAAGGGTAAAAAGGTTTGCTGGATCGAAGTAGTTACGGTGAGGTTTTATTCGATTTAGACTGCATTTGAATTTTAATCGGCTAAATGTTCCGTTTTGTGGGGCTTTTATGGAAATTATCGCCTTGGTTAAAATCCCTACCTTTATGGCAAAAGCTTTGTAGTTAAAAAAACATTTTCATGAAAAGGAGCGCCCTAAGAAATTGTAATTTTTTTTTCCTAATGATGATCAATTGTGACAAAGTAGCGACATTATTGAGGATAAACACTTGCAAAGCTTTAGTTTTGGTTATTCACCTCATAATACGGCAAAGTGAAAATCGAAATGGTATATATATAACTATTTTCCAACATAGTTGATTTGGTTTTCGATACCAAATTTAATTTTTCGCTATCCACATTTAATTTAATCGTTTCGTTTTTGACAGAGAAAAAGGTTTAAATACCTTAGGCTACTTAAAGAAATATTGCTATTTGTCATAATTTTCCATTCTCTACGAATCTTTTCATAAGATTTTAACTGTTATAATGTTCTTGTGTTTGTCCCTACTTCTTTTTTTATTTTCCGGATTAAAAAAAGAAGGTAATATATCCGAGATATATTATCGTAGAACTGGTACATTTTTTTGTTTAAAAAAAAAGTGCAAACAACTTTTTTTTTTCTCTCCCTTTACAAAAAGCAGATAAAATATCAAAATATGAATGGATCAGACATGGGAAGTATGCTCGAGTTCTAAAAGTAAAAACCTTTTACCAGCTCTTCGCTTCTCTTTCATCTTATTAATTATTTATGCGGTTCATTTCAGATTTATAGTGAAGCATGATGATGAAGCTAATAGCAAGATTATCAATATAAAAATCTGCTTTTTAATTCCGAATGCCTATAAAAACATTTTTTCATACTTATTTTTACAATAGAATCTATGCAAACCTTAAAAGCCAAGAAAATTTTCTTCCTAAATAGTTTTTTTTTGTGCAATTTTTGTTTGCTTCCGGCTTCAGGATTCCCTCAAAATCTTTTTAATATTTGATTTTAAAAAACTCTAAATTTTTACTGACAATTTTATATTTTATCCTTTGCCTTCAGCAATTCACTATTTTCCCCTATTTGTTGTAATGGTACGATCTTCATTTATCCCAAATGCATTCCTTTAATTACAATAATCTTGAATATCGATCTTTTCGACGCCTTGAGTACTGATTAAAGCCATCCCTTTTAATCCATGCGGATAACCATTCCGATGAATACTAATGTTGCCTATAGGTAATTAATAAACGAAATTATTCTGTATAAATTTGATTAAGCAGTGAAAAGATTTTGCTGCCATGCTATCCTTGCTCATTTTCGATTTTACTGTATGGCTTATATGTTAGTTATGATCCACAGAATAGCGGGCATACTTTAAAAGCTCTTTTTTGCGTAGCTTGATGTATTACTCTGACTTATAATTAAAATGGAAATATGGAGAAAAAATAAAAATAAATAAATATTTTTTTAAAAAAAATCTTGGCAGAGATGTTTAATTTGCATTTATATGAGATCTTGTGTCAAAGTTATCAACACCACCTGCTTTTCAAAAGGACTGACTACTTTTGATGGAATTAAAAAGTACTAAATTATGACTATTGTTTACATACGGATATGATAGCAGTGAAATACGTTGAGTAATTTCATTTTGGGAAAATTGCTCATTTGATAAAAAAGGGGAGAACGATGGAAAAATGACTGACAGCATTGTATATTTTCAGATTCTCATGCGTAAGACACGTTGCTGTCTGGGCTTTTTTTTTTTTTTTTTTGCAGTACAGTATAAGCTGCATATAGGAATCGAGAAGGGGATTAAAAAATTCTTTTCAAAAATCTTGAAGATAGAGGATTGGCCGGTAATGCTATCAACTTGACGGCTTATGCTGCATTTTCCGTAAATAAAGTTGATAAATTTGAAATTCGAAATGTATGCCAGTCTGGTCATTATCTTTTAAATTGGTAAAGACTTTGACAATAATCCCCACCGCAATTTTCGGAGTTCTGTGGTAGTGTCTACTTCTGGGTATAATTTTAAGAAGGAAAATGAATGTCAAATCCGATACTAAGAGGAAACGGAAACCTTAAAAAAAGAATTTTTGTAAACGAATCCGTGAAATGTTTGCAGACGAATAAGCTCTACACAAAGTTTACGTTTCTATACCCTTGATTTCCTCCAGTTACCCCTGCGTGTCGAAATTTTTTTTTATATGCAGGTTTTTTTTTTATTTTGAGCAACAAACTTGTGCTTTTAGCTGAATCGTTTCCCAGCCGATTTGTATTTTTAGGAGAGAGTAGAATATTTTTTAAGTGATTGATTGACTCTTGCTTTTAAAGGCACGACTTTTCCCTTAGTTGCCCTGATGCGTTTCACCCCACCAACGAGATATCTCGTTTTTAGTGTTGGAAATTTCGGGATCCTAGTTTGAGAAAGAAGAAAAAAAAAACAAGGAAATGTTTTTCTTTGATTTAGGATTCATATTTTAATAGAAGCACACATTTACGAACTGGTTTTTTTCGCGATTAAAAATCTTTTATTTAGTAAACTAAGAAGTATACCGAAGAAGAAATTAAGATAAGAAAGTCTGGATTTCCCCAGAGGAGCGAGAAAACAACTTTATACGTGTACACGCTATCAGTTTGAAACATGTATATCTTTTGAATTTTTTCTTCTTTTTTTTTTGACGTAGGACTACGTCATACCCCGTAACCTGGAGATTTCTGTTTGTTTGTTTATTTGTTTATTTGTTTGTTGGTTCGCACCTAAAAAATTATTTAATATTTAATATTAAATAATTAATATTTAATATTAAAATTTTAACTTGGAGAATTTTAAAAAATTATGGTCAAAATACAGACCTAGTCAACATTGGTTGATGTGACGCAGACGTCCTAAATTATATATAATTTATATATAATTTATATATAAATATATATAAATTATATATAATTTATATATAATTATATATAAATTATATATAATTATACATAATTATATATATTTTATATATAAATATATATAATCATGTATAATTTATATATAATTATATATAATTTATATATAATTATACATGATTATATATAAGTAGATTTTTATGTATAATTTTAAATTTTTTTGCGTTCTCAAAATTTATATATTAATATATATAATTATATATAACTATATATAATTATATATAAACTGGTCTCCCAAAAGAGTTGGAATTTAGCGGTAATAAAAAATTATATATAAGTTATATATAAATTATATATCATTTATGTATAATTTTTCTTCGAGCTGAAAGACATAAAGTGCAGTCCCCTTCAAAGAGCTAAATCATTTCATTTTTTAGAAAGATTTGAATTTATCTTTATACGTTTCATGCAACGGCCTTTTTTAAAATATTAATATTTTTAAGACCTTTTTACGCATCGCCTTTCTGAAGAAAAATTAATTTTAGTTCATCCAGGAAAAGAATTAACTTTTTTTTAAAAAAATGTCAGTACTTGTTCTGGAATGTTATCTATTGTAATTTTAAATTCAAAAGTCTCGGCATTGCCTTCTTTATCATTGTTTCCGAATGATTTAAAAAATGGAGAAAAAGGTAGGGAAGCCCTGGAAGGTCAAGTATTTTTATTGAGTGATATGCATAAAAAGTAGTACTTGCTTTTACTTCGAAGCAAATGCTTTTACTTCGAAGCAAATACTTTTGCTCGGAAAGCAAATGGTTTTACTCGGAAAGCAAATGCTTCTGCTTTTACTTTTGACCATTTACTAAACACCTTTTACTGGGGATTTCCGACGCAAAATTATTCCGCTAGAGGCGCTGGATGTCTTTAACGGTTTTTAATTTTATTGGATGTCAACAATTAGAACAAAAGAAAGTTATCCAATCAGTCTACGAACCGTTAAAGACATCCAGAGCCTCTCGCGGAATAATTTTGCGTCGGAAATCCCCCTTAGAAGCTTTTACTTAACACCTTTTACTTAGGAGCTTTTGCTTAAGACCTTTTACTAAGGACCTTTTACTTAGGAGCTTTTGCTTAGGACCTTTTACTTAACACCTTTTACTTAGGAGCTTTTGCTTAAGACCTTTTACTAAGGACCTTTTACTTAGGAGCTTTTGCTTAGAACCTTTTACTTAGGAGCTTTTGCTTAAGACCTTTTACTAAGGACCTTTTACTTAGGAGCTTTGCTTTGGACTTTTTACTAAGCACATTTTACTTAGGAACTTTTACTTAAGAGCTTTTACTAAGCACCATTTTCTTAGGACCTTTTACTTATGTAGGATAACTAAGCAACTTTTACTTAGGAGCTTTTACTAAGCACCTGTCACTTATGACCTTCTGCTTAGGACCTTTTACTAATTATCTTTTGCTTTGCACCTTTTACTCAGGAGCTTTTGCTTAAGACCTTTTACTAAGCACCTTTTACTTAAAAACTTTTGCTTGGGACCTTTTACTCAGGAGCTTTTGCTTGGAACCTTTTACTCAGGAGCTTTTGCTTAGGACCTTTTACTAAGTACATTTTACTTAGGACCTTTTACTGAGTACCTTTTACTTAGGAGCTTTTTACTTAGGACCTTTTACTAAGGACCTTTTACTTAAAAACTTTTGCTAAGGACCTTTTACTACGTATATTATGCTTTGCACCTCTTGCTTAGCACCTTTTACTAAGTACGTTTTACTTAGCACCTTTTCCTTAGGACATTTTGCTTAGGACCATATACTAAGCACCTTTCACTTAGGATCCTTTGCTTAGGACCTTTTACTAAGTACCTTTGGCTTAGGACCTTTTGCTTAGGACCTTTTACTAAGGACCTTTTATTAATATATGGTTTTTCTCGTCGTATTACGGTTCTTCGACCTTTGAGCTCATCACGAGGTATTTAGGCTCTAGGCTGAATGAGACAGCGGACCCCGACGAGGAAATCCGAACCTGAATTGAAATATCTCCGACTATCTCGCCGGATAGTTTAAAGACCGATAACATAACACATTCCACATACGCATAAATGCCGATCTGGCTATTTCAATTCAAGTTCGGATTTCCTCGTCGGCGTCCGCTGTCTCATTCAGCCAAGAGCCTAAATACATCGTGATGAGCCCGAAGGGCGAAGAACCATAATACGACGAGAAACCATATCTTAATAAAGAGTCTTAGTAAAAGGTCCTAAGCAAAAGATCCTAAGTGAAAGGTTCTTAATAAATGGTCCTAAGCAAAATGTCCTAAGCAAAAGGTGCAAAGCAAAAGATACTTAGTAAAAGATCCTAAGCAAAAGTTTTTAAGTAAAAGGTGCTTAGTAAAAAGTCCTAAGCAAAAGATCCTAAGCAAAAGATGCTAAAAAAAAGGTGCTTAGTAAAAGGTCCTAAGTAAAAGGTCCTAAGCAAAAGCTCCTAAGTAAAAGGTGTTTAGTAAATGGTCAAAAGTAAAAGCAGAAGCATTTGCTTTCCGAGTAAAAGCATTTGCTTTCCGAGCAAAAGTATTTGCTTCGAGTAGCATTTGCTTCGAAGTAAAAGCATTTGCTTCGAAGTAAAAGCATTTGCTTCGAAGTAAAAGCAAGTACTACTTTTTATGCATATCACTCAATAAAAATACTTGACCTTCCAGGGCTTCCCTACCTTTTTCTCCATTTTTTAAATCATTCGGAAACAATGATAAAGAAGGCAATGCCGAGACTTTTGAATTTAAAATTACAATAGATAACATTCCAGAACAAGTACTGACATTTTTTTAAAAAAAAGTTAATTCTTTTCCTGGATGAACTAAAATTAATTTTTCTTCAGAAAGGCGATGCGTAAAAAGGTCTTAAAAATTAATATTTTAAAAAAGGCCGTTGCATGAAACGTATAAAGATAAATTCAAATCTTTCTAAAAAATGAAATGATTTAGCTCTTTGAAGGGGACTGCACTTTATGTCTTTCAGCTCGAAGAAAAATTATACATAAATGATATATAATTTATATATAACTTATATATAATTTTTTATTACCGCTAAATTCCAACTCTTTTGGGAGACCAGTTTATATATAATTATATATAGTTATATATAATTATATATAATTATATATATAAATTTTGAGAACGCAAAAAAATTTAAAATTATACATAAAATCTACTTATATATAATCATGTATAATTTATATATAAATTATATATAATTATATATAAATTATATATATTATATATAATTATACATGATTATATATAATTATATATAAAATATATATAATTATGTATAAATTATATATAATTATATATAATTATATATAAATTATATATAATTATATATAATATATATAAATATATATAAATTATATATATTTAGGACGTCTGCGTCACATCAACCCAACATTTTAACTTATATAATTTTTGAGAAAAAAGATCATTTTTGGTGAAAATGTCATTTTTTTTTTCTGGCACGGAAAAAACTTAAAATTTTTGATGAAAAAGGTCAAAAGTTGAAAAAAAATTAATTTAAAAAATTAATATTTCTTGTAAATTTTATTATTTTAATATTAATTTAAATTCATTAATACTTTTAGAAGCAGCAAAATTTCAAAAACCTTAAAAATTGTAATATTAAATTAATTTATTAAAAAATATTAATTTTTGGTGCGAAAAGTGCAGTAAGATTAAAATTTTAATATTAAAATAGTAATTTACAAGAAAGAATTTTCATTTTTCATTATTTTTCGTTAATTTTTTAAAATTTCGTACATTTTTAGAAAGTTTTCGTGAATTTTCATCAAATTAATTCGAAAATTATGTTATTATTTATCTTACGGTAAAATTATATTTTTAAATGATAAAAAAAGATCAAAAGTTATGGGCGAAATAACACCTAGACAAATTTTTAGAAAGCTTTGTTAATTTTCGTGAATTTTTTCTTTAATTCAACATTAATTTTTCTAAATTATCCGTTAATTTTTCTAATTAAAGGAAATTATGGATTATCTTTTTGATATAACGGTTGCGATAAATTTTATTAATGTCCGTTTGTTTTGTTTATCATTTACCATAATATTAAAACAGTACCCCTAGACGTAGTCCTACGTAGGGATATGCTCCCATATCCCAGTATAATTTTTCTTTCCTCTTCCATTTATCCTTACCATGTTCCCCAATGTTATAAATATCTATGGTTTTTTTTTTTTTTTTTTTTTTTTTAAGAAAGCTTGGCTTTATTCAACTAAAAAGCCACTTGATAAAAGGTTTTTCCTACCCCAGTTTGAGGGCAAATAATTGTTGTGTTGTTTTTATTGATGATATACTATAATTTACCGAATGCATTGGACGAAGTATTCATTAGGTTCCGTTCCATGTATGAGCACCGTCCGGACGCATATTATGAGGAAACGGTTGGGTTCAGCCATTAGTGTTCGTGGCTGGTTTATGATGTAGTTTTGGGTCTTTATAGGATAACACATGAAGGAAAATCCTGTCTTAAATTGCTTCATAAAGGTCAAGAAGTCAAAAATCAAATTGTTTTTGAATTTTTATTGCATTGAGACTGTCGCAGTACTTTTAAAAAAATGGAAGGACAGAAACCTGGGGTAATCCTGCAAACTTGAAATCATCATTAAAAAGAGTATGATAAACTAAATACTTGGAGTTGTTTCAAAGGGTCGTAAAATGAGTTCATTAATCAATTATTTTTAAATATGATGCAGCATTTTTTTCGCAGAGAAGTGGCGGGAAATGCTTAAAATGTGCCTAAAATTTTGTATCTGATATATGAAAAGTCGAATTCCCCAAAAATTATTGTTTTATTTAGTGTAAAAATATTTCAGTTCAAGGAAAGAAGGATACAATATTTTAACAGGGGGCTTTACGGAATACCGGAAGGAATGACTGTTTTGTTTAACACTCGATGTACGGGCAAAAAAATCAAATTTAGGTATCTAATGAGAGCTTTTTTGACTTTTTTTTGTATTTTTGGTACAAATTTCATCTTGTTCCAAGCAAACAAAACCAGGAAAACAAAATCAAAGTTTTTCGACCACAATGTTTTTTGAAATTATTTTCTCCCCGGCAATACATTTCAGACAAGTTGGAACTTGCACTAAAAGTCCAAGGATTTACCAGAGGATTTTGTTAGGATACCTAAAATTTCGTACCTAAAATTACCCTAAAATTTGGATTTTTTCATCGTAAATCGAGTATTAGAGAAAACAGTCAGTCCATCAGGCATCCATGAAGCCTCCTCTTAACTTAGTGTTAAATTCTTTAACCTAAATATCACTTAAAAACTGAAAAGCTGACGATATTTTCATTTATTACCTGACCAATTGTTATTTCATTTTTAGTTCTGTGATTAAATGCTGTGCCAATCATTTTTCATCTGAAGAAGCTGGCCATTCAAAACTTACTGTATGCAGTATAATAAAAACTGGCATTTCATTTTGAAAAAACTTTCAAAACAATTAAAAACAACTTGTCCAATACCATTACATCAAGGCTCAAAAATAAGCAGTCGACCTAATCAGTTCAGTCGGTTTTCTTTCATAGTGTGTACGGTGAACAAAAAAATCCGCAATGCATTATTTATCTCAAAATAAGGTCAAGGCTAAGCTAAGGCGGGCTGTCAAAAAATAAAAAGGAAACCGAAAAGTTAGAGGTTGAAAAGAATATCAGCTAAAGAATCGGAAAAAGTTGTAATGAAAACAGAAACTTTTCTTTATTGTTTTGACTGGAATTGATATTTTCGTAAAATTTTATAAAACCTTTCCTTTTTTCTGCACGGTTTAAATTAAAAATGGATTATATCACCTTTTTTTTTTCCTTTTCATTTCCCTAACATACTGTATTCGGGGTTGATTATCTTTTTTAATTTTCATATGCTTTCATGTTATGCAGTGTAGTGTAAATTGCAAAAATTAAAAACTATATTCCAAAGTGCATGTTTCGACATAAAAGAAAACTACGTAACAAAATTCATTTAATGCGTATATCCTGAGGGATTAATTTCGAGATACATACAAAACTCATAAAACTGAAAATTGAGATAAAACTTTACTTTATTCCAAAAACATTAGTCACTGACTCGATAGTTTGCATTGTCGGTTATTTCTATATAAACGGTTTTATTCGTCTGGTTGCCAAAATTTTTTAGAGTTATACTTTGACGAAGAGAAACAAACCCTTTTTATAGAAGCTTTTAAGTCGCAATGGTTAATATTTTAGTTTTATGATGGCTTAGTTCCAAAATAGACCAAAAGTGAACCAAGAGGACATGATTTTTTAAGGAACTCTATGTATAAATCAACGTATTGGTTCGAAAGGTAAAAAAAGATAAAAACAAAAAATATAAAAGGAATAACAGTAATTTTTATTTTTAGTTTCCAAACGCGTTTGGACAGTTAATTAATGACTATTTTGCTCAGGAGATGGGAAGTGTCGTTAATTTAGCACGATTTCCGATCTTGGTATCGCAGATCAACTGTGGATGAATCTAATCCCTCCAATATCACTGATATAATTTTATTTTGTTCTAAAACTAAGTATTTCCTATGGTTAAACTTAACAAGGATTTAACATTAGCCGAACACCTTATTTAATTACAGAGTTTCAATGATAACTAGGACCGTTTGCTCAGGAGATAAGAGCATTCGGGACTAAACCGAAAGGACTGATGGCTCATCTAACTGACAGGTGAAAGGACTGTGAAATTTTGTTTGCAATTTCCTACATTTTCCAAATTAAAATATCCGGTTTTTTTTCAGCTTTTGCTATTTGAAAAATTAATTTTTCTATGAAACAATTAAATTAGCGCTTCATGCTCATTTCTTTCCTGTTCAATATCGGGGATCGAACTGAAAAAAAGGCATCCTTTTAGGAATTCAGTAATAAACTATCCCAGCCTCTTTAACCTCAAATTTTTAATTGTCGTCGTGCAATTTTTTTTTTCTTTCTGCAATGTTCAAATTTTTTTAATTCATTATGCTAAAATATGTCGGGTTTTGATTTTTATCATTTGGAGGTACTGAAAATCAATTTTTCCTTGTTCACTAGCATATCAAGTATTTTACGTTCCAAAGAGGGTAAATAAAGCTTATAAATAGACTAGACCTTAACTGATGATAATTTGATGGAAACCCGAGTTAACTTGTGTTGTGTGAACCAATTTAAAATGAAACTCTATTGTAGCATATGGGTGACTAAGTTTCTCTTTGCAAAATAAATTAACTTAATTCTGTTTAGTATTCACCAAATGAACTGTACCAAACTTTCAATCTTTGAAACCCGTTCTAATAATTAATAACCGTATAAATCTTAAATCTTCAAGTAAAGTTTTGACGTAAAATCGATATCACGATCCGTTTATCACATATCAGTTATGAATGCCGTCGTTTGGAAATGTAATACTCGTTTTTTTTACTTTTGCATGTTTTAGTTACGTCATGGATAAGTTTTGTTCGATTTTACTGCATTTTAGTATCGGTGTAAGTTTCATAAATTATTATTTATTTCACGCTTGATTTCTTGTATCAGCTTTTGTGGAATTATAACTAAAATCTTCCAGTCTTCTCTCTAGTTTGATTTATTCTACTTCCAAGAAATGCTTTAAAAAAATTGGATCGTAAAAAAACGAAGTAAAGGCAGTAAAAATTGTTATGATGCGTCACAAAACATTTAAATTTAGGAAATAATAACATGTTGCTTTTTCATTCATAAATCTGATAGTCGCTTTTCCTGAAATATAACTCAGAATTTGATAATGATCTAGATACGGGAAAAATTTGATTTCTGAGTTTATTGCTGAAAATTTGGGTGTCAGTATTCATGAGAAAAATTAGTTTTTAAAATAAAAATTGTTCAGGTCGGCTAAAAATCATTAAACAATATTATTTATTCGAAATTAAGTGATGCATAATTTTTCCATTTAGGTTTTTCCCCGTTTTTGTAACGAACCCTTGAAAATTTCATTGCTGTTTTAAGAGCACGAAAACACCTAAAATTGTTAAATCTTTCCATTCGTCGGGAAAGGGGCAACGAGATCTTTACTTCCATTCATGGTCTTTCAACTGAATATTTTCCCGCTTTCGTGAAGAGTAATCGCTCAACTACGGTAAAGGTTGTTTGCTTTTTTTAAAGCTTAAATACCTTGTGCTTTATTGAGCCTGACACCTGCGACCCTTAAACGAACTTTCTCTTCTCCAGTTACAAAATTTCATTGATTTGATTCGCTATCACAAAAAGTTTGCAAATAATTTGGCCAACTAAACTTAAAGTAATGATTTTTTTTTTTTAATTTTTAAAATTTTTTAAATCGATTAGAATTGAGTTGAATCCCGACTTAAAGCGTTTAGCGGGAGACCATTAAATAGTTAAAGTTAACTGTGAAAACATTCGAGAAAATACAAAAAAAGAAAAAAAAATCTCCAGGTTACATTTTATACACGAAAAGAAACTGACACACCAGAGTGAGTGACTTGGGATTTTCTTTTCCTTATTTTTTTTTTTCACTCGGTAGGAATAATTAATGACGCATGACACGTTTTTTGTCTTGTTTTCGGAGTTTTCTTTTTAATTTGTTGCCAGTTTCATTCGTATAATGAATCGTAATTACTTTAATTAGTAAGAAAACAAAAAGTTAAGTTCCTTATATTTATTTAATCGACAGAGTTCGACTTTGAACACGGAAGTTTTTAACTCAAAGTATCTTATGTCAACGATATCAAATTAAAGGTATTTTCACGAAGTGACTTTAAATACACTGAAGGCGATAAAATCTGGACGTAAAAGGCAAAAAGGAATTCCTCGCCGACTCTTTTGTTTCGGAATCAAAACGTGTCGCCTCCCTTCCTCTTTTTGTAACCTTCTGAAATTTTTATTTCCCAGCCCTTTTTATATACGCGCTGATTCTGCTAAAACGATCCATCCAAAGAGAATAGGGAAAGAGAGAAAATAAACATGACACAAAGAGATTGAATGAGGTAAAGTGCACTTAAAGAGAATTTCAAGAACGTAACAGAAAATTTAAAACAAATAATTTGAATGAGATTATTAAAAGCGACCGAAAAAAAAGGATTTGATTAAGTTTGAAGTGGTTGGAGTTTTTTTTTAAACGTCAAAGTAAAGTTTTCTGAAAAAGTTTTTAAAGTAAATTACGAAGAATTAAGCTTCTAATATTTTACTCTAAATGCATTGGTATACTAAATGTTGGTGAATTTCCACCAAAGCTGTGATTTTGCTAATTTTTCAAGTCCGGAATTTTAAAATCCGCTTCAATGCAAAACTGATGGAAAAACGTCATTATGTTTCAAAATATGTTCAAACTTGCTGTGCGCTCTTAAAGAAATTGAGCATGTTTTGAAACAATGGGATTTTCTCATCGGTTGCGAAATAATGCAAATTCTGAAATTGCAAATTTTAAAAATAAACGAGGTTACAGCTTGATCGAATCATTTGTCTGGGCGTTTATACGGGAAAAAAGAAAATGAAAAAATACAATAAAAAAGCTTTCGGTTAAATAACAAAAAAAAGAGACGAAAAAGACTTAAAGTTAAAATGACTGGAAAGTCCGATCTTAGCGATTGTTAATTATTTTAAGAAAGAAGAGAGAAAATCTCGTTAGACCCGGAAGAGATTGGATTGCTTGTGGTTTAGGTTTTCAACCGGATAGTTTGAAAAACAAGTTTAATATAATTCAACGGGTTGACGTTTTTGCTATACTCATTTTCCCTATATATATTTTCTGAAATTAAATTACCGATAGGGAACTGTTCTAAAATGAGGGGCTTACAGTTTCAAAATTTATTCGATTTTCGAAAGACGATTTTCCGGCTCAACAAGTGCTTTATTGAAGTCAGTTTGGTGAAGATACAAATAAAGGAAATTTATTGGTAGTAGTGTATACATTATTTTATTGAGTTGAGAAACATAAATTATTTCAATGCAACGGCATACAGTGTATGCCACTTTTTTTGGATTTACTTCTTTTTTCTTAAAAAAAAATTCTCCACTCGTTTTTTAAAAACGCAGACTTAAGCAGACATTACGGAGGAAAAATAAGGCACTTCGTTGTCTAGACAAAACCGGCCGGTTCACCGTCCGGTTTTTTAAAAAAAAAAAATTTTTTTAATTAATATTTTTAAACGTTAATATTGCATTAAATGGGGCGAAACGTACACCAAATTGTTCCTTATTATTAAGAGAAGTCGAATATACATGTTAAATTGGTCGGTAAGCTTAAATTACGTCAATATTCGCAAAATTTAATGTTGTTTACATAGAAAACAAAATGGCCGATGTAAAAAAACATAAACAATCGGTTCATTTTGCGAATATTGACGTAATTTAAGCTTACCGACATATTTAACATGTATATTCGGCTTCTCCTAATAATAAGGAACAATTTGGTATAAGTTTCGCCCCATTTAATGCAATATTAACGTTTAAAAATATTAATTAAAAAAACTTTTTTTTTTTTTAAAACCGGACGGGGAACCGGCCGGTTTTGTCTAGCCAACGAAGTGCCTAAGGATAAGACAAATAAAAATGGACCAGATGAATAGCACCCCTTGCGGTAGAACTTTTAGGACTTAAAAAATCTTCAAATAACTTGGCATGCATCTCTGGGCTAGGATGGGTGAACACCAAAGTAGTAAATAAGGGAAAACCGCTGTTATATTTATGTTAAACTCTGTGAGAATGAAAATAAATCTGGCTGTTTATATAACAAAAAAGTCTGTCTCAAATGTTGATATGTCATAAAATTGTTACCAAAATGAAAAGAAATGGCATTATAAAAAATAAAAAAAGTAAAAAAAAATTAATAAATAATAAAATTATAACTGGGAAACATAGCTAAAAAACAATTCTTATCAAGTTACAATATCTCAGGAGGAACTTTTATAATATTCGTTTAGCGTAGTAAACCCGCTTCAACCATGCCTAGAGATAATAAAACATCTTTAACTTAAAGTCATCTCATCTCTCGCCTTTTATTTCTTTCACTTTTATTTCCGATTCCAGTCGTGCATTGTCTTACTTGTTCAGGCCATATCAAACGGAATATTTGTGCTTGTAATAATGCAGTGCAGTGCATTAAAACAGGTGATCCCTTGCCTGGATCACTATTCTTACTACTAAGGCCAAGAAAAAAAGAAAAAGAGAGGTTTTTTTTTGGCTGTGACCATCCATTTAAAATGTATAAAACTAACTTGCAATAAATGGAAAACTTTCATTTTTCTTCATGTTAATTTTTTCGTCGCAATCCCTTGTCGAGGTTCAGGTGTTGAAAAATCTAAAGTGATCATAATATTACGAAGTTAAAACAAAAAGTAAATGACAAATGAAGTCATAAAAAAGAAAAACACTCGGTTTTATAATCCGGGTAATCTCTAATCTAAACTTAACTGAAAGCTTTCGTCTTACATAAAATTGGCAGTAAAAAAAAGGAACGTTTTTCTAACGGCTTCCATTGTTTGTCTTAACAAAAAAGAAAAAAAAGGATCCCCTCTTTTGCAAAAACATACATTAATTTTTTTTTTTTTTTTTTTTTTTTTCAAAGATGGCTGATGCTTAAAAACTTACCTAGTATTTTGTAGCACCGAATCTGAAACAAAGAAAAATGATTTAAGTTAATGATGTGTTCCACTTTCTCTCTCTTAAGGAAGTAGAAGATGGCGCTTTAGTAATAACATTAGTGTGTTTATGTAAGATCTAACTTTCTAGCATGAATAATTGATTAGAATACTCTAGCTTTCAACTTCTCGTTTTCTGCTTACTGACGCAGAAAATTAAAATCTTGTAATAAAAGATTTTAAGGAACCCATTTTTATTTTAATGTATAATTTAGTGGAATGAAATAAATCAAATCTTGAGTACAAATAACGTTATGCTTGAATTTTATGTTTTATGGTAGGTGCTTAAGCATTTTATAAAAATATGTACAACCGGGGAAAAATCAGAAATATTTCGCGATTCTTATTTGAAATTTACAAAGAAAAGGCTATATAGTTTTAAAACCAGAAACAACGTAAGAAAAATCTTAAATCATTTTTTGAGTGAAGGAAAATATGTGTACGTGCATACGAAAACCGCTTATTTGGACAATGGTGGATAGGCCTAGTTTGTTTTAAAAAGTTTATTTGTTTATAAACAATTTAAAAACAAAACATTCTGTCTGAAATTTTCCAAGTTGGTAGCTTTCATATGCATTTACACGTATAACCCTATAGCCCTATTTTTTTTTTGTTTTGTGTACCAGTTTGCAGCAAACCGACAACCTTCGATTTTTTTTATCTTTTTTTTTTCGAACGTTTGTGTTTATGGGAATTACAGGTAGAACCGGGTCAAAATATGGATGAAATAATTTTCTTCACACATAAAAGAGCGTGATTGGGTGCGTCAGTGTACTTACAAACATAATTTTTATAAATTTCCAACGTAACCTAAATTAGCCTTTTTGGGCATTGTGGTGTAATTCTCTCTGTTGGGGTTTTTTAGGTATATTCGATCAAAGAGGGAACCGGGAAATATTCAGTAAAAAATACGCCAAACGTAATTTTGTTTATTTTTATAAGTGTGTTATAAGATTTTATAAGTACCCTGCAATGCCCAATCATGCTCTATATGTGAAAAAAAAAAGGATATTACACATTTTTTGGCCCGATTTGACCTCCACATGGTAGGAAACTAGGAACTTATTATATTTCATAAAAATGTCGACAAAATCTGACTTCAGAGCAAGATTAAGAACCAAAAGGACATTCCAAATGTACTAATTTTGAAATCTTGCCTGAGCATCCTAGGGACCCTGGGGACCCAAAACTTTTTCGCGCGAGTGTTCTATATCATATGAAAGCTCGTTGGGTATGTTGTCGAATGAGACCATACCGAAATCTCCAGATTTTAAGGGTACCGAGATATTTTAGTTCAAAGAGGTCAAAAATGGACAGTCAATTTGGACCCCTCTGCAATATCTCGATGTCTATAAAAGCTGGAGATTTTGGTATGGTCTAATTCGGCAACATACCCAACGAGCTTTCATATGATATACAACACTCGAGCGAATAGGTTTTGGGCCCCCCTAGGGGGGGCCCCGAGGGGTCCTAGGATGATCAGGTAAGATTTCAAAATTAGTATATTTGGAATGTCCTTTTGATTCTTAATCTTGCTGTGAAGTCAGATTTTGTCGACATTTTTGTGAAATGATAAGTTGCTAGTTCCCTACCGTGTCCAATGATCATAACCAAAAATGTCCGAAAAAAAAAAAAAAAAATAATAATATAATAATTTAAAAATTCAAAAATTCCAGGAAAATTAAAGGGAGGAAAATCAAAGTTACTATGTCTTTTTTTTCGCATTTTGATTGAACAGTTGGTACAAAGTATGAAGCATCCTAAAAGTGGATATTTACAGTGATGCCTGGCCAATGGCTTAGTAGTTGCTTAAATTGCATCCGAAAAAACTATAAGTGGGAAAATTGTTAAGAAAGATATTTAGAGGGAATTAACTTCCTAACTAGACCAATAATCAGTAGTCATAATATAGAGAACATCCCAATGCTTCTGACTAGGGATGCATTCAAGACTTTTTCAAGATTTCGCACAAATTTTGGTTTTTTATCTCTTTTACGTAAAGGTTCTAGTTCCTTTACATAACCGGCCGGTCAGCCGGGCGGTGAAAATTTTTTAACAATAAAAAAAAAGTTTAATATTTTTTTTTTGATTCGGTATTTTACACATAAAAATGAGATCGGATCGCACCGCAACCGTGCCAAAACGCTTTGTTATGTTTAAAAGGTAAAGATTCGTTATTGAAAACGTATGAAAAAGGCTTTACTGTGCCTAAATTTGATAATTTTTTTTAATGTTTTCGAAATAAAAAAATAAAACGCCATTTTTCTTTTTGTTGTTGAAATAGTTCGCGGTTCCACCGCTAGAGCGCTGCACTAGTCTCTCGGAAATAAACATTTTTTTTTCCTGCGAAAACAATTAAATATTATCAAATATAAGAACTATAAACTGTTGTTCATGCATTTAATATCATGGAAATTTATCTATGAACATAACGAAACGTTTTGGGTACAGTTTCGGTGCAGTTAGACCCCGTTTTCATGTATAAAATATTGGATTAAAAAAAATTTTTTTAACGTATTTTTTTATCGTTAAAATGTGTACACCGTACGGCTAACCGGCCGGTTGTGTAAACGAACTAGAACCTTAAAGTATTCGGAATTTCAAAAAAAAAAAAAAAAAAATTTCTTGTCTTGAGTCTTGATTGTCAAGACTTTCGAGATTTTCGTCTTGCAAGGAGTCTCAATTTATAAATTCGAATAATGAGCTATTCTCGTAGACCACTTGCATGATTTAAACCCGATTTTAAAATAAAAAGGCGACCAAATCTATACAGGAGAAGAAAAACGGAATCTTGAAGAAATCTTGAATGCATCACTACTTCTGACTTAGCGACCGTAAATATAAAAATTTCAATGTGAGCAAACGAATTTTTTTTTTAGGAAAATAAGACGGTTTTTCCTATGTCAAATAATAAAAACGAATTAGCGATTTTATTATTTTCCTGGGTGACTGAAGAATTTTTACTGCTGCTTTTTAAATGACAAAACTTTACGGAAGGATCTTAATGAAAGGCATCATCGTTGTAATAATTTGTCTTGTAATTAGCTTAATAACCAAGATGAGCTCATTTAATCAATATAAGCATTTAACGTGATACTCTAATACCCCATTAATCCGCTGTTTTGACTTCCTGGTACCCATTTAACGACTGGAATGTTTTAATTAAGATTGGATTCAAATGTTCTTTGTATCATTGAAAATCTGTCGATTTTCCTGGCTCTTTGATCCAATCATTCCTGTCGGGATTTTATCATACATTCCTGACTTTTTTGTATTACGACTTTCGATTTTTCTAACCTTAATAATAGCGACCCATCGGGGAAAAAATAGAAAAAAGAAATGAAAGTAACTGCCCGTTCAGACAAACGGACCAAATAATAAACTACCGTATGAAAATGAAAATCCTACGAAAAAAAAACAGTACCGCTTTTCATGGATCGTAAGAGATAATGGATAAAAGAAAGTGAAGAAGAAAAAGACAGAGACATAGGTCATAAAAATTAACGTAGCATGACGAATTAGACAAATTCTGTAGACCGAGTATAGGGTATTGTGGCGGAAGCGATATTATAACATAAAAAACAAATTGTTCTAGGGTTAGTTAATGCAAAGCATTCCGGAGAAAAATTTATTATTTTCATTCTGCTTTCCGTGAGGGATGAATCATTTAAATTTTTAAAAATGTTTCCATCAACACTTTTACAACCTTATCTTACAGTGACAGGAAGTAAAGATGGTTGTAAATTAGAAGAATTTTTCTTTTTTTTTGTATTTCTAAAATTATTTTTATATTAAAACCTATTTTTCAGGAAATGAATTCGAAAAAAAAACAGTCCTAAAATTTTTGTTAAAAAAATACATTTACAATAATAACATGATAAATAAACTTCGGTGGGGTAAACGACTCATAAAAGTCAGCTTTATTGTTTTCCATAAAAACAATATTTTCCGATAGTGGAAGTTTCAAAGGAAAGGATGTATCATTTGGCACCTCGGGTATTTTGTTTTAGTCATCCATGTCATTTAAAAAATTTTTTACTCCCTTTGTCCCTTCATCTCACTTTACATTTTTTTTTTTTTTTTACGTGTTGGATTGTAATGCAAATACTTTCACCGGGGAAAAAAAATCTACAGGTATAAATGTCAATACAAGAGGCTCTTGTCGAAAATTGGAAAGGAAAAAACGCTTTTTTTTATAACGAGTGGGGAGGAATTCAAGTGCATGATAATCGAAAAAGGGTTGATAAGGTACGGATGAAAAGGACGTACAGCCGAAGAGAAGATAACCGTGAATAAAATCACATATGTTGAAAAAATGTAAATTAAGTGGTTTTCGTCGTTATAAGTATTATAAAATTGGAGGATATTTTACGTTTCTTGTCAGATTATCAGGTTTTCCTGTATTGATATAAAACATTTTAGTTATGGAGATAGGAAATAGCTCTGCATGAAATTTTTTCCCTTCATTTCAAGTTTTACTTTTAGTCGGAGGCAATTTTAGCATGTATTTTCATATACACTCGACTCTCTGCGAATGACCGTATTTTAGGTTATACATCCAAATTCTAGGTTAAAACCATTTTTGGAAAGTCGACTGTACCGGAATATTTTTAAAATGAAATCTTTCGTATTTGTTTTTTTTTACGAAAAAAAATGATTTTAATATTAATTTGAAAATAAAACATCCCTTTGTGTGAAATTTGAAAGATGCAAATTATTGAGGTGGAAACTGTTATTTACATGCTTAAGGGGAAAGCTTATTATGATTATTTGCTTTGGCGGCAATGATGAAAATGTTGAAAAAAGAAAAAAAAAATTAATTAAATTTCTTCTCATGCTGTATTTTTTTTGCTTTATGACAAAAAGCAAGAAGAATATAAAGTCGCATATTGCTGGACGGCTTTTGACTCTTAATGACTGATGATTACCGTAATCTAAGGAATAAAACTCTGTTTTTATAAATGTGTGGGGGCTTTTTTGAAGGCATGCCTAATTAAAAAAAACTCATGGGATTCGGGTATTTTTATTTCCCTTTTTTCGCATGAATTAAAATTGCTTTTTATTTTCCTAATACTGGGTTTTCCCAGTATCATAACTTAATATTAAAAAGATCTCGGTCATTAAAATTAAATTTCCTGGAAGCAGTTTTTATTCCTGTATGTAGAAAAATACCTACTACTAGCGGAGTTTTACGATACAGTTCTATTTTAGAGGAATCTGAGGAGTTGAAATATGGTCCTTGTTTAAAAGATTTTAAACTTTTACTATCTTTCCTTACTAAAGTGGCGCTTAAAAATTCAACTTTTGATTTTTGACCGAGCCACCCTCTATTTTATTCCAATATATAACAAACTTAAGGAATTAAAATTTCAGCTCAATCGGTCATGTTTAAAAGGTCACTCAAGGACCCCCTATTTTTGCCATATAATTTACATTTGGCCAAGCACCACTAAACATGCTCATGCTCTTCCCGTTCTTGAAAATAAACCAGCACATCGTATTTTACCCGCTGAATTCAAATCTGTAACCGAAAAGTTTATAGCTTTCACCGTTTTCGACCTATTCAATAGCCAATTTGGGCTAAAAGTGCGGTTTAGCTGCATTTTCGCCACTAAATAAGTCGAAAACAGTACAGGCTATAAAAATTTTATTGCAGATTTGAATTCAGCGGGTCAAAATATTTGAAATATAGTGTGCTGGTTTATTTTGGAAAACGGGAAAGGAGTGATCTTGTTTAGAGTTGCTTGACCGAATGTAAATCATATGGCGAAAATGGGGGGTACGTGAGCGACCCTTAAACATGACCGATCGAACTGAAATTTTAATTCGTTAAATCTCTTTTCTTTATACGTGAATGTTAGTCTTGTTGTAACAGTGTCGTCTGTCTCGGGGATATTTCGTTTATAACAGACCTAAATAACACCAAAATATCCTGCCCTAGGGAGTTATTTCACAAATAACATGCCTCTGACGTCACCACCAACTGTTTTTGATGCAAAGCAAGTATGCCAACCTAAGAATTAATGTTGGTACACTTGTTCAAACAAAACAAAAAAAACAACGTTACTTTGCATTAAATTCTCATTTTATTTGTTTTTGTTTACAAAAAATTCCTCTGCAGGTGTACCACTTATAAAGAAAAGTATCTATCGTCAATATAGAATTATGGGTAAAAAAACACCTCGACGATTGCCGCTCTCGCTTCGCTCGAGCGGCAAATTCGTCTGGGTGTTATTTTACCCATAACTCTCTAGTAACGATATATACTATATATTTTTGAACAAAATTAGGGAGGGGCACGACCGAAAATCAAAAGTTGACTTTTTAAGCGCCACCCTATTCTTTACAGAAAAGACTGAAAGAAAATAGCATTAGTACCCGAACAATACCAGAGGACTGGTTTGGTTGATCGACTGTGGGGCTTCCAATCTAAGAAAAAGCAGTGTTCAAAAGTTGGGTATTGCGAACGGTATCTATGCATCTATTTCCAGAAATAATATTCCTTATAAAGATCTGAAACTATTTTCAGTTTTCAATGGTCTTTGATGAAAATAAGATTTTTTTTTTTTTTCTCAAGAAAAATAAAAGTTACATCGAAGGGGAGAAAAAGCTCTTAAGTTTCCTTTTATCAGTCCAAATAAAAAGGTTGAATTGCGGTGCCCGACGTCATGTACAGATGCGTCTACAAAATGTAACGATATCAACCGCATCAGTTTCTGTTCAAATTCGTCTCAAGTCTAGAAGCTCAACTTTATTAGAAATGGTGCTTTTACTTCTCCACGTTTGCGGGTTTCATGTCGGGGGAATGCTTAATTACTTCCGAATTATATTAGACACCGTCGTTGCTCAAGTCATTTTGAATCGTCTCATTTTCAAAACGACTTGACATTGGAATAACGTTCGACTTTTCCGTTCGAGAAAAGTCAATTTAACGAATCTTTTTCTTCCGATGGAAGTTTTTAAATTGACTATTGAGTAAGTTCAATGGCTATAATAATTTGATATCAGTAACTACACAGAGCATCAGGAGGATCAAATTTTAATGTTTTTAACTTTTTATTGGTAATAATGGGCAAAAATTTTGGTTGAAATGCTGTGGATGATTTTTTTTCTTTGATAAACTTTCAAGGAATAATAGATTTAAAAATCAGGTCTCCGAAAATGGAAATTAAAGAAAAACAAAGAAGAAAATTTCGCATTAAAAAATGAAAAGAATGAAAATGAAAGGAGGGAAAGTTATCTTTACAACCTACATTTGTGTAATCAAAGATAAATGATATAAAAAGTTTAAGGGATAATATCCCTTTCCTTCACAACGCGAATTTGATTTATTTTTTTTAATGATCACCATAAATCGTTAACACATTTTCCTCTCGATTAGACATTCCAGACATCTCTCCCTTTTGTTTTATGTATAATTCTAACGGGGAGAAGTATGTTTATTTTCAACGATGATGATTTAATGGCTGAAGCGAAAATTTTTTACTACTTCCAAGATTGAAATTTTATGGAATTTCAAAAATTTTATCTTTTACGTGGTAAAATGAAGTCCCATTTTTGTTTTTGTTGAGTTTTATTGTTATGACATGTGAATTATGGTTGATTGAATTTTCCTTATGATGTTATTTCGGTTGTTTTCTACTCGTGCCAAATAAATTCGTGTTATCTTATATCATCCTCAATATCGGGAATTTTTTGGGATCTGTTGTTGAATTGAGCACTGTAAATGTTAAGTGCGGAATGTTTCTGCATAATAGAAGTTATGAATGATGCCTGAAATTTTAGGCATAATGTAGGTGATATTTTTTAGTTTGACGATCGTGTTTATTTATGAATATCAGTTAGGCGGAAATCGCTTTAACCTTTGTTGGGTTTTATACGACGTACAAAATTTTTAAAAAAAGTGTACCGCCAGAATTTAATATTGAAATAGATCACAGGCTTACGGTCGTTTCGAATTCTAAAAAATATGGACATGCATTATTTTTTGCTCCATATTGGTATGCCATTAGGAGGAAATGTGAATATGCAGTGAAAATTATAGGGAATTGGGTAGTGGAACCAGATGTAGCCTGCAAATGGTCAATTTTATCCCGAAAAAAACTCGGAATATTATTAGATTTCACCCAAGAAATGTCATAAAGAAATTTAACGATGTACTGAAAAAAATAAGTATTTTAATGTTTCGCTGTCTGGAAAGCAGGAAGAAAAGCGTTTTTATCTGAAAAAAAAAAGGCAACTACAGCTTGATAACTCTTTGTGTAACCAACTGTGTTAAAAGGTTGAACCAGATGAAAATATAGAAGGGCTGAATTCCTTCGAATTTTTCATTTGTTTCGTGAACAAATGTCAGGCCAAGAATCCTGCGCGTTGTTGGAAAACTTTCCGGAGCTGATTTATGGACGATGAATTTTGTTATGACTAAGTATTCGGAAACTTAAACCAAGTTAATGCACTTAATCTGAATTCGATCTTAAGGAGAAAGTCTAAACCCTGGTGTTCAAATCGCTTTTCTTGGAGTCGATTGAGGTTTTACAACACGATACCGGATATGAAAGCAAACCGTAAGACGTTGCTTGGTTTTGGGATATCGAGATAATACTTTTTTTTTTCATTTTCTCAAGGCAACGCTGATTACTAACAAGACTTTTCGTTCTTTGCATGAGGAAAAACAAGGAGCGTATTGCGATTCTCGCTGTTTTTCTTTTTTTCTCACTTTCTCTCCCTCTCTCATCTTTTTAGTACTTAATTTTTAAACGGACAAAAAGAAGAAATTTGATGTGGTTTCACCATTTTGTGCCATACTTCTTCAGTAATTTGAATTAAAATGATGTTCGAAGAGAAAAATTCTTTTACCTGTTATCGCACTTCTAACCTGCAATAGCGTGACTACAACGCGAACAAAAGGTAGTGAAAAGAGATCCCCGAGGACCCTTTTCACTATTGTCTGCTCAGCTTATGTTCTCGTGACATCGCGTTGAAGTAAGGAGAGAAAACGGAGTGCAAAGAAGAAAAATGTTTCCATTTTTATGTCACTTCTTATTCTTTAAAAGAGGGATATTATATTCTTTAGTTTCTGAAGATTACATTACCTTAGAGGTGCCTCAACATTTTTTTTTCTTTTTCTTTTTTGCATCTAATCGATTTTCGTTAATGATGTTACCGAAGCTAGACATTTTTAGGGCGTCTAAAAATTTCTAGTTTTCTTCTGCATGCTGCGATCCGTATCTTTACACTTAACAAATTTGCTTTAGATTCGTCAAACAAGAGTTCGATCTAGCTTCATATTTTATTTATTTTATTTTAGTGGTATAGGCCTACATAATTTAAGGTTTAGGGTTTCTTACTGGTATAAATTTTCGCTGAGCTTTGTGCACAATTCACAGTGGTCCTGAACAAAAATATTATTCGACTAAAATGTTAAAAAAAGCTGCTAATGAGACTTTTTTAGGAAACATCTTAACTATCAAAATTCACTAAAATCAAAATCTTACCTGATCGTCTTCCTACGATGATGATATCAATAAATCATTGTTAGTCATAAAGTATACTAACATGAGTATAACCACACAATATATGACCACACAATAGAGCAAGCGTGTTCAACTATACCAGTCAAAAATTTTTTCAATAAATCTTGTTTTTTTTAAATACCCAATAGCAGATCATCTCAATTTCAATAACAATTATGTACAGGCCTTAATAAGCCATGGAAAATTAACCTTAACAGCGTTAACAAATCTGTAATATAAGAAAAAATAAGTACATTACGGAAGCCAAGATAGATCACCTAGGCTCATCTCCAATAAATTTTCTTTTCCATTCCTATACGCCACGCTACTTCGTTTGCCCCGTCCGCCATTAGATATGGCGCGTTATTTTTCTTCTGCTGTAAAATTTGATGTAAACAAAATAAAATCTTTTCTATTTTTATCTCAAATTATTGAAGTTACCTACCCCCGACAACCCCCCCGGCCCCTCAATTTTTTTTCCAAGGCTTGTCACATATCAAGGCTTGTTACATTTTATATGAAAACTGAAAACCCATGGAAAATGCTTTGAAATGAGATATCGCCGAGGTTTATATCTTTTACCGGGACGGAGGTATCGTCGTTTCAATTGCCCAAAATTACGCGTCTAATTTTCGATCCCTCAAACGACCAAATCTGATATCTCCGTGCCGACAAGGTATAAACCTCGGCGAGGCCTCTTTTTAAAGCATTTCCAATAGGGTTTCATATGATATGTAACAAGCCTTGAAAAAAAATTGAGGGACCGGGGGGGTTGTGGGTGATAGGGGAAGACAATCAGATAAGATTTTGATTTTAGTGGATTTTGATAGTTAACATGTTTCCTAACAAAGCCTCATCAGCAGTTTTTTTTGACATTTTTGTCGAATAATATTTTAGTTCAGGACCACTGTGAATTAGGCCTAAGATCTAAAATTTTTATGTCGATAGGCTTGTTTTCCATAGTATCTACCACGCCAAGTTTGTGCGAATTAATGTTATTGATACATGTTCAGACAACAAAGCGACCGCGACGTCTTAGGGATGATGTTGTTTTTAAATCAATTTTTAGATAGTTTGAAGTCTATTTGACGTGAGATAACGCCTTTTTCTAAGGAATACGTCAAATTCACCTCACATTATTTCAAACAGACGTCATCTGACCCCCAAGTTCAGAGAGTCGTTTAGACGTTTTCTGGGTGACAAAGAACTACTTATACAGAAACGAATCGGATTGATGAATGTTTTGAAGAAAGCAGTTCACAAAGTACTAACGTTCGTTTTTTTCTTAGAGTGTGTTGCAATTATAACTTTTAACTGTCAGATAATAATTTATAGTCATCGTTTTTAAAATAGCCTGGCTCAGAAGTTTACTTTAAGATTCCGAGTGATTTGATGCGTGCAAAGAAAAGAGAGGAAACTCAAAGAAGAAAAATTCTTTCCTTTTGAAAAGGGAAAGACGACTTTGAATTCTTCAAAGATGATGAAATAATAAAAGAGATGTTATTGTAATTTAAATTAGAAAATGATCTTGTGGATTAAATGTCCCTAAATGTAATTTTTATCTGGCTTACGAAATAATACATAGTTATCATGACAATTAAGATTATTGTCTTAAAGATTTTATTAGCAGGTTTTTAATTATCTTTTTTTTTTTTTTTTTTTTTTTTTTTTTATCATCATCAATTTTGTTATCCGTTTTGTGAAAATAAAAGAGCTATTCGATTTCGGATTATAAAGGAGATTACCCCAAGGATTACGTTGAGTTAGTAATTATTTTCAAAAAATATAAATCTGTACCTACATCTTTTCTTTATTTTACTCTTGAGAAATTCAATATTCAAGACACAGCAGGCAAACCTTTATCATTTTTGTCTAGCTTCGAAAAAACCAGCGTAAGCTAAGAAGTTCCTTCTTTTATTTCCGTCATCGTAACTTGTAATAAAATTCAAAACATTTTTTCTGAAAATGCCTTGAAATAAAATGATATTCATTAGGACGAATTTTGAAATATTTTCGTTCTTTTTCCTCAATTTTTCCCTTCTTTTTTATATCTCACTTTTTTTTCTTTCCTGGAAAACCCTTTAAAAAGAAAGGATTCTAATGACTTCTGACGAGTATAAAATTGATTGCCTTTATTCACGTAATATACGAAGCGCTGCAATTTGAGATATTGCATATTATGGGGGCAGAAAACTTTGCAATTAACATGCAAAAGGTTTCCTTTTTTTAGGGACTTACATTTTGATATCAGATTCTTTACTTCTATATTCGGGCAAAAATATTAAAAGTGTTTAATTTCATAATTAGAAGTTTTCGGCACATTGACCAGTGGCCAGGAGTAAATACAATGTTCGTATTGAAAAGAGAGAACTAAAAAAATATTTTTAGCTTGTTGTTAACTGCGGCAATATAAAATATGTTGACATCATTTCAGCATTTTGAAATCGTCTACATCTAATATAATATGTAAAGTATATTCGCCAATTCTGACAAATTGACACTTCATTTGACAGCCGATCGATATGAAAAATCCAAGGAAAATAAAAATTATATTCCAAAGATCAAAGATGTAGTCTTTCTTTTGTGAAATTCTTTCTGGAGTTCAAGAAAACAGATTCTCGAAGTGACGAGGCACTTCCGTTGGAACTTTTGAAACCTCGATATTTTATTTCTTAATTTCTTCGCGCTTTTTTTAAAAATGTATCCATTTAAATGTGCTTGAACGCTGCACGTCTAAATATCATCAAAAAGCAATCGACCGGAAGCAAGAAGGAAACAGGCAGATCGGAAAGAAGCTGTGAATGAATGTCTATTTATTTGTCAATCTACTCACGGTTAATCTCGTAAAATTTCGTCATTCGTATATTTCAAGTTTGCTGGTTTACGAATCTTTTTTTGTAATTGAACATGGAACATTACGAAGAGGAATATACAGGGTTTAGCATGTAATCCTATTTATGGTTAAAGTGCGAAGTAGTCGGTGAAAACGTTTCTATGAAGAGAGTTTGAATTATAACAAAAATTATGACGAAAGATGAAAGCGATTTGTGAAATGAGGCAAGAAAAGCGACACCTGTGCAGTAGGTGAACTCAGGTCAGGCGCTGGGTATTAATTGCAGATGTTTCATTAATTATAAGAGGCGAGAATTGGTGCAATCAATATGAATTCAACGCTTGAAAAAGAGCACCTTTCATAAAGTCTAATTTTCACTCTTTTGTTCATTTGTCAACGTTTTTGACGGTAGGTACGTTGCACTACTGCCTTTGATTTTAGGTCATAGGTACTTTTGCCGGTACAGTATTTTCAGAAATCGTTAAAAATACTTAGCTTACCGATATCGTTTCCTGATTCTAACTTCAGCTGGTTTTTTTTCATTCCACGAATTAACAAGTTTTTTTTTGGACCTTCGTTTTTCGACAGAAAAAGAAATAAGCAGCATTTCATGATAACTTTGTAATCGGAAAGTTAGATTTAATAACAAAAAATTACTCCATTTGTCAATTCGGCTTCCGTGCAGTGAACCCTTTTTTCTTCCCAGCTTCCAGTATCTTTTAGAGAGAGGAAGGCAGCAAACCTACAGATCTGGTTTTCTTAGTTTTGTCAAGATTGTCATTAACTTTGAAATATATAGTTTGCATAAGCTAAGTTGGCGGCCTCGTCACTTAATGATATAAATCCGCAACTGAATAAGGTCTTAGCACGCCCGTTGTGTATACCACGAATAAATCTTAAAGCTTCGTCGTCAGTCATTATTCATCTCCTGCACACAAAGCGAATGAATGTATTAGTGATAATGAATCATTCCTTTCAAACTTAGACAATGAGACTGATCATGTTTCTTTGTTACGTTCGACGTTACAAATTCGTTTTGATTTGAAGGAAGAGCTGCTGCTGCTCTGGATACCTTTCACAGGGTTGGAATAGTTTGCTTTCGAGATAGCCCGTTTACAAACCATTTATATAGTACAGTACATATATATATATTCAAAAGGCTCTTAGTAAATAGCTCCAGGTTAATGCTAATACATCAGCGTTATTCAACATCTCCCCCATTTAAGCTCCTGTAATATAACATCAAGGCGACGAGATATATGGATTTTAAATTAGTTAAACTAACAAGAGACGTAAGACACAAAATGTCGATCGTAACCGAATCATGAATGCTAAATAGCTTTTCATCTGTTAATAAACATAAATGCCCCAAATGAGATTTCTCGCGAAGCCGTCTTTAGAGAGATTTCAGTAATTTCATTTAATTTTAAGGTTTATTTTTCGTGACAACTTTAAAAATAAAAAAAAATAGGTTTCGCGATTTTGATAAACTTGATTTTTGAAATGTCATTTTTCATTCCTTGGACTGAAAAGTAGACCATAAAAGGTGTTTTCCTCGGAATAAAAAATATTTTTCTTTGCAGGTATCGAAGGTAAATTTCAAGACTCGACCAATTACGGCCCTCGGCTTCGCCTCGAGCCGTAAACTTGGTCTCGTACTTGAAATATTTACCTTCGACACCTGTAAAGAAAAATACTATTCCTGGAATGAAAAAAAGATAAAGAGTTTTTGTTTTGGTGATTTCTACACGGTAGAAAGTAGAAACGCCAAAGAAAATGCCTTATCTTTGTCGATTGTCACGACCTGAAACATTCTCAAAGGAAAAAAAAAGTTTTTCGTCTTTCTGTAAATGGATGAAGCGTGTTTGTCATCTACGGGCGCAAACTAAATTACAAAAAAAATTTACCAACTTATATTATATACTTTAGAGCAAATTTTTTTATTGCCATTTTATTTATGAGACTAACTTAATCAAAAAAGTCTTTTTTTTTTTTTTTTTTTTTTTTTGTGTTGAAAAAGTTGCTTTTGCACTTTTCGTTGATTTAAAAATCATGAGCACGTATCTTTCATTTCAGACCGTAAAGAAACGTTTGTACGATTTTTTAGAAATTGATTTCAATTGTTATTTTTTTTTTTCATAAACTATATTTTTCCCCCTTTTACATTAATTTCGATATGCAATTTTGCTTTAGCTTTTGCCCGAAACAAAAATAATATAATTTACTCGTCGCTTAGTTTAACAATAAATTGCATTGCCGGAAAGGAACGAAAAAAATTCGGCATACAATTATGCAATATGTTTAATTCTCCTGATGATATGTTGCGAGTTTAGATGTGACCCTGGGGCAAGTGTGATACGTTTAATTAGTGAAATTGAAATTCAAAACTACAACTTAGTAAGCTTATCTTTGCTTTATATGATTCTATTCTCGGTCTTGGTTATTTGTCCTATTTCCGTTTTAAGACCAGGGATTTTAATCCAAAAACTTAGCACAATAATAAATTTTAAGATCTTTTTTAGGATCTCCTTTAATTGAAAATACGATCGGATTATTTCTCACGGAATTTAAAATTGTTTTTCGGTACCTCTTGCCTGGATTAATTACGATGATTCTAAAGAGTAAGCTTTAGGAAAAGTTTATTGTACAGTAATTTTCTATCGACTCTCGGGGCTCGTTTTTAAAGTTGAAAAAAGAAAAAAGATTGGTTTAAGGATTTTTCGTTAATCCTTTTCTTTTAGATCTTAGTAAAACGAATCAACTTTTTATATTTGCGTTTTTTAAAAGCATAATTTTCTTTTTAAATCTTATCCTAATTTTATTGGTATTATCTGGATATCGGTGAATGACATTTATAAATTGGACATTATAATCGCCCATATCGAGTTTATAGGATATCGCAGTTTTAATGAAAAACATTTCAAGTTTTTTTTAAAAAACTTGACAGACAACCCTCTCGTGTTTCTCCTTCTCTCGCAGAAAAAGTTAATTAATTTTTGTACATTAATATATTTCAGGCCTAATGAAATGCTGATAATTTTACGTAAAAGTCTCTCTGTCAGTTTTGTCAGTTTTACCTTGACTTTATTATTTAAAATTCTAACTCGCGGAAAGGTAAATTAGTGGAGAATGACTTTGTCGAAGCGAAAGCGCGTCCAAATTAATCCTTGTCATTTCGTATCTCTTTCCAACGTCTTCCTAAATTATTTCAGTAAACTTATTTCGGTTGAGATTTTAAATAACAAGTTCTTTTTATAAATTGTTTATTTAATATCCTTTTTGAACCAGCAAACAGGAGGAAAAATTCCGAATAAGTTTCGTAGTTATTAAATGATTTTCCCAAGGTAATTTTAATTTAATAAAATAGCTTTAATATAATTTTGAAGATATCGCATTTTTACGGTAATCTGAGGGAATTCCACGTTCTATTTAATCAAAGGTTGGATCGAAAATTGGAAAACAAAAGGTCTTTCCTATACCAGGAAGAGCGTTACCGGCACTTTGAGGCTTACCTAATTAACCAAATAGTGGAACCGACGCACTTCAGCTAATCCGACATTAGATAGCTTCTTCGAATGGAAATTATTAAAATATTTTAGATTTTTCGATATCCGCAAGAGGAAACCCTTGTCTGGAATCGGATTCTTACGTAGCAGTGCCTTCTATAGGTGCAGATAAACCTGAAACAATGAAATATGAAGATATCAGTATATCGTTTTGGTATTTTCGAAATGTGTACGTAATCATTATTTACTTTTATTTTAATTTTATTTGTTTATAGGATTTCTATATTTAGATTTAAAGTTAATCAATTCTGATTGCTATAAAATTATGAAGCAGACAAAGCCTTTTTTAGGCGCTGTCTTATGCCATGTTGAACACTAAATAGGCTGTAGCTTTCTATGAAATCGTAGTTAAAGTTTTCTTACGGGAATAAAATCGTAAAGTAGTGGAAATAAAGACGAACCCTTGAATTTAGTTGAATTATATCTTGACGAGTCTGCCCTATTTTCTTCGCAATTCCGAAAACGATTTTGCTCGGAATTTTTTAATACATTCCGGTTTATCTGTTGACCGGAAAATAATTATGGGGAAAGTTTTTTTTTTTTTTTTTTTTATCCCTTTCTTTTTCTGCATCCCCTTTACGTGGAACCGTGGTCATAGACTGACAGAAAGGTTTAAATAAAAGGACTTCATTCGCAAAATGTTTTCATCACATTTCAACCAACTGGCATTAGCATGTCATTCATATGTATTAAATGGAACGTTGCAAATGTATTGCCAGATGTTGTTTTCGCGAAGCTTTCTGTTTTCCTTTCCAGTCCCACTAAAAGTATATTATTTCAGAAAATTTCAATTAGAAGACTCACAAAATCGGCACATCAGTCTGGTGGTCAAACCTATTTATTTTTTGAAGCTTCTACAAAGACGTTCACAAAATTTGACGGGATCTTATCTGTTTTTTTTCTTTTTTTCGATTTAAAAACCGTTTTGAAAATCAAATCGAAAGACTGTAACATAAAATACGAAAAACGTTTTGTTTTTCTTGGGTCAGGTGGTTGCGGTTTATGTTATAATCCGAAGGAATAAATTCTCGAAAGAAAAGTTTTAATTTCATTCCGAAAAACAAGATTTGTTTTCATCTAGAAACTAAACCGCAAATCGCTTGCTCCTTGCCTACAATTCTCACCAAAACAAACATATCCTCCCTTCTCTTCTCTTTCATTTACTCCGTGACAGAATGGGAAAAGGGCTATTATAATAAATATGCTAATCTTTATTATTGCAAAATAAGGTTTTATTCCTATAGAGAAATCGTATGCAAAAAGTTTTTGAACATACACACGAACTTATACAGCGCGAACTAAAGTAAGATGAATGAGTTTGTTATTTTCATGGTTTCGAGCAAAAATGCCCTGTATAATTTTCCGAACGCTAAAAGGTAGAAAATAACATTCCCAAATATCGGCTTGTTAAAATTCATTAAGAAATTGGAAAGGGAACGTTATTGTTTCGTTTTTCACGTGGAAAATGGTTCATTAATGATATAATAATTTATTCTCTGACGTTATAAGAAATTTAGAGATAACACCAAAATAATAATGATTATTGTAATCTTCGATTTTCCATTATATTATTTAGACATTGCTCTTTAAAAATATGCTAATGCAACCAGAAAATTTTAAGTTTAAGGTCGGGGACAAAATCGAATGACTGACAGATTTTACTTCTGATACCGCGGCATTAGTTGTAACTCGAAATCATTATTTCCATTGCTCTAGGTCAAGAGTTTGTTTGAATGAAGGTCTGAAACGTTTATGCAGATTATAATATATTTAAATTTTGGAAAATATTTGAATTTCGCATGAATATTAATGAAAAGTAATTTTCCTCCTTATATAGAACATGCAGTATGTTCTGCATATATACATTATATGAGAAAGCGTTATTTTAAAAATAAAGTGACCTAAATTTATCCTACGAATTTAGTTTTGCGTTTACTAAAATATTTTGGATTTTTAACGAAAGGAGGAAAAACATTCAAAAAAATAAAAATTTATTCAAAGAAAAGCGGAGCATATGGAAAAAGTTCTTTGCCCCAACTAGCATTTTAAGTGTTAAAATATCAGTGAAAACACCAATAATTTTTTTTTGTTTGGCTTGAATATACCCTAGCATTTCTACCAATAATAATGCTGAATAGTTTTTCTATATTTTGAAATCCATAACAACAGAAAACTCTTATAGAGAACAGAGAAACGAAATATTACTTCTACAGAAACCATGTTTCTTGTCGTTTTTGCCTCTTACATCTCGACTTAGTTTTCCAGCTTTTCAAATTTTTCTCGTATTTCCGTTCATAAATTTTCTAGGCTTTCCCTTGCAATCAATTTTTAGCTGCGTTTGACGTTGATATTAACAAAAAAATATTATTAGCCGAGTCAGAACACAACATTCCCCTGTTATATCGAACAATGCGTCCAACGTCAAAAACGCATTTTAAGGAAAAGTTTTCCGATCCGTAATAAAAACTTTTATTATTTATTGTCAAAGATGACGTTTTATGAATAAGTAACGCCGATTTTCATTCTCAAGTTTGGTTGCGTGTCAAAAGTCGTGTATTTCCAAACATATCACGATGTCTGTTAAATTGCTTCTTTCGATTTTTTACATATTAATAGGAAAAATGCATATTTATTTTTACTTTTTTTTTCTTTTTATTAGATCAAATCGTTTGAAAGGTTAAAAGTTCATGAAAGCATATTTATCGGAGGGGAAAAGAATAAGAAAAGCAGACAAAGTTCTTTAAATCATGAACGATGCCTTCGGCAGGTCTCGGTATTATGTTTTCAGCGAAAGCTTCTCTTATATACTTTAAACTTAGAGCACCCTCTTGCAGCAAGTTGACTAGAAACACGATGCATGTTTTGAATTTTCGAACACTTTTCCCCGTGACAAAAAGGAAAAAAAATAAGTAATGGCACGATTTCAGATGAGCCTGAGGGGTTGTGACAGTGTCTCCGAAATAATCAAGACGTGCCTTTTAAGAAGCTCAAAAAATCGAAATATTTCGAAGTAAAAGCGCAAAATACATTCTGCGAAGAAATTATAAGAAGATGGATGATGATGGTGCTGATAATAATGATGATTACGATGATCTTGTTATTAAGGAAGTGGTGAAATGAAAACAGGGGGGAATTTTTTAAAGCCTTTTTACCTTCCAAACCAGTTTCGTCATTATTTGTCTTCCCTCCCTCAGTTTTAAAGATTTTTCGCTCGAAAAACCGCAATATAACTTTCTAAATATCGCGCTTTCATGTTCAGTAGAACAGAAGATTGAATTTTATCTGTACTTTGAAATGTTACATTGTTCAAGAAGCCTATAAAAGCGACAATAGTGGATAGAAGTCACGAAAGCTAGATTTTTTTTCCTTCAGCTTTTTTTTTTTTTTTTTTTTTTTGAACAGGAAATGTAAAATAAAGAGGAAGAGAATTCATTGGTACATGCCATTGGCATGAAAAAGCTACGCAGTACATACAAAGTAGAAAATGAACAAACTGTTCCGTTTGTTTTCCAAACTATCTGTTTTTCTTTTAGCCGAATAGCTGAATAAATTTAACTTTTAATTTAACTTTCGTAGGAATAGAAAAAAAAATAGTAAATAAATTTTTATATATGAATGAATCCCTGAAGTAAGTTGAAAGTTGAAGCTTAAAGTCCAAATAAAATTTAAAAAAATTAAACGACAGCAATCACAGAGGGAGAAAAAAAGGAAAAAAAATAACGTCTACATTGACGACATTCAAAAAATCCCAGTAACGACGTTTAGTTTCATTATCCGAATTACAGCTTTCGTCGAGCTTGTTTCTTTTTATTGATATCTCTATCCTTTGTCTAATTTCGGTTAATCTCATTCTCTATAAATATAAAAAAATGGTAATTCCATTTCCCTGTAGTAGGAATTTGGGCTTCAATGAAAAGTTTATATAATTAAGTTTTAACAGTTTGACACAGATAATTTTTATTATCGGTACTTTGAAGACGACCATATGAAGGGCAAGCAAGAGAAAAGAACTAAAAGGGTCACACAAGAGACGGCGAAGTTGGTAGAAAAAATAGGTTTAATGAAGAGAAAGTTTAATTGGATACATGTTCCAAGAAATATGTTTTCCTGAAAGTCTATTAATGTAACGAAAGATTTTTTTACGAAAAAAAAAAAAAAAAAAAAACATAATTTTTCAAACTGTAGTGACTTTTCATTAAAGATGAAAAAGAGGAAAAAGAAAAAAAAAATGAACGACAGGAAGTTTTAACACTCGGAAAAATTTCTAAAAATAAGAAAGGAAGAAAAAAGGTAAAACAACGGCAGGAATTTTTAAATAAGTGAGACGATGCATCGCTTCCGAATTTTCATTTATTTGCATCGGGAATCCGTGACAAGACTGTTAAAATACTCCGAGCTAAAATCGCTCATGCATTTATAAAAGTATTTTTGTGTTCCCTAGATCTTTTTTTTAAATTTGATATGCAAATGTCATTTTTTCATCTTCAACCTGAAGAATATATTACCTGGGGAATAGAGTATTCTTCAGGAAATTAGTCTAGAGGTCTGGGGAAGGAAGCGTTAAAATGAATCCAGAGTTAATTCTTTGAATATTTTCGTGAGGATTTCCTATGTAAAAAAAAAAAAATGAGAATGAAATTATATCATTGATACGGAAACAACACTCTGATTTCATTTTAATTTTTTTTTTCTTTTTTGAATTTTAATGTATTTTCTTTTGTTTTATATTATTTTATTTAATACAGTCATTTATTATATTATTTGCTAAGAGAAGCCCGATATTAAGCTTATTTTATAAACTTCGGCTATTCTTGACCTTTTTTCCCTCGTTTAAAGATTTATACTATTTTTTAAAAGTAGTTATTTCGGAATTCGTACAATAATACAGAGAAACAAGGTTTATGAGATCGTTGAAGGGTCGAGAATGATTCATTCATTCAAAAAATAAGAAAAAAAAGATTTGTAATATGGAAGAGAATGACGCTAACTGAATGAGGGTTTTTTCTTTCTGTTCAAAAAATAACGTACACGAGCTCCACAATTTTCCGCCTCGTGTGCCACATCTCAAAAATTTATCGGAAGCCTTATGCATTTTGTTGCTTATTTTTTTTTTTAAATTCCATATAGCTCCGGAGCGAAAAAACCATTCATTCATTCATTCGTTTTATCGTTTACATCAAAGGACCAAATATCAAAATTAAAGACTACTCCAACATAAAATAAGCTTCAAGAGGGAAAATTTTAACTGAAAAAAGGGAGAATTATCGTGGAAATTTTCTTTAAACACGATTTTTAAAAATAATAATATTGCAGAAAAAAAAAAATCGAAGCCCATAATGCGATATGAAGTATACAAGTAGCGATAAGTTTCGGTTCATTTGCCATGAGTCTTATCTGCGCCAAGAAATTCACTTTGACGATTTGCACTTGAATACTGAACCCTCCCATGCTTGAGATATACTTTTTTCCCGATGATAGCTTTTATGTAGATTATCTACCATGTACGAAAAACGGTGTCAATGTTCATCTATTCCAACGACTTTACCTCTTCGAGGCCGCAAAGCACTACAATTTTTTATGTTCTTTTTCCTTTTTTCCCGAAAAAAGATTCTTTTTTTTTCGTAAAGGAGCGAATCATTTTTTCTCAAAAATCCACTTTTTAGCATTTTTTTTTCTTTGTATAAATTTTACATATAGATGTTTGCTTTTCCAAGGGCCGAAAATCAAAATCGAATCGTAACTCCTACTTTTCATTTGAAATCGCGAGGGAGATTACCGTGCGATATGTTATAGGTGCAACTCTCCAATAGGGAGAATCGGAACCACACCTACTGATAATTCTCCATTTTTCAGAGTCAAATGCTTGTTCGGCGAAATTGTAGAAACCTTTTACTCATCATTAATAAAAAAAAACCCCCTAATGGTTTTTATAAATGATTAGTGTTGGGAAAAAAAGGGAAGAAAACACAAAGGTCGAATTTGTTACGCAATCAAAAGCACCGGAATGACATGAATTTAGGGGGAAAAAAGAAACACCAAGTTTTTTGCTGAATTTTTATTAATGAATTTACTGAATTCTCCACATCAATCTTTTTTCCTCTTATTATTTTTTATTTTATTTTATATTTTTTCATTTTGAAATCTTTTTATTCAGTGGTTTTCCTAAAACTTTTAGTTTTCTTCGAATCCCTCTGTGTACGATAGGAGGATCTATATTTGATTTTTATCAGGGGCGTAACAACCGGGTCCGCGACGCATATCTTGCGTACGGGCCCCAGGGTGCCAAGGGCCCCCAAAGGTCTTTACAGAAAAAATAGTTTTATTTCTCCGTTGTTAAAAAAAAAAAAAAAAAAAAAAAATTATTTTGACTTCCGAAAATATTTTAAAAATTTTAACTAAAAATTGTTTTTTACATTCCATGGAATAACGGTTCTAAGAAACGAACAAATGGTACTTTCGGCACTTTCAGTTCTAAGAAATTGGAACTCTTTCTTGTGCCGCTTTGTCTTTAAAATGGCGTGCCAGTTTTCCGACAAGGGTGGAGTTGGGTATCTTTTTTAAACTTCTTTGTAGTCTGATTGGATGGTTTTTTTTTTTTTTTTTTTTTTTGTGCCAAGTTGGTTATCCATAAAAGTTTTAGATTCTAGTATTGATACGAGCCGGGAAAGAACGTTTCCTAAAAATGTTTTTAAACGACTTAAAAAAATCGAAATGTTTTTAAAACATCCATCCCGCTAAGAAAAAAAAATTTGAGGAGGGGAGGGGGGGCCCAACTGAAAACTCGCATCCGGGCCCCCAAAAAGTTGTTACGCCCCTGATTTTTATTGATTCGGAGGCAGGATGTATTGTTCCAAATGGATTTGATAAAATCATTTTAATCCGAATCTCAAAATTTTAGTTTTCAACTATACCTGTTGAAAAATGTTATATTCCTAATATTTAAAATTAATGTTTCGAATAAAGTTTCAAAACATGTTTTCCCATGTATAGCCCTTTACAATAATTGAAACTTCTTTTCCCGATATCAAAAAATGTTTAATGATTAAATTTATTAATCCAGTTGATTTATATCTTAGATCAATATTATTTGTAAATCCTGTAAAATTATCGAAGAGAACTCTGGGGAATCTGAAAAACGACGATGTGTAAACGAATTCAGTCGATGAGGACTGCCTAATATTCGACATTTGAATTTGAAAACCAGATTTTACAAATTTCCTTTTTTTTTTTTTTTTTTTTCAATTTGTCGACAGATAATTCCTGTATCGTTTTTATTTTCAAGAAGACTTGTAATCTTTTTTCCCCCCATAGTGAATTATGGCAAATAAAAAGCTTTCCAATCATCGAGGGACATAAAGCTTTTAGCCGATCGCATATCTCCGAAATAAATATTCGTTTCGAACATAACAAGATACCGCATTCGGAAGTGTAATACGTCTAAAAATAAACGAGCGGCACTTTATGCTTTACCGAATATAAAGAATAGCGGGATACGACATAATTAGCAAATCCCAAAGAGACTATTATACCGGACGAGGAGATAAATAGGTTTAGAAAATAGAGAACTGATTTTCTAAAATAGTTGCCTTGATCGCTCTGATAGAAAAGGTCGGTTTGACTTCCGATTTCTCCTGATTTCTGGCTATGTTTTTTGTTATACACGACTTAATGATTTCTTATTGTGTTCACTTCAAAGGCTTAAACAAAAAATGCATAAAAGTCGTTTGTATTAAACATTTTGCTTGAGGTAGAATACGATGAAATATATGTAATTGTATTTAACACTTGTTTTCACTTGTTTACGAGGAGACATACCTAGCTTCATAGTCCTATGGGGTCGTACATAATGGGGTCGTACATAAATTATGAAAGCATGGGTTAGGTCCTTTTTGCACGCTTTACCCCATCTCGCCTATGCTTAGCTTATGGGTAAGATGTTTTATTTGACCCCCCCCCCCCCATATGTGCTTACTTAATGTACGATCCCAATGTCATGGTAACTTTATGTACGATCCCAATGTCATGGATGTACCCCAAAAAAATGTTAGTTGTAAGTCCGACCAATAGGTTATAAAAACTGATAAGATGATAGAACTTACAATTTTGTTACAAGTTTTTATAATGTATTGGCCGGACTTATAAATCGCTTTTTCTTGGGTATCACCAACTTTGGAGTCCGATTTAATTTCAAAAAAAAAAAAAAGCAAAGATGTCGAAAATTCGATCAAATGTCTAATAGTTACTTGTTTAAATCCGCCAAAGTTACAACTAAGCTAATTTCCCCCGTACCGAAAGAGTTAACTTCTAATTATTTACTTTTTTAAATATGCAGTCTCTTTTCAGGATCTTTATTAGAAACTTTTTCCCTGATCTTCTCTTGCGTTTTAATACTTTAGGATAATTTTACTGGTCATTAATCTTTTCGGGGTATAAGAAAGAAAGAAAGAAAGAAAATAAGAAAGGATAAATAAAGAATCAAGACGTATACGATATTAAATTTTCAAAAGACAAAAAACTGCAAAAGCTTTGTAATCCGTGAAAACTTCATCTGTAATTAAGTTTATAAAAAAAAAAAGGGTTGTTTTATTTATCAGGTGACGTGCTATTTAAGCTTTCAAGATGGAAAATGACGGGAGAAAATAATTAAAAGAATCTCGTGAACTTTAATGAATTTCAATATATTTAACGGGGTTTTATGTCGCATAACTCATGTTTCTTTTGGTTTTGTTACAAAAGAACAAACAGTTCGCTAGCGCTTTGTGATTAGAGGAAAGCTACATTGACGCCAGCGTTCATGTTGACGAAAATATTCAATGGGATAAATTAAGGAAAGCAGTCCTAATTTTCCTTTTTCTCTCTCTTTCTCTTTTCAAACACAAAGAGCCTTATTGAAGTTTTGAAGTATTTTCTCGAACCTATCTTGTGAAAGAGAAAGGAGAATTTTTTATAACTGTTAAAAGCGTCGTAAACGGTGAAAATTCAGTCGATTTTAGCAATAATCAAACAGTCCGTGGGATTCGCGGAAGAGAAAAACAAAAAAATTATTTTTAGAATTGAAAAACTGGTTATTGTCATGCATTGGAAATATGTAAAAGATTTTAGCCTTAGGCAAAATAATATATCAAATAAAACGGGACGGGTGATCCTTGATTCATGGCGTTATACCCGGTGTATGTTTTTAGTATGTAGCAAATGTAAACAGCTCTTTATAAGCTCAACATTGTTTACTTTTTTGTCATCCTAAAAATGGACGGTCATTAAATTTTTTTTTTGTTTGATTCTTTGTTACTTCGAAAGCGGTGACAGATTCGAAGTAAAATTAGATGTGTTGCGGTCTTTAATTAAGATGATAATGACAATGGCGTTATTGGTTTAGCTTTTTGGTAGTTTTAGGTATCATATTGTCATGAAAAAGTACTTAGAATATGTGCACAAAATAATAGAAAAGAACATGTCCGTACATGTAACAATTGGATTCTTTTTGGAATTACAAAGCAGATCTCTTAAGGCCGAATTACACACGGCTAGTGTACTAGCTCGTCTCCTATATTTAACTTTTGTACAAACTACTCGCTAGCTAGTAGGAGCGAGTAGCTTGTACTTAAGTTAAATATAGGAGACGAACTAGTACACTAGCCGTGTGTAATTCGGCCTTTACGCTGTTCTGCGAGCTCTGTAGCAAAAAATAAATAAATAAATAAATAAACAGATAAGAAAAATAAAATATAAAATAAAAATTGAAGCGATAGATACTATCCTCTTTTTTTTTATAATCCATCTATCCGACGCCATTTGCAGATTGCTTTTTCATAATCTAGGCAATCTACTTTACTTCACTGTTAATCGATTTTACGCTCTCGAAGCGATTTTTAAAATTACCTGTAAAGAACGCTTTTAAAAATTTTTGTAAATAAGAGGAAATGAGGAATATAAAAAATACAAACGATATTCTTTAACCCGTAAAAATTTAGCTAAAGTGAATTAACACGTTAATTTTGTTTTGTCATTCATCATATATCCCCGAGTTTTTAGGATCAAAAATGAAATTGAAAAATCTCGTTTCCGGTTGTCAGTTTTAAAATCTAAACGATACCTTTGGAGCTCCTACAGTGGATCAGGGCCGAAGTCTTTCCATTCTCGGGAGCATCACGAAGTGTCAACCCCTGAGTGGGATTTTCTAAGTTCAAAGAAGCATTTTCAAAATCAGGGGAACGAAAAGCCAAAGGGGAAAGCTCTGCGTCTCGGTTTCTATTCACTCTTATCTTCCCTTCAATTTGCTTTGTGCTTTTCCAACTCGTTTTTATTTATTTTTTTTTTCCTTTTTTTAAGAAAAAAAATCAACAAAAGAAAAAAAAAATTGAAATGCTTTTTTTTTCACCGTGTGTTGGTGGCTCATTTTGTTTTTCTCTTCACTCGGATTTGTTTTCTTTTTCACCTTTTAGAGTAAAGACGCTCCAAGTCGTTTTGAATTTTATATTGAAATCTTGTTTTGCAATTTTTAAGATACTAAAGTTCCATCTTTTTCGGAAATTTAAGGACGAGAAATGTATTTTTTAAACTAGATACGATCCTGTAAATAATTTTTAATTTTCTGTGTTCAAAAAGCAGGAAACGTCCACGATAAACGTGGTGCATACTCGACAGAATTCATTTTGTGAAATTGTATATTATATAGATGAAATATTCACTGAAGCGATTCGACGCAGATGGGTTATCCGTAAAATTTTTCCAATTATTTGCTGTCACTGAAGAATGCGTGTTTTATAAAAACTGAAAAAAATTAATAAAATTTTTTTACGTGTTAGGTACATTTCCTGATTTTTAAATTTCGTAAAGGAGGTATTTTTATGCTTTCCTTTCTAATAAAAATTAGTTAGTTTCCACGATTTGCCTCCAGTCGTTATCCAATATTTTCTACTCCATTACCCTACCCTTTGCAAGCTGACCTCATTAGTGTCATTCGCTGCGACACTTCCGATGAATTGTGTTTTCCTTATCTCTTTTAATACGATAAAGACGGGTGTATATCTGTTTGTTTAAAACGATTGTACTAGTACAGTACAATATCGTCGGAATGTTTTCTCGACTAGATCGGTTAAACAGCATCCGTAGAAATAAATTTCCTGCTTCGTAAAGAGGGTTTAAATATGCTAAATTCACTGTGAGTTCGAAGTTGTAAGTGCACAAAGCAAACTTAGAAGACTAATTAAATAAGGAAGGTATTGATGACGTAATCAACGCTCTTAACAGTAATAGACGAATGCGTTATTATCAATAATTACAGATAATTAAGACAGCAACCGTAATTCTTGAAAGTTATGCCATAAAGCACGGCATTAATTGGTTGAAACTCGTCAGATTTTCTTAATACCGACAAAGGTTTTTCACAAGCCCTTTTGGACCCTAAAGCGCTTTATTATACATTTTCAGGAATTTTTGATTTATATTAATTTTAGTAAAGTATTTATGTCGTTCAGAAGATTTCTCTTTGATGTTACTTCCTTGTTTCATTCAACATTTCCTTCCTTTATTTTAGGTTCGTATTCATGTATTAGTTTTCATATTTTATGACGTTAGGCTTTGTTTTTAAGGAATTTTTTTCAAGAGGTTTTAGGCCTTAGGTATTTCTATAACATGCCGTTCCATAAAAAAGCATTACTTCTCCGTTTTGCACGCATCACCATTATTCTTCTTTTAAGTGACTGAAATTGGCTATTGTCATTACAATTCGCACTTCATTCGGCACACCATCAAAGCCATATGTAGATGTTTTACATTTTTTTAAATGGTTTACAGAATCGCAAAAACATCATATCAAATGATCGTCACATGGTTAACGAACGATCCGATACAAAATATTATCGTTAGGAGAGAAGATTAAAAGGGCTAAGAAAGATACGAGAAAAAAAGTAGATACTAACTTTCCCCTTTTCGCTAAAATTTCATTCAGTTTAGAACGTTATTATACCTCATCCATCACTTACTCTTAATCAGTTTCGATAGAATCTTTCTTACATCGATATTAACTTTCTTTGAAAACATCCATAACATGAGGAGAGAAAAATCTTTTAATTCTTTTTGCTACTCGTGGTATTTAATAATCTGATATAAGACATTTTTATTCATTGATTTATTTATTTACTTTTTATTTTTATTTTATTTTTTATTTTATTTATTTTTTTAAATGACATCGTGTGCACAATAAATTATAACTAGTGATCCGAGAAATCTCCCTTTCAAAGTTTTATTTGGAAACATGTTTTAGTTAGTGAAGGATTCAAGCTGCGTTTTAAAAAATATTCGCCATTTTTATTGTCGCTAATAGAGGAATTAAGGACGATCTTTTTTTTTAAATTCTGTCTAAAACACCCCATTTTAAATAAAAACAAAATATTTGTTGATAATTGTTTGTATGAAGCGATGTATGAAGCCACCACATGAATAATTATATTTACCATCATAATCGAAACCAACGAAAGTAGAGGAACAACCTGTGCGACAATAACGCGGTTTCCGTTTCGCATTTCAGTGTTACCATTTTACCTACTACAAAACGAAACTTCGATTGTGAAACGTTAAAAACCTCATTTCTAAAAATACTTCAAATATTGTCAAAGCCAAAAGTAAATATTCGGTTTAAAGAGTGTAATTCATTAAAAAATTAATTATGCAGATTATTTTACGCGAGGGATAAGCATCAGGGTCATATTTATCCTATAAGATAAGAGGGTGAGTCATTGTTTTGGCAAAAGGTGAATTTCAGAGCAACCACCCACTCAGCACACTTTATTTCGGAATCAATTTCAGACGTTCTTAAAACTTAAGCTGCGATAGGCCATTCCCAAATGCCGATCAACTGCGGGTGTGCTCTTCAATTTCCCTGATTCTGAGATCGTTTTAAGTTATTGCGATTTTATTTTAAAAGGAAATAGCCCAATAGATGTATTCCAGGGGAAAAAAATACGATGCAGTACGAACGTGTCAACGTCCATTGTTAAATTACTGTCCCCAAACTAAAAACTTTCCCTTCGGAATAGAGAGACAACACTAACTAAGAGAACGTGACAGACAACAAAGCGACTAGAAAGAGAAAACGAAAAGTTTATATAAATCAGACTGATGAAGAGGTCTAGATTAAATTTGCCGACTCGGTGAAGAGTCGTGAACTCTTTACCTTGCTTCGGTTCATTCATAAAACTCCGAAACTCCCCTTAACTTCGAAATTTATTTCCAATAAAAGCATTGAAAGAGTAGCGATTGAATTAGACGTTTTAAGTTAGCGCTGTCTTTGTATGGGATCTCATTATTCAACCTTCTTCCCTGTACTCGGGAAATGCAAATTTCCCAAGGAACCGGAAGATTAACATCTTCTTAATAGTGAAACAGGAATTATTTCTTGTTTACAATTTTCGTATAACTCCGAATGAATTCCTCTTTTTAAAGAAAAGTAATAACTTGAAGCAGTTAAAAAACTTTTAATGTGCAAATTCTCTTATTCGCTCAGAAAAAGAAAAGAAATGAAAATGAAGTTTAGCAATCAATGTTTCTTTTTTTTTATTTTGCTTACGAATTTTATAAATGCCCTTATGTAGTAGATTTTACATGAATAATTCAATATGGATCTTTTAGTTATTTCGTTACGTATGACCCCTGTTTTTGCTGACCCGTTAGTATGCTTTCAATTACGACTGGACGTTTCCGCTTCTTTGTCTCCCGCACTAATTGTCATATTCCACCATAAATAAAAGGACTGCTAGCACTGCATCCTAATGAGATACCGCGCTTCGCAAATTTTGATTTTAATGAAAATCCAATCTCGAATGGAGATGATGGATTACTTGTGAAATCTCATTTTCATATTTTTATGGTAAAAATATGGATCCGAATGGCATGGTTTTTTTTTAATGAAACAGAAAAAAAAATGTGATGAGAATGAAAAAAAAAAAAAAATTAATTTAGTCAATTAACAGCACCTTTTTTTTTTTTTTTTTTTTGAAAAAAGCTAACGAAACTTTTTCAAAACAAGGATTTCATACATAATTACAACTTTTTAGCCTTGATTGTAGGAATTGTTTCAACATGTTTTTGATAGCTCTTTGGTAAACAATTTTCCCGTGTGGGAAGCGACGTGATTTTTGTGACCTCATGTTAATCGACTCGTGTTAATGTTTTGAAAGAATAAAAGGGATGAAACATTCCGAGCACGATCCGAACTTTCCCCAAAACGATTTGTTCGAATTCAAAATGATCACTTCCGTGTATTGTTTCTTTTTCGAGGACATAATTTTAATAGGTCCCATGAAAGATTTAAACGCAGCTGCGGGGAAAAAAAAGATGAGCGATTTATCAGGTAAACCCGGGATTCATTAGACTAAATTCCACCTTTTCAGTTTTTTTTTTTTTTTTTTTTTTTTTTTTTTTTTTTGGCTTTATTTATGTCATAATTGTAAACCGAACGAAAGAAATGCTGAATACTGAATGCTGAGTGCTGAGTAATTAGAAAGTATAACGGTCGTTTATTTCTCATTACGTATCGACGTTTAAACATTTCCCATTTACTGATTTCCATCGTTAAAAGTACCAGCGTAAAACCATAAAAATGCGGGTTTAATTCTTCCCGTGAGTCCTGCATGACTTGTCTTGTTTTTTTGGAAAATTTGCGAAATAACGAGTCGGATTTTCGTAATGGCGTATCCAGTTTGCCGCACACTTTATAAATGTTCGTGAAAAACAGAAACTGAGCTCTATATGATCGTAACCGCATTTCCTTTAAAATACTGTTGATAGTTGACGGAGTCTGGCAGACTTTCAAAACTTTCCGAAGAGGTTTTTTTATTACAACAAAGAAAAAAAACGAACACCGTCGAATCGGAATCTTACGATCAGAAAGCGTTGTATCAGTCGATCAAACAAAGTTTCATCGTCCCCTTTCCTATGATCGCCTCGTTTCACAAAAAAAAAGGGATAGAAATCCTGGATTCCGGAAAAAAAAACGGAAAAATCGATTGGAAGCATTAAACTAATTACTCAACGCCGGAATCTTTCCCTGGTTATTGATATTGGATTCTTTTGAAGGTTTTCTTTGAATAGTTTTCACGCACGATTTGGAAAAACAAGCGCTAAACTGTTAAAAGCGAAAATGGGAAAAGAAAACGGGAAAATGGATTCGAGGCTTTTTAAGTCCATTCCCTAACTTGTTTAATAACGGCACTGCCTCCGCTCCCAGGAATGTTGGCGTCGGGTGCTTTTCGCTTATATAGCTTATTCCGTTCCTATTTCGCGTATGAGCCTTGATGATCCGAGGATATTCTTGAAAAAAAACGGGCTTGAGTTTTGGATATAATTTTTTAAAGTGCTCCACAGTCTGTTTGTCTGGTTAGCTTTTGCTCAAGGTTAAATTGTTGCAGGGAAATAAAATATTTTCTTTGTTACTGTGTGAAGCTCCCAGCCACTTCTAACACTTAACATTTTGTAATATGCAGTGCACTTTTCTTTTCTAATGAATTTTGGAAAATTTTGGATTTAAAATTTTTCAGATGGAGTCAAAATAAATGATCAAACTTTAAAATTATCCTAAACTAATTATCTAAAAATCCCTTGACTAACAAATCAGAGAAGATTCATTTTAAAAGGATTTAGAGGTAAAATGTTTTAAAAAAATAAGCTCTTTAAAGAAAATTTAAAAAAAGCGGTTAAAGAAAAAAAAGCAAAGGAGGAAAAGACACGAAATTGGCAGAATAGGGAAAATTTCAAAAAGATTAATTGAAAACGTCAAATGAAACCAAAGCCTTCTGGCTATCACCAGCCTTTTTTTTTCGAAGCAAAACATTAATTTTTAAAATGTGATTACGTTTGATATTATTTTTAGGTTTGAGCGACCGCGTCATGAAAAAACCTGACGGCTGGTTTTGGAAAAACGATATAAAAACAACAGTAGAGTCCAGCACATCGCCCGAAGATCATCGATCGAACGGAAATTCGGTTGTTACGCCACGATGAGTTACATCTCGGAAATTAGGGTAAGAAAAAGATGCATTCTTTTATAGATATAGCCCCAAATGTCCTATAACATTTTTATTTTATTAATAAGAAATTTTGATCACCTAATCCATTTAAAGAACGGTTCCAGAGTTAAAATGAACAGTCCGGGAAAACTGGATCCATACCTCTCTTTGATTTTTATTCCATCGTTTTTTGAAAATTTCTTTCTTTTTTTCTTGGAATTTATTTTATGTAGCGGAAAATAAAATATTTTTTCAGCTTCTTGAGGTGTAAATTCTGAAATCATCAGTTCGTATCTCTATTCGTATTTTTTATTTTATTTTTTTTTATAACCGTTTTCTTGCCTTTTTAGTATACTGGATGGCTTTAATAACGCGATGATGATAATCATGATAATAATAATAAAGAGAGAAAATTTATGTGAAAACTTTCAGCTGCCTTTCAGATCATCTTCTAAAAAGTAAAAACCGTGGCCTGAACTTTTTAAGTACTTAAATGTAAACATCAGTTCGGTAAAGAAGCTTCGGTAAAATTTAAAAATTTAATGGCGGGAAAATGGAGTCTATTTTAATTATTTTACGATGACATCGAAGTAATTTTTTTGGAGTATGCAATGTATGCGATCGCATTTTTTTGAAGCTGCGATCATTTTCATAATTAACTACGTTTTGGTAATTTTTTTTTTTTTTAATTGTTTTTTTTTTATTATTGCAGATGAGGCATTTCAACGAAACTTTAGAGAAGCAAGACCACACATGAGCTAAGTATTAATTACTATGGTAAACTTATGGACCAAATCAGCTTTCTGCCCTTCAAACGGCTCCCTTTGAGTATACTCCTTTTAGCATCATTGGGTGATCAAGTCCACTTAATTTGTGGAAATGGCCACTCGCCATGCTGTTTGTTTTGCACCAATAAAAGGAAGGATACGGAAGATTTCAAGCGCTTAAAGATCGAATCTTACATGCTGCTTGATCATCTTATATTAAAACGAGAGGTATGTACACACAAGAGACATCAAAGAATTATTTCATGATGTAACTAATAATTAACAAGCAATGACCATATCATAATCCACCTTTGCCCTTAATTCATCTCAAAGTCCATTATTTACTTACAGACGTCGTCTTTCACAGAAAATCCATCGTTAAATCAACTTTTAATTGATTGCAAAGGCATCGATAACAAGCTATTGGGAATCAGAAAATGTCTAGACTTGATCTATACTCAACTTGAAAACTAATAGAAAACTTTTCCATTTATTCTTCCTCAAAGCACTTAGGCTCATTTTCAGTTGAGTGGCTTTCTTTTCTTTCAAGTGCTTATGCATACATATATGATATTCTGTATATATTATAACGCTAATGAAAACTACGAGAAGATGAGAAAACATCCTTGGAATTTCGTTTGAAAAGCGTGACGAAACCCATGATCCCGCGGAGGCTCCTTCCCGCCTTTGACCGATTTAAAGGCTGAGCCAAAGGAGTATATGGCTGCCAACTCACTGTCAAATAATCTCCCGAGACTAGTTTCTACTACCTTTCATCTGAATTGCCTTTCCCCTTTACTTAATTAGTTTCAAGCGCCCTGTCAAGATGGGAAATTCCTCTGCGACGCCTTTTCTTCCTTTTATTTTTCCCTTGCAACGTGTGAAACATTCCTGGTTGTTTTTAGTACGATCGCCTCTCTGAAAGTGCACGATGCCAATCTTCCGGTTAAATTAAAAATTTGGTTTGTGCAAACCTGTTTCATCCAATTGATTTCAATGTTGAATCATTCAGGAAACGGAAACGGTTTATTCTGTAAACACAAAAGGGTACCGGCTTACGTTTTTTATTGAAATTTTTTATTTGTGAGCAACGCTTCAGCTCAGTGATTATTCAGTTAGAAAAAAAAAAATTACCTCTGTAATTTCAGGAATTGCATAACTTTGGAAACACACAAAGCTGCTGCTTGTTTTTATCGCGGAGATCGAATTCACAAGACTCAGGCAATTTGTGTTTGATGTCTTTAAGATTTTTCTTTTTTCTTGCGGTTCGTCTTTACCCTGGCCACTAGTAATTTTTGTTATTTTTATGAGAAAATGCCTACGGTCGAATGAAATGGCGGTCGCTATAAAAGGTCATTAAAATTACGTTTTTTTGTTTTAGACCTTTCAAAGGGTCATGTTCATAACATGAAAAGAAAAAAAATGAGAAAGAAGAAAAATGAAAAAAGATATTTGCCGAAGGCTTGCAACATAACACGGTCAAAGAGATGTAATACTCTTAAACTCAGGCATCTAGCGCGTTCGACTAAAGTTAGTTTTATTAATTATAACTGTTGAAAAGTTTTTGTCCCAGTATTTAAATCATCGGGGAAAGTTAACCGTTCCCGCTAATTTGAATTTTCCGAAAAAAAAAAAAAAAAAAAAAAAATCGCCGACTATATAAGCGCCTTTAAATTTGGCTTCGCTTCGTCTTCTGTCGAAAGCTTTTTTTTTTCTTTTGACTTTTGCCTTTTACAAATAATATAGAAAGATTAAATGCTTTTTAGGCTTTACCGAAATGTTAGCACGTGCGGGAGACAGTAGAAAGCGCGACTAATCACTTCCCGTTTGTCAAATTCTAATTACCACGCCAGGAGATATCAATTTGCAGATTTGCGTTTCTGCAAGTAATTGGATTCGAGATGTAGATGAGATTTTCATGATTTTTTTTTTTTTTCTAAATTGATTTTGGAAACGATGACAGGGAAATTAATTTCAGCGAATCCAATTGATTATAAATTTTTATCAAGGTTATTGTTTATTAATTTGATTATTATTTTTTCTGAAGGTTATTTTTTAATAATTGGTATAGTAAGTGAAGTAAGCATTCTGTTTTTACATATTGGTTAGCAAACTAAGGTAAATTGTTTTCCTGTCATTTTTTATGTTTTTAAAACGAAATGTACTTTGGTTTTTTCATGAAATTGTCGTCCGTCGAGGCCCTCGCCTTCGGCTCGGGCTTTAAAAAATTTTTGGGTAATTCTTTTGCAGTTCTTGCGTTGTAAGCTACTTTTCATCACAAAGTACAGCGCAATAAAGGTTTTTCTAAAACGCACTAGTGCGGAAAAATAAGTTTTCTGCACTGAGTGATGAAAAAAAATTTTCTAGAAACTTATTTTAAGCCATGAATATTCTTTTTAATGTTTTATTTTATATGCATATTATTTTTTTTTTTTTCCTGGGATATTTTGAAAAAAATTGGTCTGTTTCATTGAATGCTGGTTGTAAATATCAGCGTTTTAATAACCTTCCAAGAATGTTTTGCATTGTTTTGAATATTTTTTTTTTCATTGAGGAAAGTTACCCGGCCGTAACTCAGATTTAATCCGGTCAAAGACTTATGTCATTTTTCTTTTTTTTTTAGTTCTCTTCTCCTTTTCAATTCCGTAAAAATTATTTTCTTTGATTTACAACTTTCTTACATCTATTCTATTTAATATGTTTTAAGGCACGTTTTGACTTCACCTGCCTCCTTTTGGTCTTTTTTTCAGGTAGTGACCTTTTCAAAGCAAAGTGCAAATACCTCTCTCCTTTCCAGTTTTCAAGACTGTACCTGCTTCTGTTTCTCCCTCCCCTCTCCGTCCTAAATCTGAAGTTCAGTCAAGGTTATTCTGTTAGTTAGTTTACGGTAGTTAAGGCCGGAAGAAATGAAATAAAATTAATTAAATTCCAAAAAAAAAGTTTCGGCGTTGATGCCGCGCGGCGCGTATTATTCAGCTAACAGCTAATTATTCACCTAACTAAAATTTATTGAAATTTCGACCTAATTCACAACTCTTTAAGCGAGTATTTTACCAAAATGGTCAAGAGAGTAAAATCACCCGCAACCGGGCATACATATACGGAAATCAGAAACTAAGGTAAGATTCTTTGCTTTAAAAATAAAAAAAATTGGTAGAGACTTTTAATTTTGAAATTTTAAATTGATCATTTTTTACACCACGGGGAAAGGGGTGGCGCGCAGCATAATCTCCGGTCTTTTGTCACCTACTGAAAATTTCTTACAACATGCTCTGGGCTGTACTAATAGAATTCTTTTGCGAAGCCAAGAAACATTACGATTTTGCTAATGGGTAACGTACTACTTCCTCCTTGCTCAAACTTCTTTCACGTTTCCCATCGGAAAAAGCGCTTTTCTTTATTGAATGATGCTAAAATTCACAAAATAACGTTTTTGCACTAATCAGAAAATCGATATTTATTTTCCTTTTTAACGTGGGTCAAATGAAATTACGAATCGGAAACGGGATAGAAAATAATTGTGAAAAACAAAACAAAAAAAAACAGCAACAAAAAAAAAAAAAAAAAAAAAAAAAACGAGAAAACAAAAAAAGAGAAAATCAAATAGCTACGATTCAAAAAATGCTGGTCTGGATTTTTTTCTTTCTTTAGTACATTCAATAAGCAGAACATGTTTTTCTTTTACAAAAGTAAAACTAAAATTTGAAGGAAATTCCCGTGGTAGCTAAGAAGAGGAAATAACATAACAGGTTCAGAAATAATCGAATCATGGTGAATTTTTTTTTCTGGTCACTTTATATGCTGTGAAAGATTTCAAAAACTTAAAAAGCATAAAGGACAAGGACTGTAAAATTTAATTTTTTTTAATTTAAAAGAAGGAATTAAACCAAGAAAAATCATACCGTAACTAATTTTAAGTAATGAACAGGCTTGCCTAATTGGTTTAATTCTTGAATAGGAGAATTTTAATGCAGAGCCTGCGATAAATTTTAAAAGAAAGGAAAAGAAAAGAGAAATAAATCTTTTATTTTTTCCGACGTGAGCGTTCGGTTATTTATCATTCCTTGGTTACGTGTTAGCGGACCGGACCTCCATGTAGGTGAGTTGAATGTCACCACGTTGTTCACGACAAAACTTTCTATTATTTTTTTCCGGGAAACTTTCTTGCGTAATTTTCGCACATATGAAATCATGTATATTGTGAAACATTTTACACTTGAAAAGTTTTTCCCCACTTTTTTTTCCAATTTTTTTTATTTTTAAATTACGCTATAAATCTTAAAAGATTCTCTTAAGATTAAATAAAAAAAATTGAAGAAAAAAAAACGGGCTATTAATATAGAATCTAGCTGGAAGTTTAAGGAAAGATGATTTTAAGTTCCGTCACGAAGTATTGCTTTAGTTTAATTTTTTAATGGGTTTTTCTGTAAAGGAAAATCATTTTTCTTTTTTCCCTTTGAGTTTACAAAAGGATGGTCGGGAGATGTCGTTCAGTGAATTCAATTTTTTATACGGGGGAAATATTTTGAAAAAATAAAAAATATATATATACAGTCCCGGAAGGTACAGTCCAGCATATACAGTCCGAGTTTCGAAAGAAAAGCAAGTAGAATTACCGGGAAAAATTTATTCTGGAACCAGAATTAATTTGCCATTTAATTATAATACCGTTACATAGAAAAGCAGACCGTATCTTTTTTTTGAAACCTTGTAGATCATACTATTAAAACTTAGGTACTCCTTAAAAATTAAACTCCAAGCTGAAATCGTTTTAATCAGTAAACATTGCAGTTTTTTAAAATCTTTTTTTTTCCCCTAAACGGAAAAAAATAAATTAGCATATTTAATTTTATAAAACGCCTTCGCAGAACGCGTTAATGAAGTTTATTATAGAAAATGTCAAAGTTACTGCTTTATGAAGATCAATTCATCGAAATTCTTGACCTTTAATATTAAGTAGCCCTTACGGGTGTTTAAAAGATCAAAATTTTTTTTTGGATGTTAAAAAAAAGGAAAGCCGGTAAAAATTCTTTTTAAATCGAATTAGATGCTTTATTAGTTTTTCAAGAATAACATCTAAATCGAAAATAAATATACTGCAGGGGAAGAGGGAAAGGGAATATTATTATATTTCATTTTTACGTGTTCTTGCCTTTTGCGTAGAAACACAAATTAATATCTTATTTACGTTCATAAGGAAACGTGTCAGGTTTGCAAACATGGCTGGTTTTCTTATTTTATTTTTAAAAAAATATATATGTTTTCTACTTTCATTTTGCTCACTTTAAATGTAGAAACGTACAAATGTCACTTATTACAATTGTTTTGTCGTATACCAACACAGAAAATGCATTTTTTACTTCAGGAATTTCCCCGTTTTAATGTTGCTGAAATGCCGAATCATTGCTCTAGGAAATGGAGTGAGCGGTATAACAGTGATATAGTTGAGTGATATGTAATCGCTTTTCTTATTTGTTTGTAGGCGGGAAATGCAATTGCTCTGCATTAGACATATACTGATTGTAAATAGCAGTCTCGTTTCACAAAATGATATCGCTTTTAATTGAATATTCAATCCGGTGAAATGAATTATCATTTTTATTTTTAACCAGTACTTACCCAAAGCAAATCGTAGAACCCAAGCCTTTCTCACTGCTCTAACTTTCTTGGAGTAAAGTTTCTTTTTTAAGTAACACACTTTTCGACACTGTTATCCACACCTGAAAAAATTTAAAAGTCATAAAAACATCATGTAATATCTTTAAAGTACCAATATTATGTTACATTTTTTTTTTTGTCCAAGAAATCTTTGCCAGTGCGGACAAAAATCCAAATCCATTTTTTTTTTTTTTTTTTTTTTGATAATTTTATGGATGGATATTTAACTAGTATGATCGTGAGTTTTATCTTGTCTAAATCCTTGAAAGAGCCAAACCATATTTCGGTTCCAGTTAGGTAAAACATTTTGTAAGCAAAACAATATAAATGCCGTAGAAACAGTGATAAAAATAGGACAACCATAAGATGCAATGCGAAATTCTAGGGAAACCAATGTTTTACATCGGAAACCCGAAGAAAAGGAGGAAAGGGAAAAAAATTTGTTTAGTTCAGATAAAGATATCAGGGTCGCGAAAACCGCAGGGTGATAATAAAATTCGAAAATATGAATAAATTTCAAAATGCCAAGCCTTCCAAGCTGAGAGAAGTAAATAAATGGAGAAGATGAAGATAGAGACAGAAAACGAAAGGTATGCGAATATCGAAAACTGAAGATGTAAATTTATAGTTCTAATATTGCACTACTGGGACCGTTTTCGTGATCTATCCTAAGCAGTAAATGTCCAGATTAGAGGGAAAGATTCCTAATTATTTTGATCAGATTAAATCCTTTTTTCCACATATCTTTATTAATTTTTTTTACAGTATTTTATAAGCTACTTGCAGCCATGATTTTTTAAAAAACGCTGGACTCCATTTTCTTTCTTTTTTTTCCTTTTTTTTAAGTATAACAACGATCCAGATCTTTTTAAGGAAACTTGACATTTTACTTAGAGAAAATTAACTGCACTAAAAGCGTTCTGGTTTTTCTACTTAAATTATTCACCTTGCAAACAAGCTAGCAATATCTGTCGCAACCCGCTGAACTTAGCCAGGCTTTTTTTTTTTTTTTTTTTTTTGCTTTTTTCATTTTTTTTTTCTTCCGATTTTTTCCCGAAACCATTCGTCTTCTTCCTGTCGGTTTTAAACGGTTACAACATTCTTTTTATTTTCATAAAATATTAATGGATCGAGAAACTTCTTTTGTTTGCTTTTGCTCTTTGGAAGATAACATAATACTATACAATAGGTTGATTTTATTTCAATTGTGTTAGATTTTAGAAGGAAAAAATAGGTATTTTCTTTTACATTTCTTAATAATACTGGATATGCTTTAGGCTATCGAATCCATTCAATTTTTGTTTAATTTAATTTTTTAAAGGCAATAAAGTATTTATTTTCGGGGTAAAAGAAATTCATGCAGTAAAAATTCAAAACCAGCTGTCAAACTTTAAGAAACCTGAAAGGGAAATCGGAGCATACCATATAATAAAGATAAAAGCACCAAGCAAACATCTTAAAATACACCAAAAATAAAGCTTGTTTTAGTGTTACGGCTAAAAATGTTACAACTGCTAAAATGCGAATATAATTTGTTCCAACCGCTCATTTTAACATAACTTTGCGATTGTTTACATTCCATTTCAGCAGCATTCTTTATTTTAAAAAAATAATTTCACGCCTTGAAAGTTCCGAAGGTTTTAAAATTTTAACACGCGTGTGTTGAACCAAGTCTCGTAAATAAGTATACAATATGACCCGACTTTTCTTTTCAGGGAAAATAAAGGTTTCTGGACTTTTAGAAAAGAGCATAAATACTACCCCCGCAGTAAGTTATGATTGCTGCAATTAGGTGGATATTTTTTTCCCGGAGTAAAAGAGATGAAGGATGATTTAAAAAAGACTCGCCATATAGTAGAACGAAAAGGACATCGTTCGTGGTAATTCAGAAAAAGGTTTCAAAAAATTTTAAAACTCGTTTTTCTCAGAAATCATATTTTTTATAATGTATTACGTTGTGAGCGGTGTTCTTTTTTCTTGGAATTTTCTCTCTATGTTTTTAAATTTAAAAGAAAAAAAATTGTATTTTATTGAAGTTTATATACCCATACTGTTAAATTTTTTTATCTGATATTTACTTAAGTTATTAATTTATTCCGGGAATCATCGATTCCGGAAGAGGAAATCGTTCTTGGTTAATTTAATTAGTTGTTAGCAAAAGTTTGCGAGTTAAGAGGATAGAGGAAACCCCTCGATAGTCGACTGGAGAAGACTAAAATCAACAAAACAATGATAACGGATTCGCTAAACTCCCTCGTTTTCCAGGAACGTGTCATTTATTATTTAACACGATCGTTCAAAATGCGTATAGTTTTACGTTTGAGAATTGAAATCCAAACGGGCGAAGATTTTCACCATTCGCGATCACGACTTTTCCGCAAGAATACGAAAAGTGCTCTGTAAACAATTGTGTTTTTCTTTCCGTTCTTTCTTCCTTTTTTTTTTTTTTTTTTTTTTTTTTGATTTTTTTGACTCTCAATTTATTTCTTAGGTTGACTCAAGGCAAAAAGAATATAATGAACATCCTTGTCAGGGATTTCCTTTTAACATTTGAAACTGTATTTTGCTCGAGCAAAAAAAAAGCCTATTTTGCGGTTTTTTCTAGAAAACAAAAAAAAAAAAAAAAAAAAAAAACATTTATAAATTTACTTTTTTAAATTGGAGTGGTCATAAGCTGAATAACCAAACATTTCGGGCGGTTTTTAAGATTTTATTTTTGTTCCAGAAATACCGGAGTCTAAAAAGAATATAATAGATGAATGTTTTTTGTCTTAAGGGTCTGATTTGATTGAAATAAAAATAAATTTGAAATTTTTTTTTTTATAAATTCGATTTTTATACCCTGTCTCGAAAGTTGCAGCTTTTAAAGCCGGTTTTTCAAATCAGACCTGAATGCAAAAATCCATGGACATATTGATATACTTCACTGGGAAAGAGTTTTTTTTTTATGTTCAGCTTAGTTCAATAAAGTTAAAGAAATATAATTAAAAACTAAAAAAAACTTGTGAATTTTAGTCGTGAGGGAGGGCCGGACATTAGCCAGTTTATTTGCAGATCATTTTCTACATTTTGCGGAAAATTTTGTGGTAATTTTTTTTTTTCATTCTTTGCTATAGGTGCAATGCGTTAACACCAAAACCTTAGAGCTTGAACTCCTCTCCCAGATAAAGTAGAGGAGCACATGAAGTTTATCAAATCCTGCTTTTTTGGAAGATGACATAAGCAATATCTTAAAATTAAATATAAAAACGGATTTGCTTTATTTTTGTCAAAGTTCCTTTTTATAGCACACTGATCATCTTAAATCAATGATAGAAATCATTAAAATGGCTTATAGTTGGAAGGTGGCAAAGCCCAACTATATTTTAATGATTCAACATTACCCTGTTTGATTTTTATGCTCACTGTATTGATGTTTGATTTCTATCCTCCTGTAAAAACCGATTCCAGATTTATTCAGACAGAATAGCATTGTTGAAGAGTACAGACAGTAACAAGAATCTATTAAATAAAGAGCGTGACCGAAACCAAGAAAAACTCCATTCCGAAATTGCTTTTGGAATTTTGGAATACGTGATTGAAACTGATTAAAAATCACATTTTAATCCGTATAGTGATCGGCATACAAAAATATCGCTAAGCAACAAGTGCTTATTCTTCATACTCAAAATAGAGGCCAAATGTATGAAATAATGGATCTCTTTCTTTTAATTAGTTTCCGTAACAAATTTCTTATAAAAATTATGGAGTGATAAGATGTATTTCTTCGTTTTAAAACTTTATTAAAATTATTATACTTCTTTTATTAAAATTCGGTAAATGAGTTTTTTTTTTTTTTTTTTTTTTTTTTTTTGGAAAAACGCTAAAACCAATTAAAAATTGTCACAACATTTAGGAGTTTTTCCAGAAAACCTATGATCCTGTAGAAATGTAGATGATAGGATGTAGTAAACGTTCAACCGCAATTTGTAAAATTTTTTCCGGCTTTTTTTTTTTAAGTTGAAAAGGTCAGTAAAATCACGCAAAAAAAAAAAAAAAAATTAAACGCGTTATTTTAACTTTTTTCTGTTTACTTCTATTCTGACTCCATATGTAATTTACTTTTAATTTGATAACTTTGAAATGTTAAAAAGTTTGCAAACTTTTTCGTTGTAAATGATGCTATAAATCGCTTGGCCTGTCTTTTTTCTTATTTGAGTTTCATATTCAACCTTTTGAGAAAAATTAAAAAATTGAATTTTTGTCAACCGGCTTTTCATTCCTCTTGCATTATACACACTTTATTTTAAAAATTTTTTTTTTTTTTTTGCCATTTTAAAAATTAACTAAATAATTTTATAAACTTTATTTTTAGTTTTTCAAAAATTGGAAGTAAACAAAACCTACCAAATAAAATTCGAAGAAGGTGAAATAAATCACTGAGCGAAAGTCGTGAGGAACCCGCGAGTTTACGAAGGAAAAAACTTTCGAAGGGAAACACGAAACGAACTCGTTTTTCCTCCACGGATCTAGAACGTAACGGAAAGCAACTGAATTGCGGCGTCCGAATGGGGCGGAAGCGTTCGTTCCAGCGCCACTGTGCTCAAAAATGTAACTACAGTATGCCGCCGCCCAATTTTTCTAGTTTTTTTTTTTTTTTTTTTTTTTTTTCAATATCAGGCTTTGCACCGTGCATCGGCGTATCTTTTTATACGTATACGGTTATGTTGAAATTTGATTATTTTGAAGTTACAAAACCAGGTTATGTAAACAATCTCGTGATTATCATTAATTTATTCTGCCGATCGAGACTTCCCTTCTTCAATTAATGTTTTTTTTTTTTTTCCTCTCACGTGTTTTATTTTGTTATGGGTGGTTTTTACAGGTTGTCCGTGACTTGCGGCTTCGTTTCCAGGTTTTTTAGTTTTCCTTTGGGAACCCAGTGAATTCTAAATGTAAAAACAACATTTTCACAGATTTAATTTACAGTTCGATGTCATTCGTTCCATTTGTGTATAATGAATGAACGTACCTTTGGGGCTTTCCATGTAATAGGAGGAAACATGAAAAACACGGTTCAGTAAATTTCAGTTCATGAGTTAATGACAAAAGGGAAAGATTGTAAATGATGGGCCCACTTCCGAATCCGAAATATTCGCCAGCTAATGGTGCAGTGATTCGGAGAGTGATCTCGGACTTTGTTGCGTTTGATTGATCACGAGAAAATTGATTAGGCCTGGGGGGTTGGTTTATTTTGCCTCACTGTCTAAATTTAAATGTTTGTGAATGTCGTATTCAGTTTGTTGAGTCCTACGTATGTTGATTCGGTGAGGTTATTTAGAAGTGGGTTTATGCCAATTATTAGGAAGTATGTAATAGTATGCTCTCCTTATGTACTTAATGATGAAATATGTAACTAGACTTTTATTATTGTTAATAAGCATTAGTTGATTACAAAATTGATGCTTTCTTTCAGGCATGTTGCCGAGGCTCAGCCTTCGTGAAGAAAGTTTTCCGACCCCTGGAAATATCAATAGAGGACATTTTGAATTTTTCTAGCCTCTTTAATTGACTACAGGCAAGTCTTCTTTCAAGATGACCTGCTCCTCATTCCTTTACCCTGAAGAGGATCCGGCGACCACAATGACACTTTTCAAAAATATCATGTAAAGTTGCAAACTTAGAACGATGATTGATATTATCTTTCAGAAGTCGATTTTGTAGTTTATAAACGAATCTAACGCATTAAAAAACGTCTTCTTTCTACAAAAACATAAAACCAAGTATTTTCCTGGAAACCAGAGAACATATCTTACAGCGAATATATGTTCCGCCGCGTGTAAAATATCTAACTGTATTTATTATTTATAATTCTAACATTTGAAAAATTTGATACGTTTAACTTTCTAAAATTTATCCTTTCTTATGATATGCTACTCTTGCTTTTCGTAGTAAATTTTTTTCTTGAATATTGATGCTCGAGTATTTCGGTGAGCATTTGGAAACATAAAAAATTAATAGTGTAATGGGTAAATAATTTATTAGTTAATGAAATAAGTAAATGAATTAATAAATTGGAATTTAAAAAGAAGAATAAAATAAGACTATCGCAAAAATGTACATCGGTAATCGCAAGCAATCTTTTTGAAATCGATCACTTCTTATATATCCCTAGATTATTGTTCCTCCATTCGGTTTTTTATTGCTTAGTTTCATGATTTACTAAGATCACGGTCAGCGCTATAAAAGTAAATAAGTTTTTTTTGTTTTTTGGCTCTGAGTGTGAATTTTAATAAAGGCCTTGACGTAAAATGGTTTAGTATTTTCTTACGTTTCTTTTTTCGCTTAAAAAAAGGCGGGTTGTTTAAATCAATGGTTTTTTGTGAAAATCCAAAATAAGAAAAAACTAACTTTTTTTTTTTTTTTTTTTTTTTTTTGCTAAATTCCTAAGTATGCTTGATACATGATTTCCTATTTTCGAGTGGGATTTTTTGTTAACAAGTTTACGAAGGGATTGCTTTTAAATAATTGCTGGTCGCCGTTTTTCAGAAAGCTTTGCGTTTTAAAAAGGGGTTCGGCTAAAACAATTCTGTTTTCCAATTTCAAATTTTCGACAGGCTCCAGTAATTTAATTTAAAAGCGGCTAAATTATACTCTCCGTACCCTATTTGATTCGATTTCGAAAAAAGAGGGGGCGGAAAAAACTCCGTAAATATTAGAAATCCCTCTTTTCCCCTGGAAGGTCGATACGATTTATTAACCGCATAGATTTAAAACGTGTTAATTATTTTCCGTTTGCGAAAAAGGACGAATCGTTAAAATTTATCTCAGCTTTCGTTATCAAATTCTTCATATTATAATTCATTCTTTTAATAAATATTTCAGGTCGCATGTTCCGCAGAATCCCACGATCATTAATATTATTCTCGACGACAAAAGTAATAACAATATGTTATAATAAACTGGAAATAGTACGGGACGTGTGCTCTTCTTTATTAAAATATCGGAAACATCAATATGTTTCCTATTTAGAAATTCTCCTTATGTTCTTCCAGTTCTATGGCACGTTTAATAACCTCGGAATCATTTTCCGCTTGTTTTCCAAGCTTTTTTTTTCCTTCTCTTATTCTCAGAAATTTTTATCACCTCTCCTGGAAGAAAGTCGCTAGAAGCGGGATTATTTTTATTTGCTTGGAAAAAAAATGCAATAGAGGTCATATTTCTTTGAATGAAGTTTTTTTTTTCTTTTGTTACAGGTCCAGTCGGGTATTCTAATACTTCTACTCAAATGCCATACATAATGCCGTACATTATTTATTTTAAATCGCGAGTGGGATGCAGGAAAGAAACTCGACTTGAAAATGGTAAGCTTATATTATTTTTTATCAAAGCAACATCAAATTTATGAGTATAATGTCAGTCAGTACCGAAACCGATGATTTTTTTTAAAAATGGAAGTCAAATAGGATAGAGTCCAACACTGAATTTCTCTTTCCGCAAAGTCTTGTAGTATAACTTTACTGTCGTTCTAATTCAATAAAAAACCGTTAAATAACCAGTTTAACAAAGATATTCGTTAACCTCGAATGACATTCTGCCCTGATAATTTAATTAATTAACGATCGCCAGTTGGAAAAAAAAAATATATTTGAAATCGGTGTTGAATATTAATTTAGCGAATTGTTGACGATAAATCATACAGATTGACATCGTTTCTCGTTATTATTTGTTTTCTCTCATCGAATCAGTCCCCTTTTCACGCGTTTATATTAGTTTTAGAGATTATCGCTTACAAAATTTTCAATACCGATATCGGTTTGCCATTATGATTTTACTCATCCTTCAGTTTCGTCTATCTTTTAAGATGTATATTAAAAAAAAAAAAAAAAAAAAAAAAAAAAAATAGTGCGAATAATTTTTTGTCGGTAAAGTAGATGAACACTAGATTGCGGGGGTGGTAGATACAATACACCGTATGGAGTTTTGAATTGCAAGAAAAGCGAATTAAGTGCTGCCTATTGTATGTAACTAAAAGATATTAAAGAGTTAGCACTGACGTTTCAAATAATTCCAAACGAAACTTTTTCAAACACTGAATGATTCTGCAGATCTTTGCTATTCTCACAAAACAAATTTATAATTTCGGATTGTAAAATAATTTCTTGGAATAATTAAATACAAGTTCTAAGAATTGGAACTATAGTCTCATGATTATTGATGCTGTCTTTAATATAGCGAATTACAAAATTCATTCATTTATTGCAAGTGGTTGACAAACCTTTCTGAGGTTTTCATCAGTTATTGAAATATGTGATACCATTTTTGGTATCACATCTTTGGTATCACCATCATTGGTGTCACATTCGGTTTCCTTTTCATTACATCCAGATTGAAATATGAATCAGTACAAAAGAGTTTTAAGCCGGTAACTTGCAAATAAAAAGAAAATAAATCTCTGAGTTTTTTGAGTTACGGCTTTTTGGCAAAATATTTTTACAAAAAAAGTAGTCGCAGTTCATTTTCAAATTTACGCTTGACGTCATTCGTTTTCAAATTAGCAACCTGTAGAATTGGCATCAAATCAAACAGTACATTCTAATAAACGAAATTAAAGCTATAAATTATACTCATCAGGCTCCGGTTTAATTGATTAAATTCGATAACGATCGGATTTGGATGTTATAAAATATTTTCCGACCATATCAAATAAACGGGTATAAACTTTATTTTTTTCAACGAAAGAAAAAAAAAACATTGCAAGAGGAAAATTAATTAAATTAATTTAAAGTAAAATCGGCAACTGGAACGGATTCCTTGTAAAAAGCAAAAAAAAAAAAAAAAAAAAAAAGAATCTTTCTTTCCTTTCTGTTTACATGATCTTATGATAATCATGATTAATGTTCCTTTTATCCTTTTGATAAATGTCCTACCTTTGTATTTTTTTGTAGAATTTCCGATTGTGTGTGTGTGTTGAAGTATTTTTAGTCACGTGCATTATTATTTTGCAGCATTATCCTCATGGTATTTTAACAAATATTTTTCAATAATTCGGCATCCCGTAAATTCAGATTTATCTTCAAGTAAACAAGAAGTATGAGATAAGCAAGCAAGATTTTTAATGAACCTCCTTGGCTAATCCCTGTTCACCTAGTCGACCGTAGGCAATTTACGATCAGTATAACACAGCTTTGAAAAGTCGGAAAGTTTGGCCTTTAAGAAACTTGTGCAGAGTAAACTCTGGAGATTTGAGTAAACACGTGGAATGACTATACTTTTTAAATATTCCGCTGGGGCCCATTTGGAAGAGGATTTGTTGAATCTTAAAAAGGTTATAATAATTAGTACATTAAAAAAGTAAAAGAGAAATATGACGAATAAATTGATTTTCGCCGGGGATCGAATCTAGCGTAGTCGGGCGACCTCAAGAGACAAACTTATAACGTTGTAAACATTAATTAAATTTGTTGAGGATCAAAGGAGTTAAGTGACAGCGGCTGAAGGGTATGAGGGGGTGAAAGAGGTGGTTTGAGGTTGTAGCTTTCACTTAACAAAACATACACACGCGATTTTCGAGTTGGTTTCCACACAACGCGCGGTTTTCTCCGCGTTTATGTCTTTAGGGTTTATTCTTTTATTTTATTTTATTTTATTTTTTTTTTTTAATGAGAGGTGAAAATGATTTTGTTTTTTCTGAGGATAACGAGGAAAAAAATGGATGAGATTGAAATTTTTTTTATATATTTTTTTTTTTAGTTTTTTTTTCTCATTTTGTATAAGAGGCTTATTCTTCGGATTTGGCATTATTTAATATTCCAAGTTATCTGCTGGTTTTAGATCTCCTCTTATTAGTTGGACTCAGTTATGTGGTGTGCCACGAAAAGTATAGGACAGAATGGTCCTCATTTAGGCGAAACCTACGATTTCTTAATAGGCATCTTACTAACTTACATAATGATGCACAGAAGCTATTATTTGTGAGTTCGATATCCTGCTACATTATTTTTTAGCCTTTTTGAGCTATTCCTTTTGTGGGTAATAACTATCATTTTATTTTTATAGTTAACGCACCTGACCCAAGTTCTTGATGCTATTATCGCCTTTTTGATTTCCTTTTTATTTTAAAAATAATGAGCCATTTGATTTACTGTCGTATAACAATCAAACTTTTTATTCTTTGTACCGGTATTGTGTTCTCTTCATTTAGACGTTTTTTTTAGATCTTGTACTTTTTAATTTGTAATTAATAAATTGTTCTGACGCCATTTCTTTGAATTAGATCATATGCCACTCGTATTTTTCAATTTTTCCAACTTCTTTTGTTTTGGACTTACTTACAACCCCATGCGCGCCGAAATATCGATAGAAAAATATTTTTTAAGAAATTAACCATGGATAATATATAAGCTTATTTCTATAGCTGTCGTACCTCCATCACTAATACCTTCTTTCGTTCCAACTTTTTAGATTTTCATTGTAAGTCATTAAGAAATAAAGATACAAATGAGATGACCATGATTACGCAACCTTGTACTACGCGTTTTTGATGGATGCGCGCTAGATTTCACATTAGAGTTTTCATCGTAGGTTTCTGAAATAAGAGCAATTAATTTTAACTAATGTTCTGATAACAGTGTAAACGACTATCGAAAGCTTTGTTTTTGATAGTTGTTGGCGTTAGGGAGAAAAAAAGTAAATAATGACTCTTAGAAATTCATTAATTTGAGGAAAGAAAAACGACGTTTAATATTGTTCTAGAATAAATACTTTTTTTTAAAAATGAGAGTACATTAGGGCTGGTAATGCAAATATTCAAGGGAAAAATGCTTGATTACATTACTTAATCAGCTCTTGCTATTTAAATCAATTTATAAAATGGCAAACTATACAGAACAACTTCAATATTGTATATTTTTCGATTGGTTTTTAGGAATACTTCGTAGATATATCATACTTCGTATTAATTTACATGGTAGAAGATGAAAGCGTCTTGAAAAATTCGTTGCAGAATTATTTTGGAAGAACTTAAAGTTATATAGCGGTTTAATTTTTTTAAGACTATGCAAATTAAGTATGTACTATATTTATAATTTGAATGCTTTTAAAACTTAAAACTATTAAAATAGGAGTCGATTCTGGTTTTTATCTTTGGATGCATCTGTTGCGGTATGTGCATGCTCTCTGGAATTAAATTTCATAGTCAGTTTTTTCGAGTTCATGGTTTATGTATATAGACCGCAAACGCCGAACGTGTATCTCCTCGCTGTCGCATTTCATTAATATTCGACCTACATAAAATGAACATAAGCTATTGTAAACATTGATGATGAATTCAATTTCAACCGGTAGTGAATGAACGAACAATCGTGGTCTGGATGATGATTATTTACGTGTAAAAGGATGCAAGTGTAAGCAATTGCAATACTTTGATCTAACAAGTCATTAAATCGGGAAATATGAAATATACGGTGTGCAATCAGCTTCAATGGGTTATATACCGGTTTTATTTTTTTACAGTCTTCAATAATATCTGCTATATGTTAATTAAGTAGTATAATTACTAGTTTGGAATCAGTCTGTCGATTATTGCAAGAATACACCTATTAATTCGTGATATTGAATCTTTACATAAGGTTTTGGGGGATGAATATTCCTCAAAACGGTCATTACGATTGTCCCCATACGGGTCTCCTCGAACTATTCCCCACTCTGTACATAGAGCTTAAATCGTGATTTTCTGACATTTTGAATTTGCAGAAAACGCATCAAGATTTTCGGATACCTACATTATTCCTTTAGCAAAAAAGATTGCCCACTTTTAGTTCAAAACTTTTTGTACCGTATAGCTTCCATTCCGCTTCCGGTGTCTTTTTATTTGGAATAGATCTTTCTATCTTACCGATAAAAATTCATCCCACTCATTTGGTACAAGCAGCTTATACAAGGAAACCCTTTACCATTATCAGTTGTATCACTTATTGCGTGCAGCAGCTTTAACGTGTGATCTACACATACGCTTATATCTAGAATTTCCATGCTGCATTCCAACATATACTCCTGACATTTAATTTCCATATGATAATCTCCGAGTCAACCTTTCATTATTATTAAATCAAATTAATTTTAAATATCTTTACGTAAGTGAGGATTAGGTTACGAATTATGATTATGATGAATTTGCATACGAATATGGATTTCACGTCAGAATCTGAAGCTCGCATTTACTCTCATTTAATAATCCATGAAGAATTCTTTTGCATATAAATTCCATGTTGTTAATTATTTTTAAAACACCAAACAAAATCGACCTAACTATTGTGTTTATCCTTTTAATTTTGATTGCCGGCCGCGTTTAGGACATAAATCCAACAATAATTGGATAATAAAGCTAATGCAATAAGCAAAGTTGTCGAGAAATACACCCCTCAGGGATTTGGAAACTCTCGACTGAAAACCAATCAGCGGTTCAGCAGTTAAAATTTTCTTCGTCCCTTAATCGCGACGCTTCTACGGCATTATTATTGATCATCCGTATTAATTTACTTTGCGTTGAGTTTATATTTGATAACTGTATTGATTTTGGGACGCGGAAAATTTTTGTTTCGAAACTTCAAAGACTCTTTTTCATATAATGAGATAAAAATGAATTTTTTTTTCCTTATTTTATCCTGCATTTTTTAAATTCTGCGAACCCGTTTCTGACCTTTTCAAATTATTTTTATTTTGATTCGCTTGCTTTTACGTGGACGGTTAATTTTATGAAAAAATTATTATAATAAGAGATTTTTATTTGAATTTTAATTAGTACAGATGTAAATATATTTATTTTGTTTCTTTTTTGAATATATATTTTTTTAAAAAAATGTACTTGGAAGTTTGGGAACGATAGATGATAAAATTCGAAAGCAATGAACCGGAGAAAATAATAAAATATATTAAAATCGTAATTCAGTACCGCGGAGGCAATATTCGAATCAAGCTTTAGCCATTATTCAATTGTTTATTTAAAAATGAATATTACTTTTGAGGCCTTTACAATATTTAATACATGGAAATTGTTTTTTCAGCTGGGGAATTTTTTCCCTCTTTCCGTTACCGCATAAAATCATTTTTTTTTTTTTTTTTTTTTTTTAACTTTTGTGGAAAACCTTTTTTTTTTATTTTACCCCTACCTCTTTGTCACGTGACCGAATTTATGCAGTTTCGATAATCGCGTTTGTTGAGATAGGGGAGAGTTTGTTACCGTAAACAAACTGTATAGGCGGCGGATTTATGTACATACTGTCTGCCTTGACGATATATAGAATATTATCAGATGATCGCATGGAGGGAAAAAAATCGCTTGATATATCAGAAATAAATCATCGACCACTCGTATTTTATCAGTTTCGCGGAAAAGGATTCTTTTGCGATCGTTAATGAACTTCAAATAAAACAAAAATATCCCGCATTGTCTTTTTTTTTTCTTTTTTTACAGGAAAGCAATAAAATTGAAAAGTCAGGATTTAAAAAAGGCGTGAAATTCCGATTTTAAGGATTAATGGACGAACGTGTTGTTTTGTTTTTTAATGTGGGAGGCTAGCTGGGGATAAAAAAATTTTAATCGCAATAGGTATTATATTTGAATTTTGAATTTGTCGATGGGATATTTCATGACTTATTGAAAGAAATCCTTTATCGTGCCAATTTTTATGAAAAAAAAAAAAAAAACGCGTTATAGAAATAGAGCGAGGCAACATTTTTGATAATACAAAAGGCGATCTTAAAAAGGAAGAAATATTTATATTTAATAATACCTAGGCCCTTCACCATGCAGCTCTTACATAACATGCGTTCAGTTTCTACAAAAAAAAAAAAAAAAAAAAAAAAAAAAAAAAACACCCTTCTTGTACAGTATGTGTACAAACGCAGATGCCCAATAGGAAATTTTAATACACCTTCTTAGTTTCTTTCCGGAAAACGCGCAAAATTAGCTTTTGATTGCGTTCCATGTCTTTAAAAAGTGCATAACTAGTCGCGGTTTTTCGGATGCCCATAACTAGGCATGGAGCGTGTGCAGACTTAATCCAGTTCTTTTTTTTATTTATCCCTTTTTCACCTAATGCTATTTTAAAAAAAAATGCCCAAAATCCCAAATTTTTGAACAGTTTTTTTTTTTTTTTTTTTTTTCTTTCTTTCGAAAAATCCCTGTCCCTTCAAAAATGAAGTTATACTATTCGGTGAACTTTTAAGTTAATGCCAAAGATCCAAGTTTCGATTATCACAGTTCATTTAGCTCTGCATTGCTTCGTATTACATTTTTCTGATTCGGCCAGCATCTAAGGGTGTGCCCTTAGGAGCGAACTGATTAGAAGTTTCTTAAGGCTTTTCTTCCTGTAATAAGCTTGTTACAAGCTTAATATGTCATTTTTTTTGTTATTCAGGTAATAAAATTTTTGATACGGGAGAAAAAATAGGAAAGGGATTTGAAAAAAATGAGTAAATGCATGCATTTGGCGTACCTCATAAATTTGACATTGTACTAAATTCGTTAATGCCGACACAGCAAAATGGGTCGGCTCCACCTGTCATTATCATTCATTTAGTTCTCTTGTACCATAATGAATAAATCCACGACCTTTATCATTCTTTGTTTTTTCGTCATGCCAAAAAAAAAAAAAAAAAAAAAAAAAAGGAAGAAAAATCCTGTCTTTTAGTCGGAAAAAATTGGGGTGTGAAGACCTGTATTATGGAAATAAAATTAAAAGGAAGAGAAAAAAAATTAAGTTGGATTAGATCCAAAAACTCTGCCAGGAAAAGTAAATAAAAACTTTTCTGAAGAAAGTAAGTTGTGTGGAAATTCGAATTATTCATCGGGTTGCATTACTTTCTTGAAGGAAAGACCAATCAAACTGATTAAAATCAATATTTACAAACAAGCAATTAATTTATAACGCTTTCCCAACTCCATTTATCCGATTGTTTGGGTCCCTCGATTTTGTGAGAATGAAACGGACCGTCAAGCGTAGTTGACAGAAAGGAAAGATCTCTCCTGGCAAATTGATCATAGATTATTTCCCGTTCCAGCTATATAGTAAAACCGGTAACATTAGCGCTTGATATCATTTTTTTTATCCGATTAAACTCTGTATAGTAATTTTTCAAATCATGTGGTATAATGATCTTAGCAGAGGGTATACCATATTTAGCTGGAATTTAACATTATTTTGATTTTCCATTGTGATGGATGTTAGGTTAAACATTAATTAATCCGAAACGTTTCTAGGAATTTTCGACCCACAAGGTAATTTTAGAAGAAATCATATCAATCGTGCTAAAAATTCGTATTGGAAAAACATTTTCAGGAAAAATCAGTCGGTATCCAGTGTTGGTAAAATTTCCAATGTTGTCCAGTATTGGGCGGCAGCCAATCAGGCATAAGTCCAACCTTGATAGGTGTTACTAGTACATTCTAGTCAGTTTTTCGATTCAATTTGAAATTCCAACCATAGGGAATTCGATTTAAAAATTCGAATGTTCGTTACTTCGAATTCGAATTTGTTTTTTTCTAGAAATAAATCATCACTTTTGAAAGCATCTTCAACCATAGCCATCTTTAGTTATGAGACCTGCTTGGGAGATACGGAGTGTCAATTGTGTACCGAGTGCTTGAATTAACCGTCAATCCTAATTTTTTAAAACATTTTTTCATTATTCTGAAAGGGGACCAAATTAAACTTAGTTGAAGAAAGTATTTTTCATTGTAGCGAAAACCGGTCTGGGGTTTGCCCCATGAGCTAAAATTATTTTCACAGCTTCGCCAAATTTATCCACTGGTCTCGAGAACTGAAGGCGGCTGTCCTTCATGGCACGGAGGTACAGTAGAGCGGGTCGAAAACTAAAAATTTTTAATTTTCTAAATGTTAGAGCAATAGCTGCGGTTTATCGTTTGTAAAACCATTTTCCTTTCCGAAATTTTTTTTAAACTGCATCTTGAGGGTGCGCAAGAGCGCCAAAGTTTTGGAAAACTCCATAAGAGATGAAAATTTGACTTTTAGATTTTTGTGAAAAAAGTGCCGTTTCCTATCGGATTTTTAACGTAGATTTTGAAAATGAAGACGGTTTGCGACTAGCTGTTTCTGTTGTTGAGATATAGTAAAAAGTGTGATAAAAATATTGAAATTCCTGATTTTTTTACATTTTTACGCCTAATTTGGCGAGTACCTCAAGAACAGAAAAAGCTTGGCGCAAACTGATTTTATTTTCGACATCTACGTTACAAATCCGACAGGAAACAGCACTTTTTTCACAAAAATCTAAAAGTCAAATTTTCATCCCTTATGGAGTTTTTCAAAACTTTGGCCCTCTTGCTCACCCTCAAGATGCCGTTTTAAAAAAAATTTGAAAAGGTAAATATTTTTACAAATGATAAACCATATCCATTGCGCTAGTAGGCATTTTGAAAATTCAAAATTTTTTGATTTTCGACCCGTCCTAAGGTACCTCAAGTTTCCGTATTTGTAGTTTCAAAAATGCTTGATTCATCAGTAGGCCTAATTAAACGTTTCAAAATTTGATTTCCAGGAATTATTATCAAAAAACCAGTGAAACCACCTCGAATATGTCATTAAGCCACATTAAAAACAATATTTACTTTGATACTCTGAACAGAGGGAAAATCGATTGTAGTATAGTGGTGGTTTCGAGTTCTAACAAATTGTTAATCATTTGAAACGTTTATATTTTTTCAAATTCAAATCGCATTCGTCTATTTGGTACGACCAAGTTTAAAAATGTCTGTTTTAAAATGAAGACCCTTCAACCATGCCAAGGGAGCTCGTTATCTAAAAAGGAAATTCGGAAAATGCGAAGTATATTTTTTCTGGAAATTGAGAGACATGGATGAAAAAGAATAAAATTGAAGTCAAACAAAGTAAATGACATGAACGTTAGAAAACCCGACGATTCTATCTCCCCGCGTTGCTGAAAATAATAAATGACTAGTCTATCAGCAGAGGAATAAAATATGAAATCTAAACAGCGGTGAGCGAAGAAAACCTCATCTATTTAAAATCCTTATCGGCTTTATTCTTTTAAGGCCACGAAATAAAAGGATTGATTCGGGATTTTTATTTTTACATTCCGCAGTTTTATAAGACGTTTTTTCAGGCGCGATTTTTCGCTTCAATGCTAGATGACTTTCGTGGCTTTTGCCAGACTCTTGATGTAAAAAAGGAAATTTGTACCCAAGAAAAAGTGAGTTATAAGTCCGACCAATACGTTATAAAAACTTATAACAAGGTTATAAGTTTTATCATCTTGTTATAAATTTTTATAACGTATTGGTCGGACTTATAACTCACTTTTTCTAGGGTATGGAAGCGGTTAAAGCTTAGAACTTCTCGGAGGAAATAAATAGAGAGAGTTTCAGTCCTCCATGAGCAAAACGTACGTTTTTTTTTGTAATTTTTTTTCTTATCGATTGACCGATCTTTTCTTTGTATAAGCTGAATTAAAGAACCTTAATGGAAAATCTTATCACCAATAATGGAAGTGATTTGATGTTTCTTTTAAAATTGAACAAAACCGGAGGGAATGAATAATTCTGGATAATTGAAATGTGACCCTCGCGGGAGTGAAAGGGTATAAAATGTCCGGGCGTGAAAATTGAAGGTCAACCCTATTTTCCTTCGCTAAGACCCCCCTTCTTTACCCTTGTCAAATTCATCATTCTCTGACAATTTGACGGTGTTTAAAGGTTCTGTTTCGGTATTCTCGTTCTCTCCGATAGCAATTTTTTTCTGGTTTTGTTTAGTTAATGTGCGAGTTTGAGTATTTACGATTCCCGTTATTCTGGAACTGTAAAGTGTGTTGCTTGTAAGCAGTTGGTTTTTTAAATGTGTGGAATCTCTTTAACGGACGTGCATGTTACAACGAGCAATGATTTGACTTGAATTTAAATGTTTTGCATATCAAAAGCCATAGAAGAAGCGAAAAACGAATTAAAGTCGGACGCGTCCGCTGTGGTAATTATTCAAAATTCGTTGCAAATTATCGATTGATATGGGTTGGGCGTGTTTATAAAATCAGAATCGAATCCAGGAAATTTTTATCTTTATGGAAATGCCACAATGTTGTTACCTTTGAATATAGTTCACGCCTGCAAAAAGCTAGAAATCGGAATCCACCGATTGCAAAAATATTTTATCAATTTTAACTTTCTGATGAGTTCTATTTTTTAATAAAGCACAGATTTCTTTCATTCACGAGGAAGATTGCTTCTTTTAATTCCGTACGTCGGAGGTGAATTAACGTATCTCCATCGTAAATATAATTGGAAATAGTCCGTTTCGTCATTTCATGAAAGTGTCAAGTGACCACAAGTTTATACCAACATGAGCGTGTAAACTTGTAGTGACATGATTTTCAAAAACAGTTGAAACACACTATCTCCAAATATATTTACGATGGAGATACGTTAGTTCACCTCCGACGCACGGAATTACACGGACACCTTTATTAAATAGTGAAAGTATGCCGTCATTGCGGTTTTTATTATATTTGTGAGCGACGAGCTTTCGCGATATTTTGGATCACGTTTGGAGTTGCAAGATTTCTATAGAGATGACTAGTTATAGTAATATATTTCCACGTCTCAGGTAGGGCGATCATTTGCAGGAAAACAAAAGTTAAATCGAAACATTGAAATATGCCTCAACCAGGAATTGAAAACGAAACGAAATAAACCAGTAATCGCTTTCATTAAAATAACATTGTCAGAAAGCATAGTTAAACAATATAAGGTTGGAAAACCCAAGTGCTTTATTACTTTCCCGGTAAAAACAGTATTTGTTTGTAATAAAACTCCAACTTTTTTTTTTTTTTGTAAATTAATTCGTTGACGAAGTTAGAGAAAACCCGAAACCATTTTAGTTGAAAATTTCCATATAATTTATAACTAAATAGAAATGTTAGTTTTATCAATGAAATGAAATCAGAAGAGAAATACCCCCACGTTTTAGGAAACGAGCTGTCGAGAAAAGAGAATAAACCAGCAGATGTTGAAAGCAGCGTATCTTTTCGAATATAATTGCAGACGTGACGTGGGTTATGCCTGAAAATCTTGTCACTCTTTTACACCTTACTTTACAAGTTATCTTGAAATTCGCTCTTTTGAAATAAAAATACCGAAATTTTTAGCCTTGGTTTAGTTCTGCTCCATGTATAAAAAGTAAAACAAATTTTTATACTTGAAAGTGAAATCTAATAAATTAAAATGATCGATATGGCCGATCTTTCATTCAGGAAATGTCTGCTAAATGATTTCAGTGATAATTACAAATGCATCTTGACTGTCGAAGTTTTCAAATCACCCGGTACTTTCTGAAGTTCACCACCAGATAAAGGAATTTCAAAAGGGAGAGTAATAATCTGAAAACCTGTTGTCTAAACAAATTTGTGCGAATGTACACATTACGAAACTAAAGTGGCATAAGACAATACAGATAATTTATAAAGAACAATGCATTTGGACGATACCGGAGACGTCAGTTCGTTCATTTCCTTCCATTTTGGCATTCTTGCTCCAACCGCAGGCTATTGATTTCTCATTCTGTTAAAGGCTTCTATTTCCTGGCTTCTCATTCCTCCTTTTTAAAAGGGAATTTCCAGCTCGCCTTTTTTCGAGACAGAATAACAAAGAACCAGGCTTTGCATCAGGGTTTTCAGAACTTTTTTTTTTGTTATGAACAAAAATCTCGTCGTAACAATAATAAATGCACAGACAGAAAATCGTTTTAAATAGATTAAGTTGGCAGTGAAATATCATGCATCTTGTTTTCTTGTTTGTTTAAACTTTTTATTTGAAGTCGGAGATAAAAATTAAAGATTAGTTTAGGAAGCTATTTGTAATTGTCAGACTCCATTTCCCTTTTCGGGAAAAAATGGGGTAAAAAGAGAGGGAGGTGTGCCGGGTTCCTTTTTTTTTTTTTTTTTTTTTTTTTTTGGAAAGCAAAAAAATCCCTAGGGAAAAGGTTTTTCCAATGTCTTTCATGTCTTTTAAAAACCGGGTTTTAAGTTCCTTTGTTATTTTAAATTCTTTTTCGATTTTTCGGACCCTCGGGGGAAGGGAAAATCGAAATCGAAACCGTAGTTTTTTAACAAAGTTTTAAAACTTTATGCACAGATTTTCGATCGTCGAAATGAATGCAGTAGATTTTCAGAAAAGAACAAACGAAAAGCTTTGATTTGGTAATTTAATTTAATTTTCGAAAAATAAATTTAATAATGAATATAATGATACATTACGAGCTTTGAAAAATATTTCTTTTTACTATTTATTCCACTTTAATTCATGCAAACCAAAACCAGCCATTGTAAGCCTTGAAGGTTCACATTCAGTAAACATCCATTAACCAGTCTTTTTTTTTTTTTTTTTTTTTTGCTTTTTCTTTTGATTGTCATTTTCTTCGTAACATTAAAAGTAAAAAGACAAAAAAAAAAATCTATACTGTTTTTTTTAAAGGCCGGTCATTTAATAATGTCAAAAGGTCAGAGACTGCCCTATATCTTTCAAAGAAAAAAAATGATGTCTTAATTTCTCTTTGTTTATCGTCTAGGATCTATGAAAAGGATCTCTTTTCCCCCACAAAAAAAAAAGAATTAGAAAAGCCTTGAGGAACAGGCAAAGTGAAGGAAAAAAATAAAGAAATTCTACTGTATCCAACCCTCATTTTGTTTGCTTTTTTCTCTCACCAACTCTGATATAGCTATTTAGCCTTTTTTTTCTGGGGGGGGGGGGGGCCGAAGAAATTGCAAAGAAACTATCTAACGTTTCCAGAGCTGTTAGACGAAAGAGGTTGTAAAGGACGACCAACACGCGAACAACATATTGGTTTGACAAGATAAGTGCTGACACGACGAAACGAACAAATAAACACTTCAAATTTATTGTTCCTGATGACGAATTAAATCTGATGCTTTTCCTAAACAGAGACAACGGATTAAAATTTTTGCGATTTTTTTTTTTTTTTTTTTTTTTTTTGATTGGAAAGTAAATAAATAAAATGAAACGAAAATTCAGAAAAACCTAAAATTTTTTAAAATGGAAACTTTATTTTGTAAACTTCCATTAACTTTAATTCTTTTTGTCGAAATTTTCCGTTTTTATTTGGGTTTTTTTAATTGTTTTCTGAAATAAAATGGGAAATAAGTGTCATTATTTTCTGTTTAAATGAAAGAATGCGGAAAGCTTGAATAAAAAGAATGAATCCTTTCATGCGGCAATTTGTTACCGGAAAATTCTTTAAAGTTACATAAGTAAAGTATTCCGGAGACTACCAAAGCCCCCCTCCTCATTAAAAGCATGGGTATCCCTTTGATAAACACTTCAACAAATGAAAAGCAAGTGTTCCCTGTCCGTCCGTACGTGCTTTTACTGTAAAATAACGGCATATCTTCAGCATATATACACTGTACGTCATGCAGAGAGGATTTTAAAATTGGCTTTTCATTTACTTGGTAAATTTTAAAATGGACGTCATCTTTTTTACCACGTTTATTGCATTTCGTGAATCCTCGGAAAACATACACACATATACAAACTTAATTTCGTTAAATTAAAAACAAGATTAAAAGGAATAACCGAAGCTAAAACACTTTTTTTTTGCTCCTGTTTTTTAGAAGACAAATACCGAATATATGCCATTTCGTTGTTGGGAATTGTTAAATCAAAATGAAATCTTGTTTCGCTTTGAGAAATCATATTCAGTCCTATGCACGGAAAGGTTTTACAGGAGAAAAACAAAAAATTCAAAAGAAAATGCAGAATGAAAATGGAAGATGCAGTTTATGCATAGCTTCTTCTTCGAAAAAAGAAGATACGAAATGATTTCATTACCTGCATTGAAAAATAATCTGTTAATTCGGGTTGATCAACAGATAAAATATTAAAGAGAAGAGATTCCAATCAAATTTTCGGGTGACTGGTTATCCCCGATTTATTAGTCGGTTTGTTGTTTTTAATTAATTCATCCTTTTTTTTTATTACCATCGAAACCTTTTTCCGCCATCATATTTAGTCATTGCAATCATTTATTACGTTTGCGGGAAATTGCGATTCTCAGTATATTTTGCCATTTTTTCCTGTTTCTAAATTCAATGAAGCGAATTGCTAGTTATTCGTTGTTCCTTTCAGTCGAAAAAGTAAAATTAGATCTAAATTTCCCAAATTTCGACACCGGCAGATTCATTTTGAAAACTTTCAGATGATATCATTTCAAAAATTTTGATTCAAAAAAAACAATCAATATTGTTTTTTTTTTATTTTTTATTATTTATTTTTTTTTTTAAGCGGGAATGGCAATTAGAAAAATAAGTTCATTTCGCGAATTTTTCGAACTTTGATCGGAAATAATGGCAAAGTTCTTAGAACCAGCATAAAAAAAATGACAAGACGCGACTGAAAGGGCTTTGAGATATATTAAATATGCTAATTTTCCTGCTAATGTTTGGATACCTCAAGGGATGTGCGTCAAGAACGTCAAATTGATGAAGATCCTTACTGCAAACATTTCTTCGACCGTCATCATTTTCTGTAGTGAACTGAAAGACAGTATCTATTAAGATACGACTGCATGTTTTAAGAGGATCCCTGGAGATTCCAACTACTTTCACTCATTTAGTTTATATGGTCATGGGATGGAAGCGAATCGAGGAAATGGTATGCATTAAACATTTGAGCAAGTTTCAAGTAAATTAGTTAACACGGGCGGCTATTTAAGTGATAAATATTGTTATTGGTTTCCCTTTCTTAATTTGAAATTTTTTATAAACAAAGATATTTTATTTTATTTGTCATAAATGCTGCTGTAGATTGCGCAGAAGAAAATTATGTAAGGTTTTAAAATTTTTTTCAAAATTATTCAGTGTATTTTTGAAGTCTAATTTACGTCACCGTCGTAAAAAATCGCTTTTAGTCTTTTATGCATATATTTCTAGGTGGGAGACGAAAAGAAAATCTCCAAACCTTAGAACCTCCCCCTTTCCCTTCTCTTTTTATCTTTTTTCTCAACAAAGTTGCCAACTTCTCAATCCCATCTATTGCTTCGACATCGTATGCTACCAACTGAATATATTTAAATAAATTTATAACGATACTTCCTCCTGACAACTCTTGTCCCTAGTATATTGTATTTTAAGTCCCATTTATATCGTCACAACTTTTTATTTAATATATTCAGAATTCCTTTTTTTTTTTTTTTTTTTTTTTTTTTTTTTTTTTTTTTTTTCCTACGGTCATTGTATGTTGTAGAAGTATAAAAAAAAAGTTCTTCATTTTTGCTTACAACAGTAAGGCTTGTAGTGTGGCTTACAACATCATGACTTTCTTTATTTTTTTCCTCTATGTAGCATGACCTGAGATCTTTTAAAATCAGGGGTCCGAATCTGATGCAGCTGGGGCCGGCCGCGGCCAGCTGAAATCTTGGGTCGATCTGGTGCCGATTCCATATTATTTATTTTACTTCCTATTCCGATTCCGGTTCCGGCACCGACACCCGATGCCGATGCCGACGCCACCAAGCATAGATTATATCCTATGCCTCCTCTGATTCCGATTTTAGTGGGAAAAAAAATCATAGAGCCATTCTAGACGATTTTTAAAATCAGGGGTCCGATTCCAATTCCGATGCCGATGCCGGTGCCGGTGCCGATGCTGATGCCACCGCGGCCGGCTAAATATCTCGGGTCGATGCCGATCGATGCCGATGCCTATTTCGGGTATTAAAGAAAATCCGATGCCGATGCTAGCAATGAAAAGTTTGGCCTCGGCCTAAATTTTCAAGCTTTGGACCCCTGTTTGAAATCCGGCGCCTAACATTATGCAATTAATTTACTTGTTAGATTTGGGTGTCATAGCACTTTAATGCTTTAAATGACGATTGCGAAATGCAAAGGCATATCCATTCTTGCCGCAAAGACATTTTACGAACAATGAGCGAATCTTTTTTTTTATGTAGACAAATAATTCCAACTCATATGTGGCACATCACACTTCGCATTATATATACTGTATATATATGGTGTACATGCCGGTAGCAATAAGCAATAACTCTGACTGTGAATCAGACTCGAACTTCAACTCCACGCAAAAACTGGTCTTTAAAGAAAAAAAAACTGAGTGAGTCTAGCTACGCAAACTCACTGAAGAAGGGAAGTGAAACTTCTACACTCCGTTAATAATAGACACAATAAAAAAATTTCAAGGCATTTTTTGGCTCGTTTTTGGTCAAAAAATTTGAATATTTTAATAAAAATATAACTGTTTTTCCTGCCACGAAAAAAACTTCAAACACGCGCACTTTTTGGCCTAAAATTTGGGCCCAAAAAATTCACTCTCAGCGATTCTAAAGAAGTTTCACTTCAAAAAGAAAAAAAAAAAAAATACAGCACGGTTGTCTTGAATCAAGATATATTAAAAATCAGAATTTTTTTAAAACCTTTTTTTCGTTTATATTCCGTTTTCGTTCTTTATTTTTTATTTCTCCAGACGGTTGATAATTATTCCCTTATGACAGAAAAAGAAAAACGAATGACTTTAAAATTTAATATAGTCAGTCATCCTTTCTTTTACCTTCATTTTTTTTAACACAGAAGAATAATTATTCTAACGTGATATTTAGCGCTTTTTTTGTTCCTTTTTGTAAAAACCTCTTAAAAAAAACGATTTTAAGAAAAATCGTACACAAGAGAAGAATTTTAAAAATTAAGGAAAATCAAGACTTTTTCGGATGCATATTTTTATTGAGGATTGCCTCGAATGCTAAGGAAAAAAAAGTATCGCTTTTCAAACTTTTGAATTCAGTTTACCTTGTCGGTCGCAGTGAAAGAAATACTGAACCGCAGTCATTTCTGAGCAAAATGCATTTAAGAAATTCAAGAAATGAAAAGGGGAAAAAAGAGGGAAAAAATGAGACATAGTAATCAACTTTCGGACATTTAAGACTGGAAGAAGGGGAGGCAAAAGAGAAATGGAGCGATGATTGAGTATCATTAAATAAATGAGACAATATTCGAATAAAATGTTGTTTCATATATTGCTGGTCTGCCTTGTGACACTTTTTGAGTATTTTTTTTCTCCGTCCATAATATATAGTTACGACAATTTTTCGACTTTTGCCTTTCGAGAATTAAACATGAAAATTTAAAGAAGCAGCTAAAAAAATTTAACGACGAGTTTTTAAAACTTAAGATTTTATCTAAAGAAAAAAAGGGAAATTTATTATCAAGTGCATGATGAACTTTTCGTTTTTAGAAAAAATTTCGTTAGTGCTATTTTTGTTTATTGCACGGAAAGAAGTTTAATGATCCTTTAACGAAAACAAGTCAGAGAGATATGTTTCGTGGAGGAAAAAAAAAAGCTTGAAACCGCTAACATATTGATATCATAAATCTGGAAAAACCGTCATTGTGCTCAGCTGACAGCTTGTTGTTGATCATCTTTTGTATTTTGTAACACTGAACACCTCGTTTTTTATTATTTATTTATGCTTGTGTATATATGTTGAACGTGTCGAAAAATGGAAACTTTTGAATTTGAGCTCGCTTTTGATCTCAAAAGTTGCGTATTTAATTAATATTAATCCAATTTTTTTTCCAGATTTTTTGATCAGTCCCTTAAGAGCTTTATCAGTGTATACCTGGAAATTGGGGAAAAAATTTTCTCGGAAAACAGTCGATTTGTAGCTGAAATTTTGCGTAGATTATACGAAAGGGGTATTAAAACAATTCATTTTATTCGATTTTCAAACCGGAGCCCAAATTATCGCTAAAAATGAACAAAACATTCGCAGTTGACAATCGTTCCTAGATGGCTTGTCTTCAAAACCGTGTGGTCTGTGTCTTCAAAAAACCGAAGAAGATGAATTTTTTCCCCCATAATCTGTGCCAAAGTCGGGATAGCAGACGACTGTTTACCGGAAGGAAAATTCAAATTTTCAATTTTTTATGGAATTTTTTGGGCCCTGCCAGCGTCCACATTCGGATATTGGCGCTCGTTTTGGCGCTCAGTTCCGATATTTTTTTGCTTCCTCCCCCTTCTGGACTGTAGGACAAGTTTTTTCTCCCTTCCTTTTGATGCCCTATTTTTCTTTGTGTTAGAGCACTAAAAATCTGTGCACCCGTGCAAGGACATGGGTCGAACTGCCCTAAAACTGGCGCTGGTACTGGTAAAACCTTCAAAATTCCGATTAAAAAATTGGAAAATAATTTGGCGTATTTATTAAGGATAAATACGTAAATTTCTACCCATTCTAGATTTTTTTTATGCTAAAAAAAAATCTGCCGACAGGTCGAAAGCTGAGTATGAAATAAAATGGAGTAACATCTATCGTAGAGGAAAGCAAACGAATAAAGCCCTTAATTCCGCTGCAATTTAATTTCAAGTACGGATTAGCTTTAGCAAACAGAATATTTGCAAGGTGATATTATCTGGAAGATGGTTTGCGTGTCGAGTTGATTCCCGTGACTTACATATACAGAGGGTTGAAGACTCGCATACAGTAAGTTTAAGCTCAAGATGTGAGCTTCATTTCGCGGGAAGTTACCTTAATTTTAAAATAAATCGCTTCAATTTCCTTCCAAGATCTACGGAAAACTCGAAGATGTATTTTTGAAAACATTTTTGTTCTCCTTCTTCACGTATAAATTTTTTATTTAAATTTCATCTGAATCAGTTTTTTTTAAACATAATTTGTAACCTCATACATATTAATTTTTTTTTTTTTTTAGTAAAAAGCAGTCTGAAAAGCATATAACTGACTCAAAGACGTTTGATATTCAAAATAAAGGTGCCGATTTGGCATAAAAAGTCCGAAAGTGTATAAGAAGTCTAATTCTCGTATGAAACTCTGAATCGAGGGATCTAACGACGTAGCTTCGTTAGCTTTTTTCCAGGTTGTAATTAGAAAGAAAAGTAATTCTACTTTGAATTAAATTAGTGTTGAGATTGCCATCTATGCTAGTCTCGCAACCTACAAGACGTAGTTATCGTTGACTTTCGACTCACTAATTACCATTAAACGGAACATTATAATCCTGCCGAAAGCCGATCCTCTTAATCAGACTTTACGGCGGAACGGTTCCATAAAATTTTTAGTCAATCAGCATATATTCTTTAATTTGCTTACTCTTAATGGGATTTTTTTTTTTTTAAAAAATGAAGCTTTTTTCCTATACTTGAGAACCAAACTTTTTTTTTTTTTTCATAGGAAATCGATTTTTTTAAAATTTGAATAATCGTCTCCTTTGGTACTAAAACGAGATTTTATTTTTGCTTTTTTGCACTTTCTTCGAAACTTTTAAATTGTTTTTTCTTTAAACAAAGAATAAGTAATGGGAACGAAATTTTTCAGTTGGAATTTCTTCAGTTGGATCTGCATGTGAACAGAAACGAATAAAAAAAAATTTAGGTGCTGAAGGAAAAGTTATTAAAAATAAACGAGAAAGGATTCAATCGAAGCAGAAAATTCCATGAGAAAACACAATTAACGAAATCAAACGTAAAACTGGAATGAACATTTTTTTTTTTTTTGTTCGAGTTATTTTACGGAAAATTTTTGCATTTTTTTTTTTTTTGTTTGTTTGTTTAGTTTAGTCGTCGTGTGAAGCTTACTAACATACTGGCATCACAGTTGCAAACTGCGTAGCAAATATTATTTTTCTAAGAGGTAGATGTGTTGGCTGCTTTAGAGGTTTTCCCTTTCAATATATCAGTTTCTGTTTTTCTCTGAGACATGACTTTTAATACACAATTGAAGAAAAAAAATTGTAGGACATGAAGAGATATAAATTAAAGGGCTATTCTTAAATCGTAATGGGTAGTGGAGGGGGGGGGGGGTGTATTTTACGAGTGAATTACCTCCACTAATTTTATGCTTCCGTACGTCAGAGATCAAGTGCCTTATCAATGACTCATTTGGATATAATCATTTTTGAGTGGATCATAAGTATGCTCTTATGTATATGATGGTAATATATAAGAAGCACTCTAGAAATAAAAAACTTCAAAAAAAAAAATTGAATGCGAGATTAGAGGTATATATATTGGATTACAAATAAAAACAATATGGAATCAAATAAAGTAAAATCGGATTAAAAAATATCAAATTTTCGCTGAATGAGGAGAAAAAACAAAGAAATTCTTATCGCTAAAAGTGGTATTAAAACATGCCCGTAGGCAGCCCGAAAGGCTAAGGAGGCGGGAGTTTGTTTCACGGAGACTCCAAATGATTCCTTTTAACATGGAAGCCATAGGGAAATTACATTAGTCAAAACCAATTTACAGGACGGACCTCCTCATAGGGGACCTGAGTCACCCTTTGCCCCTGGCTGTTTGCAGACATATATTAAAAAATAACGCTCAATAGAAAAGGAGAAAATAATTCTAAGCTTAAAGTCGTGTTGGCTGTATGTACGAATTACTGGATTTTTGTATTTTTTAACTATATTAAAATCGTGAAGTACCGGTAATTTTTTTTTCGTTTTATTCCAAAGGCAACAGCACAGAACACAGTGCAATACTTTAAATAACAGTACCCGGCACACTGCCCTTTAAGCAATTAGCGTACATCTAGTTTTATTCAGAATTACAGAGATCCATTTTATCTTGGTAGAACGTCACTGGTTTCTTTTCAATTTTCATCTAATTAATTGTAGAATATTAGAGCAAGTGTAGTATTCCTTACTTACAAGAGGAATTTCTTAATTACCTATTTCGCGTATCTTAAAATACTCGTATTAATCTATATATCAACTGATACAATTACCGCAGATATTATCTAGCTTCGTTATTACTGGGATTTTCATTAAATAAATCATTTTGAAAGGCTTTACGTAAGAAACCTATGATGACTCTCATATCGGACAGACAGAAGGTATCAAACAAAAAGACAAGATTGTTATCTTGCTTACTTTTACCAATTTTTTGTCGCTGCCTTAAACTTTTTTAAAATAACTATTAGAAGCATCGAAAGGCTGCTTTCAGTTTTTAATTATATTTCGATGATTCATGGTTTTCAACTTTTAGATGTTTAAATTAGCTTGCGTTAAAAAAAAATTTAAACCGTCCCTTTAAGCAGCTCATCTGAAGCTAACGGGAACTCTCGTTTGTAAGAGCTGAATTCTTTTCGCTTTTTTTTTTCCTCAAATAAAAAGTACGGAGTAATATAAAATTCAACCTATATAGCTAGACTGTATTGAATTGAGCGAAGAACCTTTTATCCTTAGCGTTCTTTAAATTGAGTCTAAAAGGAAAAAAGATAACTATGTTTTAGAAAGATTCGGAATTTCGTTCATTGTGTGCACACAATGTAGGCCTTCAAGCAGTTTTCCAAATATTTTTTATCAGTTCATCGCTACCGCCGAATTCAAAAAAACAAAAAAATTAAAAACGTATTTTCCTCTTCATTTCCTTTGGAAGTCAGAGAGCATAAGCAATGATAATAAAAGAAAAATAAGAGTTGGGTCAGCCTTGTGAAGAATCTCCGAGACATGGTAAGGAAGAAGGAAAAATGTTTTTTAAATTTAAAATTTAATTATTTTACGTCCGACTGTTGGAACTCGGCGGTTTAAATTAAAAATTCAAATGCTTCACACTTCTTTCTTTCTTTCTTTTTTTTTTTTTTTTTTTCCCTCTTCCCTTTTTTTCTTTTGAGTTGTTTTCAAACTCAATCATCCCTGTCTGAAATATTAATGTATTCTTACGTCGTTCATATTTGCATTCACGATTTTACTTTCTTTACATTTCTTGTTATCTTAGCTTTTTCTATTATCATTATACTTTCAAAAGAATTGTATGTATCCACCTTAATTCGGCCGGTAAAAATCTGATTATCTTTAATGGAGTACGAGACGATCTTTTATTGGATTATGGAAATTACTTTTCTTCGGTGGAAACGGAGTTTCAAATCCTTTTTTTATAGGAAGCGGAAAAATCGTTTTTCGTAAGGCTTTCATAGGATATTGTAGTTACTGGTTTCCAATTACTTACATTTAAAGCGATTATTGTAATGGGGTCTTTCAACTTCTGATACAATTAAATTTTTTGAACATTATTCTTTTTCTTGATCACGAAATGAGATTTGACAGCGGGATAAGGGAAATATCGTATTTATTTTTGTTCTCTTAATCAATGATGGTGTTTTCTTCTTCAAGGTAATTTTTATATAGCATTCGGAACTGCAATCGTGAACTTTGGACAGATTTTTACCAACCACAGGAATTCGTTGCCAAAAACTTTTCGATAACTTCCATAACCAGTTTGAATGAAACTAGGAGAAATCACGTAGAGTTTATTTGGAAAGTAGCCAGTGGACGAATTACAACTATTGACTGTTTGTTTCCTCCTTCCTTTTTTTTTCTGCAATTTTTTTTTTCTCTTATTATGTGCTTTTTCTCTTGCTGAACGTATAAAAAGCGAAACTGCCGTTTTATTCGCTGAAATTTTTAACGATTGTAAATTTTTAGCCGGTTCGACTTTCTTCTTTAGTTTAAAAAGCTTAAAAGTAAAGAAAATAAGTAAATAAATAAATAAAAATAAAAAGTAAAAATAATAAAAGAAAAGAAAAAAGAAAACTGCGTAGCATCACCTTATATTTATTCGAGTTTCGAGTGAGTTGAAAAGATAGACATTGCGTGAAATCATCATTGACATATATCCAGTACAACTCGAGCATCTTCAGCCCATCATCTCTAAACGGATCACGATTTTCTCAGCGCCGGTTTATCTATTTTATATCTTAGAATGCTGAAAAGAAGAATGGCTTTGGTTATTTTTTTTATTTTTCTGAGACTGACAACTTTACTTAAATAAAAATTTTATACCGAGCGAATCAGTTAAAATATATTCTTGGGTTACTTTTTTCTCCTCTCTTCGACTGTTTTTTTTTTTTTCGTGCGAAGTTTGCAAATCGTAAAGGGCGTTTTCGAAACGATTTTATGTAAGCAGACGATATGGGCTTAAGAATAAGTGAAAATTTATAAATAAGCATATACACAATCGTCTTAAATAAGCCGTTGTAGTTAAAAGCAAAACTAAAAAAAAAGGAATAAAATCAGAAAAAGTTTAAATAAATTTTGCCGGGAGAAGTGGATGCTCTATTTAAATAGCTCAAATTGGACACGGCCAGTACATTTCACCACCACTTGGGTTGGCAATTTGTTTTATTAATGAGACGCGAAAAAAGGTTTTAAAGAGCACCTTTTTATATGTTCTTTGAGCTTTTTTAGAACCTCTTACAAGGAAGAGAAAAAAATGCTCTCTTATTTATTTAAAAAATAAAAAAATAGTTTTCAGTTAGATAATTTTACGACTTTTTTAAGGGTATCTTTAAGTTAAAATTCCATGGGCCCGTTGAAGATTAGGAGTTTTTCTAAGGAAATACCAAACTCTTATTAGTCCGTGGGTAAATTTATTAACTTTTTCCTTTGAGCTCATTTTTCTTGTTTGAGGAGTTCAGTGTTTTTTTTCTTTTTAACTAACTCGTCTCTAAAAGTCACTTTTCTTTTTCAATTAGTCATAACTTACCAAGTCACAAACGAATAAAAGGCTGTATGGCAAAGCATTACAAAGCTTTTAATTTCTTACTGACCACCAAATTAATTACCAAACCCGGGGATTCTGCAACTCAGTTTTTGAGCATCGCATTAACTTTTTTTTAAATGTGAAAATAAAAGGGCGTTTCCTTTTTCGATTAAAAGCTTACTTCTGAGCGAACAAGTCGAGTACCTTTGCTGGTTTTATTTCCGATTTTATGTAGGAAAAAAAAAAAAAAGAAAAGAAAAACCTATTTTGCATTAAATCGAGTAATAAAATTTGTTTCCCGTTCGAATTTTCAGAAAAAGAAATGTGAGAAGCATGCTTGGAAAGGGTGACTCGATGAGTTAAACATGCGATTTAAGGGTTTTTACGGGATCATTTACATATTTAATCCAAGTATTTCCCAACCAGAGAACAGTGGCATAATGTTCTGAGAAAGGAACTTTTCGCTTTTTAAAGTAATGGTAAAAATCATAAAATTATTGTAAATAAGCCGTTTACGTAACGGAAATATTTTACTTTTCATTTTTTAATAGAAAGGGCGCTGAATTGAAATTTTTTTTTAAATTCTGTCTAAAGAAACGTTAAATTTTTTTTGAAAATGAGTTTGTATCGAATTGACCCTATACGTTTTTAGCACTGCGTGACCGGAAGAAGTTAACATGAAAAATTATCTTCTTTACACGATCTCGAAAAATAATGAAAAACCTCGCGTACGTAAAACTTAAAATTGCTTTCTAGAGAACTTTTCATTTTCATCATTGCATGTTAGCTATGCAAATAGTTTTATCGACCATCATGTCAGATTCAGACGTCTTTATTGAATTTGCTCAAAACTTTTAAAACTGGAGTGAACAGCTGGGTAATGTATGCCATTCAAAACTAAATTAGATTTTAGAACAGGGTGACACGCTAATAAAGTCTTATGAAATTAAATCTGCATCCGGAATTTTCAAGTTCATGATACTTCCATTTCCTAGAATTGACCCTATTCCTCGTAATCAAATATAATTTGATAAATTATCATTTTCTCAGAGGCTTCACAATGGCATTTCACCTTTTAAATGTTTATAAATGTGAAACATTTTAACTTTCATCGTTTGCTTTAAAGCGTTCATTTCAAGATTGGGTTTAACTGAAAAGAGACTGCTGAAGGGGAAGCAGGAAAACACAAAGTATAAGGAAAATGATATTTGAAAATATCAGAGTGAGGTTTCCCTTAAGGCAGTGAGAAACCATTTTCAATCTTTAAAGGGAAAGCCTTGTTTTAAATTTAGTTATAAAATTGTAATTGGGAAGAAAACGCATTTTTTTTTTAGTAATACCAGATACTGATAAGAGAAGGGCGGATAACCTTCACTAAAAAATATAAAATTCGTTGAATCAACATCGTTTCGTCTGATGTGTCAGATTCAGTGAAGAAAACAAAGAATGTCTGTATTGTTTATGAAAATGTCATCTTCCAGCGGGAATGAGGAGATTAGACATGTTGTTGACAATGATTAGGAAAGTTAAACTAAAAGATTATTTGTTTTGTGTTAAATTGTTATAATGCAAAATAGGAATTTAAAAAATGAGTTTAGAATAGCTCCTTTTTGAATATTAATACTGTGTTATTTTATTTGTCAATTTTGAAAATCGTGCTAATTTTCTACGTACTGTCCACTTTTCTGCTTTCTTTTTTTTCTTAAATTCCTATTCTAAATACTTTTTTTTGAAGATATCTTACTATCAGATAGGAGCTTTTCGTTGCATCTGAATAAGTAGATTTCGCCTATCAGTTGCGCATTTTTTCTTGTCTTCTCTTTTGTCTCTTAGTGATGACCGGTGGCATAGTTCATTGCGCGCTCAATTTCCAACTGTGTGGTGGCACAAGTCGTGCTTCAAGGTGAGACTAATCCAGAAAAGTCCAGAAAAACTCCAAGGTCAGAAAAATTAACAGTTACCCCCTCCTCCCCCTCGGCAGGGAATGGCAAACCACCACAAAAATTTTACTCAAATGTCTCAAAGAAGGGTCCGATCAAGATGGAGCCCGAAGTTTGTCCCGGGACTCCTGGTACACCTCAAAATATTTTACTCAATTAGTACTAATTTTGTACCACATTCAGAAATTTTGTACCCTCACCCGTTTCCTGGAAAATGGAAAATCAATCCGGGTTCCAACTTAATGCTGGAACCCGACTATTCCCGATTGGTTTCAAACTTTCCCGAAATATTGTACTCATTTAGTAGTAATTTTGTACCATGCAGAAAAATTTTATACTAGCTTAGTTTTCGAAAAAAAAAAAAAAAAAAAAATAATAATAATATTAATTTTGACGCCTTTGCCAAAAAGATGGTAGTTTTTTCCAGTTTTTAGCGCAGCACTCTTTACTCCTCATTTTTCTGGCAAAGCATCAAAATTAATTTTTTTTTTTTTTGAAAACTATGCTAGTTCAAAATTTTGCTACATGGTACAAAATTGGTACCAAATGAGTACAATATTCCTGAATTTCCAGCATTAAATTGGAACCCGGGCCAATTTTCTATTTTCCAGGAAATTAAAAAACTTTTTTTTTTTTTTTTTTTTTTTTTTTTTTTTTTTCAAAAACTAAGCTAATACAAAATTTTTCTATGGTACAAAATTACTACTGATGAGTACAATATTACCAGGAGTCCCGGGACAAACTTCGGGTTTCATCTTAATTGAGTCCGTTCGGAAGCAGCCCTGAACTGTAAGTCCCATGCATCTGTGAGCGCACATACGTGAAAGAAAAACCTCGCTCATTCTTGAGCACAGGACTAAGGAGGACGACTTGTTTCTTGTTTGCCGAAAAATTTTTAGATTTTGATCGGTAATATCGGCAAAGTATTGTACACTAAGCGGCAAATAACTTAACGCGCAAAAAGGGATTTATTTAAGAACTCTTGTCCTTAAGTAAATACCAATTTTAAGTGGCAAGCTACCTGCCGGGGACTGTAAAATGATCTAGAAATGCTGTTTTGAAAGTGGGTCATCTGAAAAATGTTAATCAAAATAGGCCAATTTTAGTTTTTTTTTTTAAACAAAAAGTTTCATAGGCGTGAAAAGATGACCTTTATATTTATTTATTTATTTCCATCTATTCCAGAAAATTTGAAAAAAAGCCCATAGAAGCATATGAACATTTTTTGCCAGTAAAGCAAATCTTACAGTAAATCTTAATATAATAATTTAATTCTTTAATAATAATTCTTTTTATAATAATTTTTTGCCAGTAAATCTTAGTTTCTTTTATTGATTTCCTTTTTATTGTTTTTCCTTTCTGTAGTTGGTCCAAAAAGAAATAAAAGCGAAAATTTTCGGCGACCTAATTGACTAAAGCTCCCTAGGTTTTCTGAATTTTTTTTTTTTTTTTTTACATTAGACAGAACGTCCTGAAACGGAAATTTTGGAAGCTACAAGTTTTTTTAACTCGAACACAAGAACTTTTGTAGTAAATGTTTTTGTTACTTTTTTTACGGAAAAAGAGAAATTTTGACAAGAAGCCAGGGCTTTCAGCTTTCGTCGTAAAAGATTCAAAAATTAAAAAGACAAGTTGAAATTCATTGCTGAAATAGCGAAAATTCTGACAATCCTATTATTTTTGATTTTTTTTTTTTTTTTTTTTTGCATGCGAAATGCCTTTTCTATTTTTCTTTAAATTCAGATCACAAAATTTAGATCGTTATTTTAAAGGTTCTCGGATCTGATACGGATGTATTCTGCATTAATTTACAAGTGCAAATCCCTTCCCCGACATTTCAGCATCAATAATCCCAGTTATGTTTGGATCTTTCGGAGCAATATCAGATATGCACATCCCTTTTCCCAGTTATCAGATTTTGGCAATTATCCAGTAAACCGTTCTTCGATTTGAACTTTGACCCATGACAATGGAATCATCAAAATCGAAAGTTAAATTTCCGGCTTTTGCAGTCTCTTTGTAAAAGTTTTCTTATTTTTGTTAGTAATCGATTATAGGGAGAGAAGGAGAATCTTTTTATTATTTCGTAGAAATTTTCCGAGTGCTTTCTGAAATTAATTAAGGAACATGTTTTTGTTTTCTAAATGGTGGTCTAATGAGCGGAATTTTTTTCGAGCAATATTCTGGGTTTTTAAAATAGAACCTTTTATCTCAGATAAATAGAAGAATCAATGCGATGAATTAAATTGAAATTACTATGGCAAAAAAAAAAAAAAAAAAAAAAAAAAAATATTTTTCATTACACTTGGGACGTTCGGCAATCACCTGAGTGAACAAAGGTGGTGCTTTTCCCTTTTTTTTTTTCTACGTTTCGGATTCATCATTTTTCATATTCCGATTTTCCCTTGAAACTTCTTTCAATTTGAATACCGCAATCGCCACCGAGGAATTTCCCTTTCCAAAATTTTTTTATCTTATTTATGTCTTTCTTCGCATTTTTTTTTAATATCGATTTCCATTTTAAAGAAAAATATTTTCCGGCAAACGTTTAAATTTTACAGTTCTCATTGAAATGCAAATTCAGCGAACAATCTTTGTTTTCCTGTTAATCTTCTCACTTGTGGCTTGCTTAAAAACGTGGGGTGGAGGAATTTTCGTAAAGGAAACAGAGGGAGGAATAAAAAAAAAAAGGAATAAAGTAAAAGGGTGTAATGAAAATGAGCGATCATAATGAATATTAAGGATTAATGTTGAATTCTTTACTATTGTCACAATGTCTTATTTTTCCCCCTTTCTTATTTTCTTTGTTAATAATTTTTTATTCCGCTGTTTTCTTTTCTAGCGAGGGAAGCTTGTAAAATTATTATTAATTATAATAATTTATCAAGTAAAAACACTGATCACGTGCTATTAAGGTTTCGTATACTGGTTTTAATTAATATCATACTTTACAGGTTTTTCCCCTTTTCAGGCAGCATGCTTCGGTCTTTTCATATTTAATTTCCTATAGTTATAATTTTGTGACGTCGCTTATCTGCGGTGATTCCTATTCATCCGGCAAAGATCTCCAGGTTCTAAATCTTTTGTGAATAAGCTTTTATACTGTATTTTAGTCCGTTTCGCTGAGGAGAAGCCACAAAGCTTCATTTTCTGATGCTTATGGTCATGAATTCACGAGTTTAGAACAAGTGACAACTTCCAATAATTTAACCTCACTTCGTGCTTGGGAGTTATTGAAACATATTTCACGCTGTTACACCGAAGTTACGTCACGTATATAAGTACCCTTCAGGTCGCCAACTTATGCCGTGCCCTCTATATTTGTCGTTTTATTTTATCGGTTCCTCTCGCGTGGTCAGCAGTGCCTGCTGCCATCCATTTGATGATTTATGTAAAACGTGGTTTGGCTACTTTCTTTATTTTCGATTTGTTAAAAAGAAAATTTTCTAAACCGATAACTCTGTTACTTCCAGATGTTACAGTCAAAGTTTTTTTCATTTTTAGAACAACAGGAATTCTTTGCTTCAGGATACGCCGATTTTCGCCCGTTCTTAATTTTTTCACAAAAGAGCCCCTGAATGAGATTTTCGAAAAAAAGAGTCCGAATTTATGATTTTATTTGCTAAGGATATACAAATTTTAACCTACGGAAATATCGGTTTTTTCGGATTTGTGTTTTTTCTTCCTCCTATTCCGGAAAAGTAGATGTAACAAAGCTGTCAGTCAAACCTAATGGTTAGAGGATCGAAATATGGGCAGAGTAGTAATTCCAGGAAGGTAAGCTAACCTGCTGTCAGAATGTAGAAAATAACAATTATAGGAAACGAACGCCTGAATGGAATTTCCGGTTTGAAGTTGTTTTCTGTGTTTGTGGACTCATCAGTTATCTATCTTCTTTATTGTGACATTTCCCTAAGAGCTGAAAGCAATTTTGTTCATGTTTTATTCATAGTTTTTGCGACCACCGAGTCAACCAATCACATGTCACGCATTTAAGATGCAATATTCCTGAAAACATCGAACGTTATGAATATTAAAATTTAAATGTTATACGGTCAAAGAGCAGTGTGCGGAGGTTTATTAAGCAACACCTACGGATTTTTACTTTTCTTTCGAAATTTACTAGATTTTTAAAAAACTTTGAAATTTTACAAATTTCAACTACAGTATTTCCGAATTATACAAGCCCTAATATAAATTCCGCTCAATTAGATTGTCCATTTATGTTTTTTAGTTAAATTAGGGTTTATAAAGACGGAACAAACACTATACTTAGTTTGATCATTAATCTATCCGGATCGTATCATTAATCGTGTTTTAAAAGTGGATTCTCTATCTTGACCTCACCATTTTTCCGGACTCTTCGTTCTACTCTTCTAATTTATTTCTCATTTTCATCGTGGTTTCTTTTAATTCCTTTCGAATCGAATCGAATCTTGTTTCATTTAGGTTTTAATCCTTTTCTGTTGCGCCGTTTAATTAAGAGGGAATGATTTTTTTAGAGCATTACTTAATTTTACAGCGAGAATTTAAAAAGTAAAAAGTGGAAAATAAATTTTCAAATATTTAAAATAATGAGCGCGATAAAGTTAGCAACGGTTAATGACCCGTTTCTATTGACACGTGCTTGTGATTTGTGTACATTCCATACTGCTTTATTATGAATTTTCAGTGAAAAAATATCCGTATTTTTTACGGTATTACTGTTCTCGCATTGTATTTACAGTCCGATTTCATTAGTTAAATGTGTTAAGTTAAGAACTGTGTTGTTGAACAAGGTGAAAAGAATAAGTTGGAGTTACATGTTGCATTTCATTGTCGGCGTAATTCGTTGACCAAGTAAGGTTATGACATATTCCTTCTAGTTATCTTAAAGTTCTAAATTATCATTATATTTCTTGCTTAACAAGTCATGGGAAGAGGCAGTTACTTTCAGATCATTATTATTTAACAAATTATCTACATTAAGTTTTTCAGAAGATTTTTTTTTTTTTTTTTTTTTGGTTTTCACCGAGCCATTGATAATTAATTTATTATGATATGATTTTTAGTATTTCTTTTAATTAATGAGAGGTTGTGAGTTAACTGAAAAGGATTTTGAATTTAGAACAAACAGAAGAGTAGAAAAATGTTTCTCTAATTTTGTGCGGAATTTTTTTGATTTGATTACAATCAATGGTTAATTGAGAAATGAAACTTGCTGGCAGAAAATGCTTTTGTTAAATTTTTTTATTTTTCCGTTTAGCATGAATTTTAAGGTTTGAATGCATTTTACGTATGCAAAATCAGATATTCAAAACAAAGTTGTTGCGAAAATATTTTGTTTTTCTTTGTCTTCCTCTTCCTCTCTCTCTTTTTTTTTTTTTTTTTTTTTTTCTTATTTTTATTGTTTTCTGAACTTACAGTTGTTACTTATTTTAAGGGAATCCAAAATATATTATGCTATATTACAAAAGCTGACACACCCATTTTTTAATATTTTAGTTCTTAAAACTGAGACATTTAAAAATTCCATTATGAAAATTTGATTGTAGGAACTTTCATAACCCTTGAATCAAAAGTCTTATCCAGTTACCAAACTTATAGCTCATTTGGGTAAACCTAAAGGATCCTATTTATGATGTTGTCGTTACCAGTTTTTTTTTTTTTTCACTAAAGTTGACTTTTAATGAAGCTGTTAGTTTAAAATAAACGCTGAAAAGGTTTTTAAGCACTAATTGGAAAGCCTTAATTTCCCTCCCGGTTTTTAATTAGCCGATAAGATATACATAACGATCTAGTTGTGGTACAGTTTTTGATAAACTTTCACGTAATAGCATTGATAATGCATTACATTGAGCTTAGTTCCTTTTTTTTTTTTTAGTTCTATCATGTCATATTCCTTGGAAGAAAAAATCAAATGGTTTGCAATACTATCAAGACTGACAATTATAGCGTTGCAACTGGCGTCCAACGTCTTGCTTCCAGAACACGATGCCGGAGTTTTTCAAAAACCGTTGGATCCGAACGTGACGAGAACCGTTCCCGACTACATCGTGACGAAACTTTTGGGCGGATTTTCCAGATGGGACGCTCAGTACTTTTTGCACATTGCAGAATATGGCTACACGTATGAAAACACGGTCGCTTTTTTTCCTTTTTTTCCTTTTTTAATTCGCCAGATAAGTTATTTGATTTTATTCATCATAAACGATGTAATCGGCTCCCTTTTCCCTTGTCGTGAAATAATATCTACTCACAGCATGCTTTTACTTGTCGCCGTCGCCGTAAACAATGGCCTTTTTGTTAAATCTGCTCTTACTTTATATAAATTAAGTTTAACTGTCTTGAAAGACGAAAAATTATCTTACGTCGCTTCGATTCTATTTTGCATTAATCCAGCGAGCATTTTTTTCTCTGCTGCATATTCTGAAACATTATATTGCTTTCTAGTTTTTTACGGCTTGCTTCAGATTGAGTTAAAAAATTCAGTCGTGAATTACATTATAGTGGGCATGTCCGGATTGACCCGCTCCAACGGTCTTATAAATATAGGTTTTATTACGTACAAGTGTATGAAACTTAGGAAACTAAAAGCGGATAAAAATTCAACTTTCTTTTTCATCATGATATTCTCCATCGGGATACTCTTATCGATTTTGCCGTTTTTGATTTACCAGATGTATTGCTATGTTAAGTTTTGTATTCCCAACACGGTAGCGTTACCTCATTTCATTTTTAGTCACGGTAACGAAAACGGTTATATTTTCCCTGGTAGCACTTCCTCGTGGTGTAGTCGAGCCGTTCCTTTTGCGTATTCTTACGTCCAAGAACATTATTGGAACGTTGGGTTTTTAAAATATTTTCAATTAAAGCAAATTCCTAATTTCCTTTTGGCTTTTCCGATCGTTTATATCATAATAAAGGGTGTTTATAGGTACGTTCGGCATTATAAAATTTTATTAATACACTTAGGATTTAAAGGTAGGAATGTACAAGGGGAATTGCCAATATCCGCTTTCCCATACGTTTTACATGGTTTTGCTTTGACGATTTTTTCCTTCTTTACGATCCATGTACAAGTCACCACGAGACTGTTATGTTCTTCTAGTCCTATACTTTATTGGTTTTGCGCCACTAGTTTGTCCCCGGCTTTTAAAGAAACGGTCGAAAGGGACGTGCTGGGAAAATTAACGAAAAATGCCAATGGCCAGTTTTATGAAACTTATTCTAATAGAAAAAGCAAATGGAATAATTTTATAACAACTGAAACCTTTCACGGTTATTCCAAGTTTATTAAGTATTATTTTTTGTCGTATTTTGTCATAGGGACCATTTTATTTTCCCTCCATTTACCTTGGACGTAAATGTCCTCAGATTCACATTACAGTCTTAAAAAAAAGCGCAGAATTAAAACTTTTTTGATTATTTAATAGGAAAATTTTCTCTGAGTAATTGTCTACAATTTATATAAAATGATAAAGAACTGGATCACAAGTTCGTTGTCACTCTGTATTTTAATCAAAAATGCAAAATGATTCATCGACTCATGAATTTTTTTTATATATATATAAAGATGAAATGACTTATTTATGAAAAAAAATTATAAAGTAGCTGATGCTCTCTCTCGTTTTTTATTAAATTTTAACTCGAGCGCTTCATTTTTAAATCTTTTTTTCAATGCTTAAGCTGGATTTTTTTTTTATTTTTATATATTCTGTACATTTCGATTTTCGTTTCAACTTTTAATTTTTGACTTACGGAAGTGTCGAATCAAGAAAATGTTATGTAGAATTATTAAAATATTCTTTATAATGATGGCACTTATTTACTGAAATCGTGTGCAATAAGTGTATCTAAAGAACAAAAAAAAAAGCTTCTTGTTCTTTATTTATTGTCTAGTCTTGTAAATTATTTAGAGGCTATTTTTGCAATAAAAAAAAAATATTTGATGTCTTCTTCTTCTTCTTCTTCTTTTTTTTTTTTTTATTTAAATGATTGGTACGTTTTCTAATTTTTGAAATGGCAAACACGATTTCTTGGTAAGTAAAAAAAATGTATTTCGTGGGCGTTTAATAATATCCGAAGTTTAATTAAAGATTTTTGCGTTTCAAAAAAAACCTAAGTAAAAGAAGTTATTTTGTTTAAAGGACCTTGGCAAATAAAAGCTTTTTTCGGCCCCGTTAATTTTTATATCCACATTTGAACACGCGAACGAGATTGACCCTATAACACTTGCGTAGGTATACCAATCAATCTGTCAAGTTTTCATTACTGAAGCAAACTGGTAACATTTTTAAATTTGGTGAAAAGTAAGTTGTAAGTTGTAAGTTCTGAATGATTACTTATGGAAATTATTGTAATCCGCGAAACAACAACAATAATAATAGCATTAATAGCATCTTGTTTAAGTGCAACAAAAATTTGAAAATTTATCTAGATTTATATGTGAACCAGGCCTCCCTGTAAGCGAATTGACCATATCTGCATTTTTCAAAACGAAAATTTATACAATGTATATCATCATTACATGATATTTATATGATAGGCCTATCATATTAATATAATATCTGCATTTATTACAACGGAATGGGCTTATTCTTTATATAAGTTGAAAATATAGAGCACAAATTGTTTACAAAATGACAGGTAAGGGCCAGTTTGGTTACAGGGGCAGCAGTGAGCACTTAAAAAACTACTAGTGCTCCTCCGTCAAACAGACGGGTAAAATGTTACAACTATCGCGAAGTAAAGTTTTGTTTTTAAAATTGGAAGCTCCGCCCTTCATTGTTCTTGAAAAAATCATCAAAACCAGTTGGATAGGGGCAAGTATTGGGAAAAGGTTCGAAACATCAGGTAAAGGGAATTTAACATGGGAAAATTAGTTTTACGTATCTCGGGTAGTAATAGCCTGTTTTTCTCCCGCTCGAGAAGTGAACAATTCGTTTTTCTCGGTACGTAAAGCACCTTACTGCACTAGAATGTAAGAGACTTTTCACGTCTCAGCACGTTGAACCACCTCGGCTTCGCCTCGGTGTCTCAAACTCGTGCTTCGACGTGAAACAAGTCTCTTACATCCTAGGGCAGTAATGTACTATTTCCGCTCCTACCGGAAAACGGAAAAAGATATCGAAAAATCGAAAAGAGCCTGCAAATCTACACCCACATACCTAACGTTCCTGAAAATTTCATTCAAATCGGTCAAATAGGGGCTCCGTACGTGTTTGACATTGGTTCGAAAAATCAGGTATAGGGAATTTAACATGGGAAAATTAGTTTTTCCGCTCTCACCGGAAAACGGAAAAAGATATCGAAAAGAGCCTGCAAATATATACAGATATACCTATCGTTCCTGAAAATTTCACCAAAATCGGTTGGATAGAGGCTCCGTACTTGTTGGACATCGCTTACTTTTCTTAGCGTTTTTAATATACTGTATAAGATGGTTTAAGTCTAAAGTAAAATTCTAGGTACCGAACAAGATGCATTTTTGACAACGATTATCTCTTTTTTTAAATTTTTTTTTTTAATGCCAGCTGATATTATTCAACGTCTTCGACAAATATAATTATATACCTTTGGTTTCTTTAAATTCACAACTAATTCAATTTTTGAAATTTTTCAGATATGGTCAAAAAAGGAGGTAATGGAACCTTCTTACATCCGGACTGCAAATTGTTTAAAGACGTCGCAGCTGTTAATTGGTAAGTGCACCGCAGATTTCGAATCTCAGAAGTTCATAGCGCGCTGATTACTCAGTTGTGAGATGCAACGCGTCGGGCTGCCATTCTAGTTCACAAATAGGAGTTTTTCTCAGGTGAACCTAGTGCTCTAGTCAGAAAAATCAATGGTTATCACCCCTTGGTAGGCAATAAAAATCCTTGGTAGGCATAAACCACCGAGCGGTAATTGTTTTGTTAATATCTCAAATGGCCGTTCGAAACCAGCCTTAAACTATATAGGTCCCTGGGAGTATGTATCTGTGAGCGCACGCACAGGCATATGTGAGAGATTACCTCGCTCTTAAGCAAGCAAAACACTAAAATGAGAAGATCGCAGATTTCGCGATTTCAAAACCGGTATTAGCAATTCTTTGACTAAGAATCTTAGAAAATAAACGCCTTTACAGGTTAAAAGACATTAATTTTATTAAAGGAGGGGGTTAAAACACGAGATCAGAATTTTAGTTATTGGATATTTAAGGGAAATGATTATACAAGTGACAAACCTCTTGAGAGTTGAGATTTCGGTTCCGTCTCGTGCTTAATAATATTTAATTGCTCAGTTGTTCCGATATTTGTCCGGATGTATGGATTGTAATTGTTATAAACTATTAAGAGAGTTAGTTTCGTTTCTCGAAAACACTATTATCTTCTTTATCAAATAAAAGAAAAAATCATTCTTAGATATTTTTTTTATTTATCGACCTTCTCCAAGAAAAATATTACATCTCATTATTTTTCTTATATAAAATCGTTTACCTTAAATTTAGTTCTTGTATTTCTTGATCGCAAAGTTATTAAACTGTAATGATCATTTTTCATAGAATTTTATTACGGCATCAAAGTAAAAAATTTATCTTTTATTTACAATTTTTAACATGTCCCTTTAATGAATATTCGAAATAACCTCTTTTCAACAACGTAAAGGGAATCTTCTTTCGTGACCCATTTTAAAAGGTAAAATCCGCTGAAAGAAAAAAAAAGTTCATATTTATTTTGAATGAAAAAGAAAGGAAGACGAAAAAAAAAAAAGTTGGCTCTCATTATCCTTTTACCAGAAATTCATTTCAGAAAGAAGTAAGATAACGCGATCAATAGAAATATGCCTCCGTCACATTTCATCTCCTGTTTTTCATTATCCGAATTTTTAAACTGCAATTTCGTTCTCATGCCATTGCGACCTGTCTGATTTCAACGTAGAAGTGAGATCATTGGAATTCCCATTTAACCGATCCGATTTTTAGTACTGAAACGTGAGATCGGAGACATCTGTAAACGATTCCTACATCAATATGAAAGTGTTTGAACTTGTTAAATTGGTGATAAAAACTGATTAAATTGTGAGAGGTTGTACGGGGAGGGGAGGGACGATTGTAGGCGAGTGGAAGTTGAATAAGATTTTCTTAAATTGGAGAAATTTTCCGGCCCCTAAAAAAAGAAAAAAAATGTATAAAATTTCCCTTGCCTCTGAAAATAAGCGAGGGTCGTTATGGTTATATAAAAATAGGAGAGGTAGCTAACGTTATAACCTCTCTTCTTGGGAGATTATCAACTTTTGTTGTTGACTCTACGTTAAAGACTTTTTTTTTTGGAGTGAGTAGACGATTGTATGGGGAGAGGAAAACCCGAGTTTAATTTAAGTTGCTTATCCTGTTCATGCTCTGTTTTATTTTTACCGCTTCCCATAAAGTCTCATTGAGATTGCAATGCAATTCGAGGAGTTCTCAGTTACATTCCATTTGAAACGTGTTTTTTCAAATTCACCTGTGACCGGCATTACATGCAAAAGTATACGTAGAAAAAAAAGGAGTAAAACCAATTCGAAAAAAGAAAAAAAAATCGAATTGGCAAGCACGAACAAAAACGTTTAATTTTTTATAGCCTAAAAAAGAAAAAAAAATCATTAATTTTATTTGTTTAAATATTACAAAGTCGAATCATTCTCTTTCTTCGAAAACAGATGTAATATAAAGAGCTCAAGATCTATCAAAAAATCCATTTGTTTCGTTTTTCTTAAGCAAGATAGATGGTAGAGTTTGCGTTAATTGCGCGTGAAAATTAAATAATTATTACTTGCCGTTTCCGTTTCTCTTTCTTTTTTCGCTTCTCCTCCCTCTGCCGAGTTTTCGGATCATTTCAGGTGGAATGGGGTTATTTTTCTTCCGTTCGATATCAAGCCTTTGAGAAACTGAGGCACGGCTGATTTTCGGAATACGTGTTGTACTTCTAATTCTGATTAGTAGCCCTTTAATAAGAAATTAGTATGTAAGCGAATGCCGAATGAGTGGATTAATGAGATGGGATAGTGGCTTCACTGAGTCGTATTCCTCTTAACGGCAGTACAAACGGCATTCTCTGGGATCGATATATTGTGGGTCTGCAGGAAATACGAAAATTTTACAAGTCATAAAACACAAGGATCGTGTTAAACTACTAAACTGTTTATCCTCGTGCAAAGTAGCAAAATTTATTTTGGTCCTTATCACGATTTTCATTAAAAATTATAACAAAATTAGTTGCAATTGGATCTCCCTGAATTGTTAAAAACGAATTCCAATTAACGATTTGACCGGATTCCTTTTTTTTTAGCGGTAACGAAAATTCCAGTTATTTTCAAATATACTGCTCCAATAAATAAAACCATGTGGACTTTCTACAACTCACTTTCTGGCAAGTCGTAAACTTTCACGGTTAAATTAAATTTCAGTCCTGTAAAAACGACATGGAATCCTTTTGCAATATAAAAAAACTGGGTAAAATCGTTAATTTTTCTCTCTCTTTCCCTCTGTTTCTCCCCGAAGGCAAGGAAAAGATGTAAATGAATTAATTATTTGCAAAGAATTTTGATTTTTCCTCCTTTTTTTCCCTACTTTTACTCAGTTAAAAATGCTCTTCTAAAAACAAGGAAAAAAAATTTTTTCTTTTTCAAGTCTAGCATTCATTAACAACAACTTTTCCGAGTGTTTTTTTTTTTCCAAAATACTTTCGATATTCGAATAATTCTTCCTCATTCACTTTTAAGCTTTGAGGTAAAACTTTTCCAGTCGGGTTGATTGGGATCTACAGATTTTTTTTTTGTTCCACAAAGGAATAAATGAGGATATTCTTTGGGAAAGTTGGGCTTGTAAATAACTTAATTATTGAGAGGTACTTTCGAGAAGCGATTTTTTTAAATCTGTAAACAGTAAGAAATAAATAAAATAATTATAACGTTATAACAATTTTTTTTTTAAAGCGAACAAAAATCCGAATTCAAGCTTTTTGAAACCAAGATTTTTTTTACAAATTGAAAGTTATTTCTTGGATAAAGACGCACAGGATTTAGAATCCTCTTTTCGGATATTTAAGAAAACCTTCGATAATGAAACTTTATCGAAAAGTTGACCTGAAATAACTTTGTTCAAATTCTTAGGGTTTTAACCGAATATAAGGCGAATGATCCCTAAAGCTATTCTATAATTTTCTGAAATTTCATGAATAAACTAATTCTGCGAATTTAAAAAATCGCTTTACCTGCTCTCAATAAAAGCCCAAGTTTGAGAGTTTTTCAAGAAAACTTTCCAAGAAACAAGACAATTACATTTTCTGCTGCGTTTTAATTTTTCTATAAACAGCCATTAACTTAATTGGCTCCCTTTAAGGAACTAATTTTTGATTTTGATTTTTTGTATATTTTTTTCTTTTTCTTTACATCTTGGGGCCTTAAGTTAATAAATGGGAGCAGCAATTTTCTTCCATTACTCTCACTTAATATAGAAGGCCGTAAGGAAACCAGCGTATACCTATACGATGTTCGGTCCTGAAACTGTTAACGATTCGTAGCTTTTATGTAATTTTTTCCCTATTTTAGGTTTTCATAAGAAAAGCAGATGAAAAAAAATGTTAATACGAAACTTGCAGTGGAACTGAGTTGAATGTTTTGGATGTTTTTTAACTTTAATTGTCTTTTGTACGCTGTTTTTTCCTAAAAGGAAGCCAATTTTAATGGCGATTCGTTTCTTGCTATCGAACATGTTTAAAAGCTGCAAACATTTCCTGAACATTCTTTTAAGAACATTTTCATCCCTAAATCACATTTGAATAAAAACATGTTAAAGGAAATCGCTTAAGGTTACTTCCTGATTGTTCTTTTTAAGTACGAGCAATGGACTTGTTATCTGTAAATGATAAAAAATTTGTTTGCCTTATTAAAAATGGGGGACTTATGTCAATAAGCTTTAAATCCCTTTTTTATATTAAGCGTTTTCGTTAATTTATTCCGGATTATACGTGAAATAAACTTCGTATTTACGTTCCTGATGACTACTAAATTACGAAAATAACTGAAGTAGGATATATGAAATGATTATTTATCTGCAGGGCATTCTCCAATTAAAATCTTTGGACTAGAACGTTGATTTTATAATGATAAGCAGAAAAACGAAGATAGAATGTGTACCGCAGCTGGGGAACTTTTCTTCTAGGCTCTCTAGCTGCCCTTAGCGGTAACCAATAAACATAGTGAAAACCATAGTGTGCTTAAACGCTGAATGTACCACGTGATGTCTGACTCAGTATGTCAGACTTTTGAAAAGATTTGCCTTTATGCCTTCTGCTGTATGCTTCGCGCTGATTGTTTGTTTACATATGAGCATGCAGATGTAAAGTATTTTTTTCCTATTCTTTTTCGTTTTTTATAATTTTTTAACATGCCACAGGTCGTTTTGCGACTTATTTTATTATTTTAATTTGAAATGTAAAAAACAGATCGAAACAGAAGAAATTATTTTATTTCAAAATTCTGACATATGACGTCATGCACGAGTCGGACGAATTTTGGTAGGCCGATTGAGCACACCATGTTTTTCACTATGACCAATAAAAACTGACGATTTATAAAAGTTGTTGGTTTTGATTGGTTACCGTTAAAGACATCCAGCGCTCCTAGCGGTTTAGTTTTGTTTTAAGTGATTTGTGAAGAAGGACAATATGATCATAAAGTCTTAAGTTTCATATGAATTGGAACTTAATTCTTAATACTCCTATGTGCAGCTTATCATTTTCGAAAAATTTATTATTTTTCCCCTTCAAAATCGTGAGTTTTTCATAATACAGTTTAGTGAAAGTTAATACCGATAACACTTTTAAAACAAATAAGTTTTAAAATAGCCCTCGAGGAAGGGATTTAAAATCCCGTTCTCGATGTCCTCGTCTTGGCTCAAGAAAATTTAGTCCCTGCAGTAATTTGTTCCCTTTAGTTAAAAACTCTTTTTCAAAGGAACTTGTTTTTCTTCTTGTTGTATCAAACTGAAACCCCGAGAAAAAGATTATCAAAAAGTTTCTTTTTGTAAAATGGTAAAAATAAATTCTGCGAGACGGTCGTGCGGATTATTGGTTTCATTCACCCCACGGTTTTTGGTTTAAAACCAAAACCATATTAAAAAAGAAAAGCTATATTCGATTTTATTTCCCCGACTGAAAAAGGGATCCCCGGCGCTGCATTCGGTTTAAGAGAAATTCATTTTTAAATAGTATGGAGTGGATGTCACTGTAATCACGGTTAAGCAGCTTCGACCATTGCTTCAATATTAATTAACCGTGCTATCAGTTTTCATGATAAGAGAGAATTTCCATTTTGATTAATTAAAAAATTTATATTTCAATAATCTCGGGTAATTATTAAGGAGGAAGGATAAAAAAATTAGGTTATTTTCCTGGAATCCGCTGTTAATTTCATGAGTAAAGAAAAATATAATTTTTTTTTTTCTCCTTCGTTTAAACTCGACGGGAGTCTCCTTGATTAAATTTTGGAATTCGATCAACTAATTTTAAAATTATAGGAAAAGATGTTTTCTCTAAAATATTTCTCCCGTATTCGTTTTTCTTCCACACCCCTTTCCAGTTTTCGTCTCCCTGCCATTTCCTTGTTTTTGTGGTGCTGTCCCTTTTCTCGGTTTGGATGTCCGGACATCCGTTCTGCATTACAGCGATCGCTTTTGTTATTGTCGTTCAACTTTCCGACAAATATCTTCTCGCACTTCTCCTTTTATTAGTTGGATTGCCGGAAGGAGATGATATTTATTTGTATGTTGCTACCCCTGCGGTTTATTTCATTCGCATATTTTTCCTATGATTTTTTCCCCACGTTTTTAATAAACGTTCGTTTTTTTCTATTTTCTATTTTCTATTTTCCTTTTCCTAGACCTCGACAACAAAAATTCTTGGAATTCTTTTTTTATTCTTTTTTTTTGAGGGGGAGGGGGGAAGGGGATACTCTATTTCATTACAGGTATCATAGGTAAAAATTTCAGCTTCACGAAACAAAGTTTCGGTTTCCACATTTTTTAATACGAGGTTATGCACTTTTTATGTCCGCTGTCCGGTGATTAAAAAAAATCCGACTAAATAATAAATAGAGTCTGTATTTACAGACATTCATATTTACCTATACATCGATTTGTTTAAAGGGAGGGGCATTGAAGATATTAGCTTCGAGGTATGGCCTCAAGAGAATTACAGAAAAGGGACTATTGTCTACATCAATATTGAAAATCTGTTATTTTATTTGTATTTACCTAATTTCGTTTTATTTGTTTGCCGTTAAGGGAACTGTATCGCATTATACTTCGTGACATCTGTAATGGAAAATGTGAGTTCATTTTTAACTGTTTGCATATGATATGATTTCCCCATTACCTAAATGGCTAACTGCGAAAATTGACCTTATTTTGTCATATTCTATGAAAATAACTAGGTGTGATTTTTGAAGATCCTTTTCTCCCTTTGACTTGCTTGTACAGACTTGAAAGTTTCCATTTATGGGGTTTCCCAACCACAAGATTTTTTTTTTTTTTTTTTTTTTTTTCAAAATAAAAATTTTTAAATGAAGCCAGATGGATCTATATTAGTATATATTTTTTTTTTTTTTTGTCCATAAAAATGCGAACTGCCCAAGGTCGATTTTTCATTCTTTTTTCTGTAGTGAAATTAATCATAAGTTATGAACTTAACATCAGGACCTAATGACGGCGAAAAATGATATGAATATTCCCAAGTAATACTGTATGAAACGAAACTATGAAGGATGAGGAGGATCTAAGGGATAAAAATATGAAAAATGGTTTGGAACATTAGGGTAAGCCTTACATGTGATGGTCGGTGTATAATTCATCATGCGATACTTGTACTGCATAGGAAATGAAGTTAGGGACGAATCTCCAAAATTGTTATATCAGTGATTTTTTTTTTTTTTTTTTTTTTTTTTTTTTTTTTGTTCCTTTGATTTTTTTCCCCGTGTTTTCTTGTGTACTTTCCGTTTTCTTTTAAATTAGGTACCTTAGTTTATCTCATTCTGAATGTGAGATTGAAATAATGGGAGCAACATCTCTATGCATACTAAAATAGTGAGAACAATTTTCCCCGTCTTGAAAAGGACGATATCATAAGAAAGAAAATGGAAGAGGAGCTTCAAGTGGCTGCAGGGTAAGCCTCTGCATTTTACATAATATGCGTTTCTTTTTTTTCAACCCCTGCTTCTCCTCAGCAAACGAAAAAATTTTTTCTTTGCAGGGAGAATCAAAGTTATTATTATTTGTTATTATCAGAGTCAGTATTTATTACTTTTTCTTATTTTTTTTCCAAAGATAAGCATAGGCGCAAAGAAAATATTTCATTCGAGAAATGATTCAAATCTATGTGTAAAATTGAAACATGTACCAATTAAAACATCCGCATTCATTGTGAGAATAGCTGTACAAGTTCTTTGTAATGATTTCATCGGACACAGCAAAGGGCAAAATGAAAGTAAATTTTGTTTCATTAAAATTTAAAATAATTAAACGATTCTGCGAAATGAAAAACATTTAGCTAGAATTTTTTTTGCTTTTTGTATGGAAAAATTTAATATGAAAGAGGAAAAAACATATTAACTTTATTTTCGCCTAGTAAAAAAAATTTTGTAAACTGGATCTCGTTCGCTCTCTATTCAGTGTGCCCTGATCCAAAAACTTGCTATCAAGGTAAAAATTAAATGGGAAATAAAAGTTTTAAAAGAATACCGTCTACACAAGGTGGATGCCAAAAAAGTCAAAAAGTAAAAATATCTTCATTTTTTTTCCCTTCCTAATTCAAAAATATTTGATAAAAATAACGTTAATGCATTTTTGCAATTAGAATCTTCGCCAGGACGATTTGATTTGACGGAAACATTTTTCAAAGTGAAGAATTTTTTTTTTTCCCCCTCTCTTTCCTTCCTGACGTCGAAGACGTTATGAATTTTGTATGAATATCCAGGAAGGCTACAGAGGCGATCTGAAAGGAAAAATAAAGAAGCATCAAAAGGGGGAAAAAATTTTCCAACCGTCAAAATTAGGTCAATTTTTCATTTTTTTCGATCGGGTCATCATTAAGAATGGTCGTCTTAGAAGTTAAATGCGACTTTTCAAATAAAAACTCGTAAAAAATAATGACCGAAAAAAAGAGGTAGAGAAAACATTTAGAAACTAGAATGTTTTTACTATTTAACTTGAAAGGTATTAGAAAATGTGGAAATCGATTCTCCTCACACACACATGTTTTTTAGTGATGCATCTTTAGAAATAATATTATGGTAATAATAGAGTATAAATGAAAGCAGACGTGAGTTAATTCCCTGGAGTTTAAATGTATTCCTGGAAAATGTCTTAATGACACACCCAACCAGTGACATATTTATTCAATAAAATTCTATTTTCAGTCATTTAGAGCTGTAGGTATTTCCGTATTGCATTTCATTTTATTTTGCTGTGTGAAAATGAAAATGTAATAGAATATAAAATAACCTACAGTATTTCCAAAGCAAAACTATTTTAAAGCACTAATTTGTTAAAAATTTTAGATTTTTCGACGGACGATTCGGATTTTAGCAGGAAAAAAAAAAATACGTGTAATTCACAGTTTTTATTTAAGTTTCATTCCTTGAGCCTAATGCTGTGACCCTTTATATTATTAAATTTTGTAGATCATTAAAGCTACCACTTTGAGCCTACATCTGTTACGCCCTTTACATGATTATCAACTTTTACAGCGAAGAATGATTTGCACTTTTCCGAGTTAGCTTTTAAGTGAAAGTCATTCATGGCGATCCTTTTTGTCGGCATTTTTTATTTTATCAATTGCACTTATAATATGTATAACCTCATAGGGAAGGTCAAAGTTTAGTGCGCAAGCAGATCTGTTTTAGAAAAATTGTTAAATAGGCCGATTTTCACAGTAAAAAATGGTTAATTTTGTGTGAGATTGAAGGAATTATTTCGTTAAATCCTACATTTTGAAAAGTAGTAACTTTATATAAATGTGAACAACGTCAAAAGAGCTGTTTCGAGATATTCTCTATTTTCGAGGTAAAAAATCGATTTCTTACGAGGTAAAAGCGGCGAAAAAAATATTTATATTGGTCAGAAAAATAACAAAATATATTTTTTTCCCCTTGTTTAGTAAACAAAGCGATGTCTGTTGGGCGCGTCCCTGAAAATAATATCTCACGACTTTCAGACTTAAATGGCATGCTTATAAGGAAAAAAATGTTAAAAATGGAGAATCGTGGGACGTCATTTCTGGGAATTTTTTTAGCATGCGCCAAAAGAAGTCGTCGTCTTTGCTTGCTTCCTTACTAATCAAATATTTTTTTAGGATCAATGCAAAAGTAGTAACATTATTTTAAATTCGGTTTTCTGTATAATTTTTCCCGTCTGTTATATTTAAATTCTAAGCTTAACTCATATTTGGAACCGTGTATTTTAAAGTAGGAGGATCCATAAGGGGGCAATTCGGCAATTTCGGTTCCACCGAAAAATATTGATAATTGACTTGGCTCATCAAATTTACCTAAAATAACCATGATGGTACTGTACAGTAATCGTTTTGCTTAAGTAGACCTTGCTGCACGCTATAGGCAATCCGTAAGAAGCGTTTTTGGCAAAAAAGTATACTCAAATCATACAAAAATATACTCGAATTCGAGTATATTTTTTGTATGATTTGAGTATACTTTTTTGCCAAAAACGCTTCTTACGGATTGCCTATAGCGTGCAGCAAGGTCTACTTAAGCAAAACCCTGGTGGAAATTTTGAGATCATCAATGTCGATGCAGCATCGATCCAACCTAGGACGTCCATTCAGAAAGTTAACGCTTTTCAATATCGGTCAAATGAGAATTTAACATATTTTCAATATTGGCCGTTATTGGAGATCGGATCGATCTTGGCCAAGATTGGCCCGATGGCGATCCGAGGTCGACAAGCGTTAATTTTCAATATCGATACGACATTCCAAAATTTCCACCAGGGAAGCATACTCGAAATATACTCGATTATAGCTTTTTATTTTTGAAAAGGTCGACATTTGGCAAAATGAGGCATTGGGAAAACGACTACTTTAATATGCAGATATTTTTAAAATGCGTTTCATTTACTGACCCGTACTGACAAACAATTTATCGGGGAGCCCGAAAATCGGCCTTATGGACCCTCCTCCTTCAGTTTGCACAAAATTGATTTTTTCCAAAATTAATGGTTTTTTTCCTGAAATATTTAAGTTTAGAGAACGATGTCTACCACTCCCCAGATAGCATTTTATATTCATAGTACATTCTTTAAATATTCCTAATGTTCCATGGAATGTTCCAGGAATGACCTTATGTCCGCCCATAAAAGCCCTCAGAATATTATGGAAATATTCCGACATTTTTGATATTCTTCGAGCATTCATTGCATATTCCAACATTCAAGGGTTTTTCAGAATGTTTTCTAGATTTAATACTCCACTGGAATATTATAGGAATAGCCCAAGAATGTCACAGAATATTACAATATTCTAAGAATTTTTATGGAACTAATTTGGGGATTATTTGGAATATTCAACGGAATATTAAATGCTATCTGGGTCTGCTCAACTGTATAGCACCTTCTTTTTTTTTAAAAGTCCCCTTGATTTCATTTTCGTTTTAGCATTCATCCTTAAAGCCGACTTCTGTCGTTTAAATTTTAAAACACCGCGTTTTAAAAGTCTTTAAAAAACTTCAACATCTCTTAAAGTCGAGGAAACCTCTCTCCCTTTCTTTCTCTCTCTCTCCCAACTTTTAAAGTCGTTTTAGTTCACGATATACTTCTGTTAGAAAAGAAAAATCTCAAATTGTGTTACATTACGATATCCATGTTAAGAAAGTTCGTGCTTATTCAAACAGAAATCTGATCCTTTAGAAAAAGTAAATAGTAAGGTATAAAATGGATCACCCTTTGGTAAATAAAGGGTTGCAGTTTTTAAACTTGGCTGGAGTCCAATAAAGCTATCTCTCTCCGTTCTTTTTCTTTTTAAAAAAGACGGACTTGGAGACTATGATTCCGTCCTCTATGAGGAATATCGCAGCTAGGTGGAATTTTTAGTAGCCTATTTCTTTTAAGAATGTCAGTCATCCTTTTTTTTCTGGAAAGGCTAAAAATAGATTAAAAAATATTGGAGCTTTTATTTATTTTCAGTCGGAAAGGTACGTTACATAGTTGGTAGTAGGCTTCGTGCATTATGAAAAACAAGCTTATTTTCCAGAGCTAAATAATTTTAAGATCGCCTCCGGCTGGTAATCATAATAATTTTATTGTGGAGTTGTCATCGTCTAATTATATTATGTGAATCGTTTTTTGTTTTTTCTTTTCCAAAAAGGATGTCCTGTGTTTTTGCCGTTTGTAGCTTTTTACCTTGGAGCAATCCGTCTCTGGTTTTTATTGTAAATCTAAGTAACTCGTTTTCTTTGTTTGAAGATAAATTATGTGGAAAACCGTCGTCGTTATATAAAGTATAATCTCTGATCATTTTTTTCTGATTTAAAAAGGGGATGGGCTTCTGTTGTTTAACTGCAGTAAAAATTTCCAAGAAATTCGAATTCTTATTTTTATTCTTTGAAAAAAAAAAAAAAAAAAAAAAAAAATTATGAAGTCGATTATGGAGAAATTCGAAAGTATCTCGCTCCAGTTGAGATTTGATTGCCGCAAAGTAAATTAACAAGCGATCGCTTAGTTGCTCCACAGAGACAAACTTCGGGACATTTCAATGGCTGCTTTGGTAGTTTAATTTTCTCGGAAGACATTTCGCGGATCTCTCTTCTTTGTCTGCTACACTGTATTATTGACTCTGCTTCCGTATATCAAACGATAATTGATATAAAATATGATTTATTGATACGCTTAAAGGTATTTTACTTTTTCAATATTTCGCTCCGAATTCGTTCCAATACATCGGTTTATGTTTTCCTGCGTTTTCAATTTTCTGAGGTAAAGCTTTCGAGCTGTTCAATGCTGAGTCGTTTTCATCGTCTCCTCTTCTTATGTAAAAAAAACGCAGCGAAAAAAAATACAAAATCTCGATTACGCTGATGAAACTAAAACCGTTAAACAGAGAACAGATTCCTCCGAAATTACCTGAAAGTAAGAGAAACGAGCATTTTTTTTTTCTCCCCTAGTTAATCGTCCTAAGGGTAATATGTTTTTTGGAAGTTTCCTCAGAGAAAAAGAAAAAGGTTTTTTTTCCTTTAAAAACATTTTTTTTTTGTTTGTCTTCCATCTCTGGTTGGGTAGGACGTTAATTATAAAGGTCGAAATCAAGTCCGAGGAAAAGACCAAAAGAAAATTTGTTTGTACTTACTGACTAATTCATACCAAGAGAATAAGATATCCTGTTTATATAAAGTGGTATCAATATTTGAGTAGTAAAGATGGATTATGCTATGGTTGTAAGAAAGGTTTACACCCTCTCTGAAAAAAAAAAAAAATATAAAGTTATGACTCCTTTTAAGCTTCTTTTCAAAATGACATAATTCATCAACTGCCAGATGTGCTTTTCTTTTTTCTTCAACTTACAAAAGCCTTGACCTGTGAAAACTGGGTAAACCAATCCTCCCGCTGCTGCTTAGAATTTCGTAACGAGTATCGGAGCAGGATGGTAAGCATTCGTCGCAGGAGATGTCGATTCCGCTTTGAACTTTGGAAAATGTTTTCTCCGTTCGATTTTTTTCTTCCTGGTATTCGAAGTTTTCTGAAAATGATTAAATCAAAGAGGTTTCCAACTTGCTGCGTGCATCTAGGAGACAAAATTATAATAGGATAAGGAGCGAGCCGCCATATGCCCGACGAAACCCGATGGAGGCACTTAAAATATTTGCATTGAAAATAGGAAAGGATATCATTTTAAGTTAATGTTTGCTTGTTCGGATGTAATGTTTACTTGGGATACAGTGTCAGTGTTTTCGACTCAATAGAGTTTCAATCTCATGCGCCTTTGTTCGTGTCGAAAGTACAAATCCTGACGAAACAAGATTTCCATTTTACATGTCAATATGGCTTCGACTTAAAGTTTTTGTTTCTTATCACTCTTTCTTGGGAGTTTGCCCTTTTGATTTTTCTTTTCAAATGCTGAAATACGGATATTGAAATCGAAAACTTTTTTCACCTAGAGAAAACTCAATAAAAGCGTTAAATTTTATTAAGAAAATCGTTTTTGTCATCTTGAAAAAAGAAAAGAAAAAAAAAAGTTTTAATATTAAAAGTAGAGAGTTAAGGTAATCAAAATATTAGTATTTCAGTCTTCGTTTTCCTTTTTATCCCTTTTAAGATATCTTCAAAAAATTCCTTGGTTTTTCCGCGGTTTCTAAAAATTATTAAGATCCGTATTTGTTTCATAAAATATTTAGCCTAAAACCTTAGCCTTTCGGGGATTCCAGTGAATTCCAGATACTTAGCCGATAAAATGTATAATTAAACTAATAAAGAAATAATTTAAACAGCCCTTGCTTCTTTATATCCTATCGTTAAAAGCCTTGAGGTGTTTTTACGATATCGAATCATTCTGAAATAATGACTATAAGAAAAGCGCAAAAGGATAGAGTATAGCCGAAAGTCATTTGTAATTTTTCTAAAGCAAAAGCAAACCCGTCTTTGAAAAAAAAGAACGTAAATGGAGACAAGCGAAAAAATCTTAGTTGATATTTCTTGGGGGGAAAAAAAAAAAAGAAATATATCGTAACTTTTCAGTGGTGAAAAAAAGTCTTAAGATTAATTATTTCTCATTGTGTGAAACGGAGAAAAATCTGGGTTTTTATTTTGGTGTATTTTACATTTAAAGGAAAGATTTTAATAGAAATCTTACCTTTATTTTGGATTAAACATGAAATATCCGACAGATCGCAAATTTTGGTTGTATCTGAAACAGTTTTTGAAACGTAAAATTTCATCACTTTTTTGTTTGGGAAACAAAGGGCGGTATTAAGATTAAAGCTAAATCACATTTTCATGTTACTTTCGAACGTGTAATGGATATTTATTATTTCATATGTAGCCGTTCGGGACCAAGCTTGCATTATAACCTCGGGAGTAAAAATTAACAGAGCACTAGCGGAATTATGTGTTTGCGCTGGTTGCGAGATTTACAATAGTCTGATTCTAATAACTTACTTGGATCCTCGAAATAATACGGAAGACAACCGCATAAACGGAATATAGACCCTGCATTACATCTGCCGAGACATCTCCCGTATGCATATAACCCGGGAATAATATCCGTGGTTTCTTCGTCGAAGAAACAGCGTCTTGTACGAGGATCTACGCTTCTCAATTCCGATACGGAAAATCTGCTTTCAGCACTCAACGTGAAAAATATCTCCGTATTGAGCGGAATTATTTTTTCTAAGAGACCACTAGGCGAGTCGGGATGATCTTTCGGATCGAATACAATTAGCTGAAACGTGGTGGAAAATATACAGTGTTTTAAAAATAGAATAAAAACTCGCTAATGACCGCGGTGGTTTGCTTCGGACTTGTTGACCCTCCCAGGTCGCCGCAGAAACCACTCCTGTCTGTGACACTGCTGACGTAAAGAAAACTATGTGGTTTCATACGTATACGCGTGTATTTTGGCAAAGTGCACACTTCTTAAATTTATTAAAATTACCTGAGTTCCGTAAGTCGGTATTGTTGGGTAAAAATAGTCATCTTGATGTGGGTCAACCAAAAGGTTCAATCCCATTTTGTAACCTGGTGCGGTCAGACGTTCTGCTCTCTCATGCTTTGATCCATCCCTGTAAAAAAATGTTTTCTGCTTTGAACAGAATAAAAGCCATAAAGTTAGAGAAACTCTTTTTACAACCCGAAAACTTTTCTATCTTTTTATGATTCACTTTGTTAAAACGGGACCTTTTCTAGGAGTCATCCACCTATTCCCCTTTCCCTCTCCCCCACCCCCTGTAAATTTTGCTTTCTTCTCTATTCTTCAGTCTGAATACGAGTCTGTTTAACTGAGATAACTTACAGGTCATCAAGCGGCCTGATATAATTGAAGACGCAACAGAATCCGACGATGGTATTTAGCAGTTGAAACATATCTTTGCAGTTAATTTTTTTCCCTTTCCACATACAGGAAATGATAAAGTCTTCACAGCTCGGTGCCAAGTACTCCATAATGGTAAAAACGTTGTATTTCGGTTTGTAATTCCACAAAACATTGTGGAGTTCTTCCACCTTCTTTTTGGTTTTGATGTGTTGGTCATACATTCTTCCAAAGTACCGAAGTAATTCAAACAGTTCTTCCTCCGAATATTCCGGGTTGTATTTTCTCCTTTTGATAATAAAAAAATTGTTTGGTAAAATAATCTACGTACATTACTTAACGTTTACTATTTTAAGTTACTGACAGTTCACTTGCAAAAAGTTGAGCCTTGGTTTTAGATATTTTATTGATGTTACATATTCCAACGGACGGAAATGGTACATTCCAAATTGGAAATTGGGTGGATTCTATAGTCGTCACCGTAGGGGTATTTAAATACTCAGAGTATACATCCAATATTGAGTATACGACAGCCCAAGCTGCTAAAACCTCTGCAATAATCCATATTATTCTAAAAAGAAAATCTTGTTGAAATTAAATACTTACCTATAAATAATATTTTCGTAATGACATTCTTACCTTTCAAGCCAATGTCGGTTAACTTCTGCAAGATGCCTGTACCCATGCAAAGTTGTGTTCAACATAAAGTCTTTCACTGTTATAACAACAGCATCCTTACAAGTCTTTAGCCTTCCGGAAACCATTATCAATAAAGGGGAAATTTAAAATCTCGAATTATTTTATAAGTTTGCAAAAGTTCAATAGCACTTCAATCGCTTTTCCAGCGATTTAATGTTGGACTAGTCATTGACAACAAGTAAATCAGAAATTTATAAACGACTGATTGCTTTGATACACGCTCTCTCCATTCGAAACCCGTTTGAACTGGATAATGTCGGTTTATTAAGGGTTCGCTTTTATTCTTAAGTCAAAAATAAATTTAATTAGCTGATTTACCGGTTCAAGTGGTAAATAATTTTATGGATAATAATTTCTAATTTTTTCCCGTAGAAATGAAAATAAATATTTTTTTGCTCATTATTCCAGCAATTTTATATTGATTTCTTCTTCTCAAGTGCACAAATTGCCGTTCTAAGCGAAACAGGCGTATGTCTATTCCGCAATGGGATTGTATGGTTTTCTTGTCTGCAAACATTCAATTACAAAATGGACATACGACGATTTTCCTTACGACAGAGGTTAGGGCTTTGCTTTTCGACCTAAGAGAATGCATTTTTTTGACGCAATAATCTGTTCAAAAATTAATGTTTCTACTTCTTTGCTGTAAAGAAGCGGATGATTTGGGTTTTACGCAAAGAATCTTGCATTTCGAATTAGTGTACTGCAAGAAAACATAGTATTGCTGTTTTTTTGTATTATACATAAACATTCGTCCATTTTAATGTTTCCCATTACGTCAACCTCGTTTATAGCACACTTCAGAGGGCCAGTTAAAAGGGGTTCGGTATAACCGAGTTCCGGTACTTCCAAGGTGGGCAAAATTTGCTTGAATTCTAGTAAAGGAAGCGGAAAATTTTAGATTTTAAAATAATTAAAGTAATACGAACATTTTGTGCAAGGATTTAGTAACAATTTTTTTTTCATAATGTTTTGAATTTTGGAGTGTAGAAATCAATAATGAACTCTTTTTCGCGTTTGTTTTTAATTTTTAATTTTTTCCTTTAAAGAAAACGTCTTTCTTTTCGACATTGTTGCAAATATTAGGAACTTAAAAACTTTTGATTACATTGCAAACAGGGAAAAACAACGCAAAACAAATTGAAAAAATGTTAAATCTTGGTTACATTTTCATAAACAATTAGCCGTAAAAGCAAATGTTTTGACGAAAAAATAAACAATGTTATTTATGAATTATGTTCTCTAAAACCAGTCCTGCTGTCGGTCCAACAAAATCGCTACAACCGAGGTATTTTTACATTCCCCTACAGGGAAAGGGGCTTGGTCCAGGCGCTTTATTCAGTTTTAGCTGAGGCCGGTATAGGCGAAATCGACTGCATATATAATTTATACATCGACTATCCCAATAAAGAACAAGTCCCTACTTTTTTTTTTTTTTGAACAGTACAAAAACTCCCTATCATTTTTCGGACAGTTGAAAAACTCCCTATCTTTTTTTCTGTCAATGCTAAAACGATCTATCGTATTTAGCAATTACGATATAAATAGATCTTTTATAGATCGTTACAAAAAAAGATAGGGAGTTCTTGTACTGTTCAAAAAAAATTGAGACTTGTTCTTCGGAGCAGTCGACATAATGTATATAAAATTGATTCAAGCTCGTTTTGATAGGGTGTACTACATGCTTACTGCTGTATACCTGATATAACGATCATTTTATGGTTAAAAAATATATATTATTTTTACGAGTAAAATTTCATTTACGTTACATCTTGAGCTTGTACATAGATTGTTCGAAGTCTTTGAGCCCTCACAGGCGGATATTTCATATCTCTGATCGCTTTTGGTGATGTTAAATCTTTTACTGGCGATATGATCTCCTTAATAATTTTTTTCTTTCTGTTTCAACAGAAGAACATACTCGTAGAGTGCAGAAGTATAATATTTCAACAACAGTAATGACACTGCACCCAAGAAACAAGGATACAACTCCTCCGAGACGAGCTGGAAAAAAAGAAGTAAAACATGGGAAATAAAGCTGATTCATGGGAAAAACAACAATGCTTCATACATATTAAGTCACTCAGTGTATGAATGGTGTCTCGTCTTGTAAGTACCCCAAAATCTGTTTGTAGATAAATGTGAATTAAAATTCTGTCCGTCACGTTTGTTTCAGAATGACTGAAAAAAAATTGCAAAAAAGTGTTAAACTACTAAAAAGTAATGATATCGTAAATATGTCCCTGCAGGAAATATTAAATTGGATGTAACTTGGATCATTATTGGGAAAACTGATTGAGATGTAACATTTATATCATGTGGCTTCCAGTAGACTCTGAATTCCAAAGTTAATATTGAATAGTTTATCAAATATCCACATCAATCCAAAATCAAGACAGATTTCCCGATCCTGTTTTTTCAATTTAAACTTCTACTGCTAAGGCCATTTTTTTTAATCTTACAAAAATTCGTCCACACTATAATCACGGCCTAAGAAATCACCGTGCGTGATTTCGATTCTATAAAAAATCTGTTCACATTGACCATGACAGGTGCAATTCGCGTAGTTCTTGTCTGAACCTTTGGTATGAATATCCAGATTTCCCATTTCATCGTGCCCGTATCTTATTGGCCTGCGTCTATTAAGTATATCTGAAAATTTTGATACTCTAGCTCTATAGACCCTAAAGAAAATCGATTTATGTAATTAATATTTTTTTGAGGCTTACCGTAGTGATCGTGTAAACAGCTGATATGTGACAAGTTGCAAACGGTTATCATGCCTATAAAGGAACGTCAATCATTACCTTTTGTAGGTATTATTTATTCCATTTGTGTCTACTTTCATTAAGGATTATCTTACCGTTTTCCGGGTAATAGTAAGGTACACAACCGCAATGTTTTATCGTGTAGTTCATCATGCATTCTGCCATGCAGTTGGTATTTCTATACTCAGAAAAAAAGTATAGAAAGGATTCGTCGGGAAATACACACTTTCGCTTCGAAATTTCAGTTGCTTTAACATCTTGAGTGCAGTAGCTAAAAATTGTTGAAATATTTAAATCGGGTGTTACTTTTTTTTTTTTTCCTGATGAACATCGAGACGTGAGAACCATAACCGTTCAAATCGGGTCAATTACCGAAAATGAGATTTTTTCAGAAAAATATTTCTTTTCTTAAGCTCTTTCATCTCCCGTTTTCGAAATTTTAAAATTCTGGCTCATTCCCGAGATTTTGAAAGCCAAAAGCATTCAAATGTATACAAAAGTTTGAAAAGTCGGAACCATAAGCGGTTATCCGTAATTTACAATGGACAAACACCAGCTGAAACAAGTTTTTGATTCGGAGAAACGCATACACGTTTATGGTTCTGAAAGGCTCGCAATATTTAACTTATCGTTCCTTTAAACGTTTATGGTCTTATTTCAAAAAAATTCCCTAGATTTGGATCTTTTTTTGAAATTTTAGATATATCTCACGTAACTTTCCATTTTTTTCGGTGATTTTTTTTTAATAGTTAGTCCATGAATTTGTTAATATGTTTAGAGCAACGAAAACGGAAAAATTCATTTCAATCATTCTATAAATATAAGTCAAACTTTAAAATTGCTCTCCTGTAAAGTTTGACTTTGGTCGATTTGAACGGTTATGGTTCTCACGTCTCGACATGTAAAAAAAATACTTACACTTTGTTAAGGGTTATTGGCATAAGCACTTCTCTACCTTTCCCTACAAATCTGGAAGTTGATCTCTCCGGATAATCTTGAGGATGGTGGGCTATTACCTGCAATTTGAAAAATTAAATTATCATGCAAATTTTGAAAGATTTCCACTCAAAAAATGAATTACTGTACTCACAGAAACACCTTCCGCATTGTTTTCGGTAACGAAATATTCGTGTATCATCGGATTGATCATAAGTGATAACCCCATTAACTCTCCAAAATAATCCGTATAAATTGGTTTTCCTTCTACTCTCCAGGGCAGTTTCATGTGATTCCTATAAATGATATGTTGTCAGAAAAAAATCTGCGAAAAGCGTCACGTTTGTTAAATTCTGTTAACCTGGTGCGAGTGTCTTTCATTCCAAAATAATTAAAAGAACAGCAAAACCCATGTGAGGATTTTCTAATTTCAAATAAATCAGTACAGTTAACCAGTTCATTTTCCCATGAACATTTTTCAAACATTTCTTCACAGCTTTGAGTGAGCTGAAACCAAAGGTGGAAATGATTGATATCTTATTATTACATCATGATTATTACTCATTGCCTCTTTGAAACTTTTATCAATACCTTCGACATCAAATCTGAAATGGGATACCTATTTTCGTCCAAAATACGCTGAAGCCTTACTAACCGATCGTTCGGAGGAAACTCTGGTTCAGTCAATTGCCATAAAAGTTTGAAATCTTCCAGTATTTCGTCGCTTGTTACATTTTCCGGTAGTACTCTATAAATAAATTAATTTAAATTTCCGAACAAACAAGGTGCACAGCGCCTTTTATAAGAGCCCAAAAATCATCCTCAAGTGAAATATCTTACGCCGATTCACTTTTTTCGATTTTTATTTTCAAGATTCCTGACGGTACTCGTCACAAAACCTTTAACAGGAGAAGGAGGGGAGGAGGCAGGCCCGTAGCCAGCCTGAGAAGCAAAGGGGGGCACCAAATGGCCCCTTATAACATATAAGGTAGGGAAAATACATGGGCCAAGTCAAATTTACAGGGGGGCTCAAGCTTTCCCAAAGGGGGCTGAGTCACCTTTTGCCCCCCCTGGCTACGAGTCTGGGGGGAGGAGGAGGAGGAGGAGGAGGTGAGTGGCTGAGCCACTCCTGGCTGGGTAAAAGCTTGGAAAAGATTTTTGAATGCTTATTTTATCTGACCTTCATGCTATAACAAGCTTTACGGTTTCCCTAATAAAATTCTCGTTTCCTACCCGATTGCTTGGTTTTTTTCGGTGTTGAATGATGCTTTTGAAGACCTCTAAAAAGTTTTAAAATGAATTGACGTATAGGGAGGATGAGTTTCGGATTTTTACGAAAGGCGTCTTATTGTAAGATACCGGTAAGCCTTTTCGGATTTAAAAAAATAAATAAATAAATAAAATAAGTATTTACAACTGCTTTATAACGGCTTCTGCTTTTGATTTTAAAATCCGATTACTGTTGCATATTGTTATTCCTGGAAATGGAAAGAAAGACGATGGGTAATGCGTGGTTTCTATGTTGGTCATAAAAGGAGTTTTCACATATCTATCATAAATCCCTTTAATCATGAAAAACGTAGATATTACTCCAGAAATTATTACCACAGTCCAGAATATCCTAAAACATACCCGTATATTTAAATTTGAGCACCTCAATTTTTTTTCTCTCTCTTTTTTCTTCTCCAAATTTTATTTTGCACATGAACAAAGTTTATAATCTTAGTCGGTATTTCATTTTCATACTCACTTCTCGGTTCGTTTTCTCCCATTTTCGCATATATATTTCATTCCAGGCGATGATGTATTGGTCATAAAGTCTACCCAGGAGCAATGAAGAGACCGTAATATGCTGATTACGCCCCATCTTTTCCTCATATTTCAGACAATAATGATCTTTCTAATGCTTATGAAAATCTCTGTTAATTTTTTTTTCTTTGAGCGGATAATCTTCGATTTTTTTTCCCCTTATAATCTTTCTTCTTTTTTCCGAAAGGGTCTCGTCGCCTTCATGCTCCGGTCGACTTGAAATTAAAATCGTGGGAACGAATGGGGTATTTTACTTAGCGAGAGATGGAAGAAAATCAGTTATTATCGAACTGTTTGCTTACTCTTGACACGGAAATATTGCCCTTGTAATTACTGAATTATTAATTTTCTCTTATAAAAACGACTCGTGTTGTAGCTGAGCGATAAATGCCCGATCGTTTCTTTTATTCGTAAAGGAATGGATTAATTCGGTCCCTGTATTAGCTATTTAAAAATGGTTATCAGTCACGTGAATTTAAAAAAAGAAAAAAAATACTTATACGACCATTATATTTTTAGGTGAGGAAAATTGTGTAAAATCCAGCGATTTTTTTTTTTTTTTACAAAATATACATAATTGTCTTTGGGCATTAAAAATATTTTTTCCTGCTATTAAATCACATAATTTTTGTCATAATTAAAAAGCGATTTTATGCCTGGTTTCTAAACAGAATAGCTAAAACAAAAGACAAAATGTAGGCTTAGAAAATGGAGTGGGAAATTTTGGAAGGGGAAAGAAGGGAGCTTAATATTGCAATGAATGAGGCGAAAAACTAGGCAATTTAGTAGTGTACCAAATTAAATATTAATCACTCTTGAAACGGAAAATTTTGTTTGTTTGAGATTATTGTAGAAAATATTTAATTATTAAGTAAACAAAATTTGTTGTTCTAACCAACACAACCGAGAAGCAAATAGATTGGCTGAAAAATGTTTCCCGGTTTCTATTCAAAAATAATCTTGCTTTTTTTATAGTAGGCTACGTGTTTTGATGAAACATGAATGAAAAAAAAAATTCTAATAAGGAAAAATTTATAAATTTGTATGTTTTCAGTTATACATGATCCAAAAAACGCCGGAAAAGCGGCACAAAGGGAGATAATATCAAATGACCTCATTTTTATTTTCCGCAAAAAAAGTTCGACTGGAATGATATGCTTTCACCAGTAATGACGAAATTTTATGAATGCTGCTTTAGTTCTTAAATACGGAAAACTAAGCATATGGAAGAAGCCAAAATCTGGGGCTTAGCGAAACTTGAAAAAAAAAAAAAAAAAAACTCAAAAGGAAAGTCGACCTATTTATGACGAAATCGAGCACCGGTATGTACGAGACCCGTTTAATTTTGTTCGGGGTCCTAAGTTTGTAAATCATATCGAAAACTAAGATTCTAAACTCAGAGGTTTAGGGTAAAAGTTCAGAAAGGGCGTAAAATGCTTGGGCGAACATGTTTGAGCTTGAAATATCTTTGACAATTAATTCTGCTTTTCGGTTGGAAATTTATTATGAGTATGTTAGGGGAAAAATATGTACCATTTTCGGGGAACCTCTAGCACGCAATTTCAATATGCTGAATCTCAAAACCGAACTAAATTCAGGAATAATCCCTGCAGACCGACAGTGTGCGTAGGCGGGGACGTGTCCTCTTAACTTACATCCCCGTAATTTTGGTCCTTGAAATTTTCTTTAATCGTTTTTAGTCGTTATTTTAGAGAGATCGTCTTCTCTTTTTTTTATTAAAACTCGAAGGTATGGAACAGGCTATAACGAGCAGGTACTTTATGAAATCGACCCAGTTAAATATAAATAAATTTATTTGATTTCTGAATCAGTAATAGTCATGACTTTCTGCGGCAAAACTCGAATAGTTCGAAAAGTTTTCTTTTTTATCGACGGATACCTTGCATCTTTCACCGCTTTCGGAGTCAACGGGCAAGAATACTCCCTTCTTTTCGAAGCTTTCGTTTCTTTCCGTAGTTTTAATCGAACCGTGAAAAAATATATAATCTCAACGAGTGTTACAAAGCTGCATCCGAGGAAGAGGCACACAACGCCTCCCAAATTAGCTAAAACGAAAAATGACATTTTCAACATTAATTTTAAGTCGAAAATAATTAAAATTTGACTTGTCGGTTGAAAATGAATTATAAGTATATTGGCAACGAATCCTTACACAGTAAATCACTTAGAGAATTAACGATGTCGCGATTTATAAGTTGCCCAAAATCGGATTCCATGTAAACGTGAAGTAAGATTCGATCTGTGGTATTCACCCCTGCATTGCTACAAAAGTTGAAAGAAAAAAAAAAGTTTGAATGATTTTAAAGATTTTTAAGTTGGAACTTTTAACGAATGGCATTAATAAAACGATTTTAAAGAGTAATAATGATAATAAAAAAAAAGGGAGAGAATCGAAAGTGTAGGACTTTGGGATTACATATAAAATGAAACATTTTACTGACATCGGACTCGGCGCTTGGACCCGAACTTGCTGTAAATAAATAGCTTTTAATTAAACCAGAGTTCAACTTGAAAGTTAATATGTTTTCATTCTGTTACCACTTTTTATTTATCATTTTTCAGAGCTGGGGATGAAGCAGTGACGAAACGTATAAACGAGTTATTTTTAATCTTGTGCATCATAAAACGGTCGGAGTTGTCTTTTTTTACATTATTATTTTTTTAGGTCACGCAAGCCCTCAAATAAGTTAAATTCGAATTTCTTTCTTTTTTTCCCCTTCCGTCGTCTTGGAGTGTCACATATCACAATATTTGTCACAGATCCACAGACATTTTGAATATTCGACTAGACCGCAAGATGAAGGAAAATAGAATAAAAAGTTTGAACTTAGCATAAATAAAAGTCCAACTTTGTTACGATTACAATAAAGCTTTGGCTCTCTGTTACACTGAGAGACTGCAGCAAAAAGAAAAATTTTGAAGCTTTGAATTAGAGAAACGTAAAGCATAACATCATGTATAATATGAGAAACTCTGGGAAAGCCAACACAAGACGATACAATTGAAGCATTCAAAACTTTAACGGCGCCAAGAGCATCGTCGTAAGAAAACTTCACATTTTATCTCGTCAAAACCGATTAAATCATTTTTAGAATTTCCGCCTTGTCGTTTTTGTGATGTTAACCACACGGCGAACGCTTGATATACGAGAAAAAAAAAAGACTCGCAGAATTTTTCGCAGTAAAAATGTAATTTTTTATAAAACAATATTTTTTTCCCTTTTTGAGCCGTTAAAAAGTTTGTAATAAATGATAAGAGTTAAATTCATTTGCAGGGAAAAAATTTAATAGGTATTATTAGAAAAAACGAGTTCATTTTATGACTGGACTGAGTGGTCTGAGATTTCTGTTTATGGAACAAACCAGTTAGAATGAGAAAGTTTTTGTACCTCTGACTTTTCCTTACTCTTAGTCATTCTTTATCAAAAAGGCTGATATTTCGTTTAATTTTTTCGTTATCAAAATTTTGATAGAAGTTAAATTTATTGTGCTTTTGTAGATGATTCTACTGGTTCAGAAATGTGCTTATTAAAAATTCGCCTTATTGACCTAAGGGGCCTTGTGCTAGATGGCTTTTTGCCCATATCGCCTATTTTTCTTCAGTCCAAGTGGAAAAAAAATACTGAATACTATATTCTGTTTTTCACGAAAAAATATTTGGCTTTTAGAATTTATATTTTTAAAAAAACGTTATTTACATTCTTTTTAAAAGCATTTAATTTCTTTTTTTTAACTTCCGAAAAGAGTACTCTTTTGTCAAATAAAATATTTTCAATAACAATGTTCTTTCGTCTTCGCCCCCCCCCCCCCCCCGCCCCAAAATCCATCCTCTGCTGTCTATCTGACCCCATTAAAGCCAAAACTTTAATTCATGAGGATTTTCCAATCTGGACGCTTTTTCAACTCCAAAAAATTACTTTCACACTTTTTTTTAAAAAGATATTCTTAAAACAATTATTTGCTTCGCCCTAGGGTTTCGGCATAGTTACGCCAGTGAATCGTCCAATTCAAGAGTTTTAGTTTTTTGGATAAATGAAATATTGTAGGTTGGTTTTCGGCTCCTTTGAACAGAATTTTGTTGGGCTCTTCTTTATCTTTACTTACAAAAAAGGATCAACCGTGTAAAATTTTCCCATAAAATCCCCAACATTTACATCAGCTCGATACACGATTATGTCACACGGTTTTGGGCAATTACATTCCGCAGAATTTTCCATTTGATCCCATCTGAATACTTCTTCCTTTAGCACCCTATCAAGCACACTTTTTTCGGTGATTGGTGGCTTACGAGAGTGAAGCACCTCTGGAATAAAGTAAAGACATGTAACAGTCATGCTGAAAACGGAAACGATGTATGAGTTTGGAGTTATAATTGTGCCATTCGAGTATTACGTATGCATTTTTGGCGGGAGGGGGTTCGAATTAGCAATGTTTGCCATAAGCTAAGTATTGACAAAGGGGAGAGGGAGTCAAACATTATTAAAAAGTGTTTATGTAATACTTGAACGGCCCCTAAAATACATAAAACTCACCAAAGTTTTTGTGTAAACATTGTACATGCGTTAAGTCACAAGTTTGATACACTCCTAAAATATCCCAACTAAAGTTCAATATTTGTTCGAATGTTTTCAAGTTTAATTTCTTTACTAACCGTTATCTGGATAATAATAAGGTAAACAACCGCATAATTCGATAGTTCGGTTCATAATGCATTCAGCAATGCAGCTTCGGTATCTGTATTCAGGAAAAAATCGTAGAGGATGCTCGTAAGGAAAGACACAACTACGAGCAGATATGGAGAGTTGTTTTACATCCTTGGTGCAATGCCTTGAACACAAATACATAATATTTATTTCCAAGTTAGGGGCCGTCCAGAAATTACGTTAGCATTGTTTTGGCAATTTTTGACCCCCTGCCTCACTTGTTAGCAAAGGTTAGCATTTCGAGACCCCCCTCCCCCTTAAAATTTTTTGAATTAATATTTAATATTAAACATTAAAAAAATCTGAAGTTCTTTGGAACTTAAATTTTGCAAAAAGTTTTTTTTTTTTTTTTTAAAGTGAGTTACAGTGAGTTAAAGTATAAACATAATTTAAAAATAATTTAATTTACATAATTTAAAAAATTTAAATTACATGATTTTAAAAAAACATTTAAATTATTTAAAGTCATTTTTGCGCGTTTATTACATGATATAATGCTAACGTTAGATATGTAAACCCCCCGTGCTAGCAAAAAGTTAGCATTTAGAATACCCCCTCCCCTCCCCCTAACGTGCTAACGTAATTAATGGACGGCTCCTATGCCCTAAGTTCTCAAAGTTAAAAAAATCGAAGTGAAAAAGCAAAGTAACCATATTTTAATTGTTCATACATAATTGTGCTTACAATGCCGAAATGATGATGGGGATTAGCACCTCTTTTCCCATACCAATCATTCGTTCTGTCGCTGTTTCATCTGGATAGTCTTGTGGATGGTGGATGATGACCTTTAAAAATATCAGCATAATAACATTCGTTTAAACTAAAACTGACTCAAAAAATAAAATAGAATAAAGGGAAAAAAATATAAAATATAAAATAAAGTAAAAAAAACATGCAATATCGGCCATCCCATTTGCTCACCCTAAAGAAAAATATTTTCATCCATTTCATTTAAAATTTTAATAATGTAGCTATTCTGATATAAATTTTATTTTAAGACGATGATAATAATTGGAACTATGAGATAGTAAAAGTGTAATAAGAATAAATTCAGTTTATCTAATGGAGGGAGGAGAGGAAATAAAAGGTCTTAATTTAAAAGGGCTTAATGCAAAAGAAGATAATCACAACAAAAACTTGCATTAATGATTCTTTACATTCCATTTTTCTGCTTAATATACGAAAACATGGATAACAGCTTTTTTTGTGTGTGCGTGTAAAGGCGCCTCCTAAACTGATCTCAAAAATCATTAAGAAAGTAATGGATTTACCGTTATTCCGTTTGCAGAATAATCCGTCACGAAATAATCATGAACCATGGGATTCACCAGAACGGACAAACCAAAATTAGGTCCATATAAAAATGTTCTTCTTGGCTCTCCTTCGATTTGATACAAAAGAGTACTGTGTTTCCTACAAAATAAAAAATAGTAATGAAAAACCACGATTTTCTTTTCTACGGAATTTGATTTGATTTAATATTTTCAGTCTTTATAATTATTTGGAAAAAAATTACTTGTTACGAGCATCCATCACCCCGAAGTGATTAAAGGAGCAACAAAATCCATGATGAGATTTTCGGATTTTAAAAATATCGGAGCAATTAACGATTTTATTTTCCCATGAACACGTTTCAAACATCTCTTCACAAGTCTGACCTAGCTGAAGAAAGGGAAAAAAGATAAAGAAGAAGAAAAAAAAAAGAGGTAATTATAGATGCAACTAATATTGTAGAGTGTTCCGATCTCGAAAAAGGATTCTAAAAGGGGTGAATATTAATTTGCAGAAAATAAACTTCATGTTTTGTAAGCCTCCCATGCTTTATAAGACGATAGATAAGCTTTTCGACTCCATTTAAAACAAATACACCTCCTCTCCCATTGCTGCCTCATCCGCCAAGCACAAGAAAAAAAATTTTTTCAAAATTTTTTCAAAATTTCTATCGGGGGATTCAAGAAAAATAGCTTGAAAAAGCAAAAGCCGATCTACTTTAAATTTCTAGGATTAAACTTCCTTTCGGCTTATACACAATGTCTTGTACGAGAAGGGGCTTCTCACGTGTAAACATATATTACAAGGAATACTTTTTTACCTGTGACATGATATCGTAGATATTATAACGATTGTCATCTAAAATATCTTGAAGTCTCTTAAAGCGTTCCTCCACTATGAATTCCGGATTTTTTAAAGCGCCTAATAATTTGAAATCTTCTAAAACTTCTGGAACGGTAACATTCTTTGGCAAAACTCTGTAAAATAACTCATTTTTTTCCCAGCTTTTATTTAGGAAGCGGTAAAAATTTTGCAAAAACACTTACAGTTTTTTTATAAGCTCTTCTGCTTTGGATTTAAATATTCTGTTGTTATTACAAATGGTCACACCCGGGAATGGAAATACCCACGTTGGGTAATGCGTATGTTCTATTATTGACATAGTTGGATGGGAAGTATACCTTTTGTAAATTCCTCTGACCATAAGAGCCGTTGACACAATGCCTGAGGTAACAATTATGCTCCAAAATATCCTGTTAAAAAAAATGAAACAAAAAAAATAAAATAAAAATAAAAATGAGAAAATATGGATTTAATGATGAAAATATTTTCGTATTAAACTATAATTGGATTAAAATCTGGAGATCTTGTCTCTAAAAAATAATCGAGTTTAATCCGGATAGATTCGGAGAATTCGAGCAGCTTTGAATAGCTTCTAATCTCAAAAATCTAATACCGGAAAAACTTCAAGGTTAAAAAAAAAAAGATTTATTTTTGTTTTCTGTACACCCTAAATCTTTTTCTTTTTCCTTGTAGCTTTTTTTTCTGCGTGTTTTTAACTTCTACTCACTTTTCTACGATTTTCCTTCTATCTTCACAAATGTATCTAACTCCATGCATTGATGTATGAGTCATAAAATCCACCCAGGAACAATGCAAAGCTTTTAAGATGCTGATTTTACTTCTTTCTTCCATTATTTCGTTAATAAATTAAAAGATTTTTTTTCGAATGGTTTTTCTTTCTTTTTATGCAATTTTTTTTAACACCAAAGAATTGGTAACAGGATCTATAGTGGTTTATTTCCTGATTAAAGCAAAAAAATGTAAAATAAAAAATATGTTTTTTACTGAAAGAACTTTTTTTTTTAATCGAAAACATTGTCTTGGAGAAAAAAAAGGAAACATTTAAAAATTAAAATGTTGAAAATGAATTGCTTACTTTAAGAGCGGCGCGATAGCAGGAAATGAAAGAAAATCAGTTACTATCGAACTGTTTGTCTGCTCTTGACACGGAAATATTGCCTTCGTAATTACTGAATTATTAATGTAGAAAATTGTAAATAAAGAAAAAGAAAACAACGTTTTTAAGCTGAAGATTAAAAAAAATATATATTAATAGAAATTTTGAAACGTTTTAAATGAAACTTTCTTGGAAGGTACTGTGAGCAATGAAAATTGAAATCATTATTTTAATGAACGGTCTCTATTGCAACCTTAGCTTACGTTCACAGCTCTTTAAATTATATTTTAATTTATTTTATAGTATTTATTTTATAGTATTGTATCATATTGAATTAAATTAAATTAAATCATTTCTAAACTAATATTTGGTTTTTAATAATCATTTATTATATCTTAGATTCATTCTGCTCTTCCGTTTGCATTCTATCCCTAAAATAAGGATTGACAATCTAATTAAAATATTTCTGAAACGAAATCTTTTATCTGGTAAAAAAAAAGCGAATGCTGAAGAGGCGGTAAAACTTACATTGTAAGTATTAAACAAGAACACATTGATTTACATTAAATAGTTTTTAAGATTGAGCAAAAAATAATAATTTTTGTCATTTGTAAAAAAACGAAAGCACATATTTTTTTACTACGTCTGAATGGTTTATTGAACAAATAACACTTAAGATGCAAGGAGACCGAAATTATTGACCTTAATCTGATTTCATTGAGATTTCCTTTGTAAAAAACTCGGACTCCAAGACCCTCTAGATGTTAAAATATTAGGTTTTTCTTTTTCTAGCCTTTGACGCTCTTCAATTTGTTCCTAAAAAAAGTTTGAAACAAATTTTTAGAATAAAAAGTATTAAAATAATAATTTATATGTTAAACTTACCATCAACTTTCTTTGATTTTCTCTAAAAGCTTCGACGGGATTATCGAATTGCATATAATATTCTAAAGTTTCTCTAACATCATCTACCTTTGCAAGAGCAATTGCTGTTAATAAAAAATGAAAAAAAAAAGAAAAAAAAATTAATTTTGTTATTTTGGAGCTTTAATAGATTTAAAGTACTTACTCCTAAGGAAAGCAGCAAGATCCACCAACATTAAATCATCATCATTCCCTTTCCATCGTGGCACCAAAATAGTATTACTTCTATGAAATTTGACTGATTCTTTATTCCAGTCGACAACAATGACTTTTTTAAGGTCCCTATTTAGGCAGTTGAGATCTTTAACATGATGACCATCAATGAAATGTGTCGCATCTCTAACTAGTCTGTACATAATATAACCATTTGGATCTAATGCGTCAAGAATAGGAAATACAGTCTGAAAAAATAAGACTCATTTTTGAAGTCATGACATTTTTAGAAAAAAAAAAAAAGTTTTAATATTTAATCCATACCATGCCTTGATCAGCTGTGAAAACAACTACTTCAAATAATGGTGGAGCTACCTGTTCCAAAAAATGATCTACTCCAGGCCTTTTCTTAAACCTCCAACCAGTCTGATACTAAAAAGTAAAAAAAAAATCATTTGTATTTGAATTTTTAATAGCTCATTCCTACAAAAACTTACTGTCCATTCAGGGTGAACTAAAACATCTGTTAATTCTAATACCAAAGTATAAGGGGGCTGAATGTAGGGATAAGTTAAGGGATCTGGCAGTAGTTTATCCCTGGAAGGTTCTTGAATCATTTTTTGATAATAATTTAACTCGCTCCATATTCTTCTAAGATGCTGTTTAACAGGTGGTAATGAACTAAACTCATCTTCAATAATGTTTCCATTTTCATCCCTCTTGGCAGCTCCTACAACATAATCAGAAAGAGTTGTAACTTTGGCATTAATTGCATCACAGGGTTGAAACTAAGCCATGATCATGAACCTACCCAGCTGAAAAAGCGTATATCCACCAAATATTGCAAATGATCCACCAAAAACAATAAAACTATACTTCATCGTTTTCCAAGAGGCTTCTCTTTTTTTAGTCTCTTCTTCTTGCATTCTCTGCTGTTCTTTCTGTTCTTTTTCAAAATCATCTTTTGGCTCTGGTTTTGATTCAGATGCAACTTTTTTTTCATTTTTCACTTTATTGCTACCTGATGATGTTGCAAAACTTTTGACATTGCTAAAATATTTTGCGCTTGTTGCTGAAATAAAAAATGGAACACTTAAAATGTCATACATGTGGTAGAAAAAAAAGCGGTTCGTTTTCACTTACAGAATTTAAACAGAGAAGACTCCTGAGAAACTTTTACAAAAACTGGACTCTGTTCATAAGATTTGCATACACTATAATGTCTGACTCCAAAGTTTGGTTTTACATTTTTGCTAACCGAGCTTAATAAAATTCGTGACACCCTTAAACAATTTAGCCCAGAAACAGCCATATTTATTTATTTGTTTTGAAAAGATAAGATTCGGTTCTTTTTCACATGCTGCATGCATTTATCGTTCTGTAGTGTCATTAGAAACGGAAACGTAGTTCTTGGGAAAAAATTAAACAAAGATGGCGTTTCCTTTTAAATCGATGTACTTGTAATTGACATTTCATCTTTTTAGAAATTTAATAATTATTGTAGTCGTAAATGCGTTGAAAGTATAATGGTAAGTCTCTAGCAGGAGAAGAAGGGGAATAAATATTAAATCGTCTTTTAATGCAAGTCTGACCTGTTGTAATTGTATCTAAATCTTGCTTCACATTGAACTGTTTACATCACTCTCCATAAAGCTCCATACCCAAAAAGGTTCCAACAATTCAAATCAGTTCAAATGAACTTTAATTATTTATTTCCTTTAAAAAGTGATGTGTAAAATGTAATTACATGAATATGTTACAATGAGGTTAATTTCAATCATAGAATTAAATTTGAATCTTGAAACAATATTGCTTTCAGTGGTTAAACATTTCATCCTTTTTCTGTTTCTTTACAGTCTGCACTATTCAACTTCCAAAGTCTTTTGACTGTCATTTTGTTATTGATTTGTACATGCACATATCTTCGAGCAATTGTACCAAGTTTATTGGATCGTAATAAAGTAGGGTATGTAATGAAATATTTCAGCATTTTATATAACTCTCAAAAAGACCCAATTTTATTGTCGGATTTTTTTAAACTTTTTTTTATTCGTAATTAAAGAAAAATTAGTTGCCTTTATTCTTTTAAAGTTGCACTAAATTTTTAATTCAATAATATATTTTTATATGTCCAAACTTTTAAAGTCAATCTTATGAAAGTCATGAAGGAAAAAAAAAAATAGTGATGCCTAATAACTATGTGAAAGACCAGTTAAAAAATGGAAACTTTTCACATGCATATTGAAAATTTTATGTAGTGTAATAAACTAGTAATTGTGCTTCATATTATGTTTCTTGTTTTTAAACTAGTACTAAATTGTGGCTGAGGATGAAGACTTGTAGAATTTCCAAAGCAAGCATAAATCCATTTTTCATACCTTGGGAAGAAATTGCCTTTATTTTCTACCCGCTTGAGAAGTAAACATTTTTATTTCCTCTGTATGAAAAGTAGCTTACAGCACTAAAATTGAAGAGACTTTTCACGTCTTAGCACGTTGAACACCTCGGATTCGCTTCGGTGTCTCAAACTCGTGCTTTGACGTGAAAAAAGTCTCTTCCATTCTAGGGCAGTAATCTACTATTTTCTTACAAAAATAAAATAGAAACAATAAATGAAGTAAAATAGTCCTTGAGATAAGAAATTTAGCATCTTTAAAACACAAGAAAAATTTATTTTGTCATTAAATATGTTAGCAATTTGCTGAAAAATATTATTTGAATTATCTTAAAGAAAATACTGCGGCAAGGAAAAGGGCAATTTTTATTGTGCAACCTTACAGTTTCATGTGTTTGAAAAAAAAAAAAAGATATTTAAATTTCAATTATTTCTTTTTAATTTTTTATAATTACTGAACGGACCAAGTTGCAGTATTTTTTTTTTTTTTTTATAAACAATAAGTGTGCTCAATTCATTTTAAGTTAATTTTCTACCAACATTAAGTTTGTTGGTCAAATAATTTACATAAAATGGTGGACATGATATGTGAAATAAGGATGCTTCAAGAAATTATAATGTTTTATTGCTCTGTTTACTCATTGCAATAAATAGCAATTTTTAAAAGCACATGAAAAAATTTCTTCTTGTCTTTCATTCTCTTAATAAATATTTGCATATATTATGAAACCCTGTTATTTTCTTATAAGCCGCCGTCGACAAAAACTGGGTGGTAAAATGCAGGATAAGAAGAGGGGAAAAAAATGTAGCATCCTTATTTGATACATTATACAATTTCATTGCAATTTTTTTTTATTTCCGACGGGTACCATTTTTCTACATTTAACGTAAAGGGATTATATATAATTCTCTCGTTTGGAGGTTTTATGGCTTACTGAATGTGAATTAAAGACTGAAACCAGGGGAAATAATTTTTTTTATATTTTTCATTACAGCCTTATGGGAACATTTTGGAAATGCGCTAGGATAGGAGAAAGAAAAAGCCCATTTGTGGCGGTCAGCTGCGTACTTATGGCGTTCAGCATACTTTTTTGGTCATGATAATTATAATTATTGCATAGCAAAGAACAAATAAATCAAAATGTTTTGCAATAATTCTTGTTTTAAAAAAAAGAAAAAAATTGTTATTATAAGTATAAATAAAAGTATTTAAATTTAAATGGATAATTTAAACTTATTTAAATACCCTGGAAAATGTCATTTAGAAATATGTGAAATGATTTGTGGACTAAACCCACTATAGTAATTACATTCTGTGCTTATTGTAACTATACTATAGCATTTAACACGAGCTTACAGTGCCCCGTATGCAGTTTTGAGGTGGTGTTCCCATGCACATGCGAGTGGCTTCATTTTATTGTAAAGTGCGTTAGAATAGTTTTCTTTTTTTTTTCGAAGTTTTTGGAAATAAAATTTGTGCTTAAACATTTTTCCTATAAAGTATTTTTTTTTAACTTTTTGTTATGTTTAAAAAAATGTAATTTTTTTCAGTGAATAAATTCCTTTTTTTTTTTTTCTTTTTTTTAAACGCCGACTGCGGGTTTCGGGTATATTAAAATGTGGGAGTAGTGCTGAAACTTAGAAGACCGAATAATAGTTTAATGAAGTCATTTTTTAGTGAATAATATTATTTTTTAAAATACATCAATATGATTCGAAATAAGCAAGAAGGAATTGGAGCCATAGAGCCATCTGAACTGGAAAATTTTTTGGCAAGTGGAGACAGTAGCCGGTTTCATGTGGCAAAAGTGAATAATGTAACGGATAGCTCGGGTAGGTTGATTTTTGTTTTAAGCCGAAGAAAGTTTCTTAGTTATGAGCTTTTAAAACTTGTTTTCGTAGAAATAAAAATTCAGTTACCGAAATTCGACGTGGAAAATTATGGAGAGCTTCATAGCACTTCCAAAAGGAATAGCAATACACCTTCACCGAATCTTGGATATAGCTCTCAGCATAACACTTATATTTACGATCCAAAAGTGGGGGGTGGTCTTTTACAAATGACCAGAGAAGTAAAATACATTTGAATTTTTTTTTTTTTTTTTACAAAAGAGGTATTTCTAAAATATTATTTTTTTTGGCTTTAGGTTTTACCTCGATTAGAACATTATAAAGATTCCAGCAGCGTTCATCATGCTCAGAGGCCTACATTAGACGAATTACACGAAGATTTAATAGTAGAAAAGGTACGCGATTTAAAATATTTACCTTTCGAAATTTTTATACAAAACGTTTAATAATCCAGACAAAATCTCACAAGGACTAGTAGGCGTCCTGCCATTAAGGCTAAATTGTTCTGAGTTTTTTCCTTCGCCCACTAAGTTTCATGCAAATATTTATGCTCATTAGGCTAAATTTAAAATTTTATGGCAAAAATATATAAGACAGTTAATAAATAACCATAAAAACATGGATCTTATTTATACAATATTAGCACTATCAAATTTTAACAAAATCGACATGGTGCAATCGATTATGTTAAAACCTTTTTAATTGCCAAAGTGTCAGGTCAATGATACGAGATTGCATAGGGTCTGTCAGAGCATCCGATGCAGGACCACCACAAGTGAAATTAATGGCAGGATAGCGGGATCCCTCTTCACCAATTTAATATGTTTGTAAACAATACTCAAATACTTATTTCTCAATATTGTTGTGAGAAAGAAATCGGATTGATTTTGAAAAAAAAATAACCGATTTAAATAAAATTATGATTCAATGGAAAAGAATTAAAACGCCTAATTTTTATTGATTAGGCATCCGTGTTATTCACATTTGGCAGTTTTTTTTTATTACAGTGCAGAAATTATTTTTCATCACACGGTACTGAAAAGTCCACTTTTCAGTCCTAGTCAGTTTATTTACAGACTATTTTACACCGTACCTTGTGATAAAAAATATCTTTCAATGCAAGAAATGCAAACGACTTGCCCGTTTCGACCTATTTAAGGCCCTCGCCTTCGGCTCGGGCTTAAAACTCGGTCTCGACGGGCAATTTTGTCGTTTGCACTCCTTGTATTGAAAAATACTATTTAGATTTTTGGGAGTCTCCACACATTTATTGCAGCCTAATAGCAATTAGATCTAGTAGCTGTATGAATCTTTTTTTTTTTTTTTTTTTTTACTAACGTATTTCATTTCTTAAAGACTCAAAAGCAGCAAGAAGAGGAAGAAAAAGAATTGCTCCAAGGTAAAATCATCAAATTCGGATGGCTGGACGGTGTATTTATGAGATGTCTCCTCAATATTTGGGGGGTGATGCTATTTTTGAGGTTGTCTTGGGTCATTGGTCAAGCTGGAATAGGTAAATAATAAAGAAAAATAACATCGGTAAAAAACGATTCCCTACGATCTTTCCTAATCTATTTTTCCTAAATAAAAAAATAAAAAAATTCCTAAACCATTTTTTCTAAAATAAATAAATTTCTAATCCATTTTTCCTAAAAAAAAATAAATTCCTAATCCATTTTTCCTAAAAACAAAAATAAATTCCTAATCCATTTTTTCTAAAATTTTTTGATTCCTAAAATCCCTAAAATTAAATTTTCTAAAATTCCCTTAGGGGTTTAAAAATTAGGTAGGAAAAATGTTCATTTTAGGAAATTTTATTTTAGAAATCAAAAAATTTTAGGAAAATTGAAAATTAGGAAGAAAAAAAAATGGCTAAGAAAAAAATTTTGGAACCATTTTTAGGAAAAACGGATTAGGAATTCATTTTTTTTTTTTTTAAATGGTCGGGAATGGTGAAAAACTTTTCACAAATATTAAAATCTTGATTTTTTACTTTAGGGGAAGGAATAATTATAATTTGCTTAGCCAATCTTGTGACCTTAGTTACAACTATTTCCATGTCCGCAGTATGTACGAACGGACAAATCAAAGGCGGTAATCTCATTTTAATAAGTCAAATTATTTTTTAAAAAAATTTACGAAACATTTAAATTCACCCGCAATTAATATTTAGGAGGAGTATATTACATGATATCAAGAGCACTCGGTCCTCAATTCGGTGGAGCTATTGGACTTATGTTTACGGTGGCTAATTCAGTTGCAGTCGCCATGTATATCGTTGGTTTCTGCGAATCTTTGCAAGTAAGTATGATCTCTTAATTGTGGTGAACTGGCCAAAAAGGAGTGAAGGCACTCCCCGAACCCTTGGCCCTTAGAACACAGAAAAAATCGCAAAGAATCCTTATTGAAAGCTCAATTTTGCCAGTCCGTCATTGATTGATCAAAAGGTATTCCGAGACTAAAGTAGTTAAAAATTACTAGCGTGAAAATAGTCTCAATGGAAACAAGCCTGGCATTGTTTCAGTTTCACAAAAAAGAAACTTTAAACTTTTAATTTTTAGGATTTACTAAAAACGTTTGGTGTGACGGGCATAATAGACGGAGCTACTGATGACATCCGATTGGTCGGTATAATTACCCTAATTCTTATTTTAGTATTGGCCTTTGTGGGTATGGATTGGGTAACCAGGGTAAGCGAGCTTTAACACATTTTTTAAATTTTAGTTAGACTAAATAGTCAAATCTTGGTTTGACACAAATGAGAAAAAACTTTTTTTTTTTTTTTTTTTTTTTTTTTTTTTTTCATATTTCACACTCTTATTTTCAGACTCAAATGGTCCTTCTTGTTGTACTAATACTTTCTCAAATAGATTTTATGATCGGTACCGCAATAGGGCCAAAAGGAAACGAAGAAGTTGCCAAAGGATTCGTTGGTTACAACGGTAAGATTATGAAAATACAAAATCAAAATCACCTTTTCTGTTTTTTTTTTTTTTCAATTACATAGCCGAGGTTTTGGAAACTAATTTTGGACCTGAATACCGTCATTTCGAAGGGCACGATCATGATTTTTTTTCCGTTTTTGCTGTATTCTTCCCCGCTGTCACCGGAATAGTAGCTGGAGCGAACTTATCCGGAGACCTAAAGGTACAATTCGAAGACAATTTTAAATACGAGAAAAAAAAAAAAAAAAAAAAAAATTCAATATCGGAGGATGCCATTTCCTTTTTTTTAGGATCCCAGCAGCGCCATTCCAAAAGGGACATTGTTAGCCATTGGAGTGACTTTTCTGTCTTACATAACTTATGCGATTATGATGGGTGGCTGTGTGCTAAGAGACGCTTCAGGAAATGTAACGGACTACATTGTGGGAAAAGAAGAAAACGAATCCGACCCTTGGGCCATTCTCAGCAATTGTACCGATAGGAATTGCAGATTCGGCCTACAAAACGATAACCAAGCCATGGAATTAGTATCGCTTTGGGGTCCTCTTATTTACGGAGGATGCTTTGCCGCTACTTTATCTTCGGCTATTGCTAGTTTAGTAGGGGCTCCGAGAGTTCTTCAAGTAATTTGTTTTTTTATTTTCTGAAAATAATTTCAGTCGCTGAAATTTTATTCTAGAATTTTTATCTGAAAACAAATTTTCTAATGTAGGCTTTAGCTAAAGACAAGCTATATCCTTCCATCGGATTTTTCTCAAAAGGATACGGTGCTAACAACGACCCAGTTCGAGGCTATGTTCTCGTATTTTGTATATCGTTTGCTTGCATTCTTATTGGTAAGACCAGATTAATTTTCATTTTAACTGGAAACACTTTTCAAGATTTCTGTAATCTATTTCAGCTCAGTTAAACGCCATCGCCCCGCTCTTATCGAATTTCTTTTTAGCGGCATACGCTCTTATAAACTTTTCCGTGTTTCATGCTTCTATTTCAAAAAGCCCGGGCTGGAGGCCTGCATTTAAGGTATAAAGAAATCGATTTTATTTATAATTTTGTAATTATTATTCGACATTTTATTATTATTAGTATTACAATGCTTGGGTGAGCTTGCTGGGAACTTTGCTTTGTATCGCTGTTATGTTCTTAATATCCTGGTGGACTGCGTTGATCACGTTCGTGGTGGTTATCACCCTATACTTGTATGTGTCTTACAGAAAGCCTGGTGAGTGGGAAAATTTTTTTAATAAAAATAAGAAATAATTATAAGATACCAGAGGAAATGTTCAAATTTAAAAATTGAATTTCAGATGTAAATTGGGGCTCATCGACTCAGGCCCAATGCTACAGTGTAGCTTTAAGGTCTGTAATCGATCTAAATGGAATGGAAGAACACGTAAAAAATTATAGGCCTCAAATATTAATATTAAGTGGAGTACCTGGATGGAGGCCTCCGATTATACACTTTGCAAATCTTATAACGAAAGGGGGGTCGCTTTTAATTTGTGGCCACGTGATAAAGGTAAAAAATCTGAATCAATCATTACGGAATCTACTCTTCATAAATTGTTTTTATTCAGGGCACCCATTCTCAACGAGAGCATGAAGCACTGATCAGAAAAGGAAACAGATGGCTTAATAATCAAAAGGTCAAAGGCTTTTTCCACATCTCAACAGAAAAAGATTTGGAATCTGGTGCTAGATCGTTAATGCAATGCGTCGGGATCGGAAAATTAAGACCTAACATGCTGTTAATGGGATATAAAAGCGATTGGGCGAGATGTGACAGGGAAGATCTTTTGCAATATTTTAACATTATTCAGTAAGTGCGGTACAGTGTGGAAAAAGTCAAAAGGCATTAATTTGATCGCTTTAATTCATAACTAACGAGTAATTTATTCTTCTAGTGGAGCTTTGGATAGGCATTTAGCTATAGGGATATTACGAATGCCGCCGGGCTTAGATTATTCACACAAAATTCAAGATGCAGATTTAATTCCTGTAGAGCCTGACAAAGATAAAGAGAAAGAAAAGAAGAAGAGAGAAAAAAAATTGTCTAGAATCGAATCTGCCGCTCAGTTTTCACCCGGTAATTTAATTTTTTTTTTTTTTTTTTTAATTTTTATTTATTAATTTTAATTATATTTTAGAGGCGGAAACAGTTACCGTGTCCCCGACTGGAGACCCGGTTAAAAAAGCGCCCGCAGCTCCTATGAGAAGTCGCTTCAAGGGAAACATCGTATCTCGCGTGGAAAAACCTCTTCTAGATTTAAGCGGAGTGCCGGTCAGTAAAGAAGTCGTCGACAGTTTGATGCATTTCACAAGACGACAAAAAACCGGGAATATCGATGTATGGTGGTTGTATGACGATGGAGGTAAGTAAAAATAACTTTTGAACATCAATCACGTGAAGCATCGCGCTTCAATTTTTTTTTCTCTCTTCATTGTCTTCTAATCAAATCTTAATTTTCACGATTTCTTTTTTAACTTTTTTTTTTCGATTTATTAGATTATAATCGAAAATCCTCCGGCGTCTTCATAATAACGACGCTAAATAGTAAAACAAAATCATTAATCGGTTCCACCGCATTACCCGTAAAATGTGAACTCAAGCTTGAAATCAGTGACGTAGGGCAATTTAAATATTTATCTCGATGCTTTGCTTTTGTTTACTATCATAGTTCTGTATCTGAACGTCTACGTCTGAAAGTACTGAATACTGTTTTGAAGAAAAAATTCACGTTTTCTTGCCGAAGCATCGGTGGTTCAGTGGTAGAATGCTCGCCTGCCACGCGGGCGGCCCGGGTTCGATTCCGGCCGATGCAAATAATTTTTTTTTTTTTTTTTTTTAATTTTTATTTATTAATTTTAATTATATTTTAGAGACGGAAACAGTTACCGTGTCCCCGACTGGAGACCCGGTTAAAAAAGCGCCCGCAGCTCCTATGAGAAGTCGCTTCAAGGGAAACATCGTATCTCGCGTGGAAAAACCTCTTCTAGATTTAAGCGGAGTGCCGGTCAGTAAAGAAGTCGTCGACAGTTTGATGCATTTCACAAGACGACAAAAAACCGGGAATATCGATGTATGGTGGTTGTATGACGATGGAGGTAAGTAAAAATAACTTTTGAACATCAATCGCGTGAAGCATCGCGCTTCAATTTTTTTTTCTCTCTTCATTGTCTTCTAATCAAATCTTAATTTTGACGATTTCTTTTTTAACTTTTTTTTTCGATTTATTAGATTATAATCGAAAATCCTCCGGCGTCTTCATAATAACGACGCTAAATAGTAAAACAAAATCATTAATCGGTTCCACCGCATTACCCGTAAAATGTGAACTCAAGCTTGAAATCAGTGACGTAGGGCAATTTAAATATTTATCTCGATGCTTTGCTTTTGTTTACTATCATAGTTCTGCATCTGAACGTCTACGTCTGAAAGTACTGAATACTGTTTTGAAGAAAAAATTCACGTTTTCTTGCCGAAGCATCGGTGGTTCAGTGGTAGAATGCTCGCCTGCCACGCGGGCGGCCCGGGTTCGATTCCGGCCGATGCAAATAATTTTTTTTTTTTTTTTTTTTAATTTTTATTTATTAATTTTAATTATATTTTAGAGGCGGAAACAGTTACCGTGTCCCCGACTGGAGACCCGGTTAAAAAGCGCCCGCAGCTCCTATGAGAAGTCGCTTCAAGGGAAACATCGTATCTCGCGTGGAAAAACCTCTTCTAGATTTAAGCGGAGTGCCGGTCAGTAAAGAAGTCGTCGACAGTTTGATGCATTTCACAAGACGACAAAAAACCGGGAATATCGATGTATGGTGGTTGTATGACGATGGAGGTAAGTAAAAATAACTTTTGAACATCAATCACGTGAAGCATCGCGCTTCAATTTTTTTTTCTCTCTTCATTGTCTTCTAATCAATCTTAATTTTCACGATTTCTTTTTTAACTTTTTTTTTTCGATTTATTAGATTATAATCGAAAATCCTCCGGCGTCTTCATAATAACGACGCTAAATAGTAAAACAAAATCATTAATCGGTTCCACCGCATTACCCGTAAAATGTGAACTCAAGCTTGAAATCAGTGACGTAGGGCAATTTAAATATTTATCTCGATGCTTTGCTTTTGTTTACTATCATAGTTCTGTATCTGAACGTCTACGTCTGAAAGTACTGAATACTGTTTTGAAGAAAAAATTCACGTTTTCTTGCCGAAGCATCGGTGGTTCAGTGGTAGAATGCTCGCCTGCCACGCGGGCGGCCCGGGTTCGATTCCCGGCCGATGCAAATAATTTTTTTTTTTTTTTCTTAACGATCGGATTTTTGTTTTCAGGCTTAACACTGCTTATACCTTACATTTTAAGCACGCGAATGATTTTTTCCGACTGTCGACTCAGAGTGTTTTCTTTGTGCAGTAACATCGACGAACTTGACGAAGAACAAAGAAAGTAAGAGAAAAAAAAATGTAAATAAAATTTAATGTAGTTGAATATTTTTTGATGAATACTTTTTGTTTTTAGCTTGGCAGCATTGTTATCTAAATTTCGAATTAGTTACGGCGATGTTATCGTAATACCGGATATTATGAAAAAGGCTCAAACCTCTACCAAGTATGAATTTGAAGCTCTTATTAAAGATTTCAGAGTACGAGACAATCAAGTTACTCCTGAAAATAGTAAGTTTTTAAAGTATGAAATTATTTTCTTTTTATAACCAGAAATATATTACTTTTTTTTAAAGGTTCTGTCGTGATATCCGACACAGAATTGGAAACATTGAAAGAAAGAACAAATCGCCATATGCGACTTCGTGAACTACTTAAAGAACATTCTCAAGATGCAACATTCATCGTAATGTAAGTATTTATCATTACACTATAGATTTAAGCAACAAATATATTGACAGTCAATGATACAGTCGACCTCGCTTATAGTGAACTCGGTTATAATGAACTCTCGGTTATAGTGAACCAAAGTGGCCGGTCCAGTTCCTTTGCATATTCTTCCCATGTAATTTACCTCGGTTATAGTGAACCGAAAACTAGGTTATAGTGAACCGATTTTGGTTACAAAAGAGCTTTAAACATGGTTTTTTGGATCAATTTCCTGATTTTTTTATGGTTTTTGTCGCCAAATTTTTATATTAGTGTCAAAATTACGAACTGTCACAACATAAATTTCTTTCCAAACTTGCAAAATGAGAATTTTTTTGTCAAATCAATCACATATAAGTCTTGATTAACTCAAAATTTTCAAAAAAATATGGTTTATTTTCGTATTCTCGTTAAAAATTTTAAGAAAACTCAGAAAAGTCCATTTTGGGAAGTTCGGTTATAGTGAACGGATATTGCCCGGTCTCTTGAAGTTTACTATAAGCGAGGTCGACTGTATTTTTAAACTTTGTTAAAACTCTAACATTCAACAATTTTGATAATTATCTCTTTACATGTTCATAAACAATTTTAAATAATTTTCAGGACATTGCCCATGCCAAGAAAAGGAACTGTTTCAGCTCCGTTATATATGGCTTGGTTGGAATTACTGACTAAAGGAATGCCTCCATATTTGATCGTAAGAGGCAATCAGAATTCAGTACTCACATTCTATTCTTAAAAAGAATATACTGGCTGCTTAAAGCATTAAGGGATCACAGATCCTGCTTTAGCTTAATGAACTAGTTTTACTTTTTTTTTAATGCCGATTTCCTGTAATTAAAGGAACGAACAACCTAGCAGCCGCCATTCCGTAACGGCTGACCTGAAAATAAAAAATTAAATAAAAGTTAAGGCAAACATACAGTTTTAGGAATAAAAAAAATTACGGACCTGCATTGCATGAACGCAGTGCCACCGATTCGTACGAGGGTTAAATTTTTCTACAGTGTTTAAAAAGTGAATTGTATCGCTACCACCCATGCAATATATTCTTTTATCAGAGACTGCGACAGAGAATGAATTACGGGTAACAGGCATCGGTGACATGTAGGACCATTCATTGGTATGAATGTTATATCTGAAAATATAAATTTATAAATTTTACGAATTTTCCGGGAAAAAAAAATTATAAAATATTTTAATTCGAACCTTTCAACCGACGTAAGTCCTGCATTTCCATCGATTCCACCCATAACATAAATATAATCATCGACAACAGCGCAACCGAATTTCGCTCTGGCCTCATGCATGGAAGGCATTCGAAACCATTTATTTAATCCGGGATCGAACCTTTCACACGTTCGTAGTGCAGATTCTTTTTCTATGCGTTGTCCATTTTCGTAACCTCCTAAAGAGAAGAGATATCCGCCTGCTGCTATAGTGCCTTGAAAACACCTGAAAAATTTGCTTTTTATGTTCCATACCTTTACTTATTTTTAAATTCAATTTTACCTGGGCGTTAGTAAAGGTGGTAAGGATTTCCATGTAAATCTTTTCTCGTCCCATTCCCATACATCTAATGTTGAACCTAAATTTGTGCGTCCTCCCACAGATACAAGTCTACCTTCTAACAAAGCGGCACCTCCTCCCTCTATTTTCATTGGTAGCCTACTAAAATTTTTCCACTGATTTAATCTAACGTCGTATGCTTCGCATTCATCTAGAAGACTGCTAGAATTTCTACCACCTGAAAAACATTAAAATTGCACTATTATTGATACTATTTTTAATTAATCATTTATTTTGCATTGCTCACCGAGGACGTAAACGTTGTAAGAATCGTAACAAACAGCAGCATGATATCTCGCACATCTCATAGCAGGTATAACCATAGTTTGTTTGATATTTATGCTACTGCCAGATAATATACAACGAGGAACTGCGAATTTCCAAGTATCATAACCTAATGTAAAACATTCTATTCCTCTAGATGCCGTGCCGCTTGATTCGCCTCCTATTGCAAATATAACCTGCAAATTAATAAAAAATATAAATGATTTCCCTATAAAGTAAAATAACATTCACATTCTTACCCCTTGTTCTGCACCGTGCCTACATTTTCCTTCATCTTTTCCATATTTACTAACAAGAATAAAATCTTCTACACCAGATTCATATTTTCTTGTCAATGTATCATTGATTAATGATTCTATTAAATGTTGAAGAGATCTTTTGAGTAATGGGTCATTTTTAATATGTATAAGCGTCTGTATAGGTACTTGAGATAATTCAATTTTGCCTAATAGATCATCTAAATGATCTTCTCTTGAAGTTCTATCTTCCTTGATCCATTTCAATACTGCCTAAGAAGCATAAAAGTTTTTTAATTTAACATATTATATGTAATATATAAATTACAGAAGAGTACCTTTATTAAAGCCCCCTCATCTGATATATTTAAAAACTTGGAAGATAAAATTTCTAACAAAATATCTAGTGGAAGTTGTAAAAATTCATTTCTAGTTATAATACTTTCAAAATTGATTAATATAAACCGGAAGGTTTCTTTGGCGAGATCATGATATTGATGCAATCCAGCAATCACATATAAACTCAAACAATTGTCCATTGTTATCGTGCTAATTAAATAATGACTTATACATGCCTGAAAGAAGAAACCATTGTAATTTTTATGATAAAATGATTATAAGATCAATCAAATTTAGCTTACTCTTAAAGCATTTATTTGTAACAAATTAGCTGCTTCCATTAATAAATAAACATTCTCTTCTGTTATTTCAATGACTGAAGTGTAAATAAAATTTAAAATAGAATTTAACGCTTCGTGATCTATGTCATATAAAGTGATTTTATCTTGTTTCGACTCTTTAAATAGTGCATCTGCATCAAACATAGCCCTAGAAAAAATTATCATTATAAATTTATTTTAATAGCAAAAATAGCAGACATAAATACCTAAAATAAGGAGAAGCTGCTGAGAGTACAGCCTTATGTACTTTAAATTCATGATCTTCAATTTGGAGAACTACGTCGCATAAAATTCCAGAATTACGTAATTCATTTAGTAATTGCTGCAGACATTGGGCATAAAACCCATCATGAAAATGCATGATAAAAACTTTTAAAATTTCGTGGACCTAATTGAAAGGTAATACAAGGTATTTTTCCCTATAGGAAGACTACGTTAGAATAATCTGAAGTCAACAAACGTCTTCTCTGAATTTTAGAAATTGCATTCTGAGTTATTGACTAATTGACGTCTACTGTAAGGGAATTGGATATTTAATTTTTTTTACATAAAAACAATAAAAACAGTAAGTTCAAAAACGAATAAATAAATAATGATTTGATAACAAAACCGTAAATTTTTTTGTCGTGGAAGCAGGCAAAATGTAAACTATGGAGTAGTATGTCAAACAGCCGCTAGAGTTTTATAAATTCGGGAGGGAATAGTTTTCATTTCTTCATTTTCTTTCTTTCTCTTCTTTTTTGTTAAATTTCTGTTGGAATAAGTTTACACTATCCCCATTATTTACTTAATTTGTAGTTGCATTTATTTTCGGGAATAATTGTAAGAGGAACATGTTCAGTAATTATCATGTAAAGGGGGAAAAGAAACGCAATCATCGAAATAAATAACTTTTTTATTGCTATGTTAAAACTAAGTCGTTTAATGTTAAATTAACAGTCTTATTTACAAAAATATAACACATGAATAATATTAACATTTCATTAGTTTCTAATTTGGATATATTGAAAGAAGTAAATATTCAAGTACAATAGGAGTATAAAATAAATTGAAAGGCACAATCGGAATCTGGGCTATGACCAATTTGGGAGAGATCTTTACTTATATACCAGTATAGAAATTCGCTTTCAGTTGATATGAATGTCTCCACTAGTGAATCAGTCATATAGTATGAGTGTATGTAACAAAGAGTTTTCAAAGGCTCAAATTTTTTTTTTCGACATTTCTGATTTTTCATCTGCTTTTGTACGTTGCAACCAATAACCAATATTGAAAAAATATTAATAATAATAATAGCTTCAAAAACCATTTAATGACCTACTGTAATCAGTTGTATTATGTAATTGATTCACTATAGGAGACAACATTAGATTCTTAACAACACTGTTAAAAAGTTTATTAATTTATTTCATTTATCCAATTGAATAATTTTACTAAATTTGTTCTCTTACTAAATATTAATTTAACTGTATAAACAATTATACAACATATACAGTAATTGAGTAATCATTTGAAAAAAAAGTTACTGGCAAGCTCAAAAAAAAATTAATACTGTAAAAAAGATTCACAAATAAAAATAAAACAAGCTGATAAAAGTGGCGAATTTGATTACATTAAATCAGATTGGAAATTCTTTTTTTTTTTTTTTTATTATTAAAAAAAATTATAAGCTCACTCATAATAGTTAGAATGCTTATAACTTTATCACATGATAATCTCAGTCTTCACTAAATTAAATTTAAAATAATAATAGGATTTTCCGATAAATTTCGGTACCACCCGTCTTAATCGTCTTTGTGTAAGAATAGAAATGATGTAATTTTTTTTCAATTTTTTTAAAACACATTTCTATTCTCTTAACGTTGTTTCTCCGAATTCTATTAAAGTTAAATACAATGTTTTTGACTTAGTATGAAATTTTAAATGCCTAAAATCATTTTTTTTCTCACATTGTTGGGACTAATAAAATTTTAAAAACCTAGGAACCCCATAAGAAGTAAAATTGTAAATTCATTACTATTAAAAATAAACAACCATAAAATGAATGTGCTTGAGATGACACATTATTATCTATATCTAGAATTGGAGGCTCAGTAAGAGTCTTCCAAGGAGGTCTTGCAGAGGTAGGTCGTGTAGGTCGACTCGTCGTGACGGTCGATAGTACAGGACGTAAGGTATGAATCGATGTTTTGGTTGCGTTCCCTGATGTGCAGGATCCTTTCCTTAACAACTTCATTCCATAGCTAAGTGGATCCATTTTTCTATTGCAATGCTCACCAGCTTCGATGATGTAAATTTCATTATTGGAAACTATCGATCCCACAAAGCATTCGTGTGCTGTGGCATCTGTTCGCTGAGTGTAAGTGTAAACGAAATTTCCTTCTTCCCATTGACCTAAACAGCGGTATTGCCTATCTTCGAAAACTTGGTGGGTTTCGCAATCCATTACACTGTAGTACATTACTTCCGGCGATTCGCAGTCAGATGAAAGTTTGGCACAAAGGCTGGTTTCGTCCGGTATGTTACCGGTGTATAATCCTGACACAGGGCAGGGCGATTCTTCGATCCGATCTAATCCTAAAGAAATATGCATACAAAGAATTTAAGTAAGCGAAAATAATGGGAGGGAAAATCGGGTCGTCAGCTTGAACTTACTGCCTTGAGTTATCCAAATCTGACTATCAAAATTTTCGTCATCGCATAATGTGTCGTCGTAGTAGGCACTTGCTTTTTGACTCAATTGAAATTCTAGGACGTTGTTACTGCGCTTTTTAACCCAAAGACAATTGTATTCCTTCTCTTCGCCACTGATTAAAATAATACGAAAAAAAAATTATTTTCTGCAGGAACGAATTTTTATATTTAAAATACTGGTATAGTTCAATATGAATTACCAGTGAGATTTAACGAAGACAGGGATCCTTTCTCGAACGCCGGTATCTGAACCAATGCATCTGATTCTATAGGTTTTAAAAGAGGTGTGATCCCTGTAGACTAGACCGTTTCCTTCGATGTGAAGATGTTCCCACACTCCTTGAGACCAGTTAGGAAACCTGAATTGGTAACAGATTTCCATTTAATTTTTTTTATTCATCCACAAAAAATTTATTTATGGAAACAATTTGAAGAACAAATTCAATAGTTCTTTGTCAAATAGGGGATTGCGCTTTAATTACGAAAACCCCTAAAACAGAGTTCAAGTATTAAGTAAGAAGGGGGGGGGGGGCAGGGGGTGCAAGAAATTCTTACGATTTCTTTAGATGGGAGAGGAGGGGGTCTGGAAAATCTTACGTAAGAATTTTTACTATCATTTATTGTTCTAAAAAATTCAAATTTAATATAAAAAATGGTGGACACCCTTCCATTTGCCACCTTCTCTTAAAAAAAAAAACAAAAAAAAAAAAAAAAAATGTGTACTCCAATTTTAAGAAACTTGTTTTTTTTTTTTTTTTTTTTTTTGGAAATTCCGTAAGAAATTTTTATGGGAAAAAATTCAAATTTAATATAAAAAAATGTACGCCCTAGGCGGTAAAGGAAAAAATGGAGGGGGGGGGGGTCAGCGAAAACTTTACGTATGTTAAAGGGGGGTGGGGGGGTTGTCGGAAAACCCCCCAAAAAAAAGTCTTACGTAATACTTGAACACTAACTAAGGTTTGAACCTTAGATCTTAAAAAAAGTTACTAATCATGTATCAGTTTACGGCATTCATTTAGTTCTAGGATAAGAAACAAAAGTTCTGTGAAACTAGTTGCAATTTACTAAGATTCGAAAAATGAAAATACATACCGGCATGAGCTAGTTCTAACTTCTAACGGCCATGCTGTTGCTGCTAATTTTTTAAGAGTAACGATCTCATATCCGTCTGTAGCACTTTCCAATCCTGTGCCGCATGTAGAATCACTCGAAAAAGCGATATTTATAATTCCTTTATTGACGTCCTCTTGGAACAACTAAAAATAAGATAAAAGGCTCTAATTTGTTTGCATCAATGAAGAAAACAAAAATATTTTCAATATACTCACAGCGCATCTATATTTCGGCCTTAAATCCCCCCCAGTTCTGGTATCCAACAGAGTTAAATATTTTTGTCCGGTTGGTCCATCCCAATGCCCAAGACATTCAAAGGTTACCTCTGAAAAGAAAAAAAAAACATTTTTGTTTCTTATTATTATTAAGATATAATCTCTAATTGAGTTCAGAGAATTTTTCACGGTAGACACAAAAACCCGTTAGCAAAGAGTACAGATTATTCTGGCGTTTCATAGCAATCGCAAATCGTAACGCGTACGATAAAATTTGTCACGGAACTTCCCTTTTAGCGAGAAAATTATCATTATAATCATATTATTTTTTTTCTGATATACTTACCGTGATCTTCAAAAGAACATTCTTTAAAATGCAAGTTGAAAGTTGATCCGGATGGGCAGTTGTTAGCTTCAGAGGTATATTTCGGGCATTCAATCTTTGTGTCAGACCCATCATTAATATTGTAAATAAATTCAAATCGACCGTTTATCGGGCAATATTCTCTTCTGGTAGGTTCACCATTCGACTCTCTTATTTCTGTTAAAAAAATCGAAAAAAAATCAAATTAGAAAATGTTGTTACTTAGAAATTTTTGCATTGGGTAAGGCTCGCTTTGTGGACCACAGGATATCGTACCCGACCCTATCCTTGGGTAGTCGTTCGAACTTGGATTGTTTCCGAAAACCGCGATTCATTTAATCACACCTGATCATCAAGATCATGATTCGCATCACTCGACGAGTTTGGAATTTAATGAAGTGTCAAATAATCTTGAAACTTACTATAAAGTAGAATCTCTTCCGATTTTGTGTAAGGTCCAATGGTAACTTCGTCCCCGCTCGGACAAGTACTTTTGGCAGCTTCTTCACTTGTATAACATTTATCCAAACCTTCTGTCAAAACTTGCAGCACATTCTTCGAGCGCAGATTTAAATGAAAGCATCTGATGCAGTCTCCTCCCCCCGACCTTTTAGAAAGAAAAAAAAAAGGTAAAATTATATTTTATAATGAAAACAAAATGCAATAGTTATTTAAGTTAAAAAGTTGTTATGAAGGGTTATCATAATTAGAATTCTCTTTCCTCCCCTAGCCTAATACCGTCACGCTTAGCGCACCTGCCACTGAAATCTTTTTTTTTTTTTTCATCCTTTCTGTGTAGGTATCTACTATATGATACCTACATTTAACTTTGTTCACGCCATACGAAGTCTATTTTATAGATAATTCGATATAACAGACTCAGCTGTAATTCGAGAGCCTTTGGGATTTATCGGGTCGCTTCATTCATTCATCCATTCATAAAAATTTAATTGGTTTATTTTTATACTTAATCGTGTAGGTATTTTTACTTACTCGTCTCTGAGTATGAAATTGTTTCCGATTTTCTTGTGGCACTGTCCCCATATCGGAATGGCTTCGATCGTTATGTTTACCGGAGAATATTGAACTTGTTGACCTTCCGCCAAACTAGACTGCATTTCGAATTGCCCCTGGATTTCAGGAGGGAAGTAGCAGACACTCCAAACTGTAAGCAAGACATAAGTAATAATTACAAACAATTATTCGATCAAAAAATAAATAATAATTCAAAATGTCAGTGGAACATCTAGCTGTGAAGCCCAGGACCACACATGAAAGAAGAAATGGTTCATGTGCCTGTCGTGAAGAACGTTTATTCGATTGGGAGCGTTCAAGTGTTACGTAAGTCGTAAAGGCTGGGGGGAGGGGGTACTCAAAATTCTTACGATTTCTTACTTGGGGGAGGGGGGAGTTTGGAAAATCTTACGTCAGAATTTCCATTATAATTTATTGTTCACAATTTTTTAATTCCAAAAATGAAGTTGTTTTAATTTATTTTTGAACGTCTAAATTAGAAAAATTGAAGATTTTTTTCAAAAAATTTTAAGAAATAAAAATTTATTTTTTGATGAGGTTTTGTGCCAATTGTAGCCATCTTCAGGGATATGAGTATGAACTATAAATCTAGATTTAAGAAAAATATTACTCCAATTTAAAATCGGCGTTCAAAAAAAGTGTGGGGGTCCGCGAAAGTCTTACGTAATATAACAGGGGGAAAGGGTCAAAGAAATCTTACTAATTCTTACGAAAAGGAAGAAGGGCTTCAAAAACCCCCAAAAAAATTTACTTAATACTTCAGCGTTCCCTATACTTAAAGGGACCGACTACAGGGAAGCAGACATGACCACTGCCTTACTTTCTTGAATGAAGAGGAACCAAAAAGCCAAATATGAATGGCCAAGCTGCACAATATGCAGATGGAGAGGAGGATCAAATTAGTCCATAGGGTAGGAGTGGGCAAAATAAAAATGTTACAAAATGCAGGATTCCAGTTTTCGAAGATTCAGACTGAAATATTTTCACTGTCAGTTTAATAATAAATCTTAAAATTTCCTCGTGGGCAAAAGCCGAAGAAGCTGTAGAAGTGAGGAAAAATTACCGGAACTGCGGAAATCGAGAAGTTGCATAACTAGCTGTGAAGTCGAGGACCGCACATGAAAAGAGAGATGATGTACCTAAGCCTAATCACGTATTCTGTTGCGAAGTTTTTTTGCTTCTTTCTACTTCCTTACCATCAGTTGTACTCATCACACATGCATTCGTACAACTAGCAATGTCAGTAGAACTATTGAAATGACAGTAGTAGATTCCGCATTGTCAGTTAATGGGTCTATGTTCACACACCACTATATACAATTGTTGAACTAACTGACATCGCTGCTTGACGACAAAATGAACCATTTGAGCAATTGGCACTGGTAATAGCTCAACTGACACTCCGAAACATTCTGCTAGTTGTGCGACTGTCACTGCAAGTTAACAAGAAGTGCTCCCTAAAACCCTAAACAAAGTTATTGCTTTTTTCCCAACCACAATTTCCTCATTTAAAACCCTAAATACAATAATCGCAAATTCAAGGAACTTTTTTTTTGCTATCGAAAATGATTTAACCAAATTCTGTGAATAATATTATCAAAACTATTTAAAAAAAAAATTAATGAAATAAAATAAAATAAAAACTCATATTTCATCGTGACTCGTGCATCCACATTTTTCCGTGGCAGTTGAACACCAGAACAAATGTAAAAAACTGATGTTTTTTAATTATTAGCATTGAAATAAGGTGACAAGGTACATGATTCTGTTTATTTGTTCACGATGACCACGATAGAAATAAGAAAAAAAAAAAAAAGAAAACCCAAATGGTCGCTGATCTTTATCCTTGACTAACTTCGAGTTATGTTCAGTTTCTTCATGGGAATTAAAACTTTTTGTTCATTATCTATTACAATGATAATCTAAGTTTAAAAATAAATTTTTTGAAAAAAAAAAAAAAAAAAAATTGTCTTTTGTTTATTTTTGTGCTGAATGAAACTTTTGCCTACCATTCTCGATTGATGGCCAAATATTTATTACTGATAAATGCATGGTTTGGTAATTTTTATTCAATCCAAACCTGAAAATCAATAACCAGAAAATGTAAGCTCAAAATTTGCATATTAAAATCTATTTAAATTTCGTTCGATAGCATAAATCGAGATAGTATCAATCTGCTTTCCTCCTTCATTCATATAAACTCATCAACATTTAGGCCTAATTATTTTTGCATTCATAAGTTAATTAAAAAAGGTTCTGTTCGAAACGGATTAGTAACTTTCTTTGATATCTGAGCGAATCTGCAATTTTTTAAACAATAAAAATGCAATTCTAATTCTCTTCTCGTTGTCTGTCGCATGATTTAAAAAAAAAAATAGTAATTAGCTTGATTTTTAATTGATAAGCAAAAATGTAACATGTATAATTAAGTTGCGAGTAAAAAAAAAAAAAAAAAAAAAAAAAAAAAATTAAAAAAGTCCTTTACAAGAGTTCGACGATCTTAGTCTATGATTACGAAGCGTAATCAAAATTTGTTCACCGCAGTGCAAAGTTTTTTCTTTCGCTTTTTTTTCTTGCTTAATTGACAATTTATATGTGAATTTTATATCGGAATAAATTACAGACAAAAAACTGAATATCGCGTGAGTGAAATTTCAAAAAGGCAAAAAGTAGTAATAAAATGAAAGCAATGAAAATTAAACGAAAAATTTACAAGACCATTGCAGCATTGCATCATGTGCATCTTTTTAGTAGTAAAATTTTGTTTCAAAGATTTTATGCTTTAAACCGCAGCTTATAGTCCGTCTAAGCCCCTGCAATTTATACATTTATTCTAATTCTCGAAAATTCAAATGCTTCTAGTAATATGAGATTTTTCGCGTCGTCCTATTTTTTGCTATGGTCTTTTGAAAAAAGGTTGACTTATTCTTAGTTATGAAGAAAAGGACCGAATAAAATAAAACAAAGAATAAGTAAAGTAAAAAAAAAAATATTAAAGTAAAGCAAGGATAGAGCACGTTTATATTTATCTCCTTTACCCGAATCAAAATATTTGCGGAGGACACACTTGACAGATCCTCTTTCAAATGAATCCAACCCTGAATAATTTCATTTCAAGTGTGACTCCCAACTTGATATAAAACAATTACTGATATGCCAAAGAAGAAAAAAACCGGACTTAATGAAGATACTACCAGCCAGCCAAACGTAAGCGTTCCTTCTATAAATTTTTCCCCTGTGGCCTGAATACCAGAAACAGTCAACCGAAAAAAAAAAAAAAAAAAAAAAAAAAACCAAATCATCAGCAGACAAAGGTCAAGGTCGGAAGTCGGTTCCGACTCGCGAAATAAACCATGAATAATTCAAATTGAAATAGTGCCGGTGTGGTCCAAGTAACAAAAAAAAGACGACTCCAACACGTACGACATTAAAATAACATTGTTTCGCCTAGACAATCGTCCGGAGTTTCGATCTATTTATTTATTTTATCCTAATAAAAAAAACGATTTTCTTTATTTTAAAATTGATTTCAATTAAATATTTTATCTAGCTCTCTTTCGTCTGTAAAAAACGTTTTTTTGTTTCAGCGATTAATTTTTGGTATCATTAATTAAATATAACGAGAAATAGTTTTTCATACTTTATATCAATGTAAAGCACAAAAGTATCACCATTTCCGGTTTTTTTTTTAACAATGGAAAAAGATCAACTCACTGGAATAGAACAGTTCTAAACAATAATTTATGTACAGCTACAATTAGAAACACTACGTGAACATAAAGACCTTCATTCAGTTTCTTCAGAAACAAATGTCACTTTTTTATAACCATTTTTCTTTTAACCCTAAATTAGTAATCAAGCTAATTTCGTTATAATTTGAAAGACGGTCAAATACGTGCTAGTTGGGCTGATTAAGTGGAAAAGGTTCGCAGTAAAAGATGTAAGCCTTTTTGCTATTCTTCTTGGGTTCCATAAGCACGTATATCATTTTTCGTCAGCAAACGAAAACTGAATTTAAGTTGACGCAGGAGTCATTAATTTTTTTGAACGCCCTATTCTCCGAAATATGCTAATATTATCCTTTTGGTGCTAGATATCAAAATTCCACTTTCGAGCAACAATTCTCATTAGTCTAAGGCACCTTCATCAAAAATTTCATACCTGACCATACAGTACTCTTTTGGGAAACCTTAATCTGTAAAGGTTCTAGAAAAAAATAAAAAAAGGTCGAGTTTAAGCACGAAAAAACTTTATTGCGAACGAACCTCGAAGTATAGGGTGTTCAAAAACATGAGTCACTACTGCGCCGCCTTAATATACTGTATATTTGGTCTCTAACTGAATAACTGAATTTAATATATATCCTCTACACTCAGAAAAAGAAAATGTTTTGAACAAGATTCACATCGTCTTGCTGCAAAACAGCAATTTTTTTGTAACAACCCAAAAAAAACATGGACGTGCAATCCACGGCGATTTTAAGACTTTTTTGATGTCGAATCCAAGTCGATAAAACGTCGAAATATCGAGGTCAATTTTCGACATTTTGGGGACTACTTTACGACCTACCTCTCCATAAAAATAATCGAAAAAAGGTCCCTAAACAGTCGAGAATCGGTTTCTATACATTTTTACGTGGATTCAAAAGTCTTAAAATCTACGTCGAATCGAGGTTGGCGTTCGTCCTCATTTCGACGTCGAAATTTGGTCGTATAGACGTCCTCTTTTGCTTGGGAAAGCAAGTATGATTTGTAACACACAATAAATTGTTTCTTGACAAGTTATTTTCGTTTGGCTTTAAAGAAAATGTTTTGTCACAACACATTTTTCGCTATATCGATTGCCGCTAGTTACTCCTTCAATCAGGGGTCCGAAGCTTGAAAATTTTGGCCGATGCCGATGATGTCATCGGCCTCGGCATTTTTTAAGTATCCATTTTTTTTCGGCATCGGCATTCTTTAAATATCCGAAATCGGCATCGGCATTGAACGAATTTTAAAAATCGTCTAGAATGGCTCTATAATTTTTTTTTTTTTTTTTTTACTGAAATCGGAATAAGAGGCGGCATCGGTAATAATCGATGCTTGGTGACGTCGGCATCGGCATCAGGCGTCCGTGCTGGAATCGGAATCGGGAGTTAACTAAAAATATGGAATCGGCATCGGCATCGACTCGAGATATCAACCGGCCGCAGTTGGCACCGGCATCGGATTCGGACCCCTGCCTTCAATAATTTCTCATTTTTTAGACTTTTTTTTCCTCCTTAGAACAAGGAGTTACACTAAACTAACAAATTTTTTCAACTGTATAGACACTGGATTGCACGCAGCAAGTAACTCGCTCCTTTCTTACGTTTGGTTTTTACTAAGAGGTCATCCGAATGTTAGGTCAACATTCAATGAGAACGGGGTCCTCCAATGACGCTTAAAAACCTATTTTTTAAGGGAAAAGGGGAACAAAAATGCCCAAAAGAAATAATGAAATACTATTTGATTGCCCCTAGCATCTCGCCGAGAGTAGATTAATTTACTACCTAAACGTAAAAGACGAACGAGTTTATTATGCGGATAATCCCAGCTTAAAGATATTATTTCTTGGCAAATTCGTTCTGGATTTTCGTCAGGATTTCACCCCGGAGTAAAATTTAAAAAAATTTCGAATATATCGAGTCAAAAGATATTGCAAGACGTACCACCTTTATTCTACAATGAACAAGCACCCTTTTTTCTCCTTTTTCTTCGTTTTGTAAACAAAAAAGAAAACAGAAATGAAAATCGATTTAATCTATTAATCGAAACACATAGTGAAGGCAATAATCTGTTCAACCGAAAAGCTATTTTTTTTTTTCTTTTTAATTTAAAGTGTAGAATAACCAGAAAAGTAATTTAATTTAATTTACTCATCACTTCCTTTTCTTTGATTTAGTACTCGAATTAAAAAAAAAAAAAGATCAATAAACGTAACTAAGCGGGACGTTCTTAAGTTAATTACAAACTTGTGATTATCTCTAGTTGTTTGTTTTTACGATGCGAATATTTCGCTTGCAAATAAAAATTCGCAATTATCGGGGTCCGCATTCGATTTTTTTTATTCCTTTTCTTTTTTAACAAAAAAAACAATCATCACCTTTTTTTTCATCTCAACATAAACCGTTACTGAATGTAAAATCAGAATCTTTCTATTTTTATATAAATTTTTCAGGGCATGACTGTGTGATTCATAAAAAAGAAAAAAAAAACCATCCTTAATGTGATTTTTACTTTATCATCGAATAAAACTATTAATTTTCTTTTACCATTACATTGTAACAACTTGTTAATTATTATCCGATAGCGATCTTTTGATTTAAAACAATGAACCTTCTTCTCCTTTTTTTTCTGTCCATAACATAAAAATTAGGAAAATTTAAACAACGAAAATTTTTTAGGTCCTTAAACTCGTGTATAAAATCAATTAGCCTTTTACATGTAGCCTTTAAAAAATAATAACCAAAACAATCTAGATTAAAAAAAAAAAAAATGTTCACGCAGGAAAAAGCGAAAAGAGAAAAAAAATGTCAGGCACACACTCACGGCGGGCAACCTAAGGCTCTTTTATTATTATTGCATTCCATAAGGACAATTACTTAATTATATGTTTTATATGAATAAGTTAATGAGTAAGAATACATTATATCTGAGTAGTCGAATGGAAACGTAAGGATGTCGGTAGCTAGCTCTAGCACAGTCTAATGGATAGGTAAAAGAGAAAAAAAAAAGAAAGAAAGAAATCCCTGAGACATCATACAGAAAAAAAAAACCAAACGCCGGTGCCATTGCTTAGTCATTGAGTGAATTAATTAGCGCTGACTGACAATGTTTAACAATGAATGATGTGTTACTAATGTTTTCATTAGCGTTTATGAATGAATGGTAAACGACGAGAAATATGACACCCGGTCTGGCTTCCTTTTGCAAAGATAATGTCCATCAGGTTGAGCGATTAATTTCATTGAAATATAAAATGCAAGGTTAGGGTTCAGGACGGTTTAAGCTTCTATCTTTTTTTCTTATTATATTCTTTTCATTTTTTAATTTAAAATATTACGAATAAATTCAAACGGCAGAAGACAGCGCCTCCGGGATTTGTATACAAAAAGAAGTTTAGGCCAAAACTATTAACCGGTCAATTCTTTTTTTTCGAGTTTTTGAATTCTGAAGCCTACGAAATTCTATTACTCAATTGCGTTTGTCTAAAAGACGGCCCGATCATCTTCGAAGACCTCCCCATCGCAAGATGTTTTATTCGCTACTGGATAGGACATGATGAGCATGTGGGCGAAAAAGTTAATAATCAAGACAAGTTTTTCACCTTTTTGAGCAGATATTTTCTGTCAGTGTATTTTCTTAATCACGAAAGGAAAAAAAAACGAGTTTTACTAATCAGAAAAAAATTGATAAATATAAAATAAATGCATAGATAATAAAAATAAAAAAAAAACGAAAAATCTTTTTGACTAATAAATATCTAAGTAAATAACCGACATGTGCCATTATTATTTATCCTATTGTGGCGATAATCGTTTGATCTAGGTATGTTTTGTATGAAATATGATCTTCGGTATTTGAACAACTTCCGTTTCAAAAGATTGAAAAAGATTTTTTTGATTTCACAATAAATAATTTCACACAATAATAATCACCGGAATTCGGTTTAAATGCTGAAATATTTTCGAGTCAGGAGCGTTTTAAGAACTTTGCACATTCAAAGAAAGGATCGAAAACTTATGGGAATTCACGGGAATCGACACCTGAATACGACTCTGAGGAAATATCATTGAATTAGGGAATAAAAAGCAACCCGAATGTATTTAGCCCAATACGTGACTGGCCGATTACAGTACCCCACATAGAAGCAACAAAAGAGGGCATTTCACAAACGCAGGAACGACAGTCGTTTTCACATTAACAAAGAACTTAGTTTTCAAAAACATTCATTCTTCGTGACAACATTCCTTGAGAACTTCAAATTATTTAATTGCACCCCGGGAAGAAAATGTTTACGACAAAAGAAGTATAAGTAAATTATATGTTGATGCAAAATTTAAATCGTTATGATTAGTTTGGGTTGATTAAAACAAAATGGGCTCGTTAATTTCTGGCTTTGTAGTTAAAGCCCCATTTCTAGCCATCGCAACCCCTTTTTTCCCCAAAACGTTTGAAAACCGGATTTCTAGGAAAGAAAAATAGAACCCATTTTATAATGATTTAGAGTATTTAGAGTACTTCTAAGTAATCTAAATATTCATTCTGCATACACATAATTTTTTTCATATAGGTTACAGAATGCCTTAAAGCACTTCAAATTACTAAAACCAAATGACTGATGATGTGTCTCTGTAATAAGTTTGGTGAATGCTAACTTTTCGTTTTTAAAATTTACAATGGGAGATTTTCCAAAACATTTCTTACTAATGCTCAGATTCGCTACCTAATCACACAGGTAAGATGAAAAACCTCTAATGGAGTCCCAACAACTTCAAATTTTAGACTACCGTGCAAGGCTTTCGCTTTTGGCACATCATGTGGACGTAAAAAACGGATTCGGATGTAATAAAAAAAAAGAAGACTTGAAAGTCCGAAAATCCCTCTGTATAGTAGGCTGCGTCGAAAATCAAAAATTTTGAATTTTCAAAATGCCTGACAGCGCAATCGCTGTGTTTTATCTATTGCAAAAAATTTTTCCTTTTCGAAATTTCTTTTAAACGGCGTCTTATTGAGGGTGCGCAAGAGGGTCAAAGTTTTGAAAAATTTTATAAGGGAACAAACAAAATTCGACTTTTAAATTTTCGTGAAAAAAGTACCGTTTCCTATCGAAGTTTTAACTTAGATTTCGAAAATTAAGTCGTTTGCGTCTAGCTATTTCTGTTCCTGAGTTATTGCAAGAAAGATGATAAAAATATTGTAATTTTAGAGTTTCGACATTTTTATGGGGAACACGGTCTGTATCTCAAGAGAAAAAGCTAGACGGAAACAGATTTCATTTTCGAAATCTACGTTGAAAATCCGATAGGAAACGGTACTTTTTTCACAAAAATCCAAAAGTCGAATTTTCATCCCTTATAGGATTTCCCAAAACTTTGACCCTCTTGCACCCCCCCACACGCCGTTTAAAAAAAATTTCGAAAAGGAAAAATTTTTTACAAATGATAAGCCCCAGCGATTGCGCTATCAGGCATTTTAAAATTCCAAAATATTTGGTTTTCGACCTACCCTACTGTACAGTAAGCATATTTATCCCTTTTCAGGATTAGAGGAGGGCCAATATCCCCGGTTTTTGCCCCCCTCCCCACCCTGCTATTTCCGCAAATGGTACGAGACGAGTAACTCCCCCGGACACCAAAATACCGGTATAATATGGTCTTTATTCTGTAAAAGTTTCAAACCTGTAAGTACTTACCGCCACCTTCAAAATTAAACTTTTAGGATTGGCATAACTGTAAGCAAACCACACGAGTCGTGCGATTCCATTACATCGTGTGATAGGATCTCAAGAATCATGTAATAGAATTACACGCAGCGGCCCTAAAACCTGGGTTTTTTACTTTCTTTTCCTTTTTTCGTCTTTTCCTTAATTTTAACAAAACACCAAATCCCCTGTCTTTATATCCGTTTAACGACTTCAAACGATTTCGATATTAATACAAATATTAATATTAAAGATTATAATGTGTATATTTTTCTGCTTCAAGTGTGTTTAAATTTACCTTTTCGAATGAAGCTAAAAAATAAATAAATAAACTGACAGACAAACACGTGGACCACACGAAAGAATAAAGAAGCTACTCATCGAAAGAGTGATAAAAAGCGCCGTCGCAAAATCAAATAAAAACGGTCTATCGCATGTCTATAATCAAAAATAATCAACGTGATTAAATGCCTCCGCTATCATCTCAAAATGTCCAAATGGTTGGACCAATTGAATCTTTTCCCCAACCTCACATCGCATCTTTTGGAACACGCATCATGCAACGAAATATCCCGATTCACGACCTCTACACAAATATCTGCACCTGTTCCAAAGGTACAACGCAATAAAAATCTAGTGCTAATAAAACGAGAGATTGATTTTTCTGTTCGATAATGGCAGTGATTAAAGGGAAATAGCTTCGGTTGATAAGTTGCGGCGAGGAACTGTCAGCCGGAGGCAACTATAAGACATCCAATCTGCTTTTAATAAATCCTCTTTTAAGAACAATGTTAATCGAATAGAAACAAGTGACATTTATAATTGCATCTTTTGTCTTTTTTCTGACAATCTGACAGCCACGTAATTATGCCGTTTAATATTTTTTTTTTCTCTCCTCTGTATTACCTTTTTCCCAGTAGAATTTTCGGCCCCCTTGTGTAACATTAAAAAAAATCGTGCTGGGAAAACTGTAAAAATCAGTTTTCAAAGCAGTCACCAATCTTCCGTGAACATCTCCTTACATAGTTCATTTTATTTGTATGCAAGATCGTAAAGTAGACGTAACAAATCGACAGAGATTAAGTTTTAACGCCACGTAACATTACGCATTAACATTTCTTTGATCGCCTAAAAGGATGATTTCGAATTAGTCATTGCAAGTTAAAGGCTATGTTTGGCTAACACGCTGCTATAAAAAAAAAAAAAAATCATATAGACTAATAACATCTTTGGGCAATCTAAATTAAGATACAATTAGATGGGATTTTTTTAACTCAATCTTTTGTCTTTCTGATTCTTGACAGGTTGAATATTATTTAATGATATATAAAAATGCGGGAATTGATAAAAAAAAAAAAAAATAAAAATAAAAATAAAAAAGGATGGGAAAAAACAGCTCAGCGGGTTTTAAATGGATTACAAGAAGAGAATAGAATAAAAATTTTCTCGCTCTGCCAACATCCTAATTTGTCATTCACGGGGATATGAAAAAAAAACTGACCACAATAATTGCACATATAAAAAATCTACACTTCGTTTTTTTTCTCTCCGTAAAATGAATATTAAAGCAAATCTTGACATTATAGAACATGTAAATTGCAGAAACATGGTTTATTTCTTTTATATGGAAAAACATATTAGAAATAAATTCCGAAGTACCCAATTGTTATTAGGTATTCTGAAGTTATATCATTTTGGTGTAATAAAGATTGTTCTGACATTTTCTGGTACTGCATTTAAGTTCTCTTTATTCCGTTTGAAATGTGAAACACGTTTTTTTTTCTTTTTTAAATTAAATGACTAAATTGCAAATCTGAATTGATTTTTTATTTTACAATTTTAAAAGGATTGAGCTATCAAAATAGCGTTTATGAATCTTCCAGCTCCAATCATTATCGAGAAGTTGTCGCCTTAAAATGAACTTTTCCTTTATTACAGAGTAACATTTAAGAGCTTTTTTTAAAAGTTGTACTTAAATTTTTTCTTTAGCGAAGGACGATGCTCTTTTTGGCCCCTGTGGATTTCTAGATGCACGTCTGACCACCCGAACGGGATTGATTCTAACGCTGTCTTGGTATGCCAAACAACATAAATCTTGTGAATCATCACAATTCAAAAGGAAAGTATGAAATTTCAAGTGTTACCATCTTGCTCCAGTAGTGAAATTTGGGCAGGTTCGTTCTTATACCAAAGCATTGTTCACCGAGAAAAAAGGCCGCCTTTGTTTACGTCCGTGGCAGGAAGAAGACCCAGCGAAAAATGTGACATACTTTAAACGTCAAAAAGACAGACGTCGTCAGGCATAGTGAACATCCCGGTACGATTTTACGAGTCAAAATGACGTCTTTAAGATGACCATTAATACAGTTTGTCAGTGGATGACGTCAAGAAGACGTCTTATTGACGATTAAGAGACGTCACCCACTTCATTTTGACGTCGAAAATCTCGTAAAAACGTTCCAGAAAATGTCTGATGACCAAAGTTTGATGCGTCAGCATTTTTGTTGGGGACTCTTGTTCACCAAAGTTCTTTTTCAATGCTGACTAAGCATTATTGCCAGCAGGGGTCCGAATCCGATGCCGATGCCGACGCCACAAAGCATCGATTACATGCGATGCCGCCGCCTCTGATTCCGATTTAAGTGAAAAAAAAAAAAAAAGTCATAGAGCCATTCTAGACGATTTTTAAATTCAGGGGTCCGATTCCGATGAGAGTGACGATGCCGATGCCAGCACTAACAATTAATTTTGCAGTCCCAAATTATTACTTATATATATATGCCTTTGAACCTAGGTACAAAAAACCGGTCCAACTTTTTTTTCGTAGATAAGGGAGAACAGCAGTTTTTTGAATTTTACATAAATTTTGAAGGCCCCCCCTACCTACCGGAAAAAAGTTGAACCTGTTTTTTGTACCTAAATTCAAATGCACATATATAAGTAATCATTTGGACCAGCGGTCGATTTTTTGACTAGCTATTTACTGAGATAAAAAATAAAGATTAAAATAAGAAAATTTCCCATGTTTTTTAAATGGGAAAAATGACGTTCCTACAGGCACCACTTCGCTTTTAGGTGGAGGCCCCAAACTTTGCTCACGTTATTTTTGAATTATTTGGGAATATTTTAGGGGGCGGCACCATTAGAATTCCGTCATTGGCAAAGGAAGAGACACCCTAAGCTAAACCAAAACAAACCAAACCAAATCAAATCCAATCAAATCTGCAAAAAGAGACCAATCTGTATCATAAATCAATGTGAGTTCTTTCAAATCAAATAAAGAGAGAAAAAAAATGTTTCACAGCTAAAAGTTTTTAATAAAATATGTATATCATTTAAGCAGAAGCGCTTAGATGAGATTCGGTAAAGCATTGAACCCTTGCACAATGTAAGTATTAAGACCCCTTAATTAAAAGATGTCTAGAAAATCCCATTAAACGGTTATTGAGGTAAAAAAAATCGATTGGCCAGTTACACCGAATAGAACATTAATTTAGGCTAAGACTTTAATTACTCGTTTAATAATAAAAAAAAAAGAAGATGGATGCAATTTTATCTTTTCAGCTACTAAGTTAAAATTAAACATTCTATCCCACGGAATTTAATTACATCATCATGTTAACGTATTTATGCCACTGCATCAAAAATTATAAGAAACGAAACTAAAAACTGAATTTTTATTCTACGGTTAATAACTGGATGCTTAAATCTTTTCTTAATCCCCATTAAAATCTTTTTCAAAATCGCGCCAAATAAGTGTCCGGGAATATAAAAGTCCGTTCATCTTGGTCAAAACATTATTTTTCTTTTATAAATAAAACATTTGCAATGGCATCGCAGATCATGAAATACTGGGAGCGAAGAGGGGAGGGGGGGGGGGGGAAGGGAGTGAGGAAAAATTTGTAAAAAAGATTTTTTTTAAATGAGTTTTACAGACTTTCTGCGTTACAATGAATAATCTTTGAGAAACAATTGAGAAGGCGAAAACGAATATTGAAGGGATCATAGAGAAGCTACTGCGGTCTCCCAATGTTGGATTTTGCTTCCTCAATCATTGGCCTGGCCACGTCTCTATATTCAAGAAAATAATAATATTGAATACAAACAGAAGCTGCAAAAGAAACGAATTATAAAAAAAATTTGACCCCGAACTCAGTCCTACACTTGCCTTAATGCCAAATTTGAAACAGACAATTCAAAGGAAACCCGGATATCAATTTCGGGCGAGATACGAACATTGTAGCAGTAATAAAGGCAGCCTTAGCAACTAATTATAAGTTTTTTGCAACCCGAAAATAAAGTCTCATTCATGTAATTAAAACAACTAAAATATAATTTAGCGATCTTCTGTTGCAACTAAAATCTTTTTTTTTTTTAATTTTTTTATACTAACTATTAGCTACTTCACCGATAAAAGAAAACATAGCTACTTATACCCCTCATTAAAATCTTTATTCAGTTACTCCAAAAATATTTATGACTTTTTATAACTATGGCAAATAAATAGATTAAATCTTTTCATCTAACAACGTTTACCTTTTAAGATAATAGTAATAAAAAAAAATTAATTTTTTTTCCCTAGATGTTTGATACATTGAGCCTTATTGTTGAAAATCTGACCCAGGGGCTTTAACTCAACGAATAATAAAATAATCTTGCACCGCCTTTTAAGAGGCTCTCAGTGGAGAGACGATGGCCTCTTCACTTTTCGGTTAAAAACAATGGAAGGGAAAAGAAGTTGTATTTAATTAATTTCGACAAAGAGTTAGAATTAATGACAGAAAAATGCAGTTCAAAAGCGGAATAAATTATGAATTTTAAACGATGGATATACCTAAGGCATTTTCGAAATTGTGGGTTGAAAATTAATTTAAACGCAAGAAGTAATTATCACAACACCCGCACTAAAATCGGATTCCTATAATCAAAATTCTAAACATTTTCTTTACCTATTTTTAGTGAAACAAGATAAAATAATATTTCAAAAATTTGAAGTTTACGAAAATGCACCGTTTAAATAAATGACATAAAAGAGATGACAAATGATATTCAAAAAAAAAAATTGCATCATATGCGAAGAGAGAATGTTTATATATAATTCATTTAAAAAATGAACGTTTTGCTTCAATGAATTTGTGGTTAAACCGCACACTGATGTAAAACATCATCAGATTGGTTCGATCATTCTTTCATACCATCTTGAAAAATACATCAGTCATTCACCATAATTGTTTCAAATTTAAAGACAAAGAATCGTCTCGACTTCTCAACTAGACTAGATACAAAACTGATTTCAAATGCTTTCGTTTTGATGGAATAAAAGGTAAACCTTTTTATTTTACCAAAGGGTACGTGCTACAAAACTCGGTAAAAAATTATACTCCCGAATTTCATCTCTTCTCCGTTTTCATCATAAAGAAATCATTTTTTTTTCAGGCTAAAGAAATATTTTGAAAAGGAAATTATTTTCACGGTGGAAAACACTTTTACAACTTTAATTAAAAAGTCAGAAATAAACGGTCAGCTGATCGAATCGTCTTGGAAATGAAAATGGATGAAGACTTAAAGAAATTGTTTTTATGCATGTGAACTTATGAACATATGATCACTATTACCGTGAATCGTTTGCGCCAGGGTAGCAATTAACCTGGTGTCCGATGTTTAGGGTGACTTTAACAACCTCAGTTTCAATTTTAATTGACCCAGCTTAATTCATAGAATATCGAAAGCAAAGGGTCGGATGTGGTAAGAATTGATACTTTTATGGTTCAAGTTTACGATCAAAAAAAAAGGAAGCCGTACGCTTGTAATTATTTAAAAACGCCGAAAGACTTTTTCTTTTGAAGCTCTCAGTGTAGTATACATTGAACTGGAGTTGTGGTAACTGCAATCGAGTTAAAATTTTTCTCCTCTGAAAATATTAAACTTAAAAATAATGTAAAACATTGCTCTCTGCTTTTATCATATTTGCATAAAGCGCCTCTACATGCTTTTAGAGGGGTCCTCACTAAAACGCAGACTGCACAGACCCACCCAGACCGTACAGACCGACCCAGACCGACTACGATTATATCTTCATACCAGATATAATTTCCCATTCTAGACACAGACCAAGACCCAGACCAAACACAGACTGAAGAAAATTTTATAGACCAGATATATTTTCTACTTATATACCCAGACCGAGACCCGAACCAAAGATAGACCGAAGGAACAGACCTATACTGGCACACTGGTCTGTACTTACAGAGCAGATTACAGACCTTTGGTCAGGTCTGTGTTTGGTCTAAGTCTCGGTCTGGGTGTAGAATTAGAAAATATATCTGGTCTGGGTCTCGATCGGTCTGTCTTTAGAATGGGACATTTTATCTGGTCTGCAAAACTTTTTTCGGTCTGGGGGGGGGTCTGTGTCGGTCTGTATCGTCTGGATGGATCTGTACGGTCTGCATTTTGGTGAGAATCCGCACGGTAAAATATTTTATGTTACAAGTAACATAATTATTATGTTACAAGTAACATAATTTGCCTGTAGCCTCGAACAAAACACTAAAAACAAAAGAATGTCTTGTGGACAATAACTTTCTATTTTTTTTAACATAAAAAATGTGTAGCCCTTTTTTAGCAAGTTAACATAAAATTTTTTACCGTGCAGTTTTTGTGACATAGTAAATCTAATAACGGCTAAAGGTAAAAGCAGAAAATTTGGGAATTTCATTCGTAGAATTGATGGGAATTTTAAAATGTAGATCCAGTTGAAATCGGAATAGAATTTTATTCGTAGAATTGATGGGAATTTTAAAATGTAGATCCAGTTGAAATCAGAATTTAGGAATGAATTATCTACCTCTCTGAATTTTTTGAAATTTTTAGGATGAGAAATAACGTCAGAAACTTGGGTCTACCATTTATATATGAGAGCCCGATCGCGACCCAAGTTTCTCGGCTTCTGTTTAGGTCTAAAAATCCCAAAAAATTGAGAGAGACAGCTAATTCTATTCTTGATGGCGCTTGGTTATTGAGAATTTGATACCTAAACACTGAAAAAAGTTATTGGACCTGGAAATTTATTTCTAGCAGAAGACAAGATGGCGACTGCAGCATACCCTTAATTGAGATAAAATACAGCGCTCTTTTTCAGTTTATAAAAGCTGCATATTTCAAACCTATAATGTCAACTTTAACAACAGGCAGCATCTTTGGGACCACATAACCGTAAGAGAAATTTTGGCGACTTTTAACTTTTTTTGCCAGTTTGACCAGGCCTCTCTAATATTTGCAATAGAAGTTCGTAACCCCCTTCCACACCTCGAGATGTGGATGCAATATTAGCATGGTCCACGTTCCTTCCTACGCTGTATGAACATCATTTTCTTTGCAACTTTTCACTTTCTCAGAGATTCATCTATTCAAAAAATATCATAAAAAAAATCTCTTTTTACACCTTCCCGATTCACGAAAGACCAAAAACCAATAATTGCGATTTTGAATATCTGCTTGTTGTTTATTTTTTGTTTATTGACGAAGTATCCTAAAGGGGAATCCGTAGGCGACACGAAAGTTCTCACTGCCCACCTGTATCTCTTCTTCTTTCTTGGAATTCAAATTCATACGACCACCAACATAATCACCATGTGTAAAATAACGCAGGTTCATGTAACATTTTGGTACGCATTCACCATCTTAACTTTAATTTCCTTGACTTCCAACAAATCATACACCTTTCCTTTCATCTTTACGCGCTTTTTAAACAATGTGTGACCGTATACCTTTTTCTACCTTTTTTTTTTTTTTGCGCGCGACATTAAAATCAAAAGAATGCACGTAAAACACGTTCGTGAAATCATTTTCAACATATTTGAGGAGACCGAAGCGGATTCCAAAAGAATGAGTCTTTAATCGTTATATTGTCCTTTACAAATTGGACAACGAGGATATTCACCAGGAGAATCATGCTAAGAATGCATTATTAAGGATTTCTCCACAACAAACAGCGAAATAAAAACGCAAAGTTAGCAACCGAGAACAAATCGAAAAGCTTTGCTCATTGTGTCGGCATGCTTGGGCGTATTCTAAATAACCCAGGCTCGAGTTTAATTGTAAATTTATTCAGGTATGTACCCGAGCACCGCCCACCATGTGCTCTGCTTCGACTTGTTAGACCGGTTTCACTCTCAGCACCTCATCCTTTTGGAGTTCAATTTCCTATCAATTTATATTAGTCTTCGGTCTTATCATATTCTTAACTCTATTAATTAAATCATATCTAATTCCATTGTTCCTTATGTAACAACTATCAAAACATTGGCCGTTCTCTTATCAAAGTTTATTCCATTTGGCCTTTTTTTTTTTTTTAAATTTCTTTCGGGAAATAATAACAAGGGCGTTTATTCGGTTGAAGAAGACACGAACCACATAGCCAAAGCGGCGAGAAGTTAAAAAAAAAAACTACAACACGGTTGCTATTGTTAGTTTGTATTCATCATTGAAAAAAAGTCCAAAGTCAGAAACGCCAATAAAAGATTCTTTCACCTTTTATAAAACAAGAGGTATGTAATTGTTGGAGAATTCAAACAAGGTACAGATAAATCAAAGAAAGACACAGCAAGTTCAAGGCCTTAATGGAAGACAAAAACTCGGTTTTTTTTTTCTTTTTTTATTGTATGTGCCCACGCACTAAAATCTCATTGGTCAATAGCGGATTTATTAAAATAAGCACAAAGATGATGGTACTACCGTGTGAGAGACAATTGTTCGATTTAGAGATTACAAGGAGTCAATGCAATCAAAAGCAAGAATACCCGAATCATTTTAGTCTTGATTAAAATAAAAAAAAGAACTGATTATGCTTATAATAGAACGAGACGTCGTGAAAGAAAAAAGGTAATAATGACGACGATGATGATGAAAAGTGGTCTCTCCGGATATTAGACAGGAGAGAAAACACAGTGAACACATGTGGGAATAACAATGCTGACATTTAAGCTCAAGAGGGGAATTTTTTCAGCTTATTTTCCCTTCGTGGACCCTTTGAATTTATCAGGATTGTCTGGTAACGAAATATAAAATATATAGGATATTTAAAGAAATTGCTAATTTTGTGCAGTGGCGTTGCAGAGAATCCAGGGGCCCTTGTGCGAAAACTTTGAAAATAAAAAATATTTCTCAAAAGGTTTTTTTTTTCTTGAGAATGCTGAGTGCAAAGTTTTAACATTATTTACGATTTTTTGTTTGATTTAATGAAAATTAAAACGAGATTTTGGATCCACTTCAGGTCGGGGGCCCCGGCACATTGCACCCTCTGCACCCCTCTCCTCTACGCCACTGTTTGTATGTAATTTGCGATGATCATATTTCTAAAAAATTGTCTTACCTGATTTCGCATTTTGGAAAATTGCAAAAATGACGATGGCTATATTTTTCAGTTCCATTGCTCAAAATTTATTCGATGTAAGCTACTGAAGAGAAGTCATCACAGAATATCCCGAGAGAAGAAAGTATCCAATCCTTTACTTTTTTATTATTACTTTTTTTTTCAATCTGAAAAAATAAGAAAAAATAACATAAATTAATACCACAAAACGGTTTGTTGGGATGATTATTCCTTATTTGACGTTAAGATAGTTCCTCCGTAAATAAAAATACCTTTGCAGTTGGTGTCCGATGAATATGAAATCAGTATGTGTTTATATGTTTATATGCAAGAGAAGCAGGATATGATATATAAAAATACTGTATAAAATCCATAAATTTTGTTTTTATATAGAGATAAACATCGGTTTACTACTGAAACGTGTATTCATGTCACACTGTTTTAAAATTCGGGTTGCTTATACCACCTTTATGATAAAAGCGAAGGTATTCAAAACTTCGAAACAGATGACGTGCAGACTTATTCGGTGTAATAGCGATGAACATGGTATGTCTTGACATCACGCATTTCCGGTCCTCGTCAAGTCATTTAAATCAAGTCTATTAAAGTCTCTTTTCTTTCGGCAGAGCTTGTCAAAAATAGTGGAAAATCAGTCAGTTGGTTACATGTGGAATTTTCCGAAGTTTGCACGAAACGATTCGAGAAAAAAAAAAAAAAAAAAAAAAAGGAGCGTGACAATAAAATGAATGACAAAAACTGATCTTAGACAAATGACATAAATGGAACACAATCGTCATCTTTCGTGCATTCGTCATGAAATTAGTAAAATTACAGGCAATCGTAAAATATAATAAGATTTTATTAGCTTACTACAGAATTAGGGAAATGGAAGCTAAGTAACTTTGTAGGTACATAGCGACTTTGCAAGCAGGTTCGAGCCTTTTCGAGAAGGCCTGCTAATTAAAGTCAAGTAAAATCCCTTAAAGAACTTAACCCGTCTCTAGCATCTCAAGCTATAGCTACAGATCTGTGAAAAGCCCTCTAGTACCCTGCAAGAAAAGTGATCAGGTCATAAGTTGTCAAATATGGACCCCTTGAATCATATCAAATACGACCAAAACTAGGAAATTTAAAGATACGAAAAAAACTAGGAAAATTAAAAGTGACGAAAAATGATCATGCAAAAAAAATCGTTTCCCCGTTTGATTGAAAATAACCAGAAACGATCACGAATCATTATTCTTGATCATTTTTGGTCAAACGAAAAACAACAATTTTTTTTTTTTTTTTTTTTTTTTTTTGCATTATTATTTTTGGTCATTTTGAATTATTCCTAATTTTATTTAGTCATATTCGATCATTAAGGGTCCATATTTGACAACTTTTGACCTGGTCACTTTTTTTGTAGGGTATTAGTCATTTTTAGTATTTATTAATTCGTACATATATAGTAATCGACACTTCCCAACTGTAAGCAGACATAACTGTAACCACAGGGAAAATGCCCTATCTTAGGCTTTGCCAACTCTCCTGTAAAAAAAAAAAAATGATTTCCCCTATGCTCATACATAGGCGGCACAATTTTACCTCCCTCCCCGCCCCCCCCCCCCCCTCTTCCCAACCAGATATTTCTAAAATTGTGGATAAATTTCGCAGCTAAAAGATGAAGAAGGGTTTCAAAATTACTGTGCAAATCAATACACTTCAACGATTCCTGAAAGATCCTTTTACATTTGAGTTTTCTTGTTTGCACTAAACATGGTTTTTTTTGGGATTAGGACATGATCGAATTGGCCATTCATTGATATACAGTATGGTTTATGATCTTCCATTTTAAACTTTCCGCAAAACTTCTTTATTTTCCACTCACTCAACACATTTAATTTTCTCAGTTTGGCGCCTAGGTTATTAAATTTTTTATAGCCACGATACCCCATTTTTTGTCAAAAAACGTACACACCTTCTATTACGGGGATAAAATTGTCATAAATCATCTCCCTTACAATGGACCAAAATGGGACCATAATTAAAAGAAGCACACATCCAATAATATTAACATAGGTTCAAAACTACCTTGTTTATACATTTTACATATAAGGACATCATTTAGATAGTTGAAAAAACCAAGCCGTGACAATACTAATTCGAAAGACGAAATAAAGGAAACAAATAATTATTCTCTTCAGATTTAAAGAATTTTGAAGGTGTGGTAACCAAATTTAAGGGTGTAGATAGGAGACATCATATATTTTTTTAAACATGCATTTTATTAACTCATTTTTCATGTTACCGGCAACGAATTTCCTATCAAAACAAAAATAATGTAACAACTCTCATAAGAGAACGAAATTAAATCAGGCGACCGGATTAAAAAAAAAAAAGGAGCAGATAAAAATATATTTAAGAGTCAAATTCAAAATAAGAAGAAACATAATGGTCTCGTTAAAAGTGCCTTCAAATTGCATTAGAAGTGTTGTTAATCAGAACCGTCACTATTTGTTTTCTCACAGTCAGCGTTTCTGAACGACCTCACTTCCTCAGGTCTTTTCACAAAGTATTTATTTTAACTCCAAATCAAAACCATTTTTAGGGGAGGAAGGGGGGAAGGGGGCTTTGTTCGTAAATTCCTAACCATCGTTCTTTTCAAAATTCATGGGTTATAAATTATAAAGCGGATCTTCCATTTTTGTGTATTATTAAAAGAAACCGATTACATCATAATTAATATAGACGAGAATATTTTAATTTGATTAAGACTTAAGCCGACGGCGGGTTTTAGTGCAGATACGCGTGGGTTATCTATTACCGGTTACGGGGCAAAAAAAACTTCTCTTAAATGACATGCTTAGCATTCAAATTTAAATTCATGTGAAAGGAATTTTAACGCGGATTAAACAGGCCAAAGCGATTTGATCGATCTATATAACTTAAAAAAAAATTAATTAAAAAAAATGTAATTATTACACATTAAAAAGCAACTTCTTTTTCTGATTCAGCTCTTTACAAGTTGAAACTTCTTGACAATCCCACTCCATTAATTTTTTTGTGACTCCTGAATAGTTCACACATCCATGTATAGAAAACCATTATACTTTTTTTTTTATAATGTAGTATTTGTACAAATAAACATAATATTTGGTTATAAAAAGAGTACTAATTACGAATCCAAATAATTAACTGTGCACTTTGAAATTGCTTTTTTTTCTTTTCTTATAATGTCTTTATAAGGATCAACCCGAAGCATTCAGATTTATATACTGTACTAATTTAATATTCGGACAATTTGTAATTCTGTGGGGAGGGCCAAAATTATTCGAACTTCAAGCGGCCAAAAAAACGAGGTCAAGTGTTTCGTAAACTCATTGTTTCATTTAAATCTATTAATCAACCCTTTCATATAACAGCACAACAAAAGGATCAACTGTGTTAGGTTAGGAATTTTGCGAGTTACAAAATCATTAAAAAATACGATATCAATACGAACTAGTGTGGCTATTTTTCGGCTTGTATTTAAAAGGGCAGTATTTTTAAAAATTTTGGACAGTATCTGGGCAGTATAAAAAAAATCAAGTTATGCAGATAAATTAAAGCATTCCGGTCAGTATAAGTATATATCAGGGCAGTATTATTACCTGGCAGTGTGCAACAGTTATAAAAAAAGAAAAATATAATCGGAATACGAAATAAGTCTACAAAATATTATAAAAAAGAAACATTTTATTAAATTAAAATAAAAATTATTAAATAAAAATAAGTAAACAAATAAATTTAAAAAAACAATCAAAAAAGAAAAAAGAAATCAATATACTTAGCCCTTGGTTCATCGGAAAATGCACTATCCTCTACAACATGACCTGAATTCTTTTTTCAATTTTCAAAAAAATATTTACAGGTCGCCCATGATTTTTAAGCGGTAAAATATTTTTTTTGGGCGCGAAACATTCTTTTTTTCTCTGTTATTTTTAAAGATGAATAGCTACTCATTTTAAATTATTTTATCAAATAACCTTAACTGCTTATATTTATTATTATACTGACAAAACCAATGAAATACTGCCACAAAAAATTTTATACCGCCAAAATTTTATATTTGCAACTTAATTTTGATACCATAGCTTTTCTTTTGCTTTTTCGATGTAGTGTCCGTATATATATAAATATATATATAACCAAAAAAAATCGCAAATACAAATGCCGAAAAGCTAATAGACAAAATGTACTGACGATTTTTTTTTTTTTTTTTTTTTTTTTAATATTTTTAAATAATTTAAAAGCAAAGTAACAAACTTGGGGGAAAAAAAATCTCGATTTAAAGTTAATTAAAAAGCTTTATATACCTAAGTTCCGCACTTAAAAAGATATAGAATACAGATTAATTATTTGTTATGCGTAATTAGGTGCACCTTATTTACATAAAAATATTTCTGAATTAGCCAGAAGCGACATTAACTTAATATTTCAACTTAAAGCGAAATTTTAATGAAACTTATTTGAAATATCTTAAAATAATGGGTTTTAGTTTTTTCATCACACTCTGCATGCAACCTTTAAATCAATTTCATAACTTAATCTCGAAATATAAGAAATGTTCCGAAAAGGGTTATTACCAATACAAGGAACACCGCCAAATCTTTTACTGTATTGTACATCTATACGTGAAAAGAATTAAACTAATTTTAATTATCGTCCAATTTTACTGTTCGCGAGAATAGTGGAAAAGGTACGTGTGCCGAGTACAATATAATTAAGGGACATAAAAAAGTACGCGAATAAGAAAAACTACATAAGGCCGACATTAGAACCAAAAAAAAAAGAGTACTATTTTGACTCCTCTTTTTTTCCATTCACAAAATCAATCAATAAAAACAGTAATAATAAAAAATCCGTCTTTTATTTCATTTCCTTTTAATAAAAAAACATTCCTCAAAGCTTTATTCTTTTCGTCACCATTCGATTATTGAAATCCACCATTCTCATTTCGGTTATTAGTTTTCAAAATTACAGCTTCCGTGAATCTCAAAGTCATAATTACCACAGTCCGAAAATTATGGGATTGTCCTCCTAAAAATATGCAGAGAATTTCGATCTCACCGCAGGGAGTTACAACTCTCCAGACAGAGTACAAAAAAAAACATATCATAAATTTCTAAAGTGGCTTTCTGCAGGACATTTGAAATACGCAAAAAAAAATTAAAAAAAAAAAAGTCGAATTTTCTTGATTTTGATGCATTCATACACATCTATTGAGTCATCTAAACTTTTAAAATGGTTGTCAACCCTAACACTTTCGATTATCATATCATCAGGAATTTATAAGACGCGTGATCGTTAAAGGAAAGAAAAATAAACAAGACTGGGGGATTAGGGAATTTCAAAGATGTGCCTCAGACATTTAAATGTCTCACAAATCTCGATTCAGGCCTCACCTTAAAAACATTAGACAATAGAAAACAAGCCGACCAAATCTTCTCATGTATGACGAGAAGGCAGGCAGACAAGGCACATGTGCCTGCAGGCGAGGCATCCAACGTGGGCGGAAACAGTATCTTTACCGCAATAACTCGACACCGAGGGAAGCGAACTTTATACATATATCCTGAATCATTTTGTTATTATACATTTAGGGTTGGTTTTTTCTTGGGTTGAGTGTTGACGTTAACAATAAAAAATCAATTCGAGAAAAAAATGTCAGTTGAATAAAGAACGATCGATTGAAAGGGACAGGGGGAAAAAATGTGGACAAGTTGTAACATGTCTACTTAATTTGGAGAATACCACACATTATGCCAAGCGAATCAGATTTGAATCGGATTGAATAGCGCCTTGAGAGTAATGTTACACCTTTGACAATGAACTTTTATAGCATTTAGCACCTTCATCGTTCGTGGATATGATTTACGGTTAATGCAAATCATTATTCACATTTTTGCCAAATTTTTATACAACGATGACTCCGTATTATGAAAAAAAGTGTAAGGAAAACGAATATGACGAATAATAGAAAAGGTATACCTGAACTTACTTATGCTTTAAGACGCAACACACCGCACAATCGGGGCTTTGTAGCGTAGAATATTAAAACTTGCGAATAAATGTCCGAATTGGAAAACGTAATAAGCATACCACGTTTTAGACCTATGCATATTTCTAAAAAATTCAGGAAATGATTCATGGACCGAAGTGACCTTTGATCCCGTTCTTATGCGAAACATTTTAACGGTTTTTATGAAATGACATTCTCAGGTTTTTAGTGAGTGTAATAGGACAATCGTACAATTCATCTCATACGATAAGGCCATCAATAAGTTTTAAAGAATTTGTGCTTATCCTCTTCCACTTTTTTGACAATGGCAAAATCCGTATCGAAGGATGCTGCTGCGCTAAACAATAAAATGAGTTTCTGCAGAACTTCGTAATCGAAAATTGCTGGAACAAGTTCCAATTCTGGAAGTAGCATGTCTAGCTCTCTTACAACAGCCGCCTTGCAGCATAGGAAAATGTTCCTCTTTTACTAAAAACCTGCATGCCATCAAGTGCCAGTAATCGAAATAAGTAACGACCTATTACCAAATAACCGACAAACCGCTATAACAGAAGCCAGATTCTAACGATTAAAAAAAAAAAAAAAAAAAAAATACGAAGCAAAAAAAAATTCCAAGTCGATAACTTTAAAAAAAGGTTAACCGATGTCACTTTCAGATAATTCTCGAAGCTATTTTAAAAGCAAAACGACGTTCAAAATGTACTTAGATGGTGAAAAAGATTTGACAGAATTTTTGAACTATTTCTACATTGTTGACATTTAAACTCGAATTAAGCCAACAATAACCGTTGACTAAAAAAACGATAAGAATTCAATTTTCACACATTTTTTTTTCTCTCTTGTCCTTTCTATCGATCAAGGTAAACAATTCCCAACATTCCAATCTGGTGGTCTTTTAGAGAAATGCTCGACTTTTAATCAGTCGCTATTCAAAAAAAAAAAATTTTTCCCCCTTATTCATACTATTTCAAAATACAAAAAGGAAAAAAAAAATTGTTGAAATCGAAAATACCGCCTTTGATAACGAAAAGCCTAATCTATAGTATATGAATGAAACATTCCAGTTTTTTTACGAGTGAAAATTCTTTCCATTCTGAATTCTTCAGACTAATTAAAGAGTTGGAAGGAAAATATATCGAAGTGTTTCCCAGGTTCTTAATAAAAGAAATGTGAATCCGTTATGGTGGGTCTTCTCTATGCATTGTTATTAAAAAAGTTACATTCCGTTAAATGATTTAATGAAATTTTAATGCGTAGCGAATTTCTTAGTGAATTTTCTTACAATAAGAGCATTACGAAGAGAATGATTTTGGATAAGGGCATCCTTGTTATTGCGTTTTTGATTTTCTTAGAACATCTCACCGTCCCTGATTGATTCTCTATTTATCTACTAACGGAATTAAACCCCGTCAATAAACAAAAAACCTATACGATTTCGAAGCACGTTTTTCAAAACGCAATGTGAGGTTTCTTTGTAAAACCACGACGTTATATGTAAGTAATCTTGATGAAATAATATGGGACACGAGGGTTTTTTAATCGGACTGCTACTTAAATGAAAATTAAAAGAGAATTAGTTCATCGTGCCATGGATTGTATGTCAATTATATAGAGGAAAAAAAAATAATATGTGGATAGCAGAAGGCTGCACTTACGAACAATGTCTAAATATATGAAAAATGATGTAGTTTTTAAAAGCTAATTTAGTTTCATCAACCATAACGTGCAAGGTCATGGACGTAAATAATTATTGCGAGGTGTAAGAATATGATTAAGATAGTTAGGCGGTCTAGAAACACAAGAACTTTAGCTGCTGTAGTGGAGTGATTTGCCACAGCCAATTTTTTAAAGTCAAGAACTTCATTTCCCGTGCGTCGGAGGTGAACTAACGTATCTCCATCGTAAATACAATTGGAAGATAGTAGGTTTCGACTATTTGAGAAAATCATGTGACTACAAGTTTACACGCACGCACAGGTGTATGTGAGAGATTACCACGCTCGTAATCGAGTAGGACTATCCCTCAGAAGTATATTTCAATATTTACCAAAACCGTGCGTCGAAGGTGAACTAACGTATCTCTATCGTAAATGTGGAGATAATCTGTTTCGATATTAATTCATGAAAGTGTCATGTGACCATAAGTTTACACCAACATGAGCACTCACAAGCATATGGAACCTACAGTTTAACGCCGGTTCCATAAGGCTATTTTTGAGGATTTACGAGGCAATCACAGCTCGGTGGTTTTTGCCTGCCGAGGGGTGGTGACCGTTCATTTTTGACTAGCGCACTAATTCTGTCTGATCTGAGAAAAATTCCTAGCTGTGAACTAGGATAGAAGCACGACTCATGATTGAGAGTCGAGCGAGCTATGAACTATAGGCTACGGGCCATTACATATCTCACCTAAAGAATTAAAAATAAAAAAAAATTCCTCCACTTCATTTTTTCATTCTACTAGCCATTGTAAATTGGGGCTCTACATATATTATGCACGAAAAATTATAAAGACTTTTGGACCCCCCTCCCCCTGCCCCCTGTAAGCATGAAATAGGCCACATTTAACATTGCGAAAGATTACCAAACTGCCCCAAACATGCTTTGTTGAGGGAATGTTCACATTAAAACTATGCTAACATAAACTATCAGCTTAAAATATTGTTAATAAAATAAACAAACTTCGTTTATTTTGTAAACAATATTTTTTTGTTATTGGAGATATGGTTTTGTTAGGATATCTTGAGCAATTAAGATTAATATTCTGTCCTGTGAACGACTTGACTGTAGCTGCCATTTTGGAATAGATCCTCTGTTTGCATAAGCTAAAACAAGCGTCATCCATTATACAAAAATGGCTCAAGTCGCTTTCCGAGATCCGTTTTAAGCAAGTGTTGAATTACAAAAAACAGAAAGCCGAAATGGGTCCTTTCTCAATAGTAAAACAATTTGCCACAGCAAGCTTTCCTTCGTAATTCTAATTTCGAAAGTCAAAAGCACGCTGTTTCATTGACACTAATCTCCTGCAGTATTAACTTTTTTTATTCAGAAACATTGCTCAGACTATTTATAGCTTAAAATTTTTAAGACATAAGATCCAAGATAAATATACGATATACTTTTAAAAAAAAAAATAATAATCGCTTCAGCCCACACTTAATAGCCTTCATTAAAAACGTGCACTAATTACTTTCGAAAAAATCTGCGGTAAAATTTATCTCGCATTTTATAAATGATGATAACTCATCTGTTTATCTCCATATTTTTTCAAAAGCGATGACTGCGGTCGCGTTTGCGGTAACGAAAGATACGATCGTACCACAAATGTGATTCCAGCTTCAATATGGGGAAGGGAGAAGAAAAAAAAAACACTCATTTCTTAAAGCATAATGAAGCCTTAAAGAGCGGATATAGTAAATTGTGAGAGGTCGCAGGTGTTGTATACCTGAAAGAAGTAAGGTACCAAATGTAAATAAAAGATAAGGAGAAAATGTTTTGAATGGATGACACATAGAGGTATATCATACCTGTTTTTATAAGTCACGCACTTTCGGGACTGTGTTAAAAACTGCACGATTTGATGAGACGCAGCTTCAGAAACTTATATTAGAAGCATTTATTGATCATACGGTTTTTTTTTCGTGTCGGAGGGGCATTACTCCATCCAGGTTCGTGCGTGTGTCTTGGTCAATTATTTTTTGAACGGATTAACATCTAACCTGTACTCTTCAATCAAATTATTATCTTCAAATGGTTATTTAAATAAAGCCGGTTGTTTTTTTATTTTTTATAAATATACGCGACGTCATAATTTTCTTCTATTTAATTTCTTTGGCGTGGCATGAACATTTTTTTTTTGTATCTATCTTCTTCAGGCTACATTTTCCGTAAATTTGGGATCGCCTTTGCAAGTAAGAAATTTACATCTTAAAAACCTGATTAAAATGTTATAAAAAAGCGATAAATATTTTATTGTACGTTTCTGCATCTTGTAGTACCATTTGTTGGACGTACAAGTTTTTTTCTAAACGATTTGCATCTGTTTCTCATTTCAATTTCATTAATATTTTATTTTATTTTATTTCATTTCCACTATTCGCCTCTTCATTTGTTTTAAACAAAAGGTGCAATTTATCCTTTTCTAAATCTCCCTTGTTTACCAATTTTGATAGGAATCTTTTCCTGTTTACTTTATTATAAACAAGAAAATCCGCATTTCGATTTAAGCTTTCAGTGTCAAAACCATTTTCAATTTTGCCTTACAGAACTGAAAATTCAAGTTGTTAAGACTTAACCATATTAAATCTTAAATTTCTGAATCAAGAAGTATACGGTAAAAACAGTTTAAGGATAGTATGTTTTCATAGTATCGAAGCTCAAAATTTTTAATTGATTTGTCTATCGATATTTATACTTTTTTCAAACTCTCATTTTAGTATCCGTAAGATGGATGATGACAAAATAGCACTGACGGTAGAATTACAGGATATAGAAAATATAAGCATATAAGCGTAATATATAGCATATAAAATATAAGTATAATATTCACAATAAAAGCATGAAAACAGTATCGTTTTTTAAAAAAATCTGGCACCTGGGGTGCTCAACCTCTCAGGACCTTTCATACTCAAGCTTTAAAATGTCAGTCTGATAAAATTTTTAATGGCTTATTAAGTTTTTAAATTTTCTGCCACTGTCGTTGAAAAAAAAAACGGATTTAAAAAAATGATTCGTGAAACTAAATTACAAAATAACAAATAGAATGTATTGAAATGTCCATAAGAAAATGATTTATCTTTATTAATTCGAAAAATTGTTACCAGTTGAAACGTCCGGGAATATACGAAATAACCATGCGTAGATGATGTTGGTCAGAGAAAGACGAGTGAAAAAAAAAACATGAAAAATGATCGCACTGACTGACAATGAACATTACCCATAGCAAATTGTAACATGGCTCCTCCCTGAACCGACACAATACGAATTAATAAATTGTTAAATTGTAATCAATTAAGATATTCTTCGCCTAGCTCACGACTTTTCTTAAAATATCTAGAGGCATTTCGCTATGTAAATTTTTCTTCCTCCTTCTTTTTTTTTCCTTTTCCCATGTGGTACTGTGCATATAACATGCGTGTCATATGCACATATTTAAAAAAAAATATGTTCAAAACGTTTGTAATGTAAATAAAAGTGACGCCCCTGAATTGTTGAAAGTGATATTGGACACCCCTTGTTTAAGGACTCTATTTTTCCAAACCTTTTAAATGCCAAAAACCTTCAGGTCTATTGTACTTTTTCAATGACAAATTACCGTTTAAGGTAATCTCGTTGTTGTCCTCAAGATTTTTATGTACTTCTTCAAGCACCTTATGATTTTATGACAATATGCTGTATATCTTTATTTGTAACAACTAGTTCAAGTGTTATAATAAGTAAGTAATATTGTACCGAAAAAAACCTCCACCATTTTTTTTATTATTATTTTTTAATTTTTTATTTTTTACTTCTTTTTTGTGGAAAATATTCTGTAGTTAATTTTCCGCAACCAATGATTTTAACTAAAGTAAGGGGATCAATTTTAACGTGTTCAGAGGCAGTAATTGTTGGGAGTCGGTCGGTTTTAATCTGTGTTCGCGGAGTAACAACATAATTTATCATGTTAGCAAAAAACTAGTCTTAATGAATTCCGCGCTTAATTAATCGTTTTTTGTTTATTTTTCAATTATATGAGATTTTAAAAAGAAAGAAAAAAATGCAAAATGCGATTAAGCTTGCTGGTAGTATCATACGTCTATAGAGTCTTAAAAAAAGGAATTTTGAATGCCTTCGTTTCGTTTTTTTGATTATATCAAGTCGGCAAAAACGATTGCAATGATAAAAATTGTAATATGTGATACTAAAAGCTAATTGCATCAGGTCTAATATTCAAAACTAAGGACAGAAATGATGACAGCGTGTAATTAAGAAATAATTTAGTAGGCGAATATTGTGAGAATTTTAAAATGCAATACAGGTACTGTAATTAAAATTGAAAACTTCGTAGAGATGGTTGTTTCGCATTCCTCTTTTATCATTGTTGTTGAGAATAATTAGTTACATAAAAAGAGAAGAGGGAAAAAAATTGCTGACTGGGAATAATGCAAATGACATTCTCACTGTCTAAGGTTAACGCTAAAGTGACCAATGAGGAATGCTGAAAAGACGACTAAAAAAAAAAAAAACTAATACGGAATATTTGACTGTACTGTACATAGGAAAACAAATCTTAGGGCGAAAATTTTCAAAATGGATTTCTTGACGGTTTTTCATTTTCAATTTAAATTTAATGCTGAATACACTCCATTTTTCGAAAAATCTAACATGCTTTATCATATATAGAGTTAGGACTGAAGTGAAACTTCACTTTGGTCAATTATTTAAATTAAATGAAAGTTTTTCATAAGATTTTCATGAAATTTGCCTTTAAAATTATAAACGAATTTGTATATGAGTTTTTTATCAAATTTTCTTTAAATGATATTTAAATTTTGTAAACTGAAATTTTTAACTTTTTCCTACGCTAGCTTCGACTCATTTTAAGCTGAATGAAAGTATTTCAAATATTATCAATTTTATTTTCGAATATTTTTCTGTCTTGAAAAACATGAAACATGAATTTTAGCAAGACATTTTATTGTAAATTTTAGTATCAAAATTCCATTTTGATTTTAAAAATTTTGAAAGATGAATTCCATTTACCTTTTGAAATTGTAAACCTTGTAAATTGTAATCAATTTTTATGCTTTTTATTTAATAAAAAATTTTATTTAAATTAACCTTAAAATGTTTCTAATTTTATCGTGTTTCTTTAAACGAAATCTAAATTTTCTAAATTTTTTATTTAAATCAATATAAAATATGTATTTTTCTTCATTTTATCGCGCTATGCCCACACTCAAGGCCCGCCATAAGACGTTTCACTTCAAAAAATTTTTTCCCAAAAATTCACCGCATTATGGGGTCTTAAAGTTATTATTTTCAGTAATGATAGTAGTAACAGTAATATCAAGTAAAATCAGACCTTTGGGGACTAAATTTAAAGGTGAAACTATCTGAATTTATTTATACGATTGATGACAAAGAACCAATTTTTGCAAAAATCAAATAATCAAATAATTGAATTTTACAAAAAATTCGTTTTTTCTGATCAGTGAAATTTTGTTATTCACCCTAAGACGGATTTTTCTATATGCACAGTCACCTATAAAAAATTCCATCCTTTTTCTGGCCAGAAAAAACGTTAGTCAACTTGATTCATTCATTTAGCTTAATTCTGAGAAAATATTTTTATCAATTATTTGTAGGTATTAAATGCAACTTCAATTAAGTTTACTGAGTTGGTTATTCCACGTTAAGAACACCTATTGCGAATTTTTTTTTTTATTACCAAGCACCATAAGCATTTTCTCAACAATCAAGAAGATAAAACCGCAAGTCTCGAAGTCGATTTCAGCTTGTGGGGAACAACTAACTTATGGCCTAATCGACTAGAAACAAAACAATAAAAAAGAAAGAATTCACTAATAAATAAAAATTCCACCGCAAACTTTTTTTTTAAAAAAAAAAAACCTCCCATGAAAGCTAAAACGCTGATAATAATTTTTCTGCGTTGATCTCCCGCATGCTAGAAGCCCCATAAGTCGGAAAAAGTGACTACATCAACCACTCATAATGCCTGATTTATAGTATTCATAACGTACCACGAGTTATTAATATGGACTAGATATTAAAAACTCACCATGTGGGTCGAAAATAGCCCTTTAAACGATAAATCATACTCTGATTGATGCTGCCGATATATTTTCTTAAAGAACATCAAATATATGAATCATAGGATATTTACAATCATGCAGACAGGTACAGGAAAGCCCCCAAGGGAATTTTAACCATACTCGGCTTGGCTATATGCAAAAATAGTGCATCTCTTAAAAGAAAATTCGTATTCAATTAATATACAATACTAAAGTTACTGATTTATCTTTTCTCATTTAAATTAACATAAATATTTATTAATCCTTTAAGCAAAATTAGCCATTACGGAGATGCCGATGAAATATCGGGTATGGATAATATCTAAGTAATATTCTTTCGTATACATACATTTTTCAGTAGGTTTTTTTTTTTTTTTTTTCTCCGGGATTATCATTTTTAATTAAAACTACCGGTCTAATAAATCATATGTTAATTACTATTTGTTTAACATGTCACCTTGCATAGGTCTTCTATGATCAGCATCTTTCGACGTGTGGGGTCCGGACAATAATGGGGGTCTGTAAAATAGTTGGTTACTAAATTGTCATATTTTTTTTTGTTGTCTTCTGACGAAGTGTACCATATAATCGGTGTGTTTTAATAAGTACTTCGAAAGGTAATCTCGATTTACTTTTGCATGTTTTGACTAAGAAAAGAGAAAAGAAAAATTAAAGGAAGTCGCGCCGACGATACTGTAAAAAGGGGTCGAAGAATCAAGGTTTATCTTAGGTAAATGATTTCTTAAAGTTTACGCTCTATTCTTTTTAATCTCCAAACACCCAAAGAACGAGGAAAAAAAAAAAAAAATACTTTAGGAAAATTATTACGATTTTCTGGATGATTTTCTTTGAACATTCTTTTTAATGGCTTCGGATAAAATTATCAATTATTCGGACGGTTTTTTGTATAAATTTATAATTTGTTTCCAGTGCTTTACTGACATTGTAAGATTTGCTTTTTGGTAAATAGTAGAAGCTTATAATGCCTTATTATGGGTATTTTAATGATTCGGTAGTTTGACGGGCGTGAGAACGCAGAATTCATCGGTTCAGTAAAAGACGTTAATCGCGGTTGTTAATACCTACAGGGGCGAATCCAGAGGTAATAAATTCATACATGTATCCGGGTAGAGCCGAAAAGTAAAAGTGACTCCTTACCATTAGAGCGAAAAATAATACTGACCATAACCAGAAAAAATTCTATTAATAAAAATAGCAGTTTTAAACTGAATTTGATTTAATTTCTGAGTGCAATTTTATGGCATATTTTATACCGTCCAATAAAGAAATATATCAGCAGAACAAAAAATAAATTTACTCTTTTGAGGGTTATTTTCAATTTCATTACAGTGTAAATTGAATTATACATTTCGGTACCGAAGGAAGTCTTGAGATAATAAAAAATTATAGGTAAATTGGGCCCCAATAAATTTTGTTATATAAAACATGCATGAGCATGACTGAATACCAGTAAAAAGAAATGTAAATTGACCAATTTAATCGAAAATTCACGATATGAAGTACCCAGAGCAAAATTAAAAGAGAAGAAAAATTCTTTTAAAAAGCATTATGAAGAAAATCATTTGAAATCTTTGCAAACAGCAGAAGCAGCAATGTAAATAATTTTGTGTAATTTTAATTGCACCCTTAGGGTGCAAATTCACTATGGAATGTTGGACCAACATGTTGGTACTACATTGTTAGGACAACATTCCACACTAATTTCAGCGTAGGAGTAAATTCTTCAATAGTCGATTAGTTCGCTTGTCAAACAGGTTGGTACAAAAAGTTGGTACAATATGTTTGTCCAACATGTTGGTACAACAAGTTGAACAAACATGTTAGTACATGTTGTACTAGTTTGTTGTACCAATTTGTTGGACAAACGAAAGAATCGACGATTGCACCCTAAGAATGAATTCTGCAATAGTCGATTCTCGTTTGTCCAACAAATGCATCCTAGGAAAGAATTCTGAAATAGTCGATTCTCGTTTGTCCAACAAGTTGGTCAAACATTCCATAGTCAATTAGTTGAACTAACGTTCCACATTAATTCCGGCGTAGAACTCTACGCCGCGGCGCGGCGCGGAATTAATCTGGAATGTCAGTCCAACAAGTTGTACCACCTTGTTGGACAAACTTTGTTGGTATGTAATGTAAATTTGTAAATTATAACACAATAACAAACATTGCCTAGCAACAGGTGTCAAATTTAACATAAAAAGAGCTACATACAGAGTGTGTGGACCGAGTTTGTTAAAAATACACAAAAAATTTTACAGTGAGACTACCCCCAGGGCTGCAATTCCGATTAATTTTTATTCGGAATCGGAATCGAAATCGGATTCTGCCATTTCAAAAGTAATCGGAACCGGAATCCGTGCTTTTTTTTGAAGAAATAGATGTAATCGAAGAAATAGGGAATTTTCTTATTTCAGCAACTGATAAAAGGCCTACACCTCCCCTATAGAAAAAAATCTAATAATTGTCCTGGTCGGTCCTATTCTGTACTTGCCATCCCAATCAAAATTAATCAAAAGAAAATAATTGTAGCCGTAAACAGTTCTATCATCCTAATGCACTATTACAATCTATCATTGACCATCAACTAATTTTCAATATATAGAGTAATTATTGCGACAAATCGAAAAATCCAGATTTTCAGACGCCCCAGGAATATATATTCTATCTTTCCCACGCTTATTTACTGATTCAACGATAGCTATAATTTCTAGTTAAGGGATGAATGGTGCAAATGAGATTTAACGAATCGGCGCTAAACAGTCATTCAAACAAAACACAACAAAAGGTAGCGCTTAAGCCTAAATTACACGCTAGAGTTTTAAATTTCATTGTAAACGGAAGCACAGCATGCTTCACTTTCGTTTCTGTAAACCCTTTCATATACGGAAAATAAAACCTTGTTTTGCTCCGGAAACCAAACTCATCTTAAATTTTTCGGTTGATCAGTGATCGATGACTTTATGCGTTCACCGCCTAGCTCATCTTCATAAATGCATTTTACAAACCTTTTTTTTTCTCTTTTAACATCTTCAAAAAATGAGATCAGAAGGGTAATTTATCCCTTTTTGTTGACTCAAAAGATTTCCAGGTTTGTTACCGATAAATAGTAGACGAAATTGATCAATTAAATCGTGTGTGTGGGATTATTAGAAAAAAAACATTACTTGGCGTTAAGAAAAAAATACATGTACCATTTTATGAACGAGAACCATCGGAGATTTTTTTTTTTGTAGCGTAATGGTACTCTTACAAAACTAGGGGTGATGTTCATTCATCAGAAATCTCGGGAGGGTTACCGTTAAACACATGAAAGGCATGGAATTCTGTGAAGAGTACCCGACAAAACATGATGGGTATGAGTAATACAGGTACCTGGATATTCATTATAAACTAGAATCGTTGTACGGATGACTGATGGTCTGTTTAAGAAATTTCAGTTCCAGTCCGTAGTTTTTTGTTATGCTGTTAAAAAATAAGAGGATTGTATGGTTTTTCGAAGGTTTTGGCATGGCTGACATCTCAACTTCCTTATTAGAGAGCCTTCTTTTTCAAACCTTTTCGAGCGAGGATGAGTACGTTTATTATCCGGATAAAAAAAATGCGAGGAATCAATTAGAGAATAAATATTTTGAATGATTTACGCGCATGAGGTTTGTGTGAATAGTCTTGTTAAACGCCGCACCTATACCAACAAAAGAGTTTTTTTACAGGTTGAATTACCTATATGAGTATTATTGTTCATCTTCGCTCGAGGGTGGTCGTTTTTAAAAATTTCCACGACCAAACTATTTTTTGTTTAATGACTAAATATTACTGGCACGGTTCATCAATAGAGCTCTGGGGTTAGTCTAATAATTGATAATTTCTTTTTCTTTATTCTGAATAAAAATGGAATTTAAAAAAAATATACGCACTGTCTGCTATTATGTTTCGTTACGATTTACACACCCCTTAAGTTTTTGTGGTTTTAAAAATATTTTTCAGTCAACCGTAGAATACAAATGGCGACGTACCTTATTTAATATTTTCTAATCAGGTTGTCAGGTGAACTATTCCAAGGTTTTCAAAATGGATATGGGAATCAAGGATAGCCTACCGCAGAATGGATTTAATCTTTTATCCTTTCAAAATTTTATGTACTGCCGATTATTTTCCGATAGAAATCTTTAAGTGCCGATAAGAAACCATCGGCCGGTTGAATGAAACCGATTTAAAAATCAGAAGCGAACTTGTTTACAGCCAAGTAAGCCACAAACTCTATTAATGAATTTAAAAGTTTATAAAGTTAATGCTGCGTTTTTAAAAACACTGCAAAAGAACTGTATTTTTAAATTTTTATTCGGTTCATTTCGGCTATTTCAAGAACTTTGACATTTGACTACTGAAATTAATTGATCGCAAAAAACACTAAACCACGCCGATAGACTTTCCTTAGAACTCTTAGATTTGACTTTATTGCGGCAGCAGTTTACAGAAACGTACAACGTAAAATTACTTTAAAATTTCCAAGTCATTTGATTTCAATAATCTAAATAAAATAAAAGTATTTAATGAACCTAGCACCGTGGTAAGAACATATCAGTAAGTTACAACAGCACCTAACCACGAATAATTGATTTCATAAAAATCCTATTTTCTTTTTAAATTTTGCAAATGATGTTTAACTAATCGAAAAATGATATACAATATACGGTTTTTAGTTAAAAAAGAAAGGGAAAAACGCAAAAGATTTAAATAAAAGTTGCAACACTGCAACACGTTTAATTTTTTTTTAAAGGGAAAGGTAATCGGTACAGAAATTATTCATATGGACAGTCCTTTAATTGACTTCTTTTCTACGACGATTTTACTGATAGCTTAATATACAAAGCCATTTCTACTTTGATAGAGCAAAAAATTAGTTTCCTTTGGACAACTCAAGTATTTAAAACTGAGATTGGGTGATAAATTCAGAGTAAGCGAAAATAATTATTGTCATATATTTTCCGTGTAGAATTTCAAATTAAATGGATTTTTTTTGTCAAAACTTTCTTACTAATTTTCATTCACTGGGTGACACTTTGGACCATATTCCAGACATTACGTATGTTACGCAATATTGGCCATAATTATACAGAAATGTCTCAATTGCACCACAGTTTCTTAGATCTTTAACAAGTAGTAAAACTTTTTTTAAGCACTACTATTTTTTTACTAAAGAATTAAAGATTTATTAACTACATTTGCAAAATTTTGGCTAATCATTTTGAGATGTTAATAATTTTTTATGTATCTATTCTAAGAATTTTTCAAATCCAATATCTATGATTTTATCAAGAAAAATAAATTTCATTAACTGAAAATGAGAAAATTGAAAAAAAAAAAAAATCAAACTCACCAGTATCACAAAAAATTAATTGAATCAACCGTGATTCGTTTTTTTTTTTTTTTCACAATTAAATGCGGATGCTCAACTTCAAAAAACAACCCGAAAAACTACTGAACTCGTATTATAAAAAAAGAAGACCTTTTAAAATATTGTAAAAATTTTTAAAAAATAATAATAATAATAAATGGTTAAATTATAAAATTGAGGTAGCCGGTGCCTGAGGCGAGGTTCGCGATCGGAAAAAAGCCGGTGGAAATACCGAAATGACTCTGATCAGGTCTGACAATCGACTGAACCCAGGTACGAAAAGACTAAACCCGAGCAAAACATAAACACTGCACACCGACTATGTATACACCTAACCTTTGATAATAGTGCAATCACCCTCTTCCTCAAAGATTTCTACGTGAGGGGAGTTTATTATTTATTTATTTATTCTTTTTTCAAAACGTTAAGGTTAGTTTTCTTCAGTGGCGTTTCTTTCCATAATATTAATGACAAAACATTACACGACGATTTTTTGTTCTAACATTAAGCTTGTGCATAGAGTTTTTTTCGAAAAAAAAAAAAAAAAAAAAAAAAAAAAAAAAACATTCGCAGGAATTGAGTTTTCTTTCCCTTAAGCATATAGACCGTAAATATTGGCTGTACTTTTTTTTCTGTAACGTATATATATACAGTCTCAGAAAGCACAGAGTCAATCTAGAATTCATCTACGAAATGCCCTTAAAAAGCGGGTGCTTTTTTTTTTCTTTAAGTAAATCGTTGCTTAAAAATTTATTCCACCAAAAAAATAAATAAAAAATAAATAAATGACAGAAGTGACACTACAAAATATGCGTCGCTACTTAAAGATGAAAGATTTTTTTTTGCCAAATCAAAGCCTTCATCTTTAATTTTTTTTTTTTTTGGGGGGGGGGGGGGGGGGACAAGAAAAAAAGAAAGAGAAAAAAAAAAGGATATTTCTGGTGAAAAAAAAGAAAAATTGAAAATAACCGGATCTTTTCATACTTTAAGTTCCGCATGGGAATCTAAATCTCTAATCATTGATAAGGTGTACACGGAATTGTGGTTTGTACGCAGTGTGAGTCAGATGCTGGAGCTAACTTATGAATTTCTTATGAATGGATCAAGTTCTGTCATTATGAATGGTACCTCCGACCACTTAGGTATACCTTTAAACCTAGGATAAACAATAAACACCGGAATGTAACTCAAAAGAAATATTGTAATTTTTCATCTTAATTTTACGGAAATAAAGTTTTGTTCTCACTAAAAATTCATAAATATAGTACCTACTGTATCACAATATTTAAAATCCAAACATGTGATTATGGCAAATTTGTAATATATGTAGTAATACAGTACAAAACATTTTTTTTATTTTTCCGGAAGTAGCTCCAGTTCCTAAGAAAACCATTTATGAATGAAACTTTACTACTGCATTATTTCAATAAACTTAAAATTAAAATAAGTGACTTCAAAACTTAAAATTAAAAATGACTTTAAAAATTAAAGAACTTTTTTTACTATTTAAACCTTAGTATAGCAAAAGCGTACTTACATATCTTAATTATGTTCTCCATGGAAAGTAAGCAAAGGATCCAGCGGGGAAGATAAAACGATTAATCTTTTGATGTGAAGCGCAACTTGTATTCACCGGCTTTCTTCAGTAAGTGCTAACCTAAGAAGAAGAAATATAATGCTTTTAAGGAAACGCCAAAATTTTGTTTCTCTTTGAAGACAAATCTTACGTGATTCATAATTAAAATCTTGTCCTGTTGTTGCGATTCTATCCAAATTTCTAAAGTCAAAGATTAAACACACACAAAAAAAAAAAAAAAAAAAGAAGGGAGGAAAAAATTACCAGTTAAATCCTTGTTTGAAATCCATATAAGCCGTGCTCCATCTATCGGAAAATGATTAAATTATTAGAACTGTTCAATATTTATATTGCATATAAATTCCAATGCAACTATATTCAAAGACACTTAAAAAAATCACTGGCTTGCCTCAATTTAAAAATTAGCAAAATGATCCCTATGATATCAACGCAGTAAAATGAAACTTCCCGTCGAAATTAAAAATTACATTAATAATCAACGTAGATAAAATAATACAAACCTCAAAATATAAAATTGAAGATTGGTCAAACACTTTTCCATGCAAATCCAAGGTGTAAATCCAAAGGGGGCTCAATTTTAAACGCTGTCGTATGACAAACCAGGTTATTGAATAATACATCCTAACCTGGGACCAAACCGGGGCGCAAAAGGTACATAACGGTAGAGTGCAACGAAAACAAATAAAGAATTAGTGCAACCAAAATCTGAGCGACTTAAGGCTAAAGGGTAACAGCTTATTCTTGGGAACGGAGTCGGGCAGTAAGGAGAAAAAATTATGACGTGCTACTAAATGTTCAACGCTCCGTCGCTTTTCTTCCCTCAGCAAACTGACAACTTTGTACTCAAAGCTAATTCACATTTTTTTCCCTATTCGAGAAACTAGACAATTTTTTAAACTTATATTCCATTTCTCAGTTGAAACCGACAGAAGCACATTCGGCCATTAAAACAAAAATGGGAAACGAACAATCGAAAGGGCTTAGGCGAAAACTCAAGGAAAAAACCAGTAAACGATTGTTAAATAAAGAAAATTAGTTCTAAAATTACAGTAAGCAATAGAAATTATTTTTGTCTGCAGGTTTAATTCATAACATTGAAATTTTTAATTATACAGTATATTAGGATGACAGGGCAAAAAAAGGACGGGTTAATTTAAATGAAGCAGGTCTAATTTTTTGTTGCTTTTCGTATGGAAGGTTTTAAGTACCCAGAATTATATGCTAGTTCATATCTACTTGCGCCTAATATTTGGACCTATCTGAAAGGAAATTAATGACAGAAAACGATTTATGTCCGCAGTTTTACGAAAAAAAAAGAAAAAAAAAAATCTCTCATGCCAGGATAAGAAGAATGTATCTCAAGACTTACATTAAAACTGTACTTCCATTACGCCACCTAACTGAAACAAAATAATTATTAAAAAAGTATTTCAAGTACCGCGCTCCTGAAATGTTGTTTTTTCAACTCTTTTGTTGTCAGTAAATTATTTCAAGATGCATTCATTCTTTTTTTTTTTTCTTTCTTATACTAATGCAACGAACTTTCGATTAAGATGTCTCGATTCGTTTTCGTATTGTAACGAGTAGGTAAGCTGGATCTGGTATTTTCAACCGAAATACATCATTGGAGACCGGACTTTTCTTCTTGAACGAACTATACAACAAAATATTTAATAAACTAACAATTGTCACTCCATGCTTCTTTAAGTATTATTCATTTTTTCAATGGTTCGTTGTCCTTCTGTATTTCGTAGAAAACTAATTAAATAACAATCAAATCAGTCATTATGATTATTTTAGAAAGACACCAGTAAAACCAAAAAACAATTTTGCCAAATGAACCGGATTAAACTCTTTTAGTGTATTTTATTAAAAGAAATATAAAAATAAAAGAGGCAAAGGCGCCGATGACTGGAAGTAAAGAATCCAATAAAAAAATCAAAGCTGCCAAATCGATTAATAATCAAAAATTTAATTAATCAAAAAATATTTTTTGTATAAGTACTTTTTTTAAATCACATTTTTAAGCAAAATAATATGATTAACTAAGGGAAAAGAAAAATATCATTTTAAAGGAAAGCCAACATGATTCTAATAACAGACTACAATTTCATAACTAATTTTACTATATCTTAGCAACTGAAACTGTTAAAAGATTTTTCGAATCCACCGCGCCTATAGTAAGGTTTGCTAGTGAATTGTCATATGTGTCTTGTAAGACAATCTTTGACAGTAATCAGTTTAATCACCTATTTCATGATTAAATATATCGTTCTGAATCGATGATAACAAATGTAGTATAAGTACGTGAAAGTAGATTACTGATATCCCTGATTTTTTAGCACCGTCATTCTTATTCTTAAATGCTAGCCTTACAAATTTTATATAATGGAAGTCTTGGGAAAGGAATGAAATCAATAGCGAAGTCGACATGTTTCGGGACCTTTCTTCAGCTGACGACCTTCTGGATATGGTCCAATATTCAAACATGTGGGCTTCGCTGAAGTATTTGTTTGATTTCATTCCTTTTCCCCAAAACTTCCATGACATAACATTCAAAATTTTTAATTTCTATATCAAATCCATATTTAATAATCAGCGCTGAAAGATAATACCAGATATAATACGACTTTTAATATAAAGACGCCGGATTTATTATTTAAATATGGATTAGACTTATTTACTCGGTTTATTTTTATATCAGAGATTGAAGATGTTTACCATCTCTTCACATTTTCGTTTTGATTGAGTTTCCAATAAAATGTAATGAACACGATAGGTAAACAATTTTTTAAAAAAAACCGGAAATGGCTCTCGGACGGCACACAGTGATCGCGCACAGTTGTAATCAAATAAACCATTTCAAGAAAACAATACTGAATTAATTAAACAAAGAAATAAATTGATTTCATTTACCTTAGACCAACACCACTAGTTAATTAACGAAGTTCAGAACGAATACCATGAATCATGAAATAGGTAAATTAACCTCAGCAACCTGTAGTTTCTGGTGGTTTGTCTCCGCGACTCTTAACTGTGTTCAAAGTAGTAAATACCTAAAATGAAATAAAAAACTTTTTCTTAGTAAACTCGATGGGATATAATAATATGCCTTAATTTTAATGCATTCCTATTTTATACTGCATATTCCTTACAAAACTAAATAATTTAATTTGAAACATGAACTTCTTAGGCTCAATACTCCAGTTAATGTTACACGGTTGAAAAACAATCAAAAACTGGACTTTAAAATCCTCATAAGCGTTGTATGTATTATTAGGACTTACCTCGGCACAAGTAGGATGAATTCCTATCAAATCATCAAAATCCGCTTTCTTAGCTCCAAGTTTTAATCCAATAGCATATCCCTGAGTAATTTCACCAGCATTAGGTGACAAAACATGAAATCCCACAACCAATTCCTAGTAAATAAATAAAAAGTTAGCTTTTAAAGTCAAATAAAGTTTAATAATACTGAACTTACATCCAAACTTTTAACGCATATAAGTTTTGCATATCCAACAGTTTCATCTCTTGACAAACCATGCTCTAGGGGTTTGAAAGCGTTGTGATAAACAATCACATTATTTTCTCCAAATATTTCATACGCTTCCTCTTCCGAAAGTCCAACGCATCCGTATTCAACCGGTGTGAAAACAGTCGTTGGAACTTGCTTGTAGTTCGTCGTTTTATTGTGGATTCCAGCAATACGCTGTGATCAAATTAAAAAGTTATTCTGAGTTATAAAAAATACAAAACAAAAAAAAATCCTATTTTAGGAGCCAACTAACCTGAGCTAAATACCTTCCAGCATGAATAGCAACAGGAGTTAATTCTGGTTTACCATCAATAACGTCGCCGATAGCATAGATATTTGGAATAGACGATCTTTCATACTCGTCTACGATCACTTTCTTGTTCCTAAAAGGAAAAAAAATTGAAAAATTAAATAGAATCTAATAATTAGTAAAACAAAGTCTTGATGTTTATTTTAGTTTAAATACCTTGGGTTCAATTTTATTGGAACTTTATCCAAACCAAGATTGCCTGTACACGCTTCTCTTCCGATGGCTATAATAACAGTATCAAATCCACTAAAAATTTCATCTCCATTTGCAGATCTCCCGACTACATTCAATTTGCCAGATTCATCCTTTGACACTTCAACAGGTACGTATTCTCTCAGAAATTTAACGCCCATCCTTTCCATATGTTCCCCGACTAACTCTGACATTTGGCGATCAAAACCTCGGAGAAGAATTGAACGCACCATAATAGTAACGTCATAATTCAACCCATTCAAAAATCCTCCGCACTCTAAAGCTATGTACGAAGCACCTATGACAAGAGTTTTTCCTGGATTTTGAGGGAGAGAAAATAAATCGTCCGATGTGATGCAATACTCTTTCGCACCTATAAAAATCAACGTTTTGATCGTAAATTAAATCATCCTATTTATATAAATTAGAAAAACGAGCAACAAACCTGGAATGTCAGGATATAAAGGTCTTCCTCCAACAGCGATGATAAAATCTCTTCCTGTAATTTCTTCAACTTCCCCCTTTTTATTGGTTATCTTTACTTTGTTTGGAGTAATAAATTCGGCGAACGCATTGTAATATTTTACTTTTCTTTTATTGAGTTCTTTTCTATATCCAAAATTTAAAGACTTGATATAGTTTTGCACGTTTTCAACCATTGCTTCCCAATTATGTTGTCCTTTAAAAGAGAATTATTCATATGATTATAAATAAAAAAAAAAAAAAAAAATTCTAATTTTTATTTAAAACTCACGAGTATCGCCAGGCACTGTCCAGCCAAAGCTAGATGAATCTTCAATGTTTTCCCGATGCAGAGATGCCTGATGCATTAATTTTTTCGGAATGCATCCCACATTGACACAAGTCCCTCCCAATCCCCAAGTAGTTCCCATGGGAGTAGGTTTAACAAAATCGCACAGGGCTACTTTTTTCCCCAATTGAGCCGCTTCCTGAAAATTTGAACATTTATATTATGAAACGATAAGAAAAATTAGTTTATATTTTTCAAAAAAAGAAAAAAATTATACTGTACCTTAGCAGCTGCGAGCCCTCCTGATCCTCCACCGACAACGATAATATCATAGTCGTAATTCTCCTGTTGAGTAGTGTTGGAATCTTGCCCGGATAATATAGCCGATAGTCGTCCATTTGTAACAGCTTGCTGCACTTCATCAGCTCCGCCAATAGCCTGGCCTCTGGCATAAACATAGGGTACCGCTGATTGGCCAGTTTTTTCCTTGAGAGTCTTCTGAACTTGCTGACCTTCCGGTTGGTTATCCAACTCATAGAAAAACGGGACAATTCCAAAAGCTTGAAATATCTCTTTCAACTAAAATCAGAATTAATGTGTAAGAAAAAAAATTTTTTACAAAACTCATACAAAAATGTTTCACAGCTTACTGCAATATTTTCGGGAGTAGAGCTGTAGGTAAATATCACGACATCATTATTGCTAAGCAGTTGATCTATCTTTCGTTGAATTGGACTCATAGCAGGCCCTTGTAATAATTTCTGCAGCCTTCCATCGCCATAAGCTTTAAACGTATCGTCGCACCCACCGACATGAGTTTGTTGAACGAATACATTAGGCACAGTCTTTTGTTTAGTCAATTCGTAGAGATAATCTTGCATTTGAGGTCCATCTGATTCCAAATCTAATTCATACACCACTGGTGTTATCCCAAGACTTTTAAACAAAGATTTAACCTACAACAGATTAGCAATTTAATATGTACCAGTTTTTATTTTCAATCAATTTCATAACAAAAAATTTACTTACCCTTCCACAAAAAGGGCACCAACTTTTGCTAAAAAGCACCACATTATTGTCTTTTATGAGCTGCTGGCACTTTTCAGGTACTGAAAGTGCCTCCATTTTTTTGGGGCGCTTGCTTCCCTCAATGATTTTGCTTGTACTGATGCACTGACCCACTCTGAAGTGTCTAAAAATTAGAAAGCCCAATGATTTACAAAGCATGAAAATCAATAAGATTAATTTAAACATTTTCAGTTTACTTTGAATAAGTTAATTTTTTTCTTTACCTTAAAAAAACATCAGCAATATTTTTTTCATTTTTCAAAAACAATGGCTTAGAAAGTCTTGACTTCGCATAATTACGTATACTATTTTTCGGATGTACGAAATTATTTGGTAACTTATTCACAACCTGTAAAAAAAAAGCACATATATTTGAACTGTATTGGCAAAGATAACATGATATACTGTGCAAATAACATGACATTAAATAAATCATTTTCAATTGATGTTATCATTTTCAATTGATGTTATCATTTATTGGGACTGGGAAACTCTGAAAAGAATTTCTGAGTTCTCTTTTATTTTTTTCAGTTCCCAAATCTCAGTAACTCAAAACACAGATATTGGAAGTTGAAAATTTCTACTAAAAACTCCTTACAAAAGAAAGTGAGTAAATAATAAAATTAATTTTTTTTTTTTAAAGAAAAAATCCTGCAGATGAGAAAAAACAGGGAAAAGAAGGAAAAAATTTCGATAGCATGCAGGGACAGCCTATTCTAATAAACCAGTTTTTCATAATCAATAAAATTTAATGTATAGTATTCCTTGAAACCTTTTTATCTGTATTACATGCCAAAATAAACTGTTTCTAAATATGAAATCGATTCATTTTAATACTTCATTATCATGTGTTATTTCTAATTTCTAATTTCTAATAAGTAATATGAGTAAGAAATAAAAAAAAAAAAGTATCATTTAAAACAGTAAGCTGTGTTTTAGAACAAAAATTTTGAAACTGAAAACAAGACAGTACAGAATGAATTCCTGACTTATGCTAATATGATTTCTGTTAACGTAAAGTTTTATTATAAACAAGTTTTGAAGATCTTTCCTTTATTCCTAATTTTAAATACTTATTCAATTAATTCAAAGGAAGACAACAAAAATCAGACTTTTTTTCATGTAAAATTATCTGTATCTGTTATCTGAAGTATTTTTCAAAGTCATTTTAAGCTGGTTTATCCTGTAATGACTTGTAGATTTTCTGATCTGATAAATTAAACATGTAATTAAAAAAAAAAGAAAAAAAAAAAAAAAAAAAAATTGAAAGTTACTTCACATAAGTAAAATTGAGATTTACCTTTTGTAAATTACAAAATATCCTTGGTTGTAAACTAAACCTTATTACACTTAACATTCGTATAAAAAAGATCAAGTGGACATTGAATTATTAATTGTATCAATCACTGTTTTTATTACATTATTGTGGTCACTGGAGTTGTATCTATTAACTGCTTGTTTTACCTTAGCTAAAGTTTATCACAGACTAATTCTCATATCACATGCATTTACCGTAAATTAAAGTGATAATTTTATTGTAAAGAATTAGTAAGAAAAATCATTGTAGATACGAAAAATAAGAAAAATTGCAGTACTAAAATTATACTCTACTGTATGCAGTGAAACCAACTTTAACATCAGATCTTAAACTGAAAACGGTAAAAAAGGTATGATAAATTTTTAATTTGCAAAATCATTTGTGGTTTTAAATAAATATTTAAAATTTAATAAACCTCTAAAATAGCTCTTCCAAAAAAAAAATCATAAATTAGAAAAAAGTAATCTACGTGCACGATCTATTGACACGTTTCTATTAGCCGGGAGTCTGATTTTGAAAAAAATTATTAAAAATACATATCTTAGACCTTATCACTTTTTTTTTTGATAATTGAAAAGCTTGTAACAAATTAAGAATCACCTGTGAGACTATTTCATGCAAAATGTATGAAGTTCAGAAAAAATTAAACCAAGTGTGATCAGGTTAATTTATGATAAAAATGATGAATTTAAACAGATTACAGTAATAGTCAACTGCAATATTTATATAGAATGCATGAATGATGTAATTGGTCAAATTGTAAGTGTCAGCTAGTCAAAGACATTGTTTTTGCCAAAAGCTTAAACTTAACATTAAAGCTAGTGATATATCGTTACAAAAATTAATTACAGAAAACATTTATTGGTAAAAGCGAAACTTCTTTTTTTTAACTAGTCAGGAAAATTCATGGGATTGTTTCACTCCATACAGAACATTATTGTTGTGTTAGAAATAATTTTTTCAGCTGTCATGATACTTATGCTTTGGAAATACAAGAGTTTTGTCAAGCAGTATTGCAAGACAGATATTTCATTTACTCACTTGTTGAATTGATTTGTCTTCCTTATGGAAAGTTAAAAATGTCAGAACTGCATAAATGACTGAGTATAAATGTTTCCAAAATTGCATATGCAAATAACTATGCTTACAAAAATTTTATCTGTAAGAATGACAAGTAAAAACAGTATAATTAAATGTTTCAAGATGATAATAAACAGATGTTTTGACAAAAATAATCCCGAAATTTGCTGGGTGAGTAAAATCTGATTCATAACTCATAACTTTCTTCAATGTAATTTATTGACGACAATTGCAATATCTTATCGTTAAACATCATATTAACTATAAACCTCAAACAGCCGGGGGAAAAACAAACAAACCTAGGTAAATGTTTGTTTTGATTCATGACTTTGTCCAGCATAGGACTCCGTTAGGCAAATGAATAATAATGTTGCTAAAATATCAGAAAAAAGGACTGTCACCTACCTTTGATAAACTTATTACTAAATCAAACTGACAAAAACAAATTAATATTAACAATAACCTTAACCTTGTCCTTCCCGGCTGATGCCGTGCATGACACCCCTGCCACATCCGGATCAAGAATTGCAGGATTGCCAACAACAATTTTTTTTACTGAAAAAGACCGCCGAAAACGTTTTTCTTATTCTTTCCAAAAAATTTCTTTCAGTTTTTATTTTACTTTCCTTTTGAAAAAAATTCCAGAGAAAACTTTCTTTTTCAAATTATGTACGTCCACCTTTAAAACATTTTTTTTTTCTAATCAAAGCCAGGGGTCAAACATTTCTTTAAGGGAGTTAATTTCCTCGTTTTCTTCTGGAATCAGCGGATATACCGTTCATAGTCCCGATGATTATCAAAATACAAAAAAAATAGTGCGTAAAACAATACAAAATGGTAGAATGTAGTAACAATGTGGTAAAATGGTAGCAGCTAGTAAAAGGCATATAGAACTCAATATAACCAAATCTAACGTCAATAAAAAATTCTATTGGAAAAAATATTTATCAATTTTTAAAATACTTCTATAAATTTAAAATTTTAAAAATGTATCATATACAATTAAAACATGTCATCACAAAATAAAATTCATATGATTCAGATTCACAAAACCTTTTAATGATCTATTTTTGTAGAAAATAAATAAGCTTACTCTATTATTTAATTAAATACAAAGTTAAATTTAAGGAGGATAAAAATGTAAATGTCTTTTCTAACGGACACCGGACACACTCGTTACAAAATTTGTCCGGAAAGAAAATCAAAGCCATTTTTACAACTAATTTAAAAACATCACCTTGACTATAAATTTCTAAGGAACATTATAAAAATTCTTATATTTATATCGTACAGTATAAGTTCACTCTTCGAAAGTACATCTACAAAAAATTTGGCACTGATTAAAGCTAAAAAAATACAAACTTTATTAAAACACTGGTACCTACTTAGTTTTTAATTCGGAGCTTACTTTAAATCTTCTTTAATTAAAAACGGATTTTTACAAAAAAAAAGTTTACAAAAATAATTTAATTCAGCACATATAGTCCTTATTCGATTGTAAAATTTTTCAATTCGGTATAGTCTGCATTCCTATAAAATCTCTTATACGAATCTCTTCCAGAACTTTCGATCGCATTCCGGGTTTTAATTAACCTGTTGAAAAAAAATAAAACATTTTATTAGCAATTTTAAAACGATTCATGCTAATTTTTTTTAAAAAACAGAAAAGCAACTACTCACCATCTTTTTTCTCGTTAAAACACTGAACAATTAATTTTTTTAACTACTATTTTAGCATCTAATATATATTACTTTCAAGCTAGACAATAATGAAGTTTGAGGAAAAACGGTTAAATTCTTTAACAATAAATAATGTCGTTTTAAATTTAACCATTTTAACATCAAAGCTCCTACATGCTGGAGTTTCAAAAAATAAACAGTCAGCTTTAAAGCGGCAGTTAGTACATGTACATGTACGTGTACTGTGCACCATTGATGGCCTCCCTTGAACAGTTTAATCCATAAAAATAATAAACCGACTGTTTAGATCTGCAAAAATAGATGGGAAAAATCATGCAAAAATACACACAGAAAAACAAAAAAAAACAAAAAAAAAAAAAACATAAATAAACGAGATTAGTTTATAATGAAAAATCATCTAACACGTGATAATAACATCATCTTCACACGATATCTATTGCAATGATAACACGCCATTTTTTAAATAATGTAATGCAATCTTAAATTAAAAATATTTGGTTGAAATAGTTTTTTCCTGCAAACCTAACAGCCTTATGCTAATTAAAATCTAGTCAATATATAAATATTTGAATTTTTTTTTCCTTTTTTAAATTTTTATAAAAAATTATAAAATGTATTCGCTAATGAAACTTAAAATGAAAAGTATTTTAGATTATAAAGCGAATTTTAGACCGTAAAAAATAAACTGCTTTCCTCATTTTTTTGTTTCGTTATAAAGGTAAGATGATGTTAATATGAGTATTTAATACTGTTCTCTACTCTAAACAAAATGTTTTATTACAAATTTATGAATATTCTCTACTTTCTATAGGACATGTATAAGTTATTATGACCTTAGACATTTCGCCTGCGAAATATCAAAATCAATTAAACGTTTTGAGAGACATGATTTTTTTCTGCTATCTTCTCTTTAAAATTAATTTTAGAAATTTGACAACGTACCCTGAGTTGCAAAAAAAAAAAAAAAAAAAAAAAATTCACGTCTCTCGTTTATTAAAGCGCCAATGAAAATCACGTTTCTATTATTTTATCTAAATGCAATAATTAAAAATCTAAATTTTTATTTGGCGTAACTTATTCATCTATGCGATAAATGAATCTGTTTAATTACACAGAAACACAAATTCAATTAAAATTTTTAGTAATTGTAAAAAGAAAAATTCCGCCATATAAACATTTAATTGACTGCATTATTTTTCAGTTTAATCCAGATATTGCAATTGATGAAACATGCATGAAAAAGTAAAATTAACGACTAAGCAACGCTCTATCACGGTACGTTAATTAAAAACAAATACCGAATGAAAAACACTTCAACAAATTACTATCAAAGACGGCACAATTCAAATAAGCAGTGGCGGATTAAATAAGGAGTCAGTCGTAAATTTAATAATACATCCTTTTTTTTTCCCTCAAAGTAAATGAAAATCTAAGCGTAGCCGATTAAAAACGAAAAATCTGAAAGTGGCATTGAACAAATATGCTCTCTAAAAATGCTATGTTTGTGTAAATGTGGTAAAAAATGCTTAGGTATTATGATTTATTTTTTAAAATAAATCACAATCATGTAACCAAAAATTAATGTGGTTTTATAAAGTCCAAATGTACTATAAAAGATTTCATAAAATTTTCTGACTTGAAATAGAAGTATTTATTGTACTTCAGAGCTAAAACTTGAAATTTGAAAATTAAAATTGCTGGTAATTATTTTATTTTCCGTAAGAAACACATGTAACAACACTCAAATTTTAGATTTGAAGTACATATTTTTTAAATTACTTTGAATAATTTCCGTTACTTCTGATCGACCTCTAAAATAAGGGATATTAGCAACGATTGAAAAGCACCTTTTAAAAATAATTAAAGTGTGAAACCGTAAAAAAAAAACAAGAATCGTTTCTAAATTTTTCGTGAAAATGATTTTCTTATGATTAATACAGTAGTATAAAAAATAAATTATAACATTTAACATGGGGGAAAAAAACAGACTTGATTTTTGTTTTTAAATGGGGTGGTTTCATAAATCACTTTTGCTTTTTTAAAGCTATAGGATGGTAAATTAAAATTAAAATATTTAAATTTTCAACTAGAAAAACATTTTTTTTAAATCTTTTCTCTAAGAGAAAACTCTTTCAGTTAAACTGTAAAAAGAGAACTTAAATTTTCTATCATAATAATTAATATCACAGGCAATATTAGTAATATTGGCTCCGCCACTGGCTGTTTACTTAAAAAAAAAACATTCACACTCTAAATTTAATACTGGAACACTCAATTTGACTCCTAAATTATCTGAAACAGAAAAGAAAGAAAAAATTAGTTTTAAAAAATTTCCGTAGAAATATAGGATAAAAATTTACGAGCATTGCCAAAATCTTACCTCACCATATACTGCCTCCTATAAACATTGATACAAAAATAACAGCCGTTATAATAAGAGGCACGACAAGATTATTTGGCGTACGGGCAGATGAATTGACCTCCGGATTGGTTACATCGGGAGTCATGAGCAAGGACGGCTCAAAATCCTCTTCAAGAGGTGATAATTTCTCTCCATACATGTGCAGCAAGTCCATGATCACCCCGTTCGTCCAGCCGAAACCTAACTGGACGTCATATTCACCTCCTGTACCATGTCCTCCCAAAACAGTAGCATCATACTAAAAACAAATATTGGTTAGGATTATTTCACAATGAAGCTAATTCTACTTATGGCCGCTTTCACCACAAAATTAAACAAGGGGTTAAAAGTTTACCTTTTCATACATGTGACCTGTTTCATTATAAGCTACAAAATTAGATTTAACCCAACGGCTGGCAATTTCGAATGCTAACTCTTGGGCCCACACATCACCGGTATTCATTAGTCCTACTATGACAATATGTTGTAATGGTGGCCAAGCGTTAGGGTAGTCCCATTGTTCTCCTGAATGATCCAGTGTAGTAGGAATGCCTCCCAAAAACTCCACCATTATTTGTTTTTGTTGAATATACTAATAATAAAAAATTAAAAAATTTAACACTGGAGTTGTATAGATCCTTTTACAATTAGAATTGTATTAACCACACCTTCATAACTTTCCCGACGATATAATCCTTATTCGTGTGGTCATAACATCCTGTCCACAAAGGAGATATATTGGTTGGATAAAAATAATCTCTTTCCTTTTCGTTCATTAAATCGTAATCTAACCAAGCTCCAACCTCATCTAGCCACAGCACCTGAAATGATAACAACGCAACCGGTTCTTGAAGTTAATATTAACCTAATATGAGTCATTTGTATTTTTCATTTTTGTTAATTTATTAACAAAAAATTAATCCGCTAGGAAAATCAACCATTTAAAAATTAAAATCTAACTTGAAAGAAAATAAATATGCGTTAAAAGAAAAAAAATGTACGTAAAAATTTAAGGTAATAAAGTCTGTTGCTTCTAATCATTTAAATCATGATTCGAAACTGAGAATTATAATTACCTTAGTCACTGCTTCTAATATTTCAGCAGCTCTATCGGCGTAATAGGCAGCTTTGTTAACGTCTCCTACTTTTTTAAAAAAGGACGACAGGAGATCTGCATTCCAATATATAAAGGCGTTCAAATCTACCGGTATCAGGTACTTTGTTTTTAAATCCGTCAAATTTCCTAACAACAGGAATAAAATAAAATAAAATATATATCATAAACTATACTAAAAAAAATCAAGTAAAATAAAATTTACCTTTATTTGTACCGTTTTTGATAAACCACCGAGTAGAAAAGTCCCATCCGGACTCGGCTCCTGCTTTTAATTCTGAATAATGATCCTGCTTTTCATTTTCTGTTTTGAACGCTAAAGCCGAAACGAAGTCCTCCCTGAATAAATTTTAAAAACAGAGAGAGAGAGAAAAAGAAATAGATTAACTGCTGTTCAAATTAACTCAAATTAACTCGGCTTACCTATAGGATTCAGGTCGTGGCCCTTGAGATCGATCAATATATCGGAAAAGAGTATAATTGACGCCGTCTTTATTAACTAATACTGAATGATTCGTCATCCAATAACTGAACTCCAACTCTAATGTTTTTAGACTTGATTTTAGGAACTCTGTGTCATTTGTCGCTTCTAGGTAAATATTTACCATTGGAATAAGCATGGGGGGCTGAGACCGCATTGCATAATAAACGCGGCCGCCGTTAGGTATATGGCCAAATCTTTCTATAATATATAAAAAATTTTCTAGCATACCTGAAAAAAAAATAAATGAAATTATTTAATTAAGTAAAATTAAATAATTACAACCCTAAAATTTAATGCATAAGGGGAAGTATGAAAAATGAAATTAGACGGATTTCTGAGGCCAAGGTTAGCAACTAACAGGTATTTTGGTTCCCATAATATTCTACAAGGTGTAATTTATATCAATTACGCATCTTGATCTATTCGATACATCCGCTCATTGAAGTCTTTATTTCGACGAATTATCAATTATGCAAAAAAATCCTACGTTATCTTTATAAATGATTTAAATCAAACAAAAAAAATTAATTATCTGTTAACATTACCTTTTACGGTATGGTACATTTCTGATAAAAGAAGACCCTTAACAATCCAATAAGAGTCCCAATAATAAAATTCTCTGAATCTGCCGCCAGGCACTATCACAGGATGAGGCACATGAATAATAGAATACAATTCTGGATGATCTCCTACTTCCTGCTTCATTTTTTTCCCTAACATTTTCCAAAAATGATTTAACTGATAAGCCCAATTTCTAAAAAAAAAAAAAAAAAAACAGTATGTCAAAAGTTTTTTTTTTTGCATGTTTTTTACAAAATGTGCATTAAAAAAATACCTATAAGTATGATCCTTAATACCATGTAAAAATTGAGGCTTTTCATTCCAATCATCCGGAATCCATTCTTCGAATTCGCTCCCAGCCGGATCAAAATGCTCCGTTACAAATTTTTCTAAATCATATGGAGTAGGTTTCCCCTGTGTCTCCTCCATAAACTTTTGGAACAAGTATAACGTTTCATTTTTCGGCTGCTTGAGCTTCATGTCAACGAACGTTTTTGAATCAGGGTACAGATGTGCCATTTGTACAGTGTGAAGAAGTTCACCATGACAGAAAATTTCACTGAAATTAAAAAAAAAAAAAAGATTAATTGATTAATTAATTGGATTTGACATCAGAAAAAATTTAAATGAAAAATTTTTAAATTCTTTCTTCAATCTTCACGGAAAAAAAGTCGAGACAAATTACATATCAGCACTTTAAAAAATAAGGAACAGCTATATTAGGTGCAGCAGTAATAAGGAATATTACCGTAACACGTCTTGGATGGTAACAACTATTGCTTTTACGCCCTTGCCCACTCCCTTTTAATAGGCTACTGAATCTATCGGCTTATAAAAAATCGCCCATATCATTCGGAGCAATTAAATGAAAAAAAAAAAAAAAAAATTGCAGTACAATTTGATCATAGGTATAATCAAATATATTAAAGATTAAATCTGTAACTCAGTGAGCATTTTGTAACTTACTTATCACATGGATGGGGTAAATCCCGAAAGCCTTCGCTACCTGACGTCTTCTGAGTAGCCAAGCAGAAAACAAATAAGATTCCTAGAGATATTCCAAGTCTTCGGCGATTGGGCGAAGTTGACCTGGACAAAAAGCATCCTGTGTTTTCTCTCTCCGCCGATTTGTCAGATAACACTAAATTCATTTAATTTATCTCGTTTCTAGGCTTTGCTGAATTTCCGTCGGGTCTGGTTTATCTAAAAAAAAAAAAGGAAAGGAAAAAAGTTATGAATAATGCAATAAATCAGAGAAAGAACAAAGGTGACATTTCGCGAGTGAGATGACCCTAATCATTCAATCACAGAAAAGAGTAACTATTAATAGAATAGTTCACTCATTTAGCTATATTGCTGACGAGACAACTTGGTTTCTCCGACGTCATCACTCAATGATTCTGTCCTTGCCTTGAATTTATACTTTCTCCGTCCATGAATACCTTTAGTCCTGTAATCCGTACTAAACTGTTTTTTTTTTTTTTTATTTTCTTAAAAATCCGATAAACATTGAAACGAGAGGAAATGGTCGACTTGAAAGAGCGCAACCGTTTATAAATAAAAGGAACAGGATGGATCAATTAATGAGATCTTATTGAAAATGTCATTTAACCATGATGGCAAAGTTCTTGAGAAAGGCATAAATTTCAATGTCGAGAGCAGTGACTTGAATGAGACAATCGGAGGTTTTCATGAAGACAATCTAGGGAAATAATCAATGCCAAGACTTGCATTATTATGGAACATTTACAAACCCACACGGTAAAAGATAATATGCCAAATAAGCTCAGATACATTTTTCAAGTTTTCAAGCGATTCGCTCTAGCTAATAAGCGTCGTGATTGGGTTATCATCTTCGCCAAAATGATGACATTTTCAACTCGCATGTTGGCAGAAGATATCTAGCATTCAAGTTTTAAAATCTATGAGATTCAAACTCCTCGCATTTTTTTTTCCAACAGACATTCATTCCTTTCAAATGCTTCTGCACTTATTTTAGAGCAATGGAACAAAAAAATGGTTCGACTTATTATCTCACAAATCGGATATTATATGTACGATTATGTATCAAATTATCTTATGATTAGCCCTTGACATAAACATAAACGTAATCCTGGATGTACTGTACGACAAGGCCGTAATGCACCATGAAATGTACAATGTAAGTTATATCCTCTAGCGATCGTAGGCCGGAACCAGTCGACATTTTAACTAAACTCTATCCTCCGAAAACTCCAGCTGGGAAAAAAAAAAGATCGACAATTATTATGCGATTACTCAGAAAAAGCGCGAACGTTGCCGACCATTCAAGTCCTATATAAGTCTTCCAGGAAATGCGGAATCGAGTAAAAAAAAAAAAAGAAAACCAAAAACGACTTTTGCAAAAGAAATTCTGTGTTGATACTGTCTGGTCATGGTCAGTGAACTTGGAACATTTTAATGGATAGTCACTTCTGGATCAACCATTGTCTGCAAGATATGCACTGTTTCATTCGGCACAATAGCTTACGAATCGGGATGACGTGATGGCTATCGAATGTCATTAACAAAAGATTCGTCAAACTCCTGCATTAAACAGCGTCCGCCGGGTCTGCATTGCATATGATTTAGCAAATACTTTAATCGGCTCGCGGATACAGCAATAACCTGTTCCATATAAGCTCATTATATTTTTTATTACATTTTAATAATTAAGAACATTAATTCAATGTCTCTGCCTCAAATCATTGATGAAAAAAACATCTGGCATCATCACAAAGTGCCACTCGTAAAAGACAAAACGCCGTGGAGGATGTGATTAATTATTACAAATCAAAATCGTTAACATGCCCATCACCATTGAGAAGGAAATTGGCAAAGGGTAGCCGATCGAGGAAAAAAGAGTCTTAATAATTAATCGTGTTGCAACTAAAACTACACAGTGTACTTAAAACTTTTCTATGTTTTAAGCACATATCTATTACTAAATTCAATTCGGCTCAAGGGGCTATTACAGGAAGCGTTTGAAATCTCGATCTAAAATTTTAGTATGATCAGTGGCTAAGAAAACGTTCTATCAGCATGAAAAGCTAAATTTCACAAGCTTAAATTAATTTAAAAATTTTAATATTTTGAAAACAAAGACTAACAGTATCTGAATCACACTCACTCACTTCTGGATAAGAGTAACGTTTGAATAAGCTAAGCCCTTGGAAATCGCCTTGCTCAGAAATCTTCTGCTAAAGCTAATGACACAAATTTAGCGCTTTGAACTAGTAAACAAAAAACACCAAGCCGGATTTAGCTTAAAAGTTACGCAATAAAGTATTATTAACTTAACTCGCCACCTTTTCCATTATTTAAAAGCTATTAAATTGGCCATGATCTTCTAATTTTAAATCAGCAAAATTCCTAATGGAGGTACTATTGAAGATGAACTGCAAAACGCAGTAAAAAGCTCTGGTTGGAACTGGTTACGACAATACAACACGCAACACAGAATAATAATGTACAAATATTGAAACATCAGTTTAACTTTAATCTCATTTCATTATGTCATATTCAAGATAATAATTGGTTATCTTTGGACTTTTTTAAAGGAATATTTCACTGTTTATTGACATCGTGATGGAAAAACTTAAAAAAACGGCACCAATCAAAGGTAAAACTCTTACGACGGTTATTTTCTTCTGTTGTGATTTTACTTCATTTCCTCTTCCTGTTTTATTTCACTGATAATAAGAAAAAAACATCAAAACACAAGCTTTGTTAAAAAAAGTTTTTTTTTTTTTTTTGTGTGTGTGGTTAATAAATGTGGTTAACGAATGATATCTTTATCTGCATAAGGTCCGAAGCTACCCTTGGACTACCTCGAGATCTAACTAGCGCAAAGTAAATATATGATTTCGTTGGTACCTGTTATACTACATTGCAAATTACATGATTATACATAACTATAATCGCTATTAAAAATTAAGGAAAATTGAATCAAATATATTTTGCAAGAGAATAAAATAAAAAAATAAAATAAAAAATTAGTATAATGAATGATAAGCCACGCGATATAAATGGAGCTGAGAAGTCCAAGCATGGACTTACGTTTTGAAAAAGCTTTCATAACGTTGGAATTTTTCAATTGAATGAATGAAAAACTTCTAAACAAACACGATAGAAAAGTTCTTTGTTGTCGTCTCAGCTGATTTTAGTAGAATCCCTTTCCAAGTTTTCTATTTGAAATAAAATATAGGTATTAATACTTATAAATACCGTATTTAGATATACCATAGTTCGATTAAACTTTAATAAATTTAAAACTAATTTTTTTATTAGCAGTAAAACAAAGCATTTCTCATTAGAGAAAGACTGCTGTTAATTAATAAATTAACGCAATTATCAACTCGTTAATATGCGGGAGCGTTGACATAAGCGGTGGCATGAAATGAAGCAATTATTGATCTTTGAGATGGCTCTTTAAAATCAAATGAAATTTTCCCTTTTTTTTTCAATCCCATATTAATGGAAAATTAAAAAAAGACGCAGATTGAATGAAAAAGTTTATACGCTTAAATAAACGTAAGTTAGTGTCAGAGATTATTAGGCGTCCGGAAGATTTTGTTCTGAAATGCAGGAAATGTAAGAATACCAGAAAGCAAGATATGGTAATTTGTTTATTGTTATTCGCACATTGAATAACTAGAAAGCTTTAAAAAAACTGGTTCCGAATAAAAGGCAAATCAAGAGGTAAAAAAATTAATAACCAGCACTTAATATCATTAAAACTTATCAGTTTGTATAGTACCATGAGTCTAATAACCAATATACTAATCAGCCAATTAACCATTTTTTTCTTCTTCTCGGGGGGTTATCGAATTTTGATTATTAAATTTTAGTCGAGTTAACAAAAACTACTTTGCATTCAATTAAAGTCCGCGGAGAGTAAGGTGTCCCTTATTTTGGCAACTTTCGAATTTTAAATCCAGTACCCCCAAAAATGGTTCTCCTTGGTGCACTGATAAACCCAATTTTTTTGGGATTTTTTACTCGACGGGAAAGCGTGGCGACTTGAGCTTTAAGTACCGAAAATTCCCATAAGAGAAAAAAAGTCGACAATTTTTTTTTTCGCGGAAAGACGTCGTTTCCTATCGGGAATTTTGCGTAGATCACGAATCTGAAGTCCGTTCTTTTATATCTGGTCCGGCTTTTGAGTTAGAGGAGAAAATGTGGCAAGATAACCTGGTTAAGTGACAAAACGCACTAAGTCCTAAGTTTTGCACACATTTTGGCATCTAGCTCAAAAGCCGGACCAGATATAAAAAAACGGACTTCAGATTCGTGATCTACGCAAAATTTCCGATAGGAAACGACGTTCTTCCGCGAAAAAAAAAATTGTCGACTTTTTTTCTCTTATGGGAATTTTCGGAACTTACAGCTCCAGTCGCCACGCTTTCCCGTCGAGTAAAAAATCCCAAAAAAATTTGGGTTTATCAGTGCACCAAGGAGAACCATTTTTGGGGGTACTGGATTTAAAATTCGAAAGTTGCCAAAATAAGGGACACCCTAGCGGAGAGTCAAGAGTATTTAAAAAATTAAAATTAAACATTAGCTGAAAGCCAAAATTTTTTTTCATGATATTTGTGAAAGAGATATTTGCAGTGGAAGATTCACTATCACAAATCGATCGAAAAACAAAATCCATCACAATAAAGACGAATTTCACAATAAATTAATTATATAATTTTCTACAATGGTAGCTTCGTTAATAAGAAGTCAAAATAGTAACAAAAAGAATTTGCTTTTTATCGTTTTAAAAGCATTTAATTAACGTTCAAATTTGTTTTAAAAAGTAAGTTCATATATATTAGAGACCAATTTTAACATGCTACCTACTTTGAATAGCAGCAATAAAATAAAAAACCGGCCTCTTTTATAGCGATGGAACTAGCTTTAGCTCTCCATCTTTATACAGCACTGCAGCATAGACTACAAAAATCAGAAGACTTTTTAAAGAGCTAAAAATTACACGATTTAGTTCTCTTAACTTACGGTTTTTTTTAATGGCAACTTGAAAAGAAAAGAAAAGAAAAAATACAAGATCAATCAATGATACGTAAACAAATACTAAGCTAACGATGCATTAAAAAGTTTAAATTCTTGTAACAACTATTTTGTTCACATGGTTTTTATGCTTTTTCGGTAAATATCAAAAATGCCTCCATTTCATCGAAAACTCTTTTATTTTTTTTAAAGCTATATGTCCTTGGTGCGTTCTAGAATTGCCTAAAACTAATTGATCATTTCTAGAATTATCGGTAAGAATTCCACTGCAAAATTAAAGGGACTTGAATACATGCTAGGTTATATTACAATTTCACCAATTGAAATATGTTTCAAGATGACAAAAAAAAAAAAAAAAAAAAAAAGTTCTGCAACTTAAGAGTAAACAGAGAAGCTATCATAGAAACACCGTGTAAAAGCATCAGTACTAACGTATCATTAACTACCGTAAAAATTTAAAATTTTTTATAAAGCTCCCTCCCTAGCACAACTGGATGGTTCTACAGTCTGCTATAATTCCATAGGTGTAGGGAGTGGGAGTAAAATAAATCAGTTTGACACGTCGGTACTTTGAGGAACTTTCTTTTCGGAAAACCCCAATTTTTCTAACCTACCGATTTTTACTTCTGATTGGGAGACTAATCATTTAAAATACAACGGATTCCTCTAATCGGTATTATTCCTCACCCAGACCATCTATTTTTGACGTTACACACTATTATTTCGAAGACGTAAGAAGAGATCTTGAGTCACCGAAACAGTTTTTGACCATCAGTCACCAACGTTTTTGGAACGTAGAACTTATGCCGAAGTAATTAAAACAATAGAAGAGAGGTACTCAAATAACTTATCGAAAAGAAAGAGCACCAAAGCATGTCAACATGCTAATTTAGCTCCAAACAACAAATCACATCAACTAACATTAATTTTACCTATATCAGTCATTTTTAACATGTAAAAATATATTTTACTTCCTTTCTGTAAAACCCATGTGCCGGGTACTGCTGATTTAAATGAAACGAATATATTTTAGCCGTCCTTGCGCACTGTAACGTTAATTTTCTTCGGTTAATAAAGTCAGCTACGGTCTACGTTTCAACTATGGTTTTGGGGAAATATAAATTCGCATAAAAATTTTGAAAAAATTCTTCCCTTTTTTTCCTTCGAATATAAAGATTTTCTTTTTTCCATTTATGGATAATAATCGCTTTATTTTCCAAAAGTCAATTTATGAATTAACATCTATCGGCAAAGCCTCCAATTTTCAATAAAAATTAAAAAAATTCCCGCCAATTTTTTTTTTCAAATTAAAAAAAAAAAAAAAACTAATGGCCCCAAAAAAACTAAAAAAAAAACTTTGTTTACCGATTTCTGCAAACAATAACCCGAAAGTATCACCTTGGCGGACGTACTCCGTGATATTGCAGAAGAAAGTAACTCAAACACTCACATTGTTTGGAGAAAAATAACCGAAAAAATAAATAATAAAATAAATGGCGAAAATCTAACACAAACCCGACGTCCGTTTTTAAAAGTTCGCAACTGATTCGATGTTAGACGAGCCGAAACTGACGTCGGTCGGACTTGATTGCACCCGACCTTGGGTGGACTGCGCACGCCGATGTGTCTGTAGCAACTGTAGAGCACACAGAATCATTGATGCACATTCTTTTGAGGTGGGTGCTGCTTTTAATGACTTAACCGATCAGAAATAATTACACATTCGATGACTTGCAATTGTAATCCAAACTTTTTTTTCCGATACCAAAACCCTGAATTATTAATAAGGTTTAATCAAACGGTTTCCTAGAATCAAGACGGAATTTACAGGTGCAAACGTTTAAAAATTATACATATTTTCTTGCTGGAATTTTCTAAATGGAAAATTCTTTTCGTTTCGGCTTGGGAAGTTCTCTTGGGAAGTTACAGTCGCGGCCGTTTCGAACAGTTCGATTCCAGAATATTTTAGCACTGTTGCTAGGGGATCGTGCTATCCTTACACCAAAGTCAATCATATCTAATGACAGCATGCAATTTCATTACTGGAGTTGAAATGACTTCCTGCAATTAGTCGAATTCATTAGAACAGACATATTAGAACATATGACAAACCGTTTCGCAATCTGATAATGGCTAAAAATGATGTAACGCATTCGAACAATACCTTGTCAGAAAGGAAAAAAGATTTAGAAGCAGGAAAGAAAATAAAGGAAGTTTGCAAAAAACTTGCAGCACCCTCGAACATCAAAATGAAGTATATTAGAAGTGTCAAGTACAGTAATCAAGCATTGCAAATGCTACCCCTTCCATGGCTTGACACCAAAAATTTTAAAATTTTGTGACTACATCTGTAGTATATTACAGTATGCTGTGAAAAACGTGTATTTAAGTCGAAAAAACTCTCTTTCGCAACGCCGGCTTTAAAGCCGTTCGTGCCCCGCACAAGTGCAGAGATTTTTCAGAAGATCGAAATGAAGAAAAAACGAGCGCGAGAATGAGAGAAAACAGCCAAATCAAAATGAAGAACCTAGCATAATACTTGTCTTAAAATCCGGGAAGTGTGAGGAGAAGAAAAAGGGGGGCGGGAGGAGTATCGGAACGTGTGAAAAAGCGGATAAAGCCGGCGCTGCTCTTTCGTATATGCACAGTTTTCATTTGCGTACTTTTTCTTAGTACCTCTGAAAGATGGGCCCGTAGCTAGAACGAAGAGCCAAGGGGAGGGGGGGGGCAGTCGGGCTTGTTAAGGGGAGCAATAGGTCTTCATTACCTATACTTGTTATGATTAGCCAATTTACTCCAGGGGGGCACCAACTTGACTAGACTTGGTGCACCTTTGGCTACGGGCCCGCTGACAGAGGAAACGGATTTGAACACGCCCAATTTTGATTTTCACAGTTAAGTTTGAATTAAATATTTTGAGGTTATCTGGATGAACCCTTAAATGAAATTAGGAAAAATTCCGTGACCAGATCCCTTGTTCATTAAGCAGTCAGAAGTCGGTGTTGTGTCTTTACAGTCCTTTCAAAAGTAAAAATAAATTGAATCGGAGCCTCTGGTTGACAAAAAAGAGACTAACATTAAGGGATTTATCGACGATGTTAACACCTCTCCCGTTACAGAGGGTACGACTTTCAGTACATTTTTGTGTGAAAATAAATAATATACCTAAGGTCTTTTCCGAAAGAGTACAATACATATTTCACCACCTATGTTTAATTTCAGAAAGTTGTTTCAGCTTAAAAATTACGCAAACCTACTCAACACGAAAGAAAACAAACTCAATAATTTAAAATAATACTCAACAAGCTTATTCATCGTATGAGACTTACAATGTCGAAGCCAGCATCACCTTTTTCTTTCCTCTAACGTAAAAAAAAGTAAGCTTCATCGAGCCAAATCGCGGATTAAGCAAAAAAAAAAAAAAAAAAAAAAAAAAAAAAAAAAAAAAAAATGAACGTCTGAAATTTAAGAAAAAAAATGAACGTCTGAAATTTAAGAAAAAAATGAACGTTCGAAAACCAGTTGTGACTACAAAACACAGCGAAACCCTCACTGACTTATTTCTCAGTGAATGATCTTTCACAAATAGCAAGATATTTAACATAATGATATTTTCCTTGCAGTTATAGCCAACACTATTGCTGTAATGATAGGATCCGAAACATTGAAATGATATATCTTAAATGAATGAAACGAGAGTTCATGGCTTTCAAAAACGTACTCTGCCGCAAAAAGACAAACTATAGTTGATTCATCCAATAAAATAAAATGGCATTGGAATGAAACGGAAAAGAAGGCCGCAGCGTGGTTTCTATTACTTGATATCATACTGACGGTCAACAGGCCTTTGACATGATACCGTGATATATGACCACATTACTTGGATAATGTGGATAATGTGATACGAACGACGTTAAAAGCCCGTTTAATAGATTGTTACTGTCGCGCTAATTTATTCTAGAATAAGAAAAAAAGCACTATGCTTTTTTTTTTTTTTTTTTTTTTTTTTTTTTTTTTACATCTTCATCCTGCATCTAGATATACGCGCAGAGAGCAGACTAGAGACCGGTGTTCGACATTGACATTGAAGCCACTATTTGATTACAGTTTGTTAAACTGTGAATGTCGTCATTGTTCGCAGATAGTTATCAGCATAATTAGTCAGTAATAAAAGATTAGTGTTCCATAAAATAGTTTACTTGCTTCGAAAGATTTAAAGGAACAATCTTTGAAGTTTTTCCTCTTCCGTCAATATTGACAAAGAAAATCTGTCCGCAAACAAACGATTTTCCACGACTGATAAGACTTTTCAATTGCCGAATGAAGCGGAAGATGTAATTTTTTTATATTTTTGTCGCCAAAATGACATCTGATAAAAAAATCGCAACAATGAAGTTCATTCTTACGACGCAGTAGTGACCAATGAACAACATACATCAGTACACCAATAATTTTTGCTATAAATAATAAAATTTGTAATATCAAAAAAAAAAAAAAATGTAAAACAAGAGCGTAGCTTACCAAGCGATTACATTTCAAAAGTAATACCGTAAACAGGTACAACTTTGTGTTATTTTTGGATGCTTTTCGCCAATTACTGCTGTTATGATTGTCTTAAATTTTTTATATTTTACAATGTCGTAGTGTAAGCCCTAGCGGATCATACCGCAACTGCATTTCATTTCAGTTGCTTTTTGATTCAATTTTGCAATAATTTTACATGGACTAATGTTGTCCTTTTATTTCTTGTAATTTTGCGCCACACCGGTTTTTAAAATTCCGAAAACGCGACAGATTTCAAATTTACAAAAAACGATAAGTTCTACTCATATTAATATGATTTTAACAAAAAAATTAGTCATAATTGCTTTTGGTATTAAATATTTGTACTTATTTGTTCACAATTTTTTTAAATGAAAAATCCTATTTAAAAAAGGCATTTTATTCGTGGTTATGCGATAATTGCGAAACAACGGCTTGAAATTTTTTGCAACAACCACGAAAATGACATCATGTAAAGCTCAAAAATTAAAAGACCGTGTAAAAGCACGAGGATAGTATCAGCTGTAATGACCGCATTACCTCGATGTACCAATTTGACTTTTTAATTGTTTCACAGGTTCCACATTAAAATGAAGATTAGTTGCATGAACTCAATTTTCATTATCATGTTGGAAATAAACCGAATCAGAACAAAACATACACGCAAAACACGTAAGAGAGTTGCAGCAGAAGGAATAAATAATACATTGCGCTAATGTAAAGCATAATATGAAATGAATGATCGATTCTTACATACTTTAAATCAACAGAAACAGACGTATGACAACAATCAAAAAGCTTGGATTGAAGAAAAATCCATAAATCCAATTTTTTTTTTTTTTTTTTTTTGTTTCTTAACCATTTAAAATTTTTTGAGATGTAGATCTGATCGTCATCAAAAATTTTCCGCCACTTCCTAATAAACAACAAAATTCCACTTTCTTTTGGCTTTAAGCCGAGCGAGCTCTGAACTTATGTTAACTTGAAAAATCATAGGTTGCGCCAATAAAAAACAAACACTTAGAAAAAAGGATCATTTTTTTTTTTTTTAATAAAATGAACATAGGCCTAAGACTATAAAATAATTTTAATATTATAGTCTTCTTGAAGTAGGCTTATTATGCTAAAGCTCAGCGATCAGAAAACAATAATTAAATGTTATGTCACTCTCTATTGTTGTGAAATTTTTGAAATGCTTCATTTATTTCGATTAAATTTTCTTGCAAATCTTAACTTAAAGTTCGATTACTGGCGCTCTTGTTACTTTTCAGATCGGATTTTTATTAATTGATCCATTACTAAATTGATTGATCAATAGATCATTATCCATTAATAAAACATACGTGATACAGTAGGCGTACCGCATCCGATATTTTTATTAAAAAATATCTTTAAAAAAGTATTGTTTACGGAAGTGATTGACGATTTCGTAAATCGGCATTATCACAAACAGATTAAATATCAATCGACTATATGGCACTATAATATAGTAACGTGACAATGCTTTAACAAAAAGTTGTAACAAGTATATTAAATTCGTTCACTTCTCTTTCCAGATAATTTTTTTTTTCTCTTTAAATTTCAGCCATTTTTTTCCTCCCATATTTACTTTTAATGAATGGGTCACTTAGCAATAGGGTGAGCCAAAAAACGCGAATTTTTGAATTTGAAAACCCCGGATATGGAAATCGATGTCTTTTTATAATAGTATTAACCCTAATTTTTTTCAGATTTTTTAAACGACATTTTCAGGTGCCGCAATGGCTTTGAAATTTCCAAAAAGCCCATTTGAGGACCAAAAATGAAAATCTTTTTTTCGCATAAAAGACCGTCGTTATCTATCGGGAATTTTGCGTAGATTACGAATATGAAGTCAAAAATTATTTTTGGTGCACGGTTTTTGAGCCACATGCTGGATTCCAAAATTCTGAAAAACTTGCTACGGTTTTCTATCTGTGGCTCGAAAATCGTGCACCAAAACTGATTTTCGATTTCAAATTCGTAATCTACGCAAAATTTCCGATAGGAAACGACGGTCTTTTATGCGAAAAAAAAAATTTCATTTTGGCCCTCAAATGGGCTTTTTGGAAATTTCAAGGCTGCTGCGGCTCCTGAAAATGTCCTTTAAAAAATCTGAAAAAAATTAGGGTTAATACTATTATAAAAAGGCATTGATTCCCATATCAGGCGTTTCAAATTCGAAAATCGGCGTTTTTCGGCTCACCCTACTTAGCAATACTTAAATCTAAATCTTAAGATATTTTATTCACCTGGAATTTTTCCTCTGGCTAGAGTTACCCCAGTTGAATGTCTTTACAATTTTATTCCTTGTTAACAGATAAACCGAAACGCTGGAAAACTGAAAATCACGAGCTATAGCAAAAACCTCGATTGAATCAGATCTCAAAATCTAATGAGACCATTAAAAACGTTGGAAATGCCAGATGCATTAACTACAGCAAGATAAGTATGCACAACAGGCGAAAAGATGTTAGCTTTGAACGGTGTTTGCAAAGTCAAGCTTATGCACTTACTTCACAAACCTACAACAACAACAACAACAAAGTGCGAACAAACGACTTCGCTTTGCGATTAAGATGAAAGAAAAAAAAATTCGAGTAAATGCGGGAAAACGAAACATAATTCACGTAAATTTGTAAAGTGTCATTTAATCGTAGCACATTGTAATTACATATATGTCAAAAAATGAGACGAGCCCTCGTCATAACAAGTGAGCAAGGTTATTGCTTAATTAGCTTCAGTTAGACCATTTGGCACGTCGTACCTTAATTTATTAGACAAGTTATGGGACAGTGAGTACGATTCCATGGAAAAATCAAAATTTCACGTCAGGTTAATAATCATAAGATCTCCGATCAAATAGAATAAAGCCAATTGGCACTACGGTCGACGAGCTGAAAAAATTTGCAACAAAAATAAAAATTAATGCATAAACGGAAAATAATACGTCTTTCAAAAAACGTCGAAAAACATATGATAAAAAAAACATTGGAATTTAACAATTATGAAAAACCAATTATCGAGTGAGTAAACACAAATTTTATTATGACCTAATTCTTTCTTTTCTTTTTAAAATAAATCATATGTCGCTCATGTGGAAAAGGATAAACTGCGGCTAAGAATTTTTATAAACGCCTTTTAATACAGGACGAAGAAATTTGGACTGTGAATTGTCTGCTTAAGAAAAGTAAAATTTTTTTGGCACTTAATATTCAAACGAAATTCTAAATATAAAATTACATGAGCTGTTCTTCATAATTTCATGAAGAAAAAACAAAGACTGCCGCTTACATCACAATATACGTTATTGGGAGGGACATAGCCAAAAAAAATCAGCAACAGCAGCGTAATGTCATTAGTCTTTAGTCTTTTAGAGGCGAGCTTTCGGAAAAAAAAATAGCGACGTAAACAATAAGAAAAATTAATTGAATAAAATACCTTCGTTAACGGTTTTCGCATTTCAATTCTCCTTCTCAATTTTGGCACGTTTTATTTAGTTTCAAATATAAAAAAAAAGGATCAAAAGAAATTCATTGTAAAGATATATTTATTTTCGAAAATATTCATGTGACCAGCCTTTAAAAGTTTAAAGTTCTATTTACAAGGGCGATCAAAAGTTTTCTCAGCCAAATTTTGTGTTTTCACGAAACTGATCAAATAAATATATGTAGATCGTTAATTATTTTCGTACTTCCAAATGAAATATCATAAATGGTTATATCAATTAAAACAGCAGGAAAAACATTTAGGTACTTATAATGGAATAATAACAACAGGATAAACAAATGATATGTGCATATACTTTTGCAAGTACGTGAAACTTGCAATTTTAATTTCCTTAATCTTAATTGTCTTAAAAACTGCAACAATTAAACAAGAATTAACGACTTTGGTAGTATTTTTTTTCCTCCTGTATCAAATGGGTAATTCTTGAAAAAACGTACCGTGAAGGGAAAGGACAAACATTGCACTTTTAGATATAATAAAATAAAAAAAGGTTAAAAAGTAATTCCTTTTCTCTCTCTCTCTCTCTCTCTCAAAAAAAAAAAAAAAAAAAAAAAAAAAAGATATTGTTCTTTACCTTCCAAAACTCGAATGCAAAACAAAAGAAAATTTTTCTGATGGATCCTTAATGAGAAGCTGCTAACAAAACAAAACGTGACGGGAGGACAAATAATTCACTTTTCAGCCAATTAAAAAGGTTTAAAAATAATTTTTATTTTCATTTAAAAAGAGATTCTTTACCTTCATTCTTCAGACATTCAGATTCAGATTCAGGTTCAGACATTCTTTACCTTCTGAAAAACAAATTCATTGTAAAAAAATTTTTTTCAGTGTGTGTTTGATAAGGTATTAAGGAATATTGCCTAAAAATCAAAATGTACCCTTTTTCAAGAACTACCCAAATGAGATCATATTAATACCGGGACATAAAAATATTCGATTTTCTAACAGGATTGAATTATAACAATGGTCGCTTGTGGCTAGTAAAATAAACCATCTGGCGGAAAAAACGTTCACAAGCTAAACTCTCGCAAAGTAAGACAAAGAAATTATCAATAAGCAAAGTCATTTTTTTTAAAATTTAAGGTAATTACACCCAGGCTTCGGCTACTATGGCCATTTCGCCTTTGGGCTCTGATGTGTCAAAAGCTTAATATAGGTGAAAGGATGTAGGACTCTCTTACAGACCAGAAAGATTCGACTGGTGTGTACCAATATTTCGTCGATAACTCCGATTTTCCGCAGGAAGGGAGCGTTCAAGTATTATGTAAGACCGAAAGGGGGATGGGAGGGTTTGAAAAATCTTACGTAAGAATTTCCATTATAACTTAATGTTCAGAGTATTTTTTAATTTCAAAAAATTAAGTTATTTTAATTTTTTTTTCGAATGTCTAAAGTAGAAAAGTTGAAAACTTTTTTTCAAAAAATTTTAAGAAATAAAAGTTTATTTTTTGATAAGATTTTGTGCCGATTGTAGCCATTCTTAGGGAAATGAGTATGAACTCTAAATCTAGATTTAAGAAAAATATTACTCGAATTTAAAACTGACGTTAAGAAAAAAAAAAGGGGCGTCCACAAAAATCTTACGTGATATAATAAGGAGGTCATAGAAATTTTACTAATTCTTACGAAGGGGGGGGGGGGGGAGGGGGAGGGGGAGGGAGAGGGGGTCCAAAACCCAAAAAAAAAGTCTTGCATAATAATTGAGCGTTCCCGAAGGTAAAACTTAATTATTTCAAGCAACGAGGACTTCAAACATTGGTGAAATTCCATTTTCAAAGAAAAACTCCTAGTAAAATTTCAAAAAATCAAAAATTACAGCGAAATGAACTTGATACATTTTTTCAGTATTTAGTATAGTCAATTCCACTAATTAATATTACGGTAGTCCGTGAAAAAACGTACATTTTGATTTTTAGGCAATATTGCTTAATACCTTATCAAACACACACTGAAAAAATTTTTTTTACAATGAATTTGCTTTTCAGAAGGTGTATGAATTTGCTTTTCAGAAGGTAATGAAATTCCTTTTTAAAAGAAAATAAAAATTATATTTAAACCTCTTTAATTGGCTAAAAAGTGAATTATTTGTCCTCCCGTCACGTTTTGTTTTGTTAGCAGCTTCTCATTAAGGATGCATCGAAAAAAAAAATTTTTTTGTTTTGCATTCGAGTTTTGGAAGGTAAAGAACAATATCTTTTTTTTTTTTTTTTTTTTTTTTTGAGAGAAAAGGAATTACTTTTTAACCTTTTTTTATTATCAAAAACTGCAATATTTGTCCTTTCCCGTCACGGAACGTTTTTTCAAAAATTACCCATTACACTTCTTGGATCTTTTGCTGTCACTCTATAGCATTTCTTGACAGTCCGTACTGGACTCTTTTCTTTTATCTTATTTCGACTCATTTTCCCTAAATTATACGCTTGAGGCCTGATGATGTTTTACGTATTACTTCCACAAAATATCAATGCTCACCTTATATCAGCTCTTATGCTAACCAGAATGAAGCCATAAGCTAAGAACTCCTATCACATAAAAGTTATAACCTATATTCCTTTTCAAGAAATATCATCATCGTTATAAGGATTAAGTCATTTAATTACCTTCATTTCAACATTTGGAGGCGTTCTCTAAAGCCGCCTAGTTATAAATTTAATATATGCCGATAAGAGCTAAAAATAATTTCTTTTTCTTCCCGAATAAAGGAAAAAGTTAGGTATACCCAACCAGTTATAACTGCAAATATTTAATTAAAAATATTTGTCAAATCGTCACATAGTGCAATAAAAGTGTTTTAAAAATAAAGGAGAACAATTTTTATTTATGTGAAACATTTTGGATTTTAAAAAAGTATTTTAACATCCTTGTATATCGCCACAAATTCATGCTTAACCTTTTAAAAAAAAGATAAGTCGTTGCTGAGATTCTTCTCTTTCATAATATTTTTCCAATGAAATGTCAAAACATGTGATCTTGAAAAGAATAAAAGCATGTGTAAGAGCATGTGTGACATCCTTAAAACTTCTTTCAGTACAGTTCTTGATTGATGACAGCAAAACAAAAGATAAATTAGTTGATGCACATTTCAATGAAATATACCGGTAATCAACATTTTCTCTTGAGCACGGAATGTTTAACCGAGGAAAACGTCGATTTGTACTGCTGTATTTTTTTCCCCTAAAATTAGAGTATCATTACATAACCTAATAAAAAAAAATGATTAAAATTTGACTAAAACTTTGCAAGAAACCGTTTGATCAAAAATCCTTGAAATTACATAATTATTTTGTTTATATTTTTATCGGGAATTAGTTTTCAAGCGACCTTAAATTTTTTTTTTTTTTTTTTACTTTTAGAAAAAAAAAAATCTGCGTTTTTAAATCATTGAGAGTATGAAGTCAGATCAATCAAATAAAAAATTGTTCATTGTTTTAGAAATAGGATAAAAAGAAGAAAAAAATCATCATTTCTTTAAAAAAATGTTTTGGAGTTTCAATATCAGTCCCAACCCCTACTCTCACGTTAAGAATCCGTGGCATCCCGTAAGGCCCTTTATTTTTCTTAAAATTATTTGAGACTCACAAGTTTTCGATAGCACCTGTAATAGGTCCGGCTTTAAATTATATTTCTTTGTGGCCTATTCAATAAAAACAGTATTCCAACGACCAAAGTTCAATTTTTCTCAAATTGTTTGCTTACAATATAAAAAAATATTATATCCTCACAATTTATAAAAATCAGGACAATTTAACTAATTCTTTTGAAATAAAAATTAAAAAAAAAAAAAAAAAAAAAAAAAGCTGTAGCTTCTACTCTACACTCTGCAATACGATGTGATGTATAAATTTTTATCCGAATTTTGCTTCCACCAACGTTTTCCACTGTTTATGACCAATCGAAAGGCTTTTGGTTTTGAGCAAATTATACATTAAAGAAACTTTTCTAACAAACTAATTTGCATTGTTGTTGCTGTAATATTTACGCTTTTCCGTTAAAAAAAAAAAAAAAAAAAAAAAAAATTGCAAAGGAGTTGCAAGACCTCTAATAAAAAGACTGGATAGATCCCAAACCATCATTTTTGAATTCGCTTTAGAAGAACTTCAGCCGTGCTTCTGCTTGTGCGTATTTTAAAATCCGCAAAATCGCAATATTAATGCAAAACGTTATCTGATTTCAAAAAGTTGTCAATTTTACTGTACGCCTAAAACTGACCGTACGCCGAAACCGGAAAACGTTTATGCGTAAGTATTGTGGTTTTGCGGATTTAAAATACGCACAAGCGAAAGCACAACTTAATATAAGACTTCAAGCACTCTAGAACAACCCCATCGACATTCAAGCTTGATACTGCCTTTTCTCTTTCCTTTTTTTTCCGTATTTAGTCAGAAAAAAAAAAAAAAAATCATTTTACATCTGATAAGCGATTACCTCATGCCATTACGGCCACCAATGGAAATGCAACCAGCATCAAGACAGGTATAATGGATTCTCATCAAATTCGCACTTTTCGCACACAAGTTTTATCTACAATTCGTAGAACCAGACCTGGTAATTCCACATTGATTTCAAATGTTTGGGACTAACCCAAGTTGGGTAAGGAAAACTCGTAATACAAAAGATTAATCAATGTTTTTTCGTCGATATTTACCGGATGTTCTATTCCTCTCCTCGTCTTCAAGTAAAAAAAAAGTGAACTTTTCATCTCAGTTCAAGCATAAACTTTTTAACCGGTAATCGTGTTAATCTGAAACTAGACTTCCGTAAGGCTGGTCCGATGCTTCGATGACCTCATGGACGTCAAGCCTTTTGATGCTCTTTCATTGGATGACCTAATAATTTCTTTCGTACGTCATTCGCTTGGACGGTAGATCTTAACGAAGGTCACTCCGGCAATTTATTGTTTAAGAAGCATTTCACTGACCTTAAAGGATTGAACGGTTACTTTTACAATTTTTTTTTTTGGTTGATCGTTGAAGCGGTTCCTGATTTTCTTTCTCGTATTTTTTTCTTAAATTTGGGCTTGATTAAATATAATGAATTATAACCTTAGAGTAAAGGTTCAGCAAATTAATGAAAGAAAAGTAGGGTAGTGCACAACTGTACGTATAAAAGCCTGAGCTTTTTTTTTTTTCAAGATCTGAAAGAATTGTCGGGTGTTCCTCTGGAATACATGTACACCGTACAGAACATATCATCGGACATCCGAAATGAGTCATCGACTTCAAATAATCACAAGCATAATAGCACCATCTAAAACTCATGCATCGCATTTTAATTAATAACAGTAATTCAGTTATCTTCAATACCCCAAACTTATTTGTGGATATACCAGCTTCCGCTGTTTACACTTCAACATAACGTTAGCAAGAGAACTTAAAATTGAATGCTATTTTATTTTAACAAATAAAATACTTGACAATTCAACAAGTTACTCCAAAACATAGTCAACTACTTCAACCATTGATTTAATTGGACTGTTAAAAATTTTAATAATTGTTACTTGGATATGATGAAAAGGATTAAATGAAGGGAAAAAACCCTGATCGTGACAAAACAAGGTCAAACTTTTTGATTCAAAACATTCTGAAGCTTATTTCGACGGGTGTGTCTTTATGATCCCTCAACAGCAAATTTAGAAAAAAAAATTATATAAAACATGCTATTCTTGATTTTCAGATAAGAATGGCAATTATAATTAAGACAACACCAAGATAATGCGAAAATGGGATCGAAGGAAATCAAGAATAATTAAATAGAATTTTATGACGATAGGTAATTAATTGTACTGTATCTCAGCCAATATCTGCATCGATGAGAAATATTTTGCAAAATCGCGAGCTTTCATTTTCTTTTTCTTGGCTACCTGACTTAACATTTTTTTTTTAATTTTTTAAACAACGGAACTGCGTACTAGAAAGCTATTCATTTTGAATTTTCCGATGTATTTCGAGCTTTAAAAAAGAAACGAAAAAATGAATGGAGTTTCTAGTATTTATTATTTTTTTAAAAGCCGTTGGCCTTGTGCAAGGGGCAATGTGCCGGATTTAAACTTCGGAGGAATTGACTCTATATATCACTTGGATCTATCCTCTGTAGCATGTGATTAGAATTCCGGGTATCACCCAAGAAAAACTAACTATCCATTTGTAAGATAAAAATAAAAGCGTGCTCGCCTTCTCAGAACTTGCTTACAATTCCTACAAACGTGTGCAGCAAAGCCTACTCAGAAACAAACAGGTGCTCAGCCCGAAAAAATGGGCGGAAAAAAAACTGTCAAATTTTGAAACACATCTTTTTAGTAGCAATGCAAACAGCATAGTTAAAAAGTTAAGGGTTAATGAAATAAATTAATTTCCATAGAAAAATTGTTAAGGCATATAAATGGTCAGAAAGGAAATTGGAAAATTTTTCGTCACGACAAAATAAATGAATAAATAGCGCGAAATACAGACTTCATTTCCTTTTCTTATTTTCTAAAACATAGCAAAACCAGTAAACCAAAGTTAGAATAATCCTTAATTTTTTGTTTAATTTTAATACATAGGAAAGAGCTTCTAAGGTGTTAAAACTATTTGCTTTACAAATTTTTTTATCCAACTGCAAAACGAACGCGTTATTGAAAAATTATTTTGGGTTTAGACAAAAACCCCCTCTAAATTGTAGCAGCCATTTATAGATGGTAAATCTCATTTAGTTGCTTCCAAAAGATTAGAGAAGAAATAAAGAATGAAGCTACTGAATAAATGTTTAAAGAACTTAAATGCATATAACTTAATGTTCAATTTCATTTAAAAAAAAATATATAATAATAATAAAAATGGAAGGTGCTAAATATGAACCATTAAAAGCAAACTCACAACTTTTTCGTTCTTATCTGGAAAGATCAAATAGGCTTGAAATATGGTGATAAAGATAATTGATTAACCAGGAAAGGTTCCTTCTTGAATTTTCCTGAATGAATCCTTTTATATTATCATTTTTTATAGTACAAGGTCAGAAACAAGCCCCCATGCAGATAGTTTACTATTGGATAATGATGACCCTTTTCAATCATCTTGGCAAACTAATTGTTCTAAAATTCATGAACAAGAACTTTTACCTTGCAGCCAATTTTTATTTTTGGATCAAAGACTGACATGCAGAGGTCATATATTATATTTAGAAAGTCTTGAGTAGGGAAAAAACTTGTATTAGCAATTTTTTAATTTTTTTATTGAAAAAAATTAATAAAAAAATTAGAAAAAGATTATTTTGGAACATCGATACATTTCTTAAAAGAAGGACCAATTGTCTCAGAAAGGGAGTTGGTGATGCAATGAATTCCAACAATTTTTTTTCGTTAATAAACGTATAAAACATTTTGTAAGATAATGTAATTGCAATTTAAATATTCCATGTCATCCAGTTAGGTTAACGCGATCAACTGGTGTTTTACAAAATTCAAGCACATATTGTCTAGCAAACGTTTAAGAAATAATTAATAATAATTCAAATGAAATCTATAAAAAATTGAGTCATACCTGAAATCCGGTTTTTTTCACCGCTCATACAGTCTCAACTGCCAAAACATCAACCTAGCGGTCTTGCATCTTTATCACCTGTTAACAATGTTCTGGCCATACCTTCCAGTAACAATTATTTTTATGGATGACGAAAAAAATTCTTTCGAGTAAAGTATGATTTTAAGCTAACATGTAAATTAATTCACCGACAATAAACGTCTAGTCTAAAAAATCAAATAAAATATATAAAAACAAATAAACCCGCGTATACACATCACGACACTCCAAATTTTAAAAAAAAGGCCCTAATGAAAACACGTTTTAGGGCCCTGAGATTGAAGAATCTTCCCTGCAAGCAAGCTATATGATCGCTTGTCCCGTTTCTTTTAAAACCGCAAGCTTAGCATAAAAATAAAACCAGTATGGCCTACTTTGTCGCAATTCACTAAAATAAGGACTACTTTGAGAAATTAGAGATCTTGTAAGTGGAGACACGACACCTGAAATATAGTTTTTATTGGTCCGTTATTTTGGAATTGAACCAATTACAGTTCTTACATCAGTTACTTCAATGACGTCACAATATTACTGTTCTTCTTGCACCTATTTGCTATCTTTTTTGCACCTATAGAGAACCAATCGTCTTAAATATGGCGGTCTGTCTCATCTCTTATATCGTTTAGGATCTTTATCTTGTTGCAAAGTCATCGTCTGCTTGTTGTTTTATTTTTCTGACTAAAGAAAGTGTTTTGTAATAGTTTATAATTTTCTCTGCAAAGGAAATCATTTATTTAGATGCTGTGAAAACAGTTTTAAAACGATGAAACGAACTTATTTTACAAATAGTGGTTTTTAAAAAACAAGTTAATAGCATTTTCTTTTAAATTTTAAAGGTATTTGAAACAAAGACGTTAGTTTTTATTGTTAAAGCTAGCGATGGAAATGTCATTGGACTCATGGAATTAGTGTATCATACGTCATTTAATTTCTCATGATTATGCGTAACTTTATAGGAAAAAATCATTTACACCGTAACTGTTTTAAAAAATTTAGATTAGCCACTTTTACAAGAAACATTCCCCCAGTTTTAGATTCCTTTGTTTTTGACAAGCAGGAATATAATGCCATTGCCAAATACTAATTCAAGGTTAAAATTTAAATTGATGGTTCTGTGTTGATCTGCTTGAAAAAAAAGTCAGGTAAATTTCTTTGTTATAAAGTTATGGCATAAGTTTTTATGATCTCAAGTTTTGATTAATTTTCAAACTCTTAATAATTTTCAATTGTTTTTTTTTTTTTTTAAAGTTTAAGTTGAAGATGAATCTTTCAAGTATATGAATCATACATTCAGATGATGTATTTGCTATTACTTGCTGCCTGAAGTTAAGTAATCTATGACATCAAAACTGGTTATATTTTATGCACACATTTTTAAGGCTTTAAAACCAAGGAAATTAATGTAATATTCATCTGCAATATCAAAAAATATTACATCTAAAAAATCTTGATTAAAAATAAAGTAAAATGCTATTTACTTGGTTTTTATTACAGTTAAAAAAAATAGAGTGAAAGTTTTGGAACATTTAGTTTAAAAACTAAAAAGACTGAAATGATAATTGAATTAATGCTGAGTTGATAGTAACATTGCATAATAAAAAGACAAATGAAATTTATTTCAGCATAATCTTCAACAGTTAGTGAAAAAAATTAAAATAAATTAAACATGGGTAATTGTTTAAAAAGATCAACATCGGATGATATTCGTCTTATCCGAGAAAATGAAACAATACGTGACAATTCATCAGATCCACTTGGTCCTCCACCATCTTATCAAGATACCGTTAGTCACCCAACAAATTTACCAATATACTATCCATCACCAAATGTAAGTTGCACTGTTTCACAATTAACTGAAGAGGAGCAGGTGAAAATTGCCAAACGGATTGGATATATTCAACATTTACCAACTGGAACTTATGATGGATGTAAAAAAAATAGGGAATGTGTTATATGTATGATTGAGTTTTTAATTGGTGAGTCAGTTAGATATTTGCCTTGTTTGCACATATATCATGTTAGTTGCATAGATGATTGGCTGATGAGATCTTTCACTTGCCCATCTTGTATGGAACCTGTGGATGCTGCTTTGTTAAGTAGTTACGAAACAAATTAAATTTCGTGATGATAGGGAAATTGGTCAATTACACATTTCGTTTAATTGTAAGCCCTTTTTCCTTAAGCTTCCATAATTGATGATATTTTACTCAATGAAGATTAGTGTGATCTGAAGGGTACTGTACTGCATTAGGTTTTTTCTTTGATGATGTACTATAGTGAAATTCCTTCCTAGCATTATTCCATTCAGATCCACAAGTTCCACTTAGGGATTAAGTGATATATTTTTGAGTCATGGTATAAAATAGACTTGTAAGTATTGTATTATAACATATACAAATAAATATGGCTGTGTGAATTAGTGTATTGTAAAAGAATTGGTTATATTATTAATAATGTTGCAGAGCTTAAATTTTTTCATTATAAAATTTTAGTTTTCTTAACAGTGACAGCAGGATTTAATGAGACTTTTAATTGTAGGAAAAAAAAAATCCAAATGTTATTTTTAATCAGTTAAACTTGTTTTGATTTTATTAATTTTTTTTGCTTTTATGATTTTTACACTAAATTTATTAAAAATTTAAGCTCAACTGTATATGTCAAATGGATGAAGATGATTAAAAAAAATTTGAAAACCAGAACGGATTGCTAAAATGTTAATTGCGTTAATTTAAATAGATGCTACGCGATAGTAGAAACAAAAAGAGAAAAAAAGAAAAAAAAATTTGGTAGATGAAAAGATTTGTAATTGTACCAGTAGAACAAAATCTGAATATATCAAAACTCAGGTTCAATCAGTCAAATGTTAATTTCTTTTTTTTTTTTTTTTCAATTTGTAATAGAACATAAGCCAAATCAAAGCAAGAAAAAGATACTCTCAAAGTGTCTCAGTTTTTAGAGCAAAGTTAAATTTAAAATGTGAATCGGCAGTAACATTATAAAGAGCAGGCTCAGATTCGGCTCATATGCTTTTTTAAATTTCAAACATTAATTCTCGCTGGAAGAGAATAAAGTCATCAAGACTTTTCCCCTTTTTTTTAAAAAAACAATCTTATTTCAACTATGGTTTCTGATTTTTAAAGGTGTTAAAAAAAGATCATAATTATTTTCGTTTAAAAAGAAAATGAACGATTTTCATTATGCAAAATTAAATCGTATTTGAGCAGATTTCACTGAATATTAATTTGTTTAACCCGATAATATGTGTTAAGTGATATTTGTGTTAGGTTCCTATTAAAATGTTAAGCTGTGTGGGATAAAAAAAAAAGTTTGTAACTTTTTATTTTTATACGTTTAAAAACAGACTAAAACTTTTTTTTAAAAAATATTATTGTAAACCTAAATTTACTATTATAAGTTTTCGTTTCTTTTGTATGTGTTGGTCTTGATTTATAAATAACTTAGTAAAGTTGTGGACTAAACCAGAATCACTTCAACAGTCCAAAACAAAGTTTCATTGTTGATAAAACTCATAGACATCGATTTATATTGTAAAACTTAAATAAGTTTTTAGAAACCATGCATATGATGGGAAGCCTTAAAAAAAACAATAAAAGGAATAAGCCACTTTTGCGTTCAGTTCTTCTCACTTTAAATTATTAAAGATATCAAACTTGTTCGATCGACCATTGAAGTAGGTCAGCCCAACCTTTTTCGCACAAAACTTTTATTCTAAATTTTTTCTGTAATATTTTATAAAAACTAAATATGGCAGACCGTTCAGATCTGTAAAGCACATGCAGGAATGTCTTGGGATTTAAATGGAAAAAGGGGCGGGATGGGATCGAAAATTTCGCATCTTGTCCAAAGAAAATTAACCTTTTTTAAGGCGAGAAACGGTATAAAAGCACTGGACTTTTTTTTTTTTTTTTTTTTTACAGAAGGCAATTCGACGCCAGTCTTTATAAAAAAAAAAATATAGGGAACTACACCGCACTATTTATATCCGTCGGCAAAAAAATTTCTTCGAAATGCCGATTATACATCATCTCACCGGCCTGTTTTCCCCTCCATATATATTAGTTCATAAAAATTCACTTCAAATAGCCGGATATTTGAAGAAGTCCTTTTACTTATATCTCCGTTTGCATCAAATGAAATAATGATGAATTTTTGTCCCAGGGGTTAGGGGGCTAACTAACTGTAATCTGGAAGTATTTACAAAGCATTAACCATTTTATTTAAGAAGGGGAAAATGACTGTCTGTCTCCATTATAACTATTTCGTCCACCTTTAAGTGATGGAAAATTGTAGGTAAGGCGCACTCCTGTTTCCAAAGTTCACAGATAGCCCTTCTTAAAAGCTCTTGGTACATCCGCTCAGCAGTTTTCTTTCATTTCGCAACCTCAGAACCAGAAGCTTCCAATTTCATGTGCCTTACTGACAGTAGTTACTCATACCTTAAAAATATAAAGCCGTATCTTGAAATCTTCTGGTTCCAAGGTCTCGATTTCTAAATTGCCCTGATCTCAGATAGCTAAATCGATCAAAGCTAAAAGCTACGAAAAATATTTGATTTAAAAATTCAAAGATTCTTTAACGAAATTTTTTTTTTCTTCTTTAAAATATAGAATTTAATTCTTAAGTTTGCCTAATTTTTAAACGTAAAATTTAAGATAAACGGTACTGTTTTTCTTTGACAAAAAATGAAATTTGGACTATTTTCTTTTAAAAGGCTGTAAGACTACATAAAAAAGTCAGGATTCAAATGAAATGATTTCTTTTGTACTTAAAGTGAGAAAGCTTCACTAAAATTAGAGTTCAACTTAATTGCGTGTAAAGCTTTAGATGTATAAAAACCAGTACTATATTAACTTCAAACTGAAAATGGCTGGTTCCATTTTCATGCTTTGTTTTCTATTTGTACCTAGGAAATAATTGTAAATGTATAATATAGTGAATGCGTTCGGCAGTATATTCCTAAACCTCCGACTTTGATACCATTAAATAAAATCCTTTTAGGCTTTTTAACCAAGGATCTTTTATCCAAACAGATCGATAAAGAAAAAGTATATACGCTCATTATTGCACATCGATTATGCACTGTATTATTAAACGTCTTTTATCTAAAACAAGCAAATCAACTTTATTGTTTTGATCTTACAGACACGTGTGCGTATATTGGCGCAATAAAAAAAATCATCCAGAAGTTCTAACGGGACCTTTCTATAAATGATCTCATTTATCACGTATAATGGTCTTAAATATCTTGGTTCTAAAAAACAGAGCAAAATTAAAAACAACTCTGTATTAGCCCGTTTTAAGTTGTTCTAGATGAAAGTGAAAGTGATTTGTAACAATAGTTTTTTATGCTTAAGTTATTATGAAAATCGTCGTGATATAGTTAGAAGCCACTGACTAACCAACCGGTTAAAGACTGTGGTACCGTGTATTAAAATCTGCTTAGAAAATAGAACCCACAGATGGGACATTCCTATTTTATTTACATTGTTGGTTTTGATCCGAAAAAAAGTGAGCCTACCTCATATTTGGCTTATGGAATCGGAATCCCATGTAAACATTTTCCGAAGCTATTAATTGTACCACCCAAGGATTCTGTTATCTAAGAAAATCTGACTCAGGAATACCGAAGTGTTGCCAACATAAAATGTGAATTAATGGCCAATAATGGTGAATTAATGCCAAAAAAACGTGAAAGTTGAGGTTTGCTTTGTTATTATTTTTTCATTTTCTTTAGGTGAAACATCCAAGACGAAAACATCGACGGTTTCCAGATAAATGTACAAGAAATTTTGGGACTTTAAAATTACTGACAAATCAAAGGAAATAATACTTACATTTTCATGTTAAGGCCTTGAATTTGTTGTAAACTTCTTTCCAAATAATGTTCTTTGTAGGAGCATATCAAGGAGAAATTTCTTCAGGCTTATTTTCTCTTATAATCCAAGTCTGAATAAGGTGGTCTTAGTGGTGACTCTTTTCCTCTAGCGGCATCGTACGGAAGCCCTGAAGGGTCACCCAACTGGTTTATTTTTCACTGCCAGTTCCGGAACTGGCAGTGAAAAATAAACCAGTTGGGTGACCCTTCAGGGCTTCCGTAGCATCGTGATCAATGAAGTTAAGCAGCGTTGAAAACGGCCAGTTTAGTGGATGGGTGACCACCGACACTCCCTCCCTCTTGCAGGGATTGTAGGAACTACGAATACAGTCATCTTAAGAGTACGCATCAGTCACCTGTCTACTACCACGATTCAATATTTCCGCTTATGCTTAACTTATGAATCGATGATCGCTAAAATTTCACTGATGCGTACTCTTAACCTCACTATAAAAGTAGTTCCTGTAAAAACGGTGTATCTGACCTCAACGTTATATAAACTAAATTATGTCGATGGAAAAATGGCCTCATTCATTGGCCTATATTAATTTAGGGCCGTATACCAAATTCGTAATTTTCATATTAATTACAGTTTTAATGAAAGACCTGTAATGTCCTTGTAAGGCTCTTCATTGATGTATTCTTCAACGTTTCACTGAAATTCGGCTTTATCTTTCACATAGGCTTCGACTATGAGTTCGTTGATTAACTTTCGTGGATTCCTAATAATAATATGATGGCAACTTGTTTCCGCGGAAGATTTCTTTAGCATTATTCCCTGCAATAAATACAATAATATTATTTATATATAATATAATAATTGGAATGAGAAAATTCTTTCTGCTTTTTTACCTAAATAAATGATAGATTTTTTTTGTAATCATTGATCCGAATCATCCCGAACTAGCCAAACACCCTACTTTGGCCAATGTCAAATGGGCCTTGGCTTGGCCAATGGCCATTGGCCAATTTGGCCAAGGACCCTTTTTTGATCTGATCTGTCTATATAGATTTAAAGGGATTTATTTTTTCGTTTCCACCAAAGGTCGGAATATACCGTTTTCAATTTTCAAAAAAAAAAAAAAAAAAAAAAAAAAAAAAGAGTTGCAAAATAAACTCTGAGGCAAAATAAGAATTTTATATTATGAATAATTTATTCTTGTACGTGGGACTTTGAAGAGGGATTTTCGCATTTGTGGTTTTATCCAAAACACCCACGTTTAATTTATAGCAAATGAGAAATCACACTTCTTGCCTTTTGTTTATTTTCCGAGAGAGAAAACCCTCTTCTTTACCCTTGTTGGTTGGTCAATGTTGGTTTTATATTTTGTTTCAATTTGCATTATATATATTTTGATACGTCAATCCTGTTTAGTTTATTGACACACGCTAGAAACAAGATATTTTATAACATTATTATAAAAACAGTTATCATTTTTCCCCCTTAGCTCTGTAAGATCATCTGTTCAAATTGTCTTTTATTTAAAGCTGACAGCATCTAGTCGCTCGGTTTAAAAAATACAACCAGAGTGAACAACACTATTTTTCGCTTGAAGGGACTTAAAAGATTAAGTTTTAAGCAAAAATATTGGGCTTAATTTTCCCTTTTGAAGCCGAAGAAGGAAAAATAATTCCTGGGAGGGAGGGGATTAATGTTAGAAAGCCATGTCCTTTTTTATTCCCGAAAAAGAACATGAAAATGCTAATAACTGTAGCCTGCGAAGGAAACCAAATCATTTTTTACAACAGAGGTAGGGGAGAGGAATAAAAGGGGTAAACTTAAGTAAGACTTGAACGTTCTTTTAACCTTAATATCTGTAGGGAAAATTTTTTTTTTTCTGGAAATATAAAAAAAATAAAAAAATAAAAAAATTCCTTTCTTTTCCACAATCTTTAAAATGGAAAACTGTTAAAGTGAAAGTGATCGAGGAAAAAAGGGAAGTTTTTTTTTGTAGTTTTCACTACAAAGCGTAGTCTATAAGTCTTCATCATTTTCAAAGGGATTAACCTTTAGCTTCAGGTAATTCTAGTTCAAAACGCCGGTCTTTCTTTTTTTCCCTATTCATTTTTGCTCGTGTTTTCAAAAGCAGAAGCATTGTATCGATTAATATAACTGAGTGACTGTAATAAAAGCGTTTTAAAGGGTAGTCAAGCAACTTGAGCGGAAAACACTGATTGCCAAATGGCAAGAACTGATGATAATGGATGTTGAATATAATTTTATTTAGTACCCAAACCATTTTAATAATTTTTTAATTGTTTTGATTTATTTTCCTTGTTTCCTTCTAATCGTTACGTTACAAGCAACTTCGTGTTGCGTTTCCTTAGATTTTTAAAAACTTTTTTAATGTAGCAAAGCAAATCAAAAATCAGAGGATTGTTTAGGCAGTTGAATAACTTATCATTTCATCAATAAAGAAAAAATTTCAAAAAAGTAATTATTTTCCCTTAAAAAAAGAAAAATTATATTTCATTAGCACATGATTTTAAATACAGTTTAATACCGTCTACACAAAAATCTACGAATACAATAAATAATGAATAAAATTCACGATAATTTAATCGCAACACTGGGGAACAAGTTTTTTAAAATTGTCTTTTTTTACGGGAATGTTACATTCATTTCTAATTTAAAAAAATGAAAAATAAAAAATTTTCACGATCAAGGAAAAAATAATTCTACATCAAATAAAAGAAAAATTCAAAGGAAGATTTAATTATTACTTCTTTTTTATCACGAAACAGGTTACCTTTTTTGTGAAAAAAAGCATATAAAAGAAAAATGAACCCCCTGCGATGGAGCATACAAGCATGTCTAACGTATATGGGGATTTGTAATGGCACTTTTATTACCCTCAAGTGTACTTTACGTTCATTCATCACCATCGCGGGAAATCTTCACAAATCCGTGAAAAATTTCAAAAAAAAGTTATGAGATGTTCAAATACTGTAAAAAAATGAATGATGATGTATTTTTCATTACAAAAAATAAGGCAAACAATTCAGCCTTTAATTTTACTTTCCGTCTTATTAGTTTAACTACATCAAATTGAATGAAAAACTATTAGAAATCAATCAGAGATAACCCGATTGGCACTTTTTATAATGAGCAAAAAAAAAAAAAAAGTTTTCTAAATTTTATTTTTTGTTTATCAAAATCGTTGTAAAAAATAGTATAAAGTAAACTTGTGACTGTGATTTATCACTTAATTTATCATTTTTTTTTTTTTTTTTTTTGGAAAAGAAGAAAAGGTCTTTAAAAACGAACGAAATAAATTTTTAACCAATCAAAAACCCTGTTTGAGCAAAAAAAAGAAAAAAAAAAAAAAAAAGAAAAATAATTTTTAAGATATATACAAAGAATAGATTTAACATTGTAAAAAATTTATAGCACCATAAATTTAGATTAGATTAAATCAAACAATCAAAAATTTTGCGCCTTTTCTTGATTTCCCGTTAATGTTTTTATAATAATATTAATATAATATTACAATACGGTAACTATGCTATTGCACTGCACACACGATAAAATCAAGCCAAAATAAAGAAATTTACCGCTTTATGCGACAAAAAATTAAAAATAAAAAATCCTAAATAGTACAGAAAAATAGTTAGAGCCATGAAGAATGTACTATTAATTGTGTCAGTCAAAATTGGATTATTAGGTTATAGTAAAAAATGGCGAAATATTATTTGGTCAGTAAATAAATTTAACTGGTCAATAAAAAACAGTTTTTGTTCAGTAAAAAAATTAGTCAGTAAGAAAATGTTTATGGTCAATTATCAATTGGTTTATGGAAACGGTTACTTTATAACGGATTTCTCATGCCAAGTAAGAGTGAGAATCGATATCTAGTCGGTAACAATTGGCTTTTTGAATCCTATTTTTCTACAAAATCCGATTTTTCTTGGTTTTTGAAACCTGAAGTGTGTAAGTGCCGAATTACATTCGCTTAATATCTTTAAACTTCCCAATGAAGCTTTCTTATTTTCGAAACCATTATTAATTTTTCACTTAGTTTTCTGCATCTGCAAATTTTTTCAAGGATTTTCCCAAGTCTTAAAATTTAATTGCCACCTCCCAATTTTAATTCTAAAACGTTCTCGCCCTTCTAATCGTGTATGTTAGCAGAACATATAAGTTAAAAAATTTTACTGACCAAAAAAATGTTTTTCTTAATGACCTATTAGTACTGACCAAATGAATTTCTTTAACCATTTCAATTTTTTTTACTGACCAAATAAATACAGGCCGTAAAAAATTGATAATTACTTAAATGGACGATTATCAAAGAGATCAAAAACATTTTCAGGTAAATGCAAATTCGGAAAAAGATTTTAGTGGTATTGTATAAATTACTTGAAAAGCCATTATATCATACCACCGTCTTTGCTTTTAGCAATACCAATTGCGATCTATCAGCCCAGATTGTTAAAATATTTCGTTTTTAAAACTTCTACAACTATTTTTTTCCAGTTCTAATAGTCCCATCACACTAAAAAGCAAGTATAGCGATTGAATAATAATAGCAATAATTATTATTATTATTATTATTATTCTTAATTATTATCAATATGCACGTACAAAATATATCAATATTTAATTCAACAGCCATCGATTTACTCATTTTCAGGGTTCACAACTCAGTAAATGTTACTTCATTCGAAGCACCTTAAGAACTACGAAATTTTTTTAAAAAAGTTATTTACAAATGGTAATAATAATTTGAGAAAAATCGGGAAAAAAAATGGAACTTTCCCGGTTTTTCTCAAACTGAAGTAAGCTTAGACACTGAAATATTATTTCTTAACCATTAAAGCGGACGAAAATATTCTCAAGTACAATTCCCGAGTTTACAAAAAAAAATCAAATAAAAACAAAACAAATGACTTCGGATTTTTAAAATGCGTTGATTAGACGACTATGATTGTCTAATATCCATGTTAGGAATATAATCCATCGCCATTAAGCAAGCAAAAACTGTCATGACCATTTTTTGCTTAACTTCAGTAATGTCCTCCGGTAAAGCGTAAATTCTAGCCCCGAGCTTCCTTGCCATTGAAATGGCATATTTAGCATTAGCTAAATTGTCCTGAAATCGAAGAAAAAAAATCATTGAAACAAAATAAAATAAAATAAAAAATAAAAAATAAAAAATGCAATCGACTATGCTAGTCTCGAAGCTAATCAAAATTAACCGAAGTAGAGAGAAAAAAATTTAAATAAAAATCGCCAAATTTTTTTCAAGGGAAAAAAGATTTGAACCGTTCTCTCACTATTTTAGAAAAGGTAATTTGTAACCTTTAAATCCTACTTTTGGTTCCTAATTCAACAATGCTCTCTAAATTCCGTCCATGAGCACTTTCTTTATTAAGTTTGCAGTATAATTTGTGAACAAAACGTTTTTTTCCGATCTGATGGCCCCCGAAGGCTTGTCAATAACCCCCCAACTTCGCACCCTTCTTTTTCGCTTATAGAACAGAACGTTAATCCTTATAAAAATTGGTTCAACAGTGAAAGTCCAGCTATACGCCAAAAATGATGCGAAAATCGGACCATTTTGCCATTTTCATTTCTTAAATTGAGAATTAAATTAAAAAATGAAGAAAAATCTACCTCTTCATTTCCGCCATTCCTGACCAATTCATAATTGATTGTGCCCGGTTTAATTGAGTCAATCAAGTCGATGACAACTTTACCATCAGCGATAGTTGAATCCTGAAAGAAATAGAAAAAAATGAATTTAAATTAAGTAAATAGTTTTTCCTAAAAAAACAACAGGATTTTGCCAAACCTAAACAGGGCAAGAAGTTATACAATAAACAATGAGCGTGACAAAATAAATACCTGGAAACTTCTAAGACTTGATTCTTTGTTGTGCTGTTCCAATTTATTATTGACCCATTGGACTATTTCTTTTTCGATGATGGGACTGCCAGTGTTTGCAAGTTGTGTCAAAATGGATAAAGTGTAGGCTCTCATCAATTGCCAGATTAAAGCTAAAAAATTAAATCGATTTATAAATTGATTAAGAAAGTTAAATTTTTAACAAGTCAGGTGAATAGGCAGTGAAGTTTCTGAAGTTTTTTAATGACAATGTTATAAAACAATCAAAAATTAAAATAATGCTTACCGAGTGTAAGAGTAGTATTTCCATCATTGATATCAGTACCGGCTATACCGACTAATTTAAAACCCAACTGTTTTCCCAATTCGACTGCGTAATTGCAGTTTTCTAATTTTTCCATGAACTTCCTCAGTTTCGAAAATTTTCTGTGGACTCTACTCCAGTTGACAATTCCAGGCTTAATTACATCATACAGCTGAAATATAATAAGACCGTCCGCCAGATCAGAGTAAAGCCAGTTTACGTATGGGGTAACCCCCATCGAATTCATCCAGTTTCTGTAAGCTGAAAAAAAAAAAAAAATTTTTTAAGCAACATTTCAAAGTAATTTTTATATCCGAATTTCATTAATTCTTTTATCCCATATGTTTTTACTGATTTTTAAAATGAAAAGAAATTCGACTGGCACGATTTGTCCTCTTAATAAGATTCCTCAGGAATATTTTCAAAATAAAGAAAATTTGTGACTGTTGTCACAAGAAAGTCATATTCTCTCTATACAATATGCAGCTGTTGCTGCACTTTTTAGATTAAAATAAAATCTTTTGATTGGTTATCATTCAATAGGATCGTCAATCGCCTACGAGTTTAGTTCCTTTAAAAACTATACTTTTTCGTGGTAAAGACCACAATTTTTCTTTTCGGATTCTCACAAAAGTTTTTGAATAATTTTAAACAATTTTTCGGAAATAAGCTATTGGAGTACTAAAAATTTTCACAAAATCAGTCTTAAGATGGATATAAAATCGCACAAACAAATAATTAAGCAAAGTATTACTTTTCTCCTCTCTGGTCTCTTCGATGTTCTCTATTCCCTCCGGGGCTTCCACTTCATCGAGTCCAGGATGGTTATTGAACAAATTGGCAACGAACGCTAAATTCAACTTATAAACCCCGTTGACAACATCGTTAGGTGTAACGAAACTCCTGCAGTCTAATTTTGCAGCTTGTTGCAACATTATTTCAGCTCGCTTGTTCAAATTTGGTTCCTAAAAAGCAAGAAATAAGATGATTAAAAAAAAAGACTATTCAAAGAATGAATTTTAATGAAACAGGGGAGTTATGGCCTCCTACAGCAGAGCGCTCATAAATAGACTTCGAACTAGCAATCAAAAAATGATCCGTGCTTTGAATCACGAGTGTGATTCACATTTTTTTTTACACGTCAAAGTTATTTGACTTTAAAAATGAATGATTACCATGAGAGCTTCTAATGTAACTCCAGCATCTTGAGGCGCGATTTGCCTTAACAAATGCGAATAGATTTCGGAATCGGTGATATCGTTTGTGAAATTGTGACACCTCCTCGGAATTCCAGCTCTTTCTAAATGATAGTTGACCCAGCGTAGAAGGATAGCTTCCGGAGAGAGTTTCATCAAATCTTCAAGTTTCTCTCCATCGCTCAACAACGATGCAAGCCCAGGACAGTGTTCCAACGTGATTTGGTTGAAAAGACCGATCTGAAATCATCGAAAAAATTTTTAAATAAACGGAGTCCTAAATATAGTATTAGGATATGATTAGTGAAGGTGGACAGACTAGTGAAGGCGATTCAAAAGTGAGTTAGATAACTTACCCTGATGATTTGCCACAATAGTCCCAAAACTAAATGCGGTTTCCCTTTTGAAAGGTCGTGTGCATCTATGTTGACAATGTTGCAACCGATTGATTGTGCAGATCGAAGCGCTAAAGTTAAATTCTCGTGTTTGGTGTAGAGTGTTAGATTTTTTGTGTTAATAACTCTTTCATCAATGGTGTCCGGGCAAGAGTGATTTATGATTTTGCTAAAATTCAAAAACAAAAGCAATATGAAATTTAATTTTAGCGTTACAAAATTTAATCATACGTAATAATCTTTTCAACTTTTTCTTTTACCCTAGGTAAATTAAAAAAAAAAAAAAAAAAAAAAAGATCTTTCAATTTTATTACGTTTGAAACGTAACAAAAACATTTCCACTGCTTTTTAAAAAGCATTTTGTAAAAAATAATTGAATCAAATAGGATCGCATATGAAATTTAATTACGATCTGGAGATTCAAAAACAGCTAGGATATTTTAAATGTATTTAGAGTTTCAGGGTGAATAGTAAGATTTTCCAGTTCAACTCAGCTTTGAAGTGAAATAAGATTACAAAAGCTTAGCAAGCTCTGCAGGTTTGGAATAATTAAGAAGCTTAAGGGAAAATATTCTTCAATTTTTTCCCCCTTTTACGTGAACAACGTCAACTCATTTTAAACTAATAAAATTGAAATTAACAAAGAACTTTCTTATGCCGGTGCAGCAGTGTTAAACATGCCAAGAAGAATATAACTTTTTTCTTTTTTTTACAATCTTGTTTTAAAATAAAAAGGGATTGTTTACGTTTTCGAAAATGCTATTAATTTAGTGAAAATTATATTCCATACAGAGTTCGTTTCAGAAATTTGAAATCAAAATGTGAGATTTTTATAGGTCACCTTTTACAATACAAGTCAAAAACTCCAGTTTAAATTCTGATTTACCCTAAATTTATCGTTCGTTTTTGGGGAAATTTTTTTTTTTCATTACCTTTACTACAAAATTTTATTTAAGAAAAAACGAATTATTTTCTACAAAATGCAGCTGTCCTACAAAGAACGATTAGGTTAATCAAATTCCGAACTTTTCTTGCAAGCATTATACGGTAGAGCACGATTAATCTCAGTCAAATAAATATACGATTATTAAAAATGAAGGGGACGGTCTATATAAATCAAAATATTGGGCGGACGCGTTCCTCGTGCTTCGTAAATATAATGACAAACAAAATTCCTTTAGAGTACAAAAATGGATTTAACTTTTTGTATTTTTTCTTCTTAAATAAAACCGAGAAAATTAGACTAAAGGTATTAAAAATAAATTAATTATAAAAAATTAAATGCTAGGTCTTTCTTTGATCTAATTGCTACAAAAAACCTTTCTGTTAAGGGTAATGCGCACTAATTTATAATAAGAACAAAAAAAAAACAACTTAAAGGTTAATATCTTGCCATATTAGTTCAAATACGAATTAACATTACTTGAACCGTACATACTATTATTATTATTTCTTTACATTATTATACTCACCACAACAAAATTCCATCCTTAACCTTGTCGTAAAGAGATTTCCCTTGAGGATCAAGAGGCAGGAGATGTTTCAAATCTGGATCGTTTGACAAATTGCTGTTTATCCAACCGGAGAAGGCGAGTTGTTCTTCCAAACGAACTGAATGTGTGGTACCTTCGCTTGATGCGTCTGACATGCCCCCTAATGTTTCCAGGTTTTCCTTTTTGGAAACGACCTGTTTGAAACGGGATCCGGCTTCGCTTGATTTTAAATCGACGCATAACTGCAAAAAACAAGAAAAGGAATATTTTACGAGACTGAAAGTTCAAATTTTTTTTTTTTCATTACCTTTACTACAAAATTTTATTTAAGAAAAAACGAATTATTTTCTACAAAATGCAGCTGTCCTACAAAGAACGATTAGGTTAATCAAATTCCGAACTTTTCTTGCAAGCATTATACGGTAGAGCACGATTAATCTCAGTCAAATAAATATACGATTATTAAAAATGAAGGGGACGGTCTATATAAATCAAAATATTGGGCGGACGCGTTCCTCGTGCTTCGTAAATATAATGACAAACAAAATTCCTTTAGAGTACAAAAATGGATTTAACTTTTTGTATTTTTTCTTCTTAAATAAAACCGAGAAAATTAGACTAAAGGTATTAAAAATAAATTAATTATAAAAAATTAAATGCTAGGTCTTTCTTTGATCTAATTGCTACAAAAAACCTTTCTGTTAAGGGTAATGCGCACTAATTTATAATAAGAACAAAAAAAAAACAACTTAAAGGTTAATATCTTGCCATATTAGTTCAAATACGAATTAACATTACTTGAACCGTACATACTATTATTATTATTTCTTTACATTATTATACTCACCACAACAAAATTCCATCCTTAACCTTGTCGTAAAGAGATTTCCCTTGAGGATCAAGAGGCAGGAGATGTTTCAAATCTGGATCGTTTGACAAATTGCTGTTTATCCAACCGGAGAAGGCGAGTTGTTCTTCCAAACGAACTGAATGTGTGGTACCTTCGCTTGATGCGTCTGACATGCCCCCTAATGTTTCCAGGTTTTCCTTTTTGGAAACGACCTGTTTGAAACGGGATCCGGCTTCGCTTGATTTTAAATCGACGCATAACTGCAAAAAACAAGAAAAGGAATATTTTACGAGACTGAAAGTTCAAATTTTTTTTTTTTTCCTTCGGCGGAATAACGAAGAAAAACGAAACTTACGTCGGGGTTTTCTTTTTTCAAAACCGAACTTTTCCTAATTATAAATTCATTTTTTAACAGGGACACCATTCTAAGGTAATTCAATCTTTCATCTTCGATTGATTGATTAAGCGAGATCAATTTCTCGGTCAATCGAATGTTTTCATTTCTTAAAGATCTGATTTCGTTATTTTTGGCTTCGAGTAAAGCGGCCAAGTTATCGTCGTAACCTTCCAGGATTTTTCGGAATCTGGCGCAATCGCTCCGGGGGCATGGCTCATTTTCCATTTCTGATTTTCAGGGATTAAAAATAAAAAAATAAAAGTTCCGTTAAAAAAAATAAATAAAAGATTTCACCTTTCTCCTCCATCGAAACAAACAATAAAAATAACGAATTAGTTTTAAACCGTATGAACCTATACGAATGATCACGCCTTAAAAATTTATTTTAAAAACTTTTTTAAATGCCAACGATCACATGATTTAGGTCTTTTTAAACACTTTATTATTATTTTTTTTTTTAAGCTTATTCCCGTTTCAGTCGGGGCCCTGATTTAGGTCAGATAAAATCCTAAACAATGAGTAAACGATACGACACTATACGGGCGCTGATAGAATACAATTTAAAAAAAGAAATGAGGAGTCAGACTGAAAATACATGTCCTCAAGAATTTTATCATTCTGATAATTTTTATATTACTCAATAATCCGTTTTCTTAAAAAAAAAAAAAAAAAAAATCTTTTTTTCCAGGGGCATCCAAAATTACATTTCATCTTAAAAAAAAATGGTTTTCTCGTCCTAAAGGTACATATTAAATTTTAGAAGAAAAAAAAGTAGATAAAAGTAAAGAAAAATGTTAAATAAACGACCTCTTGACCTTCTCGCACTCCACCGAATTAGGCATGGGAGAAATGTTTCAAGGACCTTAATCGTTTGATTCGAAAAAAAAAAAAAAAAAAAAACAAGATTAATACACTGACTGGTTCTGCAGTTAAAAAAAAGATCCGTGTTTGGAGATCATATTGGTAAATGTTCGTTCAAATCGAATTCTTCGACATTTGATTTGGGGGAAAAAAAAATCGATGGCTGTTACACGTGTTTTTTTTTTTTTTTTTTTTTTTTTTTACCAGAGAAAAATTTTAACTTAATGGGTGGCCGCCGTAAACTGCTGATAATTATTAAATAAGCTCGTTGTTTATTGTTTAAACGTTTACGTGTTAAGATAAATACCACTCGATCGCCCAGGATACGTTCCAAAGGGCTATCTATAATAATCAATATAGATAATAAAGAAATTTGCAATGGAAATCGCAATCGTTTTATGTAAAGAATTCTCGATTCGACCTTCACACCGATTAATTGTAAATACTTGACGGGATTAATATGAATCGATCGTATCGAAAAAGGAAAAAATAGAATTTAGGGAATCTTAACAGATAAAATTTTTATTAAAAAAAAAAAAAAAAAAAAACTGATTGAATTAATATTTCATTTTTTTAACGCATAAGAAATCATTTTTCATTTTAAATCTATTTACCACAATGAGATACCAACACAAAGCTGATTGCCTTACTCCCACAGCTCTGAGTTACTGTCTAGACTATCCCAAGAAGTCATAATCTATTCATTCCAGAATGCAAAGGAGACAACACTTTTAAAAAAAAAAATTGACTTGGATTGTGGACGTTTCATAGATTCCAAAAGGAAATCATCCATTTTTCTTTGAACTAGGCATGCTTTTGTACGAAAATACGGTAAAGCAATGATTTTATTTTTATGCTTATACGATGTGATTATCTCCACTCTGTTCTTTCGAGCGATAAATGACATAAAATAATTTTGTATTACAAATGCTGTCATTTGCTAATTGTTAATGGCTGAAAAAATTCGGAGAACTTTATTATTTCAATTTAAATATTATACCTGTAACATATAACTTTGGCAAAAGAAGGAACTTGTCATTACCATATATGACTCACGTATATGGTTGAATAACGATCAATTTTTCCACTTGAAAATGGAAAACGATTTTTTTAAAAAAACAATTTAAAATCATTTACGCTCAGTAAATTATTTTTACAAAAATTGTAACTAAAATAAAAAAAAAAAAAAAAAAAAAAAAAAAGACAGCAGTAGGTAAAAGTTTTTTCCAAGAGCTTTTATAAAAGCCGCACTGGAACGAGAAACCGGAGACTATAGGCGTAAAATATCATCTTAAATATTTACATAAGGTTATTTAAACATTTGCACTAATTACGAAAGTCGATTAATCATCCATTAAAAAACTGACTAGGAGTCGACAACTTATTTGGATTCATTAATAGGACCATTAATTTTCTAAACAAGACAATAAATTAAATAGGTGCAGATACTGCTTCTGAAATAAGTTATCACAAATAAAAATTATATATCCTCCGCCTTGCAGAGTGATATTAAAGTTAAATATACTAATCTTGTGTAATCGGCATTTTTTTTTTTAATGGGAAATAATTATCTGTTGAATTCGAATGTAAAAATAGAAAACTTTTTTCTTATTCCTTTTCGCTTACATAAAAAAGGAGAAAAAATATATTAACGGCAAAAGTTATACTTATCAAAATCAAATCTTATTTCCCGATCGGTTTGAAAAAATATCCGATCGGTTACCATAAGCAAACGGCACTATCATAAGTAAACTTTTCCTTTATAAATAAGCAAAGCTTGCAATTTCATCCTAAAACAACAAACAGTACGAAAGATTGAATCGTTCAAATTCCTTGTAAATGTTTCTTAAATTAAGAATCATACCAAAGATTTAAGGGAAGGAAACTTGTGAGAGAATTTTGGTCGACGTTAAACCTCTGTAAGCCTATTTACTCTTCATACTGGGGCTGGGGGTTAAAAATGGACAAAATTTGGCTTAGTAATACTTTAGTGGAATATCTACACGTCTTTTCGGTGGAAATACCTCACAGGGAGCAAAGGCCCTGCTCCAAACAATAATGATTTAATTAAATGAGAATGGTCGATTTTAGGCAAGCACAGCCAAGTGGCGGAATTGCCAGCGGAATCGTCGGATTTTCTCCGGTGGGCTGGTAGCATCAAACATAAAAGGGAGGAAGATCTTAGGGAGGAAGATCTTAATTCTAAAGAGTCTCTAAAATGCGCCAATGTGAAAAAAATGAGCGCAGGTTTTTAGAACCTATTCGACCCTGGCACAACCTGCAAAGTTGCACAGATGCACAGCCTGCACATACACGTAAAAGAATATTAAAATGATGCCTCTATGATTGATTTTCCCCTTCCCTCTTTGCCCGAGAATGTTTTTGCATAATGGTATATGTATATTTCCCAATTTCCTAACCCTTTTCCTAAAAAAAGAAAAAAAATTCCTAAATCCATTTTTCCTAAACATTTCGGTTCTTAAAATTGTTTTCTCAACTATATATTTTTCCTTTCTAATTTTTAATTTTCCTAAAATTTTTTGATTCCTGAAATAAAATTTCTTAAAATCCTTAAAATAAAATTTCCTATAAAACCCCTTTAAGGATTTAAAAATTACAAAAAAATATTCATTTTAAGAAATTTTATTTTAGGAATCAAAAAATTTTGGAAAATTGAAAATTAGGAAAAAATTTTAGGAACCAACATTTTTAGGAAAAATGGATTAGGAATTAATTTTTTTAGGAAAAACAGATTACGAAAATTGGTCGGGAACGATATTTCCCATCATCCATGAGTAAACGAGACCCCCACCGTTAGTTGCTCTAATCTCCTCGGCGCTATGAGCCTAGTCTTTGAAGACACCAATTATTTTTTGTTAAGAGCTTCCAAATATTTTCTTAAAATACATAGCGTAAGTGTATACATTTAAAAAAAAAAAGTTTATCTCCAGAAGATATAATGAACCGCGTAAGCCAGTAAAAATTAATCATTACAGAATCACATTTCTTCACGACTTATACTTTTATTATTTTCTACATGCTTTGGCTTCGGGCAAAATTTTATTATATCTGTTGCGGAAAATTCTACGGCTTCGCTCTTCAAAGCCAAATATTATCTAATAATTTAAAAAAAAAACTTTTTTTGAGCGGTATCCCGCTAAAACAATAAATTAACAAGGATTATTTCCACGATATAATATAAATTCTTTATAATAAATCAAGTATTACTTCCTTTAAAATGATACAAATTAATAGCTCGAGAAACAATGTGTTTTAATACATACTGTACAACTTACGGAAATACTTGTTATCCATATCCTTTGACTTTAAAATTTCATTCATTCATTAAAAAAAAAAAAATTAAAAGATTTTTTTAATGAATAGACTTATTTTCATTTTTCTTCGCTAAAAATTTAACATGCGGACAGCAGATCTGGCTGTATTTGGAATTCCCAAAATCGAATTTTTGAGCCCGAGAGCTGATACGGATACTTATTGGTCTTCTTCTAAGTCCAAATATCGTGACCGACAAAATTGCAATGGCTGATCACGCTTTTAGAAAACACGGCATGATCATCAGCGTTCTCCAAAGGTCCGAAGCTTGGACATTTTAACCGATGCCGATGCTAGCATCGGCATCGAATTTTTTTCAAAGTCGAAATCGGCGTCGGCATCGGCATCGCGAAATTTGTTAGTGCCAGCATCGGCATCGGCATCGCGAAATTTATTAGTGCCGGCCTCGTTAGCGGCATCGGCAGCGGCATCGGCATCGGTGCCGGTACCAGCACTGACGTCGGAATTAAAAATTCGAGATATGTGATTTCACAATTAATTTATATTTTGAAAAAAAAAAAAAAAAAAAAAAAACGAACAAACAAATTATAGAAAACGTATAGAATGGCTCTAAAATTTTTATCTGATTAAAAAATCGGTACATTGGGTATAACAGATGCCGGCATCGGATGAGATCGATGCTTGGTGGCATCGGCATCAGCATCGGGTGGTCGAGGCTGGAATCGGCATCGGCATCGGAAATAAAACAGATAAAATGGCATCGGCGCCGGCATCGGCGTCGACCCGAAATTTTAGCTGGCCGCGGCCGGCTTCGGCATCGGCATCGGCATCGGCTTCGGCTTCGGACCCCTGTTTTTAACTTAAATCGATTTCGAATATGTGGTAGTCAGCCTTTCAGCACTCTGGCCAGAGGTTTTGCTATTTTGCAACTATCTGGCTTACATTCCTCTTAATTAAGTTCACGAGGCACGGATCTTGTCAGTCAGAGATGCAATAAGGCCTGGAAAAATTACTTCCTTAACTTGGATTCAAGCTCTAGTGTAAGTGAGTAACACACTGAGCCGTGAAGCTAGTTTTTTTACTTACGATAGGGACGTTTTAACCCACTGCCCACTAATAATACTTCAAAAAAGACACAAGAAAATATCCTTAGCCTACGGATGCCACTCCAGGACTACAAACAAGAGCTTTTAAATGAACAATATATTCTAACAAGATAAAGGAAACATGAAACCAAACAAAACCCCTGAAAAAGATAGGCCCTAAACTGCAAAAAATTCTTCTTGTGGCTATATTTTTTTTTTTTTTTTTTTTTTTTTTTTTTTTTTAGCAGGCACATCATTTATTTTGAAAATAAAAACAGAAAATTTATTTTGGAGGATAAGCCATTATGGCATTATTTTTCTTCTAAACCAAACTTGGTTAAATTAAATTGAAAAATTTCCGTTTTTTCTTTTAATTCTTAAACGGAAAAAAAATTAGAGGAAAAAAAAATACCAAATCATTGCACGCTGATAAAAAAGTTTCTTACTCTCCCGAAAGCACAGAAATCAATGGGATCTTTTATCACTGATTACGTAATTAGTGTGCAGGTCTTATCTTTCAGGATATCCATTATGCTCGCCGATGTACGTGACAATGGATGCTTGAACGTTATCTGCATTACATCTAATTATTCCTTGTAAAACATTCCTTGTATTTTGTTAAAAAAAAAAAAAAAAAAAAAAAAAAAAAAAAGAAGACGGAGAGATGGCCAACTCATTGCAACTTCGAAACCATTGTCAAGGGTCATAATAGTTTCGCTTGAAGCAATTACAACTGCAACTTTGATGGCCGGTACTTAGATAATTTTCTAAAGAAAAAGGACCGGTTATTAAATATCCATGTCAATCGAATTTGTTATCCTTTGGCTAGGGCCAACGGGAAAAAAACCGACTTTTTTTTTTTAAGAATGAAATTCGTCAAACGTAATCAATCTATGAATTGAAAATATTAAAACCCTTTCTTCGTATTTGGAAGACCTAGCCTACTTTTTTTTTTCTCGTGGGTGCGCCTTACACTGTGCAATGATTTTAAATTGCAAAGTTTGGATGCAAATGCTACGCTTTATTTTTTGCCGTTCCGATTGCTCGTTAAATGTAAAAAGAGAGAAAAAAAAAATACATTTTGGGGTTAAAACAAACCAAAAACAAGAGAAGTTGTCTTTCGATTATAAATCATTTGAGACATTAATTAAGAGTAAACGATCGGCGCCTTGTAAATTAAATAGCAATTACCAAGACTGACGGATTACACTGACACGAAACATTACGGATTGCCGTCTATTTGATCTCCGAGAAAAAAAAATTATTTTAATTCCTTTGATACTTGAATATGCAAGTAAAAAAGTCGATAAAAAATTCTGAACGAGAAAAACGTATATATGCAAGAAAATCAGGAAAAAATATTACTCAGTACTCAATTTGTGACTAAATTTATTGCAGAAAAAAATGTGAAAAATATATGCGCTAGAGGTAAAAGATTTATTAAATGTAAAAGAAGACATGTGAAGGAATCCAAAATGAATGATAAAACTTTTCTTTTATTCGAGCGGGTCAGTCCAGGTTTAGGCTTACTTAAGCCTTGACTTTTCATGCTTTTGGATTTCTTTAATAAATCGCATTTTTTAAAAAAATGCTTTGGGCCGTTTTTATGAGTTTTAGCAAAAGTAATTATCTATTTACAAAAACAATATTTTATTTTTTACATTTTGCTTTTTTTTTATTACTTATTTTTATTAAATTTAATTTCCTCATTTGGAGTCCACGAATAGCATTCTTTGTTTTTTCTTTTATTCCTATATGAATGAAGTCCTTTTAAAAAAAAAAAAAAAAAAAAAAAAAAAACTATTCCAGTCAAAAAAATAAAAAAAGTGGTATATCCGTTATCTTCGGGAACGATATAACTCTTCATACAAAATAACGGGCTAACGGTTTCCCGTGACTTGTGAAGACGTTTTCGTGTGAACCCATTGTTTAGATCAATTAACATTCGAAACAAGGTGGTGCGCATAATTTATAATTAATTAGATGGTATTAAGAGCAAGTCAAAAACAGAATCCTTTTACTATTCCTTTTTTTTTTCTTCAATTTTGTCATCATTTTTTTTTATACGTGATTTAATTTACTAACATCATATTGTTTCCAAACTTCCTCCTTGTTTTTTCGTTCCATCGAAACAATTCGATTCGGCTTCCCAAAAATGGTAAAACGAGAACATAAAAAAAAATGCATAGTATAGACCATTAAAAATTATCCTAAAATATTTGTCAGTTTTTTTAAATTGTCATGTTTAATTAAATAAACAATCATTAAAAAAAAAGAAAAAAAAAAAAAAACATTAGGACTAAAAACTGCTATTAGCTGTAACATAATTTTCTTTTTACCTTTGTATTGTTAAAACTTTATTTTAAAATTTTAAATAATTGCAATTTATCTTGTATTGTAAAAATTGTATTGAAAAATTATTGTAGGATTGTTTAACAGAACCATGTAACTCCCTCGGTCAAGTCAATACAAAACGAAGATTCCATTTCCTTAAAATTCTATAACCTTCAAGCGCGAAAGATACATTCCACATGTTAAAAAAAAGATACGCCATTTGATCGTATATGTTTTATTTTTACAAAGCGACCGAAGAACCTGAAAAGGAGTTGTCAAAGTTTTAGGCTTTTAAAATCCAAATATAAACATAAATTAACAGCATCGTTACATGTGATAAATTTACAACTTCTCAATGGCTTTCGCCTTCATTTGAATTTCAACCAAGACTTTTAACATGTCCATTTCACTTTGACTACAGATATGTTTTTCTTTTCTTTCTTTTTCAAAAATACTACTTTTCTGCTAAATTTAGAGAGCAGTCTCAAATTATTTAAACTTTTTTCCGGCCTCGTCACCCCGAAAAAAATTCTGCATTAGGTGCTTTAAAAAACTGACCCACCCCCACAAATTTTTTTCAAAGGGGCCAAAGCGCCTTTAAAAGTATACAACTTTAAAATAAAATGTGATGTTAATTTAAAAAAATAAACAAAAGAAGAACATTTATGAATTGTGTCCCTTTGGCAATCTTTAAAACTTATTTCTTTTCCAAAGTTTACTACGACCGTAATTATAACTTGCTTCAAATATAAAAATAATAGTTGCAAAATGATATTTCAAGGAATATTAACTATTTGTATTTGTCTTTAGTAGAGCAAGAAAAAAAAACTCATCTCTCCTTAGGGCGAAAATTAAAGTGTTCTTCATAAAGAAAAAAATTTCAACAAATGTGTAAAAATCAGTTCTCAGGAATTCCGCGAAAGAAAAATCGTGTTTCTTGATAATAACAACAACATTAACGTACCTATATTGCAGTTAACATTTTCTTAATCGCTTCTTCCGTCGTTTTCAGGGAAAAAAAAATTATTATAATCCAGGTATTGGGTTTAATAAAAAGAGTCGTGCTTTCGCAAATTAAACATAATGTTTTGCAGTAAATTATCTAGTCCCACTACTTAAAAGCTGTTCAATGTACCTTAACAATATACTCATTAATCGGTCTACAATATCCATTCATATGTAATCAATCATAATTCCTCTTCCTACGAAAGGGAGGATCCGCTCTTTGCAACTCATTTTTTTTTTATTAAACAGAAAAATGATTAACCTGTACCGCAAGTGTGAAATTTTATGACTCATTATTATCTCTCTGATTAACCGGAAGCTGGATCAATCCCACATTTTGTAATTACAATATATGGATAGATATTATTTAGGAACATAAACTGAATTGGATGTTTTTCCCTCAACACGAGGTACCCAGAGTTAAATTATATAGAGAAAAAAAAAAAAAAGCTTTTCAAAGAGGTTTAACGTGAGAAAAAAAAAAAAAAAGAAATGCAGTTGAGGTTCGGATGGACAAAGGTACATAATCTAATCAAAAAATGCATTTGTTTAGTTTGATTCTTTACCATTTTTCCTAAAAAAAAAAAAATAAATTCCTAATCCGTTTCTCCTAAAAAAAAAAAAAAAATCTTATTCCCTTTTTTCTAAAAATTTTGGTTCCTAAAATTGTTTTCTTAACTTTTTTTTTTTAATTTTTAATTTTCCTAAAACTTTTGATTTCTAAAATAAAATTTCTTAAAATCCCTTTAGGGATTTAAAAAATTTGGAAAAATATTTATGCTGCTTCTCCTTTATGGTCCTAAATTAATTTTACAAAATTAATTTTATATAAAATTACCGGAAATTATGCGCTTTTTCTTTCTTTTTTCATAACATTTATTTTTTACAGATTTCTTATTCTTTTTTAAGTCATCCTCATGTTCGATTAGTAAAATAAAAGCATTATTCCCAATAATTTTATAAAATTAATTTTGTAAAATTAATTTTGAGCCATAATGGAGAAGCAGCATTATTTTAGGAAATTTTATTTGATTTCTAAAATAAAATTTTTTAAAATCCCTTTAGGGATTTAAAAAATTTTTATTTTAGGAAATTTTATTTTAAGAATCCAAAAATTTTTGGAAAATTGAAAATTAGGAAAAAAATGATTAGGAACAAAATTTTAGGAACCAAAATTTTTAGGAAAAATGGTCGGGAACGGTTTTCTTTTAATGTTATGGAAACCTGCTTTTGTTTTTTTCCGATTTCTACTACCTCCTTCTTCCATCCGACCCTTCAGTTAAGATATTTATTTTTCGTAGAAGTCGACCAATCTTATTGGAAACAATAAATTTTTTAGAATGCACAACAAGCATTTGAGCAATATCAAAAAGTTAATAAAAAATGGCAGGTCCACGACCTACCTTTTAATATGGGTGTTTTTTCAGAAGTGCCTGAAACCGCCTTTGGGATATGTCAACAACTACTTTAAAATTCTTATGAGTTGAGTGATGAGTCATTGAGGCGCAGTTTCAATGTTAGCATTATCTAATCATAATTTTTAACAATAATACCGCAAAAAAAAAAAAAAAAGATTAACAGTGCAAAACTATGGTTCAGGGGTCGGGATATTTGAGAATTTCTCAAATCAATATACGAACTGCCTTAACTTTTAATGTGAAACAGTTAAGCCAACATTTTTATATTGCACATATGATACTGGAATGACCCCAGTTATTCAGATCTTGCGTTTCTGGGAATAAGATTTATCTCTCCTTAAAAATTTCTTTTTAACCTTTCACCGTGAAAAATATTTTGCCTAAATGAATGAGTGAGTAAAGATAATAAAAAAATAGTGGATTTTCAGGTTGACATTTAATATATATGATGAGTCAGTCGGAACTGGAAGACAACGTAAAAAAGAACATTAAAAAAAAACTCGACGTAGAGGATCGTTTAATGAATCATTCTACGTTCGCAAATAGTATTATCGTGAGCAACTCCGTTTAAAAAATGATAATTTTATTTAGATTGTGCCATGGTATATTTTTCGAGGTTACTGCTTCTACTCTTTTCAAATTTGTTTTCGATCGATTTGAAGCTAATAAAATATCCGTCATAGTGTTAGGTTCAGATTCTCTCGATAATTTGCTAGCAATTTTTTTAAAAAATTTGTCGGTTTAAACTGAAAATGATTTTCAACAAAGCTTATCATTTCAAATGCAAATTATTTAATGACATTAAAGCTCAATCAAAAATTTACATTTGTTGCAATATTTTTTAAAATATTGCTGCTTATTTTTTCTTCGACATGTAAACTATTGAAACTTGAAGAACCAGAAAGAAGGAAAAAAAAAAACATTACTCAGCAATACCACACAAGCAACATTTTTTTTTTCTTAAATAGTGCATATTCAGTTGGAATCATCCACATTAAAAATCATTTGTTTTTCAGATAAAAATCAGCAAATTTTTAAATAAACGTTTTTAGTTAAAAAAAAAAAAAATGCACTCCATTTCGGTTTTTAATGAGAAAACTTTTTTTAATTAAGCAAGGAAAAAACTTACGAAATCAAGGTTATATTACTAGCTAATCAAAATTTTAAAAATCTTAACCCTTTCTCTATTTTTAAATTTATATATTTCGGTGAATCAAATCGATGGCGCGTATCATAAAATTTTTGCTTAAAAATTTTACAAATTCGGTTTAAAAAAAAAAAAAAAAATTCTAACGATCTAAAACCATATAAATGTTTGTTTTGGTATTTACTACCCACAAGGTTCCCTAAGAAACGGTATTCGAATTCCCATTTTTAACCCATCCTTATATGGTAATAAAGAAACGGGTGACTTTTCGGAAAACGTAAACAATTTAAGCTAAATATAGTACTATTTGTGAAACGAAATTCAAAATTTTAAGTATTTCTTTTGCATAAAACCATAGTGACTTTACTAGGATCGATCAATCCTTTAATTTTTAAATTGGTAATCAATTAATAATAATTTTTGGCAATTGGTAATTAATTTTTAAACCGACCAAAATTTATTTGAAATCGGTTCTTTGGTGCAGTCTACATTTATTAAAAAAATGTTTTTTTAATCACTGCAAACAAACCACGAGTTTTCTTTTTTTTTCGTATGATATTGATAAGATTAGATTTAATTTAAAAAAAAAACACAGAACCTTTTTAAGAGATATAATTGTTTGATCAGATTCTAAGCTACAATGTTATCATAAATATTCGTTAAATTCCCTAGAAGAAAATTGAAACACCAAGTAAAAAAAAAGAAAGCCGCAAACTCTTATCCTCTGTGGTTTTTAATTTTAAAACGAAATGCATTTTTAAAGAGCAAAATGAAAGAGAAATATTATCCAAAACAGATTATAGTTTGCTGTTATTTTTCCTTGAAATAAAAAAAAAATAAAGAACGAAAAATTCAAACAATTCATTCAGCAGTTTGCTCCAGATAAGGAAAGCTCAAGTACTGATATTATCTATAATAGCAAAAATATTTTTCTATTTTATGCTCCTTATGGGATTAACAATGGATGAAACAGTTGTAAATCTCAGTATGGCTCGTTAACAAAAAAATCGGCTATTCTAGTCAAGGCCTGACGCATTTTATTACATTTTTTTCTTAAATCGCTATGACGAGTTATGCAATGCCTTGCACTCTCTTTAGGATGCGACAAACCTGGTTCCAGTGGTTTGTGATAGCATTTTTGTTTTCCTCAACTATTTTAACAAGACAATTATTACACTTTTTGTTAATGCATAACAATAAAAATACATTTTTATGAGTCAATTTTTTTCTCCCTATCAATTAGTAAAAGTATTGTTAATATTTAAAATCATCAAAGCATACTGACTTTATTAAATATCAGAAATATATATAAATCCTTATTTTTATTGAAACCTCATAAAAAAAAAAAAAAAAAAAAAATTTCTCAATTTGAAAATGAAACTTATTGCAGAGCAAGTCGAGTAACTTTCAAGACAATCAAAACTTAGCTCATGGCACCAATTAAAACACCTCTGACAACACCTCCCTATCTGCAGAAAGCAAAAACTTTTAAGTTAATGTTATTAAACGTATCAGCTCAAAAAGCTTTTTAGTCCTAATTTAAAAATTGAATTTATAAAACCAACTTTGAACAGTCTAACTATAAATGAAAACTAATACCTTCCATTGCAGAAAACTATAGCATCATACTGAGAGTTTTAATTGGTCTTGCTTATTATGCTACTCTATCTAATCTTTCAAAAGTTAATAAATGTAAAATGAACCTTCATTTTAATTACTTTTTTTATGACTTTATTTTGAGCTTTACTAACCTTTTCAAATTCATCCAACGAAAGTTGTCCTACATGTTTTGTGTTTTTCCTGTCATCATATTCCTCAATAATTTTTCTAACTTTCCATCCAGGTAACTTAAATCCGCACTGGTCAAGTGCATCCTTCAATTCTGACAGGCTTATCAAACTATCACCATTTTTGTCAAGCTGTAAAAAAAAAAAAAAAAAAATTTAATTTTAAGATAAAAAATTATATTTAACTTATTTTGCATTATTTAAAAAATTTTTCAGGGAGCTAAATTTTAAAGACATCAAGTATACCTCAAACAAGAAATGTATTAAGTTAATGCTAATCGTCCAAGGCCAAACTAAAATGTCAAAATTTATTTGTTTATTTGAATACATTAATGGGGATATACTATTTTTAGGAAAGTTTTACATCATACAAAAGGTATCATATAGGAGGCAGAATTCTTTAAGGAGGTATTTTCTAAAAATAAAGTCTCCTGCATTTTAATTTTATTAATCACGCTTGCAAAGATTCAAAAACTGATAAAAATTGAAACCAGGTGTGAATTAGCGAATGTGCGGCGAAGACGGTATTGATTCACATGAGTAATCAAAACAGATGACTAAAATGGGTGTGTAACCTTAAAGTGAAAGCATTGACTACTCATAGACCTACTAAAACGTGAAGGCTAGGCCTGACTCGTAAACCACACATAATCGAATAAAATTATGAAAACGAATACGAAAAAACGCCATGCGATATTTTAAAACCGGCAAAAAAGTATAGCTAAATGTACTTACGCTTATAAAATGTTCTTTGATTTCGGCTCTTTCGTCGGCACTCAATTCTGTCGACGCCATTTTCACGATTGTCAACAGCCAACGAAACACTGACTGACTGATGTATCTACACAACTCAAGCAGAATGAATTTAAATGGAATGTGATGCTGACATCAACGCCATCTATGAAACTTAGCTAAAAGGGCCCCAAAGGCCCTGTGAAAAAATTGATTTCTGAACGAATTTTCGTGTTGTTTGTGAATAAAAACAAATAATTGGCTTTAATTGTAATTAAATTTTTTTAGATTTTTGTTTAAAAATGGGAAGAAGGAAAAGTAAGAGAAAACCTCCGCCGAAAAGGAAAAATATAGAGCCCTTAGATGTTCAATTTAATTGCCCATTTTGCAATCATGAAAAATCATGCGAAGTGAAAATGTAAGTACAGCCTTTTGTTGCACCTTGTTTACCGCATTTTTCGTAATGTTTTGGTTATTTTCTTCCTCATGCTGAGATTTAAGTTTTTCTTAAGAGTAAAATATTTACCCATTGACTTTTTTTTCAAATAGAATACATGAAGTAAGAAGACTTAAGAAGAATTAATTGATCTTTAAATTTTTGGGAATAAAATTAATAACCAACTTCATTAAATATTGCATAATAACATACATTTAATGAATAAAATTTGTACAAAGCCAGCATTTTCATTACAGGGACAAGAGTCGAAACACAGCTAGGATATCATGTCGAGTTTGTTCAGAAGATTACCAAACTGTTATAAATTTTTTATCGGAACCAGTGGATGTATATAATGACTGGATTGACGCCTGTGAAAATGCCAATTAAGTAACTGCAAAGCATGTACAATATCATGAATATGTAACTTTTTTTTTGAGTTACAGAATGTAAATTTACAGGACTTCATGAAATTTATTTTTTTATTTTATTTTAGTGAAAAAATTTTTTTATTATGAAATAAATGTTAAAAAAAAAAATTAAAAGCTAAGCTTGGGGAAGTATAAACATTGTAAATCGTTTTGCATAAAAATTAATTAAAACTTTTATTATAATGAACATTTCTAGATAAATATAAACATTGTAAATTATTTTATAAGAAAATTTAATTCTTATTTTTAGTATGATGCAAGTTTTGTTAAAGTGCATTGCATTGTAAGTTGTGAAGATTTAAAATGGACAGTTTGATACCAATTCTGTTTCTTTGAGTGCTATTGATTCATTATCAAATATCGGCTGCTCTCTACTTACATCTAAGTTGTTTCCTGAATTTTCGAAGGTGAATCACTGAGCCACGAGGAGCCACGATACCAGTTTTAGTCGTTTTGCCGAGTGCGAACGTGGTGATCTTTTACACATAAGCCTGTGCGGACACTCACAGGAGTGGGGTACCTATAATTTACGCCGGTTCCGAACGGCTATTTGAGAGATTTACGTACCATTTACCGCTCTGTGGTTTACAATTGCCTGCCGAAAGGTGGTAATTGGTGGATTTTCCTGACTAGCGCATTGGTCTCACATGAGGAAGATTCATAGCTGTGACCTAGGATAGAAGACGCGTCGCATCTTATAATTGAAAGTCGAGCTTTTCTAGAACTATCGGTTCTAGGAACTATAGGCTATCGGTTAAATAGGCCACCCAACAGTTTAGCTTAGACATCCTATTAATAATTTAAAGATACCATTTTCATATTTGTTGAGTTTCATTTCGAACTTCCATTAATGGCAAAAGTAGGGAATTTTTTATATAAATTTTCTTTTCTTCAAGCCTCAACCATGTTTAGTTTTTTTGTTGATTTGTACTTTGTACCCTCTCGTTTAAATACTGAATATAAAAAAGAAAAAGAAAAAGGAATGATCTTCGAGGGAAAAGATACCTAGGCCTAGTGAGCGAAAATTAATTGAAAGATCATTTTGGAAATGTAGTAAATATCGGAAAAAGGTTCGGTTACTCATGCTTTAAAAAAAAACGTAGGTACTGACATGTTTTTTCCCGTTATTTACTAATTTATAAACAATTTTTTTTTTTTTTTTTTTTAATTATTTTACTATTCAACGTTGATTGTTAAATTAGTCGCAATGCACAAACCATATCACCCGAAAGGAAGACGGAAATTAAAACTATGATGAATATTCTATATGAAGAATATCTCAGTTTATCTCAGAAATTATTCAATTGTATTAAATCACACCTCGGAGGGATATGTATTTCGAAGAAATTGTGAATGATTAGATTTAGGTTAAGCACATTAGAAGTAAAGCTTTTGTTACACGACTGATTAAATTGAGACTGTCGGAATATTGCAAACTACAACTACAGGTTGGCTTTTGCGAATTCCTATGGGTATTTTAGATGCACTTCGAAAAAATTGTTTGCGTTTTAATACTATAAATGTGTATATAACGTGGGTACAATTGAACATTTGACCCTGAAAACGTTTTTCCTAGATTTTAACTTTATTTCTTACTGAGATGACATTTTTTGTTGTACCTGAAAAAAAAAAAGTTTGGAAAACGTTTAAAAAATCACTCTCAAAATTGGCATGATGCATGCGTAATACCGTAATACGGTACACTTTTGATTCAATACAATACACGTTTAATTTATTTATACGCGTCCATTATATGTGCCTTTGTTGCTAGGGATCCTCTTGTTGACGATTGTTAACAAGTAGTGGATGCTTTTTTGTAGTTGGGAAATGGGATAACATGGGCTTGGATTACTTCAAATAAACCAAATCAATCAAGATCATTACAAAATCATTGTTTCATTACTTTGGAAGGATTTTGTCAATTTTAATTTTGTACATATAAATAAATAATTTTGAGTAAATTATTTACAGTGAAATAAGGAAAACATGAATTTTGACATACAAACATGGCACATTCATCGTTTAATTTAATTTAATTAAAAATTAATGTCTTGTTTAGTTCAAACTTTTACATTCCACAATATAATTTGTTCCCCGTAAAATCTGTCACCGATCATTAAGCTGTCATAATGTTGAAAAGTAATTACATCCCATTTTTAAGTAGTGTTTTGGCGTAAAAAATCTTGCAAAAACGAATTTTTTTTTAAATCATCCAAGCGACTCTACTTGTTCTCTCATTTGCAGTTCCTACGCTGAGTCCCGTGCCACCGATTACGCTGACCCCCAAGACTAGAAAAAAAAATATAGTCAGTGGAAGCTCCCAAAACTAGAATAGTAACGCTTATTTAAATCGTGATCGGAGAGGTTCATTGGCAGAAAATCTGAGGGGGAGAGGAGGACAAAAAACATTGAATGCATTTTTATTGTAGGGAAAACAGTAAGTGTACCGGTTAAAGAAGTTTTTGAAAAGTATTCGGAAAATATAAGCTTTAGCTGCATAGTCGTCTGGAGATAACGAAGATCGGTCGTTCCTAGGTAACATTGCAATCGCTGTGTAGTAGGAGGAAAAGTAGGCCTGGGAGTAGTTTGTGGAGATCTTAAATCCTTTAAACTCGGATAGTATTGAGGGCGTTGAGTAGCTGGAGGATATGCAGACCTAGTTGTTATTTGTGGGTAACAGCTATAGATAGGCACTAGGAGGCGAGTTTTCCGGCGAGCAAATTTTTACATTGGCTAGCTAAGCCAATGCAAAAGCTTTAATTATTATTGTAACCGTTGCACAGTTAATTTGTCAGTGCAATCTTCATTAATTTTTTTCTCCATTAGCTACTGTACCTGGTAGGTCAGCTGGCTGAGGTCAATCGGGATCATATAGACAATCAATCCTCAGTAACGTCAGTGTTGACAATAGAGTAATGACGGACAAAATAAGGATTATGGCAGCTAAAGCTCTTGTATTCCATTCTTCATCGGCCGTTTCACTGAAAACGAAAAATAAATAATAAACAGGCTAAAAACGTTAATAAATAAATAAATGAAAATACAAGGAAATCCATAAAAGAAATAGGGTAACACACGCTGGTTTCATACATAACCATTTAAGAGAAGGGAAGAAAAACTTGCTTTTGATATTTTGTAATAATATTTGCGTATCCATAATTTTTAAGGTTTCTTCGAAATTGATCGAAGGAAAAAAAATTAAACCGCAAAGAATGAATTTATAACACATAAGAAACGTTTTTTTTCTTTTTTGCCTCTTGCTTCCGAGAAAAGGGAAAAAAGAAAAAAAAAAAGAAAAACCGAATCATAAGTTTCCAATTTTTCTGATCAACCCGGATATCGAAAAAAAAGTCAAATTTTTTACAACCGAATTTATTCCTTTTTATTTCTTACATAACTTTTCCAGATGTATTTTCTTTCGTTTTTTTTCTTTGCTTTTACAAAAAAGCCCAAAATATCAACGCAAAAAGATTTTTTTTTTTAAATTTATGATTCTCTTGACAAATATTTCAAATCGCCTTTCCCCTGTGATTCGTAAAAAATTAGACCCCAGGTTTTAAATTTGATTTTTATAATGACCCCACCTCATTTCGTATTCGTAAGATTTATCCTGATAAACGGTAATCCATTGCTCCTTTATAAGAGTTTTAAATGATAAAACACATAAGGTGGCGTGAAGTGTGAAAGCTGTTGCCCAAGCTAAAGTTAAAGGTCCAGCAATAGCCAAAGACGGCCCTAAAAATCGAAGGTGTGATAGTAATGAGCCTGGAGCGCAGGAAGATGGTTTATATCCTCCAAAACCTCTGGAAGTGTGAATGCTTGCTCCTAAAAATACAAAAAAGAAAAAAAAAATTAAATAACAGCCTCTAAGTCTCTGACAAAACTAAAACCAAATTATTATACCTGCAGCTAAAACTGTGGCAGCCCCTGCAGGTATACCCAAGCCTAAATTTACTTGCCCCTTTTCTTCGATAAAACCCACAGTGCCCATCACCATGGAAGATATGCCACAGACAATCTAAAAAATAATGCAAAATATTAAAAAAAAATATGGATAAATACCTACTCGTTTGATTTAATCGACAATCAAAAAATTTGAATGAAAATTTCACGAGAGTTTATCAATTTATATAAAAAATTGGTTTTTCAATAATTTGCCGGAATTTTTCCTGCCATATTTGAAATTCATTGTGCAGGGGATATTGCTGGACAAACAATATCTATTCAGTAACTTTATAGCGGCTGCGATTTTATATTTTTTTATCGGAAAAATACTTTCCTCTCGATTTTCCAGTTTTTCTCCCGAACACTAACAAGGATAAGATTGCTGCAGTAGATCAGTAATAGTTTCAATCTCTTTTTCATTTTATTTACAAAGTTTTATTAATTTGCCGGGGATATGATGACTTTTTTTCACTTTTTATCGAGATCCTTCATCTTACTGCTGCATTCATGGTTTATTGTACGATCATTTCATCGTGATTCATAACAGGGAGTTTTAATGGAAAAGTTTTATGGGATGTCAGGAATTAATGCTCCTGTTAAACTGTAATAAATCGGATTTTTTATCACTAGCATTATAGTCGGCATTTAAAAAATAAAAATAACAAATTTTTACGGGATCTTTCACTTCAAAAACTAAGGATAAAAATCGAAAGTCAATGTCTTAATTATCTTTTTTTTTTTTTTTTTTTTTTTTTTTTTTTTTTTTGAAAAAAAAAATAGAATAATTAATTAATTAAAAAATATTAAATTCCTAGAAAATTTCACGAGAGCGAAAATGAAGTTTGATGATTAATTAAAAGCATTACAGTTATTACTTTTATTTTTTATCCTCCTGGAATACGCGAACGCGCATTTAACCTACAATAAAAATTCGTAATTTTGAAAATTCTGTTTCTAACAAAGAGGGGAAAAAAATGTTTTCCCTGCAAAATAAAGAAAATAAGCGTCCTATTTTACATTTTTGGGAGGAAAAAAATCAGAAGAAGATCAAAAGAGTCAAATGAAGAAATTTTCGAAATACAATTTGTTTTGGGGTAAAAAGGAAAAAAAAATCTCTGAATTTTTTTTTATTTTATTTATTTTGGCGAACAGAAAGTGAAACAGACATTTTTTTTCATTTTCTAAAAAATAGAAAGCTATGAACGCATTTATTTTGGAGAGAAATAAAATTAAAAGCGTTTCTTTTAACGAGGTCACGGAAGGGTTGGTTCTTCAAAATATCACCTACTCAAATTAACAAATCATATTCCGACAGTTCAGACTACTATTTTTTGTTTCCATTTTTTAGAGGTTTTGTTGAGGGAAAAAAAATTATTTGCCGGTAATTTGAATTGCAAATAAAATTTCAAGTGCTTTTTTGGATGGAAAGAATAGGATCGCCAGTTTTAGTGTCAAATGTGTTAAAAAAAAAAAGGTTTCTATTTTTTTGGTAAGTATAAATATTTGGTTGGCCAGTAATTTTTAATTTCTTCTGGGGTATTTTTTAATTAAATTCGTCTGTATTTGTCTGTATTTTGTCTACCTTGGTAAAGGTAGGCGCCGGGTCATAGGGCTTTATGTCCTGATTATGCCGAAAAAAAGAAGAAAGAAGAAGAGTATTTTGGGCAATTTATTCGAATGGTCAGTAATTTATTTATTTATTTTGATCAGTATTTAAATAATTTTGGTCAATATTTAAATTATTTTTGGGAAGTATTTAAATTATTTTTGGGCAATACTTAAATTATTTTGGACAGTACTTATATTATTTTCGGCAGTATATTCCTAACTTTGACAATGATACTTCATATTATGATCTTGAACATGCAGATAAAAAGTTACCGTTATTGATGAAGAAGAGCCTTCAACGTCTCTTCGGACGTCCACGTTTGCTCCACGTAAGTTCCATGAAAGGAAATTTATCTTCCTGCTGCAACAGGTACAATCTCATTCTATACTACATTATTGTTAAATAAAATCACAATGGGGTTCCCAGTTGTATTGCCATTTAATAAGCATCGTTTATTTCCTTAAGTTTTAATTTTTTATTTTATTTTCCATTTCACTTTTTTTTCTTTCTCTTTAACTGTCCAAAAAAAAATTTTTTAATAAATACTGGTAAAAAAATCTTTTTTACTGAAAAAAAAAAATTAAAATACTGGCAAAATAAATATTTTACTGGCCATCAAAATAAAAATACTGAAAAACGATTAAAAAATTACTGACTAAAGAAATAAATTTACGCCTGGCCTATTTATCTCCGCAAATTTTTATTCCGATTTCCGAATTCCGACTAAAATTAATTCCGACAACCGATTTACGAATTCCGACTCCCGAATTTAATTTATTCCGAAAATATATTTTTTTATTTTTAATACTTATTAAAGCGTGGTATGAAGTCAGATTATGTTAGATTTATTCCGCGGGTTAATGGAAAAAATCCCGAGTAACCCGAATTTCACTATCCCGATTTTCCCTGATCAATTACTGAGTAGGGGTATAAGTAAAAATTTGGTTTTTTGGGCCGAAAATGGATTTTTTGCCAAAAAATGGCGACAACTTCTCACCAGTTCGATTTAGAGGCCATGTTCAATGACATTTTTTACTCAGGACACTCTCAGGATATTTTGTGTTTCGAATCAATTTTCGAAATTTGGATTTTCAAAAAAATTGCGGGTAGAACTTCCGACTGTAAAAAAGATTGGAAAATTGATTCGAAACGCAAAAGATCCTTAATAATTAGAGTGTCCTGAGTCAAAAATGTCATTCAACATGACCTCTAAATCGAACTACCATTTTTTGGCAAAAAAATCCATTTTCGGCCCAAAAAACCAAATTTTCACTTATACCCCTACTCAGGCGTTGATCAGGGAAAATCGGGATAGTGAAATTCGTGTTCCTCAGGCTTTTTTTCATAAGTATAAGCAACTTCAAAAGAAAAAAAAATTGGGGGTTTCAAATTTGGGCATAAATAAAAATTAAGCCCGGAAAATCGGGTTTAAGCGATTTCATTAAATGCTAAAAAAAAAACTGTGGTTTAGACCCTTTTTCCGCTCTGCGCCACCCCTAAATCGTTGAAAAAAAATTTTTTCATAATATTTTTTGCGTTTGTACACTTTAAAAGATGCAATTGATAAACACCGATCTGTTATTCATCGATTTCGAGGCAAATAAGTATTAAAAATAACAAAAAAATATTTTTTCGGAATAAGTTAATTTCGGGAGTCGGAATTCGTAAATCCGTTGTCGGAATTAATTTTAGTCGGAATTCGGAAATCGGAATAAAAATTTGCGGACTTATTCCGAGGAGCGTAAATTTACTGCCCAAAAAAATATAATCCAAAAAATAAGTAAATAAATAAATAAATAAATAAAACAAGTATTTATTTCAATTGCAATAGAATTCCTTGAGGCGTTATTTTGCTGATGATTTGAAAGTGTAAAGTATTTACCCGCAGCATTTTATATTATTGGAGGCTAATTTAGAGAGTCAACAAAGTGAAAATTTAACACCGTTCCATATAAAGGACACCGCGTATTTAACAGCCGACTAATTTAATATTATCTTCACATACTGGAGATGGATGCACGTTAACTTTTCATATTGGAGATTATAATCGCCCTTAAGGGGCGGTTTCCGAGCTCGTATATTGAACTCCAAGAGCTTGGACGTGATTGGTTTGCTCCAATCTATCTGAAACAGCTTATAAGTTTTCCTTAAATGTTTTGGTTAAACTTTAACATCATAAGTTTACTAAATTTTTCGGAAGATTTTCCAAAGCACTCATCAAATTTCAACACAAGCATTAATCGGTGGGTTATATAAAAATTTGATTTAACTTTTTTTTTTTTTCTTATAAAAATTTTCTGTTTAACTGAAATCCTTATACGGTATTTCTGCAGGTTCGGGAAAAGAATTTTCTCCGCTTCATTAAATTTTTTTATGATTAGTGCATGTTTCATGTTTTGAAAGCATATCCTAAAATCAACATTTTCCGCTTTTCATTCAAATATTTATTTAAAGTACAGTTCATGACGATACGAGACGAATATGCATATTCAAAATTGTCTTTCTACATTTTAAACAAACCGATTTCAATTTTAATTATTCATGTCATTAAATACGCATAAAAAATTCAAAAAAATGAGTGCGCGAAAATAAAAAAATTGGTACACTGTTCTCCATTCATTACGAGGAGCCTGTTTTTCTTTCCAGGAAAAACAGCTTGGAGGCACTTTAAAAAAGAAAGCTTAACGTTTCTAGAATCCTTTTTTTAAAAAAAACGGATCTATTCAAAAACGCTTAAAGTTTTCTTCTTCAGAAATTGTTAAAATGAAAAAGGATCGAATTTTTTTTTTTTCCTTTCTCAAGTACCAGTAATAAAAATCTTATGACTGGAAATTAAATTCTAATTTTATTGAATTATGAGGAAAGAAAAAAGAATATTTTAATATCTTCTATTCCTTTCTTTTCTCTTTTTTTTTGGTTATTCGTTCGTTTTCTCTGGCTTTTAAAAAGTGGTTTGTTTGCCTCAAAAGCCGCAAAGCGCCTGTTGACATTAAAATTAAATTAACGCGGTTTTCATCTGTCCCCTGATTGTTCGAATGACCTGTCGAACTGTCGACGTCAGGGGAAATAAACTTTAATACATATTTCGGGATATTCGAGCCGAACGTTATACATCCAAAGGGAAAACTACCGCGGTTACGCTATTTGATCTTCCGATATCGATAATTTCACACTTCATTCGAATCATTCGATATAAACTACAGTGTATAAAAAAGATAATCACACTTATTTTCGTTTAATGAAGATGAGTTGTTGGCTGAATTTCACTCTATATAAACAATTCTTTCCAGGAAAGCCTTAGTAAAACTTTATAATTTGTTGCACACTTTTTCCTCTTCCTTCTGCTTGGGGGATTTATTTATAATTCTTTACAAATTTCGACTGAAGTTGTTTTTTCTTTTCGTTAAAAAATAAAAAGTAAAACAAAAGTTTAGTGATACATTGTTTTGAAAGATTAAATGACTTCAGCTAGAGTAAGCCTACCTGTTTCTTGAAAGGTAAAATTGGTTGATGAATGACTTTCTTCTTGATTAATTTTTTATTTTAGAGGAAATGTTCCACGAAGTATATTAACTAAAAATTGGAACTACGCAAGAAGGCTTAATGCAAAATGGACCTGCTGGGATAGCTAATACGGCTATCCTTCATTCGCAAAGGAGAAGGGCCGATAACCTTGGTTTTTGGGCCCCCATGATATCATGATACCTCCGCTTAGGGTATACGTGACGGATAGTGATCATGCAAGTATTACGTAAGCATTGAACAGGGGAGGAGGTTGAGAGATTATGGCTGCTTACGGAAAGAAGAGTAATATTTATATTACGTAAGATTTGAAATTTTAAAAATTTGCCATTAAAAAATATTTGCTGCATTATTCAATGTAAAAATGGTCTCATTAGTTCATAATTTCATTTTACGGTTTCTTTTAACTCATTTTTGATTTTATTTTCTATTAAGTAATTCTTGATTTTGTTCATTAATTTTTGATATTATTTTATTGATTCATTAAAAAATAAATTTTACTGTTCTCTTTTTGTCCCTAAATTTTACTTTAGAAAAAGAAGAAGGAATTGTAACAATAATTTTTTTAAAGATGAAAATAAAAAGAAAATAAAGTTAAAATCTCTTTTTTGCAAATTAATAAAAAAAAACTTACATAATATAAGGGGGGGAGGGGTACAAAATAGGCAAAAAAAATGCTTACGTAATACTTATATGATCCCTAACTTCCCAGACCTTAAAGCATTGGTGTAATGTAATGAGGTCTTAATTCTGTAAAAGTTTCAACCCTGTATGTGCATGCCGCCACCTTCAAAATTACCCTTTTTAGGTTTTGCATCAGTGTAATCAAACAAGAATCGTGTTACAGAATTACACAAGGAGGCCCAAAACCCGGGTTTTCGGCCTTTCTCCGTTTAGAACTTTTTCTCCCACACGACGCTTTGGATCAATTTGAAAAAACAGACGCTCAATTATAACATTTTACAAAAAAAAGGGTCTTTTTATAGCTGGCAAGAATGTGAGTTATAAATTGGGTACCATTTTTTTCTAATTGTTCTAAAGAATAAAAAGAAAACCCTGAATTTTAATGTTCTCATTAAGTGAATTCTAATTCTGAGAATTCGCATCGAAAAGATGCCTCAAAGGGCTTTAAAATTCGAAAAATACTACGAAAGGTCAAAAGTATTTTTTTTTTCTTTTATTTTTTTTCTCCTGTTGTTTTCTGTCGAAAATCTTACGTAAATTACGTATATGAAGTCCTCTTTTTCTAATCTCTTAATGCTTTTCTCCCAGAAACTTTATTCCAGTAAAAGTTGCAATATAAAAGTTTTTAAGGTCACATATATAGCAAAAAAATCGAAAAATACAAGGAAAAGCTGACTTCATATTTATAATCTAAAATTAGTCCATTTTTTTAACTTTGGAAAGTTTAGGATTTTTTGACCTGAATGAGTCAGATTATTATGCACCTGTGGCATCCTTTCCCGTTAGCGGAATAATCTAAAAAAAATTATCTATCGGGCGGCCCGCTTCGAAAAAATGGCCATTGGGGTCGTCCACAAACCTCGTTAGCACGTTAGGGGGGGGGGGGGAGGGTTATTCAAAATGCTAACTTTTGCTAACAAGGGTGGGAGGAGATTTTTACATATTTAACCTTAGGATTTGTCTCATGTAAAAAACTTGAAAAAATGAAAATAATTTGAATTTTTTAAATTATGCAGCCTAACTCACTTACAAAAAAAAGAAAAAAAATTAATTTTACTCGCACATTTGTTCAAAGTTAAAAAAACATTTTCTTTGCAAAATTTAAGTTCCGAAGAATTTCAGATTTTTTTAATGTTTAATATTAATTTAAATAAATTTTAATATAATTTTATCAATTTTAATATAATAATATTAACTTTTCTAAGGGGGGGGGGCGAAATGCTAACCTTTGCTGATAAAAGGGAGAGAGGTCAAAAATTACCAAAATAATGCTAACGTGGTTTATGGACGACCCCATTCTAGTTGTCATGAATGAGAAAAACTCATCAATAACGCATAGCACCTATAAATGTTTAGATAAATAATACTTAATCTTCGAATAATTATTTAAACTCTAAAGCTTAATAAAAATTTTCAAAAAGTATACAGAAGACTTCAAAAGCTTCCTTAAATAAGCCTAAAGATTTTATATAGAGAATATTAAAAATGAGTGGAATGTTTATTCTAAAAGTTGTTGATTTTCCTGCGAATTGGCTTGTTACATAAACGTTTAATATTTGAAACTAAAAAATTCATAGGAAATATTTCAAATACAAAAGGAAAACCCATTTAAATTCATTTTGTGTATTTAAATTTAAATGTCCTGGAACGTCACCTTAATAATATCAACCAGATAAAACCGCACAATGCCGCATTAGAAGTGGTCTTCTAACTAATTTTCATACTTCGCTCAAATGACGGTTTATGTAAATGCTGCGGCCCTGCTAATTTTGATAATGAAGAGGGATAAATATTTGACAGTTTTAATATCTTTTGTCAGTCACTAAAGAAAGCAATCGAATATTTTTAAAGTCGTGTTACACTCTTTCCTAATAAAAATCGGTATATTTTGCATATTGAACTTTCAATAAAAGATATGGTGGATTTTTGTAAATCCCTAGAAAATAGCCTTTATCGAAATCGCTACTCTTAATTCCCAGTTTTTTTTCTCGACCAGAGAGTTTAAAATACTTTTATGCAATTTTTTTTTCATCGAACATTGTGCAAATGAAGAAATGGAAACGTTGGCAGTATTAAAAAAAACTCATGTTAAAAATGAACCAGATAAATTGCGATGGGGTTAAAATTCCCAAGAGAGGTTCTTATTCTGAAGCGCTCCACAATTTTTTGGTTCGAAATAAACTTTGTATCATTGTTCAAACAAAACGGTAATTAAAATATTTTTTTTATTTTTTAACGATATTGTATCTTTCTACTTGGTTTATTTTTTCCGCCTTAAAAATTATTTTTAGGTAAATCGTCCATTTTTCATTGTTTCATCTTTTTGAAGTCAAAACAAAGTCAGAATAAAATAAAGTCTTTCGTCCCCTTTCAAAGTGAGATTTCGTGAAATCATTCTTTCAGAAAAAAATATAGCTTTTCTGATTAATGATTTAATTAATTACTGAAGCAGAAGTTTAATTATCTTTTTATTGTTGTTTTTTTTTTCCTTTTTTAAAATAAGCTTTCTAAGGTATTTCTCCTGGGAAAATGTTGACATTATCATTTACTCTTGATATTTTAATGATATTTTTAAATTCTCCGCCTTCCTTGTTTACATGTTTACAAAAAAGAGTAACGGTAGCAAAAATATTTCTGACGGTAATAGCTTCAAGGAATTATTTCCAATAAAATAAAATAGAACGAATGATTTATTTTTATTTTCCTTTTTCCTCCTCAAGAATTTATTTTGGATGGATATTTTCAAGAATCATTCAGTCGAGATACAGCTTATACAGCGAAAAGAAAAATATTTTGATAAACAACCGGATGGGAAATTTTGTTTTTAAGAATGCAGTAAAGGAAACAAAAAAGGCTTATTTCGCAAGGGAAACATGTCTCTCATCGAGTATCGTCCTTACGAATAAAATTTTGAATGTATCCGAAGCACTGAAATTTTTAAATTCAACGGTTTTCCTACTCTGAGATATTAAACAAAAAAAGCCTGTGTTAGACAACCGAATATTTTCCTTAAATGAAATTGAATGGAGCAATGAGGCTTTTCAATGTCAAGCTTGTCACTTATAATTCAAAACCGTTTACATATTTATTTTTAACCACCAATTAAAATTAATATTTTCGGAGGACTACCTCTACATTTAATGATCCAGCAAACGTTTTGTTAACTGTATGGCACAAAAAATATAGATTCATCTTACGAGGACCTTTATGAAATGCCGGAAAGAATGGCTGTTTTGTCTAACATTCGATTTACAGAGAAAGAAAAAAAAGAAAAAAAAATTAGGTACCGGTATCTAACAAATTTCTTCGGCTTTTTCTCCAGGGGTCCGAAGCTTGGAAATTTTGGCCGATGCTCATCGGCTTCGGATTTTTTTAAATATCCAAAATCGGCATCGACACCGGCATCGGAATCCGACCCCTGATTTTGAAAATCGTCTAGAATGGCTCTACGATTTTTACTTCGGCATCTCAAAATGGCCGAAGTATTGGTTTTGTTAGCGTCGTTATTTGCCAGAATTTACATTTCATATTTAAAAAACACGAACCTAATAAAATTTTTGAAGCATTGGACCTTTTAAACCTCAACTTAATGAGTTTATCTTTCGATTTAAATGCTCGTTCAGTCTTGCAAAAAATTATTTCAATGTTTTTAGAGGCGAAACAAATCGACATCCCACGCCGTACATGTCGTGTGCGGCATACCGTCTTCACGCAATGTCTTTTCACATCAAAATTTGGCTTAAAAGTTGACATTTGGGTCAAGGATGTGCAAGAAGTTTACCCCGACGAAAAAGACCCTCCCTATCCAAAGATATTTAAGTTTTTATTTTTCTCCATATACCACTACGGAACATCAGATATTTGTCCGCCATTTTGAAATTAAAAAGTAAACAAAGCCGTTAGCTTGCACCGATTTAATTCACCGTTATCGGTTATGTTATGTTATGTTATGTTTTTGTTATGACTTAAAATAAACGATTCGCATCATATTCAGAATGTGAATGTGAATTGATTACGAATTTTCAAAAAAATGATGGCATTTTTTCAGTAAATACAATGATGTGTCAAGATTAGGTTAGGTGTGATCTGTAAGTAAGTAAATTATTTTCTCAGGTTCAACTCCACACAAACTTTTAATGCTCCATATAAAACCTGCTTCGCTGTAAAATCATTAATTATGTTTTATTTTCAAATAGAAAATCATTCAAGTGTTAATATTTGTATGCTTACAAAAAAATCATGTTTTTACATCTAATGCCTTAAAACAATTTTTTTTTTAATCTTGTTATTTTTATTTTTAAAAATTGATTCAAATCGTTTCAGCAGGCCAAAATTTCAGTGGTTTGTTTAGAACTTAAGCGCTTCCCAAAATCATTAGATTCCTTCTTTAACCAAAGTGTAAGAAGTCAAATTTTCACCATTTACCAATAACGTAAAGCTTTCAAGTCTACACTTTCATGTATAGTTTCTGATCCTTACCGAAACCATTATGTTTCCAATCTTAGGCAAGAATACAAGAAAACAAATCAGACCTTCTTTGCTTAGAAACAAAAAGATTTTAAATGTATATCTGGTTCTTTATCTGTGAATCTTTACAAAATCATTATGTTTTTTCTAAAACTGAAGTATTTTTAAAAAAAAAAAAAAAAAAAACAATCAGCCCTCTTTGTTAACCAAAACAAAGCTTTTAAATCCATTCTAATGTGTGATGTCTGATGTCCTATTGCAACCAAAATCTTAATTTCTTAGCCCTTACACAACAAAAACATATCAATCCCCATTGAATCTTCACCGCTTATCAGAATCATCACTCTCACCTCTTCGACTACTCAAAAGTTTTATTTCTTTATTGAACCTTCACCGCTTATGAGAATTATCACTCTTCACCTCTTCAACTATTCAAAAAATTAAATTCCTTATTGAACCTTTATTGCTTATCAGATTCATCACTCTTATCTGTTCGACTAGTCAAAAGTTTTAATTCTGCATTGAACCTTCACCGCTTATCAGAATTATCACTCTCACCTCTTCGACCACTCAAAAGTTTTATTTCTTTATTAAAGCTTCACCGCTTATGAGAATCATTTTTTTTCTCCTCTTCAACTATTCCAAAAATTAAATTCCTTATTGAACCTTCACCGCTTATCAGAATTATTACTCTTACCTGTTTGACTAGTCAAAAGTTTTGATTCTCTATTGAACCTTCACTGCTTAGAATAATTATAATTATATAATTATTCTAAAAGCAAATTTAATGCTTGGAAGAGTTATGACTTACAGGTCTTGTAATTAAAAATTGAACTGTAATTTCATTCTCTAAAGCTCAACACCCTTTTTTTTTTTTTTGCAGTTTATGTTTTACTGCAATATAAAATATTATTTTCAAAACTTAGTTTGATCATACTTGCTTGATATCTTGATTTTTCTGATTTCTTAATTCTTCAAGCAACTATTATTATTATTATTTTTTTTTTTTTTTTTAACTTCATATTTTGTTTAATGATGTCCCACCATTATTTTCAACTGATTAATTAATTGCTAAGCCATTATTAGTCATAAAGAAATTTTAAAATTATTACATTTTTCCTTTTAGAATATTTTGAGATGCCGGCATTCTTAAGCCATTTAAATAGATAGCCGGCTTGAACAGAATGAACTTACTATATGTTCCCGTGCATTTGGAAGCCCGAATAAGGGCGGTCCTTGACTCACCCGAACTAGCCGGACTGTGCTTACTCGGACTGTGATACCCGGACTGTGCTTACCCGGACTAGGCCTACACGGACTGAGCCCACCCGGACTGTGCTTACCCGGACTAGGCCTACACGGACTGTCCTTACTCGGACTGTAATACCCGGACTGTGCTTACCCGGACTAGGCGTACCCGGACTGAGCCCAACCGAACTGTGCTTACCCGGAATATGTCTACACGGTCTGTGCTTACTCGGACTGTGCTTACCCGGACTAGGTCTACACGGACTGTGCTTACTCGGACTGTGATACCCGGACTGTGCTTACCCGGACTGAGCCCAAACGGATTGTGCTTAACCGGAATATGCCTACACGGACTGTGCTTACCCGGACTGTACCTCCCCGGACTGATCCCACACGAACTGAGCCCACTCGGACTGAGCACACCCGGACTCTGCTTAACCGGAATATGCCTACACGGACTGTGCTTACTCGGACTGTGCTTACCCGGACTGTACCTCCCCGGACTGATCCCACACGAACTGAGCCCACTCGGACTGAGCACACCCGGACTGTGCTTACCCGGAATATGCCTACACGGACTGTGCTTACTCGGACTGTGCTTACCCGGACTGGGCCTCCCCGGACTGATCCCACACGAACTGAGCCCACTCGGACTGAGCACACCAGGACTCTGCTTACCCGGACTTGGCCTACCGGGACTGTGCCTACCCGGACTGTGCTTACCCGGAATATGCCTACACGAACTGTGCTTACTCGGACTGTGATACCCGGACTGAGCCCACCCGGACTATGCCTACACGGACTGCGCTTACCCGGACTAGGCCTACCCGGATTGAGCCCACCCGGACTGTGCTTACCCGGAATATGCCTACACGGACTGTGCTTACTAGGACTGTGCTTACTAGGACTGTGATACCCGGACTGGGCCTCCCCAGACTGAGCCCACCCGGACTGTGCTTACTCGGACTGTGATACCCGGGCTGTTCTTATCCGGACTAGGCCTACCCGGACTGTGCTTACCCGGAATATGTCTACACGGACTGTGCTTACTCGGACTGTGCTTACCCGGACTGAGCTCAACCGGACTGTGCTTACCCGGAATATGCCTACACGAACTGCGCTTACCCGGACTATGCCTACACGGACTGCGCTTATCCAAACTACGCCTACACGGACCGTGCTTACTCGGACTGTGCTTACCCGGACTGGGCCAGCCCGGCTTGTGCCCACCCGTACTGGGCCCACCTGGGCTGGCCTACTCGGCCTACTAGGCTGCCTACTCGGACTGGCTAATAAATATTTTGCCCTATTTTTTTTACGATGATTTTGAGATGCCGAAGTTTTGAAGCCGTTCACGGCTTAAGAGAGGTGAAGGCGAGGCCGAAGGCCGAGCTGCGTCTGGGAGCCCGAAGGGCGACCGTTCCGCCGAAGGCGGAACCTGCGCCGCAGGCCAAGAATGCCGAAGGCGTTCTTGTTTTTTACTAAAATCGAAATCAGAGACGGCATTGGATTCGATGCTTGGTGGCGTCAGCATCGGCATCGGGTGTCAATGCTGGAATCGGAATAGGGAATTAAATAAATAATATGGAATCGGCATCGTCCCGAGATTTGAGCCGGCGGCAGCCGGCACCGCATCGGGTTCGGACTCCTGTTTTTCTCTTATTTTTGGTACAAGTTTAAACTTGTTACCCAAGTTAATACGAACCCGGAAAACAAAAACCAAAGTTTTTCGACCGCCATGTTTAATGTTTTGAAATTATTTTCCCGCCGCTCATATAATTCCAGATAAGTTGAAACTTGCACTAAAAATTCCAGCATATGTCAGAGCAGTTCGTTAAATACCAGAAATTTCGATTTTTTCACCGTACCGGTAGTTCGAATATTAGACAAAACAGCTATTCCTTCCAGTATCCATGAAGAACTCTCTTACTATGAGATAAAGCCTTTTTTTTTCTTTTTTTTCCCCCTAAATTCAAGAATTTGTGGGATATGAGTTTCGCTCATTTCCCACTTTTACCTTTCAAAACACAACCGACCTTGTAGGCCTGCAAACTAGTATCAAATATGCCCTCGATTCGGATCGGCATAGGATGTTTTGATATTTTATCAAAACATCCTATTTCGATCTCCTATATAATAGCGAGGACATATTCGAGTCTTTGCCAGTATTTTCGGTCATGCTGGTCCGGTAGGGTCGAAGCCTTTTCCGATTGTTTTCAAAACCCCCGACTTTTCTTTATTCCCGCTCGGCTATCCTACATTTTGGTGATAGCGGTGGGCCCCAAAATTATTTTTAATTTTTGGGGAAAACGGTCCTTACATTTTTTGTGACAGCGGTAAAACTTTCGGTCGTCCCCCCGAAGAGCCGAAAGACTAAAATTTTTAATTTTTATTTCCTTTTTTTTTTCGCGTCGCGTAAACGGTCAAATGCATAATAAGACGGTTTGCTGAATAAGCAAATCATTTTATTATATGTTAACGACCTTGATTTTTTTTATTCATTATTCGATCCTGCCGACTTTAATTTTTTTTTTATTTATTTTTTGACCGACATCACATTTTTTTTATAAAATTTTTTTTTTTTTGAATGTTCTTTTCTTTTTAAGGAAACTCAACTGTAAAAAATTGTTTTATGATGTCAACGCATTTAGGATTTTGGATGTATATTTTTATTTCTTGGATGCTGGTTTGCACTATCATAATGCTACAAAGGAAAAAAGAAATGGTTTTAAATAATGGGTCTACGATATCGGATCAGAAATCTGCAATGTTAAGTTAGAAGGTATGTTAAACTATTTATTCCTTTTGGTCGGGAAAGAGATGTGTAGTGTATGGTTTATTTGGTGCTCTAAGGATTCTTGCTGGCTGTCAGTTGTTGATATTGTGATTAAGAGATAAATGTATTTAGTGCTGCAGCAGTACAGAAAGACGAGCCGCCTTTTTTCCGACTAAAACAGAATAAATAAGGGAATCTTAGCATTGGCAGATTTCTGCAGACCAGCAGAGTAATCTGCAGGGATCGAGCATCGCGTAAAATAATGTTCTGCAGAGGATTGGGACTCTAGCCTCTGTTCGATCTCAGCCCGTTGTACGTGGTGAAGAACCACACCCGGCTTATTTAAGCCAAATACAACGGAGCTAGACCAGAAAAGGTCGATAAAAAATCCGGGCAGGCAGCCATACTGCACCGAATAATAAGAAAACAGGCTGCGGTGTTAGGGCAAAATACCCGCGGATAGGCCCTTAGGCTTATCAAGACTGTTGTGTCCTGGAAGTTTAAAGTCTTTTAACTTTCTTTCGTCCAGGTTGCCGAAAATTAAAACACAGCAGATCTAGACCAGTAAAGGTCGAAAAACAATCCCTCAGGAAGTTTAGCAACTTCTGAGCGTAAAATCGGCTTGAGTAGCATTATGATGGTCCTTGCCATCTTTATAATTTTTTTTTTTTGGTATTATTCCTAAATGCATTGTCAGCGAAATTTTTGTTTTCATTGTTATTATTTTTTATTTTGCTTTATTTTGACTTTTATTTTTTTTTCTTGTACTTCCTGGTTTACGATTTTTTCTGTTGTTGTTGTTTTCATTTTTTTTATTCAATATACGTTATTTGTTTGCTTCGATTTTATCTGACCAACATCTGAGTTTGCACAACGCCAAGGCTGGTTGTGTTTTTGCCCCCTGGAATTGTGGGATATGAGTTTCGCTCATTTCCCACTTTTACCTTTCAAAACACAACCGACCTTGTAGGCCTGCAAACTAGTATCAAATATGCCCTCGATTCGGATCGGCATAGGATGTTTTGATATTTTATCAAAACATCCTATTTCGATCTCCTATATAATAGCGAGGACATATTCGAGTCTTTGCCAGTATTTTCGGTCATGCTGGTCCGGTAGGGTCGAAGCCTTTTCCGATTGTTTTCAAAACCCCCGACTTTTTCTTTATTCCCGCTCGGCTATCCTACAAATTTCTGCCGTACTCCTTTTTCCTCATTCACTTTATCTCTCAATTTTTTTCCCTAGATATAAAATATACGGTGCATATGTTGGCTTAAAATTTATAGACTACTGCCTTATCAACTGAATATATTTGAAAAAGAAAATTGATTGAAAAAAAAAAGGAAAATCATTCTTGTTGCACTGAGAAATTGGATTCTTCGATAGACCTCAAAATTTAGGTTCAAAGAATCTTTGACTTCGAATTTATTTTATATTTTATGGCTCTAATCAGATTTCGAGAACTTCAAACATTTACTCTTGCAACTTTCGACAAAACACGTCTCGTTAAAATGGTTCGAAATGTTTTTGAAATGTAAAATGTTCGGTTATGTGTAAAACGTTTCACAGAGCGCGTGATATCTGACAAACCAGATTTTGAACGTATGATACTCAAAATAAATGATGAAAGTCAAAGTGAAATTCGTTTTTTGTCTACGACGGATCTCGGATTTCTTTTTATTACGACGACTTTATGTAAGTAACGTGGTCTTATAGCCTAGGAGGGTTCACTTCAAAACAATTTTTGAAGTTAGAAAAAAAATCCAATCTTTTTTTTTCTAACTTATGACCTCTTGAATATACGCATAAAAAATAATTAGCCACGCAATTTGTTACCTGCAAAACTCTAATTCTGAGAACGACGGCAAACGGATATGTTTTAATTTCCTTAAAATCGTCGCTTCCGAAATCTCCTTCTTTACATTTTGATTCCGGAGTATTGCTACCGCTTGCAGGTGTATCCGCAGGATTCGCAGGGATAGATCCGATTGTAGTGACAGTAGTAGATTCTTTTCTATGTATCATTTTCGTTGAAATCTACGAGAGAAAAAAAAACGCAATTAATTTGTGATTTACAAAATAAAAAATAAAACGGGACGTGTGAATATCCTTGTAAAATCTCGTAGCGAGAAAAAATAAGATAAAATCATTTTGAAATGCGGTTGTCTTCCCAGCTGCAAACTCTAATTCTTAAAGACGAAAAAAAAGCTTCTTTACAAAAAAAAAGTTCTTAAATAAAAAAGTCACTTTTCAAATTCATATTTTCATCTTCTTAGATTTTACTCCTCGCCGGTTTTCTCCCTTCCAGATACATATTAATATATAATGTACAGAAAAAAATCATCTAAATGGAATTTTGTACATCAAGTTTATTTTCCTAAAGTCTGAAAATATAAATCGAGGAATGAAAGATGGATGTTTATGAATATCGAATGATGAAAATATATTAATGGCAAGGAAGGCTTCATCGTAGACGGGGGAACGGAACTTCTCAGAGTGGTTTAATAGTTTTATATATTGGGCGAGACGGAATGCTTTGCTGAGTGTTCGGAAAGGTTTTGTTTTAAATTGCACTACTGAATTATATTACGGAAATAAGGCGGATAATAGAATTCGCATTTTGCTCCGAGTTTCTAACGTCAAGTTTCGAGAAGACAGAAATCGCCAGCATTTATCTTTATGATACACTTACATTTACAGTGACGATTTCCTCTGGAATCGCATTACACTACAAACAGCGAAATAAAAATAATGCTTCGTGGAATAAATCTTGCAGGAAAATGATGCATGGACATTTATAAAAGTCTAGCAAAGATTTTTAAAGTAGGATTGATAACAATTTTTAGCATTTTTAGTGTTTATTTTCCTTTCTTCTTTATACGAATCATGAAAATGAAACAAATAGTTGAAGACAAGATGAAAGGGAATTTTCTGAGAATAACAAAAGCTTCGAGCACGATTTGATACTGACGGTTCGGAAAATTCGCCTGCGATTTAGGAAAATGCCTGCAGATCCATGTTTTGTTTTTCGAAGCCTTAATTATATTAAGGAGTTTGCTTCGATTTTAAAAACAATGCGGCGGTTAAAACTCTGTTTTCCGGAAAATAGTTTTAACACAAAAATAGAATAAGGGCCCCCGTACAGTACACAAACCGTTCGGTTTTCATCATAAAAAAAAAAAAAAAAAAAAATTGCTGCTATTTTTATTTTTATTATTTTTCTCCGTTTCAGTGCTAAAACAAAGTATATAAAATATTTTTCGTTTTTTTCCCTTTTGCAAGCAACTAGGCGTCATTTGGGTGTCTTGGGAGGGGGGGAGGGCTCTTGTCTCCCCAAAGTTCTTGTGCATCTGCACCAACACATCTTTGCCCTCCCCAAGAAAAATATGAAATAACTATACCGTGCCAGGGGGCTAATTTTTCCATTTTTTCACATTTTTTCCAAAAACAGATGTAAAATGTAGAACAAATTCATATCTGTTTATACCAACATTACGAGGCATTCTTCAGCTTTAATTTGATACCCTGTTATAATATCTGTACTTGTTCTAACACGAATAAAAACTCGATTTTTCGCAAGGTGTCGTTCTAACAAAAATGGGCTTACTTTTTACGATCATGTTTATACCTGAATATCTTTAATAATTAAAGAGGATATGACAAATTATTGGCCTCTGTAAATGGAAAATGTCTTAATAAAACGATTGGTACCTTTTTAGATGGTCTATTAATGGCTATCGCTATTTATTTAAAAAATTAGTGGACGTAGTAAAAACGTAATCAAAACCTTGGAAAGGTTGTCGATTCGTTGTGGATTTAGCACCCATGCGACATCGCCATTGAAATACCTGTACAAAGAAGCCCCATTGATATTAATTTTTTTTTTTTTTTTTTTTACCTTCTTTTTATTATTTTCTTTATTATACGTAAAACTGTGAGCTATATGGATCTGTCGGAAATTTTAAAGACTCGAAAGACGCGTGTCCAATACATTAAAAATAGATAACGCGATTTTTACGATCCCACTCGAATCTGTTATTCGGGACAACTCGGTATCGTTCAGTATAGTTCGTTCTCGGGCGCGCATAGCAAAGAAACTAGCAGTTATTTTCACAACGTTTTGCCACGAAGTGTTTATTTTTTTGTATAATAAAGAAGTTTTTTTTTTAAAAAGAATTTACTTGTTTTTAAATATTTTTGGCTTCTAATAGTTTAATTTTGAATAAAAATAGGATGATCGTTTAAGGGACTTAGGGCAAGTAGTGCGAAAAGCAATTTAATTTCAATTTCACCGGTGACTGCAGCAGAATGCATCTTATTATTTTAGGTTGCGTGATTTCTTAATTTTTTTTCGTATTAAAAACTTAATATTTTCATTATAAAACAAGTATAGGCAACTAGGCTTGACCATAACACTCAAAAATAATCAATAATTTAGAATAAGTTCAGTTTTTGAAAAAATTCTTGGCCGTTTTCAAGCACGTATTATTAAAAAATAAAAGTGTCAAAAGTAGCCCCCTAAAATAAAAAGTAGCCCCCTGTTAGGTACTGACTGAACTGTGTTCTTTTTTTTCTGAATTTTTTTTTATAGACCGAGGTCTAACTTTTTTTTTTTTTTTTTTTTTCAGTGTAATCTGCGAAAAATTGTACTTAGGAGAACGAATAAATACCGACCAATTATCAACTTGCTGAATTGTTGCAAAATAAAAATAAAATATCGATAGCCCCAACAGAGAGAATTACACCATTCTGCCTTAAATCAGTTTTAGGTTAAGTTGGAAAATTAAAAATAAAGTACTAAAAAATTCTTGCCATGTTTAACATCAATATATCTCATTCCATTATTCATTTATTCAGGATCTGCAATTGTTCGAATCCCCAAGATCCCTTCACCCTAACCTTTTCTTCTCCATGGGGAATATAGGAAACCTAAGTTAGTTGTGGTCGCAGAGTTTTCAAGCCGCATTGAAAGTAATCGGTTGCAAATTGCCAGAAAGCACGTATATGGTTTCCAGATATCTGATGAGAAACAATAGATTGAAAGTTTCCATGGAAAATTTATATATTCCGCTTTAGCGAAATTTTATTTCTGCCATACAAACCGTAAACGAGGAAAATGCAATTCACGTATGAGCATATTCTCGGATTATTCCATTTAAAAAAAAAATTTCTTTTATTACATAAAAAAAAAAAAAAAAAAATTCCGGATTGAAATCACGACTCGATTTTATATCTTCAAGAAAACGAAAATCGTTTTTTCTTATTTCAAGAAGAGGCAATAAAAAAAAGTCCATTTAAATTGAAAGTTACACACGAGGCAATTAAATAAAACAAATTTCCCGAGGTTCCGCTCGCAAAGGTTCCGATCCTTTTTATTATAACAGGAAGCTGGCGATTTCGGGGAGGAAAAGTCAAGAACGGAGAATCCTATTTGGGAATCGTGTTATAGATTGGCTTGAAATAGGTCGATCTTCCAAGTAACTTCTTCAAAGGTGTAATCGTTGAGGGATCGACTTGTAAAAGATTCCGATCTAGTAAAAGAGATATACCTTTATTTATTGAAGATTCTAACTTCTAATGGTGAAAAGGATCCTTCCAAAGGAAGGAAATTACAATACTTATACATCCGATTACGTCCTTTAAACAGATTTTCTCACATTTCAAGAGATGCCTTGATTTTTTAACAGGGGAATGAAAGCGCTTCAAGTTGATCTCCTTATACGAAATTTATCTCTTTAATAGGGAAATGGGGAACGAAAACGTCTGCCTTGCTTATTTGTAACTTGAGAAAAACTGGCGTTCTGGTTGGTAAATTCGATTACAAATTAACTACCATCTTGCGGACCGGATTTTTAAACATTAAAAAAGAAAAGAAAAAAAAAAGAAATACTATCAGACATTTTATTTTTTCTTCGACCATTCATTCGAGAAAACTGATCTCGAAATTGATAAAAAGTACGAATCGGAAAATAATTTAATTCCACTGGAATATCTCAACGAAACGCTTTTGGTGTAACGGACTTATAAATTGCCGAACAGATAAAATGAAAATAAAAAAATAAATCATCGTCACCCAGTTATTTTACACTTTATGATGCTGGAATTCTGTGATTAAAAAAAATCGGACTGCCTGAAAAAAAAAAAAAACGATCATATAAATCCAGAAAATTTTTCGCGACTGAATTACGGAAATGGAAATTTTAGGCATGCCGTTATTTTGATCATAAGCCTACTCTGATTCGATTAAAATCGAAATTTTTATTGAATTTTTTCAACGTTTCGCTTTTCACACACTACTTACAGCTGCTCACTGCTATTACCAACTAATAAAATCATGCTTAATTACGATTTAAATTCATTGAGAATCGTTAAGGACCGGAAAAGCTTACGCGAACAGGAAAAAAAAAATCTTTATTACTATACATCAAAAGGCAATAAAAGCTTTTGTGGTGCCGACACTTTTCAGATATTAAAATGCCACGTTGCTTTTATCGAATTTTACAAAGCAGGGACGAAAACTAGTACGAAATTACGCGAAATTAAAAGATTTTTTTTCTTATACGTAGAGGTTAAGGAAAAAGAAAATCACGCGAGAGCTGTCATATGCAAAATAGAAATTATTATCATACATGATAATGCATTTATACTATCATAATTATCAGTATGCACGAAGGTCTTTTTGAGTTCTAAGAAACTGCTAAGATTTAACCTTTTTAAGAGGATGTCACAAGCAGGTATGCCCTTTTTCACTAAGGTACCCTAGTCGGGAACCAAATTGAAAATAAAAATTCAGTTTTGATGGTGAACTAAAAAATTGAATTTAGTAGGAATTATTTAATTATATGGATTTGAGGATTTTTGGCCAAACAACTTTTTTTTTTTCTAAAAGAAAATATCATTTTACATCAGAAATGTGTAGATTACAAATATGAATCGAAAATTAATTTTTGTAACGGTTTTAAGCTAAGGGGGAAAAGTCTAAAGAATTTCAGTGTTTTAAAAAAAAGCCTTTTCGGTGCTGAAGGGATCATACAAGTATTACGTAAGTATTTTCTTTGGCCTATTTTGTAGCTCTCCCCCCCTTCCTGGGTGTGAGCAAGCGTAAGAAATAGTCTACCTTCCTCCCCCTCCCTCTCCCTCATATTACGTAAGATTTTTTTTTTCATTAGGTAATTTGCCAAAAAATATATTTTAACTTGATTTTCTTATTATTTTCATCTTCAAAAAAATTGTTAAAATTCCTTTTTCATTTTCTGAAATAAAATCAAGCATCAAAAAAAGAACAGTGAAATTTATTTTTAAAAAAGTTAATGAATCAGTGAAATGAAAAATATCGCCTCCTTTAGCTTGTGATGGAGGGTAAGATCGAGGGTAAGCGCGGTAAGGGTCGTAGGAAAACCTCGTGGCTCAAAAATCTCAGGGACTGGTTTGGTGTCGATTCCTTGGGTCTTTTACGAGCAGCGGTCGATAAAGTAAAAATAGTCCAGATGATAGTTAATCTTCGTCGCGGAGCTGGCACTTAAAAGAAGAAGAAGAATAAATCATTAAAATAATATCAAAAATTACTTAATAAAATATAATCAAAAATGATTGTAAAGGAATCATAAAATGAAATTACGAACTAATGAGACCATTTTTACACTCAATAACGCAGCAAATATTTCTTAAAATTTCAAATCTTACGTAAGAAATGGAAGCCCCCCCCCCTCTACAAGCAGCCGAAAGCATTTAATCAACGTCCCCCCCCCCCCCCCGCACTCCCATGTTAAGTGCTTTCGTAATACTTGTATGATCCCGTGAGGTATGAAAAATCTTGCATAGACGCCCGTGGGTGACCCATCTGGGTTTCCCTCGGGAAGTGTCAGATTCCTACCGACTAAAAAACCTACCTCTGGCCGCAATACTACCCCCGGGACCGCTCATGGCATTACTTCGAGGGTAGAAAAAGGCCTAAAGCTGGAAACCCGTATATTTAAAGTAATTTTGGACTTCATGTTCGTAATCTACGCAAAATATCCGATAAAAAGCAACATTTTTTTCATTAAAAAAAAAAAAAAATCGTATTTTTTGCCTTTAAGCTTTTCAAAAACTTCAAGGCCATAGCGCCACCTCAAGATGAACTTCGAAAAATCTGAAAAAAATTAGGGTTAATAGTTCTCCTAAAAGGCACCCATTTCACTATCAGGAGTTCTCAAATTCCAAAATTCGCCAATTTCGACTCGAATATAAGCTACGAATCGGAAATATTGCGCGTTGTCTCAAAATCAAAACAAAAATTCCTTTTGACAAATATGAATTAAACGAGAAAAAACGTTTGTTTCATACTTCGCCAACTTGATAAACATTTAATCGATTAAGAGTTGTCAAGCAGAAATATTGCGAAAGGATATTTCATAATGAAAAATGATTACCAGGTAAAAGAATGAATGATATTCAATTTAGATATTTCTCTTATTTCGATCGTGGGAAATCTAAAGAATTCCGGGATTCCGTATTGTTTTATTTAAACCTCCGGCTTCGTTTCGGGTTTAAAATTTCTCCATTTATTCAGTACGGTTTATTACATATATAAAAATGATTTTTTTTTTTTTTGTGATTGAATTAATGACTCTCCCTCCAACCTTTTTGTTTTTTCTTTCTTTCTAGAAAAAAATTTTATATTAAATTTTACGCAAAAACAAGGAAAAGAGAGAGAAAAAAAAATTCCACAGCCTCACCGTTCCGCTTCATCCTAGATGAATCATATTTAATTTAAAATCCTCATCCGAATGCCTTTCCCTAGTTGAATCACCTAAGGTTAATAATGAAGCAAAAGAGGAAGAAGGCAGAAAATGTATTCTCTTTTCGTATTAAATATGCCACTTTGTAAGCTTTTGTGATGGCGTATGATTTCGAGGTAAAAGAGCTAAATATGTCATTAATCAGATTAACTCAAACGTTATTCCTTAGGGAGGAGGAAGTACGGAAACCAAAATCTTCACTGTATCAAGAATATCAACATTCGCTCTTATAATAAATGTTTTTGTGGAAATTTAGTGAATGAAACCAGTGGAAAATGAAAGGGTTTTAAGATTTTAAAGGGTTAAACGGGGAGGACAAAATTAAAGAAAAAACAATTAAACCGAGCAAAGTTTCGCCTAGCACTAAATTTCTTACTTTATTCTGTGTCAGATGAGTGCAATCCTTCAAGTTAATTTTCTTAATGCAGACGAAGGAATTAACCTGGCGTATTACGTACAATTAGATCGCCTCCTTTGTCTTCGCGATCTTTACATTAATAATGCTAATTTACTAAAGCCGAGGAATTTAACAGCCTCGGTTCAAGGGACGGCTATAAATTTTATCAGGTTCGCAGGACCTTCCTAGTCACCTTTCGGAAAATTAATTTGTTTAGAGGAATATTATACGCCTAAAATTGCTTCAAATTTAATACGAAACATTATTTTAATAGCTAGCGCTTATTGTATATCTTCTCTTCCACATATTTTTAAATTATCACTATCAACTTAAAAAAAAAAAAAAACTTTACATTAATTGAAAAATAAAATGAGAAAATTTTTCTATGACGATTGTGTTACTCTGCGCGAGTTTATGTTCAAGTGGTCCATCAAAGTAACGACGCAAAAATTATCATAAATTAAATTTTAAAAACCTCTGATGAAGTACTACTCGGCAATACTTAGGAGCTTATGATAAATGCTTTGCGTATTTTATACCACGTAAATAATTTATCAGACAAAAAAAAAAAAAAAGAAGCTTAATTTAGCGCAAAACGCTATAACGCGGGAAATCCCACCGTGATATAATAAAGAAACATGTTTTTACAAAATGAAAGCAGGAAAATATGAAAAAGAATAAGAATAAGGAAAAGAAAGAGCGTGTAACCCATCGTGACAGGTTATTTCTTACTCTTCTCCAAGCGAGAGCTTGGGTTAACGCAAATGTTGCTGGCATTCAAAAAAAATGAAGAAAAAAAAGGTACATTTCGCATTGCAATTTTTTTTATTTTCATCAAGGAAGCGGCTGTTGTCAGCTTTTTCCACTATTGTGCTCTTAAATTTTATCCCCTTTTGCATTTTATCCTGCAAATGTGAAATAAATTTCTGACATTTCGTCGTGACGAGTGAAAAATGTGTCTCTCTTGACAATACACCTTTTGAGGACGTATGACGGATGGGAAAGTGAAAAACAATGAAAGAGGTCAATTCCTAACTTTTCTCTTAATGTACCTTTTCCGGTATTTACACCGTATGCCGCATATAGCTTTTGACCTTTGATCTGTCTTTCCCCCCTTTGACCCTTATGCTTTTCTCCCCCTTCCATTCCTGCAATGTTGTTTCTATTATGTATGTTTGTAAGCATAATCCTGAATCCACAGAATTTAATGGTTACCCGAGGCTGTTGCTCTAATGAAAGTGATTACATATAATGTACAGATATTTATTACGCCGTCATAATCATGAAAATTTCCAAGCTTTAACGTAACGAAGACTGATTTTCGTTTCTTAGTCATATAATGGACCTAAATTACATACTGTATGTATTAAATTTATTATACCGTTCATAATAAATAAAAGCTTTAAAACATCTTTCATAAGATGCTTTTGCAGGTTTCGTAAGATTTCAATGATCACATTTCAAACGAAACAGCTTATTAACTGTGATCTGAGCAATTCGATATTGATTTGCTTATGTGAAATACTAACCGTTGGAAAGTGAACAGTGTTTTCTTGTAAACAAGCTGAGGAATATTTTTCGTATTCCAAATTTTCCTAGGTTCATGATATGTGTACGTGCATATGAAAACCTCCCACTTGTACAATCCGGATAGTTTGTTTTGATTCGAAACTTATTTGTTTACAAACAGTTTAAAAAACAAAACATACTATCCGGATTGTATAAGTGGGAGGTTTTCATATGCACGTACACATATATCCCACTAAGGTAAGGTGTTCCATATTTCCCAAACCTTCGAATTTTAGGTAATCTGTGATCCTTGGTTTACATATAAATCCTAATTTTTTTCCGATTTTTACTCGACGGGAAAGTGAACCGACTAGAACTTAAAGGTCGGAAAATTCCCATGTAAACAAATAAGTCAATACACTATTTAATATTATACAGTACTTTTTTATTTATTTTTTTATTTCATTTTATTTTATTCTTATTTTATTTTTGTAAAAAGGAGTTATTTTTTATCGGAAATCTGAAGTCCTTTTTTTATATCAGATCCAGTTTTACAGCCGAAAACCAACATATGTCAAAAAATGTCCTTGTTCAGTCAAGGAGACAAAACGTACTATATCCTCAGTTTTATTTGCTCTTAATTTGGCTTCCAGCTCAAAAACCAAAGCAGAGGTACAAAATATCGGACTTTAGATTTTCGATAGAAAATTACGGTTTATTTGCTTTAAAAAAAATCGACTTTTTTGTTGCTATGGGAATTTTCCGAGCTTTAAACTCAAGTCAGAAACCTTCCCCGAAGAAGTGTAAAAAATTAGAAAAAAATCAGGGTTTATATGTGGACCAGAGATCACGGTTTGTGGGGTGAGACACTTAAAGTTCGAAAATTCGGAAATAAGGGGTACCCTAAATACCAAATTTGTTACGGGTAGCCTAGTTCATAACAACCTCGCTCGACTATCAACCATGGATGCAACGCGCCTTACTTATGCCATAGTTCACTGCTAAGAATTTTGGAACCCTTCCATTGATCCAAATTTTGATTTCAAATATGGATGAAATGAAACCAGGTAAATTTTCAAATCAAAATTTTTACTTTTTAAGAAAACGCTAGGAAATATTTTTTAAAAGTATTTTTTTATTACCCATATGAAAGAATGGAGCAAAGTAGCTCTGGTCCTTCAAAGCGACTCAGAATGACAAGATATCTCTTTCTTATTTTGCTGGATTTCGGGGTTTGGGTGCAAAGCCCCCAAAGGGTTCCGTGCGTCGGAGGTAAACTAATGTATCTCCATCGTAAATATGATTGCAGAATGGAGATATTCTGTTTCGACATTTCGTGAAAGTGTCACGTGATCACAAGTTTACACCATCATGAGCATCTAAACTTGTAGTCACATGATTCACAAACAATCGAAACAAACCATCTTCAATTGTATTTACGATGGAGATACGTTAGTTCACCGCCGACACACGGAAATAAAGTTAATGTTTTGTAAAAATTTCATATCCTCCAAATTTCGGTACCTGCAAAATGAGGTCAGAAATTTTGGAGGAAACAAAAATTTACTTGATTTCAATTCCCCCAAAACCGTTTAGAAACATCGGGCAAGGTCGGGATTTTTTTTCAGGTGCGACTAGTGTTCTAGTCAGAAAATCAACGGTTACCGCCCCTTGGCAGACAGTGACAAATAGTCGGAATTACTACGTAAATCTCTCAAATAGCCGTTCGAAACCGGTGTTAAACTCTAGGTATCAGAAGCAGGAAGGTCGGTAAGTGAGAGATCATCCCACTCTTTCTCGAGCAAAGGACGTAGGAGGAGGAATATTTTTTGACTGCTCCAAAAAGATTTTTTTATTTCAATTCATCATTTGGTCAGCATCTCTACAGGATATTTTGCTGTTTTTGTTGCCACGTATTCTTACACAGAAACTTTAATAATGGAATCGACTATGATCCTTAAAAGTGTTCATTTATCAAAAGACCTTGGTACTTTTTGCACATCTTTCCTTGATTTCGTTTCATTTTCACTCTATTTACAATAAACAAACAGCCGTAAATAACATCCTTACAAAAAAAAAACGAAAAAAAACGAAAGAGAAAGTTTACTGGACTTTTCCTTGACTGTGATGTTAAATCTAACAAATAGGAAACCGTATTTCACATCTTTTCCTCAAAAAGTTAGTTTTTCACTTAATTTCTACTTTACTTTTCAATGTTTTCGTTTCCAATTAAATCGAATTAATGTTCGAGAAGAAATGTAAGAAAAAAAAAAAAAACGAAAGAAATCTATTTTTTTTCCAGAATGCACCAGCCAGATATATCGTCTGGTCCAATTATTTGAAAAACGAAAACGAATTTACCTGTAATGAAGAGTTTTACATTTTCTCATTAACAATTTTCGAACGCCCTCTCTTTTTATCAAATGTAAAAGCGAAAACACAGGTGACAAGCTCAGGCTTGAGCAGTCGATTTTAATGAGGGAGAATGTATTAAATTACCTTTTTGCTGAGTAATGCTGGGTTCACGGAGTGACAGCCTTTTATTCATTTTTCCCTTTTTTTAATTATAACGAGAGCGCGATGCGCTTCATGTAAAATATACACCAAATTCTTTTTTTTTTTTTTTTTTGTAATGCTGTGTGTTAAAAAACGATCTCACTTTAACCTTCAAAAACGAAACATACGATAATCGTCTCCCAGTTGCTTCTACCTTTACTCCGATGAGTCTGTAACGAATCGAGAAGGATATGAATGACTGTTTCCTTCTAATAAGATTATCGTATCACCAGTTGAATGTTTAACAAACATGTGCCTTTCAAAATGGTAAAGTACTATTTCAAAGAGATACGAGAAACCCGGAAAAAAAATAGGAAATTTTAGAGGATTTTGCTTGGCGGATAGTTCGGATTAATAAGCCGATAATTCTCATATCAAAATGACCCCTTTAATTTTTGCAAAAAAAAAAAAAAAAAAAAAACAACTTAACCTTTAACTACCGACCACCCTTGCTGATAAAAAAAGCAGGCTTTTTAATTTTCATCCAGTAAGCGATACGAAAACTTTCAATAACGACTTATAATGACAGCTGTTTTATGAATCAAGTATGAAATTTATAATTCAGCGAGGAAAATGTTATTAATCTTCCACAACCTTTTGCCTATAACTCAAATACAGATGACGTAAAAGCATGAGCAAAGAATCTTTTTTTTTTTTTTTTTTTTTTTTTTTCAATAATGAAAATATAAGTAAGCATTTAAAAAAATCAATTTTACCCCGGAAAAGGAATTCACCTCGGTGTAGAACATTCGCCTTAAAAATAATAGAGGTTGAAGAAGAGTGTGAGAAAAACAAGGTTAGAAAAGTTGTTACAGTTATAAAACTATTCTCGGGAGGATAAAAAGAAATGATGACGTATGTGGTTGAATAACTAGATTGACTTGAAATAGGGAAAAAAAATCTAAAAAGAAGAAAAAATGAATAAAGAAATAAAAAAAAAAGAAATGCGAGAATATTTTTTTCGTAGCTTTTTCTACACGCGGTCTACTGAAAATCCCCTTCAATGCTTCAGGTTTAGTTCTTGTTAACAGCCAATTATATCGTTTCCGTCTAAAAAAGAAGAGGACAAAAATATTTGATTTAGTAAAGAGGTTTATTGTTTCCACAGTGAAAAGCGGTATCGATTTACAGAGTATTTGTTTCGTGTGTTAACTTCCGAGAACAAACAGTGGTCTTAATTAGTTAATAGCAAATGGCTGTTGTTGATTTGCGACTTAATGCTGAGAGAGTAATGACAATTCCAGAGATTTAAAGCACACCCAATATATTCAGTTATACGAAAAGGACCTCTGTCTATGAAAAATGACGAGTGGAAATTCGTTGAGACACGATTTAGGAGGAGTTCAATTCCTCTTTTTTTTTTCCTACAAATTAATAATTTTATCCCTTTTTCCCCTTTACGAGTCGCTGGTTTTATATTTACTGTGTTCTTTATATCCGCCGTTCATCGATGATTTCATTCAATTTTTAGATTTGTGCTTTACTTTATTTAAGACTATTTCGGTCAAAGTATATGTGGCAATATTCAGTATTTGCAAAAATTCTTCTGCGCTTACCAATTTCATGTCGAATTAGTTAAGCTCAAGAAGAAGCTTCACGGAATACCGGAAGGAATGACTGTTTTGTCTAACACTCGATTTAAGGGGGAAAAAATCAAATTTTAGGTATCTAACAAACTCCTTTGACTTTTTCTTGTATTTTTGGCAAAAGTTTCAACTTGTTCCAAGCAAACAAAAACCAGGAAAAAAAATCAAAGTTTTTTAACAGAAATTTTTTTTGAAATTTTTCTCCCGCCACCCATACATTTCAGACAAGTTGAGACGTGCACTAAAAATTCCAGGATATAATAGAGGAGTTCGTTAGATGCCTAAAATTTTAATTTTATCATCGTAAACCGAGTATTAGAGAAATCAGCCATTCCTTCCGGCATCCGTGAAGCCTCCTCTTGCAAATTCATTTGATATAAAATTTTGATTCCCTATCAAGCGAATTATGATTTATCCTTTACATTGAACTCGTTTAAAAACTGCATCGAGGGACTTTTTCCTTGCCTTAACCCAAGACCAGATTAAATATCGGGCATTGATTTTGGCAACTGATTGAATCACATTTTGATTAAATGAATTAACATTACCGTTGTCTTCCAAAGCGAGGTTGTTTTATAAGAAGTGGGAACACCTCACTAAAAGAATATTTACAAAATGAATCAACATATCGTATATCCACTAGGTCCCTTATTTTGCGAATTTTCGAATTTGATGTCGGGCCGGGTGGAATCTCGTTCTCTATGGAGCCCTAATAAATCCTGAATTTTTTCAGATTTTTTACTGAACGGGAAGGCGTGCCGCCTTCGCGTGCCAACTTGAGCTTTAAGTTCCAAAAATTCCCGTTAGAGAAAAAAAGTCGACAATTTTTTTTTTTTTTCGCGGAAAGACGTCGTTTCCTATCGGGAATTTCGCGTATATCACAAATCTGAAGTCCGTTTTTTTACATCTGGTTTGGCTTTTGAGTTAATGGAGAAAATGTGGCAAGAAAACCTGGTTAAGTGACAAAACGCACTTAGTCTTAAGTTTTGCTCATATTGGAGGTCGACTTGGCATGACTGGTCTCGTAACGTGTGGCGTACAAGGAAGTTAAGCTTCTGAGTTCGCGGCGCAAAACACGGATTGGTGTGATCATCGAAACCTCGCTCTATCTAGCGAAGTAAGTTGGAACTTACTAGTATACTCGCATGCAGGCGCTGGGTAAATTTCGATGCGGGTATAACGGTAGTTTCACATATAGTATATATCGTTACTAGAGACCTCGACGATTGCCGCTCTCGCTTCGCTCGAGCGGCAAATTCGTCTCGGTGTTATTTTACCCATAATTCTATATTGACGATAGATACTTTTCTTTATAAGTGGTACACCTGCAGAGGAATTTTTTGTAAACAAAAACAAATAAAATGAGAATTTAATGCAAAGTGTACCAACATTAATTCTTAAGTTGGCATACTTGCTTTGCATCAAAAACAGTTGGTGGTGACGTCAGAGGCATGTTATTTGTGAAATAACTCCCTAGGGCAGGATATTTTGGTGTTATTTAGGTCTGTTATAAACGAAATATCCCCGAGACAGACGACACTGTTACAACAAGACTAACATTCACGTATAAAGAAAAGCTAGACATTTCGTGCTTAAGCAAGCGAAATTTTATCAGTTGACATCGCAAATCTAAGTGTAGTATATGTGTGTATATTAAGTCAATGTTGTAATGTAGTAATGTATGTAATGTATAATGGTGTAACACCCCCTGCTTATGCTCAATTGCGAAAAAGCAGGGTTATCAATGTTATTTATTCATTTAAGTTTTGCTCATATTTTGGCCTCTAACTCAAAAGCCAAACCAGATATAATAAAACGGACTTCCGATTCGTGATCTACGCAAAATTCCCAATAGGAAACAACGTCTTTCCGCGAAAAAAAAAATTGTCGACTTTTTTCCTCGGGAATTTTCGGAACTTAAAACTCAAGTCGGCACGCCTTCTCGTTCAGTAAAAAATCTGAAAAAATTCAGGGTTTATTAGGGCTCCATAGAGAACGAGATTTTATCCGGCCTGACATCAAATTCGAAAATTCGCAAAATAAGAACATCCTAATGTCCACCTATTATTTTGACAACATAAATTGGGCCAATGTAAGGGTGCTTTATTTTTGAAGGCGAATAATTTTTTAGTAGCAATTAAAAATTTATCGGAATTTAATTTAATTTCATTTTTTCCTTAAGATACTTAAAAGTTTCTATTTGCTGGCCAAAAACCGAGCAATAAGAAGTAGCTTCAAATTTTTTTTTTTCAAAAAACGTTTTTTGACTTTCAATTAGTTTATAATGGTGGCACAGGTCTGTAGCCAGCCAGGGGCAAAGGGTGTCTCAGGAAAAGGTTTGAGCACCCTCTTCCCCCTAAATTATTTTTGATTAATGTACTTTTCCTCAGGGGTTCGATTCCGATTACCTTTGAGGTCGGAATCGGAATCGGAATCGGAATCGGGTGATTAAAACTAAATGGAAGCGGAATCGGAATCATTTTTTTAATTTTTTTAAAATTTAATTTAACTGAAATTCGGATCGGAATCAGCCTCCTTATATCAATTTCAAAAAGAATCGGAATCAGCACTCTTGTTTAAATTAAATTGGAATCGGAATCGGGATCAGCACTCTTGTTTAAATTAAATTGGAATCGGAATCGGAATCAGCACTCTTGTTTAAATTAAATTGGAATCGGAATGAGCATTCTTTAAATCGGATTAAATATAAAGCGGAATCGAAATTAGAATCAGTATTCGTATATGGAAAAAAAAGAAACTGAATAGGAATTCAGATTAAAGAGTTTCTGAAGAAAATCTGCACTCATTGTAAAATTTTAATTTCTGATAGAAAGCACAATCCAAAAAAATTGCAAATTTAAATAATTCTGGAAGGGGAATAGTCTAATAACACTGTAAAATTGAAATTAATAATTGCATTTTTTATTTGTTTGTACTACTCTTAATTTTTTAACGTCATATTTTTTGCTAAAGTCTCTAATAAAATATAAAATGGAAATGACATGAAATATAAAATAAATTAAAACAAAATAAAAATAAAGTGAAATAAAAATAGGAAAATTCAATAAATGCACCTACAAGCACGCCATTATTTTTATTATTATTATTATTTTTTTTTTTTTTTTTTTTTTTTTTTAGTAATCGGAATCGGAATAGCATTTGCTTTTCAATTGTTAGCCGAATCGGAATCGGAATAGCATTTGTTTTTCAACTGTTAGGCGAATCGGAATCGGAATCGGCATCACGCATAAAAATCTTTCAGGAATTGACTTTTAAATCCCTTAAGTCTTCATTAATTTTTCGGAATCGGAATCGGAATCGGCATCAGGGTTTTGAAAAGACCGGAATCGTGTGGAATCGGAATCAGAATCGGAATCGGAATCGAACCCCTGCTTTTCCTTACCTCCCATGCTAAAATGGGTCACTTGGAGCCCCCCTTAGAAATCTTTGCAACCCCCTCGGTTGTTTGTGGACCCCCGTTAAAACAAACTATAAAATCGTAAGAAAAATGTTTTTGAAGCGCGCGTCTCGATACCCGTCTTTGGGAAAGCTAACCGACATTTTAGGGTTATTAAATTTTTCGATTAGATATTTCGTTCCTGACACTGATTCACGAAATCTTTGCTTATTTAATCTTTTTGCACATGTCCTTTCTTGTTTAAGATGAAAGAAAATTAAGAATGATTTGGTCAACAATGGTAATCGTCGAATTTCTTTTTCTTTCATGACGTAGCTTACCTTTAATAAAATCGATGGCTGACGGTTTTTCTTGTCCTATTGACGTAGGTTTCTTGATTACGAAGCCATTCGTTCTCATACTGCAAAGAAAAAAAAATTAAGAGTTTATGGCATAAAGCTGCAGGATCCAGTAAAAAATAAAAAATTCAGCGTTTGACCAAGAAAATAAATATAAGTTTTTAGCTTGATTGGTTTGGAATTCATAATGAAAGCTATAAGTTTATTTCTTCACTAATAAATCATTCTTTACCTTTCCGAACAAAATGTCAAAAAAACAAAAAAAAAAAAAAAAAAAAAAAAAGAAAGAACTTTACCGGATCGGATCGATGCTAAAAAAAAATTTTTTCTGCTTTTTGTACTTTTTTTTAACCTCATTATTAAAGTGTGAAAGGGTAGAAAGAAAGTTGCCTTAAGTCAAGTAAGTCATTAAAGGAATCTTATCCAGTAATAATCTAATTGATTAAAACCAAAGAAACTTAATAAAGAAAAGAACTAATTCAATTTACAAAATACTACGAAAGTTGGAAGTCTATCTTAAATTCAGGATGGTACCGTCAACTGGGGCAAGATAAAACCTTGGCAGGACAAACAATTTCCATTTATTTGCGGTTTTATTTTCTCTGGAAGAGTTCTTTTTTATTTTAAAGATCTAATGCTGCGATTCGTCCTGAAGTTTTATCTTACCCCACCAGACGGTAAATGATTTGAAAACACTGTCGTCAAGGAGGTTTTAAAAATTAAAATACGACAAACAACTTTTTACGACAACTTTGAAGGGGTGAAATATCCCGTATCTTAGAAGGTATAGAGAAAAAAAAAAAAGAAGAGGAAAAAAAGTTTTTCCATTTCATCACGGTTCGAATGAAAAACAATGACTTAAAACTTCCCATTTCGTTCTTCTAAGGCGACTTATAATGTTATAGGAATTTGAGGCTGTAAAGCTTCTCCAATCCTCAATAATGTTCCCTACTCTTCAGAATGTAATCATAAAATTTTCATCAAGGTTTTTTTTTTAATTTTCTCTTTTCAAAATTAAAATAAGTTAAATTATACGGATGTTTACTTGAGGTTTTCAAAAGGATTTTTTCATTTAATTTAATGAAAGATTTTTGTTTCAGTTAATGCATTTTAAAGAAAAATGGAAAAGTTTAAAATAAGTTCGTTTATTCTTTTTTTTCAAGAATTGAAGGGAAACGATTTTTTTTAAATCGCAATGCTTTTTTTTTTTTTTTAACTGTAAAATGGATGTTGAAACGAATCGTATTTCACTGCTACTCTTAGAGGAAAATTTTTCATTTCTACCTCAAATATTCGTACGAAAAGAAAACATTGCTGAACTTGGAGTGTACGTGCTAAAAGTCAGCAATCGTTTTACCTCACCCGAGAAAACCCTTGAACTTCACTGAAATCTATAAAAATCTATACCGACGAGGGTTTGTTCGCCACCAGACTTTCAAATAAAACATGATTTTTCGTACTAAGTTAAAAATGCTCAGAAAATAAGTCTTGTAATTCAGTTTCAAACTTCCAAGAAAAAAGGTATTCCTTCTTTTTTTTTTTTTTTTTTTTTTTTTTTTAGTTAAAAAAATGGATTATTCAAGAGAATTACTGTAATGAAAAGCATATCTTCTTAATGAAGACTTTATTACGATTAGATTTCGGAATTTTAATAAAATTGACGAATTCAGAGAACTTTCTTTATTTTCCGAAAAATTAGAGTGAAATTTTCTAAAGGTTGTTTATTTCGCTTTATGTGTTGGTATTTCTATAACCTTCTTTACGGAAGGTAAACACCTTGAGTTCCAGCTTCAAAGCTTTAAAAAAATCGAATGCTTAAGTTTAAACAGTCGATTATAACAATTAAGATTACAAGAATTAATCAAAAAATCGTATGAATAATAAAAACGGGAGTTTCTTTATTTCTGTAAGAGATACAACTGTGGATTCAAGGCGGTAAATAATACTAAATTGATAAAACTTACAATCGAGTTGGTTGTACCATTATTAAATTTATTCCGAAATATTTAGTAAAACACAAAGCAGCAAAGGAAATATGCATGCATTTATACGTGACCTTTCTTTATTCTCTGCAATGCTGGTTACACACCAGCTTTAGGTAAAACGGTTTCATTACTTTTATGGGTGGTTATTATACAAACTTTAATCAATCTACCTTAATTAGAATAAAGATTCATAATTTTAATCGATTTTTTATTTTTTTACTTTGAAGAATAACCGGAAATTTTTTTTTAAAAGAGTGAAATAAAATTGAAATTATTTTAATATTAAAATTATGTAATACATGGTCCAACTCCCCCCTCCCTTCCGTAACAATGCGTAACACCTCCTTCGATGCCCCCCCCCCCTCCAAGCGTTACGTAATATATGGACGACCCCTAAGCATCTACGGGGGGAGGGGTCAAGAATTATCAAAAAATGCTTACGTAACATTTCAACTGTCCCAATAGGAATAGTGATGCCGATATATCGGAAGGAAGAAAATCGATTTTTTTTCGATATTAAATTTCATATCGATATGCGATAACGATATTAAAATGCCAATATCGAATATTTCAAAAAATTTTCTTTTTCCGGCTCTTCAAAGTCGGAAAAAGCATTTTTTGGCCCTTGGTTCAAATTTTTGGCTTTGCTGACTGTAAAAAAAAAAATTAGTGCGTGACTAAAGAAAAGGTCTTTTCTGACACAAATATTGAAATATCGATATGTTTCTCCCCGATATATCGATGCGGCGATATTTTATTTATCGATTTTTATCGATACCGATTTCGATATTTCTTTAAAATATCGGCATCACTAAATAGGCAAGAAAATGTTTATAAAGTAATGTCTACCAGTAATAAAGGTCCGTACAAAATCAGTATAAAGTAGTTAAAGTTAAATTTTATTAAGCAATAAAAACAGCGATCTTTAATTCAGAAAAAGACTTTTAATATTCTATTTCGGCGAATTTCATGAAAAAATGTTACAATTTCTAATACTTCTGTAATAATAGTGAATTACGTTTCCATTGTATGGCTATCACTTGCTTATCGGTGATAATTTTGAAAAAAATGGTAGAAGTGCACTGGCCTTCCAAAAGTTTCGACTCCTCCCGAGTAAAACAACTGCCGAGACTTTAAAGAGCACGGCTTACAAAGGGATTAAAAGTTTTTAATATCATAAGATTTATTCTGTTCTTAGTCTCATCTCAATGAATGGTGCATCAGCACGTCCCAGAAGATCGCTACTGTTATCTTACGTTGTGTTTCACGTTTAAGTATTTGAACAAATTGTTTCTTTCACTGGTTTAAATAATTTTTTTTTTCTGCTTTCTAATTGAACAACTGAAGCTTTGTTACGAAAATCGTTAAAACCTCTTAAATTAAATGGTACCCTTTAATTTTAATTCTGACTAATGAGTCATACAAGTAACCGATTTTTGAATAAGAAACTTCGCCTATAACCTTCCCTGCTCTCTCTCGAAAAATAAATAAAACAATAGTTTGGTATAACATATCACTGGACGAGTCTGCTTTTAATTTTCCACTGCATGAGCAAAACCAATAAAAAAATATAAAAAAATAAAAAACACGGCTTCAAGAGATAAAAAATGGTTGATGTACCAATTCCAATGACATTAAATCAAAATTTTTTTAAATTTAATTTTACAATTCTTAAAATCATAAGATTTATCGGCTCTTTAAATTAAGATAAACCAGCCCAACAATTTATGATATAAAAACTAATAAGACTTCTAAGTAGGTCATCCTGATAAGGAAAGCTGGAAAAAATTCTCCTGCAGGGAATATATTGACTGGCCGGAAAAAAAAATGCTTTTAGCTGAAGGAAAAAAAATTGCTCAACATTTTTAGAAGAAAAAAGGAAATACATGAGATGTTAAATAAAAGTCGTACCAAAAGCAGAGCTTTTTTTTATGGATATTTCTTCGAATTCCCATCCAAACTCAATCGTAATTCTCCTTCTTTTGAGGCGAGATCATCAATTCAAATATAACCTGAAACATCATTTTGAATGGGATATCATCTTTGATAAAACGGATAACATTTCCTGCATTACCGTTATTGGCGAGATAACTACTTTTACAATTGACATGACACGATCCTTGGTTCATTTTGCCTACTCTCCCCGCGGGACTAATCTAACACGAAGTTCATTCGAAATGCTGGCAAAAGGTTATCCGATCCTAAGGGATGGCTCCGTTGGAATAATAGTTTCCGGGTAACAACGATAACGATTCCTGTCGTTATGTCGATAGATCGATTACTCATTTCAAAATTTTCCCGGAAGTCGATGTAAAACATCTTTTCCCCCCAAGTCTTAAAGAATGATCAAATAATCAAGATCGAAGGCTCGAAAGCTTTCGAATAAAAAAAATGGGCGAAATTCCGGTTCCATTATCATTTTACAAATATAGAAGAGTAGAAGAGGTTGAAAGCGTCAAAGCTTTTAGCGCTGCATTGAAAGCTCTCCAAACATTTTAAACCCTTGCTCATACGGTAACCAGGTAGATGTAAAAGCATTTTTTTTCCTCGATTCAAAATTTTCCTCAATGCTAATGAATGATATATTTTCACTGGACTGCGAAAACAGATTCGGTCTCCGATTGAAATCAGATACAGCAAAACTCATCCATGAGTTATCCGTCAGATGTCAGGATTGTCCAAGTACTTCCATGGCCATGGACACGGACACTGACATCCAAATGTCCGCTCCAACAACCGGGTTATGAAGAACCGATGTACTGTACAAGTAGTTGTTCTCGGAAATCGTTGAAAATTTTTCCGACCGAAATGTATGCCACTTGACAAAGATGCGAGGGATAAAATGCCAATTATCTTTTTTTTTTCCCGTTACCTTTAATAAAAAAATAACCTAAAACTGTACTTGTTATCCTAACAAGATTCATGAACACAAGGTTTTTTTTTTTCTGCTACATATAACAAACGGAAATGATTTACAGTTTGAAAGAAAAAGAACATAACAGAAAATAAATAAAACTTTGGATATGTTTCTTCGCAGGGCTTGTTTTATTTGCCGGTTATGTGGCTTTTACGATTTTGAATCTTTATGCATCGCTCTTCCAATTTATTTCATTGATCAGCTTTTTTTTTTTTTTTTTTTTTTTTTTTTTTTTCAGTTCGAGCAAACCTCCTACCACAGTAAAAATGAAGCTACTTCGCCTTTTTTTTATGTTTTATTTTATTTCACTTTATTTTGCTTTATCGAATTTTATTTTATTCAAGTTTACTGGTACACAAACACCATTATTTTATGCCGATATGAAATAAAACTTCTTCTTTCCTTTCAATTTATCAGTCAATAATGTTCCAGATTTCCATAACAGGAAGTAAGGTCTTTAAAGACCGATTATTAGTGGTTGATTTTCATCACCGTGGTGACGAATGATTACCAATATTTCAAATGCCATCATTCAGTATTCCGTCACATTTTTCTGCGTACTTAGGAAAGGATTATTATTTCCCGAGGTTTGCAAATGAATCAATGATAATTAAAAAAAAAAAAAAAAAAAGATAGGTATATATAGAAGGAGAATGACCTTTAAACTTTTACCTCAAATAATCGTACGATAACGTGCGACACAAAAGTTTATGGATCAATTTAATATACTCGACAATTACTCAAGGGGTTTCGGGATGATAATGTTTTTGTTTTTCCTTCTCTTTGTCTTTTTTTTCCCCAACATCCTGCCTTCAGGATCAATAATAAACGGTATAAAATGATTTTTTTCCCTCTCTCCGATATAAAATGTTTACATTAACCAATTTCACGTTTTTTTATTAAGGAAAAAGAAAATATTTTCATGATTTCTTGAATTGAAAGAAAAAAAAATTCCAAAAATGATTAAATAGGATTTATCATTAGTTTTATACCATTCACAAAAAGCTTATTTATATTCTTTAAAAATCAGAAATATTAGGAGAGTAAAAAAATGGTTGTTAATGTGATTAAAAATCAAACTAGAGTCAATTACTCTGAAAGTTAATACTGAAAGGGTTGGAGACCCGTCAAACACCAACCGTAGCACACTTTTCTGCTTGTAATCGGAAATATTTAACTGTAATTGACAAACCGAACATTCGCAATATATTTGGAATATACTGCAACGACACCACATTTTATTCCACTCACCACTTTTCCTCTTTATATCCAAAACAAGATGAGACAAGAACTGATTCTTTTTATCAACTGATAATGCTCCAAATTTTCATGTTGGGACTTGCCAATCGATTACGAAACGAAATTCAAGGATTTAAGAACTTGTTTCGTAATTAGAGTATGTCTTTATAACAATAAATAAATAAATAAATAAATAAATAAATAAATAAATAAATAGGCAAACAATATAGTAAAACATTCATTCAGAGAGTCGAACAAACGGTTTACAACACAATAAAAAATGGGAGGTTTTTCTTATCGGGCTGACCGCTACAATGTTGAACGAGATCAAGGTTACATCCTTTTCAACATCAGAGCCTTTTTTGAGATCTTTATTGTAAAATAAACTTAAATGTCAAGAAAGAAATAAGTGAAAAAAATTCACCCTTGGGCAGAATAAACGTGCTTCTATTACTTATATATTTTTAAGCTACTTCCTCACGTCCCCGGTTGATGATATTTCGAAAATGGAAAGCAAAATACTTCTAATATATTGGAAATCCCCTCGATATATTCTAAATTTATCGAAATTTTCCTGAGGTTCTTGCTTTGATTATACATTTTCATAAATTTTAAACAAAATCCTTGAAGCAATCCAGCATTAAAAATTAGTTTAGTTCACAATAATCATTATCAATCGTCACTGTACACGTTTATACATGCTCGAAATTTTTTTTGAGTAGTTGAACTATTTAACGCATGAAATGAAAATTCTAAGTAATTCGTCGCCTTAGTATTACAGGGTATTATCTTTTTCATATTTCATATGTTTAACTTACTGTACGATGAACACGATAGAACCCTGTAATACTAAGGCGACGATTGTTTACATTCGTATGTAAAACGTAAGACATCTAGAAAAAAAGTAGAGCTTGAATTTATCCGAATAGTCGACCCACATGATATTTGAATTTATTTGACATCCGAATCTAATATCCGGATATTCGGTTCTCAGAATCGTATAATCGAATCTCAGATAAACCATTCAGGAAAATATTACTCGTTTCTTTGTAGCAGATCCAGAAAAGCCAGCCTTAGACAGTCTAGAAGAAGGAAGTACAGAGTTAATTCAAACAGAAATTGAAAGGGAGAAGGAACCTGATGCACCTGAAGTAAGTACACATTTTTAGCTTTTCATTTATTATTTGATGGACTAATTTCTATACAACATTGTATCTCAATTGGGCTTACCGATTGAGTTTGACAATTTGTGAAATTCCAAAACTAAAAACATTGTTTTTTTTTTAACCTTTGTTCCAGGTTTCCAAGGAAAAGCCAGCCTTAGGCAGTCTAGAAGAAGGAAGTACACAGTTGATTCAAAGAGAAATTGAAAGGGAGAAGGAACCTGATGCACCTGAAGTAAGTACACATCCAGCCCACACATTTTTAGCTTTCCATTTATTATTTGATGGATTATGCAGCAGATCCAGAACACTGAAGAAACCCAATTTAATGTCATAATTAAAGGATGGAAAAATGGGTCCCTACCGATCAAACCCCCTTTTTTTCGGAATCTGGAACCTAAAATAGAACATTGGTTGAACTCCAATATGAAGCCTAAAGATATGTATAGCGAACGCTTACGCCAGGAAAAAGAGACGATATCAATCTGCGAAACCCTACCAGGAAGGCAGTGGAAAATGATATGGAAAAATATAAACAAAAAACATTTGACAACGGATGTACGATCATGTATTTATCTACTGATACATGATCAAATCCCAACCAAAATTAGATTACATAAGATAGGGCGGGCGGATGATCCTTATTGTGACTTCTGTGACTCAGTCGACACGATCCCCCACAGGATCACCGGATGCCAACAAAAGCAGATATGGCAGGAAATGCTTCAATCAATGCCAAATCTAAGGAAGTATCCATCAGAAAGACTTATGTTTTTTGGAAATCGATGAAAAAGACTCCGAAGAAAAGAATGCAATGATATGGCTCGTTGCGAACACCATACATTATATTTTGAGATCAGAACGTTTCGGAATTTTTAAATCCGTGGAGGATTGGGCGGCTTTTCTGAAGAGACAGAGATATAAAGTTGGACAAGTAAAATTCTTTTTTGGCGACCATCTGAAGTTCCTTAGATAAATTTTTATTCGTTTACTCTAGTCTGTATATAAATATGTAAGATATGTAAAAGTTTTCTAATATAGAATAAATATTTAAAAAAAAAATTTCTATACAACATTGTATCTCAATTGGGCTTACCGATTGATTTTGACAATTTGTGAAATCCCATATCTAAAGACATTCTATGATTCTCACAGATTTCCAGGTTATGATAACCTTCTCCGGGTTGTAATAAGATTATAATATAACCAAAAAAGGGTTCAAATAACCATGAAATAGTTAAAATAACTCTCTTTGCCTGGTAATCAAATACAAGTTATATGTAGACATTAAAAAGCCCTCCTCCGCTGTTCCTTCAATTCCGATTGCAAGTCTCACTGGGAGCATCCCTCATACTTAAAAAGCAAAGAACATTTTTTTCTCGTTTTACTATAAATAACGTATTGTCGATCATAAACTAATAACAATGTAGATTCGAATCTACGAGTCCGAGAAACGATTATTCGATTCTTCAAGTCTTAGAATCCGACTTCAGAGTAAGAGCCGAGCATCCGGGTATTCGGTTTTGGACGCGGATATAACGTAAACTCGGATATTCAAGTACTCGATTGTTTTTTGCAACTCGGTTTCAGACTTAAGTCCTAAAAAAAAAAAAAGATGCCTTTTGTAAAACTTACTTTCATCGATCGATTTTATGGGAATTTTTTGGTCTTTTGGAATAATAATGGATTCTCTCAAGAGCATTGGTTCAAATTGAGGTTGATCTTGGAATTTAAAAAATGAAGACAAATGACCGAAACGACGCCGTCTTTGAAGACATCCAGAAAGATTTTTCAAAATAGTCGAAAGGTTCATTACTTTTGGGACATGCACACAAGCATAGTCTTGCTTTGATTAGTGGTGCATATTATATGTTTTAGAGTCCACGACAAAGATGATTTTTCTCAAAGGAAAAACAGCCAAAAAACAACCAAGAAAGAACCGCCAGAGAAGTCCATCTTTAACGAAATAACAGTCTTCTTGTTTTCGGGTGAAAAAGGCACGACTAGTATAATGTTACCAGACGTCTGAGGTAGTTAAAAAACAGGATAGAGAAGTTAAGTAAAAAAAAAAAAAAAAAAAAAAGAGAGAAGAAAGGAGATAACATCAGGCATGAGTAATATTTACATAAATAATGCAGAAAGCATTCTTTTTCTGAGCTCACAAATTTAAACGAAATTGAAGAATCCAATTACATTAAAAATAAAGTAAGTGTAATTTACCGTTCTAAGACCTGAGCTAAATGACTTTGAAACTTTCAAGACCGAATTTAAATTATTTCGAAGCTTTTTTTTTTTTTTTTTTTCTTAAAAATTTCATGATGTATCGCAGAATTCAAAATATTCGAGCATTTCGGGCTAAAAAACATTAAAAACGCGAAATGAAATGCGTTTCAGCGGCTTTAAAAGTTAATATTAAGAAAAGCTCGGATTATTCTCAATGGCAAAGCCATCTTTACGAAAGATGATTTTACAATATAAGATAACAAAATAACTCGAACTTTTCTATTTGTATAATTTCGAGAGGGTTAGTCTCTTATTAGTAAGTTTGAATTTCTGATGCAATAATTAAATATTTTCCAAAATTTGTACAGTTGGTCAAACGTTAAAACAAACAGCTTTGTGGAATTTCTCTTTAATCTTAAGTTTGAAGTTGCAATAAACACGAGAACCCTTCTCTTGTTTATTCGATTTCTAGATGCTTGACCGGAAGTTAATAACGATAAATGTTTTCCTTTGTGTAGCAGGAAAAGATGATTATCTTGGAGAATGATCCTCAACTCGGTGAAATGCCGTTTCAGGCATGCCTTAAAATCTAAATAAAAATATGATAAGAAAATTTCCAAGAAAGCTCGAAAATGAGGGGAGAGGTGTATACTAGGGTGTTTCGAAAAAAAAGATTTTCCGAATTCATATTTGGTCACAGCCGGACTTGGTTATTTCGGTGCACCTAAACACTGAATTTTTTCGAATTTTTAAAATGACGGGAAAGCGTGTCACCGTGAGTCGGAAAATTCCCGTAAAAAGAAAAAAAATTTTTTTTTCGTCCAGAAATAGTCTATTCCAATCGGAAATTTTGCGTAGATCTCGAATCTGAAGTCTGCTTTTCTATATCTGCTACGGTTTTTGCTCTAGAGCCCGTAAATAAGCGCCGAACTATGGACTTATTATGTATTGCCACTTAACTCAGTTTTTTTTTCTTTTTTTGCTACATTTTTGTTTTTAGTTCGAAAACTAGAGAGAAAATAAGAAAACGGACTTCGAATTCGTAATATACTCGAAATTTCCGATAGGAACAGACTAATTTTGGATAGAAAGAAAATCGACTTTTTTGTCCTTATGGGAATTTTCCGACCTCTAAGCTCATGGCGGTTTGCTTTCCCGCAATTTTAAAAATTAAAAAAAAAAAAAAATGAACGTGTTTAAGTGCACCAAAAGGAACAAATGCCGGGAGTGACCAAATTTAAATTAGAAAATTTGCTTTTTTTTTTTTTTTTTTTGGAATACCCCAGTGTATACATTAATAATGACACTCGCTGAGGCTGGATAAGGAAAAATCAGGAAGAAAAAAAGTAGGAAAACACTTTTAGATATCATTCTTGATTCAGGATCGACATTGACTTGAGCGTAAAATGTATTTTTCTGCTGAAGAAATAACACAAATGAACACTGATGAAGACCACTGACATTCACCGATAAACAGATAAAATTGTTGAGAATGACACGAAACTGACTTCTGTTCCTAATACGGCACTGTATATTCTCATCCGTTAGTTCCATTTATATCGATAAAGTAAACAGCAAAAAAGCCTTTCTCTCAGTTCCCTGTAGCTAAAATGACCATGCAATGTCGCTCAAGCATAAGGAAGAATGTTTGTCTAGCTTTATATGATCGATTAAGGGATTGTATAAGAAAGCTCAGGTATCAATTAGATCGACGTTGACCTTATTTCACTTTCCTTCAATTTAATCCTTAATCCCGCAACTGATCGATGTTCTCGTAAAAGGTCTTGTTTTAAAAGTCTGTTTTCATTTCACGCGCGCATAAAAACCCGTGAAAAGACTATCAGTTGCTGAAAACAAACTTTCCTCCTCATGTTTTCTTTTGGAATGCAGCAAACAGGTCTTCGCAAACCTCGAAGGAATTTCTTTAGAGCTCAAGTTCCCACCGAGTTTTTTCCCTCGCAGTGATAATTTTTCCAACATGAAAATTTGTTCTTTTCCTTGAAAGAGAAAAAAGACATTTTTTTTTTGAATCTCAAGACTTTTCAAGTGAGGGATAGTAGATTTAAAATGAAATGAAAAAAAAAGTTGTCTTTCACGTTCGGATTTAATAACTTTACTTACGTTCTTCTGCTTAAAGAAATACGCATTTAATTAATGCAAATAAGTAGAAAAAAAAGAGTCACTGAATTATAATGACGTCACTGAGTAATTTTTCATGTAAATCCCTTCGATGATGAGAGCTGAAACCCGTTAAAAGTTTTCCTTGCCTTTCCCACGTCATATTAGTTAAGGAGTAAGTGGATCATAAAGCAACTTTTTTGCATCTTTTTTTTCTTTTTACACAGGTGACGATTCCGTGGAAATTGATTTTAAAATTATGTAAGCATCTAAAAGCAATCTGCTATCAGTTTTCGAGTGTCAAAGACTATGGCATCTTACAATATTTTTTCGCATGCTTTTTCCTTTACTTTTCATTATTTATTTTTAGACCCGGAGGCTATCAATCTTTTTCTTCCGTATTGACTTTACTTACAAAAAAGGTTTTTGGATTTGACAAGATTTATTTCTGATTGGGGAATATATAATCCTTAGCCGGTGTATTTTTTTCCCCCTGAATAATAAAACCCGAAAACTGTCTAATTAAAGAAATAAATTAAATTTTGTCTTCCATCGCTATAGTTACCATATAACAGAAAGGGTAAAAAATATTAATCTGCTACTACCACAGCCGACGTGGGGTAAGCTTCATGTCGCTTTTAATCGGATGTACTTTACCGGAAAACAAACACAAAAGAATTAAAAATTTACGAATTTTTAATTCGTCTGTAGTCCATTTTTCTTTTTATCCCCCGCGATATCACAAACTTCAAGATAAAAGAAGAATAGGTTTTATCGATTTTGTCAACGATCGTTTTCTTTCTTTTTTTCAAAATGTATAATTATGCAATAAAAATTACGCTCAGTTTTGGTGAGAAATAGATCTTGATACTGTAAAAGTTTGTTTCAACTCTTTTCTTCGCTCAAATTTTCGATTGAACTCCGAGGCAGCAATGAATAATTAATTAATTGGGATGACGAGAAAGTTTTCATATTCTGAGGCGCATTTTAAAATGAATGGAAAACAAACAAAACCCTAAGCGGAATTAATACTAAATCAAGTGCTATCTATCCCTTTCAACCATTTCATCGTATTATTCAAAATAACTTTCTTAAGATCGTATCCGGCTATACCGCAGTTAGGCGGAAATGAGAGTAATCCTTTTCTTGTTGGGATGAATATGACAAAAAGAATTAGAAAACCACGCAATTAAAGACGTTTTTAGATTGGAAATTTTTTGGTTTAATTTTTTTTTACCTTGAATTTGATCAAATGCTTAATGAAGCGAGAAATCCCGAAAACAATTCAATTTCCGAAATCCTGAAATTCGATGAAATGTAAAAGGCTACTTTAGTTTCTGTTATTGAGGCGGATTCTGCCATCAGAATTTATTAAGTCCACTCACTCAAAATCAAAGCTGTGAAATGTTCGTAGGAGCAAATAAAACTTGCATCATGCTTCCTGAAAAGATGTCTACTGGTAATTTATATTTTACGAATTATAAATTTAAATAGCAGGATTTAATGATAAGGAAACAAAAGATTTAATTGGCATTCGAAAATGTTTGAACGAACTTTTCCCTTTATCAGACCCCCAATAGAACCAATATAGATATCTCAAACTCCGATTCCTTTCCGGTTGACAAAATTCGAGATTAAAATTTCTATTTTAAAACGCCTTTAATTTGATTTATTAAAACGTTTTCTGGATACTTCTTAATTTATTATTAAACAGTGACGCTTTGGAGATAAAAGTTAAACTGATCCCTAAAAATGTAAACTTCCTTTAATGAAAAAACCCTTCAGATTAATTGGCTTCTAAATACAAAAATGTTTAACACTTTTTTTTTCTTTCGAAGGAGTAAAAATTAATTTCGGTCAGAAAGTTTAACCACTCCGCGTGAGTTTCATCCTCCTGTTGTTTTTCCGTCTTTTATCTTCCCGAATTTTTGGAATTCTCCATTTCTTCCTTTCTATTTCTTCCATTCCGAGTAAGGTAACGAGCTCAAATTAAACATTTTTTTTTATTAGCTAGCTCGGCAAGATCCTGGATTTCTGCTTCTTTTTTCTGGAAATTTGGATAATTGTAAAGGTATGTGAGAGAACTTTCGAATTAAAAATGTCTGGTTCACATATGAACCCTAATTTTTTTTTTAGATTTTTTATTCGTCGGGAAATCGTCAAGATTAAAATTTGGAAAATTCCCTGCAAAAGCAAAAGGGTTCATCTTTTTTTTTTTTTTTTTTTTTTTTTTTTTTTTTTTTTTTTGTGAAAAAAATTGACGTTTTTTGTAGAAAATTTTGCGTAGTTCACGAATCTGAAGTCCTTTTCTTAATGCTTGCTCCAGTTTATGAGCTGGAAGCCAAAATGTAACCAAAAACATAGGATTTAACCAGGACTGCAATTCCGATTCCGATTCCGCAGAATCTTGACTATTTATGAGTAAGATTCTGATTCCGATTCCGAAAGATGGAAAAAAAATTCAGATTCCGATTCCAACTAACAAGTATTTTAGCGATGCCATTTCCGATTCTAAATCCGATCTCAACCAAAATTGATAACTGCAAAAACGGTATTTTCATGCTTTGTAAGTCAATCAGAATCCAAAAAACGTTTTTTGGATGCCGATGCCAATTCCGATTTTAAAGATTCCGAACTTTTTTCAGACGAGATTCCGATTCCGATTCCGATTCCGATTCCTATTTCTTTTGAAATAGCAGATTCCGATTTCGATTTCGATTCGCTAAAAATTAATCGGAATTACAGCCCTGGATTTAACATGCTTAGTCACTTTACAATCTTTTTTCGTCATATTATGGTTTTTAGCTGATAAACCGGAGCAGATATTAGAAAAAGGTTTTCCGAATCGTGATCTACGTAAAATTTTTAACCAAAAACAACTGTTTTTTTTTTTTTTTTTTTTTTTTTTTTTTACGACGGGGAAGAAAAATAGTCGACGTAATTTTCCGAGTTTTAAACTTAAATCGGCAAGTTTCCTAGTCGATTATAAAAACAATTTAGGGTTTAAATATGGACCAGAGGTCTGGAGGGAAATACGATATTGATGAACCGTAAATGTTGAAACCATAGGCTGGTCAACAACAATCGCCTTGCTTATAAATCAAAAATTGCGATGCACTTCCGCTTTGCCCTTTCAGGCTGAAATCGCTGTTATTATAATTTTTTTTTCTTGTTACATTGCTTTTATTGAAACACTTTCAGACTTTTTTTTACGAGCATTATAAAAAGTCAGCACTTAAATTTGATTAACATTTTAACTGACTTTTCATCCTGGTTTCCAAGAGAAGGTACGAAATGTTGATGAGTTAAACATGCCTTTAAGGGAAGTTCACTTTTCCTTGTTAAGCATAGCTTCGTGTAATAAATTTCTGGATTCTATAAAGTAAGTTTTCGCCAAGACGTAGGAGAAAGTGGAATCGAAGTTTACCTACAAAGGTAAAATCGGATTCTCTTAACGGCACTGTTATTTCGAATGATTGTTTTCCACTAAAATGGCATGAATTTGTCAATTCTAGAATGTTGTAGCTTCAGGGGTTTTTAGCTTCGTATAGATTTCTCCTTTGTTCTCAATGAAAGTTTAATTTCAAAATATTTTATTTTAAATTAAAAATATTTTTATTGAAATTAATTTTTTTTTATTTTTCAATGAGAAAGCTTTGTTTTATCGCGAAAAAAGGAAACTGTACATGAGAGTTGAAATGAATGACATAAACGAAATAAAATGAAATTCGAGTTTATAACAAGAGCCTCTTTACTCTACGGTTACAAATTTCAAACTATTGATTTTATTTTCAATTTTCTTACCGTACTATGCAAAGAATTTAAGATATTCGCATTTATGAGAGCGACACGACAAGCTGTAATTGGTTAAATAAAATGCGACGTTTGAAAAGTTTTAAAAAACTTTTATGATCTTATTTTTTTAAATTTCTCGGTTATTTTAGACTAAATAATAGCAAAACAAGAAAATTCATTTAGCCTGTCGCTTTCAAAAGCTTTTAACGTCTGTGGTAAAAAAAAAAAAGTCATAAAGCATAGCCGCTGCTGCAAGTAGCGATCAACCGTAGACATCATTCATTTTATTTTGAGTTCAAAATTTATAGCCAAGACCTGACAATCAGATGTTGACCCCAACTCCCTGCGTGCTGACCTCAGTTTAGAAAATTTTTATCATCGATCGTGGCTTCTAAATATATTTACGAACTTAATGATTGCGAATGCTAGAGGGAAATCCTCAAAGTATTAAGCCCTCATAAAGACGCGAAGAGCCATCATAAGTGCAAAGTTTCTATTTTGAAAGATTAAAATTTCGGAGAATAAACTAGATGACTTTTAGTACTTTGAACTAATGAAATATAGTTTCTATCACTCTCATAACGCTACTCCCTACTAATTATATAAAGATTTCCCAAGCTGTCGTGAGCAATGATCGTTAAGTTTATGAAGATCAAAGATAATTTTTTAATACAAAATTTCTTCATTTACCAAGTTCGTGCACCACCCTTCGATATCTTGCCTTGTTTTCATGTTTCGATAACCAGCCTGTTCTTTCCATGTTAGCGTTGGTCTCTTGGATTCGCCGTAACGTAGCACGAGAACGGCAAATCTAGACTATATATATTCCGATATTCTTCATATGATTAATGAGCTAATTAATGTATCTTAATCCGCAAGCAGAAATGGAAGAGGAATGAGAGTTAAATTGCATGAATACCAGATTGGATGCACTGCTAACATTCAATTCAACAGAATTCAAATTAGGATTATGCGTTAATTAGTGGATTTAGAAGGCTTAAAGCAATCAAACGTAAAGATGGTTCGATGTACATTAGCCAATATCGACAACGCCTCATACGGATTTTAAGGATAAAATTTAGAATAAATAAAACTGGGCTTAAGTAAATGTACCTAAAAGGAGATCAGGGGAATGTCGACATTTTAAAAGAAGATTCTAGTTCAAAGAAACGAAAAAGAATTTCTCGGAAAATTAATAAGTAGATAAATGATCACTTCGAAAAAAAAAAAAAAAATATATATATATATATAAAACCAGGAGACTGTATCTGAGTGTAAAGCTGGAAGCGATTTACGGTTTCCGTTATTGAATTTTAAATATTTTTCACCTTCCGAGGGTTGCTCCGATTCCCTTAAAATTAAGCGAAGCAAGATGATTCGTTGCTGTCGGATCGTCAAAACGAAGCAAAACCCTTTATTAATTAAAAACACGTGTACAGGTGAATGAAATCGCTCGATTTTAATTCTAAATATGACCTTTCTGAATTTGCAACGGTCCCTCAATCGAAAACTCAGTTCAAGGAAAGAGGAGAATTTTCGTCCCTGGCGGGAATTAGAAAACTAATCAAAAAAGCGTAAAAATTTTAAAATTTTCGCGGTAAACGAAAAAAAAATCTAATAACAGACATTTACGAGCATAAAAAAATAATTAATATAATGGGACAAAAATAATTCAACAAAAAAGTGAAAAATTCGAAAAAAGAATAAAATAAAATAAAGAAAAAGAGAACAACAGATAATTTATTCTTCTTTCATCCAAACGAATTTATCTTAGATTTTTATATAATATTTATCTTACGCATAGGTAGTATAAAAGATCAACGGTAGAATGTTATTTTCCAACGGGTTCGCCTGGAAGGAATTAAAAGTTTCTTTGTGTTTCTAGACGGACAGCGTTGCTGAATTATTTTTAGACAAAATCAGTGGAAAGAGATTAGTTAGAAAAAAGTTTGAACCCGAGTATTCACGGCTCATCTAAGTTTAATTGTAGAGCAACCTTTAGGTTCTAGCTCTTGTTCAACCGATTTTCCCTGTTCAAGTTCTCCTTTCTTTCAACCAAATTTCTTCTTTAGAAAATATATTTGAAAACAGTGTGTATGCTGAAAGATATATTTTAAAATGTAATATACGCAATAGGGAACATTTAGGGCAATTAGAAGGGCATGCTAATGTCATTTGCAATAAAGTTAACTCGGGAAGAAAATAACAAAGGGATTATTTTTATTTTCTAACCAGAATAACAAAAAAAAAAAAAAAAAAAAAAAAAAAAAAAAAAAACTCCGCCTCCTTTTATAAAATCAGTATAAATGTTTTGTATGGAGTATTAACTTTTAATCTACATAAATTTACATTAAAGTCGAAGTTTTAATTTTTTCTCCCCATTCAAAATAATCCAGGACATAAGTATAAAATTTATATAATCCAAAGAGTAACATAACAGATTTCTGACCAAAAAAAAAAAAAAAAAATCCGATTAATTCTCTAATAAAAAAAAAGTTAAATAGCATGAAGGATCCATTAGGGTAGCCAGGACGTTCGTGTAGACCCTCGTCTAGAAACTAATTTTTTCTTTTTTAAAAAACCGTTTAAAATAAAACAAAAAGTCGATTAGGATAACAAAATTTTTGATTGGGGCTGAAATAATATGATTAAGGGAATCATTTGATTAGGATAAGAAATAATTCGTTGATTAATGAATTTAAACTACATAAAATTCAGTAAAACACGAAAGTTGTCAATGTAAATAATTAAATATTTTTTAAGTAGAGCGCCCTAGAGAGCGTTTTAGGGAAAAAGCGAATGCTGTTACACCATTGCTATGGATGGATGAAGTTCGTTTACATTTTATTTGTACTGGTAAATTTCATGTTTTAGAGCATTTTATGTTTTAATTCATTAAACAACGGATTAACTTTTTTTTAAAAATAAAATGCATCACTTAAGGGGCCATTCAAATATTACGTCAATTTGCTCGTCATTTTAGACCACTCCTCCCCCCCTGATCATCATTCGTCATCATTAGCACCACCCGCCCCCCTTAAAAAATATTTCATCATTCGCTGGACCCCTCCCTTTCATCAAAGATTTTTTTTTTTAAATTCATTGAACAAAATGGATTTTTTTTTAAATAGAAAAACTACTGCTGAAGATAGTTTGCCAATTTAGGTATACCGGTATATCTATTCGAGACGTGAGAACCATAACCGTTCAAATCGGGTCGATTATCGAAATTGAGATTTTTCAAGAAAAATATTTCTTTTTTTATGCTCTTTCATCTCCCGTTTTCGAAATTTTAAAATTCTGGCTCATTCCCGAGATTTTGAAAGCCAAAAGCGTTCAAATGCGTACCAAAGTTTGAAAAGTCGGAACCATAAGCGGTTATCCGTAATTTACAATAGAGAATCACCAGTTGAAACAAGTTTTTGATTCGGAGAAACGCATACACGCTTATGGTTCTGACAGACTAGCAATGTTTAACTCATCGTTCCTTTAAAAGTTTATGGTTCTTATTTTAAAAAAATTCATAGATTTGGATCTTATTTGAAATTTTAGATGTATCTTACATAACTTTCAATTTTTTTCGATGATTTTTTTTAAATAGTTAGTCCATGAATTTGTTGATATGTTCAGAGCAAAAAAAAACGGAAAAATAGATTTCAATCATTCTGTAAATATAAGCTAAACTTTAAAATTGCTCTCCTGTAAAGTTTGACTTTGGTCGATTTGAACGGTTATGGTTCTCACGTCTCGCTATATAGAAAATTGTAATATGTCTAGTGTAAATGATGACATCAGCATTTTACCAATTCCCCCTCCCCCTCGTCATTCTTGGTCATCAGTCGAACGATCCCCCCCCCCCAAAAAATTGATGACGTAATATTTGAAATTTGAATGGCCCCTAATTTAGAATGCATCAATTATTTATCAAATAAAAAACTGTTTTTAAAAACGGAACCTTCAGGTTTTTCCTTCTTTTGTTTAATAAAAAAGCTGATAAATCAGAAAAAACGCAAAAAAATTATTCTCCAGCATAATTTTAGGCCAATTCAATATTTTATCTTTTTATTCATTAAAAATTCGATTCACGGAATTTTAATTCAATTAATATGATTTTTCCTTTCACAAAAAAACGAATCCAAACAAACTTCTAATTACAGAGCAACAAAAATCAACCAAACTGATTGTGTTAAACCTCAAATCAAAGCACTATAACGAAATAAAAAAAAAAAAACAATACGGAAACACCAGCTGTGACTTTTTTTTTTTCCTTGAGAATTAAATCCAAACCACTCACGTAAGTCGAGAATCAAAATAAATGGTTGGTAGAGCTTTCCTCCTTCCGTTCGCAAATGTTTCTGATAGAGAACACATTCTGATAATAAATGTACTGTACCAATTCATCGCAACAAAATTAACTTTTGCTGTTCCATCTTAAATTATAAATCATCGAGACGAATAATATCATGACCTTTCTGCTTGGTGTAACGTACCTAACGTGTACGAACTAATTTTCTAAATTGTATACAACGGACCCTTGAATTAACGAGAAATTCCGGATTTCAACGAAAATCTCAGTTGATTTTGAAAATGAATCAAAGAATGATTATTTAATAATTCCGTGCGTCGGAGGTAAACTAACTTATCTCAGTCGTAACTATGATTAAAGATAGTCTGTTTTGAGTGTTTATGAAAATCAAGTGGTTATGCGAATGCAATTGTTTACACGCTCATGATGCCGTAAACTTGAGGTCACGTGACACTTCAGCGAAACGTCGAAACCCACTAACTCGAATCATATTTACGATGGTGATAGGTTAGTTCATCTCCGACACAGGGATTTTGTCATGATTCTTTGCCTTACAATTATGTCGTGCTGTTCGCACTTCTCCAGTTGACAATAGCTCTTAAATGATGCGCTTTCGGAACATCCATGTCGACTGAACAGGGCCCGCTCAATCCAAACGCTCCAAGAGTCTGTAAGCATTTTTTTTTTAAATAATTGTTGACCCACTCCAGCCTAAGATCCACTGTAACACTTGAATGGTCCCACACATGTACCAGCATGGATATCCTTTAGGGCCACATTTAGCTTATATCCTTCTAATTTGGTTCATAAGCTGGTTTACGACGTCGCTTATTACCCGCCAAAGCTTCACTGAAACGAAGCATCTGAAGCGTAGATAGCGCAATATAGTTCTGATGAAACTTGTCGTTCCTTAATATATTTCTTTCGGCTATATTTATCGTTTGCACAATCCCTCAGAATTTCTCTCACTCTACTTGAATAATCTGTAAATTTCTTGTCATAAAAGCTTCATATACCGTGGTAATGGATCACTTTTTCAATGGGTCGTAAAAATTCGAAATATGTTGAACGTAAATTCAAGAACATTAGAAAAGTTTGACACAACTGTTACGCTTCTATACAAGTTATGGCCTTCAGCCAACTTGAAGCTTTTTTTTTTTCGTTTTCCACTTTCAAAGAAAAACAAGGCAGTGAATGACATTTCTGGTTCCCGACTAAGCTTCATTTAAAGTGCAAATTTAAAAAAAAAATCTTAATTAATTTTCTTTGACGTCATATGGGTATGCAATCTTCCTTTTTTGTTTAAACAGCTGCCTTTGACAACCTTCTCTCTTCTTTTTGCGACAAAGACTGAAATTCAAAGACGTTTTGATCAACACTTGCAAATAACGCAGTGAGAAAAAAAATTAAAACCAGTAGAGAGAGAGAGAGAGAACCTTATCACAAAAAGCAAGCCGCAAAGCAAAAAGATCCGTAACTCAAACTGCCTTAATAATTACGACTTGAAATGCGGTAAAAAAAGGTGAAGAAAGTTTTAAGATACCGAAAGCAGACAAAATCTACTAAGTTGTAACATTATTTTGGTTATTTCAAGTTTCCAAGTAAATTTTCAAAGTTCCAGTTGAAAATTCAATAAAGTTACTCGACTCTCTTTGATTGCGTTATTTGGAATAATTTAACCTCTATCGTTCTCCACTTATCTGGACTTTAATTCTCAAAATTGTATTAAAACCTTCACTTCAAAAAAAAAAAAAAAATGCTTTGAAAAATATTCCAAAACAAAATTATACGGCTAATTATTTCATAAAAAAACTGACCCAGATAAACATTGTGAAGCTAACATTGAGACGACATAGAATGCAAATTTAATAAATCCAAACTTGAGGCAATAAATCAAACATTGACGGGAGCATCGAAAAGTTTTTACACGATCAATTTTTTATGCTCGGAATTTATTTTTTTGTACTCTTTATTTTTCCGCCTTTAAAACGTTTAAATATATAAAAATATTTTGAGTAGTAATAAAAAAAATTTTTTTTTCGCAATTCATGCAGGCCTATTAGTTAAAAAAAAAAATGATAATAATATGAACGATCATAATTCAATAAAATCATTTCGAGAAACTTTATTATTTCTCAGACATGGTTATCATATTTCAAAAGTCGGTCATCCATCATACTAACTTTCGAATAAACTTAGATGCCAACGGTTAAAAAAATTCAGAGGACTTTTTTTTTTCTACGCTTAAAAATATTGGAATAGGCCAATAAAAAAAAGTAACTTGAGAGTTATTCCAACAAAACTTTACTTCGTTCATGTTATTTGGGTTCTCTACTACTTTGATTTTTCAATTCTTCAAAATTCAAAACTCGTCCTACGGGAAAAATTCAGGGTATTCTTTTATTAGTTGAGGTAAAGAAAGAAATATTTTCAGTTGTTTAAAATATAACTGAAAATAAAATGAATAAATAAATAAAATTGAAACAAAAATTGTTTCAATTGTTTGATAAAATCATTAATTTAATAATTAATTAACCTAAAATGGTAACGTTTCTTAAGTTTCCGAAAATTAGCAATGAAGCATTACTATGCATAAAAAATGCCTAAACCATCGGTTTTAGATACCGATTTTTCGAAAATGCAGTACTTTCTTCAGTGGAAAGCTTTTCAGTTTTCAGCTAGTGAAATGTATTCTGTTGTCGGCCTTTGTCTTTTCCCGGACCCTTACGACTTTCGCGTAATACCGAGTGCAACACGGTTAACTCCTTCCCCTCATCACTATACAGTAGTTTAAGTTTAGGAAAGTTTTTCCTTTCTTTTTATTAAAAGGGATCATCCTCTAGGTTTTTCCTCAGGAATATATGACATACAGTTAGTGGTGTTTAGGCCCTTGAGCTCTTTCCTTAAATTTTTTTAAAACTTGATTGTAGTTTATTTAAAATTTCATGCTCAAAATATTTTTTAGGATTGTCAGCCTTGTCAAAACATCTTAAGAAACTGAAGGAGGAGCGGATTGCGGAAATGGATTTTCAGCACACTGATTAGTTTTTGTGGGGACTGGCAGCCTAGCTGATATCACGCTCGACTCTCCATTATGAGATGCGATGCATCGTTCTTTCATCTTAGTTTCAGCTGGGAATTTTTCTTAGGTGAGACTAGTGCGCTATAGTCAGAAAAATTTCTGACCGTCACCCCTCGGCAGGTAATGGCAAACCACCGAGCGGTTATTGCCTCGAAAAGCTCTCAATATAGCCGTTCTGAACCGAAATAGAATTGTAGGTCCTATATACCTGTGAACCCATACACAAGTGCATGTTAGAGATCATCATGGTTGTCCTCGAGCAAAGAACTAAGAAGTTCTATTTTCTCAACAAAAATGCAAAACATAAACGAAACGGGTTGCCTCTGGCACTATTGCAGATAGGAGCAGAAGGTGGCTAAGCCAAGCCTACTTTTGAAGGGGTTTTAACCCCCCTATAATTTCTTTGGACTAATGCAATTTCCCAAGTTTGCATGTTAAAAGAGCTTTATTTAGAGTCCCCTTAAAAAATCTTTCGCCCCCTTGGCCTTCCGAACTTATTATACCCTTAAAAAAAATAAGTCCTGCGGCCAACAGAAATTGCAGGGGTACTGTTACATGCAAAGCCTCTGGATTTAATTCATCTAAAAGAAAAAAGAAAAATGAATGTTTTTCAACTATGCCTTCAAAAGTTTTGTTGCTCTAAATAACAATGTTCCATTAAAATATATGAGCCTTTTTTACGTATTCAAATTTTTAATAAATAAAATCTCTTTTGAACCAACCATCACGCGTTGTTGCGCATTTCATCCCTCAACAGTATAGAATCGACAATTCATGCATCTGTTGAAATTTCAATTACTCTAATCTTAGTAAGCCTCTAATTATGAAAGTTGTTATTCTAGCTGTCTGATTGCGGACACCGGTTTACACATTTGAGGTATTTGGCTTTGTCTAGATAATAATCATTCATGAGTTTCCAGGGCACGGTTAAATTTTCATTCGGCTTTCCCAACTTAATGTGAGAAGAGGCGAAATTCAAATAAAATTTAGAAAAAAATCAAACGCCATAAGCTAAGAATTTATCTTTTCATTTTAAATAAACGATATCCAAGAATGTAATGAAAGGTTGATTGAAGTTGGATTGCCTTTCTTTAAGCGTGAAAGAGAATATTTCTCTTTTACATAAAAAAAAGGAAAAAAAAAAAGGTGTCGAATAATTTTCTTGTTCTTCGCTTCGAGGAAAAAACAGAGAAGGAAAAAATCTTTGGTCATCCGATTTTATATTTTAAAAAAAATTCTCCTATTCTGAATTTTTTATGGTCTTGTAAACAATATTATAGGCACAATTTAAGTATTAATCATGATTTTGGCAATTTTAGATCTCCTCTCCCCTCTCCCTTTTGTAAGCTGAAGTAAGTTTTTTAAAATATCCCTCTCCCTTTTTTTTTGTAAGATTTCAGTCCCAAGCTCCTGCTCAAAATCGTTTAGTTTACGCTTATGTAAAAATTTATTAATTCCCATCCCTTTCTCTTTCCCCAAAAAGTAAGATTTTCTCAGACCCCCCCTCTCTAACGTGCTTACGTAATACTCGAATGACTCTCATACTATGGAAAATTCCTTGCGCCGTAGGTCAACTGACGTATCTCCATATAGTAAATATGATTAGAGATATGCCGGGAGGGCGGAGAAGAATGATATTTGCAAGTTTAGCCTATAAAACTGAGGGTTTTAGAGGATTAAACAAAGTATGACCATGATTCATAGTTGTATCATTCTGAGCTTGTTAGAAAGGTATCACTAGCTACTAATTAGATGTCCTATTTTGCATTTTTATCCGGAAACAAAATAACTGTTAACAATACTTTTCTTTCGCCATGTTCAGTGGAAAAAAATTAAAGCAAATAACAATTTTTCGATTTTGAGATCATAAAAGGTGGAATATATTTAACCTGATGTTAACATTTTCGTGCAAGTGGATCTTCGTTTGAAATTAGATGTTGCGATAATTACGGAACGCATTAACTTTCCAGGTGCGTTTTAAAGGAAAAATTTAATTAAGGACTCAAGAGATTAATTTCGCGCATAAAAAAGGATATTACATATAAACGCCTTTATCAAATTTGTTTGGCTGTTATCTTTATTCAAATTTTGATATACCCAAGCAAAATTTTATTGAATTTTCTTTGACCTTTGGATAAAGAAAGAGCACTCGTCTTCCTTTTTCTTTTGAATTACCATTTAATTCAAAGATTTCTCACAAGGCAAAATTTCTTTAATCAAAAGTGTATTATGGCAGCTAACAGTGCCTTAAGCATGATTCCGACAGTAGTTTCCATAACGACATCGACAATGCATTCAGAGTTGATACTCATGGAAAAAAATTGGAAGCATTGAAAAAAAAAGAAAAAAAAAACGACTTTAAAAATATCTAATTTTTCTAAATGAATGAAAAGCTATACGTTTTTTTTCGTAAAAAAATTTCATCACCGCTTTGTCATCCGCAGAATTTTTGCGGAAAACCATTAAGCGTCGCTAAAAACTTTCTCTTCCTTCTAATCAATCATTAGGGCAGCTTTTGTCCTCGAAAAACGTCCAACTAAAGACTTCCCATACGCATTATATCGAGATTGGATTTTTCTTCTCCTCTTTTACCCAATCGGGAAAAAAAATCTTCATTAAAAATAAGGACTTGTTCTAGATAATAAAAGGTTGTTGATACCAATTTTGAAAAGTCAATTTCCTAAAAGACAGGACAAAAGGTCGATTCGATTGCGCTTTTTGTGTAAAAGAGAGAGAAAGAAAAAAAAAATTGAGAAAGGGGAAAAAATTGTTACATTATTTTTTTTTTTAAAAGATCTGAAGAAAAGTTTCATAATCTAAAAGAAATAAACTTAATTTCAATTTTATTATTACTTTTTTTAATCTTTCACAGAATATCCGGGAATGTTTTTGAAAGCGTGCTTGCTTTGATTCTGAAGTAATAGGCGTAAAACCGTGTTTTAAACTTGTAGAAGGGGGGAAAAAGATAAAAATCCAGCTACTTGTCGAGAATGATTACGGTTTGTGACAAATGGTGACGAATGGCATAAACTGACCGATGAGGCGAGATCGACCAGCTTAAAAAAGTAATCACAGTTAATCTATGTTTTCACTTAATAAAATTACTAGAGGATCCCCCCTTCTTTCCCCTATTTCAATCAGATTTTAAAAAAATCCACTAGAAGTACATCTTTTTTTCGGTCGGTCAACTTCATCCAATACAGAAATAGTGATCTAATTTACATATAAAAAATTTTAAAAAAACTTTAACTTTCTGCAAAAACAAACCAAAAATTAAGATAAAAGTAAAACACCTTAATGAGAACTTTTGAACATCAACCTAAAATAATTTTTAAATATCACCGTTGTAATTTGGAAGAAGACTGCAGCGATATTTTCATTGTCTCAAAACTGCGAAAAGAATCTTAAATATATTCTTCCTACATTTCTGCCGTGCTTAGCGATTTGGGCGTAAGTGTATTTTTGTTTTGAATTGAGTTATTGGTACCTATGGATTCGTCGTAAAATAATCTATCCGTCGGTACATTCATTTTAAAGCTTTGAAAAAGAAAAAGCTTTGAAATTTCAAAAAAAATATTACATTACATATGTTTGTTTATGTATTGACTTTTTTAAAACGCCGTTTTCTCAATGTTTACAAAAAATACACTTACGCCCAAATCGCTTAGCACGGCAGATTTTCGAAGGAGAAAAATTGAGAATTTCCCTAACTGATGTAAAAAAAAGGCGGGACAAAATAAAATTAAAATGCGTTTCTACAAAAATTGGTTTGGAAAAGAAGAAAAGAAGAGATTTCCCTGAAGATTTGATAAAGACACACGTCACAAAAAAAAAATGCTAGGTCTTTTATTTCCCTAAGAAGGAAAAATGATCCGTTTTCTATTATTCTTTGCACGTAAAAATTAATGTTCAAGCTTTCATTTTTGGTTTTACAAGGCGTTTAAATTGTTTTGGAGACGAGAAAATGATTTCCATTCGATAAGATGCAGCTCATCAAACAATGCGGTAACATGCATGAAAAGGCAAAAAAACATAATATACCCACACAATGCAAACAAACAAAGAATTTAATTTATCGAAAAATTTGAAGGTAGCTCCGCTTTTTCTCTTTTGAAAATTTTCCTTGCTTCATTCCTCTTATTCTTTTCTATCGGCATGTCCTTTGTTCTCCAAATATGCAATAAGAATTCCTTCGATCTTTTTCTTCAAAAACATGTCTTTAACTATATCGTCCCAGACCATTTTCGGATTATCTTTCCACTTGAGCACTTGTGATGTCATAGCAAATCTTTTTGTTAAAAGGGAATGCAAGATCTGATACAACTCATTACGTATTTCCAAAAAGGGGAAGAAAATTCCAAGCTACTATCATGAATTTTTCTATACATACTTTAAAAAATCTGCGGTAGAAAGCGACACAAAAAAAAACTTAAGAAAAGGAACGAAAACCTTTTTTCAAAAAAGATGCATCTGTGAACTTATTTTTTTTCGCGTTTATTCAATTTTACAAAGTAGTCGAGAAATTTTAAAATTTAAAATTTCATCTTGTTCACATATTAAAAAAATATCGATCTGGGGATTTAAAGCTTGAAATTCATTTCCGTCATGTTTCAAAACGCGCTATATCGCATCTCAGTTTATTCAACTTCCGATTACTTCAAAATTACAAATAGTGTGATTTTCCTGATCGATGATGATTATATCGGAAGTCTAATGAAATGGACCAAAAGCATGGAAATTATTTAACCCCAAATCAATGATCAATGCCTCCACATAGAGGCTTGGACCACAGTACTATTTTAAAAAAGCAAACCGTCGAAAATTTTTCAGACCAGACTGCTTCCGGTTACGAACCAAAAGCACAGACATGGTCGGAACTATTTTTTTAAAGTACAAACCGGTTGAAATACTTACGACAGGAAAATCAGTTATAGTGCTGAATGAGCTCTTCAACACGACCGTGAATGAATGCAAAGGGTTATGGGTCGTTCACACATACCGAACTCTTTTTTTTTTTTTTTTTTTTTTTTTGAAAATTTCAGATGCAGCACCTTTTTGTCATCGTTTGTCATTTTTCTAAAGGTCTCTAAAAAAATGATAATTTTCCGACTAAGTCGCCTTTAAATTTTTAGACTGACGATTTTACCACTCCTTTGGGAACTAATCCGTGGCTATGATTCTTAGTATGGCATGGAAAATCTTTGTAATCAAGATTTAAAAGATTAAGTTAAGATTAAAATAACTTTCGAGAAAGGAAGGAATAGCTTAAATAAAAGTTTTTTGATTCTAAATTAAATGAAATCACAGCATTCCGGCATTTATCTGTTTTTTTTTAATTTTTGTCACGTGACAGGTTGGTGTAACTGAAAAATCGTTAGTCTAGATATGTAAACAAATAGAGTGTAACAATGTAATTAGAGATCCTTCCCGGAAATTCTCGGGATCCCGACTTTTTTTTCGAAAATGCGGGAATTCCGTTTTTCCGGGAATTCCTTTTTTCTCATTTTCGAGAATTCTCTCTTCGGGGGAACGAAGGGATTTTTCCGAATATCAGAAATCATATAAATAATCACAATGATCATCACAATCATATGATTCCGAGGAATGAAAAAAAAATTGGAAGTTCGGAATTTCTAAATGCGTTTCGTCTTATTAGCCGGTAATGCGCCGTCATTATTTCATAAAATCGCGCTCAAATTTCAAATAAAAAATTCATTTGATTAATTTATTTATTTATTTACTTATGTGTCATTCGTCTAAATAACGTTACTTAAGATAGTCTTATCAAATTTCAATTAAAAGATTAACAAAAAAAAAAAAAAAGCAAAGAAAAGAAAAAAAAACATACTCATTTCAGTCAAAATAAATTTTCAGTTTCTTGGGTTCAAAGCGGAAAGCAAACATTCCTTACGCGAATTCTAGTTGCCTTAAGTGATTTTCAAAATATTAAACTTTAGCTTCAACCCTAATACTTGATATCATTTTCTTAATCCTAATCCTATTAACAACACTAAAGCAAGGTTTCACAGATATGGCTATAAAGTCTGAATTATAATGGACCCTTTAACCTAACCTCTGCAATTAAAGAAGGCAATCAAAAAATTCGTCTTTAAAAAGGACAGAAAACTTATTTTGATTCACCTAGTATAAAAATATTAACCGAACATATAAAAGTTTTTTTTTTTTTTGTATTTTGCGATACCTCGGTCTACGATCTAACCTCAATTGTATTCAAAACCCTCAATAATTTTTATACAAAAATCCTAAGACTAAAGAGCAAACGTTTCTATTTTTTTTATTTTTATAGAACGAAGCAAAGTTTAATTAAAAAAATAAGCCGACAATTTCAAAAACGTTTCTTTGTCTACCTTGCAAGGAAAGCTTCCACCCGAATTAAAAATATTTTTCATTTAACAACAGTACATCTTGACATCTCGTAACACGATTGATGACCGTTTGTTTACATCTGGCTGGGTGCTAAATCTTACTTTAATCGATCGCGTTATCGGTCCAGAAATGTTATTGTTTAGATAAATGTTGGCCTATTTTTCGGGCAGTAAAAAAATACGACAAATTTTACGATTCGAATTTCGTAATCTCCTACCATTGAGGGCTAACCGCAAAATGAGGATTATTTTCCATCCCGGAAGAAGCCGGGATTATTTGCAATAAGAAAATTAAGACCCAAGTAACTTTCTTAATTGAATAGTAATTAAAACCTAATTGTATGAGGATGCTTTATTAAAACGTCGGTCAGACCTTTTGGACGGTTAACTCCGGTGAAGGGAATGCAAGACATCCAATTTTAATAAGTTCTGACATGGGAAAATTGTTTACGACACATTTCAATAGAATGATTGAAAAGAAAATATAAAAAAAACAATAAATGAGTGAGAGTTAAAATTATTCTGTTAAAATCAGTTTTGAACTTTTGACCTTTATTCCCTTAGGATCTTTATCTGCCTTTTATCAATTCAATCTATCCAGAAAATAGGGTTTCGGAAACAATGGATTTTCATTGAATCGGATATGTCGGTAGGCTTCGACTCACAAAGTAATTATTTGTTTTCGCGATATTATTTCCGATATAAGCCTTTTTCGCAATTTGTATTTTTTTTTTAGGATTCCTCTGAAAACTTGTACTTATACGCGGAATCGAATTTTAAATGTTTTAAATGGCCTTTGAAGAGAATCCGCCTTTTCCGTTTCGCTTTAATTGAACATCGTTTTGGAAAACGACGGATACAACGCCAAGCGAGGAGAAATTTGATTCAAAGAGTACATCGGAACGGAGAGCCAACCACCATGTAAATCTTTCCTTCGGTTAAATGTTCTCTTCCCTTTTTGGACGCTTGTGGCGTGACATTTTGTTAAATCCAGTGCATAACAAAGGTAATAGGATTTTGTCGAGGATTTGATTATCGAGGGGACTCGCGTAAAATTTAAGACTTTTCTTACGCAAAATTCATCCCTTTTTGCCACTTTCAAGATTTTTTTTTTTTTTTTTTTATAAGAAGGAGATTAGATGCCAACATCGTCACCGAAATTTAGGCGGACTAAAAATTTACCAAAGTCATCCTGTTCGTCTCATAAGTCTTCATTAACTAATTAATTAATGCAGTCATTGTTACGCATATAAAATTGAGATTTCTCAAATACTGAATACTGGTCGTGCAATCGCAACTTGAGTTTCCAAACACGGGTCCGTATCGTCCGATGTTATGTTTTTCCCGTGCTTCCATATGGACACGAGGAATGGACGTTAATTGGGGCGTTGGAAAAGAAGTTGGAGGCTTTTGAGATGTGGGTATACCGTCGAATGCTTAGAATTTCGTGGACTGGAAGGGTGAGATATACTCAAGTCTTGGCTCGCATGGGAAAGGAGTTGGAAGTGCTCTGCAAGATCAAACGTCAGAAGCTCGATTATTTTGGCCAAAAAAAAAGTACCGCCTCTTTCAGCTGCTGATGGAGGGAAAAATCAAGGGTAAGTGCGGTTGGAGTAGGAAAACCTCATAGCTCAAAAATCTCAGCGACTGGTTTGGTGTCGACTCCTTTGGTCTTTTTTGACCAGCGGTCCCCAAAGCGAAAATCTGCCAGATGATTGCCAATCTTCGTCGCGGAGCCGGCACTTAAAAGAAGAAGAAATACTGAAGCACTTTCTCTTCTCGCTATCAATTTTTATGTGGGTGACGCTTAATGAAGCTCGAACGGAGGAGAAAAAGAACATTTTTTATGCAAGATTGGCTCCAGGGAATTTTATACATCCTTTTCAAAAGAACCAGGAAGTATTAAAAAAAAAAAAAAAAGATTATTTCATTTGTATTATGATATTCAAAAAGATTTCAACGAAAACTTTTGTGTTTTTTGAAATAAATGAAGCAGATGATACAGTACATTGAAGCAACCTTTTTCGTTCTTTTTTTATTGAAGAAAAAAAATTATTTACTTTTCATTAAAAATTATACCCAAAATTACAGAAAATTTCATGGCAGATTTACATAATTATAATTCAGTGAAAATGAAAGAAAAAAAAAACGAATTGCGTTCATTCTAATAAAATTTTCCATTAAAAGTTTTACTGATAATACACAAAATATAATTTTTAATCAGTAAAGAGAAAAAAAAAAAGATTTTCATTTTAATTTTATTTTGATGGAAATTCATTCACGATACAATTACGATGTTAATTTATTATTCGTTTACATCGTATAGAGAGAACGTGCGTTTTTTTATTTGATCTCTCCAACGGGAAATGATCGCCCCGGAATTTCACATCACAAAATTATTTTAAAAAATGGGGCAAGAACATTCAAAATCGGGAAAAAATTACAAGAAAAGCAGAAGTTTTCTGGATTTTATGACCTTACAGCCCTGCCAGATGAGAAAAAGACAGGCGGTGACATTACAGCTGAATTCGTAGAAGTGAGAAAGTGAAATATTTTCAAACCTCAACTGCTCTTCGTTTTTTTCTTATTTCATTTTATTTTTCAAACAGATTTTTCTTTGTTTTTTTTGTTTAAATTTTTCTTTTTGAGGATTTTTCTTTGAAGCTTTCAATACAGGATGGTGTCAATGCCAAGTTTAGCTTACAAAAGATTTAGTCTCGGAAAATTTTTCCTTTTCTTTTCATTTCTTTCATTTAAAAAAAGATTCGATTTTCTGAAAAATCATTTTGCGTTTGAATAAATAAATGTATCAATGAATAATAAAAAGAGCAAATATACCTTCGTGTTTAACAGCAACTGTAGGAATGTTTACCCTACTGTAATTATTTCTGTAAAGTTCGGAGACACACACACAAATAATATACAGTTGAGATCCGCAATACGTAATTCTCAAGAAATTAATAAGACACTATTAACGGGTGCCTTACTTGACAGAAGAATTTATATACTTCACTCTAACAAAGCCAAAATGAATAAAGGCAGCTTCTATTTTAAAGTAACGATTGTTTGAACTGTACTTAAAAAATCTTTTAATGGACGAGAGTTATTAAAACGGATGAATAATAGAATTCCCAGAGGCCAGCGTTTTAGAACGAACCAGAAACGGGAAACGAAAGCCTTTAAATGAAAGAGATAGTATAGAAAAAGAAACAGTAACTAGGAAAAGAAAATTTTAGAAACTTGGAACGAGACCAAAACTAAAATCGGTACCAAGACACAAAGAAATAAGAAACGTTTCACTGTACCAATACCGACATATAAGGCAAAAACGGAAACGGAAAAAAACCGTTTCTGAAGAGAAAAAAAAAAACAGGAACAAAACCAAGTAACGGGAAGTTTGCGATTGTCCTGTAAAACTGCAGGGGCATTAATTGAGCCAATTGAAGCCTTTTCTGGAACAAGGACAATTGTCGAAAAAAATTATTTTAAAAGGGCAATCTTATTTTTCAGCAATAATTTTGGAATCATAGACTGGGCATCGAATTATTAAATTGTGTAAGTATGTATGGGTAATTTTGATAATTCTTTGGCCAATCAATGATGAAAATTTCAAAATTTTTGTCAAAAAAAAAAAAAAAGAAAAAAAAAAAAAAACTACTTTTTAAAAAAATTATTTTGAAAATGGCTCTTGTTCCAGAAATGGCTTAATTATTCTTTCAAACTTAAGTCGGACGAAGGCGCTATTGTAAAATTAAACGGCAGCAGCTGCTAACAAATTTTTCTCATTTTAAAATTTCTTGCCCTGTCACGTCCATTTGTCTAGAAAGAGAAGAAGAAGAACGAGACACTTCGTAAAAGACTAGGAGAACAGAAAAAAAAAAACAGAGTTAATTTCAAAGAAACCTAATAAGAAAATTGTCAACTCATTAGTTATAACTTACTCGGCAGTTGTTGCAAAGTCGGTGAAATCCTATTTTTTAATGAGACAATGAGACTAAAATTTCTTCCGAAAAAATTGGTTTTAAAAATTAAAAAAAAACTTAAAAATCAACCGATGTAGTGACCCTACCTTGAAAATCACGATTAAACCTAAATATGCATTGTCATCAAATTCAAAATAATTGTTTTGTCTATTAAAAACGTTAAAAGTCGCTTGCATTATGGATCAAAGTGAAGGATGTAAATCCGATTAAATCATATATTAATTTTGCACAGTTAGTAATTTTGCACGATTCTTTGTTTTTACAACTTTCCCTGAACAAAGAAACAACAAAATGCCCTGATTTTACTATGTACTATTGAACTGCAGAAAATATCACAGCTCACAATGCCATTTCAAAAATTGAACTTTTTTCGAATTCGACAAAATTATTATATTTAGGAAACAAAAGAATTCTTTTTCCATCTTTAAAAGAGGATGCCGTTGTACCGGGTGATCGACAGAAGAATTCGGATTCCGTTAGACGAGGTCATCACTGTTAAATCTGACAGGGATAAAAGAAATCGGAAAGTATCGGAGAAGGGTTTTAGGATTGAAGGGTAAACCTTGGAAATTTTTACTCGGTTAGAAAAAATCTGAAAAGACAAGCACATTGAATGAACGCAGATTTCAGAGAAAACTGAAAATAAAAATACGTTTTTCATATCCCAATTTTTTTTTTATTACAAGGAAGAAAATAATAAATCAAATTTATTCTTGAAAACAAAGACTATCAAAAAATCTTTGGTTTATTAAACGAAGGAATTGTCAATTTGGACCATTGGACCAAGTGGACCAAATGGTCCACTTTACAACTAAAAGTATTTGCAAAATCTCTCGCATTTAAAGAAATGTTATAAGTTCAAATCTGAATCATAGAAAATGATATCTTTGCGATTGCATATTTTGATTTACAATCTTAGGGCTTTCAAGTTTGCAGTCCTCTTATCTCTCATATTTAAAAAAAAAGTTCTAGCTATATTGGCTAAAATATTCATATAAATAAAAGAAAAATTAGACACGGTCTGAATTTTCCGGTAGAAAGAAATCGACGGCAGTAGACGAAACCCTCATACATTTTTTGCCTCTGACGATACATTGCAAAAACAGAAACCAACACAAATAAATATCAAGCTCGTTTATTCAAGTTTATTAACATTTTATATTTTAAGTGACATTTTTGAGTGATATTCGATTCAAACCGGTTGAAAATTTCAAGTAATAGTATCATTATGAGCCATACATTACCTATCTATACATCTTAGTATAATTCAATTTTTCATAAAAATAAAAAAATTGCAATACGCATAATAACTTTTTAAGACTATAATTCACTTTTAAATGAATAGTAAGTTGCTTTTTAAAGTTATTCAAAAGTTGCAAATTTTTAAGTGTAGAAATAACTGAAAAGGGTAATATTTCCTTGATGCGAATCAAGTTTTTTCTTTTTAAAAAAATGACAGAAGAGTATCAATAGTTTTACCAAATAGTTGCTAAATTTTAAATTCTGTAATTATTCCAATTATTCTCATTTAAAACATTAAAAAAAAAATTAAACTTACGGAAAAGTAACGTTCGTTGTCTTCTTGAACCGAAACCCGACATGCGACTCGTTAGAATGAAATGCAACAACTGAACTCGGTTTGCGCGTGACTCCAGGAGCTGTTCACCAACATCATTATCATCATCATCATCATCATCTCTTTATGTTTACATACATTTTTTGAACTTTCCTAGATGCTAATGTTTTTCAGGTGAAAAAGTTCGACAGGTTTGCAAACCTCTTAAAAGGGTCCCTACAAAATCTCAAAATCTCGAAACCTCGAAGGTGCAGGAAGCCTTCCTTCTGAATTTCGGTAATGATGAGGAAAAGTTATCGAAGTAAATTTCAAGCTTGTTTATGCGAATATTCAAAATGGTATAAGTTAACCTTTTCGAAGAAAAAGCAAGTAAGTTGAGAGCTTCGAAACATTTATTCAGAAGGCGAGAAATTGAGTTGTTAAACCTTTGGCGTAGACGAGCCTGAACAGCCCACTATTAAATATATATTCAAAAGAGCCATGGCAATCTTTTCATTAAAAAATCTTTTTTGGCTAAAGTAATCATCTTCATTGCTCAGCAATTCCCATTTCAACCTTAATCTCAATTTTATCAATTCTGAATTTCATTTTAACTTGCCAGCCTGCTTCAGTTCACAGAAATAAAAAAAATATTTTTTAAATTTTCCTATTTCGAATGTGTCCAATGAAGTTTTTTCTTTTGTTTTTATTTTTCAAATCTAGAAAATCTATGACCGCTTCAAAACTTCCATTATAAATAATATTAGAAAAAAAATCACTCATGAAAATGAATGGAGTTTATAATCCACGAGACATCTATGGAACGCACCGAAAACTAAGACGGTAAAATCGTGAATTTAATAACTGACACGAACACGGAGGGAGCTCATGCCTTCTAAATTTCAAAATTCGAAAATAAAGAAGAATTCTTCAAACTGTTTAACTTTTCACTCCGTAAAAAAAAATATTGTTTGAATAGATAAACGTGAAGATAACCCAGGTCTGTTTTGTTTGAAGTTCACTTCAGTATAATCAGCCAGAGTCATTCATTTCTAATGAGAAATGATGTGTACGGCTGCTGGGAAAGGTTCGCAGAAATTTAAATTCACCATTTGAACCACATGCAATTTGTAGTTTTTAGTTTTTAAACAATGCCATAATGTATCTTTAACAGTTTGACTTCTTGGAATTTCAGTCAACACTGGGGTCCTTATCCGGCAGAAATACACATAAGAGTAATTTTCAAATACGTTTATTGCAAAAATAGGACTTGATTTAACAAGGTAATTAAATAGCAAAAAATTATCATCATGTCAGGCTTTGACCGGAAAACTTCCTTGCCACTGGCGAACGTAGCTCGAAATGAATAAAAATCGTACTGCAGGAACCAGAATTAAAACCAATATTTTCTACTGATGGAAGACTTCTAAAACTCATTTAATTTATTAATTACTGCACAAACGAGTATTCACATTTTTTCAAGAATTTTAAAGGACTTTTTAAAAGATTATCTGAATAGGCTTTGATAGATTTTTTATTATTTATTGAACCATCTTTCTGCACCACGAATAACCAACGAATTAAAACTAGTAAAGAAGATCGACGTGAAACAAGTAGGACAATTAAAGAGAAATTCCACAGCATTCAGAGAATTTCTGCGGTCTCAATTTGCGGCATTGGAACGTGGGATACCGCGGCTTTGCGGCATTGAAAATTTTAATTTCATTTCCTTATCCCTTATTAATTTATTACAAAAAGTTAAAAAAAATTAAAACCTTCACATCTAATTTCTTAGAATCATCTTTCATTTAAAATCTTTATGATGATATTTCTCCCTACTCGTTTTAAATATACAGTCGACTCTCTCTATAACGTCATCGGTTATAACGAAAACCCCTGTAGTACGTAAAAATTGGCACGGTCCGGCCGAATTCCCATATAACACCATGTATTTGAACTCCGCTTTATACGTAACGCCACTCCCTGTAGTACGTAACGAAATTTTCAATTTTGAAGGGAAATTTGCCATTTTGAAAGAGAAAATGACCATTTTTACATGTAAAAAGGGCAAAATTATTATTAATTTTTATAAAAAAAACGAAAATGACATCATATTTTTTTAATAAATGTTCAACCGCAAAAATATTTTTAACGCGCGATTTTTAAACCTGTAGTATCTTGCATCGAAAATTACACCTTTGAATCAAAATTTTATTTTGTTCCGTTTTAGTTAGTTTATCGGTAGCATTTCAACTCGGCAAAATTAAATCTTCATTAAAATCAACCATTAAAATCATTTTTCTTATTAGTAATGAAGTTTTTTTCTTTCGAGAAAAAAATTCTATTTTATGTCAACATCGGTTTTTACGTAACTCTCTGTAGTACGTAAATATCTGTTCGGCCCTGCGTTTACGCTATAGGGAGAGTCGACTGTAATATATTTTGTTAATACAGTCCAGTATTTCTCTTTATCACGATAGGCTTTTTTCATGTCCAGATGTTCGGAGATCTTTTTAATGATTATACATTTTTAGCGGAGGAACCAGAATTTGGAACATACTTCAAATATCTTCTGCATGGCACTAACTAGCAAAACCAGAATCGCATTTAAAGATTTGCTAAGTTAATTTAAAAGTTACAAAAAATTTTGTAAATGTTTTAAAATTTTGCTTCTTAAAATTTGGCCTAATAAAATTAATTTTTTTTTTTTTTTGGAAAAACAGAGGGAATTGTGGCAAAAATAGAAATTTTTTAATCGCCGGGAAAAATAGATGGAACTAAATTTTCATTTTATATCCTCATGGAGCTACAAAAATTAGCTTAAAGCGAAATTTTGATGAAATTTATTCGTCATGGAAGAAATCATAAATAAAACCTTTCTCGTCAAACCTAAATTAAAAGCTTTCCGACCTACTTGACTACTTATTTTTTCGCCTTAAAAAATATTGAACTGGGGGATCATACAAGTATTACGTAAGCATTATTTTGGCATTTCAAGACCCCCCTCCCCTCCCTGGTAGTAAGCAAAAATAGGCTTCCTCTTATGGAGATTTAACATTATCGTAAGCATTTCGGAGACCCCCCCTCCCCTGTTCAGTGCTTACGTAATACTTGTATGATCCCTGGTTTAGGGTCGAAAAAAAACTTGTCTTTATTTTAACCATTATCTTCGGCCTTAGTATTATTAGTATTATAATTTCGCAGAATTTTTACAGAAAAAAAAATTGTTTCGTCACTCAGTGTGCCTGGGATATTTTAAAATGTTTTTCCCTTATAGGTAATTAATTAATATTACCCTGTACTTAGTTTTTTTCTAGAACAAAACAAGTTCTAAAGTCTTAAAAAATATTGCGCTCTTATTATATCGCAACACATAGTTGTTATTTTAAAAAAATTAATCAATTACGGAAAATCAACTGGAAGATCTCTAAAGGCCATTTTGCTTGCATTTCGGATGCGTTGCCTTTGACCATGTTTTCCACCCAGTCTCTATTCGAAAAAGGCAGAATAAATCATTTTAACTATAATCATATATGACCCTACTTCAACTAGAAGTTTTCTAATCATAGCTGACAAAATTCGATTGATTTAGTCTACCATTTTGTATAATTTACAAATCGTAAGAACCGAATCTCTTAAACTAAAGGAAATACATTAAATATTTACACGAATCAATTTTTCATCGTTACGTCTTATACAAAAACAAAAATTAGGAAGAGAAAGCATGACTTATTTGAACTTTGAAAAATTCTCTCTTTGAGAGAAGAAAGAAAAAGAAAAGAAGTTTTAGAAAACCAAGAAATGGTTATTTTTTAATGGTTAATATCATATGTTAGAGTCATGTTCAAAACACGAAGCGGGATGGAAGAAAATCGGCGAGATATCTCAAACAAAAAAAAAAAAAAAAAAAAAAAAAAAAGTACACGGTGCACTAATGTAATTTTTTCATGTTTACTTCCGTCAAGCAAAGATATCACGTATATTTTGAAAACTCTGGTTGGTATTTTCGCCGGTAGATGGCTGTGCAATAAGAGCAATTTTCCCTTTTGTAAGCTCTGCTGCAGTTATTTGAATGGTGTCGCGTCGCGAGCTTTCGTGAAAAATACTTTGTTTTAACCGCTTTTTGTTTTGTTTTGTCTTTTCGTGATTAGGAATAGCCTTAGTGTTATCCGTTTTTCCAGTGGTAGATTTTATCAGATGAGTCGCACTGACTTAGGATACTTTCAATGACTGTTAGGTAAATTTAAAAAAAATTATTACCTTTTTTCTTTCTGAATTGTCACCGAGTCTCAAAAAGTTACGTAATGTTTTGGCCGTGATAGCCGTTTTGTCAAAACTTTTGCCAGTGTTAAATGTTTTATTTTAAAGGAAAACAGGGGAGAAAAGTCACGTTTTGTTATTTTTTAAAAGACTGTACGTTTTGCCGTAGAGACATCATGGTCGAACGAAAGATCCTTGAAATCTCCTAACTTTAAAAACTTTTCCTATAATAAGGTCGTTTACACTGTAAAAACTACTTTTTGAGTTATCTTTTTCCACCGGAACCTTCACTGCCGAAAAGTGCTGAATAATCTAATTAAGTTAAAAATTTTAACTAAAAAGTTTTTTAAAGTTTTCCAAAGTTATGAAATTGTTAGCGAAGAATCCCATCGATCCTTCGCCGATGTTTTACAAGCAAATAAGTCGATTTTTTTTTGTTTCCTATTAAATAACGAGGTAAGCGATTCAATGAATCGAAAGTAAGAGCTTAATAACTTTTTTTTTTCAAACTTGACACAAAAAGTTTCTATCTTAAATTTTTTTGCGGGAAAAAAAAATATAAATCAAGCGGACGTATGTGAACGATGTGTGTTCTATTTTCGTGATAACGGTCAAAATCCTTTACATTTTTATTTCGCATAGGAACATCGCTGCCAAATACGACATCACATTCAACAGGGTTATTTTGGCCCTTAAAACATTAAAACTCTCAATTTAAAAATTATTATGAAACTGCGTAGCGTTTTCATTAGAGTTCATCAATACGGTTCTCACCGTTGCTTCGAATAGACCAAGTTAAAAAATAGCGTGGTCTTCAGGTGTCTTTGCCACTTTTGAACGGCAGGATCGAATATGAACTTTAAGGTTAAAGCTAGAGATACCGTTGAAAAGTTTGCGGAGGGGAAATACTTCTTTTCCTTATAAATCGATACCCGGTTTATTTGACGACGGTGACAGTGCCATTTTCAAGGACGCCAGCCCCTCCTCCCAGTTTCCCCCAACGAGTTTGAGCCACGCAACATTCGTATCGATCTAATCCAAGCTGACCTACTACTCTACTCTATGTTATTGTTGCATGCCTCAAAATGGAAGTTCTTTTATGATTCATAAAACGGCTTGAATCGACCCGAGTTTTCATTAGTTTTGATTAGAACTGACAACATTATTCCGACATTGTTTGAAAAAAAAAAATATATAATTTAATTTTCCGCACTTGCTTGCAGAACCTCAAAAATAAAAAAAAATGAAAAAGAAGATGGAAAAATCCAGTTTTTATTAAAAGCCAATGGGAAAGTATATTATTATAGGTCTATTTTGTGTATGCAACGGTCGGGATTATAAAACACCGTACGCGTCTTCTTCCCTCTCGATCACTACTTTCCCTTTCGAATGGCATCCCAAATTTGCTTGGGAAATGCTGTCAGAACGAAATGATGCCATCAATAAACATTTCTGGAGTTTTTTGAACATTGATTAAACAAAGAAAAGAAGTAGGAGAAAATATTCACTTTCAGCTGCTGCATCAGATCAATCATTAAAAAAATGGAAGGTAAAACAATAAAGAGGTTTGCGGTTAGATTTCAATATTATCAATATTATATGTAAATGGGTAAAAATAAAGTAATGAATAAATGAACGGAAGGAAGAAAAAGAGAAGAACCGCCGAAAACAAAGAAGAAAGCGGTTGCAAGCAGTAAATTAAAGTCGCTTCGATTCCTGTGTCGGCAAAATCACGAAGAAAACCGGAATTATGTGGTTGATTTTGTATAGTTCGTTTCAACTGCAAACTCACCGAATCCGTGCGTCGGAGTGAAGTGTAACATATCCATCGTAAATATGATTGGAGATACTCTGTTTCGACATTTCGTGAAAGTGTCACGTGACCACAAGTTTGCATCAACTTGAGCGTGTAAACTTGTAGCCCCATGATTTTCGCAAACAGTCGAAACAAACTATGTCCAATTATATGGAGACACACGATGGAGATACATTAGTTCACCTCCGACGCACGGGAACGTACCAGAATTTTTTCAAATAAATACAGTTTTGGCGAAGAACCAGGATAGACTTCAAAATATCTGTTTGAAATTAGAATGAGAACATTTTCAGCCCTTTTCCGGATTCCAAATTTTTATTAAGGCACTATTTTGACATGTTAGAGAAAACAGCCTGTATACGTTCCGGAATACAACTTTTACTACATAAGCTAAAAATATGGAACCAGAATGAAGTTTATATCATATTCGCTAACGTGACAGCATTGGAGCACCCGATAATTATGTACATTTTAAAGGCGCGATACTAAACTAACGATTCCCTTGATGTTATGTACAGTAGCTGAGCCATAAATATTTTATGATTATTGTACACCACTGATCTCCTATTTACTAGAGAAGTCTCGATGTCGGAAAATGTTTTGCTTTTCGCTTGTTGTTCCTTTAAAAATTTCGCGAAAATTTTGTCATTATGTTCTTCTACATTTTCGTTATCAAAACTAAATTAAATTAAACGATTACCGCCGCAGCGTTTTTCTACTTTAAAACCAAAAATTTAAAAAATAAAAATAAAACAATGGTTTATACGTCATATTGCGACTTAAAAATATTTCGAAAAGTTTTAAAAATCTTCAAATTTTTAATGAGTTAAGTTAGTTTCGTTTAATGGGTAAAAATGTTAAAAAAAGGGAAAAAAGGAAAAAAAAACGATTTAATTTGCATGGCTTAACACGAAAACAATAAGTACTGTACAATAATAATACACAAAAAGTCGAATTCATAATCAACTCGTACATATTTCGCGGAAGACAAAATTTTTAGTTTTCCACATAAAAATTAAATATTGCATTTCAGATTTTCCGTCAATTATACAAGTTTTTTCTACTTAAAACTAATAAAAGAAAATAAAAAAAAAAAAAAAAAGTAAAGCTTTAAGTCTTACATCAAGATATTTTTTTATTTTATCCTTGTTTATTTCGAACGAAAACTCACAAAGAAAGAAACTGAAGTTTAAAACTAAATCTAATTTGTTAACAATAATTACCGGGCTTTAATTGCTCAAATAACGGTGAAAAAGGAAAAGTTTTTATTTTATTTATTTATTATTTTTATTTTTTTTTATATCTTCATATTTACATTTGAAAAATGAGGCCATCGGTTTCCTAAATACTGAAGGGTGCGGTCTTCTTATGCACAACATTAAAATTTTGCAACCCTCAAAACGGAAAGGTCTTTTCTTTTCTTTTTTTTTTAATTTTTTTATATGGGCCTTAAACTTTTATTCTCCCCAGCAGTAATTTCGTGTTATAGGAAGGCGGAGAAATTATATAAAATTTTATTTTCGTTGAGTTGCACCTGAGATGCTCGACTGAGTTATCGATGTAGAAATTGTGACCCGGTTAAATAATAGCTCTTGTCATTTCAGGAGAGACGTTCTACTTTTCGCTTTTATTTCCACTCTATGAAGAGGAATTTGTTTGAATGAAATCGATTTTTCCCCTCGCTTTTCTTCTTAATATGATTAATTTAAGTAGCTACTGATGAAATTATTTCATTCGTGAATGATAAAATCAAAAAAGGAAAAGAAAACCCAAAAATTTGAATCGCTTAAAAAAAAAAAAAAAAAAAATTAAACATTTTATTGTCGTTTTCCGATCGATGTTTAAGCTTAAAAGCAATGTTTAGTCTTGGACGCACCAGACTGTAAGCATTTTTTCTGATGAGAAAAAGCGCCTTTTATTTCCTCTGAATATGCATCGAGAAAATCGATCGATGTCTAAAAATGCACTTGACCTTGTTTACACGTTTCCCTAACTCTATCCGAAGCTAATTTTTTTAAAAGTATTTAAGAAAAATAAAAGACTAAAGCGGTAAGTTCTTACAAGTAAAATCTACAAAACAACTATTTAACTGCTTAAAAAGTAAAGAAATAAGGGAAAATTACCAAACTCGATTTTTTTTTTTCGTTCTGCACATGATTTTTCTTTACTTTTTTATTTTTGTCTATTAAAATGAAAATCCGTACACATACCAATAATATTTGCGCTTATTTAAAAATTAAGGGGCAGTGTTCTAGGTAGCCCTTCAGAGAAACAAATTAGCGATTTCGTTTTCAGCTCTTCTTCTTCACAGAAAGAAAGTAGTTGAAGTACGAAAACTGAAGCTGAAAGAAGTTTATTTTTATTTAAGTGTTGAACTAAAGTCGGGGAAGTTTGAAAAATGGTAATAGGATGTAAATTCCATAGGGATCACCTTCGTACGTTAAAGTCTCAAGCATGAAATGAAACGGAAAAGGGGTCACATTTTTCTTGCCTGGTTTTTATTTCCATGAAACAGGTTTTTTTTTTTTTTTTTTTTTGAAAAAAATTCTCAAAGTAATCCAAATCTATTAACCAAATGCCATAAAACAGATTTTTCCCTTCCACGTATTAAAAAAAGAAAAGCGTTTCGCAAGATTTTTTTTCATTGACAGAATTCTATATGTATGCATAGGATTTCCATTTACGTGCAAAAGGAAAAGCTATTTTCTCTATAGAAAGTCGATTATTTTGTCCCGTGAGCACTACCGTCGATTAACTCAAAAATAACGCGATTCTAAATTTAAGGTTCAATTAGACGACATCGATCAGTCATTCATTCATTAAAATATTGCAAACAAAACACGCATGATAAATTCAGAAATCATTAATGTTATTGACTGACGACAAAATATCGTCAACTTTTATTTTCTTTTTTTTCGCGTTTCCTGCATTTATTTCATAATAAATGATTTCCCGCTTTTTTTTTCTGTAAGCGTTTCGCATCGAAAAAGGGAGAAAAACTTTCAACAATGGAAATGTGAACGAAATTCTCGCAACGCCGAATTTACAGGATTATACTTAAATCAATTAATCAAATTAACACGCCATGCGGATTCACGGTGTAAATTTACAGTTCTTTTCAACCGGTTATATTTTAATGCAACCTAGAGACATAAACTTGATTTCCCCCGTGAATTCCGCAGGCTGATTCCCAACGAAAATACAGAGGAAGATTGAGAATTATTACCAGGGACAAAACCGTTTTAAATGTCATTCTTTTCGAAAAGAAGCTGCCAAGAATTTTTTTTCTTGTCGTTTCAATCGAAAAATTCGATTGCAATTACACCAGGTATACATAACAATGCCGCAAATAATTTTCACAAATTTTCGAATAGGTTTCCGGGCGGTATAAACTTCCGAGTTTATATCGTGTAGGTGATATCAATGCATGAAATCATGTAAAAACTAGAATCACGTAGAATAGAGAATTTTACGGTTTGTTGCGTTCCTCTTCTCCTTAAGCTCACGTTGTAATTCACAAGTGATTTATTTAAATTATGTATTACAATAAAAGGAAGTAAAGTGGGAATCTCATATAAAGTGAATGCACTGTTTTGGGTTTTAAATGATAAACCTTTTTACTTTAAATGAAAATATGAAAAGCTCTAGGTAATTCATCTGCTTTTAATGCAGGATGCGAGCTTTTTAAGATCATCATTACAGATTTAAAAAACGGCAAGTAAATATTTGGGATTTTTTTTACAGCTATAATGTTAGTACCTTTTGGTCAATAATTTATTTAGGCTTTGGAAACGTTTTAATATATTCCTCCAGGCTTAAATCGATTTTCAGCGACAATATACATGATCACCAAAAAAAAAGTATGACGTAACCCATAGATTGCCTAAAGCACATTTTTTAATTCCCAGAAGCCCAGATTTTTTTGTTTAAGGAGAGGGGGAGGAGTTGATGGCGAAAGCCTATAATTTATCCAAAAAATGAATTCTAACTTCACTTCGGAGGGTAAAAAGTTTCATTTCAAATTTTTCTCAAGGGTAGGCCAGTGGCTCTTTAAACTTCAGATCCTTTTTTACTAACAAATAAAAACTTCTCAGTGCAATGTTGCCGCTTTTCCAACGTCTTATAACCCCAATATTTTAATTTAATAAAAAATTCTTTACACTGATTTTTACGTCAAAGCTAGAAAAGCAAACACCTTTTTTTTTTCACTAAAAACGTAATTTTTTTATTTCTTGCTTCGTAATTAAATACCGCTCGAAATATTTTTTCAGTTTATAGTTGCAATTATTCCCGTCGATTTACTTCATACGGCAAAATAAAGTTAAGAAATAAAGATGTGGAAGATTCTCAAAGTAGAAGCAACGTTTTTTTCAAAAGGTTTGTTTTTAGACTCAAAATCGATATAATCAATACAAAAAAGAATGAAAGTAATAAATTATGCAACTCGGAAGGGTATAATCAACAAAGTGGAAGTAGTAACAACAGTAATGACACCAACGAACTTATCTTCCTTCGTCAATACCAGTCCGTCCATTACTAGTTGTTGACATTTGATTAATTCTTTTATTTTTAACATCTTTCGTTTCCCACACGCTGACCTGACTAAATTCATAGTCTTCACGAAAAGCCCTCAGAAATGGCTTTAGGTCAAGCCAAGGGATAAAAAATGATGGATCTTGGACGTGCTTTCATATGTTTTTAGCGACTCACTTTCATGATTCTTTTGGTTCTTTTATATGACAACCTAAACCCATTGCACTTGACTAGGATTTCCGGAGATTTTTCGAATTAGACTTTGTGGTGTCATCAACTAAGCAAATAACGAGGTTATATTTCAGGTTTGCGTAACCTGTTTTCCGACTATATTTTCCTCCAAGAAGAAAAGAAAATCATTGATATTGAGGATCAGAGGAAAAAAATTATACTCATCGGCTAGCAATGAAAATAAAACACACATATTTCAATTTTGGATTAGGCTGAAATATGTGCAGTAAGGCTAAGCTCTTTTTCACATGTCACCAAAAGAAAATAGAATAAAATGTTTTAGAAGAGTAATACCCTTCTATATCCAAAAAAAAAATTGCTGAAGCTTACCGTTAAAGATTCGAAATCATTTGAAAAGTTTCAGTAGCTTCTGGCACGACTACATATCTGGTCAATTACACACATTAACTCATTATAATGAATTATCAAGTTAGTTAAATAAACAGCTGAGAGCTGTTAACCCTCCCTAACCTGATCAAATAGGGGATTGCCCTTGAGCGCTATCCTCCTGCAGGAAGGTTCCGCTTTTCCACAGCGTAATGGCCCGATTCAAAACTGCAAGCCTACAAGCTCTTTTTCCTAAACTTTTTTTAACAGCTGCTACTAACCAATTACATAAACAAAACAAAGCAAAAAAAAAAATAGATTTTTCTATTTAAAATCACCGGTAAATGTTAGAAGACCAGACATATTTTAATATTAAAAACTAGATCGATCCAAAACCGGATTCAAAATAAAAGGATTATTATAAATGCTTTCCTTTTTTAAAAAATTTAAAACTTGCCAAGAATTGATGAGGGTAGAGCTTGGCAGAAGAAAAGGTCAAAATTTAGACTGCTGCCTGGTCATTTTCTTTTTATATTTATCATAAAAAGGTATCTATTTTCCCTTTTCCCTCGCTGTTATAACAATTTTTTTTCCTTTTTGGAATAAGGAAAAGAAATGGAAAGAGACGGATACTACCATTATTGTTGTAATCTATCAGAGATGTTGCCAACTTTTTTTCATGAATTGTGACAGAACATTTGGCTTAGCCTATTGTCGCTGTCAATTGTATTCATGTTGCTGACTTGTACGTTACATTATTACATTTTAATACGAAGTGTTTTAAATTTTTCGAGAAAGTTTTCATTTTCTATCAAAAAAGAACCATTTCATAAAGTGAAACTTGATATGGCACGATAAAAATCGCAAATCAATATAAAGAAGTATTTTGAGTTCGTTAAGTTTAGAATTTTAAAATAGATTCCTTTTCATTTTGCGTTAGCTCCAAGAAATTCCCTCCTGGACTTCAACCGAGATCTTTTTTTAGATGAAAAAAGAAAAAATATTAGGGAAAGGAAAAAAAAAATAATGCCAAATGTTTTTTACTTCCATCGCAATTTTCTTTCTTTGATATAATGTTATCTAAAAAGAAACCTTTTTTCACACTCAAAAGATTATTGTCACATCATATGAATGTCTATCAGTGTTTTTCGAAAATCGCGTTTTTTAGTCTTATGGTCCGAAAATCGGTTACGAAAATTAATGAAATGAGCTTTTTACTTGATTATTTTTTTGGGAAAAAAAGCTTCAAATTTCCGAGTACACAGTTAAAAAAAAAAACTCTTGGATATTTGAAATCAAACACCGATGATTAATCTTTTTACTGTATTTTATTTGGGTGTTCCAGCTCCTAAAAATAGACAAAATTTTTGATTAATGAACAAATGAACAAAAAACTGATACCTTGTTTTTCCATAGGAGGGAAATCCTCTCCTAACAATACACCGCTGTCATCCTTGATTAATTCAGTTTGAGATCGAGTCCGGTATAAATTGCGAAGTTTACTCTTAACAGCGAACTGAATCAGCTTTTCAGTTTGCAGTATCATAATAGAAATAACCTCCACCTCACCCTAAATCGAGTCCCTCTACGACTCCACCCTTAAACCTCGTCGCAGAGGGCCCAATAGCTTCCTTTTAAACGATTGACATTTTTAGGTTACTCTAATTTGATTAATTATATTTGATTCGGAAAATAAAAACCGTTAATATTTTTAGTATTTTCCAAAAAAAGAATATTTTTTTTTTTTTTTTTTTTTTTTAATGGTAAAGTTTCTACACGCTAAAAAAGTCTCTTAAAGTAACAAAAAATTATACGATGCAGAAGGTTTCGATTTGGTATTTAAAAGACCCAAAAAGCATTTGGAACCTTGCGTTTGAGAGCGCCAACAGCGCAGTAATTTAAAAGAAAGCAAAACATATATTCGGGAAATCTATATCAGTTTAATTTAATTTACATTTAGTCCATCTAATATTCATGAAATTTACAAAACTTAGAAGTATAGTAGGCTTTTTAAAATTATTTTTCTATGACCTATGGAAAGATTCTGAATGAAATTCTTCGATCATATCTCCCGCCATGACAATGGGCGCAATTTTACGCCAAACATGTAAGGCGAACATGTTTGTATTTGGTAAAAAGTGGTGATCATGTTCGGCAAACATGATGGGCAAACATTTTCATCGAACATTTTCCCCGACATGTTCGGAAACCATAAGCAGTGACGGTTTTTTAAGCATGTTATGTGAAGATGTTTGTCCAAAATGTTTTCGGAACTTGTTCGCCACTTTTATCAAACACTAAAATTTTCACCCAACATGCTTAAAAAAGCGTCACTGCTTATGTGGAGCTTTTCCTGCACGCTGGGGAAAATGTTTGGTTCGCCGGAGGTTCGCCGAATATGTTTGGCGTAAAGTTGCGCCCAATAACATGGAAACAACTTAGGTCGAGGGAAGGTCTGAAGTTAAGAAGGAAATGCGAACTTACATATACCTGGTGTTATTCCCAAATTAACGAGTTTGACATTTTGTAACTGCTGAGCACGAAGCTAATGATCATGGTACCTCCAGGTCTACGATCTAACGTACTGTCCCTAATATAGATGGCCCACCCCTATAGCGGCTACCATAAGTGAGTCACAACGTTCGATAAAGACGAGATTATGATGTACGAGATGATTACGACGTATATATGATATTTTGGGAGACTTATGGTTAGCGAAAGAAATACAAAAAAAAGTAGACCAATCAATTTTAAATAAGGCAAGTGCCTGATAATAAATTTAACGACAATGGGCTAACTAGTTAGTCATGTATACTGCCAGGGCAACTCTCAATCAAAACCCAAGAATTCGTTTACATTTACACTGTAAATATTTACTTGTTCGTACATACACTTGTGATGGGTATTATCCATTATACTGTATTACTGCACTTACTTTACCCATTATTAAGATATATATACTCCATAAAATATATTTAAAAGACAAAAATTTCTTTTTGGTAAATTAGCATTCAATTAATTAAAAGAAAAGCTTTATTCTTGGAATATTGAATTTGAAAAATACGTATCGCAGCATTGGTTATTAATGTTTTAAACAGGAAAATCATTAACTCGTTGTTTTAAATTACGGATCAATACTAATAGCGCGATATTTATACCATTAATGTTGCCGGAAGTGAAATATGGCGTCACTCGATTTCAGCCACTCATCATCGTGTTTGGGGAGTGATCCGAAATGTTTTATTATCAGAATGTAACCTTACAAAATATTTAAGGATGAAAGAAGCGTACTTCAGACTTCCGATCGAATTTATTATGATAGTACATTTAGACTGCTTAATACAATCTTTCAGTGCATTATCAAAAAATTACAGTCATGTTTATGATATGCAGTAAATAATAAACGAAGTGAAATCAACGTCTATTTATAATTATTCTGAATTTAATAAAGTGCACCTCGATGACAATATGATGAATTAATATTCGTTCGTGGATTTTACACATAAAAACCGTTGAGTCGATGAAAACAACTTTTATTCCGCAATATGTTTTTTTTTCTCTTTAGCAATTAATATAAAAAGCTGAATCAGCATATCTTTCTTAATTTAGGTAGTAGCATCGTTTTATGGGGGCACAGGGCGTTTGTCGTTAACTGGCCGGAAATACCAAATTCCTATAATGAACGCAATCAATGGAAAACGAGGGAGGGGATGTTAAGCGATTTATCATTAACAATAAGATTTAAATAAAGTGCATGTCCAAGTGGTCGATCAAAAAAAAAAAAAAAAAAAAGTTTTCGTCGTGGGCTTGGTCTAAACTTAGAATATTGTCAAGGCTTTCCCTGATCGCCGAATAAGAAGTTACATCCTTGCTAACACATAAAACGGTGGAACGAATCTTTATTTTCGATGATCGCTTGATAACATGTTGACTTTTGAGTCATTAAGTTCTTCCTCGTATTTAACAAACGTTCATGTATATATTTTTTTTATTTTTTTTTCGGGGTTTTCGAATTGGCCCAATCCCAAAAATTTTGCAAAAAAATGTCATTTATAATTAGGCTCATTAAATATTCGATTAAAATCCAACCTAATTTTTCGATTATTCGACTTTTAACACAAAAAAGCAAATTCAATTTACTTTCGTCTGTGAAATTATAACACGTGTTTACAGGCAAGGGCTCAATAAGATAAATTCATGTTATTACAAAAAAGACTTCGCGCTTTCGTTCAAAATATTCATTTTATTAACTCAATAGTAAAACTATTTCTCTTTTCATCGTTTTAACCGAAGATTACTGTAAAAATAAACTCATCTTAAGACATCGCGCTAGGATGACGAAAACACGGTTCTCGACGTCGTCAAATAGATCGGCGTCTTGAAAACCAATTTCAGTTTATAAAATGACGGTTATACCCAATCTATTTCCATGTTGCTGGTAATATTTTCGGTTTTAGCTCTTCAATTTAATTACGTAATGAATTGAATAATATTGACTTATTGGAGGAATGTTTCCTTAATTGCAAAATTTTCCTCATTTTTCCACTTGTAAGAAGCCGGTTTTTTATCTGCTCGGTTGTAAGTGCAGCGAAATCGCAAGTAAAACCGAAAGCCGTAAACTTGAAAAACTTGCAATATTTTTATAGATACTATTTACACATCAAACAGACAGTAATCATAAATTTTAAAGAAACGTATCGAGTTTTCATATTGGCTTAAGTCCATTTCCCTGTCTTAAAATTTTATTTAAAAAAAATAAAGTAAAATAAAAAACCATCCCACAAAAACTGCACGTCTTTTAGCAAATAAATAAATAAAAAAATAATAGGTAGTAATAACAAAATAAAATAAAATGCGTAGAAAAATAGTGGTGACCATTGACTTACGCAAACGAAAGGAAAACCTGTTTCTTACATTAATGCGAAAAAGTTGGAGATAAATTATTTTCCATCTGAAGATAGTCTCTGTGTAAAGATTTCTGGCGAGGGGGGCAAGCTGGCTAAATGAATAAGGGTCACGTCTCGCAAGAATCGTACTTCTTTTTTCATTCTTTTATTATTCTTTTATTCCATTATTCATGATGCACAACCCCAGCTTTTTATAGGATTCAAGACTTCATGTCTACCTAACATTTTTCACAGATCCTCAAAAATCCATAACTTTTTTTAATTTAATTTTTTTCTTGGAATGTTCAACGTTAAGATAATTCGAACTGAAGAAAATGATTTTTCGTGATATAAAACCTCGGAAAAAAAATATATCTTCTCCATAATTCCGAGGAAAATGTCTGCATGATTCCAGCATTCGAATTTATCGGACTCCTTAAATTAAGAAAAAAAAAAAAAACTGGTATTGTGCACATTCTTTTCACACAATGGTTTTCGTACAATTCATTCCAACATTTTTTTCTCGTTAAATGACAGCTCATCATAATAGCTGTTACAAGATGCTTTTTGTAGCAAATGAAAAATCCGTCCATGAACTTGAAAAACGAGACATTATTCCCCGCAACGAATAGCCCAGTGTTTTCAATATCAAAGATGTAAGAAATGCTAAGCAAAATAAATAAAAACAACAAGAAATGCACAAATATTTTCGGAACTCACGTTATCGGAAATTTTTTAAGTTCCTTCAGTTCTGCTACACATTTGATGAGCCTACAGGGTTTAAGCTCAAATGTTATTATCATGTCGGTCAAATTGAGAAGACCAGAAGCAATTCATTAAACCAGACAGATGACAGAGCCATATGACTATTGAAAGTCGAGTAAACACACGAATTGAAAATCCTTGAACGATCGCAAACTCATGTTATAAAATTCTACTCCCTCTGTCCGGAAATAATGTGTGTGTTTCTAACTTTTAATTCCCATTTCGTAGGCTTTTGATTTTTGACGGAAATGATGGTACCACATAACTCACCCACCCGAACACTTTTTCACACCACCCCCCCATCCCCCCCCGGGGTCCCCCCCTTAGAAAAAAAAATTCATGAAAAAATGAAAAAAATCGACAATTTGAATTAATTTCGCCACGCTTCTGAAGCGAAGGCAAAAAATTTGAATGTGACCGGGAATGAGAGAGTACATGACCCTAAACAAGAATCCACCATGAAAAAATTTTTTGCATTACTCGACACCCCCAAAAAAATTTTGGGGTCTCGACTACCCGGCCAAGGGGGGAAATTTTTTAAAACCTATTAAACGGCCACCAAAACTTGGTCACGGGGGTTTTCGGGGTCGCTAATTTCAAATCTGAGGTCGGTTTTCAAAAATTCAAGATGGCGGATCCAATATGGCGGACTTATGTTAGAAACCTTGACCTTTTCCCACGAAAATTCGTGTTCGGGGGGATATCGGGGTCGCTGATTTCAAATCTGGGATCGGTTTTCACAAATTCAAGATGGCGGATCCAATATGGCGGACTTATGTTAAAAAAATTGACTTTTTCCCAGGAAAGTTCCTGTTCGGGGGTATATGGTGGTCGCTGATTTCAAATCTGGGGTCAATTTTCAAAAATTCAAGATGGCGGACTTATGTTAAAAACATTGACTTTTTGGCACGAAAATTCGTGTTCGGGGGTATATCAGGGTCGCTGATTTCAAATTTTAGGTTCAAATTAACTGTTTTCTTCCAGTTCCAACCATTCTTTTTCTTTCCGTCATCAAAAACCGAATCTTCTACGAAACAATGTGGTTTCGCGTTACGCCGCTGAACCAAAATTTTTTAAGAACATTTTGTAAAGAAAGCAGTTAATTTGAACCTAAAATTTGAAATCAGCGACCCTGATATACCCCCGAACACGAATTTTCGTTTTTTTTTTTTTTTTTTTTATAATTATTATCGTCTCGAAATCGAGCCGAATATTACTAAGCCGCAAAGTTTAATTTTAAAGGGGTAAATCTACCGAAGCGAGCTTAACAGCATTTATAAGAATAAATGACTTGACCAGGAATTACATTTTTTAATAACGATTTTCGAATGTTACAGACTAAATCTAACCCGAAAGCGAGATTTCCATATGAAAACGTGGGAAAATTACAAAAATTTCACAGACCGTAACCCGTCGGAGGAGTCGAACCCCCGGTCCTTTCGGTATAGCCCCGACTGCTCTTATCCACCTGAGCTAACGGATCTGCCTATGAAACTCTTGTAATTTATGCTTCTTAGGCATTTATGCTTTTGGCACGAATTTTCGTGCCAAAAAGTCAATGTTTTTAACATAAGTCCGCCATATTGGATCCGCCATCTTGAATTTTTGAAAATTGACCCCAGATTTGAAATCAGCGACCACCATATACCCCCGAACAGGAACTTTCCTGGGAAAAAGTCAATTTTTTTAACATAAGTCCGCCATATTGGATCCGCTAGCTTGAATTTGTGAAAACCGATCCCAGATTTGAAATCAGCGACCCCGATATCCCCCCGAACACGAATTTTCGTGGGAAAAGGTCAAGGTTTCTAACATAAGTCCGCCATATTGGATCCGCCATCTTGAATTTTTGAAAACCGACCTCAGATTTGAAATTAGCGACCCCGAAAACCCCCGTGACCAAGTTTTGGTGGCCGTTTAATAGGTTTTAAAAAATTTCCCCCCTTGGCCGGGTAGTCGAGACCCCAAAATTTTTTTGGGGGTGTCGAGTAATGCAAAAAATTTTTTCATGGTGGATTCTTGTTTAGGGTCATGTACTCTCTCATTCCCGGTCACATTCAAATTTTTTGCCTTCGCTTCAGAAGCGTGGCGAAATTAATTCAAATTGTCGATTTTTTTCATTTTTTCATGAATTTTTTTTTCTAAGGGGGGGACCCCGGGGGGGGATGGGGGGTGGTGTGAAAAAGTGTTCGGGTGGGTGAGTTATGTGGTACCATCACTTCCGTCAAAAATCAAAAGCCTACGAAATGGGAATTAAAAGTTAGAAACACACACATTATTTCCGGACAGAGGGAGTACATCATTATTATCATCATTGAAAACGATGAAAATCCATGTAAAAAGCAGAAAAAAGAAGAAGTTTATTTGCTTTTATTTCAGGTTTTCAAACTTTTTTTTTGCTGGGGACAGCTGTTCCAAAGCCTTAATCAAAATTTAAAAAAGTATACGAAAGGAAAAACAGAGGGAAAAAATGCCATAACCTATCTTATCCTCGTTTAATCCTAGTAAAACATCATCAACACGATATGACGCAGTGAAAGACTTCCGCGATGCTACGCTTTCGACAAAATGAAACGGGGAGGTCACAATTTAAAAAGGGATGAAAATATTAGTAAATTAAATATGGGGAAAGTAGTTAGGAAACTAAAATCGAATTAGAGCAGGGAAGACGAATCGAGTCACGGAATGCGTGAAAATGAAAACAATAAAAATAACGTAAAATTCATATGACCCCAAGGATAAAAGGCTGATGCGGAGGGGTTCAGGGATTCGCCTTGACCCACTGAACTTAACTTCCTTACCCCAAGTAAGTATTTAGTTTGGATCCAAACAAATGAACTTTCACAAAAGGACAGAATTTCTTTGTTATTTATGGAATCAGCAACATTGACCTAACTTTCCTACTTCGTTTTTACACGTTCATTTAACGTTCGTTATTCATTTTCTGGGTTTTCGCCAAATAATTTTTTTTTTTTTTAAGTAAAAAAAAAAAAAAAAAAAAAAAAAAAATTCTTCAACATTTATTTTTTTATGCCTTGATATTAAACGACTGACGGGGAAAAGATTTTAACAGTTTAATTACCCTTTTTAACTTCAGCTTCGTTTGTTGTCATGAATAAATTACAAGTAATATTATCTCTTTATTATAGTAATAATCTCTTCTGTGCCCTGAAAAAAAAATATATATTATCTTACGGATCGAAAAAGAGGGGAAATGAAAATTGTGAAAGATCTGGCCGGATAAAGTTCGTAATCGATTGTTATTAATGGCAACAATAAAAATAATTGCATCGGACACACGCAATAAAAGCAATTTGAATATTAAATTATGCGGAGGGAAAAAAACTGGAAGGAAATCGACGTAAATAACAAAGAATTACAAATGAAATAAGTTTGGAAGCTTTCACGGTTAAAGGTTCAGACCAAAAGTCTTAGTTCAGATATTTTAACTTTCTCAGATGATTTTATGAAAAACCTGTTCGTGTAAAAGAGGGCTAGGGTTAAGAAAAAAAAAATAACCATCCCATTTTTGGCGTGATCATTTATCGATTTCCCCAACCTATTCCTTAATTGATTATGGACGTCAATGCTCGAAACTGGTTCAGAATTTTTTTTCCTACTCCTCTAGGAATTCGCTACACAAAGGTACATCAAGGAAAAAAAAATTCGCCGGACAAATTTATATCGCTTATACCAATCTATCACAAACAAATTTAATTTTATATGAAGATTGACGAATGTTCCATCTTCATAAAATGCGAACATTTATTTTATTGCCGTCAGTGATGGATGAAGTATACAAAAAACGATTTTTAGGTAAGAAGACGAATACCTCTGTCGTCGTATAAAAATTGTAAAATCAAATGGAAAATTCTTTGCTTGGTTTTTTTTTTTTTTTTTTAACGGTTAACAATTTCGAGATTGTGGCTGGCAAACCAGCAGTAAAAAGCGAATGCCCCTTATCCGAATTAGAATTAGAATATTTAAACACGGATATGTAACACGCAGTCTAAACGACGCCGCACGCTACAACATCCGGTTTAGAAAATTTTCTTAGGTCAGGTACAAACTGACCTAGATAGATCCTTCTTAATATTTCGAAAGAATCTTGCAAACGAGCTTTTGATCACTTTTTAATTTATTTTTTAGTTTCGTTTCCTCTTCGATTCGCCCTGCTTATGTAACCAGTGCATCAAAATTGTCTGACACGATTAGAGTTAAACAGCCACATCCGTGTAAATTGGATACTTTAATTCGTCATAAAATCGGTTTGATCGTTTGAAGATCATGATTCTGACTGAGATGATATTGAAAGATATGCTAGCCCAGAACACAAAGTGACGTCTCAACAAAGTCAGAAGTAGTTTTTAAGTTTGTTTTTAAGGTCATTTGAGGAGTATTTGACGTCTTTTTTGGCATAAGACGTCATCAGATGTCAAATAGAACTCAAGTCATTTTAAAAATGGATTTAAAAAGGACGTCACCTGACGACATTTTAAGGACATATCCTTAAATCGTCGATTTGTTTTCTGGGATCATAGCCATACCAATATAAATTTTGTCTTCTCATCATTTTTGCTTTATTGAGTGAACCCTCCGAGATGACTCTTTTTAACGCACGTTTCTGAATAGCTTAGTTGTGACTGATGACTAAAATGTCAATCATCCTGAAGTTCTTTGGCTATTATTGGTAAATACAAACCGCAAATAAACGATAGAAAGGTGACACGAGGGTATGAGGTAGAAAAGGGAAAGGAGGAAAAGCCATGCAAATACAAATATACTTGTAATATGCGTGAAATATTGATTTTAAGTTAAAACGACACACATGAATTCGAAAATAAAGCATTATTCAATTCATACGTAATGCGTTACCCAAGCCACATCGGATTTCCAAAGGTTAAGAGGAAACTCTGCACAACTATTAATGACTCTAGTGGCCTCCTCGACACCACTGGGGTTAAACGTAAATAATTCGTCATGAGCGATATCGAACGAATTGCAGTGGAATTTTGTAAGGAAAATGCAGAATTTCCAAACCTATGTTTGCTGGGCGGTTAAAATCCAAATTCAATTTTATAGTTGAATTACCAGCTTGGAATTTAATTATGTGGAATGAGAAGGATTCACAATTAGCTTAAATTTTTAAAGGGGAAAAAGCTTCGATTTCAGTGAAAAAAAAAAAAATTCTTGCCGCGACTTTTAATCTGAAATCGTAGCAGCAACAAATTTAATGGCACCAATATTGTCAAAACCGTAATTATTCCGCTGTAAATTGAAGCAGGTCATAGCATAAAAGCTTTTGCCGGTGTTTGTATCGATTGCAATGTAATGGACTTTTCACCTTTCACCATTTACATTGTCTTTTAATAGCTCAGTTGAGTCTTTTAACACTGAATATGGCTGCACAAAAATAATTTTTTAAGTTTAGAGTTCAAAATTTGAATGAATTTGTTGAGCGAGATCGTTCATTTTTTTATTTTACGAAGTCTATATTTTCCGAAATGAAAAAAAATTATACCTTTTGATTTAAAATGTTAAAGATTCATTGAAGCACCCATACAAGTTGAAGCATGAGTTGCCACAAGCATGAGCAAGCACAAGTATGAATTTTTCCCATACAAATTTAAGTCAAAAGAAATTAAATTTAAACTTAAATGAAATGAGAGTAATTGACCGACATGGATAAAGATATTAAACTACAAAATGGAGAGAAAAAATCACGCGACTCTAGTGCATTGTATGTGTGAATAATGTAGGAAGTAAAGTATATTACTTTTAAAAAAAGCATGAATACGCTCAAACATAATGCCCTAATTTCAATTTTTTCCCCCTTTTACGTGAATACCTTTCAGCAATCTTAAAACCGTTTAAGCTTGAAAAATGGCAAAGTTTAACAAGGGACAGGATGAATTTTTCACGAACATAAGACTCCATTATAGGGCTTAGGTTCAATGTAAGTAAGAAAGTTGACAATATCAACACGTTGAAAACAGGAAAGCGGCGAGGAAAAACGACTTACTAAACATAAGATAAATAAAATAATTTAATTTTCGTTGCCAACAAGCCGCTCAATTGTGCATCCATACGGGGATTATTAGATCTTTTTTTTTCTCGTTTCATAATTTGATACTTTGAGCCGAATTTATTTAGATGTTATCCAGACCTAGTTCTTATCTAGTCAAAATATAAAAGTCTGTCCTGAGTGATCATAACGAAGCGGCTATCATATGAATACAGGTAGAAAAATAAAATGGGGCCATAAAGGCACAATCGCAACTTTTGTCTAGTCATTCATGACAATATACGGAAAGAAGTCAGTGAGGAATAAAAACACATTGAGATTCTCACCTATTGCTATTTCAATACTTAAGCTCGCATGGATAGGTGCCAAGCAAAACCAAACGCTTATTCGCCGATATTCACAAAATAAGTTTGTTCGCATCAACATGGAAGACGTGTCTAGCATACTCAAAAAAATATGCTTCTGAATATTCTAAGGTCAGATTTTGTTAGCTTAAAATCGTTCGCACGTTCTATAAAAATTTAAACATCTTTGAGCGGCATTTTACGATAAGAATATTTCCCTTGCTTATCACCATGCATACGAATTCTGACCGAGAGGAAGAAATTAGGTCTCTACTGAGAAAGAAAATCGGGTTTGAAAATACGTTATATTGCAGGCTTTTTGATATATGAAAAAAAAAAGCTCGAGGGCAGACTGAACCTACTGTTTATTCGCGGCTACCAAAGGTTAGATCCCCAGTCAAGCGAGCATAAATTCCAAGTAAGTTTACCTTTCTTTTTTTTTTCTTTATGTTCGCCTTTTTATTTCATTCTAAAGACGGGAAAAGGAAGCAGTTTTCAACCCCTGGCTATCAGATACGCTATTAAAGTTACTCGATTTTTTTTCTTTTTAAAAGATAAACTGCAATTACCTCTTCAAAAAAAAAAAAAAAAAAAAAAAAAAAAAAAAGAGAGATCAAATTATTGATGAAAACGAATAGTTTCGAAGAAAAAGGTGCACGTCTCTTCAACAAAAGTAAAAGATTTTCCCCAAAAGAAAAATTCCATCGTGGCGCTATGATTTCTTTTTCTTTTTATTCCACCGAAAGGAAATGATGTACAGACTTTGATAAATCGATATTTCGCTCGACGATACATCAATTTCGGAATCAACACGATTCTAATGTCACGTTTATGGAATAAAAAAAGGGCGCCTACAGATCATTTTTACTAGCTGAGGTCAAGACGATTTTTCTTGCAGCAAAAGACCAATACGTTCTCCGATCCATTTTACTGTCTCGAAACTCTAAAGGAAGTGGCAACAGTTTCGAATTCGTGGAACAAGCGAATATTTCTTAACTTGATGGACTAAACTCACGTTTGAATTTCCGGAATTCGATTTTATCAAAGAATTACATCTATTACCTGGTAAACGTATATTTATAGAAAGCTTCGCATTTATTTAAGATTAGATGATCGTTAAAGTTCCGAATCACCATATTTGAAAATGAAGTATGGAAAGGGGCTGTCCCAAATTATGCCTCCCTCCTTATAAGAAATATAGTAAGATTTTCCCAGATCCCCCCCCCCCCTAACGTGCTTACGTAATATGTGGACGACCCCAACCTGAACGCAGCAAGCAGCTTTAACTGTTTCTTTTTTCATTCCAAAAACTTTGAAAGAATTGTCGTTAGTAAAGGAGAACAATGTTTCATTAATTAAAATTTCCCTTGAAATTAATAAATGCAAATCGCCGGAAGAAAAGGGGGGAATAATTCGCATTTTTTTTTTAAAACCAAATTAATCGGTAGGAAAAAAAAACGTTCACCTTGATCCTGTCTAATGCAAATCCTCCCATTCGATTTTGAGCGTAAAATGTAAACGTTAAAATTACCCTTGGCAGTAATGAAAACGGATATGCCCTACAGTGCAGTGCAGTGCATATCATATCATATCATATCATAGTATTGGAAAAGACAACATAAATCACTGATAGCATGCGTACCTCAACAACCGCAACTTAGATTCTAGGCAACATACATAGTTATTCTTCAAAATATGTTCTCGGAAACCGGTTATAATACATGAAAATCGCATGTAACATATTGAAATATGAATTTTCAAAACAGCCTATAATTATGTCAGCTGCTTTATATAGACAGTTCCACAAAACTAGCATGCAAACTATATTGATTGAACTTCTGTGGTAAAAGATGCAATCTTAAATGTGTAATTCGACTAGTAAGCTGAATCCCTTATTATAAGCGGGTTCTTTTAAGCAATTGCAAACAGGTAGTGACAATGAATTTGTTAAATGAACACGTGGGCCTTAAAATGAACAAAATAAAAAACCTCTGAAAGGTTGTAAAACGTTTCTACTTTCCTACATCTCTTTCCATAGCTGGCGTACCTCGCGCTACAGGTACATGGCGCTACTTCAATCAATTTTCGACTCGTAAATACGTCAGAAAAAAAAGGTTTCAAAATTCGTTAATTTTTAGTACATTCAGGCTTAAGGTCTTTAGGTAACCAGTGAAATGGAAAACATTAAAGTTCTTTTTCACCCCAGATAGCAACGTCTACCCAGTCCTCAGGACACCATGAGGATATTTATTGGAAGTCCATTGGATTTACCTATGTCCGCAATCATCGAAAAAGCGTCCTTTGGACGTCCTATGGATATCCCATTGATTTGGATATCCCGTGGAAATCTAATGGTCAATCCACAGGATGTCCAGTGGATTAAAAGTGCTACCTGAGACGTTAAGATGGAAAATATGGTAACTCATGATCTCTATGTTAATAAGTCAGTCAATCAGTCAGTCAGTCTGTGAAGACAAACGCGAATATATATTTAGATTAATATAGTTTTAAACGGTATTCGAAGGAAAAAACGAAGAAAAAAAATCGGTGAATGGAACTGATTTAAATTAAAAATCGAAATGCTTCGGAATTTTAATTTCCTCCTTTTTTTTCTTTCGCGGGCAACCATTATAAGAGAAATTATGCCGAATTATTCTTCAGGTTATAATCGGCGGAACGTGAAAATTTTTATTTAAACCGGTTATTGAAATCGTGCTGGAATCAAATTTGAATTTAAATTTAAATTTAATGAAATGAACACATTCAATACTCGACACAAAAAACAATCGATATAAAAAAATTGCCACAGACAAGAAAATGAATAACTACAAAATAATCGTTTCGAATAAAATTTCGTAACATGAAGCTAGGACTTCAGAATACAGCTTAAATTTTGTGTTTGTAATGAACAGTTTTTATGAAATAAAAAGAAGATTATTTTTCTCCCCAGCTATGTACTCAAATGTTCCTTTCCTCCTTTCCCTAGTTAATATTTCGTTCCGTTCTGATTTTTCTTTCATTTCAATCCTCGACCGTGTAAATAACCAAGTGTTGAATTATCCTTCGCCAAGAATTAAATATTTCTCGTTTTGGTTTCCCTTGTGCAGTTAATTTAGAAAGTCCACAAAACTTACAAAAAGGTTTTCATCTCTGGTCTCGAGTTTGGTGTTGATTTAGTTATTTTGAAATTAGTGACGCGATTCCCGGTATATTAATTATGATACTTGAAAAGAATTTTGATATCAAAAGAATTTTTTTTTAAAGTTTTAATGCAAAATGAAAGTGGAAAATAGCCCTTTCACGGGATAACTATGGCTCGGCGATATTTTACTTACGTTATTAAGCAAAATGTATTTCACCATTTCAATTCTCAACACTGGCTTTCGTTCTTCGCTTTTGACTCGAATATTCAGCTAATTAATCATCAGCTGTTTAATTCTTTTTATCAGTTTACAAATCACAGTCTTTAACTTCTAACCTATCGTAAAAAGGACATAATAATTTTCAGCTGGAGGAAATTATACTGTTGACATTATCCTCGTACAAGGCTGTAATTTAAGTTCATTAAGGTACCCGCGAAAACAAAAAAAAAAAAAAAAAAAAGTTCCGTATATCGTGGGCGTTCAGCATAAAAGTCATTAAGCACTAACGATCTATTTTGTATAAAAATTCACATTTAGAAACTAAACGTCTAATTTACGGAACGATTCACAGAAATGTTTCTTTGCTACCGTAAATGAGTTTCGTGTTTTGAAAAAAAAAAAAAAAAAAAAAAAAAAGAAGGAGTTGGATTTATTTTTTAAAGATTTTTTTACTGGTGTCCTCTTAATTTTTAGCACATGCAAAATAACAGCAGTTATGAGGACCGCAAACAATAAAACAGTTCAAGCAAAGAAATAAAAAACCAAGACATTTTTGCGCCCTATGACTTTGAATGCCGGTATAAAAGATGTGTCGGAAAATAACCAAAGGCGGTGGAAGTGGTTTTGATGTTGGTTTTTGAATGGTCATAACAATACAGCGTTAACGTTGACCCTTCCCCCCTTCCCCCCCTCCCCCCTTCATTCGTCCACGACAATGGAAAATTGCAAACAAAATGAGCCATGCAGCGGACTGAGTACGTACGATAAAATGGTCAGAAAGCTGATGCGGCGTAAAATTTTTTCATATTATTCGCATAATTAAACTTTCAACTGGTTTTTTATGACGGCTGTGATCTTTCTCCGAGATTAAAATGAAAATTTTCATTGTTGTCTTTTTTATATATTTCCCTTTCTTTTCCCCTGACTTTATGGGATAGTTTATGTCCTTTCTCAAGTACGCCGTAAATATTTGTAAAAGTAGGTGCACTTATATTTCTCAGATTGCCAGTTTCGTCATTGTTTTATTATTTAAAGTGAGGCTCAAGAAAACAAAGAAATGCTTCTTCATTTTTGAATTTATAAAACACAATAGAAAAACTCATTTTTCCAGTTATCAGTGGCATATAAACCTATAAGCCTCATACTCTTTCAAAGCCTTTTAAAAATGTCCAAATGTCCAAATGTCTTACACTTGACGACATTATGGCGGCGCTTAAAGATATGAAGGACGATCTTGGAGGGCTATTGCAAGAACTTACCCGAACCGTTGAATATGTTTCCAATAAATATCATGATTTAATCCAAGAAGTAAGGAATCACAGGACAAACAACTGCAGCAACAAAAATAAAAATGGACGAATTAGAGGGTAAAAATGTATTTCTACATGACGAACTGGGAAAAGCGAAAGTTGAAATCCGAGAAGTAACGCAATACATGAGAAACAAAAACATCGTCATTAGTGGCATTGAATATTAACACAATGAAGACTTAAAAGGTATTGCATCGTCTTTAGCAAAGAAACTGAACCTCCCAGAAGACACAGACATCATGCATAGACTTTAATCGCAGAAAGGAATAATAGTTCAATTTCATTCCCCTACATCTCGCGATCTATGGCTAAAACACCGAATTTGGATTAAAAACATAACCGGAAAATATATTTTGACTATTTAAATCTCAGAAAAAGCCATAATCAGTTATGAAATGTGAAATTATTTTTTTTAAAAATGATACTATTTAAAAAAAAAAATTTAACCCTCTTTATTCGCATACTTTAATATAAAGCACCTTGGCGAATAAAAGGCTTTTGTCGGCTCCAGTGTGTGATCGGATTATAGTATTCGGGTTCATGTAATGCAAGCTCATGAATTTGCTCCAGCAAATGAAAATTGGGTATGTTGGTTTTTCACCAAGACATTGTGATAGGGTAAATCCCATTAGCTTGCCCAAAGTGGCAATGGAAATCTATGGAACTAAAAAGAAGCTTCCTATTCCACAAGGTCCTTTAATTAAATTTAACCTGTTGGTACTTATCGTAGTACAGAAACCTTCTAGGTTAACAATTGGATCATTTACCCTGTTGGTAAATTCAAAATGCATTCATAACCACATCATTCTTGTGGAAAAACCGGTTTCGGTGCAGTCATATGCAGATCGTATTCTGGGCAAACAAAAAATCATCCTACATTTTAAATTAAATTTTTTTGACTATATATGAGGAGATAAAATCAATTGCAGCCTCTTTAAAAGCACTGTCTGTGCAGAAAAGTGTAAAAATGTAATTTCCATCGGCACTAAATGCAGTTGTCGCCATTTTATTCCTTTAAACGTAAATTTAACAATAATGAGCTTATTCGATGGGCTGGCTGTCTGAACTGCTCCCTAAATATTTCCTCTAGCACATACTAAGAAAAAAATACGACCTCGACTAAACGGATCTTTCAAAAGCCTTCTAAAGACAGTTTATCCTATCAGTGAAGCTGGATTTTTTTCTCCATAAAATGGTAATAAACCGATGTGTCGGATCAATATTTCAAACATGTTAAGAAAACTTGAAGTGGTACTGAACTCTGATTTTACCTTTACGCGAATTTTATGACCGAAAAAGAATTCCCGTGGAGTACCTTTGCACGTACAGAGTAAAAATCTCGACGTAGCTAAACCTTTTTCCAGTGATGATTCCTTAAAAGCAACTTACAGTAAGCCGTCACGCGACAGTATTTTTACGGAGTTTTCCTAAACTTTCACAACAAGAATGAATCTTAAGAGAATGCCAAATTGTAACTCATGGAGCAAAAATTACCAGTAAAATCGCTGCAAACTTCCACACCCTTAAAGTCCTTTTAGCGAGAAGTTTCACCCTGGCGTAAATAAATGTCCGAATTTTAGATTTTTCATAATTTAGTACGAATACTTTTCTAAACTCTTTCATTAATGATATCACTGTTATAGTTGAAACAATCCGATTTTATACTCATTAGTTAAAAAGCCCTTAGTAGTCGTTTATTTAAATTAAAATATAACAAATGTTGCCGTTTCAATGGGATCGAAAAACGAAAAGTGATATAAATTAGAACACCGCAGGTCGACAGGAACAGATAATTATGGAACATTCACATAAAATAAAGCTACATAATCGACTACGATAATCAATTTCTATCACCCGATAAAAGAATATTACAATAGGAATATAATTGGTGAAAATGTAATGCTGTGAATTGCAGCCTAAAATAGATTGAACTCGAAATATTTTAAATGATGACGTCACAGCTTTAGATCGATCCGTTTCGAAAAATATTAACCGGAATAAACTAGTCAACAGAAGTAAGTCCCGAGTCGGGGGGAAAAAGTTTGGACGTGGAAGTCATGTTTAATCGGTCAAACAAATAATCGAAATATTCGTAAATGGTAAAGCGATACTCTTTCGGGTTGCGGAAGCGGTCGGAAAATTCCCCTTAATAATTAATGTAACGAAAACGGGTTTAGGTTTCGCTACTCTAAAAAGTCCGACTGAGTATTCTTAACTCCGTGCCAGTCGAAAGCACGCAAAAATCAAAAAACAATGGTTTTTTGAAATAAAACAAATATATTTTAAAAAAATATATTTTTCCAATAAGTTTAACGGTGAGAATTCTTCCGTGCCCCCTTTTCTAGTCCGCCGCTGAATTCTTCCGTTTTGCGCGTTTCTCCGTATCGCGGTCAAATCGCCGTACTCTCCGCAGTTCCCGTCGGTTGAGTCCCGGTCGTCTTCCCGTCGATCCTCCGTAGGTTTCGCCGATGATCCGCCGTAGGATTATTTCTTCCTACTTTGCGTTCCCGTAGATTCCTCTTGAGTTTTCCTTTTTTTCTTTAGATGTGTTTCATTCCGTAGTAAATGTTGAAGTGATTTCTAATGCGCTCCCCCGCTCTTTTTATACAGTCTCGATGGGCAACTGTTCGTTCTATTTCATTTTTTTTTCAGTTATGGCGGTTTCCTGGCTCCAATGGCTTCTGCCATGTTTGTTGTGACTTAATCTTTTTGTTTTGGGATTCCAAAATGAAAACAAATAAAAATAACCTGTTTAGGTTATATTTATGACAAGTCTAATTTCGTTACATAATCCCCCCGCAAAATTTTCCATTAAGTATGCGGCATTATCCCCCATGGAGAAATTCGAGAATCTTTTCTGATTTGTTGACGGTTTGATATTGATGGTATTTCTTAGCAGTTTAAGTTCCGAAAAGTTGGAGAATTCGCTTTTTTTTTTTTCGTTGGGACAGGTTTGAGAAAAAAAACGAGGTTTTAAAATGCAATGCTTCTTTTTTTATTTGATTGAAAATCAGCTACAATTTTTTTTTTTTTCACACGGCAAAATCATTTTTCTGGTCGCGTGATTGTCGAAGATGGCCTATATGGGTGAATCGTCGTCTTCCTTCCTCGATATTCACTTGACCTAGGGGGATAGTGAACCCTCGTCGGTACGTATTCGTCGGTCGATTCTCTTCGGACTTTTCTTCGGTTGATTTCCTTTTCGAGTAATTGGAGTTGCTGGTCTTCGTATGTGGAAATATCTTCGTCCGAGGTCGTAGCCAAGTCATTCCTTAGTTGGAGTTCTTCCTTTGACGTGGTTTCCGGTCTTCTTTTCTCTGTAGTGGGTTGGTTTTCTTTCCCTCTGGTTGCATCCTTGAATTTGGTTTCTGTCTGTGTAGCTTTGGAAATTCCTTTCGCTTTTTCTTCGGTTTGCGTTAGTTTCGGAATTCCTTTCCTTACTTGGACGAATGCTGCTTGCGTTGATTTGTTCACCATTATTGGTCTTTCGGGCTGGGCCGGAAGTCGATTCGCTTCTCTAATTGTTTTGTTGAGGTCCACGAGAGCAATTTCAATCCGCTCCATTTTTTTTTCTTTTGATGAATGAAGAAAACTTCTGCTCGAATTTTGTTGTTGTTGTTGTTCTTTTTTTTTTTTTTTTTTTTTCTTTTAGTTTTGTTTTTCTGCTGTGGAACTTCGGAACGGTTTTAGTTGGTTCGCATGAGTTTGCACCAGTCTGTTTTTTATTTTTATTAAAAAGGTGTTGTTGCGGATCCTTTTGACAATACGATATGGACCTTCGAAACGTGGGATTAATTTAGGTGTTTCGTCCTTCCTGGGGTTTTGAAATGGATTTTTCTTTAATAAAACTGAGTCTCCCTCCCTTAAGGAATTATCGTTATTTGCCTTGTTCCTTAAGTTGTAGTATCTGGATCGTTTTAAGGCTTCTTTCTTGGAATTTTCGTTTGCTTTTTTCAATATTTCCCTGCGGTTGAGCTTCTTGGGTTTTAAAATCGGTATTAACGATAAAGGATAGAATCCTGGTGAGTGACCAAAATGCAATTCGTTAGGGGTGAAGCCGGTGCTTGTTGATACTGAGTTATTGATTACATGTTCGATTTTCTTTATCCAGTTACTCCATTTATGGTGTTGCTTATAACAATATATCCTTAAGAATTTGGTGGTTTCTCTATTCATTCTTTCCACGGTTCCATTGGTCATAGGATGCATTACTGAGGTTTTGCAATGACGGATTCCTTGTTTATTTAAAAATGCTTTCCACAGATGGCTTATAAACTGTCTTCCCTGATCTGTCAATATTGTTTTTGGTTTGCCCATGGTGGAGAAACAGAACTTCTTTAATTTCTTTATACATTCTTCTGCGGTAGCTCTTTTAATTGGGAATAGCCTTGAGAATTTTGAAAAGAGATCCATGACAAGGAATATGTATTTGTATCTGTGACGTCCGCTTAGCTTTAAAGGTCCGTATAAATCTGCTCCCCATATTTCGTTTGGTTTTTTCGGTGTGATATTTTCTAGTTTCTTAGTTGCGGGACTTCCTTTGACCTTTTGACAAATCTCGCATGATCGTAATTTTCTTTTTACGTGTTTCATGATGTTTTTGCATAGGATGTACCTCTGTAACATTTTGTATAAACGATATATTCCGCAATGCCCCCATTCGATGTGCATGAGTTCTACCAAATCATCTAGTAGGTTTTCCGGGACCCATAGTTTCCAAACCTTTCCTACGTGGAAAAATTTTAATTCCTCATATGTTTTGCTGGGAATGTTGGATGGGAATTTTTTTTTCCTTTTGGTTCTTAATTTTCTTAAGCCAGTTTCCAAATTCTTCCTTTGAGACGATATTAATGGTGTTAATGAATATGGTTCCGTCCGTGATATCATCCCATTTTTTTCCAGTGTTTATCCTAGTAAGAATGTCCGCGACGGTATTCTCTTTTCCCTTGCAGTGGGTGATTGAAAAATCAAAGTTTTGGATTTTCATAATCCATCTATTAATGCGAGAGCTTACGTAGGTGGTTCTTTTTATAAAGCACAAGGCTTGGTTATCTGTTCTTACATCAAATTTTCGGTATAAGAGGTACTGCCGGAATTTCTCTAGCCCAAAGACAATAGCTAACAGCTCTTTTTCAATTATAGTGTACTTTAATTCCGCTCCTTTTAGACTTCTGCTGACGCATCCAATTATGGCCAGTTTGTTATCCGTTCTTTGTGAGAGCCAAGCGCTAATAGTGTGATCGCTTGCATCCGTTTGGAGAATTAGATCTCCGTTGAGATCTGGAAGGTGTAAGTACATGTCCTTAAACATAGCCTTCGTTTTTAGGAATGCCTCTTCGTGTTCTTGCTTCCAGTGCCACCGTACGTTTTTCCGTAATAGTTCATTTAATGGATTGGTTACTTCGGCAAAGTCCGATCTAAATTTTGAAAAAAATAGGGCTAGTCCGATGAAGCCTTTTAGCGTCCTTTGGTTGGTGGGTCTGGGAAAATCCTCTAAAGCTTTTAACTTTTCAGGGTCAGGATACACTTTATTTGGTCCTTTCTCAGTTACCATGATCTTGTGTCCTAAAAAGGTTAACTCGTTTTTGCAAAACTTGAATTTTGACTGGTTTAACGTGATCCCATGTTCCGCGAATTTTTTCAGTACGTACTCCAAGTGCTGTAGATGCTCTTCAAATGTCGTGCTTGCGATAAGTATATCGTCAGCAAAACTAGGATATGGTCTCTGTATTTCCCGTCGAAAATAAAATTTAGCATCTCGTTAATGCGGCCATTGAGTTTTTTGTGCCAAATGGTACCCTTTTAAACACGTATGTTTTTTCCGTCGAAAATAAATCCCGTGTATTTCTTGGAAGATTTGCTCAAGGGTAGCTGTAAAAAAGCTGATTGCATATCGAAAGACGTCAAATATTTGGCTCCTCCGATCCTGCTAAGCATCGTGTCGATGTTAGGTAGCGGTTCGTGGTCCGGGATCATATTTTCATTTACCTTCCGGGCATCCAGACATGCTCGGATGTCTCCATTTTTCTTGGGCGCGACGACCAAAGGGTTTATGTATGGAGTGTTGTATTCTTCGATGATATCTTCTTTAATCCAGGTGTTGATGTGTTGCCTAACTCTATCCAATAGTTTCAATGGTATTGGGTAATTCGGTGCTTTATAATAAGGTCTCCCTTTTTCCATTTTGAATTTATATTTGAATCCCTTGGCTCGTCCAATTTTTTCGCTGAAAACTCTTTTGTATTTCTTCAATAATTTCTTTATGGCCCTTCTCTGCTTATGGTTTAATCCTTCCAGTGCTGGTTCATCTTCCTCCTTTTCCTCGTTTAGGTCGCTATCTTCCTGGTCTTCTGGTTCTACACTGAGGCTTGCTAACGTTTTTAGGTCTTCTATTGCATCTTCGTTTTCAATCGTGACTTCTTTGTATGATATGACTTCCCCTCCTGGTAATGTCATTTTCTTTTCACCGAAATCCATTTTGATTTTGTTTTTCTCCAGCCAATCTATTCCTAAGATGACATCGAATTTAAGTCCATCGATTACCAGAAAAACCGTATCTATTCTCGTTTTACCGATTTTTACATCACATAATATTTGTTCCTTAATTCTTTTGCATTTTCCACCGAAGGCTCCCTTGATCGAGAATGCGGGTGTGGGAAGTTTGGGACATCTTTGGAGTCCGTTTTCCTTGGCGTGATATCTTGATCCTGATATTCCAGTAACTTCGCTTCCGCAGTCAATCAGTGCATCGGTTTCTTTTCCTTGTATTGTGATTGGTATATTCGGGCATATGTAAGTTTTCTTTGTGTCCACATTTATGCTATTTATTGCTGATTGGCCTTGGCTGCTTTCGGGTTGGGGTATCGATTTTTCAAGGCCTTGCCTTACTCCAACCCGAGGCTGTTTCCCAAATCCTCCGTGCTGGATTCGGATTCGGTCTCGGATTCAGTTTCCTCCTCTTTCTCGGCGTCTTCCGCAGCGACTGCATTCACCTTCTTGGTGCCCTCAAATTTCTTATTCCATTTTGGTTTTTCCTTATCCTTATTCGCCCAAGGTTTCCTGTCTGTTTTTCCCTCCTTTTCGATGGCTCTTATATCCTTGCTTCCCATATTTGTCGACCGATATTTATTTCGATCCTTTTCGTAGGGTTTCCCATTGCTGCGCCTTTGGTTCTTCCATATCCCCTTCGCTTCCAACCGTTGGATTAAATGGATGAGCTGGGTAACCGTTTCCGTCCCTTGGTTTATTGAACAATTATAAAATCTGTCTCCGAAGTGTGTGCAGAGTTTATTTACAAGTAACTCTTCTCGAATTCTCGGTTCTAAATGCTGGGCTTTTGCTAACAACTCATAGGCATACTCCAATCGTGATCCCTTAGATGATTCTTCCTCATATTTTCCGGTTTCGATGCTGTCCCGTACTCCCTGTTGGACATAACGGTTCCAATATGTTTGCTTGAATCGCATTTTGAATTCTTCCCAAGTCTGAATTCGGTTCCGCTCCACACCGTACCATTCCTTTGCAGCTCCTTGTAGTATTTTTTCTGCCCATCTTAGTTTTTCCTGTTCCCTGCAGCTGCTTAGTCGTCTGTCTACTTCTGCCAGCATTTCCATTGGGTTATTTTCAGTTCCAGTGATTTCAATTTTCGGGATCTTACCAAACGGGTTTTTGTTGTCATCGTTTCCTTGCACTCTCCTGGGATTAATTTGTGCGTTGTTTCTCATTTCCCGAAGTTCTCCCCGTAGCTCGTTTGCCGTTTCATTCATCCACTGGTGCTCGTCATTAAATTCCCTGGTAATCCTCGCGTGAAGTTCCTCTCGGGCCTGTTGTTCGTGTAATATTCCATTTTCAATTTCCGTTACCTTATGGCCAAGTCCTCTAATTTGATTAAAGGCGGTATCGAAGTTTTTGTCCACGACCTCCTCGATGTTGCTGACTTGCCTTTTTAATGGTTCCAGCGTATTTTGCTCGAGATTCTGCACATACGTATTCATTTGATCTATTTTTCCATCTATTTTTATCAGCCAATTCATTATCTCATCGGAGCTTAATGGATTTCTTTCCTCCGCTTGAACTCCGTGTCCGTCGGATGTTCCTGCCAAATCTGCTGGTTCCTGAATCGCTCGTTCGGTGTTGGTTCCGTTGTTCCCAGGCGTTCTTGTTGCTTCGGATGGTTCCTGGTTTCCTGGCGATTCTCCTTCGGATGATTCCAAATTGATGTCTTCGGTCCGATCTCCGCTTCCATCCATCGGAACGGTCATATCCACTCTCCGCGGTCTTCCTCTTCTCCCTTTTCCTTTGCCAGATGCCGGGGTGTGAAAAATCTTCGGCATTTTTCGTTTCCTTAGCTTAGCGCGTACTCAAATTTTCCTTCGCTAGCTGGTCTGGGTTTCCCCACAAGTGGATGCCACTTTGTAACGAAAACGGGGTTTAGGTTTCGCTACTCTAAAAAGTCCGACTGAGTATTCTTAACTCCGTGCCAGTCGAAAGCACGCAAAAATCAAAAAACAATGGTTTTTTGAAATAAAACAAATATATTTTAAAAAAATATATTTTTCCAATAAGTTTAACGGTGAGAATTCTTCCGTGCCCCCTTTTCTAGTCCGCCGCTGAATTCTTCCGTTTTGCGCGTTTCTCCGTATCGCGGTCAAATCGCCGTACTCTCCGCAGTTCCCGTCGGTTGAGTCCCGGTCGTCTTCCCGTCGATCCTCCGTAGGTTTCGCCGATGATCCGCCGTAGGATTATTTCTTCCTATTTTGCGTTCCCGTAGATTCCTCTTGAGTTTTCCTTTTTTTCTTTAGATGTGTTTCATTCCGTAGTAAATGTTGAAGTGATTTCTAATGCGCTCCCCCGCTCTTTTTATACAGTCTCGATGGGCAACTGTTCGTTCTATTTCATTTTTTTTTCAGTTATGGCGGTTTCCTGGCTCCAATGGCTTCTGCCATGTTTGTTGTGACTTAATCTTTTTGTTTTGGGATTCCAAAATGAAAACAAATAAAAATAACCTGTTTAGGTTATATTTATGACAAGTCTAATTTCGTTACATTAATTAATTATCACTTGTAGAGCGTACATTTCAATAAAAAGGGCAAAGTTTTCCACGTCAGAGGATTTTTTTTTTAAATATATTTTTTTAACTACAACAACAAAGTCGAACTCATGCCTCCACTAAAAAATAAAAAAAAAATTAATGGTGGCAAAATATTCATCGCCGTTAGTTCATGTTAATGTGTCTGGTATTTTATTTTTCTTTTTTACATATTTCTGCTTTGTTTTCGCAACCAGTTTGAAGCAAAAAATAATTTCCGGGAAGCTCGTAAAATTCATTAGACCAGAATCACTGAACTCAGGAAATTTTTTCTTGAAATAAAGACCTCTTACAGTTTAAGAGCTTTCGTTACTCGAAAAAACATGAAGGGAAAAAAAACGAAAAGGATCATATCTTCTTGAGTATTTGAATTATGTAATATCCTTATCGTGTGAAGTGTTTGCATTATAAAAACCACTTTTAAGTATAAAAAAGAGAAAGGAAGGAACATAGCGTACAGATTCTTGGTTTGAAAAGTTTTAAAAAAGTTGTAAGACGCTCTTGTTATAGATGAAGGAGTGCGAAGGAAAAAGAAAGAGAGAAAAAAGAAATGTCATTTGCTATGATGCTCTTCATTCCGAATTACGCGAGTAATTCCGTTTCTTATATATAAAAAAAGAAGCTTTCCTCTCTTATGTACAAAACTCGAAGAACAAAAACTGAGCCCCGTTTTGTTCTAAACACCCTTAATTCTCTTCTTTTTCCCTTGCCCTTCTTTGATAAATGATTCTGGTTAAAGTGTCGAAATGTCTTGTTCCGCAAAAAATGGTATAAGGGTTCATTTTTACTTATAAAGCTTCAAGAAATGTTAAGATTTATAAGTCTGATGCGATTACTGGTTTCTATTTAACACTAGTTTTTAGGAGTGCAGATCCCAAGATATAAATCAGATATTGACATTTCATTTAAGAAGGCTTACCAGTGAATCTTCCAGTCAATGCAAGTTCCCAATAAAATTTATCCAAAAAAGAATATAAATCTTATTCATAAAATTACTGAAGTCTTACGTTCTTGTTATATACATAAATATTGCAAATTATCAAATTTTATTATAATTATTTATTTGAAAATTGTTTTGCCATGTTTGTAAAATTTTAATTATTTTCGTTCTACCGCTCTGCTACCAATTCAATTTTTTTTAGGATAAAGAGAGGGGGGGGGGAGGACCTATGGCCTCTATTAAATTTTAAGAAATTTTCTTCCAAATAAAATCATAAATAACGTCAATTTTTTTTCCTAAAAACTTTCAAAACAGCTTTTGTCGAAAAATAAAAACGTTAAAATGCGTTGAATTTAGGTACTTATATAAAAGAAAGGTAGGTCCTGATGCATTTTCCAGTAATTTTAAATTTTATTTCAAATTATTTATTTGTTAAATTTTCATAGGAACTTGCATTGACTAGGAGATTCCAGCGTAAGCCACCTTAACGCTTTTCCGGTCAACATTTTAACAAAATATCTCCTTCTGACCTCGCTGAAAAAAGAGAGGAAAGGTGAAAAAAATTCAGGTACCTGCGAATTCATTAATAACTAAATAATGGACTGCAATGCCTTCATTTAAATAGGCTAAATATCATCTTATATCCAAAACCGCTTTTATATTTTTTAAAAAACGGAAAGCAATCGATTCCCCCGAGATTTCAAAAACCTCAAAATCCTCGATAATCCTTTAAATGTAAGCATGTTATAGCCAAACATCATCGAACGAGGGAAGAAAAGGAAATAAAAGAATAACGGAGCAAAAACATCTAAGGTTTGATTTAGGCCAACCGGTCAAAATGGTTTGCCACAGAGCCCCCATCACCTATAAAAAAAAAAAAAAAGGGAAAAAGAGGAAAGGTACAATAAAACTTTTTTATCTCTTCATGACCTAATACCGTTTTACGATCATCAAATCCAGATAAGAAAGCAATATCCGAAACCCTTTAGATTCGAAATGAAGTAACTGTCAAGTTTCTAAAAACTCCTTACCAAAAAAAACAAAGTTAGGTAATCGTCTTTGAATTTCTTCGTAGTTATCTTTAAACAATCTCAAGTCGCGGTGTTTTTTTTTTTCGATCCTTGAAAACCTGGGAAAGAAGGGGAAAAAAAAGGCAATAAAAACAAGTGCTTATTTGTGAACGTTTTTTTTCTTAAAACGTCTAAAAGTTTTCTTTTCCCGCTTTGGAAATAAACGAAACAAATTGTTTAATGTAAAATGGTTTGTTCTTATTCAGCTGGCTTTTCCTCCTGTCTCATCAATAAAAAGAAAGAAAATATATTCCCTTATTTTTCAATTTTCACGGAAACGCTTTATCCCTTCCTGAAAATGACCACAGCGCCTCGTCTTCGGAGGCCAATCTTTTCCCCCCCTTTCAGAGTGGGTCATCAGAAGGTATTTTCATCCTTAAAGGGGAGGACTTTTTATCGATTTCGCATTACGACGACGCTTTCTGAAGCACACCAATTCTCTAATTAGTGCGACTAATGAGCAAACTACTGAAATTCTCCTGGCATTCCTTTCAAAAAAAAAAAAAAAGGAAATATGTGCTTTTGGACAAAAGAATCGAAAGGGTCGTTGTTTGGTATCAAGAAAATGAAAATTAAAATGAAATACTAAAATATTTAAATACTCTGGGGAATAATTTCGCGGGGGACATTTAAAAATTTTTCTTCATTTTTTGAGCGAAAAAAAAAAGACAGTTATGACAAATATGACAAAAAGTATTACGACAATCTATTGTGCCAAAAAATTTTGATGACATCAAAACTCATATGACAATTCGTCCATCAAGTAGGTAGATAACTGCTACAGAAAATGAATTGTAAACTGGATATGGTGCAGACCCTGTTTAGTTTAATTTACAAACAAGTTTGCAAATAGATTTCGCATTTAAAATAAAAATATTCCCCCTAAACGTCAGCCTCCCTGTTTTTTTTTTTTTTTTTTTTTTAGATGTAGATCTGTTACGGTTAATGTCGGTAAGATGGTTGATGTGGACATTAACCGGCTAATGTTATCAATAACCAGCTTCCTTAGTTATTGTCGACAATCGTTAACCATTGTTGACAGTAACCAAAAATGCAGGTTAATGTCTTCCAATGAGATTAACCAAGCGTATTTGGTTAATGTTATACATTAACCGTCGGATTTTAGACATTGTCAACAATACGGGGAATGTCTAAACGATTGAAATGATTGATCGAAATAAAAATGGCATTTAAAGAACGGTTTTATTTACAATTATAAAAAAAATAATATTAAGTAAAAATGAATAATAAAAAGAAGTAAAAAAAAAAAAATTGGGTTTAATTTATGCTGCTGCCGTGTTTTGGCCCATTATCATCCCATTTAGGTCTTCGGGAAAAAATGTGAAAAAATGTTTTTCTAGGCCAGTTTTTTGCGTACTTTAAGCCAGTGAAATACAAAGGATGTGGGTAACTAAGGCCGATTTTTGGGCTCCCTAGAAAAAAATTTTTTTTTTTTGACTAAAACTTCATCTGAGACGCCCTTAATATACTGACACCGGTGGCACAAAGTTGCGCGCATGCGTTCCGGAGATATAGCCAGTTGCCAAGTTTGCCATTGTGCGCACGTCGGACGAAAAACTTCTTATGACAAAAAACGCAGGTAACACGAGGCCCAACCATGCGAGCTTTTTAATGGTTCCGTCCGAAGTGCGCACATAGCTTGAAATTGCACTCAAATAATAGAATATACCATTATCTGGCGAAGTTGGTAAAAGTCCCTAAATTCCTTTCAACATGTGTTGTGTAGGAGTAAAAGCTTTCCTAATTTACAAGTTTCAGTTTGCGCATATGTTGCGACCGTAGTTAAATCCGATATGCAAATTTTTAACTTCGATTTTTAAGGCGAAAAAAAAATTTTTTCTAGGGAGCCCAAAAATCGGCCCACCCTTTGTATTTCACTGGCTTAAAGTACGCAAAAAACTGGCCTAGAAAAACATTTTTTCACATGTTTTCCCGAAGACCTAAATGGGCTGATAATGGGCCAAAACACGGCAGCAGCATAAATTAAACCCGCAATTTTTTTTTTTTTACTTTTTCTTATTATTAATTTTTACTTAATATTATTTTTTTTATAATTGTAAATAAAACCGTTCTTTAAATGCCATTTTTATTTCGATCAATCATTTCAATCGTTTAAGACATTCCCCGTATTGTTGACAATGTCTAAAATCCGACGGTTAATGTATAACATTAACCAAATACGCTTGGTTAATCTCACTGGAAGACATTAACCTGCATTTTTGGTTACTGTCAACAATGGTTAACGATTGTCGACAATAACTAAGGAAGCTGGTTATTGATAACATTAGCCGGTTAATGTCCACATCAACCATCTTACCGACATTAACCGTAACAGATCGTAAAACAGGACTACTGTTCCTTTTCCCAATTCGATTAGAAACACTCCTGGTGCTGTGGGTAGTCCATTTACGTCCATGTAAGCGGTTTTCCAAACCAACTGCATGGATGCAATACGTCTAAATGTGAATCGATAGAATAAGCTCTTCAGCTTAGCGAAGCTTAGACATAAAAAGGACAGAATACGTGATAAATAATCGACTTAAATATTAGTTCAATTATAAAATTTTCAGTAGCAAATTTTAAATTTACCTAAGAACCAAAAAGAAGTTGATTAAAAAATTTCACCGTTTTAAAATACATGGTGGTATGGTGGTGTTTTCTATTTTGACCTTAATAAAATCACACAACAACAATTTTTTCATCCTGAGCGACTTCAGCGTAACTCCATTTTGAAAACAGCTCAAACGACAAAAGCTAAACATCAGAAAAAAACTGTCGTTTAAAAATGGAGATACAGTCGACTCCGGGTATAATTGACATGGGATATAGTGGATTTTCGGTTATAGTGGACAAGATCGTCCGGTCCCGTTGAAAAATCCCATAAGCCCCATGTTAAAACATCCGGATATAGTGGACTGGTAAAAAAACGGAACCCCGGTTATAATGGTCAAAATATTCATTTCGTTTTGGTTCATGGTCCATAAGACACTGTATAAAAATTTTCGGATATAGTGGACTCAAAGTTTCACCTTCGGTTATTGTGGACAAAATGTTTTTAAGGCTCGATAATGTTTCCTCGTTCAGGTTTTTTCACGAACTAAATCATTTCAGAGATGCGTCATTCTTGTTTTTCATTCAAAAATTTCTTAATTTCACTTAATTGATAGTGCATATATGTTCTGCAGTGATAAGTACTGATTATTTTATTGATTTTTACAAAAAAAAAAAAAAAAAAAAAAAAAAACCAAAATCGGATATAGTGGACCCCCGGTTATAGTGGTCAAAATTTTTCGGTCCCTTGAAGTCAATTATAACCGGAGTCGACTGTACGCTGAAATCGCTTACAGGGGCAGTATTGCCCTTTTTAAATTCTAAAAGTTCCAAATTTTTTTATATCCATGATCCATGGTGCTGTGTTGGAAGGGGGCAGGGAGAGGAAGGAAAAAGGAAAGGAAGAGGGCAATAGTCTTTCTGGCACCGGATTTCTTTACTATCGATTCAAAATATTCTCAAAAAACCAAACTCTGTTAAAATGAAGAAGGCGTAACATACTAATTCTTTCATCCCAAACCTTTTTTCTCTGCCAAACTTTTCCGGTTCAATTCAATATATAAATACACGCAATAAATACCCTAGAGGCTAAGATGATTTCCAGTAAAAGGTTTAGTCTGCATAATTCATTTCACTTGTTCAACACACAAAGGATATCAAAATTATATTAGTAAAGGGAGCTAGCTTCACCCCAAGACGTTTTTCCCAATAGTATGTAATTGCGAGGAAGTCTTAAGACAATATTGTATATTTTACCTCGTTTTACAAATCCTCCAGACGTCGGGACCTTTAGTCCTTAAAATATATTAATTAAAGTGCTGCTGACAAAGAAGAGCTTTCCTCTCAATGGGGTCGATCAATCAAATAATCCTAATTACAACATCAGAAAGCTCCGTGTAATTAGCCCTATTGCACTAATTATGTAATCATCTTACAAGATTGTGTATACGGTACAGTGGGTTTTAAAATTAAAGAAGAATAAACACGTAAGAATTTAAAAGAAATATTATTTGTGAGATGGTATCGACAGGCTAGGCCGATATTAAATTTGAGGAGAAAACTAAAAAAGATGAATCCGCTTCCAATTTTTAGCTTCCTATTAGGCCGAAAAATGATTATAAATTAAATTTAAGCCGTCATCATTATTTTCTTTCTGCGTCATGGCATGAAAGTAAGAATCGAAAAAAAGACTCGACAGGCTGAATACATAATCTAAGGTTGCACATATAATCGCGCATACATCTCTCTATCTGGTTTTATAAAAATCATTAATTGGTCTCGAAGCAGTTTTTTTAGAGCTACCATGCACCCAAAAAACAAGGAAAGGTCCATTTTTTATCGTTTATCAGACAAAAAGTTCATTGTAGCCGGTCATTAGAGCATCAATTACACGACTCAGCAAAATCATATTGTTAGCCTTATGCTCCCACTTTTTAATGGACGATTAATAAATCGTTTTTCACGGTTATGATTCTGAAAAATTTGCTTTTTTTCCAGTCATTTAAGCAGCTAAAGGAGAAGGAAAAAAGGCACAAACGATTTTTCTTATATTTCCATCTAGAAAAATAACGTGACGGAAATATTAATTATTGTATAAGTAAGGGTTACCTCTTGGTTTTTCAATATTTTCGGAGTTGCGGGGCAAATTACTACATTAATTTAATTTAATTTAACACTTTTCCAAAAGTTTTTCTTTAAAAATACATTTCAAGAGTTCCCGAAGTGAACGAATAAATAAGTTTAAATTTTCCAATCGCCACGGTATTGAAAATACTTAGTAAAAAGTAAAAAAAAAGAAAGAAAGAAAGAAAGAAAGAAAAGAGGAAGTAACAACTAAAGCAAGGAGCAGAAGTTTATGATCTATTAGACGATTATCCATCGAAATGCAACTTTCGTCTAGTGACAGTAAAAGAAAAATCGAGCGCTTGGCATTTTCAAAATTTAGAGTCAGATGACTTTTTTTTTTAACGAGTCGAAGTTTCCAGCAGTGGATTTACATAAGATACTTCTAGGGCAGCCTGAAAAGGGCCCGTTCAAAGGCTTGATGCAGTAAGGCTTCAACTATAGACCGCATCCACATACCACACAGCCAATTCAAGGCTATTCTTCTGCAACAAAAACATTTCCGGATTCCCTCCCTCTGTACAAGCGAATACTTAGACGCCTATACGCTTGAAAGGTGCCATTATTTTTCTTAAGTAAACTAAGTAGAACTATATCAATCAACCGGCTACCAAAACGGGACACAATCTCAATTTCAGGTGTCCGATAATTCGATGCCGATGCCGATGCCGATGCCACCAAGCATCGGTTATATCCGATGCCGCCTATTACATCCAATGCAATTCGGATTTTAGTAAAAAAAAATATCGTCCGGTGCCGATGCCGATCAAAAAAAAAAAAAATTCATTTCGGCCAAGATTTCCAGGCTTTGGATCCCAGCTCAATTTTGATTCACCAAAAGAAAGCATCATATTGTATCTTTTGTATAGAGGTCCTCTAAAGCACATAGTCAATAATAAAATCAATGAATTAGTGTCTTCGTATATTAAATATTAATGCTATGTCCAATGTAGCTTTGAAATGCATGACACATTCTAACCCATTTCGACTATCTCCTTAGTTACATACAGGTCAAGAAAAAATATCAAACGAAACTCAAAGTGTCACCTTTTAAACAATAAAAGTACCTAAAGCTGCATACAAAAATTAAAGAAAGATCATAATAAAAATTGGAAAATTTTAAAGGGTACAACATCCGTTAGCATTTTGTTAGGCTCTCTGAAACTTTCATCAATATAGATAAGGCTCAAGTATAAAAGTAATAAATACATAGATAAGACAAAGTGTTTGTTGGTTTTCTCTTACCAATTGCGTTTACTGCAAGGGGCTTATTCTAAAAGCATAATGTATTTTTTTTTCTTTATTTTCTCACTTCTCTCGTAGTTAGTTTGTTTATTTGGGTGTCGACTTAATCCAAGAAAGCTTTTCCAGTTCCAATTAAGGAGGATTAGGAATCAATGTCCCCGCGTACTTCTCGTCCTTGATTATTTAATCTCAGCGTTTAAGCTGAGAACAAGAAAAACTAGTTATAATTTTATGATAATTCCGAGTCTGTGACGTCAGCCCTTCCTCGGAGTCAGCTCCGGCTTTTGAAAACGCTTTGAAATTTCCCGCGGGGTCTCACTCTGCTGTGAAAATTCCCGTTTGAATCTTCCTTGAAATATTTTTAGTTTTAAGTAAAATATATTCTGTTAACCTTTGTAAATGTCATTTAACATAATAACTTTCAATTTTTAAGGGAAAGCCAGATTTCGAAAAATAGTATACATTCATAAACTTCATACGGTATTGCTCATTTCATTACATCAAAAAAACTGAGGGTGGGAATTCCAACAAAAAGAAATCTTTTTTTTTCTTTTTGTGAGAACTCAAAAAAGCATTGTGTTGTGAAAAAAAAAAGAATGAAAGCGAAAAGCTTTTTTCAAAACCGTACAGCACCTGAATTTTTAATCATTGTGAAAAAAAAATACATAAATCTAAATATGGTAGAGGTTGATGATATACCGAAAAAAAAAATTAGTAATTGAATAACCGCTTTAGATGCTCTCATCGTGCAAATGTCAACGGGAAAATCGAAAATTGATTTTGAAAGTTTGTAAAAAGAAAACGATATTGAAAGATATCAATTTTAAATTTGTATTTTCGTCTCAGCATGGAAGTCTTAATATATGTATCATCTCTTATAGATCTTATATTTGAATTTTATCTATCATGCTTTTTTTCTGACTTGGAAGTAAGAAAATATATTTCGCTAGGGTGTATGGGTTGACAGCATCGGCCATGCTTTTATTTTTGAACCTTTTACTAATCAATAATTCATGATATTTCGTTCCATTTGGTTTTCATATTTTGTTTCCCCGTATATCTGAAGGGTACCCTCGCTTCATAAATGCGGAGTGATTGGAATATGTGAGCGGTGCAAAAAAAAAATTCATTTTATCTTATTACATATGAGAAAATTCTAGGGAAAAAAAGGTAGCGGCGACTTTTCTCCAACTTGGAGCACACGATTTATCAGCTGGGGCTTTCGAAAAACTCTTTGGATTTGAAACGAAAATAAAAAAGCGCAGTGCGGCTAAACTGCAACGTAAAAAAAAGGACCGTCCGGGTGAAATCATCGATTCGCACCCCGCGGTGAGGCTTTTTCTACAATATTATAAAATTTTGCTAACTCTTTTCTGTTTTGGTGGGGGAGGAGGAAAGGAAAAGAAAAAACTTTTTTGTTCTTTGTCTTAACCCTGTTTGGATTTTCCGACGGAAAAAAAAAATGTAACGCATAAGGGGAAAAAAGCTGGAGGTTAAGTTCGTAATCCGGGTTTTCTCGAACCAGAAATTGTTAGGTGAACTTATTTTACATAAAGTTACAGATTCCGATCCGTCTTTTTAATCAATTTATTTCTGATGCAAAGTTTGAAAGTTGTACAAGGATTTCCCTCAGGAATTAAAATACGACATTTTAGTCGCATGGAAAATATAAACGTTGGCGTAAAGGTAAACGAGGATAAAAAAGATAAGGTATCGATTTCCATTTTTAAAATATTCAAATGCATCAAAAGGTTTCCAAAAAGAAATTAAAAGTACAATCAAACGCTCGGTGAGTTTAAAAAGGAGAAAGTGAAGAACGTTTTGCCTTTTGTTGTTTTCTGTTTAGAAGAAAGAAAATTCTCTACCAAGGAAAAGGGAAATAACAAAATAAAACGGATCGCATAAGATGAAGTGACCGTTTATTCTCATAAATTAAATTAAAAAAGGACATAAGCCTAAGCTTATGTCTAATCGAACTCTTGAAGATAACAACTTTTCAGAGCTCTTTGTCTTATCTCAGTAGACGGATTGATTGACGTGATTTTACTACAAAGATCTCGGAAAAAGTCATACAAAGTACCTGTATTTATAAGGTATATTTACACCGTATGAATTTTTTTAAAAATATATTTTCGGGGCTGAACCGACATCACTCTAAATTTGAATGAACTATAAAACTTTCTCTTTTTACTTTTCTCTTCCCCCTTTTCCTTCCTGTTTTAGAAAAAACTTTAGAAGCCACATGGAAAGGGGAAATACACGGAAATGCTGTTTTCCTCGACAAAAATGTTTTTATGACGGTTTTGCTGTTTTTTATAGCTCTGATAACGCACTCTTTCTCTCCTATGTGTTTTTCAGGGCAAATGAATTATCGAAAGCAGCGTTTGTTTGAGCTTTGCTCTTAATTAGATATTTTTCTCACTTTTTGCAGTTTAAAAAGAAGTTTTGCAATCGAGAATAAACTTTTAACGATGTTATAATAAAGAGGAAAAAAAACATTACCGCGAGGGGCATAAACCCCATTCAAACTTTAGCTTGTATCGAATTTTTATTATCAACAATTGTAACATGCGCATAATCTTCTTTATAGAAAACAATAAATTGAGAGCACCATTATTAATAAGTCTAAAGGTTTGTCGCGGTATACCCATATAGTTATTGCACTCCTTCAACGGCATAAAGATTAGTTGTAAACACAGTGAGAACTAAATGTTGTTAAATAAGTACCCTAACCACCGAGCCCATTTTTTTCACGATTTTTCTAATGAAAAAAAAATTGGAAGAAAAATAATGGCAATCAATCCGAATATTATTTGGGTTCAAAATTTTTTAAATAGAAATATGAAATAATTACCGGTAGTTAAAGAATTTGAATAAAAGAAAGGGTTTATTAAAAAATAAACGAAAAATGACAAGTACGAATATCTAGAATTTTCAAGTTATGTAAAGTTACTAACAGTTTTGAATGTTATTAACCGTAATACGTGCAACTTCGGCATCATTTCGTAGTAAAGACAATAAATAGTATAATTTAACCCGAATATAAAATTTAATGAAAAAATCTTAACGAATTTCAGACACGTCTATTTACCATTAATTTAGCCATGTTATGTTTCATCCTTTTTGATGAAGAAAAAAGAAATAAAAGTCATGTCCTTAAAAATGGTTTTCTTTCTTGGGGAAGAGTTCTTTCCGAAGAAGCATTGCCAAAAACGGGAGAATAATGTAAGATAGTAAATGTCTGGACCAATGCCATAAATCTTTTTTCGATTGTCGTGGGGATCATTTAAAAAATGATTTTATAAAATCATGAATTTCGAAAGGATAAAAATAAGATTTCGAATATGTAACATAAATCATTGTAACAACATATGACTTTATGTTTTAACAATTTTCAAATGTCACAAATAAACTCTTCTTTCACTTTCGCTGAAAAAAAAAATTTCTGCTCCATTTGTAAACCTTTTTTCATTGATTCTTTGGCGATAACATTTCTTGATTCTTTAAGTGCATTTAATCCGATAAGACTTATTTTAAACGGAACGTCAAAAATTGTTTTCTTAAACTAATGACAATATCATCCTTTTAAATTACTTCAAATAATGAGGTTTGTCTTCTTTTTTATTACTATTGCTATCCTATTACTCCAAATTATTTTTTTAAAAGACCCAGTTGTAAATCTTTTTCTTCCAAAATAAATAAATCATTTTCCAGTACTAAGTTGAAACATAAAAGAATCGTGTTTTTCAAATTACGTTTTCCCGTTTTTTTAGAAGCCTCTTTTAGTACTCAAAGCAATGAAATTATATTACTCGGAAGAAACGCGTTATTATCCGATTAAACACGAAAGAAATAAAGAACGGAATAGTAAAAAAAAAATCGTAATGACAATATGAAGGAAAAGCTTCAAACCTGAGCTCAAAAATGGGAAAACCGTGCGAAAACACTGTACTGTTTACAACTAACTGATCTCATTCTGGAAACATGAAAAAGGATTTGTAAATTTTACTTAAGCAGAGGGAAAGAGAGAGAGAGAGAAAGAGAGACTGCTTTGGAAAAATCGAAGAAAAGGTAATGAATGAATTCGCAAATATTCATAGAGTTGGTAGCTATAAAGCTTTACGATATTTCAAACCTAGTGCTTCTATTTATATGTAAATTATTTCCCGACTCAACTTACATTTTCGGTGAAATTGCTAATAACCCGATATTCCTGTCAGATTTAAATTAATGCGAAAACGCGCCAACAAAACACAGAGGTCTAAAAAAAGGGCATGGAATAAATAAAATAAAATAAAAAAAATTCCAGAGTTACGAAAATATCCGACAGACGAATTTCCAGTTGGCTTAGCTCATATCGGAGGTAAATTTTTCGATACAGTCTAGATTCAACGCCTTGTGATTTTCCGTTTTATTTAACAAGAAACGCTTTTCCTCTTATTGTTTAATGTTCATGTTTTTATTTATTTATCTTTTATTTCCGTTGTGTTTTCGTTTCGAATTTTTGTTTGGTCCATCTTGACAGGATTACGATCAAAAGTTTTTATTAAAAAGAAAAAAGAAATGCAAACAAACCCACACTAAAGGCAAGACTAAATCTGAGAGTTTGGGTCCTCACGCCCAAGTGGGTTAACCAGCAGCTAGTAGGTCAAAAGGTTGTTTGGGTCACTCATCAAGTCAGTTTTGATGCTTTGAGGTCCTCTAGTCTTTCCGTACAAAGAAAAGAGGGAAGATATCAGAGATAATCTTCGCCTTATTTTAGTCCTGTGGGAAAAGAAAACCTCGTACTAGAATAATTTGCTTTAAGAAAAATATTTTTTAGATGTTCTAGGTCTTACGATGGTCAGGCTACCAACTACTTCCAATTAGAAAAATTACGAAAGTAATTTTACAAAGCTTTTCGGTATTAAATACAAGAAACTCGTAAAACGCTACTTTTTTTGCGGCAATCAGTTTTTGTCTTAAGCCAGTTTGATAATGGTTTGTAGGAGAACTTTATGGAAAGTTTGCTGTGTGATTAATGACATTGACGTTACACTAACAAAGGAGTTCAATCGGGATCTTTATACGCGAATAATATTAAGGATCGAGGGTAAACACAAAACTGTAGTCCAAGTTTCACATTTCATGCATTTCCCTCCCAAACGGATTCAGGGGGCACTGTGACGCTAACTTTCCCCGAACTGTTAATTTTACACACGATAAAATACCATTATAGCTAAAAATTAACCCCAATATCAATGATCTAGTTTTATACATATTTTAGGATTTCCCGTTTATTCTACTACGACTCCTTGCTTTCCTTTAATTTTCCATACGGTAAAAACACCATCAGTTCGGACCGGCTCATATTTTTACTTGTTCCAAAATTTTCTGAGAATATTACTAATAAACAGTCCCTTCATTTATTAATTTTTTCCGGAGATGGCATCATATTAAGATGTTTAACTGTTCTATGAGAAATAAAATAAATAAATTTTACTCTTACGGAAGTTAGTTATTTTATCAAATTTCTCTGATTTAAAAATATGCTCCGGCAGAATTTTCATAATCTTTGGATTCAACACACCAGAAATAAGTGCACTCTACATCAAATTTTGCGAAATCAAAAGTAATAAAAAAGAGCTTAGTAAAATTGCAAAATTTGTTTTTTTGAATCGCAAATATAAGGACTTAAGCCATCCCTCCACGATGGCTGACGCTAAAAATATTCCCCCATTAAGCTAAATTAACATCAATTTAATGACTTTTTGATAATTTTCCGACTGAATACCGGGATCATGTAAAACAAGAGCCATATGGAAGAAAGTGAATAGTGCGTTACTGAAACGGAAAACGTAATGCGACATAAATAAACGATAATTCTCCGGTTTAGAATTTTGAATTTTGACAAACAATGGTGGTGTTTAATGATATTCGGTGTGTGCTGTTGAGCTTATTTTGTTTGTAACAAAAACATTTATAACGCGTTTGTTCGTTTGCTCTATCTTTATTTTTTCGGTTACTTTCTGATGGGGAGCAAGCGAAGTCGAAAAAATATGACAACAAAAGATATAAGAGGCGCTATAACAACCGGAACGAATTGGTAGACCAAATAAGGCCATGGATGAATTTTAAAGATCTTAATTTACCGGTTAAAATGTTCACCATTTTATTTAATACCTTTATAAAATGAGAGAGTCCGATTAGAAAATTCAAGCTTTTTACAAATTAAAAATAACTTAACCCCTAACAGCAATTAATTAATTACGAGATCAACAGTATCAGCGGCTGTGATTTCCATGATTTCTCCCAAGTTTATTTTAAGCTTTTTGCCATTTAATTCAAAAAGAGTTTTTTTCACCCGTGTTAACAGGGTAATTGACCGTTTCAAAATGCTTGATTTGCATAAACATATTTTTTTTATCCAAAAGCCACCCCATCCTTTCCAGTCCCAGTTTCCCCTGTTGCATTTGCGCGACGAACAGAAGAGAATCGGAGGTGAGAAATAAAATTGCAAATGAAAATTTTAAGCATGCAGAAGCGATGATACATGCACTGGATATCCTATTTGTACATTTTTCATAAGTTCCATATTATGAAATCTTACGAGCTTTCATGTATAGTATAACCGGCTTTTATAGGTTTATTTAAATGGAACATTTATACACGTTCACACTCCATTCGGAAAATGGTCTGAGCTACGCCGTAAAAAGTCGTGAAAAGCCAAAATGGATTCTCCTTCCTTTCGTCGAGTAAATATTTACGAGAAAAAAAAGAGAACATTTTTCCCCATTTCAGGACAGTATGAATAATCATGAAACAAAGCTGAGGCTAAAAAGTATTCCTTAAATATAAGGGGGAAAAAAAATTCTTTTTTTTAAACAACATTTTCAGTTGAGGGTTTTTCTTGTACACAAAAAATATAATACAAAACGTATACAAAATTTTTACATTTCGTATACAAGAAAAATCCAGGATAGGGACCTCTACCAATTAATTTTAAAAGTTAGAAGATAGCCGGAAATGTTCGTGCAAAAAGAAGAAAATATCGGAAGGAAAAGTTTTAAAACAAAACCTGTTGATTCCTTTTTTTGAGTAAATTGCCGGATCTGTATAACGAAGAACTAAGCCAACTGCTTGAGCTAAATAGCTTCAATAATCCTATGTTTCGCTCAACATGTAATCTGAAGCAATATCAGACAATTATTCGCGAATTGACGATCGATTGGCCAACTTAGTATTTAGCCATTAAATTACAACAGGGTGGTGCCTAAAGCCATTATCCACTTTGTAACGATGCTGTTTGATTACGCTGATTTATCCTCCATAAAAGCTAACTCTGAATGAAATATTGTACTATACAAACAGATTTGAAAAAAAAAGCAAGGGTGTTTAAATTGAATTTTCTCAATAAAAAATTTTTAAAAGAAAAGCAGATGTAAGATACTGAAGGGAGAGAGAGATTAAAACGTGTACGGCAAGCACATGCTGTACTTAACGTTGAAATTTTTAGAGTTTAATTTCATCTCGAGGACAATATAAACCTTGTCATGTATTGTAAACGAAACACTCTTTTTATTACAGCAACTTTTAAAAAAATCATCTACAGGACTGTACATTCATTAAAAAAAAAAAAAAAGAACAGCACACAATTATGAAAGTAATCAAAAACTTATGTAGTTGAACCCAGAAGCAAAATTTTTCATTTTCCACAGAAAATGGAGAAAAAAAATTTATTAATTATAAGTAATGAGCATTAAATGTATTAATTAAAAAGAAGCAGTCGAATATACTTTTTCCGTTAGGGTTTCATTTTTTAATTTTTGTCGGGTATCGTAAGATAAATGTTATTTCCAATTAAAGACTTCTTTTAAGGAAGGAATAATGAAAAAAGAAAAACAAGATTATAATGAATAATCATTAGAAAAAGAAGAGAAACACTCGGTACAATAGGGTATATTATTATGGACATCAAAAGCTCATTCAGTTTTTACAGGTATTTCTCACTGGTGCGATATTCAATTGATGAGCATCTTCAAATCAAAGACTTCCAAAAAAAAAAAAAAATATATAAAAAATAGAATAACTTATATTTCAACCAAATGAAGCAAGCAGACAGTTACCCAGTGACTAGGGGCTCAGAAGAAAGTTTACTTTGTTGTAAAGGTTGTTTGCTCTGTCAAGTAGATATGTTTCGATTTATAATTAATCCTTTTCCAGGGATCCAGAAAATAAGCTTACAACGAATCTAATGTCGTTCTTTGGAATTTTCCTTCAAAATATTGATTCCGATACAGATATATTATAATCAGGTAACGATATCTTAACTCTAATCTTTCCATTTCTAATACTGCATAATGATTATTCCAATTAATTTGAAGTGGTACAAGAGCAATTCAAATGAAGCTACAGTCTAAGGATTTTCAATAAAAGTACTTCGCTCGACTTACATCCTTAATCGTCTTAATTTTCTCTGAAGAAATTCCAGGAATAATTACTTTACTTACTGATCCTCAATTGTGGACGCCCACATTAAAAGGTGCCTCTTGAGTTCTTGAGGAAGGTTTTCCTTGTAAGAAAACTTTCCTTATAAGACTTACAAGTACCGGCGAGCAAGTGCTGGTACTTGTTTCTGTGGACATCCACAATTTACTAAATTATTTATTAATTAAGGTTGAAATTCCAATTAAAACTAAGAGAGGGGATCGATGGTGGCTTATCAGTCGTCCACTCAACTTTTAACAATGAAAAGTAGAGAATTGATTTTTTTTTTCCATTTTTGGCATTACTATGGCAGCTTTATATTTGCCGATATGGCCGAAGCATTTAAAAAAGAAATTCAAATAAGGAAAATTTCTGAAATGACCATCATGAAGACACGATCTAGGTCTATTTAGCGAACTGATACATGTAAGCTTGAAATATGAAAAACGTATTGCCTAATATGAAATTTTTAAAACAATTATGAACTGGTAATTGGCAATACCATAAAACTCATGTGATTTGGAATAAAATAAAATTACGGACAGAATATTAATTGACGATATGATTGGATATTACAAACAATATTGTTTAAACTGTGAATCGATACCATTGTTTCCAGTCAAGTCGTGCGAGACAAATAAAAAAAAACTCGAATGAATATATACTGATATCCATTCTTAAAAACATTTTTGTAAACGAATGAAAAATCAATCGGTCACCATTACAGGTGCGTATACAATTCCGATTGACTTCTCATTCTTTAGCATTGATTTCCTCTGGCTCAGCTTGAGAAGTTTTTTGTTCAACTTCCAAACCATTTTATATTCATTAACTCAATATATTTTGTCAAGACTAGAGCCTTTGGCATGCCTCCTTATTCCGCTTTTGATAATAATAATAAGCCATTTCTTCTTAGTCCTTTACTCGACTACGAGCATGGTGATCTCTTACATGAACCTGTGCGTGCGGTCCGGGCATACGGACCTACAGTTTAACGCCGGTTCCGAACGGCTATATTTGAAAGATTTACGAGGCAATTACCTCTCGGAGGTTAGCCATTGCCTGCCGAGGGGTGGTGGTCGCTGACTTTCTGACTAGCACACTAGTTTTGACCTCAGAAAAATTCCTAGATATGAACTAGGCGGGTTACCTTTAAGCCCTTACCAGATAACAAATGAGCGGAAATTCCAAAAATCTCAAACTGCATATTTATAAATACGTAAAATTATCTACAACCGATTTCCTGATCTTTCTCCCATCGATTTATTTTTTATAACGTTTAAAAAAAAGAAAAAAAAACTTAGCCGCACTTATGTTTAATAAAAAAAAAAGAAGCGTGGGAAATGACTGTTCTACTTTTGACAGCTCTTTTAGCATTACGTTTCCATCTCATGAAGCGCTCCGTCATTTAATTCGTTAACCATCACTCTGTCACTCATTTCACTTGTGATTTCTCTCGATTTTCCTCTCGAAATTTCTGAACCTTTTGCATATTTTAGATGGAAAGTTTGTGAAATGTTGCGCGTTCCTGTTGATTTTCCACGGATTTTCTTTTTCGTTTCCTCTTCCCCTAAAGCATAAAACACACACAGAGATGTAAAACAAAACTTTTTTTTTAATATCCTTTATTCTTATGATTTGAAAACGATAAATATCAAATCTCCCCTGGTTTTCAAGTCAATTTTGTTTCTCCAGCTACGTCAAAGATTTGACATAACCTTTTATTCATAATACAAAACCTCCACAGGTCTTTATATCCAAATAGGCCGCTATATGTCAAACAGAAATTTTCAACGACCTCTTCAACATGAATCCAATAATGATTAAATGATACAGAAATAAATGAAATCTCATTTCCCTCGCTAAAAATTCTGTACATCGGATCAAAGGGCAAGAGATTTCGCCTGGATTTGACATTTTTACACTCACGTCATTCTTTTCTTTATCCTTTTACAGATTCTGAGAAATGGGGATTCAAAAAAGGAATTTAATTTCAGAGAGGGAAACTATGGATCACTGATTAAACCTGCAATTGCTCAGTCTTCAATGTGGGGGCTTGGGCGGCACACTCAGGGGAAGGTAAGGAATTTTCCGTTGATTTAAATTAATATCTGAAAAGATGAAAGGGTATTACAGTAGTGAAATAAACCGAAATGAAAACGATTTCCGAGCTTGTCAATGTACATAAATGATTGAAGTCAAGATCCCTCCTTATCGTCTATGAATAAATCATTTCAGTCGGACTAATTGAATAATGGTAGCTAGCTAAAAGAAACAGACGAAGGCACTCAGGTACCTCAAATCTCAAATATCGATTACCGGAAATTAATAAGTATGAAAATACTGCTAAAATCAATATCAGCATGTGGATTTTAATTTTTAGTTCCACAAAGCCGTTTTTGGTATTTTGTAGAAATTATTAAAACTTAAAAACTTTTTTTTTTTTTTTTTTATTAAGAATAAGCTTTGATCATGTATTCAAAAAGGTTATCATTCCCATAAGGGTTCGGGCAACGAATTGAGTGGAAATGCAAACCGACCATTGGGATTACTGAATGGTAATAACGTTGTCGCGGGTTTTATTCTGATTTTTCAAAATAAATATTTTTCAGTGGAAATTGAAATGCATCCTTCGAATACCTATTTTCCAGTTCGAAAAAATTCGTTACAAAATAACTCGTCGAAATAGATTAATTAAGGGGATAAGAAAGCAGATTAATCGGAGTAAGTTGTCATACCATTTTTGCTTTTTGGAACATGCGGTTACCGGTAAAGAAAGGAAAATGAGTAGCATGAGAGGAGTAGACGTGGGCTACATCCAGAAAAACCACAACACCACCATACTTGCCTCAGAGTTAAGGAACTAAGAAAAGGAGATTAATGGAGAATAATCGATTATTTAATTTTTACAAAATACGAAAATGACGAAGGAAACCACATTAACGTTAGCTTGAAAAATTATAAAATGTGAACTTATCGACCAGTAAAGAGAAAGATAACACGAAATTACAAAGGATTCGCTCCAAAAAAATGAACTAAGCAATAGAGGTGAAACAGATAAAGGACTTCAAATATGATTGACCGATGCTGATTTTTCCATTAATGGTAAGGAATATGTCAGTCTGCATACACATCCAAATCTGGACAGCATTAAAAAAATTAAATGAAACTTGCAACCCTGGTATAAATCGGCAGATATCGGAAAATCGTACTGAAACCTAAAAAAGTTAAGATGAAAAAATAAAGGTAAAAAAACAGTAACGCGTATGGATCTTGATTGGATGGCGATTTAGGTGGCCAATATGGATTCAAACTGAAATCTGGGCAGATCGGTATCGGGATCGGTACGACTTTTCGACATGGAAACGACATATTGGACCGATGCCGTTTCAATTAAAATTTCTATCAACGTAGATTTTATGTTCTGTTCAACGATTCCATTGCCATGCGGAATTGTAAAACGACAAAAAAAGTTTTCTTTTATAGTGTTTTTCAATATAACTCATTCAATAAAATTACTTATAACACCCCATTTTTTGCTGGAAAAGAAAAAATCCGCAACCGGATATATACTTACATAAGAGGGAAATGTACACGGCTGACCAAAGGTTTGGTTAAAGTTTTAAAAATACACAAGGGATATTATTAACGGAAGAATAAGAGAGAAAGTAGTTTGCTCCTGTCGACATTTTTAAGACATTACACACTTGCCAAGTAATTTCGTCCCTACTCGTTTGGTCGTTCGCTTCTTTACGTTAGCTCAGGGGCAGATTCTCACAACTTTTCTCCAATGAAAGTATATGTATAAATTGGTTAAAACATCCCTCGTTTTTTCCTTCGAAGTTTATTTTTCTTCTGATTACGAGTTTTTCAAAACAAAAAATTAATTCCTTGATTTTGTACAGATTATCGCTCTACCTTTCATGGCGATCGCATGACATCATTCTTTGACTAATCCCCAATTACGATGAACTCTAAAACACGCAACAATGAAGAGCATTGATATTACTGAAGTATCTATCTATTAATTGAGCTTCCCATTGTATTTGGAAATGGTTTCCCTTGAGGGCGCACAACAGCCATTGTGTCTGTTGTCTCTTGTCCCATGTTACCAATTGAGGTTCTTTATCGATTGTTGTCATTTCAACGCTAAATCCGCCGAGAGGAAATGGTTTCGTACATTCAAAAATACGTGCTGATTATTACCGTACCGAGAGCGCATTATTTCTCTTTTGAACCTGTCCTCAACTTTAAAGGTATGTCAAATTCATTGAACAAGACAGGTATAAGAATGAGTTCACCTTTTTTCTGAAATTGGTTGCTGCCTAAAAAGTTAAATTAAAAAAAAGGAAAAAGGAATAAAAATGGAATACAAAATTTACTTTTTCTTTGTTTCTGACTCACTTTTTCGTTTAAGCTTAGTATAATCTTTGTTATTTTCTCTCACATTTAGATTTAATGACCGTGAAAAATAAAAGGAACGGTTACCTTTAAAGTGTTCATTGTCGGATTGTTTAAACTTTTTTTTTCCTGGGTTTGCTTTTTAAAAGAAAATATTCTAATTAAAACAATGTAAATAATTATATATTAAAAAAAAGTGCAAGCAGCAGTCTTCTGTTTCTGATGGTTTAGTGGAATTTGCAAATAGTTACCAAAGAAAAGCATTGCTTTGATGAAGAGCTTAATTAATGGAGAGTATGAAAGACAAAACTAGGAGGAATAGGGTGGTTCATTTTAAAAAAATTTTTGAAATGTCGGGGTGGCACAAGTTTAATCGGTTCTTTTACACTTAAAAACGACAAAAAAAATTTTTCCCGATTTTTCCGACACCATTTAGAGGTCGCTCAAAGCAAGTAAAGTTTCCAAAAAAAAATCTATATTAGTCCCTTTGCAAATTATTTACCAAGTCGTTTTCTATAATGGAAATCATCGGTACAAGGTTTTATCTTATGTTTTCGAGGTCGTAGAAAACGAATATGGCCACCTCATTTTGCTACATTTAGCCATAAACAGGCCTTTGGCCAATTTTTGGCCAAAAATGACTATTTTTTTCGGTGAAATCGTAGATTATGCCTCCTGCCGTCCTGGAACGTAGACATTTCTTAACAAAAGTATATTGAACATATGCTTTCGATGCCGTAGTTCACGAATATGACTGTCCCGTTTCGCTAAAATGTACCTGAATTGGCCAAACGCCATTTTTTAAGCCAAAATGACGTTTTTTTTTCGGTGAAATCTTAAATTATGCCTCCTGCCGTTCTCAAACGTAGGCATTTCTCAACAAAAGTACATTGAACATATGTTTTCGATGCCGTAGTTCACGAATATGACTGTCCCGTTTCGCTAAAATGTACCTGAAATTGGCCAAACGCCATTTTTTAGTCAAAAATGACGATTTTTAAAAATAAATCCTAAATGACGCTTCCCATGAGATAAAACGCGCGTCTGAATTTTTTAAAAATATAAATTTCCTCTGGTGTATTTTTTTACTCAACATCATCCCGGCTCCCTTTTGATCCGCATACCGAGAAACCCCAACTGAGAGAATTACACGTTCCCGCTACTTGAAGCAGTTTTAGGTTTGTTGGAAAATGTTTAATTTTTAATTTAAGATTTCACCGAAAAAAACGTCATTTTCGGCTAAAAAATGGCGTTTGGCCAATTTCAAATACATTTTAGCGAAACGGGACAGTCATATTCGTGAACTACGGCATCGAAAGCATATGTTCAATATACTTTTGTTAAGAAATGTCTACGTTCCAGGACGGCAGGAGGCATAATCTACGATTTCACCGAAAAAAATAGTCATTTTTGGCCAAAAATTGGCCAAAGGCCTGTTTATGGCTAAATGTAGCAAAATGAGGTGGCCATATTCGTTTTCTACGACCTCGAAAACATAAGATAAAACCTTGTACCGATGATTTCCATTATAGAAAACGACTTGGTAAATAATTTGCAAAGGGACTAATATAGATTTTTTTTTGGAAACTTTACCCGCTTTGAGCGACCTCTAAACGGTGTCGGAAAAATCGGGAAAAAATTTTTTTGTCGTTTTTAAGTGTAAAAGAACCGATTAAACTTGTGCCACCCCGACATTTCAAAAATTTTTTTAAAATGAACCACCCTAAGGAGGAATTGCAAGGGAGGAAAAAATGAGTCTGGAAAGAAACTTGATTTTGTTTGCTTTTGGACTTAGATTCAAATCGTTTAATTAAATAATTCGAGTTATTAACTGCCGTTAGTGTAATACTTGAACCATATCATAGCATTTCATGATCTGTAATTTCTAAATCTAAATTTTGCATGGTCAAGTCATAAATCGCCATCTTTTAGGTGGCGTTTATTAAAACTTTAGTTTTTCAACAAAGATATAAATTTCAAACGTTACAAACTGAAAATTTAGTTTATCAATATTGCTTTTCAAATACTTAATGCCTCTATTCTCCTTTTCGGTAAAGTTCCAAGATTCTAGTTCTAGTGAAAATATATGTGAAGGAACGGATTCTTTGTTAATAAGTTAAGACGTGAATATCCTTTGCAAGAATAATTAGGTTATGTTCTACCACGACACATTTAAGCTTCTTAATCAATGCTTAGGTAATATGGAAATTAGGGGGAAATTTTATTTCTTAAATATTGTAAGGAGCGGCAGGTTTCATATACTCGAATTTGTTTCGAGCATCCGTCCATTCTAAAAAAAAAAAAAATTAAAAAAATGTTGGAACCTTATTAATATGAAAGTTTTTTAGATCAATTACCATGTAAAATATTCTTTCTTTTTCTTATTGTGCTGTACCAGTGTCCAGGCGTAAGCGACATTCAATAACTCTCTCTATATTCGCAATTCGGAAGAGTTCCATGACACTTAAACCGGTCCAAACTCTTACGTTACGCAGCCACGATAGGTTCTTCCGGCTTATTCTCCTTTTCCATTCGATATGCCCCTAAACGATCGTCTTCAATTTCATATTTAGGCTCTCTGACAAAATGACCAAAATATTCCAACTTTCGGATCATACAAGTAAGAATGTAGGAATCAATAAGAAGAAGCCTATTTTTGCTTACTATCAGGAAAATAATGCTCACGCAATACTTGTATGATCCTTTTCATCGTTTTGCGACTTGCAAAAGTTCTCTCTCTTTATGCAATCTTCGCAAAACCTTCGTCGTTGGTTACCCGGTCGACCCACGAAATTCAAAGGATTCTACGGTAGCACCACATCTCAAAAGCTTCCAGTCGATTTATCATGGAAACTTTGAGAGTCCAAGTTTCGCCTCCAATGCAAAATATTGACTTTCGTTTAAAAAAATAAAAAAAAGGAAAAAGGCCCAGACTCTGCAATTTAACAACGAAGAAAGGGAACACTTGTAAAAAAAATGTCTACGTTAACTTCATTAATCACGGCAAATTCAATTATTCTATTCAATTAAACTATTTACACAAGCCAGAGAGTCATCAGAGCATATTTTATTCTCTCATTTAATTACTCGTCTCCGTTTAAATTTCTTTTTTGTTCAAAAACCGAAACTAATCTCGCTCGCTTATTGGAAAATGGTAAAGTAGCCAGCCTGATAGAATATGATATTCGAAAAATATCAAACACAACGGCAAACAAATTGTAAGAAAGGCAAAACACAGCATCAGAGAGCGAAAATGGGATTATTTATTTCATTGATTACCTAACAATAGCCGAAATGTATCAAACTCGTAAATATTACAGTCCCATCCAAGGAATATTTCCCTTTTTTGGAAAGAAATAAAATATTAATTTAAATAGATAGAGGAACTTATGTACGTACAAGGGAAACAAATATTTAGCGTTATAGGCTTTTTCGGAAACAGGATATCCGGTTTTAAATGTATGGAATTCCCAATTTACTTTCATATTTTATTTGCGATATTGTTGTATACGTTATGCTTGCTTTCACCAAAACAAAAGTAAGGGTAATGATATCCCTTGAGACAATAAAAAGGAAACTTAAATTTTAGAATTGTGAATTTCACCGTTTTTGAGGTAAAATGATAAATGATAGGTCTTGTACGCAGGATAAGCTGAAAAGAGCGGATTAAAAGAGAAAAGTCTGATCTGGACGTTGCTGTTATCACTTTCCCCGTTTGGATCTTTGCTTATTATTCATCGCAAGATAAATGGAAGCCGGTGTAAACATCTGTAAAACCCGTCAACATGTGTTTTCGCTTTATGTGCGGCATTTAAAGGTTGCTTTTTGCTTTTAGCGCTTTCAATATAACATAGAGCTAAAGTTTTGTAATCGTAACGCAGTTTGACATTTTTTATTGTTTACGGAACAAGTTGATACATCTTACAATCATTTCTGTTGTATGATGTTCTCGGTTTAAGCAGAAGATACATTAGCATTTTATATTTATTGTCGTGGGGCAGATTATAAGAGGAGGCTTCACAGAATGTCGGAAGGAATGGTTTTTGTCTAACACTCGATTTACGGGGGAAAAATCAAATTGTAGGTATCTAACGAACTCCTTTGACTTTTTCTTGTATTTTTGGTACAAGTTTCAACTTTTTCCAAGCAAAAAAAAAAACCAGGAAAACAGAATCAAAGATTTTCGACCGCAATTTTTTTGTTGAATTTATTTTCTCGCCACACATACATTCCAGACAAGTTGAAACTTGCACTAAAAATTCAAGGATATACCAGAGGAGTTCTTCAGATATCTAAAATTTGGATTTTCTCATCGTAAATCGAGTATTAGAGAAAACAATCACTCTTCCGGCATCCCGTGAAGCCTCCTCTTATAATATTCGATCTGTCACCTCTTCCAAATTCTTTGCATACAAGAAAACAAATATACGAGTTGTTACAACGAATGTTTCAAAATGTATCTGCTTTCCTTGGATCTTTAAAATGCGATCACTATAATCCAAATTCGTGTAATCGCGAATAGCTTAAAACGCCACTAAAAAATTATATAGACGTTTTATAATGTAACTTTAGTTAACGATTAGTTCATCAGCAACCATTTTATTTTCTTACAGATGTCCTAATATGGGTCAAGTAGTGAACCTGGTGAGAGGGGCCGCCATTTTCCTTGTTCTCTCTCAGATACAAGTTCAGGGATCCTCCGAAATGTAAGTTACAATAGACTATAGATATACTGCAAAATTCAATTAAATAAGGAAAGAAGAAGTAAATGATCGTGTTTTTAAAAAGCTGCTTAAACGGCGTCTGAGTATTTGCTTGCGTGCAGCTAAACAGACGGATATTCTTTTTATTTGTTTTTGTCGTCAGGTCGGTTATTTATGTCGTGTCGAGCTTTCTCTTTTTCTTTTATTCCAGTTAGTTAAATCATAAGATTAAAATAAGCAATCCCTTTTTTTAGAAAAAAATTTGTTGATTATGTAATTTAAAAGTTGAAATTAATTAATTTCGGTTACGTAACCTAAAAAAAAGAACATGCTTTGCTTCCAGAAATACTAAACCGCGTAAATTAAGAATTATGCTTTGATTACTAAGCATGCTGGCAAGTTTTCCTCTCCATAAGTAATGAGAAATTAATTTTTTTTTTTATATTTTCAATACCGCAAGTAAAGTTTTTGAAAGCAAAGCAATCTTTTGATTCTCAAAGCCGGCCTCACATCAAAGAGAGCGTGGTTAGCGGCACAGGAAACAAAAATTTGAATCTTTTTCTAAATGTCCAAAAACGCATACCCAGAAATGGTATAATCGTATAATTCGGATTTTAACTAACTGAATTTTTTTAATCCCTTGCAACAAAAAACACGAAGCAACATGTCTCAGATTTTATCCTACCCTTACAAGAATCTGCCATCATACATCATCAACATCCTTAAAGGCACGATATCGTTTAACATATCACCTTATCTCCACAAAAATTTTATGCAACTCGTTGTGCGATTTTATATCCTTCTCTAAGTATACCAGTAAAGTAAGATTCCAGATAAATTGCTAAACTTTTTTAAAAGGATAAAAAAAAGGGAAATGATTTTAAAGAAGTTTCATTGATAATTTTCATATTTCTTACCATGAATTTTATGACCATGAAGTTGGAGAAGTTATGACACACTAGGGAGTCTTAATAGTCTAATAAGTCCTTTCCAAGTTTCCTCCTTCAACAGTCGACATACTCAAAACATCTTCCTACATGTAGAAACGGAAAAGTTCCTGTGAAGTTTAATCACTTTCGGAATTTAATCTTTCATCCTTGCGTAAAAAGCTTTTATCCTATTTTCTTTTTTCCAGTGCAGATTTCTCTTATCTCCTGTTTGTTTATCCAAAGTCCAGTTTATCATTTGCAATTCAGGAAATTGTAAAGTAGGAGTTATAAAATATGTAGATGACTCCCGGCAGACCTCCGACCTTAGGAAAGCTAACATTTATTCCGTTGCAATCCTTCCAGACAAATCTTTCTTCGTTTTAAAGTGTAAAAATACAAAGAGGATATATCTTTTGAATAAGTTGAACTTTGCTTGAAGATCGACTTTAGATGTCGATAGAGAAACTTTTAGGAATTCGTGGAAAATTTTCACAAAGTCGTAAAATATATCGCGATAACGTTTATCCTCCCATTTTAAACGTCTGGTTTATCGCAAACCGGATCACTAATTCCACTAGAAAACCTTTTATTGTTACTATTTGAACTTTTCCCCAAAAGTGGCCTTCATTTGCATATTAAAAAAAGACGCCGAAAAAGATGGTTTGATATTTTTCATGCCAGAATTTTTTTTATTTTTAAGATACCAATAACCAGGGTAATGACGGATTATTTTAATCGGAAATACTGCATCAATCGGGAAACTATTTCAGAAACGTTTTCTGTTTATTCATTCTGAAGGGGCGAGTTCTGTATTTCCTCATATTAGAAAAAAATTTAAAAAAATTCATGTGACCACACCATTCAATTTTCGTCAAAAGAGGTGGTTTTTTTTTTTTTTCATTAAAACCTAACAAACAGATCATATTTGCTTACAAAGTTTACAAATTAATTAGTACACGTTTCAGCCTGTTAACATAAAATGTTTTAACCTTGTTCGAATCGAATCGAATAAAAATCCGATAACTTTAAAAACTGGAAAATTCAATTACGCGTTACATGTAAAAACCAAAATTCTTGACCCGAATTTCTGCTTCTTTGTCTAAATTCCTACATTATTGTTCGACTTCGATTGATCTCAAAATGCCATTCCGTACCAAAATTATCAAAGATTTATAGGAGAAATGAATCCCCATACACCAGATGTATCGTAACTTGATTTAATACATTTATAGTCACCATTTTACGTCATAACTTAGGAGTAAGACTTTCCACCCTTTTATGAAATGTTAAACTAAAAGCCATAAATTTTCGTCGTCAACATTTAATAACCGCAATTAGAAGTTACGCCCTATCAACAGTATTCACTTTTTTTAATAGAGTATATACAAAGTTAAAAAATGATGATAAAAAGTAATGCAGAACATAATATAAAAATGAAAACAGTTTCAGAGTTTCAATATAAATCCGATTAAGTTATGTTTAGAAAAATTAGCTATAAATAATGTTTAAAGCGTCATGTACTGTACTCTGTGTATAAAGTTTGAATAATACAGAAAGTTGTGCCTGAGATTTCTGAGTTTGATAATGTCATCGAATTGGAAAGTTAGAAACATTAATACGTCGCATTGTTGTTTGTTTATATTTCAGTTTTGAAGAGGGTAAATCAGACAAGGAGATTCTGGACAACTTGTTGGAGTTCACTAGATATGATAAGAGACTACTCCCTCCTGTAACAGGTAACTTTTTATCATTCATATTCATCTTTTGTTTCTAATATTCGAAAGTTCCCAATGACTCGTTTTGTTGCTAAAAATGATTTCCGAAAACAATTTTTCATTAATAGCAAAAAAAAAAAAAAAAAAATTAGAGTTATGATGTTTTTATCATATAAAAGTCATACAAACGTTATCATCAAAATCCAAAATCATTTCTTTTTTCTTTCCGAAAAATTAATCCACGAATAATAGGCTAACTTCTCTTCATTTGTCAACTAATTGGATAATATAAGTAATTGGAAGTATCGAATTGACTTCAAGTTTTTTTTCTGCTACCACTATTTTTTTTAAACCTTTTTCCTAAGTAGCACGATACAGTATTCAAGACGTCTTTTAGAAGCATTACTCGCAAAAACGGACATTAGAATTCTTCAAGACTGATTAAGATTTCTTTTAGAACTTTTGAAGAGTCAAGATATCTTGTGCTACCTAGAAAATTAAAAATTTATCATTTTCTAACAGTAGCAAAAGAAAAAAGTGATTAAAAATTTCAAAAAAAAAAACAGTGTTAGTAGATTAAAAAATTAAAAATAGCCCAGTACTTTCGATAATCCAATTAACTGACAAATGGAGAAAGGTATAAATGATTATTTATACAAAAAAGTTTGGGAAAAACTGATAGGTTTGCAATTTACATTACGCATTAAAAAATGACTATTAACTCCAAACTTTCTGATCAAACCTTTACACGCACAAAAATCTAACCACTACTCTTCAAATGCATAAAGTCCGTCAACTAAAAAAACGAAAAAAATGATCAAAATTAAAGAGTTTATATATATCAAAATTAAAATTCTTGGATTTTTCAATCGAATGAAAAATTAATTATTAAAGAAAATATATCAGAATATTTTTTACGATAATTTATGAACTGCCATTTGCATTACAAACACGTTTTAATCATATCTAAGAATTTTTCCCCTCGTAATATTACAAAATTTCTTGGTATCCTTCGTGCAAAACTCGTAAACCTTGAAAAGAAAATTTCAACGAACAAATAGGTTTCATACTTATACATATTCATTAATGGCGTGATGTAACCAACAAACCTCTCAGAATTGTAAAGTAATCAATAGATAATTCTAAAAAACGAGGCTCATATTTTTTTTTTTTTTTAATCAAAAATGAAAAATAATTTAATATTAAAATCACCTTTTCCATTTTATTTTTAAGTAAGCTCGGCTTACTCGCAACGTTCGAATAAATTTTTTAGCGGCTTTGGTCTCTTATTGCCATTTTACGTTTAAAAGTAGAAAAAGATCCTTTAAAAATTAAAACTCTATTTTTAATTATTGAAAATGAAAGAAAATCGATTTTGGCAAAAGTTTTTTCTAAAACTTGTTGCAGATGCTGATTTCTGTTGTGGAATGACATCGCCAGCTTCCCCACGACTTCCTGAGGGCAAGCCCCAGAGAATACGCGGTCCGTTTTATATTTTATTATACCCTTATTTTAATTTCACCTTATATGCGATGTACACAGTTATTGACATAATCGGCTGACAGTCATATGTTTCGGTAATATTAATTTCTGTCAAAGGCTGCAGATTTTAAAAAATGTAATTCTTTTCATATTCATATCATTGATTTTCATGTAATTTAATTAGAAAAATGCTATATATCAGGGAAAGCTATATTTATTTTTTGCACTGGTAAAAACTTAAAAAAAAAAATGTTTTTTATACGATTTTTTGTAACTTTTTCCAGTCAAGTCACAACACCGAATTTTCGATTTTTCTATTTAAAGGCACCACGTAACGTAGCCCTATTGTTTTCGTTACAGAAAGTAATTAGGAGTTAATCAAGTCATTAGTATGAGCACAATGATTTTATCCTGGTTTTCCGTCAGAACGAACTGCTCTCTTATCGCTTCATTACAACCGATCAATTAATACTCTTTTAATGTTTCATAAGTTTAGGATCGAAAACTTATAATAAAACTTAAAATCCGAAGTTTTAAACCCGAAGATTTCTTAGTATCTGACAAAAGCTTTATAAACGCTTGATTCACTTTTATTACGAGCTTTACAATAGTATACTTATTTTGAGCGTTAGTGATTTTTCACTTAAAGAGCAAAAGCAACTTTGGTTGCGATCGTAAGCTAAATACGGCGAGATCAAATAACACAAGGCAGTGTTGCACATCCTCATTCCAAGATTTTTCATCGTTAGAATGATGCTCTCTTTAAAAATCTTGAAAAGACGTAAATACACCATCCACCGTCACAACGATTTGCAAAATGGGTAACGTTCTTACGATGAAAATGTAAATAATAAGACATGAAAAATTTAAGTTAATCATTTATCCTAAAACTTCCAAGTAAACATAGAAATTCGTTTTCATCCGCACTCTCAACGGGTTGTTTGGAACGTATAAAAGCAATCAGTCTAAACCTCCAGAGCAAGCACACGCTCCCTCAGCTCTTTTCCGTTTTATCTGGAAGACAGAAAAATCTCTATTCCACTAGCATATTCAGATTTAGCAAAAACACGAGTAGCTCTAACAACAATGAGGTTTAAAGGAGATTTTTTTAAAAATATATATCATAAAAGACATTTCCAATGCTTTCGCTTCGTAAATTAAAATGTGGAAAATTTTTAATGGGTGCAGGACATTTCACGAGAAATCACGAATCTAAATAGACGTTTCAGTGAAGCTCAGGTAAAATTATGGAGCGGTTATCTTCGAAAAAGGAAAATTCGCATAAATGGACGTTTCGAAAACCATAAAATTAACGTAGTAAAAACATTTGCTCCGATTTCCTCCGGAAATTGCAGCAAACTTGGTAAATCGGGAATGGGTTCTTTAATATAAAATTTAATGTTATGTAGGTACCTATTATCGTTTGTATGGGTGAATTATTTGGTCTGAACATCTTTCAACATTTTTCATGGCGCAGGATCGTGGTAGAGAAAAAAAAGTAGTTTGCTTAAAATTCAAGAAAAAAAAAAATTGCCAAAATTCACTGGTTGCCATTTTTGATACAAGGTGTATAAAATTTTCTTAATTTTGCCTCCATAATACTATCAAATTCTACAAAAAAAATGGCTTAAATATATACTTTTGAGGTCAGGTAAATATATCACTGATTTATTAAAGTACAGGTCGATCATTTAACTCATTCCTCTAAAACGCATACTTCTGTGAACGAATTTTCCAGGAAAGTCGGCTCCTTGATGGGCTTTCTTAAACGTCTATACAGATTGGTGACCAAACAATATAATTTTCTGCACGTATGCTACAAAATGTCACCATCAATAAAAGCAGTATCATTTTCCTGTGATTCCATGAGCTAAGTCACCTTATTGTCAACAACAATCATAGTTTATTATTTTACTTTTATTCAATACGAAGAACGAGCCAAAACTTACAGCAAAGGGCACATAGAAAATGAACAAAAGAAAAACTTCCAGAAAATAAAAATTATTTAAATCAATTCACAAATTGTTTTGTGGTCTCGCGTGCATTCTTCTACTTCTTCAATAATACCTTTCAGTATTGAAAAAAGTTTTGGTTTTTAAAGTTTAATTCCTTTACATCTTTCCATTAATTTCAAGTATTTTTTTTTACTGTCATACCATCGAAAAGTCAGATTATTATATAAAAAGCAAAAAACAAAAAACAGGAAATCAGAATAGGAATTTGAGGTTTGTTGCAATTTCCTTTAAAACCCAAACGAGAAAAAAATAAAGAAATAATTATCAATCTGCCTTTTTTAAAAAGGAAAACACGAATGCACGGTACGCAGCCTTTTTCGTCGGAAAACGCAGTAATAGATAAGGGGGAAAAATTGTATTTAACCAAATAAAACTGAAAAACTCAAAATTCGTTTTTTTAAAAATATCAGTTCTATTGTGTCATAATTTCATTTTCGAGCTTAGAGTCATTCATCATCTTGGAATTACATTCGGGAGAAATCTGAGCCAAGAAAACTGCTATTGTATTTTTCTTTTCTATAATATGGTTTTTCAGTTTTTCTCGAAAGAAAAAAACAATCTTGTCTAACGTGAGGACAAAAAAAAAAAAAAAAAAAAAAAAAAAGAAACATTGAAATGATACTGGTAACAAAAAAAAGCGAAATAAAACGGGCAAAAAAATGTATATTCCGCAAATACGATATCGATAAGTGTCTCCGCGAAAATGGAAAAGAAAAACTGGAATGGAGAACCAATTCAGTTCACCACTTTCACGACCCTGATGAGTTAGTCTTTTCAATGAGGCACTCGTCCTTTTTTTCTTTTTCGTTCTTCCTTTTTATTTTATAAGAATATCAAAAAAAAGAAAAAAAATCGACGAACCAAAGCAGCCAAATAATGTATATCTTATTTTAGAATTCAGCAGTAAAAATAAATTAATTTAAAAAGAGAAGAATTTTTTCCAAATATTTGAAATGATATGATATGAAATGAAGCAAAATGAAATGAAATGAAATTATCGTTTTACAATATATTTTTTTCATTCAACCAGCGAAATGCAATACTTGAATAATTTCGCAGCCTTTTTTTTTTTTTTTTTTTTCGAATTTCAAATTGAGATTCATTTAGCATTTAGTAGTAATAAAAATGCATTATAATAGAACCATGTTTCTTTAGAACTATTTTAAAAGACAACTGAGTACATCGCTATGTTGCATTGCTAATGTTTTAGCTCTATTGATCGTTTAATTTCTTTTATTTTTTTAATACCTTTTTTGTTCTTTTTGCGTGCGATGCTTACTTGTCCCTATATAAATGTTAATGTTAAGTTTTTTTTATTCCTTTTTATACCATTTTTTTTTCTAAATACAAATTTCCTTTCACCGTCTACAGCATTTCGTTGTCTAGCATGTTTGGTGTGGGCTATCTTCTGTATATTGTACATTTTTTTAATCTTTAAACTCTATCCTTTGCCGCTCCTTTCTGCTTGATTAAAAAAAAAAAAAAAATATTCCGCACTCAGAAATCAGACATCACTTTAGTTTTAGTTGTAGGAATAAATCATGTCTTTACGTAATAAAAAATATGGAAATTAATAGACGCTTGTTCGATGTTGCGAAATTTTTTCCATTATTTTTTGAACTAATTTTTTTTTTAAATGTTTTTTTCTGCAACTAACATGCCACAAATATGCTTCTGCTAATGTACTACATGAAATGTGTGAAAAAAATGTAACTATGTTCCTAAGAAAAATGTTATAATGTTTATTGTGCAAGTCGAAATAACTCAACATTGAAATTAGTAAGTTAAAAAGTCCTTGTATTTTATATTCATAATATTAGTGTGAACCACAAAAAATAATCTAAGCTTAAATGCTCAGGCGAATGAGGAATAATTAGTAATCTTAACACTTTTACATGCCGGGAATATTTAAACAGGCCATTGTCATACAAGAAAATCGCTGATGTCGGTTGTTCATATTAACGTCAGGGAAAAAAATTTTTTTTTGAGATAAAATCTTGAAAAAATTGGTATAGGCCGTTTAGATTTGATTAAACATTGTTTTGGCTCCTTCTAACCAAGACTGAAGAAAAAAACGATTTAGACAAACTGTATCAATCTGTCTCTTCTGTGATCGTGTGCGTTCTTTGAATTTTATCAATCAATGTAGGAAAAATGTAAGTAATTTGACAATGGATTTTCTAGCTGCGTTCGCTTTACGATATGCTTTGGAATGGTTTGGTTTTGGTTTAGGAGACTCCCTCCTAAACCAAAAACATTCCAATACGAAATAGGACTTCAGAAGGGTGATTTATACTCTCAGTACTAAAAGCATATATTATTTTTTTAAGAAAAAAGAACATACCCTGAGTCCATTTTTAGGATGTCAAAAAAGTACACAAACCGCAACGTCGATAAAGGAAGGTTTGTTTACCTTTTCTACATCTTCAAAACAGACACCGAGTATATTTATTTACTTTCATAGAAGAATTTGAAACTCAAAGAAAAACCTGTCTATATCAAAAAAGGTGTACACGTCTCATAATTAAACAGTGTCCATCACTGAAGGTTATTTTTCATACAATACTTTTAAAATATTCCAACAAAATAAACAATAGGGAATGCATCATTTAATTAATAATATTCCATTGCAACAAACTTTTTACATGGCTGATACAAAACCTTTGGGAAACTTTAGAAGGATCTGCTCCGGGCCTTTGAGAAAGGTTAAAATAACATAGTCCCTTACCATTCGTCGATATTTAAATTTCAGGCACTCTGATTGCAAAACCAACCACTTAAATCTTCCCTCTTTGTAAGATATTGCAAACTACCAAGTTGGACAAGTAAAGCTCTCCTCCATAAACTTAAACGGTAGTCTCTAAGAACCTTGAACAAGATATATTACCACATTTGCGAAGATTACTTCCTCAAATGATCTTTTTTTTTTTTTTTTTTTTTTTTTTAAGTAAAGAAGAAAAAAAAGCCTTATTTATGATACCTGGACTGTGCTTGGGCACCTTCCCGGTAATTAAATGAACTGTCGTTGCTCATAGTTTGTTTTAACTGAGAAACAGTCGCTTATTCTCGAAATTAACGAAGGAAATCGAAAGGGATAATGATCTGATTCAGAGTAGTCTGCATTATAATTTAAAGTCGAAAACTGAGAACTATCGGTTGCATTAATTGTGAACTTTCCTTCCAATTTTACATGAAAAGTCAGCCTTGAGTCCGATGATACTGCCAACCGCTATAAAAGGGGGCTTCTCTGAATCATTAACCAAGTGCAGGCTCAATTAAACATCTCACAACCGCTGTCAGCAAGTATACGAAACCGGTTGACTTATTGTATGCCGTGACCGTTCTTAGGAAGAGGAAGCGAGTTTGTATGCAAACGTATGGTTATTTCCTTTACTGTTTATCTGCATGTACTCTATCATACTTCGGACCTGCCTGGCATTTCTCTCATTATCAAAGCAAGACTAACTAAAAAAAAAAAAAAATTGCTTGGCCTGCAAAAAAGGTAGAATATGAAGTTCGCGCAAGCATGCTTGTCTGACTGCCAATCAAACAACTGAATAATTTTTAAAACAATCAAATACATCTTGTATAGATTGATCAGAAACTTATGAACCAAAATGCAAAGATAGCCATTCAATAGTTAGCTCAGCCTTGAAAATCAAGAAGAAATATACATGTTCAAAGCACAGAGGTCGACATGGCACGGCTGTTCAGGTATCGACTCGCGAAAGCTTCAGCAATCGCGTTCGGGCACTGAATGAGTGACCGTCGAAGCTTCTCTCTACGGAAGCTTTGAAGGACAAGGAACTTGTTTATTTTTCACAGCCAGTTCCGAAAGTGGCAGTAAATTAATTGTCAGTTCCGGAACTGGCAGTAAACCAATTGCCAGTTCCGGAACCGGCAGTGAACAGTAAACAAGTTGAAAACCATTCAGGGCTTCCGCACCCCTCCGTCTAGCGGAGGATGTTGAAGTTGACAAGTATGTTCGTATTATTGTGCTGGGTTTTGTTTAATACGGGTATAACTGTGATTCACATAAGCTAAAAAAAAAATCACAGTACAGTACAACAAGTTGAAAACAGTTATACCCGTATTAAACAAAACCCAGCACAATAATACGAACATATTTGTCAACTTCAACATCCTCCGCTAGACGGAGGGGTGCGGAAGCCCTGAATGGTTTTCAACTTGTTTACTGTTCACTGCCGGTTCCGGAACTGGCAATTGGTTTACTGCCAGTTCCGGAACTGACAATTAATTTACTGCCACTTTCGGAACTGGCAGTGAAAAATAAACAAGTTCCTTGTCCTTCAAAGCTTCCGTAGTACAGTACAGTACAAGTAGAAGAGTAATGATGAACCTATCCGAAATATGTAAGCCGAATAAAGATGTCTGGTTCCTAATTCCTCAAAGATTTCAATAGCATCCGTCTTTATAAAAAAAAAATAAAAAAAAAAATAAAAAAAAAAAACTCTTGGAAAAGAAACGGACAAAGTAAAAAAATTAAAAGAATCGTAACGGATGTTTTAATTTGTGTCACGTGCTCATCGATTTATCAAAATCTTGTAAAATAAAAAAAAAAATTGACAATGCTGTCAAACTGTACCGTACGAAATTACGAACTTTAGGAATTTAAAAAAAATATATCGTTAAGCTGAGTTTTTTAATTGACCGTAGCTAACAAGTAATTTGCTTTCGGGAAAATAAAGTATGACATCCCAAGCCTGAATCTCGACGGTAAGCTTATTTCATATATTTCGAGCTTTCAAAAAGCTTACGTAGCTGAAACCAATAAGCTTTCGGGTTTTTTCAATTTCCTCCTGCACGGAAGCTTTTCATTACACCGATCATTGCTCATGGATTACCTTTATATTCCAAATCCTGTATCCGGAAAACATTACTCAATGAATAAGACCTTTACTTTTAGTTAAAACTATGTTTGGCTTTCAAAGCAAAAGTAAAAATTAAACGTGTTTAATAGTCTTAATTTAGACAGATATCTTTTGCATAAAGTGTTAAAAGCTCAATACAAATATGCTCGGTTCTAACATAAGAAATTCACTTTATCCTAGTTGATTCCTAATATTTTCTAACACCGTTCATGTTGATATGGGGATGAAAATAATTAGCGCACTAAATGTTCCTAAGGCCCCCCCTTTAAGTTCGGAAAACGTCTTTATAAAGTCGAGATTTCTACTAGGCTCAACCAAGCAGTAAAAAAGAAAGAGGCCAAACAATTAAACGCAGACACTCATTCATAAAAAAACAAATAAAAATATTTTCAACTTACCCTCTGCGTCTTCATTCTAGTACACGATCCTGAAAACCATATGTATTATCTGAAAAAAAAAAAAAAAAAAAAAAAAAAATCTTACTTTTACTTCATAGATATTTCAATTTCGAGTACTCAAAATTTTATGCTTAAACTCGACAATTTACAGTCCTGGATTACCTACGGAGAGAAATAAATGAAAGCGGTCCTTTTCCGTTTAAATACAGTGGACAGCAATATCCTAGGTGAAGGAAAACGATTTATACTTCCGCAAAATAAACAATTAAAAATTTGAATTCCAAATTTAGTGGAAGGCGAGAAGGTGTAACACTTTTAACTTTATTTTAATTACCCTCAAGGCGGATTTCGTCGTTTTTGAATTTTCTTATATTTCTCTCCATCGCATCCCCGTCCTTTTAAACTCAAAATTCCGTTTTATTAATATTTAATATATCATCATCAGGTAAAATATCAGCATAAATAGGTAAATCAACCCGGCTGGCAAAACTTTAGACTTCATTACGTATTCAAAATGAAAATTTATATATTTTCCGGAGAAAAGTTTCAAAAGCCGAAACACTGTGATTCACTTTAGAGGAAGAAGGTGTAAAAATCGATTTACAAGCCACATCATATCCGTGGTAACTTGCACGTCACTTAAAATCATCGCAGGAAATGTAGCGATCATCCCCGGATAAGGGTAACCTCTAAGACGACAGCATTAATAATCATCCTTAACGGTTATTTTGTTTTTGTTCATCCGTCGTTACTTCTAAGAACGAATAAAATCAAGCGAATGCGGCTTAATTTACTTTTTAATGGTCCTTTCAAATTAAAGATTTCTGCTTGCCCTGCGGCACATAAGACGGGTTTTAATATTCCCGATAAAACAAATCAGCAACCATGAAATTTTGCAAAACGGACAAAAAAAAAAAAAATTAGTAATTCACGAACCTAATTAAGATTTCTACTCATAAATTATTGTGCCTGCATGTAACTTATACTATCCCTTTAATCTTAAATTAAAGTAATTTACGATGTACTTGAACGCTCGAAAGTTTTAAACCCTAACGTTCGTTCCAGAAAAAATTGTATTGCAACTTTTAAAAAAAGCGGGTTTGCTTACTTGTATTGGGAAAAAAGAACTTTCGTAAATTGTTTTGTTTACCGAGCCAAATTTTGTTGAACAGGTCAAATTTTGAATATTATTTGCTTTGGCAACAAAGTATACAAAATTTCAAAGCATCGTTGGTTCCTTTCATCGCACTAGTCGATTTCTCTAAAACCACAGTCACTCACGATAGAAAAAAGAAACTAACGCGCAACTTTTCAATAAGTAGTGGCTCAAAAGTGCACACAGCAAAGTGTTGTTAATGAAGCTCATAGGCGAGGTTCATAATAGGAAGTCTGGCATATTTATAAAAACAGTTCATGTATTTTCAACCCCGAAGATGCTTTTAATAAAGCGAATCCCACCGGCATTATTATATTTTGATATTTTTGTTACCTTGAACCAAGAAGCCGGTGAACAAAATGAGTACAGCATCCGAAGATTAAGTAAAGAAGGAAAGTTTACAAATAGCAATAATAGTTCCGTACATCAGAGCCAAAACGTCCAACTTGAAAGTTTGCAAATGTAGCGCCGGCTAATAATTCTTTACCAAATGATTATTGTATTTGCCTGTGAAAATTAAGAGACCTCGCTTTCCCTTTATTTATTTTCAAACAACACTTTCATTGGGTCATAAGCAACAAATATTTTGCAGTAAAAATTTCATTTTTCGTATTAAAAAATTTATAAATTTAGTTGTTGTCCTTGACGCATTTTTTTTTTCTTCTTTTTATTTCTATACGTCCTCCGAATAATAATACATTTTTATCACAAATGAAAACTATTTGGTATACACGAAACATAGAGCAGTAAAACGAAAGTCAGATGGTCCATTTTTATGACCTCTAAAAAAAACTAAATAAATAACTGAATAAATAAAATGCCAGTATAGTAAGCCAAGCAATACTGAAAAATGTTTTCAACTTTGAAAAAATTTTGCCTTTGAACCAGTTAATGTAGTGTATTACTATCTTAGGAGCATTGAAAATTTTTCAACACAATGGCATTAATTTTAAACGAAAAGTTTATACTCGTTACTCTGAGGATCGTGACCCTTAAAGAAACAAAAGTTACGTTGCCAATATTTAATTGAACAGTTTTTTGAGAAAAAGACTTATAGTATGAAAAAAAAAAAAAAATAATAATACAAATTCACGCGGTGAGTAAAAAATGCAGAACAATCCAAAGGAATGGAAGAGCATGGAAATTAAAAAAAGAAAAAAGTTCGAGGGCAGCACTGAAGTCAGACGCTGTTATAAATTTCTTTGGTCAATTAGCTTTTGAAAGAGAAATTGAGTTTCCTGGTTTCCTTTATTGGTGATCCTTATTCAACAATTTCATGATTCTTTTAAAACCAATTCCGATTCCGTTTTCATTTTGTACGAGATCAAAACTTTAATTTCCGAGGAAGAATCTTATAAAAGTAGATATAACATAAAGTTTGTACTTTTAAATTATATTTCAATTTAAAACTGTACGAAAAGTTCTTTCCGACTACCGTTTTTATTTTGTTGCTAATAAAAAAAACTTGCATTTAAAAATAATGCATTACAAAAATTTAATCTAAGGATTTGAAGGAAAGCTGGCTGACGTATGACCCAAGTGCTTTTCAATTTTTATTCGACGACAAAATCCTACGTCGAATTTACCTAATCGCTTTCCATACCGTTCGATTAATCTTTTTAAATTAAAATTACTTTCGAACCGAAAAGGTTTCCCTTCCGATCCCTGTTTGGAAATAAAAAATCGATCTTTATTTAAACTTTGCTCAACTTGTATAACAAGGAGGAAACTTATCGAAAAAACGAAGGTAAAACCTCTTTAAATTGAACCTTCAATGAAAATTGTTCAACCTAGAGCTTTAAAAAATCCATTTTTAAAAGTTATAAACTTTAAAATTAACTCCACCACCAGTTCTTATATTGCTCACCAGCTTACCAACTAGTGTCATTTGAATAAACGAAGTTGAGTGAAGGTCATTTGAATAAAAAGTGTTAAAATTTGAACTTTTGGGTGATAGGACTGAAGCTTTATATTAATTCCTCAGTCCTATCACCCAAATGCCTAAATTTTAAAATATAGTTTATCCAGGGCGGAAATTCCTAGACTGCTAATAAAAAATGGGTAAGGGAGGATTCAAGTATTACGTAAGACTTTTTTTCCGGTTTTCCGACCCCTCCCCCCCCCCCGTCATAAGATTTAGTAAGATTTCTTTGGCTTCCCTTTTAACTTAAGTAAGATTTTCGCTGACCCCCCTTTTTTTTCTTTACCGCCAATTTTAAAAAATATCTTACAGAATTTCACGAAAAAAAAATTCTGTACCAACATGTTTGTCCAATATTCTATAGTGAATCTGCACCCTTAAAATTAAAATACCATTTTTTTTAAAGGGGAAAAAGTGGCAAATGGAGGGGTGTCCATTTTTATATTAAATTGGAATTTTTTTGAACAATAAATAATAATGAAAATTTTAACGAAAGATTTTCTAGACCCCCCTCTTTCATGTAAGAAATGGTAAGAACGTCTTGCACCCCCTCCCCCCTTCCTTCCGGTCTTACGTAATACTTAAACGCTCCCTTAGGGTCTACTTCCACTATTACGTCAGCAGATCAGGGGGGAGGGGATCCGAATCAGCGATATTCTCCATGAGCCAAGTATAGGCAAAAGAGGGAAGGGGTCAAAAATTGACAACATTGCTGATATAATATTTGAATGGTAGATACCTTGCCTGCCTGAAATTAGGAGGCAAGATGTTGATTTACTTTTAGTAATCGGCCGTGGCCAGCAGTAAATACAGCTTATACATCATGAGCGTTTTACAAAGGATTATTTTTCTTTCTTGTCCAACATACAGAACAGAGATATCCCATTTAAGGTGTTTGGGTTAAGAAGTTATGTCAAAATCCGTTCGGCATGGCCAAGTGTTCACTAAGCACTCTACTACAATCGCTAGCTAATGGACACTGTCAACTAAATCCATGTTCTTTGAATGAGCACATATATAAATCTGTGCCTGCATTAACATGCTTTAAAAAGCAGAAAATTAAAATAAAAATTTAGAAATTTTTGTGTTAAAATAAAACTTTCTCTAATAAGGTAAACTACTTTTTAATGCTTTTGCTGGGATCATTTTTCATTAAATGCAAATGAAAGAAAATTGGAATAAAAAAAAAAAAAAGATGCTCATCATTTTGCTAATGACCAGAATGAAAATCTTTATGAAACACTGTTATTATATCCACTGTCGTTCCATCCTCTTCAGTTTCATAGATTTTTCTAATGTAAGTATGAAAAATTTTATCTCGATTGACATTAAGAAAATACTCAGACGCCAAGCCATCCACCCAGATTTATTTCAAGCTTCTTCAGAGAAAAGTAAACATTTTATTTTTTAAACTTCCAAGAGCGAAAATGCATTTCCATTTTCCATTTTCATCCCGGGAATCAAACTCAAACTCGTATTATAATAATCGTAAAAAAAAATAATAAACAAACTTAGACGACAACGACTTACTCTATTTTAGGAGCAAACTATGCATAAAACATCTGATTGTTCTTTCAAATAAATTTTTCTCTTTCAAAAAAAAAAAAAAAAAAAAAGGAAAATAATAAAAGAAAAGGAAATTCTAGATTTTTTATAGAATAAACCGATCCGGATAATATAGGTACGGATTCAGGAAAAGATATCGTCTTATTCATCTTTCTCCTCGATTCTTTAGTATCTACAAAATTTGACCTGTTTCTTTAATCTAACTCCCTTGAAATATCGTTGTCATCATTGTATTGCAAAAGCAAAAACGGTAGCTGTAACGGTAAAGGCAACAGTAATGCAGTTGCCGTTAAACCTCAATAAAAAAATCCTTTCCTATTTTATTCTTTTGAAAATGAGCCGATCTACAGTCTGCTTGAAAGGTTCGAAAGTAAGCAATCGGGGGTAGGGATGGTGCGTTCCTTGTTAGGGTCTTTCACACGATTAGTTTGTCTTTCATAAAAGAAAATGTTTCCGAAATCTGTATATCTATCACATCATATCGAGCGTTTAGATTTAATCAAGGTTACGGCATTATTTTGAAATGCGAATTCTTGGCTCTGGGTTGGAGCTCCACCTGCGTGATAAATATATTAGGTTGATATCACTTTTAAAGAAAACAAGAATATTTTTTGTTCGCTTTTAAACTCTGTGAGTAACCACTTAAAGTGAAACATTTTTTCAGCAGAAAGCATAAAAAAGTTTTCCGTTTGATATGTTGAAAATATCGCACATTATTTTAATCGAATAATCTAGAGAAAGGGGGGAGATGGAAACTCGGACTAAAAATGTACCGTCGTCTATATTGAAATTCTAGACTCACTTCTGTGTACGTCTCATGCACTCGGGTAAGATTTCATTTGGACTAAGAAAAGAAAGCTTTACACTTTTTTAAGTATCTATTTCCGTGCGTTGGAATTGAACTAATGTATCTCCATCGTAAATGTAATAGGAGATAGTGTGTTTCAATTGTTTGTAAAAATCATGTGACTACAAGTTTACACGCTCATGTTGGTGTAAACTTGCGGTCACATGACACTTTCACGAAATGTCGAAACAGACTATCTCCAATCATATTTACAATGGAGATACGTTAGTTCACCTTCGTCGCGCGGATTTGGAAGCAAATGAACGTCGCTCGTTATTACAATGAATCAAATTTATTTTAATTAAGTAAAGTTAGAATATACTATTTTCCTCTTCACTCGTTCTTCAGCGTTCAGTAAAAATGGTTAATTTTTAGACTTTTTATTGAAGCCAATTTTTTTTTTTGAAAAGGTAAGTTCCACACCTTCAAAGGCAAAAAAAATGAACAAGAAAAAAAAGAGAAAAGGTAAATATTCGACTTGCCCGACGAATGTTTAACTTGAACAAAAAAAAAAAAAATCATTTTATTCATCTAAAAATAACGTACCAGGGTGAATCCTGAATTATTAACTTTATTATAAACTTTATAAATGCATTATTCAAACAAAAGGCTTTGTTCCAGATACTCTCACGGTGAATGTAAGCGTTCTACTGCTGAGTCTCGCTTCGCCTGACGAGTCTAGTTTAGTAAGTACAAATCCGTTCATCAAAATGTTAGTCTTTAATAGTTAACAAATGAATATAACCGTTTAACCTCTGAGATTTGATCCCGTCTGCCAAGTTTTCCGGAGTTAAAAGCTTCTTTTCTTTTTTAAATCTTTTCCTTTTCTTCGTAATTACGCTTTCTTTCTGTTAAGACTGCAGGTGCAAAAACTTTTAAAAGAAATGTGCTTTTTCGCTCTTTAAAATTTAACACATTTAAAGCAGCATTGTATATAATAAGGCACAAAACGATTTTAGAGGAGCAGAGAAGGAAGCGAGAAGTTGTCAAGCTGATATCCAAAACTGAATAATTTCCCTTTTGGCATATGTTCTTTTGTTTGCTTTATTAGCACTTTATAGCTTTGCGAAGATTCTCTATGATTTAATGTAACCCTAAGACGAGGCAGGATGAAACTTTATGATATTTATAATATAACAAGGATGCCTACCTCACGTTAAATCGCTAAAACAGACTTCCGTCAGACATCTGAAAAGTTTTCTCAATTGAAAGCTTTAGCTTTGGATATTATCTTGATGATTCCCCCTGATTTCATTTCCATAAGGTCTTTATCGGAAAACCATCGCTATTAGTATAATTTTCTCCTACTGGCAATTACTTTTACTCAGTTCAAGCTGGTTGAGCAGGACGATCCACAGAAAAGATAAAACCTTCCTCTGAATTCCCTAGGTAGTAAGAGATTTCTTATAGAAAATTCTGCACAGCCTTTTAATTAAAATCACGCTACAGAACATAATAACATTTTCGGATAAGGTAACTATAATCGCTTGATAATTGGCAATACTCTAAATTTAGCTTTAGTTATTTGGGATCGAAACGTGAAGTAACATCATCATTATTTCCGGATTCATGCATTAAAACGAGTCCATATTTCAGAAGAAAGTATTTAATCGCTTAACTCTTTTATATATATACGACCAAATTTCATTTTCTTATTATGAGGTGTATACAGTGGTCCAGTGCTTTAATGAATGGCTTCTAAAATAACCATCCTCTTTTTTAAAAAAAAGGATATAATGGCAGCAGAAAAAAAAATCAACAACAGCTGACTGGAGTTAGGTTAATTAACTCCATCGCCCTTTTAAAAATTGAGATAAAAAAAAAAAAGTTGTTTATGAAGTTTAAAATGAACTTTTTTTCAATATAGAACATTATAATCGATACAATGAAATTAGGCCTGAGATTGACTTTCATTTTTCCATAACCGAAATACCGAAATCGATTGAAAAATTAATATGTTCAATTAATTAAATATCTCATAAATATTTTTTCTGTATATTCAAAAGTGGCAAAAGTCAATTAATCTCAAATATCTTAAATCTTCAAGTATTAAAAAGTCGAGTTCTATTTAAGTATCAAGTGAATACCCTAAACGAAAGAAAAGCAGGACGGAGCCGAAAAATGTCAAAACAAATAGTTTCGATAATAACTGCGATAATAAATTGAAAAGAAAAGAAATAGTGAAATAATAAAAAAGCAAAGGGAAAAAAAATCAGGACAAGAGGGCGGAATCCAGGAAAATTGGATTTTATTTTCATGAACTCATTCCCTTTTATTGGACATCATAAGTCATGTGAAAAAAATACAAAATATGAACCTGTTTTCTTTTTTAATAACAGCCAAAATTGTGTTAAAACGTTTTTTTTATACATAAGCCCAGCGTTCTTTTTTTTTTTTTTTACCTACCAAGCTCCTTTTTTTAGTCTCAGAGATACTCTAGAGTAAAGAAATAGAAGGATATTTCATCTAAATTGGCAGCTTATCAACTCGAAAGAATTCTCTTTTAAACTTTTAGAAAAATTATGAGAATGACAAAGGAAACTAGCAATCTTTGAAGAAAGGTTCTGTGGTTTCATTCCACATTCAGCACCTTTTCGCTTTCTTTCTTTGCTTTTTTCCGCCTTCTCTTTTCTTTTTTTATAATTCGAAATAAAAGGAAAAACATAAGAAAGTTAACATTATCCGGTATTTGGTAGTCTAGACCCAGGATAGCGGCGACAGAGAGACAGTCAGTCTGCAATCGATAAACGAACCCTTTCTTTACTCTAAGCCTTCGGCTAATGATTCATACACGATGAATCAATTGACTTTTATGTGGTTAAAAGTAACTGGGTTATTTTAAGTTCTAGCTAATGAATTGGAACATAAAGTGAATTTATAGCTTTTTCTAGGGATGTAAGATCAATGTAACTTTTATGTTCTAAATTATCCAAGAGATGATTCTTTTTTCTACTTATTTTTTTTCCCCTTGCATTTTATTTTTGCCAAAAATTAATGACAAAATAAGGACAGTCGTTACGGTTATTGGTAACAGCAAATAGAGGTTATTTTTTCCTATATGCCTTTCTCTTGAAAAACGAAAGACTTTTTTTTATAAGTATTATTTATTCATTACTTTTAAAATTATTGCTCCGAATAGACTCGAAATTTTTTAAACCCGAACACGCGTTATACCAAACGCAGCCATTAAAGTTTCCGAATATATTTAGACAGCTAGCAAAACACTTTGCCTTTACACGACCGTCCTTTTAACTGTTTAAAGAAAGCACAGGGGGGAAAGAAAAAACAAACGCATTCAAACTTCTATTTGTCCCTCTTGAAAAACATTTTGTTTACAACACCATTCGTCGTTTTCAAGAACCTCATCTTTGTCCAAACTTTTTGAATTCTGAGAAGCAAGCGACTCGAAAAAGGTTGAAATAAAATCTTTTATTTTTCTCAAACAAAAATATAAATATATAAATCAATACAAAGAATGCGAAAGATGACACTAAATCTCGAAGACTTCCCGACGAAAAAGCTGAAGGAAAAATGTATCACGCGAAGGAAATCAAAAACTGAACAACCCCATCTAAAGAATCGGTCGATCCGGATCGACAACAGACTTTCTTAATTTTTTAAAAAAAAAGTTTTGTTTGGTCTTCCACTTTTTATTCGCGAGAGAGTCTTAATTTTTGAGTCTTGTTAACCCTTTTCAAGAGAACGCATGTAGAATAAACGAAAAGACAAGAAAAACGGTCGAGTAAACACAAAGCAATTGTAAATCTTCCAAATTTCACCTTTAAAAAATCAATTTCGGTAGAGATTCTAAAAACGTCACACTGGGAGCTCAAATAGGAAATCCAGATTATCTTCTTTTCCAGCGACTATCTCCTATCCAAAAATAACACTTAAAAGTAATCTCAAATTCAAAACGAGTACCCAAGCGGTAATTATTAAAGATGAGCTAATTATTTTCAGCATGATTTCAGTATTTCACAAGTTTTTCCTCTCAATAACAGCGAAAGGAAAGCGAAAAGCAGAAAATAATGATAGGAGAACCCAGTAACAAAGACTCGAAATACCTATTTAGATATATAAGATCAAACAAACAAAAGAGAGAGAAACAAATGAAATCGACACTTATTGAGCCAACTCTTCCTCATCCGAATGTATAAACTGTAACTAGAAACCGAACTCGACGTATCCTCTAAAAAGCATATATGGAAAAGTGAGAGTTGTAAAGCATTTTTTACGGTGTTTTCTTCCACAAAGAAATTATCGTAAAACTTTTTATTTTGCGCCCGAATGAAAAGAGAAAAAGAAAATTTTTGAGAGGAGATAAAAAAAAAATAATAATGATGATGGTAATGCTAAAAAAAAAATAAAAATACGAAAATCGAAGTGGACGTTTCCACATTTACAAGGTTATCATCAATAATTCTGAGCACAATGCGACCTCACTAATAATCGGAAAACCTCCACTTTTTCATGGGGATTTTTATTTCTTTGTTAAAAATCGTTCCCTCAGCCGCCCTCCCCCAAATAAAAGTGAAGCTTTCATACCATTTCACAATTACCTTTTACATGCCTTTCACAATCAACTTTCAAGCTACCCTTTTTTTTAGCTTGTCTTATAAGCTCACTCTTATTTCCTGTTTCCTTGTTTCCGTTTTAACGCTACCTGGGCGAAAATTCAATACAAACATATTGGGTAAACGAGGCGAACGAACGTGTTCGCTGGACACAACTAGAAAAAAATGTTCGGCGATGTTTGGCGAACGTTTTCTTCGGCGTGGAGAGGGAATTAATGTTGCTTTTTGATCATGTTCGGCCGATATCAAGGATTCAATGGAATCATTTCAAACGCTAAAAACTCAAGTAGTTAATTCATTACTCAAGATATCAAAAAAAAAAAAACATAAACTTTTTAATGGTGGAAAAATAAACGAGAAAGATAAAGAATAAATGTGCTCTGTTGGTGTTATATTGTGGAAAAATTTTGATACCACTGATTTTATGATGCAATATTATGAATAGCTCTGGCAATCTTCAGTCATTAAAAGGAGAATAACGAGTGGTTTTAACGCTTTTTAAAAGAATAAAAAAAATAACTCTTGTCGGAAAATAACCAAGGCATTTTCCAATAACCGGAATCACGGAAAAATTTGCTTTTTTTTTTATATAAAAACCAAAAAAGCAAACATATTTCCGTAGCCAGTGAAATAAATGGGAAATTTCCTTTTTGTGATACCAGTAACAGGTGGACTCGAGTCCGCATTTTCCCCTAAGCTCGGAAAAGACCCTAAAAGCCCAACAAATGATTAGATGACCTTGATCATCTTACGTTGAATCACACCTTGTATATTCTTCAAATGACAAGCAGATAGTTGACTATATCGATTTAACGTGCTATGCGCGTGAGGTTAAAATAACGCAAAAGCGATTACTATTCTCAGCCTATCTTCGTTCATTTCCAGAGAATAAAAAAACATTATGGGATTAGGTATTCAACATCAACCTTTTTTATTTATCTCTTTTTCCTCGTTTCCAGCTTTTTTTTTCCTCTTTTCTTTTTATGCTTTCTTCCGACCCTTCAGTATTTTCCTGATATCTTTGTTATTATGTTTTTTCTTAATTACTTTTTAAGATTTTTATTTAGATCTTGGTTCCTTCTTATTCTTTATTGCACCTACTAATGACAACATCTAGGGTGTGATTCCCTGTTTGATACTGTTCAAAGTTAGAGAAAACGCAGTTTTGTATTAATTTTAACCAAAATGAGGGAAAAAGGTCAAACGCCAAGAAGACATGTTAAAATTTAAGGTTGGGGAAAACACTGGTGGAAAAAACGTTGAGCCCTGTTTTTTGCAAAAAGTACAGTGCATTTGCTATTATCCTTGATCAACGAGAGTCTCGAACAACGATTCCTTTGAGTAAAAATCTAGTTTTCTTATGAAAAAAAAACCGAATCTTTTTCGAGATAAGCTGAAAACGGAAAGGGTCGGTTGTCGATTTTGTAGAAGGTTTTATTACTTTTCTATAAATAAGAAAGCCATTAATCGTGGGCCATCGATCCCAGCATTTTACAAAGCACAAAATAACTTCTAATATAATATATATACCGTATATTAAAAAAAAGGAGGGGAAAAAAAAACTTTTGGTTTCAGAATATTCAGCGATTTCGCTTTCATGTTTAAACGCATCTAACACTGATTTAGAATGCAATTTGTAACACCACTATACCTACCGAGCACCGTTAAGTGCTTAGAATAAACTAATGTAGGGTTACATGTGTCAACAACGGTTTCTACATGTGAAATTGAGTTTGCATAAATTTAACTTGATTTGATCTCAGCCAGGAAATATAATTAACCCCACCTTTAACCAACCTAATTTGTCTTACAGAATTATTATTCAAGCTCGTTACAGGCGATATGATTTTTTGTAATTTTCCCCAACGAGTAATTTGTGTGTTAATAAGAATCGTACTAGAAAAAGTACGAAAAATCGTAACGGCAATAAAGGACTTAATACCGTACGTAGCACCGGTTAATTACGAGTGCCTTAATTTTCCATTGTGAAATTCATTCGAACATGCGATGTGAATAAGAAAGAAAAAAAGAATTGGTAATGGCAAAAATCATACGACAACAGTCAGAACGGGTCAACTCGCAATGCTCGACAATTTTAATCTGAACGGACTAAACGGATAATATCGCTAGTTTTAATCCAGAGTCAATGAATGAATCATTGTGAATTGACCGACATATCAGATTAATCCCACTAAACTGAGTTAAACCCTGGAGTATTTTAAACGCCATAGGTATGTAGTTTTCATAAGCTATCGCCACTTCGTTTTTGCTATTTTCTTAAGCGAAATCTCGATTGCAACCACTTGAACACGACGGGAAACCTACGATCATTACTTTTTCCCCGACCGCGATTTACTCTTGCGATACAAATGCTGTTAAACACATCATTACCCACCCAGCTTCTGGTAAACAAGATTTCAGAATTCTAAATAAAAAGCAGGACTTCATTACCAGAAAGAACCCTTTTCGTTAGGAAACAGCCCGTTCAAAATAAATTATAAGTAGATTTTTAAAAGATCCTTGTCAAAATCAGCAATCACTCCTTTTTTAATTAAGTCCACTTTCCAAGTCGATCATTAACTCAAATTAGGACAGTATAATAAAATAGGTCTGGTAAAGAAGTCATTTACTGTGAAAAAACCCGGATAGGGCTCAAAAATGGCTTTAATTTAGTAAGGAGGAGGACCGATAACACACGAACTCCAATTGCCGATAGGAATATGGGCCAAGAACTCGTACTGTCGGACTGGAATCAGCAACGAAACCCAGATTGCATTTGCCAAAAAAAGCAGCATTTTAAAAAAAACGAAATATAAATGATAACATCGAAAATGACGAAAGATAAAAAAAAAAAAAACTAGAAACAAATTATGTTTCTAACGCCGTACGTGGTAGGTACTAAGCTGCTGGCTTAAGTTGCTCTTTTAATGGGCTCCATATTACGTTTTCGGACTAGATTACGTGTATCGACGGGATAACGCTGGAAAAAAATTAAATGACGTCATGTTTTATCGTCCAGTGAACCATCCATTAATTTAACGGATCTAATTCATTTTTCCATGTTTTACTGGTTCAAACATAATACTGCATAACATTTAATTAAAATTTATTCCATTTGATAATTTGATTGGTTGCTTTTTTTTTTTTTTTTTTTTTTTTTTTTTTTTTTTTTTTCAAAAAAAAAAAAAAACAGCCAACAGCCAGATAGCAATTATTTGTTGGACATTAAAAAAACCCTCATCAGTTTACGTTGCTTGAGGCTTCGAAAAAAAAAATTAAAAAGACAAAAATCAAAATCAGTTTCCTCCTTAAAAATGGTATCGAACGGGTTCATTGAGTCCAAAATATTCTACAATTACTTTTTTCCTTAAAGATTCCGCAGAAATACAGATTCTTTTTTCCCGGCTAACTTATTCGATTAGATGACGAACATTTTTCTTTTTCTTTTCGTCTTCATGCTTGTTTTGAAGATCTATGGTTTGATGATGCTATCACCTCGGGATACACTTAGAGGGGGGGAAAAAAACCGACTTTTCCTTCTCTAATTTTTCTCGTTTTATTTTTTTCTTTCGCGTTAGGTATTTCGCGTTAGGTATATATTTATTTTTTCTCTTGGAAATTCCTTACAACATCGGATGTTGGTTGACGTTTTCAATGGTAATCTTTGTAAATTGTAATTTGTCAAAAGCTTCAATTCATTTCCTTTGACATTAGAATCAATTGTAAAATTAACGATTTTATCTTGAAATAAGCATTTTCAGCATATACAGTAATTTTAATATCTTCCCATTCCACGGATCATGGTGTGAAATAAAAGTAAAAAACGTACGGTTTTTTTTAACAATTCATCTATAAAAGAAACCATCCTTTTAAATGAAACAAGTTGTTTCCAAAACACTATCCTTTACTTAGCCTCAACTGACTGAAGAGTTAGCTTAATCTAAACACTACATCTTAACGAGGTGTCACATCTTTTTTTGGACGTGGAAAAGCTTTTGGGACTTCTCATGCTTTTCTGTACTTAAAAAAAAAAATTGAACCAAACCCAAAGAAATTTTTATCTCAAGACTTTACCATCCCTCACTTTTTTTTCATAGGGGTAAGGAAAGGATAAACAAGACCGTAACATTATTGTAGAAAATTTTATGCTTGTCGTCATCTTGGGTTACAGCCTATTGAAATGAGAAAGTATTATTTCTCTCCGACATTTAAAAGTTAATGGAAAGGAACTAAACCGTCTCTTCTATTGTCCTGAGTTAATGGACTAGCTATCACTTCCCTTGGTCACTTTTAAGAACAGAAAGTCACCGTGAAAAATACTAGAACAAAAAAAAAAAAAAAAAAAAAAAGGGCGACAAACCCATTAAGTCAAAAATGGGTTTAAAAAAAAAAGGTTCATTTTATTCATTAAAATGTACGGGTTCTTGCTAAAACGCATTTGTTTATTCGCCCACACGGTATTAAACTCTCAATTCTTTTTTCCTTTTAAATTCATCATATAATTTTCGACCGTTATAGGCAAGGAGATGTTGCGGTGGCGTCGGATCTGTTTGTTAGAAAATTTATTCCAGGTCTATAGAATTAATTTTTCAACGAGTTACATTTCAAAACAGATACCTTCCATTTGAAACGTACACCATCTTCTCTGCAAATGAATTAACATGAATTACTCGAGCAAGAAGTTAAATTATACGAACTACTTTATAAAATCCTAGTGAAATATCGGGAGCATTTGAGAAGAGAAATCTCCTCGTCAGAATACCGCAAAAGGCTCTATTTATGTTAGAATTATTTACTTGGCTTGACCTAGCTTTGTTTTCCCATTAAACATTAAATCTCGTTCGTTTATTAGGTGATTCAGGTGAAAAACTAATTTGGAGCTTGAATTTTATGTTTTACTGCTTAAAAATTAAAAATTTAGTCGGAAGGACAACTCAATGAGTTATCGATTCACATCGATAACGTAAGATCAAAAACCTTTAAAAGAAGTCACTCGAAAGCTATTTTTACACAAGGAAAACGATAGTGAAGTGCGTTTTTGATTTAAAAAAAAAAAAAAAAAAAATCCGAGCAAAATAACTTACTCTTCCTAGCCGAGATCTTGGCCATCAAGGCTTCCAATAAATTTATCATTATTACCTCGCTAATTCATTTTTAAAAAGCATAATGTACATAGGGGTTATTTTTACACGAGGAAAACAAATTTTTCGATTTGGCAAAAAAAAAAAAAAAAATAAAAAAAAAAATAAAAAATAAAATAAAAAATAAAAAAAACCGTGCAAGCGAACTCAGTCGACTCTCCTGGTCGAGATCTCGGCCAACGGCGCTTCCAAAATCTTGATCCTTAATGCCTTGATGACTTGCTCTTAAAAAGTTTGACATATATCACACAGGGGTTATTTTTACACGAGGGAACAATGATAAAGCCTGTTTTTAAATTTGACAAAAAAAAAAAAAAAAAAAAAAAAAGAAAAGTCTTTTTATCCTTACTGGCCGAGATCTCGGACATCAAGCCTATCAATATCTTTATTATGAATATTTAGCTAATGTATTTTCAAAAAGCTTAATAAAACTAACAAAGAATCATTTTTATATAACAAAACGATTCTAGTTTGTTTTGAAAAAAAAAATCAATAAACAAACAAATAAATAAATAGCGAAAAGTCCCTTCATTCTCGCTAGCCAAGGTCTCTGCCAGCGGGCATTCCAATACACTATCTCGCTCATTTATTTTCAAAAATCTTAAAAGTCAAACGGAAATTATTTTTCGATGAGGGAAACGATGATAAAGCCCATTTTTCGATTTGAGAAAAATAAAGTATTGTCTTTGATGTTCAGTAATACTCCTGGATTAAAGGAAAATAAATACGATTATCATGTGCAAAAAAATGCAGCAGATTTGATTTGCGATTATCTTCCTACTTTTATATTCTTTTTTCATATTTTTAAACTGGATGACAAATCATAAAATTTTAAAAATTTTAAACGTTTTTAATGCAAATATAGTTTCTTTTTAGTAAATTTATATTTTTTTTCCAATTCTAATGCTTATTAGCGACGTTGCAGAAATCTGGGAATGGCAAAAAACGAACAATGAATACATAACAAGCCATAATTAGTTTGTGAATTCACTTCACCCCAAAACTTCAAAAGTCATAAAATTTAAACTACAACTTAAATAAAACGCAATAATTTTTGTGGAAACCAATTTCACCTTCTGTAATAATTTCTCAAAAAAAAAAAAGAAAGAAAAAAAAATTAGATAAAGAGCGAGAAAAAGAAAGAGAGAAAAAAATAAAACTTAGCGGTTAGCGGTCACCTGAAAGGAAGTTACATTAGAAACCGTTAAGTTATTTTCCATTGCCACTTTCCCCGTTGGTTCACCCTTTCCTGTTCACAAGTTACGAGGAAAAAATGTCGACACTTCTATTTAGATAATAACTTTAAAGAAGCTTACGGTACTAATCTTTTTCCTTTTATTTCTTTATTTGCAGAAATACGAAGTAGAATTTCTCCTGCAGCAACAATGGTATGACCCTAGGCTGAGGTATTCAAATCAAAGTCGCTACGAGTTTCTAAATGCCATTCACCATCATGAGGATATTTGGCTTCCCGATACATATTTTATCATGCATGGTGATTTCAAGGATCCTCTGGATCCCATGCACTTCGCTCTAAGAATTTATAGAAACGGTACAATTACTTATCTTACGAGGAGACACCTAATATTAAGCTGTCAAGGAAGTCTTCATATCTTTCCTTTTGACGATCCGCTTTGTTCGTTCGCAATGGAAAGCAGTAAGTACGAATTTATTTTTCTAAAAAATAAAATAAAAATTTAAAAACGATGAAAAATAAAAAATAAAAGCCCAGATTTGATGACCGGGAAAAAGGAAGAGTCTTCCTTTGTACAGTGTAATTGTTACATGACGCTGTACTTTTCCTTTTTAAGTAGCAATTTTCGAGTGCAAAAGCAATGTCAAATAAATGATAGCTTTGCCAAAAAGAAAATAATAAAAAGAATGGAGTCTGAAATTATCAGAAAAAAAGTGTTTGTCGCATTACTTCCACCAATTTTTTTTTGCTCATATAATATTACAAAAGTAATTCAAGTGAATGGAATTTTCAAAAGGATTCACTGGTTTTATTTTACTTAAGCGATTTTTGATATTTACAAAGCAAACGATTTTGCACTGTACATGATCCTTTTTAAAAGACATTGTGGGATGTTCTAAAACCGTAAAATCTTGATAAAAATCGCCAGAGTTCAAAACAGAATATATTAACTTTCCATTAGAAGGATCTCTATTCCAATTATCAGACTATTTATTCTTTGATTCTGTTAAGTAGTACTGACACTTCAAGGTAATGTCTCCCGTTTCTCACGCCTCAAATATTACCACAAAAAGGAAAACTTAATCAGTCACCATTCCTTTCAAGTTCCGCTCGACATCGCCTTACTAAAAGGTTTTCTTGCAAAAAATAAAAAAAAAATAAGTTAACTGAGCATTTGCTATACACTACAAAAGGAGGTAATGCTGCATAATTTGGCTTAGACGTTTGATTAATGATGAGGTCATTTTCTTCAAACAAACCTTGTTTAGTTATTCATTTGTTATTTATGCCGTTCTTTGAGCTTTCCGGGCATAAGTTTTCTCAAGCACTTTCCCTCGTAATTCTAATTTACATATTTTTCTTTCGTCAGTTTGGCTTAAAATAAAATTTTAAAAAAATGATTCATCTAGAATACTATTGTAGACCGTTAAAAAAATACCTGGACGTGAAACACAATGATCGATTTTGAAATTTAAACTCAAAGCCTGCCTGACACCTTTAAAATATAATTCGCGCAGACATGGATCAGTTTACGAGGGAAGGTTGAAAATATTTTACAATAATCAAAAAGCATCCAATGGCCAGGCAAGTACCTTTTTTTTCCCTTCCTATTCGCATCTGATAAAACGCAGACATTAATTTTGAGGGTTTCCAGGGTCCTGGTCGCCATATTTTCCAGCCATACAGACAGACCCAGGGTTCAAGTTGCCCACGCCTTTCAACATCAACTAATATCAGTTACGCAGAATATTACGGCGAAAAAAATTAATAATCCTCCTTTGAAAAGAGTTTTTGTAAACCCCATTAATTATTCCTTTTTTATTGAATTTAAAACAGGATCCTGACAATATTACAAACTGTCCAAGGCGTATAAAAAGCTCAACATTCCTGACGTCGTGTTCACTGATGTATCTTTTTAAACGGTCGTACATTATTTCCGCTTTGCTTACTTTCTTTTGTGCCGAAAGCTTCGTGTGTATGAACCTTTTTAATCCTAATTTGCTACTTGATTAATGATCCTGAAAAACAATCTTCAATTGAATTTTATTTTTTCTCCCTACCAAGAGTAATTAAACTAAATCGGATTTTAATGAGGATTTTTAACGGAAAAACTTTTCCGCCTTGGTGCGCTGAATGTAACTCGGCTGCTATCACGGTAATATGTCGAAGGGACGGTTTTCTTCGTTCTCCTTGATATGAAGAAGCTCTTCGAATTGTTTCACCATTTTGTTTTTACATGACCATACTTGTTTATAACTGAAACGATAATTGTTTTAAACAAAATAATACCCTGTTTTGGATTGATCTTATTCTTACGGAAAACATCACTGCAATTCTCCAAAAAAAAAAAAAAAATACGGTAAACAAAGAAACAAACCCAAGGGTGCTAATTCAATATGGAATGTTGTACCAACATGTTCGTACAACATTCCATAATGATTTTTTAGAAGGAAAATTTTTTCGGATCCCATTATCAAGTTCTTTCCTGGATCAGTATGCCCGATAATCGATTGTTTAATTCCATAATGAATTTGCCCTCAAGAAAACAAAACCGCCATTTTAAATCAAACTTTTGTTTTCGTATTTAGTTTTCATTTTTTAAATGGCGGCTTCGTTTGTTTCTTTTGTTTACCATTTTTTTTTTCTGAGAATTGTAGAGATGGTTTCCGTAAAAATAAGATGAATCTAAAACGGGGTATTATTTTGTTTAAAACAATTATCGTGTCATTTATAAACAAGTATGATTAAGTAAAGACAAAATTGCAAAAAAATTCGGAGAGCTACTTCATAGCAAGGAGAACGAAGAAAACCGTCTCTTCGCCCGTTTACCATGGTAGCAGCCGAATTACATACGGCGCTCCAAAGCGGAAAAGTTTTGCCGTAGAAATCCTCAATCATTTACATTGCAACGAATCTCACTAGAGTTTTTATCATAATTTTTCTTTTTTTTTTTCTTCTTTACACAGTATCATATGAAAGTTCGGCTATTTCCTACGTATGGAAAAACGACGAAGATACGTTAAGAAAATCTCCATCGTTAACAACGCTGAACGCTTATTTAATCGGAAATCGGACGATGGTTTGTCCGATAAAATCCACATGGAGAGGTAGGTTCATACCTTAATTTTTCCAACAAAAAAAAATTGAGTTGTTTAACACAAAAATACAGGAGAAAAATTTCTTTCAATTTTCCAAATCATAGTTCTGACTCCTTCCATTAGTTGTTCTTTTCCTTTCATTTTTTTTCCCATTTGTTGGCTTAACGATTGAATCAAAGGGCAATCTTTTCTTTTTGTCTACAGTTCCGTTTTTTATTTCTGATAACAGTCCATGGATTTCGCCATTGATTCAATTGGAGGTTAATACGATGTTAAAATTATTTAATCAAGGGGAATGATTTCGTTATTTTACGATTGTGGATGACGTTAAAAAATAATGGGGCTAACCAATACGCGTTTTTAAATTAAATGAATTATTAATTAAGATAGCACCGTATGACCTAACTTGGTTTTTATAATGTGTTACAGTGTACCTTATTTATTTATTTATGTAACTTTTGAATTTAAAACAGTTGACCGCTCCAAATTGAGTATGGTGCCATCAATCAATAAAGACGATTTTTTTTTCGAAATGCTTTAACCGAGCTGACATTTTTGGGCGGATTTTACATTTTATACGCATCCCTAAAATCTTTTTTTTTTTTTTTTTTTTTTTCTCATACTTCTGAATCCTCTGAATCATTCGGAAAATCGCAATCGATATCACCGATGAAAGTGAACGCCAAATAAGAAATGAACACCAAAGAGCCTATGTTTATAAATCTACAGAACAATTGTCAGTATAAATTAAAAAATAGATTGGAAAACATCCAGTGCCTACATTGGGAAGCATCCACGAAGGCCTACTGCTCACATCAGAGCAAATTCAGCTGTTTTTTTTTTTTTTTTTTTTTTTTTAGTTATTCTTTTGTCCATGGGCCAACACTAACTTATAAAGCCTCTTTTTTCCACGGGGCGCCTTTTTTCTTTCAAAATTTTATTGTGATATTCCACCAAATATTGAAAGAAGTATGCCCAAGGTAGGGTATTTCAGACGTCTAGAAAACGACTGAAGGATCAAATTCAGAAATTTCAATATTAGACGGACCCTATAAGTAATGTAGGCTGTCGAATTCAAAAACGACCTTGAAAATTAGGTGACGGTTCCGGGAAGAAGTGGATATCTCCTCAAAATGGCGAAAAATGTTGTTAAAAGGCGATTTCGTATTTCTTATTTCTTGGGAAATCAGAATTTTCCCTCAACACTACCTGATATTCAAGGTCATATTTGAATTCAACGGGCTGAATTACGTATAGAACTAGCTCAACTTTGAAACCTAAGAATTCGATTCTAAAAAAAAAAAATGAAATTTAGTGTCGCTCGCGAAAAAAAAGTGATACGATTCTTAAATATTGACGGAAACACCAGCACTATTTATGTGTTTGTGCGCCCAGTCCGGATGGCATATTTCATGCACCTATCTCTTTTTATATATCGAAATTCGTATATTAAAAAACGGATTCAATACAGGCGCGGAATAAAAAATAAAGCGTGAAGCCAAAGCAGTCAGCCGGACGATCCCGCAGCTTCCTTCGACATCCGTTATTGATACTCTATGACACTGAAATATTACAAACTGATGAACGTACGATAATTATTAATTCAAAAGACTGTACCATATTAATTAAAAGCCAGTGATACGATAGGTCGCTGTCAATTGTCGAGGACCCTTATATTCAATTCCTCTTGACTGCAACCCTCGCTTTCGAGAAGGGATTCGATAAAAAAAAAAAGACCACGAATATTTCTTCCCTTCGAACCTTTTTTTTTTCTTTTTCAAAGGCTTATTTTTGTGCTTTTCTGTTTCAAACTGTCGTTAGAGTTGATCGTTCATACTCAATACAAAAAAGTCTCTATAATAAAGCAATGTTAAAGGAAGTCGAGGTAGAAAAGAAATAGAATAATATCAACGAGAGATTGCAGAATGAGCTATTTTAAAATGAAACGTGCCCGAAATATTAAATTCTAAAAAGGGAAATTGTTTTTCGATACCCGATGAAATTTTAATGCTTCACGAGCCTAAAATTAAAAATTTAACTTTCAATTTTTTTAAATATTAGATTATAAAAGGATTTGCAGATCGCCGCCCAGAGATTGTTTTAAATTGCAATATTAATAAAGGTTATGAGTAAAAAAAAAAAATCGTACTTTTGGTTAAAATACTAATCCGAAGCAACTCAGTAAATAAAGGAAAAATAATAAAAAATAAAAAACATTGAACCGCAGTTCTCAAAAAAATAAACTCAATTTGATCTTATTATAGTTTTAGTACATAGGTTTTTCAGAAAAAAATCGGATTTGCTTGTGATTATGTTTGCTTTTAACATTACTGTGAAACGTAATTTTAACAAAGCATTAATTTTTTTTTTTTCTCGCCTTTTTTTCCCTTACTCAAAACTTCTTCGGGAAAGCGGCCACAGTTTTCCCGCTTAACCAGATCCCTGCTTAATTGAATTTTTTGTGAGGTTAATTTTTTTTTCTCTTTCTGTATTCATAGTATTATTTTATCCGTTCACATCGAAGGATGATGAATAAAAAGTGAGTTCGAATCCACTTTCACGGCTTAAAAACATCATGTTTTTTTATTCGAAAAAATTTCCATAAAAAAAAAGCTGCCAAGATTACGATTTTTTTTTTTTTTTTTTTTTTTTTTTTTTTTGCGCATTAATACAAACGTCTTAAAAATGATTTGAAAGACTATCAAGCCTTTTCACGGAAAAAAAATTTCGGTTCCTGTTACTGAATGTTAAGTTGGGTTTTGTGACGTCTAAACTTTTGAGTTGATATTAGGTAATTATTACTCAGCGTTATTAATCATTAAGATCGCGTAGTAATAATTACTAAATTTTCGGCATTATCATTCATCAACTCAAATGTTTAGACGTCACAGGACCTAACTCAACATTAAGTCGCAGGAACCGAACTTTTTTCTCCTTGTACTTAAAAAAGATATTGAAAAAAAATTATGGCAAATTGATGTACATGTACAATACAGTTTTATCGAAGGAAAAAAAATAAACCATAAGCATAAGCAGCTTAAGCAACGTAAGCGATTTAAGCAACCTTAAACACCTTAAACCTACCCACCAAACCTTTCCGATTCAAAAAGCTAGGAAAATTGTAAGAATGTGGATTTAGGGCAATACGGTAAATAGCTAAGGTAACAGAGACAGGAAAAATAAAGTCAGGGACGGAAAGGACGCCAATATAAAGATAGTGAAAAAACCTGAACAAGGAGAAAGAGCAAGGAAGGGAGTCGCTTACCTGGAAGAATAAAAAACAAGAACCCGAGTGATGGGGGGAACAGTAGCTCAGGATCGGTAGAGTGTGTTGGTCGTAGGTAAGAAACTAAAATTCTTGGAGTATTAAAAAAAAATGAGGGCTAAGGGAAAAAAGAAATTCAATCTAATAAGGAGAGGGGAGCAAAAATTTTATCCTTAATTTTAAAAGTATATTCTATGAAGCGTAAAAAATACCGTAAAAGGATAGAAAATTATTTCATTGAATTTAATTCAAATGAGAGTATACGTCCTCGTTATATGAGAAGCACAAAACTACCATTCTGATTTCACACGAGTTCTTCTCAACAGATCGCATTTCCTGTCTACGCTTTTCGTCTTTTGTTGAAAAGAATGATACTATGAAAAGCAAGAGCTGCTTTATTTTGTTAAATTCAGTATCGGGTTTTCATTGTGCGGTGCATTACTGGAACGAAAGATTTATGGCCCATTTCAAACCTTAAAAAAAATACTGTGAGAAAGGCCATGTAGCGAGAAGAAAAAAAAATATTTCAAAAGGCTTTTCACAGGAAATTGAAACAAGTTCTAAAAATGATTCCATAGCACAAGTTTCATTTTAGTTGTCGCTAACCTCCCTCTCTCGCTCTCCAGAAAAAAAAAAGCACAAACTGCTTGTAAAATCAAATTTTTTTTGAAATCCTCTTCGTTTGCAATAAGATCCCAACACGCTCAAATTTGGCTTTTTTAAAACATTTAAAAATTGATCAGATTTTGACTTTCCACACGGAAAAAAAAGTACTGTAATTTTTACATTTTTATATGTAACTATGGAACTACATATAACTATGTGTAATTTTTACATATAATAAATGTAAAAATTACGCATAGTTATTAGTAGTTCCATAGTTACATATAAAAATGTAAAAATTACAGTACTTTTTTTTCCGTGCAGTCCTACTTGTAATCCTTAAAAAATTACGTACTGATTAGAATTTCACAACCAAATTCAGCATTAAAAAAATATAATATACAATGTAGATGAAAACAATTTAATTCGCTTATTTAATACTTCGCTAAATTACCGATTAAGTTTAAATAATCTTTCACTCGCCTTTAATACCGGTAGATTTCGTAATTTTTTTTTTTTTTTTTTTTTTTTTTTTTCAAAAAATTTTAGCAAGAAAATTATGTTTTTAAAAAAAATGAAAATTTGATCTGTTCACGATCTAAAAGCAAAGTTTGACGTCTTAGAAAAATATTGAAATTAAATTATTATCGACATCTCGAAAATTTTCATGCTGTAAAATAAAGCGACCCTCTTGAGTAAAATCGATTTCCGCTCATTCAACTTGGTCAGCTACACAGACACGTAGAAAGGAAGTATATTTCAAGAGTTTTTATTCGAAAAGTACTATTTACTATTACGTATTTCAATTTCTAAAAAAAAATGTGGCTTTTTGCTTTTTTTCCTTATTCCTTAAGCTTCTAAAATAAAAAAGCAAAAATATCATTACGAAAAAGTGCTGCAGATTCTATAACATGCTTCAGAGAGTCATTGCCTATAAATGTCAAGTTCAATTGGTAAAGGTTAAAACTGCGACGACTTGACTAAACGTTGGAACAATACTTTAAAGCATATGTACGGTTAGTTCCTGCTCTATCAGAATATTCTGCGGCATTTTTCTTTTTTATCTACGACTTCTATTTCCTATTTTAAAATTGAAATGCTTGTAATTTTTCCTTCAGCTATTCACAGAGGTTTATTTCAGAATCTAGTGTGCTTCAGACGGTGCATCCAGGCCTTAATCCAGCTTTTCTAAAGTCTTTGAATGCTCTGACGTGATTCATGATCGATGCAGCAATTGTACTTTTTTCGAAAAAAACTTTAAGGCAAACTGCGAAACGAAAAATGATTTAAGGATGTTCTACAGATGGATTTGAGATTCTTGACTGACATTCTCCACAACCTTTGTTACATGAAAATTCGCTTTTATTATTTGGTAACTAAAATGGTTTCAAACTCTATACAAAAATAATCTTCAAAAACTGTAAACATGGTAATAGGCCTAGTTTGTTTATAAACATTGGATTTTTTTTTTTTTTTTTTTTTTTTTTTTGAGAAAATTACACAGAAAACACCATAAATGCTAAAGGGAACAAAATTTCATGTAACAAAAGTTTTTGAGAATGTTAAGAGAAATATTCCCAAATTTTAAAAAAATTATTCGATTCCAATTAAATTTAAAGACTCCACGGGAATAACGATCAAGGTCCAATATTTTTTTTGACATTCCTTTGTCAAAGGTTAAACATAAGAGAAAAGTGTAAATAAAAACATCAGACCTTGATCGTTATTCCCGTGGAGTCTTAATTTTTTTAGGCGGAAAAGTCATTTTTCAGAAATAAACAAAGTTTCGCCTATGTTTAAGTTGCAGGAGAACGATGAGCTAAGAATTTCAAATTCGCCTGTAGAACTTCCTTAATTTAATTATTTTGGTCTTAGGGCGCAGCTTCACGCCAACATGTAGAGTTGTTATGTGTCCTAATGTTAAGGAAAATGTTGGGGGAATATGTTTGTCCAACATGTTCACCGAGCATGTCCGCCATTTTTATCCAACGCCAACTTGTTCGCGGAACATATTGGGAGAATTCGAGCAATTTCTCACAAAAGTACAATATTTTACAATATCCTTTAAAAAAAGTTTCAGAAAATATAAACAGTTTGTTAAAATATTTTTCCGTTTCCGGCTTAATGAATTTTTGAATTAAAGTTTTTTTTGTTTAAATAAACAAAACTTTTTTTTTCCTTCAAAATGCGGAAATGCAAAAATTTATTGACCAAATTTTAATATTTTCTGAATATTGGTTAAAAAGTATCGCAAGTATTTTACGCTTGTATGTGAGACGAAAATAATTAAAAAGAATAGGACAAGTATGATTTTTCGTTTCGCCATTGGTTTCGAAATTGTTTTTCAAAAAAATTACAGTTTCTGCGTCGATCATGAGTCACGTCAGAGCTACCTTAAGAAACCGGAATCTTATATTATCTGTGGTCTAAAATAAGCTGTGTAAAAAAATTACTCAGGGATACGACAATAAAATGCATCAAATTTTCTTACAAAAAAATAAGAAAAATGCTTGAAGAAAACGACCGAGTTATTATTTAAACAAAAATGACATTTTAACCAGTATTATGATAAGTTTTACCAAAACTAACTAAAATAATAGCTCTAACATTCTTAACGGCTGAAATCACCAATGCTTTTCATCCGGTAATTCAATGCTTAATTTCTTTAACGATCAGCCTCATTTTCTGTCTCCTCTTTCTTCGGATTTCGAAACATGGTTCTCGCAAATCTCGCCATAAAGAAAGAAGAGGTATAAAATCGCTATCATACAACACTGAGGAAGTGTAGAGAACGATAATGATTTAAGCTTTGATAAAAGCATTTAAGAACCTATGTAAAAAAAAAAAAAAAAAAAAAAAAAAGTTTTCCTGCTGTAATGTTGTAAATCTTTAAAAATCGAAAGAAAAAAATATTCTACCAGCCGAAGTTCTATAAATCTCTTTTAAAGAACGAAACGTAATTTTTTTTTTTTTTAGCTGCGTAAAAGCGTCACGCATTTCCTTATCCCCTTGTTTAATTCATTAAGCCACCGAAGGAGGACAAAAATGGGTAGAGCCTTACTTTTCTTAGAAAGTTAATTTAAGAAATTGTAAAAAAAAAAATATTCGTGATTTACCTTCATTTCTTATTTACAAGAGCCTACACTGTAATGGGATTAATGTATTTATACACAGAAAATACGATTTTGTTTTCTGTTTCCATCCACTTACAATGTGTGACTTTAGACTGAGCTTTCACGAGTTTACGTAATTTTTTCTTGTACAACATGAATGGGATCATTCTAAAAATGGATCTACGGAAAACGCATTCATGATGAAATGGGATTAACAGACCTATTTTTCATGGAGACAGGGCGAGGTTTAATAATATTTTAATTTCCATTGTCTCGGCTGAAGCTATATTAAAAACATTTCCTTGGAAATTTTCCTCGTGACCGCTAAACTAGTTTTATTAAAAACTTCAGGACAATTGACACGTGCCCTTAAAAGACGATGATTTCTGGTTTGAAACACGGGATATGTTGTGAACGAAGACTTCACTGTTCTAATTTTTTCATTACACGTTCGTATCCTTTTTTCATCGCAACGACACTTTTTCTTGTAAGCTGTAATCATGTATTATGCAAGAGCACTGTACCATTTTTAGTTTTTCAGAATCTAATCAGTTCCGCAGGAGCGCGTGACTTGATTCTTAAATATCCGCCATCCGCTGATGAAACATTTTCTCTTCATCCTTGCTTCTTGTATCAGCAAGGATGAAATGGATCTGCCATAAATTACATGATGTACATCCTTCGCACGAATCGTATTTTATTTTCGTTCGTTTCGATCGTCTCAAGACGTTTCAGGCGTGTAATTTGGAAATCCGAAATCTGACTGAAATACCCGAAGAATTTTGATTATTTGGAATTAAAATTTATTTGGTTGCACTTTGTGCGACCCAATTGCAAAATTAATGTTAAAGCCCCATCGCCTGTCATAAAAGCAAATCAAGAGAATTTTTTTTCTTTTTCGAAAAATAAAAATATGAAATTTTTAAAAAACTAGGAAAATAGAAAAAAGTTTGAAAAGCTCTTCTTTGAGTGGCACTGAGCCGCACCAAGTGTGAGTTATCTCCTCGCATCAACTGCGAAATGCATAAATATGTAGGGCCTACAATTTAATATCGGATATAAACGGCTCCGCAAGATGACTTTTTTAGGAAGAGGTTACCACTCACTAACCAATCACAGCTTTGGGAGTAGAGCAAGCGAATCGCTTCTCTAAATCTTGATTTATGATTATATGACTAAGAACTCATCGGTCATCGTCCGAAAAAAATAACCAGTGCTGTTAAATGAATTCAACGGCTAAATTCGGGGATGTAAGTCCTTCATGATACTCACTGAATCCAAAATAAAATCCTCGAAAATATAGAAATTTAACGCCCTTAATGCTTACGAGTCACATGGCTTAAAACGAAAGGATATTGTAAACGGAATTGTCGAAACAGGAAATTCGCAACAAACGCGAAAACAAATGCTAGCCTCGTAATTTCCCGTACCCAACATAAAAACGATAAGAAAATAGTTGAATTCCAAAAAAAAGATACTTGAAAATCTGTGATGCAGTAGCTACCTTTAGAGATCATTTTTAAACTATTTTCCTTCGAATGTAAAAACCTACGATTGCAATCTTATTTACACAGACAGTAGGGGACATTTTATCCTTTGTCACGCGATAACATATGGAATCCTTTCCGAGTTCAAAGCCCTTGATTATAAATTCATTAGATCAATCCCCGATGTACCTTTACTTTTGACCTGAATATTTTATCAAGTTTTCCATTTGCATAATTTCAAAAAAAGAAAAAAACCCTTTCTAAAAAATTAAAAATTTAAAGCTTAAAGTCATCTCTAAAATCGTCTAAAATATGAAGATTACTTTGCTTAATATTAGACTCTATTGCAAGTTCATTTTCGAATTCTAGAAATAGCAATCGCAAATCGCAGCTGACAGCATACTTGCTCATGCCCACAGCCATCATAAAATCAATGATGAACCAGTTTTTGAAAAGAAAAGACTTTTTATTCGAAGGACAAGATTCTGAATAATAAAAATGTCTGAATTTTGTATGTTAACAGGGAACTACAGTTGCCTCAAGGTAGACCTAATATTCACGAGGGACCGAGCCTTCTACTTCACGACTGTGTTTATACCCGGTATTATACTGGTAACGTCATCGTTCATCACATTCTGGTTGGAGTGGAACGCCGTACCAGCTAGAGTTATGATAGGTAAGTACATTAATTACTATTATTAGATAATAAAATACTGACGGATTTAGGAAATATTTTAAGATCAAAGATATTTGGAATGAACGTGTAAGACATACTCAATTACAATATTTCCCAACAAGAAGATTTTTGATTTAATGTTATTTGGAGCCTTTTCATTCTTCGAGAGAAGAGAAGTCGATTAATTATTAATGTGTTCATTAGTTTGCAACAACAATAACCGAATAACCGGAAAAACACCCTTACGATGCAATTTGTTTCGCTAACGATTATCGGTTTTAGAAAATCGGAAAATTAAAACTTCCAAAGTTCACGAGAAATGAGGTGGGCATCATATTGTGATTACAAATTAACAAAACAATATTTTGGCATAGTTTTATTAACCGTTTATGATGTAAAACAACGTTTTGTATGTTTTCGGTTTTTTAGGTATATCTTTCTAGAAAAGGAAACAAACAAAATTCTTAAACTTCATAAACAAACGATAAAAAAAAGGGGAGTGCAAAAAGTAAAATCACGTCCCTGAAATATAGTAAATTAGGCCCAAAATACAAAATTCTATCGACACTTGCTCGCTATATGCGATCTATCAGTCCTTTTTCACGACTTTTTCCCTTGTTAGAACAAGGTTCTTGGTATAACCGAACTCGTTATAAAGAGGTTCGTCAGTACCGTGTCGAGGGGTTACATTTTACAATTTTTCACGCGTTTTTGTTAATACTTGTATAAATAATGAGAAGATTTTCAATCTGCCTTCACAAACATGAAGGAAGATCCTGTAGCTTTTTTAATGGTTATACTTTTTCGAAGTCAATCTATGACTCAATTTTCCGAACGCCCTCGACGATCTGAAAGTGGGGTAACTTTGGACATCCTTGTTCCTGTATCCACAACTCCATAATTAAAACAATAAATGGCAAAAAAATATTCTCAAAACATATTACCGTTAATTAATAAACAATTTATACACCGTTCAATAATTTTACGAAGAGAAAATGATCCAGAAAAATGAATTCTATGAAACCAAATTAAAATGCGATTGGATGAATAAACTCGCTGGTCAACATAGCGTTTATGCAGCATTTTACAAACCTTCTTTTGTTAATTCTTGTTTCTCTGCACTCAAGAAAATCCCTTTGGAAAGAAATTTTTTGGGTAGTTTAAGGATGATGTAGGGCAAGTGCCGAACGTGTTTGAGCCTGAATACGGCTTTCAGATACCGTCAAAGGGACCTTAGTATTCTGAACTTTGATCTTTCCCGCTTTATTTTTAAAATCATTTTAAAATCGAATATTTATATAATGAAGCTAACTTAAAGGGCCATTTTATTAAATAATATTCAAGAAGCTTCACTTTATGAAATGCAATCCTTATTTGAGCTTTTTCTTGTTCTATTTCCAAGAATTTAGGGGAAAATCGAAGTGTCGAAAGTTACCCGGTCGAGTACAAAGTAACCCCTGATACGGTAATTCTGTTAGAAACTTTACAGTTCGACTTACATTATTTTAAAAAAGGAAAATATTGAGAAACGGTATTTAAGGAAAAAGAACCCAGGTGCCAAAAAACTCAGTGAAAGAAATAAATGCGTTACTCAAAACAGAAAAAAAAAAAAAAAATCTTTAAGGTTAAAACTCTATGTTCACCAAAAAAGTCAGAAACTATAATTGTCTTGTTATTAAGAAAGGAGGAAAAAAAAAAGAAAGAAAGAAAACATATGAGGTAAAAAAGAAGAAAACTTAGTAAAAGGCTTTGTGCTTCAGACATTTATCTATTTCAGAAGCTTTATCCGTTTCTTTCGTTAGGAAACGCAATTTCGAGTCTTTAGAATTTAGATATTCATTTTTCATTTCTTTTTTTCTTCTAGGTGTAACAACAATGCTCAACTTTTTTACCACTTCTAATGGATTCAGGTCCACACTGCCTGTTGTATCAAATTTAACAGCCATGAACGTCTGGGACGGGGTGTGTATGTGTTTTATATATGCCAGTCTACTGGAATTCGTAGCCGTCAATTACGTAGGTCGGAAAAGACCGTTACACAATGTTGTTTATAGACCAGGAGAAAATCCAGTAACACAGGTAAGATTAATCGATGGATTATTTTCCTTAGGTATAAGAGCTACTTTTAAAAGTTTTCTTTTTATTCTCAAAAAAAGGATTGCAGTCGTTTTTCTTTTATAAATAAAAAAGGGTTTTGCAAATGCAGCGAAACTATCTTCTTTCGATAATTTAATTTTAAAATGTCATCATAGGCTTATTTAGGTTACATCCTGTCTAAAATGATTTCTTTTTTTTTTTGCAAAACCCTTTGCGTATGAATCCGAACACCTGTCAGACCAGTTTTATTTTAACCGTCGTCATACATCTGAAATTGATTGATTTTGAAGTTTGCCAGTTTCATAATTTTCATCATCTATTATCTTCGATCCGTTATACATATAAAGGGTTATTGATTATACCGAAGCATTCAATTTTTCCTCTATATTCCTTTCCTAATGGAATGATATATGAAAAATTTTCTAACGATTTTATGCATAATAAAATTAAGATGATCATCGGTTGAAACCAAGTACCCTGGGACGTTTTTTAAATGTGTGCATAAATGAATGAAAACCTTTAAAAATAACATTTCACGAGATGCTTTTTTTTTTGTCTTCAAATATTTAACGGCATCATTCTTCCCTAAAACTGAGAATATAAACCGTATAAATGCTAATTTCCCTGTTTCAGCGATTCGTAATTCATAAGAATACTTAAAAGTATAAAAGTAAATTATACCGGCAATGTAATTTCCCTTATTTTATAATTTATTTCTCGTTTTCTTTTTCATGATTAAAATTCAAATTTTTTTTCTCGTGGCTTTGCATAGAAAACTAAATCTAAGACGCTTGAATGATGAGGTTTCAATCCCCCAAAAAAAGATAACACTCATCTCAAAATTCAAATGCGAGCATTGAACTAAGCTCAAATGCAACCTCCCAATTCGGAATTAATCTTAAAAATCCCAACGGATAATTTTAAAATCTTCCAGTTGACGAATAAAACAGGTAATTACTTTTTTAAATATGTTTACAAAATCAAAGCTTCGAGAAAGAAAGAAATAACGACAATTTCTCGTCAATCAAAACCCAAATTATCTACAACACTGGAAATAGTACAGTAGAATGTGGAACATATTAAAAAATTAAAAGCTACTGAAAAAGTACTAAGCACAATAGAGAAATAAATAAAATCGAGCCCAAATCACCGGTCGATAATGTTTACAAAACATTTTCGCTGATTAAAAAAACATGGGATAAAAATCCTTTGCTGTAAGTAATTACTAGTATCTCATCAGCATGCCATGACTGTTTGAGGTATTGCATTATTAATTTCCATATTGACGAAAAACTTTTCAACAAGAAATTAAATTTATAAAATATTAAATATGAAGTAAATATGAAAAACATTTTTTTTCCCCTGCCAATATTACCTGACTAATGATTAAAGTTGAAAGTTATTATTGGAATTCAAGAATTCAATAATGCTACCGTTAACATGATTATAATTTTATAACTTTTTTTTTATAAATTATTATAATAATCTTATAATATTATTGCCGTTTTCAATCCTCGGAAAATAAATAAGTCTAAAGACAGTAAAATGAATTTTAATTCGATGTATTCTGTTTTTCGACGCTACATCTTGAATGCATTTCATAAAAACACAATATCCCAAAATGTCAGTGAAAGTTAAATTAACATTCAAAAAGTTCTTTGTAAAAGCTCTTAATTATTTAAGATAAATTAATTATTCCTCTGGGTTGCATACGTTTCACACGGTACATTTAACTAGAAACCCGAAAACGTTCGCTTTTTCCTAATATCAAGACGAAAGTTTCATTCAGGTAGAAATTCTCACCATACTTGTTTGCATGACTGGGAAATATATGTTCGACTAAAGTAATCACAGTAGTTGGTACGACGTTGTTCATAAATCGTAAACGAAAGAAAAAGAATGACATTTTTTTTTCATTTTTAATAAAAAAAAAAAAAAAAAAAAAAAAGAGAGAGAGAGAGAGAGAGAGAGAAAAAAGAATTCATGTATTGGCTTAAGACCGAAACACTTGTTCGGGAGTAGAAGTGAAGCCAGCGACGGGAACAACTTCGAAACTTTAACACGTTGAACGTATCTTAACAAACTAAGTTTGTCTATAAGACGACACTTCAGGAATTACTGATGCGATTTCCACCTTAATTTATGAATTGATTGTGCTCATTTTCTTGTTTACAAAAGTTACACATTTTAATCATTGCCTTAAATAAAAAAAAATTATAAATGAGGAAAATATCACCACTTTTAGATTTGAAAAGTTCGATTCTTCCGCTTACGGTAAATGCGCAAAAACTTATCATATACAAACGTACGGAAGCCCTGAAGGGTCACGTAACTTGTTTATTGTTCATACTGCCAGTTCCGGAACTGACAGTAAACCTATGCTGCCAGTTCCAGAATTGACAGTGAACAATAAACTAGTTGCGTGACCGTTCAGGGCTTCCGTACAAAGGTGACCAAAAAAATTTGACTAGACGCACATTTAGAAAGTTTAGACGCATATCAGTTCACTGGTCACCAGTTACTTTTACTCACGGCCAGTTCTTGGTCGTGAGTAGATCGTCGCATTGGCATTTTTATACTGCTACTTCACATTATACAAACAGTTTTTAAATTTTTACGGCCCAAAATTGTAATTAGATGCTGCCCTTATAACATGACTACTGCACAACTGCAGGTCATCGAAAACCAATTACATACTTTCTGTTTCAGCAACTTTTTTAAAGGGTCAAAGAATAAGCATCGATCTCTTTTACACGCACAACATCTCACATTTTGAAAGCTAATTTTTCCAGATTATTTATACATCCTTATTTCAAAAAGCCTCCGATTTCTTCCATTAGCACGTTGCAAGATCCTACGCTCTAAATCGTGCAGAAAAGCAGAGAAGCCCTAACGATGTAAGATTCGGATTTTTCATTTCTACCTCGTTTGTGCATTATATATGTATCGGGATTTATTTTTCGAAAACAACCCCTGCATTGTAAGCTTTTCTTGACAATGTTATTCATAAGCTATATTTCTCCAGGGTGATTCAATGTGCCGTAATACGGCGCACGGGATCACCCTTGTATATTACATCATCGTTATACTAAATATTGTTCGTAATTTTGCCGACCTTTTCTACAAAGTTAAGATTGACTTGAGCGTAATCAATTTAACTCAAGCTTGAAAACTGCCATGTATTTCGCATCGAGACTTCATGGGATTTAATTTTTTTTTCACACCTTGAATGCTACCGACTTCTTCCAGTCATTACTCGAATATCATCATTAACATCAATGCAAAAATTGTAATATGATGTATTGCACAAGTTTTACGCGAAATAATTCAACTTTAACGTAGGGAACTAAATATAACGTAGGAAACAAAATATAAATAATTTAATGATTGTATAATAGAAAGTGCATTTTTTAAAAGCTTCATTTGAATGGACTGCACGCAACAGAAAAGAATTTTTAATTTGTATAGATTTAAAAAATATTGCATAAGCATATATTTTTAACTGATTTACTGTCTTTACGACATGCATGAGTGTAAAACAGAGTTTTCTCCCCTTGTGTGTTGTAAGTCATATTTTTCAGGGCTAGACCCGAAAAGTATACTTTCGAGATCATGTAAACAAAACAAATTTCGTTATTCTCGCCCTGAAAACTACATTTCCAAGGCTGGATCGAAAAATTTCGATTTTTTACTTGGCCCTCTTGCCGATCCTCGCCTTCGGCTCGGATCGGCTACGGCCTCGTAAAAAAATCTCACTTTTCGGGTCCAGCCTGGAAATCTACTATATAAGGTTCGTTTGAGTTTGTCCAAGCTTCGCTCGCTCCGACAACTACGGGCTTCATTCACGATAAACTGAACTTTCGATCCTAGCCGCGATATCTACTAAGAAGCATTAAAATTCTTACAAATACACATATACAGGTATCCCTCGTTATTCGCGGGGGATACGTTCCTAAAAGTTCAAAAAAAAACCCGCGAATGGTGAATCCGCGAATAATGAAGTTAACTTCTTATGGGAGTTGGGGGGTTAGGGGAACATTTTAGCAAGACTGAAGACAAGATTTTCAAAACGCAATATTTTTTATTAGTTTTAATTGTTTTTATTGGCTGACTTTTGAAAAGTATTTAGTAAGGCTAGTTTGCGGCAATTTTTTTTAAAATTCTTTCTGTAACTCTTTATACGGTAAAAGCAGTTGTTCCAAATTTCTTTTAAATTTAAGCGCTCGTTCCATGGATGGATCGAAAGCCATGAGATGATCAGTTAATGTTGAAGAAACAGCCAGACCTGCATTTATTTTTTGTAACGTTAATTTTTTTTTCGTGTTCTTCAACAACCTCACCGCATTCATAATTTTCCTCACTTTTGTCATCCATTTCGATTGGCTTATCATTATTGACTTCTTGGGTCAAATCTTCTAAATCGTCTTCAGTTAAATCTGTCGAATCTGCATTCATTAGCTCTTCATAGGCACAAAATCAAGCCAACACGCGGATAAGTAAAACTAAATCCGCAAATAAAGAGGGTTTTGGAAACATTGATAGTCCCGCGGATAACCGAAACCGCGTACGGTGAGTCCGCGAATAACGAGGGATACCTGTATTCTTCTTAACATTCCGAGTTCAGAGGATTATTCGGTGGACTAATCTTATTATCAAGCAGTATAATGATCGGTGACTGCTGAAATTTAAGAACCAAGATTGAACCAGATCCTGAACAGTCATTTCCTTATCACCTACTCTTCCAACAATTCAACATCACGGTTTGTTGACCCTACAGCAGATCGCTGAAAAATCAGTTTCTTTCTTTTAGAGTATTGATAATTCTCCATATAAACATAATCAGAAAACGAAAAGTTTACAACGATGGCCCGACCATCTGATCCTCTGCTCCGCTATAATTCTAATCTTACTGCCAAATAAATAAATAAATAAATAAATAAACGGATATAATTCTAATCTTATTACAAAAAAAAACTCAATTTTCCGCAAGAAGAATCAATTTTTTTTTTTATAAAATCAATCTCCTAAAGTGATTCTAATAATAGTTCAAACAAAGACTTTCTGTATTACTGATTTGGAAAATTACCTGCATTTGGAAATGCTGTGTTTATCGTATTGGAAAATCGGAAAAGTTGAAAATTTTCAGATGGGCGTGAAAGGAGGCTTTTAAAGCGCGTTCCACGTTAAATGAAAACAGGTTATTTATCTTTTTAGCTGAAAAAAAAAAACCGAATTGTCATCTGGTGTATTTTTCACTGCAGTTTTTCTATACCAAGACTTTCGTAACAAGCCAAAGACAGACTCAGAGGTGGCTTATATCAGCATTAATAGTCAACCACCTGTGACTGGTAAAATTTAGGCCGCATGTTAACACCATTCGAGGGCAGTACGCCAAATAGCTGCAAAATATAACCCTAGACTATGGTTTCGATAGGTTGCTAGACACACTCGAAATCGCATTCGAGTTAAAACTTCGCTTATCAACATGCTTCCAAAAGCATGATCCTCGTTAATCACATATCGACCACGACTATAAAACTACCGTAAACAGGTCTAACTTTGTGCCATTTTTGGTGGTTTTCGCCAATTACTGCCGTTATGATTGTCTTAAATTTTTTTATATTATACAGTGTCGCAATGTAAGCCTTAGCGGATCTTACCGCAACTGCATTTTCATTTCAGTTGCTTTTTGATTCCATTTTGCAATAATTTCGCATGGCCTAATGTTGTCCTTTTTCTTGTAACTTTGTGCCATACTGGTTTTTAAAATTCCGAAAAAGCGAAAAATTTCAAATTTGCGAAAAACGATAAGGATTTACTCCTATTAATATGATTTTAACAAGAAATCAGTCATAATTGCTTTTGGTAATGAATATTTGTACTTATTTGCTCACAATTTTTTAAAATGAAAAATCAAAGTTGAAAAAGGCATTTTATTCGTGGTTATGATAATTGTGAAACAACGGCTTGAATTTTTTGCAATATAATGCATCTTAAAAGTGGAAATATCAAGAAATTAACAAATTATGAGGAAGTTCTTAAGCAACAGCTAAGAAAGCAACTCTTTTTGTGGCGCAAAGTTACCCCTTTTGCTATCTTTTTTTCACTAAGTTATGTAATATTTTCCTTAACAAAGCGATTTAAGCGACATCCTTCCAGGGAATTACTTAATAGTATATGCTGTATTAGCTGACTTATCTGATTTAGAGTGCGACGTTTAGTTCGGTTACTACAAATCTTAGAAGTCCGACACTTCAAGATTTTTATAAAACGGAAATGCTTTTACCTCAATACAACTCATTGAAAAAAAAATAATTAAATATAAAATTGTGCTTGACAGTCAGACTTTATACATTTTTAACTGATATATGTTCACGAATTTTTATTTCTTAAAAAATGCAGAAAATAATTGCAAAAATGTAAGTGGCCCAAAGTTACCCCTCAGTGTCCAAAGTTGTACCTGTCTACGGTACGAAGATTCAGTCAATAAAAAAACCAAAGCGTCGAATTTTTTTCACAATATAAAAAAAAATGACCTAACAAACAGAGACCAAATGAATACCGAAAATCACTTCCACTTTTCTTGCAACACATAAAAAACCTTCAAAAAAGTCAATTTTGTCGCATCCTTGTCTGTAACTTTTTCCCCAATTTGACATAAAAATGAAAGTTCTTTTTTTCTTCTTGAAATCGTTTCCTTATTAGTGATATTAAGCAAACTTTTGTTTGCTTCAAAGTTAATGTCAATTTACTTGTTTTTACTTCGATGTTGTATCAAAGAATTCGCCAGTTATTGATATAAACCATTCAAAACATTTTTAGATTGTAGCCCCAAAAAAAATCAGGTCACGTTTCTTTTTTTCTTTTTTTAAAGAAAAAAAAAAAAAGAAAATGAATTTTTTTTTCTCTTCCTTCTGCCATAAATTGTGTTAATTTTTTTTTTTTTTTTTTTTTTTTTCAAGTAAAAAGATATTTTACCAGTAACAAATGTTGAAATACTGCATCTCCGCATAATTGCAAAATCGCCTCAATGTTTTTTTTTCTAAATAAATGTTTTATATATATTTTAAAGGTGGCGAGAAAAGCCAGAGAAAAATTTGTGGTGAGTGATCATTTTTCAAATATATTTATTATATTAAAAGGAGCAATGCCTGGTAGAATAACTTTTTTTCGAATGCCTACTTAGTCAGTATTTTATCTGTTTCCAGAAAAAAAAAATCTATTCAAAAAATCTTTTACGTTACTATTTTTCTTTTATTTGGGGTGTTTTTTCTGATTACTTTTAATTTCCTATTTTTAAATGATCATGCGATTGGTTTGTAGAGTAGTCATTATGATGTGTTTTATTTTTCGTTACTTTTACGTTTCTTTTCGTTTCGTTTTTAAATGATATGTGATCGTGTGTATGATTTGTCTTCAAAAAACTGTTAAATGTATGGCTGTGACAAGCATGCAAAAGGGAAGACGTCAAAATTAGTCGTTTAATTTCTAAGTTGTTCAAAGGAGATGATTAATTTTTAGTTTTGATGCTTTTTATTTCATTTAAATGTAATATTTTTCAAAGTCCCTAAATTAAAATAAAAAGTCTTATTCCCTTCAACATTGCATAGACAGTTGGCGTTTGAGTCATATTAGAATTTCATAAAAATATTTTTATTTTTTAATTTTTGCTTTGTATCAGAATGGCTTGTTTCTTCTTTAGTTGTGAAAAAAAAATTAAGAATTAAGAACAGTGAAAAATGTTACAGACAAATTAAACCTTTAGGATTTCTGCCAGTCCTACAAATGTACCACAAGTGTAACATTATAAGGAATCTTCATTTGAATACATGAACTCCTGATATTTTTAAAAATAGCTATTAAAGGTAATACACATATAACACGGTCAAATTGTAGTAAGTGAAAACTTCTTTAGTTGAAAAATATTTTTTTCCCTTTACATTCCCATCTTCTTAGTGAAATTGCCTCAACAAGTGGTATCAATGGAATTAAATAAACAATCTTAAAATAAACAACCTTCTAAAAAAGGATATTTTTCATTTGTTGTCACTATTTCATACTTTTCTTTATTAAATGCAAATTATTTTAATCCAACTGAAAAGAAGAAACTCAAACCAAGAAAAACAGCATTCCTCGAAAGTAGATCAAATATGACTGCGGAATAAAATTCATGTCAGAACTTGTTTGCCTAAACATTTTAAGATCACAAAATTGTTTTCCATTGTGGTTTTATTGAATATTTTACAATACTTTATTTTTCCCCTCTAAGGGTGCAAATTCACTATGGAATGTTGGACCAACATGTTCCTACAAGTTGGACCAGTATTCCACACTATTTTCGACGTAGGAGTAAATTCTGCAATAGTCAATTTGTTTGTTTGTCAAACATGTTGGTACAAGTTGGTCCACAAGTTAGTACAACATGTTGGTTGAACTCGTTGAACGAACAAACATGTTGGTCCAACATTCCATAGTGCATTTGCACCCTAATCAAGAAAACAAAAAAAAAGTTAGGATTCATCTCTCAGAGCCAAATATAATTAAAGGAAGTAGCATACAAAGGAAAAAGCACTTTCTTTTCCCATACGTTAACTCGTCAAATTTGGGAAGTTACGTTTCTTAAATCCGCTCTTCTGTTTAACTATTATTGTGGAATAAACTCTGAAATATCAAGTTAAAAAAAAAAAAAAAAAAAAACCAAGCTTCCCTAAAACGAGACAACAAATCAGCTTCAAAAATGGAGACTTATACAAATATTGTTTTCTATTTCCTCATTCAACAAAACGAATTCCTTAAGGCGCTAAATCGAAAGTTTTTCCACAGAGCTTAGCCCAAGGCTTTTCTCGTATCTATTATTTTTCATTATGGCTTCGTTATCATCCGTCGCTACAAGAAAGAGCTTTGAAAACATATACAAAAAAAATGGAGTTGGCCTTTTTTGCGATAAGCATTTTATACGCAGAATAATATCTAAAAACGGAAAAACCGCGATTTGTTATATTTATTTATTTATTTATTTATTTATTTATTTATTTATTTTTTTCAATATTCCTTTCCACGTTTTTCTTTTCCAGGAAGGTTTTATAAATTAATGCATTCACAAACTAAACAAATAAATTAAATTAAAAGGAGGAAAAAACCGCACTCTAAAAATCTTGATCGATATTCTCTATGGTTTTCGTCCGAATAAAAAAGAACGTCCATTATGTCTAAAAATAGCCGAGGAAAATAAAATAAAATAAAATAATAAAAAAAATAAGCATCATAGGCAATCATTTCTTGCATAATTAAAGAAAACAAACAAACAAACAAAGCCCAAGAGGATTTCGTATTCCGAGAATATGTACCCTCACCCACGTCCGACCAGAAAATGTTTGGATCTTTGGAGGATTACTTTGCAAATATTGAAAATTAATTCTTCCTAGGCATCTTCCAAGGCGCGAATAACCATAAAAAGAGGTGAACGGTAAATGCGAGAATTGGTCTAAGCACTTAAACCTAGTACTGAGCCCAAGTAAATGAAGACTTAAAAAAAAAGATCACAAAAAAAGATAGACGAATTATGAGGAAAAAAGGATGTACGTAAACCAAAAAAACCGAGCACTTCAAAAAGTTTGCAACTGCCATTTTTCGAAACTTTTTTTTAGAAATACAAAAATAGGGAGGGATATCTCGAAATGTCCTTCTTCGCAGTTAAAATCATTTCACACTTCATGAGACAGGTGACATTTTTTTTTTTCAAGCGATTAAAAAAGGAAAAAAGTCCGGACATTGCACTCAAATTAAGAGGATTTTTTTTTTTATACCTCATCTTGAAAGCACAGAAGAGAACAACGAAAAAATTGAGTTTTGTTTGATGCTAAGAATACTTTTTGTGAAGGAGGTCATTTGCCATTCCCGAACCGGAAACTTTGATAAAAACTGAAAACTAAGATCTCAAGTTTACGCTACGGAAATTCAACCCTTTCATTTCTTGCCCTTTTTCCATTAAAGGTCGTCGTTTTCACCTATAACTTTGAAGGCGTCGAAGAAAAAATAGCGGAACAGAAAACATCTTAATGTACTATACTGCTTCCAAACGTCTAACCGGTGAAAATCAAAATGGATGACAATATTTTCCTCTCTTATTTCCTGTTTCAAATTTTTAGGCTATTCTAGAGAGTATTTTTGAAACGAAATGATTCTAATAGGGTATTTCAGGTGTTTTTATTTTTGAAAAAATTTGAAGTAAAAATGAAGTGCATGAGTTTAAAAAATTATTTGTGTCATAAAAAGTATTAAAAAAATTATTTTTTGTATGCAATAATTTGGTGAAGTTGGGGCTTAAAAATTGTAAATCAAAGCGGTCGGAATAAGGGAGGAAGCGTTGTGACGTTATATCTTAATATCGTTCTGTCCGAAAAAAGTTTCCAAGAATACGGTTGTTTGGATTATAAACATTGAAAGCACCGCATTCTATGACAATTTTCCGGCAGAGCGATATTAACATATGACGTCACAATGCTTCTGCCCTTATTCCGACCGTTTTGATCTACAATTTTTAGGCCCCAACTTTACCAAATTATTGCAAACAGAAAATAATTTTTTTAATAATTTTTATGACACAAATAATTTTTAAAGGCTGCCACCGGGTTACCGTAAGGGTTGTGCCCCAAAATTTAATTTTTTTTGGACTTTCACCCATCGATAGGACCTAGTGAGGGGGTAAATTAGGCCAAATATTAGGGTCGAAATGAAAGCCGTTTCTGAGGCGGGGACGGAAGTGAAAATTCCGTTTTTATTTTTTTGGCGGAGAATGGGTAGTCCGATTGAAGAATCCTAAAAACCAAAAAAAAGCTCATTCAAAGAGCTATCTAAGGGCATAATTGTTAATTTTAAAAAAAATGGCCAGTTGGCCAAAACGGCCAAATAAAAAGAAAAAAAATTATTTTCTTCGTGTTAGCGTCGCCGAACCAAAATTTCGCTATGACAGTCAAAAAGTACGCCAAAAATTGGCCTAAGCACATGTGCTTCTCAATTTTTTTTTCAACGAGAAAATGGCCAAAAAAATGGCCAAAATTTTAAAAATTTTTTTCGCCGCGAAGATGACACTGCACACAAATTTCGCTACCTCCACGTGAGAGTACGCAAAAAACTGGTCTAGATATGTATTTTTTTGGTTTTTTTCCCAAACGGCCAAAGTGGCCCTAAAATGGCCAAAGTCTCGAAAAATATATTTCGCCACGAAGACCACGCTGGACCAAAATTTGGCCTTCACCATGTGAAAGTACGCAAAAAATTGGCCCAAAACCATGTATTTCGCCTTGGAACCCTAAAGGCGAAAGTGGCCAAATTTGATGGCCAAATTTATAAAAATCGCAAAACATTTTTTTCACTGTCAAGACCAGGCTGGTTCAAAATTTCGCTATTACCACGTGAAAGTACGCAAAAAAATAGCCTAGAAACATATTTTTCCGTTGGAGAAAAAAAGGTAGAAATTGGCCCAAATTTGCACATTTTGGTTACTTTAGGCCATTAATTTGGGCCAATTTCTACCTTTTTTTCTCCAACGGAAAAATATGTTTCTAGGCTATTTTTTTGCGTACTTTCACGTGGTAATAGCGAAATTTTGAACCAGCCTGGTCTTGACAGTGAAAAAAATGTTTTGCGATTTTTATAAATTTGGCCATCAAATTTGGCCACTTTCGCCTTTAGGGTTCCAAGGCGAAATACATGGTTTTGGGCCAATTTTTTGCGTACTTTCACATGGTGAAGGCCAAATTTTGGTCCAGCGTGGTCTTCGTGGCGAAATATATTTTTCGAGACTTTGGCCATTTTAGGGCCACTTTGGCCGTTTGGGAAAAAAACCAAAAAAATACATATCTAGACCAGTTTTTTGCGTACTCTCACGTGGAGGTAGCGAAATTTGTGTGCAGTGTCATCTTCGCGGCGAAAAAAATTTTTTAAAATTTTGGCCATTTTTTTGGCCATTTTCTCGTTGAAAAAAAAATTGAGAAGCACATGTGCTTAGGCCAATTTTTGGCGTACTTTTTGACTGTCATAGCGAAATTTTGGTTCGGCGACGCTAACACGAAGAAAATAATTTTTTTTCTTTTTATTTGGCCGTTTTGGCCAACTGGCCATTTTTTTTAAAATTAACAATTATGCCCTTAGATAGCTCTTTGAATGAGCTTTTTTTTGGTTTTTAGGATTCTTCAATCGGACTACCCATTCTCCGCCAAAAAAATAAAAACGGAATTTTCACTTCCGTCCCCGCCTCAGAAACGGCTTTCATTTCGACCCTAATATTTGGCCTAATTTACCCCCTCACTAGGTCCTATCGATGGGTGAAAGTCCAAAAAAAATTAAGTTTTGGGGCACAACCCTTACGGTAACCCGGTGGCAGCCTTTCAATGACTCTTGGGTTTAAATTTCTTGTACTTAATTTTTACACCAAATTTTTTAAAAATAAAAATACCTGAAAATATCCTATTCAAATATTCACTTTTCTCATTAAAAAAAAAAAAAAAAAACAGTCAGCTATTACCGGTGATCATGACTCATACCAATGTACACTATACACAACTCTAGAGTACATCGTGACCATTAATTTTAATTATTATACGGATTATTGATAACGGTACAGTATTATGATTGAACTCTTACCTTCTTTCGATGCTGGTCTTCAAAATAAAGGTTTTAAAGGAACAGCATGTCCCCCGATTGTCATGATGTAAGACTTCAAGGCCAAATGTTAAGCTTTTTGTTGTTGATTTGTTCAGAAGAAGGCTATATCGAACAACATAACGAAAAGTGAATTTTCCGATTATCGATTTTACCCTTTATAGGATTTTGTCCGACGAATAAGCTTTCTGAAACACAAAAAGAAACATAAAATACTATATTATTTTTAAAATAATAGGTTAACGGTAATATTATTGTTTTCAAAATTGTAAAATAATTCAAAAAAAAAATATAATCAAATAATTGGCAGGGAAAAAAAAATTCATCAGTGCGGCATTTTCTCAATTTCTTAAATATCCCTCAAAAAAAGGTAATTTCTAAATTCCAGTTTGATTCTAAGTTACAAAAATATTGACAATAAAGCACGAATTCCGTAAATCGTTTTATATATGATTAATATGGAATTGTACAATGGGTAAGTAAAACGAAACTTAAAAGAACATTGCAATCTTTTCTGTATGAGTACAGTACATTGTTCAAGTGACGGTATTATTGATATTAGCTTAAGATGAACATTTTTTTTCAGTACTCATTCAATCAATATATTCATGGAATTTGAATGTTTTAAATATTTTTTATCATTAACCGTACAGCATTCCCTGGGTCATCTGTTCCAGCAAAAGACAGAGACAGAATTATGTTTGAATTTATTGCCTTATTTTTTAAATGGTTATTTTCCTTATTATGGGTGACCAGTTAGATCCTGTTTGATTGGACATGATTTTATTTGATTTGATTTGATTTGTTATTATTTCTTTAGGTGCCGCCTTGCTCAATTAAATATTTAAAAAGAATTATCAGATCATCAATAGATAATTAAAAATTAAAACCGTTTAAAACGAATTATCGAAGTTTCATGTAATGAAAAATCTATTGATGGCTTTTTCTAAAGCTGAAAGCTAATTAACGCCTAGGCAGCTTTGTACTTTAAGTAATTTTTTCGTTTAATTTTCAAAAATTAAGCTAATGTTTCGCTGATTGTGTAGTTAAAGAGAGGAGCATTCTTGAAGGTTTGATTATAATGAAATACTCCTGATATGATACTGTTTAGCAAATAAACAGTAAAGGGAATTTTAAATGAAGAGATTACTTTTCTCAAAAATTCTGACTTTTTAATAAGCAGTTGAGTGTGAAGCAATCCATTTTGTGACTTACTTGATTTTAAATCGTATCAGACATATTTCATTATATCGTTTTCTATTTGTGTGTTTGTTACATTCTAGCCCATTATTTTTTAAAATTACTAACTTATCATCCACGTAAGAGAGTGTTATTAAAAGTTTTCATCTTTATTATTAATATTTAAAAAAGGAAATCAGCAATTTAATGTTGCACTACGCTATAGGACAAACAAAAAATGCAAAACTTTGATAAATAACGATTGCGTTAATTCCTGCAAAGCGTTGGGTACTGTACATTAAGTTTAAAATATTTAATTATAAACCCACCAATAAATAAATAACATAACAAAATAAACCAACCAGTGTTAAGGACGCTACTGGCAAAGATCCAGAAAGAGACGGGCACATTGCAGTTTCCTTTTGCGGGGTTTATCCTCCACGATCTTATGTTCAAAAGGAGAAAAAAATAAGTAACTTGCGTGAGCTCCAATCCTAGAATTTTCGTCCATTTTTTTTTTTGTTTTTTGTTTTTTTTTTTTTTTTTTTTTTTTGCTTTAGACGATCTTAACTGCACGTCAATAAAAAATAATTTTTTTTCCTTTACAAAAACTAAGGATAGAATTCTTTCCAATTAGAGGTGCAATTTTTACTGCAAAAGTAGCGCTGCATTACTTGTTCTTTCTCTATTAAGGAAAAAAAAATAAAAATAAAATTTGTTTTATCCGAAATTATCTAGCACCAGAAAAAGCGGGAGAAATGACTTTGATTAATTATTTTTTCCGCTTTTGATCACGTTTCCTCTGGGTTTTGTCTTCCGTTAAAATTAAAATCCTCACGTTGTTTTAAGTTAGCATCCAATTTATTCCTATGCTATCTCTTTCAGATATCATCAAAACATAAAAAAACGTTTTTTGCAATTATGATATTTTCGCCTTTATTTTTCGAAAAAGAACCTTCTCTTAGCACTTTCAGGGATCGCCTATAATCAAATCAAATTTTTTTTTTTTAACCTTTTCTAAATAAAGTTTATTCAGATCTTTTTTTTTCCCGGCGAATAAAATTAAAAATCATCAGAACGAGGTAACCGCTAATTACAACGTTTTTTTAATTTTCTCTTTGGGAAACCCTTCAGTTTTGCTTTAAATTAAAACGACGCTGTTATTCAAAGTTTTAGGAGCAAGCCGTTTCATGCTTTAAAATCGCGAGTTTGCCTTTCCCTGTACTTCCTTCTCCCTAATAAAGAAGTTTAAACAGTCTAGTTGATGCCAGCCTGTCAAAACCACTTGTTTAGCATACACAGAGCAAAGAAAAATCTTGGATTCTTTTAACATTGTTTTCGAAATTTCCCCGTACAAAATACCTTTTAGTCGATTATACAAAAATTTCGTACGATAAAAAAGCTGATTCAAACGAGATGAAAACTTTTAGTAAGTTACAAGTTGTTTTGTTTTGTTATATTTTTTCCTGGTCACCCCGTTTCGAATGGCATTTGGAATGACTCTGCTGATGCTCAAATGTTGTTATGTTCTAGAGATTGCCCGCTGTTCTGAGCCGGATAGGGGTCATCTTAGCCAGTCCCTTGGTAAGAAGGCCTTTCGTTTGCCCACATGTAATAACTAACATTGCTTTTCTGCTGTAGCTGAAATAAGGCTTATTTTTCATTAAAAAGCAATGTTTGGCCTTTTATATTTTTTTCGGATATAATTTTTCTTTAAATGTTGTACCGATTTAAAGAGATAGTTGCCTTTCACCGTCATTTTGATTTTTGAAATAAATTGGTTCATATCCGAGCTTTGATTAACATTTTAAATATTTTTAAAATTGAGTAAAATTAGACTGTATATATAAACTGTTTCTCAAAATGGGTGTTTTCTTTTTTATTAGTTCTAAACAAACGAGTTAATGTGGTTTCTATTTTTTTTTACAGCCTTCTGCCTAATCTTTTTTTCGATGAAAAATAGAATAACTGATATTTTTTTGAGCTAATTTAAAAAATTGATGCAGTTTTTGGTGTTTTAGCTAGAAAGTTTATTCAATTCAGGGTACCAGATCGCAGCAACCCACCAACCTCAGATTTTTATTTTATTTTATTTTTATTTCTAACGTTTGTGTTTATGTTTATTGGAGGTCGAATCGAGGTGAAAAATACATGCAATCCTTTTCTTCAGACAAAAGAGCATGATAAAGTATTTCAGTGTACTTATGAAGGTAATTTAACCTTGCATTTGACGAAAATATTAAACTACATTGTCTGTTTATTTTCCAAAAATAAAAAGAACGTGGCACTAGTGTTTTAAAAATGACCAAAAACAAAACGATAAAGGGGTCGAAGTGGTGATTCATTCAGAATAGCGGCTCGTGATCAGTGAAGTTAAGCAGCATTGATGACGGCCAGCTACTGGATGGGTGACCGCCGACACTCCTGCCCTCTAGCAGGCATTGTAGGATCTACAGTTACAGCCATCTTAACCTCGTTGTAATACGTAGATCCCTCAAAACGCTAAGTTGGATATATATAAAATTGGATATACACATAAAAATTGGATCTCTTTATAACGACATTGGACACTCATAAAAAACGAATTCATTCTAAAAAGCAAGTAGATGGTCTATGGCATCAAGCCGACCAATTAACCTCTCCTCCTTCTCCCTTTCTCCTCACCTTCCCTCAAAGTAAAAAAAAAAAAACAAAACGATAAACGATAAAAATAAAATCGAATTTTTGCCAAATCCGTGTGTCGGAGGTAAACTAAAGTATCTCCATCGTAAACATGATTGGAGATAGTCTGTTTCGACATTTCGTGAAGGTGTCATTGACCATATGTTTACACCAACATCAAGTTTGTAAACTTGTAGCCACATGATTTTCACAAAGAGTCAAAACACACTCTATCCAATTATATTTACGAAGGAGATACGTTAAGTTCACCTCCGACGCATGGAAATATAATATTATATTACGTTGATACTGCAATACTCGATCATGCTCTCCTGTGCGAGGATTTCATACATTTTTCGGCCCGATTTTACCTTCAATGGCCATAAACAAGGATGCGGTTCGCTGCGAACTAGCACCCGTACCCTCAGTTTTGGCAAGGTAAAAAAAAAAAAAAAAAAAAAATAGGATTTTGTAAATTAATAAATAAAAGCTGTTTGAAAAGCAAGCCACAAATGAATTAAATATAATCAAGAGTTTTTATTTTATTTAAGAAAAGAAAGGAAAGTCTTAGCAGGAAAAAAAAAAAAAAAAAAAACAAGAAAAAGGACCAAATGAAAAAGTAAATACATACGAGCGATGTTATTTAATTAAATTTTTCCCTAAGACTTTCTTGTATTACATTTCTTGCAAAACGGGTGACCGAAAAGAGTAAGTTAACGAGACACGCAGTAAAAAGTTTCGACATTTTAATAAAACAGACATCAAAATCATGTTTCAATAACAAAAAACTTTGCTTATGATTAACTATAAGCCCTTAATTAACAATACGAAAGTAAGGGGGCCTAAATTCATCCTCCATAGTAGCGAACGACACTTATACGAAAAAAAGATGCATATATTATATAAAAATTGTGTATAAATCATGTATGTATAAAAAATTTTACTTTTTTTTTTCATCCTCACAATATTTTTTTTTTATGTATAAATAAATAACTGTGCATAAAATCGGGAAAAGTTGGTTAAGCATAATATTTTCAAATAACCGTGGTTGACGATTTTAAAAATAATGAGCGCAAATTTTCCAATATACATTCCCGAATATATATAGATTTTACAAAAATAATGCATTTTATATATACAGTAGAACTCGGTTATACCGAACGTGAGTGGACCACCAAAAGTGGTTCGGTTCGTTGTATCCGAAAATCCTCAATTTAACTTATAATTAAATTAAGATAAAAGAGAACAAAAATTTAATAATACATCGAAGTTGAAACAATTTTTAGAGGCTTTGATCACTAAGACATTAAGCCAGAGTCATATGAAAAGGCGGAAAATTGTGTAAACAGTCAAAGGGCTTGTCCACGGATCCCTTCGTCACAAGTGTAATGGAGATACATGCTAAGCTTATGGATCCCCATTACACTTGTGACAAAGGGATCCGTGGACAAACTCCAAAGCATTTTTCGCAATTTTGATTTTGAACATATAATTCAATTTTTTTTTAATTAAAAAAAAAAAAAAAAAAAAACCTAGTGTATCCGTGATTTTCTGCCATTTTAGCTTTTTCACAAGTACTTTGCCAATTTTTTTCCGAAGTCGATTTCTCCCCAAAAATTGGTCTAATTTGTTCTAAAAATTGGTACAATTGCTCGTAAAATCGGACATTTTTACTGAAATAGGTTCGATATAACACAGTTGTCGAATCGTTATAACCGAGGCCTTATAGATGGTTTATAACTGATTGGGTCTGAAACTTGCTACTTGGGTTCGTTATAACCAAGAATTGGTAGATAGGTCCCTATTTTGGTCATGAAAATGTATACAATTTTTATACAAAATCTATACAAAATGCATACACACAAATTGTATACCATTTTAATTTGTATACGTTTTGTATACATTTTCATGACCAACATAGGGACCTCTACCCGAGAATTCACTATAATCGAGGTCATTATAACCGAGTTCTACTGTTTTTTTTTTTTTTTTTTTTTTTTTTTTTTTTTTTTTTGCATTTATTTTGCACAAATTTTAAATATGTTTTGCATCTCTTCTTCGTACCGACAAATTATCATTCACCATGCAAGTCAGACTGCTCTCGGTCAATATTAGAACTTTTATTTTCGACTTGAATCACGTTAATGTGGCTGCCACAAGACACTGTCATAATATTTGACAAGTTGCGTGTATTTACGAAGCTACTAATTATTGTGGTCAATTATTAAAGATTTTTTTTTTGTGTAAATGGGGATTTCCGACGCAAAATTATTCCGCTAGAGGCTCTGGATGTCTTTAACGGTTCGTAGATTGATTGGATAACTTTCTTTTGTTTTAATTGTTGATATCCAATAAAATTAAAAACCGTTAAAGTCATCCAGCGCCTCTAGCGGAATAATTTTGCGTCGGAAATCCCCATTATAAATAATCCATGTAAAAATAATTAACAAATTAACCGGTACTGTTAGCCTCATCGCGAGCAATTTCACATGTTTAACTTCCTACAAACAAATTTAGTGCGGGTTTAAATAGAAATCTGCAGATATGATCCATTATAAACGAACTCTTTAAAAAAGCTGCTAAATGCAAAATCGAATTTAATAAAATATGAAGTATAAAAAAAAATATTTACTTTTTGGATCTCGTCCATTTCATTAGTCTTTGCCGAAAGAGATAAAACATCATATATCATCATACCGAGCTAATTAATTATTACTACAGAATATCTCTTTTAAAATGAAGAACCACCGGGGAAAAAAATAAGAAAATTTTTTGAAGCAATGCTAACGTAGCTTGGTAAAAGAATTTCAGAAATGAAAACAGCCTTTCGAAACCCTTTCTTCGTAATTACTTTTTAAAAAAAAGATACCACAACTGATTTTCAGTTTTTCTCGATTTATTTGTGAATCGCGTGAGATGTTAATCGAAGTTATTAATTATATTTTGTAACAAATGATGATAGTCTTCTTCTCAACGGTAATTCGTAACTGCTTTGTTCAGATTTCACAATAGGTAAAATGCGATCTATAAACGAATAAAAAAACTCTCTATACAATGTAGATAATAAAAAGAAAATGAATAGCTTTTTTTAGCCCTTTTGATATTTTTATGCTGAATAGCCTACCCACGACAAGTAATCTAAATCATGGTCTTGGTCAATGTTTTTAATGTTATATGTTATGTTCGAATTTTAGATAATGTTTGGTGTTAAATCAAAGCTCGGATGAAATCCCTGGCAGATAGCGTTTTTGTTATTTCCTTTCTTTTCATTTAAGAGTAATATTTTTATTCGTACTCCGAATTGTGATCTATTCTGCAAATCTGCATATACTGTATATTTGCATTGACAATATAAATATGAGGATTTATTTTCAAAAAGAAAAGAAAAAAAAATTTTTTATTTCATTAAATTCTCAAATACGAAAAACAAGAAAATGAAAATTCGATACCGGTATAAACATATCTGTAAATGAATTTTCGCATAACAAATTTCGTAAGGGAATAACACATAATGAGCTTTATACTATATTTAAATTTTTTTCACGGAATATCACTTCACATAGATCAGCAGAGCTTCACTATTGCAGTGGGAAGGGAAAATGAAAGTAAAAATTTTGTTAAGTAAAAAAGTTTTCTAAAACGAAATTTTTAAACAAAAAAGTTTTAAAGGTCATGGACTAGAGGGATCGTTAAAAATAACTTAGCGTATTACACTGAAAAATCTCGAATGAAGATATAGATCATGCGTTCATTTGCCCATTGCCATATTTCATTATAAAAAAAAAAGACATCACTTATCTCTAGCACTTTCATTTATACATTAGGTCACCTTTATTGCATTTTGATTTAGTATTTACAAGTTGAATAGTATGATAGCCGTTCGGCTTATTTAGTTTTGGGGGGGAGGGGGGAATGATTTTTAGAAAAGCTATCCCGGCCACCTTTAAAGCAAAAACATGTCAAATAAGTTTAAAAAATGCTACTTTAAAAAAAAGTAATGTTTAGACAAATAAAAATCGTACACTTCTTACCAATAAAGTAGAACAATGTTACGATTATGAATCACTTGATTGACATTAAATTGTTTCACGGCTTTTAATGCAAAATCCAAGTATGTCAACTTTTTAAAACTCATTTAGTGAAGCCAAAAAATATGGAAAAATACAAGTGTCAAAACTTTGAAGATCGGACAAAATTCTCAAGTACCTTCAAAATTCAAGCAGGATGGGCTAAAAGTGCAGAAATGAATTTTATTTGATGAAGAACTAAATGCAAGAAGTACTTCTTTCGGTTACGCTTATCTTTCTACAGCACCGATTAGAATTTTCCAAGGATCAGCTCTAAAACCATAATCCGCTTCATAATGAAGAGCCACGAAAAAAAGCAGTCGATTTCGCGTTTTTGCTTTAAATATTTTGACAAAAGATAAACATAAGAGAGAACTTTAAACAAAAGCAATGGAAACAGATTCACTTAAACATCGATAACGACGGTAACATTCCTGTCATAAAATAAATCCTTTTTTTTTTTTTTTTTTTTTTTTTTTTAACTTTCTATGTCGACTGGAAAAGAGCAGACTTTTTTGCGACACATTTAACTATTTTTTGGACGGACAAAAATACTCTAAAGAAAACCGATTTTTATTTGCAAACAATCTACACCGTTTTTACTAATATTCTCCCGCTTTTGCACGATGATGCCACGGGAAATTTAAATTTTTTAGTGTTTACTTCACACATTAAAAATCTTTTAAGGTATAAATACTCCTGCAATTTTTTTCTGCGCACTGTTGATGCAGGAATTTCTTGAGAAAAAAAAAACCTAATGCCTCTAGTTCGCACAAGTAGATCGAATGCATCCATTAGCAGAGCAAGGCAAACATATTACTTGAAAAATGAAATACACTTTCTGCACAGAACGAACACAAACTATACTAATGAAAATAATACCTCTGAAAAAAAATAATGTTCAATAAATGCTTCAAAAATGTAAAAAAATGAATAGACCTCTGTTTAAAATTAATTAGTTAAAATAAAATAAAATAAATTAAATTAACTTAAATCGAATTCATTAACTAAATTAATGCGTCTGCCATGGATGAACTCATGCATTCGGCCTTCACATATATTATCTTATTTATAATTCTTCTTATTAGGGATGGACGCAACACAAGACAACACAAGAAACAAGAAACTTTCTCAATCTGATCGTGTTTTTTTTTCTTGAATTGTTAAAAACAACACAATATGTTGGCTTGTCTTGTGTTTTTAAAACAATGATGAAAACTGTAAACTAGCAGAAAATTTTTGATTTTTAAACGAAAAAAGCCTCCGTGATTCTATAAAAATTTTATTTAATCAATATAGCTGTGCAAAATGTCTCCTTTTTTGTTTATAAAATTAATAAATATTCGAAATTTATATTTGTTTTGAGTAAAAGAGACATTTTTCTACATTTTAACCAGGTGAGACTTTTTCTCAAGTACGGTCCTAAGCAATTTTTTTTCTTACAACTTTCAGAAAAAGCTGCTCTTTTTTCTAGGACGATTCTTGAAGTCTTGTGTTGTCTTGTGTTGCGTTTTTCAAGTAAAATCTTGTTTACACTTGCGTATTGTTTTTATGTTGAAAATCGTCTGCTTTCAACGCAATATTCAATACAACACAAGAATTTCTTGTGTTGTGGTCCATCCCTACTTCTTATTTAAAGGGCCAGCATCTTTTGCATGGCTTCAAAGGAGATGAAAATTAATTCTTGCAAATTTTATGAAAAACAGTTGCTTTACTAACGATTTCGGAAGGCAATTATCTAAAATAAAGAAAGAGATCACGAAAAATTATTAAAAACAAAGCTCCTGATTTAAAAAACCGGTTCCGTTTTATGAAAAAAGATTTATGAAGTATGTTTTTGAAAATGACAGATTGTTTGTTTAAAATCGATGTTGCTATTTATAAAGAGTAATTATTGGAAGAAAACTTGAATTTGATTAGAGGTATTATTCAGAAAAAGATCGCGATCGAAGGAAAGTAGTACATCCGATGATGGTACATAAACTGCGGTTTTCCACGAAATTTATGACTCGTTTTTTCAAATATACCTCAAGATATTAGATTGTTACCAGTACATGTTATTTATTACTTTGTGGTCTTTAATTTCTTCATTTTTGTACTTCGTTTTGTTTCAGCATCTTTATTCCTTTTGATATAAATTTATGTGAAAATTAAATCGCGTTTCTTTCCGAAAATGATTACATCCGAATTTAGTTAGTAAAGCAAAAAAAAAAAAAAATTGTTATAAAACGGATAATTGTTTAAAAGAATAACGTTTCGTATTTCATATGGTTTTATAGTGCTTGACTTCATCACCGTAAAATAGAAACGATGTTGCCCATGATTTAGATAAAATATTTAGCATTAAAGCCACTATTGCCCGATTTTGCAAAAATCGCAATTTTAGTCATAAAGCCTAATTTTGTTTTTTTTTTGCCCCCTTAATCTCATTATAGCTTTAAATTGCTTACACGGACTGTGTAAATACACCATAGCATAAAATTAATTGGAAAATGTGACTGGAATTTGATTCTTGATTACAATTGTTTTCATCTAAAATAAAAAAAGAAACAAAAAATAGTAACTTAAATTATCCAAGGGACTATTTTAACCCGAAATTTTTTTTATTTAGAATGCATTATTTTTTATAAATTGTAATGCATTTGCAGTGCATGGCATGTTTAAGACAACTGTATATAAGGCAGACGAAATTTATAGTGTAGATAGATTTAACCATTTTTTTTCTAATTTTGTTTTCAATAGCATGGTAATTTTTTACTTCGTATTACTTATATATACTCATATTCTCTCACCTCATAATCCATTCATATGGAATCGTTCCATCAAAAGAAAAGTAACTCTGTAAAAAACGGTTAACTCCGTGTTAAAATAAAATTACCTTCCTCTTAAAATGGAAAGCTTTTGCCTACGAACATAATGAAGAGTGCTTGACTCCGGAACCATATAAAGTGATAAATAGGAGGATTTCGTGGCTTAAAACAGATGCCTTATAAATGGTAATGAATAATTCGCAAAGCGTAAGAAGTTCCATTTTCAATATTGTTGTCAGAATTTTCTTTAAAAAAAATGGATAATTTCAGAGGAAAAAACTTAAATACCGGATTTGTGTATTTTTTAAAGCCAAATGCCAAAATTTGTGTAGTATAAAAAAAAAAAATTAAAAAAATTCCACTTATACATCATCTCTCGAATAACTCTTATTACTTCCATAAACAGTTTCATCACAGATCCAATAACGAGCGAACATTATTTTCAAACTTATTAATAGCGTATGAATATTTTAAATCAAACGAATAAATAAATGAAAAATTACCTGCAACTGAAGGTTTAAATTGTAAAAAACCAATTAAATAAAAAAAAGAGAAGTAGGGAAATCAAATACAAAAAATAGAAGTTTTAATAATTAAACCCGCGCAATAAGCAACTACAGCATGTTTTCGGAAAAGTCTAGAACAGCGCGTACGTAACGAGGGAAGTAAAAGCGTTATCAAATCAAAAGTTTAGTCATCCAATTTGATAGCCATTCAGGCAAACTTCTCTAATGGCTTTCTCTTACTGCTCTTTATCGCTAATTTCAAAACCGGCGTGTACACATATCTTTTCATATATTCTGACCTCGCCAAGCAACTATACAAAAAAGGTCTATTCCATTAAAAATAATATTTCAAGTCCACCGTGTAATATAAATATGAAAAGCTCAACAAGATTGGTCGTGACGTCATGTTTCCACATTTTCCGACAAAAGGAACTAATCGGTTGGATTTGCCAACGCCTTTTTTTTTTAAAGTTTGTGAATGAACTGAAATAATTGGGTTCTTTCGAAGCTAGTCCATTAATTAAGGTGGGTATGTCATTTTTGAAGTAGCATAGTAATATTTTAAACGCGAATCTGGTAGATATGTCATTAATACACATTTCATCAGGGTAGACGATTAATCATTTTCCGTTATATTTCCACATGACAAGTCGCTTACGGGGTTTTAGTTTTTTTTTTTTTTTTTTTTTTTTTTTCCTTAGTATTTTTATTTTTATTTTTATTTTTTCCTTTATTTTTAAACCTTTAGAAAATCTTGATGGTAGGTTGACCTTAGCAGCAACTGAATTAAATTTCGGAAATTTATCAACGTTAAATTATCATCAAGGCTTTTTTTAACTTGGCAAATATTTATGCTTTCCAATTTTTTTAGATAATTCAAGAAAGGGGAAAAATATAACTAATTTTATATTACTTTTCAGGTCAATTAACGCTAATTTGTGGAAGCTAAAAGTATAGACTAAAAAATCTTATACATTAAGAAAAGGGCGTGCTTTTTTGAAATATTTTTGATTAGATTTTTTTTTCACATAATTTTATATGGAAAACAAAGCAGCGAACCACCGCACATTTAAAACCTTTCATAACACATTAAAGTGTTTTTATTCATCCTATAACTGGTTTAAGATTATTATATGATAACATATAAAGTATCTTTCTTAAAGCATACTTGGGAGAGAGGAAACCACTAAGTCAAAATATACACAAATTCGTCGTTTTTGATAAATACAATATGCAACTCCTTGAACACACCCAAAAACAATATACATGCCAGTAGAGACTTCGTTATCAATACAGTGCTTTTCGATACTGTTAGCGAACGATACTCTTTAGTTATGAAGTATTGTTTACTAACAATTTGTAAATTGTAGGTACTTTTAAATTTTAATAATTTTTTTTTTCTCTGTGGTATATATATAAAAGAGTACAAGGCAGTCATTAATCAGGCATCATGCATCCTTGTACTAGCAACGATTGAAATATCTTTTTTTCTTAAAAAGCACTAACTGCTTTGGACTGTTCTGTGTTCCTAAACATAAACACTTACGAATCGAAGAATTTGTGCAAGACATAATAAACCAATTAAACAATGAGAATTTTTACGGCAAAATAAATTCGCTATGGGCCTATCGGTTGCTAACCTGCTAAAATGGCGGCTGGCTTCAGATTGACTGTTAAATACTCCCTTCTCATATTAAGTCAATTATTAACCAGTCCAGAGCTGGCCGATATTTACCAGGATAGCATCCGACAGCCCCTTAGCGAATTTACCTTGCCATAAAAATCTTCAATTTGTTAACCACCTTCACAATTCTATCCACATTTTAAACTAGTAAAAATTAAAAAGTAAAATCCAAAAATAACAAGGCTCTGTAAAGACTACTGTAAGTTGTACATCTATAAAAAATGCTTTTGAAGCATAAACATTATACTTTTAATAAGCTTACATAAATTCATAAAAAGATATCACCTGGGAAAATTTCTGGATTTTACAAATGAAAACCACAATGGATAACAAGTTTAATTTTCATGATTAAAGGAAAAGAATATTTTTTTATCAAATGATGCCACAAGGTCACGCTAAAGAAATTTTTAAATCGATTTCGAGGAATACCAAATAAAAAAAAAAGTTGCAAAGTTATTTGCCTGTTTGAAACTTTTTAAAATCCGTCGAACAACAAAAGTTTCAAAATTAGAAAAAAAGGACAATTTTACCTTTTTTTTTTTTTTTTCATATTTTCAATTTTTAAAAAGAAAAAGGTAAATATAAATAAATTAATAAGGAATCCGGCCTGAAATGATGTCTTTTTGGAAAGAGTCCCGACAGCATGGTTTGACATCGGGATGTACCGAATCGATATCGAAGTAATATTCTTGTCACTTTTGGCAGAGAAGCTGTCAATATTTTTTCTGTTAAAATTTTTATAAACTTGTAAAAACTATATCTGTATTAACTATACATAGAAATTCATTTTAATGTTATTAACAGAATCCAAACCGTCCTCAGCCTTTGAAACGCAAGGAAAAAATGCATTCTCAAATGTTTAAAATCTTGCTGTGCTATGCCATTGCGATAACTCAATTCGGGAACCAGGTGACGGAGGAGTGATTTATTTTTTTGAACACCCTATAGTTCGAGAAACGCTAATATTAACGTTTTGGAGCCAGATATCAAAATTCCGCTTCCGAGCAACAATTCTTATCAATCTTGCGCACCTTCACGAAAAATTCCATACCTGACCATACAGTACTTTTTTGGGAAACCTTAATCTACTATAAATTCCCGGGAATTTATTCTGGATCAAGATTTCCCAAAAAAGTACTGCATGGTCAGGTATGGGATTTTTCATGAAGGTGCCTAAGATTGATAAGAATTGTTGCTCGGAAGCGGAATTTTGATATCTAGCACCAAAAGGATAATATTAGCATATTTCGAAGTATAGGGTGTTCAAAAAAATGAATCACTCCTGCGTCGCCTTGAGATAAAGCACTTGGGTTTTCCTATGGCAAGTTTTTATATAAATTACATAAAAACTTACCATAGGAAAACCCAAGTGCTTATATAAGTATACTATAGCAAGTTTGGCAAGTTGCCAAGTATGGAAAGCTTTTATACAAATTACAATTTAAGGCAAGTTAATGTAAATTGGCAAGTTTTTACTTAATGGCAAGTTTTTATATAAATTACAATTTATATTACATAGGAAAACCCAAGTGCTTAACCACTAAGGTTAGGTTATTATTTTTTAACTTATGCAAGCGACGATTCAATTCGGAAGTGAGTTACGGCAATTAGGCTTAGCAGGGCAGAATAAAAAATTAAAAATATGACCAAGAACAAATAGCAAATAACAATACAATATTCAACGCAAAGTCACAAAGTAAAATTTGCCACTTTTCACGATGCCTTTACACTAGCAGTCTGACTAATGTGACATTTAAATATTTTGAATTATAAGATATCTTTTACATTACGACTGCATATGTTTCATCTGATATATAAAATAAATAACAATTTATGTTATATAAAAAAAAAAAAAAAAAAAAAAAAAAAAAAACTTTGTAAATACATTTACATTATACAAACTTCTGAGTCCGTTTTCGCAGTTCAATTCAACATTACAATTTAATTAAACACAAAGACAGGCACACCGCCGAAAAAACCACATTTACTTTACGTCTCCAAAAAAAACAAAATTCTACTTATTATACCCTGTAGCAAATAATTACAGTAGGCCATCGTTCTTACTTTCTAATTCCCTAAGTACATCATTCATCACTTATAAATATGCATAAAATTTCCCTTACATTTGCCAATACAAACAAAAATGAAAGCTTATCTTCTTACAATCGCATCCGCATGAGGATTTGCTAAATATTTTTTCTTTACTTTTTTGCGGTTGCGGTTCCGCATGTGTGAGTGCTAATGTCACCCGGTCTACAGCGCATGCGGTATGAAGTATAAGCAAAAGAAAAGACTGCAATTTCGTATACTATAATTCTGCTTTAAACCCTTTTACATCCTCCCAACACCATAAACCCCCCATCAATTTTACTAAATGCACACTAAATCTAACTTATGTCAATTAACTGTACATCATTTTTCCCTTATTTTTTTTTTCTTTAACACTACACAAACCAATGGAAAATATGTTATTTTTTAGAATAAAAAGGCCGACGAGGAAACGCTCCAACGGTTATTGGTGCAGGTGAGAATTTTCTGTCGTCGATTTTTGATCATTGTTTAAAAAAAAAAAAAAAAACGTTCAAATGAGTAATTATTTTAAAGGAATTGCTGTGTTGCGATTTCCAGTATGGGAAATCAGCTTTTGGCCATCATTTGGAAGCTTCAATGATTTTAAGAAATTTTAAGTTCCCCATTAACTTCCTCGGTCTTTTTGCCGAAAAAAGAAGAAAAGAAATCATAATAAAACTAAAAGTGGCATTTCATTTTTCATTCAAATTTTTTAATTTTCATTTTTCTCTGAAAGCTTTTTTTTAAAAATATATATGCTTTATGCTAATAAATGAATGCTTCCATATGCTTGGATAACCTTTTTTTTACTTCTTTATAAGTCTATAAAAATAAATATTATTAATTAAATTTGCTTGCATTTTATTTATTAAGGTGAGATCGGCTGAGTGTGACCGGTTAAAGTGCTTTAAATTTACAATAACAAGGAGATGTTGTAACTCCTTAGAGCAGGTTGAAGTTATACCTTTACCAAAGTAATCGTAATAAATTACACCAATCTGCATAGACTAATGGTTCCATTTGCAGTAGAAGTTTTTCGGGTTTGAAGATTCAAATGCGTTATAAATGTCTTGCAAATTCTTATTTGAAACATATGTTTACTTATTAAAAGGAATTCGAAATTTACAATTTAAAACCGTTCACATTAAGCCCAGCTGACCATACTCTAAATCGTTTTAAAAATATTGAAAGCTTTGAATTTGGCTTGTAAATTTTACTTAAGCTAACGAAAATTATTCATTTGGACTTTTAACTGCATTGCATGAAATTTTAGCTAAAATGTTATATCCTCAAAACACTGTAGTTAAATACAATTTGCACATTGTACAATTCAACAACATAGCTCCTGCATGCTTTAGAATTCATTATTATAACTTAACTTTTATCAACTAAAAAAAAATTCCGAAATTAATCATCATTTCGAATTTATAGTGAACAATTTCTATTAAATACATGAAACCATTACCGCAAAAAGGGATCTTATAAAAAAAAAACGCGTACACAATGGATTTAAAATCCCTTTTACTAAAAAGAATTTTATTAATGATAACATCGGCGAGGAGGGCAAATTTTGATTCTAAAAGTTAACTCGTGAAAGCAGAAAAGGAATATAATACACACTTTTCATTTCTTTTCTCAGCTTACACGAAAATTTTTTAAGCTTTTTCTCCGCGTTTATTTTTCGAAAATTTTTTGTAAGCACCGTGATTACGAAAGAAGGTTTTTTTTTTTTTTTTTCAGCGATCATTATGCCAGAACCTTTTTGTAATGGAACATAAATTTTATTTTGATGGATGAGACGATATTTTTTTATAACCTTTTTATTTTTCACGGTTAAATCTTCTTGTTTCGCGAAAATAATAAGTATTTTTTTAAAAATTCGCGGAGAGGTTAACGGGATCCTAGGGTAAACAGTCAACGGAACACAAAATTTTTGCTTTGAGTACAGCGATACTTTGTTAATCAGAAGCGTGAAAGTGGATTTGAAGTTTTTGAAACAAATTTTCTTCCCGATAATCTTTTAATTAAAAATGATAGAGGAATTTTAAAGGCGTCTCATTCAAAGCGATCACTTTGGAAAAACTATAATCGTAGTGGTGGCCCGTCCCCGTAACCTAGTTAATACCGTCGTGGTTCTACCCTAGTTCGCAGCTAGGAATTTTTCTCAAATAAAAACTAATGCGCCAGTCGGAAAATCAACGGCCACCACTTCTCGGCAGGCAATGGCAAACCACCGAGGCGAAAAAATTGCGAAAAGTGACAAAAACGAAAAGGAACGAAAATAGCGAAAAGGACGAAATAAGGCGAAAAAATTGAGAAAAGTGACAAAAACCACCGAGTGGTAATTGCCTCGTAAATCTCTTAAAAATAGGGTGGTTTTTATTTTGCAAAAGGATTTTCGGAGGTGCCACCCCTTAACTTTTTTAATTTGTATGCGATACGTTTCCTTGCATTGTTACAAATTTTTTATTCGAAGGGAAAGCGTGCCTGGTGGAGCTTTTAGTTCGGAAAAATCTTATAAGAACAAAACAATTGATACGGTAATATTTTGTTTGTAAAAAAAAAACCCTCGTTTCCTAACGGAATTTTCAGTAGATTTCGAATCTGAAAATAGTTTTTTTGTATCTGGTCCGGTTTTTGAGCAGGAGGCCAAAATAAGGCGAAAAAATTGAGAAAAGTGACAAAAAGCACCTAGTCCACAGTTTTCAGTGCTTTGTGGCTTCTACCTCATAAACCGGACAAGATACAAAAAAACTGTTTTCTGATTCGAAAACTACGCAAAATTTCCGATAGGAAATGAGGGTCATCACACAAAAAAAAAATTGTCAATTTTTTGGTCTTAATGGGATTTTTCCCAACTAAAAGCTCGATGAGGCACCCTTTCCCGTCGATTAAAAAATTTAAAAAAATTCAGGGAATCTTATCTCACACAAATAAAAAAAGTTCGGGGGTGGCACCTCAGAAAATCCAAAATAAGAACCACCCTAGCAGGTGTATATGTATGTTAGAGATCACCACGCTCGTAATCGAGTAAAGGCCTAGAAATATAATCGAAGATACGGACTATAGGAAGATAATCCTTTATAATTTTAAAAACAGATAGAAACATCTAATCCTATCTCGAAAGATTTTTTGAAAATGTTATAAATAACTTACGTGAGAAATTTTACAAAGTTGTTCGAAAGAGTCGGAAAAGCTTTTACACCCTTAAAGCAAACTTTGGCACAAATATTTACTCCAGCGGAGAACTTATATCACCCTTTTAGCCTGTGCAGAACGGAACGAAAGGCTCACCAAAGCAAAAAAAAATCAGAGGGAAATTTTTAAAGATTTAACTAATTTATAAAATTTTCCAAAAAGATATGCATTGTATTTATATTCGATGTTCATTTCTTCGCATACGTGAAAAACTCTCGCATTTTATATTACTATAAGTTTCAAATCCGTCACGATTTTAAAAGTAAAAACAATTAATTTAAACAATTTGATGGTGCAGGACAATTGTTTAAATTTGGTTGCAAATTATTTTTTCGGTTACACGTACTACTAACACCATACAGTACCTAAAATCTTGTACGTAAGTAATTAGTTGAGTTAAAAATTAGTAAATAATCCTACGTCAAAAAAATCTAACCTAATTTAAGGTAAAAGGGTGTGAAATTTACCGGCCTAAAAATGGGTACTTTTAGCTAATTTTTCAAAATCTGATTGAAGTAGGGGAAAGAAGTGAAAATTCTCAAAATAGTTTCATTAAGTGAAAACACAAATGAGCATTGGACAGCGACTAGATTAACATTTTTAGGCCGGTCAATTTAGCTGCATTTATGGCATCATTTTAATGGCGATTTCAAATTCTTATTTGAAATTTCTTAATTTTTTTTTTTTTTTAAGTAAAATGAGTAAAGTTTAGTTTCAGAAAATCTAAAAAAATTATTTGTGCTAACATCAAAAGAAAATAATAGATTTACAAAAACATAAAAGTATTTAGGTTTGTTTCTTCATGTTTTACAAGGATTTTTAAAGAAGTAATGATTGCAAACAGATAAACTCTGTGCTGATGCTTTTAAAAATAGCAGAAAAAAATATATAAATAAACTCTGTGCTGTGCTTTTGGAAAAAGCAATCAACCAGACATATGAGATTGACATAACCGTCCTAGCATAGTGGTTATTGATATTTAAGTAAAACGGAATCATTTTAACGGAAAGCTTTTTTCAACATTATTATTCACGTATGCATCTGACATTAATCCAACACAAAAGATTTTTAAAATATTTCTTCGTGCAGGAAATACGAAGAAACTCTTAACATCTTCCTCATCTGCTATTAAGTCTTGCAATATTCAAGACTGACAGGTTGTGAGATGCTCATTATTATTTTACAACCTGGCTTAATCTCTTCATCGACATCGCATCAAAAATAAAACTCATGTCGTATTAACTTTTTTAAAAAAATATTAATATACATAAACTAAAACAAAATAAAATGAAATTGAGTTAAGTTAAGTTAAATTTAATTAATTTATATTACATAGTATCACAGCTTTGTTAAATGTTAAATGTGCGGCTTATTTGGCAATTTTGTTTTCTTTTTTTTTTTTTTACTAAAGCTGAGCAACGTTTTACTACTTCAGTAAAAAAATAACTTCTAGCTTTTCAACCTTGCAATAATAATAATTGACTAGTAGATTATTTGCATTTCGCACTAGTTATGTAAACTCTGTGATCGTATAAAGTATTTTGTCAGCACAATCGATTACCATATTCTCTAATGAAAAGTCGGTGAATCTTAAAAAGGCCTGCTATAGAGTATGTTAAAAGCGCCAGGCAAAGGCTGAAGAATAAAAACATTGTCTTTTCTCTAAATTTGAAAGTTAATAACTTGTTAATTATATTGCATCAAGTTTTCCTGAGCGAAAATAACGGCTGAATAAGTTGTAAATTTTTATGGGGAAACAAGATTTTTCCCCTTTTTCTCCATGTTTTAAAATTTTTGATATTACTGATATTGCTCAGATATGGGGAATTTAATTAAAAGACAGCTTCAACGCTCTTGAACGAAGAACATTTCAAATTAATTAATTTATTTCCACTTTCAACTTCCCTTTACTGGTAGGGATCTTGATGTACCTTTCCTCCGATTTCTCTTCTTAATAGAGAAAAGTTAAAATCTTCCCTTTTAAAAGGGTTAACAACGTAAGGCCCAAGTTCCGTTATATAAATCGATTGTGGTGCTCACCGCGAAAAAGTATTTCTGTTTTTGAAAATATTCAAACTGAACCGTAAATAAATGAAATTCGTTTTTTTTTTCCATCGATTTAGGGGGACAAGAAACGGGATTCGCCTGGAGGTCCTAATGAATTAGTCACGTGTACAAATTGTGGGCCCAGTACGTGTACACATTCTGCCAATAATGGATGTGGTCCTGAAATTGTAAGTACAAAGGGTTGATTAAACCAACTGATTTTAATTTAATATCATTCCAGGGAAAACGTGTTGAAATATTGTGTAAATGGGTTTGCTTTAATCAAGATCGCAAGATGCTTTGTACGCAGTTCATTTGTAGTACACATAAAAATATACAAATTCAAAATTCAAAATTCAAAATTAAACTTCTGAAATATTCCAAAAAAGGGGGCGATTTAATCAAAATCAAGAGGAAATGCGAAATCATACATTTTTAAATCGGAAATAAGTGACTTTTAGCTTTTAAAAAAAATTTAGAATGTAAACTTTTGACATTTTCAACAGAATAGATTCGGAAATAAAAAGATTTTCAAAACATTAACAGCAGAATATAGGGGCACAAATTGCCCGTAAGGGACCATGCCGGACAATCATTTTTATCAAACAGTTTCTTTAACATGTAGGGACATGGGCGGGTCTAAGGGGGCCCAGCACCCTTGGGAAGCAAAGCAGTCCCCCCCAATTTTGGGAAGTTTTATTTATTTTTAAACATAAACAAAAATTTTTTATTTTCTCTTTATTTAGAAAATAAAGAAAGTCATCATTCGAAAAGGGAGTAAAAAATCGAAAAAAACCAAAAGCAGGCTGCCATAATATGAAAGTGCAGGCAAATGCACTTTTCCGTTCGATTTTTTACTACCTCCTTCTTTTACCGGTCCCTTCAATTATAAAATATTTCATAAGTCATATTTAGAAAATTCAAAAAAAAAAAAAAAAAAAAAAACATGTTAAGCAACAAAATATTTCAATTTTTTTAAAACCTTTATGTAAAGGGGGTTTAGCCCCCCCCGAGATTTTTCGGCTAAGTCTACCCATGTGTATGGGAAAATCAACATAAGCTGTGATGAGGCTTTTCTAAACATTTTGAGTGAAAATCTTTGAACAACATATTTACCCAACAGGTTTGGCATAAATTCCGTGCGTCGGAGGTAAACTAACGTATGTCCATTGCAAATATAATTGGATATAGTGTGTTTCGACTGCTTGTGAAAATCATGTGACTACAAGTTTACACCAACATACACTTGTAAACTGTAGTCACATGATTTTCACAAACAGTCGAAACACACTATCTCCGATTATATCTATGATGGAGATACGTTAGTTCACCTGCCACGCAAGGAATTGCATTCTAAAGAATATATTTTATAGAATTGCTTTGCCATATTTTTTCTTTTACGATAGAATATAAGGGTTTTGTTTTAACTAATAATTTTTCTTCTTTTTAACAGATACGTAAAAAAGAGCCACCGCATCCAATAAGAGTAGCTAAAACAATTGATGTGATTTCTCGCGTTACTTTTCCAATTGCCTTCGCAGTATTTCTCATCTTTTTCTTCATACATTACAAAGGATGGTCATAAAGTGCATGAGGCACCGTGGACTCTTGATAGCCGATCTCCATCGGATTTAAAATCGTATGATTAGCGCTACTAAACTTTAAATTTATAACTATAAACTATTTATTTTTATGAATTCCCTAGTAATAATAAATGATTGCATTCGATATTTTCTAATTTAAAAATAAACAAACACTACAATCAATTTTTTTTTTAAAAAGTAAATAAAAGTAAATAAACAGATCTGGTCTTTCAGTAGAGACCATCAGTCTATAATTTTTAACTGGTTTGTCAGTTTACAGTAGATATCACCTTTTTAAAAACTCGTGTGTTTGCACAACAGGAATAAAAAAAAAAAATTCTTTTTGTAACGTTTTTAATTCTTGGCAAGAGCTAAAAGCTTTTTACAGGGACTTGTGAAAAAAAAATGTAGATATTACTTTAACGTTAGAGTAGTCCCCCCCTTAACACGTCCGTTTTATTCCCCGTTCTTCACAAAATAAATATATTTTTGTATCTTTTCCTCGCTCAAAAAGATCTTAAGAAACATTAATTTATAAGCGTTATTGTAATTCGACCAGATTTTTTTTCTTCCTTTTTCTTTTAAGTAATTGTATTCATTACAAAAATGAAAATGTAAACATATACTTGGTTAAAAATTGAGAACTATTTTGAACATGAAGTGCAGCAGGGGTTTCTCACGCCTGCGGAGATGATGCATTAAAATAATGAAAATTGTTACTGGAAAAGGAATCCGAGAGATAATTTAAAAAAATATTCTATTCTGGCTCCCTATTAAAGTATTACTGTATGAAATTTATAATAATGCGAGTTATGATTTATGCGCTTAATTTTTTTTACTTATTTTTATTAAGTCCAAATTCGCTTAAAAACTAACGAATAGAAAAATGGTTTTATATTTTTTTAAGAAAAAAAAAAACTCGGGAGTTTGGGGTACATGAGTGTCGCTTTGCTTGGCAAAAGGCATTTTTTTTTTTACGACTTTGGTTGGATTTAATGTCATTAAGCCATATTTAATTAAAGCGAAAAAAAGTTTTTTGAAAAAAATTTTAAAGCATGCGTCTCGACGCGCGTCTTTTCCCAACTAACCGACACCTTAAGTGATTTTTTCAATCTCCAATTCGCACATAAGGTTAGTTTTTTAATTTTTTCCTCCGAAATTTCAAGTTCATTTCACGACATTGACCCAAGTATTTTTTTAATGCATCTCTAAAATTTTAATGGTTTTCCGCGGTTTTTCTTTTCGTATGAAAGTAGAGAGAAAAACAAATCAATGCCTAATTACGAGTTTTTTTTCGGCTGCCTATTTAATGTGCAATTACCGTGAAATTATTTGTAGCCAGTTTTGCAAAGACGCTATTTTGTTACCAAAGAAATTGCGCTTTAAAATATGTAAAACAGGGCAAAGGAGAGAGCCCTTTGGTGCACAGAAATGTAAGATTTAAAATTGGCACCTACCTTTATAGTCCGAATCAGACAGTGATTCCATCCCGCTAAATTTTGATTTATATTTTGAACTGAGCAACTTGAATCAATTCAAAAACTTCAAACCGGATACAGACGAACGAAGCTGAAAAATAAAACATGAAAAATGAGAACGAAAGCCTAGTGAAACCGGAAAATCATTAAAATTTAAAATTTGAAGCTGCAAGAGGTACAGTAGAAATATAAAAATATTTTCAAAAGTGGTCTGATTCTTTAAAAAGCAAAAAAGTTACCAGAAGTATAGTGTTTCTTATAAAATTAAAGTGAATATAATGTAAGTGCACGGGTTTAGTGTCATTTCACGAAAAAAGCAAGGGTTATGCAGCTATCTGGGTGTTTTACGTTTGTTAAAAATATAAAAAGATTTAATAGAAAACGATTTTTTTAGAAATGGACCATTTATAAAATGGTTTAATATAATCACGAGTAAATACTTTTTAAAATAAGCAATAAGTACTTCCTATGTTATGCTCTGATAATATTTTCAAAACTTTTTTTAAAAATATTTTAAGATGTACATTTCTTTTCATTAAATATTTAAAAAAAAGATAATAAAAATTAAAAAATTTTAAAAATTAAAAAAATGATCTGTGTTAAAAAATGTCCAGTTGTTTAAAGCAAACGATATAAATTCGTTTTTATCTGATCCTGTGTGAAGTGAAATTATTCCATAGTTATCGGGTTTTTTCCAATTAAAAGCTCTTGCAAAAAATTTTAAATTTAAAAAAAAATGGCTAAAAGGTGAAACTCGATGTTAGTGTTTTTATTTTCTTTCCCAAACGTCCTTCACGTGATTGTTATAATTATAAGTATATTTTATAATAAAAAGTATACGAAGAAAACGTAGAACAGATCGACTGACATAAAAATTTAAATTAAAACTAAATACTGTTTCATTGTTAAAAGTCGTACAAATTAAAATATTAAATGGGTGATTCTAAAAAAAACGTACCATCAGAAAGTCTGTGGCGGAATGTTTGTTTACAAAACAAACATCGAACAAATGCATTTATCCGCCATTTTAGTGGCGGAGAAATTCGTGGCGGAGAAATGCTGTGACAAAGTTCAATAGCGTAATATCCAATGATAACGCAAATTTAAAAATTTAAAAAAAATTTGTATGAAATCCTCCTTTAACTGTGTTTTGGTGTTTCGTTTTTAAATTTTTTAAAATTTCATTAAATATCAAGAAACCCCGTGGCGGTAAAAAAAAATGAAGTTCTGACCGTGACGGAGCCGTGATTTAGACAGATACTCGGTACAATTTTTCAGGATAAAACGACATAAAATGGTTTTTTTAATTTTTGCGAAGGGATACCGTTTTGTAGGAAGTCAACTTTGATTTAATAAAAAAATAATCGATAACATTTTCAGTTTTGTAACATAATGTGGATAATTTATCAGTGACTCGAAAGGTACTTTTTTTTTAGAACCACCCAAATGGATGTCAAAAAGAAAGGCTGTAAAACTGAATATCTATCAGAAGATAAATTTTCTGATATCTCACAGGAAATAAAGCTCCACACTTCGATAGATTTTTTTAAAGGTAAAGTAAAGTTCTAATAAATGTATGTATCTCTCAAAAATTTTAGAGGTGCCCAAACCACTTGTCGTAAATCCGAATATATATTTTGTTAAATGTACTTTTGGTGTCCAACGAAAATGATGTAGTCCAAGATAAAAAAAATTGACCGGCAAGATATCAAAGTTTTTTTCTGCGGCTATTAGTCGTCTTGTAAATATTTTGTACATAACGTGAACGTAATAAATTGATCTTTATACGTGATCTTCGTATATAAATGTATAAATATTGATCATTAGCCTATGATCACGACAATGGCCAAAAAAAAAAAAAAAATCGTTTTATAATTGCTAGTGATCATAAGCTTTGATTTCAAGTGAATTAAAAATAAAAACAGTTTTGAAGATAAATTTAACTTGCAAGAAAAAAAAAAATTAGTTGTTTCGAAAGGAGAGAAATTATTTTATGTAAAAATAAAGATTTAATATTGAGAGTATTATTTCAGCATTAAGACTGATACCGCATGTGAAGTAAAAAAATTGTTCTGTACAGTACTGTACATAATACGTAAGAGTTATCTTCATAACTGGAAAAGTTAAAAAATTTAAAAAACACATTTTAACGGTTTTTTTAAAAGTTTGTTTGTGTTTCCTAAAGCATTCCAAAATTAATAAGATTTGTTTATTTATACGTTAATAAAGAAAAAAATTATTTACTTAAATATTTATTTATTGGAAACTTTTAGTTTGTTATCTAGTCATCGAATTTCAAATTTATAAGTCGTTCGATAGATTTTGTTATAAAATAATCGGGCATTATAATGGCACGGGTAATAGATATTGCAAAATGATAATTAGTTAAGGAAAAGAGGAGAGTCTGCTGCGGCAGCTTTAACATTATAATACCAGGTGGAACAATTTCTAGCAACAGAATCTTATTTGCATTTTACACGAACGCGATGTTATTTTGTTGTTATAATTTTTTTCCAGTTGGTATACACTGTATATTGAAGGTATTTCAGTAGTCATTCAGTGTTTATACAACTGATCTACCTATGAACCAATCATTGCTATTAAACTTTTGAAGACAGTTTTGCAAAAAAAAAAAAAAAAAAAAAGTAAATAAACAAATAAAAAGACATTAATGTTATTATTATAATTGCATTTTAAATCAGGATTATGATGAAACTGGGGCCATTCATGAAATTTTTCAGTACTACAAACTATTTTAATATTTTCATCCATTAACGAAGGTTTACCTTCACAATTTTTCCCTTTATTTTTACTTGCTTATTATCTAAATCTTGATAAGGATATAATCATATTAAAAAATTGACCATTGGCTGAAAATTATTTTTCATTTTTAATAATGAAACATTTAAATTTTTATACACAGCTAACTTAAAAAAAAAACAATTTTCACTCTTTAAAAAAATTTAAAGCGCCTTAATGTCCTAGTTTCATCAAGACGAGGAGTACTTAATTTTAATTATTTTTCCATTGCTATCACTTTACAAAATTCATATTATTTATTATTACGCAACCAAACGTAGGCAAAATATTAATGACGGCAAAATGGTTTTATTTCGAATACTAAAAAAGATTTTAAACAATAAAAACAATTTTTTCAAATGCCATACACACTTTTCAGAGAAAAAAAAAACAAAAAAACATTGATTCATTCATTAAATATCAAAACAATTATTTGATACAATTCACCAGCCCTGTATGTCCTTACTTGAAGGAAGATGATTTGAAAGAACCGATTTCGGTGATTGTAAGCAATGTATACTCCGTAATGTGATAGTCCAATGGCGCTTCACTGGCGAATTCAACATAGCCTTGCTGCATAAAAATAATTTTTCAGTTAAAAATTTTGCATTTGTAATGAATGTAAATTGCTAACTCTTTTTTTAATCACATTAAAAAATTAAGGCCCTTTTCGCATTTAAAAAATATATTAGTGAAGCGATTAAAAAAGCAAGAAAAACAAGCATTAAGAGGAAGCACTACGGTATGATTATTAAAAATTTTTGAAATCGCCTGTGCCGCATTTACTTTTTAAAATTAATCTGCTCCGTCGAAAATTTTCAGGTTAAAAAAAAACCATATCTTGAAAAACAGAGGTTTTTCTTACTTTTAAAAAAATTAAAATTTTGTTCGTTAATTAATATTATTTATATAAAAGAAAAAAAATATATTCTATAATTTCTGTTATAATAAAGTTGTTAAACCAATTAGTTTTTATATTAATCTCTATGTTATTTTCGTCGATGTTATATAATGAGAGGAATTTAGAAATAGTGTCTAATTGAGGTAGGTTATTTCTTTTTTTTTTAAATTATATTTCTTGCGTCTACAAAAATGAGGAAAATAAGTAACCTTTCCTCAAAATAGAAGAAAATAAAACGTTTTTTTAAAAATTTGTATTATTAATAATAAAAACGCAAGAGAGAAACTATACGAATTTTGTTGCTACTGAAAATCAAAAAAATATGTTTTTACTGTAAAAAAAAAAATTAAAAATTAAAAAAATATTACCGAAACGATGCTCATTATTTATGTAAAAATATTGAATCTTGGGCTTATTTCGCTTTTGTAAAGGGAAAAAAATAACGCAGCGGTCCATTCGGAATCTAAAATAATGTAACGTATTGATTAAGAAAATTATTTTAGATAAAATGTATCTAGAATGACTTTGTAAATAATTATAAAATTGGATTAAAAAACATTTCATTTGTTCGTTACTTAAATTTTATTTATTTATTTTTTATGCCTCAATATATTGGTTGGAATCGAAGCAACCTTGCGTGAGATTTTCTAAATGAGATCTGTAAAAAAATTTTCCCATAAAAATGTAACTTTTCCTATATATGTTATTCATTATAATTAACTGTAATCTTCCACCTTTTGCTGATCGATTGACACCTGACGTTTAGAAATAGGAATATTAGTGTTTATAAATAATGTCATTAAATGGATAAGATCTCGTTTGGAAAATTTTGGCATCATTTTGTAAATATTATTTTGTTAAATATTCAATTTTTATCTAAAAAAGACAGTAAAAAACAACTAAAATTAATTTGCTAAATTTTCGGAACGGGTCGAAATTTTTTAAAACTTTATTTTTTAAATAAATACTTTGCCTATTATATGTATATTCTACATTGCACACTTCATCGCCTTTTCATATTGTACTGTTATCATTGTTGCACCTAGAACCATTTTTCGAAGACAAAGCGGAACATTATTAATTTTGCCATTAAAAAAAATGAAAGTTAGGGGGTATACTTTCTATTTAACGTAATTTTATAAACTTAAAACGGAACGTCATAAAGAAAAAAGCATTTTCCTACAATTGAAACATTCTTGGGACAAAAGTTTAGGCTATGACCGAACTTTTTTATGCCTACCATATTTACAACATAACCATTTGCTGTTTATGTTGACTTGAACTCAAAAAATCAGGAGTATAAATTTTATATAAAGTATAAATAAATTGAGGACTTCTGATTAAATTTTTTTTTCTTCTGTTGTAAAAAAACGGGTCGGGTATCCTTTTTATCTCATAAAGTTTGGAAAAAATTGAATCATTAAAATTAACCGGAACTTTTTGGAACTGCATTAAAAGCATGCAGTTTCCTTAACTTTCATTCCAAAAAAAGTCACAGTGCGGCTGTATGAATTTATACCAGGTATCCGTAATTTAAAAGTTGTAGTTGTTACGGTAATGTTTAAGAAAAACATTTCATGTAAACACATTCGATAAAGGGGGAAAAAAATCCGAAATTTTTCTACTGAATTCTTCTAATATTTGAAGTATTTTTTTTTTTTATTTCAATGTTTACATTTTGGAAATGAAAAGTAATAAAAATCTCAACTGGAAAAGAATTCAACTTATTTGCCACAAATTCTCAGCAAAAGTGCTAAAACCTGATTTTAATCTGGCAGTTCTTTAATGAATTTACATTTATGGTAGAGGAAATATTTAGAAAGTTTAAGTACAGAAAGTTCTATTCAATTTTTTTTCCAGCTGGGTCTATTTACATGACCAATGGCTTTTGTAAACAAATAATTTATTTAAGCTTACTTTTTTTATATGATTTTTAAGACCTGAACTATTTGTAAAAACCCATATTACGAAGTATCTTATTCTAATGTCTTGATGTTGTAAATACACATCTATGTAGCGCCTTGGTTACTATTAGGTCGAGATTTTCGAAGAGGAAAGGAGGTCATAAGTCAATGCAAGACAAAATATTAAATGAAAATTATAAGTGTTTGAACTTGTGGATAAAAAAGATTCATAAACTAACTGTAATTAATACATTTAAAAAAATTAAAGAATTAAAAAAGATTCAGTTAGGATTCTTCTCTAAAATTTTAAACTTCAAATGACTCCTAGTGGCAACAGGCATGTATTAGCTTATAATTAAATCTTATTATCTGCCAAATTCATAAATTAATAATTTATTTTTTCTTGCAACTGAAGTTACTTTTTCATTTCTTTTTTTAATAACATTGAAAATCTGAATCCAGTAGCTAACCATATAAATTATAAAAAAATAAATTTTGCCTTTGATGCATCACAACTAAAATTAAAAAATTGCTAAAAACCTATAATTCTACTGCCTTGTATTTGTCTTTATAAGTTAATTCATATGGAAACAACGAGAGACACTTATCCTCATAAGTATGATGATAGTAAGTTATTGTAGAATTGCACCTTTTTACACACATGATTGTTAATTTATAATACCATTATTTCATGTTATTTATAAGAAAAAATATAAGTGATTCATTATTTAGAACTAATAGATTTGTGATTCTGTTATAAACACAGTATTAATAATCCTGGATCATTTTTTTCACTTCCGAATTTTCAGCAAGATAAAAGTGAAATTAAAAAGCAAAACTGAAGAGATTTAATTATAGGCTGAGATTACTAAAAATACTTACATTATTTGAAGCTTCAGTACAAGTGTCATGTCACTTAGATTTCACTTGGACGCGAGATGGATGTCAAGATCTACCAATCGAAAACTGGAACAGAAAACAATAAAACAACATCTTATACTTTTTTTCAGAACAGCATTATCAGTAACTGAAGTTTTTTCCAAGATTCTGCCCATTTCGAATTAATTATTTAAGCTACACTTCAAATGCAGTGCGTTAAGGTAGAGTTTATATAAAAAAAGAATAGAAAAGTTCCCATTCTCATTATTATTATTTTGAAATCCTATTTTTTAAAATAAACTTTTTGGCAATTTCTACAATCTTATTCATTTTTACTGGCTGAATTAAAATTCTGACCTGCAGCTTTTTCTGTGAAGTTTTGCACATTAAGCAATAAAAAATTCTTTACATTATTAAATGTTAAAAAATGAAATTACCAGCGAATTAAATTTTTACTTTTTATTAAAAAGTAAGAAATATCTTACCAGAAACATAATGATGACAGTAACATTGATTGATTACTGTAATATATAACTGCAAACAAACTGATTCCTAAAATAACTACTACAATTTCTTTTTTTGGCATTCTCCTAATTCCAGTCGAAAAGGAGGGTTTTTTAAAAGCTTTATTTCAGGTCTCATTACTGCTCCTGCAAACAAAGGTTTTATTTACTTCTGGTAAAAAAATATAAGCGTCTAAAATAACAGATTGACTTACGATATCGATCATTATCAACTAATTTAAATTGAACTACATTTGTAAGCAACTCCTCAGCTGCTTCATCAGAACACTGAATCAGAGCTTTAATAGAATCATCAGTCCCAACTGATTTGTTTTTCTTAAATTCTTCATTAATTTTTTTTCTAGCAGCATCTAGAGTCTCTTCATCACCTTTAAACACAGCACACCTTGCTCTGTGAAGTTTTTTAAAACTTTTCAAAACCTGCAATGCAATGGCAAAGGTTAAAACTAGTAGGATTTTCTTACTATTGAAATGATCAGTAAAACATTTAAATAAAAGCTGTAATCAAATCAATTATTTTAATTTTACCAGATTCTTCAACAAAAAAGGCATAGTTATTCCGAAATAGATTAGTATCCATGTAGTTCAGTTGGAATTCGTAGCAGGAAATATTACATCTAAGCTAACACCACATTTTTGCCGGTTTATTGGGGCTTTTGTCTTCATATCCTAAACGATAACACAAATAAGATCATATTTACCTCCTTTCTCAAATTTCCAGTTGCCATTTAGAGTAATGTTAAAACAGAAACATATAAAAACTGACTCTGAAAAGGAAAATTAATATTTCCAACAAAATAAATATTTGATCGTTTCTTTTTTTATTAACTTATCAAATGTTCATAGCCTTCTTCATATGAAGAAGGCTATGAGATGTTCCATGCTTTTAGGGCCCCGAAAACGCATCGAACAGCGCCATCTGTCTGTAGTTTGAAAACGCGCGGCAACTACGGTAGCTATTATTTTCATTTTCTTTCTAACTTTTGAAGCAGGGTATTTCGCTGTGTAATCAAATAAGTTTTGTTTATGATAATTTATCGCATTTAAAAAGCATTTAAGTTGGTGACTAAAGTCACTTTAAATATATTTTGTAAATGATTTAAATCTCAGAATTCAATTTATGCTTGTTTTAAAAATTTTTAAGTATTAAAAAGTTTGGAGTTTTAAAAGGTCTGCTGTAAATTAAATAAACAATAAAACAACACTTTTTATATGAGTAACTTTATTTGCTCTTAAATTACATTCTCTATTAAAATAGTAGTAATCTTATGAAGCTTCTACATCAGCTGTGGTATTGGATGTTGAGATTCAAGTGTATTTGATTTCTGGTTTTTAACTAAATTACAGCGTCATGTTTTCACAAAAAATTCATATTTTACAACTTCTTTTTTTTTTTTTTTTTTTTTTTTTTTAGATATTTTATTTATTTTACATTAACTCATTGCATTGTTTTCGATATTATTATTTTTAAATATTGGAAACTGAAAACCAAATCGAAAGTTAGTGACGTTTTTTTTATTTATTTATTTTCAGAAGCGAATCGCTTGTTTTGTAAAAACTGGTTGTAAATATTGAATTTATAAAACGTTTTATATTGCCAAGAAAAATATTTGGACGGATGAAATCACAAATTTTAAATTTTAAAGCTGTTTTATTTTTTACAAATATTGTAAAAATCGTGTTAAAACATGTCTGGATCATCGGTAAAATCAGAATTCAAATCAAGTGAACCATCGTGTGCAAACTACTTAGCATATAAAATGAGCCATGATGATCGAAGGCAAAACGGCGAGCACGTAATCTCATTTTTAAAATTAGTTTTTTATAAATAAAGTGTGCCTTCGTTTTTAATATTATAAGAGGTACAAACGGCTCAAGTTTTGTATTGATGGCAATTACAGGAATAAAATAGTCCTCTTTTACTTTCCGAAAAGATGTTTAATCGATTAATATTCAAAATTTTATTATCTGGACCTCGATGAAAAATATACTACATCAAAAAAATGAGTTCTCATTTTTAGGCAATCATCACGTGCAGTTAAGGTGCTATGATTGACATAGCAGATTTTTTACAAATAACAGTAATAGTAATAGTATTAATACTTTTTTGGTAGTAAAAAAAAGTAAATCCCATACGAGTCATGAAAAGAGATTTACAATCAACTTTCAAAAATGTGTTATTCAAAATAAGTACTGCAATTAATATATTTTTGTTTAAATTCTTACTTAATAAAAGTTTTAAATCTCGCCATTTTCGGAGGAAGAATATACTACGTACCAGATTATAAGTACCAGCCGAAAGTCTTCTGCTCGTTATCTGTACATAGTAGGTACTGTACATAACACGTTAGTCTCTTTACAACTAAATATTGCGAGCCCCGGCAAGTAAACTGTATGTAATTCAATAAAAATAAAGCAAATAATTCTTGGGCTGTTTAGACAAATCCTCAGGTAATCAAAGCTTAATCATATTTGCTCAGACTGGAACTATCTTTAGGAACCATATTTTTTAAGTTATCTCCTACACTATGATAAGACTGTCCAGATCCAGTTTGAGGTGTAGAACTTGTATTGGACGACCCAAGATCACTTGGAAGTCTTTGCATCGAGGGGTTCGAACTTCCCAATGAGCCAGGGGGTTGTGAAGGTTTAGTCATAGACGGGTTCGGTCCGAGAGATTGTAACGATGGATTTTGTTGATTTGGCGGCTGCATGTTTGGAAATTTTTGGCCCGGGGGTGGTGGCGGACCTTGTGGAGGTTTCATTTGAGATTGAGGTGGCTGAGAAGACGTTTGGGACATGGGTTTCGGTTGGCCGGGCATAGGTCCTTGGGACATTCCGGGAGGAGGGGGTCCTTGAGGCATATTTTGATGCTGGGGTGGTTTTGGTTGATTTGGGTTGCCGGACATTTGATTCGGATTGGAAGGTTGATTTAATCCCTGAGATGAGGGGTTGGAATTCATTTGCGGATTAAGTGGTTTCTGTTGATTTGGAGGTAGTCCAGATGGATTCTGTTGTAATGGAGGTTGAGGCATCTGAGGTTTTTGCTGCATTTGTTGCTGGGGATTATTTTGGGAGGGAAAACCTGGTTTTGGTGCTGACATACTTGGAGGAGGGAGAGGTGGATTTTGACCTTGAGGCTGATTTGGATTAGGTTTGTTATGTAAGTTTGACTTGTCTACACCCGTATTTTGGACTTCTTTCCATATTTCGCCGACTTTTTCATGAGCGGCAATTTCATTCTGTAAGAATTTCGAAATCGGAATATCGTCTTTTAAATTTGGTTTTCCGTCAGGTAAATTTCCTTGCGAACTTTTCTTTATGTTTTCATCGTTTTTAATATTTTTATCTAGTTTTGTTTTATCGTCATCCTTTTCAGATTTTTGATGAGAATCGTCACCACCTTGTTGAGCATTCTGATTGTTGTCCGGTTTTTTCTGAATCAGGTTCGGTAAATTTTCAGTTCGCTTGCCGTCCGTTCCAGCCGACGGCTGCGACTGATCATCTTTACCTGGATTAATCTGATGTTCAAAATTCAGTATCAAATTTTTAATTTCAAGACCAGATGCATCCTTCTTATCAACGCCTGGTTTGAGAATAGGAGCGTGGTCTTTCGCAGGGACGTTCACAACTTCAACCGGACCTTTATTTTCATGATCGGTATTTCTATGTTTCGTTGGTGACGATACCTTGGAATAGGTTAATTTGACTTCGTGCGTCGACGGGGATTTTACCAAATTGCCTTTCCTTTCCTTTGAAGGTGATCTCGAAACGACGGTGACCTCCGTTGTCTTCTTGTACTCAGGTCTTGTTTTAGCGATTGTGGTCGTCTTTTTTATTTTTATAGCAGTGTTCTGGTCTGGTGTTCCTGGTTTGCTTGAACCGTGAATTTCTGTTACAACGGATAAGTCACAGACACTCTGAAAATATTAAGGAAAACGATTAGACGGTGATAATAATTTCTTAGGTTCAAAATGTTAAAACGTTAAAAGGAAAAAGAAGAGCTATAAAGGCGAAGTAATGCTAAAAAATTGTAGGAGTCTTAATTAAAAAAAAAAAAAAAGAAGGAAAATAGATAGTTTTAAAATTAAAAAAAAAATGGTTAACATTACACTAGCAAAAGTAGCTAATAGAATAAAAACTGAAGGCAGCTACCCAGTATAATTTTTTTATACTGTTAAAAATTTGTTTTAAAGTTGTGTTAATATGACGATATGTAACTGTTATAAATGTTAAATGATTCAGTAAAGGACATACCTGAGTTTCAAAATGTTTTTTGATTCCATTCTTGAACTGTTCTGAAGTTTGTTTTTGTTTCATTTTACAATCATAGTTTTCCTATCTAACTAGACAGTAAACCCAGAATTGCGAATTGTTTAAGCTACAGAATCATTAAGTTCAGGGAATACTTAAACTCACTCATTATCACAGAAAAAAGCGTGTGCATCAGAACTAACAAAATGTTGTAAAATCAAAGCTGAAAGTTATCTTACAATTTATAGTCTTCATGTGCACACTATATTAGGAATAACCCTGAACTTAAAAATTCGATAGAGACGAGTATTAGGCCTCCACATTTATTTTAGCTCTTTGTTGTTCAAGGCTTATACATTATTATACTACTTAGCAGTCTAATCAGCCACTTTTTAGTAAGGATTAAAGTTTCCAATTTTTTACAGAATATCGGGAAAGGTAGTAAAAATTGGGAAGAAAATACAAAATTCAAGAAACGCATGTGCGTGGCTGGTGATGTGAAAAAAAGCGAGTGTCGAATTATCAAATTACCTACTACAATATCAAGATTTTTTATTTATTTTATTTTTATATACTACATTTAGCTATACAATTTTTAAAAGAAGTTCATTAAAATGAAAACAAATGATAAAATTTATAAAGTGCGGAATAAATAAATGATCGGAATAAAATAGTGAAATATCTTCTACTTTAGTATTAATAGAGTATATAAAAGCAATTAGTGACAGCTGTTGTGATTTATTTCATTTTATTTTACCATTTTAAATTAATATGTTCGACTAAACAAATTTTGAATTATTTTGAAAAGAAGTCCATGCTCTTTCTCTGAACGCAGTTTTAAAAATATTTGACTACATTGTTTTTTGTTCGTGCTTTTGCTTTCCCAAATGTATTTATGTACTTTTGCTTTTCCATTATGAATTTATGAACAGATAAAATGGTTTACATATAATAACATAAAAAACAGTTAATTTGTGTACGAATAAAATTATCGTTTATACAACATTCAACTTTATACAAAAAAAATGCACTCTTTTCTCTTTCTAGCTGTTAAAAATCAGTTAAACTGCAATTTTGTAAATCATCCCCGACCATTAATAATGTTTAGCTGTGTTGCTTTTGCAATAATTTTAATAATCACTTTATATGATTTAAGATTAATCCTATTAATTTTAAAATTTTCTGCATTCGAATATCAAAATCAGCCATGCTGGTAAGTACTATAAAAAAAAAAATAAATAAATAAATAAATAAGTAAAAGCTAGCTTATAAAATTCAATGCCTAGCAAAATTTAAAAAAAGAATATTTCAAATTCAGTAGATTTTACAGAATTTAGTACCGAAAACAACCACATTCTTAATGCATGATTACTCGTTACATAATAATTATCAGTACATTTTTTTTTTTCAGTTTAATTCAAATATATTTTTGAAGTATAAAACCTCCTTCTAGAGTAAAAATATTTGTTCTTATCATTATTTAATTGATTAAGGGTTTTGACATAAAAACGAAATCCTACCTGTACAAAAAAGGCACGACTGTTAAAAGACGTCTGTTTCTCTTTAAATTTCAATTTCGCTGACCATCAAAATACAAAATTACGGTCATTCAGTATTTTTAAACGAAACCTATACTGTATAAATCTAAGCTGTTTATTTATATAAAACTATCGAAATACCATGTAAAAAAAATCATTCTTTTTTTCATTAACTTAATTAAGTGCGCAACCGTTGCTGTTTTCCGGGTACTAACTTCTGCATGTTTTAACTACAGCCGAAATTTAATAAAATTTTTGAAATAATAACTTACACATTTCACGAAAAAGAACTTTTAGATACAATTTGCATGATTCGAGATTTTTTTATAATTATAAAATGTACTGTTTGCACTTACAGATTCAGAAGACTATCTGAAACCAAAGGACGGTATTTTAAAACTTTTGTATCTCTTTCAGCAGCTCCTTCGAATGAAAGAGTATGAAAAAATTCTATAAATCTGGTACATTTATTTAAACAAATATAAAAAAAAGTAAAAAAAGGACCATAATCACAAAGAATGGTCAGAAAATATTTTTGCTAAGAGAAACCAATCCTTTGAAAATTAAAATATTTTTCCAGCTTCTGACATTATAAGCCAAAATTTCAGGTCAGGCGCATAGAAGCTACAAACAAAAGAGAATGACAAATCACTATTCTAATAATAAATTTAAAGGAAAAATACTGCGATTGGATTTAAAAGATGATTTTGATTTTTGATTTTTTATTTATACATTTAAACGAGTTAACTACGAAGGCTACGCAATTTAATCGTACTGAAAACAATTTAAAAAAGAAAATAAATAAATAAAAAACAACCAACATTAATTATGTGCTTTTTGTATTGAGAAATCACGTTATTCTTTTCATTTTATTACTCTAAAACTTTATTAATTTACAAAAGATAAGTGATTTCAGAAAAGAAAAAAGGTAAATTTATAAAAGTAAAAAAATTACCGTAATTATTAATTAATATGTAATTGATCGAAACGACCAATGTACTATCTAAAGCACTAGGGGAAGTAATTAAAGAACTCATTCATACTGTAAATCCGATTACTCCTCAAAGTCTTTCAACGAACTCTCAATGCTTTCATAAAAACAATTAAAAATAACTCATTGTTTCATATGACTTTATTCTCAAGACTAGGGTTAAAATTAAAGAGGCATTATCAAGCCATTAGATTGTTCTGAAATTTTTATGGTTTTAACATTATAAAAAAGCATTGTCTGAAATCAATTATCCGAAAAGAAAATTTTTTTTTAAAATTTTATTTATGCCATTTAAATTAATTTGCCGTATATTTTGTTATCCTTTTCGTAAATCAGTTCTGAAAAGGGAGGGGAAAAGTAAAATCGGCCGAATATTTAATGGCGGTGTTTTTTTTAAAATAAAATATGAAATGTAGCTTCAAATGACTCAATAAAGCTGACGGATGATGGTTGATGAACACAACTGGCAGGCTTCTAACTTTCATCCTGAGATGTTTCTGAAAATGACTTCGAGACTGATGTATGCATCGGGCTCTGTGAATATATATTTAACATAGATATTTCTACAAAGTGATTTAAAAACAACAAAATAAAAATATCGTGCATTTTCTTATAATTTTTTCAAGTAAGAATAAAAACAAAAAAAGAAATCATATATACGGTGACACTATAGTGCTTCGTGTGGTATTAATCTTGTGCCACAAAATATAACTGTACGAGACGGTGTAAAATTCGAAACATATGGAGGATCCAGTGAAAGGATTTTTAAAGCATATTTTGATGGAAAAAAATGAAAAATGTTGCTGCCAGGAAATGAAAAAAGGTATGAAAGTACGCATAACAACGATGACTTGGACAAATATTATTGTCACTCAATTTTAATAAAATTTAAAAGGTATTTATTTTTGGGTGGAGTTTTTGTATTAGAATTGTATATTTTATGATGAAGAAAGTTAAATATACTGCAAGTTTAAATGAATGTAAGCTATCAAGGTTAATTTGTGTTTCACTGATAAATGACATTTGAGATACAGTATAACATATGTCTGTCTGTACTGGTATGCATATATTGTACCGTTTACATATACTGAATTTTTTTAAATTAAGGTAAAGTATGCTTTCAATAGGTAGGTGTGTTACAACTTGGTAACTTTAGAAAAAAATTACCAGTTTTAAAACTTCTTTTTTTCTTTGCCTTGTATCACACTATAGTAACACCATCAAACACCGATGCGCCAGACGAACGAATTTTCATTTTGACAATATAAAAAAGACTTAAAATTATTGCAATTAATCATACCTGTGTTCCTGAAGCCCTCCCTTCAGAATTTGCAGCAGATATTTGTTTCAGGTACGTTTTATCGTCGAAAATTTTAACATCTCCACCTCCTGGTTTGTACTTGACATTATCTAAGGACCCGATTTTGCTTTGAGCTTTGAACTCCAACTTCTGATTTTCAATCTGAAATTAAAATCGCAAAATCACTATATTAATCGTTTTTCAAAATATCGATTTCACTCGGTCGGTAGACGTTACGTAATTGTGTTCGAAAAAAAATATACTAAAAATAATAAAAATAAAAATCACATTTATGATGAGAGCTGCAATTCTTTAATGATTTAAAAAATTGTTTTATTTACATATTTTCGTGAACTTGAATATTTTTAAGTTTATGAAAAGTACCTGAAAATAAGTGAAAGAAATCGGAAAACATTTAAAATTTTTCCCTTAACATAACTTTTCCAGGCATTGAACAAACAATGAAATGACAATAAATATTTTTGTTGTGCAAACACAAAGTGAACTTGTTTCAATAAATAATGATATTGTTCTGCCTTTGATAACTATCAAGTGAGACCACTCCTATTTTGATTAGGGTACTCACAGGCAGCATCCGACTGTACGTTTTTCGAACCATGGCCCAGCGTAAGGCAATAAGAGTCTGGAACACAACAGATGGCGAGGTTTAAATGTCATGAAACATTATTTTTTTTACATTTAGGAAGCTTTTGCAATAGTTTCTATTTCGAATTTTTCTCTTTTAAAAAGAATCGGGATTTAAACCTCACTACCGGGCGCTCCGGAAATTTTTATTTAGCCATGCCAATAAATGAAGCACCAAAATTTTAAATTAGATTTGCTTAAGCCTTTTTTAAGAAATAAATTATTATTAGTTCAAATATCCAACACATACAAATACATTCATAACTTATTAATAAGTCGTTCAAGTTAGTAAAAGAAACAATGCAAAATTTTAACTTACCCCGAAGAAGCTCCGACAAATTATGAAAAAAAAAGAAGTAGAAAAAACACAAACACATGGAAAAATCACAAAAAAACAAGTCTTTTTTTTCATGCACAAAAAACAAAAACAAAAAAATCACAAATTCGGTTTCATGCAAAAAAATTTTTTTTTAGCAAACATAAATGCTTGAACAGTGAAATAAGGACATTTGATTATAATATAAAACTCCTAATTTTACATTTAAAAAAATAAATTTTACCTCCTCCCAGTGATTTCTTCTGCCCAAAAATGAGTTAAGTTAAGGCTAAAACCAAGAACCCATAACGGGCAAAAAATCAAATAAAGCATTAAGGGCAATACATTTTTGATTATAGAATAAAATTTTCTCTTTTTCTCTAATAAAATTGTTCAAACCCGTAATAACCGCATTAAGATTATTGTCAGGGTGATAAAGGTGAGTAAACGAAACATTTATTTTTAATTACTTTTCGAAAATAATAACTGTTTGTCACGGAAGGAAAACTAGACTTAAAGAAGTTACAGCTAAATGACTGTATAAATCTTATTTTTAAAAATAGTTGATGGGATGAAGTTTAAATTTTAACATGTGGTTAAAAAAATTTATGTTTTCAGAAACAAAAACACATATTTGAAAATGATACACCACCAAATCAAATGAATTTTAAATGTTTTGGAATTGTTTAAAACAAAAATTACAAAATGAAAAATAATAACACGTTTACTTGCTTAATATTTATTTACTGGTGTCATTAAAAATTTGCACAACGTGTATAATGTGAAGTACAGCTAATTTATTACAGTCATGTTAAGAGTGAATAAGAGGTTTATTATCGATTTTTTGTTAGTATTTGTTCTTTTACGGAATAAATACAAATCATAAGTCTATAATCATTAAGCTCCAGTTAAAATCAATAATACTCTATTATTCTATTATTCAGTAATAATGAAAAAAATATTGAATTAAAAAAACAATAAATAAATAAATAAATAAATAAATGATATTAATAATAAAATAGTTTTATACTGTATGCAAATATTCTGGACAAATAAAATAATAAGCTGATGTCCAGAGGAATTTGAACTTGCTAACTTTTTTAGCTGAAAAAACGAATTCTAGTTATCTCGGGCAGCTATAAATAAGTGAAAAAAATTAGACTAGCTACTCTCATTGTAAGCATCAATGAAAAACGAGATCCTATGAGACTTAGATCATAATTTTTTAAATAAAAAAGCGATTTAATACATAAAAAATTTTCATTATTTCCTTTCATTTTTTTATCGTACCACACAGTGTAATCTGTGATCATACTAGAAAAAGAAGAGTTATAAGTCCGGCCAAGAAAAAGTGAGTGATAAGTCCGGTCAATACGTTATAAAAACTTATAACAACATTATAAGTTTTATTATCTTGTTATAAGTTTTTATGACCTATTGGTCGTACTTATAACTCACTTTTTCTAGGGATTCCTTGAAAATGCTCAGTTAAATAAACAAGAAAAAGTGTAACGTAAAAATATGGACTTCATTGATTGTAAGAAAAAAAGTGCTACGTTTTAAAATATCTGATTACAAAAAACTACATCATTTCAAAAACACTACCACAACTTTACCGGAAATATGTATTCTACAAAAAAAAGCGCAAAAAGATCAATTTTTTTATAGACTTTTAAAAACACTACGAGTTTTTCAAAGAATAATTGGAAATATTTTCCTACTAAATACGCTATAACTACAAAAAACAATTACTTCCGATCCGTAATGTCTACCAAGCCTGCAAAATACTTGGCATCTTTTATTTTGTTATCTTAGAAGAACCTGACGAAAGAGACTGACTAGGCCATAAAGATTTTTAAATCAGTGTTTACAACATCAATAAGTAAGGTTTTCCCAAACGAAATCTCAAGATTATAGTTATAGTAATATTTCTGAATCCGTTTAAGTGATTAGCGTGCCGCTTTCATTTTATGATACAGTATTTATAAATTTAAAGTACACTAAAATCTATCTTAATTTAGAAATGCTATTTTCAGTTTTTTTGGCGGATTCCAATAAATCACTCTTTTCCAAAATCTCATGCAACATTACGTATATCACTCCACTTACAAGAATATATTTGTAAAGTGTTTCACACGTGCTTTTTAAATATTTAATTTACCTATATGTGGTTGACAAAGTGCACGCACATTTAAAGAAAGATATACAGTAGGTAAATACGGAGATTTCGTTTAAGAATATTATGATAAAAATTAACTTACGTTTGGACTTTTCCCTTCCTTAGGGCTAGGAGAACTCTAAACATAAAAATTTGTTTTGAAATAATCAAAAATAAAAAAAATTAAATCAAAATCTGATTTTTTTTTAACGGAAAAAAATCCAAAGACACTACAGAAAATTGACATTACATACGATTAAGTCATGCGAATAATTAGTAATAACAAGAATTTTCTAAAAAACATTTTCTAAAAGTAAAAATTCAAGCTAAAATATTTTTAGCGTAAAGAAGAAAAAAACGAACAGCCTTATATTTATATTTATTTTAATTCTATTTAAATGAAAATTCTGCCGATTTAAAGAAAACACGAAAGAATATTACAGTCCAACAAATTTTAAACAAAATGGTTTGGCAAATCATGTTAAATTATTTGCAAAACATACTAGTTTAGTGCGAAATCAAATGAAGACACATAAGAATGATATTACTTTTTATGCGTTTTTTTTAAAACAAAAATTAAAAAAAAAATACGCAATAGTGTAATAACATTATTTTGTCCTGAAACTTTTATTAATGTTTCCTGTCTGGATGTTCGGATGGATACTTAGAAGTATTTTCAAATATTTAACAAATTTTACAAAATTTAACATGATTCCATTATGCTGAAGCAATTTATAAGTTTACGTAAGCCAAAAAAATTTAGTCATTGCCTCAGCTTTCGTCTACCAATACTCTCAAGACAGAAGCATGCTTTTAATCGAAAAAATTAGCTGTAGACAAGAAAATATAATATTTTTTCATTCCAGCAGCCGAAAAAAGTTTCTTCCAAATTTTTTAAAATAATACTTATAAGAAGAATAAAAACAAAAACGATTTTTACGAAATGCCTACCTTGATTGCTCCCCCTCCTGGTACATGCTTAACGTTTTCTTTTGAGCCAACTTTGGGTTTCGCTTTATCCTTAAAATCTAATTTTACACTTTCTATTTTCTTCTCGCCACCTTTTGGTTTGTAGGTCGCATTGTCTAGTGAACCTACTTTTGGTTTGGCTTGCCACTGTAGTTTTACTTGTTGTATCTAAAAAAGAAACAAAATGAAAAAAAAAATTAATCTGAAATTCACACGATAAAATAAGTTTCCTATATATTTTTGACCCGTGCCTATTAAATGGAAAAGGAACGGTAAAGTTGTTTTTTTTTTTCAAAAATGTTTTTTCACTTTTTATGATCTCGTACCTAGATAATATCATTATGAGAACCCTGAAAAAGAATTGCTAAAAGTGAAAAAATTCGGTCCATAAAAACATGACTTTTGTTAGTATGCTAGCTATGCGTTTTTTCCTCTCTCTAATAAAATATTAGATCACTTTAATGTTCGTTTTCCTATAGACCACATTTATGCTGTTTTATAAAATGAAATGGGCTAAAAATAAAATCTTTATTTGTAAACATTTCATATTGCTGAAAATAAGTTATTTTCTCTCCATTTATAAATCGGTGCAAACATCCTTTCTCCTCTTTCCTAAAATTTTTCTCCCCTGACCAATAACGGAGGAAATGGGGGCTAAAAATGAGAAAAGTTCAATTTTGAACTCCGTTATTAGTCAGGGGAGAAAGTCCGGGATAGGCCCTATGGAAAGCCCTACACATAGACATTGTTCCACCATACTGGCAGAATTTTCCCTACATTTTTTGTTTACTTAAAAAATAATATCGGATTGTCGTGAAAATCCCCATGGAGAACGTTCAAGTATTACGTAAGACCGTTTTTCGGGTTTTTGGACCCCGTCCCCCCGGTTGTAAGATATTTCGCCATACTTAGCTTATGGCGAAGATGGTTAATGCAGACCCCCCCCCCCCAAAAAAAAAATCTTACGTAATACTTGAACGTTCCCATGCATTTTACATGGGAAAAAGCAAGGCCTCACAGGCACGGGTTAGAAACAAGTTACGAAGCCCAGCTTCGGGACATGTCTTTATTTATTTATTTAGAAATTTTTCAGAAGCCGAACGTTTTTAAATTCCATATTAGTATCTTTAAGAGACACCCTAATGGTCATTTACTAAAGAGTACTAATAATTATACGATTAGCAAACTCTCAGGGACTTTAAAATAATGTTTTTCAAAATATTTCGCAACCTCAGAAACAAACGTGATATCTAAAAAAGGTTTCTATGTTCAATTTACGAAAAGTCAAAATGTGATATCACCTTTTGTTTCTAAGGTCGCGATTTATACTTTGATTACGATTTTTATGTAAAATTTATTATGAGAACAATATGAAAAAACTTAGAAAATATTTCCGCCAAAATCGAAAAAAAAACAGCTGAAAAAATAATTACTTATCTGGGCACTACAGCATCCACCTGCGAAATTTATTGAATCCCTTTAACATTTCTTTTTCTGTGCAAGGTAACATATAAACTAACCCTGCTTAAGCGATAAACGAATACTTAACGATAAACTTCCATTTACTTATAGCAAACGTTTTAAAGGCCAATCAAGATTTATTTCTTATGGAAAGACCGCGAAGTTATCAAAACACACTCCTGGTGACCTTTCATAACATGAATGACATGGAAAATGCATGCTGAATCAAAACAACTTGAAACTGCCCTTAATCCCTGGGTATGGATGGACCTGTATCTCACTTCAATTTTAAAAACAAAAGTAGCAGCATTAAAAATACCGTTAGCATAATTAAGATGAACGCCCCACAACTGAGGAGGAGAATTAATTATACTAATGATTATACAGGCTTATAAGTAGCCTGAAAGGCTGAGGGGGATATAGGTAATCCCTTGTAACATGGAAGATAGAAAGGGAACTGGGCCAAAAAAAAGAAAACAAAATTGGTTAAATGCAATCATATCATATCAATGGTTCTGCATGCCATGGAAAAAGGAGAAGGGGGTTCGAAGCTCTATCAGAAGAGTCGACCCCCGTTAGTCACCCTCTCGTCGGATATGGGCTAGCACTTTCTTTGAACTGGATATTGGACTGGATTCGATACCTTTCATATCTTCTTACACGTAAAAATATTTTTAAATTCTCCAAAAAAAAAGGGAAGAAAAATATTTACGATTCTTCTGGTGCCTCTAGGCTTCTAAGGTGCACTTTTTTTAGACTATATAGGCGTATAAAACCTATAATAGGATCTCTCTTTTTCAAATCTTTTCAGTTTATAAAATGATTGAGCTGCTTTGCAATGGTTGCATCCTGTCAGTGCAGAATGCAACCCCGTTCATACTTTGTGCAACTGTTCTAATTTTGGTGGCTAAGAAAAGCGGTTTCCAAAATCTAATCTAGAAATGTATTTAATGACCAAATCTTAAAGTAAAAGCTCTCAAAATTCCTCGACTTTGATTTTTTTTTTTTTTAATTTTTTAGGCCTATTACCGGTATGTTTACAATTTTCACTGTCAAAAGATTTCCTTTCTTTACGGGCAATATTCTTGTCAGGTTTTTACAGAGTGAGTTATACGATCCTCAGTAGATACGATTCATTTTCAAGGATATTTTTAATTGGTGTACTACATTATATTATGTAAAAGCATAGAATACCATTTTCTTTCAACCTCTGATGATAACAAATTTGCTTCAAGAAATCAGATAATTTAAATCTTGACGCGTACTAACGCCTCTTGAAGGCAAGAAAATTTATCAAATTCTTGGTGGAGTCGCAGCAACGTTTGCTTTATCAGTCGGCTTTTTCGGCTGAACCCTGAACGTACTGGCCGATTTCTGTGAACAATGCGCCGAATTTAAAGACAGAAAGAGGTAAGTGAAACGTATTCAGGAGAGAAAAATATTATTACACAAGTCACAAGGAATTCGAGGGAGTGATGGACCAAATGTATGCAGCTAAAAGAGCTGGATAGTTTCTGGACTGGTATTTTCTTTTTCGTAGTTCCTATGTCTTACGTACCTTTTTATCCCCACCACCTGGCGCATACGTATCATTTTTAGCCTCGATTCTAGGTTGCGCTTTACTGAAATCGACTTTATGACTTTCAATTTTCACGTGTCCACCTCCAGGTCTATGCGTCGTATTCGCTAGAGATCCAATTTTTGATCTGACTGCTTTAAGATTCGGTGACGGTGCTGCACCTACTTGAATTTTATTCATCGGAACTTCTGAAAAAATTGATTTCAACAAATGAGAAAATGATAATTTTGGGTTGAGGCAAGTAAAGTGGCAAAGCCGAATAATCGTCACCTACTTTTAATTAAGGGTGTCGGTGGGCCCGGAGTCTCCGGAGTTTTTGGCAATGACTTAGCTGTACCAGGTGATTTAAGAGGTGTTTTTGTTGGAGATGTGGCCGACATACTTTTTTTCGTGGGACCAGGTAATTTTGAAGGGGTTTTCTTTGGTGAGTCAATGTCGCCATTTGTCGTTGGTCTATGATCCTGAAAATAAAATAAAAATTGATTTTCAACGTCAAATAAAAAAGATAATTATTTTTCGCTTTTCTTAAAAGTAGTAGCTTACTTTTCTATCATTTTCCTCTACTCCACTATCGTGATCTCCGTCTGAAAACATACATAAAATTATTAAGTATAAGTTAAAATTCAAGTAATTAGTATTAATTTTAAACATTAATTATAAGTTAAATCATTAAGAATATCAGTATTTGTTTTTTTTTTCTTCAAATACTATACAGTTTTCTATCAAGCTTTGTCTTTGATTTTTCTTTACCATTACATAAAAGGAGTGCTAAATTAATGGAATGAAAAAATTACGAATGGAATATCGAACAAACCCTCCATGTAAGGAAAAAAAAACATAAATGTGATTAACGTGTCACACTAATCTAAATCTTGATTGCATGACCATGATGCCTGGTTTGGCTTAAAAATTGGTGCCAACAATAGACCCCGACTGAAATGCCCAGGCTGGTGAAGCTATGAGAATGTATATGATGAAACCTAAGGACATCCACTGGGAACTCTTCTGCAGACGTCCGTTAGGAATCTGACACCATGAACCGCTATTTCATGAACACGACATCATTATTAATAAACTTACCCCAACGACGCCTAAAAAATTTTGACTTAGGATCATTAAAAAGACGGAGTAACTCTTCTTCGGGATTGAAAGGAGGCATTCTTTTCTTGGGCGTCCCAGGCGAACTGTGCTGCTTTAAAGCGCTAGGTTTTCCTTTTGTTGGCGTTCCTGGATAACTCGCCCGTCCGTTATTTGCAGATTTAGTTCTTTTGGGGGTCTTTCCGGGAGTATTTGGTTGACTAGCATATCTCACTGTATTACCACTCTTACCGCGATCTGTCCTGTGTTTATGTATTAAATCTAAATTAATCTTGGCAACTTTGGGTGGCACATCCGAAGCTTTTTTTAAATTTGGATGTATCACCGGACTCTCATCCACACCACTTTTGTAGTCACTTTTAACAATAGATTCACTTCTTATTATTTCAGGAGGGTCGCTATTTACAGGTAAACTATCGGGTTTCGGTTTTTTTTCTACAGGTATGAACGGTACCGGGAATTTTGGCAAGACTGGTTTTTTAGCTTTGTCTCTTTTTTCAAAAAATTTTATACTATTTGTCACTGAGGCAGGTCCATCGGGTGACGCCTCCAGGACCTCTTCGTCGTCGTCATCATCTAAATCATTATCACTTTCGGAATCGGTCACTTCTTCTTCTTCCGATACTTCAATTTCCACTTCCTCGTACTCGTCATCGTCATTTTCACCCGTTCCGTTTTCCTTTGGTTTTTTCTCGTCCATGGTATCGCTTTCTGATTTTTTTTCTCCATCTTCCGAATCCTCAGGCTTTTTTTTCTTTCTTCTAACCATCTTCTTTTTTTTTACTCTTCTTTTTTTCTTCTTTTTCTCGCCCAGATCTTTTTTCGATTTCTGCTTTAAAAGATTTTTTTCACTCTTTTGGGCTTCAAGTTTCAATTTGTTTTCTCGAATTGCTTTCATAATGTCATTTTGAATGAAATTACTAAAAGCATTCGATGATTTTTTAGCAAGTCCGCTCTTCGCAGCTTCAGATTCGATTCTACTCTTAAAGGATCCTATTGTTGCGCCTACTAGATTGCTCTGCCTGATTTTCATGATTTCATTCGCAAGAGTTTGCTTCTCTCCTGGGAGGTTTTTATTGATAAGGTTCTTTAGTTTTCCGCTTTGAAGAGCGCTTTGAGTTAAACCGTCCATGGGAAGCTGATCGCTTGTCAAAAGACTCGAATACATTCGACGTTTATCGTCGTCAATTGAATAACCCGATAAAGGAGACGCGGGTCTAATACTTCCTAACGCACCAAGTCTTGGATCTGTTCCTAAGGGTCGTATCCCGGCATCCGAATACCTTGGCTGATTAGTAACTCCTCCTCTTTGGTACATACTAGACGCAGATGTACCAGTTAAAGGGCCAGTTCTAACTCCCGCTGCGTTGACACCATAATTTGGAGTATTGGAATATAAATTTTGATTTGTGCTATTAGGTCTCTGATTAATATTAACTCTAGTCGGGACAGTAGTGCTTTGTTGATAATTTGGAGTCATGGGCCTTGGGGAAGCGTTAGTTTGGAAACTAGGGGGCCGAGGAGCTCCTGGCTGCTGACTCATAGGCGGCCTAGGCGCTGAAGGTGACATTGGCCTAGGCGGCTGATTGGCCGCTGAAGGTGGATTAGGCGAATACGGTCGCTGAGCTTGAGGTGGGTTTCCCGCAGCTGTTGGCTGTGTAGGTACCGCCGTAGCAGGCCTTTGAAAACTTTGATTCGTTGCATTTTGACTGGCAAAAGCACTACTTGGCCTAGATATACTGGAGTTTGATGATTCCCTTTTTATTTGAGGTGTTGATGGAGGTTGAGTTGGTCTCTGAGTCTGGAAATTTTGTTGATAATTAGATGGCTGATTTGATGACTGATTCTGTGGAGTTTGATAAGCTGAATTTGGTTGAAGATTAGAACTAGTCGTATTCGGCCGTTGTTGATTTTGGAATGGCTGTTGATAATTATTAGCTGGTCTATTTTCTGGGGTTCGCATTGATTGTCCTGCTGTTGCATTGTTTTGACCAGGAGCTGGTGCTCTGTTCTGCGACACATCGCTGCTTGATTTATTGGAAGATGATTCTAAATTACTTGGCTTATACGCATTAGAGGCTGAACTACTTGTATTGGAAGGATTATCCGATTTATAATTTTGCGCAGAAGTTGCTGAACTTCCACCGATGGTCGCGTTGCTTCTATCTGAGGATGATTTATAATTGTCCGTGGAAGATTTGTAGCTATCGGCAGACGTTTTATTTCCATCTGCCGATGACTTGTAACTATCTGACGAGGATTTATAACTGTCCGATTGTGATTTGTAACTGTCACTAGTCTGTTTGTAACTATCTGATGGTTTGTAATTGTCCGCTGAACTTTTGTAACTACTTGAATTGCTAGAAGTTTGATTAACCGATGGAGAATTAGAAGACTGACTAGATGAGAAGTTTCTTGATTGGTCGGATAAACTTGATGTAGGGAATCTTTGCGATACATTGCTACTCGATGAATTTGGCTGAGACCTGGCCGATCCAACAATGGAGGACGGTTGACTTGATAATTTGGAAGATAGTACCTTAAAGATGTTATGATAAAATTAGAACCCATCGAAAAAAAACGTGGACAAAGAACAAAATTTTTCGAAAGCTGTGCCGAGAAAGGAAAAAAGTTAAAAGCCCAGAAATATCACTGACCTAGTACTATATCAAACAAATGAATATTTATATTGTGCAACAATAGCAAAATTCGCCCCCCAAAGAAAGTAAACATGGGATAAACCGAAAAACAAGTCTGATTTCAATAGAGGAAGAGAAATTCATATAAAAATAGAAAAGCTATCGATATTTGAATCAATTCAAATTGTCATGAGACGGACTAGGACTATACCACGCGATCTTTGCCTTGTAAACTTATACATCATTGAACACTTTAAGATCGTTCCCGGTGAGGTGTCAATTCTATTTATCAATATTGGCGCGGAATTTTTCTGTAGGAGATTCGATTGTAAAAATCTTAATATGTAGCCGATATTTAAACCTCTTTTCATTTTAATCGATAAAATAGAGTTTAAAAAAAGACTTTTTTATTTGAAAACTTTTGTCATCGTGATATTTGTTTTTTTATCAGATTTCGTTTCGTTTTTCCTTTTCGTTTTTTCAATTTCTACTGAAAACAAAAGTTTCATATTATTTTGTTACTGACCCGCGGGGTATAACGTCAAACAAAATATTAATAAAAGCTTAACGTTGTACAAAGTATCAAAAAGAGAGAAGGTTGAATACTTTGTCTAAAAATCAAAAATAGGATTAATTTTTTAACAAACATTAAGTAATCAGTGTTATGGAAAAAAGAAGATCCTTTCCTAAACTCTTCCGATCGATTAATTACGGCAATGCGTGACTATTCAAACAATTTTTTTTATCACAAATCAAAAAAATCCTGAACAATCATGAATATTATGTATGCAATTCAGATCATCCAACTTTGGGTTTTGAAATGCCAAGGTGATGTCGTCAATACAATCGAAGATTGCATGCCTTTACGAAATAAATATAAAAATACAAAAACCATCTTAGAATATTTATCATTTTTTTAGATAAAAAATATAAATTTTCTTAAATTCTTGTCATTTTACATCGCAAAACGGAAAAGCCTTAATTCTACAAGTACATGTGAAAGTTATTATATTTTATAAATATACTGATTCACAAGAGTTTGATAAATGCTTGCGGATAAACTCATTTTTTTGGCTTATTCATATTTAGTGTTTTTTTATTCCTAATTATTTTTCAAAAATGCAATGCTTTCATTCAAAAAAAACTTTGATTTAACCTCATAAAGGTCAGCAAAGAATTATTTAAGGCTTAGGGTAACGTCATTTAATAAAAATAGAGTGATACCCCAAGTGATTATAAGTAGAAATTAAATAACTTAAATAAAAATTGCAACTCAGCGTTCTGCAAATAACTATTTTGACGGTATGATATGTCTAGCCTCTTCTACGACTTCTATGTTCTATTGACCCATTTCTGTTTTCGTCCCTTCAGATATTTTTCGTGCTATTTTCATAATTCTTTCCTTTCAAGGTTCACAAAGAAAAGAAAATCCAATACGCAATTTTTATAAACGGAGTAACGTAAAAATTTTATATCGCTTGACTAAGCTTAAGCTTACCGAATCGGTCGAATAAACCGTTTTCCCTGTACTATAACTCGAAAGAGAAGATTCTGATGATTGGCCATTGACAATCGGCTGTGAATATCTTCCCGATTGTTGATCACTTGCCATTCTCTTCTAACCTTATGGTTTTTCATATAGTACAAATAGTTGGAACATTTAGGTCCTTCATTGTTGAATCTCCATATTACTGCAGGAAAAGAAGTACAATTTTTTTTTTCACACGAGGCATTATTAACATAAAAAAATAAAACAAAAATGACATATGCAACCTCATGTTTCGTCCCAATTTATATCTTACATAAAAATCCGTTAAATAAATGAAATAATCAATGAAATTTTTCTTTGAAATATTACCCCATGCAGAAAAAAAAGATCCCTTCCAAATATCAAGTTGACAAGGTTCATTTTTCAATTTTGAAGATGATTACTTTTTATCATGCACATAATCCGGATTTATTGTAATTTATGGCTCATCTCTTACATCCATTAATTTAATTTTATTTAATGCGTAAAAAGAAAACTTCGCTTTTTTTTATTATTTTAAAGGGAGAAATGTCGCAACCAAAATAAAATAATGTTCGTGCACTTTTACAAATATCCAAGTCGGCAGAATTCCTGCCGCTACTAAAAAAAAAATTTGGAGACACAAAAAAATGTTACTCATCCAAAAATCCTATTCCATATCATAAATGATTAGCATTGATTGAAGCTGACGAAATTAACCCTATTTATTTCCTGATAGCATGCGATATGGCAACCAATCATGTTTACACTGCGGTTTGGAAAATTGAGATTCGCATGATTCCATTTCTACTGGTCTATAAAATTGGAATTAAAATTGTCGAGGTCGTTCTGACATAATTTATACGGAATATGGAACATTTACCAAGCTAAGTGTCTTGAGAATGGAAAATAAAACCAGTACTGGAATAAAAGTAATGTAAACATTTTTTAATAGGTACTATTAGAAAACACATTCGAAAAAGTTACAACTTGTAGGTACCGTAGATTGGGGTGAAGTTGAAAGGAAATTCAAAAAAAAATTTGTAGGTTTATTTTAGGCACTAAAAATATTTTTTTTACCGAAGTATCTCAAAAACAATATCCACTTAATGAAATAAAAAATTTTTATTTTTAATGCCTAAATTAAACCTAGAATTTGTTTTTGAATTTCCTTTCAATTTCACCCCAATCTACGGTACCGTTTTACAAGTGGGTTAAGTACAGTATCTACAATATTTTGTTCATTTTAAAACTCAAAAAAAAAAATTATCATGTTAAAAAATTATCATCGGCTAAGCTTTTTTATACACAAAACGAATATTGAAAAAAAAATTACTACTTTAAAGGACTATATTTTTAAGATGCTGTTGATATCTGGGTAAACGGAATAGTTTTTGAATGGAAGATTTTTTCCAGACGGACGCTCTCAGAAGAATTCAATTTAACATTCCTGATGGTAAAATAGTTGTAAGATAAATCTGCAAACAGTTTTATTCTTAAAAAAAAAAGCTTTAAGTTTAGATTTTTTTTTGGGAGGGGGGTGCTTTATAGAAACCCTGTTTTTCTCACTTGTTAGCTTTTCTCCTCCATAATAAAAAGGATTATCTTCAAATTAGTTGCACAAAAAAAAGAAAAAAAAAACAGTAAGTATCGCTGATTTAGTCAATTTTTTATTTTTAAAAACAAACAAGTCGATAATGAAACTTTGGGGTTTGTTAGAGAAAATAGTCCTAAACAACATATTAAAACTCCCCATATCTCCTCCTGCCGGAACCCACTCAAAATAGGGCAAATCGGGGTCATTTTCTGATATTTCACAGAAAAATCGGCAAAAACTTGGCTACGGATGAAAAATTGATTTTCATTTCTGGAATCTGCATCTTGAAGAGAATGCGTAGTGCTGTTTTCAGGTCTTCCTCAAACTGTTTAAGTTACGGGTCAGCAAGATTTTTTTGCAAAATCAAATAGCATCTCGCAACGTATTAAAAAAATCACAACAATGCCGGATAAAAAAATCATGATTATATTTGGATTCTACGACTTATAAAGGGTCGGTATGGGTGTTTTCAAAATGATACCCGTGGCGAGGCAACATCAAACATGTAAGTTTTTTTCGGAATATCGCGACTCCGACGATATGAAAATCGCGCTTAAAAAATCGTGCCTGCTCGGCTCGGCCTGCTCTCAATTAATCATGGTCATATTTGGATTCTGTATCCTCGAAAACGTAGATTCTCATTACTCTGAAATTAATTATACCTTATAGAAGAAGAGGAACTTTGTCGTGATGAAAAGATCGTTATCTTCATTAGAAATTATACTACCGTTATTTTGACTGTGATTCGCCACTGAAAAAAAATTACTTGGGACTTACTCGGTGCAGAATTTTATGCTCTATCTTCTGGTGTATGAGTTTTTTTTTAGCAGATAAAAGCTTTAGCCGAGTTTTCTGCGAAAAATAAAAAAATTACCCCGTTTTACCCTATTTAAAGGGAGTTCCGGCAGCAGGAGATATAAAAGTTTTAATAAGTTGTTTAGGACTATTTTCTCTAACAAACCCCAAAGTTTCATTCCTTTATCAATTTGTTTGTTTTTAAAAATAAAAATAAATCATTTGGGTACTGATTAAAAAATATATGTCTAACGCAAAGAGGCCTAAAGAAGATTGCGATGAATAAAGGGACATAAATCAAGCTTTGATGAAAGTTTTAGAAAGTGACGTAACTGAATTTTGACACATGTGGACGTTTGTTTGAAAAGGTCCGTACTGAGAATTGGAAAGGTTCGTTTTTAAACAACATTATATAATTTTATTTCACAGCCTCCTAACTCACAAATTAGCAGTAGAGACACACCTGGGTATAAATTTTGGCTACTGAAGTAAAAATTGGGATGTAGCGCACAGTACATAACCGCTTTTTCCCCTCAAAAACAGTAGTTTGTTACGATGCGAAATCAGTTCTTTTGAATAACTAAACTAGTTAAACTAACTATTTAAGATTGTAATCGAGAAACCAACATTCAAGCATCCGATGTGAAATGAAATGTAAAAATCCTTATTATCCTTGTGACCTTGTCAGCCTTAAAGCAGGGCACACATCATCAAATTCGTTTAAGAAAAATAAAAAAATTACTGTTTGAACACTATAAAAACTAACAATATTTTTAAATCCATCAGATTTTTTGAACCATCATTTTTCAAATTTTTAAGTTGCTTTATACTACCAGAATCGTTTAAACAAACTGAATCCTTATATTCACCGTTTACAATGTAAATAAAAGCTTGGAAACATTAAAAAACGTTTACTGTTCATATTTCTTTGTTAAACTTTTGCAGGTAAGTTTTGGTTACATTAAAAATGATCAAAAAAAAATTTGATGATGTAATGGCATTTCTTTTCAGTAAGGCGTTGGTTACATTACTCGAACATTTTTGTTCGAAGAGTTTCAAAAATTTTTTCTCGATGAAAGTGTTTACACTTTTCAAACAAAGTTTCGATGATGTTTGATGATGTTCGATAATGTTCGATGATGTTTGATGATGTTTGACGTTATTTTTGGGGTTGTATTATATTTTTTACGTAATGGGAGGGTACATATATCATCGACCGAGTACCCATATTAATTTAAGTCATTTTTTTCCTACACGCGGTAGGAAAAAAAGACTGAAAAAAAGTTGGGGGGGGAAAAAAAAAAAAATCCCGATTAATTTTTATTCAGAATCGGAATCGAAATCGGAATCTGCTGTATTTCGAAAGTTATTATATATATGTATCCTCCCATTACGTAAAAAATATAATACAACCCCAAAAATAACGTCAAACATCATCAAACATCATCAAACATCATCGAACATCATCAAACATCATCGAAACTTTGTTTGAAAAGTGTAAACACTTTCATCGAGAAAAAAGTTTTGAAACTCTTCGAACAAAAATGTTCGAGTAATGTAACCAACGCCTAAAACAAGGGCGTTCGAGATTTTTATAATTTTAGAAATTTACGGATTATAAATACAAAATTGAACGCAAAAATCTTCAATGATAACCTTCAGTATGTAATTCCCATTAACATAATAACTTTTTCTTTTTCTTTAAAGAAAAAAACAAAATAAGTAACTTTCGCTTTAAGATTTTTCTTAAAATATTTTATCTTTAAATGTTAACTTCTGTAAAACGAAACAAAAATTACCTCAGCAAATTTATTTCAAATCGGGGTTTAATACTGTAAGTCTGATTCTTTTTTTTTTTTTTTTTTTTTTTTTTTATCAGCAGAAAAGTAAAATGAAGAAAGTTAACTTAAAAACCCCAAATATTTTTTACTTTAAATGCTCTGATCTTTTAAGTACTACTAGATTGAAAACGGACGAAATTTCGCTATCCTTAAATCGTAGGACTAACATGTATTTTAGAATTAAAAACTCGAACTTAGTATCGAATAATATTTACTCTTTACAAAAAAATTTTGACTGACTCGAAAATATTTGGTTTCAATTTATATATACTATGCAAGAATCATTACATTACCATATTCAAATTCACAAAACCGCAGTTTTATCAAAATAGCATGCAAGCAAATAGTAGCATCTAACAAATTTCACAATGCTCTCATATATTTTGAATTTTATTTCCTGGCATAAAAAATCCAGTACATAAATTTAATTTATTACATCTTCTGACGGAAAACCATTAAAGATATTTTGCTTTTTTTTTTATTGTAAATACCTATAGTCGATTTCTATTTCAAAATTATTATTCAAAAATCTTTTTGGGAAATACACATGTCAACACTTATGAAACTTAAAATGCAAACCCATTCACGAATGCAACCTTTTTCATCGCGAATGAAATGCAAAATAAAAAATTGAAAAAAAATTCTCGGTATTGCCTCCCGACGAAACATCTTAATCAACTAGCATATGCAGTATATGACAACAGCAAAATGGAAACGTGGTTTTTGTTTATTTGCATTCTTTTTCTCTTCTCCCTCTCTTTCTCTATTCTTTCCTTTTGGGTAATGTGACAAGTTCATTTTACGTAAGCATGCCATGCTCACGTAATAATTTAAATCAAATAAGGAAATTATTAAACAAGTGTGCTACGCCACAAATATTAGTTTTTTTTTTTTTCGTGAATTCGTGCGTTTTGCCAAGACTTTTACTATAATGACAAAGACTCGTAAAAAGAAATGATCTTCATGCGAAATTATGATGATAAAAATATAATTTTACAGAGAACTCAAAAAATTATAGGCACTGACAAAACTATGAGCAATTTGATCTCAGAAAACACAGAGTGTCCAAGGTTTGTTTTCTTTCACTCTGGTTTTTGGAATCAGAACAAATGGTTTATACCTTATTCCACCAATATGTGAACACTCACTAAAGAGAACTGGAATAAATCTTGTTTGAGATTTATAATAAGCGCAAAACCACACTTCCATTTTGAGTACAACATCATAAATTCAGCTGGAAACAAGATATCAACGGCATGGGCACTAAAATTGCATTTTTAGCAGACTTACAAAACCGGAGTATAATATTTGCTAACCGTAATTTTGCCATTTCTTCATACGAAAATATTTCTAAACGATATACTTTGACAACTGACGTTTCCACGATAAATCCTTGAAAATGCGCACTTTTTCAAACAAACTGTGAAGAGCTTTATTTCCAGCCAAACTTTTTTTTAAAGAGCGGGGCAATTCATTTTCTCACCTGAACTTCTTTTGCGAAAACAACCTTTCTTTTATGAATTAATTTTAAAACAAAACGCTTCTATAAAAAGTATCACTATTTTAAAAAATTAATTTCTCCAAACTAATTACGATAAAAAACTTAAAAACACACCAAAAATTTTGAAAAAAAAAATTAAAAATTAAAATAACATTAAAATATAACGTTAAATATTTTAACGTGAATGAAAAACTGCACAGCTATAACACCAATATAAAAAAATAAAAATAAAAATTGAATTTTCGGAGGTTGTTTCGTGTGTGATCTCCTCCTTGTTCACAGCAGAAGTCCTGGAGAAATTGACTGCGCGATCGGCGTCCTATTCTTTTCTACTTTTCCTGATCAGGGGTTGGTAATCGTCCTCACGGAAAATTCCGAGCTGTCATTTTTTTGTTTGCTGATTCGCTAACCGTCAAGCTCAACTTTGGTTGCACAAGTTTCGTATTTTTTTTTTTTTTTTTTTTTTTTTTTTCCTTTCTTTTTACTATTCACTGATCAGACCATATTTCATGTTTATTTCATCTTTACAAATTTTTAAAAGATTTTCCGTTAATTAAATTAAATGTTTGTTTTTTGGGGGGGAAAAAAGAAGATGGTTATTAAAGTTATCGAAAGTGCCTTTATTAGTTGTCAGATTTAGGGATTTGAAAATGACCTACGAAATACGCAAAAGAGTTTATATTGAGGGAATGCTAGAAGATTGAGAAAGTCAATATTTAAGCGTTTGATGACGACTTTTAACCATTTTAGAAGGAACATTTTTCGGTGCATTGCAATCAGATGCAGCTTTTTAACTGGCACACATCGAGACGCAGATTGGACGTACATCAACACTTTAAACAGCAATGGCTACTATATGGAATTCAAAAGCGCTTTCATTATTCAAAAACTGTTTAATCATATTCGGCTTCTTTTCTTGTAGACTTTGCAAGTTTAGATCCCTTCTATGAAACGGACTTACTAAATGGATCACTAAAGGGGCTCATAAAAGTGCAACACATTTAGGAGAATATGGCTAAAATACTGCTTGCATTAGAACGCATCAGAACGATTATAAATACTACAATGATGCAAAAAAAACTATCAACTTTTTCCTGTTTGGTTCCTTCATTGTATGAAGAACAAATATTAACCCCTTGCATACCAAGACGCGTATAAACGATCTGCCCGAAAAAAAAGATCAGGGAACCGAGACCGTACGTATACGGCCCATGTATTTTTTTCGTCAAAATAGCATTATAACGTACCGTACGGAGGGGCGTCTTGGTATTGACGGGGGCGACACTTACCCAGATGGAAAATCTCGCGCGTAATAGTATTTTTCAATACAAGGAATGCAAACGACGAAATTGCCCGCCAAGAGCGAGTTTTAAGCCCGATCCGAAGGCGAGGGCCTTAAATAGGTCAAGAGGGCAAGTCGTTTGCATTTCTTGCATTGAAAGATATTTTCCGTCCTAGTGACGAAATAGTAAATTACAGTCCTATGATGGAAGAGACTAATTTCACGCCGAAACACGATTTTGGTGTTGAGGCGTGAAAAGTCTCTTTCATTGTAGTACTGTAAGATATTTTTTACGCCGAAAAAACTGAAATTTAACTTTTTTGGTAGGACTAAAAAGAGGTATTTTTCAGTCCTAGGTGTGAAGGATTTTTATAAGATTTAATCATTAAAAATAGTTGGTAAAGAATATATTTTATTAGATTCAATAAAACCTTGTATTGCGAACGAGGCATACTCATTTTCTTTTGGTTGTATTATTACCAAAGTTGGTAAAAATCATGCATATGTTTAGCCTATGGTCGACTTGTCATGCAATCATAACATGCATTTTATTCAATGAATTAGCCATTTTTTATTAGATATAGTAACGATTTTGCATCGAATACAACTGAAATTAAATTCAAATTGTTTCCCTGTGTTTAGCGAAAAAATACTCTTACGGTGTAGCTTATGCAGTTTTTTGCGCAATGGATTTACTTTCATTTTAATAACACAGATCAAATACGATATTAGTTTTTGGCACTCTAAAGGTCGAATGATCGAACAGAAGACCCTGAAATGGAATTATAAGCCAAAATCCAACATCAAAAATGTATTTACGAATGAAATTAAAAGCACAATTTCGATCTGCCATAAGCTACGAATAGGATACGTTTTTGGATCTAGAATGGTTTTAAAAGTCATAAGTCTTTCCGTTTCCAGTGCAAAAAAAAAAAAAACTCGATTTCCACTTTCATAAAAAACTTGGTATGCAAAGGCTTACTCACAATATTATTCAAAATATTGTTTTTTCTGCCAATGTCTTATATGAATTCTACGAACATTCCTCCCAAAAGCTCATATGATAGTATTTGAAGACCTTCGTAGCTAAAACGTATGTCTAAATTCTATAGAAGCTAACTAACAATTTTAACTTCAACACCAAAAAGAAAATCTCAAGTGCGAAAGCAATACAATTTTCGAAAAAACACTGCAAATTCAATCAAAATGATTTGCCATAAGAACAACCGTTTCGTCTTAACACAAAAATTCTCAAATCAATCCTCTACTCGACGAAGGCAGTACGCATATATTTACCATTTTCATAAATTCTAAATTTTAAATGTTCACCCCTTCCGATTGATGACAGCAGCTCTCTTTCATGAAAGGCAAACTTTGTTTCAATATTTCGATAACATGCATGCAAAACAAGGCATTCTAGGCTTTTTTTTTAAAAAGAATCCCCCCGTACAGTCTGAACTGTAATTCACATAATTCGAAAAATAATACAATAACATTTAATCATTAAAAATAACCGTATGGCAAAAAAAAAAGTTGTATGAATTGATGGAAAAACCCTTCATAAAAAAAAAGTTACAAAATATAAGAAATTGCAATTTACTTCCGTTTTAAAATCATTCTTGGGTTATCCTTCCTTTTCAAGAATTGTTCCCATCTTGGAAAGGTTAACCATCTATATCCATCTTCACTTTACAATTTTGTAAACAAAACAAAAAAGAGATTGCGTGTTTTAATCGTGACAGTTTTGAGTGGTTTTATTTGAAGAATATCAAGTCCTCGGGTTTATAGTAGGCTGATTTTTGAATTAAACTTTTGATAAACAAGTTTAGTTTGTCGAAAGTGTGCTTTACCTAAAAATGTAAATAAATAAATATTCATCTTATAACGCGAAAAAAGGGGAAAACCTTTCCTCCCATTTCCTCGTTTCCCTTTTTTTTTTTTTTTTTTTTTGCGTGCCAGCTGAATGGATTTTTGCTAATTTTAACCATCATGATAATAATATTTTATAGTCGGGTTTCAATAACTGAACATAATAATCTTTTTGAAAAAAGACGCTTACAGGTTCATATTAGTAATTATTAAAAACCGTAATTAAAAAGTAAGGCGCGTACTTATGTAAATTAATTGAAAATTTAAAAAAAAAAATAAAATAAAATAAAATAAATGATTTTAAAGAAAAAATCGAAAGATTTCTTCAGGACGGTATTTCAAAAAACTCGACAGGCATATAGGAAATCGAAAGTAGTGAAGTGCTTCGAATATGATTGTTTATTAACTCGTTTTGTTTGATGGTTACCTAGGGAATAGCATGACGTAGACGTCGTTTGCTTAAAGGATGTCGTACCAAAACAAAACGACATGAGCCAAGGATATTCAAAACTATGACCCCTATATTAATGGGTCAAGGCTTTTATCTTTTTAAAAGATGGTGAGGAAATCTGGAATTCTCCGACTAATATCTCTGCATGCAGCGAGAAATTTTAATCCTATTTAATTTAATACCGGGGAGAGAGAAAAAATATTATTAAATACCAAAGACAAAGCTTGATTTTTTTTTTCGATCACAGTTATGAGAATTTTTTATACTTACGGAAGATCTCGAACTCGAAATTTCACGTACCTGAAAATAGAAAAATACGACGAAAAATTAAAAATTGGTTCTTAAACGTTCTTGTAAACATGCATCTTTGGTTTTTTTTTTTTTTTTTTTTTTTTTTTTTTTTTTCAATCGAAAGCAAAAACGAAAACAAGGAATTGTTTAACTTCCTGCGTTTTTGACAAAACTGAAAATCCAAAAATAGGTGTCGCTTATATTCAGCACGAACATTCAAATTTATGATACTTGAAAATAGAGATAACTTGGTTTTTTTTTTTTTTCTTAATCGAATAAGTGGAAACATATAGATGAAAATAGTTGTGTGCATTTTCTGCAAATATAACCGTTTCGTAAAGATTTGTTTTACCGATTTGATTTTTGACAGGATTTCAAAGCGGATAACGCTACATTAGGGCATATCGAAATTTTCGATTCCTTAAATAAGAAAAACGATCATTGAAAGAAAGTAGACACATACTTTGTGTAAGTAGCTGAAAATCAGAATTCAAATTTTGAAAACATGTACTTCATGTTTAACAAAGAGCAGAGAAGAGTTTATTCATGATTTTTCTCCGGAAATGCATAACTGTAAATTTTAGTCACTACCAAAAAATATTGCACGCTTTACATGATTAGTGTCAAGTGCAGAGAAAAAAATAAATCGGCTGCAATAAAAGATCACTAACACTGTTTTTGAAAACGACTGAATCACAATCATAGCTTGGCTCTACATATATTTTAAAATTATTTTTCCTTTTCCGGAAATATGTTCATTCATTTTTCAAATCCATTAATATTCATTTCTATATACTCTTAGGGTTATATGCGCCATCTTTTCTTTATATATTCCAAATTTTTAGATAGCAATGTTAAGTTTCGTGTTTAAAGGCCATAAACAAAAAACTTCAATAAAATAAATACAGTATATATTTGGACGTTTTCAAATCAAAGATAAATCTGCAATAAAAAAAAAAAGAAAAAAAAAAAACGTTTTTTAAAGGTCAGGGTTAAAGGTATACGAAAACAAATGAGGGATGTCAACAAGAAATCATTCAACCATTATTCAATTTTGTGTATTACAAGTCAAAATAAAGTACAAGCTGGCACACCATTTTTGATATAAATTGATTGTATTATAGACCGTTGACTTACACGGTTGATCAGGACGTGTAAAATTAGAGGTTCTTTTTCTTTTGATTGTTACTAATTTCATTATGTAATTGGATTTCGATGAATATATCTGGAATGTGGTTGTGGCTGGTAGCCTTCCATATTCCTGCACTCATGGTGCTTATTCTATCCTAGTTCACTACTAGGAATTTTTTTCGGGTGAGACTACGTAGTAGCGCTAGTCAGAAAAAATCAACTATCACCACCCCTCGGCAAACCACCCAGCGGGTTATTGCCTCGTAAATCGCTCAAAGTAGCCGTTCGGAACAGGCATTAAACTGTAGCTCCCATATTCCTGTGGGCGCAGGCACAGGTGTCTGAGAGATAGGAGTAAGAAGAACTTCTGACAAGAAACAAAACTGAACTAAGGACTAAGAAAATCTTGAATAGGACTTCTGCTTCTGGATCTCGTAAACCACTAAGAACAAATTATAGAATGAGTTCACGACCTTAGTCGAGACCTTAATCGACCCTCCCGGACGAAATTTACTTTTCTATGAAAATAATTTCTACTTCATGAGTAGTTTCGACCCCTAAACTAAAAAATCTAAAATTGTTATTCTTTCCGGGTTTCTTTTGAAAAATCAAAACGTTTTAACTGTCAAATTCTCAAATTCGATTTGGAAACAAAAGGTTCTAACGTCTCATTTTTCATTATAAAATGCCCGATATTGGGTCAAAATATATTAAAAGACTCCGGGATTGCTTAAAAATTACTCTATACATTACCAGGAATGTTCCCGTATAATTTTCGAAAAAATACATGATATTTGAAAAATTAAGATTGAGTGATTTTTTCAATTCAGAAAAAAAAGGTTTTATCGTCTTTGACTTAGCTTATACAGTTGATAGAACCTTTTGTTTCTAAATTGGAAAAAGTCGTTAAACGGGTACAATTTTAGGGACTTTTTAAATAACTTAATAAACAATTATATGAGCCAAATGAAGCTTTTGGAATGTGTTCTTTAGTGCGTTCATGGTTTAGTAGCATTGCGATGTCAAAAAAAGAAAGTACCTTTCGTGTGCCATCCAAGTTTTGTTTGTACGACATAAAAAAAAAATATTTTTATGAGAAGAAATAAAAATTACGATATCACTCTTTACTACTTAGTGGTTGAGTCTAAAATTTTTCTAAAACCGAATGAAAATCCCTTAAAATCACATGGACCAGCCTGATGACTTTAAATGTGAACTGCAATAGTTAAAAATTTTATTTTATTTTTTAAACAACAGAATACTATACTATTTACTACACCAAACGAATTGGACATGGTCAAAAATTTTGTTGTGGCAATATTAAAACAGCTGTAGATTATCAGACATTATTGTTCCCAAACTTTCGCTTGTGCTTTACGATCGAATAAGTATGCGAATTCGGTTTCCATAACTCTAAGTATTCTGTTAAAAAGGGAATAAAATGGGATCGATTCCTTTATTCAAGTATTTCACATGCTCTGATTCAATATGGATAACGAAACCTTTACTTGAATATGATCGTCATAAATTAGATATTGTTAAAGTACCAGGAAGTGTCGCTCACTAAAAAACGCAGGCTTATTTTTTTTTATGACAAAGTGAAAATATTTTACGGCAACAGATGAAAAACGGAAAAGAGACTAAACGGCAGCTTCAACGACATCTGCTAAAACTTCCCCGAACTAAAACGAAAAAGCTAGTAAGAAAAATCGCATAAGATGTCTATCATGCAGTAAGAGATGAATCGGTTGAAGGAATCTCCGGTAGATGGCTGAAGTCTTCCTTAAAATAAATGAAGTGAACCCAAAGAAAATTCGTGACGTGACGAGTTTTTCCTGAAAATCATTTATTAAATCGTTTCGCTAAAAAAAGATCTACGCAAATGGCACGTTGATGCGAACCTTATTAAAAAATGATTTTAAACACCTACTATTATTTTCGAAAATAGACGAATGTTATATTTTGATTTTAAAAACGTAAATAAAAGCAAGGTTTTTTGGAATCATTCCTTTTAAAAATATCGACTGATTTTCGAAAAACCGCTTCCTTACTTAGTCGGATTTTTTTTTCGGTCGGGAAGACAGCAAAGGAATAAAATGGCTTCGCCAAAAAAAAATTTATGTATATATTTATTCTTAGCTAATGGAAAACTGAACTTTCAGCTCTGCGGTTTCCTCCATATAAATGCGATCATTGACGTAGTATAATCAGAAAAAATAAGGCGTGATTGCAATGCATAAATATCGATTAGGGAATAATACAGCAAATAATCTAATTCTGTCTGACGCATTTAAACAGAAATAATTTTTTATATTTTTTTTCCTCTTTATCGATCAATAATGAGGCACTCCAGACTACATAAATCGGTTAAAAATGAATTAGGTAAAGACTGTATTGTCAAAATAAGCATACAAAAAAATCAAAGTGCCTCTTGTAACAAGAATAATGGGAAAAAAATATATCACCTTTAAATTTGAAAAAAAAAAAAAAAAAAAAAACTTTGAATTAACTAAGATTTTTATGGAAGAACAAGACTATTCCTACTTACGCAAAAAACTGACATAAATAATACTGAGTAAAGTAATTTGCCGAAAACGTAAGTGTTTTATTACATTAATCAAATGTAAAATTCCAGTCTTTAAGAGGAGGCTTCACGGAATACGGGAAGGAATGGCTGTTTTGTCTAACACTCAATTTACGGGGGGAAAAAATCAAATTTTAGGTATTTAAAAAACTCTTTTGACTTTTTCTTGTATTTTCGGTACAAGTTTCAACTTGTTCCAAGCAAAGAAAAACCAAAAAAACGAAACCAAAATTATTGGACCGCAATTTTTGTTGAAATTATTTTCCCGCCCCCCATGCATTTCAGGCAAGTTGAAACTTGCATTAAAAATTCCAGGATACACCAGAGGCATTCGTTAGATATCTAAAATTTGGATTTTTTCATCGTAAATCGAGTGTTAGAGAAAACAGCCATTCCTTCCGGCATCCGAGAAGCCTGCTCTTAAAAATTACATTAATTACTAAAAATCCAGTCTTCTTTTTCTTGTTTTGTATTTTATTTTGTTAAAATTTTTAATTGTTTCATATTCGAGTTCTTTCCTAGACGGTCAAAGACTTTCTGGGAATTTTTTCTAACTCGTTTTGTGCAGCCAGCTCGATATCGGTACATATAACTTTAAAAAAAAATAGTTCATCAAATTAATTATCTTACGCTTCTCGTAACAAAGAGTTAAATCCATCACGGTTATGCGGGTCTCAATAAAGGACGACTTTAGGTAAAACCGGTCGCTTGAAATTGGCTATTTAAACACCACTAATATGTCTATATGCATTTCAATATAAATATTACTTTGGACGTTTTCCCAGGAGCGATTTGAAAATTGAATTTGCAAATAAGGAAATAAAAACCGTTAAGTAAAAAGAATTTCCTCCCACGCGGCTTCAAACAAAACTCCATCATAAGGAAATAGTTAATGTTAAAATGAGGGGATATATGTCCTATTTAATTAGCGAGCTTGAAGCCTACATTGTATTCGCAGTCGACGTTTATTTATTTTCTACTCCTTATCACATAAAATCGCGGCAACGGGTCTGAATGAAGGAATCTTTGAAGTTTGCATCTTATTATCATACAAAACAAATTAGACACGAACTGCCACAAAAAACGAATGCAACTCCTGTACTAATTTATAAGCGCTGTGACCTCTTTATAACTCCAGCGTATTTTCTCTTTAATTAACTTTCTGATTTTTTTTAACAGAAAAATTTACCACGGTTTTTATAAAAAAATAAATAAATGAAATGAAAAATTCGGATTTTGGTTGAAACTTGTTTCTTTTACAAAGACATGAAAAATAAAAAAAAAATCTAATTGCCATGGATTTCAAAAGCATGATGATTGTTTCTTTAAAAAAAAAAAAAAAAAAAACAGCCCTTATTTCATTAACAACTATTAAGCAAAAAACATTGATAAGGTTAAAGAGAGAATTACTCAGACTTAATTGGACTTGAGGAAAGTTAGTTTGTACTCTCCCTCCCTCCCTAAGTTTTAAGATATAAGTTCACGATAATTCTGCGGCAAGTTTCGTCTTTTCCGTGCAGCTGTATTTAAATCAATTTTAAACTCACGGGGAACATTAATTTCCATCACCTTAAAACGCGTTTCCTTTTCCAAATCGTATAAATATAAAATGAGCATACAGTGAGTCACAAATAAAAATGCTTTTTGAAAATTACAACGGACTCCAAGACTTTTTCCCAAGTGGTCAATTTATAACTTCTTTAAGGGGATTCGTTGCAACGTACATGCCTGCTGGGGCATTCTTAGTTGTTATATATCCCACCGAAGGAAGAAATGAAGGAACCAAGTTCTTGCACGAATAAATAATACAAGTTTAATATGACAGTTTGAATTATTTTGGCTTACACAGGCATTCAAAAATCGAAAATTTGATCGCTATGGAACACCCAATTAATTTCCGATATTCACCCAAGACTTTTTGAAAGTTGGGAAGCCCTCGTAATGGCTGTTCTTTCAATTCTTTATTAAGTTTTAAAGTTCAGCGAATTTAATAATTGCTTTACTGTTTAAATGGAAAAAATAAAGAACCACTAATCGAACTATGGGAATTTTCTTGCCTTTTTATTTATTTATTTATTTATTGCTTCAATCAGCGTTGAAGCTTTCTATCTTATTAGGGATTGCAAAGTTACCGGTACCAGTACCGGAAAAAAAAAAAAAAATATTTTTAATTTATTAAGCAAACTTTTTCTTAGATGGCAGGTGGAGACATTTTCTTAAATTCAATTTTAATTCGATGTTTCTTCTTATATGTTGCATAAAATATAAAACAAGTAACTTCAAGAAATCAAAAATCAAAATCCATATTTCTAAGAATTAGTTAGGTCGGCATCGTACAAAAAGAAATCAAAGCGATAGCGCACCTGCGGCAGCACTGTTACTCACAAAGAGCGAACTATGCAATAGCAAACTTGTCTATTTTTCTCTGCTTGTAGTTTTAGCGTTTAATTTAACCTTTTTTCTTTTTTTGTCTAATCTAATCTAAGGACCCGTAATTGCCGGTAACTCCGTAGCTCGTAATTACGTTGCCCATAACTCGAAGTACTGCAATACCTACGAATGCCCTAGCAGAACCTATGATACGAATTCCTTAGCAGAACCAACGCCTAGAACGTGGTATAAGCTATTGAAGCTATGCCATGAGTTCCAATGGAAATTATGTGAGTGATTGCCATTTTGAGAAACGAAAAAGTCAGCAGTTTAAGGTTCGGGCACAGAGAGCTGGATAAGTATGAAGGGCTGCAATTCCGATCCGAAAGGTGAAAAAAAATTTCAGATTCCGATTCCGACTCCAACTGACAAATATTTTAAAGATGCCGATTCCGATTCCGATTACGATTTAAACCAAATTGATTAACTGTAACAACGGTATTTTCATGCTTTTCAAATCAATCGGATATTTTTTTTTTCAATTCCGATTCCGATTCCTATTTCTTCAAAAAAAGCACGAATTCCGATTCCGGTTCCGATTACTTTTGAAATAGCAGATTCCGATTTCGATTTAGGTTCTGACTCCGAATAAAAAATTAATCGGAATTGCAGCCCTGTGAGTATGTTGTGTGAGACTATTATTCAAAGCAGTTTTCGTTTCTTTCATATTAATTCACATCAACAGCTGACGAAACAAACGTCTCAAAAAATGAAATATGCGATAATTATCTCTGGATGTAACATTATGAAACTAAATGATGGAAAAATCGAAAAGTTTCTTGATGTTTTCAACTGTTTAAGTTTCTTCTTTCTCGCAAAGATTTTTTTTTTCAAAAATTAATCCAGCATGAATCGTCAGCGAATTTCCGGAGCTCAAATTTACAAATTTTCCTTTACATTTATTCATTAATAACTGACTGCTTTAGCAGTCAACCTTTTCTTTTTTTTTAAGAAAAAAATTTAAAATGCGAACTCCTCGTTATTTCTCTTTCAATTAAAAAAAAGAGCTGGCAAACGTTTTCAAGTCGGCCTAAGAAAAATCAGCTGTGGTAACCACAGCATTCACAATAGAGGACACAATAATCAGATGTTTTACGATAAGGAGCATATTCATTGTTAGTTATATTGTTATACTGTATGCAGTATAAGTAATAAATATTAAATATTAAATGGGATATATGAGTTAAACTCCGGTTGGTTAGATACTATTGTGGGTCGAAAACATTTGAAATCTATTTAAAACTGACTAATTTCAAAAATCTTAGACAGAGATAATACTGCACTGCAGCGAAAACTAAATAATTAACCTACTCTTCATAAAATCCAAAACTTAATGATATTGTTTCGTTTAGCAGAATCATTCCCCAATCAAAGATTTCTTAACAAAAAAAAAAAAAAAAAAAAAAAAAACCAAATCCCCAAAGACCGCAACAAACCGCATATTAACCCGGTTAAATCATTTTTCAAAATCTGGAATCAACCTCAATATATAAAGGAACAACGAAAATATTCAATTATATCAAACAAAAGCAAAGAATGAGTCATCTGACTATGATTCATACCATATCCAACCCCATTCCCCCCCTCATCGCCCCTCAAAAAAAGTGAAAGATATATACGGAGGAATGCGTACAAGTGTACTGTACGGCATATCATATCCTGTTTAATAAGGACGGCTGTGAACATGAAGCTTGCGCATTTTGAGGTTTGAGTAATGAAAAGGTTTTACGGCAGATCGATATAGGCGTCCGGTAAACATTCCGGAAACAAACGCTTTGTGGAGGAATTCCTCCTCGACAGCCCTATGTTTAGGAGATTCGGCACGATATCTTCTCATGTTTATGATTTTATATTTTCCGAAAGGGAAACATAAGAAATGCATAACTTAATACGGTTTTAAACCGGAGTTCAATAACATTTCCAATCCTTTTAGACGGTTTTATGTGAATGGGGGAAGGGAGTAGCGTGAATGGCGGCGCGTGTTTTCAAAATCACCATGTGCCCGGATTTGTTGTGAATATAAATATAGAATGTCTGCTGACCTATAAAACCTATGAAACCTTATTTAAAGAATCCGATTATTTCCCACAGGAAAAGTTTTCCTTTTTTTTTTGTGCAACTTAGGGCTTTAGTGGAAATAATAACTATTGGCTACCAGATGTCGGCTATCGTGAGCACAACTCATTTTTTTCCCATCTTTACATATGTTTATTATTTATTAGAAATTTTCAGATAGACGGGAAAAAGATATAATTCATACACATTTCACATAGTCATATTCGGACCCAGGTTTGGAACGAGCTTCGAACAATCCAAATAAAAATCACAATGATCACAAAACTTGTAAATAGACCATGTTGGCACCTAGTTTATTAAACCATTTCAATTTCAATTTTTTCTCGAATTCCATTTTTTCCGAGCTAGTTCCCTGTTGCATAAACAAGTCGCGATATCCTTTTCTAGTGACTGCTAACGGAGATAAATTCAAATACTTTTATGCTTTCTAAAGAGAGAAGAAAAAAGAAAAAAAAAAGAAAGCAAAATCGAAATAGCTATCAGAGCTTTTAATGGCAATAATCAGTGACGCCAATAACGGGTAAACGAATGGATTAGGAGGAAGAATTTTCCTTCATATTAGTGGCGCCTTAATATCTCCCATAATTCGAATCCTTCCGTTCTTTTTTCTGTGTTTCGGCTTTCCTATTAAGAAGGCGTAGGCTATATCTTCTGGACGGCGTTCCATTTTTTCTTTCGAAAGATTTAAATAAATCGTTTTGAACATTTTCCTGCAGAAAAAGCGGTTATAAACCTACGCGAGAAATTGAAGCCATTATGTACTTTTTAAATATTAAATACATATATTATATGAAATGATTCGAAATAGGAAATAACACTGTATGTACCATTCATGCAAATTTTTTTAAAAACAAAATTCGCTAATTTGTCAATTAAATTTCTACTTATAATTTTTTTAACGAATTTTCAGATCGTGTTCTTACATTCTTGAAAAAAGGAACAAACGATTAATTCGATCCGCATGAGCATTTCCAATGATTTGCCAATTTAACCGTGAAAAACAAGTGATCAAAATAGGGGGAGAAAAATCATTTAAAATAAAATAGGAATGAGTTTGTAATTTTGTGCATTATACATAACCTTGACCTAATCTGACAGTTGGGAGGGATCTTTTATGTCATTTCAAATATAAACATGACCTAACATAACATTTCCTCATTATTTTTACTTTGAAGTCGCATCTTTTAAATTTTTTCTCTCATGATTTCAATTAGCTTTTTGCTTTCTTTAAATCTTTCTTCAGTTAAAAAAAAAAAAAACTGCCGAATTGGAAGGGCGCTGTGATTGGTGTAATGATTATGCAGTTGTAAAAAGGTAAGGACAACAGCATTTAAGTGTGTATCGATTTTAAAAGATTACTATTGTAGTTAATTAAGTTAATTAATCAAATTCGTCTTATAGATTGTTTCGATATTGAGTACGGAAAGTAGGTACGATCAAAATTTCGTGCCAACCAAATAACTTTTATTTGGTCAAACCGATGTTTATGTGATAAAATTTACAAGTACTGACAAGTATTTACAAGTATAGTACATTCTGGTACAAAATATCGTATCTTCCGTACCGCGTAACTAGCTTTAGACTGGTGTCCATTTTAGAATTAAAAATTATTATTTTAGAAGCTTAAAGGTCGAGAGATGAGGAGTCGAAAATAGGTTCTGGGACCGAAGATGATAATTATCATCTTTTTGTGTGGAAACAAAAAAAAAAGTGTTTCGCTTATTTGCCCAAGTTTTTTATTACAAGACGATTTTAGAACGCAAACTCAATAATCTAAAAATGTCTTGGCAAGCATAATTTTTTGCTTACTGAACATGACAAAACTTTTAAAAAGGCTAACTTAGGCCCGAAAAAGAGTATATTACAAGTTTAGATGTCAAGCCTTGCATTATTCGTCTTGCTTTTCCCTCAAAATCTGCTCCTTTAAAATGCAACAAAGTATTTTTATTTTTATCTTTATCGTTATCTTCAATTGCGCTTCAGATTGTCATTATTGGGTTTATTATGCAATAAAGTTTATCAGACTGCAATCGTTTGTTACGTCATTTGATTTAATTCTATTCAATGTCTTAGTTCTTTTAAGGAGAGGTACCCAGAATTAAACCTTTTTGTTGGTTCCTGAAATATCACTAGATATATTTTTTTGATTGCCATCTTATAAGTGACTTTCAAAGTTTTAAATATAATAGTACAAATGATTTTTCTAAATATTTTTTTAAAAGTAAAACGAGTCAAGTCACCGATTTTGAGAAGGGAAACCATCCCCAGTCTTTTTTTCTCTTGAAAATTAACTAGAGGATCATTAAATATAGGGTTCACATGCCTAGACAATTATGAAATGAGTTTCTTCATAAAAATTCGCCATATGCACCAGAGCTTTAACAAGAAAAAACTAGGTTACAAAGTTTCCGTGTTGAAGAAAGAAAAAGACGATAATAAGGAAAGACAGTTTCACTTACCAAAATGAGAAAAGTAGAAAAATCGTGAAATAAATGAGGATGCAGCAGAGACTCACCAGAATGTTTTAACATATTAAAGGGGTAACTGTCAAAAGAAGTAATTACCTACTCCTTTTTCTTCCAAATACTAGCTTCAAGGAAATATTCTTTATCCAGATTTTTAAATGGTTTTTAAGAATTTTTTCTCTTTGAAAATGAAGTCACACTACCGGTCTACCCGCAAAATGAATGGGAAGGACAAAAAAAGTTTGATACACAAATATCCTTTAGTAGTCTAACCCATACTGAAAAAGTTTGTACATGCCAAACAGGTATCGGAGACAGGGGTAGACTGGACTTCTATCAAAAAATACTTCTGTAAAAGACAATTAAATGTGGCAAAATGCTCAATTCAATTACTTTAATTTCTTGTCGATTAGAGTCCTTACTTTGTAATAAAATGCAACATTTAAAACTTTCCAAAGGTTGTTCACTTTATTTAGCAAAGCATTTTCAATTTTTTAGCAACATATTCTAAGAAAAAAAAACAACACATCCGATGCGTGACTTCGATAAAAAGAAAAAAAAATCGAAATAACCCTATGAGTATCGTTACTTGCTGCACAAAGTCAAGGAAATCAATTTATTGATTTTCGATTTCTAATTCTGGTTAGCAAAGTTGAACTTTTTATTAATTCATAATATCAGATACCGAGAATAAATTCAGGAGGTTATAGCTTTTTATAAAAAGTCACAGGCGTGGGCTATGTTTAAGTTTTAATCTAAATGTGTAAACTGTTCTAGAATTATTAAGACAGAAACTGCATTGGGCTGATGGTCAAACGATGATAATAATAAGGGATGAACAATAAGAATTTTCAAGAAGCACAAGAACTCAATATTCCAATCAGGAGGATCCAAAAAAGCCAAGAGGCAAGAATTTTAAAGAAAGTTTTTCTCATGCATTTTTTATATCTACTATATATCTTGTCCAATTTTTCTAGAAATTTCTATTCCTATTTTAGCATTTTCGGATACAGTCTTTTCGACTTTCAATATTGTCACCTGACATTTTAGAAGCCTTTTAAGACAATCCTATAAATAGAGCACTTGAAGGCGGTAAAACCAAACTTCATGGAAGTTTCTCTAAAAATTAAGAACAGCCGAACTCTTAAAAAGACAACTAGACTTAGATTTACATAAGCTTATAAAAACATTTCGATTACTGTAAATAATAGTTAGCCTACTTCCAATAAATCTTTCAGCAATTCGTTCAATGCAAAAAAAAAAAAAAAAAAGTAATTAAGTTGTTTTAAATTGTACGTGTTCTAAAAAAGGTATGTCTGTTTTTACCTTTTTTACCTTCTGAAAAAAACGAAGAAAACGTTTCCCATGAAAACTACGATAGTATCTTGATTGTTTCAAAAACCTGAATCATAACAATTAACTGTTTTCTTTTTGTACCGAAACAAAAAGCAGAAGCATACAGAAAATGTACTTAATGGGTTAATTTTATTGTTATTATATTGGGCGTTCAAGAAGTAATGCGAGTTAAACTCGATTAAGCCCACGCCTTATTAACTGTTGTATAGGGATGCAATGCAATGTCATAGCTTCACAAAATTGGATACTGTCGTCTGAATCGTTAAAACGAGATTAACCGTCATATTTTATCATAATAAATTCTCGGGTATGCCAAATTTTTTTCCGAAAGGGGAGAGGGTGAGAGGGTAAAACATCCTTTTATCACCAACGTTACTAAAACTAAATTATGCATGTAAATTTTTTTAAAGAAAAAAAAAAAGAGGCTCCCGAAAGCTTCCTGTGCAGGTAATGAAATGTTTTTTAAAATTGAATACACCGATCGCGACGAAGAGAAAACTCCAAATGCAACGTGAAGAAATTTAAAAATAGGTAAAAAATAAATAAATAAATAAATAAATAAATAAATAAATAAATAAATAAATAGTAAAGTGAAATAAAAAAATTGCACTATAAAAATATTAGCTCGTTTACACCACCTGCCGGTTAGCCGGGCGGTCGAAAATTATATCGATTATTAGGCTATTAATTTTGTTTTCGAAAATTCGGATTTTTACAAATGAAAATGAGATCGGATCGCACTGAAAGCGTCCAAAACGTTTTGCCATGTTTTAATATTTAAAATGTATGAAAAAGGCTTTATGGTTCCAAAATTTTATAATTTTCTTGAATGTTTTTGCAATTAAAAAAAAAAACGCCATGGTTTATTTTTTGTTGTCGAAATAGTTCTCAATTTCACCGCTAGGACAAATTAGTCTCTCGGGCGAAAACAACTAAAAATGATGAAATACATAAGAACAATTAATTCTTGCTCATGTATTTAAAATCATGGATCTGTATCTCTGAACATAACAAAACGTTTTGGCAGGGTTTCGGTGCTGTTAGACCCCGTTTTCATGTACAAAATACCGGATTAAAAAAAAAAAATTTTTTTCACATATTTTTTATCGTTAAAATGTCTCCACCGCCCGGCTAACAGGACGATGATGTAAACGAACTAATACCTTTATAACAACTAATAATCATATTTACATCGCCTAAAGTTTTTTTTTTTCCTTCTAAATCCAGTTAGGAGCGCCACCAAAATTACAAAATTACAGCGTTAAATCGGCACTTAACATTAATCGCGTCAGACTGAGCATAGAAATAGAGATGAGCACTTTAAAATTAAAGTGTTACTATCAAAATCTACAAATGTTACAATTTCACGCAAAACGGCTATAAACATATCATGATTCTTATTTATCCTTTTTGCTTCCGAAAGGGAAAAAGGAAGTAGTGAAACTGTTCATTTTTTATTTCGTGAACCCAACCATTTCATGATTTTAGTTAGTTAAATTACAAAAAAAAAGAAAAAAAAGGAAAGTCACAGTCTCTTTCCTAAAGTTGTTTTTATGTGACTCCGCTTAAATCATTTAGCGGTAAAAAAATTAAATTTTGAATCTGTCAATTTAATCAATCTTATTTTGTGCAAAAAAGAACACCCGCGCTGTAAAAAGCTATGCAGAAGCTAAAATATCGCAAAAAGGGAACGAGCAAAAAGGATTTATTATCTCTGATAAAGGATCTCAGACTATTTAAAGCCGATTAAGGAGATAAAATGATTGATGACCATGGCAACATCCATTTGGCATTATATTAAGGAAGACATGATTCCTGGAAATGACTTCTGTATGATCTTATCAGTGAAAGTTAGCAAAGCGATATCGCTTCGAAACACGCAGATTTTATTGACAGAAATATTCGCTATAGAAAGCAACAGGATTTCGTCGTCTATTCGCGGTTTTAAACTGAGAATATCAATAATCTGATAATAGCATCTAAATCGTTAATGTCTGCTCAAGACTGATAGTTTAATAAAATATTGCCTTAAACCTACTAGTATAATTAACAGATATCAACGAATTCGATTCCATGTGGTGTCAGAGATTTTACAACTATATTAACACACAATACCTTACTTGTCAAATTTTAAGACTTCCGACTAGTAAGTCGTATTTAAAATTGAATTCATTTCTTTTATAGGTATGCAGTTCTCGAATGAATTCAGGATTTTTTTTTAAATAACTCAAAACTTAAAATATTAATTTTACATTGAAAAAAAAAAAAAACCGTTCTGTTGACAGTGAAAAATAAAGCGTCATAAGAAATTATTGCGGGGGGGGGAGGCAAAATCCAACATCCAAAATCCAACAAAAAGGGCCTAGCGACGCCACTGGCTGTTGACGAAACCAAAAAAACATAATGTGCGAAAGTAAGTAAATATAAAGAAAAGTAGATTAATAAATTTAATTAAAAATGGCTCTACCAAAGCAGTAGAATAATTGGCTAATAATGGATTTAACTAAGAGGATGTTACCATATTCTTCCACGGTAAAAAATTTTATGTTAAAAGTAACATATTTTGCTAGTAAAAAAAGAGGCTACATATATTTTCTATGTAAATTTTACATAAAACGATTGTGTTGCATCAATTTGATTGTTGATCAACCAATAAACAATCGTCATTTGTCAACATAAAAATGTTTACATTCAACTTTTAACATAAAAAGTGTTACATATTTAATGTGTAGCCCTTTTTTTTAGGTTGTTAACATAAAATTTTTTACCGTGTCATGGTCAGAAATTTCTTCAACAAAATCGGTGTTCAGTGTAAAAATCATTTAAGTGAAATAATGAAAATTAGCATTTACAAGTGGGTATTAATTTTCCACACATTGAGGTAATCACCCTAAAGGAATAAAGAAATTGAAAGGGCGGACACGCCCCTTTCATTTTTGCAGCTCAGAATTGAAGGGAAGGCCTGAAATAAAGCGATAACTAATATTATGATTTTTAATTTTAAATCTGTTTCTTCTATAAAATAAATTTTTATGCTGCTTTTTAATAAATAGGAAAGTTAAGCACTATTTTTTATTTTATGTTTTGATCCCCAAATATAACTTAATAACCCAGGTACATGTAAAACATTAAAAAAATATTCTACACCCAAGTTATTGTAAACACCCAAAAAAAATAATATCCCTCGTTCTCAATACAAGCGATGTTGCTTAGCGACAAAGCAAATATGCTTTGCCGCAAAGTATATTTGCTACACTTGACGACATTATGCATTGCGACAAGCACTCACAAGTCTTGGCACAAAATATTTTTACTGTTTAGACCTAAGTTATGCAAAAATGCTTTGTCGCAAAGAATTTTGCTTAGACCATTAAGATTTTTACTGCTTAGACCTTAAAGATGAGCCATTTTTTCAGTGAAGAAATTGTTAAATTTTGATGTAAAATTGTTTGAAACGCGGGGAAAAATATTGTGACGTCATAGTACTAAAAATTAAAAAACTAAGTTTGGTAACACTGATACGAGATGAGCCATTTTTTAATTCTTTTTTTTTGTTTATCTATTTTTTGTATATTTTTTGTTTTGATTCGTAATTTTTCCAACAAAAAAAAAAGACGCGCTAGCACGAATACCAACTTTTAAAATTCAAAATATAGTACAATTACGTCACAATTATTATATTTGCCGTTTTTTTGATTTTTTGAATCTGTTTTTGAATCGGATTTTCTTCAAATTTTCAGAATTTTTTTTTCCAAATCTGTTTCGTTGGCCCTTCCTGATTTTCATTAAAATAATATTCTTATGAAATAAAGAACTCATTTTAACCAATATATGCCTCACTTACTATAACGCTTAACTGCCCTATTCAAATTGACATTCGTTTGATTTATCTAAATAATATATATAATTTTTTGAATTTTTCACTTTAGTTCTAGTCAAAAACGAAGAGGGAAAAAAAGTTTCTATCACTGTTCTAAGCCACGGGTGTACCTACTTTTGTGTTCATGATAAGTTTCTTAGTTCACATCCAGTAGTAAATTTTGTTCTGCTATAAAAATTGTTGGCTAAAAAAATGGTTTGAAGCATTTGAACTGCCTAATAATTGAAGTCATGAAAAATCAGCACATGGATATCTAATATAATAAAATACTGGAACAGGTAAGTGACATGAAAACCAAATAAAACGAAAATGCTAAAGGTATGGGAAAAACAAGATAAAACCACAAGTACAAGGGAAAAGAAAAACTGTAATTAGATATTTCATTTTCATCTTATGGCACGAGCAGCAGTTATAATGAAAACTTCACTCACAACGACATTCAACATCAAAATAAAAACAAAAAAGAAAAGGAAAAAAATCCCAGCTGAATCGTTGTACCGAACGCAAAACACTAAATTATTTTTCGCTTATAAAAAGCCTAACATTACTTTTTAAAAACGATGGTATAAGGAAATCATTTTATTATTAGAGGTCATGACATACTGTCAAATGAAAGATGCATACACTTCAGTTTAACAATTTCTGAAAGCTAAATGACTGTGGCGGCGAGGGGGATTGACGAATACGCTTGCGTTTTATTTGTCAATTAAATTCAAAAACCACAATGTGGAAGTCAGCAGTGTAAAATTTCAAACGAACATCAAGCTTTTTTTTAAATGTTGTTAAAAAATCTGCTTTAAAAAAATTTAATATTCTCAAGCATTAACAATCAGAATTTTACAACTCATATATTACATTGAAATTTTTTTTTTGTTTAATTTAAAACTTCATTATCTGCATCAACAAACACGAAAACTTTGATAAAAATAATTCCGTTAATGTGTTTTCAAAAGAAAAATTTTTTAATTTTACGAAAAATTTTTTCTTTTACCTAATTTGCAATGCGAAAATAAAATTAAATAAACCCCAGAAACAAATGACTCGAACACCCCCAATAATATCCTGTAAAGTTTATGAGAATTAAGCTGAGCTTATTTCCTTTGTAAGTCAAAAAGTAAATAAGTTTTCATGCATAGACAGATTGGGTAATAAAAAATACCTTATCTTCTTTGCGCTTTATCGCTATTTTTTAAAGTAATTAAAGTGTGTGCCTTTTACAATTTGCGAAAACAAGAGTCGAATTTATTTCAAGACGGATGTAAAAATAACATTCAACTTTTTGTCGTAGTCACATTTGAGAGTTCTTGCCAAGAAAAAAAAAAAAGGATTCTTTCATCTCGATTTCCTATTTTAATAAAAAAATAAAAATTTAAGTGTATGAATCTTATGGAGAGTTGGAAGTGATTTAACTTAAAATTTACATTTTCAATTTTTTTTAACCGAAAAAAAAGGCATCCCTATTTTTTGTTCTTATTTACTTTTTGAACTTGCACAATTTTTCTTTCATTTACTATTCAAGACTACCTGTCTTGATATCTCTACAAAATTGAGCTTTAGATTATTAAATTTCAATGCTTCTAAACGATTTTAGAATGCAGTTATAATATCCAGCAGCCATTAGAATGAAGTTACAATATTTGCGAAATTATAGCGATAACTTTTGCAAATCAAAAACTATAAGTCATGCGATTTATAAATTATTCCATTAGAAGATAGTCCGTTGTTCCTTTAAACTGTACAACAGAGCCAGGTTCCATACTATTTAAAATTCTATCGTTTCGTTAAGTAAAAAAATTGTTCGTCGTAAAATGATTTTTTGTTGACAATATATTTCGTGCACGATTAACAAAAAAAAAAAGCTTTTATAAATCTATTTAAGCTCATCTGCCCAAAAAATTTTGAAAAAAAAAATTCAAAGAAAATAGTTCAAAAATTTGGAAAAAATAAGTTTTCGGAATGATTTCATTGGCGGAAAACATAAAAAGACCTCCTAACCCACGTGAAAAGTTTAGTCGTGTGACATCCAAAAAGTGAACACAAAAGATGAGATAAATTACGAAACATGCAAATCGATTAAGAAGATCACGCAGTGAACTAAATTTCCTTCACTCCCGCGCGATTTTACTTTCATCTTCTTTGTTTTTATTTTGCTTTTGTTTTGATCCCTGTTTCGATTTTGCAAATTTTTTTTCGAAATGTCTCCCATACACTTCGGGATCATCGTCATCTTCACTTATCTGAGAAACAGTTGTTAAGTGGGGTATATTTGATCGATAATTCTACGGCTCGGGTGTAAAATCAAAGCACACAGGCTTTTGAATCCCGATACAAAAGCCGTGTTAGCACATGGTACCATTCTGTGTCAGCATTCATCAGGGATGGATAAGAATCTTTCCAATGTGAACGAAACTTAAAAAAAAAAAAAAAAAAAAGTCGGTGTGCATTTTTAATGTTCTATTTTTATTATGTCGAATTTGATTCACATAAAAATTTTAACGACAGTTCTCTGTCGGGGGCCTCTTATTTTTTTTTTTTTTTTTGACTTAACCGCTATCAAATCGGAAAGTGAAAACATTTAAACTAAAATTTACAAAAACAATAAAGAGCATATATCTATGCCTGCAGCATGAACGCGATAAATAATCATTAAGACTATACATGTTTGTCAAGTAAAAAAAATTTCAGCAAAGGTAGATCAATAACGAGTCCTTCTAATGAGGAAAATTAAATTAGAATGCTTTCCACGTAATACCAAGCTAATTTATTGCCACGGAAAGCTGACCAGATTTTTTTTAAAAGTAGGACTACGTCTTGGGGCTCGGTCCTGGGAAAATCTGTCTGTCAAGGTGTCGATCTGTTGGCACCAAAAATTTTATTTAGCATCTTTTATAAATTTTATCTGTTTTTTTTAAAGTAAAATTTACAAGAAATTTTTAATTAAAATTTTATTTTTAAACTGGACGACATGAACGAAAACAAGGACTTAAAAAATTTCTGGTAAATATTTCAAGCAACTTAACTTTTACAAGAAACTTAAAGTTGCTAAAGCAAGGACTTAAAAATTTCTTGAAATTTTATTTAACTTTTGTTTTGCCGATTTTTTTTTTTTTTTTTTTTTAATATTAAAATTAAATTAGACTACATGAACAAAAACAAGAACTTACAAATTTTAAATAAAATATGCCAAGAATATGAGCAAAAGCAATATTTTAATGTTAAAATTTTAACTTTCAAGACTTTATTGTTGAATAATTTTTTTCAACTTTGGACTTTTTTTTATCGAAAATTTTAAGTTTTTTTCGTGCCAGGAAAAAAAATTATTCCTCTGTCTCCATTGGGCAATTAATTGGAGGGTACAATTAATTGTACCACCGGAAATGCTGTATATTTTTGGAATTTTTTTTTTTCTGTTACCACTTTTTTTTTTCATTATTTTTAGTATTCAAAAAAATAATGAAAACAATAAAAAAAAGTGGTAGCAGAAGAAAAAAGTCCGAAAATATACAGCATTTCCGGTCAGTTGACCAATGGATTACCGATTAATTGGCCAATTAAAAATTTATTGACCGTTGATTGACCGATTATTTGCCCAATGGAGACAGGACATATATTTTTATCAAAAAATTCGAATTTTTGACCAAAAACGAGCAAAAAAATGCCTTAAAAATTTTAAATCTTATGATTTTTTTCATCATTTTCAACTAAATTTAAAAAAAGCGAATAAAATTGAATTTTGTCTACCTTGTTAACCCAAAAAATAGTGATGAACACTTAGTGATAAATGACATATGGAATATTAGTTTGAAAAGTGTCGAGCACTTAATGCTATGCTCGCAAAATTTTACTGAGTCCTTACACCCCCAGAAACCTTATATTGTAATTTTAACGTGCGAGAAAAAAACCAAAAGCCTCATTTGACCAACAAATTTGACGAACTTTTTTATCACATTTTTTTCACTGGCTTTCCCAGTTAAAAAAAATAATCAAGGATTAAATTGGCTTAAGCCGTGATTGATGACGTACTTATGATTATTGACATGACAATAGTGCGAATTGCCACGGAGATTATGATATTGTGTTTTTAAAAAACGGTGATAATTTAAACACTGCTATTTAAAAATCTCGAACTTACTTCTAAATTTTGGGCTGATTAGGGAAAAAAAATTATTTTAACCTTATGGAAAATTCAAACTCGGAATCTTTTAAGTCATGAAAAAAAAAAAAAAAATTGAGAAATTTTGCAAGTTTTCTAAGCGTTATCGAAATGGAAATTATTATAGGGCTGCCTAATTGAATATAAAAAATGATCTTGTTGCAAAAATACATGTCTAGATATTAATCTTCGTAACTGAATAATTATTTTTACGATCTAAAAATTGTCATGCGTCTATTCATTGATTTTAAATAAAAATAAAAATAAGCTCAGGAAATATCGGGCATGATAAGCCTTTTTTCTGACAAAAATTTAAAAAACCATTTTATGTGCATTCGTCGGCACTATGGCAAAACCCTGACCTTTCAAAACCCCGACCGGGGTTTTGCAAGGTCAGGTTTTTGAAATGCGGTGTATTAATAATTATTTTAATTTTTTGAATTGTCGTGGTTTTGAAAAATTAATTAAAAATTATTTTTGAAAGATTTTCAAAACCGCGAAAAAATCGGGGATTTGCAAACGATTTACAATTTTTTTTAAAAAAAATTTTAAAAATAAATAAAAAAGCTATGAACATTGAAAATACCCGAAAACTTCAAAATTTAGAAAGCAAGATTATTGCGGGATTATTGCAAAATTAAATGATCAAAAACATCAGAAACCGGCGTTTTTTGAAAGTAAAATGAAGAGCAAGCGAAAAAAAAGATCAGAGTCCATGTTTTTGTTTTGAATGCGTTGACAAAAGCTAAACATAAGACTGCCCTATAAGCGACTTCAGCATATAACTCCATTTTCAAAACAACTCGAATAGAACCGTTGTTGACAAAAGCTAAAATGCAGAGAGAAGCTATTGTTTACAAAATGGAGATACACTAAAATAGCTTACAGGGGCAGAAGAGCTAAGTGTATACAAAACAATGGACTCTGATCCATTTTCCCGCTTTCTCTTCAAATTTGTTATGTTTTAAAAGCATCACTTTCTAATCAACTTGAAGAACACTCAATAAATAAATAAATGTAATGTATATTCTGGCCAGGTTGCCTATCAGCTCTTAGCACCGGCCACATTTAAAGGGGATGAGCCTCCCGTCGTCGTATCTCCTCCATACAGAGATAAGACGCTCCGCACATTCCCCACTGCAAAGAATGTGGCCGCAAGGATGCGCCATCCTCTTTGGTTAACAGATCAAACAAAAACGACAAACGCTAATTGAGTTTTTTGGCGCAGGCTTTGAGGCTCAAGGTCGAAGAAGGCTGCCCTCAGAGCCGTTTGCTGAGCTGTAATTTCTTTTGCGTGGATTCGTTATTCTCCGTGTACGAACTGCACAGGGCGGAGGTGCACAAGATGTACCTATTTTTCGCGCGATAGACGATTGCACTACGCATAATGCGCATCTCAAGTATTTCAAGTGTTCAATTTGAATTTCCAGCTTTTGAACAATTTCGTAGTTTTCGGGGATTTTCAATGTCCTTAACTTTTTTATTTAATTTTAAAATTTTTTTCAAAACAAATCGTAAATCGTTTGCAAATCCCCGATTTTTTCGAGGTTTTAAAAATCCTTCAAAAATAAATTTTAATTAATTTTTCAAAACCACGACAATTTTAAAAATTAAAATAATTATTAAAACACTGCATTTCAGAAACCTGACCTTGCAAAACCCCGATCGGGGTTTTGAAAGGTCAGGGTTTTGCCAGGGCCCCCATTCGTCACAGTTACTTCAACCTTTAATTTTTTTTTTTTTTTTTTTTTTTTTTTTTTGCGATATTGATGCCATGGGAAATATTGATAAAGAAGCAAATTCTGCTAAGAAAGCTATTAACCGTAAAAAAAATCGCATTAAAAATAGCAGTTTTTGTCTAAAAAATACTCGGAGTTTTTTTTCTACAGCAATCCAAATAAATTAAAGATGAATAGATAAAAATCCAAACAAAGTAGGTCTATTAGGTATATTAAAAATGCAGTTGAGAAATAAGTTGCATAAATATCTTAAAATAAACACGAGTGTTATTTTTAAACTGGTAAAAATGCTGAAAAATAATCAATAATAATTCAAACGTAGAACTGATAAGGGATTTACAGATTAAAAAGCTCTCAAATGGTCCAGATTAATTTTTTAATGTTTGGTTTTACACCTCTGTTTAAGCTTTACTATATCCTATTAATCGCAATTTTGAGAAGTTTTTTTACGGCTTGAAAAATCCACTGATTTTTTTTAAAATTAATATTTCACCTCATGTTATTTTTGTTCAAAAGGTTGAGATATTTCATAAAAATCAAAAAAGCTAGAAAAAATGATTCTTTTCTTTTTTTTCATTTTTCACAAAAATAAACACTAAACCAAAAAAAAATAAAAAAATAAATAAATAAATAAATAAATATAAACCTGACCTCTCTTACTACTCAAATTAGAGAGAATTAGATCGAATAACTGCTTTCAACGGTTTTACTCGCAATATCGATCAATCAATTATCGTCCTTGAAAATGCATTATCATTCAAGAACAATGTAACATAAAGTTACAATTCCTATTACCGCGTATTACCCGAAATCGGACATTTAAAAAATGTGTAAAGAGTCATCTTTCAAAGGTGAAAAAAATAGAACAGAAATAATTAGTTAATTAAATAAAATATTTTTTACGTAGTGCCAAAAAGTTGGGACTTCTAATGCAATAAATACATCATAATTTGTAACGGGGTCTATTCTTAAGACCATGACGGAAGCTAGATTTTTCAAGGAATCGGAAGCCAAAGAAAATATACTTCGGAATGAAAATTAAAGCCGGCCTAATCATGTAAAAAAGAATTTTAGAGAATTAAAAGAAAATGCTTTTAAAGTTTTTTTTTTTCTTTTTTGTATTAAATTTAGAAGGTGGGTATAAAAGATAAGGTTAAACTGAATTTTATTTCTATTTACTTTTTGTTTTCTCTCGGAAATTTGTGAACATGAAACATGCAAAGTTTTTTGATAACGTTTAACAAAAAAACAATCCAATTTAAATACTTGTATTAGTTTTTTGAGATTTTAAAAAGAAACAAGTTTAGGAGGAGTTATTGTCTGTAAGCCTAATGAACAAGAGTATACCAATTTTACATTGTTCCCGAAAATCGCAAATATTTAATTTAAAAACTCGATTGACTTTTAATCTTTTGAATTTTCATACAGTGAAAAAAAAATTCAGTTTTATTGCATTATATAAATGATTTTCCTGGACGGAATTATAAAGTCTCGTAGTCTCATATAGTCACGGAAATCGTCGATACCGATCAATTTAAAAAAGAAAAAAAAAAAAAAGATTAAGTAAATTATTATTTATTACTGTTGATATTTAAGGGTGTCGTTGCGACGAGAGACATTTGTTTAAACAACTCCCATTATTGATAAGTTATGATTTGTATTGTTTGGGCGGTACCGAATGATACGCTGCGACATTGATCAGAATTTAAAATTCTGAATTTTTAATCGATCGATTTTCGTACAGGAAAAGTTTCGACAGTAAATGTCTGGAAATGTTCTGCGTGTTTGTGTGAATGGAAATCGTCTTTGCTAAGCTGGGCTGGGGAAAATGAAGCTTTAAAAAAAAAAAAAAATAGGGTAGAAAAGGCCATTATTATGTTCCGGATGGAATACAAACAAAAGAAATAGATTTAGATGTCACAGAAAAATTTTAAAAAGTCGTGATGAAACTCATCAAAAAAAAGTTTCCTTTATCTTCATATCCCGTAGTTTTTATTTTGACACGAAAGAAAAATATTTACGAAAATGAAAGACGATTTTTTTAAAGCTTTTAGTTCGAAAAATTACAATTAATGGATAATGTGACTCTTTAAATTATGTTGACAAAACCTTTCTTTTTTACAAATTCATTATGTAATGATGAGCCGACAAGCTAATTTTTTAACTCTTTAAAGACTTGACTACCGCACATATATTACAGGTAGAACTTTTTCTCTTAATAAACATTTAATTTAAATTGAACTAACATTGCGTATGAAAAGCAAGAGAAAAACATCGATGTTTCTTTTAAAAAGACTAGACTTAAAAAGAAACTTTTATATATCACCTATCTCATTAAAACCCATAAAAACTTCACACGTTTTTGGGAAAAATATATATACTAGACGAATTAATTCTGATTATTAATAATCCTATAGGGCCCATTTTTTTATAGTTCAAAATGACATTCTCAATCTGAGCTTAAAAAAAAGTTTCAATTTTTCAACCCAACGGATTTCAAATTGAACTTTATCCACTACTATATAAAAGGGGAAAGGTATGTCCAGAAACTTTATTTTTTTAAGAGAGTTTTTTTCATTTTTTTTTTTTTTTTTATTTTTATTTTTTTTTTTTTTTATTTTTTTTTTTGTTTTTCTTATGATTTTTTGTCTGTCTGTCTTACGCGGAAACTTTATTTTAAGAGTTTTTTTATTTTATACCCGTTTTTTTTTTTTCTTATGGTTCGGTCTGTCTGTCTGTCTAATTTGTTTTTCTTATGGTTTTTGTTTTTAATAATTTTTTTTTTCTTTTTTTTATAAAAAATCAATAAATCACAAACGTCGGACGTCTGTACGTCTGTCTGTCTGTCTGTCATAAAAAAAAAAAAGAATTTGTAAAAAAAAAGGGTATAAAATTAAAATAAACTCTCTTAAAATTATTTGAATAAAAGTCGGTAAGCGATCCAAAAAAAATTTAAGTTTGAAACGGTTTACTTCAGCTGGAAACCGAAAAGATTTGGATGGTGTGGCGCATGAAACTAAAAAGGTTTTAAATACTTTGAAATCTGATTGTATTGTTTTTAGTTTGTGTGTTAAAATGTTTATAAGAAATCTCTTACTTTCATTATGATTCTTACAACTTCTCTGGCTGATAAAAGATTTAGAACTACTTTGCAAAAGGCAAAAAACTTTTTGGAAAAATTTCTTTTTTAAGAATATAATCGCAGTAACGGAAGCATCTGTTACACACAAAAAAAAATGTTAGTCAAATCAGCTCAAAAAAATGTCAATTTTGAACCCAGTGCTTTTTCAAAAGTAAAACCCTTTTCATACTTAACTTACGGACTTTTTTACTTTCAAAAAGTTAAAATAACATTTAACTAGTTAAAATAACTTTTTAATCAAACTAAAAAAAAATTCGGCTTGAAAAATGGCCATTTTTGCTCGAAAAAAGTAATATTTACCAGAAAAAAGTAATATTGACTAGAAAAGTGTTAATTTAAGTTAGATATTAGCACTGGGTTCAAAATCGGCTTATTTTTAGCAGATTTTACAAGACTATTTTTTTTTTTTTTTTTGTGTGTAATTTAACACTGCTGATTTGGTTAATTTACAAGAATCTCGAAAAGTTCTAGTTCCGGATCTGGACTGTGGCATTTTTTTGCCACAATGATAAGTTTTAATTAAATTAATTTTGATAGTTAAAAATAATTCATTTCCTTATATTAAATTAATTAATTAATTGATTTATTAATTTTATTGCCTTATTACTAAATTTTAGTACCTTTGCCATTTGTTACCCTCCTTCTCCCCCCCCCCCAAAAAAAACTGGCGATCCCCCTGCTTTCTATTGAATTTAAAAAATTTTGTAGACCTTTCCCTTCCCCACCCACCCCCCCCCCGTTTGCCCCTCCGTCCTTTAGTAAAGCTGCATCTACCATAAAATGATTGTCAAGATCTGTCAAGACTGCGTGCCTGTCTAACAAAATAATCAAAGAAGGAAAACGTCTCTCAAATATCACGTTGGTTCATGAAGTTCTTTTTATTATATGAATAATTTTTTCAAATCCTTTCTTTTTTCAAAAGCAGCATTTTTTTCTAAAACATTCATTAAATACGGAATATTCGCATTGCATGTCTTTAAATATGTGTATCACGTAAAACACGATTTCAAGTATTAGATTCATATCATAAGTGACATGAATCTTCCATTACATCTTTAAATTAAAGAAACCTTGCAAAAATTTAAACCAAAAATAATGATATTCAACAATTGTCAAAACATATTAAAAGGACGATTAAAAATCCTTTACTTTGCACTAATTCATAGTTTTATCGTTCTAAAACCATAAGCAGGATTTTAACACATATAATTAAAAAAGAAAAAAAACCAGCTTACCTGTCGTATGGGGTGTTGGAGATGGAGTTGGATTAGCTGACCTTCCTCCTTCAAACTGAAACGGACTAGGCGAAGGTGATTTTGTTTTCCCAGCAGGCATTTGTGACACTTCTGTCATACTTCACTTTTTATTAAAGATTAATACAAACTACCGTACCGACACTTCGTTAATAAATTCTTCGTTCAAATATGTTCTATCCTTTTATTTACACTGGCTTGTTCATATGGCACATTTTTACGGGCCTCTCACGTCTGCAATACATAAATTTAAAAATCTAAATTAGTAAATTATTAAAAAAAATTTTAAAAATTTCTATTTCAAGACTTAAAAGAAACTTGAAATCAATATTTTTAACATTTAAGCAAGGGGTGGCTGATCTATTTGTTTAAAACATCCATTTTGTCTTATGATCTTTTCAAAATAATATTATTCATCATGGAAGAACATTTTTGGGTATTGAGCTTTCACTTATGTACTGCATATATATATATAATGATGAAACAATCAGAAAAATTGTACAGCAATAGATATAGTATTTAGCAAGCAAAAATTGCACTATAAATGATGAGTGTTAATAGACAACTACCGAAATATGGATTCAGTATCATAAATAACTTATGGAAAAGGTAATATGAAATTTTGGATCCTTTGTCGATCAAGCTGCAATGTCTCAGAAAACAATTTTTAAGGGTGGGTTTTATTACACTGCATTCAGTTTTCCTTGTGTTTACACTTTCCCAGCTTTAATGGAAAATTTTACTGAAACTTTTAAAAATTTTTAATTTGCTCCAAAGTCATTGCCAAAAAGTAAACAAAATGACATTTTAAAATCTTTCATTAAAAATAGTCACCGTGTCAGTTGACAGCTAAAAAGATAATTTCCCAAACAAAAGGTAAAAATAGACTGAGTCTGATCAGGTGAAAAAGGTTATCAAACTTTCCCTTTTCTTTAACCAAATCAATCAATGTTTCCAAAAAAAGCATATGCTTAAAAACATAATAACGTATACTCCGTTCCGTAAAAATTAATAAGAGCTAGGATTCAAAAAAGTTAAAAAAAAATATCGTCAATACACCCCGGTGCGAAAAAAAAAAAAAATAACAAGGAGTTTTCCTATGAAAAACAAATGATTCTCTGCTGCGAACCTTTTTTCCCAGTGGATAACAATTTTAAAAAAATCAGATGAACTTAACAAACTGCTCACAAATTGAATAAAATTATTTCACTCACAAAATCAGAATTGACCGATTGACAAACGTGTTGCGAACACAACGCTTTGATCACGTTCGCAGTTATTGAACCGAAGGCGAAATGATTCCTGGGACATGCAGTCGGACCAACTTCAATACATCTTTTGGTAGGGGGTATGCGTGTTAGATCTTTGCGCATGCTTTAATAATTTTTATCTGTGGGAAATTAAAATGTGCTTACATATCAACCATTTTTATTAATTTTTTTAAATTCATAATTGGTACTGCAATCACAACTTGGTCCCTTCAACTCTCATAAAATCTTAATGTAAACATTACAGGTTGTTGTACCGTACTACCGCCATGATGTATGTTCAGAATATTTTTAAAAATGGGAAAAGGGCCCCGAAAATTTTAACGGAAAATTGAAAACAGGGTGTTACCTGAGTTTTCGTTGATTTTTAAATTATCAATAAACCAAGTTATTAAAATTAAAAAGTTTTTTTCCTTTCATTCAAAGCTAAATATATTACCAATTTAAAATATCTGATATATTAACTTTCCGCTAAGAATATTAAAGGGAAGCATTCATTTTGGTCTTAAAAGTTTCGGGATTCGTTGGTTATAGAGACTAAATTAATAGTATTCTATTAAAAATTAAGTATTATATTTTGCGTAATGAAATAAGTCAATGAATGGTGTAGGTCGAGCTTTTTAAATCATATCTCTATTCGTTAATTTTTGACGTGATGTTTCAAAAAAAATTATTGAAATTATTATGAATGCGGGTATACCCAAAATCAGATATTTAAATATTTTGAGCAGTTAAATAATTTTTACGCATTTGGCTATCAAATAACACTCAGGGGCGCGCTTTCCTCCAGTTTAAATTTGATACTAATAAATGGGATTTTAAAGGATATCATAACTCACAATCAATGTGTTAAAAATGTAAAAAAAAGGTTTGTATTAAATCTTTTTTAAAAACATTTCCTACGACTAATTGAACATGAAAATCTGATTCATTAAAGTATTGTTACTTCCTACGAAAAAAAAATCTAAAATCCTCCAGAAGTATTGTTCTTATTTTTGAAAATTCAGATACTGCAATACCTACGTTTACGGCAATTTAACATTGTTTGCAAGACATTCGGCAATATCGCAACATATAATTCGGATTGACGCTGCACTGATTATCAGCAGCCCAAGCAGAGCAATATTTATTGTTGTCCACACATTTGTTGACTTCCTTTTCCGACGTTCCACATGTGTTACACGATCTAGCGCAATAAATCGTCATGTAAGATGGATTTTTAGTGCATTCTCCGATTCTAGCCCAATATTCGCAGTCTTTATTGTAATTATTGCAGGGTTTAGCTGAAAAAAATGAAAAAAAAAAAAAATTATGAACAGTATAAGACCATTTCTTAGGGACTGGACTTACCACACTGATTGCAAGATTTTTTACAGTTGACAAGCATCCATGATGGGTTTTTTTTGCATTCACCCAGTTTACTCCAATAATCACAGAATCTATGATTATTAAGACATTTATCTTCCGGTGTAGGAGGAGGCTGTGGTTTAGGTGGAGGTGGTTGCACAATAAGGTCATCGTTACATTTATATAATCTGTTAATTTTCATGAGATCATTTTCGCTAAAACCGACTCGCTGACCTATAAAATCAACTCCTGATTTTTTCGGTATAATAGTTGGCGATCGTCCGTCTTTTGAGAAAGATAACTGAGTGTAATGCATAACGGAACCTGTAAAAAAATTTAGATGGCCGTTATTTAATCATAATCAAGGAAATTTCAGTTCTTAACTTACTTGTATCATAAGAAACCCCTAAGGTTTGAATCATATCCCAACTATATTTATTAAAATTATATTCCATTCCTCTGATAATATTGTGCCAAAGTATCGTCACGTAATCATCTCGATCAGCTCTACTTTGTTCGTGCCAAAATCCTACAGCATGCATAAGCTCATGAATTATCACGCCTTTATAAACGCATCCAGGACCTAGCGATACTTGCTGCCCTCCAAGATTGCGACCGACCAAACTGCTGCAACTACAAAATTACAATAAACATTAATTGCCTGATTGCGAAGACTATAGGGGCTTTTATAAAGTCAATCGGATCCAATCCGATTTGGAATTTCCAATGGGATTTCAATGTATCCAATCCAATCGGATTGGATCCGATTGATTTCATGAAAACTCTTTGTGTCTTAATTCCAAAAAAGTGATAGTACCCTGATCCTTTAACTAAATAAACATAATCCCTCTGCCGTGTTCTTGGAACAAATCGAATACAGGTGTTAGATTGGTAATCCAGAAAAGCTGCAGCAATGACGCTTCTCTCATATGGGCCTAGGGAAAAAAGCGTTTAAATTGTGCAGTAAATATAAAAGTTTTCACTTTAAAAAAAAAAATAAATAAATAAACTTACTAAAGGCTTGTGATATGACATAAGGAATTACCCCACCATTCCATTTTTGATTCATATTTCGAATCGCGTTTCGGCCCTGAAACGAAACAAGATCGTGACAATTGTATCATTAACTTGTCACCTTTAAATTACAAGACGGGAGTAAATCAATAAAGAAAACAATTATTTAAAGATTCAAAGCTGAAAGGTATATTAAAATTTTATTTTATAGCTTTTTTCTCTCAGAGTAAAAGAAATTTTTTAAAATTCTTTTCCTTTTACGCCTGATTCCTTACTGCTACTGTACTTACTGCTGAAAAAATGTAAATATCAGACGCATTTACTCCAGCAATATCACCTTCAAATAAACCGGCTGATTGTATAGGGTCCGGACTGTTTTCATCCATAACAGGTGCCAATATTTCTAAAAATAAAATGAAATAAATTTAGCATTTGAAACATACAAGTAAAATAAGAAAAAAAAATTATTCCAATTATGTTACCTATTGTCTTCGCTCTTTTGAAATCTTCTGGCGTCAGTGGCTCTCCGGGAACATTTTTTTCCTAAAATGAAATAATAAAAATGATAAACTTTTTTAAATCCAAAGATTCCCGTTGAAACTTATTTTTTCTACCTCATCGGGCGTTCCAAGAGGGATGTCAATGATCTGTGGCCCTAAATCCTCGCTGTGTCTAGTATCAGAATCAAAATCACCATCGCCGATTTCATTTTCTGAAGCATCACGCTCCATCTGCTCATCAGGAAAAAATACATTCTCTAATTCTTCATTTCTGAGAGGAAAATCTAATACACTGTCGTCAATTTTCGATGAATCAAATTGATGTAGTCTATGCGCTGCCGCGAAGGTGCATAAAATAAAAAAATATAAACCTATGGAATACATTATAAATCTGCAAAAAAGGAAAAAAAAAATATCAATCATTCCCTATAGTCACAAAATAATTAATCAAATAAAAAATATAAAAAAAAAAAAATAAATAAAAAAATAAATGCACTTACGAATTTAATTTAACTCTCAAAAACAAACAGCAAATGGATAAAATTTAAAAATTTCAATACTTTTATAATTAAAATACGATGTGCCTGACCTTTATTGCTTTTTCGTAAGTTAAAAATGAAGACATGAAGTAATCGTCGACAGGTGGTCTCCATATCGACCAGTAAACATGATTAATGGAGCTATCGCTACTACTTTTTCTGATTTCCTTAAAAATCGCATTTTAATGAATCATTTTTATTTAAATTTATTTTGCAATGATTTTATAAATGAATGCAAATAAAAATCGTTTTCAAAAAATGTTAAATATAAAAAAGCGACTTAAAAAAACCAACTGATTAATACTATTTTTATGTTTTTATTTATTTATTTTTGAACAGGTGTAAGTTGCTACTTGATACACGACATCCTTTCTTAGTTAAAATATTTTTTATCAGACATACCCTCATAAAAAAGGGCACTGTCCGATACAATACAGCCATGAAAGGTAAAAATCACTTGTAGCTATATTTAATTCGACTTGAATAATTGATTTATTTAAAAACCACACTGATTAACTAAACTGTTCATAGTTTGACTTCTTTAAATGAAACATATAGACAATTTTAAAAATACAAGTAAATACAGCCCAAGAAAAATGAATAGTATGGTCAAATTTAATTATTAAAATCTATATGAATTTGATGTCACATTCCCTTGGAATTTTAGTATGATATACAGTATTTATTGTATTTTTCCTTTACGGTTTCCATAGTTTAACAAGTCCATCTTCACTGTACGTGCACAATAAGTTTTGATGAGGGTGATGAGCTACTCCTATTACATCTTTTTCGTGTACCTAAAAAAAAAAAAAATTCGAAATTTTAATATCTTTTTACAGAAAAGTCCTCTTTATTTAATACCCAACCGAATATATTCTTTTGTAATTGCCGTTTTGGAAATCATCTGATTTTGACAAAGTCGTAGTTTTGCGCCGCTTAGAATTTTCTATCGTGTATCTTTTAATTTTTTAACACGCAATGGATAAAAAATATGTGGTACAAATATTGCGAAATAAAATTTAGGTTAATGACTATTCGTGCAAAAATACAGAAGGTAAAATCATTGATTTGTTACGTAATAATTTTGCGAAACATCTCAGCATAAAATCAATTAATAATAAAAATAAAAATTTCTACTGACATTTAATGTCCTTTCCAACTTTCCTGAACTCGTCGAAAAGCAATACAAGACCAAATCTTCACCAACACAATATATCCATTCTCCTCTAGGTGACAAACACGCACAAACGAAATCACCCCCTTCTCTTTTACCACTTGAAAAGGAACGAACGATCTGGAAATAATAAAAAAGAAAATGGAAATTATTAGAAAAAAATTTTTATAAATATTGCTGTCTCACTCATAATAAAACAAACTTGCCTGCCCCTGCATATTCATAATGACGACTGTATTTGAACGACTGCACACTACAAAATGTTCTGGATTTTTAGGTAAGGGAATGATTGTATTCACCGTTACGTCTCCGGCTCCCAGAGATTTAAAAGTATTTGTGCATTCAGTGGACTTAATACTCCAAACTTTAACCGATCCATCCGACGAAGCACTTAATAAATTATGTCCATCAGCAGTAAAGAAGACCTCATTGACAAAAGAAGTGTGGCCACGAAATTCCTTTAAACTTTTTCCAGATTTCAAACCGTGAATGCGAATTATTGTATCAAAACTAGCACTGAGAACTTGGCTGTTATCTCTTGAAAATTGCAAACATGTAACACCTTTTGAATGGGCTTTCTCAAATTTTCTAAGACACTGTCCTGTTTGAATTCTCCAGACTTTAATTTTTCCATCTTGAGACCCTGTAGCCAGCATTTCAGAATCCCTACTAAATGCCATACACAAAACAGCTTCTTCCATCATCATGTAATTGTCCTAAAAGAAAAGAAAAAATTAATGAGACTGATTGAAAACACAAATTAATATTTGCTGTGTACCTGTGCTTGATATTTTAAATCTTTACGAATTTTTCCGGTTGTGAAATTCCAAACTTCAATAAATCCATCAACACTTCCTGTTACCAAATATTGTCCATCAGGTGAAAATTTGGCACATTCAACATGTGACTTATGACCAAACTTAATTTGTTTTGATAATTGTGTTGGGTATTTTTCATCTTCTTGATCTCTCATTGCTGCTTTACCTCTAAACAAATCAATTGTTGTTCCTAGATAAAAAAAAAGAAAAGAAATACAATTAAATTAAAACATTATTTGCCTTTCAACATAAACTTGTGAAAATATGACTGTTTTAAATATGTAAATTCTTTAAAATTACAAAACAGTACTTTCATGTTGTATAAAGTAAATAATTTTGGGAAACCAAATTAAAAAATCTTTTGTTATATATAGAAATTCGAAACACCAGTTTTGTGATGAGACAGCGAGACTAGATATTTGCTGATTTGACAAAGAGCCACAAAAGGCAGAAATCTTAAGTGTATATAAAAGGTCAACTTAGTGTTTAACATTAACATTTAAGTTCTAAAGCTAGTTTAAGAAGAGTCTCTCCAAGAAGCTAGCAACTCCTATTTAAAATCTTCTACTACTTTTTTTACATCTACTTTAATTCATACAACAAAGACCAAAAATATAATGTAAATAACACATTTAAAGAATTAAAAGTACTGCCAACCAGTCATTTTAATAAATTAGCTTAATCAGTTGTAGATGCTTTTAAGAGTATAAGTCTTACCAGGAGGTAGTAATCCTTGATGTTGCTGCCATTTTAAGGCTTGCCCTAAAAGAGCTAATAACCTAGATGATGGTACCACTGAAACTTCCCCAGCTAAAGCTTGAGCAATTGCTGCTCTTCTTTTCTCTTTGCTAGAGCCATCAGGATATGCTTCTCTTGGGTCAAAATAAGATCTTGCCAATAAATTTTCTAGATGAATATAACGTTCTGCTTCCTGTTGTTTCAAAACAATCATAGGATCAGTTTGCCGAAGTAATGAACGAGCAGCCCCTAATTCTCGTAGCTCTATCAGTTCCAATACCACCTGTATAAGATAAATTTATTTAAATTTTTATTCATGATAATTATTCACAAGATTTAAAATGTACCTGTTCATATAAATCAATCAATTTTTTATCAGGTAATTTTAAAGACTGAATAGCTTTTAAAACTGTATCCCAATGGCCATTATTAATATCTGCAATAAAGCCATCAACACTATCAACAGTGTTTAATGAAACTCCAGTTTCTTCTTGTAGTGTCTGAAGAGTTTTCAGTAAATTTGACTCTTTTAAATACTGTTGAATTAATCGAATAACGCTGGAAAATAAAATAAATGTATTCCTAACATTCAAATTACAAATACTAAATAGTAATTATTTCTTTAGATTCGAAGCTTACTCAGCTGATTCTATTTCTATGGACATTTTTGAAGTCACTAATATTTAGGATATATAATAAATTTTAATAATATTTACTATATTATATTCAATGTTTATAACAACAAAATATGAGAAATTTAAAAGGCGCTGGAAAAAAAGGCCCGGAAAATGAAAATTAAAAAGTCTGTTCCTGCGGTTGCTAAGTACGGCGCTGCAGAATATCTCTATCTCTTTCTACTTGTTAAGTGTTAAAAAGAGACAGAGATATATTGCTGTGCAGAGAGGCAGTTAAAAATACTGACCTAATGGTTTGGTTTTGCGCCTTCTAGTTCTGATTGCACTGAACGTCGCTTTTACCGACCAAAATTGTTTGTATAATTATTAAATAAAAATTTAAAAGATGACGGCCTTATTTGATTTGTGTGAAAAGTACTTTGGACAGAGAGATTTATACGAAATATTAGGAATAACAAATAAAGCCACCGAAAAGGAAGGTAAATAAGTAATTTAGAAATAACCTGAACTTGTCACTTCATGTTGATTGTTTAAAAAATTAAGTTGTTTAATAACCGGCAAATATTCTACAATAATAAATGCATTGTTTAAATTGTTTGAAAATCTTTTAATTCCAGTGAAAAAAGCTTATCATAAGTTATCATTGAAAGTCCATCCTGATAGAGTTGAGGAAAAAGAAAAAGCAGATGCAACTGAAAAATTTAAAGTCCTAGGGAAAATACATTCTGTCCTTAGCAATAAAGAAAAGCGTGCTGTTTATGATGAAACTGGAATGGTTGATGAAGATGATCGGCTTGATGATGAATTTGATTGGATGAATTATTGGAGAGCTGTCTTCCGCCCAATATCTAAAAAAGATATCAGTGATTATGAACAAAAGTATAAAAACTCACAAGAAGAAGCAGCTGATCTAAAGAAAGCATATATAAATGGAAAAGGATGCATGGATTTTATTCTGGAGGCAGTTCCATTCACCAACTGTGACGAGGAACCAAGATTGAAGAAAATTATACAAAAATTAATTGATGATGGGGAAGTTCCGGAATTTGAGCAATTTTTGAATGAATCTCCTCAAAAAGCAGCTAAAAGGAGAAGAAAGGTAATTATTTTTGGAATGAAGGAAGAAAGAAAATCATTAAATAAAAGCTTTTTAAACTGGACTCTGCCTCTTTTCTATTACTGAAGTATCACACATTGATAGAATAATAAAACATCAGACTTACGTTCTGTATGAAATTATTTTGTAATATGTTATATGCAGGAAAAAAAAATTTTTTTAATAAAAAAAAAAAAAAAACAGATACATATTTCCTACCTCAAATTTTGAAATAAATTAAAAGCTTTAACATAGTTGAAATTAAATTAAAAATCTATCAAATCTAAAAATTTGTGTAATTTTTTTAAGTGGGAACGAGAAGCAGCAGAAGCTGAGAGGCTTAATGCATCGCAAGATCTGTCAGACGAAAGTGGAGAGGAGACGTTGAAGTTGCTGATCGAAAGCCGGCAAAGAGATCGTGGCCGACAAATGAACAATTTTTTTGATCAATTAGCTGCCAAGTACGGAGCCGGTGGAAGCAAAAAGAAAACTGCAAAGGCTACCTCTAAGACTGCTGCAAAGAAAAGAAAAGTAAAATAATCAATGGATCTTATTAATTAAGTTATTTTGTATTTTTCCTTTTATTTTTCACATTTTTTTGTACAATTAAAAATTGAAGGAATGCTCGAGTGAAGTTAAGATTAACTGATTTTGAAAGAAATAATGCTTTTACTTCAACATGAGAAATTCATTGTTTTCGTTTAATGGTTATGGCAATTGTAAATAAACTGTGATATTACCTAAAGACTCGAACATGCTTTCAATATTTTTGAAATAATTTAGGTTTTGGAAAATTGTAAAAGTAATTTTTAAATGAATATAATTTATTTGCTGCAATTTTTTATAGAAAAAAGAAAGGAATCCTCTTAAAAACAAATCAATTTTGTAAAGCTAAGTTAAGTTTGACTCCACACTTTTTTACAGCGTTAAGACTTTCATGAATATAACTGTATTTTTAGTTTTTAAAATTTTGTACTTAAAACTTCCTATAAAAAAAATTTGTGGACCAGACAAAAGTTTAAACGAACATCGTGGAGCAAGGAAAATTTGAGATTGTCTTCAGGAAAATTTGAGATTTTATGAAAAGCTTTCCAATGCTAAGCTTTTTAAATACATTTAAATATTTAACGACATGAATTATAGCAATATAACTGAGATTGAAAGAAACTGCACGTCACAATCTACGAAGTCTTTCCAGGGAAATTACTGGAAGTCTTTTCTTCTTACAAGGCAACTAGAGAAACTGGATTCATAGAAAAAATCTGTATTTCAAGAAGGTACATGGATGATAAATTAATGCATAAAGAGTTAATTTCACAAATAAATAGTAAATGAATTTTATTTGGCAAAATTGTTCAAACAAAAGTTACCTTATTAATTAATGAGTTGCACATTGCACGCGACTTGGACCGCTGGCATCATCCTCGTCATATGCGTTCCTTCCGTGGTGTCGTCTAGCCTCTTGTTCTGGATCCATTTCTGTCAGCATAACTTCTTCCGCCCCATCCGGTATAATGACCTCAGTTCTAAACAGTACAAAGAGAATTAAAAATTGGAAAAATAATTACAAAACTGTCATTGATTTTTAAATGTGTTACATACCTAGGAGGTAGACAGTTTTCTAATTGTGGAATGATTGCTGGATCGATCGTCATCGGAAACTGTACGAAGAACTGGATAATAAGGCGACCTTTTTCAAAAGGATTTTTATACTGTGGCATGCCTTCATCTAGAAGTTTAATGAGTTATTCAATAAGCATTAGTTAACATGATATAAAACAAAAATAGGGTTAGTTTTCTACTTTATTCTTTTTTTTTCTGAAATTTCTAAAATTAACTTAAACTTACTCATTATGTATTTAAGATCCCCATGCTTAACAATCTCTCCAGGTACGCTAGTTATCACAAGATCTCGATCGTCTAATGTTCGAATGACTTTTTGGAATCCACAAAGTGCTTCTACTAATTGCAAGTTAAGCCTCATAATTAAGTCGTTATCGGACCGCTTATAAAGAGGATGTTCTTTTTCATCTAGTACAATAATAATATCTCCAGCTTCAAGTCCCGGCTCTTGATCACCCTCTCCATTAAATATAATTTTCTGTCCATCCTTCATCCCTTTATCTACATGTACTTCTAAAATTTTTCTATCTCGTACAGTCTGAAATATAATAGACATTAATTGTTTAATGATTCCTTCATATTTTGAAGTTCATTGTAGATTTATACTAGCTTAATTTACCTTGTTGCCTTCACATGTTTTGCATCGATCTTTGGGATTAATTCTTTCACCTCTCCCCTGGCATTCCTTGCACATGGTCTGAATTTGTTGAATCATGCCAGGGCCAAGTTGCTGTGTATGAACTTGCATGCCACTACCTTTACATGGAGTACAGGGTTCGCATGCTCCTTTTTTCCCACCTCGACCTAAAATAAATAAAAACATGAAAATTCTTTTCCTTATATGAAGAATTGAAAAAATAAAAGCACAAACCTTGACAGGCTGAACATATAACACTCTTATGTAAGGCTAATTTTCTAACTGTTCCTTTATACAGTTCCTCCAGAGATACACTTAATTGATGAACTACATCTTTGCCTCTCCTTTCCCTTTTCCTACCAGGTCTGCCTCCGAATGGTCCTCCACCAAAGAACATATCAAATATATCCATAGGTGATGAAAAGTTACCACTGTTCAATCCTCCTTCTTTGAGAGCCTGTTCACCACCCTGATCATATAGCTCCCTTTTTTCAGGATTTGATAACACTTCATAAGCTTGTGAAATTTGTTTAAATTTTTCTCCTTCATTTGGATTTTTATCAGGATGATATTTTAAAGCTAATTTTCTATATGCTTTTTTAAGCTCATCTAGGGTGCAGTTGGGTTTTACCCCTAAGATATCATAAAATGTTGTCTCTTTTACCATAATGGAATATTATTTAGCACCTACAACCATAAAGAAAGAAAATGATTAATGTCATTAACAAATAATGCCACTAATTGGTTGAATTTTTGCATTGTAGCTTTGTACTCTACTGTTAGCTTCAAGATTTTTCTAGGGAAGATGTCATGATCTCAATAATACTAAAATTCCATCATTAGTTTTGACTACAAATCTTACATATAAGTATATGTTAATACACTATAACCAATTTTCTTTTTAAGCATATTAAATAATTTTTTTCCTGTTGAGTGATTTTTCCCAATTTAAAAAAAAAAAAAAAAAAAAAATTAGTTCTTAAAAAAATATTTTTCTGCCTAACCTTAGGAGTACGCATCAGTTGTGCCAGTAATCCTATTTTTTGTTTTACAGAAAACAAAGATATATCTAGAAAAATGGAAAGCTAAATCTTGAGGAACATATTTCAAAGAATTCTTAACTTTCAATTTTTCTAGATTTGTCTTAGTTTTCCCCAAAAACAAAAAATACAATTTATCTACTGACACCACTGATACTTACTCTTAATAGATTTGTAAGCTAGTTTTTTTTTAATGCTTTCTTTAAAAAAATCGGCGGAAAAAAAACTTGGATGGGAGATAAATGACTCATGTAACATCAAAATTAAGTGTAGTCATCGAAGAAAATTAAAAGGAAAAAAAAAATGTCAATTTTTAGAAGTACAACTATGCTTATTATGTTTTTTCTAGAACACATACGTACTTTTTAATATAAAAAATTTATGCAGCACTTTACTGGAACAGCTTGACACAAAGCACTTACGATTTTTACTAACGTGAAGGTTAAGCTAGAGATATTTTATATTTAAGTCTTCCAGAAAATTCTACGGCCTTCCACGAGATCCATAAGCAAGCAGAGCCACCTATAGAAGTTTGTGTATGACCTTCAACGCCACTTCATTGTATACCTTTAAGGGCCCCGAAAGGCCTTAAAAGCAAGCGGTGTGAAAAGCAATTGTGATCGATAGTCATAAAAACTATATATTTATATGACTATGCAAACAATGTAAATAGAATAGGAATGTCATATCTAAGATAAAAGCCGACAAGATTTCCAAACGCACCCCTAAATGCTTTTTTTTTTTCATTCTCTTTTTCGGGGCCCTCTGGGCCTTGTGTTCTTGTGTATTCATACATGCAGTTAACGGTTCTGCTATGAAGTTCTAAAGTATTTCGCATTCATTTTATTTTCTTGTAAAAGATTATAATTCGGTGAAATCCTGACGTGCTATGTGAAAGTGTGCAAAAAAACCGGTATTCCTGTCAACATTCCGACTGGGGATGATGGAAGTGTAAATTTAGTAACATTGAGGAGCGTATTTCCAAAAGCTCATGGGCTTTACTTTAAAGACGAGAAAACAGGAATGCAGATGGCAATCTTCATGGAAGAGGAGAAATTTTTCCCACCGAATAAGATTTGGGGAAGTCGGACTTACTTTGTTAGAATTCTCGATGGTGAGTTTCAATAACTTAAAGCATTGTTTATCAGTTATTTATTGTGTGCCACATCGATTCAGGGGGGTGCAACTCTTATGAACGATTTGGTTTAGGAACACATCATGTTAGCTTATGAAGAAATGACATCATCCGTAAGCTAAACACGATGTGATCCTAAACCAAATCGTTCATAAGAGTTGCACCCCCCTGATTAATTTTGAGTCCCCCCTCTTTTTTTTTTTCTTCTGCATTCTACTAACTGCTTGCGCAGGTCAGGGGCTTTTTCTTTTCTGGCATGGGACAACCAACTCGTACAGTGAGGTTAAGATGACTGCATTTGTAAGTTCCCGCCATCCCCGCCAGAGGGGAAGAGTGACGGTGCGGTCACCCATCCAGAAGCTGGCCCGCATCAATGCTGCTTAACTTCATTGATAGCCATAAACCGCCACATGGACACGTCACCACTCCGACCCCTTTCTTTGGAGCTCCTTTATCAGCCTACTGAATTTTTTTTTTCTCTGTTGAGAAATTATTTAAACTCCTCCTCATTCCTATTTTTTTGTTTTTCATTTAAAAAAACTTAAAAATTTAAACAACGTTTACTTAAGCCACAAAGAAGGATGCGAACCCCACAAAAGTGGAATATGCATATTTTCGGCTTATTCTTTGTATTGTAATTTATTTTGGGGACTCCACGGGATGCGTCGTTTTTAAAACCCCAGCTTTATTCACCTTTGGTGTTTTTTTTTTCCTGAAGTAGACTGCAGTATCTCTATCTGTAACTTTTGAGACGTGAGGAGAGTTAAACGAAAAATCTCGTCTACATATCTATTCATTTTTAATCAGAAAAGTTAAAAAGAAAAAGAAAATTTTCCAGTTCTGTCTGAAAAATAACGCTTGTTTTATAGCATGACTTTGCCAAAAATGATTTAACTGTAATAATTTTCCGAGCGAGATTAAAAAAAAAAAGAAAAAAAAAATGGATTGTTATTATTATTTTTTTTCCTCGTTTGCTGCATCAAATAACCCTGCCAGAGTAGCAGAGTAAATGCGACGGGAAATTTGTATATTATTGAAAATGAAAAGTCGCGTGTTTTGTTTTAATTTATATTAGGCCTAATTTTATTTTATTTTATAAAATTTAAGAAAAAATTGAAACTTTTTTTTTTTTTTTTTGGCAATTAAGAAGAATGGTTAAAATAAAGAAATGTTATCAGCATTTTTAATGCTCCTTTTAATGACGCGGGACTACAGAAATAGGCTTTTCCAATTGGCAAAAATGTTTGATTGAAACGTACAGTGATTCATTTTGAAACACTGTGATTCATTTTGGTGCGACTTTTTGTTCTAAAAAAAAAGGAAGAAACTAGCTTTCATCGGTACGTATGGTCTGAGTTAGACTTTTAAAGAATATAAAATTCTAACGCTTGTCAACCTGTTTTTTTCTTGAACGGTGTAATTACGTCTTCAATAATCCAGATATTTATAATAAAAACTCTCTGGTTCGTCAATACAACACCAGAAAAAAATCAGATGTTTATCTTTTCGTGAAAACTAGTAAAATTACGTATCGCGACACGGTTATATTTAACCATTTACCTAACCATATCAAGTTTTTACAAACATTTAAAGAATGAGGAATTTTTTTTGGTAGTTAAATTTTCGGTCGATAGATGGCTCATGAATGTAAGTCAGACCAAAATATGGCGACTAAAAAAATTTGAAAGTTTGTTTTTGTTTACATGAATTGGTTTTTAAAATTTTTATACTAAAACCCATGTTTTTAAAGTTGAAAACAGCTTTAAAATCTATTTAAAATGCCCGGGAAATGCGTAGTGAGGAAATGTAAAGGAAGAGGTGGTCATTTTATTTCCTAAAGAACGAGTGAAAAACGAGAAAACGAGAAGAGTGAACGAGAAGCAAAACACATACCTTTGAACCAAATCTTTTTTTTTCCCCACTCAGCTTCGCCCCTTTTTTTGCAATTTTGCCTTCAATTCTACTATAGTCCAACTTCCGTAATTAATTTTAGTCATATTATTCGTATTTGACATCTCTATTTGAAAATGATGTACAAAAATTAAATAAAAACAAACATTCAAATTTTTTTAGCCGCCATATCTTGGTCTGACTTACACTCGTGAGCTATCTATCGATTAAAAATTTAACTACCAAAAAAAAATTCCTCATTTAAAACATCTTACGATCTTACTTCTGGAAAACCCATTTTACACCCTTCAAGAATATTTTGTATTTGAGTTCAAAGGCCATACTGTTTAATTTAACTTTTTTAATTTAACATTTTTTTTTTCTTTTAAATAACCAATTTTTTTAGTTCTTTGACAAGATCCTATGTTTTCTGCCTGTTAACAACGGATTTTTTTAATACTGTATATTGAAGTATATTGAAGTACGGGTCATGCCAGTCAGAAATGTATAATAAGTTATGTTTTAAAAATTAGCAACCTTCCCATTTGATTTCAGATTACGAAATGTTAATGAGGTATAGTTCCGTTGTATTGGTGTTATTGACAGTCTTACAATTTGATGTCTCGTTTACTGGTAATTAATTACATTTTTTAAAACGTTAACTTGAAATTGATCTTAGCACAGCACCCTGTCAAACTCAATTTTGAACACATTAGAGGAATAAAAGTGAGCTTTTTTCGGAAAGCGAGAATATCTATAGAGTATTGTACTTTTGCTTACTTAATTCTAGAGTTAATTCATATTTTATTCTGAAAGAAAAAATACTTCCATAAGCTAAAGATAGTACATATGTTCAAAATTGAGTTGGACAAACAGTTGATTTTTTTTTTCTCCTGTAGTAGATGACTGTTAATGAGAATTTCCGACGCAAAACGTTTCCGCTAGAGGCGCTGGATGTCTTTAAAGGTTTTTCGGCTTTGTTCGTTTTCCATAAAACAAACTGCTCTTTTGCCCCTTGTTTTTTCTGCTGGGAGTATTTTGAGTTTGATAAAAAAACCAGCGGCGTAACAGTAATTAGGCGAATGTCAAAATTAAAAGCGGCCTCGCGCTCGACTTTGGTTTTTGAAATTTTTTTTTCAGCTTGCATTACAAAGTGAACGATCTGGATATAATTGAGCCGAGCCAATACATTTTTTAAAAACAGTGCCATAAAATTTTTAGGGGGAAAAAATGACAATAGGAGCAGGTCAAAAATTTGAGTTATTTTCATCTTTCTTTTTTTTTTTTTTCCTTTTTTTTTTTTTTTTTCCTTTTTTTTTCCTTTTTTTTTTTTTTTCCTTTTTTCTTTTTTTCCTTGAATAAATTTCTAATGAAAGATTCTTCGATCCTTCTTACGACCAAAAAAATGTATCCGCAAATTAATGCCGCAAAAAATAGGCCTCGCAAAAAGGTTTCGCCTCCGGCCTCGCAAAAGCTGTTACGCCACTGAAAAAAACAAACTTGTCCTGCACTGCTGTTTACAAACAAGTGTTGATATTACTGAATATAAGTTTATAAGTTTTAAGAAAAAAAAACTTCCGAAACGGATGATAACAAATAATATTTTTAAACAGAAATGGCGGACAGGTTTGTTTTTTTACAAAACTCAAAATACCCCTAGCAGAAAAAACAACGCCCAAAGAGCAGTTTCTTTTAAGTAAAACGAACAAAGCCGAAAAACCGCTAAAGACATTCAGCGCCTCTAGCGGAAAAATTTGGCGTCGGAAATTCTCATTTTGAAACTTTGAAATTCTATGACATATTATTAATCCAGGTTCTCCCATAATATCAAAAGCACCGAGTTATGATGACGAAGTTTGTGAAGCCCAATTTCGCTTCTTCGTGAGACCAAGCACTATTATTCATGGTGTCATAAATTGGGTCAATAATTTATTTCATAAGCATAAGCCAAAGCCAAGTCACCCTCATTCAACTTCAAGGCCACAAACTCTGAAACCAGGACAAGGAAAACCTCCCGGGCATTCAAAACCTCCGGGCACACAAAACCTCCCGGACACACAAAACCTCCCGGACACACAAAACCTCCCAAGCACACAAAACCTCCCAAGCACACAAAACCTCCCGTGCCACAACTTCCTGATGAACCCCCAAGCTTACCAAAAGGTAAAAATGTCAAATGTATTATATATTACATTTTCATATTAATCTGAAGTAAAAATAATACAAAACTTGTTATTTCCATTTGTTTAGGTTGTCAAGTTTTGCAAACTAGTCACTATAAAGCTAATCAATACGAGGAATTCTACCCATTAGTGGATATCGGGAATGTCAGTCATACTGGAATGACTTTAAAATTTGAAATTAGGTCAAAATCTGGAGGTCAGGTTTTTCTTTCAGCTGAAAAGCTTAGTCCAGAGACAACAAAAGGTGTGGTTAAAGCATTGAATTTGGCACTAGATAAAGTTTACCTAACATCTTTGATAAAATCAACAGTCCGGAAACGCTTGTGTGAGAGATTTTTATTTTTTAAAGAAATATTTTCAATTTCTTTTTAGCTGTACAAGGATGGCTTATCGATTTGAGTGCAGATTCAATAGTAAGTTCTTACATCCACGTGGTAAGATCAGTGAATGAGGATTATTCCGTTAATACGGATGCTGTTGCTTATAAAAGAACTCCTAAACTTGTATTGAACAAGCATTATTCAGGATTTTGGATTTCTTTGACTTCTGATCGAAGTATTAGTTTTGGAAGAAAATGTGAGAACGAATCAATTATTTCTTATTCCCATCACAAGAAATTGCCTGTGAGATATGCCTCTTTTAGTTCGAAAAGTGATTCTGATGCTGAGTGGATTTTCGGATGTTCTGAAGATATTATTTCCTCTATTTTTGAGGATCTTGAAGCTGCGGCACTTGAAGAATCTTCACGTGCCGCTATACCCGATGCTATAGCTATAACCGATGATGCTATAGCTATACCCGATGTTTTAGCTAATTAAATTCGACATTTCTTAAAAGAAAAATTAAATAAATTGTATGAAGATTTTTTTTTTTTTTTTTTTCAACAAAAAAACTTTTCCAAAAAGAGCGGGCTATAAGGGGAGTTTCATAGCTCTATTTGGGAAGGAGGAAAATGCTAAGAATTTTTTTGAAGCAAAGCTAAAGCAGTACCAGAAGGATGCGGTAAAAAAAGATAAAATAAACTGAATGAATTCCCAGCCTTTAAATTATTTGGCTTGGTTTTTTTGTAGGCTAAAATCTTATGAAGCCCGCCACAAAAAAACTCACGTGAATTTTAAGACTATTTCCCCCAATTTCGAACTGGTGGAAAATTGGTGAATCGTGGATAACTGGTGGAAATCTCGTGGGAAATGGGTGCGGGAAAAAGTCTTAAAATCCACGTGTATTCCACCAGTTTTCATCCAGGAGTTTTTTTGATTGGGCCTTACAGTTATTTCAACTCGAAAATAATCATTTCACCTTTATGATTTTTCTGTAATAATAGCCTGCTGTAAATTTGATAAAGCTCTAAAACGTCATTTTTTGTTTAATTTTTAATTGCGTTAATTCGATATTTTTAACGTTGTTGCTGTTCATGAAATCGTTTTAACAGATTTACGTTTTTACAACATGGTAGTTCTTAGCTAGAAATCCTTTTTTTTTTTTTTTTGCTAATTTAGAATTACATAGCCTAATATTGAAAGAAATATTCCATATATTCTATACTTTTTGATTTTGTTTTGGTGAGTCGTCTTTTTGTTTTGGAGTTTTGATAGAAAAAATATACAATATATTCTTCTTTTCTTTGATACTTTTAGTCCGTTTCGATTTAGTCAACTATCCTATGTAAACTAATCAAAATAGTTTTGCATTAAATAAAATAATTGTTTTTTTTTTTTTTTGTTTCAACTAGAATAAGCTCTATAAATAACAACGTAAAGATTGGATTTTTGGATGCCCGAAATACTCCAACGTATGGAAAAAGGAATTCTTAATTGCAAATAAAATAGTATAATATTTTTTTTATTTTAATTCCACTTATGACATTAACGGAAATATATTTTGAAAAAGAGCCAATAAAAAAACTCTGGAAGGAGTAGACTCTGTCCAGTACGATAATACGTTGCTTGAGCGATGCTGTAGGTAAGCCACACCTAAGAACGGCACTATCGAAAAAAGTTGACATCCTCGATTATTTTTATACTTATGTCTCTATCTTTCTATGCTAAGCTTCTTTAACATTTACAATATGTAAGGACTTTCGGCAGGAAACAGTATATTTGGTTGCATGTTTTAATTTGAATTTTAACAAACGTAAATATCCTTTCAAAAGGTTTCCAATATGCTCGGTTATTTCCCAGAGCGCTTGAAAGAAAAGAAGTCTAGGCGGGGTCGTCTAGCATATTCTAGACGACGTCTAGATTATGCTAAACGATGTCATCGTATTTTGGACTTTGACTTGAATCCAAAGTTTTATTTAACCATAAAAAATAAATAATGTTGTCAGTATATAGAATTGAGAATACCTTTTTTACCCTTTTGCAAATTTCGAATTGGGTGGACGGATACATTCTATGTTGCACTTAGTTATCGCAATTTTTAAAATCTTACTAGTTCTTTCTTGCAGCAGTTTTCTATGTAACATCTAAACACATCAACGCCGTGTTTTCTTTGTAAGAGCAGCACTTTGTACTATTCAATCTTTCGCAAAAGTAGAAAAAGGGGTTTGGTTTTTCCCTACGTCAACCACCATCAGCGTTTAATTGAAAATCGTACAAATCCTGCTTAAGTAAACCGGATACGGCCTCATAAAAAAAGTAGTTGTGCAAAAAGGCAAATCTGGTTTTGAAATTCGTTGATAAAAATTATGATTTCAGTACTAAGGGGTCATCCATAAACTACGTTGGGGGGAGGGGGTATTCAAAATACTAACTTTTGCTAACAGGGGGGGGTTACATATCTAATGTTAGCATTTGTGTCATGTAACAAACGTAAAAAAGTGGAAATAATTTAAGTTATTTTTTCATTACTTCTGGTAGAAAGAACCACTTTCCGTTTCGTAAACCATAGCGGAAATAGTATTTTTCATTACGGGAGTCGAAGGTAAGAAATTTCAAAACGAGCAGGCCCGTAGCCAGGGGGGGGCATAGGGTGGCTCAGCCCCCCTGTGAAAATACTTGAGCCCCCCTGTGGATTTCAAATTTATATCCCAATTCCAAATCAAACTCTAATTTTAACAGGAAAAAAAATTAATTATCATCCAATTCCCTACTCTGTGTAAGACATAAAAAAAATTCCAGCCCCCCTTTAAAAACCTCCAGCCCCCCTGTATATGCCGGTCTGGCTACGGGCCTGAAAACGAGGCCGAGTTTACGGCTCGAGCCGAAGGCGAGGGCCGTAATTGGTCGAGTTTTGAAACTTACCTTCGATTCCCGTGATGAAATATACTTTTTATCACGAAGATAACGCATTACTAAACTCAGCAGTACTGAAAAGTGGACTTTCTAGTACTGAGTGATGAAAAAGAGTTTTTCCGCATAGGGCAAAACAATGTTAAACCTGTTTATAGAAGACTTTGTTTAAAATTTAATCACCTTCTCTAGTTTTTCTGAACAATTAAGCATTGATTAAAGAAAATATCTTGTCTGACCTAGGAGGGCAAATGAATTTTCCTCCCTAAATTAACAATACACGGTAAAAAATTTTATGTTAACAGTAACATAAATCGTGTGTGGACTTTTTTTATGTTAAAAATTAACATATTTATGTTAAAAATAAAATAATAACATAATTATGTTAATTTTAACATAAACTGTGTGTGGACTTTTCTTTTTAACATAAATTTTTTTACCGTGTATACTATTAAATTAAGTAACTTAACTCACTTAAAAAAAAAAAAAAAAAAAACTTTTTTTTTGCAAAATTAAGTTCTGATAAGTTCTGAAGAATTTCAGATTTTTTTAAATGTTTAATATCAATTTTTAAAAAAAATTGAGGGGAGGGGTCCCGAAATGCTAATATTTGCTGACAAGGCGGGGGGGGAGGGGGGTCAAAAATTTACAAAATAATGCTAACGTGGTTTATGGACGACCCCTAGAAATAAATGACATTTGAATTTGGCATTGTAAAACGTATTTAAGTTAAACCTTGTACTCGAACATGATTTCTCCTTCGTAATCAAGTCATCCATATATGAATACATTTATTGATAGCTTTATACCTTTATCCTGATTTTTGAAATTTTTTACTTTTACTTGTGCATTGAATGATGAAAGGGATCGTCGTTTTTATATGTAAACTGTTAGCATTTTCCATTTTACTGTTGACGCAAAACTCGCAAGACTTCGCTAGAACAAATAAAAATAGTTTCCTGTGCGGTGTTTTATTGCTTATTCGAATACCGTACATTTTCGTTGGGTTATAGCTGTAGTGACGAATTTATTGAATGTTTTATTACTTCTCAGGAACATATGTCTTTTATTAATCCATTACTGATTACAGTAAAATCAAGGAGAGGCGTCATGCAGTTTGCGTTTCAACGCAGCCTCCTTTTTCCACCCACCATCTCGTTGTAAAAAGCATCGTCAAAAGCAAAATGGAAATGACGGAATGACGGATACGACAAAACCAACTATTGGTGAATAAACCCATAATCCAATGCCGTGGATGTAGATAAATCCCTCCTATACGAACTGCATTTGAAGCACCTTAACAGTCAAGTATAAAAATAATAATTATTGTTACGGAAATATTCAGTTCACATACGTTTCGAGCCAATGGTATCAGAATCGAGCATGTAGGTAAACTCCACCTTCTGCAACGGCGAAGGAAATCCAGGGATACTGGCTAAGCTCCAGTATAACATCTTGTTTTGTATTGTTATTTAAAATGGAAAAGAATGCCGACCTTAGTGTTTTATTAAAATTACGTATATATGCTTTGGGATCTTTTTCCCCTACTTTTAAAATTTTTTTTAAATTCAGTTTGTTTTAAACGAATCCCATTCAAAAAAAGCGTGATTCCAAAGCAAGTCGCGGAAATCACAAGAAAATAATTGATAAAAGCAGGTTAAATGATTCGACGATTGGTACTGGAGGATCAAGGTTCACAGATCAAGTTGGGGATAGATATCAATGCTGTAGGTAAACTCCACCTTGCGAATCAAACGGTGCGCCGTCATTTCTAAATTAAACTCGCCTTCCATTTCTATTTCTCAAACAATATTTGTGGTTTAGTCGGCATTGTCTTAATAGATCATAACGCCATCTCTTTTGTTTTTACAACCATCGATAGTGAAATACTTTAGAGCTAAATCAAGCATATTAGCACAACTCCAATTTCTTTCATTTTTTTTTTTTTTTTTTTTTTTTTTTTTCCTTTTAAATGAAAAGGAAGTTTTTAGGTTTTGTTTGGAAATAGTACAGTTATTTGTAGAAGAAGATGAAGAATGTTGGGATTTGTTGATTCTGCACTCGACTCATAATAGATGACGTCTACAAAGTTATTCTAAAAGCATTCACAAACATGAGAATTACCATACTCATTTAAAATTCCAGGTTGTTTACTCTTTCCCTCATTTCATCTGACGTTAATGGCTCTTTCTTACGATTTCTCATTCATGGTATTTCGAAAATTGTCATGATATATTTTAAGGACTCGCCGTTTTGTTTTCCAAAATTATCGGTTATTTTCAAATTTCAGAGTATTTCCTATCGATGTACCGAGAAAAGTCCAGATGTTGTACATCTACGAAAGCCAAAAAGGTGCAGATCTTTCTCAATCTTTCTCAATTTTTTTTTTTTTTTTAATATTTTCGTAAGATTCGTTCATTTTTCGTCCAATATTGTTTACATTTTATAAACCGTAAATCTTAATCCCGCATAAGTGTCGTAAAAATTGAGCGGCGTTTTTTTAAAAAATGTTATTGTATGTTTTAGAAATGTGGAAGTTCAGATTTTTAGCCTGAGCTTAAAATTTTTTATTTGAAATAAAATTAAATTTTTGAGAATATTAAGTATGAAAAATGAAATATAATTTTATGAACTACATCTAGAAATAAGGATAATGCTAGAATCTATTATAAAGTGATAAAAGAAGCAACTGAAAGTGGTTTTTACGAGCACTAACTTGGAATTGTTCACTGACCCAGTGTCTGCCACCCTCTGTTTAATTCACAACGATGCTATTTAAACAATGGACTAAAACAATAGATGATAAACGATCGAAGTCGACTTTCTAAGTTGCTTACTATATTTTCATACCTGATCACCAAAAGTGAAAAGATTTTATATTTCACTTATGTAATGATTACATTTATGTATTTTTTTTCTCTCCTTGTCTCCTTTCTTTTAATTTTTTTTTTTTTTTTTGACGTGGGAAATCACAACACCTTTAATATAATAGGGAGTTTTAAGATTTTTATGTTCTAAAAATTTTCGAAATATATTTTTTGATAATAAAAAATAAAATCTTCCTCATATGCTTTGAATTTTTTTATTTGCTTTTTGGGGAATTGTGTCGAAAACAGGAGAAAAGTATTAACCGTTCCATGTGCACTACAGAAGAAAGAAAATTTTTGAATTCGGAATGAAAAAGACTCAAGTTAAAATGCGGTTTTCAGTAAAGATAAATGACAAAGGACAACAATTAAATTTTCATCAATTGTTGAAATTTAAAATTGATCTTTCTTTCGAATCTTTTTGAAACATTTTTTGCCCGTTTTAATGGCACAAACTTATGAATAGCTACGACGGAATCAAATATATAAAAGGAACTACATTATTTTGCCGACAGGTGCAAGAATCCTTTTTTTTTTCCTTTTAAACAAACGCCGATCATCACATGTTTCATAGCAATTACTGAAAAATAGTAATCCAATTTTCGACCACTTATTTTCTGCTGCCCGTTCTTTTTTTCAAAGAAAATTAAAATAAATAAAAAATACCGAAGTTTTTAAAAATATATCGTAATGCTATATTAATCAAACCGCACCATAAATTTTTAACAAACTAGATGGTAAATTTATCAGAAAATAAAAAGAAATGGTCCTGAATCTTTTTTTTTTTTAGGTACACCGCATTATTCTACGTTACATAATAAATCACATAAAAATCCTTCACCATAGGCGTACTATATAATCTATTTTTTTTTTTTTTTAAATTTCCCTTCAAAGAATTTATGATTTTGATTTAATCTACCTTGGTTTTATTTTTCTTTAAAATTTCCACTTATTTCATTTTTAAACGGATCTTGTAAACACTAATGTTTGCGGTACAAGAAAAGGCGATAAAAAAAAAATCTCAAAATAAAGGTAAATAGTTAAAATTGATTGTATAAACTGAATGGGGACCAAAATCACCTGGAGAGCCAAATATTTTACTATTGTTCATTAGCGAAGCATAGGGTTTTGTAAAATGTAACTTTTCTTTGTCAAGCCGAAAACAATATATTACATACAACTTGAAATCTGTGCTCTTTCGTCAATGCAGGGATGTCATCTTGAGGTTAAATTTCAAGTGCTTCACTCTAGGCCACCAGGAGTATGATTTTCATTTTCGAACAATCAAATAGATGAAAAAAAAGGTTTCTTCTTTTTTTTTCTTCTTTCCTTTAGCTTTGTTTCCTTAGCGACATATTTTTATTTGATGTCCACACCGCGAAACGATTTTTTTTTGTTTGAAATGTATTTCTCATTCCGTCTACGGTTTTTTTTAGGTTTTAAATTGTTTACTTTTATGACTCATACATTTTTTCTAAAGTTGATTTCTGGTTTGGATTTCAGGGTCCATCGGAGGAAAAAGAGATGGAAGATTGCCTTACGGTACTCCAGTAAAGGGATGAGTTACCATTTAGATTGAGCGTGGTATTTGGACGATGATTTGTGAGCAAAACAAAATTGACCCAAGTAAGTAAAAGTTTTGTAATAAACTTACTGTTTTGCTATAAATCGGATGTGTTAATTCAGGGAGAGCATCTTGGCGACACACGTTACATTGGTCTGCAGAACGAGTCATAGCAATAAAAATTAAAAAATAATCAGTGCCCTGGTAGAATTTGAATAGGGTTTTCCAGGTATTTTATTAGTAAATAATTTTGGTGTAAAAATAAAAGAACATGAATTCAAAATTTATGTACTTTATTTGTAATAAAGTGAATGAATTTATTTTTGAATTCAATCAATAATCTAATGAATTTATTTTTCATAAATAAATTCATAAGTAAATTATTTGTGTAATAAAAGGTATTAGAAAATTTTTTTTTTCTGTAAGCAATAATTGGTTAAAATTGGGGCTTAAAAACTGTAAATCAAAACGGTCGGATAAGCGCGGAAGCGTTGTGACGTCACAAGTTAAAAGCGTTCGGTTCGGCCGGAAAATTTGTCATAGAATGCGATGCTTTCAATGTTTATAACACGGCCGTATAGACAGGTCCGGAAACTTCCCATGCCATTCATGTCCCGCTTAACTACGCACATTTTAGCTCTAAAACGGGTCATCGATGGCGCTGCGATCTTGAGAGGCGCAACATGTCTAATCGTTTATGTTAGGACCACGGCCGTGGTCTAGACGTCTTTTTAAGACGATGCGCCGCCATCATTGTTTACAAATCTCAACGACCAATCAAAAAGCGTCTCTCGTACAAGTAGCACTTACGGTGGCAGAAAGGAGGAACTAATTTTCGTGCAGTTTAGCGGGAGAAGATCTCCAATGTATAAGAGATAAGAGTTTCCGGACCTGTCTATACGGCCGTGGTTTATAAAACATACAAGCAACCGCTTTTTTGAGAACTTTTTTCGGACAAAACGATTAACGATACTAATTTATGACGCCACTCAAAGTTCCACGCTTATTCCGACCGTTTTGAGTTACAATTTTTAACCCCCAAATGTAACAAATTATGCATAAAGAAAAAAAAAAATTTTAAATACTTTTTATTATACACAAATAATTTTTTAAATTGATGTAGTTTATTTTTACACCAACATTTTTCAAAAATAAAAATACCTGAAAATACCTTATTAGAAAACTATAATCAGTAAAAGTCTTTTGCCTTCCCATATTGATCCAGTCGTGTAAAATTTTTATTACTGTGTAATACTAGAGGGCAAACAATTTGCCATAAGTCGAATTTTGGTAGTTGTTACACTCCCGTCGATTTTCCCAAGATTAAACCCATTTCGTCGCCTTAGTATTACAGGTATTATCTTTTTTATATTTCATATGTTTAACTTATTGTAAGATGAACACGATAGAACCCTGTAATACGAAGGCGACGATTTGATATTTCTATCATACAGTGGTCGTCTTCTCCATATTCTGTTATTTTAAAACGATTTTGAAAAAAAACGGTATTCGATTATGACTTACCTACTTCAACTTGAGATTTACGCATTTTCAGCTACTTCCTACAAAATGAGATTTGCTAGGAAAGTTTTGGCAATTCTAAATCTCTTTGAATTTGATCCGAATTGGAAATTTTAATCGTCAAATTAAATCAATTTTTTTCATATCGTGAGTTACGCCACTGATTTCAAAATATTCGTTCAACTCTTTTTAAAATCCTAGCGAAAGTAAAGTCGACAAATGCCTCAGTGAATCGATAACTTTTTAAGTCAACATATCCTCTCTTAAGGGTCAGGACGGACGATCTATAGTTAAAATTTAATTACAGGAGTATACCGTTTGTAGCTTTTTTTTTTTTTTTTGAAATATTGGTCTAGCGCAATTATTGGTTATAACAACTTTTTATAAGCTTAGGTCTTATTGTTTAATATGTTCCGCAGCTTAATGAAATGTTTCGCTGTATAGTCGAATATATAAACTACTACCTACCTACTATTTTATTTTTTAAAGCAAGTATGCAAAAAATGTAATAAACCCATTTGTAGTTTTAGTAGTGTCATCATAGGGGTTAAAAAAAATGGAATAATGAAGTGCGATGTACAAAATTAAATAAAGGTAAAAGCATGACTAAAATGATGTAGTAACAAGTATTCTAACAAAATAAGTACAATAGAGAGTCAAAGAATGAGAATTTTGAAAAGTCAAAAAAAAAAAAAACCTGATTTATTTTTATATTTCTTCAATATAGAAATGACATATTCCAAAACTGAAACGAATCAATGATATGCTCCTCTCGTGTCCAACAATACATTCTGAACATTGTTTTCTTCATTTGAAGTTACTCAGACGTTTTGTCATTTGAATATATGTAACACGCGGGTTACAAGAATCTGGTTACCCCAAGACATCAAACGGGGCACAAGTTAAAAGTCAAAACATAAAAACAAAGTAGATTTAACAAAAAGTAGAAGTTGATTTTCGATTTTAGAATCCTTTATAACGAGTGTTCGAAATAAAAACAAATTAAATAGACAAGCTAATACTATTTATTTTTTTTTATTTTATTTTTTAAGGGTGAAACTTATCCAAGAACATGAAGCCGAAAGTGTGATAAATGGTGATTCATACATGTGAGAGACTCATGGGAAAATGCTTAGTCCACGGCATCAAGTATAATAATACCATATATACTATAGGATCTGAAGGTAATTTCATTACAACAACGATCTACGCCACTTAATTCTACAACTGATTAAGTTTACACCAACGAGTTATTAGGGCATGTTCGAGAACGTTTTTGAAAATATGGTTTGGAATCGGTTCTTCGTAATGTGATAATTAAACTAAGGAATGCTTTGTGTAGGAGATTTAAAGTTTCGAGCTTTGCTTCGGAAATTCAAAAAGGTGGTTCCGTATTTTCTGACGAGGATAAAAATAATATTGCTAACTGCTGAAAAATAAACAAATTGCGTTTAAAAGGTTGCAATTTTTCCTCTCCGGAGGGAGGATGTTTTTATTGGTAAACATATGAAAGAGGGCATAATTTCAAGAGGCTTGAATTAGTTACTGCATTTTGAATCGTTTATTGCAAAAAGGAGTCTTGTCCACCATTTTAGAAAATGGAAAAAGTTTGTTTTGCTTTGATAACGTATATTTGTTTACATTCTGAAAAATCAAAACAAACTATTTCCTTTTCTAAAAATGGTGGACAAGACTCCTTTTTGCAATAAACAATTCATTTAGAATTTCCAGAGCAGAGCTCAAGGTTGAAAAATTTTGTGTTTGAATTAATTATGTTGCTTAAAACAGAACCTTTGAATAATCATTAAAGTTTTACATGATTATGCGATATATATCTTTTATTTTATTTCTTTTCAGTTTTTCGGGACATTCGTTTTATACCGTTCCTATGAACATGGCAGCCGCACCGGAATTGAAAATTTCTAATGAAGCTAATGTGAAGTATAAGGATTGTTTTACCGAGGGCGAATTAAATTCTTTGAAGGTAAGATTTATCTTTTAATTTAGCATGGTTTTCTATTATTTCATTCTAGAAGCTTATTAAATTATCCCGTTGTTTGCCATTGCTTGGATTGCACTATAAAACTATGCAAGAAATCCGTGGGCATGATTTCGGAAATTTTTGGCCCTCCCCTTTCCCCCTTTTGTAAATTAAAGTACAGTCGAACCCGCTTATAACGAGCTCGGATATAACGAGAACCCGGGTCTAACGAGCATTTTTTAAAAATGCGGTTGGCCCGCCTATATCTTCCATGTTAAATTTTTAGTTCGGATATAACGAGACCCGGGTATAACGAGCACATTTTCGGTCATTTTTCAATCTCGTTATAAACGGGTTCGACTGTATTTCGAAGACCTTTTCCCCGTTCATTACGTAAGATTTCAGTTCCAAACCTATTAAAATCAATCATTTTGCGCTTATAGGCTCCGAGCGATTTCGATTGCAGCGCCACCATTAAAATTATGTTTAGCTTATAAAAAAGCAATATTCCCGCGAACTTATAGCGTGATGGAAATATATACGCTTCTATAAGGTAAACAGGTATATTTAAGTGTATATTTATACAAAAAAAGTCGCTCGGAGCCTATACGGAAGAATTTATTAACCTCAATTTTTCTCTTTGTAAGCAAAAGTAATTTATTTGCAGATCCCCACGCTAAAGTCCATACGAATACTTGAATCTTCTTCAGTTCGTTCGTAAAGCTTTGGGGTCGTCCATAAAACACGTGAGCACGTTAGGGGGGGGAGGGGGTATTCAAAATGCTAACTTTTGCTAACAAGGGGAGGGGTTTTACAAATTTAACGTGAGCATTTGTCTCATGTAATAAACGTGCCAAAATGAAAATAATTTAATTTTCTTACACTATGTAACCTAACTCACTTTTTAAAAAAAATTTCAATTATACCGGCGCATTTGCTCTAAGTTAAAAAAAAACCAAAAAAAAAAACCTGTTTTTGGCTAAATTTAAGCTCCGAAAAATTTCAGATTCTTAAAATGTTTAATATTAATTTTTAAGAAAAAAATTTAAAGGGGGGGGGGGTAACCGAAATCTAACGTAATTTTAAAGGGGGGGTCCTGAAATGCTAACCTTTGCTAACAAGGGGGGGGAGGGGGTCGAAAGTGGCCAAAATAATGCTCACGTGTTTTATGGGCGACCCCTTTCATTCATAAAGCTTTTATTCTATATTCTTTATTTCAGCGGTCTGCCCTATTCACTGGGACAAAGTATTTGTTTTAAGTGACATTCTTATTTATAAAGTTGAATGATGTCATCTAAAAGGGAGCGTTTTCCTGAAAATCGTATTAGGTGAAAGGGGTTTTAATTTTTAATGATGCTATACCTTTTAAATGGCATCGTTCACCAATCCGATATTCTTTCTAAATAAGTAAGAGATTTCGTACTCATATTTGAATTACAACTTCATAAATGGCCAAACAAGAAAATGAGGAGCAGAACTTTTTTTTTTTTTTGAAGCTTATAAGCTTACAATCTTTTTTTTTTTTTTTTTTTTTTTTTTTTTGAGTCCGCTAACAGGATTGCTCCCAATTATTAGCGGCTAAGAAAACCTTACTGGTTCCCCGAAGTGCTAGCACTGGGTACGATGAGGTTAGAAATTGCATTTTTAAAACTTTGGAAGGTGTCGTGAAATACATCTTGAGTTCCCCGTGTGTAAACGCCTCGTGTCGTGGACGCAGATTGCAGTCCTAATAAATTGAAAACCTCAAATTACGACTAATCATCAAGTCAAAAGTCAAATATGAATCAATGTCTTGAGAAACACCTTATGTACTGTACATTTAATTGATGTTGTGAATATAAGTGAGCATTATCGCAAACTGTCTGACACACTGACTGTTGCTTCTAAGAAAAAAAAAGAAGGAGAAAATATCAGTTTGGTTGGGGTATTCCCTAAGTGTAAATACTTAGCAAAACGAAAATTTATAACGAGATAAATTGTTTTCTCCCGACGAGAACTGAAACTGTTTTGTGTTTCTATGAAATCAATGTCTCTTCGATTTCTCACTCGACTATCGAGTTTTATGTCCTTTTATTGCCATAATGACGATGAGTTTTTTTTTTTTTTTTTTTTGATATGCCAGGAAATAGCTATAAATAATGCTGTAAAATTGTTACATGCAAAAAACACAATTGTGACATTAAATTTTACCGGTAATACAGTATAAAAGAAGAGCTGATCTTACTGTTTTTTCTACGATTTTATTTATAAACCACTTTACAGAACTAAAAGACCGAACCTAATAAATTCATTTAAAAGAAAAAAAAAAAAAAAATGCGACGACCGGGAATCTTTTTTCAGTACCGTGGGAGCTTTAAATACTCGTTAAATAATATTACCATGTATTAGAATGAAAGGTAATAATGTTACAACAATGTAATCTAAGCGACTGATACCTAGACGATGACCAAGTTTACACCTATTTCTCACTTAAATTTAAATAAAAAGTAGTATATTGTTTCAATAAAATAACTTTTTAAATAAGTCTAGAATTTTCCACAGCTAAATCCATATTGGCAGGGCTATATTAATATTTTCAAAGATCGTTTGTAACAACTGTCTAATGCTGTGCTAATTAATTGAGAATTACAAAGCTTTTTTGTTAATCAAAATTTAAGTATATTATATTGCAATTTCATGCAACTAGAGAATTTTTCTTTATATTTGTAAGGTCAGGAGTTTTCAGTTTTTTTTTTTTTTTTCTTTTAAAAATATAAGAGAAAGAAAAAGAATGATCGAGAAGTTTTCCTTCTTTTTTGATTATTTACAATTTCACCTATGTAAAATCTGTTGACAAGTTATTGATGTAACGGAATCCTTCTCCCAAGGTGTAAACGATTTTTAGTAATTCTGAATTCGAGATAAAAGCAGCCTATGAAAGAGGCAAAAGATAACTATTCCTTATATTTATTTACATTAATTTTCAACTTCTTAAAAAGAATGGCACTAAACCGTTGAAAATATCTGTGTAGGGGATTATCTTAGGTATTGGTGAGGAAAACCGAAAGTAGGGGGGGTGGGGCGTGTTAGGCACCTTGTTAAAATACCTAAATAAAACTTCCATCCTATATTTAACTTGCGTCAGGGTAATTTGATTCAACTTTTTACCTATATTACCGTTTTTAAAATATTGATTGTTTAAATGTTTCACTTAAATTTAACCTATGGATGCCAGTTAAAAGACATTTTAACAATAGGTTTTCTTGTCTTGATCCACGTTGTACTGAGCTTACGAAGAGTATTTCGTTAATACTATTTAGGGGCACCGAACTGTGGATTTCGAGATTTTTTTTCTCAATTCCCAAGTCAGTTTTAAAAATCTTCGGTAATCTACCAAATCTGTTTGTAATAATCAATTCGTTGTGTTTTTTTCCCGGTTTTCGCGGTTTTCAATTGAATGAAAAGTGTTTTGTTTGTTGTATATTGATTTTTCGGTTTACAATATATTTTTCAGTGTTCAGAGTGTTTTTGAAGTGTTTTTCGTGTCTGAAGGATACGATTGCATCATTGGATTACGTTGGATTTCTTTGTTTTACTGCCATCTTAATCGGATGCCATCTTCGGATTGGACGAAATAAAAAAGGAATTAATTTTTTTTTGCCTTGTGTGTGTGGTTTTTTTTTTTTTTTTTTTTTTTTTTTGCATAAATTTGTTTTTCAAGTTTTTATCAGTTATGTTTCCCACGAATTTTCGGTTAAAATACCGGGTATAAATTTCGAGAGCAAAGTGAGTTGATTTCAATGCTGCAAAAGGAATAAACTGTTTAAAAATCCCGACGACGGGATGAGGAAACCTGCGGGAAGGTGGCCGATATGAAGCTTTTGGTGGCCCCACAAAGACGGTTAGGACTCTACGGCCCCTGGCCGGACCTCAAGGTCCAGAAACATTCGTGGCCGTCGCTTCTAATTAAGTAATTATTTATTTTTTCTTTCTTTATTATTTGCAAATGAAAATTTTGTAAAAGCCGGAATTATGATAGTCTCTGTGAAAATACCCTTCTTGACTTAACGCCTTGACCTAACTTTGAACTCAGTTCATTTTCACGCGAAAATTAATTCCACTATTGGGATTTTAAATAGGTGTTGATTTTTCTGTTAACAGAACCATCTGTTTATGCAGCATCATACGAAGTTTGCTTAGCGTAATGAAGCCGGTGTTTGAAGTTCCCAAAATTTGCGGATATTTATCCTGTGTAATTATCAAACAGCTAGTGACTTGTATTTAGTCATGTGGTAGTACCAACTATTGATTTAGCGTGAAATTTTAAACATGACTCTCAATATTACCTGTTAGACAGCATTTACTTTTACTTATATGTTAGTTTTTCTTAAGATGCATATAGAATGGTCAAGCAATGATTCATTAAGTAAATTGACAAATTAAAACTTTTTTTAGCTCAAGATTCATAACTGATAGTCAGTTTTCATAAACTTGATTCATCAAATTTTAAAATATCCAGTTCCTTTTTTTTTTTTCCTAAAGTACTGAAATTTTAATATTAAAATAATGTTAATCCAAGATGACGCGAGGTGCAGGTTACACAACGCATATGCTGAAATCTCGATCTTGTAAGCATCTTTAAATCCGCTAAGTTTTTCTTTTGAAAAGTGGAATATAGATTGATTTAAATTTTTAATCTAAATGATCTACTTCAAGAAGGCATAAGACCTCTTTGGAGATGTTGAAAAAATTTCAGTTTCCGCATGTGCTGCTACAGTATGGCGCGCATCAAACATGGCGGACCCTTTAGACTCCCCACACCTGAAAATGGCGGATTTGTCTTTTAATTTATTTACTTTTAAATATTATTTTTCATGGAAAAAATTTTAAAAAAAAAAGATTTTTTTTTTTCACAGCCTTATTGCAGCTGTTCTTGATGTTTTGAATGAAGTCTAATCAGGTCGTAGCTGCTGTTGCTCCAGAGGTTTAAAACAGTATTAATCTTCGAACGATTTGATATAATTAAAAATTAATTTCAAAGTAGGAAACATTACCGATGTCGTGTTATAAATTCGATGCAGAGATAATAGACGGCCAAAGTAAACATTCGATTACACATTAAAATGAGGCATCGTAAACAAATATTTACTTGTCGAGATCAAAATATGCATTTCAATATTACATGTTTTTGCGTCGAAAACTGCTCACTGCTACTTTTTTTTTTCAGTTATGACTAATGACCGATTTTTAAAAATTTAGTGGGAAACCATGTAGAATCAGAATCGGGACTCCAGCAACACCTTTTTAATTTTCGTCCCATTTACAAATTCACACCTGTCTTTTTGGAGATATTTCCCTGAAGAGTGATTTGTATGTTAAATTTATCTGTGTATGTACGAAAGGTCTCTCCCCTGAGGATAAATCGGTATCTCCAAGGAATATGCGGATGCAGTATAAAGATCATGCTTCCGTATAAAATCATGCCTTAGTCTGCAAAAAAAAAAAAAAAAAAAAAAAAAAAAAATTAGCTTGCCTCCTTAAAATTAATTCGACTTACGTTGATAATTTTTACTATCAAGAATGCTTGGCTTGTAAAATTCGTGTCTACATTTTTGGGTTTTTCAAGGACTTCAGACAACATCCTTAGAATCGAAGTAAATAATTCGTTAGAGCGCAACTATGATTCGGTGGATTACTTTTGTTTAACCATTCTCGGTCATGCATTTCAAATATTGTGAAAAGTCGTAAAATTGATTGGGTGATTTCTTTTATAAATTATGTGTAACGTCACCAATTAAATTACATACCTGTCCTTTTTATATCGCTAATACCTTCTTCTTTTTTTTAATTTTTAATTATTTTGCAGGTGGCTGATTATGGTATCCATAATGAACGTCGTTTCAGGATGCGGCCCAGGAAGAGGAGCTGGACGCAGAAGAGGAGTACCAAAATTAACACCATTAGTTTTTAAACAACATGTTCCTAATGTATCTGAAAATACTTTGGGAGCGAGCGGAATGACCGAAGGTCGAATAACGAGAGACGATCATCGGTTTAGAGAATTAATGCCAAATTATAACTCAGATATAATTTTTAAAGATGAAGAGGGGACTGGAGCCGATAGATTCATGACTCAGGTAAGATCAATAAAAGTATTGTTCGAAGTATGTTCGACTAATAGCAGCATATGTATTCCCGTTCAGTCTTTTTTAAATTATCCAGAAAAAAAACAAGGGAAATCATTTGATTAAGTGGAACTGTTCAGTTCAAATTGATTTTACGAAGTCTCAAAATCTGCTTCCTACTTCATGAATTACAGCCCTGCCAGAAATATCATAATCGAATAAATAAAACCTCTCGATAAACTAATTAAATCAAATACGAATTAATACAAACCATTTAAGGGGCGACATACTATTATACTTTGTACAAATTGCTGAATAGCCTCAGAATAGTTCAAAGTATATAAAAGTAAGATCAGGTTAACTTGTTTCGTAAAATCACTTAGTAGGTTTTTTTTTTTTTTTAAATCCAATATATTTTATGGGATAACTATTTAGGTTGTCAATAAAATTTAACATGATACACGGGGAAACCTAATTTGAAATAAAATAGGTGTAAAAATTTACAGCATTTTGTCGGGTTGATTCTTTACTATCATTAAGCTTTATAAGCTGTGCATGTGGTCACAAAGTGCCGCAATTTTTTCTTGCCGGAAAAAAAAAAAATCTTGTACGAACTCAAATATCTCGTGCTCGTATTCGCATGTGACATGACAAGTACTACTGAGAAATAAGCTTGTTTGAAATCGTTGCGTACAGATTCCCGATTTCATTATCAATTTTTAATTATTACAGTCACAGTCAAAAATTATCATACTGCATGTTTAATCTAAAAAGAAAGTTGACTACCAGCGAAAATGAAGCAACTTAAGAAAAGTTTTCTTAAACGAATACAAGGGCTTGCTGTAAAATTGTTAATGACTCATTTATGTATTTATAACAAGAATCCTATTAGAAATGTTTTTAATTCCTTTTCATTTGAATTGAATTGCGTGATTTCTTCTGATTATCTTGACCTTGCCGAAAATCTCATCTTTTCGTGGAAAGCCATCAAAAGAAGGTGAAATATCGCTTTTTCTTTCTTATTTTTTTATTACCATATTTTTTTTTCTTATTTCCCATCATCAAAATTTTTCCCTGAATTTTTTTCTTCATGTTTTAACTTCATCATTAAGTGCTTTCAAGTGTTCATTTCTAAAAGTCGTCGCATTTTTATTATATTCTAATGGTAATTTATTATCATCGAAATTGCTGTTATAAATCAGCCTTCGTTATATTGAAAATATTTTTTTTTTTTTTAAACTTAGCATTAACCTGATCTATCGTTTGTAATAGTGTCGTTACATTATATTATATTATATTATACAGTATGATATGATATTAACCCAAGCGATCGGTTTCACACTGTGAAATATATAATGCGGAATATCAATTTTATGTTACTGCTTTTAATTATCGGTGTTTTCAACCTTATTCATGCATTCTACATATATATATATATACTGTGTTCAAAAAATTCTGAAAATGCATCATGTTATTCCTTTTTTCGGGTCGAGAAAATGAGTCTCCCTTTTTGTTAGCATTAGAACTGTAATGTGAAGAAAGCTGATCATGTGAAAACACATTTGCCGCTTTCATCAAAGCGCGGTTGACCACAAGAAAATGTCAGGTTCTATGTCAGTGAAAATTAATGACACAGCTTCATCATTATTCATTTTATCTTCTCTTTCGTAATGCCAAACATTGTCGAAACAAAAAAAAACTCAAATGAATGAATGTTTTTCTTTCTTTTGTCGCATCTTTTATTGAAATAAATAACTCGGATAGTTAAATATAAATTTAAATCGCTGATTTTTTTTTTTTTTTTTTTTTTAAGATGATTTATATTGGTGTATTCGGAAAGTTTTAAAAAATTAACAGTTATTTAAATCTTTTTTTTAAATCTTTCTCCCAAATCAAATTTTTATTATTAATTTAATATCTAATGCGAAAAGTTGAATCATGACAGCCTTGACGAAGTAATATTTCAAAGTGTTACCTCTTAAACATTGTAATTATATGCCAATATAATAAATATTCCCCTCAATTTACCTACATCACTCTGCGCTCATAAATGCAATTTTTTATATGAATATTTAATCTATTTTTACACTTCCGATTAAATCTACACTCGTAAAATTTTTTCGGAAGCTTTTAAAATTTAAATTGGTTTTTTTTCTTTTTGTCGTTTAATATAATTATTGTAAAATGGAATTTTTTAACTGTTGAAAATTTTGAATTCCGCTGATTTCGGATCGAGATTTTTCCAATTGAGGAGCCGAATTCCTTTTTAATTCATTTTATGTAAGAACATGGTTCGGGGGTATACTTTCCTATTCAAATATTGTTGCTGTCAACTCCAGAATTGCTAAGTTCGTAGCAGTAATAATTTTATGTTTATCATGATCGTTGTTTAATGCTTGTTAATTTTTTTTTCCACTCTGGTTTCTTATTCCTAACTTCGTGTCAGGTTAGTGCCTTTAAAATTGCCGATTAATTCTGAAAGTATCAATTTCACAGAGATATGCATGGCGGTGGGGAGAGAGGGGGGGGGGGGTAGGGAGCATTTACATCGTCTTTGTTCCCTTTAATGATTTTCTTTTTGTAGCCAAAGAAACGTCGCAACATGAAATACGTGACTTGTCTTATAATAATTATTACCGACTTACCTTATTGTCATTAATTCTTTTTATCTCTAATCAAAAATAAAGTATTCATATTCATACACATACATAGACGTTCCTTGTATATTTAGATATGCAGAAAACCTGACTATTCTTTTAAAGGTGAAATCATACATCATACATACTTCCGCCCATTGCTTTTCTGACTTGTATATTTGATTGATGCAAACGGTACATATTTTTTAAAAATGATTTCGATGTCCCATTGAGATTGTTTTACAAACTTCAAAAACTGCGGAAAGGATGCACCGCAGACATGAAAGAATAATAATGTGTTTATTTGATCATCGTCATTATCATTATCATTATTATTATTACCGTACTATTATTATGACTACACATCAAAACATTTATTATTATTAAACAGCAGCAAGAAAAATTAGGATCTTGTCAATCTCACAGAGTTGTAATGGATTTGACGAAATGTTATAATAATTGAAAGGAAATAACAATAATATGTTGATAAATGACGGTAAACAAATTACATGGAAGATAGTGTAACTGATTGTTACGGACGTATATTTGACAAAGAACCATGTCACACAATACATGTTAATAGGAGGCCAATTACTCATACACTGACAAATTACAGTCACGGACCTAAGTAACACTCTTATGTCATTAGACTCGTCTGCTCCCAATTATAGATTGTCGGAAGAAGGTATCAATCGTAGCACTTGTAATAATATTCCTTTTAATTTTTTTTTCTGTTCCACCGTTTTAAATGATCGTAATAAAACACCGCGTCTTGAACTCGTATAAACAAAACCAAATAAACAATAATAAAAATCGTGAAAAGAAGACTCAGCACTTCTCTACTTTTAGCTATTAAAAAAAATAGTTATTGAAACTGGTAATCAAATAATAGTCGTTTCTTCATAGTTATTGCCCATTGTTGCCAGACTTGATGAACACTTCTACGATTTTTCCCTTTGTTTCGCGGTAATTTGTTCTTGACCTTCTCTTTCTTTTCATACTTATCAGAAGTTCATAGAATAAAAAATGCCTTCTTTTTTTTCCCCTTCATTAAATGAAGTAGCTTCTTTAACGTTAGGTAAAAGCTACCATTAATTTACTTTTGTCGCTCGGCATAAATGAAAAATAATGGGTGTCAACTTTAGTACCAAACTTGTTAACATTTGTAAGAATCTACATCTATAATTCATCATGCCTGGTTATTTAGTTAACTTATCTTTTTTCACGAATCCACCATTGATGATTGGTAGTTTTTTTTTAACTATTTTAATTTAAGCTTAATTGCTATTTATCGAGGTAATGGCAAGTGTGATTCCTCATAGTTAAATATGCACACGAGTCGAATATTAAATCAAACTCGAATCGACTTTTTTTTTTTTTTTTTTTTTTTTTTTTTTTTTTGAAGAGAAAATCACTATTGTAAACTCGAAACCGATATGAAAATTTCGGTTCGAAAATAAATCGTTTGATTCAAACTCAAGAATTCGGGAGTTTTTGAATTCAATTCGGCTGATAGTCTTTTGTATATTTGAGAAGTAGTAAGTTTGCAAATTTTTGTCCCGGAGTATTTGTTTTAAATTTAGACTGACAGGGTGCAAATTCACTACGGACTGTTGGAGCAATATGTTGGTGCAACAAGTTAAACCAACATGTTGTACCAACTTACTACAAGTTAAACCAACATGTTGTACCAACTTGGTGGACCAACATTCCTCACTAATTTCGGCGTAGGACGGTAGGAGTAAATTCTGCAATAGTCGATTTGTTCGTTTGTCAAACTTGTTGGTACATGTTTGTCCAACTTGTTGTATCAACATGTTGGCTTAACATTCCATAGTGAATGACATGTGACATTCCACATGAGCAATTTTAAAATATCGTCCATCTTGTAGGTCTTTTACTCGAATTTGAAACTCTACTCGAGTTATAGGCTCAACTCGAGTTCGCTCGAAAACTCGTAACTCGTGTACATGAGCGCATCCTTAATTCGGAGTCGATAAAAAGAATATGTTGGTAAATGTTTTTCGAATTTGATTGATGGCGAAAGTTTAGGGAATCTGTAATTCAATTGATCGACGTAATATGACAGCATTTAGAAGTGTCTGCAGGCCTTGGAAATTTTTTTAGCGATAATCACGATCGCAGACCTGCACCTAAAATCAAAAAAGAGATCATAAGTTCAATGTTCAGGAGTTTTGTCTTAAAAAAATCCGTTCTTCCATGACGACTTTCAGCATAAGCGGAAATTAAATTGGCGTATTTTACCTCTTATTGCTCAAAGAACAATGGTGGTGTTTATACTAATTCGATGTCTACCAAGATAAACGTTTTGCTAATCAAGACCACCTCACTTCTGATTAATCTCAACTTTGATATCTAATGACCAAATTCATGTAGTAAAATTAATTTTGACCCGTGGATGAAGCCTTGCTTTGTGCCGACCTGCAGGTTATGTAAGACATGTTACATTTGGATTTGAGTTTTAGCTTCTGGGATTGACCGTGATCAGTTCCTACTCGGAAAATCCGATAAGCTTTGGTCTGAATATGCGTGTGCAAAAAAGGTTGCAGTGATTGGCTTTATGCCTACAGTTCGTTCTGACCTGAGGCAATAAGGGGCCGGCGACGTCAGGATTTGCATGGCGCTAAACCAGGTTGCAGGCCGTTGTCGATAACGTTTCAGATTTTCTTCTAAGATTTTTATGTATGACAATGTATTTATTGAGAATCCCAAAATCAAGTTTGGGGCCTGAATTTGATACCCTTCTCATTGACGACGTAAGGTCAAATGAGTCTGTCAATTCAAACTCCATCCGGCTAGATTCTTAAGCGATATCAAAATAAAATTTCCTTGCTATCAAGTACTCTTCTTAGTGATAATGAGATTACAAAACAATCTCATGTAAAAAGTATTTATGAGATTTATAGCTAGTTTTTAAAGTAAACATTGTAAAAAGTGAAGTGTCAAGATGCCGCAGGACCACCTCTGTCGCGTGGGAATAGACTTTTACCTTTATTGTAAAACTATTCAGGATAAACCTTACAATGTTTTATTAGCTCACCACTAAACTTTGTGTCATCTTGTTTACTCGACCCGTCAAAACAAAGCGCAAAAAAAAAAGGAAAAAAAAAATTGTATTTTTGAATTTAAATTTCATGTTTTCAAGTAGGCTAAAAATTAATTCAATCGTCTCTTCTGACAATGTTAAATTACTTCCACCCTTTAATTCAGTGCTGTAATTACAGTTTTGGAAAAAAACAGGAGGGATCAATAAGCTTTTTTAAAATTATCAGTTACGTTAGTTTGTCGCAAAGGTACAAATGACACAGCTTTTATGGAAACACTAATGGAAAAAAAAATTTATTGTGATTTCATTCAAATCAAAATGAGCCTTAATGCGAAAAAAAAAAGCAAAGGCTAACCCATCGTTTTCCTTTGCAGAGGGAAAAAAAAAGTTCCCGCAATAAAAGTGATACCTGCATTGTACCTATGGTGAAAACATTCGATGAATAACAAAACATTTACAAATAATAGGTGTTATTTATTTTATTGCTACGGTTTTGTTTTTTTTTTCCTTTTCCTATTTTTTTTTGACTGTTCTTGTAAAAGGTACACTGGGATTTCCCATGATCACAAAACATTCTTCCTTTAAACGTTTTTCATTCATTATTCTAGAAAAAAAAAAAAAGTTTGTGAAGATAATTTCTAATTTGAAATTTATTACTCTTTTAAGAGTCTTGAGTTAAAAGCAGAATAAAAGAAATTATTTCTTAAAAAAAAAAAAAAAAAAAAAAATTGATACTTACCGTTGCTTAAAATGCCTATCAGCTACAAAATTGCTGCCCATCCATGTAAAAATAATAATTAAAGATTATCACAGCATGCATAAATGAGATATCTAATTCCCATTTAGCTTCAGTTTAAATATTGGCACATTGTAATTAGTTGTCGGGTTATTAATAATATGAAATGTTAATTATTCATATTAATCATGGCCGAGCGAGAATACGTACGGACGTACCCTCAGGAATAAATGAATGCTATGAAAACTTTTTTCGCTTTTTAAGATATTATATTGCTAGAAACGATTTTTTTTTTTTTTTTAAATCAAGATTTTTAAGAGGAAGAATATAAGACACCTAGACACGCAAAGGACCGAAAAATTAAAGAACGAAATGCCTTTTACATATTAAAAATGTAAATGTAGAAAGAATAAAAGAAAGGTGATGGATGTCTAACATTTGTCAGTTAATGGCACCTATTTTCGACCTCTATAAAAGAATTATGTCGGTTTTTTGTATTTTCACAAGTTTACAACACCACTATTTCCTTATTTAAACAAATATATAATGTTCAAAATGCATGCCCTTTATATTGCTTGATAATGAGCAGTGGCGTATCATGTCAATTTACATTTAAAACTCCTTTCATTTAATTTGATTCGAAACTTTATGAAGGTGTAATTCATTTGGATTTTTTTTTAAGTATTACCGTTTGGGACAGGAAACAACTTATTTATCAACTTCCTTTACCTTTATGGGTAGTAAAAATTTTAGACCGAAATATTTATTTTGTCTGCAAATAAGCTTAGTGCATTCTTGTGAAAAACTAATGAAGGAAGTTTTAGTTTGAATAATCGGTTAGGTTTAGAATTTAATAATCATATAACAATGAAAGAAAAAATTAGAGAAGAAAATTCGAACAAAAAAAGAAAAAAATACGTGATATTAAACTAGGTCTTGAATGAAGCCAAGTTTTTAACAACGAGCAATGAGAAAACAAGATGGCTGCTTAATTATGTGCTCGAGGCTACATGGGCCCTCACCTTGCATCTCTAACACTCCCCCTTCTAGTGCCGAGGTGATTAATAGCATCACGCTCTTGGCCTAACTTATGCCAATGGCCCCAAATTACATACAAAATCATAACACGAAATACAGACCATCATCACTTTTTCCTTTTATTTAAGAATATAAAATAAGGGAATTCTTTTTTGTTTTTAAATAAGAAAATTCTTTGCTGTTTTTTTTTTTTTTGAATGTAAATTGTAAGTAAAAATGTGCTGAGTCTATGTACCGGTTTTTTCTCCTACTTCTTAATAGTATGTTAACATTAAACTTTTGATCCTGTAAAAAAGTTTAACTTCCATTTGGTTTTATTGTTTCATGGTCTATAATTAAAGTGATTCTTTATAAGGCTATCAATTTAAAATGCTCATTTACTTATGAGCATACTATACTGTTTTTCAATGGGGTGCGAATTAAATAGTAAGCTTACATGTAAAAAAAGTTTAAAAAGTAATTGTTTAACTAAAGCGGACTAAATTTTTTTTCTCCCTAGTGTTTTAAGTAATTTGCTTAATTCATAAAGTTGATTTATTGCTTCCAAATTCACTACAAGTGAAGCCGTGAAGCCGAAAAACAAAGAACCCCGCACAAAATAATAGGAATTTGGCTGTCGGATGAATTTTGGGTTTAAAAGCAAGCAAACAAAAGAAAAAGAAAAACAAATGAAATTTTATCCGATAGCCAAATTCCTATTATTTTGTGTGGGGTTCTTAAAAAAAAAACATTTTGCGGGCATTAAAAGATCTGGCACATAAAGCATGGTACCGTATATTTATATTGCGTTAAATTATTGTCTTAAAATTCGAGAAAATCTGCATAAGTGCATTGGGGTCGAAGCATGTGCAGAAATCTCTATGTGTAATTAAAATTTGCAGTAATTCTAGACTATCTTGCCGTAATCATTTATATTGCAAGGGAAAAGGAATCAGGATAAGACATTGTTAGTTCCAAAATTTGTGTAAGCAAGTTAAGCTTATGCTTTCCATTTTTAAAAAATCGTTTGATTGTGAAATTTTCGTTCCAGTGACTAAAAATAGTCACGAAAAATTGACCCAAGTTTCATTACTTCCCCGCCATTCCTTCATACACACAAATTTATTTTGCATCCAATTTTTTTCTGTCATGGTATTTTTTAAATTTCATTCAAGTTTTCACAAAACTACACAATAAGTCTCCCTTTCTAAACGCGCGATTTAATAACTTCCATAAAATCCAAAAACGATTTTGTACAGTATTACCAATCTATTTTTTTTCTTCAGAGGCGTCATGGTGAAGGGGTTAACAACCGCCTTTAAGTTTTAACTGGCACAGTACTCAAATCCTTGGCGTACTGTCTTTTTCCTCTTTCCTCAAGGAAACTCGCAAAAATAGCGCCTTCTTTTTTTTGCTAGAAAGAAAGTTTCGAAACTTCGAACATATCACTTAACTCTTTTGTATCCTTAATCTTGTTACAGGAAAACTAAATGACTTTTTTTTTTCTCAAGCAGGGCAACTTATTTTGACATAAATGCTAAATTTACCGGTAATAAAAGTAAGCGGCTGTATTACGAAACAAGTTACTTAAAAGTTTTACATGGGGAGAAGAAAAATCGTCATTTTTGTGGTATTTAGTTATTATGCAATTAAATAAGATGTTGAAATGTCCTGCAGCTTTTCTTCAGCTTAAAACACAGATATTTTTATTCATACTTTTAATATGAAGCAAAAACCGGTTCACAAGGTGATATTTTGAAAAATTTTTTTAATTTAATTTTGACCAGACAAAGTTGTAGAATTTTATATTGTGCGATCGCGATAGTTAATCTTACACTTTTACTTTTTTCCTTTCCACACAAAGAATTAAATCATGTATGCGATATTATAAGTATCGATCAAATTTTCCCCGTATAAAAAAAATGGCTTTTTAATTCCAGAACAGGATTTTTCCATCACAAAACAGATTAACAAGGTATTATCCAATAACTAATAAGTAAGAGCATCTGAAAATTAATAATATCAGAGGAACACACGATTTCAACAAGATGTGAGCGATTGTATGAAGAAACAACATTTTTCTATATTATTGATTAAATTGGAATAAAATCCCAAAGCACACCTACTTATTTTACACTCGGAAGCCGGATTTCACCTTGATAAGGCCGGTGTAACACTATATTTTAATATGGATATTCATGTTAGTCCTCATTACACGCACCATCTCATTTTGAATGACACATTCAAGGCTTTGTTTTGAGTTCTCTTCATGCCTTCTTGTAAATATAGCTTTTATTACCATAAACGATAGTTAAGCTGGTTTGATCTGATTGATTGATTAATTCAATTATCATTACCGAATCAGTTGAAGAAAACGCATTCAACCGGTTTTTTTTTTTTTTTTTTTTTAACTTGTGCATAGCGCACTTTCTCGATTCCCGACGACTTTTTTTAAGGCGCGCGTGTTTAATGTATATGTGGGTGCTTAGTGTTGAAAAGTCTGAGAGCCATAATAAACCAATATGGTGAAATAAAATAAAAGTAACAGTAGAGGTTTCAGGTAATAATATTCTCAAGGTTCGCGACCTACACGATTCATATTTAACTTATAAAAAACGTTTTATTATATTTTACAGCGGGTCAATTCGTGATTAGATACATATATATACGTAAAGGAAACAAATGGCAGTGGTCCTCAGCTCGTTAGTTAGGTACCATCTTTCTTTTTTTACAATATTGCATTGGTTCTTTTTTATGTTTCATCTCCGAATGAAGTGGGAGGTTGAAAGGAAATGTCGACATTGAAATCGAGCATGCACAAACTTGTTAAATGTTTTGGTATAAATTCTGAAATGTCCTTATTGTACCTCAACGTTTATAATTTCTCCTCTTGAGTATTGATCAAAGGATAATCCTCATTTATTTTTTTCAACTTCACTCGTTTGAGCCTTTTGGAAAAATCAGAAACTCTAGGTTATAGATGACTGAGAGTTCCCATTTTTCTCGTTCGAATTTTCCGTTACATTAGTATTTGAGGGAGGAAAGGTGAAAGAGGTCGTTGAGTGATGCAAATCTTTGACGAGTAGGAGGAAGGCGTCAGGAAGAATAAGGACCATTTGTACTTTCCTGGTCTTTCTACTGATGCTTTCCTACAATTCGTCAACATTTGGATAAAATAAGACGGTTTCATCTGTGCGTCGGAGGTGAACTAACTTATCTCCATCGTAAATAGGATTGGAGATAGTCTGCTTCGGCATTTCGTGAAAAGATCATGTGACCACAAGTTTACACCAACATGAGCATGTAAACTTGTAGTCACATGATCACCAACAGTCACACACTGTCTCCAATTATGTTTATGACGGAGATACGTTAGTTCACCTCCGACGCACGGATTTAAAAAAATAAAGTCTTTCTAGTTCAGGCCCGTAGCCAGGGGGGGGCATAGGGTGGCTCAGCCCCCCTGTGAAAATACTTGAGCCCCCCTGTGGATTTCAAATTTATATCCCAATTCCAAATCAAACTCTAATTTTAACAGGAAAAAAAATTAATTATCATCCAATTCCCTACTCTGTGTAAGACATAAAAAAAATTCCAGCCCCCCTTTAAAAACCTCCAGCCCCCCTGTATATGCCGGTCTGGCTACGGGCCTGTTCTAGTTCCTAACAAAACTTTTTTGATCTCAAATATTACTATACCGTTTTTATCGATTCTTTAAAAAATGCTGCATGGAGGAGGGTCCATAAGGCCGATTTTCGGGCTCCCCGATATATTGTTTGTCAGTACGGGTTAGTATGAAACCCATTCTAAAAATATCTGCATATTGGAATAGTCGTTTTCCCAAAGTCTCATTTTGCGGGGCCTTACGGGACATTGCCAAACTTCGACTTTTTAAAAAATAAAAGGCTATAATCGAGTATACTTTGAGTATATTTTTTATATGATTTGAATATACTTTGAGTATACTTTTTTGCCAAAAACGCTTCTACGGATTGCCTATAGCGTGCAGCAAGGTGTTACTTAAGCAAAATGACAACTGTACCATATTTTACGTAAAATTGGTGAGCCAAGTCAATTATCAATATTTGTCGGTGGAGCCGAAAAAAGCCCCCTATGGACCCTCCTCCAGCACTGTTGAACAACATTTTGTTAGTAAAAAGGTAACTAGTCAAAATTAGTGATGTTTTCTGTAATTCTGTTTTCTTTCGTTTAAGTAAGTATTCACGTCGAACATGTTTTTTTAAATATTAATTTAATTGATTTCTTTCCACTCTCCCCTCCCCCATCCACGGTTCGATTTTCTTAAATCGTATAAACTTCTGTCATTTATATCTCTCATATTACTTTGCTACCCATGACGAGCAACTCGTAAGAAGACTAAGATAAGGGACCATTTATTTTAATTCTTCCTGGCATTCGACTCATCGATCTACACCTTTCTGTTAACGCGTACATTTTTACTTGAATCGATTTTCACATTTTAAAAAAAGCTTCTTTTTTTTTTATTTTCCTGCCTTCCATGGTCCGTTCTCACAATTTTTCAGTCAGGTGAAAAAACTCGAATTCGACAGCCTTAAAGAAAAACCTGGTCTGTAATTTAACACCTGAACGCAGAACCGACGAATGCCCGTGAGCATCAACAATTTATGAACTGTTTAATTTCTCTCTACATTTTTTTTTTTCAATTTTTATTTACGGATTGACATGAAGTTTGAGTAGGATTTGACTAATTTCTTATCTAATAACATTCAGTTGCACCCGATTCCACAAAAACATTTTTCAACTGGATTAGGACGAAAAAGGATTAGATTCTATTTATTTAAATTATTTTGTCTGAGCTCCTCCTGAGAGCTGTTAGCTACCATCGCGTTTATTAATAAACGAACGAAGTGAGCTTCGGAATTTTTTGACTTTTGCGATTAGTTTTCCCGTAGGTAGTATAGCATTTTATAGATACTTTAAGCTATCAGCTTCTGAATGAGTAATTATCCGGCTGAAGAATAACAATAGGGGGTTCACCTTGTACGGAGATCACCGTCCCCCTGGAAAAATGCTTTTAATAAGCTTTTATTGCCATGGTCCCCTTTATGAGAAAATTATTTTCCTTCCTCAGCCATGACTTGATTTAACCTCAACTCTCCCGCCAGTTTCATGTTGCTATTTTATATCTATGGGGATCGTTTTGCTTGCCATTATGAAGGATATAGTGATATTGTGAAACGAAATGTGAGACCGAGTAAATTATTATTTCGATTTTCTTTGTTAACGATATAAATTTTTATGTTATTAAACTTCGCCATTTGGATAATTTTGATTTTCATTTTTCGAAAATGAAATATTTCTTAGCATACAAACAAATATTTATTTTCATCACATTAATAAAATAGCCGCCATTCTGTAAAGATGTAGAGATTTTTTTTTTTTTAAATGGTTTTAATTGTTTTTTATAATGGCGCTAAACACAACTACCTAAACAAGTTAAGGGTGTCAAGAACAGTTTAAACCTTACGTCTGGTAAAGGTTATTCACATTTCAAGTCGTCGTCCTTTTGTTTACAAAAAAAGAAAGAAAGAGGGAAAGGAGAAAAGGGGGTGGAGAAAGAATAAAAGATGCTGCAACTTTCAAAAAAAAAAAACTTGTCAGGGCCGAAATAAGCGGAAAACTGTAAGAAATTACAAATGCAAAGTAAATCGTTTTTGCAAAATTAATTCCAATTAAGTCTGTTAATAAATGTTACAGCTAGTCCATAGAATGCAGTGATTCTGTAAAATCCCTAGAAATTCCGTAGAATCGTTTGCTCTACAAAATCGGTACCTAGGGAATCCTTAGATTTATAGAAAGAATTCGATGTATCACCGATCGCAAAATCTAGAGATTTCATAGAATCACTATTGAAACTAGAAAATCATCCTTAATTCTTTTTTTTTTTTTTTTTTTTTACTTTATGATTCGCTAAACTATTCGTGATTCCATAAATTCACTAAAGTGCCAGGGATTATCACTTAGTGATTCCATGGATCACTTATTATTTTATGGATTTATTGTAACATTGATATACTGCATTTTATTTATTTATTTATTTGTTTATTTATTTATTTATTTTTTTTTAATTTTTGAATTACGGTAATAATTATCATTTTTTAAAATTACCGGGTACTTGCAATTTATGAAAGTACCCTCGCCTCTCCCTCTTCTTAAATAAATCCTGGATACGCCCTTGTTAGAAAGGAGTTTGAAAGACAGTGTAACTGTTTTTTTTAATTATGGCGCTGTAATGGTCGAAGTTTTTTTGTCATAGAATTGTAAAGCCATGCAGTAATTCTTTTTGTGTAAATTGAAGTTAATTTGAAACAACTTACTTGTTGTGATAGCTCATTTCGTTTATTTGTATGTTGACAGATTCACGTCTTTATAACTGTCGCGTTTACTATTACTATTACTATTTTTACTCTATTTATATAAATGCTTTGTGAAGCCTTTTTCCACATTTTTTCTGGCACAATGCCCTTCTCTTTTGAAATCGAATATGGTGTCATACCTTTTGTCTACTTGGATTCGGTAATGTTATCACCGTTCCATTTCTTTTTTTATAATTAATTGGAACAAAAATGTAAAAAAAAACCGGTGTAAGAAAACTAGGGATTTTTGTTAGTCCCATGGCGCCAAAATTAACTTATCCGTTTTGACACGTTCACAAGCCGCAAAGTAAACTGATCAAAAGAAGAAAAAGTTTGCAAATTAGGAAGTTTACGACTGAGCTCTTTTTGGGTTCCAGATTTGACTTGATTTTTCCTGTTTAATTCTTAAAGGCAGCCAGAGCAAAGAGTGCGCAAAATTTTTTTTTTTGACCAACTAAATACTGCAGTCTCCAAAACCTGAATACAAACTTGCTTAAGATGCGAAAGAATTGACGAAAACAACCCAATTTCTCGAAAGCACCGTGGCGGTATTGAGAGCTTTCAAAGTATTTCTCGAAAATTTTCAGCCTAAAAAATTTCTGCGATATCTGAAAAATTTTCGGACAGGAACTCTTACACTTTAAGAACGTTAAATTTTCAAGACGAATAAGCATTTAATTATCTTAAGGTGGAACGTTGAAACGTATAGTAGCGTTGTAAAAATTGTATAAGATCGTTATTTTTTCGGTATAAATATTTATCGACCGTTATCGATGTTTATAATATGGGATCATGCCATATCTCTCATGTATTCCTGTTGACATTTCCTTATATTAAATTCATTCAAACCCAGTAGAATTTTGTGAATCGAATCAATGAATCCTTTCTCCACCTCTCGTATTGAACGCTTGGAACAGTTCGAATTTCTATAAATTATTTTGGCAAAAAGGAAGAAAAACCCATGGCGCCACCAAGCATGCAAATATTTGCTTATCTATGATATTTCCTTGCGGAATCGTCTTTAAATATGTTTTATCGCATAATTTCCTGATACATAATTTAGTTGAGGTTAACCGATTTCTTTTAAAAAATCAGGTGATTTTGATCATATAGATGTGGCGAATTAAGCGTAACTATAAACGACAACTATTTTATCGGGAATTACTTTGGTATACCAATTTTGGTATACCCAATTGGCAACCCAATACTTTATACTTTTAAAGTTGCGCACTTAGCTTATAGTTAATTAGTTAATTAATGGCGAAGATCGGTCGAAACTAGGCTTAGCCCTTAATCGTTAAACGTTTTGATGTTCATCAAGCCGAGGTGCTTGTTCAGCTCAATCCAAAACGTCAATTAATATTATTTTACAGATTAAGGACTCGTTTACATATGCCCAGTGCGTCGGAAAATCTGAGACTGTAAATGTTTCATGATAATTAGGTATACGCAGTTAATTAGTTCATAAAATGGTAAATTGATCTAGAGACCCTAAATTAAAAGAGACTGGCAAAAAAATTTGGCGCGAAAAAGCGGTGCTCGCTGATCATGCGCAATGATTTTTAAAGTTTTGTTTTTTCCGTTATAAACTGCAGCAAAGTCAAAAATGGTGATTGTTTTTGTTTATTTAATATGTATTTGTTCACCGGTTCCTTAAAAAAGAGTCGGATTTTGAACGATCATTAAACGAACATCGAAAGTGCTTATTAAGACAACAAAATACTTTTAATGCTGTTTAGCTCTACTGAAAGCCACAAATTTAGTTGGATTTATTAGTTTTCTAATAGAGAGCAAAACAAAAACATTCGCCATTTTTTACTTTGCTCCAATTTGCAGCGGCAGTTTTGCCAAGATTCCGAAAATTCCAACATATCAGTGCGCATGGTCAGTAAGCACCAATTTTTCGCGCCTATTTTTTTTTTTTTTTTTTTTTTTTTTTTTTTTTTTGCGCGTTAGTCTTCATAATTTAGGGTCTCTAAATTGATCGGCCAAACCAATAGGCCCAGTCGACTTATTGTCTTTTTGCTGAGTCTGCAAAATCGGAATCCTAATTTTTTTAATTAAAAAAAAATGTTAAAAAACGTGGAATTCCTCTTGTAAATGTCGAATTTCAAATTTCATTTGCGATATACAGATTTTTTCTTTCAAGAAAAATCAAATATCTGTTTCAAATTAAATCTCCACTTTTAGGAAATTGGAGTCATATAATTATAAACGTTTTCCAGTCCCTATCGATTTAATCATATAGTAAATATGGGAAAGAATGCATTTGTCGTTTAATTCAAAAAAACCACACGCCTGAAGAGTTACGATAACATTCCCTAAAGTTGTATACAAGGTATTGGCGTGTCTTATCTACGCCCTTCGTATTCTATTCAGTAAGGGTAGGCTCCCTTTGCCCTGAAAACAAGTTTTACAATAATATTTTCCTTGTAAAATAATTTGATTCGTTTTTTTTATAGCGGAAATCATTTCTTTGTCATTCCCATAATTATTTTCTCCAAGTTTCGGAACATTCTTTTCAATTTTCTTTCGTGTATGCTTTCTCCTATTTGAAAAAGCAAATAAAGAAAAGCGGTCGGCTCTTGTTTGGATAGCATGCATTGTCTTGATGGAATCACGTGATAAGTGAGACAATCTAAACAAGAAACGGGCCTGATCGTTGCTGGACCAATCACAAATAGGTATTTATTTCAAAGAATTAATGGTCTTGAGTTCCAGCGAGACTCTGGACGGTCAGGCCTTTTGTAAAAGATTTATTTGATTCATTTATCTAATCTCTTTACCTAAACCTACTTCTAAAATTCATTTTTTTTTCCTCCTCTCTCTCTCTCTCTCTCTTATGTTCCCGACTGTAAAAAAAAAAAAAAAAAAAAATGGTGAAGAGAAAGAAAAATGCAGTTTTCATTGCTATTTTTTCCCTTCTTTTATTTTGTCTCTCGTTAGGATAATTTAAATTCATGTGATGTGTGAGAATAATAAATAATAGTAAACGATATTTCGTTTTATTTTAAAAAATTTATGATGAACTTGTATTTATTTGCAATGGATGCTTTATTTTTTTTTTTAATTCGTTACATTATGATTGTTAAATTCATGATGTTTCAAAAAATGATCTTGCCAGACAATCAGTAGCCGCGCTTTAACGAAACCATTTTCCTTTTTTGTATGTTAATTTGCCGTTTTTTTTTTTTTTTTTTTTTTTTCGTTTTTACTGAAAGGCTTGAAGATGAGTATGCGACAGTTGGTATATCTAAAGCTGAATGTGGTGAGATAACGATTCGCTGCTAAACACAAAAAAGACAAGTTTTTTTTGTACCTGAAATCGTAGTTTTTATTACTTCGGGCAAGGCCACGCTGGGCGCGTTGTAATATATTCGGATTTATCATACATAGTGTTGCGGGTTCCCACTTGGGAAAAAAACGAAGTTTTTCTTCTACACGCTTTTAAAAAAAAAAGGTGAAAATAATAATTGGGATTTTTTTTTTTTTTTTCAACGTAAGTGAAGACCCGTTAAGCTCTATTTTTTTTCCTTTTAAATTATTTATTGAAATTATCGTCAAATGCTAGTAATAAATAAGACGATGTGTCCAATGGTCTATATAATTATAACATTCCACAGTTTCAATTCTGAAAGGAAAATAAAAATTTGTGGCACCTAAATGCAGGATTTTTATAGTCTTACACTCCCCATTCATTATTTCCCATTTCGGATGAGATTGTTCTGTTATTGGTGCAATTTCAGATTAACAAAAGTCGATCCGACATTGATAGCAGCCATTGTTGATGGTTTATGAGGAAAGATCCTCCTCAAGTTAAAAAGATAAAAAACAAAGTCGCTTACAAGTTTAATTTTCTTTTTTATCTGCTACTTTGCATTGATCTTTTTTTTTTTTTTGCTTGTTACCTTCTGAAGCTTTACCAACGATAAATTTTTCGAAAAATTTTTCGATATTATTTTTTTTTAATCTGAAAAATCATTTTGGAAATTACCTTTATGAGTTTTATATTCGTCTTGGGGTCCAGTGAGCCATCAAACCGACAAACGTTGAAAATTAAATGGATTTCAGATCAGGTTTTAAAAGGAAAAGACATTTACTAGAATTCTTGTTCGGTTTAACGTATAGAACAGGTTGAAAGAAGTATAAAAATGCACTCGCTCTTAACCCGTGCAGTATATTTAAAAAAAAAAAATAACTGTGGGAAATTTTAAAGTATGAAAATAAATGGAATCTAAATTGTCCGTCAGAATGGTTTATTGTTGGAATAATATATTTTAATAAGAAGTCAAAGAAAATCATGTTAAATGTTAATGAAGCAATAACTTCTTACGTCTTGTTCTTTTCCTTTTTAACGGTGGGAAGAAAGCAATGACATGGGCATGTTTTGGTCGTAAGGTAAATGTTGAAATGGATCTATGGTAATGCGATGCTAAATGGCGAATAATTTTTTAAAAATGATCGTCATTAAGCTTCGGTGGCAACTTTGAAGTTAGGTAATACCATCTAATCGACTTTTCAAAAGAATTTTCAGTCAAAAAAGCGATGCGAAAATTGACTGGAAATCAAATTTGAAAACACAGAGGAAAAAAGTAAAATGCACGGACATTTTGCCCTAGGCTCAAAAGATTGACCGCAAAAGACAGAAAAATCAGAAATTTTATTTGTATTTTTTTTTTAAATGTCATTTATTTAAACGCTGGTACCCATACAAAAAGGTACAAAATATTGTGACTTTTAAAAAAACATAAAGTTTCGAAACTGAATGGGAAATACTATATTGTTTGTATTATATTTTGTACCTCTGGTTTTCGGCGTTTCGCTGAGTGAACATAAAGTCAACTTTCAAAAAGTCGTATGTTACAAATCAATGAAATCTTTTTTCTTCTTTCCCCATCTTTTTTTTTTTTTTTTTTTTTGTATACCTCGACAGTTGTAAATCTAATTCGAAATTAATCTTTCCCCCCTTTTACCTGTGTTTTGTAAATGTCGTGCCATTGCTGATGACTGTAAAAACCTGAAGACCACACGACGAAAATTTTTTGACCTATATTATGAAAAGGTCCGACACAATAGATCCATCCACCATTTTATAGATAGAAAATTAATAACACCTTAAAATTCTTTTATATGCAATGATTCGATTTTCAAAGAAGCCGACGAATTAAAAAAGGCGATCCCATAAAAACAGCTATAAATTCGTGCCTTTTAAAACAGCTTTATCCTATTTTTCCTAACAGAAAAGGTTTTAAAATAAAAATCAAGTATATTCAAAATTTTTGAGTTATAACATTCTCACTTTTAAAGTTACCAAAATGTAGAAAAAAAAGGGAAGAGAAAATGAAAAAGGTCCAAAAGTGATGTTTTTCTTTCGGCAGATTTCGAGATGACAGGTTGCGGTCAGGTGATGGAAAACCAATTTCATATCATTCATACTTTGTACAAAAGATTAACATGAGATACAACATGGGTGTTTTCTTTTTAAGGCATCCTATTTTAAATGTTTTGTCAGATTTTGTGCATAAGGGGATGAAAAGATTTCATTTTTTTTTTCCTTATTTCATGAATTCCTTTTTTCGATTTCGCAATCAAAAGTTCTAAGCTTTAAAAAAAATTTAACTTACATTTACTACGTTCTTTTTTTCTTTTATAATTCTTAACTTTACCTCATAAAACTCTGAAATATGTGAGCAAGCGTGTAATTCATTGTTAAGCGAATGACAAAAGACCAGCACATAGGTCAAATCGATATTGCTGAAATGTATATGTCGTCATAAAATCTTAAAGAAAAAAAATGTATTCTATATCAGTCTCCTTACAAAGAATACATGCACGACACTGAAATATTCGATGTTATGAAGCTGTTAAAATTGAATAAATTTTATGACTTAACAGTGGCGCATGCGATTTTTTTGCATGCTTAATATGGAAATACCCATGATATACCCAATCAAAAAAACTCGTGGATGAAAACTGGTGGAATTCACGTGGATTTTAAGACTTTTTCCACCAATTTTCCACGAGATTTCCACCAGCTCGTGGATATTTGGTGGAAAACTGGTGGAAATCTCGTGGAAAATTGGTGGAAATAGTCTTAAAATCCACGTGTATTCCACGTGAATTTTTTGTCTGGGTAGAAATAGCGGTATTCCGCGACTAATAGTTATAAAATATCATGAATCTCCTGTTGACTCACATGGTACTTTGGCTTTTTTTTTACCTTTTTTTGCTCTTTTTTCACATAGCTTGACCGGAAGGGAAGGCAATAAAAGTGCATCTATGCCAGAAAAGGTTAAAAGCTTATTCGGTTAGTGGTAGACATTTCATCAAACGTAAGCACACAGTCTTTTTTCTTGATCATTTTCCATCGCTGCCACTTTCATTTCCATAATAGAAAACACATTCGTTAAAATCCCGTTGGTAAAATCAAGATTTTCTAATCTTTTTTTCAAGGTGCCAGTTAAGCAGACCCAAAAAAATGAATATGCCTCGTTCGCAAAACAAGCGATGTTGCTTAGCGACAAAGTAAATTTGCTTTGCCGCTAAGCAACATCGCTCTAATTGTCGACATTACGCATTGCGACAAGCACTCACGAGTACGAGTCTTCACACAAAACATTTTTACTGCTTATGCCTAAGTTATGCAAAAATGCTTGGTCGCAAAGCATTTTTGCTTAGACCCAAAGCAGAATTTTTTTGAGTGCGAAAATTACTTATCTCCATTTTGGAATTGACTGTTTGTTTACATAAGTTAAAAGTAGAAGGGACGTGCCAATTCTGAAATGGAGATACGTGATTTTTGCTTACATGAGCAGTGTAGCCTTTTGTACCACAAGTAAACCTGATTTGTAACCTTTGTACAATAGTTTCATCCAACCACGAATGCAATTTATTTCCATTTTCCTGCTTTAATTGAAGTAATTTAATCTGATTCTCGTTCAAGAATGAGTATGTTTCATCTAAATCGGCATTCAGTTTGTTTTTTTCTATCGCAGAATTTTCGAGTTGTGTTACTAGGTTACTTTTTCCCTCCTTTAACGTTTCTACGCCCAAAAAAATTAATAGCCTCGTTCGCAACACAAGCGATGTTGCTTAGCGACAAGACTGGTAAGTGCTTCTCGCAAAGCAAACCATATTCACTAGACTTGACGAAATTATGCATTGCAGCAAGCACTCAAGTCTTGGCTCAAAATACAATTTTTACTGCTTTGACCTAAGTTATGCAAAAATGCTTTGTCGCAAAGGATTTTTGCATAACGAGTTGTGTTATTAGGTTACTTTTTCCCTCGCATTACTTTTCGTTCTATGCAAAAATGCTTTGTCGCAAAGCATGTTTGCTTAGACCCAAAGCAGCTTTTGTTTTGGGTGTATTAAAGTTGAACATATTCTGCTGTGGCCATCAGTGGTGAAGTTACATCTTCTTAAGGCGTTCACCCATAATGAGGATTTTTACGGCAAACTTAATCCGCTAGGGGGGCTCTGGCTGCTATCATGGTAAAATGGCGGAACACTCATAGAGGGCCTATGTTCAGCTTGTGAGTGTTCCTCATCCCTGTTTTTTTAAATAACAAAAAAAAAAAAATTAATAAAACCTTACCTGTGGAAGTGAAGTTGTTTTGATTTCGCTCGGCTATCGCTTTTTACTTTGCTGCAATTTGCAGCGGCAGTTTTGCCAAGATTCCGAAAATTCCAACATATCAGTGCGCATGATCAGCGAGCACCAATTTTTCGGACCTATTTTTATTGCCAGTCTCTTTCAATTTAGGGTCTCTAACAAAAACAACCGCCACATTTAACTTTGCTGCAGTTCACGGCTGCAGTTTAAGCAAAATTTTGAAACCACGCCTCAGTGAGCATGATCAGTAAGCACCAATTTTTCGCGGCTTTTTTTTTTTTTTTTTTTTTTTTTTTTTTGCCAGTCTCTTTTAATTTAGAGTCTCTATTTTGGTGTAGCGAACGAAGTGCCTAAACTCCTCTATTTTTCCTATTTTTAATTCATAATACTTCAGTGATTTTACTCAGCTCAAACGTTCCACTATCTCAGGTCTGCGTAGACAGTTAAGGGTAAAAGGTGACTAAGCGGCTAAGCCCCTCTTATGAGGAGTTTTGAGCCCCCCTCCATTTAGAACTCCCCTTGGAAAACTTTCAGCCTCCCTTGGCCTTGCAGACTGGATACGTGCCTGCATTAGTTTCAAGTTCCAGCTTGATCAGAAATTAAAAAGATCTACATTTGAAAATACTTTACCCTGAAACCACTCCTAGCACATGCCATTACAGCAATCAATACTTTTTTTTTTTTTTAAATAAAGTAAAAATCAATTTCCGAATCCAAGCGTTTTAACGCAGATTCATACCTTTGTTTCCCAAAACCCGTCTTTGTGAGAAGGATGCTATGTTATGACAAAAACCTTTTATTATTACAATAATAGATGGATATGTTTAAAGTTATTTATTGGGGAATCAGAGTCCTCAATCACGGTTGAAAAGTCAAAATATTATTGTTAGCTACCCTTGTATTATGCAGCTTGGGGTAAATTGTATGTATACACAACTTTGTGCCTTGTACCTTTGGGATATCTTTCCTCTCCTTTGATTAGCTCCGCCTCCGACCGGCAGTATCGTTTCTTTTCTTTTTTTTTTTTTTAAATCTCGTTCGTAATTTTATTTCTTACGAATTTCTTTTTTATGGTATTTAGAGAATGCGGTTTTTCGGATGCTTTTTTTTTTTTTTTTTTTTAATGGGTATTTAAAAATAGACCTGACTGTTTCCTTCTTATGATTCATGTCAACTATCCCCAACATCCGTTAGCCGCTAAGATATTCTGCATCGCTGAGTGATCATTTGACCAATGTCATCTCGGAAGATCGTTTTAAACAATCTTTTTATTTCAAAAATAAACAATCGGACAAAGAGAAAAATGCTTGTTGTAATAACAAGCAAACAGAAGAATAAGAAAAGCATAAAGGACAAACAAAAATTCAATTAGGTATACACAAACGTTTTTTGAATGGATTATGAAAAAATTATAAAGTAACAATTCGATTTTTTTTTTTTCGGGGGAAAGGTTTTATCAATTTTTTTTCTTCTGAGTTTTTTTTAAAGGTAAAATCTTTTTAAATTAAAAAATAGGAATTTTTAGCCAATTTTTTGAATGAGTGGGTTTTATTTAAAATTCTTCTGGCCGATTTCCTCCGGATTGATGTTATTATTATTCTTATTTGAGATAATTGTCTTACATACAGTTTTTGACAGGCAGTTATACCTGTAAAATACGTGTTCTCCTTCCTTTTTTTTTTTTTCAAAATTTTTTCCCCTTTTTGAGATGCCGTGAAAAGATAAAAGTATCTATTCCAAAGTTAAACGTGTTTCTTGACGTCCTTTTTGTGCAAGGGAATCATACGAAAACACCACTAAGGGTGGCCGTTTTGACAGGATCCTTGCCTTAATATTTGTCTACCACAATAATTGGAAATCATAACATATATGAAACCGGCAGGGTTATTTTTTTTTCTTGCTGGACTTGTCCTTTCTTGCAAAAAGTTGTCTAATATGGTTTTCCTACATTTTTAAAATAATTTTCTTTTGATATGGAAAAATCTTGGGATTTTTTCGTCTTTAAAAGGATTACCTTACCCCAACCGTATAAAAAAACATACTTTTTGCGTGCGTGGACCAACTGTAAAGATCTCAGTTATCGTAACTTAAATGAAGACGCCGAGATGGAATTTTTTCAAAGCAGAGGCGCCTTTTTTTTAAATTTGGAACGGGAGGCAGTATTTCATGAAACTAACCCTACAAAAAAAAGTAACCAAATCAAAAGTTGTCAAATATGGACCCCTTAGTGATGAAATATGACCAAATGAAACTAAGAAAAATTAAAATTACGAAAAGATCACACACACACACACACACAAAAAATTCCGTTTGATTAAAAATAACCAGAAGTGATCACGTATGATTATTATTGATCATTTTTTGGTCAAACGAAAAAAAAAATTTTTTTGCATGATTATTTTTGGTCATTTTTAATTATTCTTAATTTTATTTAGTCATATTTCATCATTAAGGGGTCCATATTTGACAACTTTTGACCTGGTCACATTTTTTGCAGGGATAGAATATGCTTAGCTTATTTTGGACCAAAATTTGCTTATGGGATTCTTGCATCTCTAAGTAACGCCTTTGATTCAAGGGGTGTGCGATTGCAATTGTAATTCAACCTGAGAGCTCTATGCCAGATTTAGCTTGAAAAATAAAATTTAAGGCACTTTCCATTGAGAAAGGAAAATTGCCCAAATAATTTTCCCTGCTGCCTGGTTTATTATCGGCTTTTATTGTATATGATTAGTGAAAGAAGCAGGTACCTAAAAACATTACCCTTTTTTAGGGATATCGTAGATATAAATTTCTACACTTTAAGCAGAACATGAGAGTATGACGGCATGCATAACTGCTTTTTGAAGGGGCTATTTTTTTCAAAAAATAGTGTACAAATGCCTCCGTCAGGAAGGTAATAATCATAGGCGTCTATTTAAAGGGGCAGTCATTTATTAGTAGCAGGGCAGTAGTTTTTCATAAAATGGCAGTTTTTTTATTGGCAGTACAATGTAAGGCAGTAGACAAATTATTTTGGCAGTAAAAAAAATATTTTGGCAGTATAATGAGTAATTTGGCATTAAAAAAAAAAAAAAAAAAAAAAAAAAATCTGACATACAGTGACACACAATATATCTTTGATATATTTTTCAGTTTTCAAAGTGATCAAAATTGTGCCTGTTCCAGCGAGTAAATAATGTTTGTTCGGCAGATGGATAATGCCCTGCGTTCTTTAAGCAATATTTATGAAAAAAAATAAAAACATATAAAAAAATTAGTTTTATAAAAAAGTACTACCCTTCGATTATTAATTACTGCCACTCTGCATCTTCCCTAAAATATAAAAATTTACGGTAGAGGTAAATATGTTGGAGCAAAATTATATATGATTTATATATAAAATATGTATAAATTGTATATAAGAAATGTATAAAATTTATACGTATAATTTATATGTATATTTTATACATTTTTCATATATAATTTTGTCCCAACATCTTTACTCTACCAAATTTACTAGCCCCAAAAATAATTAATCCACTGCCAATTTATTTAAAAAACTGCCCCATATTTAAATTTACTATTGATAATTTTATGAGAAAAAAAACTGTCTTACCCATATTTTTTTACTGTCCCATTTATATAGTCGCCATAATCATACATTGATACTGATTTGATTTAATTTATTTTTCAGAGGTGTAAAGAGAAACTCAACACTCTAGCAATATCAGTAATGAATCAGTGGCCAGGAGTAAAACTTAGAGTTACGGAAGGCTGGGACGAACAAGGACATCACGCTGCCGATAGCCTTCACTACGAAGGTCGTGCTGTGGACGTCACAACATCCGACAGAGACCGTGGAAAATACGGCATGTTAGCCAAATTAGCAGTGGAGGCTGGTTTCGATTGGGTGTATTATGAATCCAAAGCCCATATACATTGCTCTGTTAAGTCTGGTAATAATTTTTTTATTTGTTTTGTTTCATTTTTTCCTCCTAAATTTAATAAGATTAAATCACACGTTTATTAGAAGAGAAAAAAAAAGTCTTAGAGGCATCGCATGAGAGAGCTAAAAGTACTGGAGTTACCCCACCGATAATCATTGTGTCGAAGAAATGAAACGGTGTGAAGAAAAGAAGGACCTGGAATGTTGTTGTCAAAGAGTATCAGGTATCAAGTTGCCACAACAAGATACACGATCTCCAAACAGAAATATTCTGTAATGACCTTATATTAGTCGTGTTCGTTTTCTCTCTTTGTTTCCCGTTTTTTTTTATCACCCAAAATCATCAGGCTTTTTTTTTCTTTCCTTTTTTTTCTAGGACCAAAAAAAAAACTGTCATTTGTAACCGTTTTGACAACAAATCGCGTCATGCTATTAGCACTCTCTCGTGCTAGACTTCTTTTTCTGTTTTGGATCCTCTTAAATTTATTGTTTCTTTTTTTTTTTTTTTTTTTTTTTTTTTTTAAATATTGACTAGTGTTAGACATAATTTAATTTATAATCTTTTTTTTTCTTCCTTTTTCAGAATCTTCTCAAGCAGTAAAATCAGGAGGATGCTTCCCAGGCGACGCCAAAGTAAAAACGAGATCTGGAGAAATATCTTTATCCTCGTTACAAATAGGAGACGAGATCCAAGTATTGGATACGGAAACTGGTCAAATAAAATATAGTGAAGTTTTATTATTTTTAGACAGGGATCCCGGACAGTTTAGGGACTATTTATTAATCGAAACCCGCTCCGGGAAAAAACTGCAAGTGACTCCGTCCCATTTAGTAGTTGCCATTAAAAAGGGAAATAGTGAATTTAACGATATCTCAGTGAAATCAAACGATAGTGAATCAATTGATAGATATAAAAGAACAGAAAATAATAATTTTTTAAATGAAGTTACCAGTGATACGAGAGAAAAAGTCTTCGACGATTCGTGCCGGGAAAAGTTCGAATCGAATATAATGTTTGCATCTCAAGTTGAAATCGGTGATAGTTTATTAATAACTTTAGATGGTGATCAAAAACTGATGGACGAAGTCGTTGATGTACGGAATTCTCGAGATCAAGGAGTTTACGCTCCTCTGACTGCTGAGGGTACTGTCGTTATAAATGAGGTTGTAGCCTCATGCTATGCAGTAGTAAATAGTCATTATTTAGCTCATTTGGTCTATGGACCTTTAAGACTTTATCATAATCTCGAATCCAGTTTTAAACGGATGTGGGATTATATGTTTAAACCAATCTTGGTTGTTAAATATTCCACAAGTGATAGGAGTCAAGGAAAAATAGGTATTCATTGGTATGCTAGCTTTTTGTACGATTTAGCAGAATATGTTTTACCGAAATCAATGCTATATACCTCATGAAAAAAGATTTAGTTATTTTAAATTGTGTTAACATTTTATTTCAACTTTTGCGCTTTGTTGTTTCAAATCTCTTATTTATTGCCATAAATAAAAAATCATTTCATATTTATATTGTTTTTTAAAGTTTTATATCTTTTAACAAATTAATGACCAAAATTGTCCTTTAATGTTAAAAATATTATGTAGGCGTTATTTATTTTCCCGGCGTTGAATTTGTAATTGTAATCCGAGATTCATTAATTTCGAAATAAAGGAAAATTTTAACTTAACTAAATTTAGTTAATCCGCAGGAAATGTATTGTACTTTTTCCACAAATGAAAAGCAAAATTATGTGAAAACAAAGTAGAAGGGAATAATGTGACTATTTAAAATAATAAAATATACCAAAGTCCATGTGTAGACGATAAAAAAAAGAACAAAAATTGTACTTAATTAATTTAAAAATTGTATTTGTTCCTTTAAAAATCGCAAAAAAAAAAAACCTAACCTGATTGAATGTTGCCAGTGTCTATTAAAAATTGTATAAGGCAGTTCAAAAATTATGAAAGCATTCACGCGTTTATGTCAAAGAAGCGTTATCTACTTTTAACGATTTTGTTTTTATTTTTGTTTTTAAAAATGATACGAAATTGAAAATATTGTAGACCAACCACTTTAAAGAACAAAAAAATATTCTGTTGAATCTAGTCGTTTATAATTTATAAAATTAAATTAAATTGAAAAAGAAATTATTCTAGCAGTGTAACAACATAAAAATCATGATTTTCTAAACTGATTCATTCAATTGAAATGATTCGTTTTTTTATTTAAAAAGGCTTAAAATTTTGGTAAATTTTTTTATATTTGGTCTGTCTTTTTTTTTTTTTTTTTTTTTTTTTTTTTTTGAGAAATATTAAATAAAGAGAATAACTGATAAAGTGTCAGTCAAATTATGCCAGTAATCTATACTGTATGTTTCGATCGATGAACCAACCTATGTAACAATAATAGACCGTTACTGAAAAAGAATGAAAAAGAATTCTCTGTTTACCATTCTGTTATGTTAAAAATCTACCAGAGAAACTATGACCGATTTAATCTTGAAGAAATTTCTAGGTATCGATTTTAGATTTTATGATCTAGATAAAACTCATTAACGATTTTAGATTTAGCCTATTTTGCTCTGTTTTTATTACATCTATTGATTTTTATGTCGGTACTAAAAGCCCGTAGTCCATTTCAAAACTTGCTGGTTCATTATTTGGTAAATCTTTGCAGTTGAAGGGAATATGTTGCATTAAAAAAAATTTGTGTTTATCAAAAAACTTTACTGCATAAATGCAAAGTTTAGTATCTAATATAAGGTAATAAATGCCATTTTTTTTTGTAAAAAATAAAAAAAAATAAATAAAACTTATAAGTTTTCCCGAAGATTCGTTACAAAATTACTCGATGTTTCCAATGTAAAGTAAAAAATGTAAAAAAATATTTATCAAAATTTCAGAAGGGTGAATTTTATGTATATTCAGCAAGAAGAAACCAGTACCAGTCAATCTGTATTTTTTATATCAAATATTTCGTTTAGTTAAGATCGATTGATTCATATGTATATTTAATTGTAAAATATAAAATGTATTTTTTTTGTCAATTTACAATAGTTTCGTTTCACGCGCACTGTTGTCTTGATTGTTTATGTATACGAATTATTTTTGATTTAAAACCGGTTGCCATTATTTTTCTTTCATAGGTTTAAAATTTTATGTGCCAGATTTTTCTTAAGTTCAGTAGAATTCTAAATCGAAATTTAATTTTGATTGAGGAATGTTTTTTTATCAAAATGTAGCAAGTTAATTTCTTACTTGTTTATTAAAAATAAACGAAAAAAATCGCATGTAGACATACTGTAGTTGAACAAATATATCACAACTGGATTTTTGTATTTCATAACTTACTTTAAAATAGTTAATGTCTTTGCAGATTTGCGCTCTAGTATATGTATATTTCTTGAAAACTTTGTATATAATGCCTTTTATAAAAATGACTGAATTATATCAAATTGAAAATGCTTCTTGGAATAATAATTATCATTTCCTTACCCATTTTCCTATTTTCCTGTATTAAATATTAATTAGTATAAAAATTTCCGCTGAAGAATCTTCGTCATAGTCAGCTTAATTAATTTAATTTAATTTTATTTTTCTAGCGTTCACTTATCAAATAAATTTATTAAGGGGAAAAAAAATTGCGTTTTATGTCAGAATGCTATTAACGAAAAGATTATTACATCTGTATGCTAGGCTGTTTTTAAGAATTACTCATTAAAGATCGTGCAATGTCAAAGTCCTGATTTAGTTGTTGAAAGAGATTTACGAAAAAAAATATATAATCCGGATTGAGAACTGACAAGTAAAGTTTTTCAAATAAAGCATGGCCGCGAATATGTATGGCCGTGATTCGAAAACTGTCCGCTGGAGCGAGCTGCGAGCTGCTTTCTGCTAGTGTTGTCGTTCTCCGTAACCTATACGGTAAACATAACCTAATCTTGATCCGCACGTGAAATAATATTTTTTTGTTTTGAATTCAAATTAAGATGTTGTTTTCGATTTTTAGATAAATCATGCCGTTAACTAAGCAATATCTACGCTATTCCCCATCGGGGACATTTAACATAATCGTCAGTCCGGATTGCAATGGTACATGGGTCACATTAAAAAACCAAGAAGGACGATTCGTTGCAACTGGGACTGCTGAAAACATTACGATATGGGACATGAATTTGGTTGAAAAATCCATGGTTTTACCAGACGAGAAAGCAACAGTGACATGCCTTTGTTCTAGCCCGATAAAAAAAGATCTAGCTGCTGGGTTTTCAGATGGCTCAGTAAAAACTTACGATTTAACAACCAGCGAAACACTGACCGTTTTTTCCGGTCATAAAGCGCCTGTTACATGCCTGGCTTATGATGCAAATGGTCACAGATTAGCTTCTGGAGCTAAAGATACTCATATTGTTGTTTGGGATGTAGTAGCTGAAACTGGTATCACTCGACTTTGTGGTCACACTGGAGTAGTTACATCATTATGTTTTATGACTAACAATAATTTATTGATATCATCGTCAAAGGATACTAGCATTAAATTTTGGGATTTGGACACTAATTATTGTTTCAAAACATTATTGGGCCATAGAACTGAGGTTTGGGATTTTGTTCTGATGAGGAATGAAGACTTTTTGGTTACTGGATGTGGAGACAGTGAATTAAGAGTTTGGACTTTATCATTTAAAGAGGTTAATGTGGATAAAGAGAATATTGATTCTATTAATGAATTGGAGGAGGATAAAGAGGAAATAATGGATAAATTGGTAAGTTTAAAATTAAAAAGTTTAAAAATTAATATTTATTTTATCATTTTAATTTTATAATTTTTTTTGTAGTCTCCAGTTCAAAGCGTTAAATGTGGTTCAATTCTTAGGTCTGAGACTGGAAAAGTTTCTTCAATAGCATGTGATTCAAGTGGAAAAGTTTTAGCAGTTCATGGCCCTTCAGGTGTTTTGGAATTGTTCATGTTCACATCTTATCTTGAAGCACTTAGAAGAATGAAAAAAAGGAAAAAGAAGGAAAGAAAAAATGCTTTGGAGTGAGTTGAACAGTAAATACTTTTTTTTATTTATTTAACAAATTAAATAGCAATTTAAAATATTACTTTATTTAGAAATGAAAAGGAAACAGAAATTCAAGAAGTAGAGACGAATGATGTACCAAGCTTGCAAGATACTGTGCAAAGGTTACCAGCTATTAAAGTTAAAGGGAAAATTAAATCAAGTGATTTAGTATTAGGACAAACAGGAGAATTACGGGTAATTATAATTTGGAGAACTTTAAAATTGTTACAAATAAATAAATTTTTTTTGTCTTAATTTTAGATACTTATAACATTATCCAATAACTCAGTTCATTTATACAGTCTGGATATGAATGCAAAGAAGTCAGATCCCATACTTCGACGTTCTATAACTCAGCTAGGCCATCAGTCAGAAGTTAGAGCAGTTTCTTTTTCATCAGATAATTTAGCAATGGTTACCGGTAGTGGAGATTCTGTAAAACTTTGGAATCGAAATTCTTTAGCTTGCCTTCGAACCATACAGACGGCTTACGTCCTAAGTCTGGCATTAGTACCGGGAGATCGTCACGCTGTGGTTGGTTTAAAAGATGGAAAGTTATTAATTTTAGATTTAAACGCGGGAGATATTTTAGAAGAAATCCAAGGTCATGAAAAAGAAGTTTGGTCCATTACTGTGACACCTGATAAGGTATTAAATTAAAAAATGTTCAGTTTGATGGTTTTTAATAAACTAAATACATCCCATGTTGGATTATTTTTTTTTTTTTTTTTTTTTTACAGCGAGGCATTGTTACTGGAGGAGGCGATTCCATTCTTCAGTTTTGGGACTTTGATTTGATTGAAGACAAGGAATCTAATATATCTGCTAAGGTTCTATCACTGCTGCATAAACGCAGCTTTAAAGTGGATGACGCTATTCTTTCCGTTAAAATTACTCCGAATTCGAAGTTGATATGTGCTGCCTTATTAGATATGACTGTCAAAGTATTCTTTATGGATTCACTAAAAGTAAGATTTTGTAATTATAAATCTTTATGAATATGAATCTTACAACTTTTTGATTTCAGTTCTTTTTAAGTTTGTATGGACATAAATTACCTGTTCTATGCATGGATATTAGCTATGATTCATCCATAATTGCAACTGGAAGTGCTGATAGAACTATAAAAATTTGGGGGTTAGACTTTGGTGATTGCCACAAGTCAATTCTAGCTCATGATGACTCAGTAACAGCCCTTCAATTTGTTCCAAAATCTCACTATTTTTTTTCTTGTGGGAAAGATGGGAAGATCAAGCAGTGGGATGCTGACAATTTTCAGAAAATCACTACTATTGATGTATGTATTAAAATAAGAGTTTTATACTTGAAAAGCCATTATTATTTTTTTATTATATTAATAAAACACTATAAATTTATTAGGGGCATTTCGGCGAAGCCTGGAGTTTATCAGTAAGTCCGAACGGAGAACACGTCGTAACAACTGGAGCAGATCGAGTAATCAGATTAATCAGTAAAACTGACGAACCGTTAGTTTTGGAAGATGAAGCAGAAGAGGAGAGGGCCAAGGAAGAGGAAGAACAGCTAGCAACTGACGCTGAAACCGTAGTGAAAGGTAACTATAATTTTTTCTTAAATGGCTATTTTATTTAATTCTTTCAGATTAATTATTTGTATTCAGAAAATCGAAAATAACTTATTAAATAAATTAAAACTGGAAAAAAATTAGTTTCTACAGTCAAATGTGGAATGGAATAGGACTCAATCTTTTCTTTAACTTTGTTAATAGTTAAAATTCATCCTAAAATAAATTAATAGACTCCAGGAAACATATTTTTAATATAAATAATATAAAAGAAATTATTACTATTCTAGTAATTACTCACATAGTTTTTCGATTAAAATTTAAGTTCAGGTTGAAAAACGGCTGACAAATTACAGAGTTTTTACTGTGCATAAAAGAGACACTTAACTCTTTCTTAAACTAGAGACAGTTTTAGTGTAGTGCTTTTGCACCCTCTTTGGTATTCCATTGTACTTATTATTTTTTAATTTTGATTCTTATTTGCAGGGCAAGGAAATTTAAATCTACCTAGCAAAAAAACTGTGGGGAGTGAAAGAGCAGCTGAGCAAATTTTAGAATGCTTAGACGTGTGTAAAAACTTTTCCGTTCTTCTAAATGAATATCACCGCCAGTTATCAGAAGGTAAAAAAGATTTAGCAAAGCCAATGCCACCACCCATTATGACTGCATATAATGCAGATTCACCAGAAACTTTTCTTGTAGAAATATTTGCCAGAATCAGATCAAGGTAAATAGTAGACAAAATTATTGTTACTGTACTCATTACTGTTGTGTAAATACTTTTTTCCAGTTGGTAAACTTTTTTTTTTTCATTTCAGTGATTTAGAAGAAGCGCTATTATTGATGCCATATCCATCAGTTTGTCAAATGTTAGAAATGTTTCCTGCTCTCCTTAAGCATGATCATCATGTTGAGTTAATTAATCGTATTCTCATGTTTGTAATAAAAATTCATCATGGGCCCATCATCAGCAATCAGAACCTTTTGCCAATTATCAAAAAAGTGACAATTCTATCTTTTAAAAGAGTAAAAGAACTGAGAGTAAGTATATTTTTGTTTGCAAAAATAACACCACAAAAGATAGAAAAATGAGTTCTAATATTTTTTTTTTTCTAAATTTTGCAGGACATGGTTGGCTACAACTTGCATGGTTTCTTATATTTGCAGAAAAATATTGAAGAGAAACAAGAAGTACAATTATTTAGGGATAAAACTTTAGAAAGAAAAGAAAAAAATAAAAAGAGAAAAAGAAAAGAGCAAGCATTTAAAAGAGCGGTTCTGCAGTTATAAAAAGGAAAATAATAAAAAATTTGATTACATTAATTATCAGTTATTTTTTTATTGCATTTAATTTCATTTTGATGAATTTCTCAATGCTTTTGAAATGAAAATTTACTTGTTGACAGATATATTTTAACTTCTGTATTATCGACTTGGAATTTTTTTTTCCGTAGCATTCGCCAATATCCACTAAAATAAATCTTAAGACCGATTAACTAATTTTAAATAATTGGACGGAAAGCTTACATTTTGTATGGAGGGAATAGGAGGGAAATTTTAAAAATCAAAGTTGCAGACGAAGATTTTTTCGGGGCCCTAAACTCAAATACGTACTTATAGAAGGCGTGGTGAGCGATCACGAGACAGTGGATGTTTCGGATGGTTTTTTCCCAGACTTGATCGATAGGAAGTTGTAGTATATTTTAATTTCAATTTTTTTAACACCCAAAATGGGTAGCTTGTTTAGGAGTGAAGAAATGACCTTGTGTCAGCTGTTCTTACAAAGTGAGGCAGCTTACGCTTGTGTATCGGAATTAGGAGAATTAGGACTTGTTCAATTTCGCGATGTAAGTAGGACACAAGTGTTTTCCTCGCCTACCCAGTAAAGTTATTTTTTTGAAATTTTCCCGGATTTACTTAATTGTCTAACTGCAGATTCTTTACCATCCAGTATTCCCCCTTTTAAAAGAAATAAGTTACGTTTATGTAAGTGTATTTGTTCCGTTTGAGACAGTAGTAAAAGGTAACAGATGTAGGCAGAGAACTGCTGATAATACCTGTCAATTTTCCCGTTTTTTGTCTGCATTAGTGAGAAACTAATAATGTCCTAGTAAAATCTTATTTGGTGCATTTACTAGGCAATTAAGTGATGCTTATGATATTATAAGGAACTCCCAAGTGCACTTATAGAAGAAAACACCTTGACCTTGATTGAGGGTGCCCATGATCACAAACCTGTAAATTACACTATCACATTTGTCATTACTGAATTATTAAAAAAAAAATAAGCAGATTATTTAACAACTATTTTTTTTTTTTTTTCTTTTTTAATAGCTAAATCCTGATGTAAATGCTTTTCAAAGAAAATTTGTAAATGAAGTCCGTCGCTGTGATGAAATGGAGAGGAAGTTAAGATACCTGGAAAAGGAGATTAAGAAGGATGGCATTCCTATGTTAGATACTGGAGAAAATCCAGAGGCTCCTCAACCAAGAGAAATGATTGATTTGGAGGTTTGTAATAATCCTTCATAAATATTCTTTTCTGTGATAAATATTGCAATTTACTTTTAATGGTTTTAATTCAAGGCCACGTTTGAAAAATTGGAAAATGAATTGCGGGAAGTAAATCAAAATGCAGAAGCTCTTAAAAGGAATTTTTTGGAGTTGACAGAATTAAAACATATTTTAAGGAAAACTCAAGTTTTTTTTGATGAGGTAAGTTTTGTTATTTTCCATATAATGACAAGAGAATTTTATCTGCTGATATAATTTATAATAAAGGCTAATTCTTTTAACTCCTTTAACTCTGTTTTTGCTTGATAAAACTGATCATAAATTTTGGAATTAAATTGTCATCATGACATGATTTAATATTGATATGAGAAAAGTAACTATTAAATTTTTTGCTGATATGGCATTAAAATAAAAGAATTTGCTTTTACTTTCTGTTAAAAATACCATTTAAGATCTTAAGTTAAGAGTATTTTTTTTCCACAAAGCAAACTGAAAATTATAGCTGTAAAATAATTCTTACAAAATTAATTTGTTCTGCACAAAATCAAATAGAATTGACTGGATTGGATGGATATGATTTTAAGTTGAAATCTCTGAAAACAGAGACAAAAATAATATATTTTAAACTTTGTAAAAAGAAACTTTAAATAATCTTATTATTTATTTTAATGATGCAAATCGAGTTTTTATTCAAGCTTTTTAAACAGGCCGCATCTATATAACTTTGCTTTGTGGAATTTTAAATATTAAAAACATTTTTTTCAGCCTGGCAGATCGAAACATTGTTGCATTGTACATACAATCAATTCCTGCATATTTGGATTTTCTTGCACTTTTTTATATTGTTTATTTTATTTGTTAATTTTTTTTTTTATAATTAGTTTGAATGCTTTGAAATATGGCCATGAAAAATGAAAACGTGAAAGAGAAATTCATCCATACTCCAGATCATTCAAAATTATGTTTTTATAATTTGTACAGTTTGATTTTCAGATTCAGTTTTAAAAAAAACTTGCATGCTGTTGCAAGTAGATACCCTGTTTAGTGATAGTGTAGTTTGTATATTGTCTATGATTTTTTTTTTTTTTTTTTTTTTTTTTTTTAATTTTTTTAGCTTTTAAAATGAACACTGAAGATCTATTTTGATTTTCAAATAAGCTTTGGAGTTTATACAAGTTTTCTTCTAGCGCTAAAACTATTTTTATTTTTTTAAATAGACATACAGTGGAGAGTTACCCTTTTCTGACATGTGTGCATAGCTGTGTTATTATTTCGCCCTATTTTCAATTTTTTTTCTTTTTGTAGATAAACGTAGTTGCAACATTTTCCTATGTTTTATATTGATATTTTTTGTCACAGCAGACTGTTTTTCAGTGACATTGAAAAATTTTTCTTTCTTAAAACTTTAATTCTTAAAATAGAAAACATTTAGCTGTCAGTGAAGCAGAAAATGGCAAACGTGATTTTGCATTCATTTATAGCTGACTAGTTTTATTTAGTTTTTAATTTCACTGAAAAAAAGTCTTTCTAAATGTTTTATCTCTATAATTTTTTTGCTCACAGCAATGCTTTTCTTTGCACTTTTAACTTCTGTTTTTATGGTGTGGGAAGTGCTGAAATATTTTCCTTTGCAAAAAAGATAATAAAGCGATTGAAGGTGTTGGTAGATTTTAGTCGACGCTTAACAGTGAGGGGCAAAAATATTCATATATTCAATTTTTTTTTCTCTTTATTATGGTCGTTACTTGAAATTTTAAATGAGTAAATAGATAGTCATCTTTATCGGATTTCATAGCATATGAATGGAAATTTTCTTAATTTTTGTAGAGGCGATTCTACCTCGAAAGATTTAGATAACATATTATTAATTAAAAGTCTTGTTTTTTAAAAACTTTTTCGTTAATCAGCTCCTTCCACTTCTACATCTGAAATCAAAGCTTTTTAAAATATTCTTATATTTAATATGTAAAGGAAACTTAGAGTAAAATGAAAGTTTGTAAAAATGATTGCAATTTAAAGATAATGTTTCGTAATTAAGTAGTGTTTAACTGCTTTCATTATTCAGTGTGGAGGGAGTTTCAGTTAAAGCAGTTTGTCTGTTTATGGCTCAAGGAGGCAAATTTCCTTTTTTCAGCCCAACTTATTTTAGTCTCTCATTGCCTTATACCTATTTCTCATTAATTTACAATTTTCTATGTTTCTTTTTAGAGCTTCCCAATAATTGTAGAATATTAGTTTAAACTAATTTGATGTTGGTTCTGCACCTGTTTCACTACACATCTGTTTGGCTACTTCTTATTTTATTTTTTTAATTTGTTTTTTCATTTTGTTTTTGCATTTATTTCAATAATATCGATTAACCAAAAAAGATTTTTATTAATTTGATTTAAAACCACTTTACTACCAATTAGAAAGATGGTTCTTTTTTAAGGGTTTTAAGTCGAAATGTACAGTGTAAATAATTGCAAAGCTAGAAATTTATCTCATTCATCAAAAAGAAAAAAAAATTATCGAATATTTATCATTGGACAAAAATGTACTTTTTTCAACTGCTCCTGATGAGACCAAGAGAAATGACTATGATACCTAAGCCTCTTTTCATAAAAATGACCGTTAGTTGTGAATTCGAAAAAGCAGTTATACATGTATCCTATATCTATTTATCTATTTTATTTTCTGCATCTGCTAATGAGTTCCAGGTTTAAAGTTAGTCAGGGTTTTTTTAAAAAGATAAGCCATTTTTAGTGAGCTCATTATATAGTCGAAGCTTATTTTCTAAAAGTCTTTTTAATTAGACCGTAATATTATACATATATACTGTATATGTATATATATAAATATTTTTTTTTGATGGATGAGGTTTATTATTATTTTTATTATTATTATTATTTTTTTTTAATTTTGCACTGGGATCGATTTTATTGAAAAGTGCATGTTGCTTGTTAATAACACCAGTATGTAGTAGAGCGCGGTTGAATGATTGCCAGGCTGAGAGTAATCGTGGTCGTGGTGTAGTGAGAGAATTGTCTCGATCCCTATCGCAGATGGCAGATCCAAGCAGAGAGGAAGAAAGCGTTACGCTCCTGGGGGAAGAAGGACTTCGAGCTGGAGGACAGGCCTTGAAACTAGGGTTTGTATTATCATAAAAGGAATAGTTGCATATAATTTTTTTTGCGGAAATTATATGACGTTATTCTTTTTCAAAAAAAAAAATATATATATATAGAATTAGATTTTATTAGGCCTGGCAACATTCTCTTTATTTATGATATTGATGTGTGAAAAAAGGCAAGATCTTTTTAGACGAAGCGATAGAGAGAGGGAATGTAAAATGGCCTAATTTACCAGATTTTAATTGTCTTTCTTCGTATGATTTTAAATGTTTAGTCATTCTTGTGCTGCTGTAATAAATTTTGTTTCTTGTTTATAGAATTTTAGGAAGAAAGGCAAGCAAAGGATCTGATTAGTGAATTCAAAACTATTAGAAGCGTTTCAATTTTGTTGACCTGGTGTGGCGTGACTCTTGGTAATGGGACTAAAAAATATGTTAAAAATTCGACTAATTTTTGCAAAATGCTAGCTAAATCATTTACGACATAACAAAATCTCAATCGGTCCACCATTTGTTTAACTATGTGACCGAATTTTTACAATTTTCACAGAGCTTTTATTTTCTACTAATGCATGCGGAATAAAAACTAATATGGAATTGCTTACTGCAAGCTTTTAATGTGAGCTTTATTTACATTTTGTGCTATTTTTGTTGCTTTTTTTTAATTTTAAGTTATTTCAGGTTTTTTTTTATTTTTTTTACTTTTTTAAAATGTTTTTTAAGTTGCTGAATGACCGCAATTTTTAGCGTCTTTTTGTATCATTTTTTAAAATAATTTTTTCAGTGTATCGTCGCCGTTTTGTTTTTGCACTTTTTGGAAGAAAAATTAAAATTATTGCCGTGAAGAAACAAGTGTAAATTTTGTAAATATTACTTCTTGAAAATTGAAAAAAAAAAATATGGCAATTATTTTAATTTTTTATATTTCAATTTTTTTATATATTTTTTTTTTTTTTTTTTTTTTTTTTTTTTTTTTTTTTTTTTTGGCGAACTTTTGAGTATGAAATGTTAAGCTAACTGTGTTGTTGATTGTATAGCACGAGGGGGGCATCAACCCAACCGAATCCATGACCCGGGCACTCATTTCTGACGATGCCATTGCTAGGCAGTCACAAAATGGACCTGTACAGCTGGGGTAGGTATTACCCTAAAAAATCCTCCCTAGTCTCTTAATCTTATCCTATACGTCTCTCATCACCAATTGCAGTAATGTGGGAATTATGTTAAAACTATATTATTTTCCAAAAACATTTTATTTAGACTAGAAAAAAGTTTAGATTTTAACTTCTCACATTATTTTAAACACTTATAATTAATAATGGATACCAAAATGAACATTGTAATATACCTTAAAATATTGAAAAGCATTATTAAAGCACCAGTCACATTAGCTTTTGTCAGTTGGCACGAGAGTTTAATTTGTGTATAAAAAAAATTAAAGAAAGAGAGGCTTTCTTTTTTTCGTAAATGTTAACGAAAAATATTGCTCATTATGCGGTTCTAAAATATTTTTATGAAAATTTAATTTAGCATCACTTCCTAAGCAATATTTTTTTTAAAATCTTATAACTTATGCACTGTAGATATAAATGCACTTGCGAAATATGAATCGATGATTTTATTTTATGCTTCTTTAATATTTTACTTTTACAACAGTTTAGGCCATTAATTTTATCTATTTTATTAATTTACTTTTGAATATCCAAAAGTCGGTTTTTTGGATTTCACGGACATATGTGGCTTTTTTTTTCTATGTATTTTTGTATATTTAATTTGGGGATATCGTTTCAATTTGTATAACATTTTGGATTCATTGTGTAATTGTTGAGTTTAAAACTATTTGATAACGGGAAAATAATTTTATGGTCAACATGTAGATATTGTAGAATAAATTCTTTTTTCTGCATGATAAAAACTAATAACATGTAGGAAGTTTCCAAAAAAATAGCACCTTATTGTTATTCATAAAGAGAGTCCAGATATTTTCAAATCGAATTATTCGAAGTTCGATTTGACTATGTAAAAGCTCTGTGGTTTTAGTCTCAGTTCCATTATTAATAAGTCACATCTAGTAATTTTAAATTAAATGTCAATTTTGAAATGAAAATTTTATTTTTACAATTTAGTTTTATCAAATTTTGCATTAAGACCAGTATTATTTGCCTTCTGGATGAAGTTATAAATTTTATAAGAAAGTTGTCTTTAAAGACAGAGCAGAAAGTTAGTGAAGATTTTATTAAAAATTTTAAATACAGTATTTAAGGGTCGTAGGCACTTGTGCATATCTTATTATTTTATCAGCCAATTTTTTTATTTTATTTTACTTTTTTAAAACTTTTTATTTTTTTACCTATTTATTTATCTATTTTTTTTTTACTTATTTCGGCCTTTTTAGATTTTCAGAATGTATATCATAAAATCATGTGTTTGCAATATTATAGGTTTGTAGCTGGTGTGATACTTCGTGAAAGAGTGCCTGCTTTTGAAAGGATGTTGTGGAGAGCCTGTCGAGGTAACGTTTTCTTGCGACAAGCTGAAATCGAAACACCATTGGAAGATCCTTCATCAGTAAGTGATTTTTCTCTTTTTGTTAAATACAATTTCTTTCAATTATTGATAAAAATCAATTCGTTTTAGGGAGATCAAGTTTACAAATCCGTGTTCATCATTTTCTTCCAAGGCGATCAGTTGAAAACTCGAGTGAAGAAAATTTGCGAAGGTTTTCGTGCTACCCTGTACCCATGCCCTGAGGCGCCGACCGATCGCCGAGAAATGGCAATGGGAGTTATGACCAGAATTGAAGATCTGAATACAGTAAGGAAAAAAGAATTTTTTTTTAATTTATAACCCAAGATAAAATAATATTAATTTACTTTTTTAAAGGTATTGGGACAAACGCAAGATCATCGTCACCGAGTGCTTGTCGCTGCCGCAAAAAACATTAAAAATTGGTTTGTTAAAGTTCGCAAAATCAAAGCCATTTATCATACTTTAAATCTTTTCAATTTGGATGTAACTCAAAAGTGTTTGATCGCTGAGTGTTGGGTCCCGGTTTTGGATCTGGAAACAATTCAGTTGGCTTTGCGTCGTGGTACTGTGAGTATCGATTTAGTTTAGTAGATGAAATTTATATCGGTCATTGTTTCATTATTGTGTCTTTTATCTGCAGGAGAGAAGTGGTAGTTCAGTCCCGCCAATTTTAAACAGGATGGACACTTTTGAAGATCCTCCTACATACAACAGGACAAATAAGTTCACTTCTGCTTTTCAGGCGTTGATCGATGCTTACGGTGTTGCCAGTTACCGCGAGGTAAATACCACTTTGAATGCAATTGAAATATTTATTTAAATTAAATAATTTCACACCTTGTTTACGTCATAGGTAAATCCTGCCCCGTACACGATTATCACGTTTCCATTTCTTTTCGCTGTTATGTTTGGTGACGCTGGTCACGGTGTGTTGATGACCCTTTTTGGAGCTTGGATGGTTCTAAAGGAAAAACCTCTTCAAGCTAAAAAATCTGATAGCGAGATCTGGAATATTTTCTTTGGAGGTCGTTACATTATTCTGTTGATGGGCGTTTTCTCTTGTTACACTGGTTTGATATATAACGACGTTTTCTCGAAATCTCTGAATATATTTCGTTCTTCCTGGCATATTAATTACGATTTGAACACCGTTATGGCGGCTAAGGTAAGTTTTGTAGCGAATTGATTGGAATCCTGTTCAAAATCAACTTGAATCATTTTTTCTTTTTTTATTAGGATTTGATGTTGGATCCCAAAAGTGAAGCTTATGAGAAATATCCATACCCATTCGGATTGGATCCAGTTTGGCAAGTCTCGGAAAATAAAATCATTTTTCAGAATGCATACAAAATGAAAATTTCCATAATTTTCGGAGTATTTCACATGCTCTTCGGTGTACTATTGAGCTTGTGGAATTATAGGTATTATTCTTCACTGTCTAAAAATAAGGCGATGTCTTAAATTTAGTTGTTCCAATCTAATGTTTTAAAAATGATATATTATTTCAGGTACTTCAACAAAAAATTGGATATTTATCTGCAGTTCATTCCACAAATTATTTTTTTGTGCTTCCTTTTCTTGTACATGGTCCTATTAATGTTCATCAAATGGGTGAAATATGCTCCTGAAGCAGGTAATTAGTTTTTTTTAAAAAGCAATATTTTTCATTGAAACCTTTAAATAAAATTAAATATTCAAAAAATTCGAATTATTTTTTTTTTTTAGAGGTAGAATACGGGCCGTTCTGCGCACCATCGATTCTTATAACATTCATTAACATGGTTCTTATGAAAGAAACTCCGGTTCCTGCAGAATGTGATGCTTACATGTACTCTGGGCAAAAAGCAATTCAGCGTCTGTTGCTAATAGTAGCTCTTTTATGCGTTCCTGTCATGCTACTAGGAAAACCTATTTACATTATGAGGCAACATAAGAAAACACCTCATGTTCCTGTAAACACTTTTTTTTTTCTTTTTTAATTAATAATTTAGTATCGTAAAATATTAATGTGTCATTATTTTGTCATTGTGTCATTATTTACAGTTGAGCAGCGCTCATGCCGGTGAAAACGGAGATGCAGAAGGAGGAGGCCAGTTACCACCTCCAGCCCATGCCAAGCAGGAAGAAGAACACGATCTGGGTGAATTATTTATTCATCAAGGAATACACACGATCGAATATGTTTTAGGATCTGTCTCTCATACAGCCTCATATCTGCGACTTTGGGCTTTGTCTCTCGCTCATGCCCGTAGGTGTACAAAACTATGTTTTTTCACTTCACATGTAATGCTTTTTTTATTATCGTAAAATTTCTTATCTCATTTTAGAGCTCTCTGAAGTATTGTGGAGCATGGTCTTGAAAAATGGTCTGATCAGAGATGATTGGACGGGGGGAATCTTTCTGTGGATAGTCTTTGCGGCCTGGGCCTGCTTAACTGTTAGTATCCTAGTATTAATGGAAGGGCTTAGCGCGTTTCTTCACACTCTGCGTTTGCACTGGTTTGTATAAATTTTTTAAAAGTTCAATTCAGATTTAAAAAATATACGACGTAAATTCTTTCTTTCTGTTTCAGGGTCGAATTCCAGAGCAAATTTTACACAGGACAAGGTTATGCATTCCAGCCGTTTTCATTCGAAGCTATTTTGGACTCAGCATCCCAGGCCTCTGAAGAATAAATCAAAAATTTATTGATTAAATCAAGATATTTAGCGAAAATTTAGTATATTTATAAAATAAAGTGTATCGAAATCAACTACTAGAATATAATCTGTTTAGTAGTTCATTAAATTTTTCACATTGCAATTTGATTGTTTCTCAGATAATTTTTATGTTGATCTGATTAATTTTTCTTCATTGAATCGGAATTTCAGATCTGTGATAAGGGATGAAAATCATATTATTAACATATATGATTTAAAATTTTTAAAATTCTTTTCATTTAAATTTAATTGTTTCGATACCTATAATAACAGATTATAAAAAATTATTCAAATTCGTAACTGTACATAAGAAAATAAATAAAATTTAACTTATTTTTTTTTGTGAATAGTCGACATTAAAAAAAGCAGGCAAGTTGGAAGAGATATGTTAAATTATTAAAATTGTTATTATTATGGAAGAAAATTAGTCATGACATTAATCATTTTCAATTGTTTGGTTGATTAATCTCTATTCACTTACAGACATGAATAAAGATTACCGATTTGTTTACTTATTTAAACCTAAATTAGTTTTAAATGTTCGTTTTTACTTCCAATTATTTTTTTAAATAAAATAACCGGATTTGTTTTCAATTCCTCCGAAACGTATTACAATTCATATTATTTTCTGAATCTAAATTAAATTCCATTGATATATTAAGATTAAAGGTCTGCATTTAATTATTGTTCTGTGTAATTGAATTTAAATTAAAAATCGAAGAATATAATTATAGAAGCTGTTATTACGTCAGTTCTTTTTAAATAAAACCCTTTCTATATTTCATTTACTTCACATTCTCTTGCGTAATTTAAAAAAGGCGGGCAACAAGACGTTTCCAAGAATTTGAGGGTGACTGTTCAACTTTCAAATTTTTTACATTTTTCCAATAATAGGACATAACGGAAAACAAAAAGAAAATAAATAAAAAAGCAAAAAAAGTAAAATTAATAGCAATCTAAAAAAATAAGTTTTACCTTTTTTTTTTTAATTTAAATTCGTAAGAATCATTTCCAGGAATTTTGTCTGGTCGCCATTGCAATCCTTTTTGAAGGTCACAACTTACAAGTAACATCGGTAACATCGGTTCCAGTCCAACATGAGTTTTTTCGTAAAAAACATTAAAATATCAAATTTTTTATCCTTTTTCGGTGATCATGAAGTAGAATTAAAACCTTATACAGGAATAATATGTAATTCCGATCAAGGTAAGTTTTTTATCAGGTTTTTAGTACAATTTTTTTTTTGCAACTGAAGACGTAAACCGAGAGTTTCTTGTTGTTAAAATTAATGCGGCATTTTAATTTTTGATACGTATTTGAAGGTAGAGAAGATTTTTTTAAAGCTATAGAGTTTGTATTTGGGAAGAATCTATTCGACATTAACAGCGAAAATATTCCAGATCTGATTAACCCGAATATAAATGGATTTGACGATGAAGAGTAAGTGTTATTACTGTTATTTGACTGCTTTAGTTTTAATTTTTTCGATCTAGGCCTATTTTTTAAATTCCTTTTTTTTTTTCATATTTCCAGAACTGATAAAAATTGTTATGTTGATGTTATTCTCAAGTTCTTTGATGAGAGGAAAGATAATTTGCAAATGAGAAGGGCTGTAGTTAACAGGTAAGTCAACTTTTCAACTTGAAACTCATAGTATAAAAAATGGAAAAAATGGAGAAAGTGTAGACCCCAAACTTCAGTATTTTTTTTTAAAGCAAAATCCTTCTCCCAGAGATCTAGCAAATTGAATCCTATTCAAAGAAAGAGATATTAATATGTATTGTTTTATTTTTGTTCAGCCTAGTTAGAAAATCATATTCTTTCTTCAATTACATTTTTATTTTTACATAAGCTAAACATAATTTTAACTAATTCAGTTTGCCAGTCTTGCCTTTCTGCGTTATTTGATGTCGCCTTTAATTTGAATTTTTGATTTCAACCAAGCTTAGAATATCCGAGTGTAAATCAATTTCTAAAATTTTAAAAGTTATGTTCCTACGGAAGCAAGATGAGAATTTGGTAAAAAGTCGAATTTTTTCAAAAGTCCAATAGATGGAGCTACTTTTACTAAATGTATGGCTTGTTTAAAACTTAAATGGCTGATAATTTAGTTATGGGATGGAATAAAAATAAAACAAAAAAACTGGAACTGCCTTCAAAGTGGCGTTATATCAATTTTAGCTTTTAATTGTCTTTCTGTTAATTAAAATCTTAAGTTATACACCCAAAAAATTTGGACTAGGTACGAGGTTTTTAAATGGTGGATTGAGTGATTTTTTGAAACCTTCTTACTTACAAGCCCAGCTCAAAATTGGGGAAAATCGTTATACTACTAACTTTTGAATTCATGAAGAAATGGGGGAGAGGTAAAATTGCCTATTAATTGCACTGCTTTTTTTTTTTTTAAATTTAAATTCGCTTTTAAATTTCCAACTTTTGTGTATTTGGATTCGAATAAATAATCTTCCAACCAAAAAATAAAAAAAATTAATGCAACCACATTACCTAATTAACCAATTTTGAGTGTTTCCAAAAAAATTCGTATTATTGTACTCAGCGTGCACTCCTTGAAGTTCTAGAGAGAGATGATGGGGAGGAAATAGACACTGAATCAGTTTTTGGATTACATGGAATGCCAAATGGACCGGCTTAAAAAAGGTGGGGGAAGCGGTTTAAAAGACTTCAAGAAATTAATAATGATACAATTTTAAACATGTTTTTCTCTGAGTCATGACTTTTCCACTCCGAACGTCAAAGCCCCTTTTGAACTTAATAGTGGTCCCATTTTTATTTCCGACAAGATCCCATTTTGCTCATCATCAAGTCCTGAATTGGAAATGACCAAAAATTTGATTTTGAAAATTTTTACCTGAAAGTATGTTTTCCTAAAGATCTTCACAAATTAAGCCAGTATTACACCTCCAGTGGTCTGGTTGACACTAGTTTCTCCAGCTTTAAGCATGAGGAACTAGTGTCAACCGTAACAGAGCAGACACAAATGTGTAATATTGGCGCAGCGAAATATCACAAATATTTATGCTGCGGGAAACTACACTTAAAGTCGAGCGCTGGGATTTTAAGAAAAGCGAAAACTTGAGTTGAAAAATTTGAAAAATGACTTTGACCTTTTTTCTTTTCTCTGATTTGGATCGTCATTAGAAAAATGAAATCGGACATGGGGTAACTAGTACGCAGTCAAACGCAGTTTTTTGTTTTAGCGTCGATAAAATATTTAAATAAATAGCTTCATGTCTGTATATATTCTCTAAATTAATAATTTAGAGAAATTAATTATTTTTTTTTTCAGAGAAATCAAATTCAGCATTGACAACCAATCGGTATCAGTAGCCCAGTATCAAAAGAAATTAGATGATTTAGGTCTAAACGTAAAAAACAAAGAGTTAATTTTTTATCGAGATGATTTCAGTCATGTAATCTGGGGAACGGCGGAAGCTTTAGAAAAAGTGTTGAGCAAATGTATGAGGTAAAAAAAAAGAATGTTTAATTTTCTCCGAATTGAAAGATGAAACCTCCATTTTTTTTCTTATCAGGGTACCTTTTCTGGGGGAAGAATGCGAAAAAATCCGACGTAAAGTTAAACATTTGCAGGAATTCGAGAAAATTTTAAGTGATAGAAAATATGATATTTGCAGAGAAAATCACGATACAGTTTTTGAAGTTATAAGAAGATGGGAAAAGACAACAGATATATTGGTAATTAATTGGGGAAAGATCTGAAACTCTTTTGCAGTCTTACATCATGTTCAAAATTGTTTTTGATTGCAGACTTTATCAAAACAAAAGTTCCTGGCTTCTATTAAAGAACATTTGGAAGGGAGAACCGAAGGAGCTATTGAACAAAATTCTGATGAAATTTCGCAAGAGGATGTTGAAGAAATTTCTGATAAAGATTCCGAAGAAATTTCTGATGAAGGTTCCGAAGACATTTCGCCTGTTTTATCGCCCTACTCTGAAGAATTTAATCGTTTAGAAGAGGAAAAGGAAAAGATGACAAATAAAATTTTGGAATTAGAAACGAAGCTTGAAAACTTGGTGAGACGATAGGACTCCGCCTTTTTCAAAAAAACTAAATTTTTCATTTTTTTTTTTTTTCCTTTTTTAGAAGGATGAATACAACGATTCAAACTTAGGACAAAGTGTATTACTCGCGGAATTGTACTGCAGCGAAGTTAAAATGGCCAAGGCCTCGGAGAATTCAAATTTATTAAAGTGAGATTTTTTTTTTTTTTCATTAATATTGTTTTCGCATTAATCAGATTAAAAAATTTGGATTTTTGTCATTAGGGACAGAATGGAAGAGATCAAGGAATTACTAGACGAAGAAATATCCAAATTATTTGCGATTCATAACAAACGCAAAAAAGTTGAATCTAAACTTGACAGGATATCGAAAGATATACAAAAAACTTTCGCATTAATTCAAGAAATTCGATACGAGAGTAAATCTCAAATAAATTTAAGTCTGGTAAATCTCTTTTTAATTTATCGGCTCAAGTTAAATTTTATTCTAATTTAAGTTATATTTTCAGTTTGGAAGATTAGCTGATCACATCAGTCCTAGCCCGAATTTAAATCTTTTGAGAAACATTTTAGGCGACGATTTATTCTATGCTAATTTAGTAGATACCGAAGAAGAGGCTGTGGAATGTTGTGAATATCTTAAAGCGTATCACTACAAACAAGATGAAACCTTTATTATTTTTAATGTGTACCCGGAAAATTTAAAATATTTCATTTTGTGAGTAAAACGATACTTTTTTCTTTTTGATCCAATTATTTATTTATTTATTTATTTATTTACTTATTTATTTATTTTTGTTTTTGTTTAGAACAAGCGGAGAAATTAATTTGAAAGTAGATATTAGTAACTTTGAGAAGTTGCTAATTTTCCTTTTTAAACTTAAAAATTACGGTTTAATATCAAAAGTTCCAATTATAATGAAAAAAGCTATCAATAACGACGAACTGAACATGGTAGTGTATTGATTTGAATAAAATAAAATCAGCAATGAATTTCATTTAATTTTTCTTTATAGGAAAGAGCTAGTGGTATCGTTTTCATACCGGATGGCATAATATTAAGCCCTGATGGCCTAATTACTAGAATCAACCAGTATACTGAGACTAATTTGGAAAACGATGAACAAGTTATTTTGAAATGCTTAAACGAGCTGATATTAGACCAAGTAGGAATTTTTATTGTTTTTGTAAAAAAAGAATAGACATCGATTTAAAACTTTCGATTTCTGTATTTACAGGAAATGAAATTTTATGAAATGTACGATTTAAATACCCAGGAATTCGAAACGAGGCTAAAAATTTTTAGTTTAGAAGAGGATGTTTTTTTTATACAAAGGCATTTGAAAATAACAGCCCAAAGTACACAAGGAATGGATACGACGACTCCTATTCCTATTGCTATTCCAGATAGTAAGTTACCGGTACAACTGATAAATACTTGAAATTTTAAAGTAATTTTTTCTTCTTTTCGAAAGTTTATAAAGAATTCATGGAATATTTTAACGAACACGATAAAGCATTACGACTCGCGGAAGAAGAATTGCAACGTTCGGAACTTAAAGAAGTCACTCTATCATGTCTGGAAAAAGTTCAAGTTCATTGGTCGGTGCTAAAAATTAATTGCCTTAGCTTCTTCAAAATTTTAATTTAAAATCATTATTTGCATTTATAGCCTTCTCCGTCAAGTGGTTCGCAACAGTATTACGAAAAATTGCAAAATATTCGGCTTTTAGAGTCCGAATTGGCAGAAATGAGAAAAACAATATTGACTACCGAAACGGAATTGAGGAAATTGTACGCTTCTGCTTTTTACGTACGTAGAATTGTTTTCTCGTCCATTAATATTTTAATGCCATAAATAACTTAACACTGCCTTTAATTTTTCTTTTTCAGCTTAAACAGTTTCCTTGGGGCGGTATCGCAAAAACCACAATTTTAAGTAATAAACTTTCAATGTTCTATGTGCAAGAAATAGCTTCTATCAAAAAGTTAATAGATGAAAATGTATGTAGACTAGAAAAAAATTTCATTGTTAAAAAAAAATTAGTGGTTGTCTTATATTTTTTAAATCTTTTTAAGGAAATTAAGAATTTTCTACATAATGAAGAAATTATAGAATACATCCTTGAATCTTTGGAAGAACAATTATCAGACAACCAACAGGAAATACAAGATTTAAAGAAAGATCTTCAAGATATTATAAAACAAAGGAAAAATTATTTAAAATCGTTAATAGAACATTGTAACCAATATTTTTTCAGAACTGTTACGGTACAGTAAAGAATGTGAGGTAAAATAAGGAGGCTTATCACAAAATTTATCTGATTTTTGTTGCTTTTTTAGGACATTTTGCATACAGCTATACCTTTTCTGGAAATAGGGTTTGATAATTCACAAAATGAACTGCAAATTTTAACATCTTTGAAGGAGGAGAGAGTCAAACTTGTAGATTTTAAAATCCTGAACACAGCTTTAAAATTTATAGTGGCTTTATCATTATTTTTACAAATTTCAGTGTGAGTTCTTTCATCTTTTTTTTTTCTTTTTGCGAAATATTATTTTTATTTTCATTTACAGATCTGAAAAAACACCAATAATAATTTTGGACAATGTATGGAATTTTTTACCAGATTGTGGGGAGTCAGTAAAGGGAATCTTTTCAGATATTCTTTTAAATTTAATAATCCCAAACAGTGAAGATGTAAGTTTTGATTTAAAGATGAGGATTGGACAATACTTGCAACTCTTTATAAAAAAGGTATTTCTAACAAACTTCTTTTCACTTGAAATACTCAACAAAAAAAAATTATTATTTGATTTTATTTTATTCTCAGAATACAACTCGTACTCCAATCAGAATGAATCAAATTCAAAAGATTAATGGGCCTTCACAGCTTCTATTTTTTGCAGATTCTGATTTTGTTTTGTCACCTGAACACCAAATACTCATAAGTCAAAAGGTAGCAATGAATTTTTTATTGTAAAAAGTAGTTAAAGTAACAGATTTTTTTTTATTTTTTTTTTTTTTTTTTTTTTTAGATTTTGCCTCATGGGTGTATTACAGCAAAAAGTCCTTATTTTTCAGCAATCTATGCTGTACCTTAAATCATAAATTTATTATTTATTTCAGTTCTTTAATCGCTTTAAAAGTCAATATTTATTTATAAACATCAAATTTAAATTTACATTTTAAAAATTAAATATTTTCAGTTAATCTCATATTTGTTAACAGAGTATTTTTAATATTACCTGCTTGATTTATAGTTCGGAATGTTACCTTTTGAATAGAATCACTCAAATCTTCGAATTTATTCTCTATCAATTTCTTCTCTGAAGTTTCAGGAAATGGTGTTTTCAAATTGTATATTTCTTTGATGCAATTAATTGTATCTGCTTGTATATCCTGCGATAGTAAAATAGAGTCTTTTTTCAGAAAATTTTCTCTAACTCTTTTCATCAACATTTCACTTTGTAAGAGGTAATCAGAAGCAACACTAATATCATTCACTCCTTTATTAAATTCACTGACTGTTTCTACAGCTGATATGGTATCTTTTTCTAAGCGTTCTTTAGTTTCTATCATTTTAAGAGCAGATGTATTCTCTAAATGCTTACATGCTTTCTCAAAAGAAGATATCACTAAATCGAAAGAATTATTACTATTACTCATTTTTTCAAAGCTCTGTTTTATATTTCCCAGCATAGAAACTACGAAAGAAACATAATTCTCCGTGCTCCTTTGTTTACTTTTTTTCCCCGCTATTTTTATTTTTAAAAAAAGGCCCCGAAAACACGACCGTTGATAATCACGGAAAAGGACGGTTATCGATATCGTGTGATGTTGATGTATTGACAACTATTGAATTGATTCTTTTTTTTTAGGACTGAGTTTTAAAAACCTCCACCTTTACTCAGATTTTCTGTAAATCTACAAAAAGTATTGTTCTACAGCTGATGATCCAACTAGTCAACTATGTCACCGGTAAGGAAAGAAAAAAACAGTCATTTTTCGCAAAACATTCTACTTAATTTTGCTTTTCAGAAGAGTAAAACTGTCGACCTATTGAATCAAGCTAAAATAGTCAAAGATCAAAAAACGGCATTTAATAAATTTATAAACCATTTTTAAGAAGATGTCTGGAAGTTTTGGTAGAAGGAGGTACAGCGATTGGGGAAGGTTCATGGACCTTCATATTGATCAATATGATGAGGCAACTAAAAGGGGTTATCTGGAAATTGTAAAGATAATGACAGAAATTGTAAAGCAATGCAGTAGTTCTGGTAATGTGTTCTTAATTTTCTTTTTAGAGAGGATTATTTATTAATAAAAATGATTTTTCATTCCTTGGACTAAAAAGTAGACCATAAAAATTGTTTTCCTCGGAATAAAAAATATTTTTCTTTGCAGGTATCGAAGGTAAATTTCAAGACTCGACCAATTACGGCCCTCGGCTTCGCCTCGAGCCGTAAACTTGGTCTCGTACTTGAAATATTTACCTTCGACACCTGTAAAGAAAAATACTATTAACGGGGCAATTGTATCTGGAATACGGTTATATCGGTGCTCTGACAAGATACTGGGCGGATTTTTTAACGAACCCACAAAAACTGGAAACTGCCTCAGATTTGCTTTTACAGATACCTTTATCTTTTTTTGAATTCCTGATGATTAATGCAAATTAGAGGAAAAACTTATAACTGCTCTTCAGTTAGTGCTTCAAAACACAAACATTGATAACCCTGCTTTTTTGCAATTAAGCATAAGCAGGGGGTGTTACACCACACATAACTGCATTACAACATTGACTTTATGTGAAACTACCGTTATACCCGCATCGAAATTTACCCAGCGCCTGCATGCGAGTATACTAATATAGTTTCAACTTACTCCGCTAGATAGAGCGAGGTTTCGATGGTCACACCAATCCGTTTTTTGCGCCGTGAACTCAGAAGCTTAACTTCGTTGTTCGCCACACGTTACGAGACCAGTCATGCCAAGTCGACCTCTCAAAACAGAAACTATTTTGGAGAGGACCTGTGTGACTTGGTCAACAGACTGATTTACGAAGATGAAGTAAAAATTGAGGTTGCTGAAGCAGGGAAAGAGAGAAGACTTCTGTTTTTGGAAAATACTATAATTTTTTATTCTGGACTTATGGGTGAGTAAGGGGTCGTTCAAATATGACGTCACCATTTTTGGGGGGAAGGGGGGTCTTCAGAATGATGACGTCCATGTTAAATGTCCATAAGAAAAGCCTATTTTGATAACGAGGGGGGGGAGGGGGGTCCAAAAATCCTCAAAAAATGATGACGTCATATTTGAATGGCCCCTAAGTTAAAAGAGGAAAATAAAAAAAAAGATACCGTATGTAAACATTATGTTATTTTTTAGGCTTGAAGCCAAGAAAAAAAGGAATGGAGTGACAGTAAGTCGCAATTCCGACAGTCATATTATTATCTTTAATTATTTCATAATTTTATTTTTCTTTGTTTTGTTTTTTTTTAGGAGGAATAGCAGGGTGTTTCACCGTTGTTGACATTTTCTTCACCAAAATACTTTTTAGAGAGTCATAATTTAAAAGAATAATTTAAAGTTTTGTAAAAAAAAATCACCATAATAATTTAAGTTTGTCTTTTTTGTAATTTCTTTTCTTTTTTTTAGCCCTTTTTGCAAATGAAGTTCTGTACAAGAGCATTAGATTTATTTTGGCTAGCAATTTTTATTTGTTTTATTGCTTCGTGCGTATATTTTTTTTTTTTTTTACAACAATCGGTCTCTTCAACGGAATTAAAAGTCTGATTCCTTAATATTAACAGAAAAAAAGACATTGAATTTCGGCTTCTAAAACTTGTAAAAATTACATAATTAAATTACGATTTTTAATTGAGTATGAAAAAAATTATTCAATGTGTACTTCTAATATTTTTTTATTTGACCATTTACATAACATTAATCTTTATATTGCCATATCTTTATGGTACCATCATCACTACAAGAAACTAACATTCCTGGTATTTCTGGGTTCCATGCAACTGCATTAACATCTTGGCTATGTGCTTTTTCACTTGTACACACTAATTCAAAAGTAGGCTCATTCTCATTGGAAAAGTCTGTTTCTTTAAAAATTCTAATTGAGTCATCTCCGCAAGCAGTAACAATCAAATCAGTTAAACTGCACCAAGAGACATCATAAATAGCTCTATCATGATAACCTGATAATGTGCAAACATTTTTCCAAACTGGTGTATTATCTGGGGTTGGTATATTTTCTTTATTCTCTGGTTCATATTGTCTCCAAATTTTAACAGTCCTATCATCTGACACAGAAACCAGTCGACTACCACTTTTATCAAAGGCTATACTCCACACAGTAGATTCATGGGACATTAATGTTCCTATGCATGTCCAGTCATTATCCATTGGATCCTCCTTAAATAATTTGATAGTATTGTCGTAACTAGCTGAAGCTACAATATCCAAATTTGGGTGCCATTTTACCTAAAAATTAAGAATGAATCAAGAAATTTTTAAAAAAATTTTATTCTACTCAAAAAATGAGAAAACATACTTTTTTAACATCTTGAGTATGAGCATTTAAAACTGCAGCACACTCATACTCATCTTCATCTGCTATTTCCCAAATCCATACTGATTTATCTCTACCACATGTTGCTAAAAGTTGTCCACTATTTGCCCAAGCAACTGATTTTACTTCATTTTCATGACCCTCTAATGATGCATTGCATTCCCAAGAACCACTTTTTTTATCCCATATTCCTATTGTGGCATCAAAACTGGCAGAAGCTAAAAATGATGGGAATGTATAACATAATATTAAATTGATTCTTCCTTTAAAAAAAATTCTTATTTTTTAATTTTTTTTTTTCCAGATATGTAAACAAAAAAATTTAAACAGTTACCTATGTAATTTCCACAAGGAGACCAATTTACTTCTCTTATTGTCCTTGAATGGCCTTCAGTTAATTTTACTTTATTAGACCATTTACCCATTACATCTTTGGCCCAAATGCAAATATTTTTATCCTCACCACAACTTGCTATTGAATGTCCTTTCGGATGCCACGCAATATTCCATGCTCTTCCTTCATGAGCTTTTAAAGTTTCAATCAACTCAAGTTTCCCCATTTTAATAATATTTTAATTTCTAATAAAATAAAATAAATGGTTAGGAAATTTCTTAACTGAAATATTAACATACACTTATTTGAAACTTTATTATTTTGCACAGTATTCCGAGATTAACAGCTCTCATTATGTTTTGAAATAATAAAATCAGCCCTTTAATGTCTACTGGATAGAAATAAAAATATAAATATTAAAACGGCAGAACCGATTGATAAAATAATTACATCAGAAAAATGGATTTAACCTAAAATGGTTAACTCATAATGTTTATCATACCACAAGAAGGCCCCATCCATAAGGCTCTCGTTGGGCCCTTTTTTTTTTATGTTGTGATTCAGTGTTAAGTTGAATGGAATCAGTCACTTTGTGATTTTGTGAACCACCTCGACTTCCGTAAAAAATAAACTTCATAATGTCAGAGAAAACAAAATCAGCACCTTTAGATTTAGGTCTTTTAGAGGAAGATGATGAATTCGAAGAATTTCCAGCCGAAGGTGAATAAATTATAACCTATCTTGGACATGGTTTCAAAATAATGTCTGATCATCATTTTGTAATAATTTTATATGAAAGTAAATAACATTTTTGTTACAGATTGGACTGCAAAAGACCAAGATGATGAAGATATTAGTGTATGGGAAGATAACTGGGATGATGATAATGTAGAAGATGATTTTAGTAAACAATTAAAGTGAGTTTAAATAGTCCTTTTGTTTTGTTTGTTCTTACTATGAAATTGTTTTCACATAGCGGTTTCTCTTTACAGAATTGAACTAAACAAACCATTAGCTGAGGATAAGAAAAAGAGAACAAATGCTGAAGTAGCATCTGATTTACGTTCTAGGGAAGTTAATGCCCAGAAATCTCAACAAATGGTGAGGGACGAAATTGAAAGAAAGCGACAGCATAGGAAATAAGGAATCTTTTTTCATTTTTTATTTTCCATTTTCTGATATCAATTCATGCTTGAAATATTTTCTTAAAAGTTTGTAGTAATTAAGTTAAAAAAAAAATTAAAATTATTTTGTCATGAGATCAAGATTATTAAATTGGTTTTCCAGTTATCTATTTAACAGTAGCATATCCCTTTTTTTCAGTGTGATGACAAACCCCAAAACTTAAGCCAAACTGTCCTGATTAAAAAAGAAGAGCAAAAAAGACCCTGTTTAGTAAGTTAAATTTTAATAAATTGCATATATGATAACCACTAAAAAATGAAAGGCACAAGATTTTTTGTATAAAGGGCTAATTTAATTGAGTTTTAATAACAAATTTGTAAAGTGACAAATAAATGGAAAATGATTTTTGTAATCAATAGAATTTATTTATTTTATATCACATACATAAACGTTCTAATTGCTTTTGATTTCTTTTCCGGCGACATAAACTTTTGAAATCATTCTATCATCACCCAGATAGATGAATTTTTGAAACAACTGATCCAGAGTGTATTCTTCAAGCAAATCAACTGCAGGATTGTTGTTTAGATTAACTAATATTGCATCAAACTCTTTTTCAAGTTCGAAATTTCCGGTGACACTACCAAGTGATAAGGCTGTAAAAACATTCATTTTTTTCTGTTACATCATTTGACATGAAAAATTTTTTAAATAACAGTTACCTTCAGCTCCTCCCAAGGTGGCTAGGTAAAAAACTTCTGGAATGGTTAAAGGTTCGCCAGTATTATTAAATGAAGCTTGGATTGAACATTGCAAACATAGTCGAATAGAATCTAACAAAGAAACGCTATATCCGCCCGCACAATCTGTTCCTAAACTAAGTTTTATGCCATAATTTAATAATTTTCTGACTGGACAATTCCCGCTTCGTATCATAAGATTTGAGTTTGGGCAAGTTGAAATCGCAGTTCCTTTTGCTTTTAGTACTTTTAATTCCTCATCTGTTAAATAAACTCCGTGTGCTAAAACTGTCTAAAATGTAAGAGATGAAATTAACCAAAAATAAAAATAATTAGGAACATGATCCTAAATAATTATTACTTACTTTATCAGTTACAAGTCCAGCAGTGTCATACACATCCAAATAATTTTTGCAATTTGGAAACTCTATAGCAACAATTTCTACTTCTTTTGAATTTTCTGAAATATGACTTTGTACTGGAATGTTATATCTTTTAGCTAATTCCGCTAATGACTTCATCAAATTCATGTCGCAACTTAAGGCAAAGCGAGGAGTTATTACTGGCTTTATTAAATCGTTTTTAAAGGCTAAAACCTGTTCTATGAATGTTATAGTTTCATTATATGATTCCTCAGTAGTTTCCACATAATCAGGGTCCAAATCATTTTTATTCATATTGACTTTTCCAATGAAAGCTCTTTGCCCAAATTTTTCCACGCACTCGGCCAATATGATGGAGCTATTTTTATGTATGGTAGCGAAATAGCATGACGTGGTAGTGCCATTATCAACAGTTCTTTTCTGAAAAACAAGCGGGTAAAACCTTTAATAAATTGCACTGTTTTCCGCTTAAAAATTGTATTACCACGACTGCTTCATAAACTCGACGAGCAAAGTTTTTATCTTTGTACTTTTTCTCCAATGGAAACGTATAGGCCGCCAACCAATTAAGTAAAGGAAGATCATATCCCAATCCGGCGTTCGGATACTGAGGAGCGTGTATATGAGTGTCTATGAAGCCCGGGATCAAAAATTGCCCTTTTTCGAGTTTAAAGACATTTTCATTATTGACTTTAAATTGGTTTTTAATACTCTCCAAATTGTCGGAAGATTCTTGAAGAAATACAATTTTTTTCCCAGATACAACAATGACTCCATTATTAATAATTTTTAAATTTTGCGGAGAAAGCGAATGAATGATGCCGCCGACGTAGATAAAAGATGGAGTTTCCTAAAGAGAGGAATTTAAATCTGTACAAGTAATCATTACAGAATTTTTCAAAGCAGAAGATACTTTCGATTTTTATACTTACTTTTATCGGGTTCATGACTGTAACGAACGGTACGAGCACTATAGCGAGAACCAGTCAACTGCCATGTATAAAAAAAAGAGCGTAAAACAACTTGATAATAGGCTTTCGGTGTAAGCCTAATATTAAACTTGACTGATTTATCTATTAAAGTACTTTCTTTAATCTTGATATACATATATAAAGTGGCAAGTGTATGTTTAAAACAAATTAATAATTGATATTGCTTGGAATGATTTTTTTTTTGTTTATAGGCAACAATTCCTAAAAATAGGAACAAATCCATGAAAATTCATTTGTAAATGAATAAATATTAAAGGCTTGCAAAAAAATGCATCTCCTAATCTCTTTCAATTTATCTTACAAGCCTACATATAATTTAACAAAAAGCAGCTCTCTTTGAAGCAAAATACAAAATTTTAAAAATTTTATTTGAAAAAAAAAAAAATAAATAAATAAATAAATAGCACTTGCTTATCTTTAAAATAAATCTGATTCAAAAATACTTTCATCCTTTTTTACATTTCTCTTTAAAGTTTTATTTAAAATGCTATTTAGCATTTTTCCTGGAATTCCCTTTGGTTCAGCTACTTTAATGGCAACATTTTCTTCTTTTATGAAATCTCCTGCCTTCAAATCAACAGCTGCAACTACTGTTTTCCCTAATTTGTCAAAACAAAATTTTTCTGACTGCTGAAACTTTTTTTCATAACTTCCTAATGCTTTTTGCACAGAATCCAACTTCCATATTTCATTGAATTTATCTTGTCCTGATTCAAATAAGCGAACATTTTCAACCAATTTTTTAAATTCATTTGGCAACAGTGAGCAACAATGATCACTGCCTTTCCAGGACTTATCAAGAGTAAAATGCCTTTCAATTACTTTGGCTCCTAACATGACAGCAGCAAGTGATACATCAATTCCCAACTCATGACCAGAATACCCTATATTTATATCAGGAAATGATTTTTTGTATGTTTTAATCACATTTAGATTAATTTCATCATATGGGGTTGGATAAGATGAAACACAGTGCAATAAACAAAATTTTGAGTGAATTTCTTTCATAAAATTATAAACATCAGTTACTTCTGTCAGGTTTGACATCCCAGTTGAAATAATTAAAGGCTTATGCAGATAAGCAGCAGATTTTAAAACAAACTTGTTATGAAAATCTCCTGAACCAATTTTAATAAATGGTACATTAATAGAATCTAAAAAATGTAATGATACTTCATCCATTGCTGATGCTGTAAATAAAATTTCATTTTCAGCAGAATATTTTTGTAAGATGGTGTACTCAGTTTCATTAAATTCCAAAAATGTTTTATGCTCTCCATATGTTTTTCCCCAGGAATTTTTTCCTTCATAAGGTCACATTAATGCATTTTTATTAAATTTAGCTGGCAAGTAACTTTTTTGAAATTTGACACAATCAGCTCCACTTTCTTTGGCCAATTTAATCATTTTTTTAGCTATGTTAATATCCCCTTGATGGTTTTGGCCTATTTCTGCTATAATGAAGCATGGATGATTTGGTCCTATAGAGGCATTGCAGCTTATTTTTAAAGTGTTTGGGTAGAGTGCGGACGACTGGCGGGGGAAAAAAGTAATTAATAATAGATGTGCATCCATTTAGAACTATTTTATGCATACCTCTTTTATATTCATTTTGTTTCAAGCAAATAATTAATGCTATTTTTGAAAAGTTAAACAACTGTCACTATTGTAATACTTGAACTATTTAACATATATACCATAAATTTTCAACCGAACATACCGGGAAAGATTTAATAGTAAACAAAAACCATGTTGACAACTTTATCGGGGCCTTTATAGAAGAGTATTTTTGTTTGTAATGTTGGTACTATTTCGGTTCTGTCTTGCTTGTTCGACATCCATCATCTGGAATTCCGCAGGACTGAGTCGCTGTTGATTATTGGAGATTTAATCCGTTAAATATTTATTCAATCACGATGACAGAGGATTATTATTGGGGTAAGTTTACCCGGAAATATGCCCTAGTTTTAATTTAGTATGTTAAATTCATTTTTCTATGCATACTTAAAGCCAAAATATGTAACTTCGCCGGCAACACTACCGGCTACAAAATACCTATGGGAAGTGTCCTTTCAAAACTTTAAAATTTTAAATTATTTCTTTGTAATAAAATTTTATCAGGACTTAGCGATAAGTTGAAGAATAGTGTCCATATTTTGGCCTTTTGGCGAAATAGGTTGCGGTATTACTGATTAAAGAAGTATAGTATTGCGTAAATAGTTGTCTTTCACGTGAGATTTTCTGTCTTTTCCAGCTAAATTTTAAACCATGGAATTAAAATTTATTACAAGATTGTTAATTTTTGATATGATTTCTTATGAACTTGTTTTTTTGATTGCCAAAAATAGTTTCAGGGTTTATGAATTGTTTGAAAAAACTTGTTTTCATTGAACTTATGGATAAAATCATGTGTTTTACATAAAGGCTGTTTCTTTTTACCCCATAATGTACTCACCTATAAAACCCTTATTTTTCCTTTAATGTTATTGTTTGTGTAATTAATTCAACTTGGGGTTCATGGAACTCAGCACTTTTACCTATGTGTGTACTTTTCATTCTTTCAGGAACCACACTTACTAGCTCAAATAAAGAACTGAAATGGGAGCCGGATGCTCTTAAAGAAAATGGAGCTGCAGGTGATGTTTCCTTCAGTGCCAAGGGAGAACATGCTTTGGTTGTAAAGCAAGCATTATTGGGTCCAGATGCAGAGGATAATGATGTTAATGTAATTGAAGTTGAAACAACCGGCTACAAGTCAAACATTCAGCAACCAATTGTAGTTTTAACGGGAGGAAAACAGTCTCATATTCTTTTGGATTTGAATTTTCCTGATCCACCTGTTACATTTAGATTGATCAAGGGGAAAGGGCCAGTTTACTTGTCAGGAAATCATGTTATTGGAAATGAACAATATAATGATGAGGATGATGAGGATGAAGATGACATAGGTAAGTTGAAATTGTAAACTTTTTATTTAACCATTTCAAATTTTGATTCAATTATATTTTGGTTCCACAGAAGACTTTGATGATCAGGGATTAGACGAGGAAGATGAGGAAGATGAAGCTGAAGATGAGAAGAAAAAAGAAGAAAAAGGGACTGCCAAAAAGAGGACTAATTCAAATTCAGGAACATCTCCAGCAAAAAAGAAAAAAAAAGGGAAAGATGATTAATTTTATTTAGGAGGTATTGTTTCCATTTTTTTAATTAATTCTGATTTAATGAAATGAAGATTTTTTAACTTTCATTTTTTAATTATTAAACTGGGCTTATGCCATTTACTTGCAAGGTAAATTTTTGTAATGGTACTTTCTTTGCTAGGTTATTTATATGCTGACTTATGTTCCTTTTTTAAATATGAAAAATTAACATCAAATGCTGAAAAGTTGCTCACTGTAGCAACTGTAGATTTGTTTGTCATGGACAGATATATCTTTTTTTTTTAAATATAAGGTTATTTTTTTAAATGTATGATGAGACTGGTTAATATGACTGCTGTCCAATATATATTTGCCCACTGATTGAACTAGGTTTATTTTTTTTTAAGAAAAAAAAAGATGCATCTGTCATTGAACAGGACCCAAAATAATGAGTATTTCTGACAGATTTTTATTTTTAGATTCTGATTCTGATTCTTTCAAGTTTTCAAAACCAAATTTTTGTCATTCTATGAAGGATATGGGGTGTAAAAAAAATCTCGTATTTTAAAACATTAATTTTCAATTAAGATCCTTTGACAGGCCTAATACAAGTGTGGCTTGTTCTTGAAACCTGACCATCTGAAGTAAGTTTTTGAAAACCAAATGAATCTAGTTGGAGTTAGTTTGATGTTACTGTCAAATTTATTTTTTAAAACTTAAATTAGTTGTAAGACAATTGTAAGTTTCAGTATAGCCTCCAATTGATTGCATTTTCAATTAGTTTAATGTTTGTAAAAACCTGATGGTTTTAAAATTTTTCAAAAATTGTTGTTTAAATCATACCTATTGGAATCTCTGATAGAATTTGAGAAATGAATAAAACTGGATAAAATAAAATTTTATATTTTTTTCTGATATTACTTCCTGCTTGTAAAATTTACGAGCCAAAAGTACTGAAATAATGTTTAAAACAACTAAAAAAAATTTCTTCATAATAAGTGACTAATATACAGCAGGTAAAATGGATCTCTGTTATTCCTCTGGAATGCTCTTGAAATGCAATTTCAGAAGCCAGTAAGCTTATAAATTCTCACAGCCATTTGGGCAACTTTGAATGTAACAATTTGTTATCTTTTTAAGCTGACTAATTACACCTTGAGGATCAGCAGCACCAGTAACAGCTGTTCCTGATACAATCCAGTTAGCACCTGCCTATTGAAATATTGAAAAAAGATAAAATTACAATAATTTACTATAAAATAAATGGCATGATTTTAAAAATACCTTTGCACATTCTTCTATCGTGTTAGGGCCAACACCTCCATCAACTTCAATATTAAGGCCAGGATGAAGTTTTCTTAATTGCTGGACTTTAGCCATCATATCAGACATAAACTTTTGACCTCCAAACCCTGGTTCCACAGTCATTATCAAAACTAAATCAGCTTGATCTATGTATTTGTTAATCACACTAATTGATGTTGCTGGTTTTAAAGCAAGCCCAACCTGAAAGACGGAAAACTTTTTTAATTTTACATCACAAGTACTTTTTTAATTACACATCATTTAAAGTTTTTTTCAACCAAATATTTTTACGATGAAAAGTTGCTTTAAATATTACCTTCATTCCACTTTCTCGTATCTTCCTGCAAATAGAAACCACACTATTGGGACCATCACATGGTTCTACATGAAATGTATATTGGTTAACTCCAGCATCTGCCATGGGTTCAATCCACTGGAGAAAAAAAATGATTATTCACTCTTTAGTTCACAAAAGTCACTATTATTTCAGATAAAACATACAAAGACTTACCTGCTCTGGTTTGGAAACCATCATATGACTTTCAAAAAAAGCGTCGGGGATTTTGTTCCTGAGACATTTAATTACCGGGTGGCCAAAAGTGAGGTTAGGTACAAAGTGTCCATCCATAACATCCAGATGTAAGTAATCTGCACCACATGATAATAATTTCTGAGATTCCTCATACAAATTAGCTAAGTCCGAACACAACACCGAAGGCCCTATTTTACTGGACAATTCGCTATGTCGTTTTCCTAAAGTGTTTTCCATTTTCTTCAAACCCCCCACGATTACTTTACATCAAGTGTTTACAAACTTCCCGCGAAATAGTGAATTTTTTTCTGCAATGTTGGTTACTACTATTCTTTTTAGTGACTTTATTGTTGTTCTGTCACTCGCTCTCAGCGTAAACAAAAGTTGATTACGTATTGTAGTTGTAACAGGTTGTTGTACCGTTTTTTTTTTTTTTAGAAGTCTTTTAATTTTTTTTTTCTAGCTATGGAAGGAAGTGAAAATAGAACAGGTTTGTATTCTGATCAAAATATTCCCAGGTGCATTTATTTTCTGTTGTGAAGTCGCGGTATGATGTGTTAAAGTTGTTTTATTTTCTTAACAGAAAGTCACCTCCTTTAAGTTCATTTCTTAACTTTTTATTCAGTGCCCTCTTGTACATTTTTATTATTTATTTATTTTTTTATTTTTTTTGAAACAAAATTGAAGATGTAATAGGTCTACACTATTATAAAAAAAAATTTATAAACACTTTGAAAATGCTTTATTGAGATGCAGGATTCAGCCCATATTTTTTAAAAATTAAAATTTCTTATTATACTTGAGGCATATCTCTATTTTAGCAACAGGTATATTATTGATTCATCAAGGGCATTAGGACATTCTTGATAAGCAATCCAAATCCAAAACAGTAATATTATTTTTCCTGTTTGGTTAATTGCAGTTGTTCCTACAATATCAGGCCCATATATTCCACCTCAGCAGACTGAAACTTCACCATTAAAGCAAAATTTGATAAACAAAAAGAATGTTTTTTTTGAATTTTGTTGTAACTGGGATTTTACTGGGGAATATACTGGTTCTCTGAAAACCATAGTAGTGATATTATTCGGGACAACTGGAGCAATTACATTAGCTTTGTTAGGACAAGTTTATTATGGCGAGTTTCAAGTGGAGCCACATGGAAGTGTGTCAACTGATAATTATGACTGCTCAAAAATTGGCTTAGATGTTTTAAAAAAAGGAGGGAATGCTGTTGATGCAGCAGTTGCTTCGACAATGTGTTTAGGAGTTGTAAATTTTCATATAACAGGACTTGGAGGGTAAGGAGTGGAAATAAAAACATAAACTTTTTATTGGAACAAATAATTTTTATTTTTTTATTAATTTTTTTTTTTTTTTTTTTTTTTTTAGAGGAGGATACATGATGATATACAATCATCGCAAACATAAAGTTATTGAAGTGTTAGATTTTCGTGAAATGGAACCAAATTCATATGCCAGTAATCCAATTGATACTTCTATAGGTGGTTTTAGTGTAGGTGTCCCAGGATTTTTAAAAGGCTTGTGGGATGCTCATCAGAAGTATGGCAAGCTTCCTTGGAGAGATTTAATTGTGCCTTCAGTTATTTTAGCAAGGTTTTATTTTTTTCTTAAGTTTAAAAATATTAAATAAAAAGTAAAAAAAAAAAAACTGCTTTATAATTTTTTACAGGGATGGCTTTAAAGTTACTGATTCATTAATCAATTCAAGATCTCATTTAGATGTAAGATTAGGAGATAATGTTGAGTTAATTAAATTTTTAAATTCAATTGAACAAGGACAAAATACACAAATTCCTGGTTTGTATGAGACACTTCAAGCAATATCTACTAAAGGAATCCAAGGTATTAAGGAAAATTAAGACTATTTTGTAATTTTGTAATTAATAGAAAATATCTGTTTTAAGCCTCTAATGTTTTTTTTCAGAATTTTATAATGGCAGTATAGCAGGACAAATAGTTTATTCAGTTAAAAAAGCTCATGGAGAAATGACATTGGAAGACATTTCACAATATGAAACAGTAAGAAGTAATTATGTTAAAACAGATTTTGGTAGTTATGATGTTTATGCAGCAGGATCATCATCTGGTGGCGCTTTGCTGCTCAACACTTTAGAAAATATAAAGGCAGGTTCAATCTTCTACTTTTTTTTCTAGATATTCAACATTTACCATTTACCATGTTTATACTTTAATTTTAGTTATTGGATCTAAATTTAGATCAAGATAGCCAGGAAGATATTATCGTGAAGTTAACAGATGAAATTCAACGAGCTTATGAATCATATCTGGAAAAAATTTACTATTCATCCATCAGCTTTCCTGATCCTGCAGGTTCTCAAGTTTCGGTCGTTGATGGCGAGGAAATTTATGTTTCAGTCGTAACGTATGCAGATTTGTTTTTTCTATAGAAAATCTGTGATATCACAGATTTTTAAAGGGGAAAAAGAAATGATTTTATTCATTATGATTTTCAGTGGACTAAACACCTGGTTAGGCTCCCAAATCTTAACTGAATCAGGTTTCATATTAAATAATGCCTTGACTAATGGTGGGGTCAATCATGAAAGAAGACCTTTATCCTTCAGTTCGCCTGTCATAGCTGTACAAAAAGATGAAGTATGCGGTAGACGATTAGTATTAGGTAATAAAAAATCCTTTTTTTTTTCTAAAATATGCCCTATACTTTAGTCTGATAGTAAAAAGTATTATTCTTTTTTTAGGTACTGCTGACGTGGATATAGCTGCTCAGCTCTTGACTGAATTATTTGTTTTTAATAAGAATACTTCCACAAGTATTGAAGCTCCTAGATTTATTTTAGACATGTCATCACCTAGGCATATAAAGCTTGAAGGTAAGCAATATTATCACAAACATTTTATTTGGTATATCAATAAATCATATTGTACAAAACTTAGCCTTTTGAAAACATTTCATTTTTTTTATTTATTTCTTTTTTTCAGCTTATCATACCCCAACATTTAGTCTGGAAGTTATCAAGAACTTGCAAACCAATTATTCAGTTAATGTTGAAGCTCTGTTAAGACCTTATAAAAGTATTAATGTGATTGAAAAAATCGGAGATTTCATCTCATCTTATGCTGATTCACGCGGTGGCGGAGCTTCTGCACAGTACAAATGACGGGAAAAGTTGGCCTCTTAATTCATTAATCTAATTAGTATTTATTTCACCTTTTGCAATCAGGTGATGGCACTGGTAGGTATTTTCATTTAATACAAGTAGACAAAGGGAATTATTTCCAAGTAATCAATTTTTGGCGAGGTAATAAAACTAAATGTGATGAAACACCAAATTAAAAAGAAAATAGTAATTGAAAGTGTTGTGGCTTTTTTTTTTAAGTTTTGAAAAGATTTTAATAACTCAAAAATATGTGGCATGTGATGATGCATCACAAATACACAAGTTTCTACTTTTTGTAAATTTTTTCGCAGTTTAACATTGTTTTTAACCTTTAATTCTAGGAATCAAAATAAAACAACGAAATAAAAAGCCCGCCTCTTGACGTAAATTATGCTAAGACTCGATCCGTAATAGTTTTGTATTTAACATGAAGAAATTTACGGAAATAGCCCAAAATTTGACGTCACCTTTTTATTGTTTCGCCAAACGGCTTGTTATTCAGAAAAATTTTGATTTTCGAATCAGTTATTACAAAATCTGAATCTCGTGAACTTTTTTTCCTGTTGCAAACTAATTACAAAGTACGTAAAAAAAAAATGAAATACTCTCAAGATCATCCCAAAAAACGCATATTTTAATAATTAAATTTATGTGATCAATTAGTTCTATCGCTCGCAGCAGCGAATATTTTTCATTTGTCACATTAATAATAAAAATTGTTAGGATAAAAGTGCGAAACCAAGTTTGGCAATTTTTATACATGTATCAAAAAGAAGCTATAATCTTTTCTTTTTTTTTCCAGAAAATTTGGAAAAAAAATTTGATGTGTTTATTATTAGGAAAAAGCGCAAAAACTAACGTCTGATTTTTTTCCACTTTGAAATGTAATGTTTAAAGTTCGGAATTGAAAAAAAAATCGTTTATATGACTGAAAGTTTAAATGACTAAAAAACAAATGTTGTGTCAACAACTCATTCATTTAACTAAAAATATTCAAGGTGGGCACCGGCAAAGGAATTGGGCATGCTTAAAAAAAGTATTTTCAACTAAACATATCCGTTCTTAAATCAATTATGTAAAAAGTAACATTTTAAATGACGCTGTTTCATTTATGCACGACCTCCGATGTCCACCAGAAATAGATTTTCCTACAAAAGTTGAAATCTAAGCAAGGCAACTCAAAATTTTACAGTACTCGGCTAAGCAAGGTCTAAAGCGATTTTGGTTCCTGCAAAATGTTAAAAATGACAATAATCTCTCAACAATATTTTCTTTTTATTATTATTTTTTTTTTTAAATTTAATTTTTTTTTTTTTTTTTTGAAAATTTTTGATGCAGCTTGTTTGGAAGATTTAAATTAAGATATCGTAAGTTACGTTAAAAATTATATTGACATGAAAAGGCGCCACCCTTTTACCGGAATGATTTGATGTCATTAAATATGTTGAAGATTGTAAGAACCATGTAAAGAACCATAAGCATTCGTGGAGTTTAGTGCATGGTTAACGTACATTGTCTAGACAATGTTAATTAGCTTTTTGAAAACATGTAATTTCATATAAACAATTTGAAAATGAATTTTTATAGTAGAAGGTACATATCCTCTTTTTACATTGAACTACATAAGCGGCAACCTATGATTAGCTTATAGGGCCCAAAATTATTATACATTTTATTTTCGTGTCATCAAGGTGAGCAAGCGGCTGCTGCTCTCGCATTATATTGAATGCATGCATTCATCGTTTTGCGTTCATTGATGTTCTAGAAATTGTATACGTTCTTAAATATTTAAATAAATCTTAATTTTTTTTGTTAATTTAAATTTAAACGGTGCATTCTTCAGTTAGAACGTGACAGTGCTTGAAATAAGGTATTGTTCGTCTGTCAAACCTCTTTATTGCGGAAGTTGGTTTTTGCATAAAATTTTCCGTTGTTTAAATGTTTTTATTTGGTTAAGTTGACATGGCAAGATTTAAAAGAAAGTCTGTTTAGCAGTTTTTTCATTTCATTAATAGATCATTCCTCTTGAGGTTGTATGCAAAGGTTTAATTTAAAGTAAGGTTAGTTTTAACTTTGATTTTTTTAAAGTAAAAAGTGTGAATTGACTGGAAATTTATCTTGATTGATGTGGCAATAAATATTATCATGAATTTCCTTTGCATTTAGGCAGGTTTTAATAGTTGGGCTTTTCAAAAAGTGAAGGTCATATAATAATTAAAAATAATGTGAATCATTAAGTTATTGTTTTTAGTTATTGTCAGAAATCATTGACCTTGCATTTTATTTTTTGCAAAAATAATTTTTTTTTGAGCAAAAAAAAAAAGCATTTAGTCTTGATTTTTAAGATTAATCTCTTTTTTTTTTTTTTCATTGCAGCACAACATGTTATTAAAACCAGTAGCTTTATTAACACTAATCTCAATAGCAATAGCAATAGCTACACCACCTGAACTAAACCATGAAGAAATTTCTGAAAATCTCAACATTTATAAGTCATCAATAGAACATCTAAATGATGAAGAACACTATGGAAAGCACAACAAAAAAGAATACTATGAAAAGAAAAGTAAATATAATGATGAAGTAAAACCGTACAAAAAACAAAAATATTATAAAGATGGAAATGTGAAACCCCATCAAAAAAAAGAAAAAAATTACAATAAACATTGGGACGACAAAGAATTTGCCAAATATAATGAAAAGGAATACAAGCATGATGCAGATTTTATGAATTTAAATGAAATAGACAGTAATAACTTCCAGGCAAACAAGCACAGTAAAATTGACAAACATTCAAAGCATCCTAATCATTTTGATGATACTGGGAAAATTGTTGATATACCTCATCATGACAAACATCCAAGAAATGAGGAAAAATATTATGAACGAGAGAAGAAGCACAAGGATAAGTCGTATCCTCCTCACAAAGAACATCCAAAAAAAAAATTTGATCTTCAGAATGATACTAAAGTTAATTACCTTTTTGACAGACCTGTAAATCCAGATAGTGAAATAATTGACAAGAAATTAAACTCAGGGAAACATGCAAATAAGGAAAATTATGAGGCAAATTACCAAAACAATGAAGGATTTGTTAAAAGAATAAAAAAAGATTTTTATAAAGAAATGAAGATTATCAATTTATCAAATCCACCACCAACAAATGAAACAGTGTTAATGGCAAGGTACATCATTCATAATGTGGGTAAGTAATCAAGAAATATTTAGAAATAAATCATTTTAGCCAATATTTCAAGGAGATTCTAACCCAATTTCAATTAATTTAATTTAATTTTTCAAATATTTGGATTATATCCAATAAATCGAAATTGCGAATTTTTTATTTGACTATTTGCCCCAATCAAATGAATGCTGACTAACCTTAAAGTAAAGTAGCATTTAACAGTTTTCTATTTTAATCCAATCAGACTTATTTTTTATTTTTATTTATGTATTTATTTTTTTATTTTTTTATTTTTTTAAAGATTGGGCAGCTTTGGCAACATTATCCTCCCGTAATTCTGCAAGAGGAATGCCTTTTGCAAATATTAAATCCATGAGTGATGGACCTGTTAAGAAAGGAAGTGGTGTGCCATTTTTTTATTTGACGCCGAGAGATTTGTCATCGCAGGATTTAAATGTAAGCGGGTGAATAGCATTGCGAAATTACGTTACGGTTTTTAATCTAGATTTTCCTTGTTTGAGGTCACTGCTCCGTGACAGAAGAACAGAATTTTTTTTTTCTAAGTATATAACAGAAAATATGGTATTTTAAATAGCAAAAAAAATATTTTTAGTCACATGAGTATGAATTTTAAAATATGGTAATATTTAAATGAATGACGGCCGTGATCTTTGATTTGTGCTATCAGTTGTACAGCAAGTTAGTAAAAAGTCCATCAGCAGCATCTTTTTTTTTTTCCTTCTGAGACGCACTAACTTGTTCTTCCGAAAATATGAGCATAGCGCTAAATTTTAAATTGTTTATTTAACAGAAAGATAATCGCTGTAGTGTTACCGTGACGTTGGCGGAAACGAGCTACTGTCGCAATGAAAATTACGATCCTGAAGATCCTAGGTGCGCAAGATTGATTTTATCTGGGAAAATCAAACGAATCAAGTCCGATAGCACAGAAGAGGAGTTTGCTAAGGAAGCTTTATTCTCGCGTCATCCTGCCATGAGCACTTGGCCTGCAGGTAAAACCAACTTTTAATGAACATAATTAGTTTTCCGTTGTAACAGAACATTTTAACTCCACAATCGAATGGTAATGGCTCCACATACTTATTATTTTTCTTCTTTTTTTTAGATCACGAATGGTTCTTCGCGAAACTGAAAATTGGTCAAATCGTTCTTTTGGATCAATTCGGAGGACCCAAATACATCGATGTTGAAGAGTATTTAAACGTTGACCCGCTAAGCAAAACATAATTCTAGTCGTTATTTAAATAACAAATACCGTAGGATGAATCTTGCGATTTTCCATCCAAAATTCGATGAAATCTGGCATGAGCATAAAAATTGAAATGAATAACACTTCATTAAAGAGAGTTCATCCGAAAAGATTTTTTTTTGTGCTTGTTCAGCTTTAGGGAAGTAATACTTTTTACTCATCATGAAAAATTAATTATGCCATGCAAACTACGTAAGAATTTTGTTCATTAAATACCTTGTTGAATTATTAATTGCATAGAAATCTAATAATCGACACGACCGTTTTCAGTCAAGAGCAATAATTTCCACCGAAATAGACTTTTTTAAATGAATCGAAACATTTAAGTGACAATTTTTTAATTCATTGCCTAGAATTTGTGTAATTTGTTAGAGAGCTTTCAACACTAGGTTTCTGATTCCCGAATAATTTTTAGAAAACATTCCTTTTATACATGATTATAGATATTTTTTTTCTATCCCTTTAATAATTTTTTAAAGTACAGTATGGTGTATCTGCATTTAGTTTTAGTATTTTCTTTGAGATATACGGCAGACTTTTTTATTTTTATATTTTCGTTCTTTTTTTTTTATACTCGATCTAAGCCTAAACGATTTCGTTTTTATTTTATTTAATTTTTTTTTTCGCTTTAAAAAATTTTCTTACCATGACATAATGTGGTTTTTTTGTGTAATCCTGCACTTTTTGTGTTACTGTGCTTCCAAATAGTAAAAATTCGAACTTTTATTCACATCTGATTCGTAATCACTTAAAATATGCTCATAATTTAAATTTGTAAAAGTATTTATATGCACTTTTTTTTATTTTTTTGTTTTGTTTATTTCATCTGAAATTAATGAATACGGTATAATAAAGTTGTAATGCAGTAATATATCAACATATCAGTCTTTGCCGGTGATTACAATTTAAGTGATGTATCAGTTGTTCTTAATTTTTTTAAAAGTATTTTGTATTCGTAAAAAAGCGTTAAACGTATATTTATTGAATTATTATTACTGTTGAAAGAAAAAAAATATAATTTATTTATGTAAATTTAAAGATTATTTTCTTCAGGTTGCAGTAAGTTTTAAGCTTTTTTTTTATCGGGAATGTATTCATTTATGACTGCATTTCTCCAAGACGTAGTGACAAAATGGGCAAAAATGTGATTCAAGTCACATGTGATAAAATATCTAGTGTTAGAAATTATCACTATTTCTAAAGAAAAAACCCCGAAAGCCACTCGTCAAGTTTTTAATATCAAAACCGAGAATTGGGACCAGTTAAAATTTTCGATTTTTTTTTTTTATTCAAACTTTATATGATTAAATTTTTTGTTAAAGGGGGATCGATTTCATTTTTTTTTTTATATTAGTAATTTTTTCTACAAAGTAAAGTTTACATTGCGGTAACTATAGCATTCTTAAACAAGTTCGCCTGAAACCTTAAAGAAGAATTCACCTTGAAAGATTTTTAGTTTTTGCGAAGAAGGAAAATGATTTATCGAGGAAATAAATCCAAATACAGAGGTTGAGATTTATCGAAATATAAGGAACAACGTCTTCAAGAATTTTAAGAAAAATTATCGAGTGTACTGGCCAATACAATCAATTTCTTTCTCATTTATTTCTCTCCCTAAAACAAGAAGAAAAAGAATCGTAAATATTCACTGAAAAATGAGCTTTCCGCAATGAAAAAATAATTATCAATGGCAATTACAATGATTAGGGACCTTTTTCATTGAAGAAAACTATATAACGAGAATTTAAAAAATACCGTTAACGGCGGTAATTCACATTATGACGCCATGATAAGGTTACGTCAGGAATTAACTGATGACGTAGCAGCATCATGATTTTAATATTCTAGTGAAAAGTAAACAGATCGACCTGTGGTGTTTTTCTTGGCTTTAAATGTTTTTTTTCTTCATTTTTTTTTCTTTTTACAAAAATAAAAAGTGAGGGGTATTAATTTCAAATAAATAATAGTTTTAATGAAATAGTTTTATCGTTGCACAGCAGGAAATTAACTGAAAAAAGAAAATAAGCAATTCTTTTGTTACTTTTTTAATTTTATTGAAATAAATATGGCCCTCCTTATACTAAAAGTAAAAAGTAAAGCAGGACAGTTGGTTCTAAATGATTTAACTAAAAACCATACTGTGAATGATTTAAAAAATCAATTATCTCAGAAATGCCATATACCTCAGAATGCATTGCATGTTTTATCTGGGTTTCCACCTAAACCAATAAACCTTACAAATAATTCAGAGACTTTAGATTCAATTGGTGTCAATAATGGGGATACATTAATAATTGAAGAAAAAGCAGGAAGTCTTCAAAATAAGGAAAACGAAAATCCAGACCCTAAGACTGAAGAAGCAATGAATGAGTTTGCATTTGAACAAGCTTTGAATCCAGGGATTTTGTTGAGGAAAGTAGTTCCTGCAGATAATTCATGTTTATTTACAAGTATAGGCTTTGTGTTAAGCGGTAAGTAAAATTAAGTGCATTATTGTAACACTGTTTGCATTTTAATTAATAAATAATAGAAATGATTGATTTTTAACTTTTAGGGAAAGTAGATACAACTTGCGGGTCATTTATGAGGCAGTTAATAGCAGAACATGTGCATCAAGATCCTGAAACATATTGTGAAGCAATTCTCGGCAAGCCACCTAAAGATTACTGTAAATGGATTATGAATCCTGACTCTTGGGGTGGTGCTATCGAGTTGTCTGTAGGTTTTCTTATACTTTTTAACTAGCAATTTTCTTAATTTAGAAATTAAATTTAAAAGTAGTGGTTTCATAAAAAAGAAATAGGTCAATATATAGCTTATGGACTTTGTGTGTAATGTCCGTTGATTGACTGAAATAATGAATTTACAAATGGACTAAACCTAAATGAGGAGCTTTCTTCTGGCAGTAATTTCTCGTAATATGCCATGAAATACATATTATTAAAATAAATGGTTGTGATTGACAAGAACTTTTCAGTGGGCTTGGTCCTTAACTTAACTTTAAAATACTTTTTATTACTTATGGACCCTTGAACCAGTGGTAATTAATTTTTTCATTATTACATTGCAGATCCTTTCAAAATATTATGGGATTGAAATGGATGTAGTAGACACTTTGAATGCTATTATCAATCGATTTGGGGAAGACCAAAATTATGCTCAAAGAGTATTCTTGATTTTTGATGGAATCCATTATGACCCCCTTTATTTGGAATCTTTTGAGGTATTTAATTCATTTTTGATATTATATCTTTAATTTCTTTAACATTTAGAGTTTTTAAAATTTATTTCAGGGTGGAGAAATTCAAACTATATTTCCAGTGACAGATGAGAGGATTCTTCAAGAAGCCGAAACTCTTGCTAGAGAAGCAAATTCTTCCAGGCAGTTTACTGATGTCAACAAATTTAGTTTAAAATGTTTAGATTGTCAAGTTCTGTTAAAAGGTCAAACTGAAGCCCAAGAACATGCTAAAACTTCGGGTCATGTAAATTTCGGTGAAGTATAGCAACCGCGATCAATTTTTATTAATTTATTTGAAAGAATTTTATTTTGCTGTGAATGTGATCTATTTTTAAATATTAAAGGAACATTTTTTATACAATGATAATTATGTGAGAAAAGATTTTGTAACTGGCGATCTTTTGAACCGTAAATTTACGAAGGGATGTCTTCAAATGTCAGAGCCTGATTAGTTTTGTTCGGCCTTATCAAAAGATATGAAATCAATTTTCCAAATTCAAATGTATATTCCTGAAGATTTTGTAATAGCTTTAGAATTATGTAAGAAATTGTATGGGACTGTGATATTTTGAATGCAAATTTATCAGTAACAAATTTATTATTGAAATTCATCATATGATCATGCAATACAGTATATTTTAAAACTGCTGCAACACTTCACAGGAAGTTACAATGACAAGATGTTTGCGCTTCTAGAGCCTAAAGTTTAGAAGTTAAATGAAACTCTGACTTTGATATTAGAGAGGATTCCTTTTGTTAAACATAATTATTTATTGATGGATTTATTTATTAATTTTTTTATTTTATTTTTTTTACAAAGAAATACTGAGACCTTTAATGTAACGATATCATCAACGATTTAAATTTGTTAATTTCTAAAACAATAAGAAAAATTTTTAAATTATATGTGTTTACAGAATTGGTATTTGCATAAGGTCTGTCTACGTCGTTTAGTATCTAATTAGTACAGCAACATAGAAATTAAATTCGGAATTCCCTTATTATATAGAAAATATCAGTTTAAAAATCATACCAGAATCACTTTATTTGAACCATAAAGACTTGCAAATGGAAATTATATTAAGAGAAGGTTTCATGCACATAGTCCCTTTCTGCATTAAAGTATCGCGAGGAATGGCTTTTTTGTTAATATTTTGCTTTCTAAGCAAAAATATTGAAATTCTGTACACATAAAACCCTAGGTAATAATTTTCCTCATCTTTTGACATAAAATTCATATTTTTTCAGGTAAAATTGAAGCCATTATTTTGTTTCAAAAATTTTTTATAATTTTTTCTTTCAAACCCAAAAGTCTGCTTTAATTTCTTTTGGAAAAATGTGAACTTGGTGTCAAAAAATAGAGAAAAACATTGTTCAGGGTTTTGTGTGTACAAAATTTTGATTTTTGGCCTGGGAAGAAAAATATGTAAAAACAGCCATTCCTTACGGCATCCGTGAAGCCTCCTTTTAATGAGTGAAAAAAGATTGAACAGTCAATACAGTACTTTGATGTCAGTGTGTCAGTCAAATTTTGTAAAAAGTTCTATATGTTTTTTAAGTTCATAAGTTCTTACGTTCTTATATACTGACTTTCTTAGTATGTTACTAACGTAAAAGTACGATTATTTAACTGTTTTTTTCTGTAGAATCCTTAATACTTGGCAAATTTCGTAAGCAGGATAATGTTAAAACATTTTTTTCACCTTCTTTTAAAGTAAAGCAACTGACTAATGGAAGTATTGTTCCGTAGCTTACCCGAAAAAACAGTTTTTTGTTGTGAATTTACTTAAGCACAGATTTTCGAAAGGAAATTTAATGCCTTTTGCCGAAAATTCGATCATATTTGAAAAAGAGGATATATGTGTGCCTTTTCGGGGTTTTCGCCTTTCGCGTATTCTTAAATGTAATTTTTTACATTTTTTTCTTACTGTCCTAAGTTACAACGTTACGAAGTTAAATGGAAAATCGGTTTTTCATTTAGCTCATATGTGAGAATATGCTTTAATGGAAAGTTTTAAATATGTATTAATTTAAATAATTATTTAATGGTAGTACAAAATGATAAGATTAATCAATATAGAATAATTAAACGCAATTATTTGGTTTTTCTTAGGAGGCTTTATCCCAAAAAAATCCGATTTTCTTTCTTTCTTTCTTTTTTTTTTTTTTTTTTTTTTTTTTACCTTGATTTTCTTTCGAGATTAATAACGCGTAAACTTTTAAAAATCACCGCTAGAGGCGCTAGTAGCGACACTTGCACATAGCCTTAAAAGTTTCTAGGTACTTTTAAATTTAATTTTTCAATTATTTTATTGCAGAGTTTTCTAAAAAAAAAATCCTCTCAAGAAGTTGCCTGCCATCACATCGTTCCAAAAACGTTGATCTATGATCTCATGGCCGAAGCATACGTTGCAAATGAAGCAGACTTTAGGACAAACATACAATTTAATTTATCCAACACACCACTACGTTGGGGGTTAAGTAGGCCTGCGGATCATAAAGAGGGAACCGGGGAGATATTCAGTAAAAGAATACAGCAGAGGTACCCGAAGAGTGGACTTGAACCACGGACCTCCTGTATGTTCATGACGGCTGCTCTACCACTGAGCTACCTCATCTCCTACTAAACTGGGTTACATAAGATGTTAGAATCATATGGAAATATTCAAACATGGGACTTGCTATATGCTAAGTACGAAATTTCAAGATTCAATGAACTCTTTATATGCGATAAACATACAATTGTTCTTAAATCAAGAACCATATGCCGAAATTATGAAGAGAATCGGCCTTGGAAACATACCAGTGTTGGTTAAAACACTGATATGTATGAAAATTGAAAATTTAGTGTATGGGCCTAAACCAGATCAGAGGACATACGACCCTCACAAAAACTTTTTCAGCAAATTTTTAAGATACAAACCTAAAAACATGAGCATTAGAAAATTTAAAGATCTAAGTAAGTATGGAATTCATTTTTTTTTTTCTTTTTTCTGGATTTAGTTAATCAACCATTTCTCCAATTATGATTATATAGTTTATTTGACATTGCGGTCGGAAACACAGGTATGATAGGAACAACTTTTACAATGAGGTTAAGATGATTGTATTAGTAGTTCCTCCTGCAATCCCTTGTTAGAGGGAGGGAGTGTCGGTGGTCACCCATCCACTAACTGGCCGTGCTCAATGCTGCTTAACTTCATTGATCACTCTGCTGCTAGATGGAACGAGTCACCACTCCGACCCCTATGGAATTCATTTTAAAATTTTTTGTATTTTTATTAATATTTTACTTTTAAATTTTTTATCCGTGCATGTCTCGACTACAGCGCTACCAGTAATCGTTTGTGGAAGCTTTGGAATTATAAAAAAATAAACAAACCGTAATGAAGCAATGCGTTTATGATTAAATTTATAAATTAATATTTGATGTAAATCCGTATATTATGTGTTAGTAAGAATATGGATAGAAAAAGAACAGGAAATTTGATCTGTTGCGTGGTGGGATGCCACAATACTTACGGTGTAATAAAGAAGTGAAATTATACCGGTTTCCCAACAGACCTTAAGAAAAAGAAAGAAAAGAACAGTGCAAAATGCACTGCATTTAATTTATAGTTTAAAAAAAAAAAAAAAAAAAAAAAAAACCTTAGAGAAATGCCTAAAGGACAGTACTTGGTATTAATTTCATCCGTAATTGTGTTTAGGAGCGCTAGAATTTATTTTTTTCGTTTTTTCTCATCAATAAATTTAAAAAAAAAAGAGAAAAATCTAAAATTATAATAGCTTATTTATGCAAAGGTTTTTTTTTTTCCAGTTATTAGATTTCTTGAAAAATAATTCAAAAATTTTTGTTTCAATTTCACTAAAGAATAGAACGAAAATTGAACAGAGCAGGATTATATGTCCTGATTTGTATATATGTTCATATAAATATCCAACAGGTCATGTCAACATTAAGTTAGAATGGCTCCTTTTTTTAAAAAAATTAAATTAGAATAATTAAATGCGTTGAGAGAATGATCAGAAAAAAATTTACGTCAAGCTTAATTTTAGCTTTTTTTCTTTTCTAATTTTTCGGTAAAACCGGTCTAGAAGCCTAGACTTGTTTATCTAGACTACTCTACTTTAATTAATTAAATGAACAATATTAGTAATTTCTAGATATATGAGGAGATTGAGACTTGCACATGCCTTATCACACCCTAAAAGAATTTTTTTTGCTTTCTGTGGAGACGGAGGGAGCCTCAGCAAGAATGAATGACTGTCTTTTTTTCAATTTTATTCAATGTTCATATTATATGCGCGTGCGATTCATATAATAATTTCCCTTTTTTTTCAAATTGCGGATTTTTTTTATAACCGTCTGGTAATTTAATGGATTGGAATCCGAACAAAATCATTTGCTGTATACGCTCCGTCATTTTTTATACGAAATTTATTATAATTAAAATAATAAAAAATAAATGATTACACATGCTTCTTATCAGTATTGTTTGTATACATTTTAATACCGCGCTTTTTTGTTTATAATTCCAAAGCTTACCTGATCATCCGCTCGAAGCGCTAGTGTCGTTTGTATTAGACTGCACGCAGCCTATAAAATGGCCCTGAAAATAATAAACACGAAAGTTTTAGTAACTAAATTGTCACATAAGCTAAGCATTGACTCGATTTATTTGTTCTTCGTAAGCTTAATATACTTTGTAATATTTTCATATTGTCTTTTCATATAAATCAGTAATCAATTACATATGGCGTTCTGTTGTTTTGTTGTTGTTTTATTGGAAAAAAGTCGGTGATAGGTGATAATCATTTAATATTCACAATGCCCGATAAATTTTTTACACATTCCTGCTTACATACGAATAGGTGAAGATGGAAAATGACAGTGATATTCGTGAACAAATATTTCACAATACAGTTCGAGAAAATGTAGTAAGTATATGATAGATCGAGGTATATCTTCAAATGTACTGAAATTCTTGTTCACTATTATATTGCAACGTCGTTATCGACCCGAAAGCACTAATCAAATGAGGTTAATGGAGTATTAAACCAATTCCCGAATATAAAATATAAACTTGAAGGTTGAATTTTTTTTTCTTGTTCATCTTTTAACTGAAGAAGGGTAAATTTTTTTATGTTTTTCTTCCAGCAAAAGCCTTATAGTCAGAATTTTATTTTAGGTTTTCAACGGAATACTTCAGCAAAATATTCTTGTAATAATTTGATATAAATATTTGAAAACAAAATTCATGATAATTTTGTTTGCACTTAATAGGCAGGCCTATTGAGTGCTAACTGTAAATTGACAGTTCATTTTTTTAGGCCTCTATAAATTATGAATTAACAATTCATTCAAAGAGGCGAAGATTTTTACATTTAAATAATTATACCTAAAACATGAAAAATGAATAGCTTTAAACAAGGTAGAAATTTATGGTTAATTTAAAATTGAATACTTCAATGAACAACAGATATTCATCATTATTCTTATCATAAGTGATAGTCTTAAAGTCTGTTGTATATTGCATCAGTTGAAAATGATTAAATTTATTTAAAAATATTGCAAGAAAAATATGTATATTGAAAACATGAACTTGGAAAATTTTCAGAAGGTTGGAGGGATTAGGCCATATAAAACCGACAAATATAAATCCGAATTCCGAATTCCGAATCGAATTCCGAAATCCGAACCGAATTCCGAAATCCGAAAATGAAATATTTATATCCGAATTATATATTTACCTATATCAGAAGGAGAAATTTAATGAAATCAGATAAAATAACAATATATTCATGACAACATATTAAACTGATTAGGCAAAATATTAACTGCTTGCGCTGGTCAGGAACTATACACGATTTGTATAGGAAATACTTGTACAATGAGGTTAGGATGACTGTATTAGTAGTTTCTGCAATCCCTTCTAGAGAGAGGGAGTGTTGGTGGTCACCCATCCACTCTCAATGTTGCTTAACTTTATTGATCACAATGCCTGATATGGGAATCGATGTCTTTTTATAATACTATTAACCCTAATTTTTTTTTCAGATTTTTTAAACGACATTTTGAGGTGCCGCAATGGCCTTGAAGTTTTCAAAAAGCCCATATGAGGACCGAAAATGAAAATTTTTTTTCGCATAGAAGACCGTCGTTTCCTATAAAAAATTTTGCGTAGATTACTGATTTGAAGTCAAAAATTATTTTTGGTGCACAGTTTTTGAACCACATGCCAATTCCAAAATTCTGAAAATCTTGTTATAGCTTTCAGTCTGCGGCTCAAAAACCGTGCAAATAATTTATGGCTTCAAATTCGTAATCTACGCAAAATTTTTTATAGGAAACGACGGTCTTTTATGGGGAAAGAAATTTCATTTTTGGTCCTTAAATGGGCTTTTTGGAAATTTCAAGACCATAGTGGCACCTCAAAATGTTGTTTAAAAAATCTGAAAAAAATTAGGGTTAATAGTATTATAAAAAGGCATCGATTCCCATATCAGGCGTTTTCAAATTCAAAAATTCGCGTTTTCCGACCCGCCCTGATGCTCGAACACAGCCATACACTTTTCCCGCGGAATTTTCAAATTCGGAATTATATACGGAATTCGGAAATAATAAATAATGAATATTTCATTTTCGGATTTCGGAATTCAATTCGGATTTCGGAATTCGATTCGGAATTCGGAATTCGGATTTATTTTTGTCGGTATTATAGAGACTGACGGGTTGGAGGGTTAATGATAAATTTTAATTTAAATTTTTTATTATTTAATAAAAGTAAATATTTACTATATATTCTCACATTTTATGATAATTGAAATTAATTAAATTAAATTAAAAAATTAACCTTTTTTTTTTTTTTCAAAAGTCAATTTTCGATTTCATTGATTTTCATGAGTAATGTCCGTCACACATTTGCTTCAAATTTCAATGCCACCATGTTTGTTACACAAAGAATAAACTACAGTATTTGTTTTGGCAATAGACCTATAATTAGGCGTGTCATTATTGAAAAAAAACTATTTAGCAGATGAAGTGAAGGGAATGAAAATTATTGTGCAAGTTTCCGAAAATGACAAAAGATGTAAACACTTGAGTTTAATGTTTTTTGGCTCTGTTTCTTATATGTTACCTCATATTCATTGCCGCGAGTTTTTTGGATCGTTCATAATCAGTTCACTGTCTCTAGTCTTTTAAATGATAACTCGTTAAACTGCCAAAAAATTAACACAATGACTTGTGAAAACGAATTCCCAGCCGCGGCAGCTATTATTTATAGTAATCATTCTTATTTTGTTTTAAATTCCTATTTCTTTACTGTATCCATTTAATGAAAATCGACCCTTTTTTTCTTTTGATTTACAGATATTTCTAATTCTCTTCGTCTTGTTGTACATAGTAAGTTTTACAATTTTGGGGCAGTTGAGGAAACGAGAGAAAGAAGATTATTTTTCGACGGACGATGACGATCTGACAGTTTACAATATAAGCTTGTGGCTGTGCTCATTTTCCTTGTCCATTTCAACCGGAGCTGCCTTACTATTACCGATATCAATAATTAGTAATGAAGTACTTCTCCTTTATCCAAATAGTTATTATGTCAAGTGGTTGAACAGCTCTTTGATTCAAGGTGAGTTGCGTTATTTTATTTAAGTGTAGTTTCAGCAATATAAAAACTAAATATAAAAACTGCTTTTAATGAATTTAAATTTTTTTTCTTTTATAGGTCTTTGGAATCATGTCTTCTTATTCTCAAATTTGTCATTATTTGTCCTATTACCTTTTGCTTATTTATTTATGGAATCTGAAGGCTTCTCAGGATCAAGGAAAGGGTTGTGGGCCAGAGTGTATGAAACTTTTACTGTGTTGACCTTGGTGGCTTTCCTTGTTTTGGGTATGACATATATTATGTCTGCTCTGATCGATAGTGATAAATCAAGAATACAGACTTTGCTTAGTAAGTAGAAAAAAAAATATATATATGTATACAGTATATAAATAAAAATGTCAGAAATATTTATTTCTTCATTAATTTTTCTTTTTTTTTTTTTTCAGATTTATGGACTTATTATTTACCTTTTTTATATTCATGTATTTCCTTCATGGGAGTGCTCATGCTGTTGTGTAAGTTTAAATATGTATATATATATTTTTTTTTTTTTTTTTTTTTAAGGAATAATAAAAATCCAGTAAAGCAATAAAAAGTATTTGAGTTTCTAAGTAATTGGGTTTTATTTGCAATTTGTTATTACTTTTTAGTTTTCAAACAAAACTGAAAGAAAAAAATAATGACTGGATTTGGAAACTTTTTTTTTTTTTTTATTTAAATATTTTCTTGGGAAATGGATCAGATTGTTTTTGTTTGCCTTGCAATACTCAAGGCAGAAAATAACAAACCAACATCAATTAAAATATTAGTTGAAGCGGGGAAAGATGGAGATGAAAGATTTTTTTTTTTTTTTTCAATATGTTTTCAAATTTTTTTTTTTTTTTTTTTTATGATGAAACTTAAAATTTAATCGAGCAGTTTGAGTTTTTTTCTTGTTTCTTAAGAAATTTTTGAAAAGAACGAGAAAAGGTATACAAAACATAAACTTTTTTTTTATTTTTGATTCAGTCCTGCTTTTTTTTACTGCTTTTCTTCGACATCAATAAACGATTATTCCGAATGCTATATCAATACATTATAAGTTTGAATTTGAATATGTAATTAATTTCTTTTAATATTATTTTTCAGTGTGCACACCTCTGGGTTTTGTTCGCCTTTTTACGGTTGTCGGACAAGTCCTTGTAAAACCTCAATTTTTAAGAGATTTAAACGAAGAATATCATTTGACAAAGCTTGAAGAAGACTGTATACGAAGAAGGTACGTTTTACGGCTAAAATAATAAAATCTAAATCGTCACAATTTTTAATGCAGGTAAATGGTTTAAAGTAATTGTGTTGTCATTTTTAGGATTTATGTAATTATTGAAATATTGGCCTTATGAATGATGGATGTTTATGCCCTTTTTATGATCTTCCTTGTTTATAAAGCAAAAAATATTTTTTAACTACTTTTCATCTATTAAGCTTGTAGTAATTCGAAAGAAAATGAAAGGATCGTAAATCATTCACAAAACGAATGAAATCTTTTTTCAAAAGAATAAGTAATGTCCAAGAGAAAAAAACTTTTTATATTGCAAGTAAAAAGACTGGCAAATTTTTAAAAGAATGACTTTACGAGAAGATTAGAATAATTTTTTGCGAAAAATTCTGCAGCTGGATTTCTTGATAAAAGATTGATTTGCTCTTTAAACAGCCAAAGAAGTTAGTTACATTCTTGGTTCAAGTGGCCGCCAAAATCTATCAGCTGTTGTAGAAGCATATTCTATATTTTTATTTTTTTGTGTTAAGGATGAATGTATAGAGAATGAGTTATTTGTAAAAAAATTTAAAAAATTTTACAAATTGGTGAAATTTTTGCGGTATCGAAGCATACCAGTAAAATTAAGAAAAAAGTTTTATTATTGAAAAAACAGTAGAAATTCGAACAAGCAATAAGTGCAATATTTCAGAAATTGTTGAAAGGTATTCAGGCAGTCTTTCTTTAATTTTACGTTGAGAACATTTGAGAACCAAATAACTGATGACAGGTTTCACAGAAACCTGTAATCAGGGAAGTGCTTTTGTAGGCAATGCATCAGTAATGTGTTAAAATGACACTATAACCTCTTTGGCACAGGCAAATTCCTCCGGGAAAATCACCCACAGAGTGTTCTATGACCAAAACCCTACTGTCCCCTTCCGTTTTTTCTTGAGATTGCAGCTTTGGTTTCAACATTCTAAAAAATTTTACAAATTAATGAAATTTTTGCGGTATCGAAGCATACCAGTAAAATTAAGAAAAAAGTTTTATTATTGAAAAAACAGAGTAGAAATTCGAACAAGCAAAAAAAAAAAAAAGTTTAATTGCTTCCTGACTTTATTTGATAGAATTAAATGTCCTTTGCTTTAGATTCATCATTTTTCATAAATTCATCCAGTTTTAAAGATAACACTTCAAGTTCACTCTTAATTTCATTCATCGTCTTCTCGATATTCAAATCAATCCATTCGTGATTGTCCTTTTCATCCCTGTCGTCATTTAAATAATCGGCTTCCATTTTATTTTTCAACGCATTTTTTTGATTCTCTACAGCGACCAACATGATCGATTCCATTAATTTAAAAGATATGTTATTTTTTATTTGGTTTTTACACTTGTTCCCGTAACTCCTTTGAAGGGTGTGTGGCTCGAAAATGATCAAATCAGGCAGCGTTTTCCTTTCGCATATGAACAGTTTAATTTTTTCCGGTAAAAATCGAAGCTTATCTTTGGACAAGATTTTTTCAACGTGAGATATGAATTCCGCTTGTTTTATGATATGCCTCACGCAACCTTCGGCACGAATGCCTTGAATATCGTTAACCGCCAAGCCCGTCATTAAATTCATCAAAACGATGGAACCCAAAAGTACGAATAAGAGAAATATGATTCGGCTTGTTACTTCCAGAGTGTTCGAAACCGACTGAAATCGAGTTCCGATTTTGTCTTTTTCCTCGTTCTCTTTGAAAATGTCCGTGTATTCGAATTCTCCCATGAGCATGACGGTCGTCCGAACGAAGGATTTCCATGGGTCGTCGAAATGGCTATCATTGAATTGAATGCAAAAACTTAGAGAGAAACCGATGACTAAGCAGGCGAAAAATAGGAGGACTTTGAGAACGTTTCGTAAAACCGTGGAAAACATGAGAGCGAAATAACCGACGAAAGGGAATCTGCCCAAGACGAACATCATCAGGGTCCAAGATAGTAAAACGTCATAAGCGGCCATATGACGTATCCAAATGGGTAGTTCGCCCCCCTTCATTTCGTAAGCTTCCCAAATTCCCATGGCCAGTGCAAGGGAGACGCAAGTTATCGTTAACCAAGTTTCGTACTCTTTTAGATAATATTTCGGAGCCAAGGAAATCTCGGTTATGATATGAATGAGCAATACAGTCCCCGTCGATAACAAAACTATTCGAGACCAATCAAGGAAATCTTTGGTGCCGCTATCTAATAGGAAAACCACGTACATGGAAAGTGATATTACGAAAAAAAAATGTAAGATGACGAGGAAAAAAAAAAACACTCTGAGATGGGACCATTTCAATCTTATGAATGATTCGATCAACGGATGCAATAATATTTTGGGTTTTTGATCGAAATTCAACGATTTTATGAGGGAGGTCACGACGGACATTTGACGATCCTTGTTGGGAGTTAATATCTGATAATCTAACGTTACATTGAAATATTTTTCGTTGACAGAGGATCGATTAGGAATTATTTTCGAGTCTAGGATTTTTAACAGAAAGTTCGTTGGTCGAGGAACCGATGATAAAATGGCATCTATCACGGATTGACCGAAAGTTGTGGTTTTCGATAAATCACCCCCGTTGTTAAGCAATAAAATTAAACAATATTTCGAGGCGGAATAGGCTGCTAAGTGCAAGGGTGTTTCGTTTTTTTTGTTTGGTTGATTTACTATTTTTTTGGTGTTGTTTATGATTTCTTGGGTGAATTCCGAGTTCCCCATTTTACAAGATTCGTGCAGAATCGTGTCTCCGTTGGTATCGACGGATGTCACGTCATATCCTAACTTTATAAGTTCTTTGCAGATTTTTAGTGAATTGAATTCCAATGCTCTGTGAATTATCCCTTTATAAGTGGCAGAATTTAAAAAATGAATTTGAGCTCCGTGTTGTAGTAATAAATCGACGATCGCTTCAAATTGAGCTTTAAACATTTTGGAATCGGATTTTAAATTTTCCCCGGTTGTAAGAAGTGGTGTTTGCGATTCATCGTCTTCGATATTGGGATCCGCTTGATTTTCCAAAAGGATTTGAGTGCATTCGTAATGTAAATTGGAAGTGGCAGCATGTAACGGAGTTCGTCCGAAAATTGTGGGAAGTGGAATTTCATCCAAAATTTCGTGGCCTTGTAGTTTTGACCAAGTAGTGACGCCGTATCTGGCATTGACGTAAGCACCGTTTTTGATAAGGAGATCCAATATTTCGGGAGATCCCATTTCAGATGCGAAATGAAGTGGAGTTCTGCCTAAAAACCCAAGAAAAGGAGGAAAATCGCAAGGAATATCGTAGACCTGATAACTTTCAAAATCATAATGATGGGTGGATCTAGGGGGGCAGGGATGGGGAGGCCAGCCCCCCCAGAAAATTGTTTTCCCTATTCTTAGCCCCCCCTAAAAAAAAATTCTAGATTCGCCCATGATCATAATAATTAAATTATTCGATTAAAAAACAGCAATTTTTGAAAATATTTCCATGGAGCGAAGCGCCGAGTAAATATAATTTTTTTTTTATAACTTACCCAATCTGTCAGCTGCATCGGCATGACTTCCATTTTCCAGCAGCAATTTAACTATTTCCACATTATTTCGAAATGCTGCCAAATGCATTGCTCGCATGCCAAACGCTCCTAATGGAAAATTAACAACTTGGGATATGTCCTCTTGCGTTCCTTCATTTTTCAAATCGTTTAAAATCTTTTTGATGCCTTCCAAGTCTTCTTCAGATATTGCTGATATTAATTTTTTAGTTTGAATTTCTAGAAACATTTTATTTTTTAAAAAAAAAATATTTTATTAAAATCAAACTTGACACATTTTCCTCGAAATTAGAATAGCTTACTGACATAAAAAAAAAAATCTGTGGTTTTTCATGATAACACATTACTAATTTCCTGCGGTTGATCTAGATTAAGTTTTAAAATGGTTTTAAAATGGTCAAGAAGACGATAAATTATTATTATTTTTTTTTTCAGACTCGAAAACGTCCAAAGTACCGGGAAAAGTTACATATCACCGGCTCCTATGTCACCACCTGATTGCTCGAGCCTTTCAGGTGAAGACGACATTTTAGAATCTACGCCGAGACGTAGAAAAATCCTTTCTTTGCAGAACGGAGCCCTTCAAATGGGTCTGAATGAGATGCTGAGTGAGATAGAAAATCGTAGTAAAACTTTAGGTAACTAAAATGGCAATTAATTTTCTAAGGAAATTTGAAATCCAATGAAGTAAAAAAAATTTATTAATTTTTTAAAATATTTTTTTAGATAAACAAAGACATGCTTCATCCCTCCAAAGAAACTTTGTGTATCCAATTTGTATGTTGCTTTTATTTGCACTGACGGGAATTACGGTGCTTATTGTCGTACAAAACACTTTAGAATTATTGATAGGAATTAAAGCTCTGCCTCTTAGCACGAGGGTAAGAAATACTAACGATGTTCCAGTAAATACCAAAATACTCAATTTTATAGCTTTTTACTAGAAATTTAATTGGTTGCATATTTTAATCAATTACTGTATTTTTCTTTTTAGCAATTCACATTAGGAATTAGTTCATTATCGAAACTGGGCCCATTCGGAGCTGCATTGGAAATAATTTTGATATTATATATGATGGCAACGAGTTCTGTTGGAGTTTATACATTACCTTTTTTAACGAAAGTCAGGCCAAAATTGAGAAATACTCCTTTATCCCACATTATAGCTAATTGCGCTTTACTGCTTGTTTTAAGCTCTGCTTTGCCTTTAATCTCTCGAATATTGGGTATGTTAAATTTTTATTTTTAAAATTTGTATCCCGATAATAATTTCTTAAGCTTACTCCCATTTTTTTTTTTTTTTTTTTTCAGGAATTACGAATTTTGATTTAATGGGAGATTTTGGCAAAATCGAATGGTTAGGCAATTTTAAAATAGTTTTAATGTACAATATTTTATTTGCTGGTGCAGCTACACTGTGCCTTACAAATAAATTCACAGCGACTGTCCGAAGGGAATTATATTCCAGGTATAGTTTTATCTGCAGTATTTACTTTTTTTATGTTAAGGATCCGAAAATTAATTTTTTTTTTTTTTAACACAGATTACGTGGATTTGCCTCTATGCTTATTTACAAGGGTAATTCAAAACAATTTGTCATCCCTTCATCGCCTTCCCATTCATTTAAAGAAGACTGATATTAAAAATAAAAAATATTTTATTTAAGTTAATTGTGTTTAAACTAAATTTGTAATAAAATGTAAAGTTATTTTCCAATAAAATTTTCAAAATTTTTCTACGTAAATTAGGTATTGTTTTAAAGATTTAAATTGAGGAAAAAAAAATGGTTAGCTTCTGCGGCATTTAAAATTTAGGCAGGAAGGAGAACATCGTTTTACCTCTTTATCTTCATCTGGTTAGATTTTTCCACTTCAAGTTTACTTGGTTTCATTTAAAAAACAGGACTTAGTTTTTTTTAAAATTTAATTATAATTTTATTGCATATAAAAGTATTAGGATTTTCTTAAAAACTATATGCATTTTTTTAACAATAAAACAGTGAATTTTTACACCTTCCAGTTATTCTTTCTCGAGTTTAAAAGGGTTTATCAAATTGTCATGTAAGAAAATAATCACTCTTCAGGATAGAGCTTTAATAGCATAGTCTATTAAGGCACAGTACTATTGTGGATTGATATTATTTATATGATCACAGATACAAGCAATGCCTAAAGTGATTTTTTTCTTAGTTTCAAGCAGCCAAGTGATTAATGAATAATTAAGGGATTAAAAAAATGTCGATCTTAATTAAAAATATTCCATAAAATGAAGCAATATTGCACATTTTGTGAATCTATAAATTTATCAGCAGCTACATTAAAAGGGAAAAAATAAGATGGAAGGAAAATCCAATTTTTTAATTTTATTTTTTGTTTTTTCCAAATAATGAGTTGATTAACTCAATTCTAGATTCTTCAGAGCACAACATTTTTGAGATAGGCATCATAAAATTCACTAATTTTGGATGGACAACATATCTAATTTTTCTACCTTTTGATGCTCTTCTGTCAATGTCTTTTTTGATTTTATTTCTATGTTTTTGTAACTGAACCCATTGTTTTCCTAACTGCAGCGGATCTGTAATATCTGATCCTTTTCTTTTAACCAACTCATTTAACAACTGAATATAAAAATCATCATCATCAAAAATTTCTGTACATATTTTTCTTTCAGTTTCTTTAACATTAGGAACATCAACTGGAATATCATTATCTGTCTTTAATATTTTGTTTGGTGGGGAATCTTCTTCATCGTTCTGTCCTAAAATATGATAATTTGATCTTTTGACTTGAGTTCTTTTAATTAATCTCTGTTTATCTTGCAAAACATGCTCAATCTGTTTTAAAGTTGATTGTTCAAATCCATGGAAATCTTTATTGCTAATGTGACCTAACCTTGTTTTATCATTCCATTTTTGAATAGTTTTATTTCTAAACTTTTCCAGCTGTTTATGTCTTTCATCAATTTCACTTGAAAAGTCACTTAATTTTCGTTTCTTCCTTTTGTTTTTGACTTTTCGTTCATCATCCATGGTCTTCTCATCATTTTCCTTCTCAACATCGCTCTCACTTGTGATTTCTTCCTCCTCATCATCAGTTGACAGTTTATGCTTTGCTGATTGTTTATATTCATCATTTCTCTCCAACAAAATTTCTTGGAATTCCATTAAAGAATCCAACAAATGATTAAGTGACTTTTGATTTTGTGATAACAAATTTTCCAATTCAGGTCCTCCATGCTGTTGGAATTTTTTAAAATTATTTGAGCTTGGTAACTGATTAGATGTTATAAGGCATTTTTGAAATTTCATACGGCATTCTAATAAAAAGTCCCATATATGTAATTGATTTTTAATAGCTGTTCCTTTTTCAATATCACCAGATGCTTTAGATATAATTTCCTGATTAAACTTGTCATCAAAAGAAGAATCAGCAGGTGCTGAAGCTGGTTTCTCATCATCATCATATGAATCACCTTCTGCACTGTCATCATTTTCATGGATATCCTCATCTTGTGATAATTCCTCAGCTGATTCATCATCATCAATCCGACTATCATTAAAATCCTCGTCCGAGCTACCTTCTACATCACTAGAGTCGGATCCGAATGCTTTCGTTACCTCATTTCTAGAACTTTTTTTCCCCGAATATTTATGGTCATCTGCATCCAAAAATTCTATATTGAGTTTACGAAATTTAACCAAGTCCAATTCATCAGCGCTGAAATCGCTGTGATCATCATTTTTTGTTAAATCGTTCGCTTTCGTTAAGTCGTCATCTTCCGGATCTTCCGGGTCACTTAAAACTGGTTTCGTATGAATTAATGATGAGAGCTTTTCAGAAAGACTGATTTTTTTCGACATATCGCGAAACTAACATAAAAGCTTTGAGGTTATGTTTTCTTTTTCAGACAATAGAAACTTCCCCAACGTGCATAATATTTTCAGGGCCTTATTTTGCAATTTGAAGATGGCGCTAGCGAATCTGTGTTACATGCAAAACGGGATTAAGTGCTTGCGTTTTGTGCTTTCATCGATCTTATGTTCCAGAACCATTATTGACCAATCAAAACGCTCCTTACATATATCATCGCTCTCTCTGATTGGATGAATTTTCTGGAATGTTCTAGAATATCACGTCTTTAAAAAGAGTTGGCGGAAGTGATCTCTTCCAATTTGAAAAGAAGACGGCGCATAGAGAAGTCGCTACACAAAATTCTCTCGAAGTCGATTGTTGATTATTCATAGTTCCTGAGGTAATTATTGCATCATTTTATTTAATTATTACTATTTTATATCAATTTAAAGTGTTTGAGTTAAAACATGAACGAAATCCATGTGTAATATTTAAAAAATTCTCGTGATCATTGACCTGTAGGGTTTTCGTACCCACGCGCTCAGATGCTTCTTCATAAAAGGTTATATTTCCCTGAAAGTTCCTGGTTTTTTATTTAGTAACTTATTATGTTACATCGCATTTCGTTTTTTTCCATGAGGGAAATGAATTTTTTCATAAGTATTGATTGAATGCGGGACTTTTTATGACTGACCTCGTGATCGGGTGTAATCGCCATCGCGCACAATCTTATTTAAGCGGCATTTTGTTGTAACCAAGGCATTTCCTGTTATTTATGTTAAATATTTAACTAATCTGATGGTATTTTGAGGTAATATTCGAGAAACCGTGTGAATCGTGAGAGTTTAGTTCACATGTGCATTAATTGCTACACCCATATCTGATGTGTCACATGACGTGCTTCGAAATTTTTATGATTCCTCACGTATTAGAAGGAAAACCAGATAAGCAGATTATTAGGAGTCATATTTTTTTTTTAATATTGATTTTTCTGTTAATGCATAATATGTAGGACTTTCTGGAAAATAAAAAAATTTAACCTTGACCTTTGTGACTATTCACTTGATGAGGAGTAATTAATACCTAATTTAGTCAAGTTTCATTTAAACATGAAGAACAATAACTTGCCTAATGTTTGGCTTTTTCAGTTGGTCTTTTTTTTTTTTTTAAATTGTAAATATAAGTTGTGAAGTATTTCCTGTAAGATCCTGTTTCATGAGAAATGACTTATGCATGCTTCAACCAATTATATTGATTAATTTTTTCTTTTTTGAGATTTAAATTTGCTTAATTTTAATGAATGATGCAAAACAAAGAAATGTTTAGAAAAAAATTTATTATTGGTACTAGGTTTTTTTTTTTTGTGCGTGAATTCTAGGTTTTGCTCGGAAAAAAAATTTAATAAGCTTCCTGCTAATTAAAATTAAAAATGTATGTTTTTGTTTTTATTTTACAGAAATTAACCGAAAAAATGGCCAAAGCACCTGCAGTTGGTATTGATTTAGGCACAACCTATTCATGTGTTGGAGTGTTTCAACATGGCAAAGTAGAAATCATTGCAAATGATCAAGGCAACAGGACAACACCTTCATATGTTGCTTTCACAGACACTGAACGTCTCATTGGTGATGCTGCCAAAAATCAGGTCGCCATGAACCCAAACAACACAATTTTTGGTAAGTTACATTTTCCTTTTTTTTTTTTTTTTTTTTTTTTTTAATTGTTTATGATGTAAGGAATATACCGCCCCAGACAGATAACGCTGTGTTGATTGGTTTTTCTGATTTTTAAATATTCTTTGCTCAAGTTTTACTAAAAATTATTTCTGTTTATTTACTGTTTTCCTTCTTTTTTTAAAAATTTAGATGCCAAACGTTTAATTGGTAGAAGGTTTGAAGATGCAACTGTTCAGAGTGACATGAAACACTGGCCATTCACAGTTATTAGTGATGGTGGTAAACCAAAAATCCAAGTTGAGTACAAAGGAGAAACAAAAACATTTTTCCCGGAAGAAATTAGTTCGATGGTTCTCACGAAAATGAAGGAGACTGCTGAAGCCTATTTAGGAAAAACTGTTACAAATGCTGTGATTACAGTTCCGGCTTACTTCAATGATTCCCAGCGTCAAGCTACAAAGGATGCCGGAGCTATTGCAGGGTTGAATGTTCTTCGTATTATTAATGAACCAACTGCTGCAGCTATTGCTTATGGTTTAGATAAAAAGACAGCTGTAAGTATTCTTCGACAAGCACAAATTATGTTTTTACATAGCTATGGGAACATGCAAATTAATCCTTTCGTTTGATTTTCTTTTTTGTTATAGAGTACAGGAGAACGTAATGTCCTCATTTTTGATCTCGGCGGCGGTACCTTCGATGTCTCCATTTTGACCATCGAAGACGGTATTTTTGAAGTAAAATCTACAGCTGGTGATACTCATTTGGGTGGAGAGGACTTCGACAACAGAATGGTTAATCACTTTGTTCAGGAATTTAAACGGAAGTACAAGAAAGATCTGACATCCAATAAGAGGGCATTGAGGAGGTTGCGAACGGCTTGTGAAAGAGCGAAGAGGACGCTGTCATCGTCAACTCAAGCCAGCATTGAAATCGATTCGCTCTTCGAAGGAGTCGACTTTTATACCTCAATCACAAGGGCGCGTTTCGAAGAACTCAATGCTGATCTCTTTAGATCCACCATGGAACCGGTTGAAAAATCTTTGAGAGACGCAAAGATGGACAAGTCTCAAATTCATGACATCGTTTTAGTCGGAGGTAAATTAATTTTTATCTTTCTTTCTTTTTTTGAATTTTTGGTTGGAAAACAAGTGTAAACTTTGCTGCTTTTTTTTTGTTTTAGGATCCACAAGGATACCGAAAGTCCAAAAGCTTCTTCAGGATTTCTTCAATGGAAAGGAATTGAACAAGAGCATCAATCCCGATGAGGCCGTTGCTTATGGTGCTGCTGTCCAAGCCGCTATTTTGCACGGGGACAAGTCTGAAGAAGTAAGTTTCTAATTTTTTTGTTTTTTTTCTGTTGCTATGTCCCTTATAATCCCTCTCGCCACGATCTTTCAATAACCTTGTTGAACGATTGCCAGTAATATTTTATTAAGAGGGAAAAGTAAACTAGTTCCAGCTAGGAAGCATGGATGGATTAATATCCAACTGTGTGTCGACTGTGTGGGAACAATTGATTAAAATTACAAAATTTTTTCTTTCCTCATAAACCTATGAAAATTTTTCTAATCATACTTTCTTTTTTTTTTTTTTAAAGGTTCAAGATCTTTTGCTTCTTGATGTCACTCCACTTTCTTTGGGTATCGAAACCGCTGGCGGCGTCATGACGACTTTGATCAAGAGAAACACGACCATTCCTACTAAACAAACTCAAACATTCACAACTTATTCGGATAATCAACCCGGTGTCCTCATTCAGGTCTACGAAGGCGAACGAGCCATGACAAAGGACAACAATCTTCTTGGCAAATTCGAGCTAACTGGAATTCCGCCCGCTCCGAGAGGCGTACCCCAAGTTGAAGTAACTTTCGATATCGATGCCAACGGTATCTTAAACGTCACTGCTTGCGAGAAGTCTACTGGAAAAGAAAACAAAATCACTATCACCAACGACAAAGGAAGATTATCGAAAGAAGAAATCGAGAGGATGGTCAACGAAGCCGAAAAGTACAAAGCCGAAGACGAAAAACAAAAGGCCACCATTTCGGCTAAGAATGCTCTCGAATCGTATTGCTTCAATATGAAGAGCACGATTGAAGATGAAAAGTTGAAAGACAAAATCTCTGAAACCGAAAAACAAACGATTATGGATAAATGTAATGATATCATCAAATGGCTCGATGCTAATCAATTAGCTGAAGCAGAAGAATATGAGCACAAACAAAAGGAGTTGGAAGCTATTTGCAATCCCATAATCACCAAGCTTTACCAAGGAGCTGGCGGAATGCCCGGTGGAATGCCCGGAGGCATGCCTGGTGGCTTCCCTGGTGCAGGTGGTGCTGCTCCTGGCGGCGCTCCTGGAGCTGGAGGCACTGGACCAACCATTGAAGAAGTTGATTAAACGCCTCTTCTGGATTTTTTGATTCAAAATAAATAAATAAGAAAGCATTGAAGCGAACTTTATGGCATTTGCTTGTTTAATTATACCCAACACCTCTTACGCCACAGTTCCTTTTTTTCTTTGTTCCATTTTTTAAAAAACCTCTGCACTTGCTTTTATTATCTATATTATCTTTGTGATCTCTATAACGAAAAGCCTTTGCTTGTGAAATTTAGGCGAGCAATTTATTTTTGAAGTTCATCGAATTTAAAGAATTCCTGTATTTTATGATTTTAATATTTCAGTTCCATTAAAACTCTTAATAAAATGTCTGGTCTATTTTTTTGAAAATTCGACTGAAGTGATTGATGATAACAATTTATTGTTCAATGTTAAAGTAATAATTTCAATGTCGGGCCAATTTAGAATGGTTAGGGATGGGAGTTACAATCTTTAAAAAAAAATGGCAGGTAATTAATGGAGTTCGTAAACTTTTTTTTCATAATCTGGAAATATTTTAATCGTGGAAAATCAAGATACTAATTTAGGGGTTTATGAAAATTAAACCTGAGCTTCTTGCCACGAGGAAGCTGAATTTGAGTTACTCTTCGGCTGCAAATCAAAATGATGGTTTTTTTTTTTTAAAATATAAACGGCAGCACTGAACTCATAATTAGCCGGTTTTTTTTTCTAGGAAATAACTTGAGCGTATAACTCTAATTTAACATCTCTAATTTTGTTTGCGAGTTTTATGGAGTTTATTTTCATTGCTGAAAAAAATTAAGGATTTTCGTATATTTGTCAATAAACAGCCAGGAATATCACAAATAAAGTTCTTTCCATGATTGGTTTTGGCTAGAGAAAAGTAATTTTATAGATATTTCGAAATATCAGGACAAGCCTGTTGTATCAGCTTTTATAGAAGAATCGATTAAAAATACAAATAAGTGTACGTAACACAGATAACGTCGCTGTTATCTTTTGATTAAAAGTATAAGTGGATTTTAAATAGAAGGAAAAAAAAGGTTCTCTTTGTTTTAAGCCTCTTAAAAACAGAAAAAATTCGGAGCATGATTAGAGATTTTGCATCGATTTTGGCGAGACGGATAAGTGAGACGTGATCTATTATTTTTGCGCGCAAATGTAGGTCATTAAATATCTCCCAAGATCAAATAAACGCAGTGAAACCTCTTCAGTGTAAGTCGAAAGATTTACAATTTCGTTTTAGTGATTGTCACCGAGAAAAAAAGATTGAAAGTACAGCATTCTGAGTGAAATGCATATTTTGTCGCCGTGCTGCAAGAAATATTTTTTTAAATGGGAAACTTGATGCCATTAATTTTTTCAGGTTAGTTAAAAAATGCACTGTGTAAGTTTATACTTAAAGTAATATATTCTAAAACAGTATTTTTTCTTCTAGTCTTAACAGTCATTGATGCGGCGAATTTAATGCAGGAAAATGTTGCGGATAGTCAAGTAGACAAGAATAATGAGAATCACGAATTTGCGACTCAGTTATTTTATCAGTCTTTATTAGGTTTATTAACGATCGCGATAACTAATGCCTATTGGAATCAGATTTTTGGAAATAATCAAAGAAACGAACGTTAATAAAAATAGTTTCAACTCGTTTTTAAGAGAAACCTCGCATACTTTCTCGTTTTTAAGTAATCAGGAAATTTTTTTTCCTTGATTGTAATTCATGTAAATACTGACGTTATATCTTTGCAATGGGTTGTATGCTACCGCAGGGTTAATTGAATTCATTCACATTCACCAATCGTATTTTGATGTCATATGTTATTTCAGTACAGAACAATTCATGTGATAGGTTTGCTTATCCACGTGTACCGGTGCAAAAACAAAAATAATTAACACGTTTTAAAGCTTATATAGAAACGCTAAATAGCGCAGGCGCTTTCGTGCAAAACAAATTTGCTGTGTCTTACACAGATCGTGTTTTTTTAAAGCTTATGTGAACTAGAAATTACAATCTGAAAGGAAAAAATTGATTTTTAAGGTTAATTTTCCAGGTTTTTTGATGGAAAAATTTAAGTGTGGATGATGTTTAATTTGATGTGAATTTTTGTGACCATTTCTTAAAATAGCTGAAACGCAAAATGTCAGTGGCGTGTGCAGATTTCTAAAGGACTTTTTTTTTTAAAGTAGGAAGAATTTTTATTTATTTATTTTTTTTAAAGTTAAATGAAAGCGAGGCTAAAAATTTTTTGCTCCGCTTTTTTTTTTTAAAAACGAAAAACAAAAATTAATAATATGCATCTTTTTTGGCAACGGAAGTGTTTTTTTTGAGGGTCAAGGCAGGCGTTAAAAGTCAGTTTAAACTTGGGTAAATTGTATGTAAAATGTGTTTTAAAAAAAATTATAAACTTGAGAAAACCTCGATTTTTTTAAAATTTAAGTTGAAATATAAATTGGAAGGAGGTTTAAAATGAACGTGTCAGTTTCCACTTTGGCGGCGTTACGATCCTCTGGAAAAATTGCAGGAAACATGATTGATTTCGCCAGAGGGATAGGACAGTTATTTTATCTCCATAATGCATCGGAGACTTGTTACGAGGAAACTGAGGCAGTTCCCAATTTTTATAGAAACGTAAGAATTTCGCTTTGCTAATCAAATTATTTGTCGCGTAGTAGAAACTCGAGAAAATTCAAGACTTGGATTTTTTTTTGTCTCATTTTTTCTTTTTTTTATAAGATGGATTTTTTTTTGTTTGTTTTGAAACTTTCCAGGCTTGGCCATACTTCATTGCATTTATCATCCTTGAAAACGTAATACTGTATTTGGAAAAAAAGCCGGCGATAAGATTGAACGATGGCGTAACGTCATTATCACATGGGATTATCCAAGAATGTGGAAGGTAAGGTGAAGGTAAGGGAATTACGGATGGATTAAGAAAGTCGATGAAGGAATCACGTAACTTTTGTTGTTTTGGTTTATTTATAGATTCATTTTTCGAGGGAGCGAAAGCGCTTTATACATACATTTGTATGAGAAGTACAGAGTGTTCGATTTGGCTTGGGATTCGCCGTTGACATGGTACATTGCGCTCATATCCGTAGATTTTTGTTACTATTGGGTTCATCGAGCTAGTCACGGTATATTCATTTTCCATTTTAACTTAAGTAATCTTAATTTTCCGAATTAGGGCGCAGCTTATTTTCATCTTCAGTCCTGAGAGATATGCTCCTCAAAACAGGGAAAGCTGGAAAATTAAGTGGGAAAAAAAATTCTGACCAGGATAGGATTTGCTAATTCCACCTGGCCCGTAGCCAGAACGATGGGCCAAGGGGGGCAGTTGGGCTTGTTAAGGGAGGCAATAGGCCTTCATTCCCTGTACCTGTCATGTTTAACCAATTTATTCCAGGGGGGAGGGGGAGAGGGGGCACCAAGTCGGATCCCCTTGGCTACGGGCCCGAATTCCACCCATGAAATCCCCTTTCATGGATGGAATTAGCGAGGGGGGAGGGGGGGGGGGCGTCGCTTCCCGAAATCCATAGTGCTTTGCTAATGATTATGACTATGAATTATTTTTGGATAACGTTTTTTTTTTTTTTTTTTTTTTTTTTATTGTTCACTGATTTCAAATTTCAGAGGTTCATATTCTCTGGGCTCAGCACCAAGTCCATCATAGCTCAGAGGAATTTAATCTCGCTGTTGGATTAAGGCAGTCGCTTTTACAGGGATGGTGCTCGTTTGTAAGTATTTTTCGTCTTTTAATCAGGGGTCCGAATCCGATGCCGGTGCACGTGCTGGCCGCGGCCGGCTAAAATCTCTAGTCGATGCCACCAAGCATCGGTTATATCCGAAGCCCGACTACATCCGATGCTGTCTCTGATTCCGATGTTAATAGAAAAAATCATAAGAGCCCATTTTAGAGTTTTTTGAAAATATCATTTTATGAATCATGCAGGCACCATTCTACCTAGCAGTCTTGTTTCTTGTGAAATCACTTAACTCGACTTTTTAACTATGATGCCAGTACCGGTGCCGATGCCGATTTCGGATTTTCAAAAAAATTCGACAGCATCGGCATTAGGGTGATCAAAAAAAAAAAAAAAAAAAAAAGTGTTTCCGATTTTGCACTTTCAAAAAATGGGTTCATTTTAGTGTAAAGACGCAAGAAAAATTTTGAAACATTTTTTTTTTTCAATGATTAGGGGTGTCGCAGAGCAGAAAAAGGGCCTAAGTCACAATTTTTTTTATTACCATTTAATGAAACGGAAATTTGGTGCATTTTTTCGTATTTGAATTTCAAAAAAATGAATTTTATAGGTGCTTTTGATGTGGTGGAAGACGAATTTCACAATTTCGATTTTCTCCGACCAACGCCTAAATCGCTGTTAGCGCTTTTTAGTGCTTAAACCCGATTTTTGGGGCTTAATTTTTATTTATGTCCAAATTTGGAGTCTCCGAATTTTTTTTTTCTTTTTAAAGTAAACTCATGGAAAAAAGCCCGAGGAACAGGAATTTCACCATCCCGATTTTCCCCGACAAACGCCTGAGTAGAAGTATAAGTGAAAATTTGGATTTTTGGGCCAGAAATGAATTTGTTTTGCCAAAAAATGGCGACAGCTCCTCGCCAGTTCGATTTAGAGGTTAGAGGTCATGTTCAATGACATTTTTCACTCAGGGCACTCGAATTATTAATAATGATCTTCTGTGTTTCGAATCAATTTCTAAAATTTTTTTACATTAGATAGAAAAAAATTTTATACTAGAGAGAAAGGAATTTTATTGGATGATTAATTTTACACTGAATAGAATTCGAATTTTTGGGCTCATTTTAGGCTTTTTCTTACCCCGAAAAAATGTCCATATCTGCCAGTGTGAGCTTATTAACTAATGCACTTTGAAAAAAATAGTCATCAAAAATTATTTTCCCCTATTAAAAAAAAAAAAAAATTTAATCAAAGCAATTTCAGTTTATTATACAATTTCTTTATTTTACAGATTTTTTACTTGCCGATGGCGTTTTTCGTCCCTCCGGCTCATTTCCTAGCTCATCAACAATTTAATTTACTTTATCAATTTTGGATCCACACGAAAACCATCAAAACTCTGGGACCTTTAGAATATATTTTCAACACCCCACAGCACCATCGAGTTCATCATGGATGCAATTTGTACTGCATCGACAAGAACTACGGAGGTTTTCTTATCATATGGGATCGAATTTTTAACACGTTCGCATGCGAAAAAGAAAAAGACGAAATAGTCTATGGTTTGGTTTTTAATCAACCAAGCTTTAACCCTTTTTTCCTTCAGGTAAGAAAAAGCGAGCATTATTAGAATCCTAAATCAAAAAGAAATCGTTTAATAACAAATTTGAAATTAATGACAAATTTTGTTTAAAATTTTAGGTTTTTTACAATAAAAATGTTATTGATAAATTTAATTCGATGTCAGGATTTAAAAACAAAATCAGCGCAATCGTCAAAGGGCCTAGTTGGGTTCCTGGGTCACCCTGGACAGGACATCACGATGACAAGATCGATGTCCGAGGAAGAGAAAAATACGATGTTAAAATACCGTTTTGGTGTAACACATATGCCTTAATTCATTTCATTTTTATAGTTATGGGGTATCATTTCTTGGCCGCTCATTACATGGTAAAAAGAATATTTAATCATTTAAATTCAAAAAGCGATTCGTAATATAATTTCAAATCTTTCGTTGCAGACGTACCATCCAATTGCAGTTTTCGCCTTCTCTTGTTCGATTATACTATCGTTAACATCGATTGGTATGCTTTTCGACAGCGATAAAAAATTTTGCGTTTTAGAAATCGTCCGGTGCCTTTTAGTCTTATTTGTTTTTAGTCAAGTAACCATTAATAACTTTTACTTGTCTCGATTTGTGGACGTGTTCTTCGGCTTGTCAGCGTTAGTTTGGACCTTACAGTATTTAAAAATAATTGAAGTAAAGAGTAAAACACTTTAGGAAATGCCACGGGGGAATGGGAAGTACAAAAAGAAGAAAATAAATTTCAAAAAAATTCTTGTAGAATTTTTTCTGGGATATGTCGCCTTTATGTCCGGTGTGGAAGAAAAAGTATTCGATGGATTGAAAATTCAGCCTCGTTTAATATTTCCTGTTTTTTTTTTCTAAATGAAAAATTAATTACCTTTTTAAAGACAGAACTCGTAAGTGTGTAATAAATTATTCCACCATAAGACTACAGTATTTTTAATTAAATCAAACTTTTCAATCAAGTCGAAAACGATGAAATTTTTAAGTTCATTTTATTTAATTAAATAATTTTTTTCGATGATATTTCATTACTCAAGACTAGATACTATAGACTGGGCAAGTTCTATTCCAAGATTTAAAGTTTATCTTGAACCATGTGCCTTTAAAGATCTAGGGCTGTGCTTACAAAAAAAAAAAAAAAAAAAAAGGATTTCCAGTTATTAAAGGATTAACGAAGCTATTTTTTTTATAAAAGAATCTAAGCCGAATTATTTCTTGTAATCTTTGTTCAATTATATTTACGTATCATATGACATAACTAAAATCTGGCACGATTGCACATTAAAAATAAAAACTAAACCCAAAAATTATAATAATTTTTTTTTTTTAAATTCTCGATTATATTTTCATTCTTTTTTTTCTACAGATCTTTGGTTGTTCTAGCTTTCCGGATTTTCATTAAGTTATGCATAAAAAAAAATTTTTTTTTTTTTTGCAGTAACAAAACGACAAAAAATATACAAATTAAAATACTTAAAATTAAAGATTTTGGCAATTTTTTTTACAGTCAACATTAAATTAAAAGGGCGAACAGAGCAAGAATAAAGTTCGTAAATGAGATTTGGATTTTTTTTTTTCGGATACCATCACACAAATAAAAAAAAACCTATGTGATCTTAGCCTGATTAGAGGCACCTACAGTAATTAGGTATTTACTTGATATTAATAAGCGGATTAAACTGCAGTAAAAGCACCGTAACATCCACTACATATTTCGTGAATTTTTAATTATTGATTTAACAAGAACATTTTGGTAGCTTTTATTGCATTTTAAATAGTGATCAGATAGATGCATTTCGATGACTCAGTTACAAATTTAATTCTTGCTTCTGCTTTTTACAAAAAAAATAAACAAAAGGAAAAGAAAATAATAAAATAAAATAAAAAAAGCATAAAACAGTACGAGGGCTCAGGGGAAATTTTTAAATCAAATTCTTACAGTAATTAAAAAAAAAAAAAAAAAAAAGAAAGAAAACTTAGGTCTAATATTTATAAAATAATTTACAAACTAAACTGAATTTCGTTGTCGAAACCTTAAAAAAAATTTTATAAAGGATGAAAAAGAAAAAAACTTTAAGGATTCTTGAAGAAAAATCAGCTCCAGTGGAGCGGTACGTTATAGCATGGATTTTATGAAGTTGTGGCTGAGACTGCCGTATATCTTCGCAAAAAAACTGACTTTTCCTCAAAATATTCATTTAAAAAAAATTACAGGAATGTAGAAGGAGGAAGAAAAAGAGGAATGATAAGTAGGGTAAAGAAATAGAAAAAAAGCAGATGTAAAAGCGCTAATTGTGTCCTTAATACACACAAAAAAAAAAAAAAAAAAATAATTTACTTGGCACATATGAATTCACGGAGGTTTTGAACTATTTTTTTAGTACAAAAACCTTACCTAAAACTAGAATTCAATAGATTTACAAAATTTTGGAATGATTATCGAGTTTTTAAATTTTAAATTTAGAAAAAAATAATAATAAAACAAATTTATAAAACCGAACATAAATATAATTTTAAAAAGTACAAGAGGGGGATTCAAAAAATTTTAAAGCCCAAAGCTGCTTTTTCAATTTTTTTTTTTTCATTAACTTCACTTATTAAATTCTTAAACTTTATCATACAAATGAATATAGATTTTTTAACTTATGGGAACATTTCAGGCAGATAAACATTAAAATATCTCATCTCATATTCAAAGCATAAAAACCGGTATGTAACTGTCGTAATAAAAAAAAAAAATTAATCAAATTAATTAATATGAGTTGTAATATTGTTAATGTCACTTTCCGATTTCCAACAATCAACAAAAAGCTGCTAAGTTGTAAAACCCTAATGGTTTTTAATATTGCCCTGATTCGTTTAAATGTCCCAATTATTAATAATATCATACTATAATCATTTTTATAAAATCTTTTTTTTTCCTTTTTTTAAAATTTATTACATGATTATTAATTACAATTACAATAATAGTAATATTAAATGATTATTGTCTTGTTTTGTGTGTGGTTTATTATATTTTTTTTTCTTTCACATATTACTCTGCTTAATTTTTTTAACAGCAGAAAGCAAATGACATTTATTAAAATTGGAATGATTTTTTTTTAATAATAATAATAATAATAATTACTTTTTTGTTTAAACATACTAGCGGCGTCATAAACGTTTTTCATAACTACACCGTTTTTTATTTTTCTTCGACGATAATAAATTAATAAATGCAATTCAATAAAATTTTTTAAATAAGTACTTTTAAAGAAAAAAAAATTTCTATTTAATTTAAAAATCGTGAGAAAAAGAAAAATTGTATCTTTTTAGGAAAAATTAAGGGGAAAATTCGTTGCAATTTTTACATAACAATTTATTTATCGCGACTTGGAAGACCATGATTTAAATGGCATTTATTTATTTACTTATTTTTTTTTTCTTTATAAATTTAATGCTAGAAATTTTTTTTACTTAGTCGTGCGCAGATTGAAAAAAAAAAATTAAACAGGAAATAAAAAAATTTTGACAGTTCAGAATGAAAAACACCAGTTTTGTTACTTTTTTGAGCAGATGGGATCTGCTATTTTTCTTATAGTCCGTTTAAAGAATTAGAATAGCTTTACTGTGATTTGTACATATTTTCAAATCTGAACTGTAAAAATAATCTAAAAAAAAATTAAAATTTGTAGATTTCTTAACAAAACGATCACATTTTTTTAAAAAACTTGGTTCTGCGTATAAAAAAAATTTTTTTTAAACTCAATTTTTACATAGAACTACTCTAAATCAATTAAATTATCATCTCTTCCAAAAAATATCAGACAAGAGTTTATTGGTCTAAAAATATTCCGGCATAAACTCCTGTTTACTTTTACTTTCAAAATAATTTTTCTTTTTCAGTTTTTAAATATTAAACAGTCGCTGCCGCAGGCGCCGATTTATATATTTTTTTAAAGTAAGTGGAACACCTTTAGAACCAATAACGAACACAATTTCCGATGGAAAATGTTGGAAAATCAGAAGTCTTATCAACAAAAATTTCTTTTAATATTAGGATACACAATACTTTTTTTTCCATTTTTAATTTTAATTTAACGGGCAAGGGTAATTTTGATAAGGGCTTTTTCTGTTCTATTGAACTATGGGTTCGACATGCCCATCTCAACTATAACTACTAAAAAAAATTAAATAAAAAAAAAAAAAAGAAGAAATTGAGTGGACGTTATTTTAAAATTAAAAATTACATCTTTTTTTAAAAAATCTTTCCAAAGAAAAAAAAAATTTACATTATAGTTTGGCACACAAACATATAATCAAAAAAGGACGACTATATATATTTTTTTTCTTTTCTATATATTAACGTAAAATTATAAATCGTTAAGCTATATATAATTTATTTGTATATATAAATTTTCTTTTCGGAAACTATTAATTTCGTCGAAAAATTAAGAAAAAAAAGAGTATTCAAGAATCGGTACTGGTTATTTTTTATTAAAATTAATATCACTTATTATCTTTTTAAAAATAGTAATTATTTTCTGAGTAATTCGATGACCAAATATCGTTTCTTAGTTCAAAATCGTATACTGTAATTTGTTTTTTTTTAAATGATCGGTTTTTTTGTAATGCAACTGAGTATTTAAACAGTGAATAATATTATTTTTTAAATCCTCTTTTAAACAAATAAAAAAATTTACAAAGGTCACGATTCTTTTATATACAAAATTAACATGAAAAAAAAAAATTAAAAGAGATCAAATCGATTAGCCTAAACATTAAATAAAAAAAATTAGGGAATGAGATACCAAATATTTTTTTAAATAAAAAAAAAAAAAACCTACGGAAAGAGCGTTACAGGCCACATCGCAACCTAAACGGAGTATTTTAAACGCAGGACTATGTCTTGGTAGGCTCCAAATATAAAATTTATACTGGATTTGACAGTTCAACTGGAATATAGTGCTAAAACAAATTTGTCTGCGATTTTTAAAAGGCCGAAAAATAGTTGTCTGCCTGAAAATTTCTTGGATTGTATTTTAAAATTTGAAAAATGTACGTAGCATGAAAAAATTGTTTCCACTGTAACCCCACTTCTTCGTTTGATTCCGGAAAAATATTTTTAAAAAATCAAAAATGGTAACTTACATGAGTCAAAAGAATGTTTTGCATTACAACTTAAGACACAGTCCTACAAAAAAATCCACCACACCCAAGTTTCGCCAGATCTCTGAATATCAATTTGACTTAAAATTTCGAAAAGAAAAAAAAAATTGTGCGACGTTTAACAAGTGAATGAAAAAAAGTTGAAGAATCCGACTTCTGATTTAAAAAAAAAGAAAAAAAAAAAAATCTCCAAATCAATTCCATATTTCCTCCCCCTCCCATTTTTTTTTAAATGTCTGAAAATAAAAAAATCGTAATGTTTCATATCTTCCAATTATATAAAACAAATATTTTTATAGAAAATAAAAAATAAAATAAATAAAAAAAATCAATAATTATAAACTACGTATTTGTTCTTAAACTTATCCTTTTTTTTTTAACTGACTATTTACATGTTGGCCCTTTATTTTTAAATTATACCATTAATCTGCTTTCATTACTGTTTGAAAACACTAATAATTTTAATTTTTTTAATTAAACATTTTGATTCTTAATATTTTTTTTTCTTATATATAATATATATATATAATAATATATACATGCATTTCAATTAATCTATTAAGTGTAGAGAAAACAATTATCATTAGTTTTTTTTTAATTATCTTATTGTCGATTTATTTTTTAACCAGTTAAAATTTTTTTTTATTTTTTATTTTATTTTAATTTTTTTTTTTTTAATGAAATCTTTTTGACGCCGAATCATTTTCAAAAACGACGGTCAAAATTTTTTTTTTCAAATATACCTAAGAGCATAAAGATAATGGAGAACATTAAAAACGAATGTACTATTTTTACCACTTTTCTGAATTAATTGATTTCGTTTTGTGGAAAATTTTCAAAACGCGATTTCGTGAAAGACCCGATGCAGCGATTAGAAAGCAAATCAAAAATTAAGGAGTTATAATTTATAGTGTGAGAATTTTGCTGATAAACTTGTTCAAACAATAAAATTTTAACTTTACTTAAAAGGCCAGCAAAAAAAATTCAGTGGCATTAATTAATTTAAGGTAGATCAAATTGTGGTTTCTTATACCAAATCAATTGGATGTTATTTGAAGGCAAGACAAGATCAAATACCTTAAGCGAATGTAAATATCAACAATTTTTTTTTAGTTACTCAGGAGAATGATTCTGCTCATGGTTCTGCTGATCTTTAGATTTTTGCATCTATTTTACCGCAGAACTGCTTAAACTTGTGGCTGCAGCTTGCTTCGTGAAATTAAAGTGTTCCGAAAATTTTCCATTTTCCGAAAAGAATCAAATGTTAGCATTTATTTATTTAAAATCGGTTTTTAAAAATATTTAAATGCTGCAGGGTAAAAAAAAAAAATGACTTTTTTGCGTATGTCTTGTTCGCCATTTTGTACAGTAATTTTTTTAAGTCGCAAAAATTGGCATTAGTTTTCTAATAAATGGTCAACGTCATTGTTAAATATGCTTCTGACTTAAATTTCAGATAAAACGTCGACTTAGGAATTACTTAAATCAAAAAAAGACATAAAATTAAAATATTCCTAGCATATTTTCGACGTTTCGAAACATTTAATTTTTTTATTGCATTTTTAACGGGATATGGATCTTTTTATAAGCAAATCACGATTAAAAGTTCGTGAACTTAATAAGCTAAAGATAGGAAATCAGTTTCGTGATTTGCTTATAAAAAGATCCATATCCCGTTAAAAATGCAATAAAGATTATCAATTAGGATCGAAAATAAAATCAAAAAATTTAATTTTTTCTTCGCTATTTTATTCAGAAAATAAAAAAATAATTTTTTTTTTTATATTAGAAACACGACAGAATTTTGAAAATCATTACAAAACGGCGATGAGTACATTAAAAATCGAAATAGAAAAAGACCTAAAGTTCAACACCGACGTACGCTAAAACGATCTTCCTAAAATAACGAACGTGTTCAGCTTATGGAAGTCTGTTCACTATTTGTATTTTTAAATTTTCCACAAAAAGAATAAGATCAATAAAATGTGACCTTTTACGGTAAACAAAAATAACATATACATAAATATGACTACTGAAAAAAAATTTTCAGTAAAAAATAAAAAAACAATTTAAGAAGAAAGTTTTAAACCATTAAAAACCGATTTGAATAAACTCTCAGATTTTGAGATTGGAGCTTCAGCTAATCTCTATAAGGTTTACAATACGAATAACGGTGATTCATATGCTGGCTGTAAGATCCAGAATGAGAAAATCTTTTTAAACATTTACCGCATTGAAAAGGCTTTTCCCCGCTGTGCAATCTCTTGTGCTCGGTCAAATGATGTTTGTGTTTGAACGCTTTTTCGCAAACTTCGCATTTGTGAGGGCGCTGTCCTGAGTGTTCGTATTTGTGTCGAGCCAAGGAGCTTTGCTTTGAAAATGCTTTTTCGCACTGATCGCAGATGAACTGTCCCTCGACCTCTTGGTCCGATTGCGGATCTTGGCATTTCTGCTTCTTCGTCCGAGGCGAGAAATCATCGTTGTGATCCAGATCATGGGGTCGAGAATCTTCCGTTTCGTCGGTAAGATCACCCTAAAGTAAATTACAAGAAAAAATTAGTTATTAGTAATAAAATACAAAAAAAAAAAAAAAAAAAAAAATCAGTCCTTGCAGATGAATATTTAGTTAAATTTTGATAAAAAAAAATTACCTGAATCCAAGATCTCTTGTCCGAGCCAGGACTAGAACTGCCATTTTCTTGAGAGAGAAGAGAAAGAGCTACCATTGGTAGCGGAGACCCAGAGGTTTGAAGATCAGAATTAAATACCAGTCTATCCATGGGTACTAAATTAAGACCGTTAGAATCGAGTCTTTGAGTTAGCGTTGGCGGTTGAGACAAAATCCTAGCCAATCGCGAGCTATTGCTCTTCAAATCCTCCTGATGTAAATTCAAATACGCGAGAGGCGATGGGGTCCTTCTAAAATCAGCTAAGGAGGAACAAGTGGAATGTTGGTACTGTTGATGGAAGCCAGGCATCGCTCTGATCGTCAATCCGTTCGCGAAAGTGTGAGGTTTAGGACTGGACGATTTTTGGGATAGATTAATGGCGTCGGAGTCGCTAGACGGCCTTTGAGGTGACGAGTCCGGAGACGAATTTTGCGACTTTTTCGTAGATAAATCTAACGGTTGTTCGGATAGATTTGGATGCAATAAAGGCACGTTACTAGGGTTGAATAATGGTTGAATAATTGGTATATAAGGAACGGGAACTAATCTTCCTTCCCTGCGGTCTCGCGCTCTCGTGTTTTGAAACCAAACTTGGACCACCCGAACGGGGAATCCTATTTTGTCAGCAATTTTCGCTAATTCCTCCCTTTTCGGCCTGGGATTAATCATATAATGTTGCTTTAAAATGGCTAATTGTTCGTCTGCTATCAAAGAGCGAACTCGGACTTTCCTACCATCAGCTCCGGCTTCTTGTGACGTCGTCGTGATCGTAATACCGCCGTCTTCGTTCCTTTCGATCTCTTCTTCCCCGTCTTTGGCATCTTCGTCTTCGCTCCCGCTGCACATGCTATCTTCTCTTTTCACGCTCGCGACGTCTTCCAATTTAGCAGCTAACCCTTCGCTCTTTTGCACATGGTCACAAATATACCTTTCGTGTTGATGGTGATCTACTCTACTTTGGAATAATTTTCCGCAGTGCCTGCACTCGAAATCGTCTCCCTCGGATCCTTTCGTTTTGTCCTCCGCTAAAGGAGACGGAACGCTCGGGCAGCTACTCCCAGACGGGGATGACGAGTATTTCTGCATGCTCGCGTTAAAAATTTGTTGCGTCACAGTCGCGTTAACGGTTTCTAGTATCCTTTTGACGGAGTCGAAATCGACGCCGGGATTGCCGGCCGGCGATGTTCTGTCTTTCTGAATTTCTTTATCTCCCTCCATTTTTTCCTCTTTAACATCCTCTTCTTTTGGCTCTTTGGCATCTAGTTTCTCTGGTTTCGATTCTTCTTTGATTTCGGTGGTTTTTTCGATGTCGTCGCTTTGCTTTTCTTCTTTGTAATCGTCTCTCTCTTTTTTCGGATTTATTAACATATTGGACGGGGCGAACTGTTCAAGCAAGTGACTTAAAGCAGCCGGCATGTACGGATTCAGCGCGGAATTATTCAAATGCACGGAAGGCGCAGTGGCCATGTAAAACGGATGAAGACCAGGAGACGGAGTCGGATAATTCGATCTAGGAGCTACGGCAGATAGAAAAGCGGCGGCATCCCCAAATTTCGGCATAACCGACGGGAACGGATTGTTCGCGGTTATATTTAAATTATTCGCGGTTATATTTAAATTTCCTTTTAAGCTGTTGATGTTATTGTTGTTCGTTATGTTCCTTTTAGCCCCTCCGGTGCCCATGTTTCTGTTTATCTGAGTTTTGTCCATCCCAATGGCTCCCCTTCCTCGGTTCACTTTTAAATTCATGACGAGACATTTTTTGGAAGTCATGTGACTCGAATAAGATCCCGAATGTGAAAATCTCTTTCCGCAGTTGGCGCATTCAAACGGTTTTTCGCCGCTGTGAATGCGTATGTGTTCCTGGAAAAAGAAAAGAGTAAAAATCACGTGAATATTTTATCTCGAGCGAATGCCGGAATGGCCTAAGATATATTTGCACCGAACACGATTATACATCAATTGTTTTTTCTTAAATAAGAAAAAAAAAATATATGTCGTCAAAGATTTATCAAGGGCGCATGCACTAGGAAATGAAAAAAAAAAAAAAATTGTACCTTTAAATGATGTTTGAATTTAAACGCTTTTTCGCATTCCGGGCACTTGAATTTCCTCAAGACTGCAGATTCGTCATGTGAGATCATGTGTCTTTGCAAACGGTAGACGTTGGCGAACTGTTTGTTACACACCTTGCAGGACTGAAAAAAAAAAAAAATAATTTTTGTACTGAAGAAGTTTTCCAAATCAAATAATATAAATTAATGTTAAAACTGAAGCAGGTTTTTAAGGTGGCCAGATCCTAAAAGTAGGACTTTTTTTTTTTTTTTTTTTTTTTTGACATTTTATAAGGTTTGACCCATCCAGCGCTACCCCCCCCCCCCCCTCCCTTTCCCCCGTATATTTTTAACTTTTTAAAAAACCACCATATTTTTGAGAGGCAACCGCGTTAAAAAAATTGAGGATCGTTCCTTTCTTTATTTTACACTTAGTGACTCATGTTTCAGTAACAAGTAAAATCATGCTCTGTCTCCATTGTATTACTGGAAAGGCTGTACATCTTTGGACTTTTTTCTTCTGCTACCACTTTTTTTTTCCATTTTCATTATTTTTTCGAAAAAATAATCCAAAAAAAAAAGAAAAGAAAAAAAAAAAAAATTGGTAGCAGAAGAAAAAAGTCCAAAATTTACAGCATTTCTGGTGGTGCAATTAATTGTACCCTTCGATTAATAGGCCAGTGGAGACAGGACATCACAATTTTAATTATTTTTTGCAATTCATAAAATAATGCTGAATTGTTACAAAAAGGGAAGTAGGGAAGTAGGGAAGCAGTTTTCCAATTCGAGACTATGTTCGAGTTTTCTTCTCCTTTTGTTTTTTGGGACGTGGAGCCTTGCATCATTTGTTAGTCCTGATCCAGCATGAGCATGTTGTAAGTTTTTTTTTTTTTTTCACTGAAAGTGCAAATTCACTATGGAATGTTGGACCAACATGTTGGTACAACAAGTTGAACAAACATGTTATACCAACTTGTTGGAATGTTGGACGAACTTGTTGTACCAACATGTTTGACAAGCGAACAAATCGACTATTTCAGAACTTACGCCAAATAAAGTAGTGTGGAATGTCGGTCCAACAAGTTGGTACAACAAGTTGGTTTAACTTGTTGGACCAACATTCCACACTAATTTCAGCGTAGGGGTGCAAATTCACTATGGGATGTTGAACCAACATGTTGGTACAACAAGTTCAAGAAACATGTTGGTACAACGAGTTGGACAAACATGCTTGACAAACGAACGAATCGAACGAATCGTTGGACCAACATGTTGGTACAACATTCCATAGTGACTATACAATGTAGTACCAATTTGTTGGACCAACCTTCCGCATAAATTTTGCCGTAGGAGTAAATTCTGCAATTAATAGTCGATTCGTTCGCTTGTCAAACTTGTTGGTACAACAAGTTCGTCCAACATTCCAACAAGATGGTATAACATGTTGGTCCAACATTCTATAGTGAATTTGCACCCTAGGAGTAAATTCTGCAATAGTCGATTTGTTCCTTTGTCAAACATGTTGGTACAACATGTTTGTCCAACTTGTGGTACCAACATGTTGGGCGAACATTCCATAGTGAATTTGCACCCTGAGGAACAATGTTAAGCTGAAAAATGTTTCTTTTCCATTCACGATATTTTTTGTTCCCATTTTCCTCGGTGTTTTGTTTTTGCGCTAACACGATTTATATGAACAGCTCCGAAGTATAAGTGAGGTCGAAGGCCGAGCGAAAATTCAGGCAAATTTTCAGAGGAAAAAATCCGAATTTTAGTATAATTCTCCAATTTTTTGATTCTCAACCATGCCGCTCGATAATATCAAATATTTGGTCCACTTTGACGAAAAAAAATGTCGCCTAGTTTATTTGAGACAACACGAACTAGTTCAATCACAATTACTAATTTTATAAAAATTTTGTTCGGAAATGAAATCGGTCTCATAAGCGTAATTCGAATGAGAAAGCCTTAATCCTGACATAATCTAAGCTAATGCCGGATAAAAAAAAAAAGTCTGAAGAACGAAATTAAAGCTTATTACGTCTATTCTCCCCCATTAAAACTATGAAACCTGCATCATCACGTTAATTTAAAAACGTGTTACAATAAAAAAAAAGAAAAAAAAAAAAAAAAAGCTCCCAAGCCCACAACTTTCATTGCCCTTTATTTATTTTTTAATATTCTTCTCTTTTGACGTCAATCAAAAGCGCGGGGCAAAGTTTTAATTCCTTGCCCGAAAGTTAATTTTTTTTTTAAATGAAAAAACGATTACCTTGCCATGATATTAAAACGAGAGAGAGAGAAGGGATAAAAAAATTAAAACGCTGTAGAAAAAAAAAAAAAAAAAAAAAGCAAATAAAACGTCGGTTACGCGAGATTAGATGTACCTGTTTCCTTTATTAGATAATGTTTATTTATAAAATATGGGAGTTTCAAAAAGAAAAAATTGATGCGGCACCAGTGATATTTGACACCACACATGAAAGAATCAGGCTGGTGCGACGTAAAAACATTTAAAATCGCCCCTCAACCGTATATTATGATTTATACGTCAATCAAGCTGCATATTTTTAACGACAACCAGTGTCCTCTTTTCTCATAATGTAAACTATTTCGTGTAAATCAAACATATTTTATTTTATTTTCTTTTGTTTTCGCTCTTTCAGCCCACCGCTGAGCCCACCTATCACATAACCTTTTCACATTTTAATTTAATCTTTTTCCATTAAAAAAAAAAAAAAAAAAAAAAAAAAAAAAAAAAAAAAACATCCTTAATTCTTATTTATCTTATCGTAGCAGGAAGGAAAAAAATTTTTAAAACGAGAAATTATACTGTCATAGGTCAAAGTGAGTTCACTGAGTAATAATACATCGATATACGCAATTTATTAATGGTTTGATTCGAACCGACGTTAAAAAGTTAAAATTTCACCTGCAAAGTAAAAACTTGTGGGGAATTAATATTTTTTTTAAAAAAATTTTTTTCTGCTCCTCGTATGAGTGTTTACCGTTTTCGTTTTTCAAACTTTGTAAACCCCTGTACTGAGAGGATATCTGAGAGCCTCCGTAATCAGAGGAATTGCCTGATATTAGAGTAATCGCAGGATGAATACACCTACAGCAGTTACATGCTCATTTGATAACCACTTTACAACTGTTACTTTAAATGAATAAATTACATGTACTTGAACCGAGAGAATTGGAGGTATATACGCGCGCGGTCTTTTCAAAAGGCCGTTGACAGTAATTGATTATTATGCAAAGTAGAGATGAAAATGAATTTTGTACAACGACAAACAAAATTACCGTAGGCTTCCGATGCGTTCCCAATTATTTTAGAATGGAAATCGCAGTTGCAGGTGCCCGTAATATTGCTTAAGTTAATGATCGTAACACTTAAGCAGGAGAGTTTAAATAAATAGCATTTTTTTAAAATATGGAAACTTGAAAAATTGAAAAATTTATATAAAAGACGAATAACAAATAATGACAAAGCAAGCCAATGGGTAGCAAAATAAGTTGCGTGGGAGAGCGAAAAATTTGCTACGGGGGCTTATCTCTTTCAGCACAAAAGCGATAATAGGAAAAACGTTTTGGTCCAGTAGGGTGTCCGTTACGAGGGGGTGTAAAATATTTTTGTGGTGCCCCCTACCCCTCAAAAGTCTCCAAAAAAATAAAAAATATTTTGTTCAAAACCTGAGCTCTGCATTTCTGTTCTAACACGTGTCTCTATAAGCACTTCAGTTTTCCCATGCAAAATACATGGAGATCTTTCGATTTTTATAGCATTTTTTTCTTCTGAAAAATAGACAGATGAAAATTCGGTCACTGAGCCCAGTTACTACTTATATAGCCTATGCAATTATGGATAAAAATTTCAAAAACTTTAATTTGACCATTTTTCAACGACTCAAGAATTTCAAAACTATGCCTAAAAATCGCTAACAATACGATTTTTCGGGGGGTCAGGTCAGGTCGATTTTTCAGGCTCAGAACACTCGAAAATATTCAAATTGAAGTTTTTGAAATTTTTATCGATTATTAACTGGGCAGAGCGATCAAATTTTCATCTGTCTAATTTTGCAAAAAAAAAAAAAAAAAAAATTGAAGAATTGAAAAATCTCCATGTATTTTAAATGGAAAATCGAAGTGCTTAGAGGTACATGTTAGAGTAAAGACTCAGAGCTCAGTTTTTGCACACAGTATTTTTTGATTGTTTCTGAGACTTTTGAGGGAACGATCAGGCTTACTTGACTACAGATCTAAGATGAGGAAAACAATATATCTCAGCCGTGAGCCAAAATAAAGAAGTAAAAGCATTGAAACAGAAGGAAACTGAAGAGGAGATCATGGGCGGATTTGGGGGGGGGGCACGGGGGGCTTAGCCCCCCCTACAATTTTGAAAATTATATGGCCTAAATAGGGTCAGCCCCCTCCGCCGGAAAAAGTTGTCCCTGTTCTTGGCCCCCCTAAAAAAAATTCTAGATCCTCACATGGAGAGGATGGCGATCGCAAATATTAAACGGTAAAGTTTTTACTACAATTAAAATTTAATTAATTTAATTACTCAAAATTTAATAACTTAATTGCTGAGTTGAAATCTACAGTATATTCTGAAATAAAATAACGTCTGGACTAAAATGTGAGTCGGTTTTGTCGTAGTCCGAAAAACGCAAAACGAGGCTTTTGTTGCTGTACAAAAACTCAAGAAAAAAACAATTTACTTTACCAACTTTGGTGGAAATTTTGGTACAGAAATCATTGATAGAACTAGAACTTCGATTGGTAAAATTTTGGTAGAAAATTCATCGCTCCAAAATCGTTTCCATTTCGAAAAATCATAGGGAAACGTAGGTGCACTCAGAAAAAAAAAATGGCTGCTGAAACAAAAATCTCTTAAGACAAGACATTTTCTAAAAAATCATGAACTATAAATATTTTGTCAAGAAACAACCTGTCCGTTGTCATAAAACATTTTTGTTTTCCTGTTTTGCTGCAAGACAAAACTTGCTCAAGACCTTTTTCTGAGTGTAATGCCGATCGGTTTTTATTTCTGTTCGGATCCATATCGATCACCAAGATCGGCATCTATATCCGTTTCAGCATGATTTATTCCGATATCGGATTATTTCCACCAGGGAAGTTTAATTTTTTCATTCTTTATTAACGCTCATCTTTAAATTAAAAATGAATTAATAAATAAAAATAATAATAATAATTTTGCCCTCTTGAACTTCTAAATGCAGTCGAACCTTTCTGTTCATCGTGAAACTGATATTCGTATTATACAGTTGATAAAATCGTCTTTATACCTGAGAAGAGACACACAGTTCTCTGGTTTAAATCTTCGTATCCTAAAAAAAAAAAATTCGTATGGTGGGGTAACAAGCATAACCTTATAAAACGAAATGTGTTTTCTTTTTTGTTTAAAAAAAAAAAAAAAAAAAAAAAAATCCGAAAGTGAGATAGAAGAGCGAACAAAAAAAAATCCGACAAAAAAACGATCACGTGTATTTCCAGGAGAGATATTTATATCTTTATGAAGGCTTAAAAAATCCATGCCTGCCGTTAAAATACGACTACTTAAAATCAACAGCTTACGGTATGGAGTAAAAAAAAAAGGCACTCAAAGATGAAAGCTTAGTTCACCGTTAAAAGATGGAGCAGTATCGTATTTTTTAAATCCAAATTGTCTTCTTTTATTTTAGTCGAAAGATGCGCTAGGGTTAGAAAAAGCCCAAAGATCACTACCTGAGGGACTCCCTAAATTCTTCACACCTTCCATTCCCGGTGGGTAAATAATTCTGCATTTTTTTTTTTTTTTCGTCTCTTCCATTTTTGTCAGGAACAGTCATAATTCTTATTTTAATTTTTTAATATCCGCATAATAATTGGATTAAGCATGATGCAAGTTTCTGGCCGCTGACAAGTGTAAGTGACGTCATATTGTTTAATGAGCTGCGCAGCTGTGTAATGTTGCTTTTTCATGCACTTTTAAAATCGTGGGAATGATACAGATTCGATTATTTCATGTAAGATTTATTCTTACTCCTCCGCCTCCTTTGCATCATCTTAATTCCTCCCTTTTTTTTCCATCTTGTAAATAATTGATATATTAGTTTCAAGGGCCTAATAAATTTAAGTTCCATATAAACAAAAAAAACCTATGAACTTCAAGGTGTTTGAACTTTCTTGGAAAGGTTTTTCTGAAAATTACGCATCGAAGTAACCCTTCCCAGACGGCGTTATTACAATATATTAACAAAGTAATTTTTTCAGGGTTTTGCCGAAAAATCTTTTTAAAAGATCTTAGATCTAACTAATAACAAAAACGTTAACACTTTAACAGCCGAAATTTGGGAAATTTTCCCAGAAAATCGAAGAAAATTTCCCAATTTTTTTTTCTTTCTGATTTTGGGCTTAAAAGTTAACCTACAACGCATTAGGCACCCGCACAGTGCGTTAAAACCCATGTAACGCGCCTACCAATTTCAGTATAAGCGACCCGCAACACATACGTGCAATACAAAATGTCGCACAAAATTTTTTTTCCTTTCGTAGAATGATCACGAAAACGACTTTCTATAAGTTTTCGACGTCGCTGATTTCAAATCCGACGTCAGAATGATCTAATTCCACTCGGAAAATCCAATATGGCGCAAAAGAAAAATATTAAAAATATTAAAATGATTAAAAATAAAACGGCTCCGTCATTTTAGTTTTTCCAGAATTTTGACCTCAGATTCGGAATCAGCGGTTCAAATTACATTTTATTTCACGATGTTAAATAATTGCGTATCTATATATTTGAAGGGGCGGCAATTTTTTAAAAAAATTCATGAAAATGATTGCCGTCGTAATACCTAAAAATTTTATTTAGATAGACTTCCCGGTTGTAAAAGGGGAAATCTGAAATTGTTCTTATGATCTGGAGAAAAGTCAAAAAGTTGACCTGCTTAGACTTGAGCATGGTTCTTTAAAAAAAGTCAAATTAACCCTTTGCCGACCGATCGCTCGTATACGAGCCGTTTAGTATTTCTCGCCGGATAAAGTTCCTTTTCAGTAAAAAATTATGAAAGACATGTCTCTAGGGATAATTTGAACCGCTGATTCAAATCCGAAGTCAAAATTCTGAAAAAACTAAAATCCACTACGACGGAGCCTTTTTATTTTTAATAATTTCATTTTTTTCCGCCAGATTGGATTTTCCGAGTGGAATTAGATCATTCTGACGTCAGATTTAAAATCAACGACGTCAAAAAAGTATAGAAAGTCGTTTTTCCAATCATTTTACGCAAGGAAACAAATTTTGTGCGTTTTTTTGTATTACATGTATGTGTTGCGGGTTGCATACACTGAAAATTGGTAGGCGTCTAATACGGAGTTTAACGCACAGTACGGGTCCATAACGTGTTTTAGGTTAACTTTAAGTGTGAAATCATGAAAATTAAAAACGTTTGGGAAATTTCCTTGTATTTTCCGGAAAATTTTCCTAAATTGGGTCGTTAAAGTGTTAAGGCACCAAGAACAAAACCCACTAATCATATCATGTAAGGTACAACACTTATGTTACATAAGTAGGCATTGACAACAAAGCAAACCTTAGACAAAGTCCTCAATGATTATCAATAGAAAATTCGGAATTATCAGTAAAAAAAAAAAAAAAATACTGATCTTACTTCAAAACACAGACAATCCAAGCCCTTTTTTTCTTACAAGTTTTTTGGAATTTCCTATTGACAATCAATGACGACTTTGCCTTGAGAAAGAACGAATACAAAATGTAAGGATAAAATCTTTCTTTTGAAAGAAAAAAAAGATTGTTATTTTAGTGAAAATTATACCCTTTTGCTACTTTTAAGGTACGCCGACGCCAGGCCTATTGTTATTTCGCATTTTTTTGTATGCCTAGTTCCCTAAAATCCCCCGACCTTTATGTACCCAGACACAAGACGAGGTCTGCATAAAAGTTTAGGCAAGCTATAAATAATTATAATCCATAAAGAAAACCGATGAATACGTTTTGAAAGATGAATAAAAAAAATCAGCCCAAAAGTGACCTTGAGAGGCGGTCTATGGTCACAAAAAAAAAAAAAAAAAAACCAGAAATGACGAATTAAAAATATTTACAATGTCGAAAAATTTATAAAAAGGACAAAGAAATGAGGCCAAAGGAAATATGAATTGAGGGGCACAGAGTGCCCCCCAGCCAAGTTAAAAAAAAAACAAAATACAAACACCCGAACCTAACACGGTACCGACAAAACCTCACGCCTCACCGGGGCACTCGACCTGTGCCTACTTTACCGTACGCATAATACGACCGATTTCAGACCCCCGTACCTCCGAAAATAAAAAAGCTAATTTTTTTCTGATTTCACCATCTTGTTACCGCTTGCCTTGGGACTCTATGTTCCAATTTGCAACTTTCTAGCTTTTGCCGTTTTCGAAATATTAGGGCCTAAAGTTACGGTTTTTGAGCGTCAGATATATATATATATTATATATATATATAGAGAGAGAGCATAACTTGTTAGGGCACTTCTAATCGACGGAGAAACTTGAAACTCAGCATGGTGATAGATCTTAATTAGTAATGAACAGGAAAAAACCAAAAACCCGAAAAATATTAATGGGGGGCCGAGAAAAACCGATTTTCTGATTCGCCTGCAGAATCGAGATTAGATAACCCTCAACATTCAAAAAGTAAATGTCCGTAGTGAGGACGACGAACTTTACAAGAACCCTCTGCTTCATTCCTTTACATTGGCGCAGGTATTTTTTTCATACCTGCCGTACTTTTTTTTTTCTTTTTTTTTTGAAAGGGCGCTTTTTTTTAAAAATTGATATATTCAAGGACTTTATTTTTGAAAGGGCATTTTTTTTTTTTTTTTTTTCAAATAAAAGTCATCTCAAACCGAAAGATTGATTTTAAAATTGATAAACATGAAGTACAATTAAAAAGTTTTTTTTTTTTTTGAAAGTTTTTATAAATTAAAAATGGCAATTATCATTTAAAGGCTTTTCAGCGATTCTTCTATGGTCAAACGACTGACACTACTAACAAATGTTTGTTAAATAAAAACGTGCAGCTTCATTCAATATAACCCACATAGTTTAAATGTATACCCAAATGACGATAGAAAAGACAAATTGAATTCAGTCATTTCAATTTTAAACAAACCCGGTATTGCAAGTTTAATGTTTTTTGCTAGTTCTTATTTTTTGCAAAATCCATTTTTTGCAGGCAGACAAAAATTTCAGTGTGAGAGATTATTGCTAACAAATAATTTTAACTTAAAAGGTAAAAAATTTTGGAACAATTTATAAAAAAAGGTTAAATTTTTGGTTTGTAAAAAAGGTTAAATTTTTGCAAAAACTCGTGATATCTCCAAAAAAACAATTCCTTGTAAAAAGGTTCAGCCAAGTTAATCTTGCAAAAAACCGAAATGCTTCTGCCCTTAAAAGTTCTGATATCAAAAAGGGCAGCCAAGTTTCTGCCAAAAATAACCAAATGCTTCTGCCCTTTAAAGTTCTGATATCAAAAAGGGCAGCCAAGTTTTTTAACGACAGCTTTCATTTAAAATGCCGTTTTTCTACAAAATACATTAAAACTTGGCCGCTTTTTTGCCCACCCCCCCTTTACCCTTGCAAAAATATCATAACGACGCGTATTATTTAAGAAAGTTAAAAAACTTGTTATTTTTCCATTTACTATTTCCAATTTACTCTAAGTACCGGTAATATAATTAAAAGTAAATTTAACTTTTTAATATCGTAAAAGGAATAATACATTCTGTAATTCACATTTCGACTTACAAAGTTAGATTTACAATGGATTTATATGGTAACTTGCACACATCACATTTTTCATTATTAGGCTCTCAATTCCAACTTCCAAAATGTTAAAAAAAATCAAAGTTTAAGCAAGTAAAATAACAAGCATGAAATTAACAACCGCCTGGAGACCCTCAACAGCCCTGTTAATTTTTTCAAAGCATTCGCACGAATTTCAAACAATTCAGTTGTTACGATTATGAAAAAAAAAAAAAAAAAAAAAAAAGCGGCCAAGTTTTAATGTATTTTGTAGAAAAACGGCATTTTAAATGAAAGCTGTCGTTAAAAAACTTGGCTGCCCTTTTTGATATCAGAACTTTAAAGGGCAGAAGCATTTGGTTATTTTTGGCAGAAACTTGGCTGCCCTTTTTGATATCAGAACTTTTAAGGGCAGAAGCATTTCGGTTTTTTGCAAGATTAACTTGGCTGAACCTTTTTACAAGGAATTGTTTTTTTGGAGATTTCAATTACTCTTGCAGAAGCAGTGAAGCATGAAAGGCTTTATTTTTCTGTTTCTCAAATCTGAATGTTGCTCAAAATTAGCACGCAGTTTCAAAAAAAGATTACCTAGCACATACACCGTTTTCTTTGTACATCGACGTAGAACCTAGTTTGAAGACAAAAACAAAGAGGAAAATATAGCATAATTTATCGATTTTTAGGTTCTACCCTAGTCTCATTTTTATTAAACACCCAATAAAACAAGGCCTGTTTGGAATGAAAAAGGAAGCAATTTCCCGAACCGTATACATACGATACCCGTCGGGAAAAGGTTCAAACAGGGGCCTATTTTAGATCGGTAATAAGAATTATCAACAAAATGAAAGAAAATGAGATCGCAAGGACCTATCCATTAGGGTGGGTCGAAAATCAAAAATTTTGGAATTTCAAAATGCCTGACAGCGCAATCGCTGTGCCTGTGGCTTATCATTTGTAAAAATGTTTTCCTTTTCGAAATTTTTTTTAAACGGCGTCTGGGTGGGGCGCAAGAGGGCCAAACTTTTGGAAGATCCCATAAGTGATGAAAATTCGAGTTTTGGATTTTTGTAAAAAAAAGTACAGTTTCTTATCAGATTTTCAATGTAGATTTCGAAAATGAAATCTGTTTGTGTCTCGCTTTTTCTGTTCTTTAGGCACTTCGTTGGCTAGAATAAACCGGCCGGTTCACCGTCCGGGTTCACCGTCCGGTTTTTAAAAAAAAAAAGGTTTTTTAATTAATAATTTTAAACGTTAATATTGCATTAAACGGGGCGAAACTTATACCAAATTGTTCCTTATTATTAGAAGAAGTCGAAAATACATGTTAAATATGTCGGTAAGCTTAAATTACGTGAATATTCGCAAAATGAACCGATTGTTTACGTTTTTTTACATCGACCATTTTGTTTTTTATGTAAACAACATTAAATTTTGCGAATATTGACTTAATTTAAGCTTACCGACACTTTTAAAATGTATATTCTACTTCTTCTAACAATAAGGAACAATTTGGTATAAGTTTCGCCCCATTTAATGCAATATTAACGTTTGAAAATATTAATTAAAAATACTTTTTTTTTTTTTAAAAACCGGACGGTGAACCGGCCGGTTTTGTCTAGCCAACGAAGTGCCTTAGATACAAACCAATTTCGCCATAAAAATATCAAAACTGTAAATTTCAATATTTTTATCATGTTTTTTAGAATAACTCAGGAACAGAAATAGCTAGACGCAAACAGATTTTATTTTCGAAATCTACGTTAAAAATCCTATAAGAAACGATACTTTTTTCACAAAAATCTAAAAGTGGAATTTTCATCCCATATGAAATTTTCAAAAACTTTGACCCTCTTGCGCACCCTCAAGACGCCGTTTAAAAAAAATTCGAGAAGGAATAAATGTTTTGCAATAGATAAACCAAAGCGGTTGCGCTATCAGGCTTTTTGAAATTCCAAAAATTTGGATTTTCGACCCACCCTACTTTACATCTGGGGTTGTCCGAAGTGATCAAAAAATGAGTAACCGTGTGACAAAAGAAACTAATGGACGGAAATCGTTTTATATCTTTTTTCAGAAAATAAATAAATAAACAAATAAATAAATGGGATAAGTATAAGTAAATGAAGACCTAACAAGAATAATTTTCAAAAACGAATAAAAAAAAGTCGCAATTACAGCCACCTCCAACAACAAAACTAAAAGGAGTTGAAAACATCTTTAGAAAGAAAAAAAAGAAGATTCAGATAAAATTATATAAAAAAAAAAAAATATATTAAATGAATAAATTAAGTTTTTTCAACTAATCCATGATCGATGACAGAGACTGACATTCAAACAGCATTCGATTCCTCATCTTTCTAAAAAATGGGGTTGTTTAAACCTGTCAGCGGTAAAACGTCAAGGAGTGACTGATCTTGTAAATGAATCCCCTTGGCCCCCCACTTTCATGTCTGGGGGACCAATTAACTTTCATACGGATAAATTACTTTTTATTCATTCTTATGTTTCATACTAAAGATGTTGGTGTTCCGCTCAAGGCCTCTTTTTTTTTTTCATTCCTTTTAATTTCATGGTGTAAATGATTCGAATCCTTATATTCACGAAGTAGCATTGATTAATTCGTCATTTCGTAGATAACTGAAACGCTTTCGTATCTATGAGGTCATATTTCAAGAAATGTCAGGCTTTGTTCCTATTTTGTAATTTTAAAAAATATAAAAATTCAAGACGGATCATAAAGAGACGGCAAATGTTGCTGGCGCACACATATGCTTCCTTGGACATAACTTTTGAGGATATAAAAAAAAATTTAATGTCAATTAATCTGAAATATAGTCCCCTTGAGTATAATTAAAAATTGCCCCCGTAAAATCTTAGAAAACCATGAAATTCATATGAAACAAGCGCTTCAAAAAAAAAAAAAAAAAAAAAAAAAAAAAATTCAGGAAAAATAATTTTTTTAAAAATATAATTTAAACTCACCACTTGAGCGTTCGGTGAATGCAACAATTCATGCTTTTCCAACTGATCCTTCGTCGAAAATGTTACATTGCACTGGGCGCAGGGGTAAAGACCCCCTTGAACGGGAACAGGTGCCGGCGAGTATGAACCCTGAACAGGAGATAGGGCTTCGTTCGGGGACAAAGTCCTTGGATGATCCGCTTCTACGTGGTCCCTGAGTGCCTGAATCCCTGGATATGCCTTTTGGCATTGAGGGCATTTTATGAAATATTCTTGATTGCCCATATCGGCTTCGGCAAAAGCTTTTACCGCTGCAGGTGATAGTGGAACTGCAACAAACAAATCATAATAAAAATTAATTTGAGGCTTAATTTAAATGGAAACAATCAATTTCGGTTGTTATTATTATATATTAAAACATAACCGTGGAAATGCATTCCGTTTAAAAGAGCAAACGAAATCGCTGAGATGTTGGGTTTCGGAGGGGAAATATCGATAAAGCAGTCCGTCTGCCCGCTAACGCCGTTACGGAGATTCAGCAAACTAAACGCTTCCTTATTGATAAGAAACTCAGTCCTCATGATAAATGGAATCAATTAATGCAATTAATTATTATTTTTCCCGCCGGAAAAGAAAGACGAAAAGTTGTATTAAAAAAAAAAAAAAAAAAAAAAAAAAAATGAAACGAGGCAAGAAGCAAATGACAAATACTTCTTTTCTCTTAAAACATTCCAGGTGCAAGAAAAAAAAAACCTTTTTTAAATTTTGTTGAGAAAAAAGTTGACCTTTTTTTCTTTCTTTCACCATTTGTTCTCATCGCAACAGAAAAAAAAAATTGAAATTTAGTTCCGTGAATATTTTTTTTTTTTGAAAATGATGGTAGCTAATGTCAATCAAAATCGACGATGGGTGGCCTGGATTTCGAGAAACGGATAATAGAAAGAAAAAAATTTGACAAACGTTTTCTTCAATATGTAAAAATAAAATTAACGACGTTTTATTGTTCTCCGTGAAAAATCTTATGTTTCACCTATGACGTAGTCATTCAGTTATTTTAAATATATTTTCAATCGGTCGCATACTTTCAAATGTTAAGTGGACTGCGGTTGATCTTGCAAAAGCATCTATTTTATTTTAAATACGAAAAAAAAAAGTTTTTTTAAAGCGAATGCACTGAAGAAAGTTTCAATATTTCAATTCTAGGCGTGGGAAAAATTCAGCCGCGCAGTGTCGCACATGAAAATTAAAAAAAAAAAAGAAAGAAAGAAAAAGAAATAATCACAAGATAACGAGGGCCAAACTGAAAAACATCAAAAAATAAACAGAAAAATACGAGTTTATTTTTTTAAAAATGAATCGCGTTTATTGGTAACCTACATCCAGGGATCGTTAAACATGATTCCACCATTTTTTTCAGGTCGGCCATCATTAAAAACTTCCATTCTTCAACTTTATACCTGAAATGGTTTTTCTTTTTATATTATACCTGAGTTAAGACCTTGAAAAACTTGCTCATCATTCAAATGTCACGTTTCCAACCGTCCTCTTTGTACCACCTGCCAGGCACATTTTACAACCTCAATATATATCTTTCTTCATTTTTTTTCGATGGGAGTTCATTTCGGTATTCAAGTCTTTTTTCGATAGCAGAAAAAAAAAGGAAATAATGTCCTTCGATAATTCCGTCCGTATAGTACGTTAAAAAATTATCGTCTCCGTCTGTACTGCAAGAAATTATTTCTTAATTTCTGTAAAAGCTGGGCGCATTAATGTATCATTTGGTTTTGTGATAAAGAAAAACCAAGTCTAATGTTTGTTTTTTTTTTCGCTGCTCCAATGTTACACAAAACATTTCAAAATCACAGAAGACTAAACGACACAATCATAAAATACTTAGTTTATTTTTATTATTTAAAATTCAAAACTTATTATCATAGGTAAATGTTTATATATATGCTAAGCTGCAAAACTTAAGTAATGATTTTTTGTTTACAAACCTTTTTAATTTTTATCTGTAAGCAAAACAAGGTGAATGAAAACATTTTGAAAATAAATAAAAAGATTCACTGATTAAAATTCCTGGAAATTTCACGACCAATGAAAAAAAAAAAAAAAAAAAGAAAAAAAGCATTATCAGTTGCAGATTTGCTTTGAAAAATAAAAACTTCGATTTAAAGTACAAAATATTGATCACATCCCCAAAACGACGAAACAAAAAGTTTCTCGTCAAGAATTCTCGTTTATTTGATTTAAGGTTTGAGAAATAAAAATTCTAAGAAGTAGCGTGCTTACATTTTGCATTTTTGTCGACTTATTCGAAAGTGAAAATATAAATGACGTATATTTGATAAATCATTTTGTTACAACAAAGAGATACTATTGATAACCTACGACATACCACTGAAAACGAATGAAAAAAATTTTAGGGAACGAAATGACGCGTTCAATTTTTAAAATAACGACGAATTTAAGGTTTCTTTAGTTGTGAAACGTTTAAAATTTTGCTTACTTTGCAAAATAGATTAATTGATTTTGCTGCCAGGGCTGCAATTCCGATTCCGATTGCAATTAACAAATATTTTAGCGATGCCGATTCCGATTCCGATTTCAACCAAAATTAATAAATGTAATAACGGTATTTTCGTGCATTTAAAGTCAATCTGAATCGAAAATATTTTTTTAAATGCCAATGCCGATTCCGATTCCGAAGATTCCGAACTGTTTTCAGAAGAGATTCCGATTCCGATTCCAATTACTTTTGAAATAGCAGATTCCGATTTCGATTCCGATTCCGAATAAAAATTAATCGGAATTGCAGCCCTGTGCTCCAGTTTCGAAAAATAAAAATTAACCAAATAAATGAAATTTAAAAAAAAAATCGTTTAAAATATTCTGGCAAACCTTCCACGAAGACCTGATTCTCAAAATATTAGTCTGTAATAACGAAAAAAGCTTAGTAAAATGGCCAGCCATTTGGACAGCAAAATGGACAGCCATTTTTGGAAGCGAGTCACGAAACAAGATTTTCAATTATTAAATTAGTAAGACACTTTAATTGCTACTGCTTAACACCAAAATTTAAAAGGACAGACCTAGGCCTAGAAAGATTTTTCGACTCAAGAGTCTAAAAAAAAAAAAAAAAAAAAAAAAAAACAGGCACATATGTAAACACCTAGATCTAAAAAGTGCAGTGCAAAATCACGGACATCTTGGAAGACAACTTCTGTTTTTATGACATATTTTTTCTACAAGTCTGCCAAGTCTTAACAGGCACGAAAATGTAGTTGCATGTGAGCTTTGTATCTGCCTCACTTTAAAATTTCCATTAATGAATGTTCTTGTGCATGCATTAGAAACATATTTTAGTTGGGAAAGTCGGAATTTTCGGGCTTTTAAAACGAAGCTTCAAACAGCTGTTTAATAACAGATTTTTCTAATATACTTCCATTTAGGAATCGAAATCAAAATTCTAGTCAGGGGTCCCAAGCTTGAAAATTTTGGCCGATGCCGATGCCGATATCAGATTTTTTTTAATATCCGAAATCGGCATCGGCTTCGAACCCCTGATTCTAGTTTAATTAAGCATTTCATTCATCTCGGGATCCCTTCCCATAATGGCACGACAAATTTTGTGTCAGAAAAATTTTTCCTTCCTAGATTTTTGCTATGGTTTCAATGTCATTAGCCCATTTTGGCTAATTAAAGCCAAAAAACGTTTTCTTAAAAAAAGAATACTCTAAGACAGGCGTTATTTGGCAAAGCGAAATTTAAGCACCTTCACGGCAAACAAACATTTCAAAAAATCTATAACATTGTTTCTATTTAAAACTTATTCCCGCAACTGAATTTTTCGTCAAGAGAAGAAAAGAACTAACAAATTTATATGCCAATCTCCATGTAAAATCAAGACGACCTTCGTAGATTCCGAATAGAGGAAAAAAAAAGCCTTTGAGGCTTGTTTAAATTTCTGACTCATACAGGAACAAGGATTGAAATATATCTATTTGAAACCAGATACTTTTTGACAGGAACGAGAATAATACAGAATGACTCTTGAAAAGGTAAAAATCACAAAAAAAAAAAAAAAAAAAAAAAAACGTGTTGGGAATATCTGTTAGGTTCAGGCCATAAAAACCATTAAAATTTTTAAGGTGGGACCCAGGTTTTTTTTATTATACAGTATATATACATTTTTTTTTTTTCAGGATGAATAGAATTTTTAGTTTTGACAAACAATGTACAGGCCGAACATCCGTGAAAACGAAAATTTGACGTTAATGGGATTTCTTTTCACACTAAAACGTGAATTTTTTCAAAAAAGAAACCTGACATTTCGTAAACAGAAAAAATATAGCTTTGTAAATGAAAGGAAAGGAATGAAAAGAAAACAAAACCGTCATTTTTTTGTAGCACATGGGATAGGTACGATTCGATACACCTCAAGATACCTGAAAAAAATTAACCAATCGTTTCGATCGAATCTGTTTTCACCTGTTAAAAATCGAAACTTATAACAGGTACAGGTATCAAGGTAGCTCCTCCCTCACCTGGTAGCATGGCGTAAAAGTGAGAATGGAAGATAAGCCATCGAAAGTAATTAATCATTCACATGCTACATACAATTTTATTATCACACATTGTAATCAAATCACTGCACTAATTGCAATAGTTACATCAATCCGAACAATCTGTCCCCGAAGATTAACAAGTTTATTTACGAAAAAAAGGAAATCGCAGTTTTAAAGAAACAAGCAACCTGTTTCCTGTTCTAACACGATTATACTTGGATGCAGCACACACACACACAATCCTACGATTTTTAAGGTTCAAATTTTGAACACGGAATCAGAGAAAAAGAAAAAAGAAAAACGATTCTCGATTTCTCAAAAAGATACGATTTTACAATTTTCAATACGTGCCATGTAAAACCGCTGAAGGAATTCCAATAACAGAACACGAGGAAAGGGAAAAAGCTCCCCGAGCTTTGTGGAAAATTAAATCGAGAGAAAGTTGAATGGAAAAATTTCATTCATATTCCCACCTCACCTGTCCAATGCGCAGGTAACGTAACATCATTGGCTCATCACCTGAGAAGGTGGAGTTTTACCTGGGTCGATTTGTCTAGACAGGTGAGCTCATCAATGAAGTCACGTGATCTCGCATTCTCACGAGTTTTCCTTTGCCTTCAGCTTTTTTGAATTGAGTTTGGTGAAATTTTAATGTTTCCCCAAAGAGATGTTTGAATTCCCCCAGCATCCCCGACTTTTTTTTATACAAGGGAAAAAAAAGGAGAGATTCGTGTGAGGTTTAATTTCGCGTTAAAAATTTCTTAACTCTTTCCCGTATTGGAAAAAGAGAAAAAAGAAAAAAAGTACAGCAAGTTTAATTCGATGCTTTAAATTTTATAATTTTGACGTAAAAGAGGGTCACGGGCAGAAAATAAATGAAGGATAAGGATAGGAAATAAACAATTAAAGGAAAGGATCAGTAGAGTCTCTGTGAAACAAAGGCCAAAAGGGAAGGAAGTAATTCTAAAAAAGGTCAATTCATAGATAGCAGAGCCCTATGGAAATTGTAATTTGTGTAATTAACTTTGAATTTACCCCAGACGACAGTGTTTTACGGATCAAGATAGCCACGGGACCCCACCGGACGTCGGACACTGGTCATTCGATCACCTCCTGTTTCTTAACTTTAATTACCACGTTCGAATTTCCCAAAGAAAATTCAAGAGGATATTTTCTTGGTCGGCATTTTCTATTCAGTCAAACGTTCTTTGTCACGATAGGCCTGAAATTCCTTTCTATTATACATTTTTTTCCCATTTATATAAACGATCATTATGGTTATTTTAAGAAAAAAAAATAATAATAATAATAAATGGTTTTACAAGGCAATAAAATATAAAGATTTAAAGCCATGGCTCAAAAAGGAACAAATAAAAATAAGAAATTATTTCTTTTCTTTTCTTTTTTTTTTTTTGAATATAATAGAGCACCCAAAAACGAGGCCTACCAAGTAAAGATAAAAGCAGGTAAATAAAAAAAAGATCGAAGACGCATTTGTTAAAAAAAAAAAAAAAATGATTTCCCTTCGTTTAGAATATTAGAAAAAAAAAAAATTCCTAGTATTATGTATTGTGTGTTTGCGCCGCTGCTTTTTCCAGGTATCAACTTTTTCCAACACTTGTTTTAGTACAACGAATACCGTACCACATATTTCGTCAAAATATTTTTTTTTAAGTTAAAAAATGGAAAAGTTAGATTTTCGACTATTTTTTCCCCCATAGAGGTTCATGTCCGTAAAAAATATTATATGTATGAGAAATACCTATTTAATGAAAGCTGCTCATGTATGATTTTTAATGAAAACCTTCGGGTGTACTGCTATTTCAAGGGGGTCAGAACAGGTGGGGAAAAGGTGGAAAAAAAATTGACTCCCAAAACTTTTTTAAAAAAATTATTCCCCATCGTTTCCGTACATTCATATTGCCATTATGAGACCAAATTATTTTTAGCCCAATCTTCCAAGCCTTCTTGATCCCAGTGCAATATATTAATAAAGGTCTTCATGTGCATTATTCCTGGATTTCTTGGGGAGGGTCTTTATATAAGCAAACAGGAGGAAAAAAAAATCATTCTCAAAAGTATTTTTGAAAAAATCCTTTAGCGCTGAAAAGAATGATTTTTAGATATGTTTGGAAAAAGCTCTTTTTCTTATGCTCAACAATTTTGTTTTACCCCCTGCTCCCTCTAATCATCATTCAAGCTGCTAAATACATTTAGAAATAATGTATCATTTTTAAAGTAGAGTTGCATATTCTTACTTGTAAAATTTTTGATTATTTCCTTAAAACTTTTTGTGTTTTATACCCCTTTTTTTCGTTTAAGTTATTATACCTGATTATTAAAATACTGGCTCAGGTATAAAACAATTGCGCAGGGAACAAAATCTTAAAAAAACTTAAAATCTTTGCTTGCCCTAGTTTCAGGTCAAAGCCCTAAAGTCTAGCAAAATGTACATAAAAAGGAAAGAGTATATTTTTCTTTGATTCGGCTTCGCTTGCATAACAAGATCCCTTCCGCCAGGATTGGTTGTGCCGAACCACAAGGCACTGATGTGGATTTTTGTTTTTTTGTTATGCAAAACAGTAAAAATTCTAAAAATAATGATTTACATGCAGCTCTTTTTTTTTTTTTTTAATAACAAGGGCCAATATACTGTGTTTCGAGCCCGAACGGTAACAGTACAACACGATTCGTGCAATCCGACTACAAGCTGTATAATGGGATCACACACGAATGTGTGATGTGATTAATCCTTTGCTTACCGAAGGCCATTGGGTATTTCTCGCCGGACAAATTTATTTTTTAGTAAAAAATTATGAAAGGCATGTTTCTAGGGGTAATTTGAGCCGCCGATTCAGAATCTGAAGTCAAAATTAAAAAAAAAAACTAAATCCAATATGGTGGAGCCGTTTTATTTTTAATAGTTTCTTTTTTCGCTCCATATTGGATTTCCCGAGTGGAATTCGATCATTCTGACGTCAGATTTGAAATCAGCGGAGTCGAAAACGTATAGAAAGTCGCTTTCCCGATCATTTTACGGAAGGAAACAAATTTCGTGCTTTTTTTGTATTGCATGTATGTGTTGCGGGTTGCATTTACTGAAAATTGGTAGGAGTCTTTTATGGGGTTTAACGCACAGTGCGGCCCCTAATGTGTTGTAGGTGAACTTGCGAAATTATGAAAGTAAAAAACATTTGGGAAATTTTCTTCGATTATCCGAGAAAATTTTCCGAAATTCGGCAATTAAAGGGTTTTAAATTGATTCCAAACCAAGGAGGACACTTTCAACGCGACGGCATGTTTGGGCAAATATGAAAAAACTAAGAGAACGAAGACTGTTTAAGCGATACTTTTTTAAACGGGAAGTTATCTGTCGCGAACAATAACTGGAGACAGACATTGGTTTAAAAATCCCTTTTAGCCTAAAAGCTGAAATGGACTTTAAACTAAACAAATTTTGATTAGTAAAAAAAATTTTAATTTAAAATAGAAAATAGTCTTTTTTTTTTTTTTTTTTAAAGAAGAAATACGGATAATTTCGAACATGCGAAATTGCAAAACCTTTTACTATATTTTAAAAATGATACAGTGAAAGTCAAAGAAGGATATCAAAATTTCGATGAAGAAAAGAAATGGACTCCAAAAATATATATAAGCAAGCTGGACCAATAATTTCTTCTGCAATAACGCAAATGTTTGGCTTTTTTGATTTTTTAGCGCGGATACAAAAAATGAATCCCTGTAAACTGAATTCATAAATTATACAAAAATCCTTATGCAAGAAAAAAAAATGATATATATCGAGTTTATAAAAAAATAAAATTATTATTCGAATTCTGGGAAATACCTGGCCAAACAACCCAATGATTTTGATTTAATCAGAATTTTTGTACCTTAAAACTAAAACGTCGAATCAGAAAATAAATAAATACGACACCATTTTGTACGTAAAAAAAATAAGAAGAGGCCATTTTTGATTTTTTCAAAATTTGGACGTTCTGTCTCTTGAGTTACAAAATCAATAATCTCCCAAACAAAAAAAAAAAAACAAAAAAAAAATCGCTTTTCTAATAATTTAATTAATCTGTTAATGACACTAGCACTAAATAAGATACCAAAATAATTTTTCCAGGCCAGTAGGCCATTAGGCCAAACCCCAAACCCAACCGATTTTTAGTATAGGTCTCATGTCTAGATTAAAACGACGAAATTTGCTAATTAGTAAATAAATTAACCTTTACGTTCAATCTAAATGTTGGTGTAAATCTAGAGTTGAGACTTAAACCAAAGTTTTATTGGCAAAAAGTCTTCAGTAACAAAGCTCAAATTTAATGAGATATATACGACAGTGATGTACGAAAAAGAAAATCCAAAGGCTGTCTTGATGAAGAAAATAAAGGCAGATTTATTTCTCAATGATTTTAAAATGATTTCGTAAACTTTTTGTGATAATCTAAACCATCTTTTTCAGCGTTATTTAGTCTAATCCTTTTTTGCAGGAAAGAAATTCCCTCATATAAACGCAACGCACTTCCAGCATCCCTCCAAAAAAAAAAAAAAAAAAGAAAAAAAAATTCCCGTCTTAGCTTTAAAGGAGGACGGGCGGTATTAGCAGAATGATAACAAGATGATATCATAATTTTCCGAGGGCAAATGGTTTGAGTGACCCTATTCAATTATATGAATTTGACCCAAAGCAATTAACCTAAGTAACCCGGGTAGGAAAAACAAAATAGCGAAGACATTTGTCATTTGCTTCCCAAACAATTACCGCTGTTGGAGAGAATTTGAAATATTATCCGTTGTTTTCGTAATGTCCGATGTCTGTTTTTAACCCCCTCCCGACCGCCTCATCTTCTTTCAAACCGATTTCCCGGGGACGTTCTTGTGGCACTTTACAAGATGACCAGAAAAAAAAAAAGCTATCACCATTATTTTTTTTATTTATCTGACGTTAAGTAAAAATACGTAAAAAAAAAAAAAAAATTAAAAAAAAGAAATATCAGCTTATTATATTACTTTACATGTGCATATGATATACACTTGATAATTAGTCAAGCCCCTCCAGTTCTTCTAAGGTGTCGTTTACAAGAAAACCATTCTCATCAATTTCACCTTTTTCTGATCAGAAAAAGGTGAAATTGATGAGAATGGTTTTCTTGTAAACGACACCTTAAAAGAACTGGAGGGGCTTGACTAATTATCAAGTGTATATCATATGCACATGTAAAGTAATATAATAAGCTGATATTTCTTTTTTTTAATTTTTTTTTTTTTTTTTACGTATTTTTACTTAACGTCAGATAAATAAAAAAAATAATGGTGATAGCTTTTTTTTTTTCTGGTCATCTTGTAAAGTGCCACAAGAACGTCCCCGGGAAATCGGTTTGAAAGAAAATGAGGCGGTCGGGAGGGGGTTAAAGAAAATTTCTGATGTTTCAAAACCTCTCGAATCTGGTTAATAATTTGATATTAATTCGTATGGCGAATAAACTCCCAAGGACCAAATTATTCCGCATGCCCATTTCAATGATGTGTACCAATTAATAATTTAAAAAACAAGACTCGCCTTTTATTTATAAGTTCACATCTTCAAGTGGCTTCAACAGGTCACTCCAATTTGACTACACGACCTCATGTGAAAAATAAAAAACAAGGGAATAAGTTGTCTTATGATGATGATGCAAAGTGGTCTCTTGGTTAATTTACTTGTGGGAACAGGCTATAATTTTTAATATGAATTTATCGCCACCACTTGAAAAACAAAAGTTCATCATGGAAAATTAAAAATGGAAAAATTAAAAAAAAGTTCGCAAATCTTTGGCATCGTTTAAATGTCATCCCTTTTGGCCCGACGACCTTAAACCATTTAATTCAAATGACCCAAACCATTAATTCACATTAGGCCTATATAAAACCAGACAAATACCAATCGTACTGCGCTCGCACGTGTTTAAAAGAAAAAGTTCTTCAATTGTTAACAATGTCAACAATGTCACAAGTTTGGTTCAAGTGTCACATATAATAACTGAAACGGAATTTTCGACCAGATGAAAATTTAATTTCGATTTTTAAGAACGTGCTAAAATCAAAGAGAAATGGATGGCCGTCTTTTTGGAGGTTTTGCAAAAAGCAGAGAGAAAAAAAAATGAATAATAACAAAAATAATCTAACGGTATTCCATCAAGGGAAGAAAGAAAAATGATTTCTGTACCTGCTCCATATCTTTATAATCTCATTATAATACACGAGACACGACACGAAAAATAGAATAAATCCTTTGACGGCCGTAGTGCCTATAGATATTTTCAATGCTTTTGAATTTTAGTAAAGTCGTCTGCCATTATTATAACAAAAATTACCTGCGTCAAAAATTACCTTAAACAAAAAAAAAAAAAAAAAAAAAAAAACGCTTGTATATTTTGGTTTTTCCAGACTACCATTTCGTTCGGTCGATTTAACCTTTGCAAACCCATTTTTTCAAAAAAAATCTTTCTTTTTCTTTCAGTTTTTAGTTTGTAGCCCATTGTTATTATTATTTTATTTTATTTTTTTTTTTTAGTCCAAGTACATGACCCGAGGTGAAATGGAGCATCAAAATCAGTCGTATGTTGAAATTACCCTCGACACCTACAAAGAATATTTTTTATTCTGAACACGGCAGATCTTATCGCCTATACACTCAAAAAAATGAATACTGGTCGCCAATACAATTTAAACTGGATTTTGCGCCTAATTAAAAATTAATTAGCAGCCATTACAATTGTATTAGTCTCCAGTCAATTTTATTTTCTGACCAGTCAAAGCGTCCAGTCAAAAATATATTACCCTACTTTTTTTTTGAGTGACTTTTCGGTCCTTGAAAGGAAAACAAGTTTTTTGATAATCAGCTAATTTTGAATTATCTCTTTTTCAAACGAATTAGCTGAACATATACCTGATAACTTCTAAAATAACTAAAACTGTAATCTTGAATCCTAAACATTGTTAATATTTGTTAAAAAAAACAGGTGTTGGGAATTTTGTACCTTCTTTTTGCAGACGCATAAGCATTAAAAGATATTCTTGACCTGAGACCGTGCGGAATTAGAAGGTTCTTAATATTTTATAGTATAGGCGGTTATTAACATGTTATAGTATTTTAAAAAGACAAAAAAAGTTGCAAATGATATTCATTTAATTTACAGACTCTGAGTTACGATACTTTTGTTTTTAATCTGAAAGTTCATTAGTCAATTTTGGAAGTAAAAAATTGGTTCCTCAGCAAAAAAAATTACTGGTTATTAAAATTTCAAAAAAAACTACGGAACTGAAAAAAATAACGTGATGGAATAAAACATTTACTAGTTGTAACATCCGTTCTTTCGACAAATGAACATTTTCGAAATTTCTTGGGTCGAACAGTCATACTAAACCAAATGCATACTGTCGGAATAATAAAAAAATGTATGCAATATTTTTTTTTTAAAAATTTAAGGAACAAGACTTGGTCTTTATTTTTTTTAATTACAAAGAGCGATCTAGGACGGGCCGTACACCTGTGAAATATGACCTATAAAATTCTGGGAATTTGGGTTAACCAGTTTGTATTTGAATTTTTTCGAAAAAATCTCACAGAACAAGTCAAAGTATGCAGCATTCGAAATTGAGAGACGAGTGACACATTATCATATGCTACTATGTTTATGCATAATTATCACATCCACAGCTATTTTCCAATGATTTTAAATTAATTCCAATTTAATTTTTTTTCGTACCCACAAGTAATTCAGAGAAAATCATGACCATCGATACAGATATTTTCAATAGCTTTTAAAATTTAAAACAATATACATGAGCATAATTTTTTAGTAATATAGAATACTGTATATAAAAAGCACATTTTAAAACAGGTTTAAATTTTTAGTTATCCGGTCGGAGTAAAAAAAAAAAAAAAAAAAAAAAAAAGCGAAATAAAATTATTATTTGATCACTGCCATAATCACACATTTTTAAAAAAGCCGGCAATTCAGTCGCAAAATTTTTTTTAATCGACGAAGACATTTAAAAAAAAAATACGCACATCGGAATAGAAAACTTTTATTGCTCGACGAAAAAAAAAAAGAAAAAAAAACACGTATTCTGTGGTAAATAAAAAAAAAAGCATTTCTAAAATTTAAATGAAATGTTATTTAAAAAAAAAGATTTAAATAAAAACAAACTTACGTTGGCAACCGCTCCATACATTCGCTAAACTCCACAGTCGATACGAAAAACTATCATAACAAGGGTACATACTTCTAGTACGAGCGACCATCGCATACTGTTTTCTATTTTGCTTTCGCAAGCTCAGTAAGGGACCAAAGCATGTCTCGTAAGTCTCGCCCTCTTTTTCCCGATTTCATCCGTCCAATCACGAAAAACACCGAAGATAAACGGGAGTTACGGTCAGAGAGGGGTTTGTTATCTTTTTAAATTTTTGCCACTGATATTTTCCCGTTCACTTTTTTTTTTGTTTTTTTTGTTTTTGTTTTTAATTTATTTTTAATCCCGTGTTCTGGCCAGGTGAATCATTTCCAAAAAAAAAACTTGCGTTTCGGTTTTTAACACCGCGTAAATAAGCGAAAAAACAAAAGATTTACGTAGACCATGCGTTTTATTGTCTTAAAGCAAAAGTCGAAAGATGCAAACGATTGCCTTCACTAATTTTTTATTAAAAAAAAAAAAAAAAAAATTGAAAAACACGCTATTACGATACAACCAAATTTTTAGCAACACACTATTATTTTATTTGACGATTGAAATTAAAAAATATAGAAAAAAAAAGAACTATCACATTAAACACAATCATTCATATTATTTTTAAAAATGTCCACCACGATATTCAAAGTCTGTACTAGCTTTGAGTCATCACGAAAGTAGCATCACAATATACGAAGGGATGGGACGTACCCATAGGTGTCTTGTTTTACGAAAGAACCTGAGCGCCGTTTATTTTATTTACACAACTAAGGTCAACTTAACATGAAAGATTACTCTGACAGTAATAAACAATGCGAAGTCCTCTTCTTTTTATGTTTCCAAGGTGGCATAGGGAAGCTTTTCTTATTAAAACATGATATACAATGCATTTTTCTGAAGGAGCTTTTTCGATGATGGATGATGCGAATGATGCACTTCTATAACTTAAAAACTTCTGAAAATGTTGTCGGGATACAAAATAACGCTGTATCTTTTAATTTCATCACCAATTAAAAAAAAAAAACAATCATCACCTTAATCTTTTAAAATTTTTTCCGTGCGTCGGAGGTGAACTAAAGTATATCCATCGTAAATATGATTGGAGATAGTCTGTTTCGACATTCCGTGAACGTTTCACGTAACCACAAGTTTACTCCATCATGAGCGTGTAGACTTGCAGTCGCATGATCTTCACAAAAAGTCGAAACAAACTATCTCCAATTATATTTACGATGGAGATACGTTAGTTCACCTCCGACGAACGGATTTAACAGAAGCAGCGTGGTCTCTAAAATGACTTCTGTTGCAAGCTTATTCCCGAGGAATTCCTTTTAGCATGTTTCATTTCATCTCATCTCATAACAAGTATCAGAGGTGAATGTCTGGTGTAAACTCGACCGCGTAAGACCTTTCGCGTGCGAATCGAGAGTCCAACCAAAGGACTACCGGTCACCCTAAAGCTATTTCACGCCGAGCAAGTTGGTGTTGGATAAAAATGGAGGGCATGTTCGGTGAACATGTTGGACAAAGATTTTCACCCAACATTTTCCTTAATATGTAGGGGGCGCTCTACATAAGCAAAACGGCCAAACATGGTCACCCAATATGTTTGGCTTGAAACAGGGGTCCGAAGCTTGAAAATTTTGGCCGACGCAGATGGTAGCATCGGCATCGGATTTTTTTTTTATATATCTGAAATCGGCATCGGCATCAGCCCGAGATATTTAGCCGGTCGAGGCTGGCATCCGCATCGGCACCGGCTTCGGAATCGGAATCGGATCCCTGGTTTTAAAATTCGTCTTGAATGGCTCTTATGATTTCCTTTTTTTTTTTTTCACTAAAATCGGATATAATCTATGCTTGGGGGCTTCGGCATCTGCATCGGGTGTCGGTGCCGGAATCGGAATCGGAATCGGAATAGGGAATTAAATAAATAACATGGCATCGGCATCGACCTTAGATTTCGGCCGGCACCGGCATCGGATTCGGACCCCTGGCTTGAAAATGAGCCCTTATAAGTATTTAAATCATTAAAAACACTGGAAATCAGCAATCTGTCAACTGTCTCACTCCGACAAGCCTATCTAAAAATTTTAGGTTTTACGACGGGAATGATTTTCATAAAATGGCAGCCCCTTGAAAAATAGAAGAAAACAATTATTTAACATCGTGAAATAAAAGCAGTATATTTGGGTTTTAACATGTGTTAAAGCCCAAATGATTAGGTTTAGATCTATAAGATCATTCAGGAAGTTTAGGTTTCAACTAATAATAATAAAGTTTAGGTTTCAACTAATAATAATAATTCGGGTTAAAGCCCGAAAATAGAGCTTCTATTTCGTGGTGTTAAATCATTGCATACCTCTATTTTTGAAGGAGCTGCAATTTTATCATAAAAATAATTGCCGTCGTGAAACCTAAAAATTTTAGATAGGTTTGATAATGGGAAAGGGTTAAAGCTCGAAGCTTTGGATCTCGTTTTAAAGGTAAACTTTTTAGTATAACTTAGTATAATCAAAAGAGCAAAAAGTTTTTGAAAAAAAAAAAAAAAAAAATTGGATTTTTTTTTTTTTTTCAAAATACAATTTGGCAAGCTTAAGGGGATAAAAGAAACGCAAATATGTCAGTTTCTGAGGGGGTAACTCTCCCCCCCCCCCTAAGCATAAGTAAAGCCGAGTTATTATAGGTTGGGCTATTTAAATTTATTCTTTATCAACGCTAGAGCTGTCGGGTTTTCCGATCCAAAAACCTATATTTTTACAAGCCTGTCAATTAGTTCATGTCAATGAACGACGGTAAAAAGTCAAAAGATTCCGATGTCCTTTACCTTCACCTACGAAAGGTAAAGAAAAGAGATCCGTTAGTAGCCACGATAATCTAGAGAGGCATTTAACAGAAAACACTTATCAATAAACCGCAAGTCCGGTCACGTACTTCAAAATTTTCTTTTAAAAAAAATATGTTGAAATATAAAACAGTTTAATGAGCTAAAAAAAAAGAAGTCTTGAGATGTGCCGATGACAAAGATAAAAAGACTGCAATAAATCTCTTACCTGAACTAATAAAAGGATTAAATCGGCTTCATTTATTCCAAAAACTCGAAGAAAAAACCAATAATTGAATGAAATAGCAACAATCGCGAATGAATGATTTTTTTTTTTTTTTTTTACCAAAATTAGCCTTACCGGTTTTTTTTTCTTTTTTTGCACTCACGGTACCTCAATTTTCAATTGTTCAGAGTGCATTAACTTTTTATGTAAAGACGTCAAAATTTTTATTGTCAAACAAAAAAAAAGAAAAAGATTTAATGGTGGTGTTTGATTATTACCGACAAGTTCACACCGGAAAAAAACCGTTATGATTCCGTCAATTCAAACACCTTAAAGGGATTCGCGATAAAAGATTTGCATATGCACCATATGAACGGAAAAGAAAGGTATCGTGCTCCTGCCAGCATCCCACACGATCGATATCTATCTCCAGTAAATAAAAGAATTTAAAAACAGACCCACATGTTACCTTCTGGCGATTTGAAGCTTACGGCGATTAAATGATAAAAGACGGGCACGTGTAATAAGTCCCTGAAGCGAATCACGCAGCACAAAAGAATCAACAGGAGAGCCGAGTAAACACCCTAACAAAAGACAAAATCGGACAGGGAAAGAGGATTCGGGAGAGTGAGGAGAGAACTGCCCCTATCAATTCAAACCCCACTTTTATTAATATTGTAATTTTAATGTAAATTTAACGACGACAGACGCGAGCCGTATAGGTGTTTTTTTTTTTTTTTTTATCCTGGTTTGAAAGTGCTGGGTAAGTGAGAGTTTCCGACCTGGGGTAAGGGTTTATGTTGGATCTTACCAGCAACGCGAACGACAGTAAATTTTTGATAGTCATGCTGAGACCGTTGAAAATTTGAAATAAAATATGGGATGTTTCGTTTTTCAATTCTTTAACCCTTTGGCGGTCAAATTTCGAAATTTGAAAACACCCCATTTCTTCCAAATATTATTTTTCTGTATTGTATCTATAAAGGTAAAGCACTAGGCCATAGGACATTACAAAAAAGTTATGCGCCCGATATTGTTCAATGATGCAAACTCAATTTGAATTTTTTAAAACCCTTTTCCCGTACATTTTTTAATGTCATTTGTATGATTTACGGGGTTTTAGGGGTCGCTGATTCCGAATCTAAAATTAGCTTTTACGTGGGGGGCACTGGTGGCCCTTCAGAAAATAAACTTTTTTTAATTTTTCGGAAAAATAACATATGGGTATCGATTTATATGTTTTTCGGCACCATAATTTCAAATCTAATATCGGATTTTACGTAAAGGCACGTGCCGCCCCCCAGAAAATCCACCTGTCTTAAATTAACTACCTCCCGAGAAATTAACTTGTCTTTATTTTTCCAAAACCTTTTATTTTTCGAGTAAGAATAATCAAGAAAATTGAAAATTTTAAAAGTTAATAGTACGCCGTCTTTAATTTCAATTTTTTAAAAATTTGGACTTCAGATTCTGAATTAGCAGTTCAAGAAACGCCCCAAAATATTTAGTTTTTATTAGTTTAAAACTTATCAACGCCTCTACACAGAAAAACCTATTTTTTGTTTTTATTTTGTTTCATAAAGTTAACAGGGCAGTGACTGTTATCCGTTATTTACTTGCATTTTTAAGTTCATAAAAATAAAAAGAGCAATAAATAAAGCGTTTACAAAATTTGAATATAAAAAATCTGTAATATTTTAAATAAGATTTAACAACCATCCGCCATATTGAATTTGGGTTTTTTTTTTAAATTTTGATTTCATATTCGGTTTCAGCAGGTCAAAATACCACTAGTTACATAACTTTTACAATTTTTAATGAAAATCCTCTTTGGAGGGTTGCAAAACTGATGGGTCCATGTATGAGCCCATTAAAATCCATGGGTCCATATATGGATCCATGGGCGGCAAAGGGTTTTAAGCTTAGTTAGGTTCTAGAATTAGAAGAAGCTCTTCAGTACATTATTTTAGTAATAATTCAGCATTGGTATTTTTACCAAAGAATATGACATAAAGACACGTCTCAGCTAATTAGAACAAACCTAGAATTTTTTCGAAAAGGCGAAACTCATAAAAAATGTTCAGAATTTGGCTCATGACACCAAACTTTCCAAAAAAAAAGTACTCTGCGTAGTGATAATTTTTTTTACTTTAGGGAGGGGGAAGGAGGTAATAAGCGGGGGAGGGGGGGGGGAGAAGGTTCTTTCGATTTAAAGGGGATACAATCAGGATAAGATAGCGGTATCATAATAAAAATTTTTTTATTGGTGACGCGGCATCTACATAGGTTACTACGATACTGCTCAGTTGATGAGGTATAGGGCTAATTTGAAGTATAAGCACGAATGCGGTAAGCAGTGAATTCGACGAATAAAATAATTTAGAAAATTCGAATTCGAATAATCCATCAAAAATGATTCATATCAATTGAAGACAAATAACTTTGTACAAAACACTACAATTTGAATCTTTTGGGACAAACAATAATGAATCATCTTTTCTTTCTCTAATTTTGCTTTTTTTTTCCCACAAACCTGTCATTTTCTGCAGAGGGCATTGATTTCTTTTATTATTTACATTTTGTATCACCTTCTTCCCTAGAGATTCTTCATCATAAAATGACGGTATCAATGCCTTTTTACATCGTAAGTGCGATGCACTTTGCAAAACAACCTGATCGAAGAATACGATGATTTGTGATGATTGCCCTTTTAAAAGCAACATTTTACGAAGAAGAGAATAATAGTAATAATAATAATTGTTTTCGCACAATTTGTGAAAACGATTTGCTAAGTAAATTGTTTACCGTTCTCTTTTCAAAAAAAACACGAAGTTTATTCAAAAATAAATGATGTCTAACAAATAACAGGTAGTCAAATTAATCGCCACCTTCTTTTTGAATCGAAGCGAATTTTCAAGTATTTCTTCCTATAAAATATACACGATCAATTATACGCGGTATATTCCAATGAGTCTATGCGAGGTGTACAAACACCTTCATCGGTGGACATTTAAACGGCAGATGGGCAATTGTAATGTACATAAAAACAGATCGTTGGTTTCACAAGGGCCTATCTAAATTTAATATTCCCGGATCGTATGACGTTGCAGCTCCGACAGACAGGGGAGTTTACTCCATATGAGTAATCCTACATTACACGGACTCAAGCCATCTCTGGGGAACGCTTTACACAGATGTCTCTGTTTGCTGAGATCGGTTTTTTTTTCTTCTAACCTAAAGCAGATGACCGAAAATGGGGATAAAAAAAAAAAAAAGTCGATACTTTTTTCCCAAAGGTAAATCATCAACATCAGCCTCTTCAAGCGATGGGTATTAATAATGGATTTGAAAAAAAAAAAAAAAAAAATCGTAGGATTTTTTCCAAATTACAAAATCAGAGCAATTACATAACGGAGAGAATAAAGATAAACGGGTGAATAACGCGTCCTCATGCGTCGATTTGTAAATTGGGGAAAATTTCGACACTGACCTAAATCACGGAAAAAAGCGTTTTTAATACCGAGTAAACAATTTTGTTGTTCAACCATATAGCTGCAAATACCGTTATTTATATTGACCTAAACGTTTAAATATGACTAAAAATTTTATCTTTTGATTGAAAGGTCGATTTTCAGGAGGTAAAGTCCACCCGAAATTGTGATGTGTATATGAGTACCTAGATTTTAATTTATCAAACACGTGATTTTTAAGTGGATTTTATCAATTTTGGAAACTGTAAAGAGGATTAAGGAAGGTCAAGTCGTAAAGTGACTAATTAATTCAATAAAACGAAAAAAAATTTGAAAATCTATTCTTTAACATGAAACACGGATGGCAAATTAATTCAGTTAAAAACAAAAACCGGTGAAAGAGATTTTTTATTTTTTATTATTATTTTTATTTTTTATTTTATTTCCGACCAGAATCTCCCTAAAAAAAATAATAATACATGGAGGTAGATCTCTCTCCCGGAGCAAACATAATAGGACAGAGCTCATAAAAGTTAGTATAAACAAAACAAAGCGAGCGACTCTTGCGGTCTTAACAATCATCAAAAGGAAAAATGTGTTTTAAATTATCTCCACCACAAAAATTACTCGAGTTTGAGAACCGTCCAACTCCAAAAGGAAAAATAAAAAAAGCTTTTGGATTAAACCGCGATCGAAAATAAAAAGCAGGTGAAATAAATTAGTAAGCTAAATTACATGTAAAATTTCCGGCAGACATGAGTACAAGGTGGATGAGATTAAAAAAGCGGTGTTATTACAAAGGTGTGTGTGTGATTCATGATTTTGAATGCGTAACCGAGTGGAAATACAGCTACTAATTGCTGAATTCCTGCTGAGAAGTTTTTCCCTCTTCCTCTCTTTTTTTTTTTTTTTTTTTTTATTTATTAATGCGAGATTAATATTTAATTTACCCTTCTCGCACCTCTTATCTGGCATCAGATGAGAAAGTGTGATTTTTTTTTTCTACAACGAGCTGGCATAAAATAAAAAGTTTGGAAGTTTTTTTGAACTTTTTACAATATTCCGCGATGATTTTAAAACGAGAGAAAAGGGGAAAGATCCAGAAGTACTTTTTTCTGTTTTTTATTGCAGATTAAGGGGGGAAGGGGGGTAATTTTAATTGGGAATTTATTAGAGCTCATTTATTTTTATCGTCTTTGAAATCAGGTGGTGAAAACAAAAAAGGTGGACTTGTTTGTTCAATATTTGACAATTTTTAAATTTAGATTATTATTTGACAAACAGGCTTAAAAGGTCAACATTTGAGTAAAAATAAAAGTTATTTAATCCAAACGTTCCTGTTAGAGTGCCGTGATTATTTCTTTCCTTCTGTTTTATCCAAACTGAAAAAAAAAAACCGATACCTATGCTACATGATTATTGGTTTCAATTAATTCCTTATACCATTATCAGAAATTCTCAAAAGCTAAGCTTTTATTCTTATTCTTGTTGAATTTCCAATTTTACTATAAAGGTAGTCTACAAATTCCGAGGTTTTAAAAGATTTTTCTATACGGTAGCTGAAAAACGTTTTAAATACACGAAAACCGATGAAATTTGAAACCAAAATTTTAAAACAAAAGTTCGAATTTGAGAACTCAATTTTAAATTAGGGGCGTCCATAGAGCAGTGATCGAGGAATCGGTCTGGGTTCAAGTCTAGGTTATGGCTCGGATTTTTTCACTGCCGTTCACCAATGTATATGACAAGTGTACATGCGAATAATAGAATTCTGCGTCTAAAGAAGGTCCCGCTCAGTACAAGCGAAATCGAGCCTGAGTGAACCTGTCGGCAAACTGGCCATTTTACACACTTACACCCTTCCCCGACCGACGGGTATTTCTTCCCGAATAAAGTTCCTTTTTAGTAAAAAATTATAAAAGACATGTCTCTAAGGGTACTTTTAACCGCTGATTTCGAATCTGAAGTCAAAATACTGGAAAAACTGAGATTCAACATGGTGGAGCCGTTTTATTTTTTATAATTTTATTTTTTTCCGCCATATTGGATTTTCCGAGTGGAATTAGATCATTCTGAGGTCAGATTTGAAATCAGCGACGTCGAAAACGTAAAGAAAGTCGTTTTCCCAATCATTTTAAGGAAGAAACAAATTTTGTGCGACATTTGTATTGTATTGTATTGCGCATATGTGTTGCGGGTTGCATATACTGAAAATCGGTAGGCGTCTAATATGGGGTTTAACGCAAAGTGCGGGTTCCTAATGTGTTGTATGCTAACTTTAAGTGCGAAATCATGAAAATAAAAAAAAAAATAAAAAATTTGGGAAATTTTCTTTAATTTTCCAAAATTCGGTCGCTAAAGGGTTAAGGCCTGGGAGATATCCTCTCATTTTCATGGTATCTACTGGAAAAGGATTTCCAAAATACAGGCTAAATACAGGTTTTACAGATCCATTTCAAAGAAAAATACAGGTTTTTTTACCATCTCCACACTTCCCTTCTTTATATGTTTTGAACGTAAGAACTAATTAGAGAATTTGAAAGTCACTAAATCGTTTCCGAATCGCGAGAAAAAAGTAAAAAATTAGTGAATAACTTAACAAGTGAACCAGCGGCAAATTTTGAGAGATCAATAGTTATTTTTTATATAATATACTAAAAAGAAAAAGATTAATATTTCACTCAGATATTTTCTATTGAATTCTTATAATCGTGAAAATGGTCGATTTTAAATCGAAAAAAAGACTTTTCTAACGAAATACAGGCTAAATACAGGTTTTACAGGTCTTACAGGTTCTATTTCAAAATATAGGTTTTACAGGTCAGTAGACACGCTGATTTTACTTCCTCACTTGTATACCGTGCATTGTAAGGAAATCGGGTATAGAGCTTTATCTGTGGTAATCACTACGCCCCATGATGATGGTGATAAAAAATTTTTTAGGTCGAAGGCGTTTCCCATGGCTGGCTCTCAAGCCCTCTCCCGAAAAATTTTCTAACCCATGTATTTTCCCTATTTTGAATTCCATTTGAAGCCCCCTCCCCACTGAAAAACTTGAAGCCTCTTGAGTTTCCTCATTCTGGCTATGGGTCCGCAAGGAGCGGGAAGAGAATAAATCGTCCTAATTAGACCACTGCTGGTCATCGCCTGTCACCGATAATTTTCTTACGGTAGGCTTCCTTTAGACATTTTAAATGCAATTTTGACAAAATCAAAATTATTTTCTCATTTTAAAACGACCAGCAAGTTTTCATTTTTGAAAAAATTAAAAAAAAAAAGGAAACAATACAAATAGACCTATTAACCTAAGAGCTAGCGCCTAAGAAAAACGACTTTCAAAGAATAATTACAGGTTTTAACGTAAGATCGGTTAATTACAGAGAAAGAAGTTAAAAATGTAACAAAAACGGATGAGTTGATTGAACATACCAAGGGAAAGGCAAAGGGGGAAGAAAGCTGAGAGGTTGTCTACTTGTTATTATAGCAGCCCAATTAATTAAAGGGAAGGCGTCGCTGAGACTAGATGAAATATGAATTATGAATCTCTAAAAATTTATGTGACCCAAAAAAAAGAACCGATCTTTTTCTTTTACAAACTATTTTTCAGTTTTTAACTTATCGTCATTCCGCATGTTGCGACAGGTATTCGAAAATGGAAAAATCCTTTTACTGAATTGAGCTATAAGATTCCAACTTTAATAAGGGCGGGAGGAAAACAAAAAAATCAGGAACGTGGGATTCAAAAAAGAAGTAGAAAAAAGGAATAGACGAGCGTAGATTAATAAATGAAAAGATACTTGTGCCGTCTTTAATGACATTCAAGGCAGGGAAAGCTTTGCAATTCGGCAATTAAAATTCTCATTTACCATTTCCAACTCATTTAATTTTTATTAACAACAATTTTTTAAAACCATTATGTATTCCACGTTTCTTTTTTACTTCGATGCACTTCGCGGTTTTTTCTTCTTTCAATAAAAAATTAGAATTAATAAAGTGACGCAAAAAAAAAAAAAAAAAAAAAAGACTAACATTTAACTTAAAAGCAAAAGATAAAAATTTTTATGTGTGAATACAAGATCTGAATTAAAATATTATTTAGAAGCGATTTTTTCTATTTACCTTTTGCTTACGGATCATTAGCTTCCATTTGAACCGCTCCGCAGTAGTACGTGGTTGAATTTCTTAGAAAAAGAATAAAAATTGTAAAGGGAGGAAAAGAAAGAAAGAAAAAAAAATTGAATTAAATTTTCTGAAAAGTGAAAGAAATGGGGAATCACAACGGTGGGAAATCCAGAAGAAAACCAGGTAGTCACGTTTCAATTTCCGATCGGTTAAATAAAAACTTAATAACCTTTAATAGAAAATCAATCGGTATTTTGTCAGTGACGGTGGCGGTTAATGATACGGTTTCAAACGAGGATTTTCCCGGTGACTCGTGACTTTCTGATACTGAATTACTTTTAAGCGCCATGTTTATAAATAAATTTTCCATAAATCAAAAACAAAGAAAAAACGGTAAAGGGGTAACCTTCAACTTATATTTTTTCGAGTCGAGGGGGTTTTTATTCAAAAATAAAAATTATTTTTTAGAGTGAAATAATTGAAAACCAGCCCAATCAAACTGATAACTACAAATGCCTCCGACACTGATTGTTTGTACAGTATTAACTCTTGGAAAAAAAAAATCACGACTCAAGAAAGGTGAACTTCCAATTTAAAAAATAAAAAAAAACTTGATTGGAATTTTTTCTTTTTTTTTTCAAAAAAAAAAAAAAAAAAAAAAAAAAAAGTTGAGAATCGCCATCTGTCTAAACAATAATTGGATCCATTTTTTTTACCGTTCGGTTTGTTTTCAATAGGAGAGGGAGTTGAAATAACAGATTCCGTTCATTCAATCTCTAGGAGGCTTATCATTGTCTTCCCTCCCGTTATGCCAATTAATGGGTTACCAACAGAATTGCTTTTTTTCTCCTCCCGATGCCTGATTTAATTTTCCATGTGGAATCAAAAACCGCGAATGAGATGATAACTAGAAACCGAAAAAAAAAAATTAAAATTGCCGACGAGAAAAAAAAAAAAAAAAAACTTTTTTCAAAACGCCTTGCAAATAGCAATTAGGCCGAGACGTTTTTAATTTTACAGTTCATTTAAACGGAACCCAGGTAAACTTAGTTCGCTTTATCCCATCCCGTAATTGAATAAATAAAAAAAATTGATGAGTCGTAAATTGAAAATATATCAGTCAATGTATTCCAGAAGCAGAAACCGAAAATTTAAACATTTTCATTTACATAATTAGCAATGTACATATTAACTGTCTTCTTGTTCCATTGCTGCACTAACATTACAGACATTAAGATGTTAAGTTATCATAATACTTAAGAGCAAACTCTATTGTAAAGATGTCGACGACGTTCAAATTAAAACAAAACACTATCTCAAAAGCAAACACCTTTAAACACACTTTCGAAATAATAAAGACTTTCTCCTTTGTAGGAAATGCTTTCGGTTCAGCAAGGGGGGTGGAAAAGTAATTCCGAATCACTCTTATTCGTTATCAATTCCCTTTTTCATATAAATTATATAACATAAAAAGATTCTCAGTTCCTTGAGTAAAATTGTAACCTGAGACGAAAAACCTTGAACACTATTGTCGATTTCCATTATAATGGAAAAAAGGATGAGAGACGCTGAAGGCAATCAATGAACGAGCAAACTTGTAATTTACAATACAAAAATTGTAATCAGAGAAAATTCGAACAGAGAAAGCATTCAAATACGTCATTACTCCAACTACATTTTTATTCATTTTATATTCCTTTAAACGAGTCTTGATGAAACCCTAACTAACTCTTCCGCGAAACAAGGAAAACGAGTGTAAGACAATCTTTTTACGAAACTAGATCGGGATAATTTAAATGAGGTTGAAAGGCTTCTGTAAAAGGAATGAAAATGACTTATGTATTAGATCCCCTTTCTCCTAATAAGAATACACACTCGTCTCTGCCTAAGGTGATCATTTCGTTAACAATTGTTTTTGCATCACTCTCAGTTTCTTCACTACTTTTCAATTCGAATTCACTTTGCCTCATGGGTAAATTTCGCGAACAGAGAGAAAAATTGATTCCGATATTAAAACAATTTTCCCCAGCTATTAAAAAATATATTTTATTGATTCAAATTGGATCCTTGATAAATATTATTGTTGGCTCAGATTCTTAGGAAATTCTCAAGCATATAAACATGCTTGCATGAGATACTGAAATTCTAAAATTGTCACACTGGAAGTTTTAAAATTGGTAAACGCCGTAAGTTGGGTACATAATATTTGGCATATTTTCGTAAAAATTATCTAGTACATGCCTGGAAAGGTCTCATCTGGAATTTGTATTTTGGAAGAAAGACTTTGCTTTTAAATAACATTATTTTGCTAAAGTTTTGATTTCAAAGACCTCCAAGTAAGAAATTTTTGGTCACAGAGTTTTCTGACAGACATGCGGTGTTAGAAACAAAAGGTGCTAAATCGATCCACAGTGGTCTCTAGTCAAGAGAAAAGGGGACATAACTTGAGTCTTAAGATTAGGTAAAAGCTATAAAAAGAATCTGGGCGTCAAAAGCTTTGGTTTTAGGTATAGTTTAAAATCACTTGCCCATATTGAAAAATTCATGAAGTTTCGAATTTTGCGTTGATTTTCACAAAACTTAAGTTTTGTGCTTAAGTTTAAGCTTTCGTAGCTCAATACGAAATTGATATCAGTTTCTTCAAATTCAATATGGCGACTTTTACCCGCTTTTTCTAAAGTTTACTGATGTTCGTAAAAATTTGTAGGTAGGGGTTTTCGAGGTCGCTGATTTCGAATACGACAGCGTTTTTTTTTTTTTCAAATTACTTGATCAAACGAACTTACCTAAGTGAAGTTCGATCGTAATTATACGATATGCCTCGTTTCGAGAGATTACAACGGTAGTATCCTATTTTTTCGATAATACCACAACATTCAGAGCACGAAAAAATTCCCTCCCGAGTCGCCAACTTGCGAGGTAGAGGGAAATACGTCATGTTTCAGAAACGAAATTTCTCCCCATGACGGGAGGGAGAAAATAAGGGAGGGAGTAATCTCTCGAAACGAGGCATATCGTATAATTACGATCGAACTTCACTTAGGTAAGTTCGTTTGATCAAGTAATTATACTCAGCCTCGTTTCTCGAGATTACATCGGTAGACTTCAGAGATGGAGAAATTTCTCAAGGAACAGGTGTAGACATTCCGATGGCTACAAAAACAGAAATGACCAGTATAATAAAAGAAAATAATAAAGAAAATAATAGAACCAATCTCATCAAGATAGGACCGCCAGGGCAAAATCCCCCTCATTTTGGACGATAGGTCGATTGTAGAAATTGGCGAAGGACGTATTTCCCTCTACCTCGCAAGTTGGCGACTCGGGAGGGAATTTTTTCGTGCTCTGAATGTTGTGATATTATCGAAAAAATAGGATACTACCGTTGTAATCTCGAGAAACGAGGCTGAGTATAATTAAAACATTTTAAGCCATTATGAGCGGTGTTTTTTGCCCTACTGAACTGGCGTATGGAATTCGAAAAAAAAAACGCTGAAGGATCCGAAATCAGTGACCTCAAAAACCCCTATATACTAATTTTTACGAACATCGGCAAACTCCAGCAAGTGCAAGTAAAAGTCAAGATATTAACTTCGCCATCTTAAGTTTGAAGAAACTGATATCAGATTCAGCTACCCCGAAAACCCCTAGATATAAAGTTTTATAAAAATCAACGCAAAATTCGAATTTCATCCGCCATATTGAATTTTTCAATATGGGCAAGTGATTTTAAACTACACGGAAAACCAAAGCTTTTGACTCCCAGATCCGTTTTGTAGCTTTTACCTACGCTTGAGATGGAAATTATTTGCGCTTTTCTCTTGTCTAGCGACCACTGTGCAATCCCCCCAACGAAAATCACTTTTTAATGAAAATAATTTTTACTGAACTAGGAATTTTGCCATTTGTTCTCAAAATCCTAAAATAATTACCCTTTCCAGGTTTTTTTTTTTTTTTAATAAAAAGGTTCTAAATGCCGAATTTGAAAAATCGTTTGGAATCAAAAGGTGATAAATGATTACCTGTTAATTTTTTTTTAAATTCTTTCCCGACGAATAATCTTTCATAAAATTCAGGAAAAGTCAACGAAAACTTAAGAAGCGATTTCCCAAACCGGATCTTCACCAAATCTGAAGCTTCACTCTTTGAGTCTTAAAGCAAAACCTGAGAGTATGGCGACTTCCATAACCATTTATTGAAGGGGCTCTGCAGTGTTAAAAAAAAATACTCCAAAATTCAGCCTTCAGGAACCGCTTTTCACCAAAAAACCGACTTCCGGGAAAAGGTTCCTATAAAAATCAGGATTTGAAATCGTTACAATAAGTATGACTCTATGTCCGGCCAAAACTTATGTATTATGAGGACCAGTTTATTCTGTACAAATATTTAATTCTTTTACTTTACTATTTACGATCCGCAAATACAATATTGTTATCAGTAAGGCGCCTTTGATAGTATGAGAAGTACTATGAATAATGAATTTTTTTTTTCGATGTGGCCTGTGGTTTCCATGCAAAAATCATTTTCTTTTAAACTCGAAATGATTCATTCAAATATTTGGCTGGAATATTTGGCTATTCAACTCATATACCGTAATACTTGTGGAAAATATTCGATATAAAAAATATATTATTTCCGTATAGCTCACGCATCGTCTTCCACGAGTATACATGTTAAGACGATTTCCTTTCCTCAAACTGAGAATTCTCAGAGGGAGGAAGATAGAAAATGAAATAAGATGTGTCAATAAATTTTCTTCTTAGTTAATGATTAAAGTTTGAATGGTAAGAATTACGAATCGAAGGAGATCACCTTCACCTCATTAAGCAGGTAAATTGAGTCGGCGGGATTCAAATGATGTAATTCCAGATAGGATGAAGTCTAAACTAAGTGATCACCTGCGATCTCCAATAATTGCAAATTAAGAAGAGAATTATATCAGTGCCGTTTTCTCCCTTTTCCGCGCCCCCCCTCCTTCGTTACTCTTGTCATTTTCCTCAAAACAAAGGGTGGCTTTCGTAATGTCCTTTTATTATCAAACCCAAACGGAAAGGAAACTTTTCTATGTAATTTGTTTTGCTTCCCATTTCTTTTTTCTGATTTTCATCCCAAAACTTTTATTCCCGCGTTTTAATATGCGGCCTTTAATTTTCTATAGAAAACGACTTTTAAGTCGTCGCCACTGCTAAGAGGTAAGCAAGTTGCTTATATTAAGAAACAGTCGCATTAAATTGAAGGTTGTGCGGCCTTTTGGGGTCTTAACGAAAATTTACTTCTGTTTAAACTTTCAGTTCGTGCTTTTCCGCTAGGCGTCCCGTTTTCAGTGGAAGCGTTCAGTTTTTAAAAAAAAAAGGTTCTCCCCTTTAAGAAATATATTTTTTTAGGAAAAAAAAAAGAAAGAAAATACGTGGAAATCGTTCCGCAAGAAATTTATATATTGCCTCCATTAAACAAAGTTAGATCTTTAGGGAGTTTCCCACGCGATTAGATTTAATATCTAGGAGTCAGCAAAATTAACCGTGCAGGAGGATAAAATGGAAATGTTTGGATGAATGGATTGTCGAGGACCTTTGGGTTTATAATTTACCTAAATAGTAAACTTTGAACAGTATACGAAAGGAGCCATTAGTCTTGGAACTGTTGTACAATAGGCAAACAGTTCGAAACTAAGTCGCTCGTTGTTAACTTTATCATAATTGTGACAAATGGTTCTCTTCTGTTTACTTACATCAATTTATTATGTCCTCGCTGTTTAAGTTTAAATCAACTTTTTTGAAAAGCCCCGTTTAAGTTCCTTTGCAAACATTATAAAATGGTTATTTTCATTTACTTACCACGAGATTTTTTTTTCTCCCCTACCTTTTTTTTCCTTTTTTTTTCAATACGTCATTTATTTTAACATGTCGCATGTACATAAAAGTGAATCATTTAATCTCAGACTGTAGACGTCAATAGCGATAATTTTTTTTATTTGTAACAGAAAGTTGTATATCGTATTGTGAAAATCAGGGAGTTATTTTTGACTTGCAATCCCGGTTGAAACATTTTTTTTTTGTCTTTAAATTGATAAAAAAAAATGAGCGCATATGATTCACATTTTGATTAATTTAATTTCAGTAATTTAATTTTTCATTTGATGAAAATTATAGTAATAGTCATGGGCGGAATTAGGAGTATGCTAGGATAAGGGCTAGCCCCCAGGAAGTGAAATAGCCCCCCTTCCCCGCCCCAGAATTTTGGGATATTTCGTTTAACCCAATTCCCCATCGGGGAAAATTTTTGGAAAATTACGGAAAACTTAAGAAGTTTCCCAAATTCGGTCTTAAACGAATTTGAAGCTCCACTCCTAAAGCTAAATCTGACAGTTTAGTGTGGTGGGTTGCATAGCTATTTTTTGAAGGGGCTTTGCAATTTTTTAAGCAATACTCCCAAAATCAGCCGTCGTGAAAATCACTTTTCACCCAAAGGCCGCCGACAAGAATGGGTTAATTAAAAAAAAAAAATAGTAATGTCATGGGTGGGATATTTATAAAAATGGACCCTACATTGAGCAAAAAACCGCCTTCGTTTACGTCCGTGACGTTCCTTCAACCCCGACTGCATTGAGATTTTAAATTTGCAGTATCAACCGTAATTTTTTAAGCCATGAGATTTAAAATTTTATGCCTGACACTGCAAATTTAAAATCTCCTTCAAGTAGGGAAGTATTTTTTTTTCTGAGTGTAGCCTCCGCCGCAGACGGATCAACTAGTTTCGTCCATGATAGTTTTTCGGAAGTATTTTCCGAATATAGTTCATCAAATAAACAGAAATTTCGATCTATTAGTAAATTGTTAGGATTCTGGATCTAAAAAATAAAGGTTAACTTTGCAATTTACCAACTTTGACTCCGACCATTATCTTGCAGGCTTCGCATTAAGGCCGTCATTTTTTTTTTTTCTAATGAAAATCTTTTATCACCAAGATTTTGGTGGGGGAAATTATCTTTAATATTCTTTTCACCTTAGCGTAAAATAAAATGAAACGTCAAAGTTTAAAAAGACTTCTGTATCCAGGATAAAAAAAAAGGAGAAAAAGAAAAAAAAACTGATGATGAAGAGGAAAGCCTGAGGTTTTTGAGGTTGATGTTTTTATTCGTCGCAGCCACTAATCAACCTGTCTATCTTCTCACAAGTTTTTAACTTTCCACTTACAAAATATTCTACGTGCTTTGCTTTACTTTTTCGTTTTCACTTCCGGTTTTTATCATTCGTCATTTTATATAATTTCTGAATGTCATGCCGTTTTCTTCCTTTTGCAACATTTAATATTCAAATGGGTTTCCCTAACATAAAAAATTCGGAGTTTTTGATTTCAAATGTATTTATTTTTTATTTTTTCCTCTCTTCCTTCTTAAGTCGGTGACTTTAAAGATAATAAAAAAAAAAAGAGAAACCATCCTCGGAAAAACGGGACAAAAGAAGAAAAGATCATGAAGTACTATGGAATTCAATTAATTTCGAGTTCGGAATTTGTTGTCATGTGCAACCAGTGATACATGACATCTTGTTACTAAGTTGATTTCTCTCGGAAAAAATAATTTGATTTCGGAAAAGAGAAATATCTCATCGTGAGACGTTGTCGTGACATTGTTATTTTCATAGTTTCGTCGACATTAACTTGTAGACACAGTATTATCAACTTCCCTCTACTTTTTTTTAAACAAAAAAAAATTTTTTTTTTGCAGCTAATTTTTATCCCTTTTCATTTAATCGGGATGGGATTGTACGATTTTAATCCGGGAATAAAAAATAAAATAAAAAAAAGACTAGAAATAGAAAATCTTTTCGTAATTAAACCGCAAAACTCGACCAACTTCGGACATATGAACTTCGCTCTTCATTATTTCATCCGTAACTCTTTTGTTTTTGTTGATTTTTTTTTTCCTTTTCGATTTTTCTTTATTTTTTCCATGATCAATGTTTAACTTACCGCGTGTGGTAAATGTATTGTTGGCAGTTAACAAATTGTTGCACTAAATGCTTGACGCCCAAATGACGGGTTCTTTTACGCTTGTCATTTATTTTTCTTAAAATTAGATGAATTTTCTCTAAAAATGTATTTTTTTTTTATTTTTTTATTCCTTTTTTTTTCTTTTTATTCCTTCGAGTTAGGAATTAAATTAATCATTGAGAAAAAGGATTTAGACAAGTACTGGATATTTATAGAAATTTTGATGTGTATCGCTTTGAAAAATGTTCGATCTTTTCTTTAATTTTTTTATTAGAAAAAAAAAAAAAAGTTGGAAACGTTTTTGATATCTTATGAAATATAACGAAACATATGTGATTACCGTACACTTGATTAACAAAATAGCCCTTTCCCTTCCCCATCCTCTCCCCCTTCTCTCCGCGGCCTTTTAAGATTCATTTAGGTAGTAAAAATCCGCTAAAAGACAATCTTAATCCGAGATGAAAAAGCGTTTCTAATTTTCGAATCCCGAGAAACACGAAAGCTCTCGATGAGATTATGAAGGTAGTAATATAATAAAATATAAAATCGAGGTCCTATAAAAGGATGTAAAGAAAACTAAACATGAGCAAGATTGATTAACTGTATAGGGATGAAATAAATTGAATGGTCATCTGAAGAATCCACCACCCCGAAAACCCTATTGATGGGGTGATCGGCTAGTACATAAATCATCCATGTATTTATAGCTTTGAAACTAACGTGTCGTGAAATATAGCAAAGACGTAACGTAAATGAAAACAGGGAGTCCAAAATAATAAAAAAAAAAAAAAAAGAAAGAAAAACTTCCTTCCTACACACATATAATTCTTTCTCTTGATTTTATTATTTTGCAAAAACTAATTTTTAACAATTGGTTATTAAAATCAGATAATCCATACTTTACTGCCATTTTTTATTTTATTTTTTTGGCTTGTGTTTTACTGTTTTGGCTAACTCTGAAATTCCCAGTTCTCGCAATGCAAAATTTTTTAAACTTAGAAATAAAACCAGTAAATTATTTTATTTTCCATTTTTCGCTCCTGTAATCGACTTTTAAAATTTAATTTTAATTTTTATTAATTAAATTAATTGAATCCAATTAATTTTTCTCTTAACAATTAATTTTTTGTAGAGGTTTTGAAGTTAGCTTTAGTAAACGACAAACTGGTAAAAGGTAACCGATCACCAATACAACCGATATTCGTGATTTTTAATTCTTTTACGTGCAAAATTTCGAAACAGAAATCCTTCAATCCCGACTGACCTAGTCATCGAACGAGAAAGTGACACTCACTCAATTTGACAAGAGCTGTCAGCGATTATACGACTTTATTTCTGTCGACTTTTTTTTTAAATAAAAAAAATAAAAGTTCCGCTTATGCGACAGTTCTAATTTTATTTTGCCAATGGTATGCACTTTTATTTAAGAGGAGGCTTCACGGAATACAAGAAGGAATGGCTGTTTTGTCGAATACTCGATTTACGATGAAAAAATCCAAATTTTAGGTATCTAACGAACTCCTCTGATATATCCCGGAAATTTTAGTGCAAGTTTCAACTTGTCTAAAATGTATGGACGGCGGGAAAATAATTTCAAAAAAAATTGCGGTCAAAAATCTTTGATTTTGTTTTCCTGGTTTTTGTTTGCTTGGAACAAGTTGAAACTTGTACCAAAAATACAAGAAGAAGTCAAAGGAGTTCGTTAGATACCTGAAATTCGATTTTTTCCTCCGTAAATCGAGTGTTAAACAAAACAGCCATTCCTTCTCGAATTCCGTGAAGCCTCCTCTTAAGAATAACTTTAACCAAAAAAAAAAAAAAGTTCTTTTTCACCTAGTTTTTGAACTTAAAAAAACAAAAAAAAAAAAAAAAAAAAATCTTTTGCTCGGATGCAAAATTGCCATATTGGGCGAAGAATATATTTGCAAAATTTGCTCTATATTAGTTTTAAATGGTGGTACATATTCTCAAAAGGAGGGAATAGAAAAGAAAATAATGATTGTTGTATTCGTCTTTCAGCTTCCCAAGAAGTCAATTGAGCTCAAAAGCTTTTTTGTCATTTTTCTTCGATTTTCCAGGCGCTTGGGCTTTTCAGTATACCTGCTTTCATTTTTAATCTAAGTCGGAATTCTAAGCAACGACTGAGAAAGCGAATATATTTCTACATTCGAGAAGTAACTTGGTAGGCCGACTTGGGTGGATATGCCTCTGTTTATAGTCAGATTCATGACATAAAAGTACCGACAATCAAAACTGAGCTCAGCACAGCTGAGTTTTGTGTCGCAATGCTTCCCGTGTACCACTAAAAGACAATTTAAAAACAGAGCCGAATTTTTGAATGTCATGCATGATGCATCTAATAATTTAAACCGACCCATTTTTTCCTAGCACTCGAAATCAATTTTTTTTCGGTTTTAGGTTTAAAATAACCTTGAGTTCAGATTCAGATTTATAACTCAGAACTATCTATTTCGCATGAATGGAAGCTTATTTCAAAAATTTTCTAAAATATGACCTAAACGCATTTATAGAAAAACTAAAAAAAATTAAGTTGGAAAACCCTGATTTTACTGAAACAACCATACTAAAACTTTATTATCCGATGTCACTTACGTTTTATCATATCATATATTTATTTTATTAACCTTTATATTATTTCCTATCTTTCGATTAGCATCTCCATTTTTTCTTTCTTTCTTCCGTTAACCTTTTTATGTACTTAATCATCCTCATAATTTATCAAATGGGAGTGAGGGGGTTGGTCGATTTTAATTATTTTTTATTATTTAATTCACCTCATTTCGAAGAAGAAAAAAATTAAGGTTATGTCACATTTTTCTTTAATATTTTCGTTTACTCTACTACTGTACATATATGCAGTGCGTATTCTTCTACCTTCCGTCCGGGTTTTTAAAAAAAGGCTTCAAAGTTATTGCACCAGGATTTTAATATTTAAATCAGCATTTTTAAATTAAATTTCCAGTATTTTTATACATAGAAAATCAGTGATATCAATTAATTTTTTTTTTTTTTTTTTTTTAATTTTATTTTCCAGTATTTTAAAATCATTTGGGCAGCCATTTTATTTATGAAATCAGTATTTTAAAATCATTTAGGCAATATTTATAAGAGGGGGTAAAACATGAAAAAACTGAAAAAATGGGGTACTGAAACACCTAAAAAAATAATTTTCAATTTAAAATAATGCGCTCAAGAAAATTGGCTAAAAGTTTAAAATTTTCCTTCAATTTGCGTTTTAAAAGCAAGATTTTTGAGCTAAATGTTAACATATAAATTGAAAATAATGTAAAATTATTTTAAAAAATGAACATTTTTTAAAAAAATACTAAAAATTTTTTAGAATTTTCTGAAAAATTCTTCTCGAGTGCAAAAGACGTGCTCCAATTTTTATCAAAAAATTTTGATGAAAACATTTGATTTTTTAAAATAAATCGTGACCATTTGACAAAAATTAAATAAAGCCTCAGGCATAAAAGGCTTAGAGTTTTTTATCAAAATTTTTAATTCTTTTGCCAAAAAGGCTCATGCTCTATCAAAAATTTTCCGTAAGAATTCTCTTAGGAAATTTTTTTAAAAACAACTCTGAAATTTTTTTTTCTGGCAAAAATGTAGTATTTTATTAATTTTTTATTTTATTTACTAGAAATAATCGATGTGTATATGTATATATCATACATAATATATATGATATGATATATTATATCATATCATATCATATAGAAAAGAAAATACTGATTTTTCAATTTTTTACTGGTATTTTATTAAACAATTTCGAAAGGCATAATAAAAAATACTAGTCAAAATATTAAAATACTGACCGAATAAATACAAGCCAAAATATTATATAATTCAAAAACACTCAATTAAACATTTTTATTATTTCCGGAAAATGGCAATAACCATTCATTTGCTGACTTTTAATATCGAAATAGGAAAAGGAAGAGGAAGAAAAAAAAAAAAAAAAAAGAAAGGAGGAAAACTGTTTTTGTTGTGCAAGAAAAACTGGAATTAAGACGGTCATCTAAATGCACCTCACGAAGATTGCAAAACAAAATATGTAAATAGTTTGAAAAAGTTGATGTAGAATCTTGATTTATATAAACATGTTTACATTTGAGCTTAAATAAGGTAAGGATCCGAGAGAGAGGAAGCTGAGACGACTTGCTTATTGTTGACTTACACAATCGTAAATTGTTTTAACATTTCGAAAGCTCAATTACCTCTCATTTCTTAGGGGATTAAAACTTGACATGATAGGATTACTCTGCCTCTTCTTTCCTTTTCTCTTTCTTATTTTTGATATAATCTTCCATTTCCCTTTTTAACTTTCGAGGTTGTCGTCGTTTCACCAGTTACTTTTTTCCCCCCTTTTCAATTCGGTCACCGCCGTTATTGCGGTTAATTTTGTCTTCTTCGGTTGCAACTCACCTATACGATCGTCATTTTGCAGGGAGGACATCGCCTATAACTACGGATTTGAAAATGGGCATTGGCTGCCGTTGAAGCTTACCTGAAATAAAAAAATAAAAAAAATACGAGGTTAATTTTTGAAAAAAATAATCGAGAGTAACGGGGAAAATTGACACAATTTTGACATATTATTGAATTTACGTGATGAATCATGATTTAGGTAATTTAAGATTAATGCGAATGGACTTCGTACATATGGAGAGATAGAACAGACTTATATTAATATAATTTTTTTTTTTTTTTTTTGACAAAATGATTTTTTTGAACCGAGGGGTGCTGCTTCACTCTTGCATTACGGTATACACTTTTAGAGTAAGTTAAAATCTCTTTGACCACATTCCGACTTGAATTTCGTTTATCCTGGAAAAATGGAAAACCATTTATTATAGGCGTCTATTTAAAGGGGCCAAAAATAGTCCTAGCTAATTTTAATAGATTGGCAGTAAATTTAATAATATGGCAGTTTTTTATTGGCAGTACAATTTTGGGCAGTAAAAAAATTATTTTGGCAGCAAAAAAAAATATTTTAGCAGCATAATAAATAATTTGGCACCAGAAGGCATTTTTTGGGATGGGGTCGTCCATAAAACATGTGAGCATGTTAGGGGAGAGGTGGCATTCAAAGTTCGAACTTTTGCTAAGGGGGGGGGAGGGAGGGGTTTAACATATCTAACGTTAGCATTTGTTTGATGTAATAAACGTGCCAAAATGAAAATAATTTAAATTTTTTAAACTATGTAACCTAGCTCACTTAAAAACAAAAACTTTCAGTTTTACCCGCGCATTTGCTCTAGGTAAGTTTAAAAAAAAAATTTTTTTGCAAAATTTATTTTTTGAAGAATTTCAGATTTTCAAAATGTTTAAAACGACGTCGGCTAAGTGGCGAGCGTGCTCGACTCCGAAATGAATGATCGTGTGGAGTCTTGGTTCGAACCTGATTTCAATCAGGATTTTTTTCCGCCAGCATTCACCTCTGATACTCATGTGTGTATCATGTGAAGAAGACCGATGTGTCACAGGGTTCGGATATCTGTCTAAATAAAGTAGGTCCCGCTCATTCGTAAAATACCTTTGCGATATAAGTGTCCCGTCATCGAGCTTTTCACTCGATACATTAAGGGGTATGACGTAGTAACGCCTAAACCTTACACCAGAAACCGAACTTGGTAAAGGTAGGCGCCGGGTCATAGGGCTTCATGTCTTGATTATGCCGAAAAAAAAAAAGAAAAGAAAAAATGTTTAATATTCGTGTTTTTAAAAAAAATTTTTAAGGGGGGGGGGGTAACCGAAATCTAACGCAATTTTAGGAGGGGGGGGGTCCCAAAAAAGGTGGGGGAGGGGGTTTAAAATGGTAAAAATAATGTTCACGTGTTTAATGGACGACCCCATTAAAAAAAATGTGTGAATAAAGCGACTAGGCCTAATTTGGTGACTAATTTTTTAAAAAATAAAAATGTGGTGCATTTTTAAAAAAATTAATGTGTAAAAAGCGACTAATTTCCTCCTTTCCAAAAGGGTGGTCCAATACCTGAATCAGCTTAATAGAACATGTTCAAGCTTCATTTTTTTTCTTTTTTTTTTAGCAATAAGCGTAATTAAATTATCTAGTACTTCAATCTTCTCCTCCATAGGGGAAAAAAATTCCAGTCCTAGTTTTTTTGGGGAAATTTTTATCGCACTTGGAACGGGATACGGATTCAACTTTCGGAAATCGTAAAACTAGGGGACGGAAAATATCTTAATAACTTTTGCCATCGTATTTTATGTAAGCCAATATCACGCTATTCAAGTAAACTTAACAGGGGAAAGTTCGTCAAAATTAGGATTACTGACTATTGAAAATAAGACCCGAATCTTTTTTTTCTTCCGTTTCCACTAAGTTTCTTCCATTTCCACTAATGCATAGTAATTTTGCAGTAAGAACATCCGTCCCATTTTTTTAAAGCAATGCAAATAATGTTCAATCAAGAAAGCATTTCTTTCTCAGTATGACGAAATTATAGAATAAGGAGAAAAAAAAAACGGATGTCAAATGAGAAGTTTCCTCACGAGTAGGCACAAGGACATTCTACAAATTTCAAAGGGGCTCAAGGTGCGGATTAAATTAAATGGGATTTCCTCTCGCTTTCGAGATCGTTTAATATGGAAAGAAGCGTCTTTAATGTAGGGATGCTATGGTTATCAAAGATTTATCGGATCCTAAATTTTACTCTCGTTATTTCCATTTCATCGCTGTAAGAACATAAGCGGTTCGATACCTAGTCAATACTATCCAAAAAAATAATGTGTAAAAATGCCGTTAAGACTTTAATGTAATGCTTTAAATTCGTTTTTTCGTTTGAAATAATAAATTAACCAGGTAACTTGTTAATTTAGAGAAAATTAAAAGAGAAGGAAAAAGCACTTTTCTCTTTAAGTCTTGCAGAAAACTTTTAAATAAAAAAAAAAAAAAAAAAAAAAAAAAAACTTGGGATATTTAACGCCGAATGTATTCATTAAATGCGCGGTTACAAAATATACTAAAAGAGAGTAAATTTTCACGGAAGGGAAGATTGCGGGAATAAAGAGGCTCTGGAAAGGTGGGAAAAAGAGATTTTCATTTCGCTTCACTTATTTTTAAAACTGTCTCCATTTTACTTAAATTGAAATACCTAAAAATTTAAATAAAATTTATTTTTCTTTGTTATATAAATAAGGTTTTTGTAATTTCTTTTAAAGTGGTCTTCCCCCAAGACGATTTTATTTTAAATATTTTCCAAGAGCTTTTAAATTTTATTTGTCTAAACTCAAAAAAAAAAAAAAAAAAAAAAAAAAAAAAAAAAAAAAAAAAAAAAAAAAAAAAAAACGAAAAAGGATTACTAAAAAGTAAACCACCTTTTATAGAGATGTGTCGCGCGCGATTCTCTGTAAAATACACAAAGGAAAAAAAAAAAAAAGATTAAAACGTTTTAATTAAAATGCATTAAGAAACAGCTCTTGAGGATAATAGGAGTTAACACGTTTTCGATCACCTGTTTTTAAACGTAATAGAGACATTACCTAAGCCGAATGGATCATCTCGCATTAAAGGTTGCTTACAATCCATTAAAGTATTTCCGAGGACTTAGATTTTATCAGAGGTGCTTACATTTTCGCCTATTTTACATAATTTTATCATTTATTCCGTTGTGAAAATCTTTTACTTTTCATTTTCTCCTGCTTCCGTAAACGGGAATACAAAATTTTGGGTTTCCATTCAGCATTGCCTGACAAAGGACGTTTTTAAATATTGTTTGTAGGGTAAATGGAGAGAAATCACAAACCAGGAGATTAGAGGTGCCATTTTAAAGCAATGCACCCCTGGCTCGGCAAATTGAGCTCTGTTTACTAAGAGCATGATAAAAATTCTTTTATTCCGTATTCTTGTAAATTTTCATAAAAAGTTAACTTTTACAAGAAACCTAAAGTTGCTAAAGCAAGAACTTAAAAAATTTCTTGAAATTTTTTTAACTTTTTTAAAAATATCTTCTTTTTAAATATCAAAATTAAGGTAAAAGCACCAATTATTGACCAGGCACCAATTACTGACCAGTCCATAAGATAAACACGATTTCCTTTTATGGTATACGTGTTTAGCTCATGGACTGGTCAGTAATTGGTGCCTGGTCAATAATTGGTGCTTTTACCTTAGACTACATAAACAAAAACAAGAACTTAAAAGTTTTAAATAAAATGTGCCAAGAATATGACCTAAAGCCATTTTAATATTAAAATTTTAACTTCGAAGACTTTAACTAAAATTTTGACTAATTTTTTTTCAACTTTTGACTTTTTTTATCAAAAATTTTAAGTTTTTGTCGTGCCAGGAAAAAAAATTGTATTTTTATCAAAAAATTCGAATTTTTTGACCAAAAACGATCAAGAAAAAAAAAATGCCTTAAAAATTCTAAGTTGTTTCATTGTTTAAATTCTTAAATAATAATCGTTTCATTGTTTTTACATTTAGCAAAATATTTGGGCAGTACCTCGCAGGCGTAGTCCTACGTAGGGATATGCCTCATATCCCAGTATGATTTTTGGAAAGCACTTTCAGCAGCACAATATAAAAATAGTTCGAAGCAAATCGATCAAATGCATATATTTTCCCTCTTAATCAATTCGAAATTACCCACAGTACCTTTCGATCTATTCAACCATTCAACAAAATATTGCTAAGACTTGTCATATTTCGAGGGAAGAAAAAAAAACGCACCTTTAAGTGCAAAAGTTTCGATATGATTCATAAAAAAAAAACAAGGAAAACAAGGGCAATTTTGATTTGAAAATTCGAAAAATCGAACTGTCACAGTAAAGGAGATAAGAATTAAGAGGTCTCGCGGGATTGAAGGAAGTTAAAAAGAATGGACAGGAAAGATATCAAAAAGTAATCTTCCCTTTACAGACTTCCTTTTACCATAGCTGAACACATCACCACTTCCGCCGACACCCTTCTCAATTCGCTACAACTTTCTTATCGACACTCTTATCAATCCACCAACCATTTCTAGACCATCCCGTGGCTTTTTTTTTTTTTTCCCTGCGAGGACTTAAATTTTATGGATCACGAAGACCAACCACAATAGCATACACAAGAAATCCACTTACATCTTTATAATATATAACTTTTGGTACGAAAGTTTTTGAGATATCAAGAAGCAAAGGTCCCTTTTGGCAAAGCGACTGTTTCCAGCTTACAATTTTTTTTACACACACACTCAAAAAAAAAAAAAAAAAAGAAAAGAAAAAAAAAGTCGAATAAAAAAGAAATTAATCAGTTAAAAACGAGAGCTGGTTCCTTCTCCTCCACGGAAAAACGTAAATTTTTCCAAGTAATCTGGGGTGCCTTTCGGTGGATTTTCCAGGACCGCAGACAAAATTAAAACCCCTTTTCCTTCGGAAAAAGAAAAAACGGACGACGAAATGGGTGAGGGGGAGGGATGAGTATGAGAAGGGTAATTCTACAAAGTGACATCTCTGAGGGGGAGTCAAGTAATTATTTTCTTTTTACCGTTTCGGTAATTATTATGCCGCACGATTTAAACCAGTTTTTTTTCCGATGTGAAAATAAAGAAGAAAAAAAAAAGGGAAGAAAGGGAAAGATGAGAAGGGTTCCTATATATAAATTATCGTAGGCTCGCAAACGAATTTTAAAGGTACGCGAAAATTCAAATTTTTGGGGAAGCCCGCGGGAATAAACAATAAAAAGACAAAATGAAAATTTTATCAAGCCGAAGGAGAAATAATTCAGTTATACAGTTGCAAACGTCTCAAATTAAATTAATTCTGTTGTGTTTAAATAAATTCCCAATGAAAGTCCAATACCTCCCTTTTGGAGATTTACTGTCAGCGATAAGGTATCCAATAAAGGGGAAAGTGCAGAGGAAGGTCAGAGGGGAGGGAGAGGAGGAAAAAAGGAATCGAAATAGATTCCTTTCTAAGATTTAAGTCGTTCAATTTTCTCCTCATTGGTCTACAAATCGTGTTTTTATTGCAAAAGATATACAATTGTGCACTTTATTATGCCGTCTCTAAGATGGTTCGCTTACGACATTTTAAAATCCATCGCTCTTTCATCTTCTTAGTTTTTCCTCCTTTTTACTTTTCATGATAAACTCTCTCATACCATGTGATTATATGTAGGAACAAAGTTTAATTTTATGTTTATGTGCTTCAAAAGAGGATATATCTTCAACTGACATCTAACCGTCACCTAAAATGTATGGGTCATGTAAAATTCCTCTTTTGAAAAAAAAAAAAAAAAAAGGCAGGATCGAGATGGACACTGGGGAAAAATATAGGAAAATAAATACCGTTACTTCAGAGCCTCGTTTAACGCGAAAATAAAAGAAAAAAAATTATTTCTTTTTTTTAGTCATAAGAAACGTAATAATTCGATACTTGGTTGTAACATTAGAAAAACAGGTCTAAAACATCTGGAGTTTGATTTTCCGAAGCTGAAAACCTTTAAGATGAAACTCACCTCTCAATCGAAACCCATGCCGCACGGTAATCTTTTTAGATAAAAGCACTTGAAAGTAGGTGATGTGACAACCTTTTAACTTAAGCAATCAAAAAACATATGTCCATTTCTCATAAGGTTTACATTTCTGGTCACTCGATCTCTTTTCCACTTCACGCAGACTGACAGATTTACTTCAAAACATTTCTGCAATCGGTCAACTACTTTTAAAAGCGAAGAGGAACCTCGTAACCCGTCTCACTTTTCCCGCTCCGCGTCGTGGAGAAGGAGAAAAATAATCTCTCATGCCTTTAAACGGATTTTAACGTTTAATGGTTTCACGGTTATTCGAGTTTAAGATTTTCTCACTCGGAAAAATCAAATAAGACGTTCGCTTTTTTTTTTAAACATTTTCTTTTTTTTTTTAAATTTTATTTTCTCTTAACAAAACGAATATGAAAAGATCAATTTAAGGGGATAAAAAAAGGAGTGAGACGGAGGTGAAAAAGGAGAAGCAGTAAGTGAGAGGTGGGAGGGAAAGAGGGGGGGCGGGGGGCGGGAGGTAAGAAACGGATAAAACGAAAAGGGTTGAAAGGTAAATTGAAGGTCGATGTAGCGTCATTAATCTTTCGTTCAAAACTTGGATCTGCATCCAGTACATAAGCAGCCTCTCTCGATATCAATGGCGCGGTATAACGTAGGTCGCAAGGGGGATGATGCAGGATGGAAAAGTGATGAAGGGAGGGGGCACCATAGAAAAGGGGGTGGAAAAGGGAGAGAGAGAATCACTTCATAGCTCCTTATGTAATGTATGGCTTCAAACGACATCACTTTAGAATTCATTTATTTATCGAGGGAGCTTCTATACATTTCCCAGATTTTTCCTTTTTTTTTTGAAGGAATTTGCTGAATCAAAAATTTTGGGGACAATTTAAAACAAAAGCTGCATTTTTTTTTTTTTTTTTTTTTTTGAAACCGACTGTCGATTCAGGTAGCAGAATAATTCATAAATGAAATTGAGATTTGGCGATTTATCAAGCACTATTAAATTTATATATCAACTAAAGACGTTTATAAAATTTAGGGTGCCATGTAATCGATCGGTATTTTAAAAATGTTTAAAAGTTTAAAAATTTTCAATTTACCCTTTTAATCTGTCAATAATGCCTTGGTTGCCAATTTTGGTCTACTCAAAATTCTGGCCAATTGGTACTGCTGTCCGAAAACATGTTAACATATAAACTTCTTAAAAAAGTGCGGGCAAGAGCAAGTTCCTTGACGCCAGTGGTCCCTGTTTTTAGGCAAATCTAACGTCAAATCAAAGATTTTGAATGCCCTGCGCTTAAACTGCTCGAAAGTTTTCCAGCCCATATTCTCAATGATTTTTTATTCTCTTCGAAAGCGAATTTTTCACTACCGGATGGGCAATAGTGTCGATCAAAGTCGCCGAATAAAATGAGGAAACGGTTAAATTCATTTTGGCACATCGATACCCCTTGGCCCTTAGATGCTTCCTTAAATAATCCTTTTATGTAAATACAATAACATCAAAACAATTTTTTCCTGATTTTTTAAATGTTTTTACCGTCCATTTACCCAAAAAACTGATCAAATAATTTTTTTCACCGATCATTTAATTAATTTAATTATCGCTTTTCTACTGATCTCCAAAATATTGATTATTTAATTACTGTAATAATCATTTAGTTTAATACTAATTATTAATTTTTTTATCGACTAAAACAGGTATTTAAAAACCGACCGATTAAATACTTCTCTAAAATTTAACACAACAAATATCCTTTCGAAAAAAAAAAAAAAAAAAAGGAAATCAAAATGCAAGAATTAAAGAAAAAAGAGAAAGACAGAAAAAAAAGAAAGAAAGAAATTATACCGTCAAGCGAAAGAAAAAGAGCAAAGATAATACCTACGAAAGTCTACTTACTTCGAAAGAAAAACTGACATTTTCTGCGACAGAAAAAAAAAATATTACCTTCAAAAGCAGTAAAAAAACAATTGAGCGAAAATAACAAAGTTTAAAATATTAACCAGGGGGTGAATATTACCGAGAGAAGGTAAAAAGATATAATAAAAAACATAATCAAGATGATTTTAAGTTTCGATCCTTTTTTAAGTTTCGGATTTCCTCTCGGAGGAAAAAAAAAAAGCGATAGGGTGAGGGCTGAAGGAGAAGTAACAAATGTTCTAAAAATCTGGATGACGTAATTAGTAAATTTAATTAGAAGTAATTAAACTGTGGCGCGCCTGGCGGTGTGCCCGCAAATCTCACGGATTTTCTTTGATTTTTAATGGGGTAAAAGGGGTTTTTAATATTTATTGCACTTTTAAACTTTTTTGAAATTTTAATTTTCTTTCTGGATTTCGATGATGTCTTTTCTTTTTCCTCCCCGAGTTTTTCTTCTGAAAAAAAAAATTTTTTTTTCCATCTCCCCTTTTTATTTCTTTGATTCTTCCTCTCATTTTCCTTTCACTCAAATCATTTCATTCATCATGTAAGCCATCTTGTAAGCGAGGAGTTTCAATTTTTTTTCCTCCGGATTAAAAAAAAAAAAAAAAAAAAAAAAAAAAAATGAAAAGCATTTGTCTTTTTTTTTATCCTCTCATGATTATTACTTCCTTCTCCTTTTTAGGTGATCTTTGAAACGTCATTGACGGTATATATGAACTTAAAGAAATTTTTTTTTTCTCTTTGATTTGTTAACCCCGTATGGAGCGACTAATAATATTTTTCCGTGTCAACTTGGGGTTTGATCATCAGTTTCATTCCTCGGGCTAAGTCCCCGAGAGAATTCAAGTGAAAGGACGCCAGATGAATGTGTCAATGGATGGAGTCACTTTTTCGACATGGATTACTTACACGTGGCGACGTCTTTTGCTAAATCTAGGTTACCAATTTATCCCTTACTTGAACACGGTCAAAGATTGGTAGCTTTCGAGTGCTGACCTTTAATCCAAAAGGAAGGAAAATTATTTAGGAAAAAAAAAAACTGTTTCGTTTTACTTCAATCTTATGATCAAAAAAGGCATTCGCTTGAAATTTAAAAAAAAATCAGTTAATCGGAAAATTTTTCCTTATTAAAAAGAGGAAGGAAGAAAAAAAAACGCGGAAAAGCTTAAAAAACAATGATGTCGATCTTTAAATATTTATTCAAAAAATCATTTGTCAATCGGGGGAAAAAAAATGAAAAGGCGGGAGAAGATTCGGTCACAAACAAAAGAATATTACACTTAAAACATTATTATTCACACTTTAACAGTTCGAAACAAAAAGCAGCGACATGAAAGGAAAACTCAAAACATCTTTCTTTTCAACGGGCTAGGAAAAAAAATTGTAGAAATAAAAAAAAAAAACTTTTTAGATATTTTCTTATGTATAAAAATGTTTCGTATTTTTTTTTCTCCCTCAGTCAAAAGAACTCTTCATGGAGAAAATGCAATTGAAGAAATTGTGGTAATTTTCGTGAAAAAAATTTAAATCGACAGTTGAAAAGAAGAAATGTTTCAAAGAATGTAAGATTATTTAAAAACTAAGGGAAACAAAAAGAATATCGAATTACTCTCGTTTTGATATTTCTTTTCAACCAGTTTTTTTTTCCTTTTTTTTTTTTTTTTTTTTTTTTTTTTTTTGTATAAATTAACGCTACTCAATATGAATTTTTCTACACCGTCAAATCAAAACCAAATCCATTTTACAAAAAATGTAATCAAATTTCTTCTCTGAAAAGAGTAAAAAAACATAAATCGAAACTCGATAAAATACCTCGATCTTGTGAAAAAAAGGGATTTCAAAAGGAGTGTAAAAGGGAGAAGGGATTCCCGAAGGAAGAGGAACACGCCCAAGGGGGAAAAGAGGTGTGCAATAAAGCAATATTGTAAATAGTTATAACTGATGTTTTCCTCAGCAGGTTGGCAGTAGTGATGGACGTCATGGCTCGTAATTCACTTGAAATTTCAACATCATCATCAATCTTTGGCTTCACCAAAGTCACAGATTGAATGAACTACTCCGGGATAAATTACACAACCTACCTCGTGAAAGGTTTCCTGTGTATTCTTTACGAGTTCAGGTAACAGTGACGGAATAAGGATCCCTATAAAATTGAAAAGCTGCGAGATCTTCATCATAAATTTTTTATAACGATTAAAATCAACACGTTTTGGAGCAGACAATTTTTTTTGACGCACCTTAATGTTTATTTTTTAACGGATAAGATTATTAACTCTTTTCTGACTGATATCTTATATATACGATTTCAGAAAATTTTCGGAAAATCCTCGAAAAGGGAGGAATTCCTAAACGAGGTCTTAAACAAATCTAAATCTCCATCGTTGAAGCAGAACCTGAGAATTTGGCTGCTTGCGTAACGATTTTTTGAAGGGTCTCTGCATAAACCAATTGGAACATTTCAATGAGGAATAAAAAGAAGGGCTAGGCACGGTAGTCCGATAAAAAAAAGGGCACCGAAGCTATGTATATAAATTAAAATTTTACGGACGTAAGCATATGATTTTCCGATTTAAATAATAAAAATAGAAAAATAATTTTTTTAAAAAGATATACTGAATTTACAAAACATGAAGTTCGTTTGAAGTCTCGCGGACGTTCCCTAAAAAATGTAGCCGAATTGGAAAGCGGGGCGGGGGCCAGAGACACAAAAACATGGAATTTGGAATAATAATTAGAGCGTCATAATAATTAAAATAGCAGGAGAAACAACACGGACCAAAAATGAGAAAACATTCCCAATAATGATGATGATTATTATTATTCAAAAAACAAAATTCAACTTCAACTAAAATTTGTTTTGATTTCGGGAAATTCATTATTATGGCGTTTCAATACATTTTTCCATTTTTATATTAAAAGGGAATAACTGACTTGGCATCGGGAAAAAAAATCAAGGAGGTTAGTTTTACTTTTTGTCATTTCATTTATGCCAAAAAAAAAAAAAAATTCATTTTAATTTCATCCGATTTGATCCATCAAGTGAAAAAATTTTATTAGATTTCAGAATTGAATGTTTTTGAACAAACGCAGTGTAAAAAAAATATTCAAAAATATTAGGCATGGCAAAAAGCCTTTTAACTGGAATTGAAGTTAATTCATTTTACTTAATTACATGTAAAATCTAAAAAAGGGATAGATTGATTTTGTTGGTTTAGTACTACAATTGAGACGCGGTGAAGAAATTTTCAAAAAAGGTAGATTTTATTTTGGACTTTTCTCTACAAAAACTATTCAAAAAGTTGACTACGCTGGCGAATAACGAGATTTAATATTAATTTAGCGATTGGGAAATACATATTTTCATTATAGTAAGAAAATCGGGTGGAGAATCAATCAAGCTGCAAAAACACTTTCTCGTTCTAATTGCTCATGCCGGAGCATTGAATATGCAATAATTAGCGGAATATTAAAGTTGAAAAAACCTAAGAAACGTATTTATAGTTGTTCACTTGGTTACAGTGGTTTTGGCCACTCTTTAAAAAAAGTTTCCAAACTTTATTTCAAACATCATCGATAAAAAATTTAATATTAATTTTTGAGAAAGAAAAAAATTGATTTTGCTTTAGAGAGCAAAGAAGGGTATGTGGTCCTGTTTAATAGACCAGAAATCAATAATAGATTTATAATCAGGGACCTTTTTAGACTTGGAGAATTTCTAGACTTGGGAAAGTAAACTATAAAGCATACATATAATGGACAATTCTTAAGCTCGAAATGAGGGGTGACAAAAATTTATTTAGGCCTAGATAAAATTCTTAGGAGTAAAATTAAGGGTAAAAAAAAATAAATAAATATATATGCAAAAACTTAAGCAGCACATCACTGGCTTTTCGGGTCAATGTTTCTACGATTGGATTAGATTTTCCTACTTCTAAGAATATAAGCACAGTGTCACATGTTTATGATGAAACAAGTGCACGAGCACTAAAACACTATCTTGCAGACTCAGAGGTTAGCGTTTTAAACCAGGTGACTTCTGCCTGCAATAAATTTTTTTTCATTTCTGAAAGAAAATAAAATTCTCAAGAATAGTTTTCGAAACTATACTATTCAATATCTTCCTGTCACTTCTTCCATTATTTTTTCCACAGTGTAATAAATTCGGGACCAAACAAAATGATGTAACGCAATTTCAATTCGAAACAACTGATTAAAACAAAACAAAAAAAATGTGTCCCAAATTTTCTACTATATCATTATTAAGTTAAACTGGTGTCAGGTATAGTGCCAAATGCACCACAGTATTTATAAAAAAAATAGGATTTCCAATCCCGGTCGGTTTTTTAAATCCCGGGATTTCGGGAATGATAACTTTTCAGTCCCGGGATCCCGGGATTGCTTAAATACAATGTTTAACTTATGGATTACCAATTTGTAATTTCAGCCAGCTTTTTTTTTTAATTCTTAAAAAAGCAACCAAAAAATTTTAAGTTTAAAGCTTCATATAAATATTCTTTTCCTAGAAGAATAAGCAACAAAAATCATCATTTCCTTTTTCCGGCGTCGCTGACGTTATTATTACCTAGGAAGATCAGGGAAATTCCGAGCTGGTAAAAAATTCCGGGATTCAGGACTGAGTGTAAATATTTCAGGATTACTAAATTATTATCATTGAGCTGACATCTCAGGATCTGTAATCTAATCCAAACTGGTAAATGGTAAATATACAAGAACCGATTTAAAAAAAAAAAAAAAAATTATAAGATGATTTTTAAGCTGCGAAAAAAGGGAAAATTAAATATTAAAAGCAACTTTTAATTCCCTAGAATTGTTATTTTGACCAAACCAGAATTATCCTTAAGAAAAGAGACAAAATTGGTTCGTAACTTTAATAATTAATTGTAAAATACAGGAATTCCCGAAATCCTGGACTTAGGCATCGGGATTGGCGGGATTTTGAGATCGTAAAATCGACCGGGATCCCGGGATTTTTAGATCCTGGATCCCAGGATTGGAAACCCTAAAATAACAAATCGTTTATAAAATCTAATTTACCGATGGTAAAAAATTTACAGGACGAGCACCGACAGTGCTCTGTGTTTACCGTCTCACAACTTTCCAATTAGATTTCATTAAAAAAACAAATAAAAGAAAGAAACAAAATACAAAATACCTAGATGCCATTTAGCAATTTGTCCCATTTACTCCGAATGAAAAGAATATTCCAAAATTAAAATATACAAGTTTACGGTCAGGAAATAGAAAAGGGAGTAAAAACAGAGAAAATGAAACACAAAGGCCGTTTCACCACTCAATTCGAAAATGAATGCAAGAGCATGGCTTTTCATGCGAATCGAATTGAAATCATCGCCCTTCCTCTTATATTGATTATATCTACAAAAATTAATTTATCGGTATTTCAGTTAATTCGATTGACGGCGGGAGCAATAAAAAAGACTCAGGTAAATAACTAACATTTCATCAATTTCCCCCCCAGCCGAATAGATTTAAAGCATTTCTCGTATTATATCCTTTTCCCCGCGAGTTTTAAAAGTGTGCCGCAGATCCGACTAAACTGTTCAAACGATTTTCGTTTGTTTAACACGATAGAAAAAAAATGATTTTTTTTGTTTTTAATTTTTAAAAATGTATTTTTAAAAATAAAAGGTTATCAAAATTTTTGTAACTCGTGTTAAAAATCATGTACGTACAAAAATTGTATTGATTTTCGGGGAAAAAATGAAAAAAGGATGGTACAGAACAATGTCTGATGTCATTAAAGAGACATCAGTTCCGTGCAATCAGCACGTACTATTTACATATCGGAAACATTCATTTAAATCTAATGAATTTCAGATTAATAACTCCCATATTTAGCTTCCGCTTGCCCTTTGGGTCATATTTAGCTTCGAGTTCAAAAAGCTCAGATTCCCGATCCCAGGTTGGACGTCAACATGTTTAGCTTCCATAAAGGAAGGGTATACATGAAAATTTTGTCAACCATTAAAATCGTTCAAGCCATTATGACTATCAATTTGATATGAGGGTTTTTTATGTTTCGTGTTTTCCTGTCTATATATATATATTTTTTTTTTTCAGGGAAAAAACCTCTCTTATTTTTATTTTTTTTTCAGCCTAAAGTCGTGAGGACCAAAGGAAGGTTCATGATATATTGCCTTGCTTTTTTCCTGATTTTTTTTTTTTTTTTTTTTTCATCAAAGCTTAGGTTAGGAGATAATTTTTATAGGTTGTTACGTCCAGTGAGGAATAACTGATGTAATAAAAAAAGTGACTAAGCTTTTTATCAAAACGTGTAAAAAAATTGTGCAATTTCTAGCGAATTATTTTCCTTATTTTTTAAAAAAGCTAGTGACGGGTGTATCACTGTATCAGCTAATGCACAATAGGGTAGATAAAAACTGACGAATTTTGGATTTTGGAAACTCCTGATAGTGGAATGTGCTCTTTTTGGCATCAGGGATCATACAAGTATTACGTAAGCACTTAACAGGGGGGGGGGGGGGGGGTATTCCATGTCTTACGTAAGATTTGAAATTTTAATAATTTGCCATTAAAAAATATTTGCTGCATTGTTCAATGTAAATATAGTCTCATTAGTTTGTAATTTCATTTTATGATTCCTTTAATTCATTTTTGATTTAATTTTATTTAGTAATTTTTGATATTATTTTACTGATGCATTAACTTTTTTAAAAATAAATTTGACTGTTCTTTTTTTGATGCTTAATTTTATTTCAGAAAATAAAGAAGGAATTGTAACAATTTTTTTTGAAGATGAAGATGAAAATAAAAAGAAAATCAAGTTAAAATATCCTTTTTGCAAATTAATAAGAAAAAGAAAACTAAAAGAAAAAAATCTTACATACTATTAGGGAGGAGGGGGGGGGGGGGGAGGGTACAAAATAGGCAATAAAAATGCTTACGTAATACTTGTATGATCCCTCACTATTAACCCCAATTTTTCCCAGATTTTTTGAAGGTCATTTAGGGGTCGCGCAATGACCTTGAAGCTTTTGAAAAGCCCAAATAAGGGCAAAAAATAAGATTTTTTTTTTTTTTTTTTTTTTTTTTCCGCTGAAAAAGACAATTATTTTTTTATCGGAAATCTTGCACAGATTATGAATAAGAAGTCCAAAATTCATTTTTGCGTGCGGTTTTTAAGCTAGGGGGGAAAAAGTGTAAAGAAACTCAGTGTTTAAAAAAAAGCCTAAAGTTTAAACACCGCACACTTCAAGTAATTTTGGATTTCATATTCGCGATCTACGCAAGATTTCCGATAGAAAATAATACTTTTTTTAGCAAAAAAAAAAAAAAAAATAAAAATAAAAAAAAAAAAATAAATAAATAAATAAATAAAAATTAATTTTTTCCCTTTTTTGGGCTTTTCAAAAACCTCAAGATCATTGCGCGACCTCAAGATGACCCTCAAAGAATCTGGAAAAAATTGGGGTTAATAGTGACGCCAAAAGCCACCTATTCCACTATCAGGAGTTTTCAAATCCCAAAATTCGTCAGTTTCGACCCACTCTAATACACAATATACGGCAGACTATCAATTGGAAGCGAGAACGTAATGTAATTTTGAGACTATTACCTTTGGCACGATTTTTTTTTTCGAAATTCACGGCAGCATGAGACTTTGTATCCAAAAAATGTCCAGCACCCAAGCCGAAGTTTTCAAAAAAATAAGCTTTTTTTGATAATTAATTTATGAAATGTAACGTAACAGTCGAATCGTAATTTCCTTGGTAAAAAGATGCGGTTTTTGTCATTTAAACTGCAATGAATGCGGAGGATTCAATACGTCGATTCTTTCTTTTTTTTCGGGAGGAAAAGCTGACGGAAATTCGATTGGCATATTAATCACGTTTTAAATCTCGAATCAAAAGGAATTCACAATTAGCGATATAGTTTTCGAAAGGAAAACTAATTTAAAATATAGAAAGATAAATTTATAGATGAAGAGAAAAGTCAAAAGTTGAAAAAGAGGGAAGATGAAGATGATCAACGGGAGGGAAAGAGACAGAGGCTAGTGTTGATGCTTCCATCAACGTTTCACAGTAAAATCCAATCTAAAAGATAAACAAATAACATTGTTGATAATTTCAACTACACAATTCCCATTTCTTTAAGTGTATTTTCTTAACAATGCCGCGGAATTTATCGCGCATCTCACAGATATTCAGAAGAAACTTTGGTATTTCCGCCTTCCGCATTATTTTTCATTTTAAATTAAAAAGGAGAAAACGAAAAGGAAAGAAAAGAGGTTAAAAAAAAAAGTTCTTCAGGTATTGTGCTTGCGGACACGGTTTCGTTTAGCTCGTCTCCTTTTTTTTGTGGCTAAATCAACACCCCTTCGTGGAAAAACAAAAAAAAAACAACAGTTTCGAAGTTTAAAAGTCTCAACGAAACTCGGGGAAAGGAATCCGGAAAATAAAGAGGGAATTAAAACCTTTTCCTCTTAATAAATTATAATCGGAAAATGTAACCTTACAAAAAAAGGTTAGTTAAATTTCTATAAATTAGCATAAAGTTTTCGAAGATTTAATAAAAGGAGTTAGCTCTCTGCAAGAGTGCCCGCAGAGGACATGAAAAAGGTGTTACTAGCCGCTAACAGAAAACGGGGAGAGACGTTTAAAGAGTACGCATTCCATAGGAAAAGGTGAAATGAATGAATTTCAAATGTACAATCTTTTCTTGATTATTTCGTCCCCCGGAAAATTATATCCTTTTCGCAAACGAGTTCCAGCACTTTTAAATGTCTTCTTAATCAATTCCTTTTCTGCGGCAGTTAAGAGGGGGCAATTGGTTAGGGTTTTTATTCAAAATAGGTGGGTCGGCTCGTTTGCTTTGATTTAATTTAATTTAGTTTAATTTGTTACATAGCGAAAAAGGTGAAATAAGGTGAAAACATTCAGGTAAAAATTGATTACCGCGACTGAGGTTGAGTACGTCGATTTACTATAAAATAGCTTCGCTCCCAAATGAAAATTTCTCCCATGTCTTAATTTCACTTGTAAAACATCAGACTCGTAATGAGCAACCTTGGCAGTAACCGGTTTAGCATTTTTAATTAGAGATAAAAAATCGATCCTATCAAGGAAAAAAAAAAAAAGAAAAAGGGTTTTTAAAAATTTGATGAAATTAAGAATTTTTAATAAGATTAAAATTTTCCTTTAACGCCCTTTTTTTATATTCGTTTTATCCTCCCCCTCTCAAAAAAAGATAAACAAAATAAAACACTAACAGATTAAAATATCGGTAGGGTAAGGAAAAAAAAATCTGAAGCTAAGGAATGCTAATAGAAACTTTAAATGAGCATTAACCCGCGGGAAAGAAAAGAAACCTTGAAGGAGCTCGTCTTTGAAAACAAGGTCGGCTTGAAAAGAAAGTAAATAAAAAGTTAAGGATGTAAATTGAAGATTGACAAGCGGAAGGTAGAGACAAAATAATTTGCAAGTGAAATTATTCCTCGAAAGCTCTCAGGAGACGGGGAGGAAAACGGCAAGTGGTGAAAGAGGAAGGGTGAAAAAGGGCATAAAGGGAGGGGGAGGGTCGAGGGAGGGAGAGCGAATAAAACAGACTTATGACAGAGAACATCTAAAAAAACATTACTTTTCCGTAAGGTAGATACTTGGGATTTGTGCCTCGTTCCTGATACCTCTAAGCAAATGGAAAAATGCTCTGCATGGAATGTTCTAAGATGTCCTTCACCGCGGGAAGTTGAGTGCGTTTGTTCTTGAGATCAACAATGTTGACTCAACGGCCTTCCCACTTTTTTGATTATTCCTTATGCTAAATGACTTACCACAAATCGGTTTTACGTCAAACGGGGAAATCTCTTCCTTCAATTTTATTTCCTCTATTCGATAAATTTTTTTTCTTTTTTTTTGAAAAATTTATCTTCTTTAAAAAAAAAAACTAAAACCAACTAAATCCCGAATTTTAAAGCTATATCTGTTGTCAAATCTCGGCCTGATGTAAATATCTCCCCACTCCGTGAAAAACTGCTAGACGTATTTTCAGGTGTTAAATCGATAAAAAATCGAAATCTAAGTTTTTAATACCAGAATTAAAATTGTTTTTTTCAAATATTCCGAAACGCTTGAAAAAGCAACTACAATGCAATTAAAACAAAGTTATAATTAAAAGGACAAGACAATTCCCCGAGTATTAAGAAATAAGAAAATAGGAACCCGGAATTCTTGAAATGTGAAACCTGAAAACACGAGACATTCCACGCGGAAACACTTGTGATAAAGGAGGGAGAGAATATGAAAATGTTACAACTTCAGCTACCTCAAGACAGTAAGAAAACTCATGGAAAAGGGGGAGGTTGTAAACCAACTTGTTTAACATTTCTTTCAATTTAAAACGTTTTACACAACAAGTTAGTGTTAGCAAAGTCTTTGCTTTTTCCTTTTTTTTCTCCTTCTTCCAATTTTCCATTTTTCTTTTTATGGCTAAAGATTAAATTCTGCTGTCAAAATTTTTTTTTTCGAAAAAAATTCTTATTTTAAAGTAACGATGTGATTGAAAGCATGCTCAAATTTTCAAAATACTATAAAAGCCCTGGGTCAGACGCATTTCTTATTGACCGCAAAATTAAACCATAACTAGAAGAAAAGAGTTGCAGCAAACACAGGCCAAAGAACAGAATAAAAAAAATAAATAAAACCTCTACGACAAGAAGGTGGATAACTTCTTCCATGTAAACCAGTGACAGGTCACTCAGTGGACAAAACCCAACCTGACAGGTCGTGATTAAATTTTTTTTACCAAGAGAGAAAATTGATATAAAAAAAAAAGTAAATTACATTTTCCAAGAAGACAACCCCGATTTTAATTTTGCCAAGTTGATAAGACATCGTTCAAACGTTAGATTGACACCAGGAATAATCATTTTATCGAGTCAATGAAGGAAAGATTTGATTGATGCTTAGATTCAAGAGGATATCAACCCTTAAAATTATTTTAATTTATAAACTCGGTCATTTTTTTTTTATTTTGCGGGGGGAATCTAGAACAAATAAAAAAATCATTAACGCCAAAACGCACTTACAAATCATCCATGTAGAACCGTAATGTACTCCACATGTCAGCCACCTCTGACATGAAAAATAAAAAATAAAAAAAAAAAAATAGTCGAGCAAACAGGGAAAAAAATTAACCTTACGTTTTGTTCATATAAAAAAATTCAGCATCCTGCAACTTGTCAATAAGGTAAACATAACGGGATTATTTTTCCCGGATTCAATTGTCGCGGAGTATTCAGCTCTCTGTATAAAGAGATACCTCATTTTCAATAGTCCGGGTATGCTAAATATAAAAAAATAAAATGGCATTGTGGATTGTTGACCGTTATGACGTCATTAATCTCCCTGGAACAAATGAATGAATGTGCATTTTAAATTTTCATCCCGTGGAAAACGGGCTTATCCATTCCTTTTTCCCCCCTAGTCGACCTGTGGCCCGTCTCCCTTTCCTACAAGGTAAACCTCCTCAATCGCTGAGCGTTATTTAACGACAATTCACTCGCCCTTAATCGATTAACGCGGAGGAGATTTATTTTTAAAAAAAACCATCGGTATTAAATAAATCGTTTGAAGAAAAAATAAAAAATTGATTTTTATCGGTGAACGCGAGATACCTCGTTCCGGAATGGGATTCATCCCCCGAATGGCTATGAAATCGTGCCTTGTTCGTTTGTGAAAAGTGAGGTATTCCTTTTATTTCAGAATTAAAGAATAATTTATGGGTTTTGTTAGTTATAAAAATTTAAACACGACCCTTTGGAATACCTCTTTCATGTATTCCCGATCCCCGAATTTTATTTATAAAATAACTCTACCGAAAATAAATATAATTATTATTTAATATTTTTCTTTTATCGAATGTTATCGATGGTGATAATAATTTTTAAAACCCTAGGGGTTTGCTTTCATTAAAAAAACAAATAATCTTCGCTGGCCAACCTCCCTTTCCGATTCATATTTTATGAACATTTCAGAAGCCAAAAAAATAATTTTGAGTAAGGTGGCCGCATCAATTCCTGAGCCTTTTTTTTTAAATTTAATTTTAAGCGGGACTCTACTTTAAAATTATGATTTTATTTAAAAAAAAATATTTCGGCACAAACTGTGATAAAATTTCAAGTCACAATCCCGACTAATAATATATGTAACACCTATAACAACTGAATCCGAATTAAAATTTTAAAAAAAAGAAAGAGGGAAAGCGATTCTTTTTTGCTCGATAAGAAAACGTGTGTTAAAAGTATGTGAGTCTCATTTCACATGAAGGGAAATCCAATTTCACGTCTCTCGATCGACTTTCAACGTTTGGCTGTTTGCTTCCAATTTGTAAACTATTTTCTTTCAACAGTTGGAATTCTCTTCTCTCTGAATTTTATTTGAATTAAAGAGATGCCCTTTCTTCTTGATGTATTGCATTTTAGGCGCGATTTTCTTTTTTTAAAAAAATGGTCCTTATTCTTCCAGAACAAGTCATTTTCTGAAACTTAAACGCTTGCATATGTACCTCTCATGCATGTTTCTTGGTTAAGGTAAAGATGTTGGGTTTTTGTATGGCAAATTTATGTATAAATTATATATAAATTTGCCATACGAAAACCCAACAATTTTACCCTATCCTGTTTATTTACCTATTTGCGTGAATACTACAGCAGAAAATTAGAATCTTTTTTTAAAAGCAAAAATTATTTTTATTCACGAAGATGACAAAAAAAAAAGTTTTTTGTTTTACCCACTCACCGCCGTTACGTACCGCAAATAATTCTTTAATACTCAAGGGAATGATAAAAAAAAAAATAAAAAAAAAAAAATAGTCGAGCAAACAGGGAAAAAAAATTAACCTTACGTTTTGTTCATATAAAAAAATTCAGCATCCTGCAACTTGTCAATAAGGTAAACATAACGGGATTATTTTTCCCGGATTCAATTGTCGCGGAGTATTCAGCTCTCTGTATAAAGAGATACCTCATTTTTAATAGTCCGGGTATGCTAAATATAAAAAAATAAAATGGCATTGTGGATTGTTGACCGTTATGACGTCATTAATCTCCCTGGAACAAATGAATGAATGTGCATTTTAAATTTTCATCCCGTGGAAAACGGGCTTATCCATTCCTTTTTCCCCCCTAGTCGACCTGTGGCCCGTCTCCCTTTCCTACAAGGTAAACCTCCTCAATCGCTGAGCGTTATTTAACGACAATTCACTCTCCCTTAATCGATTAACGCGGAGGAGATTTATTTAAAAAAAAACCATCGGTATTAAATAAATCGTTTGAAGAAAAAATAAAAAATTGATTTTTATCGGTGAACGCGAGATACCTCGTTCCGGAATGGGATTCATCCCCCGAATGGCTATGAAATCGTGCCTTGTTCGTTTGTGAAAAGTGAGGTATTCCTTTTATTTCAGAATTAAAGAATAATTTATGGGTTTTGTTAGTTATAAAAATTTAAACACGACTCTTTGGAATACCTCTTTCATGTATTCCCGATCCCCGAATTTTATTTATAAAATAACTCTACCGAAAATAAATATAATTATTATTTAATATTTTTCTTTTATCGAATGTTATCGATGGTGATAATAATTTTTAAAACCCTAGGGGTTTGCTTTCATTAAAAAAACAAATAATCTCCGCTGGCCAACCTCCCTTTCCGATTCATATTTTATGAACACTTCAGAAGCCAAAAAAATAATTTTGAATAAGGTGGCCGCATCAATTCCTGAGCCTTTTTTTTTTTATTTAATTTTAAGCGGGACTCTACTTTAAAATTATGATTTTATTTTTAAAAAAATATTTCGGCACAAACTGTGATAAAATTTCGAGTCACAATCCCGACTAATAATGTACGTAACACCTATACCAACTGAATCAGAATTAAAATTTTAAAAAAAAGAAAGAGGGAAAGCGATTCTTTTTTGCTCGATAAGAAAACGTGTGTTAAAAGTATGTGAGTCTCATTTCACATGAAGGGAAATCCAATTTCACGTCTCTCGATCGACTTTCAACGTTTGGCTGTTTGCTTCCAATTTGTAAACTATTTTCTTTCAACAGTTGGAATTCTCTTCTCTCTGAATTTTATTTGAATTAAAGAGATGCCCTTTCTTCTTGATGTATTGCATTTTAGGCGCGATTTTCTTTTTTTAAAAAAATGTTCCTTATTCTTCTAGAACAAGTCATTTTCTGAAACTTAAACGCTTGCATATGTACCTCTCATGCATGTTTCTTGGTTAAGGTAAAGATGTTGGGTTTTTGTATGGCAAATTTATGTATAAATTATATATAAATTTGCCATACGAAAACCCAACAATTTACCTATTTTACCTATTTGCGTGAATACTACCGCAGAAAATTAGAATTTTTTTTAAAAGCAAAAATTATTTTTATTCACGAGGATGACAAAAAAAAAAAAGTTTTTTGTTTTACCCACTCACCGCCGTTACGTACCGCAAATAATTCTTTAATACTCAAGGGAATGATGAAAAAAAAAAAAAAAATAAATAAAAATAAAAAATAAGCTAAGAGAAAAAGCGTTCAAAGGAATACAAATTATCAAGAACCACCGTGCGTTAAAACCGTTCTCCGGATCTCCTGCAAATTTAAAAATAAATATACAAAAATTTTCAATTTGGGAAGGTTGAAATGAAAGTGAAAATTCCCCTTCAGACAGACATATACACACACATACACCGGGACGGAATAAAAAGCCATGTATTACAAAGCATTGTGTAATTCACCGGAAAAATGTTTGTGTGTGATTTTGTGTCGAGGATGAATGTAAAAAAATAAAAAAAAAAAAAAAGAGAGAAAAGAGAAAAGATCGGAGCGGGTCCCATCGACACCTCAAAATAAATTAAAAGCTTTTCCTGGAAATTTTTTAATATCCTCTCGCTTTTCCCTTTTTATGAGAAAATTTTTTAAATACCCATAAAAGCATCTTAAATCCAAAAAAATTCAGACCGTGATTTATTTCCCAAAAAATAATCTGATAGAAGCTTTTCCCTTTTTTCGGCTCAAATACATCCCGTCCTACTTGTCAAGGGAAAAAAAAAAAAGGAATCCACATCCCATTTTCAATTTCGACGACAGGTGAACGTATCCCTTTGCATTTATTCTCTCAGTTTTATCAAATCAAATCCGACGTCGATATACCTATAACATGAGGCTATCAGTATTTATCTAAGGTGTAAGCAGTGGAGAAATCAGTTTCGCTGACAAAGCGGCATGTTCTTTATTCGTTTCTTTTTTATTTGATTTGAATTTTAGCATCTATCCCCAAGAATATTGTTTTACTCTGGAAGGTTTTTTTTTTTTCTTCTTCTTTTTTTAAGGGGTTACGAACCGAGAATTTGTGACCAATCTTTATTGCTTTCGATCCCATTCCATCCCTTTTTTTCTGTTCTATTTTACGATCGACTTTCTTCTTTTTCTCAAAAAAAAAAAATAAAAATAAAAAAGAACGGAGGTGGAGGTGTATTTTTTCTATTTATTTCTTTATTGTATTTATTTTATTTAAAAATATTTACCCTTTGGACTTTCCAGGGTTCGTAAAAAATTTTCCGATCATTGTGACACACTTTTCAAATGTGGGAATTGTTTTTAGTCAAAAAGGTAGCGCTATCATTTTTTTTTTTACTGCAACGAATCCTATGATTTGGACCGATAAAAGCAAGTAATTTATGACATCACTAAAATGACGAAAATGTAAAACGAATTTTCAGTGTTTGCAGGTTCTATTTCTTAGAGCTTTTCTTGCATGAAAAAACTAGCTTTTGCTTTAGGTGTATAAGGTTTTTAAAAATTTTTCAGTAATCGGTCACTTTAAAATTAGACACATCAAAAATTTCTTAACAAATTTTTATTAAAGTAGCCGATTAAAGGAAGACCTTTTTTTTTTAAAAAGTTTACTCATATAATTAACAAGAATCGCAATTTGAAAGTTTCATCGTCGCCACTGAACAATCGGCTTAGTAAAAGACCATTTTTACCGAATGAATATTGCCTTAGTAGGGGTGCCTGTAAAATCAAAACGTCTTTGGGTTTCCGCGGCAAAAAAAGAAAAAAAACAGTATGAAAAAGTTTTAGCTTAAAAGTCTAACGATTGGTGGCGACTCCTGATGGAGGAGCTGAATCAACGTTGGTATACGAGGCATAGCACAGGCAGGACACTCTTCGAGTATATGCTACCTCGTAAGAACTTTAGTTGGGCACTTAAGCAAGATGTGCTTCTTTAATTTTTTGAAAAATTAATCTCAATTGGGTAATTCTCGAAAAAACGTACCGTGACGGGAAAGGACAAATATTGCACTTTTTGGCAATAAAAAAGGTGAAGAAATAATTAATTTTATCTCAATAAGAGGGATATCGTTCTTTGCCTTCCAAAACTTGAATTCAGAACAAAAAAAATTTTTTTCATCCTTAATAAGAAGCTGCTAAAAGAACAAAACGTGACGGGAGGACAAATAATTCACTTTTTAGCATATAAAAAGGTTTAAAAATAATTCCTATTTTCTTTTAAAAAGGGATATTATTCTTCACCTTCTAAAAAAACGCAAATCTACTGTAAAAACGTTTTTTTTTTCAGTGTGTGTTTGATAAGATATTAAGCAATATTGCCTAAAAATAAAAATGTACGTTTTTTCAAGAATTACCCATTTACTGATTTGCATCAATAAAAATATTTATAAAGTGAAAAAAAATGCCGTGCCTACATTAGTGAATTAATTAAATAATAATAATAATTAATTGAAATATGTGATTGAATGGTTTTAAAAACCGCTAAATTTGTTTTTCAACATCTTTAGAGTTTTATTTTAGTTTCTTAGATGTAAATTAAACCTAAAATAATCCCTTCAAAAAAAAAAAAAAAAAAAAAATTGTTAAAAATTTAGAACCTTCGAAAATTGTTTAATTATATACATTAATTAATGATCGTAACGAAGATACAACAAAAGTGTAAAGGATATTGAAATTTTACACATTCCTTTACCCATAAGAGTCTATTCGTATTAGTATTTATTAAGCAATATTGCCTAAAAATAAGGATTATGTAAGCACGATTTTGGCCATTCTTGACCTCCTCTCTCCCTTCTTTAGTAAGAAAAATTGGAGTTTTCTTATGAAGATTAACCATTGAAGTAAATTGGAAATCTCCTTAATTGCCTACGCAATACTTGGATGATCCCATAATACATACAATTTTTAAAAAAATATATAATTTTTTTTTAAAATAAAGAAAATACTGCTCATCCAAGTAAAGTCAGTAATACCCGAAGCCAGTACCGGGTACGAAACGCTCCGGAGTAAGCCCTTTCTTCAGGTAAGACACACTCCGGAGTGCAGCGTCAGGAGTGTGCGATGCCTTTGGAACCGCCACCCTTACCTATATTAGGGTGTCTCTTCCATAGCCGGTAACGGAAATCTAATGGTGACGCCCCCTAAAATATTCCCAAATAATTCAAAAATAACGTGTGCAAAGTTTGGGGCCATTACTTAAACGAGAAGTGGTGCCTGTAGCAACGTAATTTTTGTCATTTAAAATGCATGGGAAATTTTCTTCTTTCACTTTTAACTTTTTTTCTCAATAAATGGCAAGTGGAAAAATCGGCCGTTGGTCCAAATTATCAAGTATAAATAAGCCTTTCAATTTAGGTACAAAAAACCCGCCCAGCTTTTTTTTTTTGGAGATAATGGTGGTATAGCAGCACCATTTTGAATTTTATATAAATTTTGATTGTCCTTATCTACAAAAAAAAAAGTTCGACGGGTCTTCTGTACCTATATAGAAAGGATTATATAAACGTAAGAAATAAAAAGTGAAATAAGAAAATTTATTCATGTCTTTTAAATGGCAAAAATGACGGTGCTACAGGCACCACTTCGCGATTAGGTAAGGTCCCAAACTTCGCACACGTTATTTTTGAATTATTTAAGAATATTTTAGGGGGCGGCACCATTAGAATTCCGTCATCGGCTGCGGAAGAGGCACCCTAACCTACATAGTTAGATTACAGTTATCTGTTTTAGCCGTAAATCCTTTTTCCACAGTGAAAATTCGTATTTTTCAAAAACAATTAACTTGTACAACCAAAGAGAGTGTTTTCCTTCTGTTGAAAATGAAGAAAAAAAAAAAAAAAAGTCGATTAATCAAAAAAACCCTTATTTTGCGTATTATACAAAGTGAAAACACGTCAAGGTAAGAAGAGATTGAAATGATGGGATGACCATGTGTGTGAAAAGGGGTTTGAGGGATGTGAATGAAAGTGAAAGGCTAGCTGGTTTAGGGGATGATAAATTGATTCCAAAATACACCTCCCTAAATTATTTTGTATTTTCCGTGTAATCATCCTGTTAGTTATCACGTGTTACCTATAAATTTTATCTTTTACCCCTTTTTCAAAATGGTTTTTTGTTAGGTGGAGGTGGAGGAAGAGGTGGCGGTGGCGGCGCCCGCGGTGGGTAACGATTTTTAAATAACGCTGTTCGATAATGGCTGTTATTTTTTTTCCCTATAATGAATTATCTCCATCCGTTTCATATGAGTTTTCAAAATGGAGAGGAAAGAATGCGGTAATATCGCGTTTAATGAGTACTGAATTCATAATTGATTTTTCTGCAAGTTTAAAAAAAAAAAAAAAAAAAAAAAAAAAAGTCTGATCTTGTAATACACCGCATCTTAAAGAAAGGGAGAATAGGAAACTCTTAAGAGAAATCGCTTTTGGATTAATATCAAATTTTGAGGTGAAACAAAAAACCTATAAAGCCTGAGAAAAGTTTCCCTGAAAAAAAAAGAATAAAAAAAATCGAAACAAGGACGTAACACATTTGGTTGTTTGAGAAGTTTGTGTCAGTCCGTCGCTCTTGTCACGCTTTCTATATGAACCTGTGAATTTCCAATATCGGTTTTCAACAGAGTCTGGTCACAGTCGAAGACGCTCTCATTGGAACCAAACAAATTATAATGACAAAACATTCTTATAATCGATTCGATTAATGATTTTCCTTTTAACAATAAGTCCCGTCAACGTTTCGATAAATTTTAGATCAAAATTGAAAGGGAATACAAATAAACATGCATTCAAGCAAATCTAGTAATGTTACCCCTTCAAAGTTTGGTGTTTGCGACATTCAATCCGAGCTTTGTTATAAAGAAGGCAAGCGATGTCTCTCCATGTTATCCGCACAACTTAAGACTTTCCAGGGTAAAGAGGCGATGGAAGTGTAAGAAGGGGGTAGGGGGAGGGGGGGGGGGGGAAGAGTGGGACTGATTGAAAGCGACCCAAACCCTTAAAACGTGAAACCACACAACCTTTCCTTATTTCAAAACCGCCACCTTTCCTAACACCGAAAGTGAATTAATGGTCCATTACCTAGCAAGATTAAGAAAATTCGAAAAAAGAAAAACCCCCGAATAATATTTTATCAACGTCAAGATATATCCATTTCCTTTCGTCGAACGATTTCCACACGGCAAGAAATGATGCGTAGGATTTTTTTTTTTTTTTTTTTTTTTTTTTTTACTGAACGAGTAATGCCCCCTCGAGACGCTACAAACGATTTCCTTGCGTACGATGGGACGGAAAAAAAAGCGCAAGATAAAGTAGGTATGATTATAAAGAAACGTCATCCGGAGAAAAGAAGTGAAGCTGACGGTTGCGAAATTGCTTTTTCACCACCGCGAGGTGTCACCCCTTTTCCTTTACAATTCACAATCACTCAGAGCACCTTCGGCTAAATGGTTCACGTCATTTGGCATGACACAATGACGTTCTGGTTTTTTTTTCCTTCCTAGACGAGAAAATGTCAACGGGATTAAGAATTCTACGACATGGAAAAATCCTATATTACAAATTAACTAAAGAAAAAAAAAAAGGTTGAATTCTACGTCAGCGAAGCATGGGAAACCTCGCCGGGTAAAACGGTTCTGAGAATAATCTAGTACCTTGGGTCGTACTAAAAAAAAATAAGAGCTTTCCAGAAAAAGGGGTTTTATATGTCTAAGTTTTAGCTTGGGATGTACTGTAGTGTGAAGCTGTGCAAAGTGGGCAGAATGCAGGCCTCAAAAATCCGGCCATATCTGACTTTTTTTCGTTATGAGGCACTAAATTGAAGTTTTTTGTGCTACATTTTATTATTTTGTGCATAAGGTAAAACACCCAAACCCTGAACAGTCCCCTAATCCTGAACAGTTCATAAGCTAAATATGCATGTCCGTAAAAGGAAATCGTGTTTAGCTTATGGACTGTTCAGACTTTGGGAGTTTACCTAGGTCAATAATAGGGTGCCTACCAAGAAATGAAATCCAAAATTCGGGTCACTTTCAAGTTTTTCAGGTACCATTTCTCAGGGAAATTAGGTTCCAAATTAATGCGGTAGAGGCAAAAGAGTTATCCAAGAGCATTTTCCGAAAAAATGATAAAAACTCCATGAGCTTCTTAGCTGATTTTAATCTTCTATCAAATTTTTTCAATTCATCTAAGGGGCCATTCAAATATTACGTCACAATTTTAGGGGGGGTGGGGTCGAACGACCCCCCACCTTGATGACGAATGATGACGAGGGGAGGTGGGGTACTGGTGTAATGCTGATGCCATCATTTACACTAGGTGTAATTTTGTAAGAAACTTTAAAAGTATGATTATTAGTTAATTAATTAATTTATTTATTGATTTACTTTTTTTTTTGTCAAATAATTTTCTATTAAATGAATAAGTAATTTCTTATAAGTTCTACTTCGTCAGGTCTATTTCATTTAATATTTCGTATTAATAATAAATGCAATTTGTCAATTTATTTAAAAAGAAAAAAAATTCTTGATGGTGGCGTATTTTTTAAGGGGGAGTGTTGCTAATGGTGACAAATGATGACCAGGGGGAGGAGGGGGTCTAAAATGTCAAAACAAAATGATGACGTAATATTTGTTTGGCCCCTAAGACCTAAGTTTTTTTTAAAAATTTATTTAATAAATTAAAGAAATATGAATAATTCATATAAAAATTTATGACAAAAATATAAAAATTTAAGCCTCTTCGACGGTTACCACTTTCAAACAGAAAAACAAATTTTTGTCTCATCATCGATATTAAGGTCATTTTTAAGTTTTTTAGGTCGGTAGGTACCCTACGACACGACTGTAAAATTTGCATTGCATTAATTTACAATTTTTATGACCAAGAGAAAAAAATCTCTCTTACTAAGGTCTTTTTACATGGATTCGGCTTCACATTTAAATTAAATACGTCAGAAGTTGGTAATTAAGCTACATACCATTTGAAGACATCAGTGGAAGAAGGGGGTCGTTCAGAAAGTACGAAATTTGGTTTGAATTTATTTATTTACGTGCCGTTTTTTTTTTTTTTTTTTTTTTTTTTGTTTCTTAAACGGCCCCCTTCTTCCACTGATGTCTTTATTTTTATATACACTCTTGCATTAGATAATTAAACTTACTCTAAAAACTGACATTATGTTTTGGCAAAGGTAGAAAGCAAAGCATTCCTTTTTCCTCCACCAATATAACAGCAACTGTTAAAAGTTCTTACCTGAAAAATATAAGAAAAAAACCAAGATAAAGCATTAAAAAACTCTAACCGGTCATTACACTTCAATCTCCGATGAGAACAAACAGCATTTTTTTTCAAACTTGCACATTTCAGTTCGATTTTCTCCCACGTATTACTATTTTTTTTTTTTTTTGAAAAAAAAAAAAAAAAAAAAAAAAAAAAATTAAATTCTAATAGGCTAATTTCAAAAAAATTCAAAAAAGTGTCTACCGTCGTTTTAGATCCCCCCATCCCCTCTCAGCCTAAACATTTAAAACCACATATTTTTTAAATTGCTTAAACCGGCTAATTAAATCCGGTCTTATTGAGCGAAGAAAAATCCTTATTTAAAGATTAGAAAAGTGTTACACTTTTAGTCCCCTTCCTGCATCCGCTTTGCCCTTTTCATCATTTTCAATTTCAAAATTTTCGAACAATTATAATAATATCCTTTGACGCAATAAGATTTACCCTCTAGGAACAAAAAGTAAAAATATTTGGAAAGAAAAAAAAAAAAAAAAAAAATTGAAGGAAAATAGAAGACCCTTTTCTCTCTCACATTTTCCCTCTCTCTTTTTCTCAGACTAGGTAAGAAAAACAGAAATTTTGAAAGAAATTTACTTTCATTAAAAAAGCATGCAAAAAAAAAGGGAAAGCCAGGCTGTTAACTTTTGACGTCAGAGGATGGGAGCAAAGGGAAAAAAAAGGCAAAAAGATTAAAACATAACAGGATGAAAGAGTTTTCTAAAGATTCGACGAAGCGAAAAACGTCGAAAAAACATATTCAAGCATTGGAAAAACAATTTCACTTTAAATCATTTTACAATTTTTTTCCACACATTTCATATTTCTTAGAAAACGATTTAGGTAATTTAAAGCGCTGGAAAAAGAGGTTGAGTCTTATTTTAGGAATACAAAAGGGAAATATTACAAAATAAGAATGGAAGTTGGTAGTATTGATTTAAATAGGTACAAAGTTTTATTCTGGTCCAATTTTTCTTTTTCATAAGTGAGAAATGGAAAATTGCTGCCTGTGATTTTTTTTCTGATTCTTTTTGCTTTTTTTTTTTTTTTTTTTTTTTTGTTATTATTTGTAAAATTTGAAAAGAATGGAACCGTTATCACAAGGAGGATCTTTTGATTAAACATCACGATGGTGATAAGGGCCCTGGGGAGATTTTACTTCCTTCTTCTATTTTGTATAAGGAAAATAAATAAAAAGAAATCTTCTCAAAGTAGTCATGTTCTCAAAATTAGATTTTACTTTATTTTCAGATAAGAGACGTGATTAGTGTTTTGTCAGACGTTTCGCCATGATTTTAAAACCAACTTCAGAAAATTAATAATTCATTAAGGTGTAAGTACACCGCTTTTATTATACACTTTTAATTGTTTTTTTAATTTATAAAAAAAATAATAATAAAAATAAAAAACCACTCCATTATTAATGACAAAGGCAATTAACTTCATTTTGTAAAATGATACAGAGAAGTCCATTAAGCAATCCAATAACAATGAAGAAAAGCAAAAGTCAGTAAAACAATACGCAGCACGAAAATTTAGGGAAAAAACAAAGAAAAATGGTACACCAGATAGTCGTTAACAACCAGGCCCTTGTCGCTAAATAAACCTCGTTATTATTTTACTCTGTGCCCTTCCCCGTCAGCCATTCATAAAAACTCATAGAGTAATAAACGAAACACATAGAGTTAATAAATCTTTTTGAATACGTACTTAGAAAAGTGATGAATAGACTTGTGTCTCATAAAAAATTTTTTACTAATTTTTCTTTTATTTTTTTATTTTTTTCGTTCAACGTTTTTTTTTTTTTCTTTTTTTTTCATTACTTACAGTTCGTTTTCATCGATTTTATCAGTTTCTTTATTCACCGTTGTCCGTCGTCACGGCCCATTGAACACTGTTAAGTGCTTCCCGTTTTTATTTTTTCAGCAAATTTTTTTTTTCTTTTTAATGTCAGGAATTATGGAGTCTACAAGGTGTCGTCTTGTTAAAAAAAAAAAAAAATCCTAAAAATCGATACAAAAGAGAACCAGAGAAAAGATCTTTTGTATTCGGATGAATCGAAACGTCAAACAGATGGTTTGATTTTTTTTCATCCGGTTAATTTTCAAGAGATAAAATAAGAAGTCAAAAGAGCTTTCGAATTATTAACGCGGTGACTATATGAGGCCTAGCGACCTATATCAATTAACTCCAAAAAAAAAGAAAGGAAGGAAGTGAAATTAAAAAAAAAAAAAAAAAAAAAAGGAAATGAAAAGAAAGTTGGCAATACCAACTGAAAAACATTAAATACAAAAGATATTATGTTATAAACAAAGCACTCCTTGAAAGCAATTACCCACGTGTTCTATAAACAGCAGAATCGTTAGTGTTACTATTCTGGTCATTTCATAACATATGTTCGTGCAATCATGACAGATTTACATCGAGTACGAAATTCAAAAGCAATAAAATGAATTAAATTCAAAATATTTCAGTACTAATTGATTTAATACCACTTTTTTATACGAGGTCATGTATCACTTTTATAGTAGTTAAAGTAGATTTTTCCATCTTCACCGGGGAATAATGTCCCTATTTTTATGCTTCGTGCGTTTGAAAAGCAGAAGGTGCATTCTATTACGGTCCCTTGTATACAATTTCTTGTGAAGGAAAAAAAAAATACTGAAAACAAACGGTAAACGCAGATTATTAAGATAGACTAACAGCAGCTGATCTTCGTTTCAACTAGACACCAAACTTGACAAGCTCAACTAAAAAAGGTATAAACTCATTGACCTTCATGTCTATAGGTCAGAGACAAAAATACCTACTTAGGAGGAGGAAGAGCAGCAATCGCCATGTGAATGGCGTAGGCCAGTAGCCAGCCAGGACCAAACAAAGGGTTGCTCAGTAGAGGGTGTTTCATTTTAAAAAAATTTTTGAAATGTTGGGGGGCATGTTGAAAATCTGCTTCCTTCAGGTGTAAAACCATTAAAAAAATTTTTTAAAAAAATCTTTTTTAACCGCTTAGTGGCCCTCAACTCCACTTTAGCTTTTTAAAAATCGGGCAATCAAGGTCTTTTTAATCTCGATTTTTTTACCCAATTTTAAAGGCTTGCAAAATTTTTTGAAAATGTGTTTCCTTATGTTTTCAAGGTCGCAGAGCATGAATTTCACTATCCCGAATTTTTCCGACTAACCCCTGTGACGTCATTAGCGTTTTTATCGAGTTTATACCTGATTTTTCCGACTGAAACTCGGCTTAATCTCGATTTTGAAGCCCTGAAAATTTTTTTTATTTTATTTGTATCACTCTTGAGGGTGCAAATTCACTATGGAATGTTGTATCAAATTGTTAAACCAACATTCCACACTAATTTTTTTTGTAGGAGTAAATTCTGCAATAGTCGATTCGTTCGCTTGTCAAACATGTTAGTACAACAAGTTCGTCCAACATTTCAACAAGTTGGTGTAACATGTTCGTCCAACAATCAATAGTGAATTTGAACCCTCATACTTATGCGAAAATACCCGTAGAACACGAATTTCACCATCCCAATTTTTTCCAATCAACCCCTGATTAGGGGTATAACTGTAAATTTGGTTTTTTGGGGGCAAAAATAGATTTTTTTTGCCAAAAAATGGAAAACAAAGCTGTTATTGGACGACAATAATATGACCACTCCACTGGTATAGCAAACAATGCTCACTACCAATCCGGCGAATGGCAATGGTTTTGCGTTTGTCTCCTCCACTGATCATGATTATTTTTTTACATTAGTCGCGAAACCCCATTTAAAGTGCAACAAAACTAATCTGAGGGAGCAAAGATAGGGCAGCTTGATTTTTTCAAGCCATCAAACGTTCAATATCGTGTTATATTCAATAAATGTGCTAACCTCCTAGAGTTACAACTGCATGATTTACATTTATACGAAACAAAATAAAAATCGAACTCCTTTTTGCCCCTAATTTCAGCTAAATCCTTAAAAGGCATGTAGTGCTTCTAACAAGGTTAAAACTTTCAACGTGATTTTATTTTTAATCCGACTCTTTCCATTTTCGGTTTTCTTCATTTTTTTTTTCGAAGCCATTATAAATAAAGACTAATTGATAAAAATAAATCAAATCCTCACGTAAAAACTACAGATGTAATTCAGTTTTTCAATGTTTTTTGTAAAAAGCTCAAAGTTCAAAATAATGAACATTCGCCAAATGAAACAGCAGTTTCTTTTCTGTTACTCTAACCTCTCGAGATTTTGGATTATTTTTCCTAAAATACCTTTGGAATGCAGCCAAACAAATGGACTAGAAAAGAAAGTCTGAAAAAGAAAACTTTTTTTTTTATATATATTATTATTTTTTATCTCCACGATTTTTCGTTTGTAATATGGGGAAATCGGGCACTACAGCCTTGGGGTCTCAAGAGTTAAAAGGAAAACCGGGCGAATCTTGCAATTTCCCTTTAAAAAAAACGGCCGGACGCAGGGAGTCGAGTCGGTCAGACACACAGTTTTCATATTGTTGAAAATAATGGTTCCAGGTCTCTTGAGTTACTTTACGTCGACCGAAGAGCGTTGGAACCGATTCAAGGCAGCTGCGGTAGAAACTTGCGAAATTAAACCAACACCTTGTCAGGGTAACTGGGTTTTGACTGAAGCTTTTCCCTATTTCCCTTTGGACCTTGGAGAACGAAGAGCTCGGCTTGTTTATACGGTTGTTTGTTTCGCATTATAATTTAAATGTCGAGGACGAACAAACGATGTAATTTTACAGCAGCAGACCTGGATTAATTGAGTTGACGTAAGATAAAAATTTCATTTAAAAATAAAGAAATGATACAAAAAAATATAAGGAAGATCAAGCTTTCTTTGACGGTCGGAGTAATTGAAAAAAAAAAAAAAAAAGAAAAAAAAAAAAAAAAAAAAAAAAAAGAAGGATAAATGATTCGAGGAGGAAAATTTGAAATGTTTATCGGGAAATGTCGTGAGTGATGTTTGGAAGAGGAAGACAAACGGAAAAAAGTGAAGCTAATGATAGGAACATACATCATAAATCATAAGCTGGAGTGTCATACGAGAAGCTGTCTGGAATATAACAAGGTAAATTCTATGCTTAAAAATCAGTTTCTTTTATTTTGATCGGGAGACAGTTTATTTGCATATGTTTCGATCGATAACTCCTGTCGCTCTCTGATTCCATCAAAATAAAAATTATGATTTCTTATAAGGGCTGCGTACGCCAGATTATCCGAAAAAGATAACTCGATGCATTATTAAAATAGACCGATAGGGAATCTCACGAATCAAATCGTAAATAAATCATCTTTGGAAAAAGAAGAAAAAAAAAGAGTAAAAAAAAAAAAAAAAAAAAAAAAAAAAGTGCGATCTTTCGTCAATAAAAGAAAATGAATGCGTTTTCCCGAAGCTCGTTTTTACGACAACTCAGTCAACACTTAAACACCAAAAAAAAAAAAAAAAAAAAAAACTCCATTTTTTTCCTTTAGCTTCCCTTTCCATCTTCCTATTTTCATTTAAAAAAACCTGACAAACGGAAGCGGGGGAATTAATAAGAGGCAAAAAGGAATGAAAATTTGGATTGCAAAGTGCGAAGGAAAAGCGAATGATTATTTGATTTTTCCCAAAACAAACCTCTTAAGCTTTCCCCAGAAAGAGAGAAACGATAGTAAAATTGAAGTTGGGAATCCGAGATTATGGGAGGATTAAATAACCATTGGTCAGGGCAACTTTCTTGTTTACGTTTTGGATTAAACTAAGAGTTAAGTCCTAAAATGTACATCGCCGTAGGTGTTATTGCCCCGAACCCCAAGTTATTTCTTTCCAAAAAAAAAAAAAAAAAACTTACCTCGGCGATCAATTGAGCCCGATTTTGATATTCTCAAAAATTTTCCTCTAGACAACAACAATCGCTTTTCCGAGACTCGCATCCGACGAAAAAAGAAACTTTCAAGGAAAAAGGAAGTTTGCCACCGGATTCATAAGGCAGCATAACAAGTTCTCCTAATGAGAATACACCGGGGCAACTCGAGGGAGGGAAAAAAACGAGGTACGTCGAACTAGTTCACAAAGCTAAAGGGAAATATAAAAAAGATTTTTTTTTCTGAATTTTCAGTAAAGAAAAATGATGTTCTTTTTTCATAACGACACACAGCATAAGATTTTTTTTTTTTTTTACTTCGAGACGAATTATTTAGAACGGAAAAGTAATATGGGACGTTCAACAGGTGAAAAACGGTTTTAAATCCTACTTGTGGGATTTTATTTACTTTCGGGAAATTTAAATAAGGTGAAAACATAAAAAAGCACAGTTGTGAACGTTTTAAGTTGTAGTCTCCGTTTCAAATGGATATATTTCTTTCTTGGAGATCGTAGTTATCATTCTGATAACACTCCAAAAGATTTTTGTGTTCATTAACTGGGCCGTTTCCCTTTATTTTTCCCTGCATACATACACGAAGTAATTTTAAGGTTCAAAATGTTTTAAAAGCATCGAACCAAAATGAAAACGTATGTAAATGAAAAAAAAAAACTAGAACAATTAAAAATTTTTGAATAGGGACGAGAATTAAAAATAGAGCATGATCGAAAAAAATAATTGCTCTACCGATTAAAGGGAATCGAGAGTTTGTTGATAAAATGAGCTTTTATAATTTTCTTTTATTTGCATAGTCCACGATTTTTTTTAATGCAGGATGAAAAAAAAAAAAAAACTTGTTATAAAGCGACTATTATTTTCATTTATGATTATTGTTGAAAAGCATTTATCGTGGAAACTTTTGATTAAATCTGTTTAAATCGTTATTGTTAAATATTTAAATCCTCAAGGGATAAATTTAATGTTTAACTGCAAGGGTTTTAATTTTTTTTAATTTCTCGAAATATTTCTTCATGAGGATCCCGCCCGTATATTCGAATCAAAATTCGAAACACTAAAATTTTTTCGATTTAAATAATTTTCATTGAGGGAATAATCAAACAGATGTAAAATACGAATGGGAAAAATTAAGCAAGTAGAGGGAAAAATCATTTTAAAAAATGTTTCAATAAGTGAAAATAGCTTTATTGCACAACCCTCTGTCTCCGTAGGACAATTAATTGGATGGTAAGTAATTGTCCCATCCAATTAATTGTCCAATGGAGGTAAGAGCATAATTTTCTTTTGCTTGGCTATAAATAATGCATTTTTCTGCATTTTCTTCTGTAATCTGAGGTTGAACATTGGTATTATTCGAAAAGGAGGAGGGTAGATAACCCTTGTTTTTGGGTCCGGTGTGTAATTCTATTACACGATTCTTGTGATCATACAAATCGTGTGATTCCATTACACTGATTCTAAACTTAAAAGAGTAATTCTGAAGGTGGCGGCATGCTCGTATAGAGTTGAAGCTTTTACAGGATTAAGACCATATTTTAGACCGGTACTTTGCTGTCCGGGAAGTTATATGTCATATACCATAAGCGGGAGTTAGCAGGGAGGTCACAAAAACCCGAGCTATCGGCCCTCCTCCTTTCATTCGGAAAAAGATTTACGGTTTATTCAATTTAAATTTTAAGAATAAAAAAAAATATTAAAACAAGTTGTTTAGAAATATTGCAACAAATTCCGTGCGTCGGAGGTGAACTAACGTATCTCCATCGTAAATATGATTGGAGATAGTCCGTTTCGAGTGTTTATGAAAATCACGTGATCATGCGACTGCAAGTTTACTTGCTCATGTTGCCGTAAACTCGAGGTCACGTGACACTTCCACGAAACATCGAAACAGACTAACTCCAATCATATTACGTTGAAGATACTTCTGGGTACGAGTTGGTTATTTTTCTCGAAAATTTCTTTCCATCTTTCCACTCTGCTCCGGATTTTTCCCCGCCAAAACTAAGCATTCCCCAAGCCTGGATAAAGGCAGTTACAAGAAGTAAAAAAAAAAAAATATTAAAACAAGTTGTTTAGAAATATTGCAACAAAGTCCGTGCGTCGGAGGTGAACTAACGTATCTCCATCGTAAATATGATTGGAGATAGTCCGTTTCGAGTGTTTATGAAAATCATGTGATCATGCGACTGCAAGTTTACTTGCTCATGTTGCCGTAAACTCGAGGTCACGTGACACTTCCACGAAACATCGAAACAGACTAACTCCAATCATATTACGTTGAAGATACTTCTGGGTACGAGTTGGTTATTTTTCTCGAAAATTTCTTTCCATCTTTCCACTCTGCTCCGGATTTTTCCCCGCCAAAACTAAGCATTCCCCAAGCTGGATAAAGGCAGTTACAAGAAGTAAAAAAATAAAAAAATATGAAAAATCTAATTAACAAGAAAAAAAGTTGGCTCAGTTTAGGGTGAATTTTGTTGAAAAAATTACATGCTGACAATTATGGCTACGTGATATCTATAGATTTACATCTGACAAATTTTTATTATGACTACGAAATACCTACGAAAAACTTTGAGTTTAAGAGTAAAACTAAAGGTGCCACTTCGCTTTAAAAAAAAGGCGCGCATCAAATCGTTTCTCGAAAATTTTCCTCTTACAAAATGAGTTGGTAATATCTTTAGTAAAGCATACCGGTATTAGTTTCATAAAGCAAAACAAATTTTTTTTTTTTTTAAATTTGAAGCGCGCGTCTGGATGCTTTTCCATTGGCAAGCAAACAGACACCTTCATCTAACATGCAACGTTCATAATTCGTTTTTTGACTAAACTCCTTACCAATATCTATATTTTGGTTTCTAAAGTAATCGAACTTTCGACTTTCGATTAATGGAAACTATCTTTTCATAACTTTATATTCAATTTTCCCTGAAAACTCACGCTATATCCTCTCCCATAAGATTTTAATACCTGATTAAACTAACCATCTCAACAACGTCTCGATTGCATAAAAGAGAAGACAAGAGCAATAAAGCAATTATTATACAACGAAAAGTGACGTGAAGACATTCTACAATACCGAAATGATGGTTTTATTGTCTTTATTTGACGATTATTCCTACTCTTACTTTGTTTTAAAAGTACCCTTGTTTAGTGGTGCTCCCCCTTTTCCTTTCCCCGTCGTAACCCCCTCCTCCTTGCCCTTCATCACCTCTTAACGATTCATCTCTTAATTAAAAGGACTCGTTTTAATATATTGTAAACCAAACCAGCATCTTCTTTAAGGAAGGAAATTACCGTTTAAATCAAATATAAAAAGAAGAAAAAAAAAAAAAAAGGAACCCAATTTTTTGATCTGGAGCAAGTCAGAGCGATGCCGAGATTCTTTTTTTTTTTCTGCCTCCAAAGAAATAAAATGAGAGGAATATGCGATTTTCAAGGTATTGCCTCAATAAAAGAAAACATTAAAAAGTCCGAAATAAATGAAAGCTGACACAGATATGAGTGAATGTATGGGACGTAAAGGAGAAAGGATGGCCGAAGGAGAAAGGAAAAAGGGGGGTCGAGGGTTAAAGTGCGCGACGAAGCCTTGCTGAGACGAGTTTCTGTGCGTATTTCGGGGAGCATAAAGCTCTTCGGCGCCCGCTGCAATGTACAAGACGATACAAGTGAGCGGATTTAAAGAATGCTTTCTAATTACTTTTCGGCCTTAAAATTTTTTTTCTCCTTCCCGGAAAAAATTGAAAATCTACGATTTTCACCGTCACGATTTTCAAATTTTCTTGCAAAGAAAAAAAATTTTATGAAAACTTATATTTGACTAAGAAAGCAATAAGCTCGTTTAAAGGGAATTAAAAACGAGTTTTTTTTTAATAAATAAATTATGGTTAAGTACAAGAAATTAAAAAAAAGATAGAAGTAGCCGGTATCAGAAAAATAATTACACCGACATCGACAAATCCGCGCAAGAGGATAAGTCAGACATCAGACGCCAAAGTTTTAGTCCGAAAGGGGAATTGAACTCGAAAGCAGAAAAGAGGAAGGAAGCGAAAACGATCTTCTTAAACTGTGAAATCCGAGTTAAAGTAAAAAGCAATTAAAAAAAGCAAGTCAGCAATAAGAAAAACACCGGCTGTTAGCTTTTCTTTCGGAATCCCGATTAAGCGAGTCCACCAATTTTCTTCTTTGAGTTTTCCATCGTGTACTTTTCCTAGCATTGTTTTATCCATTAATTTTTTTATCTGTCATAAGTTAAACATTAGCTGCAAGTATGAAACCTAGAGAAAAGGATATTATTTTAATTTTAGTTAGCAAGTTTTTTCCCGTGCGGAGGTGGGGAACGGAGGTGGAGAGACTGAAAAGGAGAGAAAGAAAAGAAAAAAAAAGGACAATTCATTTTCCGTCTTCACAGGTACCATCTTTTTTTTTTTTTTTTTTTTTTTTTCTGCGGAGTAAAATGCTTTTGGTATCTATTAAATTTTATTTATTGTTTACTGTCTGGCATAAATCGGTGTTAAAGTATTGGAGTAAGGGATTATAAATGGATCCTCTTGCACTTAGAAGACCCACGTGGTAAATTTGAAAAGCTCTTCTTTTGGTCAAGATGAATGGATGCTCATTGATGGAATCAAGAAAGGGATGAATGCAACTATCATGCCTAAGGGGTCGTCCATAAACCATGTGAGCATTATTTTGGCATTTTTTGACCCCTCCCTTCCTTTGTCTGCAAAAGGTTAGCATTTTGGAACCCCCCCCCCCCTTAAATTACGTTACATTTCGGTTATCCCCAAATTAATTGAATTAATATTAAACATTAAAAAAATCTAAAATTCTTCGGAACTTAAAATCTTGCAAAGAAAAGGTTCTTTTTAAGTTAGTTAGGTTACATAATTTAAAAATTTAAATTATTTTCATTTTTTCACGTTTATTACATGAGACAAATGCTAACGTCAGATATGTAACACCCCCCCCCCCCCTTCTTGACTTGCTAACTTGGTTTCTGAACGACCCATAACCGAATGATTTGTCAAAGCCATTTTGCCCCGTGGATTTTTCGTCGCAAACAACTTTTGTTACAGCTACATTTTGTCACAATAAATTTGGTACCAATTTTTTCGTCCAAGTTTTTTGTCCTTCCTCAAATATAAATTTACCATCAATATAAGATCACCATTAAAATTCTGGCTAAATTGCAATTTCCGAGTTTTTCGTAGTAAATACTGTGACGAAAAGTCCCAGAATTGGGATATTGCAAGTGTTTTTCTCCCATTAGAATAAGAAAATCTGGTACACTCCCAAGACGACAGTGTTTAGTGTTGCAACTCACAACATTTTTTTACTCAAAAGAAGTTTCAGCACCTCCGTCTCCCTTACCCAGTTTAGACCCTTGTAAACTGAAATTAGCATTCCATTCACATCTCTCAGGTACGAAACAAATTCTCACACCTATTTTCCTGAGCGAGAGGGAAAGCGAATGGGGAAAACTTACGAAAAAATTTAATATTAATAAAATCATAGCCGTAATAATTTTAAGAGAAGGGTTCATTTAAACGTCGGATAAAAAAGAGGGCCCTCAAATAACCCCAAGAGTAGGCAATCATCGCTCCATTGCACGTCTGAAATCGTGAAAAGTAGTCGTTAAGCTCTGAAGAGCCCATATTTTATTTAGAAAAAAAAATGTTCCGCTTATAACGAATTGTTATTACTTTTCATACGAGTCGAATTTCATTATTTCACTTCAGCTGAAACTTAAAAAAAAAAAAAAAATCCCCACGTGAAAATGTATTCCAATTCTTCGTCAGTAGGCCTATACATTCCAACATTAACACGAATCTGTTTTTCAGGAATTTCTTATTAATTCCCAAATTTTACAAAAATTTGCAATTAGGAAAAAAACAAGAAGGAAGCAAATAATTTTTCATTTTCGTGTAACAATGTTAAAAAAGTGTGGTGGGCAGGCAGGCGGAGGGATAAGGCAGTTCTGCCATGCTCTTACAAACCCGCTTTATTAATTTTTTATTTTTTTTATTTTTTTGTGAAATTTTTCAGTAGTCGAAAAAATAAAACTCACACTAGCGTAATAAATTATTTCCAGCGGTATTTTTTTCTTCTTAATTATTTTTACGGAAAAAGAAAATTGAAAATCAATTCTGTTGTTTAGATTTTTTTTTTTTCTAGCCATGATTACAAAGATTAATAAAAAGTTTTAGGAACTTTTTTTTTCTTTTTTTAATGGATAAATGAATTGAAGAATTGTGTTTAATGATCCTTCGCGCGTATTTTTCTCTTTTTTTTTTTTTTTTTTTTTTTTTTGAACTGCGGAAATAAAAAATCGAATTACGGGAATTTTTCCTTTACGCCGTGGTGAAAGGTACTTAACGCAGAAAAAAAAGGAGATAATGAAATTTAACCGGGTGAGGAGGGAAACAATCGACGGAGGTGGCGAAAAACTGAGCATTAGTATTCAAATCATAAATAAGATGTTAAAAAATACATAAAAGAAAAGAATGTCACGTAGTAAGTGCGAACGGTTAAACGGTAATATCGTTAGAAATGACAGAACATTACGAAAACATTATCCCGTTTCCCGTCAATGAGCATGACTTTATTTTTAATTTAGCAAAAGGTGAGATTTTTTTTTTTTATAAAGGTTTTGATGCTTTATCGCGCAAATTGATCGTGTTCCAACGAAATATTATAATCGTTTTTCTGAAACTCAAAAAATGGCCCAAATGTTGAAGTTAATGGACGTCCCAGGCCAGGCATTTACTTTACCTCGTTTTTCTTTCCGAAAATAAAATATTCTTTTATTACGTTGACTTAAAAAAAAAAAAAAAAAAAAAGAATAAAGCTCAATGATAAAAATTCAGTTTCAATCCCGTTTTAAAAAATATTCCGATCCACAACTGTTCAACATTATACAGGAAGGGAAAAAGGTTATTTGAATATTCTAAACTTTATTAAGATTTTACTATCAGAATTTTCTAAATTTTCTTCTCATTCAGTGAAATAAAATTTTCAAATATCGTATTATACCTCTCTGTTACGACCTCATCAGTGCATTCCATAGTCTCAAATCATTTCACGTCAGCAGTGGCGACCTTAAGGCTGCCCACCCTCCTCTTATCAGCGCCTTTTATTTTCGTATATTCTTCCATTTCCACGCTGTTATGCTTAAAATAAATTCCCCTTTTTTTTAAGTGTTCCCGATGCGATTCATTTCATATTAAATCGATATCTGGTTATCAAGGTTTAATTTTAAAATTTTATACCTAATAAAGTAAAGGAATGTAAATATTTTTTTTCCTTTCTTTTTCCTTATTTTTTAAAGTTAATAAAAGTTTCTCGAATGAAATAAAACGGGAGTTAAGGAGTGCTTCTTGCTATAACTTATTCCTTTGTTAATCTAAAGGGAAATAGCTAGAGGGCTTAATAATAAAAATATAGAAGAATATCTGATGCAAAGCTTAGAGTTGAAGTTTTTCGACGGTATTCTCAAATATTGTAGAAATAAACTTTTCTCGTTTGTGAATACGTGATCCCGCGTTAGTTCCGCTCGATTAGGTCCTTCAAAAGATAGGAGGCTGGGAAAAAAAAGCTAATTTCGCTCTTGACGGAATCTGTAATTAAATTATGCAATTTTCATTACTACTCAAATATATCTCGGTGAATGGGAGTCTTTGGAATTGCCAATATTTTAACATCATTTTCTTTTTTGTTCGGAAATATTTTTTTTTTTTAAGGGTCAGATTTCTTCGAATTTTTATCTGTTCAATAAGCAAACAAGCCTTTCTGACAAAGTAAGTCAGGTTTCTGTAATAAAATTCTTTCAAAAAATAGCCGGAGGGAGTTTTAAAAAAATATATTTGTAACTTTTGCAGTTCCAATTATCGAGATTTATAAAAGTTGAGTTCATTTAAGGGATTTTCATATTGAGGAAAATGATAACGGAGCATTTTACACTTCATGTTACATCTACTTCTAAGAATTGAAGCGATTGAGATAAACAGGACTATGCAATAGTGATGGCGATAATTTATCGATATATCGGTTAAAAAAATATCGATATTTTTTTCGATATTTAAAGTTTTCGATATTCGATATATCGATATTTTTTTCGACGATAAAGTAAATATCGAAATTTTTTTCTCTCTGATTCTGCAGGCAAACTGACATATGAAGAGGAAGACCAATAATGATGACATAAAATCGTCGTGAAAATTGTCTGTTTCCACGACGATTTTCAAAAAAGTCCAAATATTTGGTTTGTTTTGATATAACATGTGATAAATATCTTACAGTAGTGATGGAGATAATTTATCGATATATCGAGGAAAAAAATATAGATTTTTTTTCGATATTCCATATATCGTTATCGAAATTCTTAAAACATCGATAATCGGAATATCGATATATTCAAAATTATCGCCATCACTATTAAGCACAATACTAGACAAGTAAGAAATGAACTTGGGGCTTGTCCCTAAACCACGTTAGCACTATTTCGGCCATTTTTGATCCCCTCCCCCCTTTGTCAGCAAAGGTTAGCATTTCGGGATTTCCCCCTTAAATTACGGTAGACTTCGGTTACTTCCCCCCCACCCTTAAAAATTTATTTAAAAAATTGACATTGATCATTAAAAAAATCTGAAATTCTTCGAAACTTAAATGCAAAGAAAAGTTTAAATTATTTTCACTTTTTCACGTTTATTACATGAGACAAATGCTAATGTTAGATAAATAACCCCCCCTCCCTTCTTGTTAGCAAAAGTTAGCATTTTGAATACCCCCTTTCCCCCTAATGTGCTAACGTGGTTTATGGACGACCCGTTGAGCAAGTTTCATCAGGATATCCAAAGCTCAGAACCGTATTTCTTTTAAAATAAAATGTTCGGAAACACACATTCGCAATGCTCAGATATATAAAGATTTTCAGTTTATTTCTCCCTTTTGTTTAAAGACGTTATTGACATTCCAGAATGAGGATTTTTACCACAAAATAAATCCGCTGGGGGTAGTTCTATTCAGGTATAACCCACCGTCAGCCTTTGGATTCGAGAGAATAGCACCGGCTTTACCTGTTTTAGAGACTCTTAATTACAAGAGATCCGGCAGAAAAAATGGGCGCGAAATTTTGGAGACATATGATCATGCGCATTAGGTTTACAAAATACAGTAGTTGAATAAAAAGTGATTTTAGAAAACAATTAAAAACATCAACTGAAAGAAGAAAAAATCATGGGCATGGCCATATGCCTACAAAATTTCTCGCTCATTTTTGCCGTTGAGTTTCTTCTAATTAAGGGTCTCTAACCCATTTTTGCGCCCGGCTCAGATATTTTTTTGCCCCCCCCCCCCTTCCGGAATAGTAAGACAACTACAATGTCAAATACTTCATTCATGCTTTCTATTTTTTTTTCTTTTGACGCCCTAAAAAATCTGCACCTGCGGAAGCACGGATCGAGCGGACTTAAAATCGCCGGTATTCTCTGATTAAAGGAAAAAGTAATTAGAAACATCGTCCGGTTCTGTAATTTTATTTATTTTTTAATTTATCCATTCCAAAAGTAAATACTGTCACGTACTAGTAGGTCCTTGTAATAAATATACGAAAAAAAAAACGTATTCCGCAGCAGCATAACTGGAAGAAAACGTTTAAAAATATTTTCTAAATTTTGTTTCCTTTTATAACATTAAGCTTACTTGGATTAAAAAATTTTCTGTTATAAAAACCATTCATTCGATTTAAAAAAAAACCGGCAGCCGTTTAAGATTACAACGGTAAACCTTTTTTTTTTCCTCCCCCGATCGAGCAATATCATCTATAAAAAAAAGAAAAAAAAACACAAAGCCTCCTATCTTCATTAGATGTATTCATTGTGCTCAAGTTTATAAAGGCAAATTTAATTTAATCCTATTTTCCGATATACTCCCTCCCAGAATTCGTAAAATATTTCCAATTTAAAATCTGGGAAATCTTTTTATAAAGCGATAAAGAGGAAAGAAGTGGAGAACAATATCCTCAAACGATATTCATAACTGGAAAAGAATTTTTTTTTCCTTGTTTTTGTTTTTTCGCATTTTTTTTTCTTTTTTTTCCTTTTTAAAAAAAATAATTCTAAAATGTTGTATCTTTTGAATGTTTCCTTACCGATATTAAACGATTTTCAAATTTTAACTCAAACCAAAATTAATTTTCTCGGATTCTATTTTTTATTACCCTGCTATTCATATTCGATGAATCAATTTTCTTTATGTATGTCGCTTCGTCGGTTTTATCAAATCTTCCGTAAATTTCTTTTCTTGTTGTTTTTTTTTTCTTCCCTCATCGCTCCTCCTACCGATGATTATTTTGTATGGTGTTTTTATTTTACGAGGAGCGTGCAGGAAGTCGTAGAGGATACGCGCTAGAGAGTTATTTATATTATTAATATTTTTCAATTTTCTCCGGTTTTGAAAATAAATCAGTGATGAAAAATCCTTTTTAACAAAAGTGGAATAAATTATTTATTTAACGCTTATCTCCTTTCTTTCTAAAAAAAATATGAAACGCATACGAAAATAAAATAAAAAAAATTGAAATAATCCACATATATCTAGCGAATTTCCGGTATGAAATTCTTTAAGACGGGGGTTGAAGGGAAAAAAAAACTGGAAAAAGCGTAAGGTTTTAATGAGAAGTAGCTGTAGCATACTAACAGGAGGGCGCTCCCGACGCCTGCAGGACTCCAGCGTGCGTCGTCATACGTCAGCAATCTCAGAGGGGAGTCGCACAGGTCCCGGTCCCTGTTGCCCCCCTATGGTTACTATGCTACGTTGAATTCTGTCATATGCTTGAACAAGCCACATATCTTTATTTATTATTCGTTTTTATACTGTATGATATTCCTTTTCAATTCAAAAAAGTGCCTGAACCCCCTTAAAAAGATAATTATTTTCGCTTTTATAAAATCGGAAAAAGGGAGAATTGAAAGGTCTGAAAAAGGGATATTTGCTGACAGTGAAAAACAAGTTAGAAAGTCGAAAAAGAGAAACACGGCGGAAAAAGGTAATGCCGTTAGTGTAATGAAAATGAAAACACTGACGACTGATGAAAGTCTCCCCTTGGGAAGACATATCACTGCTGGATTTAAGCTATCACCTCTAATCGATTGGGTAATCCATCACCCAGGTTGATGGAAGGTAAAATTCAACCTCTTCCTTTTCCGCTCCGACCTTCTCCTTTCCTCCTTATTTCTCCTTCATTTGAGGTGAATGGGGAATTTCAATGTTTCCCTCATATCCTCTAGGTTATTTCCTGTTTGTGTATATATATTTTTTTTCGGTTTTTTTTTCTCTTTTTTTTTTTTTCTTGAATGGTGTCATTTGGGAGGAAGGATTTTTTATTCCGCCGATACTTATTGCCATGGAAAATATATGGCATTAGTTGCCAAAATAGGGGTTGAGGTGAAGAAAAAAAAATGAAATAAATTAACTTGAAAAGACTGAAATGGTATTTATTCACACGTATAAAAAGCTTATAAAAACAGCCCTGCTGAAAAATTTGTTATACTAAGCTTACGTATTCGATGTAAAAGGATAAAAATTTACTTTTTCTTTTTTATTTTGTGGAAAATTTGTAACGAAAATGAGGACCTCGAAAAGCTGAAAACTTCTCAGGAAGGGGGAACAGATGACCAAGGTAAAGATTTAAATTAAAGCTTTTAGTTCACGAACTTTAACAAATGGTATATTTACTTCCTTCTCCTCGAACTGTATAATTGTACTATTTATTTTGCAGTTAACAAAGGTCAATAAAAGCTACCTGAGGGAAAACAGTTAAAAAGTTAAAAGGAAAACAGTTAAAAGCCCGAACCTTTTGTTATTATTATTTTCAAATCGTGACGAATAATTAAAAAGATTATTAATTCTATCCTATTTGGCTATTTTTTTCATTCATTTTCAATAAAAAAAAAATAAAGATGGAAACATTTTAATGAAGAGGAGAGAGGTTTAAGGATGCAAAGACGCTTCTCAACTCAGGACCAAAATGCAAAATAAACTATCCTAAAAACGCAAAATGACGTCTTATCGATGAGATTCCTTAAAACGTCATCGGATGACGTCCTTTAAAAATTCATATTTAAGATAATCAGAGGTCTATTTGACACTTTTTAGAAAAATACGATATTTGATGCCAAATAGAGGGGTCATCCTTAAATTACCTTACAATTATTTTGGCAATTTTTGACCCCCTACCCCTTCTTAGCAAAAATTAGCATTTCCGGATCCCCCTCCCTTCCTAAAATCACGTTGGATTTCGACTGCCTCCCCCTTAAATTTTTTCTTTTTTTTAAAATTAAAAACATTACATTTTTTTTTAAACATTAAAAAAATCTGGAATTCTTCAAGACTTAAATTTTGCAAAGAAAAGTTTTTTTTTTATTTTGTTTTTATTTTTTATTGTTATTATTTTTTTTTTAACTTAGAACAAATACGCGGGTAAAATTGAAAGTTTTTTTTCTTTTAAGTGAGTTAGGTTACATAATTTAAAAAATTTAAATTATTTTCATTTTGGCACGTTCATTACATGAGGCAAATGCTAACGTTAGATATGTAAAACCCCTCCCCCCCTTATTAGCAAAAGTTAGCATTTTGAATTCCCCCTCCCTCTCTAACGTGCTAACGTGGTTTATGGATGACCCCAGACCTCAAATTATCATAAAAATGAATTGAAAAAAAAAAAAAAAAAAAAAAAAACGACCAAATTTGGATACATCATTAACACGTCGTTTTGCTTTTTGAGTAGGAAGACATCGTCCTTTCAAACCAGCCAGGAAGCATTACTTTCGCGGCGATGAAAAAGATTTAAAAAATATTTGCTCCTCAAAAAATATGACATCGAAAATGTTTTATTTCCAGGTGTTCATCAATGAAACAAAAAGATAAAAGGCAAACGCAAAAATCAATCAGTTTAAATCCGCTTTTCCCCTCTCTTGTTAACAATCTTTTCTTCATCTTCGCCAAGAAAAGGGAAAAAAAATCCTACTCCTTGTCTTCTACCTCAAGATTGTTGCTCGGCTTATAATAAAAAAAAAAAAGAGGAAATGTCTCGTGACAAGTTTAGGTTAGTAAAGAAAAATGAGTTTGGTAAAAAGAAACCTACCATTTGACAGTTTCCACTTTACTTTTTTTCGGAGATGGGTTGTCAGGTGAAACGTTTTGCCGGGAAATCTCTCCATTCTCGAAATACTAACAATTTGTCATCGTGTCTTGTGTAATCTTCTCTTAAAATAACATTCCTTGTTTTTCGGGGACCGGGATTTATCTTTCTTCAACTTTTATTATTCTTATGGGTTTTAATGATTGTAAATCCATTTTCAAAATAAAAAATAAAAAATGGTAAAATTTTTTATTCAGAGTAGAAAAAAAAAGAAAAAATCCTTTCGACCCTTAAGATGATCAAACCCCCGCCTTAACCACTTCCTCCATCACCCCGAGAATCTTTTCTTCGGAGGATGTCTTTAGAGAAACTGTGAATTTTAAGTGTCAATATCTGGTTTAGATACAAAAAACATGACATTTCCATAAATATATAAACGAGAAAAGGAAAAAAAGGGAAGCGAACTTGTTTATATTTGCAAAGAGAGCAATATATTCTGGAGAGTAGAAATAGTTTAGGTAAATATCTTTCCTGTTTTCTGGGTCGCCTCCACTTTTCTTGTCATTTGTCCCCTACGACCACTTTTCTCTTACTTTCTTCTCCAAGCTTTTTGGCTTGCTTACGTTGATGACGCAATCTATCTATTCCCTTTTGTGACCCTCTTCTTCTAAACAGGGCCGTAACATTTTAACCTTGGGTTAAAAAAATATTTATCGCGATACTCTCTTTATAGGTGCAAACCATTCTTTTTTTCTTTAGGAAGAAAAAGTAACAAAAGTAAAAAAAAAAAAAAAAAAAAATAAAAATAGGAGGAAAACCACCGTGACCCAACGCTTCGTTTTATGCTTTTAAAAAATAAGCAGTATAAAACATTCAAAAGCACTTTCCTAACTTTTCAGATAAAAAGAAAAACCTTCCGGCTAGATACACGGACAGAGAACGTTCAAAAGAAGAAAAGCGGAAAATTGTAGTTGACGGTCCTGACCACTCTCAGACTGCACCTTCCCTTATATATTATCATTACTTGTTATTTTTTTTTTTCTTTATGTTTTTTTTTTTTTTTTTTTTTTTTTTTTTTTTTTTTTCTCTCTGAAAGTCGCTTCTAACCTTTTGAGTCGTTGGATCGCATCCAAGAAAAGTGTAAGATTTTATTGGGACAACCAGAAATGAATATATGAAGAGAAAGGAAAAGTGGTGAAATCACAAAAAAATATCTTTTAGAAGAAAAAAATCTAAACGGAAACTTTTTCCCCGTATGGGAAAAATGTAAAACTTCGCTCATTAAAAGCAAACATTTAATTCTTTCGTTTTTTTCTCAAAAAAAAAAAAAAAAAAAAAAAAAATATTTCAAAACAATTAAGGTTCTAGTTCGTTTACATAACCGGCCGGCTCACCGGCCGGTGAAAATTTTTTAACAATAAAAAAAGTTTAATTTTTTTTTTTTCGATTTGGTATTTTACACATAAAAATGAGATCGGATCGCACCGAAACCGTGCCAAAACGTTTTGTTATGTTTAAAAGGTAAAAATTCGTTATTGAAATGTATGAAAAAGGCTTTATGGTGACTATATTTGATGATTTTTTTTAATGTTTTCGAAATAAAAAAATAAAACGCCATTTCTCTTTTTGTTGTTGAAATAGTTCGCGGTTTCCCCGCTAGAGCGCTGCACTAGTCTCTCGGAAATAAACATTTTTTTTTTTTGCGAAAACAATTAAATATTATCAATATAAAAACTATTAACTGTTCTTCGTGCATTTAAAATCATGGAAATTTATCTCTGAACATAACGAAACGTTTTGGTACGGTTTCGGTGCAGTTAGACCCCGTTTTCATGTATAAATATTGGATTTAAAAAAAATTTTTAACATATTTTTTATCGTTAAAATGTGTACACCGCCCGGCTCACCGGCCGGTTATGTAAACGAACTAGAACCTTTATTTGGATAACTTAACATTTTAAATTTAGCCAAATTGATGTACCGTTTTATTCTAGGAAAAAATAAAGTAACCGTTTGACAAAAAAAGAAAAAAAAATACATTAAAATTTTTTTTTTAATTTCTCAGAAAAAAGAAGATAAATTCTACCAAAACCTACGGATGAGAAAAGCAAAAAAAGAAAAAAAACTAAGAAAAGATGCTTCAACCATGACGAAGTGAAATCAATTAAAGTAAAAATGTTTAACAAAAAAAAATGTACGATAACTTTCTGATTTGAATTTCTCTCCACCTCTAATCGTTTCCAGCGTGACAGACAAGAAAAATGACTCAAAACTAACTTCCTATTTTCTAAACAAAGATTTTCATTTTGAAAATAAAAAAATATAGTATAAAGAATAAAGAATAAAGAAAAACCTACCTAAGTTTTAAGAAACCAAGAAGCGTCGTTGTCTCAAAGGAATTTTAAAATCATAAAATTTAATTTTTTTTTTTTGGAAAAAAAGGAAACACAAAAATCTCAAATGGTTGATTAAAAACCGTAACAACAGACAACGGCTCCCTAATTAATACTTGAAATTAAAAAGAAAACAAAGTTTAAAAAAAAAAAATTGTAGGAAAAAGTAAAAAGAATACGAGTGACATTAAAAAATAAAAAAAATAAAACGAGTTACACGAAAATATTAGAAACGAATTTTAATAAGCTCATTAACAGTCAGACAACCTTCCAGACGAGAATACAAGAAAAACCATTATTTGAAGAAAAAGTTAAAATTACGGAAGTACTTCGTCAAATGTCACAATGCCTGACAGTTTTCCCTCAAACGTTCATGACTTACATTTCAGAAATAAAAAGTTTCGCTCTTCAGCTCTTTTTATTAGAGACATTTAGACTTCTTTTATTTAAATAATCAATCCGAAAAAAAACCCTTGTTCATTTTCTTTTACTGTTCGCTATTTGCCCCGTTCTTTCACTCTTCTGTCATATGTTATCTTTCTTAACAGAACCGAATCGAGGGCGACCTGAATCCATGCAAAATATTCCATTTAAATAATATCGTAATTCTTTATTCGTTCTAAAAAGGAAAAAAAAAAAAAGCCCTGAAAAAGCTAATTTCGTGCGTCTGAGGTGACTAACTCCGTCATTTGGAGTTAGTCTGTTTCGACGTTTCGTGGAAGTGTCACGTGACCACAAGTTTAGGCCATCATGAGCGTGTAAACTTGCAGTAGCATGATCACGTGATTTTCATTAAACACTCAAAACAGACTATCTCCAATTATACTTACGACGGATGTACGTTAGTTCACCTCCGACGCACGGAATTTTTTGCAAATACTGTATGTAATACAAGTCTTTTATTGCAAAGCACAACATCAAAGCCATCATTTTCCATGGTAGCTGCTGTAGAGCAAAACAGATCACATCTCGCTAAATTAATAAAGGACTAAAAGAATAAAGGACAGTTACCCACAAGGTCCTACGCCATTAGTCGGTCACTTAGTCCACGTAAACGTAATACGCACGATTTTTTGTCTTAAGGGTGTGAGTGACGCCTCAACAAGACGAGCTAATTTACTTGGTCACCAGCCCATTTACGAATCTGAACTGCAAGTGCATAAAAAATTTTTTAAAATATAAAATCACGAAAAAAATTCTGAATCTGCGCCTGCCATCTTTTCCCTTCCTTGACTCTTGTCTTTTTGATTTCTTTTCCTTGTAATTTCACTCATTTCTCATATCAGGCTTTTTTTTTCTTCCTAACGCTTCTTTTTCTTAAACAAATTTCCATATTCCATATTTTGTACTTTAACAATATCTTCCTTGTGTATGCTTACTTTTTTTTTGTTCTTTTCAATTTTCAAAGTTACGTTTTTCCTTTATTTTATTTATTCTTTTTTTTTTTTTTTAAGGGTTGTCTATCATTAATCTAAACCGAACGGGGAGCTTTGATTTCCTAATGGTAATTTTTCTTTGTTTTACTTTTTCCTTTTTTTCTCGTTTCCTTTTTTTTTTTTTTTTCCTCAACCCTCCCATGATCTCTCCTTATTCCGCTGATTGTTTTTTACATGTTCCCATTTATCAAAAGACATAACAGGATAAATGTATTACCCTAACTTATATTACTAAAAATCACCTAAGCGAATTCCCCTTTCCCTCTTTCCCAGTTTTTTTTTCCCTTTTCTTCGACCCCTTTAAAAAAAGCGGGAAAAACGTCGTTCCTATTCCACGTCCATCATATGCACATGATGGTTTCCAGCTTACCCTTTCGCTTTAAGTAGTTTCGACAATCTTAGTTTAACCCAACGAAATTGTCGAGTCGGACCTATGACATTCCTACCCACTTCCGGTCTTAGACTCACAGTGACTTCCTGGCCGAGTCTTCCTGTCAGTTTGTAGTTTCTTAGCTTCCTCACTTCTTCCTGCCTTTTCCTTTCAATTCCACCGTCCCTTATTTCCTTACTGATTAAGACGGAGATATTTCCACTACATTTTACTCATTTATTGCTATTGTTATTACTTGTCTTAACTTAATTTTCGTAAAACTTTATTTTATAACTTTAATTATTCAAAACTGGTGGAAAGTCCCAGGAAACCCGAGGTTTGGACTACCGGTGCCGAGGATAAACCGGTTTGGATTTAATACAAATAATAATGATTTCCCTATACTTTTTGTGTGAACTCCTGTTGCCAGAAACTTATCGGTTTAGAAACGTCCCCGTGAAATTTAAAAGTTATACGGCTCCCGAACGCAATAACATAAACATAGTATAACAAGAAAATTGTTAAATGGAAAATTTATATAAGTTAAGCAGATTTGTCTAACAATTTGCATAATGACTACGAAGCTTTCAGGGCGGGAAAACTCACGGAAGAAAATTTTGTCTTTCTAAAAAAGATGCCTCGTCTATTAATAAACAACAGCAAGTGCATTTTTGCTGAATAACAGAAAGCGAATCAGCAGAGTGTATTTTAGTGCCATTTACCACATATCTGAATTCGAATATTTAAAGAGCGTAGTTTTTTTTCTTGTGGACACGTGTTTTAAATGTCACCTTTATATCGAGGTTAACGATTACCATCGCCATCCACACTTATAAACCTTCCTCTATATTTTCTAATCAAATCAGACGAAATCAACAAAAATAATAACAAAAATAAAAATAATAGAATAGAACGTCGAATGCTAGTCTAGTATCTAACATTCGGCCATCCTTCCTAATCAGACGCCCTCGTCTGATAGTGTAATAAATAATCTAATAATACTCAAATTCGGGGTCCTGCTTTTTAATCCTTTTCCTCTTGCTAACTGCTCTCGATTCTATCACCTGTGCAGCCTCCTCTTCATCATCGCCTACGTCATCACTATCACCATCGTCATCCTCCGATTCAATCATTTTCCATCCTTTGATGCTCGACACATGAACCGTTGTTGCATAAGTTCTGTTCTTCTTTCGTCCGGCCAAATCCATAACAGTGTAATTATCATTAGGCAAAACCTTAGCAATTACCATGGGTCCATACCATTTGATTTTTGTCTTGTTTGGGTTTCCATCGGCTGTCGGCTGTTTTTTGATAAAAACAATTTCACCTAGATCGTACTTCGGTGGTTTTTCATGTTTCTTATCAAAGTAAATTTTCATTTTCTCTTGCGCTCTTGAAATGGATTCTTTCACTCCCTCCCTAATATTCACCGGATTTTCATATTTTTGCTGCGCTGTTTCTTTGACGTCTTCGATGTAATTTTTTAATATGTTACAATTGAACTCGGGTTCATATCCATATAATGCTCTAAAAGGGGATACTCCTGTCGACTTATTTACCGTCATGTTCAGGTCTTTCTCCACTACTCTGAGTTTAGTGTCCCAATCTTCCTGGCTTCTCATGTGTACCATTAATACAGGAAGAATAGTGCGATTCGCTCGTTCTACTTGTCCGTTGGCTTGCGGATGATCCTTCGAATTTAGTGTACGCTTTATTCCTTTTTCTTCGCAATAATCTCCGAATTCATTGCTCCTAAATCCGCTACCACGATCAGCAATAATACGTTTTGGTAGACCTCTTTCCAGAAAAAATTTTTCCATTTTCTCGATAACAATTCCGCAGAAACATCTTTCACTGCGTAAAGTTTTACAAATTTCGTCAAGTTGCAAACAATCACCAAAATATGCTTATTCCTTTTTCAGTCGTTGCAAAAGGTCCGAGATGATCAACGTTAATAATTTCGAATGGTCGATCACCAGGTGGTATTGGATGTAACGTTCCCAGAGCTTTTCCGCCTGGTTTCTTCGTTATCAAACATTCAAAGCACATTCTAATATGTTGCTTAACATACCTTTTCATACCAGGAAACCAATATAATTTCATAATGTTCTGCATTGTTCTTTCAATGGCAAAATGACCACTTAAATCGTGACACTTAACTACAATGCTTTTTCTCATACACTTAGGAATAACGTAAAGTAATTTCTCTTTTCCGTTCACCATGATTTTCTTGAAAAGTCGTTGCTGAGTAAGAACATAATCCCTTACTTCGTTTTCTTCTTCTTTCGATCTTTGGTGCGGTTCTTTTTCCAATATGAGAATTTTCCTTTGAATACATTCGTCCTTTTCTGAACCATCAGCATTTGATCCTCAAGAGATACGAAATAAAACAGTCTAACCTTGAAGTAACTTCTTCCATTGTGTCCGTTGCTTCGTCAACAGCAGCTCTACTGAGACAGTCTACGTGAGCCATCTTTCGTCCTTCTCGGTATCGTATATCATAATCAAATTCTTCCAAAAAATTTAACCATCTGGCTAATTGCGGTTTTCCAGTTTTCTTCGAATTTAAATACATCAAAACTTCACAATCCGTTACAATTATGAATCGAATTCCAATTAAAAATTGCCTAAGTCTACCCACTGACCAAACCATGGCCATAAGTTCTAATCGACTCGAGTGGTATGCACTTTCCGCAGAAGTCGTTTTCTTGCTAACATAATAAACCGGATGAAAAGCTTTGTCTTCTCCTCGTTGAAGTAGTATTCCACCGATGCCTTTGCTCGAAGCATCCGTGTGAAGTTCCGTTTCCGCTTTCGGGTTGTACAATGCTAATACTGGATTAGACGTAAGTTCAGTTTTCAGCGTTTTAAACGCTTCCTCTTGTGGATTGCTCCATTTAAATTCTTCATTCTTCTTCGTCAATGACGTCAAAGGCTCGGCCTTCTGTGCAAAGTGCCTGATAAACCTTCTAAAATAAGATGCTAATCCAATAAAGCGCCTCACTTGATGAACGTCCGTAGGTTGCTCGAAGTTCAAAATTACTTCAATTTTCCTTTTCCCCGGTTTAATTCCTTCTGCGCTAATGATAAATCCCAAAAAGTCGACTTCGGTTTTTCCAAATTCGCACTTGTCCAATCGTAGAGTTAATTTAGCAGCCTTTAACCGTTCTAAGACTTCTCGTAAAATTTTTAACTTTTCGTCCCAATCAATAGCTGCTAACAATAAATCGTCCAGAAAATTCTGAATAATATCCTTTAAGTTTCCCAAAACTCGATGCATCAACTGCGTGAATCGTGCCGGTGCGTTGGTTAAACCAAATATCATTCGTTCGAATTGGCCCGTTTCATCTGGCGTTACAAATGCCGTTTTCCGTTTTGCTTCTTCGCTTAAAGGTATTTGTAAATATCCTTGCATTAAATCCAAAGTCGTGAAAATCTTCTTTCCTGCGAGTTTTTCCAATAAATCATCAATATGCGGTAAAGGTGTATTGACCTTGACTGTTTGCTGATTCAAACGCCGAAAATCAACGCAAAGTCTATAGTCTCCCGTTTTCTTCGGTACTAAAATAACAGGGCTTGCATATGGCGAGACCGTTTCCGTGACGATTCCTTGGCGTTTCCAATCCGCGACAATATTCCGAATAATTTCTCGCTCCTTAGCATTCGTTCGATACGGTTTGCTTCTAATGGGCTTACTACCCGGTATTTCGTTAATTTCAGCTTCCATCAAATCCGTGCAGCCCAATTCTTCGATGCAGGTTGCAAAACAAACTCTGTATTCGTTTAACAATTTTAACAATTCCTCAAGTTCTTCTTTTGTAACTTGTTCCCCAACATTTAAGTCTTCTGCTACGATGGGTCTTTTCATTCCAATTTCCCTCTTTTTGGATTCCTGTTCTTTCCGCGCTTCGACGTAAAGAATTTGATCGTTCGCTAATTCCGCCCTCGCTAACGTATCACCAGCTTTGACGTTAATGTTATATACGCTAAAAACTGGTATCTTCGTTTTACCATTTCTAATTTCAATCAGACTTGTAATATCAGTATCCGCTTTTAAAATCGCATTTGAATCAACTTTTTGATCCGTACAAACATCCACCCAATTAACACCTCTTGACAACTGAACGTTTTTCTCCGCTCGTAATTCGATTTTAGTGTTATCTTCCGAAACTTGGATTTCACAAAATGGCGATTGATTCCTATCCCCAATTATTACGGCATCGTCCTTTTTTATAAATACAATGTGCGGTTGTTGTAGCCAAGATCGTCCAACGATGAGATCGAATGCTTGAGCATCGTCGTTTACAATAAATACTTTCACTTTCGCAGACACATCGTCGACTGTGAGGTTAACTTCCGTTGTGCCAATCGTTATAGACGCAGCTTGATCGGTTTTACCAAATCCAAATATTTCTTGCTTACGTTCAATATATTCCAATCCGATGCTTTTCGCCGCGTTTAATTTTAACGTACAATCCGAACTTCCGCAATCGAGTAAAGATACCATGTTTTTGTTTACATTGTTTATTTTGGCAAACTTGATGTAATTGTTTCGAACGTTTTCCGATTTCGAACACGGTGTCGTGGCATTAAGAACATGTTGAGCAGGCGGTGCTTCCAATTTCTTTTCCTTCTGGTTTTCTGTTTTCTGTTTACATTTTTCTGACGTATGCCCAATTTTCCCACAAACGTCGCATTTTCCTTTTCGCAACGGAAAGGGACAATCTTTCGAAAAATGCCCCAACTGCCCGCAGTTATAACACGAATCAACATCTGACTTTTTATATTTGTTTTTATTTTCAGCGTCCTTGTTTTTGTCCGGCTCCTTTTGGGTTTTCGCATCGCCGCTAACGTTCTTGAAGAAATTTTTACCCGTATTCCCTTGTTTTGTACCGCCATTTCCTGATGCATAACCGAAACTGGATTCCATTTCCTTCCTCGCAGAGTCGAATCTTTCGCTTCTTTTCAAATCTCTTAATAAGTTATCCAAGTCCCAATGATCCGTATGTAACAATCTCGACGCAACGTTTCTGTTAAACAAACCAACCAAAACTTGCTCTTTCGTGTCTTCAAATTTAAGATTCAATTCCGTACAGATCATAACTTTTTCGTGAAAATAACTTTCGACCGATTCTCCTTTTCGTTGTACTCTATCTTGCATTTTCTTCCATTTTTCCGGTAAACTGCTTTTTGGAACGAACGTGCTTCTGAATCTTCTTTCGAATTGATCCCAATCAGTTATCTCTTCATGATACGTGGCATACCAATGATACGCAGGGCCAATCAAATTACACCTCGCTGTTTCAAGACATAATTCCAGCGGCCAACGATGAACAGTGTGCATGCTTTTAATCCTTTCGATCCATAATTTCGCTTTCGTCGAACCTCCAAGTCCATTGTATTCGCTGATTCCTTTCGACAAATCCGGCATCACTTGAAATGTCGGTACTTTTGCCGCTGCACCCGCCGTTTCATCCAAATTCTCGACATTCCGTGTTTCATTATCCGTTTGTCTTCCCGTACTACGATTCTCCGCCATAAATTGAGTAAACATTTCCATCATTTCTAAGCACTTTTTATTTTGCTCAACCAATTGTGCAATCATTACCGGATCTAGTCCACCATTTTCCTTTTGGTTCCCGTCGGCAGTTTCCACATTCTCCCTCGTGGAATCTCCACCTCCATTTTCATCCATTCCTTTATTTATCCTTTTAACAACAACAATCCGTTTAACAATCCTTTACCCCTCCTAACAAATACGAAAAAAAAATTTTTATGTTCATCCCACTTCTGATTTATAAACCTTCCTCTATATTTTCTAATCAAATCAGACGAAATCAACAAAAATAATAACAAAAATAAAAATAATAGAATAGAACGTCGAATGCTAGTCTAGTATCTAACACACTTTTGAGGCGGCTTATTTAAAAAGGAATACTAAACTAAGCCAAGTTGTTTTATAGGGTAGCCAGTGCGACTCTGTCCGTTTTTTAGACTTCTGAAGGAGGTCTTGAAGCTTTCTGAAGGAGGAAGGGGGTAATCGAGCAGAGGGCGGTTGGCATTGGCGGTATTGGCGGTTTTTAACATCCAGGGAGCACCTTTCTTGCACTCCCTTTTTTCTCTTAAATTACGAGCAATTACCTTTTAAAGCTCTTATTAATACACGGTTGGAAAGTCCGAAATTTTGATTTCCTATTTTATACGAATAGATTCTAAAATCCCAGACCCAAAAGAGAGAGAAAAAATGGAATAAAATAAATAAATAAAGTGATTAAATGCCACCTTTGTTAGTCACGGACTCGAGAAAACTAATCTTTAAAAAAAAGGGTCTGCTAATATCCAGTATGGCAGTTATTGTCCTGGACAGTGTGATTGACCTGAAACTCGTATTTAACAAAAGAACGTACATTGCAAAAAGTGGGAACTCAGGTCTAGAAAAAATTCAGGTATAAAAACCTTTTGAAAAAAAAAAAAAAAAAATCGGGTGAGTTTCAGATGTATAATTTTTCTGAATTTTTTACAAAGAGTTAAAGGAAAGTAAGAAAAGAATGGTTATTATAACCGTTTTTCCGAAACTTTCAAATTTTGGCAACTTCCAAACTTAGGCATCCAGGGCATCCTGCCCCATCCCCCTCAGTAGGGCTAAAATTAAGCCTGTTTGTTAGTTGGGAATTCGAAGCAGTCGATAGTCGGCACAATATTCAGAATCTGGTTTCTCAAAACGAAAGGTCAGGATAAGGAACCCAACCAGTCTCTGACTGGCCAAGACTACACTCGTGTCCTGGGGACGATAAATCGTCTATTTTTTTTCATATCCAAAATCGGCATCGGCCCTGCGAAATTATTAGTGCCGGCATTGGCATCGACCCGAGATATTTAGCCGGCCGCGACTGTCATTGGCTTCGGCACCGGTATCGGAATCGGACGCCTGATTTTAAAAATCGTCTAGAATGGCTCTATGATTTTTTTTTTCACTAAAATCGGAATCAGAGGCAGCATCGGATACCATCGGTGCCAGCATCGGATATAATCGACAGTTGGTGTCGTCGGCATCGGCACCGGATTTGAACTGCTGCTTTAGATAGCCAACGGCAAAAGAAAACCCTCTATTTTCCTGTCAAAAATTGAAAGCCAAAGGGAGCGTTCAAGTATTACGTAAGACCGGAAGGGGGGGGGGGAAGGAGGTGCAAGAAATTCTTACGGTGTCTTACATGGGGGAGGGGTGGGGGTGTCCAGAAAATCTTACGAAAGAATTTTTATTATTATTTATTGTTCAAAAACGTTCAAATTTAATATAAAAAATGGACACCTTTCCATTTTCCACCATCTCTTAAAAAAAAATTGTATTCTTAATTTTAAGAAAAAAAATAATTTTTTTTGAAAAGCTGTAAGACGTTTTTAAAATTGGCGGTAAAAGAAAAAATAGGGGGGGGGGTCAGCGAAAATTTTATGCACATTAAAGGGGGGTCAAAGAAATCTTACTAAATCCTACGACAGTGGGGGAGGGGATCGGAAAACCAGAAAAAAAAGTCTTAAAAATAATACTTGAACGCTTACAAACTGTAAAAGTTGTTTGAAAAAAAAAAAAATGAAGCTGTAAGTACTTATGACTCCCTTCCACCAACCTAACTCCTCTTGGTAAAACAATATTTCCCAAATCCAATCATTACTCCTGCCGTAATCGGATTGATATAGACGATTGGCCTGCATCAGGGGAAACCGCACTCAGACTGGTGCTTCAATCCTATCAACATAATAACAAAAAAAATCCCCTTTCTTATAAGAAATTAAAAGAAAAACGGGGGTGTTACAAGGAAGAAAAAAGAAAAATCACGCACTACTTTTGTCACTTACACCGAGATAACCAAATTAAAGTAGGAAACCGGATGCTGTACAAAAAAAAAGAAGGCCGCATAATTTCCCGAGAGAAATATGGAACGCCAAAAATGTCCTAACTGATGAAAATATTAAAAAAGAATGAACGATGATAATAATATGCACAAGAAGTAAGAACATCCAAGGAAATGAATGGTATAATGTGAAAATTTGTCAAGCCTATTACTTTTTACTTAAGAAAAACACGACGTGAAAATTCCCGACAAGAAAGCAGGAGAGGGAGGAAAATATTTTCATAATTTTACACGGTAAGAAGATCCGAAGGAGAAGAAACTTTCCTGTAATCAACGTTCTAAATATGTACAACATAAGTTGTCGTAATTTTTCCTTACTTTTTTCCTTCTTTTTTTTCCCTCCCTCCCGTCTTTTTTTTTTCTTTCCTTTTCCTTTGCTAAAGTTCTTTAATGGTCGCTTTGCTGATTCGTTGATACATACAGAATTTAGTCAAAAGCACAAGATGGAAAATAAAATCGGTAAATAATCCTTTTAAGAAGTTTTAATCGTCATAGGAATGCACACAAACAAATTTTTTCTCCAGGTCTAAAAGGGTTGAAAACAATAAGTTTGCAAGATGAGCAGAGGGAACTAATTTAGCCGGCAACTATTTACAATAGATATTTGAGTAGAAAGGAGTTGAGAGTTACGCGGTTGACCATTTGTCAATCTCGTAGACGAATTTATATGTCCAAAGACGAGATAAAAAATGTTTTTAAACGATCGATATAAATGTATAAATATGAAATATCGGGGAGGGAAAAAATGTTTTAAAAAAAAAACGAAAGATTTTTATTTTTTCTTCGATAAAAAAAAAATGCAAATCAAAATACATTTTAATTTCTTTTTTTAAAATCAAAGTTATAGGAAGATAAGAAGAGAAAAATGCAATAACTCTTCATGTAAAAGACATAAATATTAGTTTAACACGAGTAGAGGAGGATTTTTAAAATTGCAAATCTTCTTTCGAGTTTGGTTTAGGTGGATTTTACTTGTTAAGACTGAATATTGGATTTTCATTTCCCATAATCTTTGAAATCCCCATCCTCCGATCTACTTTTTCTTTATGCAAATCTTTTCCTTGAATTTTTTTTTTTTTTATTTATTTAATGGAAGATAATTCATTGCGAATCAAAGAAATAATGTACAAAGTGTGAAACAGCGGGAGGAATGAATCAGAATTTTTTTATATTTTTTTTTATTCTTCTTCTTTTTTTTTTCCTTTTCGGAATTATCGATTAATTTTACTCAAAACACGGATTACAATGCAGCTTCAAGTACACCTCCGTTAAAAAAAAAATTCGTTTTATTTCGGTCGCAAATGTTACTTAAATGCCGAGGACGAAAATAATCCGATAAACCGAACCCACCGGGAGAGAAGTTGAAAGAAAAGAAAACCTCAGCATCCCCCCTCACCCTCCCCGTTTTCTTAGAACATCCTTGAAGTAATATGGACAAAACTTTATTAAAACGAAAATACTTATTATTAAATAATCACAGTGTGCATTCTTGGCTAAGTGAAATCCGATTCCTTGGATATGCTAAACATTGCCCGATAAGAGATTAAAGTGGATTCGGTAAAATTTTGAATTAAAGTACACCCAAAGCGGACCTTGGTCATTAAATTTCAAAGTTAATACATCTTAAGAATTTCAGTTATTCGAAAAGGTTCGTCTTCGGTAAGACGCTTCTATAATCATTATATGAATTTTCTCCGGTTAACTTTAAGAAACTATCAAATGGAGATGTAAATCTCCGCAAGTTAAACATAAGGGAATTGTCTACCCCAATATGTTTTATGTTTGTTAAATGAGGAATGTATCTTACGTGTTTGTTTCTATTATATTTCTTGAAAATCTTAAAGGGGTTTTACCCGCTTCTGCACGGTAGAGGGTGAATATCGATTTTCACAAAAAAAAAAAAAAATCTGTCCGTCATTACGTCAAGGGAACAGCAGGACTCATCAAATATTTTAATAGTCATCTTTTCTAAAAAGTATTTTTCTCCGCAACATTTTCTTTTTAAATCAACGAATCCACTCTTACAATTTCAGTTTAATTTCACTGATTTCCCGAACTCGATCAAGTTTGAGATGACGGTCAGCTCTCAGTTTAAAAAAAAAAAAAGAAAATAAAAGAAATCGCCTTAAGAGGAAGGAAAGAAAATCTACGAGCCAGAATCCCTTTAAAACGGAATGTTTTAAGAAACCGCAGAGAATCTTGTTCATGGAAAACCCCTCGAGTCCAAGAATTTCACATGAACAGTAACCAAGAAACTAAGAAACTTTGGAAATGAAATAGAAACTCTATTATACTTCGACTAAAGGTTTTCTTAAGCCTTAAATCTTTGACCTAAACCTAACGTTTCCGAAAGTTTTAACTGTTTTGATTTACATAAACGCAAGTTTTGAAAAGGCGGAAGAAGTTCCGTCACAAGACCGGTTTATTTCGATTTTCTCCATCAATTTTAATTTAAATTTTCCATAGGGAAGCTTTCACCGTTAATTTTCAAACTTTATTCGGAAATTTCCAAGAAAACTGACCGGTAACCATTTCGAGAGATTGAATTTCTGGGAAAACGAAGATAGAAACGGATTTAAGGTTCCTTCAATGCAGACCATTTTTTTTTTTTTTTGGCGAATTTTGGAAGTGAAAATCGAGAGTATAGTTTTGGGTTTTTGGCGTTTGGAGTTTGAGTATTTTTAAGCAAAGCGGGATCTATGTCAGGAAAAGCTTTACGATTAAGTCCATGAGGTTTTTTAAACAAAGCCTATCCGATGCGTTTAAACTGTACTTATGTCCTTTTTATCCGAGTTTATATCCTCCGAAATAATTTTAAAAATTGGAAGTGTTACGTCGCGTAACTCTTAAACCGCGGGATTTCGCGATTTTTTCTCTACTTCTTGACTCTTGGCAGCTTGAAGTGGCGCCTAGTTTATTTTATTTAACTCCCAGGGTTTTCCTTTTGTCCATAATTAACTTACGAGTCAAGGGTTCCTTTTTTTAACGAAGAGAGAGAGGGAGAAAAAAAGAAAAAAAAAAAGAAGTTGATTCACAGGAGCTGGAAAATAACAATAACATAATATATAATTTTATGTACAGTCTTAAAGTTTTGTTTCTTTTTTTTTTCTGAAATATTTTTATGTTAGCACGAAATATTTCCACGTATTTTTCTCTTTCATCGGCTTAATTTTTTTTTTTTTTTTTTTTTTGTGAGTCATTTATATACAAAATAAAAAAAAAAAACAAATATAACCGCCCCCAAGCTTTTTAAACGAATTCGATAAATTACTTAACTGTAATGTGAAATACAGCTTTGGGTTTCTGTGGATTAACCTTGAAGTAAAAAGTAGAACGTTTTTTCGGTAATATATTAAAAAGGAAGAAAAACCACGAATAAAACAGGATCGAGATTGATTTAAAGTTACAAAACCGTTCTACTAACTAAAAGTTAAATGCGCAGAGACAAAAGAAAGGAAAAAGATTATACATATAAAAAAAAAAATTGGAGGAAACGAAATAGTTGATCGCTCGAGGAAAATAAATAAGTCTATAGGAAGAAGATGCCAAAACGCCGAATTAATCAGCAATATTTCAAGTTCAGTCTGTATGTAAATTTTTAACTTTTCGGAAGGCCCCCGCCGATTTCCTGACATTGTTTATACGATAACACACACAAAAAAAAAAAAAATACAGAGAAAAAGAAATGTTATCGTTCAATTAAAAAAGGTTTTCTAAAGGATATGAAAAGGGATATGTTTCTTTGAATTATTACGATTCCTTAAATGATTTCAAACAAACTTTTAAAAGGAAATGGGTACCAGAGGAAGAAGTGGCGGTGGTGGGGTGTGAGAATCGAGAAGAGAGAGGGGCTAGGGGGTAGGGGTGGCGGCGCTAACATGATCATGTCATCGGGTCTGCAAATTTCCTCAGGCTAAAGGGTAAACTTTTGGATTGCTCTCATGTTAGACCAACTTTCTTGTTATAAATTACTGATGAAATTTCAAGATTTTGTGTTTCGTTCCTTTGGGGGAGTTTAATAATGGTAGTCTGTAGGTTTAGGACATTTCGAGATTTCCATTAAACTTAGTTTTCGCATAAGTCGTTGTCGTCGACCATTAGTGGCGAGGTTTTCTTTGAGAAAAACTTAGTTTCCCCATTCACGCATTATCAAAATTCATTTCCCACTCTAACACATCTTCAACAACGACCTCACTAATTTCCCATCGTTTCATTTCATTTAAATTCTACATTATCTCTTTTTTTTTTATAAAACAATTAGAATAAAGGAAGAATCTCTTTGGTTTTGATTACAGAATGGTAGAAAGGGACGAAGACGGAGAATCGAAACCCTAATGAAACTAAGAAGCAAATAATATCTCTGGTTTCTAAAATAGCTTGGTTTCCTGCCGGGTTTCCTCAAGTCCAATGGCTACTTTGCGGTTTCCGTTTGTCGGTTTCTGTCTTATCTCGTCAAATTTGAATCCCTTTAATTGTTTCTTGTCTTACCAAGGCATCTTGAATATTCCGATTTTCCGCCAGTGTTTTAACGAGTTGTAAAACGATTTTCGGCTCCCGCTCATTTATGGCCCCTGATTCCTTAATGCCTCATCCTTTCTTAATGGAAATCGGGTTAAGTAAAATACTAAGCTACCACCTGAATAAAAGGAGAAATGTTTCGGGGAATTGACTCTCTTGGCTCCTCCGGATAAAACTTTCGGTGATAAATCTTGAAAGGCCAAAAAGGGTCCATTTCACTTGTTTTGTTGGTAAAGTTACATTAACTTTAAGTAATTAAAGTAATTTCGGTTTTATAATGTATAGAGAGCGTAAATATAATCCCTTTTCGTCGCTTTATAACGCCATTAAAAATCGTTGCAGCTTGTTCGGACGAATACCGAAATACCTTCAATTTTAATTCCATTTTGCTGCAGGGGAATTATCACCTATCAGAGCATGAAAGAGCATAAAAAATAATCGTACAGGACCACGATTATTGAACAGGACGGTCATTTTTCCAATTCTACTCTAAAACTTAATAAATATGGTTAAAGTTTTTCCCTCAAAAATCGGTTGCATACAATAAACGACGCAAACCGTTCTTGTACTGATCATTCACTTAAACTCCTCATGATGTATGAATATATTTTTTTTTTTAAAAAAAGAAAACTGAAAGAAAACCTTAAATCAAAAAATGTGTATCCATGTTAGTTTTTAATGTGTAATTTCATATGAAATATAACAAGTAATATTGCAAGATTGTATTGTCAGGAAAATTTAGGTGTTCTATCAGCCTCCTTCGCCGCCTATTTCGCTCTTATTTTATTGCCTATTATCCTTTTTTTTCTTTCTTTTCCTGTTATTTATATTTTTCTTTTCTTCATTGTATCTCTTTAAAAAAACGTTATTTTTTTTTTTTTTTTTTTTGGATGATTTAAAAATGATGTCAAGCGACAATTACTACTTTTCAGACATAATTCCTGTAATAAAAAAAAAACTACGAAAAAAAAGGGGTTAAAATCTTTGGGCCCAACCCAAAAAAACGAAAACAAAATACGTTCTATCTTTTGTTAATTGAACCAGCATTTTTTTAATCGTCAGATTTAAACGACCCTGATCGTCAGCCCTTCCGATGAAATCGGATTCATTCATCGTGGTAAATAAGAAAAAGATGCCGTCTGAAACTTTTCCACTTCGATTATACCTGCTCTTAATTCGAAAGTCCGGTGAAAACTTGGCTCATTACATTCAATCGGCGAAAGGGACCGAAAATTAATGAGGAAAGGAAAATGAGAGGGCGAAAGCGATGGCTTGAGGGGGGGGGAGGCAAAGAAAGGGAGGGGAGGTCGTTGGAAGGACGAAAAAGAAATAAGTTCGACTCCATTTACAATTCTAAACTTCCAAGTACATTAATCCGGTCTTTGCCGGGTAAATTAATTAAAAAATAAAAGGAAATAAATCTACAAAGAATAAGTCAGCTTATAAAGAGTATTTAACTTCTAACCAACCATTCAATCTTAATTGGGCTCTTTTAAAATACTGTTCACTGTCCAAGAAAGAAAATCATTTCATTCCAAGAAAGACTAAATCAGGAGTGAATAACTCGGTTCTTTTTCTGTATTTCTTTTTTTTTGTGGGTTGATCTTCGGTTGTGGGACCTTTTTTTTCGGAAATATATGGTGATTGTAAAACGTTCGCCTGTTCGATTAATATTCTTCACGTTTCATCAAGCACTTTTTTTTGTTTATCTGATTTTGTTAATTAAAAAATAACAATTTATTTATTTATTTATTTATTTATTTATTTATTTATTTATTTTTTTTTTGTACAAATAGTAGGAATTTTAATATAGAAAAGGAGCTCACAATTGTTACGTAAAAAAATTTATGAATAGCATTTCAACTTTTTTCAAATTAAGAAAAATCACCTCGGAATCACCCACTAAAACCACCATTCTCGAGCGAAAATTCCTTCGAACCATTCCGCTCATATAAACCATATACGAAAAAAAATATTCGAGGAAAAAAAAAGGAGCTAAAATAAAAATAAAAAGGAAGTCATTCGAAAAGGATTTGTGATCATGGAGACGGAGAACAATTAAGCCCTTGTTAATTGGTTTCAAGAAGAAATTAAGAAGACAGATTTTTGTTTTCTTGATTCTTGCGAAAGAATAAATGAATGAAACATAGTGTATGTTTAACTTTTGCCGAATGTGAGAGGGGGAAGGAGTAGGGGATGGAATCGGAGGGAAATAAACCAAGGAGAAAAAAGGATTTAATCGGCCAATTTTTCACTTGTGTCATTTCAATTTCTTCATTTATACCATTACTTTTTTTCTTCTTCGTCTTCTTCCTCCTCTTTAAGCGTCTCCTACAAGACTTTGGAGCCACATTAAATTAGACGTAATAGGGAGAAGACCCGAAAAAATTGGTTTTAAGCTACTTACAAAATGAAAAACGTTTCGGGGATTTTTTTTCCTTCATTTGTACAGTTGAAACCGGCTCAAAGGTTCTCCTGTTTTTTTTTTTATTTTTGCACAAAAATAACACTGAATTAAACATGTGAAAAATTTTATAAAGGCAAACAAATAAATAAAAAAAATAAATAAATTGAAAACACGGATGGAGTGAAAGGATGGAACATCCTGCCGAAGCAGTTGCCAAAGACCACCCTGGAAAAAGTCATGGAGCTGGAAAAGCAGTAGAGCATATGGATTTAACATTCACTTATTTGGAGAGGAACCAAATATGCCCTTTATATCAAAATAATGTGAAAGACCGTTACAAATTTATTTTTATTTTACTGACCACATTTTCTTTTGTATGACCGTAATTTTATCATATCATAAAATCGCATTTCGGTACTAAATTACCTGATTATAAAAAGGTTTATATCTACAACGGGACTCATATAAAGTAAAATAGAATGAATATTCGTATTATGTGCCATCTTTTTCTGCATGTCTAGCAGCGCTACGTCGTGCCTCTGAAGATCGCAGCGCCATCAATTGCCAGTTTTAGAACTAAAATGTGCGTAGTTAAGCGGGACATGAACGGCATGGGAGGTTTCCAGACCTGTCTTTACGGCCGTGGGCTAGAGTGATGGCCAATATGCTAGTTCATAGGGCGCTCGACTTTTAAACAGGAGATGCGACGCGTCCTGGTTCACACCTAGGAATTTTTTCAGGTCAAAACTAGTGCGCTAGTCAGAAAATCGACGGTCACCACCCCTCGGCAGGCAATGGCAAACCACCGAGTGGTAAGTGCCTCGTAAATCTCTCAAAAACAGTACTGAAGGTCCCATATGCCTGTGAGAGCACCACAGATGTATACCACGCTTGAAATCGAGTAAAGGACTAAGAAGAAGAGTGATCAACAGCCAGCAACTAGTTTATTTTGGCGGGAAAAAACCGGAGTAGGGTAAAAAGATGGAAAGGAATTTTTGAGAAAAATTAACAGTTCGTACCCATGGAGTACTCGAACCTCCGACTTCCCGCTTGGCCCGGGCTGTTCTAACCTTTGAACTAACGAACTGAGATGCCAATCTCTCGAAATCAAAACCTCATAAGAATCATGGAATTAACCCAGAGTCGTTTTTTGAGAACACGCGCACCGACAACTCGTCGAAACCTTAGTCGAATACATTTCTATCTGAGGTTTGGTTTTACGACTCCTTTTCATATGCTAAACATTGGATTAAGTACAAATAAAGAATCTCAGAGAGGTATTCGACTAAGGTCGCGTAGTCTTACGACATCTAACGTTAAAGGTGGGAATCATAATTTTTAAGAGAAATTATCTTCGAAACACAGGTAGCCAGCAACTATTAAAATAAGGCTGCGGGCTCCTTAGACAAAGGCATAACCCTCTCCTGGCTGACTTAAAATTTTTCTGACAAAGAAGGAGACCTGATAAAACAATAATTTGCTACCCTTTAAGGGGCTTTGGTACTAAGATTCAAATTTGCTGATCTGCAAAAAAATTTGATTCTTTATTTCACAAAACCTAATGATCAACTCGTGGTGACCCGTAGCCTAGTTCATAGCGCACTCGACTCTCAGTCATGAGATTCGACGCGTCGTACTTCTATCCTAGTTCACAGCTAGGAATTTTTCTCAGTTTAAAACTAGTGCGCTAGTCATAAAGTCAATGGTCACCACCCCTCGGTAGGCAGTGGCAAACCACCGAGTGGTAATTGCTTCGTAAATCTCTCAAATATAGCCGTTCGGAACCGGCGTTAAACTGTAGGTCCCATATGCCTGTGAGCGCACGCACAGGTGTATGTGAGAGATCACCACGCTCGTAATCGAGTAAAGGACTAAGAAAAAGAATAATCAACTCAAGGAATCATCGGCTTTACCAAAACCTAAAACTAAAACTAAAACATACCTGTAGCTTGTTGTTCAACAGGTTCCTGATAGATGACAGCGGTATCGCTCCTCTTCAAGTACTCCTTAATTTTCTCCTCTTCCGTTGGTTCGGATTTCCCGTCAAACTTCCTACCGCCATTTTTAGTTTTAAAAACACTAACATTATTTATATCACTTATCGTTTTTACTACGATCACTGGTGTTTTCGATTCTTTAAGGCTTGGAGAACAGTCTCCATTTCTTTTAGGGGTTTCTAATAATAATTGTTGAAGGCCTGAATTATTCGTTTCCTTTTTATTATTATACGTACCGTTGATCACAGGGGGTTTCTCTTTTTTAATGATTCCGTTACCTCTTAAAACGGTTTCTAAATTAGGTGGACCTTGAATGTGTCTATGGACTAATCGAGGGGGACACCGAGGACTATTTGGCACTTCGTTAAAGGGCGAATCATTTTTATCTTTGAGCACGTTTATATCTTCGTTGTTATTTTTAGTCCTTTCGTTGATGGAATCGGAGTTACAAATAATCCGATTGTGATTATCATCCGGATCGCTTTGTTTACACATGATTGCTTCCTTCTTCTTCATTTCTTCGTCATTATCGCCTTTGATAATATCTTCCTGAGACTCTTTGGTATTTGAATGCGTTTCTTCCAAATCAACTGCAAATAAAACAAAAAGAAAAAGTCATAGAAAACAATTCTGAATGTAAGTCGCCTTCGCGATTTCTTTTTAAGGAAGAAAAACGTCTGAAAAGTATCAAGTACGAACTTGGCAGGGAATGCGAAACAAAAAAATGAGAGAGATTTTAAAACCTTTTCACCCAGTTTCAACTCTTTTCCCATTACCTGAAGAACTTTCCTCTTGGCTATAAAATAATTCTTTGTTAAAAGAACTAAAACAGACTGCCAGGAACGCGGTAAGTATATTTAACGGCGCCGTTGGGAATGTGACGTCAGACGACCCAGCTGAAATTTATATATATATATGAACAATGTAGTTTATTTTCCACATCAATAGGCTTGGCTCCACCTTTTCACATGGATAAAAGCATCGCTTTAGACTCAGGAATTATGGATATGGACTTTATGGAGAGGATGGAAAAAATACTATCTACAATTTTCATATTATCTATGTAAGTTTTAAGAGAAAAGGAAATTTATGAGGACCTATTGTAAAGTTTGTGTCAAGTCTCCTGCCTTGACTTTTTTTCTTTCCCTGTGTGTGTCCTTTTTTCGTTCGATTAAAATAAGAGGGAAAAAAAATTCTCCCGACTAAACGTCCTCACTCGTTTCAACAGATGGGCACTTTTTTTTTTTTTGTTAAAACTCATGGAAGGTTTTTCATCCCGAAACGATTAAATTAAGTTCGATAAGCTCCGACTTTATTCCTTGGGGAAAAATAAGAACACCGCAAGGTAGTTGGAAGCTCTCAGCATATAGAAAGAACTACATTACATGAGAAAAGGTCTGGAATATAGAAATCCGAAATGATTATGCCCGTACACGTTTTAGAGAGATATAGGGAGGATTTGATGTTTGATATTCCTTAGATATTGTTCTCGTAACTCTACTCTAACATGCGATAACTAGTGTCCATCCCTACCCTGCACCGTCCCCGTTTTTCGTTCCCGACAATTTGCGAATGCATGAAACTGAAAGCTTCAACGTCAATCATATAAAAACATAAAACCATCATTTTTCAAGATGAGCTTTGCTTTCATCTTTTTTTTTCTCTCTTCTCACTCCGGGAAAAAAGGGAAATCGCGAGAGCGAAAGAACGTCTACTGCGTAAAACAAAGAAAAAAAAAATATTAGCAATGTCTGTAAGAAGAATAAAACGGCATTTTCCTTTTTTTTTAACAGGCATGGATTTTCTTGTTCAGTTTAAGTTAAGAAGCTTTTCAATTATTTTCCAATACAGGGTTGCTTAATCCGGAACTGGATATCATTTGTGTAAGTTCTAATTGTTTTCCTTTTTCGATTGCTCCAACGACTCTCACAAAAAAAAAAAAAAAAAAAAAAAAAAAAAAAAAATCGGTTGGGCTTTGAAATAGGGCTTGTATCGGCGAAAGGTTGTTGTTAACAGGTATTTGTATTTGACTTATGGGAAACCAGGGGAACAGAACTGAGAAACAGGGAGTTTAAATCAGGTATTGCTCCGGTCACTAAAACTTACATAAGCTAAATATAAGCAACCAGGTAGAGTTTCAAAGCTCAGAATTAAAAGGCACGTAAGGTAAGCCTGAACAGTCACCTAATCCTGAACGGATAAGCTAAACACGCATGCCCATAAAAGGAAATCGTGTTCAGGCTTTGGGTGCTTTACCTTGAATAATATTTTAATTGATCCTCATTTCCGGCTGTCCGCTCCAAGCAAAATTTACCATTCTCATGTTCCAAATTTTATATGTGCAAAAGAAAAATATCGTTTCTTTTTTTTCCCCCCTGCACTGTGCTATCCCTAAATTTAATCGCCTATCCTCTCATCTACTATAGGATTTTTTCTTTCGGAAGAAAAAAAATTGAGAGTAAATATTCGAAAACAAAATATAAAAAAAAAAATTTAAGTGGAAACAAGGGAAAAAAAGAAGCGGCAATAAAAATTTAGAAGAGCAATAGCGTGGAGACAAAATCCACTTGAATCGAACTAAGAAATCAAGCAAATGAAAGAGCGTTGAAAAATAAAACAATTCATGATGTCTTGACTGGTTGAATGTTGAAAAAAAAAAAAAAAAAAGTAAAAACAATAATAAAATAAACAAAACAATAAAGTAGAATCGAAGCACCTCGATACACCCCTCGCATGCTTATTCGGTTTCGCTAAGACATTCAGAATTTTTCCCCGAAAAAAGGAAAAAAAAAAAATCATCTAAATTTTCCGCATCCGGTACAATAAATAGGAATTTTTTGAAAACAATGTACAGGAAGTTAATTCACGATGATTAATTGAAAAGGGGGGAAAATAAACATCGAAAAGAAAAATTTCATCTTTCTCCGCGTAAAACGCTCACTTTCAACAGCAGCAAAAAAAAAAAAAAAAAAAAAAAAAAAAGACAAGATGATGACATGCAATGTTATAACAACTGAACTGTCTTTTAAAAAATATTTCATTACTCTTGTTGGAGAAAACAGAGCCATAAAAGCGAATAGCACTTGCGATTGTCTTTCCCCAACAGAAAGCTTATCGTCATCCTTTCTTTCTTGTGTCATTTTCGGTCGAATTTTATGCTAGGTCCACCTCCTTTTTTTAATTAACGACCTATCGGATTTTCCCACTACTTTCGACTTTGATTCCCTTTTTTTTTCAAAAATAAAAGATACAATACAAATATCGAAAATATTAAGAGGGTATGATCGACTGAATCAAGGTTTTCACGCTAGAATTTTCAATAACGAAAAGGAAAAAAAACGCATTAAGAAATTAAGAGAAGACAAACCAGGAGAGGAAAAAGAAACGATATTCCGAGGAAAAGTGAGTAAGTATGAATGGCGACAAGGGAGTTATAGCCCTCGGATGACTGGACATTAGACAGAACACAATGACAGTTGTTTTAACATGGCAAACTTGGTCGCGTATGACGTATCATGTTGTTCCTGTTGGATTCCAATTAGCCGAGTTCTTGTTTCCATTTCCTTTCGTCATAAGAACGTCATTCCTCCTCTTACACCTCCCCCCCCCTTCCCTTCTTCCTCCGATTTGAAATCTTTCCCTTCCGTTTAGTTCGACATGGGAGGAAAACAATGGAGAACCATCTATCTCTCGTTTTGCATCATCTAAAAACAACTTATTTCGGCGCTGCTGCCGAATGTATTTATCCGCGTGTGTAATGAAATCAGAGTATCAAACCGGGTGATTGCGCCACCAGACTGGTTTATGACATGTCGACTGACGGTGCAACCAGCCGTTAAATCATACTTGGCATGTCATGTTCACACACGCTCACAACCGGACAACCTTTCCAGATTTTTTTCGGCTATTTTTTTTTATATTTCATCAGGATTTGTCATAAGCGTTTGATTTAAAACGTTCAGATGAGAAGGGGAAAAAAACGGTTTTTCTGGGGAATTCCCTAAAATTTTGTTTTCAGTGGATTTCCGAATTTTTATGATTCCGAAAAAAAAATCGTGTAATGTAATATATGCGAAAGATTTGTGTTTCAGCTTTCAAAAAGATACGTCAATGCTGCTCAAAATTGAAAAAAATTCGACCCTGAATTTTAAGCCTGGAAAAGATATTCCTCGCTCTATAAAACAAATAAGTATATACCACTTTCTTCCCCAATAAAATTTATCGTCCAAATCATGAATTAGCTTCTTTTTGTTTTGTTTTGTTTTGCTTTGCTTTCCCTTACAGTAAAGATTTTTCTACTCCTTAAGACTTATTCATGGGCATCACATAACTTTTGGTCCTTGTGTGAGTCATATTGAATTCTGAAAACATGAAAAGCACGGAAAAAACAACAATGGAAGGCAGTTTATGCCGGAAGGAGGAAGGGCTTCTTGATCGAGACGACCTTATATGAATCAGAAACCCACCAATCCCTCCCCCCTCCCCTCCCCCTTCTTTTCCGAAATACCCGTTATTCTATATCTGAAAGTGATTTCACCTCAGAATTTCGTCACAGACGGTGATTTCAGAACAATAAGACAACTTTAGGGAATTTCAGTTGAAAAGGACAATACCAAAAGGGATATGACCGATTGCAGCTTTTTAAGTAGAATCTTTCCACCGCATCAATTTACAGATGAAATCGTATCTTTTAAAAAAGCGAAACCGTTCCGTCATCTTGACGTAAAATAATCGTGACGATGCCAGAAATCAAATTAAATAAGATTTCATTTTTCGGTTCTCCGGAGAGGCAAACATCGATAGGGGGTGTGCGAAAAGGTCACCTGTTTACTGACCTTGTATCATCTGCTGTCACGTGACTTTTGTTCGTCTGATTCTGACAACTGACTGCAGTTATCATAGAATTTCTCTTTCATATTTTTTTTTCCTTTTTTCTTTTACCCGTAATTAGATTAAATGTCTTTCGTGAGTCATGGATGAGTACTCGCCCATTTGGAAAATATCGTGAACGACGTTCAGCAAAAAGAAGGGAAAAAGCAGTAAAAATCATTCCTTTTCATAAACCAGATTTTTAACACTAATTAAAAGAATCCGTTTTTATTCGTCAACTTTTTTTTTTCTTTAAAAGATCTCGCTCACGTCAAAATTATAAATGATAAAGATTTACCTAGTTTTGAAATTAAACCCTTTCCCAACTCAGTTTGATTCAATTAATTACACGTTGACGTGATCCGCAGGTTACAGTGATGTAACAAAAACAATGAAATCACAATATGAGAGAGCGAGATAGCAAAACACGTAAGAAAAACGGATATCGCTGAAAAGGAACAGAGAGACGAACGTATTCCCCTTTCCTCAAGCTAGAGTGAAACGGCGATATCACATTAGTTAAGTTTCAAAGGTGAAAATGACAAATATGGATGTATAATTAGCTAACTTGCGCCCTTGTATAGCTATTCGGCAGGTCAGATTTTCTTATCCGGTAGCGGAAAATTTTCATTTTCAGCGATTAACGTAGGAAATCCATTAACGAGAAGGATTTTAAAGGGGAATCCAACATTTACATTTTTTACTTTAATTTCAAAGGTGTTTTAGGGAGGTAGAATCGAGTGGGCTATTTTTTATTTTCAATTTGCATCAACAAATTTTTGAAATTAATTCGTGGGATTAGGAACAAAATAAACATTAAATTTCTTTATTCACGCCGACGTTTCGGTGTTTTTTATTTTCACCTTTTTCGAGGCTATAATTAAGATATTACAGCAAATTTTTATTTTTTATTTTTTATCTCCCGTACTTTTTTTTTTGGCTAAAGGAAATTTGCTTGGAAAAGGTGAACTAACCACTACATTGCTTGTTAATGAGGGCAAGAAAAGAAAAAGAAATAAAAATGGTAGAATAAATGAATATTTCACGCCTGTGTTCAAAAAATTAAATTACAAGAGAGTCTTGCACTTCGAACCCGAATAAGGTCTCCAAACATATTTCATCTTCATATGCTCTCGGTTCTTATGGCCTATTTATCACTTTAGTGCAATGATTTTTGGCAGCAGCAACCGATATGATCTTTTAAACAAAAACGGATTTTAGAAGGAAGTCCTTAAGACTAGATTTTAAACGTCTTATATAAGTTTAACACTTCAGCTCGGGGACACCATTGTTGGAAAGGCAACTTATTAACTGAACCGGGGTCCTCAGCTACCGGCCCGTAGCCAAGGGGGAGACCTTATTCGGGTTCGGCGTTACCCCCTTCTGGCCTGACTTGGTGTCTCCCCTGGAGTAAATTAGCTAAACATGACAGGTACAGGGAACGAAGGTTTATAGCCCCCCTTAACAAGCCCAACTGTCCCCCGCCCCCCCCCCCCCGACTCTTCGTTCTGGCTACGGGCCCGCTCAGCTAGAAGCTGTAGAGCCGTAGTTAAGTGACCCAGGTCAAATAAAAAATGTCCAGGTGTGGCTATCTTACATTAAAATGTTGCAAAAATTCATACTTCCATCCCTTATGAAAGAGGATAAAAAGCAAAATTTTGAAAATAAAACGGGTAATCACACGGAGATAAAAATCGTTAAAAAAAGCTCTCGAAAAACAAAACGTTCTTACAGGACAATCGATCCTCTTCAAATAATCAACGTTCAAACAAGAATTAAAATTAGGTAAAGGGTACTTCCCGTGAGAACAAATCGGCATACATGGCGAAAAAAAAAAAACAACACAGGGAAAAAATGCTTACTCAAAAAAAAGTGGATGTATACATCGGGAAAATAAAAGAAAAAAAATAAAATATGAAAAAGCCACTTGAAAACGTTTAATTTTTAGTAGCTCTCCCCTAGAGAATCGCATTCCACCCCTTCGGGTTGATGGATGCATCGCAGAAAAGAAAAGAGTGCATGGATCATTTGTTAAGAATTGCACGTGGCTTTCGAAATTAAAATCCCGACTTATGCCACGTGACTCATTTCCAGTCCCGTAGTCAGCGATTTTATAGATCCCTCCCACGACCCCAAATGAAAAAAAAAAATTCATTTTAACTACTTATTTTTTCCTGTCACAATCAGCTAAAACAAGGTGAACAAAAATATAATAAAAAAAAATGGAATGCTCGAATCTAAATTCCAGATGTTTTCATGTTTAATTCTTCAATGCGTCGTCATTATAATCGAAATTGCAGCTCCATTCTCTCCGACCCTGATTTTTCGAATCCCCCTCCTTGCCGAGCAAAACGATTTCCCATCAAGTAACATTATTCAAAGAATTATCTAATACAAAATGCAATCATTAACAAAAGGAAAGTGCAGGATAAAGGTCACGTGTTCATAGGTGGAAATCCAATTAAGAATTAATCAAGGGAATCTCGGGGAAGGTAAATTTTCATTCCAATTGGTTAAACACTAATCGTCGGCACATTATCGTCCTTTTCAAAGACGGGGAGCTCCGGAAAATTAAAATCCGGAGTTCATTTTCTAATTTACTTTTAGGTCAGAGGATGGGACTTATACTTCGGCGTTCCTATTTTGACTTTCGAATTATTTTTTTTTTAATGGAAATGGTAACGGCCGAAAAATGGGAATAGAACAACTACGTCATGCCCGGCATGATTTTCACATTTCCCATACAATTATTAATATGATCACTCAAACAGAAGTGAAACTATGTGTCAAGAACATTTTGTTATTTTCTGCTCCTGCTGCTGTCCCTCACATAATCGATGCCGTGACTCATCATTTAAATCGGTAGCCTAAAAAAAAAAAGGAAGGAAAGAAAAATAGAAGCAACCCTACCGTAAATCATCCCTTAATTCAATACATTGTCTACCTCTGGAAAACCACCCTCGTCCCCACATTAATGAAAGTCACCCTTAGATGTGTTCTGACTTTTGTCACCTCAATTTGAATCGCTGACTACCTCACCCCCTTCATTCCTTGTTGTATCATTCGTCCCCCCTCATACCCCCGATCTCACCCTCCCGCTCGTTGCCTATGCCTCTTTCCTTCTTCCTACCCCATTGTCGTACTTTTTAATCTGTCTTTTGTCTCTTTAACTCTTTTGTTTAATTTTCTATTATAAAGTAAAGATTAGTTTTATTTTATATTGCTTATTCAGGTGTTCGTTTCCTTTCCGAATTTCTCCTAGTCGGTTATTTTTGTTGGAAGTGTTAGAAATTTTGGTTACATAAAAAAAAAAAAAAAAAAAAAGAATTGTATTAAAAAAAACTGGAAGGATCGATTTAATTTTTTACGTCAGGTGCGGACTGATAATATCGATGAAAGCAATAAAAGAAACAACAAGTCAAGACTTTACGGAGAGGGAAGAGAGGGAGAAAAAAAAAAGTTAATAAGACAAAAAATAAACGGACCGGAAAGGAAACTAAGACAGATTTCCTTTTCCACGGCACCAATACAGGCGTCTGTATCGTTCCCGATGACCAACTACAAACAAATCGCTAACTACCACTAATTTTCCAAAAAACTTTTTGTTATACTTTTAACTACCGAAATCACTAAAGCGAGACTTTTTCACTTTTATTGTGCGGTATTGAATTCCTTTGATTTACTTTTTATAAGTTGGAAAAAAAAACGAGAGAAAAGAAGAGCACAAAAAAAAAAAGGAAAAAAAAGTTTAAAATTTATTACCGTTCTAAAACGATCGCCTTTTCTGAACTTCCATGTTGATTTATTCTTAATTATCTACTGCGCTAAAAATTTTCACGACAGGAACAGATACTAAACCTACGTTATCAACATATACAGTCGAATTTTTCGGGTAGTTATAAAAACCAGAGATCCGGCTATGCCTTCAAATTTCAACTTTCCGACCGAGGTCATTTCATACACTTAAAATCCTAATCCAGAATTGTTTCAATCCCTGCGAGGAGAAAGGGATCCGGGGGAACGGGTTAAGAGGTACAACCAAGAGGACATAATTCTTTAGTGAAAAGAGTTAAATCCAAAAGGATAGCAAAAAAGAAAAAAAATGAAGAAGCACAAAAGATAAAAACGTCCAAACGTCCATTAGAGTAAAGCAATTTTACGTAAACCATAATAAATCTTGATTTAGAAAAAGTAAATCTTGTTTAAAGCCGAGGTGAACGCATCCCGAGGAGGTAGAGCATTGTCAACGGAAAACATCTTTGGGAAGAAAAAAAAATGCCTTTCTACAGCATAAAACCTCGTCAGTACTCATGATCACCCAGATAATGAAAAAAGTTCGTCAGCTTAAATTTTCCAAAGGTCAGGCAGGTTCTTCTAAGAATTAAAAAGAAAAGTTTACATTTGGGTAATAGTGATTGCGAATATTAGAAGCTCTTTCGAATGTTTTTCCAAACAGTGGCGGCTTCCGGCTGGTCGAGTTCCTTAAATTAATTTTCCGTTTCTTAATTCTATCACAAAAATAAAAAAAGGTGAAGTTCAGTAAATGGGACTTTTTATATCGAAAAAAAAACTGCGACCGAAAGTATTTAAATAAATTAAAAGCTTATTTCTGTAGGATGGGCTTTGACTCGCCACTGACGGAAAAATAAAAGAAAAAGAAAGGTTGTAAAGGTTGAAGGGGAAGATATTTGAAGAAAGGATCAAGAAAACTGGACTGACTGTGAAGAGTGAATTGAATAGAAATTTTCTATTGTGGCAGAGTCCAACAATGGGATGCCATCTCACGATCAGTTCTTGTGATGGGCTTTGCCCTTCTGTTCAATCACCTTATGACTTTTTCCTCTAACCAAACATTCCCGTTTCTTTTCATTCTTTTTCATCCCAGTCAAAAAATAATTAATCGACCATAAATACATTCGAATTTACCGTGGCGTTAATTTTCCGGTTTCAAAAAAAAAAAAAAAAAAAAAAAAAAACGTTTAAAAACTTTCTAAACGAAAACAATTAATTTGACTTCAGTATTTCAAATTGATTATTTTCGTCACCAAGAACTGGACTTTTGAATCTTCGCAGTATTCGGTACGAAAATTCAAGTCGACATAGAACTCATAAATAAAGAAAGGGAATCTCGCTGAAGGTTTGTGTAAAAGCAAAACGGACAACCATTATGAAATTGATGTCGGGCCACAGACTCTAGCACAAAAAAAGTGGGATAGGGTCATGTGACAGAAATTAAAATCTGACAGCTCACCATTATCTTCCAAATGACTTACCAAGAATACCTTTTCTCTGGGAGGACTGGACTGGAGAAGAAGAAAAAAAAAGAGGAAAGAAATAAAGAAAGGGAAATATCATAAAAAGGACTTTCCGCACGTCAAGATTTGAGTAAACCAGTGATATTCTAAACCAGGTTTATGTTCAGTGTAAAAAGATTAAAATGAAAGATGGAAACTTGAAAAGGGTTTGATTTTTCTACGGTTTTTTTTCCCTGACAAAAGCGTAACGCCCGAGGCGCCATGAGACCACGGAAACCACTTTCGACTGTCCTTCCAACACATCTACTTTTCTATTGTTTATTTTTCAAAATATTACACTTTCTTCCTTTTTTCTACCCCGTTCCTTTAGCCTCTTTTTTTTATTTTTAACATTACAGTCGGTTACTATTGACCATATTAATATATAGTCAATAGTATACGGTCATATTAATAAATATGTGAGCTTTCTTCCTGTTTCCTCCAAGAAAATTCTTACTCAGTATCGAGATCTACAACCTTTAATTCCATTTTTACTTTCACGGGAAATTTTAGAGATCGTTTTTATTTTCACAAAAATAAAAGGAATTCGAAAAATGAACAAGGATTTCGTAACCAGAGACGTTCAAAGATGTTTAATACGTAATCAAAACTCTAACATATGAAACCAGGATACGTTCCTCCGGATTATTTGCCCTTCTAATTTTCCTAAGTTCGATCGTTTGCAGAGAAACTCATATCTGGGCCATCACAAAAATGATCGGAAAACACAAGCTTTTACGTAGATTTTTCGAATTTTTAAAAAAAATAAAATAACGTTGAAAATTTATGGAAAATTTCACTTTAAATAAACAACGCAATCTTCATATTAAGCCTTTCGCCACTGCCATTAAAAGTCAAAAACGGTTTTTGCTTTCTAATCCTTTCTTGTTTTCCCAGTAATTCGTTTTTTATTCTATTCATTTTTTTTAAAATCAGCAATCAATCAAAACTCTTCGATAAAAGTACAAGGGAAGCTATGAATAAAAAACAACCTTAATGACACACCACAACTGTCGGTACAAAAGCTTTATTAATTTCACTTTTTTTTTTTTTTCCGATCCCGCAAATGTTACGTTTTAAAATGTAATTTCCGATCCACGCCTTTTTTTAAACTCATCGATTAAATTATTAATAAATTCCGAGAATTTTCCGGGAGAATTCCTTCGCTGGATACAATACCGTAATTTTCCTCTTTTTTTCGAAAAAAAAAGTCGCTTTTGGACTTTAAAAAGAAAGAAAAATTTTTTTTTGAGGAAAGGATATATCATGTATTACGGGGAGTAAAATATCTGAATTATATCTTGATATTAAAAATGGCTTGGAGCAAAGTACCGGCAAATATAAAAGTCGAGTTTTTTTTTTTTTTTTTTTTTTTTTTTTTTCATTTTTTTCCCCGAAATCTAATCTTTTTGATGAAACACATGTAGCAGCAAGAGTCAGCAGTGTAACCTGAGGCGAGTAAAGCATAGGATATCAGCCACATGGTAACATATTGGAGTTTCTGCCTCAATTTAGACTCATTTTGGTCAGACGAGCTTTTGAAAATGTTGTAACGGAATCGGGGGAAAGGGGTTTGAATCTTCGCCCTCCGCATACACATATACACACACCGTTCTAATCAATCTAAATCTTCTTTTTTTTTTCTGTCTCGGGGTTTGCGTTTGTAGTAAATCACTTTTTTTTTTTTTCTGAACCCTTTGATCGATATTTCCCTCTGCAATTAAAGGTTACAAAAATTTAATAACGGGTGATTGGTCATTAAAGCCTCTAATTTATCCCCTTTTTTTTAGTTAAAAAATTTTTTTTTATGGATACATTACTTCGGGTCTTCAGGAATTTTAAGTAAAATTTATGGAGATTTTGACGCAATAATTCATTTAGCAAATCTTAAAATATATGCGCTTTGTTTAAACAAAAAAAAAAGTCAATAAATAAAATATATGCAAGATGCCAGGAAAACGTAACAAAACGAGGTCGCGGAGTAATGTAATAAGTCTCGCCGTAATGTGTTAGCCAGTACAAGCAGACGTCATCAGAAATGTTAATATAAAAAAAGTATTATTTATTTTATATCTAAGCACATTATCATTTATGACTGACATTAATGCCGTGGCAGTGGCGTCCCGTACAAACTTTCGCAAATCTTGGAAAAACGATATGGCAATCGAATAATTTATTAAAACTAAAAATATAATTTATAAAAAGGCTTGTTGAACGCAAGAAAAAAAAAAAAAAACCTTCCAAATGGCAATTCCCGTTTTGGCAATAATTATTCAAAGCCGTTGAAAACGCCACTTGCGCTATTAGATTCTATAGTGATCGACAACTACAATGATAAAATTCATATTCGCAGTCACCAAACTGTTATTACCTTTAACAATGATTTCCTCCGCTTGAGCGGTATAACGTTTATTGGCTGTTATTGCTCTACTGCTTTTAAGAGTCAAATAAAATTGAAAAGGTTTTAACGGATTGAGCTAAAAAGAGAAGAAAGAATTAAACACGATCGTAACTTCATAATTGATATAGTTGTAGCTGTAGAATAAAAACCGAAATGATTCTGTTACGATAAGGAAAATACTGAAGAAACCAGTTCCAAAATTAATTCACCGATTTTTGGATTTTTAAAAATTTGTTAAGGAATCCGATTTCACGAACAAATTACTTTTCTCTCTCGAGTGGTTTTCACTTAACTGACCGAGAAATGGTCATTAACCGTGGTCATAAAGTTAGGTTAGGAAGTTAACTCCCCCTAAAATTGTGGTGCTTAAGTGAACTGATTCTAGTTTCAAGGACAGACGGTGATGGCGCAGCAATCTTTCGAAACTCACCATTGATAGCGTTGGCAGTTGCATTTGCGCCAATACATTTGAAATGTGTTGAAGTAAAGATGGAAAAAAAAAGTATATTTTGGTTTGTTATATGTATATACCCATAAGCTAAGCATAGGCGATCGTATATATATATATATATATATATATACGGTACATATATACATTTCGTCTGTTAATTGCAAACCCTCTATGGAAGATTACAGAAATTTCAGACGTCAAGTCTGTTGAAATCACGTGATCTCAACATAGCGCCTTAAGTACACCCAGAGATGCTATTAATCAAATTTTTAAATTAAAAAGAGCGTTAAGCAGGGCATCACCTACCATGAATTAGAGATAGGAGTGCCCCGACTTGTCTTTATGACCGTATCATAAACTAAATATTCTTCTTCGTCTAAAGTCGTGGCCGACGTGTAGTGGCCGCTATGAGGATGGCCTATCCAAGTTGTTAATAATACGCCGGACCGTATTTCTCCAGGTCCTGCGATTAGTAGCCTCACGCGCGGCAGTTACGAAAGTGGAATTCATTAATTTAGGGATGACGTCGGTCAAACGCATCGGAGAACGACCACCTTCAGGTTTTCCCTGGACAACAAGTTTTTCCATGTTGTCGGGCCGAGAGATGTGGCCAAAGAGTTTTAAGATCCTACCGTACGTCATAGATAAAATTCTCTGGGGTGGTCTAATCTCATTTAAAATGGAGGCATTTGTCTTTCTAGCTAGCTGTCCATGATATTCTTAACCCAGAGCTGCTGTTGGTCAAATTTTTAAACTAAATGAGGATTAAGCAGGACATTATCTACCGTGAATTAGAGATAGGAGTGTCCAGACTTCTCTTTTATGACCGTATCATAAACTAAATTCGAGCGCCGGAGGTGAACTAACGTATCTCCATCGTAAATATGATTGGAGACAGTGTGTTTCGGCTGTTGGTGAAAATCATGTGACTACAAGTTTGCACGCTCATGTTGCTCTAAAGTTGTGGTCACATGACACTTTTACGAAATGTCGAAACAGATTATCTCCAAGCATATTTACAATGGAGATACGTTAGTTCACCTCCGAAGCACGAATTTTTAAACTGAGTGAGAATTAAGCAGGATATCATCTACCCCGAATTAGAGATAGGAGTGCCCAGACTTCTCTTGCATGGAAAATTGGGAAGAGAAAGCTGGTTTGGATCGGTTTTGATTTTCTGTTTTTGTTTATAAACCTGATACCGGTTCTAATTTATGTGAGAATAAGTTATTTGAAAAAAAAAAGTGTCTTCGTAAAAGACTGACCCGTCCTTGAAATACTTGCCATTTAAATATTTGCGGCATGATTTAGTGTTAAAAATCATAGATGCACAAGAACAAAGCTTATAATGCGGACTAAATAAAAAACACCCCGAATGCACCTCACAAATTCTTTGTGACCACAGAATTTGGTGAAACTAAGCCATATATCAATATTTAAAGAACTTTTTTCCCTACCCCCTCGGAGCGGTATTGGCGTTCAAAAAGTTAAACGAAAAATTAGAACAGCAAAATTGGAGCAATCGAGTAAACGATTTTAAAAACTAAATGAGATCACTTTTTTTTTTTTTTTTTTTTTTTTTTTCAATGTAAAATTAATCCATGTCAATATTCAATGGTTAATAATATCGATTAAAGCAGGAGAGAGAGAGAGAGAAACTAAACGACTGATTTATTAGATTTCCCAGGAGGAGGTGAAGGGAAGAAAAGGCACCGGGAGATATATATGGGAGAGGTGAGAATGAAATATGAAACACGTAGAAGGACAAGGCGAGGAAGTAACAACAAGACAGCACCTGTTCACTCTTGAGAAACAAGTTTAGAGGAAAGTGGGAATGACGTAACAGATGTTGTACAAGACAAGATGGCGTCTTTTGTTACGTCATCAGGTGCTGAGGTTTTCAATTTAACACCTCCCCATTTTCCCATTTCAACCCGGTGGTCGACCTTTTTAGCCAGGGGTAGGAATCCCGTAGCTTATTTTATCAATGATTAACCCTTTACATCCGATCATTTCGTCCAAAAATATTGTTTTCTTTCGGATTTGCACGTTGTAAACCTTTCTTCCTTCATGAATTATTCATTCCGATCAGCATGGCAAAATACTGCAGAGATTTTTACGTAAAATGGAAAAAAAAAAAAAAAAAAAAAAAAAAAGTTCACCCGAAAACGGTAAGCGTCCATAAGAATAATAAAGCCAAGGCAAAAGAATAGGCCTATAGGAAAAGTAATTTTCTTCGTCATTTGCATACTTGATGAAAATGTTGATCCGACCTCACACGGCACGATATTCCGATTATGTTTAGCTTCCCTTTTCCGGAAAAGAAGCTTTATCGTGATTTTTATCGTGTTTATCTTCCCTAAAAATCCACTTTTTTCCCCCGTTTTTATTTATCTCGAAACTCATATTTAGCTTGCGGAATGGTTTAATAAAAAGAAAATTATTTAAATTAGTATCTCTGTCTTTTATAAACTGTTTCATATTAGTTATGTGATGAGGACAGGCATTTCATCCATAACAAGTATCGGAAAAAAAAACCTTTACAAAAGTTCACGTTCGTTTGCAGCGCATATTTTAAAAATAAAATCTTACTACGTACAAAACCTCGACATTTGGATTTCGGAATTTTTGATTGAAACAAAAACGGGAAAAATAAAGCGGTAATGAAAATTTCCTTGTTTTCGTGGATTTATACCGCATTCCTAGCGGTGACCACCACGTTTGCTTTACAAATTAAATATTGTTCTGTTCAACTTTTAATGACAAGATCTCATTTAACCGGAAGGTGATTTCGCTGTTGTATCTTTAGGCAGTATAAAGCTTATGGTCTCTTAACAAGGTTTTAATTCGTTTAAAAGCGGTTATGTATATCAAGTCTTTTGGCCGGTTTAATTTCCATTTCAGAATACCATAAATAATGTAAATTGTTTTTTATGTCACCATTTTATTTATTTATTTATTTTTTTTTTTTTTTCAATTTGAGATGTTAGGTGGCGAAATTCAAATTCTATGCTTTAGGATGTATTAGTTTCTGATTTTTTTTTTTACAGAAAATTATTTGTTGGAAGAATAAATGCTAACACAGGTTAGCATCGGCGTACAAAAAACTTCAATATATCCTGTCGCTGTTAGTGACTTTGCCTTATCTGCAGTTTTGCAAAAAATTGGACCGAATTTTTTTTCTAGGGATTTGACAAAATCGGCCAAACGCCATTTTAATTTTGAGCTCAAAAAAATATTTTCCATTACATTTTATCGCTATTTAAAAATTAGTACTCTTCCGTCTACTTTATTGAATCTAAAATGTAATTTCAAGTCAAATGAAGAGGAGATATAAATTAAGAGTTCGCAACATGAACAAAGAGGAATTTATAATTCAAATTCGACGTTTGGGGCCAGAAAATTTAAAATCATGTTTTGTTATTTAGCCAAATCCCTAGAAAAAAATTTCATTACCAAAAAGTGCCTTATTTGTCTTTCCCGACACGGAACGTTTTTTCAAGAATTACCCAATTGAGGTTTCTAGACAATTTTTTAACAAATTTTTAAAAATTCCCCGAATCACCTATCCTTTAACATGTAAAACTTTGAGTCAATCGAGACGCCCGAAATTGCTGACCTAAGAATTTGAAAAAATTCCAAGTTACTATTGACCCTAAGACACAACTTTTCCGCAGTGTCATTTTCGAATTTGAAAATTTCCAAACTTCGGTACACCCTAGTGTACCGCACTTTTAGCTTATTTAAACGGTCGTTTTATTCCATCAAAAATCAATACTGGGGTTGATTATTTCATTCAGACAAATATTCACAAAAAAATAGTCTAAGATTCTTTTTTAATTCTGCATATGTTTTTTTTCTTTAAGATGAGCCATTTAATATGATAACCTTCTAAAAAGTGACTGAATGTAACTCTATATCGCATGTCATTAACGCGCAGCAACCAATCGTAACAAGATGAACTATTTTATAACTAATATTCCGTAAACTACTGAAAGCGATTAACGTACCTTTTTTGAAATGAAAAGGTTCCTTGTGCCACTTAGTTTTTCAACGCCTAATTAAAAATCCATTTAACTTATTAAAATGCCAGAATCACATTAGAACGTGACATCTGGGGTCAGGAAACGTTTCCGACGACTTGAAAAAGATAAAAAAAAATTATATAATAAAAAATAAAAAAATAAATCTGCAAATTATTTGAGCGAAGTCATTCTTTTAGAATATGTCAACGATTCTTTTACGGATCGTTTCGTTTCTTGAAAACTTTTAAAAGAAAAAAAACCAGAAACAAAAAAGTTCACAAGATTTACAGTTAATTATATTAATTTATTATTAAGGAGAATTTCAAAATTTCTAAGGTATATTAATTGTTACTCTGCAAAAAAATTTTAATGAATTTTTTCAAGAATTTCATTAAAATAATTGATTCTTATTTCAGTTTTAAAGAAAACAGAAGGCGAATTTTTTTTATTTTATTTTTTTTTAAATTACGGCTTTGATACAAGAGGTGAAAGAAAGTCAAAGTAAAGGGGGATGGCTTAAAAAGAAATGGGGCGTAAAGGGGTAGAAATGAAGAGAATGGTGAAAAGAGAGTGACATGTGTAATGACGGCTGAAATTGTCCTCATTCTTGAGAAAATGTTCCTCATTTGTTTCGCTAAGACATAGGACCTCCTGTCCTTTGTCCTCTAAAACGCATTCCTTTTTCATTTCGGAGTCGTGTTTTTGTTTTCTTTTGACATCTAAAAGTCACCCCCAAAAAAAGCCGGATAAAATAAAATAAAAAATACGAGGTCATTTAAATCTTCGATCGAAGAAAAAAAAAATAGAAACTTTAACTTTTTTGATATCAAAGTTCGATAGGAGCAAAAAAAAATTAATAGTTGGGGGAGGAAACTAAATAGGAGGAAGGTGCAAAAGGTGAGACTCCTCTTCACACAGGTAAAATGATAACAAGAAGGCGTTACCTTATCGATCTCACGCATGCGGGTTCTAATCGCAGTGAGAAAAAAGCTGCATAAAATGGAACGATGAGAGAAAAATAAATGCAACTGTCTGATTTATCAAATTCAATTTTAATAAAGATGTCATTATTGCAATTCAAATTTCGGCCTGTTAATATCCGCAAAACAGTAAAAAATTTCATTCAAAATTATTAAGGAAAAAAATGAAATGGATTTGACAACCCCTGATTTTTCGATTACGGCAAAGTGTTAAATACTAGACAACAAACATAATTCCATTAGTAACGCTCCCATTTCATTCCAGTTTTTTATGAGACTCCTAAGAAAATTAGGTGTGCCTTTAATCAATGGTGGCTTCTGTGCGCGATGCTTGTCTTTCTTTTATTAGAATGATTCATTTAAACTGACATACCAAAAAAGTGAAAACTATGTATGTGGCTGGATTATTCGTAGTCGAGGGCTGATTGTTGGACTGACTGGGCTGATGGGATTAGAACGAAAAGGTTTTATTAGGCTGTGTCCAATTGATTTCGTCTGTTATGCATGGCTTACAAAAAAGTTGTGTCAATTTGATCAATTTGATACAGGATAGGGTTCGCAATTAGCAGACGAAATGTATACATATACCGTATATATATATATACACAATCGCCTATGCTTATCTTATGGGTAATATATAACAGACGAAATTACTCGTATATTATCCATTCCTAAATCAGGGTGTCATTTCAACGAAACTTTGAACATAGTAAGCCCATAAGCTAAATATTATTCAGTATTTTTAACTTAAGGATAACTGCATTGACTTTGCTTGAATATGGGTCTAGCTCGGTGTATCCAGTGTATAAAAGCTGGAGAACTGGAAAATGGAACTCATTAAAATAATTTCCATCCTTAACATTAAAAATCGTCAAAGCCAGCTTTAAGTACAGTTGTACAGTATAGAGCTTTAAGCATTGTTTAAAATTCTCTTTAAAATATATTTCTCCATATTGTAACTTTAACATATAAATTTATGTCAAAGCCTAGCTAGATCAGTATAAAAATACAAATAAAAATGCCATTCTAAATACTATCCGGCTTTCTTCAATTTTACAACCTACAATAGGGTAGCACTTAAAAAGTCAACCTTTGATTTTTGATCGTGCAACCTTCTAGTTTTGTTTCAATATATGACAGATTCGACGAATTAAAATTTCAGCTCGATCGGTCATGTTTAAGAGGACCCACAATTTTCGCCATATAATTTACATTGGACCAAGCACCACTAAACATGTTCATGCTCTTCCCGTTCTTGACAATAAACCAGCTTAGTGGTAGAGCACCCGCCCGGCAAGCGGAAAACGTGGGTTCAATTCCCACTCGGTCATGTACCCAACGAAATTTTTCCTCTCAATGATGTATGCTTCCGTAAAAAATTAAAAAGGAACTCAGATATTTTGGCTTTTGTAGTAGTCTAGATGGCGATAAGATTTTACCTCATAATAGTACTGATATCACTAATAATGCCATCTCCCAAGCCTCGTGATGATATCACAAAAAAAATAAAAAAAAGCTCGTTTTTAGGAATGGATTGTTTTCGCCATTAAATACATCAAACATCATCGGATTTATTGACGAATGATTTGGAAAGGCCAGAAAATCGCCTTCACTCGCGCTTGCGCTAACTCTACATTTGATATAATCACTGTTAAGCAACTTTTCGATCGTCAGTTCAAGTAAAATTCTTTTTCCCTTCCAAAATCGATTGATAGTTAAGATAAAGTTATGCGGTGAGAGTTAAAAATTAATAAAAACAAAAGAATCCTTTCATGGATGTTACTTAACCACGACAACATTTTTCGTATTTCAGGACATGATTTAATTTGATACAAAGACTTAACATCCTTTAGAGGTATACATGAGGCATCCCGACGTCTGCTCCCTTTCAATGAAAATATTTTCAAAACGTCCGAATAATTATTATAAGATAACTCCAATTAAACACAAGAAATCTCAACACCGTCAACGTGAACATGTAATTTATCAAAATCGTAAAATATAACTCAAGAACTGACGCAAATCCAGCTCACGAAAACTGAAGTAAAAACCGTCAACGAAAAAATACGAAACATTATTTTACAAGAAAACAATGTTTAATCTTTTTTCGGGAAAAAAATTCAGGCGGTTATCAAGTTTAGACAAAAAGTTTTTTTTTTTTTTTCCTGTTTCCTTTTTCTTTCCTTTCTTCTATCCAGAGGTATAAAGCAGGTGAAGGACAGATGTTACTCTTTCAACTTTGTTCCTCACTTTGTTCCTCCTTTCCTAGTTATAAACAACTTTTTTTTTTCCCAAATTTGACAATACGTTACATGTTGTTTTTCACTTTTTTCTTTCACATACTTTTTTTTTTCTCCCTCGTTCCTTTCTTCCCTTCCTTGAACGAAAATTGTTCTAACGAAAACTTTCAGATGAGGAAAGTTTCGATAAGCCACCATGTAGGTTTTTGAGTCTTTCCTGGAGGAGTGAAAAAGGTACGGTAAATGATGGTTTTATGGAAGTGATGACAAAAGACCTCCCAAATAGTTATGATGAATAAACCGATTATGTTCATTTTCTTTTTCTTCATATTCGGTTACATATCGGGGGTTTTTTTTATATTATGGTATTTTCAGTTATGCATATGAGTTTATGTTTTGATGCGGTGGTAACTTTTATAGGTTGTTTAAAATGTATACATCACCACTTGATCGTTTTTATTACTTTTCTGCAGTTGTTTTATTACGTGCTTTTCGACATATTCGGAAACCTGGTTTCTTTTATTTTCATAATGATTGAAGAGATCATTTCCTGTATAGTCTATCCACAATAATAAATTCAAAGAAGAGAATAGTTTTTCTCGGAATATAATAAAATATTTTGACAATGTGCTTAACTCGACACCACCGCGCTTAAAAGTATAGAAAGAAAAAAAAATGGAGGGAGTAAAACCAAATTTGTAACAAAAATAAGCTTTCGACGTTTTTTCTAAAGTATAACACCTTGCGTACCCACCCAAGTTTCCAAAGAATAAAAAACAAGGGTTGACTTTGTATGAAACTTGTCCCGAAGGTGAAGTTTCTCATCGTATCAAAAATACTTATAAGCGGGAGCGAAATGTTTACATATTCCCCATAATAAACAAAATTAGAAAAGGTGTTGGTTTTTTTGTCTAAGGACCGTCACAGGAAATCAAAGGGTGCGTGAAAAAAGTGTTAAATCTTTTAAATGTTAAAATAATAAACACGAAAATCTTTTTCTGGTTTACGAGTTCAGGAAATAAAGGGTGTTCGCACATTTCGGGTCTGTTTAGTCTTGATGATTGGCTCAATTTGTATACCTGGCCGCGATTTCTCCCCATGAAGTATGGCTCCCGACATCGGTTTCATTAATTTCCGAAATCAATTAAATTTTAAAAAAAACTTCTAAAGATTTTTTCAAGAAACATTTAATTGGCAATGTTGTTCTTGTGCAAATTTGTAAATCCCATTCTTCCGCTCTGCACGTAAAATTTGCATTCTCTAATGCACTTTTAGAGTACCGAACGCACGTTTACTTGGAATCTTAAAACTTAGTACAGCCTCATAAAGAAATGAATTAGGCTATTTCATTTACTGGAAAACTAACTGTTAAGCGATTGCAACAAAATCAGGATAAAACTTTAGAAAAATTCGATTTGGCATCATTTTCATTTGCGATCAACTATTTCCGATGGGGAACATTCAAGTATTACGTAAGGCTTTTTTTTTCGGGATTTTGGACCCCCCTCCCCTTTGTAACAACTAGTAAGATTTCTTTGGTCCCCCCTATTATATTACGCAAGATTTTCGTGGACCCCTTTTTTTTAACGCCAATTTTAAATTGGAGTAATATTTTTCTTAAATCTAGATTTATAGTTTATACTCATATCCCTGCAGATGGCTACAATTGGCTCAAAATCTCGTCAAAAAATAAATTTTCATTTCTTAAAATTTTTTGAAAAAAAATTTTTAATTTTTCTAATTTAGACATTCAAAAAAAAATTAAAACCACTTAATTTTTTGAAATAAAAAAAAAACTTCTAACAATAAATTATAATGGAAATTTTTACGTAAGATTTTCCAAACTCGCCCCCTCCCCCAAGTAAGGAACCGTAAGAATTTCGAGTACCCCCTTCCCCCTTTCGGTCTCCCGTAAAACTTGAACGCTCCCATGATGCAATTAAAGCTAATGGTTTACGTGCAAAAAAAAAAAAAAAAAAATGACTTCGACCAAGGAAAAACTATGCCGACTTAGTTGGTAACTTATCAGATACCGCTGGGCGCAGTGAATTACGTCCCTTTTTCATTTTGATTGGATCGCAAGGTATCCCAGTTTAACAGGTGTCATGATTGGTGAGCGAGAAAAAAAATCTTCCATCGCGAAATGATAAGGTATGGAAAAAAGTGAAATTTACACCTGTTTTTATTTCACCTGAACATGCGATTGGTCGATGATGAGCCCTCCTTATTATCGATCAGACTTCACGCAGGTGAACAGGTGGTTGTTTCACAGTTAGAGGGTGGTCTCTCACCTTCTGCGCAGTTGTCATTTTTCACAGGTAAACTGAACTCCTCTTTTTACCAAGCGAAATCGTTGTCTTATTTATTTCCTCCAAAATATTTACTCCCCAAAAAGCGAAAATAAACCAACGAAATGGATTTCTCCGAAATATTTTAATTAACAAGGATTCCCAAAGAAAAGAAACTAAAAAGCAACAAACAAAATAATAATAATAATAATAACAATAGGAAAATGTCAAGCTGCCACAGATAACGTCCATCATCTTACCAGAATGGTGGAAAGGTTTACCATGTGGTAACGTGTATGATAATCTCAAAACTTCTGACGTATGGATATTTCAAAAGTTAAATCAGGACGATGGGGTATCCTAATCGAAAATTAACACTTTTCGTTCCCAATAGGCGCCTTTTCACCGTCACATCTTTTATTTCAGAAATGATTCCCCCCCTAGTTTCCTTTCCAATATTTTTTTTCAAGATGTCCATATAATTAACGTACGTTTTTACGAGTTTTCGGGACTTACGTGTGGTCTTATTCATTAGATGAAAAAAAAAATCATCATAAACCAAGAAAATATAAACAAACCGAAACCTTCCTAGAAAAATTAAGGATAATAAAATTCGAGGATGAATATAAAAACAGATCCGGTCTAAAAGTACAAATATACCTGCTTACATCCTCATATGAAGTTGGATTTGAAAACCGCACATGCACTGCAGTTAACCCTTCAAGATTTTTTTCTTTTACTGTCATAAGTTTAAAAAAAAAATGGATATCCAATATCCTTTTCACTGCCTCAGTCACCGACAAATTATATCAGAGGCTTTCTGCTTTCGGTTAATTTCTTTTTTTAATCTCTCATATCGTTAGCCTGCTTTATTTTTCTTCGAAATCATCGCCAGTTTTGTTGTTGTTTTTGTTTTCCAAGCTCACTTTGTTATTTTTCCGCTTGAATGGCACATAAGCTACAAAGTACAGGGTGTAGGCTTTAAAAAAAAATTCAATTAAAAGTCATTACTGCATGAATCGTTTCATCAAAATAAAAAATATAAAAAAAAACAAGTCTTCGGGGAAAAAGAAATCTTCCGTTCTGGCTGTAGGGCGGAAATGATCCAACAAAATTATGTAATCTCGTGAAAAAGTGAAAAGAAAAGTCTGAAAAAGGGTTGAAATTAAAAGAGAAAAGAGGTCTCGCAACCGAAATGACACAATGTGATATGATTCTGTCAACCTTTCCTTTTTGACTTGAATGTATGGAAACCTCCAGAAAGGAAACCAGTAATGCGGGCGGTCAACGTCCAAAACCCAAAATGCGAAACCAGAATGTTGAAAACTTGAATGTCGACAACACGTCAGAATAAATAGTGTACATAAAAGGAAAAAGAGAATTTACATTAGAAATTAAAAAATTAAATGCCCATTGTTGCTATCATCATTTTCGGATTGTTGTTTCAACATCGGAATAATAAAAAGATCTGCGATATTATTTTTCACAGGGCCGTAGTCGTTTTCAATTATTTCGATTCATTCAAAAAATTCATAACATGTAAAATGCAGTCGTTCATTTTTAACTTGAATAATCTACGTATCTGTGCGATCGAAATCGAATTCAAGCAAAGAAGAGCCGATTCGACTCAGGCCACAACTTGCGGATTCTTCTTAAGGTAAAACAAATGACTGCGTTGAATATTCAGGTTAAGTAAGTAATTTAGTCGATTTACACATAACCTTCTATACCCTTTTCAGGAAGCCCTCATCAAAAGCTATTACTGACCCTGCACATCAAAAAGTGAAAGCTTCCACGAAAAGCTTCAACTTTAGCTCAAGGTTAAAATTTGAATTTAATAAGATGTTAAATTTCCGAGTTCAAGGGTTAATTTGCATAAACGAAAGTTTAACTTAAGTGATGTAGTATAATATTAATAAGCCAGCAGGGTAAGTCTGATCAAAATGTGGACATAAGAGTTTACAAATTATACACATCTAAAACTTCTAAATTCTACTTCAAAAAAGACGGAAAAAACTCTTCCAGGGAAGACTACTTTCAGTTACTTCGAAAAAAAAAAAAAAAAAAAAGAAAAATCCCGGAGTTTCATATTAAAATGTACTGCATCAATCGACCTAATTTTAAAGAGGGTATTAAAAAAAGGTGACTCATCCTAAAAAATTATCACCATAAGAAGACCCGGGGCCGTGTTTTACATAAAACGGGATCACTTGGCAGTCTGATAAAGAAAAAAGAAAAAAAAAAGTCATTATCACATATTTTAATTTTAAGAAGAAGGAATTACAAAGTACTAAGCACGCGTTTATTTGCGTCATTTTATTAATCCATTAAAAACCACCCTCGTACGTTAGTATGACCCCTTGTCTATTCACTCCCCCTTAGTCAACGGTAAAACGTAGAACCCTCACCGTGCAAAATTCGTGCCCCGTGTGCCATTTTACTTGCATTGTATCCAGTCGTCCTTGTCAACGTCTGCCTTCCCCCCCTTTATCTCGAGACTGATGCTTTTCGTTTTCTCCACGCACCCTTACCCTCCTTCGACCATTTACTTTCATTCAGGTTGCTTTTTTCACAGAGTTAAGAACCGCTTAAAGAAAATATTAATCATCAGTAATGAAAAGGGGTGATAAAACCCGACCCCAAAGAGAGAGAAAAAAAGCTTCGATTTCTACGTCAGGATATGAAATGGCTGGCTTCCATGATGTCGAACGAATTTCCCTTCCATTATTTTATACCTGGAATAAGTATATCGGAATATTAAGTAAATTAATAACCCGAATTTCCCTGGAGGACATGAATCACAAAACCCATGGATCTATTGTTAAAATGAAATATTGCTAACGTAAGTTCTATCCAGCATCCATCAGTCAACCAATTTTATACTCAAAGTGCTCTAAGTATTACCAAACTCCTCCTAACCACCTTACGATCTCATCCCTTACAGCTTCCACCTACTATAACGGAAATGACGTAATCGCTTTCACCCTTCCTCACCCCGACTAACCCTTATACTTTCGATGCATTTCAACGCACTTTATTGACCATTTCATCGGTTATTTTGTTGCATTCTTTTTTTTTTTTTTTCTTTCTTTTTTTTATTCCTTCTTTTTGTCGTTCCTTTTCCGCTCGTATTTTTTTTGCTTGTCGCCCCTAACAGGAAGGAGTATATTTTCTAATGTTGGCGTACGTGCTTTCAAAGGTAAGGGAGAGATGCTAAAAGGGGAAATAATCCGCATCCATCGAATGCGGAGTCGTATTTTTTTTCCTTTTTTGCTGCCTCAATGGAAAGATTAGTTTGCTTTTAAGCAGTCAATCAATGAGAAGATATGCAGATGCAACAACAAAAAAAATATTTAGGAAAAAAAAAAAAGTCTTTTTCCCGAAAGGAAAAACTGATTTATATGCAATCTAAAATAACTATGAGGCCGGATCTTATTAAAGATTATTTCACTTGTTAAAAAGTTATATTTTAATTCATGGTGCAATAATTTTTGAGCAATTATATTTTAAAGTACACCGGGTGCTTTTCTTTATGCTGGAGAGTTTTCTTAGAGTTTTCCCGGGGAAATTTTTAATTTATTTCGAGATGAAACTCTTTTTATTAAAATGAATATATTTTTAAATAGCCTCCTTTTGCCTTTAGTTATTTCCGATGTTTCTGAGACTCGACTTCATCTAAAAATGGTTTAATCGCCCTGTAGCTTGTGGTCATTCAGTCCGACTTTTTTCCTCTTTTTCAAGTTTTCATTTCTCATAAAGCGAAAACGTGTTTAATGGTGCGACCTCACTTTCTTGTACTTCATCAAAATGAAGTGGCATCTTAAAGTATCAGCAATTTTCCGGCTGGAAAAATCCTGTGATCTGTTTTTCCGTCGCCATCATATCTCTCCTTGTTTTCTTTGAATTTTCTTTTTTTTTTTTTTTTTTTTTTTTTTTTCCTTCACCTGACTGATTTTACTCTAAAATTGCGAAACATAATTCACGGCATGTTAACTCCGGTCTCGGGTGATTCTCTTCTCCTTCCCTCCCTCTATTCCTCCCATTGCTAAGGTCCTTTTTTTAACTCTCCCCGTGCCGTCGCAGTTCAATACAATGTGTTTTATTGAAAGTTTTTACGATTTTCGCCGCAATGTTGAGACCCATTTTGAATTAGTTTTATCGTGGCACGGATTATAAAATTTACTATCGAATTTGTTGTTTTTCCATGGAAAATTGTGTATCTTTTGAGCCATCCCCGTGTTTTTATTTTTTATCTGTGAAGGCAGAAAGCTTTACGTAGGAAAGAGCGCGAAGATAGTATTATATTGAATTGCATTGAACGAAAATAGATCAAAGGATTTTTTTTTTGCTTGGTGGGGCCCAGTTGGTGATGTCCGGATTCGTACACGGTTTGAAAATGCCTAAAATGAAACATCCGAATTCGTACACGGCTAAAAATGTGGTTTTCAAGGAGGCCCCTTTTTGGTTACCCTGATTCGTACCCAATCGTAATATTATGGTTAGGGTAAAATTAAATAAATTCAGTGCTAAGTTTTAAAATTTTAAAAATAGGGTATGCGACGTATAATTAAGAGATATAACTAAATAACGAGAATAAAAAAATCGGTAAAAAAAATAATGAGAAGTTCACTGCTATCAAACGTGCAAACTTCTTTTTACCCTAGGGAAAATGGAGCAATAAGAAGCCACCAAAACACCAAAATTTAATGTACAGCAATAGTACTAAAGTTGTCGGTTCTCTGCCGGTTCCCACTGTGTCTCTAAAGGTATCGGTTCCCACGTTAAGACCCGGGTTGAGACCCTAAAGACCCACTCTGAGATCCGGGCTGGGAAATTTTTTTAAAAATTTTTTTATTTACGCATATAAAAAGGTTTTAACGTCCTTAATCTACATTGGCTAATTAAACCAAAAACGTGAAAAAAATCTTGAAGCACTCGTCTAGACGCGCGAATTTCTGCGAACAAATTTTTGAACCAGAATCCAGAAGAAAATATCGCTAAATACTCGAAAGAAAAATCATATTACTTTCTCATCCCAAAGAATCCCGTTATAAATTAAAAAGGAGTGTGAAAAACCTGAAAAATATGCAGTGGAATAAAAATAATCGAAAAAAATGTTATCAGATACATAAATTGGACCACCTCTGACAAGAGTGTCGGTTGGAAGCCCATAAAAGTTCTCCAGCAGCTTCCGATCATACAGGTGGTCTCCATTCTCTCACTTTTTCTTACATTATCTCGAAACACGTCAAAACTTGCAGGAATTATATTCGCGCATTCCAAGTTTCAAAGTTTAATTCTATTTTCAATCTCGATTCAGAAAAAATTATTCCCCTACGCATTGAAAATAATAATTTTTTAAAAAAAGTCTTAATTTTAAAAAAAAAAAATTTCGTCACCCATCGACAGTTTCGTTCCTCTGTCAGAAAAAAAAAAATTCGAAAAGATATCCATGTTTATTTAAATTCCCATTTCATAAATTTTTTCAGTACTTCGATATCTGGTTCGATTCTATATTTTTTTTTCCGCCCCCCACATGGTGAACCGTTAAACGTTTCGTTCGGCTCACCTCTCTTTCAACGATAAAAAAATAAAGTAGCGTCGAATTGTATTGTATACATTTTTGCAACCGAGATAAGAACCAATAATCGTAAATCGAAAACCGTCCTTTTCCTCCTTTTTTTTTTCTCTCCTCATCCCCTCCCTCCCGCCGATGCCCACCAAATGGGGGAACATACTCTTGGCCGTAAGTTTCAACTTTTTTTTTTGGTTGGCGCGCGGTTGCAAAACAAACACTTCACAGCTTTTGGAAATATGTTAAGTAAAGATTGAAGAAAGAGAGAAAGAAAAAAAAAGCGAGAGGTATAAACGAAGATTCGTTCTTAGAAGTAGGCGTTATGCGAACAAACAATCCCCCAGATATTCGAAACTGTTTTCTTTTTTTTCTTCCTTTTTTTTATATAATATCGTGGAATCCAAGAGCTGTAAACTCGGTTTAAATTTTTTTTTTTTTTTTTTTGCCCGTGGAGGATTAATTTTTTGCATTCATGGAAAATCGAAGCAAATTGCATAAACATCGCAAACCAAATAAAGAGAAAAAAAAAAGTTTTTATTTTTGCAGAAAAAAAAAAAAAAAAAAAAAAAAAAAAAAAAAACAAGGAGAACGGTAATGGGGGTGCCTACGCACCCCATTATACTTTCTCGCGGCTTATTGGTGGAAAAAAGAAATTGAAATAAAGTAAAAATGTAAAAAAATCAGGTTTAGTTTTTGAAAGGGACTAATTAAACGAATTTTTTTAGAAGAAAAAAGGAAATTTATGTGGTTGGGACTCCCAGGATTCGTTTGATTTATTTTTTGCGATCGGTCAACCACAAAAGTAGTTATTCTGACATTCCGAATCTGAATTTTGGAAAACTGATTTTGGATTCGGAATCCTCGACCCCGAAAATATTTTCAAAAATACGATTAGTTTTTCGATAAGTGATCCACAAAAGCCGTTGTACGGAATTACAAAATCCGAATTTCGGAAAATTAGTTCCCGAATCGGAATCCTCGACTCTGAAAATATTTTAAAAATACCTGTCATTTTACAATCGGTCATCCACGAAAACCGCTTTACAGACATGTGGAAGCCTAATTTCAAAAACTAAGTCCGTATTCGAAATTCTCGACTCCGAAAATATTCTCAAAAATGCTCGAAAGTAAAAAAAAAAAAAAAAAAAAAAAAAAAAACTGAACTGGTGAAAATCAAAATTTGCTTCAACTCTGTAATTAATCATAAGTCGATCCATTCCTGTTTCCGGTAATTAATAAAATCAATAGGGATGTATATTGTCCGCACAACAAACTTTTACCATATGAATGGGATTGCATAATGATGAGACTTTTTCAATCCCGACATTATCGCGAAAATAATGAAACAATTAAGGGAACCGACGCGTTAATTAACGGTGGGTAAAGGTTTAAATCCGCGGAAGGTGAAAGAGAGAGAAAGAGAGTCGAACTAAGAAGCACAAAGTAAGACAGAATCAAGTTGGGTTAAGTCCACAAGGACCAGGGGCTGGAGAACGATTCACCCTGCTCAGCAAATATTTGAACAACCTGGAATACAAGGGTTCCAGACTGCAGACAAGAAACGAAACCTTTGCGTCGGCTTTCCTTCATTCCTCTATTGTTAAATTAAAGAATGTAGGAAATTCCTTAAGAAAATTTAAGACATTTCATATTTTTTTAAAATATTCACTTAACACGAGTTCTCCCAATTTTTTTTAATGAATCAACATACCGGTTCATTAACCTATGTCAAAAAAAAAATTACGGCAATTAGGTAACAATCATTCATTAACAGTGTTATATATACTATATAACAAAGTGGATAAGTATTAAAAATTAAGGAGCAATAAAAAGGGAAAAAGCGGAGTCAGAAGGTTATATAAAAGGGTATTTTAATTTAAAGTAATGATAGGAGAGAAACCAGATGCCGGTATACTGGTCATATGGGCTAATTAACTTTAAGTGAAAGGAAACAACTATTAACTCAGGTTAATGGCACACTTGTCTATCATCCCTCCCTGTCAGGACTCCGGTCACGCCATACAAATGTAATGCGGTTTTCGCTTTCGGTGTCATAGCTTTTGGTTTTATTTTTGATTCCAACCAGTCCTCACAATCGAATCCTCGTAAATCCCTTAAGTGCAATATTAATATTTTTACAAGGACATAACAAGTGTTTCCCATGTTATACAAAACAATAATGGGAAAAAAGCACAATGGGCACATGTTACATCAGATATATAAAAAAAAAAAAAAAAAAAAAAAAAGGAAAACAAAATGAAAGCGATCTAATAATCCAACAGAAAGTCACCGCCAAGAAATATATTCATAAAGGAAAAGAAAAAAAAAACATTGGGATACCAATAATTAAATGACATGAATTACCATTTCACCGATTAAAAAAATAGACCGAAAAAAAGAAGAAAAAGATATTGGGATCCAATGGAAATCACATAATAATACCGTCTTTGTAGAATTCTAATTTTTTTCTTCCTTTTTTTTTAATATTCAGAGGACTTTCTAATACTGTAATTAAATCAATAGCTGCGGTTGTAATCTCCATTCCAAAGCGAAGCGTTGTCTCGTATAAACTGAGAAAAAAAAAGACGATCGTTTAAAGGGGAAAAAAATGGAATTAATTCGTAACACAGTTTTTCCTGATCAAAATTGTCCCATTTGACTCCGTTCCCCTTCCTCTGGAAATTTGTATTTACCAATGTATTTTCCTTATCTTGGATCGCTGAGAAAGCCTCTTAAGAGAACTTCACCGCCCTTTCTAAGTCCCTCAAAAATAAGGACTTACCATGTTGTGTCAATTAGAGATTCCTCCCGAAAATTCCCGGGATCCCGAGTTTTTTTTCCTGAAAAATTTCCCGGGAAATTTTTTTTTTAACTAGTCTGGAATCCCGCTTCCCGGGAATCGAATTTTTTCTCAGTTTCGAGAATTCCCGACTCCCGGGATCGACAAGTTTTTTCCCGGGAACGGGAATAATATCAATTTTATCAACTTTTTGACCATAAAATTTTCAATATTTTAGAAAAAAGTTATAAAAATCAGACATTTTTTTTAATAATTTGCCTAAAGCGCGCTCTTCAAACAACATAGAAAAGTTTTTTTCAAGATGGCTCTGCTTATTTCCGAACTTACTTCCAAAAAATACGGAAATCAGGGTTATTTCCTTTTCTTTTCGCCTTCAAAATAAATTCTCGGTTTTCCCGGGATTCCCGGGAATTTAAGTGTGTCAATTTCTGGAAATTAAATGAGAATTTGGGGAAATCAAAGGCTAACCAAAACAAGAATTCTCGTTCCCGGGATTAATATTTTTTTTCAAAAACGGGAATTCCCTATTCCCGGGAATTAAAAAGCGTCGGGAATTTGGAATCACTAGAGTCACTTTACGCAGATTTTTGGCTCATTTTTTTGCTTTAGCTCGAAAATCAGACCAGATAAAAAAAAATGGAGTTCAGATTTGCTATCTATGCAAAATTTCTGGTATAGGAAATTGCAATTTTTTCAATGGGAATTTTCCAACCTTGAAGAGCAAGTCGGGAAGGTTTCCTGTCCGGTAAAAAATCGGAAAAAAATTAAGGTTCATATGTGCCACTGAAGGAATCGATTCCGGAAGTGCACCTATTCCAATTCGAAAATTCACAAAATAAGGGGCACTCTAATGTACAGGTTTACGTAGAGATCACCTAACGATGGCTAACAGTTAACGATGACTAACTTAGCCCCTCTTTCCTGCATTAAAAACGTTTTAAGTAACTCTTTTTTTAAACTCAACGCATTTCTTCTGAATGTTTCAGTGCTAACCATATCAAATTTTATGAAAATTACATTCTAAAAAATGCTTAAATGATTTTTCCCTTTTTTTTTTTTTAGCAAAGAAAAATTCTCATAAAGTTTTTATTTAAATTTTTTAAAAAAAAGAAGCTAATTTAGAAACCTTTAATTAAAAAAAAAACCATAAAAAAGTGATACGACGTTTTTCTCCCCTTATACGGTCAATAAACATAACCGTTCTACTTAATAGAACTCCACGATCAAAGAAAGAAAAAAAAAAAAAAAAAACACGGAACGGAACGGGAAAAAAAGTTTTCCATTTTACACGTTTCTGTTCTCGCGGCGAAGCTTTGCTTCGAAGCGTAAATATTAAAGTAATCATGGATTTTCAACCTATAAGATTGGAAAAAAAAATGTTTAGCTTACAGCTTTAGAAGGCAGTAAAAAAAAAAAATAATAATAGCCACCATGAATTATGTCGGGGTAAAAATATTAACCACAAAGGCTTGTGGAAAAAAAAACTGGAAAAGAGAAAGAGGTACATTAACCTTTTTTTTTTTTCTTTCCCGACTAAATCGTTTAATTCCAATATCATCCAGTACGTTTGATTAGGTTTTTCCGGTTTTAAATGTGTTATTGTTTTGTGTATTTTTATAAGGAAACAAAATGACTTTATAAAGATAGACAAATGACGGGATTGATACGTACCCGTGCCTCATCCGAAAAATAAAGAATGAATTAATGAATAATTCATCACCATTTTGGTAGCGAAAATGACTCTTTAAGTAATTATCCTTAGAAGATAACGAGCTTACTTAAAAAGTTAGAAAGACAATGTTAATTTTTGATGGATTACCTTGATAAATAGATGGAAAGTTCTTAGGATGATTGAATTAATTTTAAGAAAAGGTAAAAGTAATTAAATGTAATTACCATTATTTTATGCTACATAGATTTCCTTTTAACTTTTTAGCTTTTATCCAATCACAGCTTTTTCCTATTATTATCCGGGACTTTTATGAAGAGGTATTAGGACTTAACCTAGATTTGTCAAAAGCAAATTTTTTTAGCAGGTTTAAATATAGACTTAATAGACTTTCGAACTTACAGACAAAGCTAAAGATTTACTATTCATCTATAGTAGACTAAACCCGTTAATTGCCAGTGTTTTCTAATAAAATTAGAACTTCCAGCATTATTCTTCAAGAACGGCCACCAAGTTCAATTTGAAATTCCTATATTTGACTCCAGTTTTCGGCACAATAAAAAGGGGTTAATTTTCTAAAACCAAAAGGAAATCGAATATGAATCATATAAATTATCGAGTATCACGTATTAGAAAGCGACTGCGGTCATTATATTTCCAAATTCCCTTATTTTCTCTGACTCCACGTACTTCCTCTCCTTAAAGTTATTTTCAGTTTTCCTTCCTAGGAGCATTTACTTTATCACGTTCTTCATAACAAGAATACTGAATGAATTATTTCTTTTTTTACAATTTTTATTAAAGGAATTCTTAATCTCGATTTTAAAAGCTGGAACAAAATTAATCGGAACTGGAAACTAACCTTACTATTATGACTCACCGCAGTCACAACAAAATTCGCGAATATCAGAAGTGGAACACGCTCAGGAATGAATAGCCTGAGCCTGTGTCCACCGAAATGAAAATCTATCTTTCGAAGTGGCGGTCATTGGAAATTAATGATAATAGTCAAAGCTGGTAATTGGTGTGGAGATATCGGGTTTTTCCCGCAACTGTACGTAATTTTATGGTCATTTTCGGATTCTACGGGTCAAAAAACATAAAGTAATTCTCAGATTTGAAAAGGGCAGACTTTTATTTTGCGGTCAAAAAGTCGCGCTTTTTCCATAAACCCCTTTTTCGAAAAAAACCTATAAAGGGTGGTAGCGACCCCTATACATTTTTTTTTTTTTTTTTTTTATCCGAAAAAAATTGGAAAAGGTATCTGGAGGTAGTAGAATCGATTTTGAGGTAGAGAATCAAAATTGGGACACCAAAAAATAAATACATTTTTTAAATTTTGAAAAATATTATTCTTTAACCCGAAACCCTCCCTACGAGCGCAAAATAAATTTTCTCCGAAAATTGGATCAAAATTGCCGAATCTACACTATTTTGCGTCATTTTGGCTATCTTGAATTTTTTTTAACTTTTGGGGTTGGCCGTATAATAAAAAAAATCGTTTTCGCAGAAATAAGCCATATAACATCCATAAGGTCTAATTTTTCGGCGAAATAAAATTTTTTCTGAATACATCAATACGTAAGGATTATACCCTAAAAAGATCAATTTTTTTCCTGCGAATTTTTGAAATTCGATCAAATAAAAGTGCGAAAAGAAAAAAAAGACATAAAAAATTCGGGCGCCACCTCTTAAACATTTTTTTAAAAATCAGGAAAAAATTCAAAATTGCTCCAAGGCCCTAAAGAACCAATTTTTTGCTAGGGAGCCAAAATCAGAGATGGTCGACTTTTTTTGGGCTTTCATTTTTCTAGCCAGTGTTTTATTCAGTTTTTGGCCAGTATTTTAATTAGCTTATACTTATAATATTGCAGGCTAACCTGCAAGTATATTGATTTCGTTGTCAGTTAAAAAATTAAATGGTCAGTATTTTGGCGGGTAGTAAACAATTGGCCAATAAAAAAAATCATTTGCCAGTATTTGAATGAAAACTGTAATTAAAAATATTTGATGGTCAGTACATTCGCTTACAACGGTCAGTAAAAACTAAAAAAAAAAAAAAAAGCAAAGTATTTTCCCCAAGTATATTTTCCCATTAAGGTAGTGTCCCCATTTTTTAAAATCTTTTATCTGCAAATATAATATTGGAATTGCCATCCGTTTGAAATATGCTAAACCTCCTCCAGCGGCCAAGCAGGTACCAATCTGTGAAATACGAAAGCGGGAGCGTCCAAAAAAAGTTTCAAAAGCTCTCATGTTAAAGTAGTTGGTAAGTTCTATAAATTATTAAACGGTTTTTAAAATTTTAACAAGAAATACTGGCCGGAAATATTAATTCTAATGACCGAATAATTTTTTTCACTGCTCATTTCCCAATTAAATATTGGCCAAAACATAATAAAATATATACTGTTCATTTAATTTTTATACTGACCAAAAACGAAGAAAATACTGACCATTTGATTAATTAAATACTGACCAAACGCTGAATAAAATACTGACCGGAAAAACTTTGGCTTTTTTTTTTTGGGCCACTTTACCCTCGCAAGCACCTATAACCGCTCACGCAGTTATATCATTACTGCGCTGACTAGCCAACGTTAATTATTAGAAAAACGCCATAAAATGAGGAAGAGAAGGTTCCGGTTAGAAAGAGCTTTTTAAAAAAGCATTAGTAAAAGAAAAAAAAACAGTAAGAACCTAACCTCACTTCTTCCAAAGCAATCGAAAAATAATTTATCCGTATTTAATCTAAAAAGCGACAACATGGAAATTTCGCTAAATCATTGTTGTGTTCTCCGGATGACAAGTTTTTATTATTTTTAATCCGAAGAAACTTCGGCAGGCAACAAAAGAAAAAAAAAGGGGTGAAAAAAAGGACAAGGAAGAAATAAAAAAAAAAATCAAATTCATTCGGGAGTGTTCGCTTTGAGCCTTTTTCCCACGAAAAGGAACTTTATCTTTAAAAAGCTCGAAATTCGAACCGTTTTCATATTAGTTTATTTAATTTCAGGAAAACAATGAATATATCTTCGGGCTAAAGACATCGGTTTATAGATAATGGGGAAAAATGACAATAAAAAAAATAAATAAAAAAACCGAAAGAGAAAAGGCTCAGTTAAAGTTCTACTTATTAAAATGGCAGAGCACCTTATCAATTTCTTGATAAATTAATCGCTACCCTTTTGTTTTGAAAAGAAAAACAACGGGGTTTAAGAATAATGGAAAATAATATTTAGGGCCTCATTTTAATTTGAATCACCATCCCTACTGCCTAAACCTGAACTTGAGAAGCTTTTATCCAGTCGGAGGAAACGGATGATGAGTTTTGTATTAATTATTATTCTTCTTAATTAATCAAAGATTCTATCGTCAGTTTTTATCTTTCTTCTTTCCTTTCCGCCTCTTTTCTTATTTTTTTGTTTCTTAAAATTAAATTAATTACTTTTCCTAAACAAGTTGATCGTATTTAATAATTCTCTTTAATTTTTTTTTTTTTTTTAATTTCAATTAGAAGTGTCCTTTTTTTTCCCTTTTTCTTTCGCTTTTCTTCGTAACAACTTGTTACGGCGGATATTAATATAATCAAATCAAGGTTTTCCACGGAAATAATTTCTTCCGGTTTCGGTACTTATAATCGAATCTTTTTTTTTTTCTAAATCCTTTTGAAAAGAAATTGAGAAAAAGGTTATCGAGGAAAAAAAAAAAGAGTTCCTATAACCGAACTGCATTAATAATTTTATTTGAAAGTTTGTGAAGAATTTAATGACAATAATAATAATAATAATCATCATCGAGAAAAATAGTAAAAAACGGGCTTGGGATTCGTCCCTGGTTTTGTCCCATGTGTTTATAATGTGTAATACAACCACCTTCCAATTTCCCGAGATAGAAACACCGTCGACACGTATGTAAATCACATATACAATATAAGTTCTGTCTTCCCAAGGAAGAAATACTGAAGGTACGAGTACATTATTCAACCTCCTGCTTTATTTTCAAATCGTTTTTCTCGTTTCCCCTCACTTACCCCTTTTATAGGAGTATAATTCGGTTATACATCAATGTGGAGAAAACCGTTTTGCGGTTCCTTTAATTAATTTCTCAGGAATATAAATTTTACCTCTGAAACAGTCCGAAAGACGGTGAGGGAAAAATAAAGGGAAAAAAAATTCGTTCTCAAGGATTTAACAAGGAAAAAAAAAATGTTGCCAACGGAAGTGACTATAAAAATATGCAAATGATTATTCTTCAAAAATCATTAAGACCCTTTCTTAATTTAAAAATTATGAAAATTTTTACTTTTGTTTTGAAATTAGCACTAGCAAGAGAATGTAAAAACTTGTTCATGTGAAAATGATCACTGCTATTTATGGAAATCAAGTGAAACGTCATCAGTTTTTTTTCCTTCCTCTGCCATATATGACTCTTTTTATAATGCGATCCCAGCTTACGTTCCGTTTTAATGAAGGGGAGTAAAAAGAAAAAAAATTAAAAGAAAAAAAGGAAAAATCTTTTAAAGATATCGGAAAAGTATTTCGAAAGGGAAGAAAAAGAATTCAAATTCATTTAAAAGAAAATATGATAAACAGAAAATCCGAGGTGGATAAGGGTAAAAGAAACGAAAAAGGGGACACAGGAGAAAAATAAAATAAAATAAAAAGCGAAGTTATGTGAGAATACCGGTAGTTGTTCATCCAGAGTTTGGAAAAGTTTTTAGAAGACCAATTAGAACACTTCATAAAACTGGAAAACCCCCTCTTATGCTTTTATATTTTTCCTCGTTCCTTCCTTTACCATTTTACCGAATTAGGCTTCCTTTTTTTTTTACTTCAAATGTCACCAAAATTTTTTTTTTCAAACATTCAAAATTTTTTTCCCATCAATTAAAAAAAAAAAAAAAAAAAAAAAAAACATTTTGGCAATCGTTTTGAGCAACGTTATTTAAAGGCTATCGCCGTATATTTTCGAATGAAAAATTCTTTCTGAAAGTCATTCAAACGAAATAATTCACGAGATTTTCGACCTTTTTAACCTTAGCAACCCAAAAACTTCGAGAAAAAATTTAAAGATTAAAGGCGGCAGATTTAAAGTATCACGTTGTTTAATGTATCAAACCCCCACTTTGTTGCTGCTTCTAGAGCCATATCGTCCGTCATGTTAATCCTATCTACCTCCATTTAGTTTCATTTTTATTAAGTTAATTCTTTTTTAACTATGTTAGTCAAACAGCGTCAGACAACTTGCATTTCTTCTCAAAGTTTTCCTTTTTTTTTTTTTTTTATTTATTTTAAAAATCCCTTTTGATCGGAACACTATTTTAAGGAAAAACGTGGAAAAAAAATTTAATAACATCGTTAAATAAAATATCCCATCCTTTTATTTACAATTCTTTTTTCTCTGATTTTCATTTTCAAAATGGGATCATCTCTTGTATCCAGATTCCAGAGGTACATTCCACTTCACCTCCGGCAAACAATTATTTGATTATTTCCATAATAATGAAGACACACGGTCGCGTCACATCCATGATTCTGTTTTAATGAGATTAAAAACTTCATATGGAATGAATGCGGAAGTTGAAAAAGTTTTCTTCCTTTTCCCGGGTCTTCGATCGTATATGAAAAGGTGATCAAAAATAAAAAAGGATAGGAAATATACCCCGCAGACAAAAAGGGACGTTTATAGATAAACTGTAATAAAGTAAGGTGAGCCTTCTTTCATGCCAACAGTACGTGATCTGAAATCGATGGAGTTTAGTCTACTGAAGGGATTGTTAAGAAAAGATTCAACTGTTGATTTTTGTTTATCAAATCCTGTCATTTTTTTAAGGGTGTTTCAAGGAAATGTTAAATATGTGCAAATGGCATAAATCAAAAGGAAGGTAGTTCGCGTTCGGTTAAAGTCACCAAAAATGAATTAATTGGGGTAAGATTTGGCCTACTAACCGTATTAAATGCTACGTTTTCAAAAAAATAACTTTTAAATTAAAAAAAAAAAAAAAATTTACACGCTCTATGATATATAGCGTTAGGACTGAAGTGAAACTTCACTTTGGGTCAATTATTTAATTTAAAATAGGTAAAGTTTTTTATAAGATTTTCATAAAATTTCTTTCTAAAATTATAAACTAATTTTTATACGAGTTTTCTATCAAATTTCCTTTAAATGAAATTTAAATTTTGTAAACTGAAATTTTTAACTTTTCCCTTTACACTAGTTTCGATTAATTTTAAACTCAATGAAAGTATTACAAATATTATGAATTTTATTTTCGAATGTTTCTTTATTTATTTTAGAAAAGATGAAGAATGAGTTTTAGCAGGACATTTTAATGTAAATTTTAGTATCAAAATTCCATTTTGATTTTAAAATTTTTGGAGGACGAATTCCATTTACCTTTGATATTGTAATTAAATTTTTATGCTTTTTATTAGGGTGCAAATTCACTGTGGAATATTAGACCAACATGTTGTACCAACTTGTTGCCTCAACATGTTTGACAAACGAACGAATCGAATATTGCAGAATTTGCTCCTACGTCGGAATTAGTGTGGAATGTTGGTGCAACAAACTGGTAGAACATGTTGTACCAACTTGTTGTACCAACTTGTTGGACCATCATTCCACACTAATTTCGACGTAGGAGTAAATTCTGCAATAGTCTATTCGTTCGTTTGTCAAACAAGTTGGTACAACAAGTTGGTACAACATGTTAATCCAACTTGTTGTACCAACATGTTTGACAAACGAACGAATCGACTGCTGCAAGTTGGTGCAAGTTGGCACAACATGTTCGTCCAACTTGTTGTATCAACATGTTGATCCAACACTCCATAGTGAATTTGCACCCTTAAATTAAAAATTTTATTTAAATTAACGTTAAAATGTTTTTAATTTTTTCCAAATTTTTTATTTGAATTAATATTAAAATATTTTTCTTAAATTTATCGCGTTACGCCCACACTCAAAGTCCGCCATAAGAAGTTTCACTTCAAAGATTTTTTTTAAAATTTTTCTAAGGCCAATAAACATGAGAAGAAATCATAAAAATATAAAATTTTCAAATTTTTCAACAATTTCTCTTGTTATGCAACTTACAAAATGGTCAATGGTCGATGTTCTTAAAAAAAAAAAAAAAAAAAAAAAAAAAAAAAAAAAAAAAAAAAAAAAAAAAAAAAAAGAGCAGCTTCTTTAAATAATAAGCAAAGTCAGTCGATATCGCATGTCGACTGGGATTTGGAATCTTTCTGAGGGAGACGTCTCAATGGAAAATCAGTTCGAAAAGACTGAAAGAAAGCACAGAAATTCACAGAAATTCGCCAGATGAATGACTGAAATTTTGATTGGGGTCTCCAAACTGTCACTGGAAAAAGGTTTACCGAGACCTTGAACCTGAAGAAGCCCCAATGAACTGTGGATCTTGATTGATCCATTCAATGTTTTAATTTTAACAAATTAGCAACTTAAAACTGCTATATAATCGGAAATTATAAAAAGTGCTGATATTAAAAAATTTTAGCACAAGTCCGATTTTTGGATTTGAACTAAAAAGCTCTAAACTACGGATGGGGGTATTTACGGCTAACAAAAAATAAAACTTTCAAAACATTTTTTTAAGAAAAACCTTTCGAAATTTTAAGAGCTTCATGATAACGATAACAACCCTTGTTCATACTCATTTAATGAGAAAAAAAAGAAAGAAGAAAAGAAAAAAGAAACAAATTATTTTAATAATTTCCGCTGGTGACTAAATTTCAGCCGCGATTAAAAGAGGTTTAAAACTAATTATTTCTCAACAACCGGAGGTAAGTTTCAAGAGTATAAAGTAAGACAACATTTCAATTCTTATTGTTATTCACGATGCTCCTTTTGTTTCTTATTTCTTGTTTTCTTCTGTTTGATATTTTATTCCTTCATGTTATTCAAAACTTTGTCTTTGAAATTACACCTTTAAAAATTTTATTTAAATTCATTTATGATAAACCTCGAGATTTATTTTCTGCTTGTTTCATGTAGTGAGAGGCAGTGTTGAATTTAAATTCTCTAAAAACAAAAGGACCCTTTGTGCTTCTTTCTTCCTCTTAATAAAATGAAAGTTATTTTAAAACGAAATCGATACGAAACGCTTTTAAGACAAGGGCGATGCCATCACAGGTTTGTCGTTACCACCTTTTTTTTATTTTTATTTTCCGATAAAGAAAATATAGAAAAATAAAATGGAAGGAAAAAAAATTCCATCTCAAAGAGAGGAAAAAAAAATGAATGTTTACATAGACGAAGATGTAATTTGTAGAAGAAGAAGAAAAAGAAGAAGTAGCAGCAGAAGGAATAGGAGGTAGAAGAGACGCCAACAGTAATTGGAATCTGATTGATTCCATTTCCTGTTAAACGAGACGAGGCGGCAGGTTTCCCCCATCCCTCGCTACCTTGGTTTTCCCTTTTTCCTCTTTTAATTCGATCACTTTCAGTTCTTCCCCCTCTACCGCCTCCCCTTTAACACATCCCATCGCCCCGTGGGCTGTTAACGCCTATGTCTTTCTACATATAAGGATTCCTTTTATTTTTCCCGGAATTTTATTTTTCGAAAATCGCGTTCGTGGGTGTTTTTTTTTTTTTTTTTTTTAAATAAGAAAATGATTTAAGGGAGTTATTTTAAGAACAAAGAAAATCTTTAGTCACGTCTAATTGTGCAATAAATAGTGTTGATATTTAAAACGTGAGCGTTTAAAAGGTAACCGTTCACGATTTGCAGCTGCGAACGGCTATTTAAAATTTCAAATTAAATCCGTTCAAAAAAAAAAAAAAACGATTAAAATTTTATTTTTAGGTAGGTTTCCACACGGGTAACTCGGAAAAAAGAACGGGTGAAGTTTTCCAAAAAAAAGGGATAAAAAAACAGGAAAAAGATGATGCCGAGTATATCATTCAAATTTCAGAGAGGGAACAAATTCGATATAGTTTTTACAATAAAAGAAGATTGGAAGGAATCCCTAAAAATAACAATAATAACATACGAGGGACCTTTCAGAGAAAGGTTTCTGCCATAAAATAACATTCTTTTATTTCAATAAACTAGTCGAAACCATGAAAGCCATTCTAGGGAAGAAAAAGAAAAAAAAAAAGCGTTTGCATCTTAACTTTTTGAAACTGACCGCCGGAAAAGGTTGAACAAGTTCAACTAACCAAAAACCATTTTTCCAACAAAACGGAAAAAGGTAAAAAAAAAAAAAAAAATTTAGTTATTTTTATTGCTGTTGTTTCACTTAAAGGCTATTTTCTTGTTCCGAATTTACATTCGAAACTGAGGTTAAAAACAAAGATTTCGTCTCTTTCCGGGCAGTAAAATAAAGTAAGACGTAAAATCAAAACCACACGTTGAACGAATTGCAGAAGGAAAAAAAGATGATGCGGTTGAAATAAAAATTTATAGAATTTATTGGCAGGAAGACACCGGACTTCAGGAGTAAGAAGAAAAAAAAAATAAATTTGTAACAAAAAATTTGTATGTTTCCTTTTAGTAAAAGCTTTCCTCATATATTTCCATTTACATATTGTACTTTTTGAACTTAAATTTAAACCTTTAAAAATATATTCTTATTTTCGATTTGAAAAAATAAGAGGAGCTTTCCATGTCTTGGGGCGCAATTTCACGAGCACCAACCAATCAACCAATTTCACCAACATGTTCGGCGAACATGTTGGGCAACCATGTAGGTGTTTGATAAAGGTGGTATTTTATCGGAAATTTTCCCGATAACTTGCCCAGTTTTGGGGGTGGAAATTTACTACGAAATGTTGGATTAACAGGTTTGTACAACAAGTTGGACAAATGAGCGCATCGACTATCGCAGAATTTACTTCTACGTTAAAATTAGTGTGGAAAGTTGGTACAACATGTCCGTCCCACTTGTTGTACCAACATGTTGGCGCAACATTTCATAGTGTTCTTGTATTTCTTGTAAATTTTACTTAATAAAAACCGCGAACACTCCATAGGAAATCCATGAAATGTTGGACCAACATGTTGGTACCACAAGTTGGACAAACATGTTCTACCAACCAACTTGTTGTACCAACATGTTTGACAAACGTTCGAATCGACTATTGCTGAATTTACTCCTACGCCGGAAGTCGTGTAAGATGTTGGATTAACAAATTGGTACACCATGTTGGTCAAACTTGTTGTACAAACATGTTGGTCCAACATAAACCAACATGTTGTACCAACATGTTTGTCCAACTTGTTGTATCAACATACTGGTCCAACATTCCACAGTGAATTTGCACCCTTACGGTGCTAATTCACTGTGGGATAAGTTGGACAAACATGTTGTACCAACTTGTTCTATCAACTTGTTGGACAAACGAACAACTATTGCAGAATTTATTCCTACGCCAAAATTAGTGTGGGATGTCGGTCCAACAAGTTGGTACGACATGTTAGTCCAACTTCTTGTACCAACATGTTGGTCCAAAATTCCATAGTGAATTTGCACCCTTAAACATACATTTTTTTTGAACATTTTCCTCCATATGTTTGAAGAAGCTCTACATAAGCAGTGACGATTTTTTAACAAAGTTATGTGAAAATATTTGTCCAACATTTTCGCCGTACATGTTCGATACTTTCATCATACACAAAAAGTTTCACCCAACATGTTTAAAAAAGCGCCACTACTTATGTGGTACTTCCCCTACATGTTGGTGAAAATGTTCGGTGAAAATATTTGTCCAACATGTTTGCCCAAAATGTTCGGCGTGAAGTGGCGCCCTTGGTCGGTCAAGTCACCTAAAAAGAAAGTAAAGGGAGAGCCACTCTTGGTGGTTACGAAACGTTTTTCATGTTTAATAAAAAAAATTAGTCTACCATGTCTTCACAAATCGAGAAAAGAACAATTTCAAATCTCTAAAACTCTGAACTAAGGGAAACTAATCTTCCGATAAATAATGAAAAGGCCTCTTCGAGATGATTTTTCTAAAAGATTTTCTTTTTATTTTTATTTACTTTTTTTTTATTTTAAATTAAAAATGGAAAATATTTTAGGACTGTGACAATGAAAGAAAGTAATAGAAAACTTAGATGACAAGAACCTTTCTTGAGAAACAAAAGCGATTTTAATCCTTTCTTTCGTTCTAAAATCAAAAGTTGAATATTTTGTATTTTCGCGAAAACTTTAAAATAACTTGAAAATAATAAAATAAATAAAGAAAGCAAGGAAAGAAGAGTTTTTGATTTGATGACTTTCAAAGATCTTTTGAAAGAATTAAGGAAAGGGTTGTCCATTTATTAATTCGTAACGAAAGATTGTTCTACAAAGAAATTGGAAAGTAATGAAAGCACTTCCATTTCGAACCCGGAGATTCCGATCCCGGAGAGAACTTGAAATTAGGCATTTTTCTAATCGTTTGATGGCAACAAGAAAAAGAGGGCAGTCATTCGTTATGGATTTCCGAGATTAAACGAGGGAAGAATAAAACGAAAAAGTCATCCTAATCCGAATCGAATTGTTTTACCTCATAACAAGACGGCTCTTAGAAGAATTAAAAATGTTCCAAGTTCCAAAAAGAAAAGATCTCTTTTTTGGACACCCTAAATTAATAATAAAATGTCTTAATTCATCCAAGTATTGTAAAGCAAGTTGCGTTTTAAAAACACCCATCGGCGCTGTTAAATTCCTATTCCGATCATGCATCCTGAAAATAAATTTTATTACTCCAACTAGAAAACTTTTTGTTTTTCATTTGCACTTATTCTCTTTTTCTATCTTCCTGCTTGATCAACTTTTATGTCTTTTTAAAAAACAATATTTTCTTTTTACTTTTTGAAAACGGGAGAGAGAGCTCGTTTTCTGGTAAAATAAACATCTTCCACTTAAGAGGGAGGGGGGGGGGGGGGGGGGGAGACGAGGAGAGTTTAAAAACTCGGAATGCACGATTTTAACTTCTATTTAAATTAAGAGATAGATAAATTAATCAATCGCATGTCAGAGTAACTTTGTATTATTATTTAAAAGAAAAAAATCATGGGAAAAAAAAAACAGGGAGAAATAAGAAACTTAACGAGAGAGAGATAAAAAAAAGGTAGAAAAGGAATGAAAGTATACCGGGGAGATATATAGGGGAGACATAGTAAGGACGATACGAAGTTAATCCGGATTTAATGAATGACGTCACACCTTTAGTTTCCCTACTGGACTTCCATGTCCAGGACTAATCCGGATTAACTCGAAAATACCGTGAGCTGATCATGGCAATCACATTTTTATTTTTCATTTATCTTCCTGGGAAATTAAGTATTGTGAAAATGCTCTTCGGTGTTTATTGGGCATTGCGCCTCCCACAATACAGTTGTTCCGCTTTTAAATCTGCTTTTATGACTGATGGAAAAAATGTCATGTCATATTTTTTTTCCTCCTTCCACCATTGGATTTTTTAATTCGCCCTTGATTTAATTTTTTTCCCTTTATAAACGATAGAAAAAAAAAAAAAAAAAAATCCAAAGCCATAACGTCGAAATTACCTTATCATCGAATTATAAAAGTTTCGCCTTAAGATAAACTTGACGATAATTGCTTGTCTAACAACCATTTTTTTTCTTCTTCTTCTACACTCTCTCAGTTTCTGTCTCCTGACAAACTTTTTCAATTATCTAAAATATTATTTTTTATTTTGATACGAAACTTTCCCTAATTTTAAACTGAATTTAGTAATAACAATATACAGGGTGGGACTGATGCCCCTTGCTCTCATTAGAGTTTGCTTAAAAATCAAAAGAGAAAAAAAAAAGCTCGAACCCATTTTTAATTAACTAAAAAAACTAAAGAAACCGAATGTAAACTTCCCTTGGTAAAAGCACAAAAAACGGAAAAAGAAAGATATCTTTCGGCAAATAAAAGAAAAAGAATTAATTAAACGATACAAAAGGTGAATCCCGATATTAAAAGTAAATACTACACAAAAAGAATAAAAAAGGTGCAAGAAAAGAGAAATAGTATTAAAGAATAATTAAAATAAACAAGATAAAAAAGAAAAAGAGATCAAAAAGTTTCAGATCAAGCAGCAAAGGAAGATCAAATAAAATAAAATAAAATAAAAAATAAAAAAAGAAGAGTATCTTTGAGGAAACGAAATTAAAATACGAAGACATTGTGTAAGGTTGCATAACGTGATTAAAAAGAATGATTAGTTTTAAACCGTTTTTCTTTCTTTTTACCATTGTAGCACAGTAGAATGAATTCAATTTCACAGAGTGACCTTATTGGAAATACAAAGCGAGGAATTCCGAAATAAAAGATTTCAATAGACTTTCGGATCTTAAGAAATTCCTTCATCAGGTGAATTAAATAAATTTCGTTAAAAATGCAAAGCAGTTTTACACTGAAATGTAGAGTAGCTTCCCATTTGGTCAATTTTGCTGACATATGCTTACCTGCAACAAAAAGAAAAAAAAATTAATTTATTTGCATAAAGACTACGGTAAGGGACATTGTTACCTAAATGAAAATGAATACGAGAATTTACAGTTAAATATGAAAAAAAAAAATTAGCCGTCAAAATCACAAAAACAAAGCGGAAAAAAAAAGTTTAAATATTTAATTTAACAAACGGCAATTTACACTCCTTTCTTCCTGTCTTAACATTTCAACAAACTTTTTTCACCTTAATAGTAATTGAATAATACCTCCCGTTTAAGAAATAAAAGAATGAAAGGGGAAAAAATCCCGCTTTTTCTTTGTTTTTTTCACGAACCATTCTTCAACTTCAAGATGAGGAAAAAAAATCTTGTTTTAAAAACAACTAAAAATTTAAGATAAATAATATGTAATTAAATTTCTATTTTTCATAAAACTCCCAAAGAAAATTCATTTTGAAAAGGAAAAAAAAAACCAAGGAAAAAGAAAACCTTGTTCCGCTGAGTTTTTCTTTTTTAAAAGATCTAATTATCCGAAACAATTAAATATGCCAAAAAATATTTTTAGCCGCACTATAAAAATACGAATTGCACGAATGAGGAGCGATCCTAAAATGTAAAACGAGGTCAAAGTGAAACTTTCCAGCATGATCTTGTTTTAAGCAATTTTCATTCCTAGTATTTTATACTCTTTTCCAATGGGGCTTTTCACGCCCGAATCCATGATCGATATCTTGAAAATCGGACAAATAAAAAAGTACCTGCTGAATCTGATAAATGAAATTGAATGTTTTTAATAATGGCCATAAAAGTAATTACATTTATCGCGATTACCACTTTGTTAAATGTTTTTAATAGCTTTTTCCATTTCCGCGATTTTTTTTTTTTTGTACCGTTAATAAAAAAAAAAATACTGTAAAATGTCGATTCTTAGGTAGCAATAAATTTTGAGAAAAGTCAGTTTTGGGTTAGGTCCCGGGAGAAAAAAAAAAAAGATAACTTGCATTTTCTTCATTTCAATTAAATTGAAAATTTTTTAAATTAAAGCAAATAAAATTTAAAATATTTCAGCAAATAGATTTTCAGAAAAAATATGCGAAAACACGAGCAGTCGTAACCTTACGTCTTTTACAATCATAATTAAAGTTTAAATTTTTAGAGATGTTGGATAGGGTAAAACTCGATCCCTCTCTTGAAAAATATTCTCGCCAACGCCTCATATCGGACAATCGATGAACTTTTTGAAAACTTCCGATCCGATTTCGACAAGCATTAATAATAATTTCTTTCCTTCTTCTTCTTTTTTTTTCTTTCTTTCTTCGAAAAAGCGCAACACGAGACGTTTTAAAACGTGAGCTATGGCGGTTTGAAAGATTCGACGTTTTATACGAACAAGCTCGTGAATTAAAAATAATAAATAACAACGTGTGTGGCATTCAATGAGTTTCGCTCAATTGAATCTCGTTTAATAACGTAAAAATCAAGCGAGGCGTTGTCTCTAATCGTTCAGCCCGATCAAACATGTCCGAAATAATGCCAAGCTTTTCAAATACTTCTGGATATATTTTGAATAAGGAAGGAAAAAAATAAATAAAAAATAAAAAACCGCATAAAAATTCCTTTGACGTCGAGAAACACCTCAGCATTATGATTTATTTACAAAGTGATATCAAAGAGCTAAGGAGCTTTCCTGATACTCGAGGCTCTTAACAAGAGCCCTCTAATTACAATTAACTCACCGCAAGGACTCTATACCCCTGTTCTATTTCGCTTACTCAGATAGGGGTCTTGAAACGATCAAGTTTGAAATTAGCTTCGCCCGTATGTTTAGTATGCTTTCCAACTTTCATCTTGGGTTATCTTAATAATCTTACTAAAGGTAAGGCAAAGTATTGAGCTTTTATGGATTTCACAATTGAAGAAGATGTTCATCAGCAGTATCGTATCAAGGGCGATATAAAATTTAAAGTTAGTGAAATTGTTTTACCGTCCGATAGGAAAGGAAGTGCTTGATGTCTAAAAATCATTCATAGGTGTTTTGGCTCAGTATTTTCGATTAATATGAATATAACATTTGTCGAATTTGTGTTCCGGTGATAATATATACCAAGGTCCTAGGGTGGTTGGCAAATCAACTTTTTCAATTTTAAAACTCTTATACCGGTGAAAGTTTCTTTATAGGTAGAGTATCAACGCTGAATTCTTCCTAGTCTTGCCGATAAATCGAAAAAAGTTATCGATATAGTATATCGATATTTGTATAAAAAATATCGACCTATCAATATATCGAATGAAAAGCTTTCAATAAGTGAATTATCGATAAATTGGACCAATTTTTTCAGAAAAAAAGGGGGGGGGGTTATTGGCCAAAAATAATTAAAAAGTTTGTTAATGGTACTTTTTTTCCTACATATTCTAAAAATTTTGTTTTACGAAATTCCCGAAAAAATATAATTTTTTTTCTCCAAAATATTGTTCAAATTATCGACCAAAAATCTATCGATATGGTGTATCAATATAATTGTAAATATCGAAAAAATATCGATAATTTTTGTGTCGATTTATTAATATGCCGAAGTTACCGATAAAATATCGGCAACACTAAATTCTTCCAGAATTTTGAACTGCATCTTGAGGTGTCAACTTCGCCTTGAAACCAAAACGCCAATATTTAGGCCAAAAATAATTTCTTTTTTCCGGAATGAAAAATCATTGACTTAAATTATGAATTTGAATTCGAAAATTTAAGTTTATGGTTTCCAAGCTACTGGCAAAAAGCCGAAACAAAGTTTTCAGAACTTTAAAAGGTTTCTGACTCAAAAACGGTGCAACAAAACTAATTCTGGAGTTCAAATGTAATCTACGCAAAATTGCCATAGAAATCAATAGTTTTTTTATGCCTAAAAAAATATTTCATTTTTAACCCTTATATGGTCTTTTTCGTACTTTCAAGACCAAATTGACACCTCAAGATGCCGTCCAAAAAATCTGAAAACATTAAGGATCGATACTCTACCTATAAATAAACTTTTACCGATATAAGAGTTTTGAAATTCCAAAAAAGTTGATTTTTGAAGCCCCCCCTAATATATATTTACATTAATGCCACCATTGCCAATCTCCAATGCCAAAAAAGAAAATTCAAACGCTTTACAGAATTATAGCCGCATTCACAGATGGTTTGGTAAACTGCTCTATTCAGTCAGTGGCATTGCGGAGAATCCGAGGGCCCTGGTGCAAAAATTTTTAAAATAAAACTTTTTTTTTTTTTTTTTTGAGAATGTTGAGCGTAAAGTTTTAACATTATTTAGGATTCTTTTTTGATTTCATGAAAATTAAAACCAGATTTTGGGGCCTCTTCAGGTCGTGGCCCCGGTGCATGACACCCTCGGCGCCCCCCTCCGCTACGCCACTGTATGCTGGCGTTAAGTCCTTCCAGCGAAAAGACCGATCTACTGGAAGAAGTGCATCGAGCAATACAAGGAAATGCATACAGGGACCGCATCCAATCCAGATGCAATCTGGATTAGTGGTCATATATCAGACAAATTCACAGCATCCGGAACAATATTCAGTTAACCTTTTCCCGACATCGGCTTTTTCATGAAAAGCTATAATTCCATAACGGCTGATTTTGTAAAAATTTTTGAAAAATTGCAGAGCCTCTTCACGAGATAGTTATGCGAGCCGCTATACTCTAACATTTCGCTTCAAAGCTTGAGCTTTAGATTTGGTTATAAACTAATTTGGGAAACTTCTTAAGTTTTTTGTGATTTACTGAAAGCTTTCCAAAATCGTATATATACGAACACGAATACGATTGCCGTCAGGGAAGGGTTAAATGCTATTCTCCAAAATGAAGCATCACATGTTATCCCCAAAAATCCAAAACCAGTGTTTTAAAGCCCCATAGACTGATTGTAAAGCCAAAAGTACGACCTTAGACGTTTTCGCCATGTTTGCACAACACGCGACTAAATATTCTATGCCTAAACCGAAATCGATCGCTAACAATAATAAATCATGGTCGCTTAAAGTGGTTAAAACTTTTCCAGTTTACAAGGGAAAAGAAAGACAGGAGAGTAAAAAAAAGACCAAGTTAGAAAGGTAATCGGGGAAAGGAAGTTAATAAAGTTTGTGTCTCCAACACCGATGAAAGCTGCAAGTCACGGAGGAAAGTTAATTAAAACAATATTCATTTAATATAGAAACGTCGCTGCCACTGTTACAAATATATTCTAAAACTCCTATATTGTGCGAAATATTTGATTCCGAAAACAAACTCAAAAAAAAAAAAAAAAGTTTTAGAATTCTTTCAAATAATATCAATTTTTAACAAAAATTGACATTTTTAACATCAACTCCCAGCTCAGAAATAACGAGACTTGAAAAAAAATTTTCATTTTCCGGAAGGAAGAATACACCGAACCCCGACAATATAATTGTTCCTCGCTATATCAGGGAACAAGGAAACAAGGTGCAAAGCTCAAAATTAAAATGTGGAATTAATTGCGTTTTACGGTATTTTATCAAAATCCAACTACAAGCATACCAGTTAATGCCGTACATATCTGGTTACGGATACCAACTGGAGCGAGAAAACAAAGTTTCTTCCTTTATTAAGATGTTTTCATGTTTGCGGCGAGTTTTCGGGGGGGGGGGGGGAGGAGGAGGGTGTAACCGGAAAGATTTAACATATTACTTCGCCTCCTGTTTGAAAAGGCTTGTTTGCATCACACCAAAACAAGGTGTTTTAAATTTACAGTTATTACCAAAACTTTTAAAGAAAAGTAAAAGACGGTGTAAGTCGCTCTCGTACAAAACAGAGAAAAGTAGGAGACGATTTTCCGTGCGGGCGGAAGTAGAACTGCGGCAAAGACACGTTTTAAAAAAAATCGAAAAGAAAAAAAAATTAAAAAGGAAAAAAAGCTGTAGGAAATATCTCAGAGAAAAAAGGAGAGCTTTTCGAAAGCTCAATAGAAGAATAAGAGGCAAATATTTTAATTTAATATCGTTTACACCTGTGCAGAATTTCAACCTTGCGTATTAGGGAAATATAACTGTTAGGAGGTAAGTGTCGGAAAAGTAAAGCGTAGTGCTTCTCTTATCAATATAAATCAATCGTTTTCATTTATGTTTCACAAAAGCAATCATTTTCGAAGCATATTTTTATTTAAAAAAGATCAAAATAGATTTAAAAAAAAAAAAAAGTTTTTCAATTTTTTTTTAAAAAAACATTTTAAGGATTTCCGCTAATTTTTTACAAAAATGGGGGAGAATACTGAATTTTCTTATCAGAATGACAGACAGCGACAAGCCGGTTCATTTGTAGAACATTACCCCGTGCCAACTAGCAAGGTGTTCGAAAATTTTTTATCGTTCTTGCGGTTGCTTTGTCGAAAATGACCCCGTTCTCCCGCACATTTTTTACGGAATCTCACTCTAGGTATTTAAAATAATAAATAAATAAAAATCCGTAAGAGTAATAAGAAAAGATACATCATTTTGAGGTTTTTGGCAAGCTTTTAATTCATGCAAAAAATATTTTTTCCACAAATTTTTCCTCTCTGATAAAAAAAAACACGATTTCTTTTACCTCAACCCTAATTTCAAAACGTACAAGATTTATTTTATTTTTCCGAAAAAAAAAAAAAAAAAAAAAAAATCATAAAAAATTTTTCAACCGGGAGTTTTTTTTTCGGTTTGCCCAATGACGTCACAAAAAAAAAAAAAAAAAAAAAAAAAAAAAGGTTACCGTAAGTCAGCAGGTCATGCGTATTAAATTATCTCCATGTTATATTTTAAAAGGTATGAGTTTTGAAATCGCTTCACGTGGAACTTCCTTTTTTTCCGTTCAGCTTTGCGAGGACAATAATCGCGGTGATAAGGTTTGCAAACGTCGACTACATAAATCACCTGTCTATTTAACGTCCATTACGTCTGACCGTTCGCTTCTACGTTCTGGCTAAATCCGTTTGTTTAAGTTAATAGTCGTCTCTCTCACTCATTTCACTTTATGCCTTATTAAATTTCTCCCCAAGTTTAATTAATATTTATTCGTTTTAACAATAACTTTTTTTTTTCCTTTCTATTTCACTTGCGTTTTTATATCTCCCCGACATTAAAAAATTGAATAAAAAGGAACAAAAAGAGGAAACAAAAAAAAAAAAAAGTCGATTTGGCGGTAAGGAAAGAATGATAAAGGGAGATGTCGAACGTCGGAATGCCGAGTGAACTTATAAAATAAGCTGAATGATTGTACCTCAGCAACATATATCTTCAGAAAAAGACAGGCGGTTTTTCATTTCAGTCAACCATCTCCTGACTTTCCAAAAGTCTCAAAGACAGATTCGTGACCTCCGACTTTTTATTTTAGTAATGCTAACTGACCCGTAGATTCTCATCGAAATTTGAATCGCGGGACAGCCTGTTAATTCGGTTCGAAAAGCGAAATGTCGTCGATTTAGAAGCCAAAAATTCCTTTTCATTCATCATTCTTTAATCCTCTGAATAAATACATAAAGGCAAGACTAAATCTTATAACAATTATAATTAATTACCTAATTACAAAGGTCATTTTTAAATCTGCACTGCCGTAAGGAAAATTTAGCCGCTTTTAAAAAAGAAGGAAAGAGTCAGGACGACGATTGCACCTTTTTTCAAGGTAATGGCCGATCGAGGTGTGGAAAATGCATTCAAGAATCGCTCATTTAAAAATGAAGCAATTCCCATTCAAAGTGAAATCACCACGTCTATACTTTTTTTTTTATAAAATATTGGAAATCCCGGTGAGGTGTCATGTGCTACGCTGAAAGGTAACGGTCGTAAAAATGAAAAAAAAATCATAACAATCCTACGATATGTTCAAAACGTGGCAAACGTTTTTCAAAAAAAGATTTTTTTTTTTTTTTTTTAAGTTTTCAATGAAAGCGATGAAAGGAGCTTTTTGACCGCATCCCATTACATTAACTGACATGAATCATATTGTCTACTTCCGTTTGGACTTTTATTAATTAATGCTCTTACACCTTTATTATCTCTCGGAGACAATCTTTCATCGACGTATCCAAAAGGTGTCCCCCTTTCTTTTTCCTTCATCCTGATATATTTATAAATATCCCAAGCAATTAAATAAAAAAAGCTAATCGATGGCAAAAGTCTTTCTTTACGATTTTTAGATTGTTTATAATCGTTCGATATAATTAGGACAGGTGCAGTTCTTACATTAACCAGACATAAAATAGAAGGAAAAAAAACGGGAAGAAAGAAAAAACAACAAAGTCGCAAAAGAGAAAATAATCATTTTCTTTACTTTTTACGATTCCGTTGAAATCAATTGGCATCATATCATGATTCTGATTGTACCTTTTGATTTGCTTTAAAGTCGTTACGCTCGTTGACAACGATCATTCTGCACCGTAAAATTCGTATTACTCCCAACAAATACAATTTTTGCTTCTTTCTTGGCAAAAGTGCTCGAAATCAAATTTTCCGTTTCGAAAATAAAATTAATTTTAAGAATGCTAAACATTAATAATTCCATATTTCGTCATTTTTTTCTGTCGCAAAGAATATTAGAAAACCAAAACTCGTATCCTGAACTTTCATAAGATTTCCTTTTTCGGGTCCTACGTAAATATAAATTTTATTGTTGGGCCTCTGACACGGCAGTAAAAAAAAAAAAACCTCTAAACAAGACAAATGTTTTCCTTTTATTCAAATAAGAATGCACGAACTGCAGAAAACAACTCTCGACTGATAATAATATGTAAATATATACAAACGGTCAAGAGGAAGGAGCAATTCACAAAATTGAACTGCCCATATCTACATCTACATCTACCATATGAACGTATACAAAATTCCTTAAGATGACATGAAACTTTATATTTTGAAATATTGTTTTCAACGATTCTGCCCTATTCTATGTTTTTTTTCTTCTGTTTTGCGATATTTACAAATTTATTACTTTTTTTATACCTCAATCAAGTAGATTAAAATAACCTATACGATGTCCTTCTTTTCTCCTCTTTCTCGACCAGAAAATATATTTTATTCCTTATACGACGATAAATATGTTTTCAAATTTCAATAAAAAATTACCGTAACAGGGGGTTACTTTTTACACTTATTCACGTTTTTTCTAAAAACAGAAGTAAAAGGTGGAACAAAATTCATATCTGTTTATACCAACATTAAGAAGCGTTCTTCAGCTTTAATTTGATACCCTGTTATAATATCTGGTACTTGTTCTAACACGAATAAAAGCTCGATTTTCCGAAAGGTGTCGTACTAACAAAAATGGGGTTACTTTTTACAATCACGTTCATACCTGAATATCTTTTAATTATTGGCTTCTGTAAACGGAAAATGTCTTAATAAAACGATTGGTACCGTTTTAAAAGTTCTATTAATGACTATCGCTATTTATTTAAAAAAAAATAGTGAACGTAGTAAAAAAGTAATCAAAACGTTGGAAACGTTGAGGATTCGTTGTGGATTTAGCACCCATAGGACATCGCCATTGAAATATCTGCACAAAGTAACCCCATTAATCTTAATTTTTTTTTTTTTTTGGCTTCTAATAGTTTAATTTTGAGTGAAATTAGGATGATTATTTAAGGGACGAGGGGTTACTTTTTACACTTTTTCACTTTTTTTTGTTATTACGTGTATAATACTGAGGAGATTTGCAATCTGCCTTCACAAATATGAAGGGAGATCCTTCAACTTTCAAATGATACCCTTTTTTAATGCTTATACTTTTTCTAAGTCATCTGTGACACAATTTTCCGAACGCCCTCGACGCGATGATCTGAAAATGTGGTAACTTTGGACATTTTCGTTTCTGCATCCGTAACTCCGTAATTAAAGCAATAAACGGCGAAAAAATATTCTCAAAACATATTACCGTTAATTAATAAACAATTTTTATTCCGTTAAATAATTTTAAGAAAATGATCCAGAAAAATAAATTCTTTGAAACCAAAATAAAATGTGTCTGGATGAATAAAATATGAGGCAAACATGCGCTTATTGGAGTGTTTACAAACATTTTTTTGTTAATTCTTGCTTTTCTGCTGTCAGGAAAATACATTTGGAAAGGAATTTTTTGGGTAGTTAAAGGATGATGTAGGGCAAGTGCTTAACTTGTTTGAACCTGAATAAGGCTTTCAGATACTGTTGGAGGGACCTTAGTATTCCGAACTTTGAAGTTTTTTCCCGTCTCGCATAATTTTTAAAATCGGATATTTTACAATGAAGCTAATTTAAAGGACTATTTTACTAAATAAATCGAAGTGTCCGAAGTTACCCGGTCGAGTACAAAGTAACCTCTTGATACGGTATACGCGCCAAGTGCGAAAAGCAATTTAATTTTAATTTGACCTATGGATGCAGCAGAATGCATCTTAGTATTTTAGGTTGCGTGATTTCTTAATTTTATCACCCAAAAAAATGCTGCTTTGGGTGTAAGCAAAAATGCTTTGCTACAAAGCATTTTTGCATAACTTAGGTCTAAGCAGTATAAATGTTTTGTGTAAAAACTCGTGCGTGCTTTGCCGCAATGCATAATGTCGACAAGTCGAGCCATGTTGCTTTGAGGCAAAGCATATTTGTTTTGTCGCTAAGCAACATCGCTTGTATTGCGAACGAGGCATATTCCTTTTTCTGATTTATTTATTTTTTTTTTTTTTTTTGGCTTCTAATAGTTTAATTTTGAGTGAAATTAGGATGATTATTTAAGGGACGAGGGGTTACTTTTTACACTTTTTCACTTTTTTTTGTTATTACGTGTATAATACTGAGGAGATTTGCAATCTGCCTTCACAAATATGAAGGGAGATCCTTCAACTTTCAAATGATACCCTTTTTAATGCTTATACTTTTTCTAAGTCATCTGTGACACAATTTTCCGAACGCCCTCGACGCGATGATCTGAAAGTGTGGTAACTTTGGACATTTTCGTTTCTGCATCCGTAACTCCGTAATTAAAGCAATAAACGGCGAAAAAATATTCTCAAAACATATTACCGTTAATTAATAAACAATTTTTATTCCGTTAAATAATTTTAAGAAAATGATCCAGAAAAATAAATTCTTTGAAACCAAAATAAAATGTGTCTGGATGAATAAAATATGAGGCAAACATGCGCTTATTGGAGTGTTTACAAACATTTTTTTGTTAATTCTTGCTTTTCTGCTGTCAGGAAAATACATTTGGAAAGGAATTTTTTGGGTAGTTAAAGGATGATGTAGGGCAAGTGCTTAACTTGTTTGAACCTGAATAAGGCTTTCAGATCCTGTTGGAGGGACCTTAGTATTCCGAACTTTGAAGTTTTTTCCCGTCTCGCATAATTTTTAAAATCGGATATTTTACAATGAAGCTAATTTAAAGGACTATTTTACTAAATAAATCGAAGTGTCCGAAGTTACCCGGTCGAGTACAAAGTAACCTCTTGATACGGTATACGCGCCAAGTGCGAAAAGCAATTTAATTTTAATTTGACCTATGGATGCAGCAGAATGCATCTTAGTATTTTAGGTTGCGTGATTTCTTAATTTTATCACCCAAAAAAATGCTGCTTTGGGTGTAAGCAAAAATGCTTTGCTACAAAGCATTTTTGCATAACTTAGGTCTAAGCAGTATAAATGTTTTGTGTCAAAACTCGTGCGTGCTTTGCCGCAATGCATAATGTCGACAAGTCGAGCCATGTTGCTTTGAGGCAAAGCATATTTGTTTTGTCGCTAAGCAACATCGCTTGTATTGCGAACGAGGCATATTCCTTTTTCTGATTTATTTATTTTTTTTCGAATTAAAAACTAAATATTTTCATTATAAAACAAGTTTAGGCAACCAGGCTTGAACATAACACTCGAAAATAATCAATAATTTAGAATAAGTATAATTTTTGAAAAAGTTCTAAGCCGTATTCAAGTATTTTAAAAAAATAAGTGTCAAAAGTAACCCCCTGGAGCAAAAAGTAACCCCCTGTTACGGTAATCCATGATAACCTGACGGACGACGCGGTACGAAAAGAAAAAGGATATCCGTTGTTAAGAATAAGACATGATTTAAAAGAAAAAAAAATTCTGGCAAGGAACAAGGAACAGACACCTTAACATGAAGTTAAACGTAAAAATAGAATTTAATTGCGTCCTATGTGAAATCGGGTTTATTTACACTTTTTGTACAGATAGCGCGGTGTAAATATTTTTATTACGGATCAACATCATTAAATTTTGAAAGGTAAACATTTTTCGGATGAATTTGAATAGACGTTTTTCAGTTGTATACGGTTAAGTGACCTCGATTCCATTAGTTGGAAAGACAAACTAGAAGAAAAAAAATATAAATCAGTTAGCCGAATCCATCAAATCAACAAAGATCCATCAGTGCGAAAGAACTTTTTTTTTTTTTTAACTTTCGACTTCTTTCCTCTTGTTCACTAGAATCGAATTAATAATCGGTTAACATCCGAAAAACCATTAAATATACGTTGAATGCAATAATTAATCATATGTATATGATTGACAGCTTAATAGCTGTGTGTTTACGCGCCCATTTCAGCGGGTAAAATCTAAAAAAAAAAAAAATAAAAAAAACAGAGACTCAAGAAAGAGTGACCGATGAAGTCTTGACAAAATAAAACCGGCGTTAATTACCTCAAAGCTGATTGAAAAATCGACAAATATACCTCGGAAACACCTTAATCCGCCCGTCAGTTATACGTCAAAGCTGTTCTTTTTATAAATTTAGAAGTATTTCCGTTCCGTAAATATCTCCCGCTCTATTCCTTCATAAAATTAAAAAAAATAAAAAAAATAAAAAAAATTGGTTTTATTAAAAATATCTTTTATTATTATGCATAATTGAACCCGGTGTGCTTTCAAACTAACTGTTTAAATAAAATTGAGGTAGCTAAATTGACGTCATCCTATTTGGATTAATTAATATTTAGTCCTCATTCCGAGAAGCGACCAAAAAAAACCGTCATTGATACTTAATGAAAAACATGTCCTTTTCCACGAATAGGTTAGCCTACTCTTCTTTTTGTAATTACTTCACCTTCGATGAATTTTATTCTAGGCTAATTAAGTACTTTTAATGAATTATTCTGAATTTTTGGACTTTTCTCGGAGTTCGAATTCCTCATATCGTTATGCAATTTTTTTTTTACCGCTGTATAGTGTGTATACATCTCTCGTGGAAATCTATGCAGCGCACTGAGATTTCATCTGGTAAATATTTTTATACTATATACGAGAAAACATTTTACTCTTGAATAAAATCGGAATTTAAATCGTTGAATTAAATTTTAGAGGGAGGGAGTTTGGCAAATCTTACTTAAGAATTTCCATTATAACTTATTGTTCAGAATATTCTTTTAATTTCAAAACATTAAGTTATTTTAATTTTTTTCGAATGTCTAAGGTAGAAAAATTGACAATTTTTTTCAAAAAACTGTAAAAAATACAAATTTATTTTTTGATGAGATTTTGTGCAAATTGTAGCCATCTTGAAGGATATGAGTATGAGCTACAAATCTAGATTGAAGAAAAATATTACTATCCAATTTAAAATTGGCGCTAAAAAAAGGGGGGGGGGAAGGATCCAAAAATTAGAAAAAAAAGTCGTACTTAATACTTGAACATTTTCAAACCGGACGGTCAACAAGCTGGTTTGAAAAAAAAATTATTATTAAATTTTTTTAAATCATTAAGTCGAGCGAAAACTATGTAAAATTCACAATATATATAAATATTCCACATTTTTAAAAGAATTAGATTATGCATGTTAAATCTGTTGGTAAGCTTAAATTACGTGAATACTTGAAAAATTTAATGTTGTTTACATAAAAACAAAATGGTCTATGTAAAAAAAAAAAAAAAAAAAAAAAAAAAAGCAATTGGCTAACTTTGTGAATATTTAAGGTAATCTAAGCTTACCGTCATATCAAATCTGTATAATCAGTTTTTGGCAAAAAAAAAAAAAAAAAAAAAAAATTAGGAACCATTCGGTTGAGTTTCGTTCCAATTAAAGCAATTTTTGCCTTAAAAAAACTAATAAAAAAAAATTTCTTTTTAAAAACTGACAGGTTTACCGTCCGGTCATGTCGACGTTCAATGAACAGCCTAGTATGGCAATGCCATTTCCTGATTTCCATTGACAAACCATTCCCAGATTTTGAAAATATTAAACTGAGCCAAAATAACAATTGTAGTAGAGGAGATAGATGTTTACCAACGAATTGACATGAGAGAGGCAGGTAGTGAACACCTACATGAACAAGAGTCAATCTGCTACCCGCCAGTGGTTCTTACGATAAATAGTAGGTGGAGACTAAAGTTTACAGCTGTTAAAAAGCTACTTCACTTCGTCTTAATAAAGGTCTAAGCAAGGACAAGTTAGACTCATGAAAAAATGACAAATTATCAAGTAACTACTTCAAAAAAAAATAAATAAATAAATAAATAAATGAACTGACGCTGCAACGATCTGATCTTACTCAAGTGGAGAAAAATTCACCTCCCAGCGAATGGGAAATTGCTGGTTGATCACCAGTAACTCCGAATTTTCCTCCAGTTTAGTTGCACTCCGATTTACATTCAAAACGATTGGTTTTACTACTATGTTTCATTTTTTTTTTTTTTTTTTTTTTTTTTTTTTTAATAAGACGACGAAAGATTGCATTAATTTTTACCGCTTTTCAATGACTAATTCGAACTAAAAATTAATTGTAATCTCAGAATAGAAAAATACGATGAATTAATTAATAAGCAATGCATTCGGTCCTTGTCCTTTCCACTTGGCTGTGGGTTCGTCTTCGTCTAAACAAGCGGCGACTCTTTAGAACTTAATTAATCGATAAGAATAGTTTAGTATAACTAGTGAAGGATAAAAAAGCAAATTTTCGACAATCTAACTTAACCAATAAATCGACTCTAACTGATGATGAAAATAAATCTTGAATTGGATCTCAACTCGAAAAGCGAGTGACATTGGCAGCTGAACCGAAAATAAAAAAAAAAATCTTTTGTATTTTATAAAGTACGTTAAAAAAGCCTATTTACTGGCATCTTCAATTCATTTTCCTATTTTTATTTTTACAGGAAAAAAAAAGCTTTAGAAAAAAAAGCAATAAACACGTTTGCACGTCTATTGTTAAATTACTGACCGAACAACTAGGAAATTAAAAAAAAAAAAAAAGAAATTCACCTGTTATTTTAAAGCTATTTGATTTTTTACGAACCGTAAATATTATGAGTAATAATCACTCTATGTTTATCTTATGGCTCATTACCGAGAAGATGACACTGATGACGGTCTTATTGTTAATAGAGACATGAGCAAATCAAACGAAGAGGGGTAATTAAAATGTATCCAAAACGTGACAAGATCCTTATCCCAAGTCCAATTTTCTTAATTTAAAAGTTTTAGCGGCAATGATGCAATACATATACGTTTTTAAGTCGAATTAACTACAGCGGCTACTGCTGATGCTGCCAATATAAAGGTAAAAGTATTATTTAGCAAAACGCGATTCGTTGATACATACAACAATGAATGAATTCTTTCAGGTCATCAGCTACATAAAATTTACTTTTGTAATTTTTTTTTTCTTGTAAAGAAATTACGCAAACTAAATCTAAAAAAATACTGCAATAGCATAAGGAGATGCCTCTAATTTCATGGAAGCTAAAAATGGCGTAGTAAAACCGCCATCGCTTAGCAATGGCAGTGGTGACCACGAGTTACATTATTCGATAGTTCCCAAACAGTCAGTCAGAGATCCAAAGCTTGAAAATTTTATTTTTTTAATATCCGAAATCGGCATCGGCATCGGATCGGAATCGGACCCCTGAAAAATAGTCTAGAATGGCTACGATTTTTTCTTTTTCACTAAAATCGGAATCAGAGGCGGCATCGGATATGATCGATGCTTGGGGGCGTCGGTATCGGCATCGGGTGTCGGTGCCGGAATCGGGAGTTAAATAAATAATATGGAATAGGTATCGGCATTGACCCGAGATTTCAGACGACCGGGGCCGGGACCGGTACCGGCTTCGGCATCGGCATCGAATTCGGCATCAAAGATATGATTTTTAAATATCTCTTTTACAAAGTAAAAAAATCGAGCCTAAACTTTCGTTAAAATAAAGAACTAAATTTTTTTGCTTTATTTCAACAAAATAAAGCCATATTCTAGCCATAATCATGCTGCATTCCAATTTTCCGTTAACAAGAAAAATTTTCCGATTTTCATATTGGAGATCGAATCACTTAAAACTTTTCACCATTAAGCCAAACGTTAGAATGTAATCTAATTTATTTTTGTTTCAAAATAATGAATTAATTGCAAGGTGCCAAGATTTGATTCAACCATTGCGTTTCTTGGCAAATTGAGTTGTCTCATCCAATAACGACATTATTCCAAACTTCTTATCTCTTCCTCAACTTGACAATAGGCTTTCTTTTTTTCATTAAGGTGTCACCTTTTAAAACCGAACGATTTATAGATGTCCGCCTTCTAAACTATTTTTTGACAAAAAGGAAAGGAATCCGAAAGGAAAAAGTGAAAGCCAAAAAAAAAAAAAAAAAAAAAGATACCCTGCAAAAAATTAACATCCCTTGATGGCTGATTTTTTTCCTCGTTCCTTTTTTCCTCGTTCCTTTTTTCCCTCTTCTGCACGAAAAGGGTGTAAATAATACGTAACTGATTGAAAGCCTACATATAATTCCATTGTAATTATAGCACCCGAAATGATTGAGGAAAGGGGCGAAAGAAAGTGATGAGCCAAGATAGCAAATAATGAAGAGTACCTTGAAAATATGAGGAGATAATAATAAAGTAAAAGCTGAAAGGATGGCGCCAGGCAGCCATTACGGGCCATTCCAAGTACATGCATTCAATAAAATAATTTAAATTGATTAATGGACAAAATAAAAAAAAATTTTAAACAAAAAAAATAAGTCAAAGTACGAGGAACAAATCCACTGAAAAACCACAAAAAAGTACTGATTTTCTCGAGAGTTTAGTCGATTTCGACTGCAGAAATCGTAAAATAAATTTTCCTAGGAATAGCCCAGCGAGAGTAAGAAAATCTCACCTCGAGGGAGAAAAGTAAGTCAATTAGCCTTGTATATAGTAAGGCAATAATTCAAAGCGAGATGGGGTGAAGTGAACCTATAATTATCCTTATTTTCAGCATTCATGTTATCATAAGCACTAGCTCATATTTTCCTACATCGGCTTCTCTCTGCCCGCGTAATTAACAGCAAAATTGTGTCCGTGTATACTTTGTTAAAGTTTCAATAAAATGCGATAGATATTTCATTTGCTTTTGCATTCTTTCCAGGAAGGAACGTTTTGGTCGATTATCCAGGAAATGGGGGTTCGTGTTCACATTTATATTTTACACGTTTCCCTTATTTTATTTTATTTTAATTTTCATGGATACATTTGAAGCCTAAGCTGAAAAAAGAGATCGTTCAGAAAGAACATTTTTTTTGCTTTTTGGCAACAACAAAATGTTCGTGGGGGAGGGCTGACCCTATTCAGGCCGTATAATTTTCAAAAATTCTAAGGGGGGCAATACTACATCCCCCCTAATCCGCCCATGCCGAATTGATTCATTTCATACAGAATTTGCAGTATATGATAAGAACGATAGGTGGTAAAAATAAATGCCAAACATTTTCGCTAAAGATGACCAACATGTTGCAACATGTTTTATCTTGTTTTATCTTAACTTTTATCCACTCAACTGGATAAAACATGTTTGTCGTAAAATTTCCAAGTTAAATCGCGACCTTAGAATACAAGGGTCCCAAGCCGACCCCTCCAAAAATTTTCGTTTTTTTGCACCGATCGCCTTTATTTTTCAAGATCTTTCATTCCGTGTTTTGAAAATTTTGCTATATTTGATAGTTTTCTTTAACTTCGGAATGCATAAGGTCGTAAATCCGATTTTTTAATTCAAAAGTATGAATACTGTAAAAAGGCCGCAAATCGACTTTTTTTATATAAAAGAGCATTTCTGTACTTTAAAGTACAGTAAACTTATTTTTTACCGAGAATGTTATTGGTTTGGGATATTGTGCCCTTTTGCTTTAGTCAAATTGGCCAAAGATAGCAAAACTCTAAAAATGAAAAAAGTCGATTTACGTTCTTTGTATTTCATAACTTTTTAAAAAGAAATTTCGATTTGAAACCTTTTTTATTCTTTGCATGGCCAAATTGACCTTTAATTTAATTGTTTTTTTTAATTTTATTTCAGTAATGATCCTCCAAGCACTACGCAATTTTTCCATAATTTCCATCGGAGGCTATATCATCACTTTCATTGAAAATGTCCTTCTAAAGCTAGCCTCTTAGCAAGATTCTATTTTGTTAAAAAAAATTATACAGTATATGCAATATTGGTTGTGGCTATAAACGGTAATTCCTTTTTTTTTTTTTTTTTTTTTTTTTTTTTTAAGACTGTTACTGGATTTACTAAAAATGTAAATAGTTATGAGAAAAGAAAATTGTGCTCCATTTTGTTTTTTTATTTTTTACTGTGATAATGAAAACGTATGTTTTGTAAATTTTTTTGCCGATTGTTTTTGGAATCCAAAATTTGCAAAATCATTAAAAAAATATTAGAATTATTAAAAACCAGGGCTATAAAAATCTTTTCTCTATTGAATGTTTAACTGTCTGCAGCATCCATAGAGGCTATACATAGGAAGCCTTCAAAACCGTCGGTGGACAACTTACCAAAAATTGTGCAGATGAGAAGTCTGTCAGAACGGGATAAAGTGATTAATGCAAGATTCCATAAGACGATCACCAACGAAATAATTCTGGGAAATCAATCGCAGAAAAAAGTGTCTGTGTCACGGAAAGTATGTCTCCATATTTTAAAGACCTTTTATGGAAGGCGAAGAAACATGCGCAGATGAAGGGATATAAGCGTTGTAATTTTGAAAAAAAATTGTCATGAGAAAAGGCAAAGGTGAACCCAAGAAAATAATCTTGACTGAAGCAGATGTGATTAACCTTGATTAAAAAAAAAAAAAAAAAAAAAAAAAATGAATAGGAAAACGCAAAAGAGGGCGACTTCAGAAAGTCGGGACTCTACGGAAGCCCTGAAGAGTCATCAAACTCATTTTTTTTTTTGCTCTCAGTTCCGGAACTGACAGTGTTTGTTCCGGGACTGACAACCAAATCTGTTAGTTCCGGAACAAACACTGTCAATTCCGGAACTAACAGTTTTAATAATAACTGTTTCTTCCGGAAGAAACAGTTAGTATTAAAACAGTTAATTACGGGACAAACTGACGGTGATTTTTTGGAACTAACAGATTTGGCTGTCAGTTCCAAAACAATCACTGTCAGTTCCGGAACTGAGAGAAAAAAAAATTAGTTGATGACCCTTCAGGGCTTCAGTAGTAAATAGAAACCGAAATTTTCGGTTATTTTCGTTTTAAAGTTTGTAAATTGGATGAGTCTTTTGTATTCTGAAATCAAGAAAGTCACTAAATAGAGTCCTTTTTAGTGACTTTTTCTGTAACTTCAAAAATTATAGTGCTTTATTTTTTTTTAAATTAACATCTTAATCCTTAATAAATTCCCTATAGAATCACGATTGTTCGACAAAAAGAAGAAAAAAAAATACACAAAGAGTAATTAAGTATCAAACTTTCAAATTGCTGTTTTAAAATTTTGAAATTTGGGACCTTTGTATTCTAATGTCCGAAATCAAGCTCTGAGTATAACTCGATTGCAAGATAAGTACCGGTGTTTGATGACCGAGCATCCTGCCAAGACGTTTATGTCTATTGAAGACAAACTTGAGTAGATATTCATTCTAAGAGTTTTGGTTATGTTCATAAGCAGTACCGTACTTTTAAAAAAAAATCGCGTACTGAAACCTTTCTGAAAAGACTTTGAAGCATGGTCGCATCACAAAAGAACACTAACACTACGAAATGAAAGTTTCTGGATGTGAACTTTTTGACTTGACTTTTTACCTAGTGTTGAATTTCGTGGTTAAACGCAAAACTCTGGTTAGGTGGGAGATGCTGAAAATTATTAGTACGCCACCTTTAAGTGTGAAAGATAGAAAGATAAAAAAAAATAAAAGAAATAGACATCAACAAAATGTTTTAAAAAATCTCACTAATGAAGAAATCCCACACAGCAACGTAACCTGACTGATGACAGACGACTTTACGCATGCACCCGTGCAATTTATAATCTTCCTTTCTACGATGACAGTTGTCATTATACGTAACACATGTTCCGCGTCCATTGGCTCTTCAACCATTATTTCTTACATTCCGATTCTCAATCGCGAAACAAAGTTACGAATTCCAATTTTTTCTTCTCTTTACCTTTAAATTACACGAGGGGGGGCTCCTCGCAGAAAACAAAACAGAGGAAAGGAATGCTCTTGAGTGCTCCCTTGTTAGTATTCAGAGATTTCGTCAAATTAATTGTCCAATCAACTAAATCCACAACATCAAATCAATAATTAAAAAAAAAAAGAAAGAAAGGGGAAGGGGAAAAGCTGTCGAAAAATCCATGAGCCCACCCATATTCTAATAACATCATCACCAAAACAAATGCTCGGTGTCTTTTGGCAAGGAAAGTTTAATCGATCACCGAGGCCCCAAAGATTAAATGTCCGGCATTTTACCAATGTGGTATAAAAATGAGAAATTCACGACTGACAAAGCTTGAAATTCTAGGTGATAAAAAAATTTCACAAATGTTTTCGAGGATCAGAAATCAAATGGGTGCTCCCACAAACGAAACATAAATGAAACAGCAGAACGAAAAAAAAAAATTACGTTAGTCCTTGAAATTTATTCATACGGACTTTGATGTATTTCTTGGAAAACGAATTGCTCATACACATACACACAGTATACTTAAAAAAAAAAAAAAAAAAAAAAAAAAAAAAAAAAAATTGAAAACTTTCAGGCAGTGACTTAATCATTCGAAGAGATGATCAATTTAAACTTGGTATCATCGAGAATGCCGAGAAAATGTACAGCAGTGGCGTCTTCAATGTCAAGCGATGAAAGTTTAGCCGGATGCAAGAAAAAAAAAATATATCTGAAGAAAAATGAAACAAATTAATCAGGATCGAACCGTCCCTGCTTCGCTAGTTATTAGTTTATTTAACACTGTCAGATCTTACGCCAGAAATACTATTTCTTAAATACACCATTTGGATTGATTAATTAAATCAATGGAAAAAGGACTGATAGCCAAGACAGTTTGAGTGTTTGACACGTTACACGACACAGGCTTTACCTGATCGATTCATTTAAGTGAAAAAGGGGAGGAGAGAAAAGAAGAGGAAACCAACATTTCAATTTGATTTCTTTACAGGATCAAATGAAGTTAATGGTTTTTTTTTTTTTTCATTTTGGCAAAATGTTTCAATTAAATTAAATTTTACTTTTAAAAAAAAAAGTGTAGTCGGGGATTTAATTAAATTTTATTAAACTGGAATAGCGTATTTTTCAAACTCACCTTTAATTTAAAGATTAAAAGAGTATAGTGCTAAACATGCGACGGTTAACGTAAGCTGAAAATCGTTTTTAAAGAAAATTTTCATGACTGCACCTTCCATTCATCTTTTTTTCTTTATAAAATTCAGCACCTTAACGACATTTGTACAAAGATTAAAAACTATGAAACTCAAAAATCGTTTTCGAAAAATTGCAAAAACTAAACTTGAAAAAATTTTACTCAGCTCAGCCTCACTGTAAACACTAAACACTCAAGTATCCAAATTTAACTGACCCTCTCAATTCAAAACAAAGTATATCGTTCAATTATATGAATCAGTATGTCAACAGTATATATCTCAGACGCACGTGGTATTACTCTTATACAATGTCAATAAATGAAATAAAGAAGGGAAGTCACGTAAGGTGGTTACTGATCAGATTTACAAGGACATTTCAAGGAATCCGTAAACAAATTTGAGTTTTACATGTTATTAAAAATAAATCAAAGAAAGCTTTAGTTTATCTGATCGAGAGTCCAAAAAAAGAATGATAGTTTATAAAAACTATCGTTAAAAAAATTTGATTACATTTCAGTTGTGATTCTCACTTATTGTCAATGAACCTGACATGAATTTGATAACTTTCGAAATATCTAAAAAGGCAACTAGCTGGAAAGTGCAATCAACTTTAAGCTATAAATATTTCCAATAAAAATGTGTAGGAAAAAAAAAGCTCGAAGCTTATACCTTCTCGATAGAAAGTTTAGATCCGTAATACATATTGTTGAAATAAACAGAAGAGGAAAAAAAAAGATTATTGCCAAACAAACTTTTTAATTCAATTAGTTAATGGATAAGTAATGTTTATAATCCTTTAATGACGTCACCGAACGTGGGAACTTTTTCCTTTTAAACGACGAGTGTTTTTTCACCTTGTACCTTATCGTCGTAAGTGAAACACTAAAAGAGAGCTTTTAGCTATTTTACGTTACCAATTCAAGAAAAATTCAATGCTTCACAAGTTGAATCTGATTCAGGTTACTATCCAGTCCAAAGGTGGCCAAACATTCTGTACACTATAATGCTGAGGATTCGACATTACCTCTCATAACATGCCCTAACGAAAAAGAGATGCATAAATTTTATAAAAATTATGCACAAACTTTTAAAAAAATAGGATAAAAAATGCGTCAATTATGTATAAGAAATCTAATTTTTTTACCGGGAAAATTTTTTTCATCCTCCAATATAAGTATGCATCAATTATGCATGAATAAGTTTCCGTAAAACGGAAAAAAAACATTCATCACATTGGGCAGAAAAGTCCGAAAAAATTTATTTTCCGCCCTCGTGATGAAAAATATCAAATCAGGCGTGGAGGTGGTTTGCAGGCCTCGACTGCCGGGCCTACAGCCCGAAAGAAAACTTAGTCTCGGCCAGTAATACGCCACTTGCATAGTGCATACCTGATATGTAATATACTATTATTTGCAAACTATGCTGCTTTATGATTTAAAAAAATGATATGTGTAAATTATTAGGGTATCCCTTATTTTTTGAATTTTCGAAATTCATATGAATTTCGAAAATTAGAGATATATAGGGGTTAGAGATATATATCTCTAACCCCTTCAAAGATTTCTTTTTGGGGTGTTAGCAAGCTCTGAATTTTTTCAGATTTTTAAAATGACGGGAAAGTGTGCCTCATGAGCCTTCAATTTTAAAAGATTCCCATAAAAACCAAAAAATATTTTTTTTTTTTCTTTGTGTGTGTGTGTGAAAAAACACTTGTTTTTTTTATCGAGATTTTGCGTAGATTACGAATCTAAAGTCAGATTTTTTATAACTGCCTAAGTTATTTTGTTAGAAATAAAAATAGGGCAAAAAAATCGCGTAAAATGACAAAACATGTTAAGTCCTTAATTTTGATAATATTTTTACCTTTAGCTCAAAAACTTAGGCAAATATAAAAAATCTGACTTCAGAGTCGTGATCTACGCAAAATTTCCGATGAAAAATAAGTGTTTTTTCACAAAAAAAAATAAATAAATACATTCCACCTCGCTTATAGAGAACTCGGTTATAAAGAACCAAAGTGGCCGGTCCCAGTCCCTTTGTATATTCTTTCCATGTAATTTAACTCGGTTATAGTGATCCGATTTTGGTTACAAAAGGGCTTTAAACATGGTTATTTGGAGAAATTTCCTGATTTTTTATGGTTTTTGTCGCCAATTTTTTATTTTAGTGCCTAAATTACGAACTGGCGGAACATAAATTACGTTCTAAACTTGCAAAATGAGAGTTTTTTGGTCAAATCAGTCACATATAAGTCTTGATTAACTCAAAATTTTCAAAAAAATGTTTTAATTTTTGTAATCTCGCTTATAATTTTAAGAAAACTCATAGATGTCGATTTTGGGAAGTTCGGTTACAGTGAACGAATATTGACCGGTCCCTTGAAGTTCACTATAAGCGAGGTCGACTGTAAATACATAAATAAAGATTTTTTGGTTTTAATGGGAATTTTTCAAAATTGAAGGCCCATGAGGCACACTTTCCCGTCATTTTAAAAATCTGAAAAAACACTCTAAAAAGAAGACTTTTATTTGAAGGGGTTAGACAATATGGAATTCGAAAACTCAAAAAATAAGGCACACCCTAATAAATTATGCAAAAATTATGCACATCCAGATTTTCATGCTTAATAAATGATGCACAAATTTTGTAAAAACTATGCATATTCAAATTTTGGTGCTTAGAAAAATATACATACTTCGCAAAAAATTATGCATGTCCAAAAATTTTGTATAAAAACTAAAATAATACTTGCATTTTTAATATAATTTTTTTTCCACTTATTTTGCAAAAATTTTATACTATTTTTGGATAATATTTTTGTACGGGATGAAAGATACAGAAAATGCACAGGTTAAAAATTTTATGCAGAATCTCAAAGTTTATCAGAAAGGTGTTAAGCGGCCCCTTCCTAGTTACGAGCCAGGTTTGATTTTCAATTAATAAAAAAAAAAATTCTAACCTAAAAAACTCCCCAATTACTAAAGTGCTTGCTTAAATAAAGAGTTTTCAAGCATTTAACCTCGTGGAATATCCTGTCAAATATTTTCGTTAATTTCTAACCTTCCGTATCCCGTTGCACAGTCGGGAGGGCGTCCCCTTTCCATTTAAAAGTCAAGCAATTGAAATCCTGGTCACGATAGTTTCGTACCCCTTAAAAAGTACATATAAAAGACCTTTATCGTATATACGTATACCAGAAGAAAACCGAAGCTTTCTGCCATAGAATTACGAAAGGTTAAAATCGGTTTTCTTGCACAGCGAGTAAAAATTGAATTTTCGTGTTTTTCTTTTTTAACCTTAAGGGGTTCATGTAAGTATTGCGGCTTTGCGATGACCCAAGAAAGCGTAAGCGAAACATGATTATTCGCCTTCAATAACTCCGGTTTGCTTTTTTTTTTTTTTTTTTTTTTTCTTCCTTTCTTTTTTTTTACGTGAGAAAGTATAAAATGGTTCATCTGATTTTAACCTTTTCATATAATTGTTAAGGTAAAGCATTATATACAAAGACATGGGGGGAAAAATGGTTCTTTCACTTATATGTCGCTAGGCAGGACTTACTTTGACAATCGTATATATGAAAGGATTTCCTGGACGGCTAAAAGGATTTTCTTTTTTTTTATCCATTTTTCCTCTCGGTATAAATATGAATAAAACTGGAGACTTTTCAAAGAATGAAGTATACTTTTTGCAGTTCACGGAAGTATTTTTAAAAAGATAAGCAGGATCGTTCTTTTTGTTTGCCACAGTTTAAAATCCAAAATATCGAAGAAGTGAAAGGGGCAAATTAAATAAGGAAACGTTGGTGAAATTAAGGCTCATTACAAAAAAGGTAAAAAAAAATGACATCCCTAAGTGAAAAACAGAACGGAGAAAATCCTGCCTCGATCCAAGATTCTGTGCTACGAATTACATGAAAATTGGTAACTCTGTGCCTTAGAAGCATTGACGCCGATCTTCAAAAATCGTAAATATCTATAAAAAAAATTACAACGCTTCGGTGTTAAAAGGCAAAAAAAGGTTGGGAAATTTATTTCGCTCAAGTGGAAAACGTAAACTTATGAAATGACAAGAAGTTTCACTACAGTCTTTTGCATCATCGCTAAATCACACTTAAACATAAACTCTTTCATGTATTTATAAAAGGGAAAACATTCATTCACAAGTGATTCGATAACAACGATCAATATAACCAAACATATTTTATACAAAGTTTATAAAATGTTTACACGGCGTCCTAAATTTATTCTTGTATGTAATTTGAAGAAACACAAAAAGTGTTCTAGCGTGCGATGCCAATGTTTAAAAAGTAAACCGAACACCTTGAAACTAATAAAAAAGTTCGCATAAAACTTTGGGTCATTAACTAAAAATTACTCCTCAAGTAATACGCATTTTTAATGACAAAAAAACTGAATAATAAAAAAAAAGAACGTTTTCTGCAAAAGCTCAAAAGAAAACCTTCCACATTTGTTTTACGACTTTTCTTTATTATGATTTATTACTAACAAATATAATACAATATAATTTAAGAAACAAAAAAAAGTCGATGTTCTCGATATCGTTTATTGCTGATTGGATAGGAAAAGAGATTCGTGAAAAAATTGATCATATGCAAACAGTCTAAATAAATAAAAAATAAAAAAATCTACTGGAAAAATAACGGTCTCGATTCAAAAAAAAACTCGTACAAGAGGAACAATAGATGCAATACAAGTAGCGCCATCCGACGTCAAAGCGACGAACTAAAACGAAACCAAAACTCTGTTTCAACCCCCACTCAAAATTTACCCCCACTTTTCCAGGAGAAATCAACCCCTTTCGCTTCTGATTACATCCCCGATAACGGCAAGCAACGTGTTTTTTTTAAAGCACATTTTTTCACAGTTGTCGCAGCCGACGCAGACGACGTTGACTTCCCGCTGACGAGCCGCTGGAACAGTACGGTTCGTCGTTTTTTTTACTCTCAATATTGTTTTGTCATCGACCATACCAACTTATGTACCATATTTTTTTCCTACCTTTCTTTTTTTTTTTTTATCACGCTATTATCTTGCATCGGAATAAAAAAAAAAAAAAATGCTTCTTTCGCTAAATTTCAAAGATAAATAAAAAATGATTAAAATGCAATATTTGGCAGGAATTTTACAATATTTTTCGCTGAGTCTCCTGATTTTCTCTATAAATAAGAAAAGTCAACTGAAAGGATTTCAATGGTTGTCCAAAAAACCGGGGGGAAAGGAGAGAAAAGAAAACAAGACATCTTGATAGAGAATGCACATGAGACAAATAAAAGAAAAAAAAATTTTCCCTCAAAAGATTAAATCGGACTTTTGGCATTTTGTATCATTTGCCAAACTCTTGTTTCAGATAAAACAAGACAACTTCGATGTATGGATGATTTATTTCAAGAAATTGGCAAAAAAGTTAGATCTGATATGATTTTTTTTTTTTTTCCCCTGAAAAGGGAGATATAGGATTCGAACAGGAATAAAGAAAAGTTTTTGGACTTAAAAGGAGAAGGAGGTAATGATTTTGATGGGCGACAGTCTTCGGACAGATAACAAAGCTTTTACTTTGAGAGTTAAAATCAGGAAGAAAAAAAGGTATAAGATAACCATTTTTTCTTTTAACGTTCTATCTGTCATCAGAAAAAAAAAAAGGGTGGGGGAAAAAAAACTTTTAACAGCGTAGCTTGTCAATGAGGAGGAACGCAGGCGATAACATAACGTAACTACGAAGTTCTCACACCCTTTCTTGACCTCATGATCTCTCTCTGCTTTTAGGCGTTGATTATGGAATGGTTTCGAAATTAATGTACCGTAAAAAAACTATACGGATTGGAATATCCGTTATAGAAACAACGGGAGTCTCTACCGATGGAAAAGTGTCTCCTTTTCGGTGAAAAGTGATTCATCGGAGGAGGGGTAAAAAAAAAAAAAAATAGCAAAACGTCCTACGCCTAGAAAACGTCACATCATCACGGAGCAAACAAAACAAATGCGGAAGCAATTAATCATAAGCGGCAAAATGAAAAACACAAAGCGTTTCCGCTAGAGCGATTTCGATCTCCCGAAAAAGAAACAAAAAGTTTATTAATGCACCAATGCAATTTATAGGAAAAGGAATAATCTAACCGTAGGTATATACGCCAAAAGACCATCCTTTACGTGACACCTCTACTAAGTTATGATTGAATTGTTACGAAAATCCATCCTTAATTTTTGGATCGGTTCCAAAAGTGAAAGCTTCAAAGCTTTATTTCGGTTTCGGGATTAAATAGACTATATTAATGATTATACTAAAACGTAAAAACTTTTTTTTTCCCCCGAATATTATACGTGTAACATTTCTTTATCAACAACTAATCCGACTAAAGTGAGAAGGAAAACCCGGGTTGTTTGGATTGGGTCAGATGTTCAGCTACTGAAACCTTTCGAAAAGAAAAAAAATATATATATATAAAAAAAAAAGGAAGGACGGACGAGATTGGAAAAGAAAACTAAAAACCGTTCTCCAGATAAGAAGACGAATGAAGAAAGGTAGAGTGGACGGCAGGGCAGTAAAGGACAGATGATCTTGATTGCCGTGGGATGGCCAAGTCCCTCAAGGTGAGGGTTCAAGATAACAGGGAACTTTAGGGAATAAGGGGGTGAAAAAGGTGGACGAACGAGAGGAAGGGAAAACTCAAACATTTCATCTGGCCCTGCTATTTTCATCGTTCACTTTCATTCGTGATTTCCCGAGACTGACTCCTTTTATACGTTAGTAAATGCCCGATTCGATTCTAACTCGAATTTACTTCGCCAGTTATTGGCATCGTTTTCGACTTTTTTTCTCGTTCTACGAAACCCTTACCCGCGAAAATAGATTCTCTCATTTTTCTTCCTCCCCTCCCCCACTTTTTTTTCATTAAGAAAAAGAGGCACACATAACAAATTAAAAAGAACAAAACAAACAAGACACGAAAAAAAAAGAAAGTAAAAAAAGAGGGATGCACAAAAATAAAATAAGAAGAAATTTACGGCTAATTCAAATTAGTCGATCACTTTTCCGTTAAAAACAATTTACCAAGTGTTCCAACTTTTTAAAAAGTTAATTTCCAACACTTTTTACACGTTTCTAAATGAAATTAGTGCTAGACTCCTACTTCCCAACCACTTTTTTATTTTATTCCCTTTTTCCCTCATGACCGGAGAAAAAAAAAGGCAGGCTAACCAGTTGATATTTAACAGTAACGCCACGTAAATGAAAATTTCGTTCACGTTTTCCTCTTTAATTTGTCCGGTAGTTGTTTTCTAAATCGCTTTTGCGTATGTGTGTCAGAGGGGGTGGATTAAGTTCAGGCCGTTTGACCAAACGATTTGTGCTACAATTAAAATTAATTTCGGAAACTTTGGTATTATCTTCCTAAATTATTTAGGCCAACTTATGGGGCAAATGCATACCTTCGGTAAGCACCAAAGCAAATACTTTTTACGGTTGACTAAAAGGACCACGAATTCGTAGAAAGCGAGATAAAGATGTTAAGAAACCGCCGGACAAAAATTTCATTCGAACGGTAATTTCCAAACAACAGGAAACTTGCAAAAAAGGTTTTTTTGGTGTTAAATCGAAGAAAGATCCATGTCGGTCCAAGGGAAAAACTTTATTGCTCAGAACTTATAGAAGTATTATCGCAACCTATCCTTTGGGGAAGGAGGGGGGTTAGAAATCTTATAAACATACAGGAGTTGAAAAGAAAATACCAAAATTGCGGTAATCGCTTAAAAAAATCTGAAAAGAGGTTCTTAAAAAAATATTTAAAGCGATCATCCGCTTTTTCTGTTGGGGGTGGGTGGAGAGTCGGGGACAAATGCTCAGAAGGAAAAAATTCCGTCGATATAATGCTGCACTGGCGGACCTAGAAATTTGTCTTTCTTAAAGGGTTGGGCGGGGGGAGGGGGGGGGGGCACTCTTCATCGCTTCCTACTCTCGACCTATGAGTAGATTGCTTTTATTACACCGGGACTTTTTTTTTAAATAGACATGCAGTAAGCTTACACTCAGAAAAAAAAATTTCTAATGCAAAAGCAAAAAAATGCTTTGTGACAAAAAATTCTCTTAAAAATCATGCAAAAACAATAAAAATATCTTGTCAAAAAACAAGACGTCGCGTCAGTTGTCGCAAAACATATTAGCTTTTTTTTTTTTGAATTTTTTTTTTTTTTTTTTTTTGAATTTTTTTTATTCCAGTTTTGTTGCAAGACAGAACTTGTTCAAAAAAATTTCCTTTTTCCGATCGTATTTTCATACTGCTCAAAGGAAATGCACTTTTTTTCCATAGAGGTCGTCCATAATCCGCGTTAGTACGTTAGGAGAGGGGGGGGGGATTTAAAATGCTAAATTCTGCTAAAAAGGGTGGGGGGAGAGGTTTTACATATCTAACGTTAGCATTTATCTCATGTAATAAACGTGCAAAAATAAAATAATTTAAATTTTTCAAATTTTTCAAATTATGTAACCTAACTCACTTAAAAAAAAAAAAAACTTTTAATTTTATCCGCGCATTTGCTATAAGTTAAGAAAAAAAACTTTTCTTTGCTCAAATTTAAGTTCTGAAGAATTCCAGATTTTTTAAAGTTTAAAATTAATTTAAAAAAAAAAATAGGGGTAACCGAAATCAAACGTAATTTTAGGGGGCGGGAGATGCTAACCGTTGCTAACAAGGGGGGGGGGAGGGGATTTAAAATTGTAAAAATAATGCTAACGTAATTTATGGGCGACCCCATAGAGATTAAGACATTAAAAAACAGAATTATCGCAGGTGTCCTCTTCCGACTTTTCACAGCAGTAATTAAAAAAATACTGTGCTAATATACAAACCTGTAGGCCAAACTCATCTATGTGGTTTTAAAACCCCCACTTTTTTGTAAAACTTGTCTTTGCCCATATACTCTACATTTCTTGTCCTTCTTGTTATAACAAATCGGAGACACCACCAGTATTATTTCAAGCATCGCGCTACCCCCCCCCCCCCCATTTTTTTCCGGATGGCTACTGGCCGGACCCCACGGCCTTCACGCTCAAATATCATGCATTATAAAAAACACAACTTCATGCAATAAGAAATGGTAAAATCATTCAAAGTCAGTCCGGATATGCAATGGACTCAATGGCGCCTCTGCTACTTTTTACCCATGGCAAAATCATTAATGATTATTCCCTGCACTAAATAAATGATGAGCATTCATTTGCTAGTATCGGATAAAATCCAAGCATTTATAAAAATAAAAAAGAATAAAGGATAAAAGGTTTTTCCATCTGAAAAAGAAAACCTAAACCATGTGCAATGATCGTTCTCCAAGGACATTCATATGATTCATATTATTTTTCCAATTCTATTATTGCATTTTGCCTTACTTAAACCCGGAAAAGAATAAAAGACTTTATGGGAAACTTCGAACGTTTCTTTTATTTTTCCCCCATTTGTCTTTAAATAAATATAGGAAAAACTCTACGGTAACATCGCCGAAATTGTCGGCCAAGGATTTTCTCTTAAACGATCCTTATCGTTTGATATAAAGCACAAAAGAGAGAGAAGAGTAGCAAAAAAAACACCCAAGCCTTTTTATACGTATAAGGAGAAAACAACTTCTCAACTGTAAAGAAGAGTTCATTTGTACAGTGATTTGATTTGCGCTAACCTCATTTATCAACCTCTAGGTAGAAGTAAAAAAGAAGGATAAAAAAAAAAAAAAAAAAAAAGAAGAAGGGAGGAAATGTGAAGAGGAAAAGGAAAGCGTGATTAAGAGTAAGTTGAAAATATCAGGTAAAAAGAGGTGAGAATAATGACCTGTCACAGACATTCACATTTGGCGAAAAGGTTTTCTACCATGTTCTGCTCCCATTTCTTATGTATCAACTTGTTTGGAGAGGACCAGAGAACGTAAGGGGAAAAAAGATGAATCGAGATTTATGATTACTTTTCTGAAATAATCCGCTTCGCACGATTAGCAAAACAACTAACGAGAAAATCGTTTTCCACAGGGCGTTCCAATTTTCTGATACACCCAAAATATACCGTAAGAAAGGGGGGAAAAGGTTTCTTTAACTTTTCCACGGGACGAAAATTCAAAAGGTACACTTTGATGATTGCAATTTAATGCTCAAAACAATGCGGATAATGAAAAAGGTAAAATTACGGACTATTGTGTATGGATATAATAAGAAATCGATTGTGAATAGAGAAGTCTTATCTTCACCGGTCAGATTTCCACCTAACCAGACCTCCCCTAAACCAGTCAACCCTTCAATTCCAACCCTTTTCTTATCCTAACCTTTCTTATCGACTTGTCCTTCACCGAGGCTTCAACAGAGTTAATCAACCTATCATAAGAATTTTCACCGTGTTTATTAACTGTTTTTGAAAGCCTTCGGAAAACTGTTTGGCTCATCGATTTGTACTTTTTTTCAATCATTTTTCTCCATTCTCTTTTCCGATGCTGGGAAATAATGGCCAATTTTTTTTTTTTAAGTTATATAAAAAAAAAAAAAAAAACATCAAGAACGGCGCCACAGACTTTCTCATATCTCGAGGGCATTTTTACACTTCCCCTCCGAGTTCCCAGGTAGCTTCCGGGCTTTGCATTGCAACTTGTCATCCGCACGGTCTATGATTTATGAATCTTGTAAGGAGTTTTGCACCCTCTCCCAGTTTTCAAACGCCTCTCCTTCCCTCGACAACCGACAATGCTTACAACATTTTGACTCCATGCATCACAAATAAACTGCTGAATTTTTTCCCCCTTTTAAAGTTAACTACATCATTCTAAAAAAGTGACGGCTTTTTTTTTCGGGAATTCTTTGTTAGGTTTTTTTTTTTTAAGAATTTCGAAAAGAAAAGAGCATATATTTAGAGCGCTTAATCTTAGTCGGAGACGGAAACGGAACTTGAAAGAAGAAGAAACTTAGTCGAAGCATTTTCAAGTTGAGTGGTCATATGAAACAGAATTCCAAATTTTAATGTTAGCCCCTTAAAAAATTAAAATTTTAAAATTTTAAAAGTGTGCCGTAGAATGGGGTGAAGTTGAAGGGAAATTAAAAAAAAATCCTAGGTTTATTTTAGGCACTAAAAATAAAATTATTAGATTTCATTAAGTGGATGTTGTGTTTGGGATACTTAAGTAAAAAAGTTTATTTTTAGTGCCTAAAATAAACCTAGAATTTTTTTTTGAATTTCCTTTCAACTTTACCCCATTCTACGGTACTCGATTTTTAAAATTCTGGAAAAGCTTTAAAGTTCCTAACTGGATGAGGATATGATTTTTAATAAATTTCAAAATAGTATATTACAACACAAGGGCTGCAAAAGAAACGGGCCGATTTTGAAAAGGTCTCGACGGGCAATTCTTTTGCAGTTCTTGTGTTCTAAGCTACTTTTCATCACAAAGCACAGATTAAAAAAGGTATTTTTAAAATAATTATTAAAGGTATTTAAAAACAAGTTTTCCCGCATTGCGTGATGAAAACATATTTAAAACAGGAACCGGAATGCCTTTTACATTGCCGAGAACAACAATGACCCTTTGGTTGTCGGTGTAATGGAATCATACGATTCTTGTGATTCCATTACACTGATCCCAAACCTAAAAGGGTAATTTTGAAAATGGCGGCATACAGGATTGAAACTTTTACAGAATAAAGATCATATTATACGGCTCTGGTGTCCGGGAAGTTATACGTCGCATGCCATAAACGGAGATAGCATGGGGGGCCAAAAACCCAGGTTATTGGCCCTCCTCCTTTAAGTCTTCACGAGAATTGTTTTTTTTTTTTTGCCTTCTACCGAAAAGGGAACTCTGAAAAACGCGACCATGGATTCCTAAGGAATCGACTACTTGGTGGATTTTAGAATAAATTAATTTTATATTTATTTTTCGCGGAATTCCACCCGCGGTGTACTTTAAAGGAATTTATTTAAAAAATTATTTTAAAAAATAAAATTATCACTACCGTGGAAATAACCGAAATAATTATTTTTAATATTTCGGGAAATTATCCGGGGGTCTACTTTCCAGGAATTATATTTTATTTTTTATAATGAAAAAAATGAAATAAAATGAAATAACGGCAGTGGAAATCGTAGGAAAATCCGAAAAAACAAATTTCCGTATTGTGGCGTTCGAGGCACCAGTGGGAGAGTACCAGCAAGCCTTCTTGCAGCAGCATTTCCAAGACCTACAAACAAATTTGGGAACCATGACGGAGGATTTGGAAGTGGCTGAAGACGGGCAAAATTTATGTGTGGTTTGCTTGGACCAGAATTGCTATTCCCTGTGGGAATGCCCACTTTTCCCGGCAATGCGCTGCAGAATTTATTTTTCATGAAGAAGGAGTCGGAAATGTGCACGGGAAAAACGTCTTGACCGTCAAATGCGCCATTATTTTCACCTACAATCCCTTCTTCAGATAATCAAAAATTTTCCATTCATTAATTTGTATTAGACGAAGGAAATAACTTTATTAACCCGTTTTTCTTATGCGCACAAATTTATTTTTTCGGATTTTCCTACGATTTCCACTGCCGTTATTTCATTTTATTTCATTTTTTTTCATCATGAAAAATAAAATATAATTCCTGGAAAATAGATCCCCGGGGTGGAATTTCCCGAAATATTAAAAATAATTATTTCGGTTATTTACACGGTAGTGATAATTTTATAATAGATTCCTTTAAAGTACACCACGGGGGTGGAATTCCGCGAAAAATAAATATAAAATTGACTTCCTCTAAAATCCACCAAATAGTCGAATCTTTAGGAGTCCATGGTCGCGTTTTTACCGGGTACCACTGAAAATTAAAACCGAATTAAACCCATTGTTGAACCAACCAGATTTCCAACTCAAATTATATTCCTTTAAAAAAAAATTCTTCCAAGTGATTTTTCAAAGTTCTTACAAAATTAAAAAAGATTAGTTTGAACCGATAAACTGCCCATCGTCAAAATAAATTAACGAAGCAGAAATTATGACGTTTGGGAATTTTTTAAAAATTATAATGACATCTTCCATGCGGAAACTTGCTGATACATTATTATTAAACGATGAAATATCAACAGCTTATTTAATGTACTTGTACAACCACCTACTTTTTTTCCTAACAGCCACACTCTAACTTTCAGCCGAGATCGTTACTAGGTTGAATTATTTTAATTATTTCACACGTATTACAATAAATCGTGAATTTTTGCATGTTGTTACTGCTAGGTAAAAGAAAAATGAATAAATAATCACTTTAATAAATAGTTTTAATTAAAAAAACGATCGTGAGGATAGAATTTATTAGTAAATAATGTCGCATCTTTTTATATTCATGTTTCGTGCTAAAACATGTTGAGACAACATGTTGCGTTCAACTTGTTGCAGCGTCAGAAACATGTTGAAGCTTAAAAACATGTTGCGCAGCACTGAAAAGTGAAAAATAAAAATTTGTGAATGTTGCTTAACATGTTTCTATGCTGCGGCATGTTCAGCAACATGTTGGCAAGATTTTGGCAACATTGCTGACCAAAGCTGTTTTAATACTGTTTCTATGCTGCGACATGTTACCGTAACGTGTTACTGCAACATTTCTGAAAAATTCGAACTCTTCAAGAAGTTAATTAATTTTTTCTTTCAATAAGGATTATGGGATATCCTCTGAATTAAGTTGTACTTAGTTTTCTATCAAAATAAGTTTACTTAAATAAATCGCTTTAAAAACAAAAAATAGTAATAGTACAAACACAACTTATCACATGTAACCTTGAGAATAAAAAAAAAATCGTGCCTAAAAATCGTTGTTAATTTTGGATAAAAGCCGTTTTGATTGTCTTGAGCTGTTAAGTTTACTGTTCCGTTCCCAACGTTTTCGTTACGAACGTGACGAACACCTTTCTACTCTTTCCTTTTCCTTTTTTTTCGAATACTTTTTATATACAACTAACGTTCACAATCGACTTTAATCTTAATTTAAAACAAAAAGGAGGGGAAAAATCATGTTGAAACTAATTTTGTAAAAGCCTTATTTATTAATATAATTTAATTTTTTTGTATTCTTTTTTTCCTGTGTTGTGGTTTTAATTTTCATTTATTTACATTTTCTTATTTTCCAAATGGCTTTTGTTGCTTAATATTATAACGATCTCCCTATCGATATATTTCTTTTTAAGGTTTACCGAAGGTCGTCATTTAGCTTTAATGATTTAACACTGAAGGGTACTTAATGGTATAATACAACATAGTCAAAACAACATATGTGGTAACAAATAAATAAAAAAAAAAAATTCAACTGTGAACAACACCGTATTCCTCTCAAGACGAATTTAATTTTCGTTTAAGAAAGTTGAAAGGTGTGTAAATGGCTGGAGGCCCTCAAGGGAAGGGGGGGACGAGAAGAGAGGGTCGAAGTGCAAAATTAAAAGTGTCAAAAGCACGCAGTTACCTAACAAACGTGCTTGCTGGCAAAGAAACCGACGAAAGAAAAAAAAAAAAAAAAAAAAAAAAAGAAAGAAAGAAAAAAAGAAAAGAAAAGAAAATGAAATTTGAATTTTTTTTGAAAGAAATAAGAAAATCACCTTATTATTAGTTTAAATCCCTTTCAACTCTGGTGCTCAATTTTCGACCAGTTGTTGGTAACTTGGAAATTATCATTCTTCACCTTTTTAACGAAAAAAAAAAAAAATAATAATAAAATAATTTCAACGTCATTACGCGGTACGCGGAGCAAAAGGCGGCGGGAGTTGTGGGTAAACAATGTTTTAAAATACTATCATTTGACTTCACTTTGTAATCATTATCACAACGAGAGAATACTGCGCTTTTCCATTTTCCCCCCTTTTTTTTTATTCTTTAGAATTTTTTTTTCTTTTAAAAATGCTGACATTAGCATTTTATGGCTTTTTGCCATCTTTTCTTTTTCTTCCTTTTTGAATAGTCAAAGTGCAAAAAAGATTTGTTTACGTTTCTATGAAAAATGAAATAATTAATTGTGCAAAAATCTACTACAATCAAATTAAAAAACAAGGCGCAAAAAAAAAAAAAAAAAAAAAAAAAAAAATATTCTTGTTCTTACAAGAAAATCGAAAAAATTAGGGGACCCTGACAAAACCCCGAAATTCAGAACCTCGAAATTTGCAGAACTCCGAATCGGGGTTTTGCAAATTCGGGGTTCATTAAATCGTGATAAAAGTATTTTTTTAATTTTTTAAAATTTTTATTTTTATTTTATTTTATTTTTTTTTAAATTTTTTTTTATTTCATTTTATTTTTGTTTGACTTATGTCAAATTTTTTCAAAGGAAATTCAAAACTCCTATATCGGGAAAAGTTTCTTTATAGGTAGAGTATCAACCCTGAATTTTTTCAGATTTTTTGAACGGCATCTTGTCAAATCGGCCTTGAAATTTTCAAAAAGCTCATAAAAGGGCCGAAAATGAACCTTTTTTTTGCATAAAAGACCATCGATTCCTATCGGAAATTTCGCGTAGATTACGAATTTGAAGCTGAAAATTAGTTTTGGTGCACGGTTTTTGAGCCACAGACAAAATACCATAACCAGGTTTTTAGAGCTTTTAAACCCGGCCTGTAGCTCAAAAATTATACACCAAAACTAATTTTCGGCTTCAAATTCGTAATCTACGCGAAATTTCCGATAGGAATCGATGGTCTTTTATGCAAAAAAAAAAAGGTTCATTTTCAGTCCTTTTATGAGCTTTTTGAAAATTTCAAGGCCGATTTGACACCTCAGGATGCCGTTCAAAAAATCTGAAAAAATTCAGGGTTGATACTCTACCTATAAAGAAACTTTTCCTGATATAGGAGTTTTGAAATTCCAAAAAAGTTGATTTTCGAACCACCCTACTGATTATCTGTGATAATATACTTATTGTGATTTAGCTTAAAAAATGCAGTACACTTTATTCAACCTGATCTGCCTCACTTTAATTACAATTTTTAAAAAAAGTCAAGAATGCAAACATGAAAAACCCCGAATTTGCAAAACCCCGAAGTTGCAGAACCCCGACTTTGCAGAACCTCGAATATAATTCATGGAAAATTATAGTACTTTCAGAACCCCGAATTTGCAAAACCCCGAATCGGGGTTTTGCAAATTTCGGTGTTCTGCATTTCGGGGGTTTATCATAGACTCAAAATTAGGACTAATATTTAAATGGGCAGTATTTATTTTACAAGGGCCGTATTCCGGGGCGGAAAAATTTTGGCAGTATAAAATTTTTTGTGGCGGTATTTTATCGGTTTCCTCAGTATAATAATAAAAATGAGCAGTTAAGGTTATTTGATAAAATATGATTGATTTAAAGTGAGCACTTATTAATTTTTAAAAATAACATAAAAAAAAATGTTTCGTGCCCAAAAAAAATATTTTATCGCCTAAAATTTAATCTTGAGTGACCTCTAAATATTTTTTTGAAAATTGAGAAAAGAATTTAGGGCATGTTGTAGAGGGTAGTGCATTCGCCGATGAACCAAGATCTAAGTACATTGATTTCTTTTTTGATTATTTTTTTAAATTGATTTACTTGTTTACTTATTTTTATTTAACTGTTGCAAACTGCCAGGTAATAATACTGCCCTGATATATATTTATACTGACCGAAATGCTTTAATTTACCAGCAAAACTTGATTTTTTTACTGCCCAGATACTGCCCAAAAATTTTAAAAATACTGCCTAAGAAATACAGCCAAAAACTAGCTGTCATAATAAATTTTTTACAAAAAAAAAATCACCAAAAAAATTGGTTCGATTAATTTCTTAATTTTTAAGTTCGAAAAAAAAAACGGGATTTCTCTGACAACGATTTACATTATCATAAACATTTTTAAAATCGGCTCCGGCACTGTGGCAAGTCATTTTAAGTCAGTTAATTGAACAAAGTGATGGAACTCCATTAAAAAAAAAAAAAAAGAGAGAGAGAGAGAGAAAAGAAGTGGTGAAAACGAAGTCGGATTTCTATTCTACTCAATAAAAAGAATTCCAAATGAAAAGTTTAAAAGGAAGGAGATAAAAAAGAGGAAGAGAAGGAAGAAAAAGAATTTGATTAGAGACCCCTCAGGTGGAAGGTGTGAAATAGACTCGAATCTAAGGGAATTTCATTTTGAAATGCTGGCAATACGTATCAAATGAAAAACATCAGAACCATGTATTTTTTTTTTCTCTTTGAAATCGGGAGTGGAGGGAGAGAAGGGAATGCTGCAGCAAAAACACGGAGAATATTAAGGAAATTGGAATTTTTCGAAACTGGAAATTTGAAAATTGGTACAGGTGACAAGACTTGTTTATAATTTTTTTTTTCTTTATAAAATTTCTTGGATATACGGGAACGGACTGGACTGATTTTCTTTCGTTTCTTCCGTTCGAGTCGCCTAATCATTATTCATCGTCGGAAGGTTCGGTATAAGTTTTAATTATGGAAGTCCGAATTCAAAACGTTTTAATCAGATAAAGGTCACTGATTTATTTAAAGTCTTTTGAATAATTCAATATAAGGTACGGTCTAAAACAATTAATTGCTTATAATGTAAAACTTGGGATCTCGGTGGGTAAACAATGTTGATATGAAAATTTTACCCAATCTGCAACTGAAGGAGAAAAAAAAAAAAGAAAACAGTCGTCGATATTTCTATGGAATTTCCATCGTACCGTTCGGTCTCATTACAAAAATTTATTCATAACAAAATGTTGTTCCGGTCTCTTTTCCTTTCTCTAGATTTTTTTTTTCCCAATCATCTTCATTATTTACATTATTCAATTTTTTTTATCCGAAACAAAAGTAATTGGGTTAGGACGCAACAGACAATTTTAATTTTAACAGCAAGAAAAAAAATTTGAAATATTGTTTAATTTTTTCATTTATGAAGAAAAAAGACTCGTTAAATGATTTTACGAATAACTTTTTAAAAAAAAAATGTTGTCTTGGATATATTGCGATACAAGAGTGCAATCATTTATGAAATAGCGATTGGGATATCATGCACAGCAAAGAACCATTATGTGAAAACGAAGTTCGCTGACCACGACTATCGCTTGATGCGCATACACAGTCGATAAAATTAATGATCCGGTAATTTTCCGACATCACCTTCGGGTTTAATCTTTTATAAACTTAACATAATCGAAAACTTTTTCCATTGTCCCTGCAATCTGCGATCCTTCTCATCCCTGACGTCAGCGAAACTAAAACAAAGTACCAAACACTTTTCTAGAAATGTGTAGGAAAAAAAAGGGACCTTTGCATCTGATCCAACGAGCAGATGCTCCAAAAAAGTTTTGGATCATATGCAAGGGTATGAAATTGCACTTGCTCCAAATTGCATGTGTTCCAAAAATTTTTGGAGCATATGCAAGAACTATGTGTTTTTTATATTGCATTTGCTCCAAAAGTTTTGGAACAAGTGCTAAGGTTAAAAAGGTTGACTTGCATTTGCTCCAAAAAAAAAAAAAAAAAAAAAATTGCTTCTACCCGTTGTTTCCAATAGACTTATTCAGTTATTTGTTGGAGAAAGAAATATTTTCTAAATAAAATCAGTAATATCATCTAATTTAAAATCAGTAATATACAGTTTCGAAATTATTCGAAGTATTCAAGTTCGAAATTACTCTGGGTGTCTACTGAATACTGGGTCTCTACATTTTTGAAATTCAAGGTTTTTTTTAAGGCTTTCAAGACTCATTTTTAGAAAAAAAAAAGCTTTCTTTTATTTTTTAAAGGACACGCTCTACTTTAGAAAAGTAGGACTAAGGTAAAAACTAACAGTTTTTTTTAGATAAGGCAAAATAGAACGTTTTTTTAATTAAAAAAAATTCCAAAATAAGTCTAATAAAAAAAGGCGACCAAAAAAAAAAAAAAAAAAAAACATTAATAGCTGAGAAAATTGGCTTCCAGAAAAACTGTATAAGTTCTAAATTTAAGGATGTTTACTAAAGATTATGATTGAAATTCAAGATTTTTCAAGGTTTTCGAGGTTTTTAAGGTTCAGTTTCAAATTCAAGGCTAATTCAAGGTTTTAAAGGTTTTTAAGGTTGGTAGACACCCTGTTATTAAAATTTGAACTGGTTTTCAGTTTTAAAAATAACCTATGTGGAAATTGCGTAGAAGCAATTGGTTTTTTTTCTTTGGAGCACATGCAATTCAACCTTTTTAACCTTAGCACTTGCTCCAAAACTTTTGGAGCAAATGCAATATAAAAAACACATAGTTCTTGCATATGCTCCAAAAATTTTTGGAGCATATGCAATTTGGAGCAAGTGCAATTTCATACCCTTGCATATGATCCAAAATTTTTTTGGAGCATCTGCTCGTTGGAGCAAATGCCATAGACCCAAAAAAAAAGGTTAAGACAAACAGATAATTTATAAAGGAAAATAAAAATGATGGAAAAAGAAAAATAATGAATATTAATCTCATGTGAAGATTACAGGGAAAAAAAAGGACTTTAGGTAAGGGATATCAAAAAAAAAAAAAAAACGACCAGAAGCGACGAAGCAAAGTCGGAATAACCGTGCAAAACGTTAAGGATGTATGAATTCCTTCGAGGTCCGCAGCAGACGAATTGAAATCAATCTGATTAGAAAAACGCCACTGAAAACTTGCTACCAGCACGTGCAGCAATTAACTCATCAATTTCGTTCATTAAGGTCAATTCTGTTGATAACCCTTAAGTTTCCCTTCTTTTTAATTTATCGCATTCGGATCCTATTTTTCTCTCGCACTTAACACCGTCTTCCGCCAGTCCCAGTGAAACCTAATCAATTTTTATTTTCAATCCATTATTTCGATAATAGGAAATAAAATATTGTTTTCTTCGATTTTTTGAGCTGCACCGTTTATAAAAACTCAAAATTTTTTTAAACCGAAAGCTTTCCAAAAATTTGGACCGATCTCTTTGGTATCATATTTTGACCAATAATAAAAACGTATGGGTATCACACCGCTGTGATAAATGTAATTAAATTGTGAGAAAAAAAAAATGAACGTTACATTATAAACTACGGTAATTTTCATTAGCTGGCAAGACGACCAGGCAAATATTTTAATCATCTCAATATTACTTGGACGAAACCATTTTTAGCAGACTGCGATTAAAAAAGAGAAAGCTTTGCCTACCTAATGAATATATACACGTTTATCTTTAGCCTAGACAATAAATTTTTTTTTATGCCTAGACCCAAGTCATTCATAACCTGTGACCTAAGATAAAACAGAAATTAATAAACGGAAATAATTTAAAATTTTTAGCTTTTAAACTTGCAAGGGAACATTCAAAAGCAAAACTTTTTCATATCTTTATAAAATAAAAACGCCAGTGGCGTCGATAAGTCTTTTTGGAAGAAGGGGAATAGTTGCCCCTTCAATGTTGGATTTGCCCCCTTAATAATTTCTCATGACATTTCATTTACAACGCTAGTTTTTCAGGCAAGCTTTTCTAGAAATTTTCTTCTCTGCTCCCCTTCTTAAATAGTTTATGGCTATCGAAGCCACCGATGTGATGGGTATTAAGCTTCAAAATACGTAATTGGCAAAAAAACAGCTACAAAGTTTTGTCCTTTTTTAAAATTCCTTCCCAGAGTGCTGAGAAGAAAAAAACAGGAGAAGCGGTATTAAGGTGAAACACCAATTCTTGGACAACGAAACTTCATCCAAAAACGCCCAAAAACGTCCTAAATAAAATTTAAAACTAAAATTTGACTATAACATTTTATTATGCCATGAATTACTTGAAAGAGGCTAAAAAAGTATCTTTTGGAAAAAATATTGAGGGCAAGAATTGGAAGAAAAGATTTCTAGGGGAGTAAGAACTAAAATGGGCGACGATTAGGAAAAAAAATTTAAACTTTCGTTTCCCGCACTAACATTCTTACGTAATACCGCCTTACTAACACTTAAGTGGCCCCTCAGCAGTATTTTTTGTATATGTTCAAATTCTTTACAGTATACCTCTACTTCACTGTGCGAAACTCTTTAATAATTGAAGAAGATATGACAAATTATTGGCCTCTGTAAAACTCTGTAAAACTTGTAAATGTCTCAATAAAACGATAGGTATCTTTTTTGATGTTCTATTAATGACTATCGCTATTTATTTAAAAAAAATTAGTGAAAGTTGTAAAAACGTAATCAAAACGTTAGAAACGTTGTCGATTCGTTGTGGATTTTGCAGCCATAGGACATCGCCATTGAAATATCTGTAAAAAGTAACCACATTGATCGTAATTTTTTTTTTTTTCCGTTCAATTTTTTTTGGCTTCTTATAGTTTAAATTTTGAGTGATATTAGGATGATTGTTTAAGGAACTATATAGGGCAAGTGCGAAAAGCAATTTAATTTCAATTTGACCGGAGGATGCAGGAAAATGCATCTTAGTATTTTAGGCTGTGTGATTTCTTAATTTTTTTTCGTATTAAAAACTTAATATTTTCAATGTAAAACAAGTTTAGGCAACTAGGCTTGAACATAACACTCGAAAATAATCAATAATTTAGAATAAGTTTAATTTTTGAAAAAATTCCAAGCCGTTTTCAAGTATTTTTAAAAAATAAAAGTGTCAAAAGTAACCCCCTGGATTAATAAGTAGCCCCCTGTTACGGTACGAATTTAAAAACTCGACCAAAACAAACCAAACAAAGTCCTATTCCAAATTCGATACACTTAAGACTTTCAGCTGCTTATGGCTCAGAAAAAATCAGAGAGAGCATACGAAAAAAAAAAAGTTAAAATTAACGTTGTCAGGAAATTAAATGGCCATAAATTAAATTATAATAACATTTTATTGAGAATAATATACCCGATAAATTAACCTCAAATTAAACAAACGAAAAGATTGTTAAATAAAGCAAGGCCGCGACTTTTCATACCGATCAAAAAAAAATCTTATTTAACAGTTGTAGAATCGATTCTCCAATATAAAATAAATATACCGAAATGACGTTTTCAAGAGGGGGTTTTAAAAATTAAAACTGATTAAACCTAATTGAAGGTGATTTATGCAACCTAACTCTCATGTTTAACTTATCCTGAGACGTTTGACTTTTACACCTGTCAGTTTTTGTTTAAATTAGACTTGAGTTGATTAAATACCGCGTTACTCTTTTGTTTTTCTACTCCTCATTTCCATGGAAAAGATCCCTGAAAAAATGACTAATTGCTCTTGAATAATTAATTGGTTCTTTTAAAAAATCTCAAACAGTCATTTTTCCTGCTTCTAAAGAAACTCAGTTTTCCGAAAAATATTTGAGAATTTTAAAATGACACCCCTTTCTATCATTCGTCCAAAATGAACCTATTTGCACGGGGAAAAAGGCGATTTCCAATAAAATCGGACTCCTTAAATTGTAAAACTAAGTTTAAGGATTGAAAAAAACCTATATGTAAGAAAAAATATGATTTCTCTTCAAAAAAAAGTCAGAAATTCCAAACCGTAATTTTTTCCAACAGGAAATTTTTAAGCGTCAGATTAGAGGAAACTAGTCTGCAGCAACCCAGTGATGTATATACGAGAATGTTTAAAAGTTTCCATTAGTCATCTGTCCATCTTATTTAATTCCTAACACTTTTTCTTTTTTTTTTATACATGCAATATATTAGGGTGGTCGTTATTCATAGGGTAAAACATTTTTCCATCGAATTTTCCTTGTAATTGCTTAACAATTCCAAGAAAGTTTGTCAGGAAAAAAAATTGAACTATAAATAAAAAATGTAAGCAAGAACTTTTGCCAAATAATTTTTAAAGAAAAAGCGAAAAAAATAAATAAATAAATAAAACGAATGAACTAAAAATGGTCACCACCCCTAAAAAAACAATTTGCAGAGGATTTTTAAAGGAAAAAAATATATACCCTGTTGAGCGACCTCAACAAGTCAACATCGTGTCATTTCATCAAAGCCATTTTTCATTGTTAATAGCTCTTTGAAATGTGTGATTAGTGGAACTTTTGCGTTAATTGCTTTCAATGTCCATGAAGAAACAAAAAATATTTTAAAAACACTTTGACTGACAAGAGACAGGATCGCATCGTTTATTTAGTGTGGAAAAAAAATCAGTTAAATCCACCGCTTAAAAAGGAACGATTTCATTAAGACAAGGGAATATAGGTGGAAGGATCCAGTATATATTCCGCATGGTTGACCCGCGAATAGATTTATCAGTAAAGCTTGTCACACAAATACATCTAGTACGCAAGCAGACTTCTGATTCACGACTGCTGATTCAGAACTTTGTCCCCGCTGTCACATATATTACCGGTTTTGCGTGCCGTTATAACCGTGGAGTAATAATATCTTGCGAAACCGAAATAGTTTCCAGATAATTCGTATATTTAAATTTTTATTATTTCTCACTTTCATTTTGATTTCGAAAAACCGGGGGGGAAAATTACAAAATATTCAAAAGATAAGGAAATAACGAAAGAAAAGGATAATTAACATGATTAACAGGAAGTCAGGGATTCTAGACCCAAGTAGTTCAAAGAATATTTATCGTCTTCCCGAATTGTATAAGTTTTTGAATTATAAACTTTATCAATGTTCTTTAATATTAATTAACCGAACCTCTTTAAATTGCGAATTTCAAACCTTTCAAAGCTTTTGATGGTCGGAAATTAAAAGTGTTAAATGATTCTATGGTGTGGCAAGATTACTGTCTGGACAATTCAGCCTTACAGTCTCGTAAAGCATATTCGTCTTTGAATGCCCGACCTCTTTCCACATTGCGAACGGCTGCGTAGGGAAGATTTCCTGGATGCAAGCTATTGGATTCGAAGAATTCTCCGGAGAACAATGCAACGAACGAGAAAACATAGAGAAGAAAAGTGCTTGTCATAACCTAATAAGTGCTTGCGAGGGGGCCTAGTCATAAAAAAAAAACACAAGAATCACTTCTTCAAACCTCGAATTATGATCACATGACGCAGATGTTAAACGGCCAGAGGTGATGCGCCTAACTAAGTGGTGCCAGTGACAGAAGTTTTAAATTATATTGCAAAACCATAAGTGGTTGCCAGAAGTAAAGCTCTTGTGGATTTTAAATCTGTACTTCAGTGCAGAACTAGACCAAGTCCAATCAATGATTGCATCTTCTAATTTCAAACCCGACTTTACGAAAGGTATGCAGGTTCAACGGTTGGCAGTTCTGATTTTATGCCTTCTGCTAGCAATTATTAATTAATTATTAATTCTGCTAGTAAGTTTACTTTGTTAAAAAAGCAGAAAAGTTAACTCGCAGAAGACATTAATTTGGTTGGCAGCGCTTGTAAATGCTTTGTTAAATCACGTTTGAAATAAGAAGTTGCAATCCTTGAATGGACTTGGTCTAGTTCTGCACTGAGGTGCAGAAATAGCTAAAAAAATCGTTACCGTGAATCAGAGCCTTGCAGGAATCAACTTGATCGTTTTCACAGTGTTCGACGTGTGATATTGGTGTGGCAAGACTGTTACAGTAAAACCATAGAATCCAGTGATTCCATGAAATCACTTAGCGATTTCATGGAATCACTGTCATTTTAATGAATCCATAGAATCATCTAAATATATTATGATTTCCCTAGTGATTCTATGAAATCACTAACGTTTTAGTGAAATCATGAAATGAAATTATTAAATTTCAAAATTCTATAGTTTCTCTAGTGATTCCATGGATGCACTATTGGTTTCATGGAATCACGGCTCTCGAAAAAAATGGTTAGGGATTTCATGGAATCACTTGCTAAATTTTTAATTTGTGAATCAGTGATTTTAAAATCACTGGGCAAATTATCATAAGCTCGTTCCTCTTTTGAGCTAGTTCCCCGCTCAGTAATCTCATACGTTTAATATTTTTCCAATATTTTTATTCTGTTTAAAAAATTTTCATGAATTTTATAAAGTCACCGATTGACTTTATAATATGACTTTATAATATGATAATGACTCTATTAAATTTAGCAAGTGATTCCATGGAATCACTAATCTTTTTTTTTTCGAGAGCCGCGATTCCATGAAACGGTAGTGTATCCATGGAATCACTGAGGAAACCAAAGAATTTCTTTAATTCATTAATTTTATTACATGATTTCACTGAAAATTTAGTGATTTCACGGAATCACTAGTGAGATCATGAATATTTTTAAAAATTATAAGGATTCACTGACGTTTTAGTGATTCCATAGAATCACTGGATTCTATGGTTTCACTGTAACAGATAAATGGTACCACTTTGATTATACGAACCTACACAAAAAACTTACTTTAAGGCCAACGATTTCGCCTGAGTAAATGACTAACAATTAGTGTCTTTCATGACAAGAGGGTAATATAAAATATATTTGAAGTATCACTAACATAACTTTACTTAATGTAATGGGTCATGACAATGTGAAAACAAGCTCATTTGCTGCCTATCGACATCAAAGAATGAAACACTTATTTCATAATTATGTCCGATAAAAATTTCAATCGATAAACACCATCTCATATCTAAAAATAAAAGCGAGAAAAAAAAAAACGAAAATCCCGACAGGTAAATAGAAAAGTGAAGAAAATTTTTTGGCATGTTTTATGAAAGATTCGATCAAAGAACAGTCATTTAAAAACTGACTCATAAAATCGATCCATGTCAGCCAAATATGTTTTAACTGGATGTCAGTGGTTTTAAAACATTTTTATTTTGAAAAATATTATTTATATCATTTTTGCCAATAAGGTTTCAAGCCACACTGAAAATGAAAGATATGGTTAGGTAAGACAGCAGGAACAAATAGAAAGTAACTTCGCAGAATGACAAAAAATGAAAAAAGGTGAAAAGTTCGTATAATAATTTACGATGCTGATGAAAGTAAAATGATTCGGATCAATTAAAACGAAAAAATTGTTTATAACAAAGCAAGTTAAAGATGTTTCCGGATCGTTAAAGTAATGCCAGAACAATGACGACTTGCAATCTTTCCTCCTCCGGTTAACCTAAGCATGGGCGAAATGCGACTTACCTCAGTTGGCAAAGTTCTCATAAACATAGCTTCATTTATCAAACTTTTATTTCTTTTTTAACCGATGATATTCCGCTTCTATACTTATCTTCATGATATGGAGCCGAATTCAGATCGCTGACGCTGGACGCGAAAGAGAGTATTCAATCAACGTCCTACATTTTTTTTTATCGTTGTTTAGAATTTTCGAAAAAGATAAAAACTTTTTTAAAAATAAAATAGTGAAATGTTTAAATAATACTGAAGAGCACCTTTTTTTTTCCTTTCTTTTCATAAGGTCAATGCTTCTTGCTTTTAAAAGATGTGCATGAGACGCCGTAAGCTGATAAATATCGTAAATTGAAGCGGGAGAAATAAAAAGGTGGGAATCCATATTTTTAATTGCAAGTGTTTCCCAAAAAAGTGAAGAGAATAGCGCAGAGTGATTTCGACGAGTTGGCACATGATCACTTTCAATATTCATAAGCTTTTAAATGCACCTTCAATTACATACTCCGGTATTGATTCCGAAAAATTGCACCTGGCCTCTTTATTTTTGACGGGTTGCAACCCCAAACCCAGAACGTTAATATACAACGAAGTCAAATTGACATTGAAATTTTCTTTTATCCACTTTTTTTTTGCCTTCGGTTTATCTCTTTTTTTTTTCTAAAAGCAAAGCACTATTTTTATATCTGGATTGATGTTGCTATAAAAATTATGGTTTATCGTGAAATTTTCTTTTATTTTTGAAATTTTTGTGTCCGAGTTAGTGTAACTGATAAGACAAACTATCTTAATTTTTTTGAAATACACATTTACAGGCGGAAAGATAGATATCCATACTTAAATGGTTTAAGTGAATAATCCGTGGATAGATCAAAAAATAATATAGCGATAAAAGTTCCGCCAAGAAAATCAAAAGAACAAATATTTCATTCAAAACCTAATAACTCAAAAAAAAAAAAAAAAAAAGATTCTTTTACCACTTCCGCTTCACTTTTCTTCTATTCTCCCTCCAGGATCTCATTATGAAAGTCGTTTTCCCAGGAAAGAGAGTAAGGAAGGGACAAAAGCGATAATAAATTATAAACAGTGGAAAAGTCTTTAAAAATAAAAAAAAAATTCACACAAAAACGGTTAAGGCGAAAAAAAGTGAAAGATGAATGAAAGTCAAGGGGCAAGTGGAAAAACTAAAAAAAAAAATCAGTAAAGAAAAGTAAGGGAAGGCGCAAAAAGAGAAAAAAAAAAGGGGGGGGGGGGGGAGATTTCTTTTTGTCAATGATCCTATCGATTGCGTTCGGCGTTCCGTGACACCTTTGAGTTCCTACCTTGAGACATTTCCTTTCCCTAAAAGCTAAATCCCGCTTGGGACCGTTTCCTCCCGTATACAGATAGATCATTTTTCCACATATACAATCAATGAACTAAATCTCAAAGGTAAATACAAGAAAAATACATATCCATTTCGGAAAAGATCAAATTCGGATCTTTCTTCCACTTAAAACATTTTCCCTGAATTGTTTCCGCTCAAGAAGATGCGTTTTCAAATGGGGAAAAGTGAGGAGATATGTCGTTTTCACTTTTGAACGGATTGATTTTTCACCCTGTCTCTATGGAACATTTTAGTTTTGGATTTTCTTAAAATACTATAGGGGGATATAAAAATGGATTTTTAGGATCAAACATAAAGCTTTTTATTTTCTTATTTAGTTGTCCTTGACTTCTCTTCTTCGCAGAGGCAAATCCTTTAAAAATAAAAAAAAATGTTGCTCTTTTCCAATTACCAGAGCTTTGCGGTCAAACTGTCAACGCCGTCTCCTTCATTTTTTTTTTTTTTTTCGGTTTTATCAGTACAACGCAGATGATTCGGTTTTATTATGTGTGTAATGTAATTTTTATTTGTCGTGCGAAATTCAATCCCTTTTCATTGAGCTTATTTTTTCTATTCTTCTTTTTATTTCATTTTTATCCATGGGAGTCATAGAAAATAAGAAGGAAATCGTAAGAGCGTTATTAAATATTGTCCGTAAAAAAACATTCCGAAATAATATCTCAAAGCCATGGTTGACGTCAAGCTCATTTTTTTATATAAAGTCTGAAGAAGCGGTGTCAAAAAGGAGACCAGAAGTATAGGCCTGCAAATAATGAGATGCATAAACAAACACCAATATATAAAATGCTTATAGTTGGACATTTACTAAAATTAAAAATAGGACCATGTTGAGAAGAAAAAATGATATCCTATCAAAAGGAACATCAAAGTTTGCACTTTATGAATAAAATTCCCGGATGAAAATGAAGTCGTAAAAGTTTCTCAAAATGCAAAATATTCATTCTCACAAAACAAAAATTTCAGCCAAATAGTGTATTAAACAATAGTACTTTTACCAAATCATTATTCATGACAAAAGTTGAGGGTAAATGCGGAAACATTATACAATGATCAGTATATAATATCTTCACCGTAACCCTTTCTCTATTTTCTATTTGCGTAGAAACGATTTCTCAGGGTAATCAGAGCTGGAGGTATATCGATTAGGGAGTAAAACATATTGAAGAAACAAAAGTTTTAAAGTTAGAAACATTGTCGACAAAATCTCATACCCGTAGATGAGGGGATACCTTCGCTACACCGATCCTATACCACGATGATGATTCCTCCGTTGTAATAAGCTTACCTGAAAACCAAAACAAAATCGAATCGTTAGTTTTTACTTTTAGCAATTTCATTTAAAAAAAGAAAAAAAAAATTACGCTCTACACTGTATAAAACCTTTTTGACCAATCCAAAATGAATAAAAATGAACTTAAAAAAAAAAAAAAAAATTACGGAAATTCCTGTCAGCTTTTCCAGTATAATCTTAATGCACTCATAAATTCATAAATTCATTAATTTCCTCTAAACGCAATAAATAAGCTGTGAAAAATCCACTAAAATATCCAAGATTTACAGGGATTCAGAAATATTTTTCACCCAAAGGTATATATTACGGAGAAACATTTTTAAAAATACCTATAAAAATATTTACGACTTTCTCCAGCGTTTGACAAACCTGTTTAACTAAACGATTTCCTATAAATTTTATAAGGTGCATCGATTTATTTGAAAGCGAAACGTCCGACAGGATTGGCTGCTTCGTCATTTCCTTTTAAACCGTGATTGCTGACGACCATTTACATCTTTTTTTAACACCTCGTGTGTGTGTATCTTTGATGCGAAAGGTGTACTTCCCGTCCCCCCCTTTCCGTCTGCTTCAAAACTTTGCGGATTTTTATACTTTTTTATACGTTATCGATAAAAATTAAATTCTTTTTGGCTTTATTGTTCATTGTTTCTCTACGTTTCCTCCCCTCTCCCCCCTCTTTCTCTCAAAAAAAAAAAATAAAATAAAATAAAAAAAGAAATAAAGAAAAAAAAAAGAATGCGGAAAAAGTTTCCACCTTCTGATGTAATATTACTGATTGCATCCAAGTCTAAAAGTTTCCACTCCAAATTTCCAAAATGTAATATTATAAAAAAGGAAAGACCGCCATAAATCGTAAGGTAATTTCGTAAACATATTTGATTTAAGTCTTAGTAAATCATACAAGGGAAGAAAAAATATCTCCAGAAAAGAAAATTGAAAAGGAAAATATTGAATAAGAAATTTTTTTAAGTTGAGGAAAACCAGGAAAATAAGATGAGTTTGTGAACGATCCCGGAAGAAAGCTTGTAAACCGATTCGGAGAAGGAGAAAAAAAAAAAAAAACTTTATTTTCTTTTTGACTCCGCGCTCACACATACGATTTTTTTTTTCGTTCGGCAAAAAAATGCATTGAAAGTGACGATAATTAATGACTGCGCTTTTCATGAATTACAAGTTTTTTTTTCCTTTTATCAATTGATTTTTATTTCGGAGAAAAAAGGCTGCTAAAAGACAAACATTGGGAGACATGCGGCTTTATAAAATTTGTTACATGCGTTTTACCTTTTTTTAAAAGCATCATTAAGGGAAAAAAAATACGAAGATTCAAACATTACTCGCGAGTGATATAAATTACAATCTTTTTTATTTAGTGGTCCCAAGGAAAAAGGGAGCAGGTATCAGATGACTTAAGGGGAAACTTGACACGGCTCTGGATCATCGATCGTCTAAATAATCATTTTTTCTGATGACTTTTTTTAAAGAAGTACATTTACTTTTTAGAAAAGATTTATTTTTCAATGCTTCGAATTACAGGTGTTTATTTAAGGTGCCGAAATGTAACCGGCCAAAAAATCACCTTCCCAAGAAAAATTTCACCTCAGAAAAAAAAAAAAAAATCGCCATGCCGAGAATATTTCCCCTTTCTTATTTAAATAACGTTGAAAAAGCTTTCACACAACATACATATACATCGCTCACGATTTAATTGTTTCAAAGCTTTTAAATATTATCTCTCGAATTAAAATTTTTGATTCAACAGTGCGTGACTGAGTAAAAGCTCCGGGAGAAGAATCTTTTTTCCACCGCCATGGCGCCATGTCAGAGACGTGAAACTGGAAGCACCGGAAGTGGAGACTGCGAGTCCTGCATGTGCCTTCCTGGAGGTGTAATCGATCTACTTCCCTATACTCATTACTCAACATCCCCTCCCCCTTAAACCCCCTTCTACCGTTCCAGACCACCTCATTTTCTTCCTTCGAAATGACTTGCTAACAAGAAGTGGCATTTATGTGTTTCTACTTCGTTTTTCTATTAACTTTCTCGCTTTCTTTTTTATTCTCAAATAGATTTACAAAACGAGTTCTCAAAATCAAAATAAAGTCACGCTCGACGTAAAAACTTCTCACCTTAAGCAAAAAAAAAAAAAAAAAAAAAATTCGTGGTGATATTATTACATTATGATGGTGCCTGGATGATTCAAGATGAAGTGTCAACAAAAAAATAAAAACAAAAAAAAGAAAAAAAATTGAGAGCCCGCACCTGGACATCCGATCACTCACCCTATTGTCATCGGATCCAATTAAAACACCTTAAAACAATCAAAGGGGATATGATATTATATACTTTTCCATGGGCACAGGTAGGATAGTCGATACGACACTGTACAAACCACACAACCCACGTATCACATCTGACTGAGCAAGAGCTAAGGAAAAGGAAAGTAAAGACTACGACTCAGTGAGGCGGAAAGGTGATAAGGGTACTAAGGAACAGTTGAGGTAGAAACCTTCTTCACTCCACCCTGAGCACGTGGAAATCATCAGCTTTTTCTCTTTCCCAAATCTTACCTTACCCGAGTTTGCCTCTTAATCAAATAAAATTCCGCAAGAAAACTTTAGAAAAGAATTTCGGTTTTTTAGGAAGATTTCCTTGTTTTTTAAATCTTTTTTTCCTCTTTCTCTCGTTGGAAAGAAAAAAAAAATCTTACGTAGGCAGAATCTGTATGCTCTTTGCAAAACTTATTCAGCTGTTTGCTTATGAGGAAAAAAAACGGTCAAGATCTTTTCTTCTTTCTCTTTAAAGAACTCCCTCTGAAATTAAAACATAAATGCAGAGCAAACAGGCGACTTTCAGATTGAATACACAAAACGATCCTTAAAAACAAAAAAGAACGACGAGAAAATCCAATATTTTTTACTTTTTTTTTCATCATTCACATCAAAAATAAAGAAAATATTTCGTTTTCCATGACCGTTGAACGGCAAAACAAGAGAGACAAAAAAAAAAAAAAAATTAATAACTTTTTATTGCCTTTCCAAAATTAATTTTTATGCTTTAACCCTTTTCCACGCTGTCAGAAATCGAAGAACAAAAATTATTCCAGTCAACCATGTACAATCACACTTTGAAAAATATCTAATAAAGACACGGGACAAAGTTTATCCTTTTCATGATGTGCGAGGCACTCGCTTCACGGGTGTAGCAATGAACCGCTTGCCTTACGTTATATAACTCCATATTTAGGAAATTAACAACTCAAACATGTAGAGCCAACTAATTTTTGCAATTATTAATACCATTTATTTTTACTATATTTTTTCTGGCTTAATTAAACAGGCAGTTTATTTACGTAGAGCACATGCATTTCCCGAACCGATTTCAATTAAGAATCAACCCTCAAGCTTAAAAACTGAATCAGAAACGAACTAATTAGCAGGGAACTATCGAGGGAAAAAAAATCAAGATCATGTTACAAATCGAAGCGCGGTAAAGGGATACAACAAGAAAGTATCAGAAGTGGAAAACAGGAGGAAGAGTTGTGTAAGCGTGTGTGTGGGGAAACCGATTTACCTGTCTACCACAGCGATATAGGGATTATAGAATACCCCCGGTGTGAATAAGGGTGGCAGACATTCATTGCAAGCTCGGCAGCCATGCAAATTCTCGGTTTAATCTGATTTAGTGAACTGGTCCTGGCCAGATTCCTGTCGTTAGCAATCACTGCCCTATCCCCCAAGCTCCCTTTCCCTGTTTCTCTTCGTTGGTAAGCGTGCAATTGTTAAAATCAAAATTATCTGATACTAAAGTGAATACACGACGTGAAACAAATAATAGGTAACTGGACAAGCTAAAAAAGGATATTTTAATTCTTTGGCTTTTCCGACGAAACGGATAAAGCTTTATTATAATTTAGTCACTTTATTTTTAATTATTACACTGGTCTGAACCAGGTAAAGTATCGTTTTTATTTTACAGTAAAATAGGTTTGAAAGTTCACATTTTTTTTTTGCATCTAATTAACTTTAAGGTGACGCAGGAGTGATAAATTTTTTTGAACACCCTATACTTCGAAAATTGATAATATTAACGTTTTGGAGCCAGATATCAAAATTCCACTTCCGAGCAACGATTCTTATCAAACTTAACTTCAATAACAAACTTCAATAAAAATTCCATACCTGACCATACAGTACTTTTTTGGAGAACTTTGATCCAAGATAAATTCCCGATAATTGATAGTAAAGATTTTTCAAAAAAGTACTGTATGGCCAGGTATGTAATTTTTCATGAAGGTGCATAAGATTGATAAGAATCGTTGCTCGGAGGCAGAATTTTGATATCTAGCACCAAAAGGGAAATATAAGCATATTTCGAAGTATAGGGTGTTCAAAAAAATTAATTACTCCTGCGTCACCTTAACCCATTTCAGTAGGAAACCTATTTTCATGAAATTACAGGGGCGGCAATAATGTTCAATTTTTTTGATAATATTTTGATACGCCGAAGTGCGTAGAGGTGATGGCGTTTTCGAAAAAAAATTGGTCTATGTTTAGGTTATGGGAAAATTTGTTTTTGTAAAACTATAGTAAATAACCTTAAAGAATATTGAAATCAACTGCCATAAATTTTACAAGTGTCAGAACCATTAAGTGACTTTCTTGCTTAGCTTATGGACTGTTTTAGTAACGTTTAGCTTATAAAAAGTCTTAAAAATAAAGTTTATCATATCCCCGTAAGCTAAGCGTGGGAGGAAAACCCTTCACCACCTAAACATGGCTGCTTGGTTACCTTTAATTTAAACCATGTTACGTTGTATTTCAAAGGAAGAAAAAAAGCATTTTACAATAGGCAACAGACACATTTTGTGCTGAACATGTTTTTTTAATAAGCCTAGCATATAAAAATAGTAAATGTGATTTTTGCTGTTATGCGATGTTTAGTTACCGAGTAAAAAAGAATAAAAGTTTTGGCTGTTTGGATTGGCGCCGAACGACCATGACGTCACAGTTCACTATTTATGCTTCCTCTAGAGTTCACTATTTCACTTGGAGTTTTATGCTTCCACAGTTCACTGTTTCTATGCTCCTAGGTGAGTTATCGGCGGCATGCAGAGGCACGCCCATTGGAGCAAGAAGAGTTGTCGTTGGTTTTTCAAATAACAGCGCGCTTAAAAGTGAACAATGACATCACACCAATGAGAAACGTTTTGGAGTGGGGTCACGTGACAAAAAGCTTTTACGACTTTATAATTTGTTTTTTCTTAATTTCTAAGAAAATTCCTTCAGTAAAAATTGCCATTAGATAACCAGAAAACTTTGAACTTTCATTATTCACCATAATTAGTAATCATGTCTGTTGTCTATTAGCAGAAAAAGAAAAAAATTAACAACTCGTACCCATGGAGATTTCGATTCTTTTCATGCCTTTCCATTTGGCCCAGGCTGTTCTAACCTCTACACTAACGAGCTGAGATGCCAATCTCTCGAAATAAAGCCTTTATAAAAGAATGGTGGATCTAAAGTCGTTCTAAAAATTCTGAGAACACGCGCACCGAGACTAAGTCATACATCAAACGTCAACAGTCGGAAGCATAATTTTTAAGAAAAATTTTCTTCGGAAATAAAATCCCTGCTCCGGATTTTCCCCGCCAAATTTAGCATTCCCCTGGCCGAGCAAAAGGCAGTCTCATCATGAAAATTCAAAATTAATTATAAAGATTATTGGCGGGATTGGATCTAAATATTTCGAAAAAGCCACGATGTTTATCGTGCGCTAGGAAATATTAACAAAGAAAATCAGTTGAAAAGTTAAATCGAAGTGGCGAAAGATGGAATCGAACCATCGATCTCTCGTTTTCATATATAGATCGAAATGCTTCTAGATATTTTTAGAAATATCTAGATAGATCTAGATATTTTTTCGAAATATCTAAAATATCTAGATAGATCTAGATATTTTTTCGAAATATTTAGATCCAATCCCGCCAATAATCTTTATAATAAATTATGGATCGCCAAACATACAATCAATTAAAAATTAAATTAAATTTCGAATAATTATTTACAATAATATTGCGAATATCATTTTAATTTCATCAATTAATAAGAAAAATTTTTATAAAATTCTCTCATAAGCTAAACATTGGAATCGTTTTTTGGCAAAAATTCAACTGTAATTTTTTTTAAGACATATACTCGGGTAATTCTTAAAAAAACGTACCGTGACGGGAAAGGACAAATATTGTAATATAAAAAGGTTAAGGTGTAATTAATTTTCTCTCAAAAAAAAGGGATATCGTTCTTTATCTTCCAAAACGCGAATTCGCAACGAAAACAATTTTTCTTCGGTGCATCCTTAACGAGAAGCTACTAACAAAACAAAACGTGAAGGGAGGACAAATAATGCACTTTTTAGCTAATTAAAATGGTTTTAAAATAATTTTTATTTTCTTTCAAAAAGGGAAGTCATTCTTTACCTTCTGAAACGCAAATCCACTGTAAAATAAATTTTTTTCAGTGTGCGTTTGATTAAGATATTAAGCAATATCGCCTAAAAATAAAAATGTACGATTTTTTCAAAAATTGCCCACCCATCCGAGTCAATACTAACTTGCTGAAACATTGATTTTGCATCAGATGCATAGTGTATCAATTTTGATACATTTGCCCCAAAAAAGTTATTAATAATAATAATACTCGGGACTTAAAATTTCACTCATGAGGCGGTAAACTTATTATCAAAATCGATTTACCAACAACATGGATTATGTGAAATAAACCGAATACTATCCCTTACATGTTTCAATTAGTCTTTTATATCTTAAAATATCTCTCACCTCTTTAATCTGAAATAATCATAACTCATACTTCTGAATTATTAAAAAAAGCATCGAAGCCGTGAGCAATAAATCTTAAAGGTTGAAAAAAAAAAAAAAAAAAAAGTCAAAGCTTGCCGAATAATTAAGATGAAGTCCTCAACTTAATCCTTTAAAAAAGTATTTGGCACGTTTTGATGTATAGGTGAACGCTCCACTCAAAATATTCGTATATAAGCGAGTTTATACTAAATAAACGGGATTTTGTCCATTTGTCACTATAAAATATATCATTAAGCATTAGAAGGAAAGATGAAAACGAAAATTATATTAATTCACCTGCGATATTATATTCCGTTCCATTCGTGTCGCCTCTATTTTCGTGGCTGATATCGTCCTCGACGTATTATCTCTCGTGAAATTTCGGTTTTCAGATATTTTATGGTATCATCTGCACCTGTTGTTCGCTTTTCCAAAATTCGAAAAGCGGGCAAAGGATCATTTTCCACGTGTGAGGTCAACGCTTTTGAATTAAGGCAAAAATCGAGAATGGCAATATTTGTTGATTTTTCTTGTTTCTCGGAAGATCTATATATTTAAAATGTGGCAGGTACAACTTCCAACAGAGAAATATTATTAGCACTTTGTTTTAAGTGTCGGAGACGTCTGCGCCTTTTGAAAAGTAACTTTAATCATTTGCGATTTGGTCGGAAGGAAATTACCTTGAAGTCAAAGTAATCGGAGTGAAAAATTGCATCGGCTGTTGCCAAGCGCGAGAAAATGCAGCAAAGACACCCGGAATATTTCCTACTTCCTAGGTTATTAATTTATATGTTGCAACTCCAATTTGCAGTTAACCAGTCATTACAAGCGTTTTTGTATAATTCATTGTGAGCTTTCTTTCCATAAATCAAACCGCGATGCAGTTTCTCTCCCTCATATTTGTTTAAAAATATTAACTGTTATTACTACTCTGTTAATTTTGGGATTTAAAAAAAAAAAAAAAAAAAAACAATTTATTCATATTGGCGTCAAAGCAGCGCCGATCGTTAATTTTCAAAAATATAAAAAAAATTGATTTTCCTAACGTACAAAAATAAATCAAACGTAGAAAATTCATATTTCATATGGTACTTTCCTCAACAAAACCCCCACTGATAAACGTTATGAGTAAAAATTCCGAGCGAAATGTGGAGGGGAAAAAAAAAAGATATAATCACCTCGGAAAGTTTCCAGTAAGCAGGGAGAGCAGAAACGTTTCGAACGTAGTATGTTCATCAGGGTGATAAATTGCAGCCGGGAAGGATGATTCGTCGTCCACATCCAGGTGAAAAGGGGAGAGGAGGGGAAAAAAAAAGAACTGAATAGGGGAAGGAGGGAAAAGAAGAAGTGGAAGAAAGAAAAGAAATGAAATGACGAAGCAATCGGAAAGGTTGATGGAGTGCAAAGTTACCAGGGTCGGAGATGATCTTGAATCAAAGTCGAGAATACAAGGAATCGATCATAAATTTTAAAAATATTTTTACGACACCATTTCGAAATAGTAATAAAACGAAACTCAGAAAATCGTCTCGATCTGATTTTCTATTCCCTTAAAATTAATGTAAAATTAAAGTTTAAAAAAAAAAAATTAAAGGCTCTTTTTCCTCGGAAAAAGGACCGAAAACAGTGCCGATAAGAGGACTGTTTTCAAGGAAGACATGTTTTCGTCTGCCGTAAGTTTACTATTGGTGTTCATTAAGCGACCTTTTTTCAAACTTTTTTTGAATTTTTAACTGTTTTTAAAAAAAGTTTGAAAAAAGGTCGCTTGATGAACACCGATAGTAAACTTACGGCAGACGAAAACATGTCTTCCTCAAAAACAGTCCTCTTATAGGCATCCTTTTTCCGAGGAAAAAGAGCCTTAAAAGGTCCAGTTACATTTAAGTAGGACCTTTAACACAAAAAGGATATTATGAACAATAGTCATCCTTTTTTTTTATTAGCTAAATCTTGTACATTACTCATATTTAAAAGCAAACATTAACACTCGCTAAAATATCTAATTAAGTCAATAAAAGTGTGGAAAGTGCTCGAAAATTTGAATTATTATTGTTACCCTATATATGTGTAACTCCCTGAGAAATCCCTTGAGTAATATACAGACGTCATAGTCACGCGACCTCAACTATGATGTCCTTTAAAGCTCCGTTCCAAAATGATTTAAAAAATTTCTTTTAAAATAAGTTTCCTTACGTTTTTATTACTATGCAGTAAAAATTTTCCGTTTAAAAATTAGTTTCGTCTAGATTTTCAAACTTTAAAAAGATCGGATGTTTTGCCAATGGATTGAAAGATTTTTGCCATTGTGAATATACAGTACATTATGCAGTAAAGTCAGGAGTCCGAAGCATGGAAATTTTGGCGGATGTCGATGAGTGCACCGGATTTTTTTTAATATCCGAAATCGGCATCCTTGGAGCCCCTGATTTTAAAAATCGTCTAGAAGGGCTCTATGATTTTTTTCCCACTGAAATCGGAATCAGAGGCGGCATCGGATATGGGTTCGGTATACCGGCTTGGTGGCGTCGGCATCGGCCTTCGGTGTCGGATTTAAATAAATGATATGGAATCGGCATCGGCACCGGTATCGGATTCGGACCCCTGAGTAAAGTCGAAAACAAAGCTAGAAATGACAAAGCACTTCGTCGTTTTGGTGAAGATCACAGCCACGAAACGTTTCTTCAAGGGTTGATAATTAAATCTCATTAACGGTTGCCCACCCAAATGCAAAATTTTAAGAAATCGTTATATATAAGGTTAATTACTCTTAAAAGACATCCGGTGATCCTGTCGGAAAAATTTTGCGGCTTCCGTAATTATTGCACTTAATTTTGATTGTCCCCCTTTTCGTGCGAACATTGTAACGTTAATAAAAAGCAAAAGTGGAGCATAAGTAGGCAGAAAAGAGAGATGCAAATATAAACCTCAGTTTAAAATAAATAAACTATCTCCCATATATACGAGCTTTTGGAGTAAAATCAAGGGTTGATTTCACGATTCATTTACCGATTCATACACTTTAGTTTTGGAACATCGATCAAATGAATTAACAACAACCACCCCTATTTCGATTAACAAAGACATTCTAGACGTTAATACCATCTCGGATTTCGTGAATTGTCTTTAAAGAGATTTCTCCATTTAAAAGGTGAACGATGACTATCTAAGTAGTTTCTCCCTCCGAGCGTTTTACATCTTTATTATGATTTAAATTAGATAATCCATGACATTGGAGAAAAAAAAAAAAGAAGAAGAAGAAAACTACGACGACCCGACGGAATCATTTCTACGAAAAGCGACAGAACAGGGACAGCATAAAAAGGAAGAAAGGAAAAAAAAATGGGGAGGAAAAAAAAGTTTAAAAAGAAAGTTTCTATTCTATGCGAGATGAGGAAGGAAATTTATAGTGACCACTTCTCGGGACATTTTGTCAAACCGCGAAAGGTCGAACCCCCAGGAGAAAGAACCCCCACAGGGCCGCAATCATACCAACGCCTTCCCCCGTCTCTTTCCAACGTAGACGAGGAGATGGAAACCCTTCCTTCAAATTTATTGTTATATTCTTTCATTTTTGAAACTTTTATTTCCACTGGGCAGATTTTTTTAATGGGGTCGTCTTTATTATTTCTAGATTCCAAGAGAAATCAGCGTTAAATTTTGACTTGCATGATTCTATATCTTGTTTTCTCGTACCGATATCAGATACAATACAGCAAACCAGGGATGCGAATCCGGATCCGAATCCGAATCCAATACCGGTGCCGCTGCCGATGCCAATGCCGATTTCGGATATTTAAAAAAATACGATGCCGATGGTAGCATCGATGGCGGCATCGCCCAAAATTTTCCAGCTTCGGACCCCTGCAGCAAACAAACATCAATTATTTCGATAAAAGAAATAAAATATGTCATCTTCACTTTATCAACCTCACAAATTTTGCAACTTTCAATATTGAGAAAGTGGAATACAAAACATCGTCAATGTCATTGCAACTGTATTAACCTAAAAAAAATTCATCTTTTACCTAAATCAAAGAGAAAAGCCAAGAGCCAAAATTCATCCCGGTAAACGAGTTCCGACCGAATAAAATCTACTTCCTGTAAATGATTCCAAAATCATCACTTAAAGGAGCATCGAACAAAACAAAAAAACAACCCTTGTAAAGCTTCGATTTAAGAGCAGTTTCCCTGTATAAAAGAAGATGATTATGAAAGTGAAAAAAAAAAAAGTTTGGAAATAAGATTCTTTCAAAGATTGAAAAATATCCCTCAACAGAAATATCACTTCCTATATCGGTATCGGTTGCCAATGAAGGTGAAAGGTTTATGAAATGAGGTTCTAGGAAGTCTGCCCAAAACCCCGAAATGAAGTTCCATTCGTTTTTATTTCCTTCAAAATTTATTCCTTTCACCTTCGTTCCTTTTTTTTATGCCGATATCATTTTTTCCACAGGATTTTTTTTTCTCATCCCTTCTCGTCTCTTTCGCTCATAATTCGATTACTAAAGCAAACGATTTTTTTTTTGACCAAAATGAAAACACTTCTGGAATTTCCTTCTTCTGAAGGCACCGAAATTAGAAATCCGCTGCGATTCTTTGGCTTTCAAAGATTTAAAGCGAAGTCAGAAATAAAGGGGAAACGGAAGAAAAAGGAAACCGGTTTTTCCAGGTCGTTTGGAGTACAAGATAAAACGTTCAAAATCTCCACACATTTCATAAGAGATGGAGAGGGTTGATTCTCATGGTTCATAGTCCCCTGGGATGATCTGTCTTTCTTTTAAGTCTCAGCTGTTACTTTTACAAGTCTATCTCGTCATCCCTTATCTGTTTCACATCCTACCTTCTAAATTACCTGATGACGGATACTTTTTCTTAGGTCTGCAAATTCACTCTGACTTTTTATTATGGTGAAATAAGTACAAATTTTCCTCCCAGAAAACCCTTACGGAATTTATCAACATTAAACTTCGACCGGTAGAAAAGAAGAAAACAGAAGAACAACAAATTCGAGGAAATAAAAAGAAGGAAAGTATGGGGTCGTCCATAAAACACGTGAGCACTTTACGGGGGTGATCAAAATGTTGACTTTTGCTAACAAGGGGGGGGTTACATATCTAACGTTAGCACTTGCCTCATGCAATAAACGCGCCGAAATGAAAATAATTTAAATTTTTTTCATTATGTAGCCTAATTCACTTAAAAAAAAAAAAAAAAAAAATTGCAAATTTTAAGTTTAAAAGAATTTCAGATTTTTTAAATATTAAATATTAATTTTTAAAAAAATTAAGGGGGGGGGGGTAACCGAAATCTAATGTAATTTTAGGGGGGGTCCCGAAATGCTAACCTTAAGAAGGGGGGGAGGGGGTCAAAAATGGCAAAAATAATGCTCACGTTGCTCGTGTATTATGGACAGTCTGATGTAGATCCTCGTGTTTTATGGACGACCCCTATGTTTATTAAGTCCATTCTAATAAAACAGCATCAGCTGATCACATGTTTCGTTACATTTTTTTTACATCTTTACACTGAAAGAAGAGGTTTATAAATGTCTGAAAGCTATTGAGATCAATTCAAAAAAATTAAAAATACGATTGGTATCGAGTTTTCTTGATTGATACAAGAAGGTCCACTCTATTACATTAAAGATATCTCTATTAGGATTCCAACTAATGCTGCATAATACAGTCTGATCTAGATCTTAATTACTGCGATTTAATGGGAATGTAATATAATTAACAGGATTGATTTAATTAATGATTTTATTGGTGCTAAACGAGATAATTTTAGTCGAAATAGTTTTGTCAGAATCCAGTACAGTTTTTAAACACTTTCGAAGTTTCAAATATCAAAATGCAATTTAAAACGTATACCGAATCGGCTTCAAAGTTTTTCTCTCTCGAATAATAAAGAAAATATGCCGCAAAAACAACTAAAAAGACAATTCGAACTTTACGAAAAACCAATAAAGGACGGTTTTCTACGAACCATTTAAAATGCAGCCCCTCCCCCCAAAAAAAAATCAGGGAAAAAAAGAAAAAAAAAAATCAAATGGTGTAAAAATTTAAGAATTCCATTTTTTTTAAATAAGCCAAAATCGAAACCAAAAGTTAATCGAACCGCTTACCATGCTAAGTACGGAATATGTAGAAGCTCTGGCAACACAAACGTTCAAGTAGAGCAGATGTTCGTTCTGGGAATTAGGTTTCCCCTGTTTGATTTTCAAGTCTTTTCTGCGACAACAATTGTTCGAATTTTCGAAACAGCTGACCATATTCTATTGGTTCCGCGTTATTAAATCTGCATCGTCAATATACGATGAAAAATACGGCATAATTTGAATATTTCTTGTGTTTTATCTGCCAAAAAAACAAGCAAGGAGAACGAAAAAAAAAAAAAAAAACACGACGATAAGACTATAGGTGAAAAATTTCAGACGCATCAGAAGAAATTGAAATTTCTTTAGCTCCACGATAAACATTCTTGAATTTTTTCACCTGCCTCTCACCCAAGAATAAGAAAAAGAGAGTACTGCCCCCTCCCCACTTTTCCCCCCCTGAGACGAGCTTTCGAGTGACGTCTTTTGTGTCGTAATGGATTTAATAATCGAATTCGTAAGTAATTGAACTTATTTAACCGCTGAAGAGCTTTCCTGGGAAAAAAAAATTATCTGATATACTTTTAACTTACGCACAAGCCAAGAATATGTTTACAGCATTAAATCAAAGATTTTGAATCGTATGACTTATTCAAAAGATCATAATATCAATTTGATTTATTCTGAATAAATACTTATAAATAAAAACCAAAGCTTTAGAGGAAAAAAAAAAAAAAAAAGGAAAAGGTAAAAACAACTTATGAAAATATCGTGAAATTTGATTTAGTATGCATTCGAATGTTTCTTTTTCCTTCGTCTTTTTCCGCTATTTTTTTCAAGTTCACGAACCGACAGTTTTACAACAGGAGATTAAAAAAATTCGTTCTTTTCTTTATTTCTTTTTTTTCCTTTCCCCTAGAAACCAATACAATCGACCGTCTTCTACCCTTTCCATTTCATATCTGAAAAAACTTACGTACGATTTTTCTTTTGTGTTAAGTTTCAGTTGTTCATACATTTGTTAAATAAAAAGTTTCGAGCGAGAGCGAAAAAGAAGACTTTCACTTCTCTTATCTATTCATGGGCAAACGAGTTCTTTCCAGGGAGCTAGGGAGAAAAAAAACACCTCTTTCCAGATGTGGAAACCTGCAACTTCTCTTTCATTTATTTATATCTACGATTTTCAAGTTTCAAGACGCAGGTGTTGTATCTTTATTCGAATTTAAAATTGTTTATCATTTTTTGTTACTTCTTTTCTATGTTTTTGATTGAGTTTCTCCTTTTTTTTTTTTTTTTTTTTTTTTTTTTTTTCAAAAAAAGTTTGAGCGGAGAATTTTTTTCCATAGTAATGGTATACGATAGTAGCATTCTGTATGAAAACGAAGTAAGATCCAATTTTTTCCTCCACAAAAATAAATGAAATTATAACGAATTTATAAACTGCAGTGATTTTATTGGATTAAACATGGGTTTAACTCCGATTCCGTTGCTAAGAGCATTGATTTTACAGATTTGAACAAAAAATTAAAGCAAATTATAATCATTGAAGAGTATTAACGCAAAAGCAATTCACCAAGGAAAATGTAAACGAGGGCGGAGTTCATTTTTCAATTTTGTGTCATTTTAATTTCCGACAAGGCGAGATAGCCAAGTAAAACATTATCCAAAAGTTGAATAATAAAAGTTTAATTAAACGATACTGGTTGCTGATAAGGGAGGAAAAAAAAAAGGTGATGTCCCCTTGAGCGAGCATGCGTTCTGCATTCGAATAATGAGTTGCAGCTTATTCAAGTCCAAAGGGGATGGTTATTTTTTTTCATTTTTTTTTTTTTTCTGTTTGCCTCTCAACGCCCTACGGCGATATGCCGGCTATTGAATCCTACCGAACAATCCATCTCCAGGACTCTTCATCGGGGATTTTCAATGAAAAGGAAACAATTGCGAATGCAACCGGAACTTTACTAATACCGTACCGGTCCTTTGGGATCGAATCCGCTGAAGGCAAAGGGATGAGGCATTATAAATGCAATATAAGCTGTTCAGATTTAAAACAACGGGATGAAATGTCAAACCTTGCATTTTTTTTCTGCATTAAAATCATTCATCATTTATCATTGGAGCGTTACAGGCGAACAATCCGTCTCACAATGCTTTCTGTAAATCCTGACTTTTTACCAAATCTGGGGAAAAAAAAGGAAAAAAAAAAAGCTAAATAATGACGTTATATATAAACAGGGTAAATAAGTCTGGAGCAATAATGATAAAAAAGGGAACAAAACCCCTCCGGGCGAGTGATATAAAACCCAGCAGACATGAGCCAGGAGGACAAAAGGTGAGATCGCCGTGAAAAACCTGGGATTATCAGATTTCATCTATTCAAAATTGTTGTTTTTTGTTACTAAATGGTTGTTTAATGAAAATCGTTGGGAAGGGTGTCCTAAACAATGGACTCTTTTTATTTTGAAGCGTTCGACATTCACTTCCATGAGATTCTGTGATTGATGTTTTGTTTTGCTGCAACCACCCCCGCAATACACGTGTTTTGCAGCACAAGCATCCGTATCCACAATGGACTTAATTAAATTCAAGGTATATGCAATTATTACTTTATACCGGAAAAACAATAAATGCGAGAGAATTATTATTTCCATCGCAATCAATACCGCTGATTGGGGATAAATTGCCTGTAATGCTCCTCAAAGAGTTACTTGTTGGGACCCTTGTTTTATGCGCGACGGGCGTTTGTGGTTGCAACACCGCGAAAACCAACGGTTTAAATGGCGAATTACATTATTTTTAACTTTAGTGATTTCAACTGCATCCAAAAGAAAATAAATCCGAACTAAAAGCTGAAAATAAACTCCCCGAAAAACGTTTAAAGGAATAAGGTCAAGAAAAAAAAAAACGAAAAGAAAAGAAAAAAAATGTTAAAAGAGCATCGGAAGACCATTAATTATCCTTTATAAGATAAATTTCATCAAATGAGAAGATTTTCGCAAAAGGAGAACCTTAACCCGAAAGAAATCACATCTGCCGCTCCATCACGTTCGAAACAGATTTAAAATCGTGCAAAAGAAAGCCACCGCGACAAAACTAAGGAGACTTAGATGGTAAAGAAAATGGGATTTAAATGTGGTCGGAAGCAATAAATTTTTATTTATATGAAGTTGAGTCTATAAGGAAAAGTGGTGCAATTTACCGATGAGAAGGTACATGTAGGTGTCTCTCGAGGTTTCCATTCTCCCCCCTCTTCATCCCTTCTTCGGTCCCTTGTCCCCCTTCCCCCGTTGGAAATCCCGAGGCCCTTTGTCTGCAGTCTTATCTACTTACCGCGTTTCGAACGTGATCCGCCTATAAACAATCTCCTTATTTTCTTTTATATCGTTTTTTTTCCTTTCCCTGATTTTCATATTTTTTTCTTCTTTTTTTTTCCTGTTTTGTTTTATTATTCAGGTTTTGTTTGAAAACTTTTCACTTTTTTCTCCCTCCCTTTTTTTCATGTTTCTCACGCACGCCGTGAGTCGTCGAAGAAAAAGAATTGCGAAGGTGTACAGATATAATTAAAGAAGTTTAAAATATTACCATGCGATAATGCATTCTATTTTATTCCATTTGATTTATTTTTTCTTTTCGCTTCAAACGCCAAATGAGCATCACAGGAAAAAAAATCCAAATGATTTTTGACATGTAAAAATAAGCAATTTTAAAATAATATGTTGTAAATGCCAGTGAAAAATTAATCCACCGATATCACGTTGCATATTAGAATTTTTGATTAAAATTTTCAATGAAAAAAAATTACAAATCCACATTGGATGGAACAAATGTAATAAGTGACGAAACTGACTAATGATTTCGAATATCGCATTGCACACTGAAACGCGTTCATTATGAATTTTAATAATCAAGATTAAAAATTAAAATTATGATACATGCTTTTGGCTTCCCACACACGCACACACACAAAAAAAAAAAAAAAAAAAAAAAGAAGCACACCCCATGACTCTGTTTTGGTGTTAAATCTCTATTTCCTAAAAGATCATTTTCAATCGCATTTTATACAAATAAAATAAAGATCGATTAACGAGGATGTTCGATGATATTAAGACGAAGCCCGTTTAATCCATTAAACGGAACTTTTTTTTCCTCTTTAAAATCCCAATACAATAGGAGAAAAGTAATAAAATCAACAATGTGAATGAAAGATGTTCAAAAATGATTTGAACCAATCAACAGCACTCACCCCATTTCAGATCCCGGCCCCGCATAATCAAAATTTCAATTTTATATCAATTGATAGAATGCATTCGAGCTTGAATAAATCTTAAACCTAAAGCCATTTAGTTAAATTGGTATGGGATACAAAGCTGTTTCCAGACGGAATCGTTCTAAAATCCCCCTCAGGTGTAACGCAAACAGTTCTTTTTTTTATTTATTTATTTTTTTTATTTCGCTTTATTGCTGTAAAACTCTTTTAATCGGATCTTCATACAGAAGTGTTTTTTTTTCTTTTTTATTAAATATTTTGGCACAAAGATACCAGCTAAAAACGATCGTACACAAACTTACGACCGGTCGTTCTGCACTGAATTGAAGTAATATGATTATTTTGCTATGATTAACATAGTAATCAGCTATACAATGACTTTCCGTCCGATGTTCCCCAAAGTCTATGTTCAGACAAACTTTTTATGAGAAAAAGTGTTTTACGTTTAGCTTATGAATGGGTCTTGTTTCACCAATTAGTCCTTTTTGCACCACAACAACTGTAGTTAAGATTCAGGGTTAAGTTAACTTCAGGTGGTTCCAGGTAACCCCAATCTTAAGGATAAACCACCTTTGTAGAGTAACCAGCATGAAAAGTGGAGTGGAGTGGAGTGGAGAGAGTGATGGCACTTTTCATGCTGGTTACTCACTTTTCGGCCGATGATTTTTGTCGCAAAACAATGACCATACGTTTTTACAACCATACTCATTTACCTCGTTTGTGCAAAAACAATATAAGTTTTAAAGACACTGTATGCTACTAATTCGGGAGTTCCATATTGCAGGATTAATGGCCAATTATGGAAGAACTCTTTAGCCGAGGCTAGCGTACGCTGTGGACATGATTGGTCCATTGTCAATGACGTCGCGGCGGAATCGCTTCATTGCCATCACCGTCGACATCTCTTCAAGATGGCTGATTGCAGTACCTGTCAAAATCGCCACTACAAGAGCCATTTGGAAGGTGATGGAACATATAATCCTGCAATATGGAACTCCCGAATTAATATTGACGGATAACGCATCCAACTTCACAAGCAAATTTTTCAGTCAACAGTGTAAAGACTTTAATATTTCCTTGCATGGTACACCAAAATATACTCCCAGAACAAACATGGTCGAAAGACAACATCGAAATATTAATACAGCCTTGGGAATATTCGCGAAGGCAAAGAGTGGTACGCAGCTCTGCTGAGTGCATCCGGTACTACCATATCTTTTCCTTTTCTAACGTTTCATAAGCATAAATGAAAAAATTCAAATGTTCTTGGATGCTTATGAAACGTTAGAAAAGGCAAGGATATGGTGAAACCGGATGCACCCAGCAGAGCTGCGTACCACTCTTATATATAATAGGTACCATAACCCTTTTACATTTAACTCCTTGAATTCAAATTCTGATTCAGCAGCTTCGAAAACTTCGCAAAAACAATGATTCAAAACGATTCTTTTAATGCTCATCTCTACACGGATAAAACGCTCTTAGTAATTATTACTAATAGTAATTATCTTATTAGTAATTATACATCTACCTGAAGCTGAGGGTAAAATTATCATTAATTTTTACTATAAGTATGGTCAAAATGGCCTTAAGTAAGGTAAACATTACTAATAATATATATAAAATTTACCTTCAGTTTCAGGTAGATGTATAATTACTACTAAAATAATTACTATTAGTAATAATTACTAAGAGCGTTTTATCAGTGTATAAGAAGAGGATTGCTCTAGTGTCGTGTTGCACGCATATTTTCTGTATGGTAGAAAATACAACAATGGTTAAGATGGGAGTTAACTTTAGAGGGTTCCAGGTAAGCCCTTGTACTACTTTAATCTTAGAAAAATTATTATGGATAACAACCCTTGTCGGATAACCAGCTTGAAAAGTATGGATGGAGATGGCTGTCATACCATATTCTATATTTATAGAAAATATTGGTAAATTTATTTTAAAGCTTGGCCTTGCACATAATGAAATTTAATAACCTCGTAACTTATCTTACAGAAAGAAATGAAAGTCGTTCGAATCTTTTGACCAAAAATCAAAAGTAAAATTCGGAAAAAATACCTCTGTAAGAAATATGATTTTCGGTGAAGCCTTATAATGCAAATCCCAATGACACCAAGACGAATGGTCTGTACAGGCAGAATACGGCTGATTATCGTTTCAACTAAATTTATGTTTGGGCATAAAAGCGTTTCAAACAAAACAAAAAAAAATTGATCCGATGTATTCCGCACGGTATGAAAATCTTTATACAACAAGCGTTTTTTTTTTTTTCCATAACAAAGCAACACCTGGTTATAACGGATTACTTTTTTCTCCCCTTTAAAAATATTCCTCCTTCTAGAGCATCATTTTCGAAAAATTTCGACTGTCAACTGCTGACAGACCAAAGCAGCATTTCATTAACTAAAAATATACACAAGGCGAAACGAGTTATAGCATTGGAAAAGCAAAAAAAAAAAAAAACCTTTCATTGTTTCCATAAGCAAAATATAAAATATTACGGCTTGCTAACTTTTCTAATGCTATAATTTGTTCCACCCTGTATATATAAAATAAGGAGTTCAAATAAAATCTTCGATCGTGGGAGAAAATTTGCAATTAAAAACGATAACAAAATCAGCTCTTTCGCCAACGGCAATGACAACTATACTCACATATTACCCTATCAAAAATATAAAAAAAAACAACAAAAATTTCTCTTTGTACACCTCATTTTACTTCCATTGTCAAGAAACGTGGCAGGAGAATAAAAGCATTTGGCTCGCGCGACAGATTATACCATTTAATATGAGCGATCGACCGATTCCACCAATCATTTACTTATTCAAAGGTGGATTTTTCTTATTTCCCACCTTTCACTAGTGAATGGGAAAAAACAGGGGTACATCACAGGGATTAAGTCATGGACAGGGGTGCATGCATATGTATGTGAATCCCCGATAAGTGCAACATAGGCATATACGACTTTACTTAAATATAGGTCATGAATCACGTCCCTAACGTAACGAACGTGTCTTCTTCAATAGGATTTTAATGAACGTTGGAAAAAAAAAAAATTGAGGAAAAAATTTTTATTCTATCTTGAATTTATTCCTAGATGCATTTCCGTAGTAGAAAAACAAAATTTTCCGTTATGAGAAAATAAAACGTGTCTGGAAAAGCTAGGGAAAAATATATATATATACGGAATGCATTTGACAATGTCGAGCGGTAAATAAAAATAATTACAATAGAGCATTTAATTCATTTCGGATGCAATTCATATATACCCTTTCTAAAAATCGTACGGTAAAATGATTTAAGGGTGGATCGGGACGATTCAAAAGGGTAGATTTCCTTTTCATCGGATTCAAATTTATTCGGTTCCCGAAGTTGCCAATGTTATTTTTAGATAATGTACCGTGATAAAATTATCCATTGTGGGAGTATTACCTTCCATGGTATGACGCCACGCCGTCTATTCTATTGAAAGTAAAATAAACTTAAATTTCATTTTTTTTTCTCTCTCTCTTTCGTTATCACCCTTAAACAATTTATATACTTTGACTTTTTTTTCGGAGCATAGGTAAACCGAATAAAATTCGGAGATTTTATCAAGAGAACTAAGCTTTTTTCGGAAGCAGCTTTGAAAAAGAAAGAAAAAGGAGGAAAAAAACCCCGACACACTCAGAGAATTTCAAAGTTTTAGAAATTTTAAAGGTGTATCACATTTTCTTAACTTAAGGCATCTATTTGGCCAAGAGAGAAAACCACAACGCTAAGGTACGTACGTTTTACGTTTTACGATTTCGAAATCGATTGATTCTAGAGACACTATTCACAACATTTTTTGTGTCGCATAAAGATTGCTTCAAATCAATCGTCATTCGTTATAATATAGCAGAATATATTATTTATAGGAGTCGCATTATTGAAGGCTTGTCCAGACAGAAGAATTTCAAGATTCACTTTTGAGCAGCAACAAATTCGTTCTCTTAAGTGCATCGCTCGAGTACAAGACTAGTGACATCTCACAACTACCTGCTCGTGGGCTTACAGCTACCTGAGACCTACAGTTTAACTCTGGTTCCGAACGTTATTTGCTGTTTACGTAGCAAATACCACTCGTTGTTTTGCCATTCCCAGCTAAGGGATGGTAACCGTTGATTTCCTGACTAACGCACTAGTCTCACCTGAGAAAAATTTCTAGCTGCGAACCAGGTAGGAAGCACGAAGTGTCGTATGTCATGATTTGAGAGTAGATCGTGTTGGCACGAATCTTTGGTAATTCAAGTATTTGTAAATATTGGCACCCCTGTATATACGTTCCTTTGTACTAGAAAAAAGATGGCTGAAGCTATACATTCAAAACTTACTTATTCTATCCTAAAACATCCAGACTCCAACAGGTTATGGGCTCAGCACGATTCCGCTGGACGCTTCCACGCTACAACAGCAGCCCACAATACTGGAGAAGCTGAGTGTATGTCAATCTCAGAATGTGGGAAGGAAACAGTTCATATTAAAGGTTTATTTGAAGAATTAACGAATAAAAAATTGAAATCCTCAATCTACAGTGATAATAATGGAAGGATCGACTTATCATTCAAGCAACATTGCTCGAGACGCACTAAGCACATTGACGTCAGATCATGGGCTCAATATTATATTGTTCTAGTAACACTTCCCAGATTGACACGTGTTTTTCATAAGTTAAGTACAGGGGATTAGTGTCAACCTGGGAAGTGTAACTAGAGCAATATAATATTGAGCCCACGAGATATCACTGGATTTGACAGTTGGTAGAGAACAAGGTCCTGACGGTTTCACACCCACCAGCGGAATATATGCCGGCCGATTTCTTGACTAAGTTATTAGATCAGAAAAACACATACGGTGCAGAGAGAACATTGAATTAAAAAAGTTTTTGAAGTTTTTCCTTTTGTAAAGTAAAAGGCATTGAATTAGGAAGGCGTGTTGGCGCGAACTTTTGGAAATTCAAACTTTTGTAAATATTGACACCTCTGCATATACTACAGTATATACGTTCCTTTGTATTATAAAAAGATGGCTGCAGTTATACATTCAAAACTTATTTATTCTATCCTAAAACATTCAACATCCAACGGATCGCACTATGACCTAGGCTACCAGTCACCACAGAATTAAAGTGTAAGGCCGTTAATTTGGAAAAAGTGATGCTTAGTCGCAAATTAGCAAACCAAAAGATAGGTTTTAAATAAATTTAATAATCGATTAAACGTTTCGTAGTAATCGCCTTGAATCTTCAGGAGTTCTGTCAAGAAAAAAGTCTAGAAACTAAACGAATAAGCAGTTCAGGACCGAATCCGTATTTAAATGAAACTGTCATTATTCGTTCATTAATAAGCGGTAGAAAAAAAATCTAGGATCGATCCATCAATGGATATGTGTTACATGAAAAGAAATACGGTAAATATACAATATGTAAATAAGGAATGCACAGATTTGGTGACGTCATCGTCAGCACCATCTGTCAACCCAGCTGTTGTCAAACCTCCCCCTTTTGCAGATTCGGTGCCCCTTTCTTTTCCGTTTGCCCCATTGTCACTGCTCACGGTAAATCGCTTTGATATAATAAATATTATTTTATTGTCCATTCATTTCACGTCACGCAGAAATGTGTTTTGTCTGTAGGTTAAAAAAAAAAATTCTTTTTCGCAGGAGGAAGTTCATTACAACCCCGATAGATGCACGCGTCCTTTACCTATAAAAAAGAGACCGATTCCGCAAAATAAAATACTAATAATGATAATCGGGGGAAAAAAAATCAATGATGGAATAAACAGAACTACTCGAGGAATAAACAGAATAAACCGAAAATAAAGATTAATCAGAATAAACAATTTATGAATAAGCAGAAAAGGTTAAACCAAAGTTACGTCAATACCTAATTCCAAGGGAATGATTCGAAGTTTACCGCAACCTGTATCACGAGCACCTGTCATTCGGTGTAAAACATTTTCGAAAATAACGTGGAGCTATAGGACATTTACCTCGACAGAATGTTTGCTAATGAATATATAAGTGTCAGGCTTGCATAAAACTATGTTAAATAATTAGTCATTGTCACCACTTGTCATAACGACATGTTATTTCTGTATTCATTTATCTAAAAGCTACTTATTAATAACATTACCCGATGACAGGTAAAAAGGACGTTTCGAATTTTAATTTTTTTTTCTAATCCCTGTTTCGATTGTTTTCAGCGCCCACAAATCGTTTACATTGTTTCATGTACAATTTTACCGAAAAAAATAAAATATTAGTAAGATATTTTTCGTTTTTATGTGATTTCCATCGTGGGATTTGTTTATTTGTTTCCCGATGTTAAACGAATGACTTGTGTTCAATGAGCGGAATCATGACAGGTTAAATTTTTGAACTGTTAATTTCAAAGATTATTATGTAATCCTCAACAACGATTTTGATTGTCCGTTGACACTTTTACGTGCTTAATTAAACCGTTCGAGCAATTAATCAATCGGAGTCCAATTCTTTTTCATATCGGGTTATAATTACATCTAGCGGATTTGTATCAATTTTCAAATGAGACATGGCTCTATCAAGCTATTAAATATGAGTCAATACAATCAGCGTTATTCAGCCGACCTAATCGCTTCGATTTTACTATCAAAAAGGAGTAATAGGGATAACTTGAATGAATAAACGTATAAAATAAATTTGTGCTCTCTCATTCTTCAAATTTTCAACATCAAAAATGATTTCGTTTCCTATTAATCTTTTTTTTTAAACAGTGAAATTTTCCTTCCAGAAATAAAAAAAAAAGCTTTCCGTTGGTATAAAAAATGGAAAGTTAAAGTAACAAAAAAGATTCGAAAAAGGTGGTTGAAAAGAAATCAACATCAAAAACAAAAGAAATTCATAATTTAGCTCTCATTTTCCGAAAAGATATTTTTTTTGAATGCATGTCAGACTTTATGCAATGGTTTTGATTTACGAACGGTCTCTTTTATTCTTCCTTTTAGGAAAAAATATTGTAATTGCGTCCCCTTGAATTCCGTGACTTTTCTCACTTGAGAAAGATAACACTCCGCAAGACAAGAGTTAAATGCCAAATTTTCATTATAATATTTTCTTTAATAGCCAGAAACATTTTTAGAAAAATGAGATCGGTGAACCGATCAAAGTGCTTTATCGACTATTTAAATAATTCTCAAAAATATAGTTAGTTTTTCGATCAGAGTTCCACCAAAGCCGCAGTACGGGAACAAGGAATGCGAATTTCTGAAAAATTATTTCAGATTTTGAATCCTCAACCCCGAAAATATTCTCAAAAATACGGTTAGATTTTTGATCAGAGACACCAAAGTCGCTGTATAGGCGTAAGGAATTCGAATTTTGGAAAAATTATTTCAGATTCGGAATCCTCTACCCCAAAAATATTCTCAAAAATCCGATTAGATTTTTGATCAGAAATCCACCAAAGCCGCAATACGGGCATAAGGAATTCGAATTTTGGAAAAATTATTTCAGATTCGTAATCCTCTACCCCGAAAATATTCTCAAAAATACGGTTAGTTTTTTGATCAGAGGTCCACTAAAGCCGCAATACGGGCATAAGGAATTCGAATTTTGGAAAAATTATTTCAGATTTGGAATCCTCAACCCCGAAAATATTCTCAAAAATATGGTTAGATTTTTGATCAGAGGTCCACCAAAGCCGCAGTACGGGCATAAGGAATTCGAATTTTGGAAAAATTATCTCAGATTCGGAATCCTCTACCTCGAAAATATTCTCAAAAATACGGTTAGTTTTTCGTTAGCTCCCACGAGGAACCCGCCAATCAGCATCCAAATCGCTTTGTTGACGTAATCGATGACGTCATGTCGTGACGTTTTAAAAGTTGGAGATATTGGTTTTTAGGCCTATACCCATACTTTTAGCCCTGCTCACCGTTTCTGAACCACTCAACAGAATTTAACCAAATTTCAATGGTAGCGTATCTTGATGAATATCTACTGCAGGACGAAAATCGGACTCAATCGGTAGCTGCGTTCACGATTTTTATAGTCAAAAAATATCTTGAAATAGTTGAAAATTCAATATTTTTACTCACTGCTTCCGAATCGCTGAACCGATTTGGCTCAAAAACTAATCAGCACCTACATTTCATTAGAAGTTGCTACCCACCAAAAATCATCGAGATCCGTTCTTTCGTTTTTCTGCTTTTCGACGGACACTTTTTTTTGCACATATATTCATACATTCATACATTCATACACACATACACACATACACACACACGGCCACCATCCAAATTTTGCTTTTTTCGGCATCAGGGGGCTTCAAAACGTGTAAAAATATCGAAAACTGAAAATCTGAAATTTGTGCTAAAAACAATGCTTTATTCTCCCTGCGGTCGATAAAGCAAAAAAACATCCATAATTTAAATTTTGTAGAATTAATACATTTATCACGAAAAAAAAGGTATGTTTGTCCGTCCAAAAAGAACCTAACATCCCAGAAGACATCTTAGATAAGTACATGACAATATTCACGTCAATCGCTAAAATAATATTTCATTGTATTCCGCATTTTTTTTTCTTCAAAATAGGAAATAAATTTCTCGCTTCATTTTCTTTTTGTTCGCATAAAAGTTTCGAAAAAGGGAAAAGCAGAAAAAAAAAAGATAAAGTAACCTGTAGAATATTTAAGTACTCGAGGGCATCAAAATGAATTCCACCTTCCCCTCTCCAATTTTCTTTTTTTTTATCATGAACGGCGGAAAGAAAGAAAAAAAAATAAGAAAAGTTCTTAGTAAAATTAGCGTTGGTAATAACTGAGACCAGCAGATGACGAGGTAATTTTCATCTCAACAAGTGAGTAAAGGTGTTGATAAAGAAGCTGACTGTTTTAAGAAAAGTTTCCCGGAAACTCTTAATTTCCCAACAGGTATAGCTACTAACCTCTAGAGATATCTGCTAATTTTTCATCTTAAACTTCATTTTTTTGTGTTTTGTTCTTCTAACCTTGGTTATTTGATGTTTTCCTGTTATAATAAAAATGCGATGCTTTTTTCTTCCTTGTTTTTCTTTCCTACCCTTTTTTTTCTGGCTTTTCCTTATTTCAGGAAAAACATCACTTATTACTAAAACCGCAATTTTCAGATGGCCTACGTATAATATTATGTTCCATGTTTTGTGTTTTTTTTACAGAAGAGAGATCTTTTACTCCATACCAATAACAGGACACATCGTCAAATAGTAAAAAAAAAAAATTCACTTCAATCTTTTAACCGTTAAATTTAATTTTTACAAAAATTGACGTAGAAACTGTATTACACGAACCAAATCATTCGTTTTGATTACAGGTGTCGTCTAGCCCTATTGAGCACCGACGCAAAAATATCAAATTTTCCTAGGTCCGTTAACTTAGCCGGGCACTTTCGAATTTTCAATTTTTTTTTCCACTAGATCATAGATCTGACCTTGCTTGACCTTGCTCAAGTGACCCCCGACCTTGCTCAAACGTCCTTGGAAAGTTATGGCCCTTTAAAAAAAAAAGTTAACTTAGCCGGGCATGGTCGAATTTTTAATTTTTTTTTTCACTAGATCATAGATCTGACCTTGCTTGACCTTGCTCAAGTGACCCCCGACCTTGTTTAAACGTCCTTGAAAAGTTATGGCCCTTTAAAAAAAAGTTAACTTAGCCGGCATGGTCGAATTTTTAATTTTTTTTTCACTAGATCATAGATCTGACCTTGCTTGACCTTGCTCAAGTGACCCCCGACCTTGCTCAAACGTCCTTGAAAAGTTATGGAGCTTTTTAAAAAAAAGTTAACTTAGCCGTGCATAGCAGAATTTCATTTTTTTTTTCTTTTTTTTTTACGAAATCATAGAATTGACCTTGCTTGACCTTGCTCGAGTGACCCTCGACCTTGCTCAAACGTCCTCGAAAAGTTATGGAGCTTTTTAAAAAAAAGTTAACTTAGCCGTGCATAGTAGAATTTCAATTTTTTTTTTTTTTTTTTTTTTTTTTTTTTTTTTTTTTTTTTTTTTTTTTACGAAATCATAGAATTGACTTTGTTTGACCTTGCTCAAGTGATCCCCGACCTTGCTCAAATGTCCTTGAAAAGTTATGGCCCTTTAAAAAAAAGTTAACTCAGCCGGGCATGGTCGAATTTTTAATTTTTTTTTTTTTTTCACTAGATCATAGATCTGACCTAGCTTGACCTTGCTTACGCATTCCCCCCCCCCCCCCCCTAGCATGAACCAAAAAAAAGTTATAAAAAAATTAAAGCAAGCTTTTTCTGGGGGGGGGTGGTGGGAATAGGCAAAGGAGCGCGCTGGGACTTGGTGGGGGGGTACCTTCCCACATAGACCTTTTCCAACTATAGCATATCTATAAGATGTCTACATTTGGGAATGGATATCTATTAGAAATCTAAAATTTTGCAATAGCTAGCTAGCCAATAGCCCAAGAAAAAGTGTGTTATAAAATAGAGTTATTAAAAAATTTAAACTTCGTTATATAATTTTATAACAAAAACTATATTCAGCTTTTTTTTTCAAAGTTTTTTAATTTTCTTCTAACGCTTCCCGAATTTTTCTATTTCTGTTTTTCTTTATTTTTGAGCCTTTGTCAAATTAAAAATACAAGAGAAAAACCGAAAATTCGAAAAATCTGGAAAATATTATTATAAGTCAACATAATTGGTAAGTTAAGAACCATATTGCCGCTTTTAAAAATCAAAAGGGTACAGAGCACAACCCGAGTAAGGATTATGGTATAATCCACTACCGGTGGGGAAAAACATACAAATTAATTTTTTGCCCTATCTATAACGATTCGGGAAATTAAATATTCAAAAAATAAATTAAAAATAATAATCCTGAGCTATTTTTTTTAAATGCAAGTCACGGCGGAATTTTTCTGTGACTATGCTCCCATGACTCAGATGTTGGCGGTCAGCGGTGAGCTAGCCAGATGACTGAGCTGTTTTGTGGATGCCATCCCGTGGCGTCAGCACTCTAGAACATATCCGAGACCTGTGCATACAAAGTACAAATTCTTTTTAGTGAATGCCAGGCGTACCCCTAACGTACTCGTTGCGAAGGGTTTGGACTAAGTTTCCCCCAATCTCGGAGGAGCATACCATTAGGAATGACGCTCTGTACGTTGTATGCACTGGTCTCGGGTATGTTCTAGAGTGCTGACGCCACGGGATGGCAGCCACAAAACTGCTCAGTCACGTGGCTGTTAGCTCACCGCTGACCGCCAACTTCTGAGTCACGTAAGCATAATCGGCTATATGTCCCCAGAAACACCCAAAGAGATATTCAAAAAAAAATTATATAGAAATTTTGTACCCATTTTGTACCGAAATGTACCACAAAGGAAACATTTTGTACCGGCCCGGTTTTCCGGGAAAATAGAATCATCGTGGGTGGTTCCAAGGACATGCTTTTCCACCCACATCGCCCAAACTGAATTTCAACAATTCCTTAAATTCACTTAGAGCTCATTTTGTACCGAAATGTACCACCGATAAAAAATTTTGTACCATAACGGTTTCCCGGAAAATTCGAATTCCTGTGGGTGGATCCAGAGACACAAAACAACCCACTACCGGCTACCAAATTTTAAATGATGTCATTCGAAAGTAAACATTTTGCACCGAATTGTACCGTCAAAAAAAAAAATTTGTACCTTTAGGCCGGGGAAAATGAGCTTCCGGAAAATGCGCGATATCCACAATTTTGGGTTGTTCTGGGGACATGCTTTAATGATTTTTGAAATATCAAAAATTTTTCGATGCAGTCGCCATCACCTCATTTTGTACCGAATCGTACCTAATCCACATTTTTTTGTACCGGCCCGGAAAAGCCGGAAAAAATCATTTTCCGATCCATAGAATGAGATTATACGAGTGCTTCCATATGTAAAAAATTAAAATTAAAATTTTTTTCTTTTTTTCACTGAATCCTATTCTACTCATTCTGTACCGAATCGTACGTTATTTAACTTTTTTTTACCGATCCGGAAAAGCCTAGAAAAATTATTTTCCGAATCGAGACTTAGAATTTTTCAAATATTCCGATATGTAAAAATTTGAAATTGATTTCTTCAATTTTTTTTCACGGAAACCTATTCAACTCATTTTGTACCGAATCGTACCTTATTTAACTTTTTTTGTACCGACCCGGAAAAGCCTGGAAAAATTATTTTCCGAATCGAGCCTTGAAATTTTTCAAGTGTGCCTTACTGTAAAAATTTTAAATTGATATTTTTTAATTTTTACAGTAAGGCATACTTGAAAAATTTCAAAGTCTCAATTCGGAAAATAATTTTTCCCGGCTTTTCCGGATCGGTACAAAAAAAGTTAAATAAGGTACGATTCGGTACAAAATTAGTAGAATAGGATTCCTGGGGAAAAAAGTAAAAAAATATTCATTTTAAATTTTTACAGTAAGGCATACTTGAAAAATTTCAAAGTCTCGATTCGGAAAATAATTTTTCTAGGCTTTTCCGGATCGGTACAAAAAAAGTTAACTAACGTACGATTCGGTACAGAATGAGTAGAATAGGATTCAGTGAAAAAAAGTAAAAAATTTTAATTTTAATTTTTTACATATGGAAGCACTCGTATAATCTCATTCTATGGATCGGAAAATGATTTTTTCCGGCTTTTCCGGGCCGGTACAAAAAATGTGTATTAGGTACATTTCGGTACAAAATGAGCTCTAAGTGGTACAATTGTTGAAATTCAGTTTGGGCGATGTGGGTGGAAAAGCATGTCCCTGGAACCACCCACGATGATTCTATTTGCCCGGAAAACCGGGCCGGTACAAAATGTTTCCTTTGTGGTACATTTCGGTACAAAATGGGTACAAAATTTCTATATAATTTTTTTTTGAATATCTCTTTGGGTGTTTCTGGGGACATATAGCCAGCATAATCACCGGAAAAATACCGCCGTGACATGCATTTTAAAAAAAATGGCTCAGGATTATTATTTTTAATTTATTTTTTAAATATTTAATTTCTCGAATCGTAAAAAGATAGGGCAAAAAATTAATTTATATATGTTTTTCCCCACCGGTAGTGGATTATACCATAGTCTTTACTCGGGTTGTGCTACAGACCCAGTTGAAAAGTGTGTAGTGCATAAAGGCGGCTGGTAAGTCGCCCACAAGGCTCGGGTTCTATTCCAAAAAATTGCAATTTTTTCCCTTTTTTTTCTTATGAAAAATATTTAAAAAAGAGCCTATAAAGTCCCCATATGCTAAATATAGTGCAATTCAAGCTTAAAATTATTATATAGCTCAGTTAAAAATTTTAATTGTAAAAATTTATAAATAGTTATAAAATTTTATAACGCACTTTTTCTTGGGATATAGCCATCTATTTGAGAGCTATTTTCCGAAATGTCCTCGCTATTAGCCGGCTAATATAAGGCTATTTTTTAAGGTTATATAAAGGCTATCGATTTTGAATTTAGCCTTATAAAAAGTCTTCCCGAATGACCTTTAATTCTTTCCGGACTGAATATTGAGAATAAATTTAATTTTTTCTATTATAATATATAATAAATATTTTTTTACATTATATTTGCTTTGATAAAGAAAAAATTATACAACTTTGAACAGTGAGCTATAACCTTGAATTAGAAAATTAAATTTTTTCAGCCCGGAATGGTTTCTTCTTAGCTTCCGTCAGACTGAGTGGAAGGGCCATTAATTGGCCCACAACATTTTACATAAGTGGCCAGTATGATAATACCAGTATGATTCTTTAAGTGATAACTTTTGATTTAAATACTAGTTAATAAGTATAATAAATAAATGAATTAATTAACTTTAAGATTCTAAAAAGGTTTTACTGAAATTCAAAATAAGGTATAAATGAATGAATTAAATCACCTAATTTAATTATTTATTAAAACGACACTCCCATTTTAAAAAATTATCATGTATTTGCTTTTTAATTTTTTAAGTACTAAAAATGCTTGATGTGCTTGCAATTAAAAGTCGAACAGGCACAAAATCGTGGATGTCTCTAAAACGTCTTCATAGATACCACAAATGCTCGCTAGATATCACTTGTGATTCATAGATATCACAAAGCTCAGAGGGTCTATGTGGGTTATGGGGTACCAAGCCCCATCCCAAAGGGCATTAAAATCGGACCCTTAGAAGGGGAGAAAATATTTGTTTTGAAATTAAGTCAAATAGGAACGTTCCAGAAGAACTCAACTTTGTTCAATTGGCCTCCACAACAGCTCCGGAATTGTTGGGTTTTTTCGACGGTTTTCAGGCCCTGGCTTGCTTGTTAATTTAAAAAAAAAAATAGGTTTTTGTTTGTACGGAGTTTATTGTCTGACCCCGGACTTCATGTTCGTGTCCCTGTCCTGCTTCCAAATGGCATCTTTTCTTTTTTTTTTTTCTTTTTTTTTTTTTGCATAGAAGAATGAATTTATTTTCATCGAAATAATTATCAGTGGCTAGTGACACGTGAATATAGTTAAAATTAATAAAATAAAATAAAATAAAAAAGAAAAAGGGGGGAAAAAAAGCTTGGCAGCAGCGGGTTTCGAACTCCGCCGAACGGGAACGGTCGACGCGGAGACCGATCGCATCGCAACACGCGAACTGTACGGCGACGACAGCGAAAATAGCCGGTTTTAAATTTTTGACCGACTTCCTTCTGAAGATCAGATGGTAATTTCGATATGCATTAAAATTTCGCCATAAAAATTTTATTTATGCGAAGTTCGATTAATTTTGGATCGGGAAACTAAAAATGGGGGGGGGACTGAAATTTGGTTTTATTTTTCGAAAATTACCGCTTTAAATCACACAAAGCGGGACGTGAAACTAAATGTGTATCACCTGTTAATCTCTCTCGATTGCACAAAAAAGTAGAAAAAAAATTAAGATATGCCCTTTGTTCAACTGAACAAAGCTGAGCTCTTCTGGAACGTTCCTATTTTGACTTAATTTCAAAAATAATATTTTCTCCCTTCCAAGGGTCCAATTTTAATGCCCTTTGAGGTGGGGCTTGGGTAACCCATAAGGTACCCCCCCCCCCCCACCAAGTCCCAGCGCGCTCCATTGCCTACTCCCTCCCCCCCAAAAAAAACTTGCTTTCATTTTTTCATAACTTTTTATCGTTCATGCTGGGGGGGGGGGGGGGAGAATGCGTAAGCAAGGCTAAGCAAGGTCAGATCTATGATTTCTTAAAAAAAAAAAAAATTGAAATTCTACTAAGCATGGCTAAGTTCACTTTTTTTAAAAAAGCTCCATAACTTTTCAAGGACGTTTGAGCAAGGTCGGGGGTCACTTGAGCAAGGTCAAACAAGGTCAATTCTATGATTTTGTAAAAAAAAAAAAAAAAAAAAAATTGAAATTCTACTATGCACGGCTAAGTTAACTTTTTTTTAAAAAGCTCCATAACTTTTCGAGGACGTTTGAGCAAGGTCGAGGGTCACTCGAGCAAGGTCAAGCAAGGTCAATTCTATGATTTCGTAAAAAAAAAAAAAGAAAAAAAAAATTGAAATTCTGCTATGCACGGCTAAGTTAACTTTTTTTTAAAAAGCTCCATAACTTTTCAAGGACGTTTGAGCAAGGTCGGGGGTCACTTGAGCAAGGTCAAGCAAGGTCAGATCTATGATCTAGTGAAAAAAAAAATTAAAAATTCGACCATGCCCGGCTAAGTTAACTTTTTTTTAAAAGGGCCATAACTTTTCAAGGACGTTTAAACAAGGTCGGGGGTCACTTGAGCAAGGTCAAGCAAGGTCAGATCTATGATCTAGTGAAAAAAAAAATTAAAAATTCGACCATGCCCGGCTAAGTTAACTTTTTTTTTTAAAGGGCCATAACTTTCCAAGGACGTTTGAGCAAGGTCGGGGGTCACTTGAGCAAGGTCAAGCAAGGTCAGATCTATGATCTAGTGGAAAAAAAAATTGAAAATTCGAAAGTGCCCGGCTAAGTTAACGGACCTAATTTTCCTATATGCCTAATCCTACGATTTCTTACTTTTTCACTTTGTCCATCCGATCCCATTCCCTCCAATTCTTTCATTCTTTCTTGTTTCCTTCTCTCCTTCAAATTACTTTCTTTTCTATTAAATTTACACAAAAAAGTCTTCCATTAGGTTTGTCTAAGACTGCAGAAGAACTCTTCAATAAACCACAAAAAAAGCTTTACGGTATTAATCAATGAATCTTCTCGCAACATGCACATTCTATTTGTGAATTTATCACATGGTACATCACGTGTTTTTACGGTACGTGAAAGTGCAAAACGAAAAAAAAAGATCAACCATTTTGAGTTAAATTACAACCCATGCCCAGTTTTTGTTAGTAGTCGCAAGGTTACATTTTTAAGTCTCTCGAATTTGAATAGTCTATCTGAAAAGCAAAAAGGGAAACGGGATTCTCGTTTTCTTTTTTTTTTACAACTTTCAAGAAGAATGGTATTCAACATAATGAAAACGATAGCGATGGTTTGAAAAAAGGATAAAAAAAAAAGGTCTGAAAATGCTTGCTGCCGGTAACATTTTGTTTTTAGGGACTTGGTAACGATTTGTACTTATTCGCTTGTTTGGGACCCCGGCAGTCATCATTTCACCGGTCACGTCTTGTGTAAGCAGTTAACACGTCGTAAAACCCAACCTTTTCACTAACTTTTCACCTTCCCGTAAAACTTATTCACTTCCCGGTTTTCAAAAACAAAAACCACATCCTCCAAATTAGTTATAGCCCGTCTCGAAATTGAACCACTAAATCGTCCAGCACCAATTCAAGTTATACGAGATTTTTACATCGTTTGATAGAACGGGAAAAAAAGATACAGTTTTCAACTGTTTCGAAAATTTTTTTAACAAATTCAAAATATTCAAGCATTTTTTTTTTTTTTTCAAAAGCAAAAAAATTCGATTGTAAGTTTTAACTTTTGAGGCATCCTATAAAATTTAAACTTAAAATTTTTAAAACACCAAATGAAAACAGGCGACTTTTATACAAAAATAAAGTATGGAGATTTCAAATTCGGCATTTTAATTCAGATGATTCGTTTTGGTACGAATTTGGGACTTTCGCTCCTTTTCATCTCTCGTAAAATGTCTTTTTCATCTCTCATAGGTAGAAAATAAAATTTCCCGCCCTAGGAAGATTTTAAAACTCGCGGTGTCTAGCTTTGTTTTTGATTCGTGATGAAAAATACCTTACAAATCAGGTGCGTCGATAGTATGCACGTTTCGACTGGTTCAAACGCTCTCGACGTATAAAACTCTACCTCTACACCGGATATGTAATGTACTATTAGATATCAAAGATCCATATTAATTTTTATAACCTTCACCATATAAAGAATGTTTATTCCTTTTGTTATCATATACAGAGAATGAGAGAAAAAAATCAGATTTTTTCATTTAATTTAAACCAGGATATAATTTATTTGAAGTAAGTTTATTGCTACACTTTTGCCCATGCCCCGAACGGCTCATCTCCAGTGACGGTGTCTTAATTATCTTTCGAATTTGTCCAGGGACCTTGGGACATTTAAATTATAATTCCATATTCGCTCGGTACTTTCCATATAATCTTTAGCTTATAAACCCCGCAATTCTTCAAGGTAAATGATTTTTTATATTAAAGAAAGACTCGAGATGTTAACAAGGTCGGATATTCAGGAAAAAAAAAGGATTTATAACCATAGATTTAACAACAAAAAAAAAAAAAAAAAGGAAGAGCAAAATTGCAAAATCTTGTTATCGGAAAAGTCCTAATAGTTTTGAACTTCATTCCAATTTGTCGACAGGTGATGAAACAGTTAATTGGCATTCAAGCATTTCTTTAAGAATTCAAACAATCCCATCGGTTTCTGACCTAACTAAATATTGGTCCAGTGGCATCTATTTTATTTTCTTTTGCCAAATATAAATATTTGGCATATTTCTCTCTTTCATTCTTCATCATTTCTTTTCTTTTTATTTATGATGATGGCTCTTAGTTTTTCAACTGTCCACCTGCAGTTATTTTTGATTTTATTCACTAAAAAAAAAAAAAAAAATAATAATAATAATAAATTCACTTGCTCTCTCAAATTAATTTCGGTCCATTAGCCAGTCTTGACGATCTGTTTTATCAACCGTTATAGGATTGATAAATGAATTTCTAATACAGCAGATGGCGTGTCGGGTAACATATCTGACCGACAAAAAATATTGTGTGCGATTAAATTGCAGACATCACAAAATCTTGGATAATACCTACGTCACTTTCCTTTTCGCTCTATTCGTATTTGAATAGGAAATTTAAATTTGAGACAACACTCGAAGAAACCACCGGTCATTACATGTTTCATATAAAACGAGGGAAAAAAAAGGGATTTTTGTTTAAAAGGTTTTTAAGTCAGTATAAGTGCTTGTGAGATCAATTACAGGTTACCGTTGACAAAGTGGCACTAAGGGAGATTTATACAGACTACGTAGCTAATATCCCGAGGGACCTTCAAACGGGGAACCCCTTTCCTTACTATTCGACTCATCAATTATTCAATGACATGCTTAACTTATGCCTTCATTGCGGATTGTCTCTTTCGCTATTCTTTCTGTAGCTGAATAATTGTGTCATCTGGTTCCCTTTCCCTCTTTCACAAATTTTGTCTCAGAAAATGAAGAGATTTAAGAAAAGAAATTATAATAAGCATCCGTGTTAACTCAGCTTCTCAAAAATATATTTCAAGAGATGGAAAAAGGATTTTCGTTAAAAAATATTAAAACAAAGTTCCCAGAGCATCGCATAAAGAGCCAAAGTTGAAAATCGTTTTCACTAATCCTTTATCGATTTCCAATAAATTGATACATTCAACGTTCATTCGGACTACTATTTTTTTAAAAACAAAAATACTGCGGGAAAGCTTTATCGATATGATCTTCGGTTCTACTAACTCTAAGCCAAAAAAGGTGTTTAACTGCTAACGTAAGTCGATAGACATCATTTAAAAAGGCGGGCAAGAAAGAGAGCTTTTACAGCCAGCTTGGGCAAAACTGGCTAAAATAACACCGCTGAGAATTGGAGACTGATAATATTTTGTGCATTGATTCTGAATCCGGATCATAGCCCAAACTGCAAGACGGGGATTTGAGTCCTGCATGAAACATAAGTAGTTAACTTTTCTCGACTGTACCTATCACTTTATTCGAACTAACCAGATTTTACTCCAAAACGGGGAACATGAAAAATATAATTAGTGAACTAAACATTATTCCACCTTTCACTAATGACAAGATTAAAGTCTATCTGCAAATTAATAAAACTATTAATGCGAAATATGCCACTTAACCACAAAAACGAATTGCGTAACTAACCGTTGTATTGTACGATCCATTGGAGAATAAAGAGACCGAAAATTGTAAGCATAATTTTGGTGAACTCCCTTGATGGGCCTCCCTAGCCCTTAAGATGCTTACGTAGTATTTGAACGACGATTTAGCAAATTTAGTATGAGGTAAAAATCCACTATCCGATAGTCTACCGGGCTATCCAGTAGCCTAGTTCAACTCTCAATTTTGAGATGTGAATCGCATAGGCGCAATTTCACGCCCATGTTGGACAAACATTTTCCCCGACACGTTGGGGAAGCTCTATATAAGTAGTGACGGTTTTCTAAAGCATGTTACGTGAAAATGTTTGTCAAAAATGTTTGCCACTTTTATCAGACACAAACATTTTCACCCAACATGCTTAAAAAAGTGTCACTGCTTATGTGGAGCTTCCCCTACATGTTGGGGAAAATTTTCGGTGAAAATATTTGTTTGCGAACTAGCGAACATGTTTGTTTAACATTTTCGCTATTTTTATCCAAAACCAACATGTTTGTCCAACAAGTTTGCCGAGCATGTTTGCCGTGAAATTGCGCCTTATGGCTTCTATCCTCCTAGTTCACGGCTAGGAATTTTGGTCAGGTGAGGATAGTGCGCCATTCAACAGTTACCCTGAAAATCAACTGCTATCCTCTCTCGGCAGGGAATGTCAAACCAGTAAGGGGTACAAGAGCTAGAGACATATGTAAGAGATATACGTAATACCTCTCGAAAAGCGGTGTTTCATTGTAAGTGTTGCATGTACACACAGGTATATGTAAGACGATCACCAAGCTCGTAATCGGGCAAAGAAGAAAGGAGGAGAAGAAATCGTCGTGAACTTCAAGTTATTCGATGGTTTGTAGCGCCATCCTAATAATTAACATCCTAAGTTTGGCCGAAAATATTTCGACCTAAATGTAATGAATGGTTCTCCGTTACATTCAGGACACAAGACTAAGACATCGCAAAACATAAGGACTTGTAAATAAGTCCTTATACCATGGTAAAAATTTTGAGATCGCCAATTATAAGAGAAGGCCCACGTCAGGGTCGAGAGTATGTACATGGATATATTTTGCTGCTTTTCATCGCGTTTTGTAGGGAAGAGATGTTGGTAGAGATGATCTAGTGTATGACTCATTAAATAATTTCGGTACGTTTTCAGATATAAATTACAATAGATAGATCAGATTTATTAATAGACTAGAGCCACATCAACTGTTTAGATGTCTCGATGTAACCAGTCAGAAAATTAACGCTTTTCATGAGAAATTAACACACTTTCAATATTGGTCGTCATTGAAGATCGGATTCATCCTTTCCAAGATTACACCCTCCTTCAGGAAAACTGTATGTAAAACTGCACAATTATCGTCAAGTCTGCACAAGAGCAGGGTTGGTAGAAACTAGAAAAGGAAAACGGAAACTATAGATGAGGATGAAGAAGTCATTGAACATTCTCCTTCAGGAAAACTGTATGTAAAACTTTCCAAGATTTATCCGCGAACGATCCAAGGTAGAAAAGCGTTAATTTTTCGACATCGATACGACATTCCAAATTCCCACCAGGGTAGCATTTTAATGAAGTGACTTAAGAGACAACCTCTTAGCCGAAACATTACACTCGTTCACATTAAAAATTAAGATTGTCAATAGTTGAAATCTGGATTGAACCATCCTGGTAGAAATGTTAAATTGGATCAAGTTTGCATCAGTCTTGATGAAACTGACTAAAATGTCACTTTTATCAAGATTGGACTTATGGCACATTTGCTGGCGTCCAAGATTGTTCAGTATTGGAATTTTTACCAAGACTTGATCAATGTTGGATCATGATAGTTTTTTCCCTATCTTGTTTTTCCAAGAACAATTTCTACCAGGGCATATTAGTTTTCCATACAGTTATTCAATTCATTACCTTAATTACCTTAGGGAATGAAAACATTTACTTTATAAAACCGTTTATTTTCCTTTAACCTTTTTTATTTTGTCATAAATATTTAAAAACACGTGTTATTTACAAGAAAAAGATCCAAATAGAAAGTTTTAGATATAAATCACTATTTGGAGTGTTGTTGTCTTCTGCCGAGTATAAGATAAAAAGCGGTTCCTTTCAACGGTCGAAAATCCGTAAAGGTGGAACATGTTTTATTACAAGTAGGACAGTAAATCATTAGTTAAATTTGGTGAACTTACATAAAGCTTAAGCTTTCTGAAAAGTTGCCAGAGCGTGACATACATAAATGCAGAGGTTTCCATAAGCATTGTTTACCGCACGCATTTCAACTAGATGAAAAACACTTAATCCAGCCTATACCGTGAATCATGTTCGGCGCCTTGTGGCGGGCTTTCAATTAAATATTCAATCCAAATTTCCCTCACCTTACTCAAATATAAAAAAAGAAGATACATTTCCAACATCATTTCCAATTATAAAACGTTATCTAAAAAATTTTGCTTTAAGCCAAAATAATTAACAACCCGCAAAACATTTTTTTTCCGTGTCATTATACGAAAAAAAAAAGTGGAAGCCATCGAATTAACCACTCCAACACAATACATTATTTCTAAATAAGATGAGTCAGGGAAATTTTATAAATTACCTGTCGAAACGTAACAGTATGATAAAGTTTTTACACAGGGTATGAAAACAATTTAATTATTACTTGGCACAAATCGAACGTGTTTGAACCAAATCGACCGCAGCATGTGAAGTGACACCGACTAAGACAGGTTACAACTGCTTCTCCTGTGTTACCTTTCGGATTATTGACAAAACTATAATACTTTCTTTTTATAAAAAAACATTGTGTGTGGTCCCGAAGATCACCCATCATTTCGCCAAAAACATGCCAAAGGATTACGATTTTTAAACATGAAAAGTTTTCAACGTTACTTCCCGGATTTCAGGATTGGTTTCGCTATAACGATAACTTTTCATTCAAACTAAGGCCATTATTGCCTGAAGCCGATCTTTCATTTTACTAGGGGAATAATTAAATTTTGCGGCGTTACAACACGAGATTAATTTTTGACAACACATTAACTTAATCGACGAAAAAACGAGGTGTTGTTCAACCTAAAATAATTCCTTCCTTTTTCGAACAAAAAAAATTTCGGCGAGGAGGAAAAAAAAATAATTCCCGGAAAATTTTCTACGTCACAATTAAGAACAGGGTATTAGGACTATTATTGGAAAGGGAAGAGAGGAAGAAAAAAAAATCCGACGACGCCATTCGATCAACCATCAAAGTTTAAATAAAACTCAAGGGAAGACGCTTTTTAAAAAAAAGGCAAAACGTCAGCAGCTTCTTAAGATCCCGTTTTTAATTAATTACTTCCCCATAGAAAAAGTTTAATAATGATTTTCCTTTCATGATTTACCTTAAATAAATTAGTTTACTTGAATTTGTCAAAGAAGACTAATTTCATTCAATCTTTTCGAGCTTCACTCTCAGGAAAAAATATTCATTAGGACCTGCATTAAGTGCGACTTGGTTGTTTGCTGCGGTCTCATCTGACTGACTTCAATTGTTGATAATTGAGTTGAAAACATTGTATTTATCAAGCTTGTTGTCTAAGTTTTTCTCCTGGAAAAAGGGGAGAAAAATATAGTCTGAAATAAAGGTTGGTAGAAGCGAAACAAAATGATTCTACTACAAAAGGAAACCCGAGGCAATGGTTTCGAAAAAAAAAAAAAGGAATGAACTGGTAGAAGAAAAAAAAGTCGTTTATTCTTATCTCTATTATGATGTATGACAACGAATTCGAGTCGTCTAACCAGTATAACCACCCCTCACATACACAAACCACCGACATTCAACTTTCCCTCCATTCTCTCAATAACATTTTTTTAATAGAAATTATACTAACTTATCGCAATTTTTTCCCGAAAGGGTAATTTACGATAGAGTGTGACGTAAATCAACCGTATTTTTTTTTCTTTCTTTTTTTTAACGAAACAATATTTCATCGAAAATGTTACAAAAATAAATATTTTTTTAGAAATAAAATAAAATAAAATAAAGGAAAACTGAAGTTCTAAATAAAAACAGATTAGATTTTCGATATTTAAAGAAGGGAAAAACTGCCGGGCATTAGGAATTTCCCCCAAGAGTGATATTCCACAGCATCTCAATTAACACAGGAGACAAGGAGTTTAATATGTAAATTACGAACTCTTTTCAGTTGCTATAGCAACTGAAGGAATGCAGGTAAGTAAAATATGAAAAATAATTTTTTGTACACCTAAACGTCAGAGCTCGAGTTATTCGCTTCTCAAGATTTCCAGAAAACTAACTATAAACCGCCGGGTTTATCCTTTTAAATCTCTGAGTTACTGATAATAAACATGCAATTTAATCACAGTGACGGTTAGGTGTTTTTGGCATTTTGCCGCAAAAGTAGAGATATCCCCCCATGTTTCTAATTAAATAATTAATCAATTTTATACTTGACTTGAAATTTGGTTGTTAAACGCTCGGTTCTAATAGTGACGAAATAGTTTATTGAAAGTTTTTGCTTGATTTGCAAATAAATGACTTGCGCTTCCTTCAGTTTGAAATTTAAATTAAAACGGTATTAATTTAAGCGAATTCCTACGCAGGTTAACTTAAAGCTAGTTACAGACGTTCCGATTTCTCGGTACTATCAGTGTTTACTTTTAAACTTTTTCCAGATTGGCTGAAGTCTTCTTCATACAGGAAACCCTGATAGGACCGAATTCTATTACCAGAAATCGATGGCGCATATTACAATTATATTCCATAACGATTTGGCAAACGGAGCAGATTACCAAAGGCACTCACTAACAATTACGAATTTCCGCTGTTAATTTAAAAAAGTGAGAAGCAGCATATTCCAGTACACTGTGAATGTTTTTTCAACTGTAGATGAACATTTTTCACTACGAATTGTAAACAGGTTTCGCTCTTTGTAAAAGGAAAAAAAAAAAAAGGAAAAATTCATAAGCATTAACTATAGCCTGACGAAGCGGCTCATTATTCACGTATCATTAATCTTTGAAAACGTAACCGTAAAGAGAGAGAGAGAAAAAAAAGCTCCAAACTCCGCTGCTATTCATCGGCATTGATTCTAATCTCATCTAAAAAAACCAACGAATTTTACGACTCGTCGCAGAAAAAAAAAAGTCAAGTAAAAAAAAATTTTTAAATCAAAACGAATTAATTCGCGTTTTGCGGGAAGTCAAGGAATATAAATCGTCACTAAAAAGCATTAGGACTCATTTAAAATTTATAAAGGGCACGTAAACCGATCTCCTATCTAAACATAAATATTCCGTAAAATTTTAGGTTTTAATTGAATATAAGGATACATATAACTCTAAAATTCGCCTTGAATTTCCCTGGTCTTCACTCCATAGACAGACGAATAATTCGAACCTCTAATGAAATCATGAAAAAAAATTTGTTTTCATTCCAAACCAAAAATCACTATCTAAAAACAGTGATTATAGTGCATGCTCTGCGGTTCTTCAGCTATAAACAGCTTTCTCATAAAGAAATCAGCATTTCCTATTCCCAAATAAAATCTCCAAATGCGTAAGACAAATATGCAAAGACAAAGCACATCTTAGCGAAGTCAATTTCCTTTTTTGCGCTTTATCACTCCTTTACATTTCTTCCCCCTCTGCGTGATTTATTTTTGTGTAGCATAGATAGTGAATTGAATAAATTAAAGCGGAATGATTTGCCAACTCGAAAGTTTGAAACAATATTCAAGCTGAACATATGAATTAATCAAGTTTGTATAAGATGTAACTTGAATAAGGGAAAATCGACCTTTTGTTGAAATCGCTTAACTCAAACATAATGAAAAGGTCAAAGTACCTTGAATTAAAGCTCATTACGGTTGATTATCCTTAATTCAGACTCATTTATAAAATGAATCTTTATTCACCTTTGTGCGGTACCTTATCAACGAACGTCGCCTTGATTGCTTAAATGTTACAAGGGAACATCTTTTTTTTCCCTCTCTTTATATATATATATATTTTTCCTTTCTTCATTTTCCTGGAATTCTGAAAATCTCTGGGTTTCGTGTAATAACATAGTGAAGATGAAATAAGAGGTTGCTCTCTCACGCGGAAGACGTGTGTAAATATAAACAAAGATTATTATTGGTTTATGGATCCCCGATCTCGATTTGTGTGGGGGGGACATTTACACCTGGGCCGTCGAGGGATTTAAAAATATCGCCGCCGTGACACACGTGGTGTCGAACTGTTTCCACCTTTTCGGTTTATTTCATTTTTTTTCCTCTTTGTTTCAGATTATTTTTTTTTTTCTTTCTCAATTTTCCCTCTTAGCGGTAACGGTGGGATTTATTTGTCGACCGGGTGCAGGAAGCCGAGTTATTAAAGACTGCACGTCCAGAGAGATTGGAAAGCCCGCATGATATCTTTAGAAACTATTAATCCCTCGGTTACCCCCGATGACGGTAATTAATTTTGAATTACACATGTCTTATTAGTAACAGTTTCGTTATTATTGTGTTTAATGCAAGAGATGATGACTTCATTTTGGAATCACAACCGTATGGCCTTAGCCGTATTCCCACACACTGACCAATATGAAAGCGGTAATGCGAGAATGAAGTCTGTAAATGGTGTCAACCATCGGTTTGCTTTATTGCATAGGAGCAAGTGCTAAATTAACGTAGTAACCGTTTTGGGGAAAACCTTTTTGGAATTGTTTTTGAAGGAAGGTTTGTCTCTGCCGAACCATCCGTAAAGGCATTAGCTCGTTTACACCACCGGCCGGTTAGCCGGGTAGTGGAGAATTATGTCGATTTTTTACAAATGGAAATGAGATCGGATAGCAGAAAAAGTTTTGATATGTTTCATAGGCAAAAATTCAATATTTAAAATGTATGAAAAAGGCTTTATGGTTCCTAAATATGATAGTTTTTGAATAAAAAAATAAAACGCCATTGTTTACTTTTTGTTGTTGAAATAGTTCCCAATTTCACCGCTAGAGCGCTGTACTAGTCTCTCGGAAATTATGACCGGAACTAGCATACGAAACGTATATATATGTTACGCCCCGTTTGTGAAATTGCCCAATTCATGAACTGGGTAGGCTGCTTGCCCCGTTCATGAATCGGGCAGCTAAATTGCTCAGTTCATGAACTGGGAAGCCTTATTTTTGCCCATTTCATGAACGGGGCAGGCATAAAATACTAAATTACACGATCGGGGCAAGGGGTTTGCCCCGATTCAAAATCATTTCTTTGAATGAAACTAAAATAATATTTTGACCTAAATATGAGACATAATGGAATGAGTTAATGAACAAATGCAAGATTACATAATGAAATATACTGAAACTTGAAATGTATGAAAAATCATTTCATTTTTTAAAGTTTCCTTCCAAGTTATTTTTTTCCCCCGCATGAAAACCCCGGATGGCATGCTGAGTAGCAGGCCTGGCCGATTTTGCTGCATTTGAAACATTCGGTGTGACACCCTTTTTGCCAGTTGCACCTTTGATAGCCCTATTTATTTTTCAGGCATTTAAGTACTACACTGGTCATTCAGATGCTTTTATAACGTAACACTGGTTCCAATCCCCCCTCTGAAAAATATTTAAATTTCGTTTTTAGAAGTCAAAAAAATTTTCAGTTTTATAGTAAATTTTAATCAGTTTTACGAGTTGGAAAAATTTTTTATTTTTTTATTTTGAGGAATAATTGAGAAATTTTTTTTTTTTTTAAAGTGAAATAAAATTGCAATAATTTTAATATTAAAATTACGTAACACATAGCCCAACTCCCCCCCATCCCCCGTAACAATGCGTAACAACTCCTTCAATCATGACCCCCCCCCCCCTCGGTCCAGGCATTACGTAATACATGGACGATCCCTTTCCCCCTTTTAATTTAATTTGTAATAAGTCTAGGTATATTCTTAAAGTTTCATTAAGAAGCAGTGCTAGAAACTTTAAAAAATGAAATGATTTTTCATATATTTCAAGTTTCAGTATATTTCCTTCTGTAATCTTGCATTTGTTCATTAACTCATTCCATTATGTCTCATATTTAGGTCAAAATATTATTTTAGTTTCATTCAAAGAAATGATTTTAAACCGGGGCAAACCCCTTGCCCCGATCGTGTAATTTAGTATTTTATGCCTGCCCCGTTCATGAAATGGGCAAAAATAAGTCTGCCCAGTTCATGAACTGGGCAATTTCACAAACGGGGCGTAACATATATATACAGTATATATATGGATATAAGGACACGGTGGTGTTACAAAGAAATAATTTTTACATGATTTTTCACCGCTAAAATCGGAACAATAATGACCATTATTACAATACAAAGGCTAAGCATGGGTCAAATTATTTCAAGGAATGCCTGTTTTACTGGAAATTCGTTTTTGGGATAAAAATTCTTTGGTCGTGGAAAATACTCGCGTCACATTTTTTATCAGGAGTTTCCTATGGACAAAAAATTAGACGTCTTTGTTATTTGTACTTTTAATTTTATCTGGGTCTATTGTTAGATAGCGATTTTCTTTTTCAAACTTGAAGACAATGTCGGAGTCGAAAAGAATAAGGCTTAGTGATCCTCCGATGTCTAAGAGCACGTTGAAGAGAAGAAGGAAAACAGGGGTCATGGTTTTGGTTGAGCCTCGGAATACAAATCCTAGGACGGGACAGCAGGGCGAGGGTAGCGGGACTCGTCAAATAGCCAGAAGGAGAAGAAAGGGAGAAAGAGAGAACCGTGAGGCAGCAGACGAAGAAACGGGAAGCGATGGCGATAGTGTTAGCTCCGGTAGCAAAAGGGACGAGGAGGACATACTACTAAGTGATGAAAGACAAAACGAAACGGATGACGGTAGTGTCGTTGGCGACCGGAACGAGGACATACTTTGATGAAGGACGGAACGAAACGGATGACGGTAGTATCGTTGGCGAACGAGACGAAGAGGACATACCGCTGATACATTCGAGTGATGAAGGGGAAAGCGAGACGAATGACGATGGTGACTGTGGTAGTGTCGTTTCCGAAACGGCAATATAAAACCACCAATGTTTAGCTTATGACTATATATATACACTAAATCAATGTATACTGCATATTTCCGATAACTACTCGGAAAGGAACATTCTTTTCGTTGCGAAAACAATAGACGATTTCGACAGTGACGTTTCATCCCATAATGCATTGCAAATCGTGTCGTCTGACCGGGTACATTCTAATAATGCTTCCCATAAGCTAAGTATAGACATGGAAGTTAAAAATTCATTTTGCTCGGTTCCAGGAAAAATTTATGTAGGTTTGACTTTGGAACTATTTTTATAGAAATAGTTGGCATCAATTATAAGAATTTTCAAAATAAAATGTCTTGAAATAGCTAAAATCACTGTACCGCCTGTTCTTAACTCTTAAAGAATCACACAGACGCGTCGTCTGTTTGTTTGTCCCATTTAGTCCCACAATCCTTTGCGAAACTGGATCGTCGAAATCGTCTATTAAAAATGATGAAATATAAGAACAATTAAGTCTTGTTCGTGCATTTAAAATCAGGATCTGTATCTCTGAACATAACAAAACGTTTTGGCACGGTTTCGGTGCGGTTAGACCCTGTTTTCATGTATAAAAAATGGGATTAAATTTTTTTTTACATATTTTTTTATCGTTAAAATGTGTCCACCGTCCGGCTAATCGACCGGTGATGCAAACGAAGTAATACCTTAATTTGAGAAAGTATCTGCAATACAAATCTTAATTACTTGAAAGTGAACCGAAAAATATTTTCCAGCGGGAGAGTAGGGACAAAAGTGCAAAATGCCTAATGCTAGGATCGTAGATGTCAATTCTTGAAATCAAACATACTTCTTTTATAAAGTAAAATATCACGGTTTATCCTCAGGATTTTATTACTGAATTCTTATATCGTTTTGACTTAAGTAGATGGTTTAGAACCGTAAAATGGATTCAAAATTGCCGTATTGTAATAGAAAAAAAGACAGAACCTTTTTACGGTTTTAAATAAAAATCAAAAGTTTAAAGGACAAATCTAAAAAAAAAATGATTAATAGATGTTATATTACAAACGTTGAAGGAAACTAAGTATAAGGAATTTGTCCTTTTCATTCATCAAGACCAAAAAAAAAAAAAAAAAAAAAATTGTACAGATAAGTTTATCGCTTTTAATATATTGAAAAAAATCAAGGTTTTCTTCTTTGAAGAAAAAACCAAAGTTTGATTTCGCAACTTTTAATTAGAAATATTTTTAATCTAACTAAAGCTTTTGTGAAACATAGAAGTTGAAGGATTAAACAACGACTATAAAAAAATACTAGTGGAAACACAAGTCAATGTAATTCTTAATGAAGGTGATCGAAAAATAGTAGTACATCAAATAAATCGATCTCAGATTTAATTTTTTTTAAGTTGTTGGTGTGTAAAGCTCATTAAAAGCTTATGTATAGGTATAATCCACCTCTATTTCTCAATTATTCGGAAAAGCTCAGATATTTCGAATTACCTAGAGAGGTTATCTGCTCAATGTTTAAAAATAATTTTTAAAATATCCTAGCTATATTAAAAAAGCTTTTGTCATTTTTTAGAAGTACCAACAGCAAAAAAGCAATATGACATCCTTTTTTTTTCTGAAGCATGGGTGAGAATTCATGCGAGAATTAGAATTTTCGAAGCATAATCCGAGAATAAAAAGTAAACCGTAACAAAACAAAAAAAAAAAAAAAAAAAAAAAAAAAATTATCTTCTGCTTGCTTCTCATTTTACAAACTAACTGTTTTCACGCATCTCACCTTTAATCGGTATCTTATCGAGTAAATTTTTAAAACATCGAAGCAAAAAAAAAAAAAAAAAAAGAGAGAACCTGAAAAATGGTTTCGAGATCAGAAAATACAGTCAAACGCATCCGCAAGTTATCTTTAAAATATATTACCCTTCTTCAGAGTTTCCTAAAGTAAAATATTGGGCCCTTTTCCATTTTCCAGTAAAAAAATTTTAAATTTCATTATACAGAATGTTCATAATTTGTAACAATTGCTTATAAAATGTATGTATTTTTTTCACGACTATTATATAATTTAGGCTTTTGAATTCTACATTACGCAATTTATAAAACCAGGAAAAAGAAGAAAAAGGAAAAAAAGAAAAAGAAACAACGAGACAAAACGTTGAAAAGCAGAAGGTCGACCACATAAAAAGAGCAAAGATACGGAGGGTACCGTAGTCTAGGCGGTTATTAATTTAGTTTTATCAATTACGTCATATCCTCTCCCGGCAGCAGGGACGTTCTTTCCTAATTGGCCCTACTGATAAGCCTCCCGCGCTTCCTACGACCCGACGACTCCGCAGGTTCAAACAAACTTCCTAATTAACCTTTTAGGGGTTATGCCACCCTCTTGCCATATTAGATAGGCTCGATTTTTTTTCCGTATGCCAGGGACGGCCAACTTATAACTACTGAAAAAAATCTTGCAAAATTAAAAATAAAAAATAAAAAAGTTTGTTTCGGTTTTAATACTTGCAATAGAATTTAAGTAAAAGCTCACAGTTCATTAAACGAGAAACGTTTGTTAGGCGAATTTTAAAATTACTATCGTCCTCTTTCTTTTCTTTTTTTTTTTTTCTCGTTTTCACTTACAAAACTTGCTGTCGCTTTTCGAAAGCTGAGCTTGATTTCAAATGATTTATTGATTCTTTAAGATTATTTGAACTTAAACTGAGAAAAAAAGAAGAAAAAAAAAAAAAAAACTCCGTATTGTTTTCTATCTTGATCCTTTCGTGCAACCCGTTTCTTTTTTTCCGCTTTAAATTACATAAATTGGATTTTTATGAAAATAAAGTGTTCGTTCAATTTTTTCTTTGCTTCTGCTTTTTTTTTAAAAGATAAATATTAATAAAAGAGCTTGAAAATCAATTTTATACAACATTCCTCATTTTTTACTATTTACCTTTTGATTTTGAAATCTTAAAGCTACCAACACGAAAATATAAATGAGCAAATATAAAAACTTTAATTGAGAAGCAATCGAGGCAATCAAAATGTTCTCAGCCGTTACATTTAAAATATTAGTCTTGGAATATTTTCAACATCATACATCAAAATCAAATTTCCATTAATGCTTTTATTTATAAATGCAATTTTTATCTTCACATCCCGTTTACGTTCCTACGCCTTTACGTAACAACAAACGGTGAAAAGGTAAATTTAGCTTTATTTTATTATTTTTTGTCTGCTACTTTGTTTCTTTCGCGTATGAGATTAGCAAATTTTGTTTTTCGCCAAAACGAGGGCAGGGAATCGAAAATAAATAAAAATTAAGACATTTCTTCGCTTTTTTTTTTTTTCTGTGAATATTGGAATATTTCAACATCAAATACCGCCTGCGCTTGATTTCCATCCGAGACAAAAATTTAGGTCAAAGTCAGAAGCCAAAGTACTGTTCATCCGAATTCTTTTTTTCTTTTACGTAATGATTGATAGCACCTTTGACCTAGCCAAAAAAAAAGATTGCTGACAATTATTGAATCGTAACCCACGAAGAAGTTTCTCGAGGTGAGAAAGCAGAAAGAAATTCCGAACTTTTTAATGAAATTCAGCACTTTTTCGTTTGTTTGATACTCGCGGAAGAAATCCCCCCCACCTTTTTCCTTCTCCTTCCTTCTTTAAATAAAAACGATCTGTATTTGAAAAATGGTACCTATACTTATCACGTACAAAACAACGGGGAAACAGTTTAGATAAACAAATCTTGTAATCAGAAACTGAGAATAAATTAAAATTTTCATTATAAATTGTCTTCATAAATTTTAAAAAAGTAAGATATTTACTTTAACCTTTTTTAGAACCGAGCCTTAAGCACATAATGAATACTGACGTTATAATTAAACGGACGCAGATACCGGGGAAGCAAGAGGTACCGTACCGGGGGGGGGGGGGGTTACTTTGCCCACTTCGACTAAACATTTGTTACATAAATAAATAGGGCTCAAAAATTCGGCGATATTTTTCTAAATTATTAAAGAGCAGACATTTTCGAGCATTATTTACTACTCAAGTTGCATAAAGGTACCGGTACTGGCTTGTTTACACCTCCGGCCGGTTAGCGGACGATAAAAAAAATTAATTTTGTTTTCGAAAATTCGGTCTTTTACAAATGAAAATGAGATCGAATCGCACCGAAACCGTGCCAAAAAGTTTTGTTATGTTTCAGAGGCAAAGATTCAATATTTAAGATGTATGAAAAAAGCTTAATAGTTCCTAAACTTGATAATTTTTTAAAAATCGAGACCTCAGTAGAATACCTTTCTATCCGAAATTTTTTCGATTTTTCGTTTTTTTAAAAAATTGATTATTTAAAACATTATCTTTCATACTCGGTTTTCAAAATTGGAAAATTCGTGCTAGATCCGAAAATACCAGAAGGAACAAAGTGTTATCTGGCGTTTTTTGAGAAAAAAGTTTGTCGGACAAAGTGTTATCTCTACGGTTTTAGTAACTACGTGTTGCCAACCTCTCTCTTTAGTGATATTGGTATAGTCGCATTTTTTTAAAGCTCATCGAAAATCGATTCCAGTTCAATTTCTGATACGGCAAAATAAAAGTAAGATTACTGATCATAGCTGGAATCGTTTTTAATGAAAAACGAAAGGAAAAAAAAATCGAATGTAGAACTTAGTTGGACAATTATTCAACTGTTGCTACTTCATACGATGAAACAAGAATTCAGTCGTACAAAGTATCAACTGTTGCAACTTCGCACGACTTTAACCGCTCTATTTAGTGACTGTTTTATTAATTCCTTAAATAATTAATTCTTTTCATTTTTTATTTCTTAGGGAGAATCTTAAATAATGTGCCTATATTATTATTTTTAAAAAAATAGAAAAAACCGATTCCGTTAAAGATATATAACACTGTAAACTTTGAAAACGCTCTCCTGTAAAGTTCACTGAATTTCGGATAGAAAGGTATTCTACTGAGGTCGCGAAATGTTTTCGCAATAAAAAAAGGAAATCGGTTCCTACATTTTGTCTTGAACCGTTAATCTGACAAAAAAAAATTTTTTCTGGATGAATGAAAATGCTCTAGGGAAAAAGATTGTCGGAGCTTACAAAGTGTTGGTATGTCACTTCTTCCGGACACAATCTTATTTTTAAAACGATCAAAGATGTAAAATTAGTATGCCTATCCCCTTGAAAAGATGAAGTTTTTTATGCTTCATATAAAATTTTAGGTAAAATTTATAATCAGATTTAGCAAGATTCTTTACAATTTCTTCTGAGAAATTGCTTTTAATGCTTGCTGTTCTTGTTCTGTAATGCTTAATTTACTTGTTAGGTTGCACAGTTATTAAAGAATAATTTTCAAAATAAATTTAAGATAAGATTTTTGAAACGGAGCTTTGATAAAGTAAAGAAGAGGGGGAGTTAAGATCTGTTCGGCTTGTTTTATATATTGTCGGGAGGTGAAATCCCGTGATCATTTGTAAAACTTTTCAACTTAATAACTTAACGAGTGGAAACAGAGACGCCTTTATTAGAAATAATTAACCTACTACAGTCTCCTTTATTAAATTTGAAATACAATGCTGCTTATTTACTACAGTTTGTAACGTTGATCAAACAGCAAATATTTTATCTTCGACATATACTCTATTTAACGGTTTTTTAAATTTTAAAATACCAAAACATGTCCTGCAATTTGTCCAAACCTTTTTTATTGAAAAACCAGAAAAAGCAATTGAATGTAAGCAAGGTCGCCCGAAAAACTCAATGTTTTCCATTCTCCGACCGTATAAGATCGATCATTCCAAACAGTAATAAATTTAAAGAAAAGAAAAAAAAATTGCAGGAGCTTATTTAAGCAAGGTTCGTTAAAACCCAAAATCATGCTTTGTTTGTAAATTGCATTTGGAATCCCTCGTATGTGAAAAAATTTGATCTAGCAACCTAAAGGGATATCAGAAAAAACTAAATTGTATAGGAGAAAAAAATAATTTTTGGCCGTGCGGTTTTTATGCCACAAGAAAACATCAAGACAAGAAAATTAATTAGCTTTTCTTCAATAGCTCCAGCTGTTTCTCAGTGGTTAGATTTAAGGGTCTTGTTTATTGGATATCAGCAACTCGGGAACTAATTTCTAAAATGTATGCACATATAGAAATGCTCCGAACCGATTTCTGTAAGTTGTCGGGCAGATAAAAATTCCCAATCAAAATTTTAATCAAACTGCACCAACTAAACCCATTATTATAGAGAACAAAATGGGAAAAATCGTGCATTCTCTAGGCAATAGTTGAGAAGCAACAAAGAAATAAAAAGTGGAATGAAAAATCTCGAGTTTCATTTCAAGAAAAGGCAGGAATATCATTTTAAGGCCGATAAATAAATGAAATAATATAAAATAAAATGAAGAAATCGTTTTCATTTCACTACTTAAAATGTTAAGATTAAATATCAACTAATTAAAATAGGTCCTATCAACTAAAAAAAAACTAAAAAAAAAAAAAAAAAAAAAAAAAAAAAAGAGTTAAAAAGTTACCTCGACGTAACGTGATTCATCTTGTTATTATTATTATTATTTTTTATTTTTGCTGAGGCATTACATTCCATAAAAAGTTGTTGTTCACCTGCATGACTTACATGTATACCTGAATGGCTATCACATTCTTATTTGGTAATGTAAACATTAAAGCGATAAGCATTGCATCACCGTTAAAGAGTTTTATATCGTAGAATTTAATCATCTCCGTTAGCCAGGAGAAAAAAAAAAAAAAAAAAAAAACCTTCTTAATCGAGATAAAATTAAAAAGTTGCGAAGGTACTACGTAATCGTGAATAAGAAAAAAAAACCCTTGGGGTGACTTTTTGATTCTTGGAAAAATTAAAAGTGTAGAAATGAAGTGGAATGAACTGGTATCGAAAAGGAAACTCGGTTCATCCAAAATAATGGCGGAGTGTGGGGGAAATGGAAACGGAAAGTAAAAGAGAAAGTAAAGGAATAAATTTATATGAAAAAAGTTCACCTGTCACAGATTCGAATGAATTCGAATCAAAACCTCATTTTGCTTTCATTTTTAATCCGAAACATTATTAATAACGATCGCTTCTTTCACTTTTTCTTTCTTTCAAATTGATTTTTTTTCCTGACGTTTTCACGTGTTACCTTTTGAAATTTTCATCTAAAGCTTGCAAAAATTATTTCAAAAAAATGCGAACGAATGAATGCCTCGTAGCTAAAAATAGCGGGATTGGGAGTTGGAAAAAAAAGAGATAAAAAAGTGCCAATGAAATATTTTGATTTTTTTCCCTATATATTTTCCCCAACTCTAAGGATAGTAGAACAAAACATAAAAAAAAGAGGAAGAAAAAAAGCGGTGCAAGTTATAGTTGAAATAGTAAAAAACGATAGATCAAATGGCATACACCACTCCGGACATTTTTATGTTTTATCCAGTAATTTTATGCGGATATCCATTTTGAAAACGACTTTGGAAAATGTTTTGTACCGTCAAGAAATCCTTGTCTGCTGTCGATATGATACCATAACTATTCGTCCCTGTTTTTCATTTTCAATGTATACGACTTTCGGCAAATTCTCCGTGTCTTTCTCTCTCCCTCGAGAAAAAAAAAATCCGATTTTTGTTTCACTGCATCTTTAGAAACTTTATGAAAGAAATAAAAGGATCGGCGAGATCATAATAAAATAATACGAATATGACCAGCGATATGGGAAAAGGCTTTTTGGAAAACCATTTGATTCTTTTTTTTCCTTTTCCGAAATGAAAAAAAATTTTTTTTTTTTTTGTTTTGCTCCATTAAGTTAATTTTAAATCTTTTAAACGGTAAAATAGGCACTTTAAAAAGAATTCGAACTTGGTCACGATGGGCAAACATCAGCATAAAAAAGCAACAATTACAAAGGCATTGCAACCTGTGGCAATTTGACTCCCTATGTGCTCATATCAGTTACTTTTGTTTATAAAAAATGTCACAGTTTCGGGTCGGTAAGTTAAATGTCCACGACATAAGTCATTAGAAGAATCGTATTTCAGTTATTTTTCGACGGATTAATAGAAATAAGGAATCCAACTAAAAAAGTTTAATTTATCTTTGTGCATGACATTCCTAATAAAAAAAATAATAAAAAAATAACTTGACTTTAACGCCACGGCTCACCGTTTTACAGCGTGCTTCGGCGTGAGAAAGACTCTTTCCGCCTAGTACAAAAATCTACTATTAGGCGTTCGTAAAAGAATCAAATGATCATTTCGATTACTTTTAAATATTCTTACGAAAAAAATGAAAACGTTTTTGTGAGAAAGCTTATAGGTACCGTGAGTCCACAAAGTGAAAACAAGGGGTCCGAAACTTGAAAATATTGGTCGGATTTTTTGTAATATCCGAAATCGACATCGGCATCGGCATCGGAATCGGATCCCTGGTTTTAAAAACCGTATAAAATCGGAATCAGAGGCGGTACTATGGATATGACCGATGCCGGAATAGGATATAATCGATACTTGGTGGCGTCGGCATCGGCATTGGGTGTCGGTGCCAGAATCGGAATCGGAATCGGGAGTTAAATAAATAATATGGAATCGGCATCGGCATCGGCATCGGCATCGGCATCGGCATCGGATTCGGACTTCTGGTGAAAGCGAAACAGTGAATAGGTGGTAGAATAGGGTGCCTCTTATTTCACGAATTTTTAAATTTCGGAAATAAAAACTAATTCTTAATAGTAACCGAAAGAAGATTGCCGGAATTTTCTCAGATTTTTTAAACGTTATTTAGGCATATCCCCTGGGGCCTAAAAATTTCGAAATTCCCGTAAAGACAAAAAATTAGAGCTTTTATTTTTATGTAAAAATAGTTTTTTCCTATTCGGATTTTTATTCAGATTACGAAAATGAAGTTAGAATTTATTTATGACAAATGCTGGAGGACAAAAATAAGAAGAGTTCTGCAAAAAATTGTGGCTGTAGCATATTTTGATAATTTTTTTACTTATTTTGGCTTCTATCATCAAAACCATAACTTTTGACAGTATTTTGTGATCTGCATAAAAGCCGAATAGAAAACAGTCATTTTTGCATAAAAATAAAATTTTTGGTTTTTCGGACCTTATGGGAATTCCGGAATTTTCAGGTATCAGGGGACATGGCTAAACGATTTCCAAAAAATCTGAAAAAAGTCAGGGAATCTTCTTTCGGTTTCTTTGAAAGAATTATAAGGTGCGTTCCTCGAAATAAAAAAAATCGTAAACTAAGGGTCATCCTGCGGTAGAAGGAGTGGAGTAAGTGAAAAAGAAACGGAATATGCGCACACAAGGATGAGAAGAATAAAACATTACGCCACCAAAGACTGGCTTTAATTACAAAAAATGAAAACTCGCATACGATTGACAAGATTAAGATTCTAAGAACTTTCGTCAATAAGTACCTCATCTTATGCTCAGGTTGTAGGAAACTTAACACAATCTCATTTTTTGTCTCTTAATTTGGACATAGTCGGCATCAATAAGAACGAAAATACAGTATCATTAACAAAAGATGAGTAATTTGTAATTGCTGCAATAAATTCTTTGTAACTTTCCTTATACAGCATTTAGGTTTCTGCAAGCTAAATATAGATTTTATCAGAAACATATATAAAAGGTCCTCCACGTATCATGATTTCATAATTTGTGCAATAAAAATTACCTAGGGGGGCTGTGACGTAAAGAGATTTCACATCTGCACAGAATTTTCCCAACATCAACATTTAATCTATGTTATTTTGCATACTGAACATACCACCTAATGAAATACCTTTAATTCTAACTGGATCCAACTGAACTGAATGAAATGGAGTTAAATTAAAAGAAAATAAAATGAAATCAGCGAAACAAATACAAATAATTAGGTACTCGAAATTAAATATTAAGAGGTCTATTCAATCTTCTCTACATTTTATTTCATTTCTAAGCAGTAAAATTAAAACAAATGTAGTCGAAAAACAAAATCTGACGACTGTATATTATAGACTTATAAAAAAAAAGTCTATACATTTTTTAAGAATAAAATCCGACTATCACTTTTGTATCGTTTTCACCACAACAGTCATTTGAATGACTCCATCATTGAACATTTAAAACGATACATGCGGCTTAAAGTAAATAATACTGTTATACCTTTATTATATTAATAAAAAATAATCGGTTTCCTGTTTTTTACCGCTATGGGTTTCATTAGACCTATACTCCTAAGGTTATCACACGAGTTCAATCCTTGTTTGATGACGTCCTAAGAAACACGAAAAAAAGATGATAGGCACATATCTTATTTATTTTCTCGATTTTACCTCTCAAAGTTTGCAACGTTTTCCTTTTTGATCCCCATAAGATCATATCTTTCGGATCCTTAAAAAAAATAGTAAATTTTAATAAAACAAATGAAAAGCGACTCTTTAAATTGGCATAGTGCTTTTTGTGTTTCTTCACACTAATATCACTCTAAATTAATAAAATAAATGTAAAAAGGACACAATTAGCCGAATGATTTATTAAATTAATTATGAATCCATGTAACCTCATTTTAGTTATTTATCATTCACTGTGATTAATGCAGCCTTGATTTGAGCTTTACTTTAGATCTCATTTTATTTCTTGATCGTTTCGGGTCATTTCCTTCATCATCATAAATATGTTTTTTTATATAGATGCATATACAGTATACAACGTCTTTGATAAAAAAAAATTTTTCCCTCGATATGCCACGTTTGTTTCCTTTAATTTTTTTTTTCTTATTATTTTTATGATTTATGTTGAAGGATTTTGATCTTTTCGCCCAGCCATATAGAGTTTAATATAATCAAAGTTAGGTTGTTTTAAATTGCCTTGCATACCTTAAATGTTTTTAAATTCACCCGTGCATTGTGAGCACTTGAATTATGTGTCACCATTTCAATAATTCCGATTAAAATAAAAAAATCATTAAAAGTACATAGTAAAAAATATTATGTTAAAATCAACATAAGTAGGTCCACATAATTCTTATGTTGTTTTTGTTTATGTTTACCTTTTGGGAAAAACAACAGAAAAAAATTATGTGGACCGTTTAGAACATATTTACATAATATTTTTTACTGTGTAAAAAAAAATGGTTGTTAGATTGTTTTTGTAATAAATGCACAACCAGGTGTCTCACCGTATGATGATTGGTTACCTGGTGATACCTGCAGACATGTTTTAATATGTTCCAGCCTTAATATGTTCTCTTTGTATCATCCATGTTGTTTGAATCGTTTAAAGTGTTATCAATGAAAACCAATAACAAATCATTATCTAACTTGTGGGAGGAGGCTTAGTGTTAAAGTTTGAAAAGATTTTTCAACTTTCCAATCTTTTATACTTTGCCTTTCCGTTATAGTAAGGAAAACTTGATTGCTTTCTCTGATATATGGTTTTGGGTATAAGCCGGTAGGTTTTTCATGATTTTCCTGCCTTTCTTTGCTAAACGCTGATGAGATTAAAATAGATCAGTGGTCAGGACAACTGCTCCGCTATTTTTGAGATACGTTTGATTTATTTTCCATTGCTCTATTTCCATTCGTCGGTATGTCTTTTGGATATTTAGTGGTTGCGTTTGGGAAGCCTTAAGCCATGATTACAACCCACCCAAGTATCGATAAATGTTTAACTTATGGAACATTATATTTAGTTTATGAACCAAAAATAGATAAGATTTGGTAACTGCTTTTGCCCTCATTGAATGGTGCCCGCATATAACTGTGCTTATTGTTTTATTTTATTTTATTTATTTTATTTATTTATTTATTTATTTATTTATTTATTTTTTTGGTAGTTTGATTTTTGATTATCTGAGACGCATCTTGTCGACTAGAATGGAAATATATTTTTTGAGTAATATGTGACCGTGTCCAGGAAAAGGTAGCTTAGGGTAAAAAAAAGCCTACTTCGATTTTTCGACGAATTTTCGTTCTATAATATTGGATCAGTCGAAATCCGTCAAAAAATTAAAACTGAAATTTTTTCACCCTAAGCTACCTTTTCTTGGACAAAGCCACATATATTAAATTATATCTACGCCACATCATTCAGTCACATGATTACTTCCAAATAAATCTTTTAAAAAAATAAGGAAACTGACATCATTACGGGACTCATAGTTGCTTTGTAAAAATCGATAAATAAAAAAAAAAAAAAAAAAGGCAAATCAGATAAGCTTATGGACAATGTATTGATACATGTATGTATAGCTATTTTAAATTTGAACATTTAAAACAATCGTGCAGCAATAAAACATCATATACTTTGCGTTAATAACAAGCCAAGACGGAGACTTTACGGTCTATTAGAAAAAATACACTTGAGGAGGCAATTGAAACGAATTGAAAAAAAGAATACCAAGATGGCCGCTTATTAATCATGACTAAGCTATCTGTGAAACTCGTATCTGATTGGTTTATTCACCTATAACATGTCTGCCATGACCTTTTCATTTTATTATGACCTCCACTTTTGCCTTGTTCCAATACATATTCTTTTAAAATCCAATATAACAAGTCTGTCATGTTTCCTTTCATCGCATAAGACATCTCAAAAGAAAATTTAATCCGAACCGAATCAAAATATATATAAAAAATTAATTTCAACCATTAATGCAAGATATTTTCAATTACAAAATGAAATCAATTTCTCGACAAGCGGCAAGTAAAAGAAGGAAAAAAGAAAAAAAAAAAGGAAAAAAGGAAAAAAGTTCAAAAGCGATGGAAAACTTTTATGAAATTTGTGGTAAGATATTCCAATTGATGACAACTTTTTATAATTTTTTGAAAACTTTCGAAATCAGATTTCTCTCAGATTCACTTTCCAATATCAAATTCTTCCTTAATCAAATGGTTTTTATAGACTCGATCTCTGGAGGGGGGCAGGGGAAAAAAATCTGAGAAAGTTTCCAGAGATTTCTCCGTTTTATTGCATTCAAAATTCATTTTAACTCGGGAGGAAAAAAAGAACATTCCGTGAGATGTCCACACACCTTCCCTCGAACCCCCTCTCGATCCTTTCAACTTTTCAATGCTTTAGGAAAATTAAAAGAAGGAAGACGTAAATCTAACTGTTCTTACGTTTTTTCATTATAAAATATGATTTCATAGTTGACAGTAAAAAAAAAAAAAAAAAAAAAAACTTTCAGGATTGTTTGTAAAAGGGGAATTTTTATAAAAAAAAGTCACATAACCCTTTAATTATTTTGGTGACGGTTTGAAACAAAAATTAAATAATTTACAAGTGTTGAAAAAAATGTGACACATGTGGCTTTCGGCAACGCAACCCTCATATCCCTGGAAATCACAATAAATCCTATAAATAGAGGTAAATAGATGTATAATGCTTTTAAAACAAGGGCGAGGGTCTGTTAGGCCAAAACGGCAAAATCATATTTTTTTCATTCGAATAATTGAAAATATTTGTTTTTTGTCGCTTTCCATACGATTTTGACGGACATGCTGAATCGGATTTAAAGTACAAGAGTTTAGTTCTATATGTAATGCCTTCAATTCGATGATAAAAAAAAAAAATTGGTGTACACAAAGATATTTTTTCTCGGAAAATAGTAGGTATAGAACCTACTGCAGTCTTTTCTACAAGGTAGCTGAAAAGATGCTTGGAAATCACTAGCTAAAGCCTTACACCACAGACTAAATAATTTTTCCAGTTCTAGAGTCACAATTTAAGTTACTGGAATATGCAATCATCATTTTTTCCCCTTAAAATCACTGCTGAATACCAAGCGCATGTATCAGAAAGGATGCTAAACATGAAGCGTGTCAGATTTTATTACGATTTTAAAAATCAATTCTTTAGGGTAAAAAATGTGCACAATAGAGTTTGCCACGCGACTATTCTTAAAGCCCCTGTTCTATTCTTTATTTTATACTCATTCATAACATGATCAACCACGCGGGATTTCTATTAGTTTTTTTTTTTTTTTTTTTTTTTTTTTTTTTTTTTCCATACTAAATGTAAAAAAAAAATTAGATTCAGCTATACTTTATCTTTATTTTGTCTATCATTGTCTAGGCCTACATGCTTTTTTGCTTTTTGCAACTTTTAGTCAAAATATTAAGGTAACTATTTAAGTTAGCATTTAAATTCAATTTAGAAAAGAAATATGTACACAGTAAAAAATATTATGTAAATATGTTTTAAGCGGTCAACATAAATTTTTTCTGTTGTTTGTCCCAAAAGGTAAACATAAACAAAAACAACATAAGAATTATGTGGACCTAGTTATGTTGATTTATGTTGATTTTGACATAATATTTTTTACTCTGTATATTTTAAAATTTATATAAATTTCCAAATATATTTTAAAAGTAAAGTATAATTTTCATTCGATGTTTTTTTACTAAAGGAAAAAAAAAACGAACAGAAAACACCGAAAAACCAAAGGCCAAATAGCTGGGGGAAAATCCTAAAAGCGGTCTAATGGCTGCACTCACCAGGCTTATAGAGTCGGAAATAATTATATAGATACATACGATCACATTTTTAATTTTTAATTACCAAAAATTAAAGTCTATGCTGAACTAATTCCGTACTATATGATTATACTTAAATTATGCTCTTCTCTCCTTTTCTTCCCCCAAATGAAAAAAAAAATACATATACACTGTATACATATATAAATAAGAAGAAAAAAATAATTATAGCAATCCTAGGGAAGACAATAAAGAATTTTCAAACACTCAGAATCTTGTTTTCAATGTTCAAAATTAAATATTTAAGAAAGTAATAAGGGAGAAAAAATCATTTCGATGACATTATTTTCGCTATTTTTTAACCTGCCCACCTAGGAAGTAAAAATCAGGCTTTCGTTGGGGAAAATCCTAAAAGCGGTCTAATGGCTGCACTCACCAGGCTTATAGAGCCTGCAATGAACAAAACCATACAAAGCTTCAACCTTGTAAACCAGAAATTCCTTTCCCGTTCATTACGTGTAATGCAAATTTAGCCCCTATGCAATATAAGGAAAGTTTAAATATCCAACCGGCAGAAACAAATTCAAGTATGCACAACGCCAAATATTTCTTGTCGAATTTTTATTAAAAATAAAAATTCAACATTCTCGACCTTACTCAAAATCTAAAGAAGAAATAAAAAAAAAAAAGAAAGAAAGCAAAGTTTATTTATTATGTAATCGCCTTGTGCTCCCTTCTTCGCCAGCGATAGTTTGCTGATACTTGAGAATAGCCCCAAAGGGAAACGGACTAACCGGAAATGCTATTATGAATCTTACCGTGATTTTCAATTTACGAGGTTTAAAATATTTTCCAGTAAAGCTCCTAAAACTTTTTTTTATACTATTTCCTGACGATTATTAGCCAAACCGAGAGAGGAAAAACTTATAATTCCTATCATATCCCCGACTTTCTCCAAGCGGCAAAGAATCCCGAATCCATTACAAAATGCGTTTTCCTTTCTCCTTCTTTTCGATTACCAAGCCATTTACTCAATACCACGACATATTTTCCCAATGTTTTTTTTTTTCGACTAAATCTTAAAATAAGAAAAGTAATCTCGGTCGGCAGAAATCGCAAATATTAAAAATTAAAAATGAAAACAATGGAATTATAATCCTTTTTTACTTTCTAAAAGGAATAAAAAGAAGGGAAAACGACGCAATAAAAAATAAACAAGTCATCTCACCGTCGCCGCTTAGTCCACCAGCTTTAGATCATTTTTATGGTTTGCTTATGCACAAAATATTTTAAGATCGGTCATTTTGTAAGGTCGAAGAAAAAAAAATGCATCATTTCCAAGACAAAGAGACATTCAGTAAAAAAGAAACTAACTGGAACATTTCGAACTAACATGACTGACTCATATGCTCATAACAAACAAATCGTATATGAGATATTGATATATATATTTTTGTTTGAAACTTTATGAAAAAGAAAAATTCAAAATTTTAATTTATCAATTATTCCCAATGGCAGGAGATGGGAATTGGAAATGGCACGATGCCAGTTAGAAATCTGTTTTGTTTACTTTATTCCTTTATTTTTATTATATTCCAAGATTTATATTTTTAGTATAATATCAGAAGTTTCGTAACCATATCCTTGTGTTCATTATTACTTGTATATAATTAGAAATGGGTCATACGAAACTAAAAGTATGGCTTTCTTTTTTTCTTCGACATCTTCAGAGAACAGCGAGAAAAACTAGGTCTCTGCGGTAATACGACTGCAATTGATCTAATTGACGACCGTCCGTCAAACGAAATGCTCCATTTAATATCTTACTCTTCAATTTATTTACATTTTTTTTTCTAAATTAACTTCTTAAATTTTTTCCCCTTTTTAAATTTGACTGTTTTATGTGTAATTCAACCGTCATTGTAAATGGGGCATTAGTTGCCGTAGGAGGCGTAACTAACAACCGCATAAAAATGAAGAGATGGACATCAATCGAAGAAAAAAAAAAAAAAAAAGAGGAAGTGGGATTGTCCAAAAAGTTTGCGTTGCGGGGGATTTTAGCAAAATTATTACCATGTTGTCTATGACTCTTCTAATAATTTAAATTATTTCAAATAACTCTTTACCGTTTTTTCTTTGTGGTTTAGCCTGTTTCCTCCTTCCTCTGTTTCCACTGAGAAACTCCAATGCCATCGATGTCATTCTCGTCCGGAAAACAAATAAATCCAAAAATAAAAAATAATGCCAAGTTCACACACGTAAACATAAATATACGAATATTTTCCATCCAGGACTCTAACTTTAAATCATTTTTAAAAAAATATACAAGAAATGACATTAAAATAAAATTTTTAAATTGCACACTGACCAATAAACGCTCACACCGGTTTCTTATAATTATTTTAGGCAAAGGACTAGAGTTGCTGACTACGAGATGGTATGCAATAAATTCTTGCACACTGTACATGGGAAAATTAAATTAGTTTTTTTTTTCTTTCTTCTTTCTGATACTTCAATTATTTTTGTAAATTTTGAGATTTAAAATCCACGATTTTAATTAATTTTATTTTTTGTTTACATTGAAAATGGAAATTAAGTTCACATTGTAAACAGCTGACATAAACATGCACACAAACGTTTCCGAAAACCCCGCGCTTTTTTATCAATTGTAATTATCAAACCACACAATTTTTTTCTAATATTCTTCTAGTATGTTGCGGTGAATTACGAAGATAAAAGATTAGAATTATACTAAATTTAAAGCATGATTATTATCGGTTTAGAAAAGACAGAAACTGCTATGATAGAAAAACGTGTAGTTACTATGAGAGAAATGAAATTTACAACTGGCGTCCGACGATGTAGGGGAAAGCCACTTCATCTCAGTGCGTGGAAAGAAGAGGATAAGATAAATTAAATAAGGACAGCATCATAAACGTGGGGGAAGCTGAATAGTTCGCTGTTTCAACGTCATTGTTATGGAGCGCAGCAGCATCAGCTTTGTGATATGAGAGCCGCCCATTCGGTTTTGATTAGAATTCAGCGTGATTGATAATGATGAATGAGCGATGTTATGTGCACTAAAATTTAATTGAATTATTTTTCCAGTTAAAGAAATTAGCTGATATTTAATTTATTTACCGAATCCATTTTATTTTTTTTTATTTTATTTTTTTTTTCATAGACGATATTTGTATTTTATTATTATCTTCGTTTTTTCACCCTCGTACAGGAATGTGTGGGCCATTTTAGGCAAACACGACATTCACAGACCTGCATGATTACGCTTAACTCGACTAATTCAAAGGGTCTGTAATTCCGCACATAAAGATTTACAATTTAATATAGATTATTGGGAGCGGGAAAGTCGGTGGCGGAACTAAAATTTGAGGATCCGCCCGCGAACAGAAGCACAAGGCCCCCGTATTTTAAAAATATTAAAATCAAAGAAAAAATATAATTTCTGTGATTAAAATAGTATAAATTTTATTTTTGAACGAACATTCAGAAGGAAAAAAAATCGATTTTTAAAATAATAAAATATGTACATTTAAATTTTTTCCCTGAACTTTTAAAATACAACTTTTATTAGTACAATCCAAGCTGTGCCCCCAGAGAGCGGTGAGCCCGCTCAGCGGTGAGGGCTCACCGCACTTCTTTCACTGGGGAAAGAAATCTGTTATGTTGCTAACCCAAACTACACCTAATCCTGAGCGTAGCCAGAACGAAGAGCCAGGGGGAGCAGTTGGGCTTATTAAGGGGGGCAATAGGCCTTCATTCCCTTTACCTGTCATGTTTAGTTAATTTACTCCAGGGGAGGCCCCCTTTGGCTACGGGACCGTATTTTTCATATTAAATGCAGGCCACGACGCGGTTTTTTCCTGGAATTATGCTCACATGACTCAGACGTTGGTGGTCAGAGGTGAGTTTACGACTGGGTGAATTCAAGTCATATTTCAGATGCAAGTACCACCCCATTCATCCTAGGGCAAACCCTGGATATCAGTGAGTAGTACCCACAAGCATGGAGTGAGAGAGTCTAGCGTGCTACGCACAAAGCTGCGATGCACCCTTTTATTTAAAGGGCACGATGCCCTTTAATCATTATTATTTATTTTTTTTTTTTATTTTTTTTTAAGTCAAGAAGTATAAACATCTCTGTTTCCTGGACCAAGCAAACCCGTCTTGATTCCCAATAAACTTATCAACAAATCCCTATCTGAGACATTATCAACATCAAAAATTGAAACCATGAAACCACAAAGTAAAGAAAACTGAAACAGGTTAAACAAACATTTGACTTTTCCTGAGGTATACAGTACAATAACCTTTTGTCCAATAATATTGAATTTACTCGATGCTTTCCGCTATCAAAACAGGACCTAAGTGCAATAATTGGAGGCGAAAGCTTTTTTTCAGGAGAGCAAACTTCTCCTATAACTGAAATAGATACAGAGTTCTTGGGGCAGTCTACTTACATAATGCAAAACTAGTCATTGCAGGGAAAAAATATGTGAGGATTAATTAACAAAAGAAAATCTGTATGATTCTGGGCCCAAAATATTTAGTAGTCTTAGTAATATAATGTCATCCTCCCTTCATAAAATTGCAAAACAACAGGAGGATCTTTAATCCTCTTTTAGAAAATTTAAGTTTTAAAGTTGTCCATAAAGTAATATGCCAAAAGATATTATTTGTAATCTTGATTTAATCTAAAATTTTGAATTTTGAATTTTGAAAAATTAGATGAAAAAATTAGACTTGGAATTATTTTGAAAACTTCTAAAAATTGTAGGGAAAAACATATTTGAGGCTTAATTAATAAAAGAAAATCGATATAATTCTGGGACCGAAATATTTAATTTTCTTATAGTAGTCCGAGTGTTGTCCTCCTAACAAGCTGGAACATTCTGAGATACTCCCTCTCTCCTTAGGGCATTACGAAGTTTATATGGACGTCATGTATCACTAATGACTCAATTATGGTCCCACAAAGAACTAAAAAAACATAAGCTCTTTAATCGATTAAACTTAAACATGAAAATCAGGAGAAAAAAATTTTCACTTAATTGTTTTAAAACTCATTCTGACTAAAGGCAATAATCAGTTATTCACCAACAACTAGAGACCTAACATTTCTAGTCATGAAAAAGCAGATTTAGATCTAGCAAATAACAACTGTAAAATTTGTTGTTTACCTTACTTTTTACATTTGGAGAAAAAGGATTACTCATGTCAAAAAAAAATTTGTGCAGAATATGCAAGTTTTTTTTTAATCACAACCCATTGAAATGCACATTTTTTACTGGGACCAAGCAGATGTCATCGTTTTTTGACATCTTTATCCGTCCCCATTTGTCAGTAAAAAATAGGCTTTTTTCTATGTGAATTTAACTTTTCCCCAGATCCCCTCCCGTGCTTAAGGTGATATTATAATATTTAAATATCCCCTTGATATAATTTCTTCCAAGAACATAATCAATCAGACTGTTAAAATAGTATCAACATCAAGCAAATAAAAGCATTAAGCCTGATGCAGGTCATGATATTTCTAATAAATATTCAACAAGAATTGATGTTCAATCTAAGCATTGCTATTATGCAGAATTCACTGTTAATTATAACCTTACATCAATCAGAAAGTAAGTATTTTTATGCCGGTTATGCCAAACGTAACATCATTTGTAACAAACTTCAAGCACAACCATTAAATCAAATAAATGATTTTAAAAGTGCCAATGTCAAAAGATTCCAAAAAAACATTATTACTAAAAACTGAAATTTTGAAGTTAATTCTCACAAAATATGGGAAATCCAGGAAAGGAACAAGTTATGAAGATTGAAACAATTACTTAATTAAAGTCAAACACAAAAATGAACTAATATCTTCCTGACAAACATTTTTTTGGTTTCACCAATTTCTCGAGTCTTCCATGACAACTAAAGCTCAATAATAAAATTTAAATCTCCAATTGTTTTCTTGGGGATGATACTCACACCACATGAATGATTCTATCATAGGTAAGAGCTTACTCAAATCAATAATTTTTCATTTGCTATGGACTTATTTTCGTAATTAAGCTGTTGCTAAGTAATGAAAATGCAAGGATTCGGCAGTTGGGCGAATAAGGGTAAATAGAATCATATATAACAGATTATAAGCATGCAGCATTACCTACAAAAATGTAAACATTAAAAATGCCTTTACCTTTTTTTGATTTGAACATCCATTTATGTGGTTATGAAGTACGTAATCCTGATCCACCATTTTTCTTTTTTAAACACCCACGAAACCGGACCACAATTTCACAATTATTTTCAAGATATTATAGGATTTTGTTTATAATTGGTGAACAATAAAACTAATGTCGTAGACTGCACGTTCCCGCTTGCAGTCATTGATACGCAGATGTGAATGTTTTTCGAACACATGCATGTAGTAACTTTTATCTGTCAATAGTTGGCACGGCTGAATGATGAAAAAAAAATCCAAACAAAAAAGGTGATAAATGATTGAAATTATTTAATTTACAAAATGAACATTTAAAATGGACTATTATCTGGTTAATTAGGTAGTGTAATGAATATTAAGCGTAAACAAAAGTCAGGTATGTGAAATAGACGTCGCCAATAGTAAAATAAGGAACCCTACACTGTCACTGTTGACATTATTATTTTTATTTATCAGACGTCAAAAACATTATCGTTCTGCGTTTTCTTTTTCTTTTTTTGTAAATTACAGATGACATTTGAGTCGCAATTATCTCAAGCTTTAAAAATAAGCTTGGCTTAGAATTTTTGAAGTTCCTGAATGTTTTAATATCTCTTAAAAAAATTATTTAAAAAGGAATGCAAGACGTTACTTTGCTCTAGGTATAATTAAATGGCAGGAATTAGAAATTTGTCCCATTTATTGTTACCAATAATGATTAATGTGCATTTAGATCTTAATACAGTAAAATAAATTAGCAATTTTGTTTAACTGGAAATGTTTTTAAAATCCCCCTTTTGGAAATATGATATGATAAATCATGATATAATGGAATATGATTCAGTCTGAATAGGTGATTCTGTTCAGAACTGAGATAATACAACTACATTTTATTATGATTAAAAGTTAAACAAAAATATCTGCAATTCATGTGTTGCTTGGATGATCAGTTTCTTTTTCCTTTTTGTATTGTTAACAGAGATTATCATGACTGAGTGTCATATATCACTTCCAAGTACTTAATTTTTTGTTTAAAAGATGAAAACATTGTGACCTTGATTTTAATTTGTATATTGTTGCAACCAGAGACTGGAAAAATATAATTGATTTTATACTCTTTACTTTTCAGGTTATTGTAAATATGTCTGTAGACACCATAGAAATTTTAAAACTTGCCAATATTTTGCATCAAAATGGAGACAAAGTCTTAAATGCATTGAGCAAATTAGCTTTGAATGCAACATTATTACAAAAAATTAATGAGGAATTTCAAATACTTCTAGAAAACGCGAATCAGAATGATTCCAGTTCGTTTCAAGTTCTTACATCAAATAATAGCAACTCACAGTTAATTCAAGATCTGCAATTTCTACATGATTTTTTTCAAAAAACAGTTGGATTGAAATTAACCAATAATGCATATTTATCTCTGTTAAACAATAAAGTAGATATATCAAAATTTAAAAATATAAAATATTTGGAAATCAAAAAAATTCCCATCAAAGAAGTTGTGGGTTTAAAGATTATTCAGTCTCAGTTAGAGTCAATAGTTTGTATAAGATGTTTATCAATGTTGGAAGAATTGTTAGCAGAATGTGGAGGTGACAATACAAGTGGATTTGTCTGGAGTGAATTAAAAGAAGCTGTGTTAAGTTATAACAATATTAAAATTGTTGATACTTCAGTAGCATTTGCCCCTTGGTTGCAAGTTTTAGATTTGAGTCATAATCAAATCACAGATGTTAAAGCAATTGAATGTTTACCGAATTTAAAATATATTAATTTAAGTTTTAATTGTTTGGATGTGATACCAACATTTAGTAAATCTGCAAGAAAAAAAATTCAAGTTTTAGTTATGAAAAATAATTACATTGAAAATTTAGGGGGTATGTTTGAAATTTTTTATAGACACTTAATGTACTTTTTCATTGTGGAATAACATTCATCTTCAAAATTTTTAGGGCTGTCTGGATTAGACCATTTGACAGAATTAGATTTATCATGTAACTGGATATCAAGTCATGATGCTCTTCATCCTTTATTAACAATGTCCAATTTGCAGTGGTTATCATTAGATGGAAATCCGATTAGTTTCCACAGTAATTATAGGAATAACACAGTTGGTTATCTTCATATAAATGCATCTTTTGGAGATGTAAGTTTTGCTCATTTTTGATTTTAGACTATTGAAATATTAAATGATTAATTCGTTTTTTAATTTTTAGTTTATCCTTGATAAGATTAAGTTGTCGAAGCAAGAAAAAACTATTGTGGGTGTAAGATTATGCGGTTTAAATCGGTCCGGAAGTGGATCTTTAAATCGTTCCTTCTCAAAAGAGTCGCCTTCAGTGAAAACTCCGGATGATGAGAAGTTTGAAGAAAAAGTTAATATAGTTAAGAAGAGTGGGAAAGTTAGATTGGCTGTGATACCTAATTTGGACGATGGAACGTATGAAGAATTGCCCCCTGAAATCAGTGTGAATTTTCTGGGTAAGTAGAAAGTATGTAGATTAATTATAGAACCTTTGGCAACATTGTTGTATTTTTTTTTTTTCTAGGTACTTCAACTGAACATTTAATAACTAAAAAACAGCTTGAAAAAACCCGAGCCGTATTCGGTTCAGACAATTGGCTTCGCTGTGAGGCTGGAAGTGCAGTTCATGACATTTTAGGATTGCCTTCCGTAGAAGTTACGTCTTCTACCCCGTATGATGATTTGTATTTGGTAGCTGCTATGGAATCTGTAAAAAATGTAGTAACCACAAAGGCTGTTATCGAAAATCAAAACGAACAAAAATTAGATCTATTAACTGATAGAAATAATGAACTGTTAGATTCTTTTAATAGCTGTGTGGAAGGTGACAGTTCTAATTATTTTTCCATTGAAAATTCGACTGATAAAATAGAGCTTTTTGACAATAACGAAGACACTATTACATCAAAAGAGACCTCTCCTGATATTGAGCCGATTCAGGATTCTGAAGAAGAACCGGAAGGTAGCTAAAAAAATTTTTTATTTACCTAATTTTCTATAAATTTTATTTTAATACATTTTTTTTTTTTAATTTAGAAGAAAACGAAAAATTATACCTAGTCACAAAAGAAGTGAAATTACCGAATAATGAAATTAAAGAGGAAGAAATATTTTTAGCTCTGACTGGTATGGAAATGAAGGAAAAAGAACCGAATAGAGGAAAAACTATTACGAAATGGTCGTTAAGTTCTTTGGAAAGTTGCATTAAATTATCGCCTACCCAGTTACAAATTGTTTTCGACACAATTAGGCGAGACAAAAGAGAACGTGTCTATTGTTTAGAATCTTCAGAAGCGCAAGATTTGTATAAAATATTTTCGGCAGTCCTAGAAGATAGAACATTGAGCGATATGAATCAAATTGTTTTACGTTGCGTAAATTGTAATTCGCAGTTTTCAAAGGAATTAAAATCTAGGAAATCTGGTGGAAAATCTTACTGTCCGTTTTGTAATAGCGAATTCGTATTCGAAGTGGATGAAGAAGCGCTACCGTCGTCTGTCATCGGGAAACAAGCAAAAAATAAAATTAACGAAACCAAGAAAACAGAAGTTAAAAGTTCTCATAACAGAAGTTCCAGTGCTGGGGTAATAACCAATTACGACGATAAAATGATTAAATGTTCTTCCCGGTCAAGCATAGGTACGTTTTATTTTTATTTTGTAGATACATATTTTTCATTATTTAATGCATTGCGCAAAGTTTTTAAAAAAGAAATGTCATAAGACTAACTTATAAAGCATGAAATTAAAACTTTTTCTGAAAACAATTATTTAATGCTATTCAGTTATCATATAAATTAACCGAATTTTGTTTATTTTTTTTTCCCTTTTAAACATGTTTGTACGCTGGAGCAGAATTCTCTACTTCGCATTCGGCCGATATTCCGAAGTGTAAGCACGTTGTTATTATTACTAACTAAAAACTGAGTTTCTTCTTTTCTTTTAGTCAGAAAAATTGGTTGAAATTAGTTTGCACAGACGTAACTTAGTTAATAAAACGGGTTACGTTTAGTTCCTTAGCTTATCACTTTTTTTTTTTCTTGCCCTAGCCTTTAAAGTAAAGTTTATACCATTTATACCAGCTCTTTTCTCTTTCAATAGATTAAAAATAAAATTGTTGCAACATTGTTGAATTTAATAATGTTTTTTTCTACTTTTAGGTTCAGCTGCTTCTTTGGATGAATTGAATGAACTTCCTTCTATTCAAAGTAGCAATGTTAAGAGATCGGATAGCGACATAGAAATTTTAAGCAACCCCAGTCAAAGTAGTATTGAAGTTATTGATGGCCCCCCTAGGTAATTACACAAGCCTTCATATTAAATATATTACGTTGGACAAAATTTAATTACTTTGTTTTTAAATATGATTATTCAGATTTTACGGTGGAAATACACCTCGCAGAAAGAGATCTTCTGAAGAAAGGCAACCGTTAGTTCCAGCACAACTTGTTGTCCCAGAAAATTTGTCAGTAGTTAATAATCTTACTGGCTTAACAGAAAGCAGTTCTTCAGGTATATTATTGCTTAAGATCGCTTCAAATTTAAGAATTCGTAAAAACGTAAATTTTTATTTAACAGGTTCAATCACTGATAGCATTTGTACAGCCTATGAAAATAGTTCTATGATAACTTCAGGAAGCAAAACAGATAATTTGGAAGTCATTTTGACAGAGTCAGAAGAAAATAGTGATGAAATTTTGGCCCCAAAAAAAAATTTTAAAGAAATGCTTGAAGGTTAGTTTATTATTCCTTTTTTAAAATTTTAATATGTACTTGGGCTACAAATAATTTTTTACTTTTTAGAAGTGATTGAAAACGTCAGTGCCAAAATCCCTAAATCAAACCTGAAATCAAATGAAAAATCGTCCGATAAAGCTCAGTATTCTTACACCAATTTCAGTAAAGTAGATCATAGAATTAAATTATTCTTATATTCATCCGTATTTGTAGACAATAACGAAGAATTTGTTTTTTTATTAAGGGTAAGTTTTTTGTTTTTAATTTTAGGTCATTAAACAATCCTTATTTATTTATTTTTTTGATTTCATTTAATATTTATGGATTTTATTATTGTATTTTATTTTCATTTTCAGGCTGCTGTTCTGTTTGCAACGTCCGATATTCCTCAACCATCTTGTGTTGTCGGTTCAAACAAAAAATTGTACATTTTGAAAATTGTCGGCGATGAAGAAGGGTATGGTATTTTTAATTTTGCTCTTATAATTTTTTTTTATGTTTCTTATATTAAGTATTATTTTTTAGATACGAAGCGTCAAAATTCCTTCAAAAAATAGATTCCCTCAGCTTTGATATAAATCATGTCAAATCCATTTATACATTATCTTGGCATCAAGGATTTGGTATTAAAATTCAGGAAATTACGGAGAAAATGACTGAATTTTTAATTTTACTGCGAGACCGTACAAGAACAAAGAACTTTTTAACATTTTTAACTTCCACAGGTAATTTTAAAAAATTTTGCAATATTCAGATAATTATAGTGACTGATTGTGGTGCTGTATGCTATTTTTTAGACTTTGGATTTTCAAACGATTTTAAAATAATATCCGAATGCTTAGAACGTCCGTATTTGACACTTCAACATGTGTTAATATCAGGAGCATCTGAGGATTCGAACATCTCATATTTTTGCCTGTTTTCACATTGCTCAGTTATAGACGAACCTAATAGTAAAGAAATTAACACTGGGGGTATTCTGACAAATACTACTGATTTAATATTGTTTACCGATCAATTAAAATGGTTTTTTGAAAAATCGGACCGAATTCCGACATGGCAGTATTCTCAAAAATTGAGCAATTTAATGCAAGTTGTAAGTAGTTTTCTTAGTTCTATTTCCAGCCAAGTAGAAGTGTATTTTAATTTTTTTTTTTTTTAACAGGATATAGATGATGCAAAGGTAATTTTGCATTTTTTAAATGAAACGGAAGGTAAAGAAGAATTATGGAGTTTAGCTATGGAAACCGAAGAGTCGGTTAAAGAATTATTAAACGCTTTAAAAGATCCATGGGAAGAAATGTTTTCTGTGCCTCTACAAGTATCATCTGTCTAAAAAAAAAAAAAATATTTCACATTTTTCTAATTTTTTTTGTAACGATGTATTAAAACTTACCGTACAAAGAAATATATAAATATATATATTTTTTCCATTAAAATACGACTCTTTGTGTTTTTGAAAACAGCGCTCCATGTGTTCGCTAAAATAAATGTCTGATTTGTTTTGGGACTTTTTATTTTGCGAAAATCAGTTGGCATTGCTGTTAAATTGAAATGGAACCATTTTGTTTTGTATTTTTATTGGGTTGAGATTTAAGTATAAATCATAGATTGAATGAATTTCAAAAGCCGCAGAATACTAATAATTGAAAGAATGAGACCAGCATTTAAATATCTAATTAGATAATGATAACCAGATAGGGAAGGAATTTTATTCCTACTTTTAATAGAATGAAGAGGAGATTCGACAGTTTACCGTCTGATTGGAGCGCGTTTATCGCCTCCAACCATGAAGTTTTAAATTCAAACAGCGAAGATGAAAATGTTCAGGAAATAAGGTAATTTTTTTATTTCGTTTTGAAATAACACACCATTTGAACGTGTATTGAATGAATGTGTTTTATAAAAAATTGAAACATAAGAAACAACTTCGTTAGTTTTTCACATAAACGAGAGTAATGTTCACATGTTGATCACTAAGTAAATTATACTTAAAACTTTTTAATAGGTTGAACAGCTTTTGTATTTTTTTCTAGTGACATGGATTATATAATTTTACCTCCTGATAATCAACCTGAACAGAGTAGTGATGAAAATTTACTGGGAACAGAAACAGCTTCAAGAAATGCAATAGAAAATAATGATTTAAATGATCAATCGTTTATCCAAATAGCCGGTGAAGAAATAGTTGAAGATATTTACTTAGACAATTCTCATGATACAGAATGCGAGATTAATATGTTTGAAGCTAATCCATCAGAAACGTATTATTATTATAATGAAGAAGATGGAGATCAAATTGATGAATTCGATCAATCTGAAAATGATACTCCTCCTCTTCCTCCTGGATGCCTACCTGAGGATATGCCATCTCCTTTTCCACTTGCCCCTCATCATGTAAAAAATACATCTCTGGATTTTGGAATTGGTAAAAGTGAAGAAAGTCAAATTTTAATTCCTCCAGATAATTTAAATGTGCCTTTACCTGTTGATAATAATGAGAATTCTAAGCCCCTGAATGTTCCTGAAAGTAATAATATTCCTAATACCCTCCCTAGTTTTGTTAATGTAGTTCCCCCTTTACCTCCAGATGCAGAAATGTTAGAAAATATAATGAATATTCCTCCTCCACCGCCTCTTCCATCCAAAAAAACTCCAGATCAAAAATTAAATACATTTACACAAAAACCAAACATGGAGCCACAAAAATTTTCAAAGAAATTCAATTCTCAAATAAGTGGGTTACCACCATCGTGCATGCTAAATGTATTGCCCCCACCTCCACCAACTGATCTGCCTCCAGAGGAAAAAACAGCTGTTGATGAGGATTCAAGGTATGCTTTTTTCTTGTTTTTTTTTTTAAATGTCCTATGTATCCGTTAATTACTTGATTTCAAACCTCGTTTTACAGATATTCACCAAGTCAAACTGAATCAGATGATGAAAATCAAGATCCAGTAACATCAAAACCAAAAGTTCTTGGAAAAGAACAGGCTAAAAAAAGACTTATGGCATTTTCCTTGTCAAAACAAACAATCTCTCCTGTTAAAAAGCAAAACAAACTAAATTCCAACAAAAATAGTAAGGAAAAACCTCCAAATCCTAATAAGGGAGTAGGAGTGCAGGAACAATTTAGGGCTACAGTAAGTGCCATTGAAGAAGAAAAGAAAAGGATGTTAAAAACGATGCCAAATTATTTAATACCTGAAAAACTGATGAATTTTTCTATGACTGGATCAAGTGAGTTGTATTTTTATTTACTTGTATTTATGTTTTTTTTACAATCGTTTATTTTATTTCAAATGCTAAATATATATATATATGTATATTTTTTTCTTTTTTTAATTGCAGTGCATACACCAGATAAGTCTGGCAAAAACGCTAATACAGAACCAGATTCTAGAACAAAAGACAGTTGTGAAAAAGGTAAAAGCAAAGATGAAAGCTCAGACAAGTCAAGTTCTAGAAGAAAAACACGAGACAACAGAGACGGAAACTCTGAGAAGAAACGAAGCCGAAGTAAAAGCAAAAGTCGGAAACGAAGCAGAAGCAAAAGTAAGGGAAGAAGTGACAGCAGGAGTAAAAGTAAAAGAAGTACAAGTCGTAGTAAAAAATCGGATAGAGAAAGGAAAAACAGATCTAAAGATCGTAGAGAGGAAAAAAATGCAGATAGTAAAAAATGCGAAACAAAAAAGGTATTTTATTTTTAAAAAAAAAAAACTAAACAAAAATTGAAGAAAATTTAATTTTTTTAAAACATTTTTTTATAGGAGACCGATGTCGTTTCAAAGATCAAAGAGGCGCCTAAAAACTGGGATAATTTCATAATTCCAGACAGTCTTGATCGCCGTAATGTAAATGATAAGAGTAGGAGGCAAGAAGAACTGCCAAAAAGGTAAACATTTTTAATGCAGCTTGAAAGGTAGAATATTTTAAATTCCTAGTTTAAAATTATGAAAAAATAATATTTAGTAATGTTAAAATTATTCATTTTAAACTACAGTACTTTTAAAACAACGCAATACCAGTTTAGTATAGAATTTATGTTTCATTAGCCATTTTTCGTTAACTACAAGATATTAAAAAAAAATTCCTAAAATTCCTACGTTTGAGTTTTATTTTTACATTTAAAACATAATTACATGAATTACCGTTTATAATCTGTATTATTTTTGTCGCAGGTCTGCAAATGAGAAAGACGAATACAAACCAATTTTTAATTATTTAAAGAAAGAGGCTAAGCCTATGGTCACTCTTAGAGTTAAAAGAGCACAAACGGGTGTATTCTGGGACTTCGAAGAAAAATTAATTAAATACACAGTCACTTCGCCTACTGTTATTTGGGCTGAACACCCTGCTTGTGATTCTCGTTTTTATATGAAAAGGAAAATGCTTCTTGACAACTGTGATAAAGATTTAATTCCACTTTTGACTTGTATAATGGAAAAGTAAGTAACATAATATTTTATTGCATTGATGAAATACTTCCATAATAACTGTCATAATTTTCGGAATGATGAACAAGAAAGCCAGAAAGTTTCAGAACAAAAATCTGAAACTTTGACATTTTGGCTTAACTCAGCAGCTTTTTACATTTAAAAATTAAGATTTCTTTTTTCTCTTTTTAGTAAAGTCAAAGGCTTAAACCCTTTAGAACCTTCAAGGGAACAAAAGTGGTATTCACAACATGAATTTCTACTTCCTTCGGAAAATCGTGCAAGGTCGGAATCGACATCAAGTCAGAGGGACAAAACTAAAAATTTTGAAAGCGCTAAAGACATTACTTCCGAAAGTTTGGAATCCCTGAAGAAATTAGAAGGAAAAGAAACTAAACGGGAGAGGAAAATTAGTTTAGTAAATGATGATTATATGTCTGAGTCTGAAAGCGAGCGACCGAAAAATGATAGAACCAGATTGGAAGAGGTAGAAGTTCAGGTAGATCCAGAATCAAAGTCTGTTAAAGTACGTTCCAAGTGGGATAGTGATTATGAGGTAGAGGAAGGAGAAATCGCAGATAAATCTAGCAACGAAGAAGATATGGAAATATCTACTCCTGAAGGAGAACTCCAACTTCCAATTGAAGAAGATATTCCGATAATGAAAGACTCAGAATCGTCTACTTACAAACCAAAGGAGAACACGGTCTCCCATTCTGAAGAAAATATGACGTTGCCAATCGAATCCGGTTTTAAATTGAAGGAAAGCACACCAGTAAGAGAGGCCACGCCAATGAAGCTTGTTTCCGAATATGAAGAATTCATGAAAATGGTAGAATCTACTACTGTTGAAAAAGAGATTATGGAATCGCCCACTTATTCTTTTAAAGAAGACAAAAAAACTCAAGAAACCCAAGAATCTGCTAAAAAGTGTAAGAAACTAGAATCGACGGAATGGGACGAAGAGAGCGATCACAAAGAAAAATCTGAAAAAACAAAACAGAAGCTTATTGAAAATAGTACCAGCGAGGACTTGGACAGCTCAGCAAAATCTAGTGCCAAGAAAGAGTCGAAGAAGAAAATTAAAATTCAAAAAAAAATAAACAAGATGAAAAAGAAAAAACCTAAAGTAATCAAGAAAGTGACAAAGGAAAAGAAGAAAACGAAGAAGAGTAAGAAAAAGGAAACTTCAACCAGTGAATCGCATAGTGAATCTTCTGATTTTGAATCTGAATCTTCAACCGACGACGAGGAAAAGAAGAAAAAGAAAAGCAAAAAAATGAAAAAGAGACTAGCGAAGAAAAAGAAGAAGAAATCTGAAAGAGAATCAGGCAGCGAATCTGAAAGCGATTCGACTGATGGCAGATCGAAGAAACTGAAAAAGAAGAAAATGAAGTTAAAGAAAACCGATACGAAAAGTAAGGGAAAAAAGAGACACAGTTTTGAGCATAAGGATGAGGACGTAGAATCAGACGAGTCAAAACAAGAAGAAGTGAAAAAGCAACCTGTCTTTAAAGAGATTGTTAAGAAAAAAGACAAAGGGAAGAAACGGGATAGAAGTAAAAGTGCTGATCATGAGGAAAAAGGGGGGAAGAAGAGAAAGATTGAGGAAAAGATTAAAGTCGAGAAGAACAAGAAAAAATTAAAAAGTAAAGTGAAAAGCGAAAGTAAAGTTACTAAAAAACCACGAAAAGAATCCATTACCGAAGATGAAAAATCTAAGAAGAAAAGAAAGAAAAAATCTAAGAAAAACGAAACGTCGGAAAGCAGTAGCAGCAGTAGTAGTGAAGACGAGGAGGACGTTTTGATGGATAAACATAAGTCGGATCATTCGGAAAAGAAAAGTAAAAACGTTGCAGGTAAAACAAAAGAAGATTTGAAAAAAGTAAAAAAAGAAGAGAAAAAGAAGAAGAAAAATAAATTACCAAAATCGGAATCAGAAAGCGAAGAGGAAGTGAAAAATAAGAAAAAAATGAAAAACAAAAAAAAGAAAAAGAAGAAAACAGCAAGCGAAAGCTCTATTTTGTCTGAAGAGGAGGAAAATATCTTAAAAGAAAATAATCTTACTTTAGATGACTTAGGGATTTCGTCTTTGCTTAAGAAAAATAATTTAGAGGAAGATTTGCCTTGGAGAAGTCAAAAAAGAACTGTCATATGTAATTCAAATGCAGACTGGGAAGCTAGCTCGAGCGAAGAGGAAGTACAGAAAGAAAGCGGAACTGAAAGCTCTTGGGATGAAAAATCCCCTAAATCTTTTAAAATCGAAAAATCGGAAAATAAAGAGAATGTCGTTGAAAAATCAGAAATAACTGAAAAGAAAACTGAGGAGTCGAATAAAGGAGTTTCGACCAATAGTTTATTTAACCAAAGATCGGAAGATAATGACGAGAAGCCGTTTTTGGGTTTTGAAATGAATGGAAGTAGTTACCGTAGTGTCTCTCAAGAAATACTAAAAGACGTTTTTAATGCCGAAAGAAGTTTATCTAATTCTCTGTTGGTTAAAGAGACCAATTCGATGATTGTCACGGATAGACCTTTTCAGTCCGTCAGCCAGTTTATCGAGAAAAAACCAACCGAATTCGAAAAATATAGTCCAGGTCATACGGATTCTGAAGCTTCAGATGAGCCAATGTCTGAATCAAAAACTTCAACGCTCGAGAATGAAAAGAAAGATGTGTATGATCCTTTAAATGCCGATAGTGAATCATCAGTAGACAACGAAAAATTAAGCAGTATTGCCGAACCAGTAAAGACTGAAGTTGATATTACTCCTAAAATTTTAACGGAATCACCCTTGAAACCTTCAAGTCCGAAATTCATCAATTCATTTTCATCAGTATCACCGGTTCTTACTCCAAAGTCTAACTATCTGTTAAACGTTGTTGGATCAGGGAGTACTCCTTCACTTTCCGAAGTCGAAAGTTTGGATAGCCCTGTTAAGAAACCAATAAGCGTTAAGATACAGCCTCCTAAAATTCCAAATATTTTAAATGTTGATATGGACAAGTACAGGAAATCCGAGGAGGAAAAGAATAGATCGCAAGATGAAAAAAAGAAAGACAAATATGACGAAGGAAAAGAAAGGGATAAAAGAACCGATCGAAGGAGAAGTAGAGAAAGAGACAGAGAGAGAGACAGAGACAGATATACAGATAGTCGGAAGAGACATTCAGAGAGAAATAGAGATGACTCGAAAGAGAGAGATCGAGATCGAGACCGAAAAAGGAGAAAAAGTCGAAGCCGAAGCCGAAGCCGAAGCCGAAGCCGAAGCCGAAGCCGAAGTAGAGAAAGAAGAGATACTAAGCGACGATCAAGTCCGCAAAAACGTTATAGAAGTAAGTCGCCTGACGAAAAACAAAAGGAGGCTGTTAGTAAGGAAGTCCTCGTGACAGAAAGCGCATCAAAGTCGACAAAGGGAACGGAATTTGATGTTGAGCCATTGAAAGCAGAAACCAATGTTCAAAAAATACAGGTATTAACCGGAATTGATGCAACTTCATCTGGAACTGATTTGAATTGGGAAAAAGAACATGTTGAAGATGTGCAAAAGTTTAGTGCTTCTGATTATATGATAACGGGAGGGTTTAAAACTCATTCTGAAAACAAAAACGAAAAAGAACGAAAAGAAAGAAGAAGTAGGTCTAGAAGTTCTTCTCCTAGGAAAAAACACGACCGTCGCCGCAGCAGGACTCCAGAAAAAAGGAATCGTAGTCCAAGACGCAGTAGCCCGTCCCCTAGAAAAAGAGGAAGAAGTCCCTCTCCAAGACGGAAAAGCCCTTCACCAAGACGAAAAAGCAGCCCCAGAAGGAAGTCAAGAAGTTCCCGAAGTCCAGAAAGACGGAGGAGGTCCCGTTCAAGAAGTCCAAGGAGGAAAAGGAGATCAAGAAGTTCCAGTCCAAGAAAACGAAGTCCCAGACGACTTGACTCCCCTAGAAGACGAGGCTCACCCCGACGCTCTATTTCTCCTAGAAAAGATCCATATTATTCCGTTCCTAGACAAATTATTCCAGTTATCGGTAGTGGAGGGTTGGATATTAGCCCAAATGCAACTCATTCTCCTAGATTCGAAAGCCCAATGGGTTTTACCAGGAGTTTAGCCGATTCAACTATTAGCGATTCCGAACTAAATAACACTTTTTACAATCGTGATTATCCAGGTGATTTCGTTCCTGGTAATTATCCAGATGAAATTAGCAATAATAATTTAATAACAATTAAAAATCATGACTTAGAAAAATCGACTGACTCTCCCAAAAGACTTAGCTTAGATCAAAGAATTGAATTGGAATTAGGAGTAGTGTTGTCGTCTACATCTCAGAGGCACAATGAAAGATTCCAACCTGGCCCAGCACAGCCTTATCAGCAGTTTGCAGAAGCTCATCCTAATCAATATCAGAACTCTTATAACTGTGATAGTAATTCCAGTGCAAGTCAGAATTTTTACCCTAATTCCGAATTTAATAATGGTCCATATTACAACGGACATCCCCCAACTCAAGGGCAATATCCACCATATCCCCCTCATCCTGCTCATCCTCCTCATCCTCCTCATACTCCTCATACTCCTCATACTCCTCATCCTGCTCATCCAGGGCCACAGCAAAATTCAGTTTTACAGGTAATTTTTATTTTTAAATAAATGAATGAATTAGTAAATTAATAGATAGTAGATAACTCATTTTTTTTTTTTTTTTTTTTTTTTGATAAAGTGAAAAAAAAGTTAAGATGAATATAATATAATATAATATAGTTTCACTTGCCAGAGATAAAGCCGAGCATGATGCATGAATGCATTCTGTAATGCACTTAAAATCAGAAGCTGCTGTAGGCTTTATAATTTCGAAACTTGACATTAAAAATTTAGCAGAATAGAATTCAACTTCAACTTTTTAATTTTTTTCTTAAATTATTTTGAAAAAACAAAAAAAAAACTTTCCTAAAATTAAATTTTCTCTTTTATTATTTCCAGGTGGGAAATATCATGGAAGTCGTGCCAACACCACCTAGACCAAATGTACCACCTCATGCTGCGATTCCAGCCGTTAAAAATACTCAAGTTATGCAAGTTGGAAATGTTCTTCAGGTTGTTCCTAATGCTAAACCAGCACAGGCAGTTGCACCACAAGCTGCTCAGGCTCATTTACAATCGCCTCATCAACCTTCACCTCAAGCATACTCTAATGCTCATCCAGCAATTGGAGCAAAAGGTCCGAAAGCAACTGCAGTCGTTCCTCCAAGCCCTGTATTGTCAACAACTAGCCCAGATGTCATCTTAAATCCATTAATGAAAGCTATTCAGTTAGAACGAGAGAAGTGGAAGAAGGCTAAGGAGAAGAGAAGAGCTGAAAGAGAAGCCCGAAGGAGAGACAGACAAGCTCGAAGGGAAGCCAGAATGATGTCTGTCAACGAAAAGTTAAAAGTAAGTTCTATTTATAAAAAATAAAGATGGAGAGTTTAATTTTTCGTTTGCGCGATTAATGCGTATATCTTCCTCTTCGTTTTACAGAAAAGCGTTCAGTATGAAGGATTAATGCTTGGGCAAGAAGTAGAAGATGAAGAACTTTTAGACGCATTAGAACCGCCTAGTCCGATTCCAGTAGAAATAATTACAATATCAACCCAGGACACTTTACCGACACCTGGAAAGGGTATTCTCATAGTCGACGGCTTCAGGTAAAAATAATTCATTTTAATAAAATGTGCCTGATATCGTAATTTTTAAATTTGATAAATTTTTGTGTACTTTTAAAATAACAGAGCAAAGGCCCCGTCTGAAAAGAAGGAAGTCAAATTCGCCGACGGTGTTTTCCCTGGAGAAGGGACTTCACCTTCAGGTGGAGAAGATAGGGACTCTCCGCCACCCAAACCTAAGTTACCAAAAGAAAAACGATTCAAAAAGAAGAAAACCAAGATGAAAAAGAAAGTTAAAGTAAGATTCTTGTTTCATTTATTTATTTACTAATTTATTTATTTATTTATTTATTTATTTATTTATTTATTTTTTGGAGGGGATTAAGAAAATCTGCTAATGGAATTAAATTTTTTTCAGGTTCATATTATAAGGCAAGTGATTCAACAGGAGGAAGAAGAGGACGATGACGATGACGATTTATCACCTCCTCCTCCTCCACCAGGTGATCCACCTCCAGTTTTTTATGCTAGGTTTCCATTTGGGAATGCACAATATCCTGGTAATTTTTTACTTTAATTAATTCCTCTAAATCGATGAAAAAAATTAATATTTTGTAAATTTCTGTTTTAACAGTTTATCAAACTCAGACTCAAACTCAAACTCAGACGCAAACAACAACTACGACTCTCACAACGGTTCAATTTCCAACGCAGTCTTTTCAATAATTATTGTGGTAAAAGTTTTATCTTATGAATAGCCATAACCCATGATTGTAATTACAACTTTTCTTTTTATGTTACGTCATAGACGCGATATACCATATTTTGAAAGCTTTTAGAAATTTTACAGAATTTTATTTTAGTAGTATTATAAATGGGATGCAAATTGGAAAATAATGATGTAAATTGTTATTTTTAAGTTTTTCCTAGCTGATACATTATTATCAGGTATCACGGTGGTATGTAATTTTTTTTATTCTGTTAGTCTCTTTATATTAATATTTCATTAATGTGGTAATTTCCATCCTTTCTCTTAATAATTGCCCACAAAAAGTATTTTGTTCAGAATTAGGGGTTCTGTTTATTTTATAAATATATACGTCACCATATTATGGTGTATAATTATACTGTCCAGTCTGATTTTTTTTTTTTTTTTTTTTTTTGCGCAATACCTTTTTTTAATTTGCAAAAAATATTTGTAGTTTTTTTTAACTCAGGTCATTTTTTTAATATGGTTTGTTCCATTTCATTTATACTGATTGAAAATAAATTTTTTTTAAATAAAAATTTAGGTAAAATTTATTGTATCTTTTTCCCCTTTTCTTCTGATTGTTAGTATCCAATTATTTTAAAAAATATCTATTCGTCCTTGTTTTACCCAGGGTCAAAAAACTCATCTGCAAGTTCATTGTTCGACTCTCCTGCTTTCGCGCCAAAAGCGAAGTAACTTGAAAAAAATGAATTCGGTTCGTTATTATATTCAGTATCTCTTTTACTTGGATTTCCAATACTCTGTTCCATTCCAGAGATACCTAATTTATTTCCATTTCCCGAACAGCACTATGAGAAAGATTAAATATACAACTCGTCGCTAACTTCACATAATATTCCTGACATCTTTAACTTGGATTCGGCTAGTACCGAGTTTCTTATAATCAACTATTACATTTATTATTTTTTCTTACAATATAAGTCACTAGACATGTGAAAGAAATGTTTCATAATCATAAATAGCTGAGAATTTCAACTTCAGAAAAAAAATATATATATTCAAAGGCCGGAGATTTTAACGAACAGATTTAAATGGACCAATCGCTGCAAAGTAGTCACCGTTATCGGTTTCCGGTTTTCAGGAAACAACTTCTGAAAAAAAAATCTGGAATTTAAAAGCCATTGTATTTTTTTTCAAAAACCGTGAAAACAATATGTTTCAAATTTTAATATTAATTAAATCTAATAAAATTGTTTTTATCGATTTTTTCATCAAAATAACTGCATTGCTTTTAGATTGAATAGGGAAGCTATCTCAAAGATTTTGACGTGTATGTTGGCACTCCCGACTCTGCTCTTTGTTTGGCTTTCGGTTTGTTTCTCAGTTTGGCTCGTAAGTCAACGAACAGACAAAATGTCTTTAAAGGTGAGATATTCAGTTAATAAGTTTCAAGCCTAATTTTAATTTGCGTTATATTAAAGTAATATAATGCACTATTTCATGTATATAATAATGCGATGTATAAATCGTTAAGAGACTCTTGAAAGTTAATGACCGGTTATAGACCGCCACCTTAAGCTTTGGGCGCCATATTGGATAATATTTACTAGTTTATTGGAAAATATCGTAAATTTGTCATAATTTCTTATTTCTTTTTGTAATTCTTAAGCATCTTTCTTAAACTACTGCCTTAGGGGATATTACAAGCACGTCTTTTTATGGTTTTACAAGATCGTGATCGGAGGTCAAACATCCCACAGTAATCACCTCTAGAAAATCTTTTGGTTTTGCACACATTTCATGAATATCGAAAATTGCAAGAAATTATCTGAATATGATATAGTTAAATGTTTCTCTAGTTAAAAATTATATTAAGAAGTATGCAAGAAAGAATATGGCATGTCATAGCTTTCTTACTTAATCATGCCCTATAGCATTAACAAATGTCAAGCATTACTTTTGCCTGATGCTGGTTGTCATTTTAGCAAAATATTAAAATGATCTGCCAATGATATTTAAATGTAATTATTATTATAGGACATGTTTGCGAAAATGAAGAAAGTCAATGGAGAAGTAGATGTTGATAAAGGGGGAGGTGATGGTGCTGCTCCTCCTGCCAAGAAATCAAAGCAGAAAACTGCTGTTGAAGATATATATCAGAAAAAATCACAACTTGAGCACATATTGCTCAGGCCTGATACTTATATTGGTACGTAAATGAAAAGCAACTTTTGTTATTATGTTTTATGCAAATTATTTGACACTTATATTAAATTTTTTTTCAGGTTCTGTTGAGCTTTTAAGGGAAAAAATGTGGATTTATGATAATGATGCAGACAAAATGGTTCAGAAAGAGATTTCATATGTTCCTGGATTGTATAAAATATTTGATGAAATATTGGTCAATGCAGCAGATAATAAGCAAAGAGATAAGAAAATGGACTGTATTAAAATTGATATAGATCCGTAAGTGTTATTAAATCCTTGCAGCTTTAATTCTCTTTAGGTTGCTGATGTGCATTTTTTTTCTTCCTTAGAGAAAATAATACTATTTCTGTATGGAATAATGGGCAAGGCATTCCTGTTGTAGAACATAAGGAAGAAAAAATGATGGTGCCAACTATGATCTTTGGATTTTTACTGACATCGTCAAATTACAATGATGAAGAAGAAAAAGTGACAGGTGAATTAAATTTTTTTTTCTTTGGAAGAAAAAAAACTTACGGGAACAAATACTTTTTATTTATAATTTTCTTAGGTGGCAGGAATGGTTATGGTGCAAAATTATGTAACATCTTTAGCACAAAATTCACTGTAGAAACAGCATCCATTGAGTACAAAAGAAAATTCAAACAAACGTGGGCAAATAACATGTCAAAGACATCTGATCCCAAAATATCAGATCATTTTGGAGAAGACTATACAAAAATAACTTTTTCTCCTGATTTGGCTAAATTTAAAATGACACATCTGGATAAAGATATTGTGGATTTAATGTCAAGAAGAGCTTATGATGTTGCTGCATCAACTAGAGGAGTAAAGGTTTGTGTTAATTTTTAAAAGAAAGAATTTGATTTTAATGATTGATGGAAAATTGTTTTGTAGGTTATACTAAATGGAAAACGTTTACCTGTCAAATCCTTTAAAGATTATTGTGAACTATATTTAAAAGGAAGAGAAGATGATGCTGGGAACCCTGTTAAAATTATTTATGAAAGTGTCAATGAGAGATGGGAAGTAGCTGCTGCTATGGCTGAGAACGAGTTCACACAAGTTTCTTTTGTTAACAGCATTGCCACAACAAAGGTAAGTCTACTTGTTCAAAGTTGTTTTTGAAAATTTAGTAGAGAGCACTTACCTGAGTAATTTTATTTCAGGGAGGTACTCATGTGAATCATGTGGCAGATTTAATAACAAAAAAACTTCTAGAAGTTTGTAATAAGAAAAACAAAGCAGGAATGCAGTTAAAACCTAATCAAATCAAATCTCATTTATGGGTTTTTATCAACTGTTTGATTGTTAATCCTACTTTTGATTCACAAACAAAGACAAATATGACGCTTCAAGTTAAAAACTTTGGATCAAAGTGTACTTTAAGTGATAAATTTATTACTAGTGTAAGTATATATTTTTTGAGTACTTTTTCATTTAGTAAAAATGTAAGCCTATTAAATTTTAATTATTTTTTTGTAGGTGACAAAATGTGGTATTATAGAGGCAGTATTATCTTGGGCAAAATATAAAGAAGAAGCTTTAAAGGATAAAAAGTGTAGTGGGAAGAAACAAACGAAACTGAAAGGAATCCCTAAGTTAGAAGATGCAAACGACGCGGGAACGAAAAATTCAATACACTGTACATTGATATTGACAGAAGGAGACTCAGCCAAAACTTTGGCAGTGTCCGGTTTAGGCGTTGTAGGGCGTGATAAATACGGAGTTTTCCCTTTAAAGGGTAAATTACTTAATGTACGAGAAGCGTCACACAAACAAATTGTAGAAAACAGCGAAATCAATAATTTGATAAAAATATTGGGTCTTAAGTATAAAACTAAATACGAATCGGTAGAAGATCTGAAAACTTTGAGATATGGAAAATTAATGATCATGACAGATCAGGATCAGGATGGTTCTCACATAAAAGGTTTAATCATTAACTTCATACATACCAATTGGCCGTCACTATTGAGACTTCCATTTTTGGAAGAATTTATTACACCAATTGTAAAGGCAACTAAAGGAAAAGAAGAATTATCGTTTTATTCTTTGCCGGAATTTGAAGACTGGAAAAAGGATACAGAAAACTTTCATTTGTATAAGACCAAATACTACAAAGGTACGATTTTTTTTTTTTTTTTTCTTTCTTTCCATTAACTAACATTTTTTCAAAAAATTTATTACAGGTCTGGGTACTTCGACTTCTAAAGAAGCGAAGGAATATTTTCAAGATATGAAGCGGCACCGTATTCTATTTAACTACGATGGTCCAACTGACGATTATTCAATTACCATGGCTTTCAGCAAAAAATGCATAGATGCGCGTAAAGAATGGTTAACGAATTGGATGGAAGATTGTAAACGCAGAAGGGAAACCGGTCTTGGTGAAACTTATTTGTATCAGAAAAATACTACTGCCGTTACTTACTCCGATTTCATTAACAAAGAGTTAGTTCTGTTCAGCAATCTTGATAATGAGCGTTCCATTCCTAGTATGGTTGATGGTTTGAAACCTGGACAAAGAAAAGTAAGCACTAAAGAATGATAATAAAACAAAAGGACACACAATATTGAATTGAATAATTATTTAATTTCTTTAAGGTGTTATTTACTTGCTTAAAAAGGAATCTCCAAAAAGAAATAAAAGTGGCTCAATTAGCTGGATCTGTCGCGGAACATTCGGCTTATCATCACGGTGAAACTTCGCTAATGGGTACAATTATTAACTTGGCACAAAATTATGTAGGAAGCAATAATATTAATTTATTGCTACCAATCGGTCAATTTGGTCAGTAAAAATAGCTTTCGAAAATGGCTTTCGAAAACATTTAAAACTTACGTTTTAAATTTAAAAAAAACTTTAATTCTAGGTACTAGACTCCAGGGAGGAAAGGACGCGGCTAGCCCTCGTTATATCTTTACTCAATTAAGTCCGATAACCCGGTTACTTTTTCACGTGCACGATGATCCGTTGTTAAAATACAATAAGGATGATAATCAAAAAATTGAACCCGAATGGTACATTCCGATCATCCCTATGATTCTCGTCAATGGAGCCGATGGTATTGGCACTGGGTATATGACGAAGATACCCAATTATAATCCGAGGGAAATAGTCGATAATATCAAAAGAATGCTCGACGGAGATGAGCCTGTCCCTATGGTAAATATCGCAGAAAAGAGTATTATTTTTGTTATTACTATTTTTTTTTCCTTGATTTTTTTTTATTTTTTATGCATATAATTTTTTTAGAAACCCTGGTATAAAGGATTTAAAGGAGAAATCGAACCTTTCGGGGATTCAAGGTACTTGGTTAGCGGTGAAATATCTGTTATTTCTGCTAATCGTCTGGAAATTACGGAATTGCCGATCGGAACGTGGACCCAGACTTATAAAGAAAATGTACTCGAACCTTTATTACATGGTGTAGAAAATAAAGTACCTCCAGTGATTCAGTATGTTATTTATTTTTTACAAACCAATAAAAGATTGGCATACTCAATATTTTGTTTAATGCTTTGATTTCACTTATTTTAGGGATTACAAAGAGTATAACACGGACACGACAGTTCGTTTCGTAGTGCAAATGGATCCAGATAAACTCAGTAAATTTGAAGACGAAGGGTTGCACAAAGTTTTTAAATTGCAAACTACAATCAGCATTAATTCAATGGTAAGTTTAATGAAAACGTACAATACATATTATTTTTTTTAGTTTGCAATATTTTGCGAACCAAAGTTCTTCGAAGAAAAATGAAGTCTGTTTTAACTGCTAAACTTTAATGTTCTCCCTTCTTTTTCTAGTGTTGTTTCGATGCCAATGGTGTATTGAGGAAATTCGATGCTGTAACTTCCATCTTCAAAGAATTTTTCGAACTTAGACTTAAATATTATGAGAAGAGAAAGAATTATTTAGAGGGAATGCTACAAGCCGAAGCCGATAAAATTAGCAATCAAGCAAGGTAAATTAATTGGATACGAAACGTTTCCAGTCGAGTGTTGATTGTCAATTTAATTTTTAATATTTGTGCAGGTTTATTACGGAAAAGTGTGACGGGAGACTAGTGATCGAAAACAAAAAGAAGAAGTTAATGATCGAGGAATTGGTCAAATCTGGCTATGATAGTGATCCTTTGAAAGCGTGGAAATTGCAAATCGATAAAGAGTCCGCTTTGGTGAGTTTGAAATTCTATTTTTTTTTTTTTTAACTGAAAAACAAAGTTGCTTGCTTTTATTTTCAATGGTTTGACAAAATCGTAATTTTTTCCACGCTTTGACGTAGATGTATGGTGAAGTTTGGGTAAGAAAAATATCCCGCTCTTTACATTTTTTTTTTTTTTTTAATGGGTACAGTTCAGTTTTCTTCTTTATATTCATTTATTATATTTGCTCTCTATTTTTTTTTTAAATAGGAGGAAGAAAGTGACGATGAGAACGATGAAGCAGCAGCTGCAGCTAAAGGGCCTGATTATGATTATTTGTTGGGAATGACAATGTGGACGCTTACATTAGAAAAGAAAAACGAATTATTGAAGAAACGGGATGAAAAAATTCAGGAATTAAGAACATTACAAGCGAAGTCCCCAGAACACTTGTGGCGCGATGATTTGGATGTCTTTTTGCAAAAGGTTAGTCTAAAACTTGTAATTTGAAATTGAGTTTACGATTTTAATATTTTTTTTTTCTAATTTTGCTGCTTTTAGCTGGAGGAGGTGGAAAAGAAAGAACGCGAAGAAGAATCTAACGTTAAACCATCGAAGGATAAAGGAAGTAAAGGAAAAGTTGGGAAATTAAAACTACAAGCTGCAGAAACTATGCCGTCGCCTGTTGGTCGAAGAGTTGAACCAAAAATTAACGTTGAGGATAAGAAGAAGTTAGAAAGACTAGATCAGGCCGCTAGAAACGCCAAGGATGGTATCAAAAAAGAAAGGAAGACAAAGGTTTGACTTTTATTGCAATGAAAAATGTAATTTTTAATTTCTAATCATTTTTTTTTTCTTCCACAGAAGAAGGATCTGGCAGAAGTAGACGAACTTGACAAATTAACCAATCAAGCAACGAAAAAAGGCTCTCTTGAAGACAGGCTCGGTCTTTCTCCGGAGATCATCGAAAAGAAGTTAGCCAAAAAGGCCGGTAAAGCAAAACCTGATGGATTGAAGCAAACTAAATTGGACTTTAAATCCAAACCCAGAAAGGAAGCTGGCAGTCCCAGTAAGAAAAAAGGAGGAAAGAAAAAGAATCCTTGGGAAAGCGGCAGTGAAAGCAGCGATAAGGGCAGCGATGATTCGGATATTGAGCCAATTACAGCCACAACTCCTGCTAGGAATGTATCTCGCCGTGCAGCTGCTGGTAATTACTCATTGTTTAAGGGTTTTTCTTAAACAAGAATTACGAATTTGTTTTTCTTTTTCAGCTAAATTAAACTTTAAGGGAATCGATTCTGAAAAAGATGATGATAGTAGTGACAGCAGCGAAGAAGAGTTACACGATAACGACTTAAATGGACGAGATGATGATAAACCGAAAATCGTTTCAGATCTAGAAAGCGATAAGGACGAGTCTCCTTTGTAAGATTGTTTTTTCTTTCTATCTATAACTTTTTACTATATTCATTTTAAATTTTTTTAAAAATTATGATTTTAGTCCCGGAAAACGTAAAGCGCAGGAGACAGAATCCGATAGTGATTTTGACATTGAAAAGAAGAAAAATAAGCCACGACCTTCTTCGGAAGATCTTTTTGATTCGATGATGAACAGTGGTGGCAGCAGTGCGAAAGATAATATTGTCGACCTTTCGTCCGATGATTCTCCCGTGAAAAAACGTAAGTTTTTAATTACGAAAACCGAATTTTTAATTTATTTGACTTAAATCATTAATTATTTACATTTTGCTCACTACTTTCAGCTCCACCGAAAAAAAAGAAAGTGGCTGACAAAGCAGAGAAAGAAGAGAAGCCTAAAAAGAAAAGGGCTCCAAAAAAGAAGAAAGTTTTCTCCGATTCTGATTCGGATAACGGTTCCGATTCGGATTTTGTTTGTTGAATTGCATCCAAATGGTGAAAGTTAATACGTAAGGAGTCTCGCTTAAGGAATTTTTGAAGTTCCCTCGTCTGTTTTTTAATTTCTAGAATTACTTCAAGGTCAGCGTCAAATTACGGGACAGTTTTTTTTCCTACTAAATCATTTAATAAATAGAATAGAAGCTCTTGATGAAATATTTATGAGCGGATGGTCTGCATAAACCAAAATGTGGTTATTGTTAATATATGTATAAAACTGATGAGTTGAGGATTAATGTTACATTGGAGCATTAGTTATAGTTTCAAACCACATTTATTAAAAATATTTTAATCACTACCTGCCTTTTTCGATTTAGGAAAGAAAATATAGCTTTTGTAATATTTTTATAAAAAAAGAAAAAGACAAGCAGGGCTTAATGTATTTACAATCTTTTTGTTTTAATCTGGTGAATTGGATCAAAAGCGGAATGGGCCTCCGAAAATTATAAAAAAAGAAAAATCCTTGTCCGTCCATAAGCATTTCTTTTGGAGATCATATGGAATTTCTAATTCATAAGGGTTAACTCAATGAAATTTAGCGGATCATTCTTAATTTTACTTTTGTTTTTCGGCAGTGTGTCATAAAACGAAGCTCGTATGTGGATTAAATTTATGAAAATCTTAAAGGATTATTATTTTATATAATTTTAACACCTCTTGTGTAGTATTTATTTATATGTTTATATTGTTCTTCGGGGAAGATCCATTTGTGAAAGGATTTTGTTATACAAAGAACCTTTTTTTTTTTTTTTTTTTAGTAAAATCTAATTTTAATTAAAATTTGAAATGGCAAAGCTGGAAGGTATAAGTTCTGATTATTTTGTGCGAAAGGTCTTAGATTTAATGTTGTAGGAAAGTCTGTTTTATCTTCTATACTTTCTTTTTTTAATTATTTTTATGTAACTTGCCTTTTTTTTTTAAATACAAGTATCACATTAATTTTATTTCTTGTCGTATTTTTCTTTTTTTCCAGGTTGCTTTATAATTTAATTTTATTAGAGATTTTTATATGTTTAGTGGCAAATAGTAAATTATACGAAAAAAAAAAAATGATATACTAACTAAAAACGTAAGGAAGCAAATGGTAAGTAAATAGAGCGCGAGTTTTCTGACGTCATCGCGTCGTAAAGATGTCTCCTTCACGCGAGTCTAGAGTATTATATGGTCCAAGATTCTTTCCCTAAAGTTCCCCGATGCAAACTACGAAATTCAAAATGAATGAATCGTGAAGCCAGTTCTATTAAATATAATGAAAAACTCATTAATCGATCGCTGACCAATTCGATATTTCGATACATCGACTAATCGATGTTCGCATTCTCGTTTAGTTGGACGACATTTTTGTTTTCCAAATGTGCTTTTATGGAGTAATGGTTGGTGGAAAAAGTAAACAAACATAGAAAATGAGCAATTCTCAATTTCGTTTAACTTGGGGAGAACATCAGGAAACTCTTGTTTCCCTTGTTCACACCCTTTATAAGGACGAAATATCTTTTGACTGTACGCTTTACGCCGGGGGTCACCAACACGGTGTACACAGATTAATCCTGTCATCATGCAGTCCATTTTTGGGGAAAATTCTTCAAGAGCATAAAGCGGATAACCCAATTATAACCATTGACGGTGTATCAGATGTCGAACTTCGAGCTCTGGTTGAATATATTTATACAGGAGAAACAAATATTGCTCCTGAGTTTTTAAATAGTTTTATTCAAATGGCAAAAACACTTGAAATAGCTGGTTTAAGTCATTGTCATTTAGATGACAAAGAAGAGAATAAAATTCTGAATGCTGATGATTCAACTGAAGTGATTGATGAGGAAGAAATGTATACTTGTGATGATGAAAATGGACAGCATATTGTAAAATTGTTAAAACATTCATTAAAGTCTGAGAAAAAGGTGAAGCGGTTATCAGAATTAGACGCTAATACAGAGAATGATGACACTGGGGAGGATAATACTGAGGAGAGCGAATTTGCAAATGAAGAAATTGAGTTAGAAGTTGTTACTCAAAATGCAGAGGTATTCGATAAATTTCATGGTATATTTTTGAAATCAGAACCATTAGGAAAAGATTATGATAATTCTGTTGAAGAAACATCAGCAAAAAGGAATATTAGTTCAGTGAGCAATTGCGACACAGGTTTGATTGATTTGTAAAACATCTTTTTTAAGTAAATTTTCTAGATGATAATGGCTTACTTTGGTTTTCTAGATAACTCAATGCAACAAGAAGATGATGTATATGAAAGCTCAGTTCTCCATGGAAAATTTCAAAGTTATTTAATCAAAGATGAAGATATGGACTCAGAAAATGAAGAGGAGTATGATGTTTCAAAAATTGAAGAATCCCTTACAGGTACAAATGAAAATTTTTTTTTAGGTTATAAATATCTTGGACGTCTTAGTAATGGCAAAACAAACTGAGAAATGATTCAGACTTGAGATTTTCACTTTATAAGTAAATTGTTGTTCTTATATATAATTAAGTTCCTTTAATTTGCCTTTTTTTTTTTACTGAATATGAAGTTTTGAGTTTTCTTCTTTCAACTTGTTTAGAGTTTTATGTCGTTTGCTCTGTGTTTTCAAGAGAAAGTATATATCTTTGGCCCATACTGTCTTAAGCATTTCACTTATTGTGTGAAAAATGAACAGGCTCTGCATATAAATTTATTGTTATTAGAGCAGCACTTTGCCTATGAAATTACAACTCATTTTTTTATTTCAGTGGACCAAAATGAAGATGATAGTGCAGTCGAGGAAAGCCAATTAACTGATAACTCTGAAAACTTTGTGTATGTGAAATTAGATAATAATACGTTACAAAGAGTGCAAAGGAGCCAAGCAATGAAAATTAAGCAATTGACAAATGAAAAAAGTAGCAACCTGTCGTCAAATAAGTATTTGAAAGCTGTAAATCCATTGAAAAAGAGTTTCTTAATCAAAAGACCTAAAATTCAAAGTTTAGTTGGGAAAGATTCTAAAGCTAATCCGGACGATAAAAAAATTTATATTTGTTTAAAGTGCGGCAACAAATATTCTCATAGACGAACACTACTGCATCATATTCACTGGATTTGCGATCAGCCTGCTACTTATTCTTGCCAGTTATGCCCTTACATGGGTAAAAGGAAATTTCAGCTTAAATCACATATGAAACATGCGCACATGTTACCGATGAGTTAACGAAATGTAGATAGTTATGTGCATTTTTGTCAGCTTTAAAAAAAAATAATGTGTGATCTTGTAAATCTTTAATTGAACCTTAAAGCTTTGCATTAATTTTATAAACATTTTAAGAGATGTTTTTTTTTTCCAAGCTAAGGGTGTCCAATGGGATGATTTTTTTTAAAAATCCAAAAGTTCAAATTGAAGAAGCGGATCCATGATTTGTAAAAAGAAAAATTTAACAACAGATTATCTGCATCTAGCCTTGTCGCAGACAGCCAAACTGGAGGCTTTGCCCCCCTATACCTCCTTATGGGTGCAGGTTTTAGGATCCTTTGTAATAATGAATACACAAAGGGTAGAAGTGTCTAAACGGTTAAAATATTTTTTCATTTAAAAAAGGAAAAAAAAGAGAGAATTTCAAATCTTTTTTGGCATTCTTCAAAACTTAATCAATTTTTCTAAATTTTAATTTTTTTTTTTTGTTTTTGTTTAAATTGAAAAACTGGCTGCGGTCCTGGTAAAATGGCAGCCGTTTTCGGATCAGTTGATAAAAGGCTTAAGATGAGAAAGGAATAATTAACCTAGCTGTCCGAAGTAGGGCGGCATTTTACTGAAATAATACTAGGATATAAGACGATGTAGCCCCTAGCTGATTTAATGTACTGTAAAAGTCCTCAGTAAGCAAGGCAAAATTGGCATCAATCAAGGTTAGACTGCAGTAAAGGAAACCGAACAATAAAATTTGTAATGTCTTTGAATTTGCTTGTAGGATATGTATGTATTTGATCTAGCATGTAAGTTTTAAATTTTCAAAATATTTTGATGGAGCCTGGTGTAAAATTTTTCAGATTTTTTATTCCATTGTTAAGAAGTTCATTTCTAAATTAATAGGCGATACTAATTTTTTTTTTTTTTTTTGTGAATAAGTTGTTTGAAGACTGTACAAAAGAGCTAAGGAGCCAGAGTGTTGGATTTTGTTTGAATCATTTCAATATTTCGTCATTATTTTAAGAGGCGTTTACAAAATGATGGCTCCCATAACAAATATGTAGAAGAAAAGTCTATTTTTCCGTGAGATGAGTTGGAAAATGGTCATAAGTGCCGAAAAATAATAAGGTATAGTGCTGATAGAAGAAGTGTATTAGGCCTGAAAGGACATAAAGACTCATTTTTTGTTTCTCAGGCCCTATACAAAACCTGGCTTGATGGTAAATGGAAGCGACCTCACTAAATAGGGCATAGTTACCTAATTTTTTATGATCTTTAGTATTAATCTAAAATAATAAATTAATTTAATTATTTATTTTATTTTTTCGAAACAATCCTTCTTCTTATTGAAAATAATGAGAATTTTTTACAAAACGATTTTAAATAATATCATTTTCAGAAATGAGCTTATGGACTTGTCCATGAAAGCTAGTGTAATGTCACAAGAGTAATAAATTCATGCTTATGAATTCCCATTACTCTTATGACAAAAGGTTCGTAGGCAAGCCCTTATATAAATTCAAGCGAATTTTAAGAAGAAAAAATCAAACAAAACAAAAACACTTGCGATTTTTTGTAAAATATTTTTATTTATTAAAAATTGTAAATAAATACATTAAAAGGATTAAAAATAATAATTTTCTCGTTGGATTTGATTTTCTTTCCGAAATGAAAAAAAAAAAAAAGTTACACACGAAGTTTCTACAACATAATATCTAACACGTGATGTCTTAATTCTTTGAAAAAAAAAAATTGAAATATGTACAAGGAAATATAAAATTCAATCAACAACTAATAATGTACTCTTGCAATACAAAAACTTAAATCCGGCAAAAAAAGGCAAATCATTATTTTTTGATTTATAATAGTTAAATTCGGCTTTTTTTTTCTTTGTAGATGCCATTAAGATGGGAATTAAACTTAAGAAATTAACGGCTATCAAATCGATTCATTACGCGTAAAAAATATTCTTAATTAAAAAATATTAATCAACAGTGAAAAAATAACAAACCAAAAATAAAAATAGAGATTTAGCGGTTATAAAGCTTTGCAAAACAACTGAAAAATTAAAAAATAACAAATTTTTGTTATTTTTTTACTGTTAATCATTTACAATATTTATTCTCTTTAGAAAAAAAACTGGGATAAGTTTACAAAAAATTTATAAATCACTATTGAAAAAAGAAGAATTTAAGTACGAAATTCATGAAAAAAATTTTTAATTATTATTGCGATGAAAAAAGAAAATTTTTTAACTTACAGTTTTATACTCACAATGCACTCTTTGAGTGACATATTTAAATAATTACATTATCCTACTAATTTTCTTTTTGTACAATTTTTTCTTCATCGATCCTAGCACCTTTCAAAAAGTTAAAAAAAAAAATTCAGAAAACATCCTTCAGTGGATCATTTGCTGGTTCAGGAATAATCTATTTTCCTCTGCCAATGAATTCAAGGAGGAAGTCAAATCGTTAACTACCATATTCGATATCTGGAAAGGGTGAGTGGAACTGGAAACTTCGTTCGACCAAAGCTGACACTGTTGAACGTATTCCAAAGTCCTTTCATATGCCTCGCGAGGCATCCTCACTTCGGATTGGCTAATATCGGTGCACTGGATTTCGTTTTCCATCTCTCTATAATTGCCGTTATAATTTTTATAATTTTCTCGTTTTCTTTAAAATTGTCGTTATTATCGGGATAATGACAATTTCCGCACATTTTATGTTGCTGAGCACAGTTTTGTTGCTTGATTTCGTGATGGTTGCAAGCACAGTTCGGGTGTTGCTGCATGGGATTCGGGATCATTTGGGTTTGGGGAGGTGGAGCATGGCTGACTGTAGGAACGACTTGAGGAGTTATGGGGGGATGAGGCATTACGTGATGATGATTCATGGTGCAATTGTGAATTTGAGTATTGTTGCACTGAGGTAGATTGTCGGGTTGACACACAGGGGAACAATTATTTTGCTGGTAATTGGAACAGTGGTCGTGGGGATAACAATGGTTTTGGCATATTTGATGATTGTGTTGGGCCACTGGAGGTTGAGTGATGTTTTGATTTTGATTTTGAGCTGGATAAGAAGGATGATTAGCTGGATTCGATTGAACAGATCTGGTTATGTTAGAATGGCATCTGTAATTGCTGTAATTGTAACCGTTTCGTTCCAGCAGTCTGTTCTGTTGGTTCGGAATCATTGGATAATTCGGTGGAGGATGATAATGATTCCCTTGATTTTGAGGGCAAAAATGATAATTTTGATGATAATAGTGATTGTAATGCTCGTGATTGTGAGGCGTACAATTTTGATTTCCCTGAAAATTCAAGTAATTCCTATTCACATTTTGATTGGGTGCGGGAGGTTTCCCTTCCGCTTGAGCAGGTGGATTTTGAACTGGCCGGTTCGGTTTAACCGGGTTCTTTGTGAGATCCTCATCGTTCGAATTAAATTCATTAAAAGGTTGAGCAGGTTGAACAGGCTGCGCAGGTTGAACGGTCTGAACGGTAGTTTGCGTGTTGTCGCCATTGCAACAACTGTTCAAATCTTCGGTTTTAGTTTCCGGTTTTGGATTAGCCGGGGTTAGTTCCGTGATGGTGGGCTCTTCGGCATCTAAAATAGCGGCAACCTGACTAAGATATCGCTCCATTTCGTCCGGAATGACAAGTTTGTTTTCGATCATTTCACCCTCGTTGATTTGTTCTAATTGAACCTCTTGGTTCGGATGATGGGGATCGATGTTTGATGTTACCGGAGTCGCCACTGGGCAAGGCTCTGGAGCGTTGACCACGGCTGGCAGTACAGTTTGAAGCTCGCTGCTAAGCGACATATTGGCAGTCTGAAATAAAAAAAGAAAACCGAAATTAATCATAACATTTATTTATAAGTTTCATTTAAATTGGAATCCCCCATGCTCTTCAAAAAATTATAACGTTTAACAAAAAACTAACCTGTAGTACGAGATTCGATGTATTACTGAGAATATTCCTAACAGGACTAAGCGCTGGTCCGAGATTTGTGAGCGTAGGAACAGAATCCACAGACATTGGGCTCGGTGCGTTATGATTAGCCGTCAAAGGACTTACGTTAGAGTTATAAATCGGACTCAGGATATTCGAACTGGGACTTAAAACGTTCTGGCATATCATATTAGGACTCGGAACATTTGAGTTAGGACTTAGAACGCTTCCATTCGAATTTATATTTGGCTGATTCGGGCTAAGGACTGACGGATTAGGACTCATGTGATTCGCTAGTGGCGAGAGAGGATGATAATTGGGACTATTGACGGGGCTCATCATGGCAGTCTTTATCATATTTGTGGGTTTACCACTCTGGCACATTGTAGAGAATTGATGTGGGCTGATCGTGGGCATATGACTCCCCGATCCCGGTATAGGCGGACTTCGTCCTGGTTGCGACATTTGAGACGATCGCCTCGAACTTCCAGGTGAGATCGGATCGTAAAACGATGCCATGGCACAACTATTTGCACGAGACGCCTAAATAAAAAAATTAAAATTAGTTACATAGCCATAAAAATGATTTGTAATACATTCTTTTAAAATAATTCGTACTTGAGATGCTTGACTGTTTCGTCTGCTGGATATTTGAGACATTGTACCGTAGCAGCTAACAGTCGAATTAGAATCCCGTCGATTACCGTCCAATATTGTTTTTGGTCCGCATGGTTTTGTTCCTAACCTCGTCTGGTCTTGTCCTTGAGTTTTTGGCTCCATTTTCAATTCAAAAATTTTCCGGCCGAGTTCGATCAGTTTCATATTGCCTGTCATATTGAAAAAAGGCGTTTAAAATGATTTTAAATGTACTTGTTTTACTTTTGAAATACCCACCAGTAGGTGCTTGAGGTAAGGATAGTCCTTTTTGAAGGATGCGACTCCTCACTCGATTCGAAATTGCACTCCTAGCACTTCCCGTAACTCCTACATTGAGATCAGATCCTAAATCAATATCTTCAGGCCAATTTTCATCGATTACATCAGCCATGAAAGCAGACGGTGGGCTATCATTGACTTCGTCGGTCCAAACGGGATGTTGCCTGGATATAGGCGAACCTTGATTTGTTCCTGGACTTGGAGCTTCCTAAAATTAACAATTAAATATTTTAGATGTCAGCTTCGGTTTACGAATTCAATTCTTTTTCGAAAAAAGAATGAATATCCCAACAGATAATTTAACGAATTTAAAAAAAGTTCAAGTATTAGAACGAACCTCAGATTTAACTGTTGAAGGACTGGAAAGTGAGGTAGTCTTAGATAATTGACCTTCATCCGATCTAGATGGTGAAGGCATATTCGCGGATCCATCTGGTTCCTGATCAGGAGACGGTCCCATTTTATGTTTCTTATTGGCATAAAATTCAGCACCGTGAACGGTTTTAACATGCTTTCGCAGGGAGCTAGGATCCGTGTAACGTTTAGAACAACCAGGCGCTCGACATACGTAAGGTTTCTGAAAAAAAAAAAAAAAAAAGTTAATCAATGCTAATGTATTACACATCTTAGGAGTACAGTAAAAATTAATTTCGGTTCAAAATCTTAATTGCGAAAAATATTGCAAGCTTAAGTCTTTTAGCGAATAAAACCCAAATAACATTTTACATGACTTTGCTATATACACTGGAACTTACCCATATTGAAAACATACTTTTCCATAAAGCTTGCAAGAGAATAAGAGAAACGTTAAAAAGAAGCAAAAGAAAAATTCAGAATGTTAAAATTAATGAAAGGCGCATGAGTTTATCAAAACGAAAAGAAAAGATCCTCATAGTTTTGGCGCTAATTAAGGCGATCTTTTTTAATCTCCTTTTTTAATCTCTTTTTACTTGAAGTCTTACAAACTCGTCTTTCATTAATTCAAAAAAATACCAACCTCATTCGAATGAGTCCTATTTTGATGCTTAGCCCGATCACTTGCATTACTAAAGGCCTTTCCACAACCAGGAAATTCGCACGGATACGGTTTCTCCCCAGTATGAGACCGCAAATGAGTTTTTAAATTTTCCAACCTGGAGTATGCTTTGAAACATCCTTCAAACTGTAAAAAAAAAAAAAAAGTATTTTTAGATAATTTCTTTCTCTTCAAAATAAATTTTCCACTTTTTTCAGGTTTTTTCTTTCTTTTTTTAATTTTACTTACGGTACATTTGTGCGGTTTTTCGCCAGTATGCCGCCTCATATGAACAACCAACATGTACTGTGCTTTAAAAGGCTTTTCTCCTCTCGAACAGTCTTCCCAACGACAAATAAAACTTTTCTTATTGACTTGGATATGATCGCTAGAAATATGTTTAACTAAATCATCCTGCGTTGGGAATTCCTTCGAGCAGTCCTTCCAGTGACAGTTAGTTTCGATAAAGTCAGCCGGTTCATCTCTTAAATCGCCGCAATCTGGAGATTTCGTCGTTTCAGTACTTCCAGTTTTGGCTTCTTTTTTGATGCGGTTGTTCTATAAAAAAAAAGGGGGTTAATTCGATGATTTGTTTTTTCCTTTTGCGCAAAACTGATGACTATATCATGCGATAACCTCTGAACTTTGTCTACGAACAGCAGAAAAAATAAGATAAAAATCGATTAGTGACATCAGTCACATGAACCAAACAGGATGTTTCGTTAAATTTTTTTTTAAACATAATGTTTGTACCTTTCGATCAGTCAGACTGTCAGCTTCGGCTCTTATACTGCAGTCTTGTCTTCCTTCTACCTTTGGTAAAGAAACATTTGCACCTAATGGATGATGCGATAATGAGAATAAACTACCATGAGATCCTTGGGTGTGCAAAGGTGGCCCCAACGGTGGCAGCAGCCCTTGCGATCTAAGTAAATGAGCCTAATAAACAATAAATAATTTTTAGAATTATTTATAATGCTTATTTTCAATGTTACAGAAGACATTTCATTTTTTTATTCGTTACCTGGAGCGGCATATGCATATTAAGTGCTGGGCTAAGAGCCCCGGCCGATAGATGTCCATAGCTTCCGCTAGCCGAAGAACTACGACTTCCGTTTACTAAACTATTCACTAGACTGTTAGGTGAAAATCTTATAGAATTAATATCAAAAGAATCCGAGTACGGAGATGACGATAAAGCTCTTTTTCTACTTTGCCGCAGAGCCGCTGACGGTCGCGGGGAAGGAAGTCTTGAATCTATTGAGAAAGGTAGCTCGGAACTAGCTACCGTTGAAGGAGGGGGTAAAGAAGATAAATATTCCGTTGGAAAACCAAGCCCTAAACATAAAAGGATGAACAAAAAATATTAATACCAAGTTATTCTTTATACTAACGTTTCAAAGAAAATTTCAACTTACCATGGAGAGAAGAAGTAGGGCTATTATGTAGAGTTGCATATATATGCTCCATATATTGCGGAATGCGGTATGCGGGGTGAAAATCCCCAGGGCCGGGAGGAGCGGCTCCGAGGCCCCGCCGCGCCCCAAACAGTTGAAGGTCGGGTGCACTGCCGGACACACTGCTGGAAAGCCTGAAAAAAACCAAAATAAAAACATTTAATTATAAAGAATATGATAGCTTATTTGTTTTACTCAAAACTAATCAATCAAAAATGTCGGAAAAAACGAATGAATGACAGTACAAAAATATTTTTATCTTATGGCCATACCAAATGGCGCTGAGTTAAACGACTTTTTCTTTCTTCGACAAACATTATTACACTATTTAATTTTTTTTTTTTTTTTTTTTTCAGAAATAAAACAATAGGTCGATGAAATGAGAAGGAACAAAGAAATGAAGCAAAAATAAAACTAACAGTTGGGGAGAGTAAAAAAAGGAAACTGCGTTAGTCGGAAATAGATTTATTTTCTGTTTTTAACATTGTCGACAATCTTGATTATTTACTCTACATTTCTTATATTGACAGCAATTAGCTCGGAGCAAAATAACTTCCCTCAAGTATTTCTCATTTTTTCCTAATTATCTTAAAAAAATTTATTTGATTTACCCTTTCTTTTATTCTCATTAAACATTTAAATTTCAATATTTTCCACCCATTCTACGCCACTGTTCCTTCACCGTCACTGTCATTCATGAATAAAGCAAAGTTGAATGTGCAGATGATTGCAATAAGGTCTTTATTAATCGGCTCAGAATGACGCTAATCGTTATTGATGTAATTTTTTTATTCAGTGATAAGCTCAACAAAATCCAACAATGAAGGCTCTATTGTGAAAATTCTTTTTATTCTTTTATTGATCATGCTCATAAATGTTAAAAACAAAAGTCTGTTTCTAAAAATTTCAATAAAGCTAAATTTTTTTATTTCAAATATAGTTTTCAAGTTAAAAAAAATATTTTTCAAAAATCAAGAAAACTTAATATACTTGAGAATAAACAGAGCCCTATCAATGTGAGGCTGAGTATTCAAGAGAATGCACAGAATTGACAAAGAACTAGTTTGGTACAAAAAGTAATAAATAACACGAAAGAGGAACACATGGCTAAGAGACACATGTGTGGGATCCTCCTCTAACATCTTGGGATGTTCATCCACTCTGACAGCTCATTATTTAATGAATTTTCACAAATTTACAACTAAATTTAAAATAGTAAACCAGATTTTTTTTCTCAAAGAGTAAGAGAGGGAAAAAATTCTTTTTCCTTGGATGTGACAATTTCACAATTGAAAACTTGTATGTTTCACATTTAAAAATTTATCCACGTAATCAATTTTTTTTTACTTTGTATTTGGGATATGCCAAATATTCAAATAATTGTTTCTTACAATAATGACATCAATGCACTTCGTATAAAAGATGATCACATATATTATAGCCGGGAGAGGCTCAAAGTCACAGCAATTAAATTAAGGAGTGTTCTAAAATAACAATGAATACAAATATCTGTATATAAATTTGCAGATCTTTTAATCATTGCTGCAAATATTTACAGATGCAGCTAATCAACATCATGGAATCAGCAGGTATTAAAAGTGCTGTTCTAACTGAACAAAAATAATAAGTATTAGATATATAAGTCTACTGCAGCTATCAACTTTAAAGAATTATACTTCCCAGTCAACACGCAGTCAAGCACACATTCATATACTTCCCATCTTCATACGGCAATATTTAATGAAAAAAATTAAGCTTTTTACCTTCTTTTAGTAGGTACATTCTTTTTATTAATATGTAAACATAATATGTAATTTATCTGTCACAGGGCAGATCGCTTTTGTTTTCTGGTAAGACTCTATATATATATACTAGTTACATTTTCCGCACATCTTCGAAGGATTTATATTTCCTTTCTTTTTCATTACTACTTTCTATGTATTTCAAATTCAAAAATTGTTACTAAATGTAAAAAGTTTTTCATTTCGCATTATTTTGTACTGAGTTTTGTATTTCTTTCGGAAGTCGATAAATAGTGCTGCCATCTGCTAAAAAATTCTCTTCGTATAAATATTTTTTATTTATATCTGCTTAGCTTATGCAAACGGGAATATTTCCATCTCACCTCACATTGGATCTGTGAAATTTTTGTAATGTTGGCGCTAGTAGCGCTAGTAGACAATATTAAAGATGGCGGATTGGAAGAAAAAATTGAAAAATCTGAATTTGTGAATTCGTGTTGCCTTCATTATATAGCTTTATTCGCCCATTAGACCGGAAAAAGCCTGGTAAGTTCAGAGTTTTGGATGTATAAATAGTAAATTTTGATTTGTAACAAGCATGAAGTTTCACATGTAACTTTATTTACAAAAACTATGGTACAATAATTCCCCTCGTGAAAAAAATGATTCAATATGAATTCACCGCATTTTCTACAAAGCAATCGTAGCAATGGCGATCGCAATAATTTGATTTAGCTGTTGATTTTGATCTTAATGAATGAAGTTGGAATGAAAAAAGAATTCCTCTAGTATAAAGCTTGAGAAAGCGTCACAAACACTGTACCTACATAGACAAACATTAAGCCATCATGTTAAAATTTCTATAGTAAATGGTCTCAGGCTCAATATTGCCTTTGAATTAAAAGAGTTTTGCCACCCCAGGAAAATAATGTTGTCTGTATCTTAATGTTGCTGCCCTCCTGGCATTTACTCATTGATCGACTCCTGAAGAAGGAGTATCTTTGTTTTTCTTCCTATAAATTGTGTTTAGGAGAAATTTTCTCTGATCTTATTATTTCCCATATTTTTTTAATGATTTAAAATTGTAGAAAACAGAACTATATTGTATTTAAATTATTTTTGAGGAAATTTCTGCCTTCCAGTCTTGAAGCCAATCTTGCTTACCCATTTTTTAATCAGCCAAAAGGATCATTGATTGGTACAATTAAAACGATTTAGTAATTAGTTATCTACGTAAATTCATCAGTACTTCTGAGGCAGAACTTGGTTAAATTTTTATTAGGCTGTTACTTATGCTTTTAAAATGCTTGCAAATAGAAGATCTGATAACTCATGTCACAGAATGCACTACTTAATTCAAAAATATGAAGAATACATCATAAAGCTTTCGATGTTATCCAGTTTTACAATTGACCATGCTGAAGCATTCATAATTTTAAACGGAGTAAAGAAAATTGAATCTGCGTTTTATTTTCTTATGATTATATCATAATAAAAATGTAATGTAGAACTAAATTAAAAGGCTGGAATAAGTAAGTTGACTGCTTGGCTGGGAAATGGATTTCAACTTTTAAAACTTTTTTTTTATATCAGTAGTCATAAATTCTTAACAGTAAATAATTAAGATTAAAAGCACTTGTTGCTCAAGTTATTTTTTTTATTTCTTTTTTATTAGAAAAGTTTATATTTCATTCATATAAGGAAAAAAATTTTTTTTAAAGGCATTTATTTGGAGATCTTAGCACTCCATACCAGAAGGATCTAAAAACAAATCATGAGTTTTAATAGCACTTTAAAAATTAATGAGATCATTTTAATATCTTTAATTTTTTTTCAAAAGTCATATTACTTCTAAACTTGTCAATATTAAACGGTTAAATATCTGGAAGTGAAGAGGTTTTACCTCATCCGTCAAACAATAATAAACGAGAAGAGACGCATGTGGAAAAAAAAAAAAAAACTAAATAAGTAAAGAGCGATAAAATATTTACAGTACTGATCACTTACAACATACACAGAAGCATCGACGGTAAACTTGTTGCTTCTAGAGGAATGTTTATTTTTATAATGTAAATTTGTTTACTTCATTATAAGAGTTTTAATAATTGTTTACTTTTTATATATTGACTTTTTAACATTGATTTAACTTAACCATTTATTTAAACAAAATTTTCAATGATCCCTTGTTCTTTTTTTATATATATTTTGATGGGTTGTTAAAAATTTTAAACATGGTTGGTTAGAGGTTTCACGGCTTTTGATTTAAGTTTAATCAAGATGAAAAGGATTTTCTTTGAAAAAAAAAAAAAAAAAAAAAGATTGAAGTTTTAATTTTGCACCCTATATAATTCAGAAAGAATGTTTCCTCCCTCGGGATATTCCATAAAATTAAAAATTGCTTTAGGGTTATAGGTAAAAAAAAAAAAAAAAAAAAAAAGAACTTCCAAATATATAAAATCGTTCGACGAAAACAATGGCAGGACAGAAACAATGAGCAGTCGCAAGTGGAAGGTCCGCAATTAAACTAACAACATAATTACAATTCATCTCAATTATGGTTTAGAACCACTCATTTCTTCATTATATACCTGTTTTTCAGACAGTTATACGTCTTCTTTCAATAACTGTTCATCATCTTTTGTCAAACTTCGTCCTGGGTGTCAGAACGTTAATTACATATGTGATCGCCCGCAATAATTATGCGGGTATGTCCAAAAACAGTTTTTTTTTTTCGTCATTGGTTAAGTGGACGTGAAAGGGGTTAAAAAATTTGTTTAATTGGCAGTAGACTTACCACGAGCGATTTATAAGTATCCAACTAGATCTTTACTATATGTATATATCATCAGAATCAAGTGATTCCAGCGATAATTCCATCATTTAGTATCCTTTTGGTTTTGTATCCATTCAACATATTGTATACGCATATGAGTTAATCACACCAAATTACGTATATTTTTTAGGACCTCAATTAGTAATCACGCGTAACTGAAATTATTTGTTTTTAAATTCACTTCATCCATCATGATCAGTCTGACGGTATTAAGCAATTATTTAAGTAGATAAAAAAAAAGCAGCTCCAATAAAAGATTTCGAACACCTCATGCTTAGTAATTTTTCATTTCTCTCTGTAACAGGAAGAATAATCATCGGGTTCTTTAAATTTATTTTTTAGCCTCTGGAAATGAATAAAGAGATTTCAGTGATCATAGTAATAAAGGAGATGAGTCGAAATTACCTATAGCTTGAGAATCAGAATTCTTTGTTATTTTTACAGCGCTAAAAAAAAAAAAAAAAAAAAAATCCACGACCCGTCACGGCGAATTTATTATACCTTTCTGCAAAGCATGATGATCATTAGGAGATTGTAGGTGGGATTGTTATCACTTAGCATATGCATTCGGCGTAATGATCATGTCATTATTGCATTAAAATGTTTACATTATGGATTTGTATGTGAAAGATTGGCTTCATAAGTATTATCGGTATGGAAAGGATGCGAGTATGATTTTTTTTAACATTTAAACGTTTGTTTATAGTGCGTGGGACAAAACGAACGCATTTTTTACTGGATAATTTAGTTATCGAGCCGGAAATATGAAGTAAGATTATGGGAGTTAGCTGGAAACGGAAAATGTCTTTTTTATTTAGAAATAAAATCCGTGATTAATTTTGTTACCGCATAGTAGTCTACTTTTAAAATTAACATCGAAAAAAGTAATTTAAGTTGATAATTAAAATTTTGTACAAAAAGAAGTTAGGTAAATAGTTTGAGTTTCAGGGGTGACTAAAGGAAATTTGGGGAAAAAATGAAAAATTTAGTATTACAATTTCGCCGATAGCCAAAGAGCAAACTTGAATTTTGCATGAAAATTTCAACCCCATTTGCCAGTTACAGCTAGTCATTTCAGCCGGAAAATTTTTTTTATTCGAAAATTTGATTTGAATTGAGATGTTACAGCTGTCAGTTGATGTCTTAATTTTCTGGTATAATATCAATTTTGAAATATCTCTTTTCCTAATTTTTTTTTTTTTTTTTTTTTTTTTTCAGATACGTTGAAGCGATCTTGGAATACTTCAAGCATAGGTATTTTCCGTCAGAACTTTGGAAAAGCACTCAACTTTAGAAGACGCTTTTAGAAAAACACTCATTAATAAGGTAATTATTTTCCACTTTTTCTTGCTCTCTTCTCATTTTTTTTCCTTATGAATTTCAATTTCAAAAAATCATGACTTTCAGGCTCGAGATTCATTTTCCGAATTATTATTACCACACTGAAAACCTCAACTTTGGATTTCTACCATCGTTTGAACGCACTCACTTCTTCCACTTTGATCTTTAGCATCCTCGGAATCAAACAAGATAAACCTTCGCGATCTATTTTCCATGTTGAATCCTCCGGACACGATATAATACTGAGTCAAAAATCTTACAGCTTCATTTGAAACCGAGGCAACAAAGGAAAACCGAGACATCATTTTACTTATAGACCACCCAAGATCTCTGTTATCAGTGTCGGCTTGTCTGCTAAAGCACAATATACATGAAATTACACACATCCATGCATGATGAAATCTCGTCAGCCTGGAGCGGTTTTTTACTCTCTTCATTTTGTCGTATTTAGATTGAGTTGTTTCTCTAGTGGTCCAGCATCTATCTGGACGTCGATTTTAAGGTGATTTGATTATTATCGTCGTTATTACCTCCTTTTTTATTCGAAGACGTGAAAATGGTTTAAAATATTTCAAGATAAAAAAAATGTAAAATGATGTTTAAAAAGTTATAGGGGATCGCAGGGCGATTATGTAAACCAAGAAAGGATCACCTGCACAATCCGACACTGAGTTCGACCACATAATTTCTTCATTTCAGAACCGATCATACAACATGAATCACACGATCTTCCGAATCTAAATCTTTAAACGAAAAAAAAAAAAAATTAAAACATACTTCCAGTTTTAATTTTTAATTCCAATTTTTTTTTCCCTTTCGTTGTTTATGAATAATTTAGTGTAGCAGACCTGAAGTCGATAAGCCATTAGCGTGGAGTTTATTTTTCTGCGATGAAATTATTCAAATTTAATATCTGTTAGTTTTGAAGTCAGAAAACTTTAGGAGCTCTTTTAAAGTTTCTATCTTAAAAACTTTCCTGTTTTAAAAATTCAAAGCCTTATTTTTTTATTTTTTTTTTTTTTCATTATGTTTCAGGTGTGGCATAATTATCTCCTTCTTGTAAACAAAGAGGCAGAGAACGTGTATCTGGAAACAGCAGCAGTAAATGGAAAATCTGAGGACAAGAGACGTTTAGTCATATGCATATTTGAATTTATGTAAGTAAGATTTTGGTTATTTCGGATTTTTACTTCTCCGAACATTCAGATATTTAAACGTGTTACTGCTTTCTAGATTATCACTTTCTTTACGGTACAAAAGATATACTTAAGAAATCGTTGCTAACGATTTGAATTGAATGTATACTTTTGCAATTTTTTGATTTCCTGGAGTTATTGTAGCCTTTACCGGCTCATCGCATTTTACCATGGCTGATGGAAATCTCGTAATAATTGAGATGTAAGATACCACCCGCAAATCCCATGCTTTCTACAGCTTTTGAGTCAAGTCGGTGCTTTCCCACTTTTCCTTCTTAAAGACTACACCTAGATTTGAATATTGAAAACGTAAAAATCTGACTTTTAAATGCTATTAAAAAAAGAAATATGTTGCATACGAGAAAAAAATTTAATTTTCTCCATTTTTAGAATTGATTTAGGGCAGGGAAAAAAATGAATGTTGCCAGCCAATTAGAAAGCCTTATATAATTCTTTCATTACTTTATTTCTTTTTCGGTTTTAAATGGATGTTTGGGTGGATTGCAATCAATATTTTGTAGGAAAAAAAAGAGTAAATAAAATTTTAAAAGAGAGGAGGTGAGGTGTAGTATGTGTGTGGAGGACGATGCGAGATATAAATATAATGTTTCAAGATCACGATTTTCAGGATGATTACAAAGACGTAAGACGAAGAGAAATGTCTATATCATCATCTTAATGAAAATTACTTGTTTTACTTGAGGACTACGCACGACTTCATCAGACTTTTATCATCATCCTGGGGTTGTAAAATGAAGTTATTTTTTCACGTTTTTTTTTTCCAACTTCATGGGATTCTTCATGTTTAGTCATAATTCATCATTCCAAGAAAGGGTTGTACTTACTCATTTTGTTTCCTCCAACAACTCGTGAAAAAAAAAGCACTCGTACCTGTTTGAAAAAAATGTTAATTTGATGTGGAAAAAAAAAAATTCTTGAACGTTTAATCCTGATTATGACTACGAATTTCTGTTTACATTCAGGTTATGAAAGGTAAAATGCACCATCATTTCGACGCTAAAGCGACTTTGATAGAGTAATTAAACGCGCATAAAGATTACAGTCATGTTTATGTTAAAATGGTCGATGATACCGCCTCCAGGAATATTTTTACAATAACATGTATTCAATTTCATTAATATCAGTTTTATACAAGGAGAACGTCTGAGGATTGAGAGAAAAATGTAACAATGATCTCTCTCGTTTATTCCTATACCTGATTAATGGGTTCTTTTTTCGGTCGGGCTGCAAAAGAATAAACCGAAATTACAATTGTGGAAGTAATTATATCTGATTACAATTGCAGGATCGTTCGATATTCAACAATAATAACAGGAGGGATTTTCCGAATCAAAATAGATCTATGGGATTATGGAGGAAGAATGTTTGTTTTCAGAGAAATGAATCGTCCGGCTTGCTTTCGGTAAGATTCACTGGAATATTATTTTTTAGAGTTTTAAGTAATCGTTAACTGTATTACATTTTGATGAAAAAAGGGAGAAGAAATGGGGGGAGGTGGGAGAGTGTAGAAAATTGGATATCAATGTCGTTGGCATAAAATTGGAAAACGTCGATTTGATGTAACACTCAATCAAATCCAAACGCGAAGTAAAGTTAGTAAATGGTCTTTGTCACTAGGATATAAAAAAAGTTGAGATCGAAATACCTTGAGCTATTTTTTACAGCTTAATCTTGCTTTATAATGCGATGGAAATGGAACTAATTGGGCTGCTTCTTTGTTCTTTTTTTTTCTAAAGCGAAATTGTTGAAGTTTCTATTTTTTTTTTTTTTTTTTTTTTTGTAATATTTGTTTTGGTACTCCTGACACTTCAAAATCAATCTTCTAGTTTTTTTTTTCCTTCCCAAATTTTATTAGTTCAGCGAATCTTGAAAAAGGTCATATGCGCACAATTTCGATTATTTTTTTATTAGACGATGCGGATGAGTTCACAGACGCATTGATTTGTTTTTTTTTTTTTAAATTCAAATTAACTTTAATTTTTTATGAATATTCTGTCGAACATCAAACTAAAAAAAAAAAAAATGCACCGGAGAAAAACGCCAATGGAATTGCGTAACGTAGTAATAACCCGATCAAAACAGTAAATAAAAAGACATAGAGTCCAAAAAATATATAAAAAGATAGGTGAGATAAGGAACGAAAAACCAGTCGATAATAAACTTGATAGGTTTTATTACTGTACATGTTACAAGAATAAAAGTGAATTAGTAGAGATCGATATAATTTACCAGCACGCTTTCAATAAATATCCGACCGAAACCGATAATTTTGTGCAGTTTAACTTTTGACCATAGGCTCCATATCAAATTTTGTGACTTCATTGGAAGACCGTATAAAAAATGGTGGCTAAATCTTTTCATGCTGCAGTGTTGAGGGTGTGAATTTTTTAAAAGAATCGCCGGAAAGGTTATTTTTCGGTCTGCGAGTATCGATTGCGATCATCTTAGCTTTTTCCGATAAAGTTTCAAAAGCTTAATTAAAGCTTTAAAACTTGTTCAGTCTTCGGAACTTATTGAACATATCTATATTTTCTTTTGTTTTGGACAGCTTGTACATATATTTCTTTTATAAGTTTACAATCTTGATTTCAAAATGCGCTAGAATAATGGCAATAAGTTGATACCTTCCGGTTACTTGCATCGGATAAGACTCGAGTTCTCTGCAGTATTCGACACCAAAAATGTACCTTTACCCAAGCCAAATGAATTCGGCAATTATGTTTTTTCATTTTGCAAATTTTCAAACATCAATTCATTTTTCCTGCAGGCGATTTCATCATTTGATCGTCAATAAAGATGTTAAAGAAAATATTCCCAACTGGTTTTTCGACAAGTGCTAGGTCCTGTTTAAATTTCGCCGCGGGTATGATAAGGTTATTTAACTGAGTTAACTCTTTTCAATACGATTTTAAAAGAATAAAACAAATGTGCGAGATTTTTAATTAAGTCTTCCTCTTTAGATCGTTAGTGAATCAAACCACGTGTTTTCTTTTTTATTGAGAAGGCTACAGACTCGGCCCTGAATAACCTTCAAAAGAGACGAAGAATAATTGATCCCAGGCAAGCGACAGGTGCTGAACAGTTTTCTTAGGCTCCGTTCAGACGAGGCGTGTGACACGCGGTTTTATTGCTTTTGCGTTCCCGTGCTGTGTTCACACACAGCGTTTTTCAGACGTTTCTATTTCTTGAACAATAAAAAAAGAACGCAGAAACTTTCCCGTGTTTAATCATTTTTTATTTTTTGGTTTTTATCGGCACGAAGTGAAGATAACAATGCCGAGTAATTTATATTAAAAACTCGATTTCAAAGAAAAGTTATGTTTTAATTGATTATAAAGTTCAATTAAATGAGCAGGTAAAAATGAAGCCTATGTGTCGTCTAAACAGCTCCATATGACTTAGTGCCCTCTCGGCGTGTCGTCTGAACAGTCCCATACCTCAATGACCCTCTGCGTTTAGAGCAAATAAAAAAGCGCGTGTCAAACGCTCCGTCTGAATTGGGCTTTAGGAAGGGGGGAAAAAAAACTGAATTAGACCTTCTTTTTATCTCCGAACTATCAAACTTGCTTTTATTATAAGCCACTACCTGCAAATCATTAGGGAAGGAAAATAGTCCATGCCATAACTCTGTGTTTTACGACATAACAAAAGCGGAGATTTTACGACTTTAGAAACGAGATTGTTGCTTATAGTTGGTCTAATGAATAGGTATTGATAGAAATTTTTGCCGAATATAGTGATGAAAAGTGGTGTGTCCAGTCAAAACATTTGTCGGCTTTTTTTTTTTTGTTTTTGTTTTTGCTTTACCGAAACAGACCAAACGAAATACCTAACGATGTGGTAATCTCGTAACCGCAAATATCAAACTTGATGGGGAGCTAAATTAAAAAGAATTTTAAACGTTTAAATATCCTTGGCGTGGAGGAAAGGTATTAATTTAAAGCGAGTTTGTTTTTGAGATTCGACAATACTCCGTATACCACATTCCAAACTTACATGGAAAAAAATGCGATATTTAAAGCGATCACGATTAAAAAAAATCAAATCATATTACAAGAAAAGTACGCGAACAACAGCTGAAAAAATTAAAAAAGTGTACAGAAAATAATTTATGAGCCACTAATACGAACACGAAACGTGATAGGATGGAAACGAAAATTATAATAAGAAATGTGGCCATATAGTTCGCTATTAGAAAATTTTGATGTGCGAGAGTTTCAGGTTACGGCTGCGCGAGACAGAGATGTAGTCAACTTTTTAAAACCTGAAACATGGGCGCATATTTTGTTCTCTACGAAAGATACATTGATATGGACCCTGTTTTTCTGTTGCGACTTTGATTAAGATTAATGAGGCAGGCATTAGATTCCGATCGACATTGCCAAACTCTTAGAAGAAAAATGATAAGAAAAGAAAAAGTACACGAGCTAATCTTTGAAATACATGTAGCACGCGCATTTTTTTTTTTTTTTTTTTTTTTTTTATCCCCCATAGTTGTTATTATTTTTGCCATCAAACACGAAAGAAGACTCTGTATTAATTATAATTAAAATAGTAATCATGATTAATCCATAATTAATGAAATAATGGGAAAATAATGAATAAAATTAACAATTAATGACATTGAAGAGCGGTATGGCCATCACTTGTTAGCAGCTGATTAAGTAACAGATAATCGCGAATCACTTTCAAGAGCCACCGCACGAATAGCAATGCACTTGGAAGAGGAGTGGGAATGCCGTTTTTAAACTCGACCGAGAAATTAAGACGAAAGAACGAGAGAGACAAGGCGCGGCGGTAGACAGGATATGCTAAAAACTTGTTCATACGCCACTGAAACGTACCTTGTAATTATGATTTAAAATCCTGTCTATACTTTACCAAAGTTAATCACTTTATTTTCAGAATGGTCACGCTTTTTTCCCAAAGTAAAAAACATGCGGTCATTCGTTTAACTTTTAAAGCTATTACATTACACGGCCGATTTTTTTTTTCTTTCGATTTTTTTTTTTTTCTTGCCACTTTATACTCTCACGGCGGCGCTGAATCGAATTTTATTTTCTGTTGTTCTGCACAATCTTAGCAGTTCATTAAACGCTTTTTTTTTGCATAGCGTTTATGGCTGAAGCTTAAATGGTTCTTTTTTGTAAATTGAGTCTAAAGGTTTACAGGTGTGCTTTTTTTTTTTTTTTTTTTTTTCCTAATTAGGGTTTTCGAATTACCGCTGAATAAAGTAGAAATTTTATTTATGAGCCGTAGCTGGTGAAACAGTCTTAAAAAAGTCGAATGGTTTAAAATTTTGTGTCAGTCTTTATTGAGTCGAATGTGGTCATTTTAAGGGGTGCTGTATTTTGATGGCTGTGTATTTTCCTTAATTTGTGATCGTTCATTGTAAATTTTGTAGGAAAAACGGCGACCGAATCAAAACCTTGTGGGCAGACTTCTTTAATTATTGTAAGAAATAAGTCAGATCTATATAACAAATTAACAGCATTTTTAAAGAAGTAAAAGGCTTTGCTCATATTGTACTAGGAATAAAATTGTATCAGGAGGTAAATGCGAGATGCAAAGAAGTTCTGTATGAAAGAAGGAGCCTTATAGGCAGGATATCCAGTTAGCTTAAGGCCAATAACATGGCAGACCCATCATTTTGCTGGAGAGGCTGCAGCTTAAAAATTTCTGAAAGGAGCAAATTATTTTAAAGGAATCTTCTTTTTGGTGGGAAAAATTATTTGTGAGTCTGAATATCCAGTGTGGACAATTAGCTGTGTAAATATGCGGACCAAATTATGATGAAAATGAGGTAAAGGCTCGGGTAAAGATTTAAAAAAAAGGAGCAAATAAGAGGAGATGTAGGATTGAAAAGGAAAATACGCTTTTTTTTCTTAGACAAAAATTATACCAATCGATCTGGCGAAATTTCGGGAAAAATGGTTGGTGGTTGAATAAAGAGTGCGTTACTGTGAATATTGAAAACTCATCCAGCAAAACTGGACGTTTTGCTTGAATTTACTGTACTTGAATGTCTTCATTCCAATATTGGCGCTGACCTATTTTTTCGGACTTTGTTTTTTTTGGGTGTATGTCATATAAGTCCTGTTGTCTATGATCTTCTAAAATTTATTTTTGGTACTATAATCCTATAATAATAATTCTTCCTATAATTTTGATGCAAGAAGCGCAAAGTGGGTTCATCTCTCATGTTTTCATACAATTTTTAAAAAAATTTTCCTCGCTCGGCTTTCGTCCTCGCTTGAATTTTGCAAATTAAAACAATTTAGTTCTACATGTCCCGACAAAAGAAGGATTACAACTAATTTCTGACTTCGAATGACATAATTACATAGAAATGAGTGTATCTACTGAGAAATCTTCTTGTTTTGAAGGACTTTTTAAGAAACTTTGAAGTTAGTTGCTTGGTATGGTTTGTGTATTTTTTTAAAAACATAGACCAGTAAGTCCTATATTTCCGTTTTTATTACCGATAATCTGTAGATATCCGGATAATCCGAGTGTAGGAAAAAACGCTTTAGCGATGTAATGATACTTTTTCAGAAGTATCTTCTTGCCTTGCCTTGAGGAATTTAAAATAAGTCCCAAAATCAGCGAAAGAATTCTGTTACTCTTATGACACATATAATCCTATTTTAGGCTAAATTTCACAAATGGAGACATGTCTTTCTAATAAACTCAGTTTCCGTTTCCCGGCAGAAGATAGATGAGATTATTTTTTGTACAAAAAACGGAACTGTTGCATGAAGATTTGAAAGCCATCACGATTGATTCTTTCTTTCTTTCTTTTTTTTTTTTTCTTTTTTTTTTTTTTTTTTTTTTGTTTGTGTAAAAAGTAACAAAGAAAAAACAACAAATGAAGTTATTAGTGCACTTTTAATTGACCTTTGAAAAAGGTATCATCAAAGTTCGGCAGTGTTTGCTTGGTACCTGTTAAATTCTATTCTTAAATACCGAATAAAATCAGTGGGAGAAAATGAAAACGGAAACGAAACTGTTTTTTATTAAAATCGATGCATTACTTTGATCTTGTACTGTTCCGATGCACAAGAGACCAAAGTAACCGAGAAATGTGTCACTTTAATTAAAGAAAACTGTGTGAAAAACTTCTCCGTACAAGTGTGTTTAGATTGAGACCCAAAATCCAACAAGTCTTTCCACACGATTTCTTAATTTAAAAACTAATAAAACTCATCATTGTACGGATATCCTCATCCGAAATAGACTATTTTAGGTTTAAACTAGGTAGCAGAAACAAAATAAATTTAAAAATTCTTATGGTTCCTTGCAGATGAAATCTAGTACCAATTTTTCTTACGGGTTTTACCGTAGGATAAAGTAATAAAAGAATATAAAGCTTTATTCTGCGGATCGAAAATTATAAAAAGACTGTTTCAACTTTGATTTTCTTATGTTTAAATACTTCAAATTGTATTTTGTTTCTTCTTCGAAAACTTTTTAAACTTCAAGGTATGTCGTTATTATAAAAAGACAGGTCAATCAAGACACCGGCTTTAGATCTTAAATCAGCGTTGCTTATTCGATAATCATCTTATGTAAATTGAACTTGATTGTAATTGCTTAGCCCATTGTAAGAAGATGGGTTAATCATAGATTTTCCGTGAATGTAACATTTTTATATTTAACGTCTCCATCCTTTTTAAAACTTTACCAAAAATGAAGACAATGGATGTAACTTCGTACCTCGACATTAAAATCTTCATCAGATTTACACCAAATTCGATTTTGATGTTTACCATATCTCAAAGGAGATAACTTTAAAATGTTGGCATGGGTTTAGTTTTACATAGATGTTAAATACCCTCTGGATTAAAAAAAAATAAAAGGAAAAAAAAAAAAAAAAAAAATTAAATACGTATGGTAGGTTGCAAGTGGATATATTATCCACTGGCAACCTAACCATTAACTACGTGACGGGATTATAATGTAATGAAAACTTTAATTACTTACGACTAATATTAATATCTTTTATTCTTTTTTAATCCAACTGATCGAAATCCACTAAAATTAAAATTTTGAAATGTTAATTTTCAAGACCGAAATAAAAGGAAAATTAAACTGCTTGTGGACGTTCATGGGTCAGGCGGAACGTTCAAGTCTGGATAAGATAAAAGACATTAATTAAAAGGCTTGAAATTAAAAAGCACATAATACCACAGGCTTAAGTGATTTAGGATTTCCACCAATTAAAGCATAATCCGTTGCAGACGGATATTTCCGCTTTTACACACTAACGAAGAAAAATTGTGTACTTAATAGAAATGGTAGTGAAAAAGCTGTTAGTAGTCAATATCGCTTTTTCACGCTTTAACTGAACTCCTTTGTTGAAGGGATTTAATGCACGCATGCTGCCTGTTACATGCTTATTTTAGTGCTGCACTATTTTTATGTTTTCTTTTTTATAACAAAATGAGTAATTAACAAAAAATCATTAAAAACATGACAGACTAAAACGAGACTACCATAAAGTCAAATCAAAATGACAAAAAAAATAGAGACAAACTAATCTTGTACTTTTTTTTCATTAATATTATAGTTAAGGTGCAAGTATATCCCGGTTTTAAAACCAATTTAAGATTCTTCGAAAAAATAAAGTTGTACTACCTTTCATTTTTTGTAAAGTCATCCCGGGAACATTTTATACATAGCATTGTTTTTGTTAAAATCGTGAAGGTAAGTTTGGAAGAAATGAAATTTGTTTACTCATCATTTATGTTAAAAAAATGACGAAGTAGTTTTATTTTTCTTCCAAAACCATCTTAAGAGTTACCGGAAAAAAAATAAAAATCAATTGTTGGGATTTTGTCAACATTGGGTCATGTATCATGCATCTGTCACAAGGAATGATTGTGAATACAAACCAGGAATGACAGGACATGTCTACACATTAAATAAGCATTATCAAATCACAAATTGTTACTCTCTTCTTAGTTTGGTTGGCCCCTTAATGGTTCTTTGTAAAATAATATAAGTAAAAAATACAAGTCAATTATGGAGATCCGCACCTTAAGTTATTTTTCATATGAGTAAGAGATGAGGGGAATTATTTAGGATAAGTAAACTTCCCAGACATTTTTGGGACTATGGAATTTGAATATTTTTATTAGTGGTAGCAAATATAATATGAATTTTCCATGGAAACAAATAAACGATCTGAATGAGTTCATGATGAAGTTACACTAAATAGAGTAAAAAATCAATCAGATTTTATTGAAGAAGAAGCAAGAGTTTAAAAATTCGAAGAAAAGGTTGGAAGAGTACAATGACAAAATGCTTTTAATTTGCATGGTGAATGACTATAAATTAGTTTCTAATTATGGAATTAAAAAGCGCTTTCTGTTTGCAACTATGAATGTGTATTGAGTTTTTATAAGGGATGAATTTATTAAAAGTCTGATTTAATGTCACTTTGGTGCTAGTCGTATTATTTGTTTGGTAATAAATTACTGTACTAGAGAGCAATTTCACGCCAAACATGTTGGGTAAACATGTTGGACAAACATTTTCCCCAATGTATGGGAAAGCTCCACGTAAACAGAGACGCTTTTTCAAGCATGTTGGGTGAAGATGTTTGTGTTTGATAAAAGTGGCGAACATTTCGGACAAACATTTTCACATAACATGCTTAAAAAACCGTCACTGCTTATGTAGAGCTTCCCCAACATGTCGGGGAAAATGTTCGAGGAAAATATTTGTCCAACATGTTCGCCAAACATGTTTGGCGTGAAATTGCGGCCCTAAATACACTTTCTGTTTTCAGAAGCAAAAATCTGATCGACTTTGTATACAAAGAAACAGTAGTTATTTTTCTATTTTTCTACAATCTGTTTCCCACACTCAAAAAAGTAGTAGGGTAATATATTTTTGACTGGACGCTTTGACTAGTCCGAAAATAAAATTGACTGGAGACTAATACAATTGTAATGGCTGCTAATCAATTTTTAATTAGGCGCAAAATCCAGTTTAAATTGTATTGGCGACCAGTATTCATTTTTTTGAGTGCATCCACTATTGCAATGATAACTTCCTCTTAATTTAATGTAGAGGTACTCGCAATAACCCTTAATGTGCCGTAGTGTAAACTCTTACGGGTTCATTCATGCCTCAAATCCATTTGACGAACATCAGCGGGGCTACTCTATTTAGACAGGAATTCGGGACCATATAAAATACTTCAGTCTTTAATATACATTTTGTATTTGTGGTGACTGTGAATGCCGGTCAGGGTGTTTAGACGTAGAATAATTATTCTACGCGTAGAACTTTTCAAACTGAAAAACCGTTAAAAGTTCTACGCTGCCCGTAGAATACTCTACGGTTCTACGCTATTTTTTTATAGGTCCCATAAGCTAAGTACAGCGTAAGGTTTTTCGGGATAAAAAAAGATTTTTTTAAGTTGGCAGTAGAGTTTTCCGTATTTTTAAATCTAAACACCCTGATGCCGGTGGGAAAATCTGAATTGTGAATTAGAGTACCACACTCCCTGATATCTCGATTAAATCAATGCTTCCTATTTGTTTAGCTTTATGTCATAAAGAAAATAGGTTCTGCAAACCAAAAACAAAGCTTCAGGAATGAACGTAATCATCAATCATTTGTAGTTTGTTTCCGCTTCCCTTGTCGAAAGCTAAACATAATTTTGGATTATCCTAATACACATGACAAGTTTAACTAAAATCATACTGTAATTAGCTTTCAAATCCCAGTAACAATTTTCCTAGTTTTTAAAAGATCTCTCAATTTAACAAGAGTGTAGAAGTTCTTTTGAACGAAATACATTTCAAGAGTTTTCTTTTGATTTGAACTACCAGTAGCGATTTTGTCCCAGGTAGATTCTGTCGGTAAAATTTGGAGTAAAGGATTTGCAAAAGACGACAGACAACTGTACCTCTAAAGAGTATCCTCAATATTGTACTCAAGAAGGTCTTACTTCTTTTTTCGGTTGTCTCTTTTTTTTCTGTGACAAGCTATCGCAAATTTTACACTTTACAGAATAAAGAAAGAATTCACTAATTCAACACTTGCAATGAGGGGTGATTGTCGTCTTAAAAATATTAGTGACATGAAACATGAAAACATTTCTTCGGTAGAATATGTCTTGCCTGTCCTAGCTCTTTATCTTATTTGTGTACATACTATTAAATATAGAAATTCATACTGGTCTTTATACCTTTACAGATAAGGAATATGCACACTGTGCATAGCAGAGTTCCTAATCGGTAATGTAACAACTACAATTACAATGAATGCAGAATATCACCAGTCAAATCTACCGTACAGGAAATTAAACGACTCTTGATGGAATAATAAGAAAATCACACAATGCCCGTAAGTAATTTACTATTAATTATTATGCTACACCTTATATTGTTCCATCTTATCATGAGCAAAATCTTTGCCATCTTTTTTGGCATCTAAATTAATTGATAAATGATCAAGCTTCATGACAATTACAAATTGTGAATCTCTTCTTACCATAAGGTTTGCCACGTAAAATTAATTTACGACCGCTTTGAAATTCCTCATGGATTTTAAGATACGTAAGCCTCGAATAATTTGTTGCGTTATCGGATATAGGGTTATACTGGATAGTTGTTGATAAATTGAAACGTGTTCGATAGTAAAACAAAACTGTCCACGTGACTAAGTCTAACAGGGGGAAAAAGCCTCGAATGAAATACTATTTTTTGTGCCGACTTTTTTTTTCCTACTCTCCGTTAAAAAAAAAAAAAATGGTCGAGGGACCTGTTTTTATCATTTCCAAAAAGTTTTTAGACCTTTTGTTAAAAAATAATCCAATCACACGGTTCCGAGGAATTTCACAGAAAATAAAAAGCATTTTCACTGCCATAAATATTACTACGTTTAAAAAGATCCTTGAACAAAACTGTCAGAACTGTATTGTATAGAGTTCTTTGAAACCTTACAAGATTTTTTCGTACTTCTTTCTCAAAAATAGAATATTCCTCTCTGGATATTCGGTTTTTTTTTTTTTTTTTTTTTTTTTTTTTTTGGATTTATGACTTTTCACTTTTCTTCGACTTTTTAGTCAGTCATAAATTTATGTTGAAAAAGTAATTATTCACAAAGATAAATATTCCAGTCAGAGACGCGAGGTTCGGTCATCTCATTATTTTGTTTAATTAAAATGATACCGGTTTTTTTATGGCGGAAAATGATCTTGAGAAGTTAAGTTTTTTATTTTCAAATTTAATAACTTTATCAACATTTTTTTTTTCTGTACTTCATAGCCAGTTTATAATGAGGGGGAAGCTTATGGTTTATGGTGTGGTTGTAAGACTGCTTGTTTACCTGAAATTCTCAAAAATAGCTGCCCATATGTATTTATTTTTATGAAATTCTATATTCGCCGATGTCCATCAAATGCGACATTTTTGAAGATGTATGTTACTTTTCGAAAATTTACACGCAGCGAGAAAGATTAGTGAAAACTCAAGGGGGAAAAAAAAAGGTTACCTGAACCAAAAACAAAATACCTGTTGTACAGTTAGGTACTTGAAGGCCATTGTCATCAACCTTCAGTGACAGGTAATATTTTAAATGACCCTTCAAAGTTCGTTTTTACGCCTTTCATGTTTCATGACTAATAACATCTTCAAATTGTGCACTTCTTATTGTTTACAGCCTACTTATAATATGTCTGAAAAAATTATCCAAAAGAAAAAGAACTGTCCTAAGGTTTACTTTTCCGAGTTTGCCAGTTCTTGTTTATTGCATAATTATGATTTTTAAAGGAAAACAAACAAGAGAGGGACGTAATGTTTGTAAAGTAAATTAGCAAAAAAAAAAACTGGCGTCTTGCGGAGGTGATCTCCAGCGCTGCTTAATAATCTATATTTGGTGCGCCTGGTTTGAGTTTAATTGACAATTAGGCAGCCTATAAAAGCCAATAAAAACTTTTTATGTGGGGAATACATGCAGAAGCCAGAATCTGATAACATGACGTGGCGCGTAATATAACAGCATGCTCACATTTTTGCAAGATAACGACTCTCCCATCTCTTTTAAGAAAAAGGCCAGTTTTAAAAGCAGTATTGTCCTTTCGAAATTCTTTCCATTTAAATTAAATGAAAGCGTGATTTTAGATTCTTGGATTCGAATCCTTAAAAAATCTTTTTTAAAACTGAATATTGTATGCAGGAGCTTACCCTGGTTGAATTGCGGATTTCCACTCAATGCTTTTTTATTCGGCTATTGAGGACATGTCCAACTCTGAACTTTCATACATTCCCTGAAGTATTTAAAAGTTCAACGGAAAACAAGAATAATAAAACGAGATTTCAACGTTTCCTTAATCATAATTGTCCCGATGGCTTCTAAATCTTCTTAAAAATTTGGTGCCAGACCACAAATTTTTTTTTTATAATTCCCCTTAGGTTGACAAAGCTCTTTTAGTTGTTCGAAATCTAGTTTTCAACTTATTTTATTTCGCGTTTACCGATTTATTGCCAAAATCTTTAGTTTAAAGCAATATATTATTTTTCAAAGTTATGGCTAATACTTTGGAACCGAACACAATCTTAATGATCCTTTTAAAAATGAAATAAAATCAGGTAATAAAATGCGAACACGAAATTAATTACGAGCAATCACTAATAAATGCTTGCTTAATTGGTTTATAAAATAAACCAGCCACATAACTAGTTCAGAATGTTAAGCTTTGTTTTGTTTTGTTAATTTTTTCCTATATGTTTTTATATCAAAATCTTACCCGTGGGGTGGGTGAAACGCTCCAGGGTGAATTAAACGTCCACTAGATGTATCCCAAGCATAACGACCTTCGTGTGTTCTCTGATCCAGAGGTACAGGAGGGTGAAAAGCTACGAAAGCCGAAGAAGCAAAGGGGATTCCTGAAATACCAGTAGGTGTGGGACCATACGGAGGTATATACACTTCTTTTTCAGGCATATTTATGTCCACATGGCTTAGGTTTTTTCATTAGCTTTTTCACCGCACCACACTGAACTTTTTATTTTAAACAAACACATCAGAGTCTGCCGATTTCATTACTAAAACCTTTTTTTTAAAAAGACTGCATCATCACTTAAACGTCTCCTCTTCTTCACGGTATCCGCTATGAAAATGGTTTCGTCATTACGAATAAACCTGGAACAAAAAATAAGCACTTGGAAAAAATTGTCCATGTGAAGTTGTTAAAAGGGACAACTTGTTTTGTCCAAGACAAAAAAAAAAAAAAAAAAAAAAAAAAAAGAAAAATACAAAATTCTTAGAAGTTACTTTTGTTAAATAAAGGATTTAAGAAAAAAACAAGAACAAGCTGCAGTGGAGGTTACCACTGCTTGATACTCTTCAATATCATATAGGTCTTACTCGTACGCATTAAAATGTCAATAAATATTATTTTGAGCTTTGAGTAGTGGTTCTTAAATGCAATGCACTGACAAATTTGACTATTCTAGAGTGTTTCTGAATATTTCAGAATGTACTAAAATGCTGCAGAATGTTTTAAAATATAGAATGTTCCAGAATATTCCCAGAACTTTTAGAATGTTCCATTTCGCTGTAGAGCACGGGCGATATCTATTTATTATAAATTTTCAACGTAACCTAAATTAGCCTTTTTTTGGGCATTGGGGTGTATATATAGATATTGATATCTATTTATTTCGCGAAATTAAAAAAAATGAGCAGGTTTAACAAATGAAATGCAATAAAATACGAAGAACCGTTCGATATACCGAAGCATTAAATCGAAAATGAAATGTATAATTTGACTTGATGATTACAAGAAAAGAAAAGAGAAAAAAAACAGTTCCCGCTTCGTTAAATTTATTATTGTACCTTTCGAACTGCCGCTGTTCTGCTATATGCGAATGGATTCGGACCAAAAGTTATACAATTCTTCTCCTTAGTGCCCCCTATTCATATGCCAAATTAGGATCAATAGGGCTGAAATTGTGTCTCTAATCAAAGCACGAAAAAATGAGGACAGACAGACAGACAGACGGACCTGCGTGATTAGCTTTACTACAAAAAGTTCTCCCGCGAAGTGCCCTTCGTTTTGCTCTCAGATCGGAATTAACGGAGATACCCAAAACTCAAAACCAAATCTAATATACTCTTTTATGAAATTGAAGGGTATAAATGTATTTACAAAATCGTTATCTACAAGGAATCTCCGATGTAAGCCATTTTGTGAACTTAATTCTGAACAATCTGTTAAAAGTAAAGTTAAAAACATGATCTTTATCGCGCTCATCTACTGGTAGATACTTTATAAGTAAATGACACTTTGACAGCAAGTACTTCTTTGGTGGATTAGAATCAAATGTACGGTGTTATTGTGCTACCGATTACTATTGACTTTAAAAAATGTGGATTTTTGTTTATAAGTTAACAGTATGCACAGTGAAAAATAGTCGATGCTGTAAAAGTTGTCTGATGAACTTTGCACCAATTTTATTCTGGGAAAACGTTATTAAAAAGTCAGAGTGACTAATTCGTAGTAATATCGAGATCAAGTTAAACTGATTGCCGATTGATTATTCTTGTGCTGGGGTATATAAAAACCGTTTAAATACCGTATTTTTCTGATATATTAAACAATGGTTGAACGCAAAAATGAAATTAAAAATAGAATATGATGTATTAAAACATGTTGAAAAGTTTTCGAATTAGTATAAACCTAACTAAAAAGGAATGAACTCTTGTGTAGGAAAACTTCTCTCCTTAGGGGAAAATCTTTTTGATCCTGCCATTGTCAGTTGTAAAGACGTTTTACCGTCTTTTTTTATGCTCCTAAAGCACTACTAAATCTTGGATGTTTATCCGTGGGATTGGAATATTTGACGAAAGTTTATTATCGTATAGGCTTGTGAAATGGGTGCAAATTCGAAAGGCTTTCCACTAAGTTAATCGTCCTTGTGCTCTAAAGGTAAACCGGCTATTTATTTTGCTTAGAAGGATTCCATTTTTGTAGTCCTACACGAACAATCAATTCGGGAGCATAAAATTTTTCTGGGATTTAAATCCCGATCGAGAAAGTCAATTAACTATAACTACAAGCGGCTTTGGATTGAAAAAAAATTCTATTCTTATAAAAGAACTGAAAAATGTACCCCTGCGTCAAAGATTAGATATTTCATGGCTGTTGATGGATGTCTGGTCAATGAAGACGGTTAAAAAAAAGCATATTATTATGATACGACACTTTTATCGGTTTTTTAGTACAAAAATTCGTTTTTTTAATCATTATTAAATGTGACCTTTTTCCATAATTAAAAATTTATATAAAAATAGCGATAAAATTGTGTCTGATTAAGGATTTAATTCATTCTTTAAAAAACATATAGTTTGGATTACAATAATTATTCTGTAAAAAGACAAAAGAAAAATCCATGTTTAGTATTTTAAACTGCTTCATTAATAATTTAACTATCTTTTCCAGATTTTTCCTTTTTCCGTTTTAAATGTAGTGATAATTTCGATTGAAAAAATGAATCAATTGTATATTTTAGTAATTAAAATGAAAAGAAAAAAAAAATAGTATTTTGTTATGATCACTTACAAATATGTAATATTGGAATGTAGTATGAGCTGAACAAAGAAATGCAATGAGCTATTTTGTGTGCACCGTAATATTTTTTTTTTCTGTATAATCTGTAAAAGGAAGAAGACCTCCCAAAGTATGTAACTTAGAATCGACAATTTACAATTTTTTGATTGATATGTTATTCTTGGATTTAAGCACAGTTCTGCATTTCTCGGAGGTCTTCAATGAACCGGAAAAGTCTTGTTAACCTTTTTATCTACGACATTAGGGAGAAAATAAAATTTCCCTTTTTTTTAAAAACAAAGGATTATTAACGGTTTCCTATAATTCATGTGAGGTCTTTACATATTAACTAGAAAACAAACAGTTTTTTTTCTGTATTCTCTTTACTTGATTAATTTATTTAATTGGATGAATGAATGCCTTATTAAAGACGTCTGTATGGAGGCAGCTTTATTTAATTTAATTTCATATTCTGTTACTGTGGTTACGTAATTTAAGGGTAACGTCTTTCATTGTTTAAAATCTGTCATAATATTCAAGGTTAAAATATTGAAATGCAGTACGTTAAGTTGCTTTATGCAGAAAAAAAATACAAACGATTTAAATAAGTCTTAAGTCCCTGTTTTTTTTTTTTTTTAATTGCAATTGTAAATTTTTATTTTCATCAGCAAAAAATGTAAGTTCAGCTCGGTATTAGTCATTTTTTTTGAGTTATTCTTTAAAAGTCATGATTTTTCTTTGCTTTAAATACTACAAATGTTAAATAGCAAACTTCCATTCAGCTTTGGTTTACAACCTTCTTAAAAAAACCAACGTTCAGCATACTTTTCCAAAAAAATTTTTAAATGCTTTATGACATTTGCATTCAAGGTTCCACCTTGCCGGCGTCAAATGTTCATATGATAATAATATTGATGACGTTCAATGAATTTCCTTCAATCACAGGAAATCAATGAGTCGTTGTCACCATATAGGCTGAAACGTCACCATCATCCCTGCCAAATTAGTTATTATTCAATAACAATTTTATCATATTTTTTTTTATTGCCGATAACATTCGAAACCTGAAACATTCCGTTTGATTCAAGAGTATTTCTAAACCACATTTTGTCGTTTGATATGAAAATGACACAAGTTTCCAGTAAAAGATTAAGGAATACCTCTAGTCAATCCTAATTTTATGTGAATTTTATTACCCGAAATGACATCTTATTCGAAGATTGACTTGACATAAAAAGCTTCGGTTAATTTGATTATCGGTAAAAATCGATAAATGTTAGATGCGGTTCAAAATCTAATATTATTTTTCTTTTTCGTTTTGTTTATTTCATTCATTGCTGGGGATATTTATTACGTATGGGTGGAAGATGAGGCATCACTTGAAGCGCGGGGATAATAAAATATAGCCATCAGCATGTGAAAGCACGTATATTTTGTAATATTTTGATGCTTTTCTCGTTTTTTTTTTTTTTTTTTTTTTTGAAAGTTATTTACTGAGAAGCGCTTGCCTACGTAATTAAGTAGTCACAGCGGACCTATAATTATGAGTTATTGTAATCCCAGTGATTTTTTTTTTTTTTTTTTTTTTTGAAGCATATATGATTGCTTAATTAATGACTTGCGTTCTAATAATTTTTAATGTCGTGATGGCAACGATAACGGCGCTAAAACACTCGATCAAATCTTTACAATTGTCATTTTTAGGGTCAAATCGATCATATCAGCTTAAAGGAGGTGAAAGTGGAAATACGTGATTTCATGAAGAAATTGTCTCATTTCTTTTGAATGAATTATGAGGTCTGTAGACGACTTTTTTTTTTTTTTTTTTTTTTTTTTTTGCAGATGAAGGGGTGAATAGTTAACGTTCTGAATTTTTCAAAAAGAAAAAGATGCTTGACTGATGGCTTGCATTTTTTTTTTTTCTTAGGATTTTTATTTTTTTTAAAACCTATACAAAGACAGATATAAATATAAAATTAACGGACGTCGAATTTGGTTACCTAAAATAACGGTTTTTGATTTTAAAAGAATAACATTCAAGTCGTAAACGTTTTTATAGTATATCATTTATTTAAAAAAAAAAAGAAAAAAAAAAAAAAAAGAGTTTTCTCTGTTGAAAATTTTAAGTCAGGTATGCATGCACTGATACCAGGTCAAATGGTTTATTCTCGAACCAACCACAGTTACAAAGCAAATACCGGTAACGTAATCTACCACGTCTAAAATAAAATGTCAGTTTCTAACAAAAGAAATTTTTATTAAGACTTTTTCAAGGAGAAATTCTGAAGAGTCAAGAATCTTTATAAGGATTTTTTTTAACGTCAGTATATATTGGAGAGAAAAAATTGATAATGGGCGATGTATATTCGACAAATGATCCCATCATTTCTTTCCCCTCATCTTCCCGTCGGAGATGAAAAAAACTAAAACAATCCAATAAATCCAACACCTTCAACTTTGACAGACATTAATTACTTTCATAGATTTTAAAAGTTAAAAAATAAAACCGGCGGGGAAAGCGGAAGTCGTGTGTTATTCGATTGAAAAATAATACCGCGAAACCCAAAATGGTTGTTTTATTTTATTTTTTCGACCTGAAATTTTGAATTAGACAAAACGGGCATTTATTTCATTTTTATTTATTTTATGTTGATAACTTTATGACGAAGAATAAATCTTATTAACGAAAAACGGATTTTATAGTTAGTTTACGTCAAATTTTTAAATTTGTCATAAAATTTAAATTTTAAAAGCAGAACTAATTTAAATAGCAAAAATTCACAAAATGGCTTAGTGTAGTTTTCTATGATTTGCCGGCTAATTATATCCAAAATATTTTAAAATAGAAGCGATGCAAACCATTTATGTGTAGAATCCGTAAAAATCCAATTTTTGCAGTAAGATGTCGGTAGGAAATCCAAATGAGAGCGTAGTGCACTTAACGAAACTTTTTTTTTAAGAATGCAATTCACAGCAGAGAACTTAAAAATTTTACCCACAAGAAACTAAACTTCACAGAAAAACCGAGGTGCGATTAGTATTTAATCAAAAAAGAATGTGTCGGTTTATAAATCACTTGTAAAAATAATATATGAAATTAATAATTAAAATAAATAATTAAACGTAAACAATGAATTAAATGTTTTTGTCACATGGTACGAAAATTCAAGTTGAAAATAGACTACACTGACAACACATATTCAATTCAACTTGAGAACTAAATCATGGTACCAGAGACAAAATAAACTGACCCTACGAAGTCCCTGCGATGAGGAGCAGCTTAATAGAGTAATCTTCTTGTAAAACAAGGACTGCGTTGTCTTCAACGTTGCATTCGATTTCTTATTTTACATGATGGTAGTTCATTTTTTTTATATAGATTTTATTTTGTAAGCTTACCATGTTTTTAATTTAAATAAGAAAACTCCCACTTTGTAATAATTTTTTTAACTACGGTTTTCTTGGAGAATTTCAACTGTGCGGAGTGTTATGTTCGGATTTTAAATTTTGATGTTAGGTGGACATATCAGATGTCAGGTCTCGCATTGCGATGCAAATCTGATTCTCTTAGCTCCATGGCAACAATCACAAAAAAAGTGAACTCTGTGAACTTTGTTCTTGGGCTCGAAGATACAGAAAGAGCCAGTAACAAAGTTCTTTAAATAAAGACTCCATCCGAGTTCTCTGAAGAACCTCAAAAAGAACAAAACCTCGAACTTAAAAATTTGAAGCGAGGTTTTTAATTTCGAGGATCTTAAATCAGCTGTTTAGTCATTTTCGTGCGTTGGAGGTGAACTAACGTATCTCCATCGTAAATATGATTGGAGATAGTCTGTTTCGACATTTCGTGAAAGTGTCACGTGACCACAAGTTTAAACCAACATAAGCGTGTAAACTTGTAGTCACATGATTTTCACAAACGGTCGAAACAAACTATCTCTAATTATATTTTCGATGGAGATACGTTAGTTCACCTCCGTCGCACGGATTTAATTTAATTTTTTAAAATTAATATATAGTTTTAAATTGTTGAAAATTTCGAGGTTTTTAAATCAGCGGTTCAGGCCTAGTCATTTTAATTTATTTAAAAATACATTGGGAAAAATGTTGAAAATCGTCGAAAACATTTTTTGAAAAGTTTTTTAAATACATGGAACTCGAAAATAAAAAAATCAATGTGAGTTTAGTACATAGATAGTAAATAGTTAAGTGCACTTCTAATAACGCAACGCTGCAATTGGAAAAGTCATTTTGTCTCATTTATGGAATAAAGCGAACTTTAATAAAGTTAACGTAATGTAAAAAATAAATGACTAAAAAAGTTGATTTCCACGAGCATTCTAATATTTTGATTTACGATGTCTTGTGCAACATGAGTTGTTACTTTTATGTGAACATACATTCTGACTACAGCTCTCTTGCAAAATAGAAAAAAATAATAACCCACACTCAGCAAAGCAAAATAGATAATTAGCAACAAAACTGACTTCACCTCTTGCAATTATGTTGTCAAACCTTCTTTGAGAAGCTGACAACTAATAAACTAAAAATAAATAGTCTGCGTTTAGATTAAAAAACTATATATAAAAAAAAACTATTATCACTTTTTTTAGAAAAACTTTCGGATTCATCCAGAGTACACGGATCGGCTGGGACCAAACTCGGTTTCATTAAATTCGAAACACGCTTTGTGTAAAGTAGACGAATCTTTAATTTAATCATTACCAGAGGCAATTGTTAAATATCGAATAAATGCTTTACCCAACGTAACAATTAAATCGCAATTACAAGTGAGTTATAATTATGTATTTTACGATATGAAAATGATAAATTTTAAGTGATATGATCATCCTTTATACATTCGGCAACTTATAATCTGGTTCTTCTTCTGCAAAAAAACAAAAATTACTGGAAGGTGTAAAAAATATTAATAATGGAGATCGCATATGTATAGCGTGAATAATATAGTATTTATTTTTTAAATATAATATAATAATATTTTCAGATAAACCTTTGATCTCCCTTTCTGTGAACATGCAACGTCAATCGAGAGATTTTTATATAAGTTACGTTTTGTTAAAAGTTAAGGAAAAAAAAGAGGATATTATTGTATAACGTTATAATAACTTAATCGAAATGCAAATATCCAGCTTCCATAAATCTTAGTGTCAGGTGAACGTGGTATAGATTAAAACATCAAATACCTTTTCGGTCAGACTGATCCCAGTCTGTTTAGACCTGATATTTTCGATCGGGTTGTTGTTAATTATTTGTTCTAATTAATCTGATATAAATTTTTTTAATCAACTTTATTACTGGTTTTGGTTGCGTTTTCGACTTATTTGTTAAAAGAAAAATGAAGCGGAGTCCTGCTATTAATTAAAACTTTAACGGAAATTTTATTTTATTTTCGGATTGAATCTTACTCTTTTTTTACATAGAATGTGAGGCGAATCGCTGGACAGCGATTTTAATGCTTTAGGTAGAAAGTTCTCATTCTGGGCCAGAGCTTCGATGCCGATTTCGTCATCCATAAGCTAAACACTGAGAGGTGAAACAATAGCTCAGTGCTTAGCTTATGGGTGTGACGTAATCGGAATCGAACCCCTGTATCTGGGCTGCATTTTTCTTTTTTGTATCCTAAAGGATGTTCAAGTATTTGTTAAGGGAAGAATAATTTACGTAAACATTTTTAATCATGCGGTTTTCTAAATTAATTTTCCGGTTATTGACGAGTCTGAATAAAGTATGAGGTTTGTTTTTTTCAAAATACAGTCGAGTCCGGCTATAAGAAACTCGCTTAAAAGAAACATCCGGTTATAGTAAACTTTAAATTTGGTCCCGCCAAAACCCCATATATAAAACAATGCAAAGTAGCTCCGCTTATAAGAAACCATCGCTGTTGGGTCACTTCGGTTATAAGAAACTTTGAAGGTTGACTCATTGCATTTATTTCCATATGATTCTATGTTAAATTACTTCTGTTATATGAAACCGAAATTCACGGTCCCTTCAAGTTTCTTATAACCGGACTCGACTGAATATTTCATACTAAAGGGGCTAAAGACCCTGTTTGAGGTGCTGATTTACGATTTCATCGATATTCCTTTTATTTCAAATTGTTGACCACAAACCAACTAAAATATTTTTTGTCGATCAGCACAGCCTAGATAATGATATCCTAAAGTGCATAATCTTTCTCATAAATATTTTCTCAGCAGCTAAGCTGAATATCATTTCCGTATCTTTTTGTATCGTTAATTGTACTGCATTAATATTTTCAGATATAAAACAGAACACATCCGATTTTTTGAACAGAATGGCACGAGCGAAAAAGGATGGAAATGTACAACTCAGTATCAAAAATGCTTGACCCTTTGATCTCGAAATTCTCCGTAACGTCTGCCTAAATATCACTGGTAAGTTTTTTTTATTTATTTTTCATCGTACTATATTTTCGTTATGAGTTCCTGACTTCACCCTGAACCATGACTTAAATGTTTGAGTGATTTCTAGTCCGAAGAATACCGTATTTCTTCAATTTCCCCTGTTTTCTATCACGAAGCTGCCTCTTTTATCAGCTTACTTACAGAGGCGTCGATAGCCTTCAATTATTTGAGGCGAGAGGAAAGAATCTTTAGAAAGGTTTTGCCTGCAATCAATTTAGTGGCTTTTTGCGGAGAGAATGAGAAATTATTGGAGGGGGCGGGGGTGAAAAATTCACCACTGGAGGTGTGAGGCGGGAACTTTATGCCCTCCCAAACAAAGGCCCAAAAATAAAACTTTACCGATCGTTTATGCAGGAAGCAAATCGGTTTCAGTCGCTAATTATTTTTAACTGGTCTCAGTCAACCTGAGCTTATAACTAGGTTTATATTGATTCTGTGATGGACTTTTACGTGAAAAAATATTTCCTTTCATGGTAATTGAAAGTGTCATACATTTTTTTAAATTTCTCGCTTTTTCAAACAAAATGTAGCACAAGTTTGTACGAATATTTGTTACGGGATAGTCAGAATATAGTTGTGGATCGCCGTGAGGCAAAACGCTCCACCGGCTTCCTCTTCTGAACTGATCCAAAACGTTTTTGAAGGGGGGATGGGACAAAGAATAAGGTAGCGGTGGGAAGAGCATGCATAATATTAAATCGTGAGCATCAATAGGAAAGTCACATATTTTGAAATGACTCCATCGTTTAATTGTGCTAGGGCCCTAGCACAATGAATAGGGGAGATATGACAAAAAGAGTAATTTTGACTCAGTAAAAAAAACTGTTAACCCCCGAAAACCAAAAGAGAAAAAACAAAAATTTTAATTTGAATGCCCGCCAAAACTGAACAAAAAGGAACGTGACGTCATCTATTTAAAATTGGTTGCGTTTATTTTTGATACTCTGAACGGCATCGATGCACAGAGCATATAAAACTACGTACAGCAGCAACTCCAATGTTAAAAGTTAGTCAGGCGATACTCTTTGTTATTTTGATTAGTTCCGGTGTTAGTTTGTCATCCAGAGCGCTAGATGGTGCTGTTATCAATATGGCGGAAGCGCGGGCTTTTTAAAATCCGCTTTAATGAGAGCATATAATAGACTACTGCCAACTCCATTTAAATTTCCCATAAGAAAATTCTTCTTATGGGAAATTTAAATAGAGTTGGCAATATATAATTTAGATTTTATCATAACTTTTTGAAATGTTAGCAGCAAAATATAATAATAGCAATTATTGCCGCAAATACTCCCGTAAGTATATTAGATCCTGACTAGTGGTCTAGAAATCTGGCTTTTGAGAAAATTTAGAGTAAGAGGAAAGAGGTCTTGATTAAAAATATTTTATTCTTTTCACAGAGATTAAGAATTCGCGCAGATAATGATGAAGATTAGGGAATTTAAAAATTAAAACAGAAAGACTGAACGCAAAAATATAATTTCATATTTATTAAAGGGCTTTAAAAAGGTTGGATAGGCCAAGTCGCTTGCTTTCCTGGAAGTGCAATATATTATTTCATCATAAAAAACAGGAGAAAAGACGTTTTTTAAAAACCTCCGGCCACTGCCGTGTACCCAAAAATCTTGGGAGATCATTGAATCGAGCATGGCTTTCGTGTAAATCTGATAAATTATTAAGAAAATGACTTTTTTGAGACTCTTTTCTGATCAGAATTTCGATCCAAGACCTGAACAAGTCTTCATTTATTGGAAACCGATGAAAACTAAGGTTTTGGCCCTGGCTTTCAGCCGGGGGAGAATGGCAACCATCTGCACTGCACAAGCATCTGCCTTTGTTTGGCATTTCATAAAATTAAAGAACATATAGCTTCGACAAACAGGGCATTATAGGTAAAATAACAGCAGGGGATAAGCATGGGTTGACCGGATAAACGGGAAATAAACGCCAAAGTAACAGCAAAAGCGGGGTTTTACAATTATAACGATCTGAAAAAATTAAATATTTTTTAACCGAGGATGATGTATTACTTGCAATCATTCATTGCACCTATTACCTCAACTCCATGAATTTTTGAACGGAAATTCTAATTAGAAGCATTCTGTGTGGTGCATCTATGCAACATCTTAATTCATTAAAAATTTTACTCTCCAATAAATAATTTATAATTTCTGCAACAAGTTCATTTTTCCCCCCTCCTGGATTTGCATTAAAAAATGTTCTGCTCATTTTGCATAAATGTATAAAATCATAAATGCGATAACATAAAGTTTTTGACTTTTTTATTAAATCTCTGCCGCTGTAAGCGACTTCATCGTAACTCCATTTTGAAAACAACTCGAATAACACCGTTGTTGACAAAAGCTAAACATCACAGAGAAGCCATTGTTTACAAAATGGAGATAGCTGAAATCGCTTACAGGGGCAGATCTGTCTTGCAAAATGCACATTCCGTATTCTTTATAATTTTCTGCACAATGAAACTGGATATATAAACAAATTAACTCCTGGATCTATTGCAGGGTGCGGTTCTTGGTTCAGGTTCTTGCAATTTCATTTTTAATTTTTTTTAATGTCATAACTAGTTGTTTTTCAACAGTCTTTTGTTTACATAAATTTTACCGAGTTTTACAATATGGAAGAACACAGCCTTCTAAAACAACCGAAACGTATGTCGTCCAAACTTTAGAAGGCTCCCGGTATCCGTTACCAACTCGTCCATTTGACTTTCACCCCCTGATCGATGCGTAAAGTTTACAAGCATGTTTACAAAGAAGACGTGCTTCACTTCAAATTCGATGTCTCGCTTCGAGTTCGATATCTCGCTTCGACACAGTCGAACAGTCTGACGTCACATGTACGTTCAGTTCAGAACACCAAATTGCTGCCTCCTTTATCGGTGCTCCAACTCTAATTGGTCGAAACATGGCAAAGTCTTCAGAAGCAAAGTGTTTCGGACCCTGTGACGTCACGACTGTTCGACTCTATACAGGCAGATGACGTCAGACCAATAGAAAATCGTTTAAGGAGTGATCACGTGACAAAAACTTTTTCAGACTGTTTTTCTTTTGTTTTTAATTTAATGAAAAATTCTCACGTTTAAATACTAGTTTTTGTTACGAGCATACTATGTGTTAGTTTCCAGCGAAAATCTCAAAACATGTGACTTGTCCATTTTCCATAAAAATCGTATTCAATCTAGAGTAAGAGAGAATCCTATTATGGCCCGCAATAGACCTCGTCCTTTGATATTTTGGGATTCCAAATTTTTATTTCGGCAGCACGAACATCCGGCAGAATACAAAGGCTGCCACCGGGTTACCGTAAGGGTTGTGCCCCAAAATTTAATTTTTTTTGGACTTTCACCCATCGATAGGACCTAGTGAGGGGGTAAATTAGGCCAAATATTAGGGTCGAAATGAAAGCCGTTTCTGAGGCGGGGACGGAAGTGAAAATTCCGTTTTTATTTTTTTGGCGGAGAATGGGTTGTCCGATTGAAGAATCCTAAAAACGAAAAAAAAGCTCATTCAAAGAGCTATCTAAGGGCATAATTGTTAATTTTAAAAAAAATGGTCAGTTGGCCAAAACGGCCAAATAAAAAGAAAAAAAATTATTTTCTTCGTGTTAGCGTCGCCGGACCAAAATTTCGCTATGACAGTCAAAAAGTACGTCAAAAATTGGCCTAAGCACATGTGCTTCTCAATTTTTTTTTCAACGAGAAAGTGGCCAAAAAAATGGCCAAAATTTAAAAAATTTTTTTTCGCCGCGAAGATGACACTGCACACAAATTTCGCTACCTCCACGTGAGAGTGCGCAAAAAACTGGTCTAGATATGTATTTTTTTAGTTTTTTTCCCAAACGGCCAAAGTGGCCCTAAAATGGCCAAAGTCTCGAAAAATTTATTTCGCCACGAAGACCACGCTGGACCAAAATTTGGCCTTCACCATGTGAAAGTACGCAAAAAATTGGCCCAAAACCATGTATTTCGCCTTGGAACCCTAAAGGCGAAAGTGGCCAAATTTGATGGCCAAATTTATAAAAATCGCAAAACATTTTTTTCACTGTCAAGACCAGGCTGGTTCAAAATTTCGCTATTACCACGTGAAAGTACGCAAAAAAATAGCCTAGAAACATATTTTTCCGTTGGAGAAAAAAAGGTAGAAATTGGCCCAAATTAATGGCCTAAAGTAACCAAAATGTGTAATTTGGGCCAATTTCTACCTTTTTTTCTCCAACGGAAAAATATGTTTCTAGGCTATTTTTTTGCGTACTTTCACGTGGTAATAGCGAAATTTTGAACCAGCCTGGTCTTGACAGTGAAAAAAATGTTTTGCGATTTTTATAAATTTGGCCATCAAATTTGGCCACTTTCGCCTTTAGGGTTCCAAGGCGAAATACATGGTTTTGGGCCAATTTTTTGCGTACTTTCACATGGTGAAGGCCAAATTTGGTCCAGCGTGGTCTTCGTGGCGAAATAAATTTTCGAGACTTTGGCCATTTTAGGGCCACTTTGGCCGTTTGGGAAAAAAACTAAAAAATACATATCTAGACCAGTTTTTGCGCACTCTCACGTGGAGGTAGCGAAATTTGTGTGCAGTGTCATCTTCGCGGCGAAAAAAAATTTTTTAAATTTTGGCCATTTTTTTGGCCACTTTCTCGTTGAAAAAAAAATTGAGAAGCACATGTGCTTAGGCCAATTTTTGACGTACTTTTTGACTGTCATAGCGAATTTTGGTCCGGCGACGCTAACACGAAGAAAATAATTTTTTTTTTTTATTTGGCCGTTTTGGCCAACTGACCATTTTTTTTAAAATTAACAATTATGCCCTTAGATAGCTCTTTGAATGAGCTTTTTTTTCGTTTTTAGGATTCTTCAATCGGACAACCCATTCTCCGCCAAAAAAATAAAAACGGAATTTTCACTTCCGTCCCCGCCTCAGAAACGGCTTTCATTTCGACCCTAATATTTGGCCTAATTTACCCCCTCACTAGGTCCTATCGATGGGTGAAAGTCCAAAAAAAATTAAATTTTGGGGCACAACCCTTACGGTAACCCGGTGGCAGCCTTTATTTAAAAATCCTTAATTATTCTAGTTTCTTATTATATGTAAACAAAAACATTAAATGCATTATCATAAATGGTTACCGGGGATGTAATGCAAGCAATCAATTACTGATGAACAATCTCATCTTCATCAGATGATGAAGAAAAAAAAAATGTAATAATAAAATCATTGACTCAACAATTCTCAGGGACTCTAATTTAAGAGCATGGCAATCCATTCTGTGGCTGCAAGGCGTGGAGGGGAGTGGATATACACCGTTTACTCTAACTAAAAGACATCAAGATACATCTTAATACTAATCTTATGTTGGGTTAAAGCGAATGGTATATATCGGATTTGTTTTCTTTTTTAAATGTTAAATCAATATTTAACTTATTGCGAAATCTTTATTATTTAAACCGAGAAAAATAAGAATTTCTAAGCTATCATCAACAGTACTGAATTCCAATGAAGTGGTTCCTTGTAAGAACTTCGTCACCATTTCTGTGATTTAGTCGAATGGTTCGGTCTTTTTATAAATTTGTGAGGGGGTTTGGAAAAAGTTTAAGAAGATTGCTTTGCTTTAAGTTTTTCGTTCATCTACTAGATAGTTGTTAAATTGCTTTTAGGTACAAAAAAGATGGTTTCGAATGACCCCTTGTGAAAAAGTCGAGAATTAAGACATTTCGTCTTAACATTATACCAAAGCGTCTTACGTTCACGCACATTTGTACAAAACCAGGTTGAAAATAATAATTTCGAATCATGTTAAAGATCTTGTCATGGTTTGTTACTTTTATTACGTCGGTCTACGACAGGATCACAAATATTTAGACTTTACCGATTGTTCAGGAGTAATTACTGCTACAATAAATATTTGTTTTTAACTCCCAAGCCTAATTGATGACACTGAGATTGAATGCCGCCTGAGCAATGTTTGCCTTTTATTGTGTACTATAATCGTAAAAGATGTTGAAGAGAAAAGTGTAACTAAAAAGAAAAGTCAATTAAAAGGAATCTTGTTCATGTTCATATTTAATCCAGGAGCGGAAGAATTAAAAAAAGCCTATTTTATATTAAATGCACATTAACGCGGTATTTATGCTGGAGCTCGTACAAAGTTTAAGTTTGGGAACTGTACTAGACGGAACGAAAGATTGGGATGTTTTAATTTATTTGAATCACGTGAGCAAACCCGTAGACAAGGTCCTAAAAACAATTACGAGATTCACTTTCATTAGGACCGATCAAACTCAAGCTGAATGATTAGTACATTGTTGGTCAGAAATGAGATAGTAAAACGTTGTCTCGAGATAAAGGAGATGAAGTATTTTATTTTATTCTATGCCTTGATACTTACCTTGAAGAACGTATATGTCAGAACGAGAAGTATCTTTTTAAAAGACATTCAGACAAGAGGGTGTGATTTAATGGTTACGGGCCGAAGAAATTTTGCTGGTGTCTTTTATAAAAAGATTCTTGAGGTTTCATCACCTTTTTTTTATAGCTTTGAAGCCTGAAGATTTTTTTGATGTTTAAACTTTTTCGATTGCAATTGGACGTTAAAATTAACATGTTTATGAAAATATGACTAAAAAAAATGATACGAGTACGCTGTGATCCAGATAAACTCCCGTCAGAAAGCGTCGTTTGAGAATACGAATTCAAAACCTTAATCTTGCATTTTTCGATGTCTGATAGAAGACCTTCGGTTTGATTTGTGTTTGACAGCAACTTGTCAAAGAAATAACTTCTCGAGTATCATTTTTTTTTATATTTTAGCGCCTCTAAATCATTAAAACGAATCAGAAATGGAGGGAACAACCGTGTTTCAAAAATTGGCAAGTGGTGCAATCAATACGATACGGGCACGCAAAAGGACCCTTGAGATTCATAATAACATAGCCCAGTGGCTGTTTCTAGGCCCTTGTTATCGGATACTTGAGGGGCTTTGATAATAATCCCCTATGGAAGAAGGAACCCCTATCCTTATCCATTATTCTTTTTTCAACACAGGTGTTCACCTGATTTTATACAAGGAAATTGATCAACACCGTAACCATTTAACAAAATCAAACAATTCATATTGTTTGACACGCCAAGTTGAATCTTTTTTTGATGATGAATTCGTTTAGTTACCCCTGGAAAATTGACAAGAAATCCATCGGTAATTTTATACTGATAATGATCCGAAGAGTCTAATCGTTAACATTGATTGTCGGTATTAATGATAATTAATTTTTTTCCTTGGGAAAAAAAAGACATAATGTTTACGGTTGGAAATTGTTGACTTATCGCAGTGCAAACATCCTCAATGCATCTTTGTATTTACTGATGCTCGGCGTAAGTCAAGTTAAAAATTCTGTAACTTTATGTTTGGTCTTCGTCGAATCTCTGATATTATTCATAAAGTGTCAAACTTATACCTTGTGCAAATGTGCGCATTGTTTATTTTAATGTCGTATTTGCATTTTATATTACAAATGAAAACAAAGGCACGCGACAGTATGTTTATGCGCAAACTGCGGCATACGAGATCAGTTAGCTTTTTTCCCCCTCCAAATTTTTAATTACATTAAAAAAAGTTAAAAGTGTATGTTGGAATAGTATTCATTGAGCATTTATGAAAGGTATGCTTTTCAAATAGTGAGATATACCCGAGACTGTATAAATATTGTGAATTCCATTTCCGAAATTTTTTGTATGAATTATTTATGGATTTTATAATATATTGTAAAGATCGTAGAGATTAAACGAAATTTTCCGTAATAAATGATGGCACCCGTGCATACGCAGCGAGTACAGAATGAGAGATTGATAACTTCCTGTGAAAACCTTAAATTTTTGATATTTTAATTATGTTCTTCTTATTTGGTGGAATTTTATCAAGCATTCAATTAATATTTAACACTTACGAGATTCGAGGCGGAATCGTTTGGAAGGAAACTGAGAATGTTATAAATTCTCAAAGGGAAATTGCCGACTGAATTGAAAACTTGGGCTCCTGAAAAACGATCTTGATGTAATATATCCTAGTGATCTACCTTATTCGTGTTGGGTTTCATTATATTATCGATATAAAAAATCATACATACATACAAATAAATAAATAAACAAAGAATTTAATACTTTGCAGACAAAAGGTAGTGACATTTCTACCTGTTCTTGGTAAAATAAACTGTATGATAATGCATCTTTTGGTTAAGGGAGTGTGATTGGAAGTGCGATTAAGAAGGGGATAAACTCGGGCGCATTTTTAAGCCCCTTTTTTTAACAGATCATAAATGTGGGCGGTGGACAATAGGACTAATAAAGTACTTGGCAAAAAGTGAGTTATGCGATGTTGAAGTGATCGATTACTTTAGAAGCATATCAGCTTAATTTAATTGTTTTTATTGTGAAACAAAACGATTGAAATCCAGAGATGCATTGAATTTATTCTGAAGTTGAAGTTGTAGAGTATATCAGTTGTAGAAAATTTTAAGAAAAGTCTTCCGAAATATGTTACACCAGGTCCCTGAACAACAAAGACCTTCGAACTCCCAAACTATTTTTGTATTATTCTCGATATCGATACAAAAAGAAGGGAAAAAAAGACATCTTATTTCTGCAGTTGACGAGTGAATCTGGATTGTCACATTAGTATCTTGAACAAAGGTTCTTCATGACTTCGTTCACGAAGTCAACAAATTCACAATGGACTATATTTTTTTGTATAAAAGTGAGAATTCAGCTCACAATGCATACCTGCCTGGCATTGCCATATAATTGAAGTTTACCAAATTTATCGTTTTTTTTTTTTTTTTTTTTGGATTGTGAGAAAGGTCGTATAAAGTCGAGCATCAGTTATGTTGCCTTTTACAAAGATACGAGTTTCTTTTCCCGGTTTCTTTACACCGGTATTCTCATTTGAAAAATTACCACCGGCCTTTGTGTTGACAGGAAGTCATCTTCTTTTCCATCGTATGCAAGCTCTTCCTCTTTGATGAAAGGAAAAGAATCCATTGCTAAGTTCTTTAAATTCCAACTTAATCTTTTCCCGCCTTCATTTTTTAGAAAAGGATGTTATCGAGCCAATCGTAAAAGATAAGGATTTAAATTATTTCCTGCGACTGTGCGTGATCACCGTGTTTGATTGGTCAAAGGCCACACCCTTTTAATTCGTTAGTTGATGCCGCCTTTTTTCGCAATCATCCCCTTTTCAATAGTCTTTCATCATTATCAACATGGTTTAAAGGCGTAGAGGAAATTCCTATTGGTCTTCATCACCATCATTAGTGGGGACATTAATCTTTTTTTTTTTTTTTTTTTTTTTATTTAAGACGGTGCCAAAATTAAATTAGAAGTTTTGCACTACTTCTTTGAAGAAAGATATTTTAATTGCCTTTTTCCTGATTGTTTCATTGAGCCTTTTTATTTTGTTTTTGCGATAAATATTCACGACCAAAAACGGTATGCTAAAAAAAGGGGTGAAAATCGTGACAGACCATTAATAAAAATAACACTCAGAAAATTCCGTAAAGTCTATCTTTAAACTCATTCAGTTTGCTGACGGCTTATTTTTGAACGTGTGCACCATGCTGCAGTTAACGGAAAGGGAGATGAAAACGATAAAAATAAATTAAAAAACAATTACTAAAAGTTTAACCGTCTACCCCAGTGACTGAAAATAGTGCTCCAATTTTATCTGTGATTACAAAGCAAATGAACAACGACTTCAGTTTCATTCACTCACGTTAAATTTGCTCTATCAGAGCGTCAAATTAAAAAAATAAATCGTCCGAATTTTTTGGATTTGAAATAGACACTAATGGTGCTCTTCGTTGTTTTTGAGAAAGCATATTTGCAACAAGCCCTAGTCCAGACTGAAGGATTGTGGGAAGATAAGGGGGGAGGGGGGAACTCAGCTGGATAAGATGTATCCTTGCATGGCTTCAAACTTTTGAATACCGTAAACTGGGGTGAGATTGACCGGCGGGGCGAGATTGACCGGCCTAAAAAAAGGTAGTTCTGGCTGAATTTTTTAAAATCTGATTTTTAGAGAGGAAAGAAAGGGAAATCCTCTAGTAATTTTATTTAAAGAGAACATAATTTAACCGTGGTTACTAACTTTTTTTAGACCGGTCAATCTCGCCCCGGCGGTCAATCTCACCCCAGTTTACGGTATTACTAAACGTTTAACCGTCTACCCCGGTGACTGAAAATAGTGCTCTAATTTCATTTGTGATTACAAAGCAAATGGACTACGACTTCTGTTTCATTCACCAGAACGTCAAATTTTAAAAAAAATCGTCTGATATTCATAATTTTATCGATTAAAATAAAATAAAAAATACTGTAAAATAGTTTAATGCAAAAAAAAAGGTATTTATATTCAAAGAGTAAACTTTTCATGTGATTCCCTACCATTTTTCCTTATTCATTTTTCCTAAACAAATAAATTCCTAATCCATTTTTTCCTAAAAAAAATAAATAAATTCCTAATCCAATTTTTCTATAAATTTTGGTTCCCAAAATAAAACTTCCTAAAATCCCTTTAGGGATTTAAAAAATTCGAAAAAATATTCATTTTAAGAAATTTTATTTTAGGAATCAAAAAATTTTAGGAAAATTAAAAATTCGAAAAAAAATATTTAGGGGAAAAATTTTACTCCCTCTGTCCCAAAATACTTTGTGTGTTTCTCATTTTTATTTCCCATTTCGTAAGCTTTTGATTTTTGCCGAAACTGTTTGTACCACTTAACCCACCCACCCGAACAATATTTCACACCACCCCCCATCCCCCCCAGGGGTCCCTCCCTTTGGGAAAAAAAATATTGAAAAAATGGAAAAAATCAAAAATTTTTACTATTTTCGCCCCGTTACGGGGGTTACGGGGGTTTTTTAGGTCGCTGATTTCGATTAAGAGGTTCGTTTTTAGAAATTCAAGATGACGCTTCCAATATGGCGGACCTTTTTTCAAAAAATTGATTTTTTTCCACTTAAACACGTAATCGGGGGTTATCGAGGCCGCTGATTTCAATTCTGAAATCGGTTTTTGAAAATTCAAGATTGCGGACATTTTTTCAAAAAATCGAATTTTTTTCACTTAAGCACCTAATCGAGGGGCAGTTGAGGACGCTGATTTCGATATTTTAAGAGTAGTTTGGTTTTACCAAAAATTTTTAGGAAAAAATGGCCGGAAATGTTTCATGTGCACAATAGATTTACTTCATAGTTTAAACCTACTAAACTGGACTTGTGATATACAAGTAGATTGTTAAAAGTTTTAGGACCCGAAGCCGGTCATTTTTTTTTTCTTTCCTAAATTTTTTAGAGAAATGTATAGATTAAAAATAAGGATTTTGTTGTGGGCGTTTTTTTCTGATTTTTTTTTTCTCCTCAGAAAATTGATTCTAATTTGGTAAAGGGTTATTCCTGTTTGATACCGCATATATATAAATACTCATTGCATTACAAGTGTCCTGCATAAAGGCTACTACCGGGTTACCATATGATTTCTGCCCCCGAGGGGGATTTTTTTCAAACTTGGCCTATAAATAGGACCATATTAGAGGGCACTTGAGCCAAAATTTCAGGGTCGTACTATAACCCGTTTTAGGCTCCGGAGGGGGTCGAGAAAATTTCGTTTTTATTTTTTTGCCGGAGAACGGAGTGTCCGATTTTAAAAAACTAAACGCAGAAAAATAGGCCTTTTTATGGCCTATTTTATGGTGAATTCGGCCGATTTTAAAAACATTAGCCAAAGCCTAAAAATTCAATTTTAAGCCAAAAAAAATTTTTTTTCAATGAAGGAGGTTCGTAGCACAAACTTTGGCTTCATTTCTGAAAAGAACTCAAAAAAATGGCCTAAAAACGTGTTTCAAAAGCCTAAAATTTTTGGGGTCAAAAACGACTTTTTCGATTTTAGCCAACTTCTTAAACTCGCACTAAAATTTGGATTTCACAGACTTAAAGTACGCAAAAAACATACCTAAAACCATATTTTTCCAGGTTTTTTACATGTGGCCTAAATGGGCTGGCAAGGGGCCAAAATATGAAAAAAGCCTAAACTCGACCTCGCTTAGCTTAAACTAAAAATCTGACTTTATATTCTGAAAGTACGCAAAAAACTGGTCCAGAATCATATTTTTTTAGATTTTTTCCAGGAGGCCTAAATGGGCTTAGTAATGGGCCTAAACATGAAAACAACCAAAACTAAACCCAGCTTAATTTTAAACTAAAATTCTGATTTCATATTCTGAAAGTACGCAAAAAACTGGTCTAGAATCATATTTTTTTAGATTTGTTCCAGGAGGCCTAAATGGGCTTAGTAATGGGCCAAAACATGAAAACAACCCAAACTAAACCCAGCTTAATTTAAACTAATATTCTGATTTCATATTCTGAAAGTACGCGAAAAACGGGTCTAGAAATAGGTTTTTCGGACCTTTTTTACTATTGGCCTAAATGGGCTTATTGAAGGGCCGAAAAATGAAAAATGCCTCTAATTGAAGTTTCAGTCCACATTCTCAAGTGACGCGATAATCTGGCTCAGAAAGGTATTTTTCATATTTTATTTCCAATGGCCTAAATGGGCTTAATAGTGGGCTTTAAAGAAAGGCTGAAAGTAAAATATCGACTTTATACTTTATTTTCTGAAAGTATACACAACAAATAAGCGGCCAAAAAACGTATTTTTAATAATATTTTATTATAATTATGTATATTTTATAGTATTTTGTACAAGGTTTCGAATTATTCATCTTTCGAATGTGCACTGAAACTTCAATTAGAGGCATTTTTCATTTTTCGGCCCTTCAATAAGCCCATTTAGGCCAATAGTAAAAAAGGTCCGAAAAACCTATTTTTAGACTCGTTTTTCGCGTACTTTCAGAATATGAAATCAGAATATTAGTTTAAATTAAGCTGGGTTTAGTTTGGGTTGTTTTCATGTTTTGGCCCATTACTAAGCCCATTTAGGCCTCCTGGAACAAATCTAAAAAAATATGATTCTAGACCAGTTTTTTGCGTACTTTCAGAATATGAAATCAGAATTTTAGTTTAAAATTAAGCTGGGTTTAGTTTTGGTTGTTTTCATGTTTAGGCCCATTACTAAGCCCATTTAGGCCTCCTGGAAAAAATCTAAAAAAATATGATTCTGGACCAGTTTTTTGCGTACTTTCAGAATATAAAGTCAGATTTTTAGTTTAAGCTAAGCGAGGTCGAGTTTAGGCTTTTTTCATATTTTGGCCCCTTGCCAGCCCATTTAGGCCACATGTAAAAAACCTGGAAAAATATGGTTTTAGGTATGTTTTTTGCGTACTTTAAGTCTGTGAAATCCAAATTTTAGTGCGAGTTTAAGAAGTTGGTTAAAATCGAAAAAGTCGTTTTTGACCCCAAAAATTTTAGGCTTTTGAAACACGTTTTTAGGCCATTTTTTTGAGTTCTTTTCAGAAATGAAGCCAAAGTTTGTGCTACGAACCTCCTTCATTGAAAAAAAAATTTTTTTTGGCTTAAAATTGAATTTTTAGGCTTTGGCTAATGTTTTTAAAATCGGCCGAATTCACCATAAAATAGGCCATAAAAAGGCCTATTTTTCTGCGTTTAGTTTTTTAAAATCGGACACTCCGTTCTCCGGCAAAAAAATAAAAACGAAATTTTCTCGACCCCCTCCGGAGCCTAAAACGGGTTATAGTACGACCCTGAAATTTTGGCTCAAGTGCCCTCTAATATGGTCCTATTTATAGGCCAAGTTTGAAAAAAATCCCCCTCGGGGGCAGAAATCATATGGTAACCCGGTTGTAGCCTTTTATATCATTTTTATATAAAAGGTTATTTCTACATAGGAAAGGTTGAAAAAGTGTTAAGTTATGCAGATCGAATTCATTTCACGCTTTTCGTTGATATTAGGCAGTGTAGTTATTATTTATTGATGTTCATGCATTATGTTTCGATCGTGGGGGTGTTTTTGAGTTTTGTCGGCGCGAGTTTTTAAAAATGTCTTAATCTTTTAAATAGCTGTCATTTAAGTGGGTGTCATTTACAAATTCAACGGGAATAATGATTCCTTTTTATTTATCGCTTCGTTTCAATCGCAATTCCGGTTTTTTAAAAGATTTTTTAAATTCGTGTTTAAATCAGCCAAGAAACATAGAAACTTTTTTTTTTTTTTCAATAGGCAAATGATACAATAATAATTGCGTCAATAGCACGAATAAAGACTTCGAACGTTACTGCATATTTAAACATTTTCTAGGCTCACTCATTCGCGAAATCACTATTCGAATTGAATATAATCATAATCTGTCATATAAGGAAATAAAGTAATTAAGCTAAATCGATTCGTTGATATATACACAGAAGCGTCAGTATCATTTACTGAAAGAAAAATTAAGAGATTTAAATTTATGTAAGTGAAGAACCTTGTTCACAACTTATTTTCGAGATTAGCATTCGAGTTTATATACATTTTTTATTTTTTTATTTGTAAAGTTTGTTTTTTAACTTACCTGAACCTGATTTTTTTTTTTTCGTATTTCATGTTTCTTTGGAGTACAAACGGCACCTGTTAAGATTTTTTTATCGGCGCCATATTTTACTTTCAAAACGAACATTTTTTTTCGTAAAATGGTAAATCATGATCCGACGTCCGCGTTTACAATTTTTTTCCCCCCCCTCTCGTTATCGAAAATTTTTTTCGGAAATCTTCCCTGTAAGCTTGCAATGGACGTAAAGAATTAACAATCGAATCTGTTATGCCTTCGGAAAATTTTGCACGTTAAACTCCGTAAAATAGTAATTTTATTTCTTTCTTTGCATTTAACTGTTAATAATCGATTGCCATGGGGTGAATTCAAAATTGACCAGATAATTATGCCGTTACTGTAAAAAGCGTACTATATATTTCTCAATTTCCATCAGATAATTTTTTTTTTTTTTTAAGTTTTCATTGTTAATTTGCGAAGCTCGATGCAAAAATAAATTTAAAAGAAATGCGTGAAGAAGCTTAAGAGATCGATTTTTCATGATATAGTATGGCTACTCGTTCGGTCGAAATGCATATCTCCATTCAACGATACAAAAAAAAAAAAAAAAAAAAAAAAAAAAATGAATAGTGTTCATTGACGCGTGAAAATGATTATACAGAGAGCCGAAATATTTAGATTTTAACAGTAACTTTTTATCTTAAAACCGACAAACGTAAATAATTGATCAAGATTTTGATTATTTTGCAAGGCCCTACACGAAAGACAATTTGAGGGCCAGGAGCAAATTCCTTAAAAGCGATTTATTTTCTTGTGTTTTGATATTGATCCTGACGGTCAGCATTCACTTTTTAAAGGATTCTTTCTCATTTATTATGTTGTAATTTTAGCAAATAATTGAGGTTTATGAAATAAACCCAGTCCAGAAATGCTTTTTCTGATCATTGGAAGGAATAAGGGTTAAAAATCGAAAAAAAAAGAACAGATATAAAAAATAAAAAAAATCATCTGTGAACGGACTCAAAGAAAGTAATCAACGTTAATCTTTTGGGGACGGACGTATCAAAATTTGTACATTAACTTAGGGCTGTACGGGGGCGGATGTATCAAAATTTATACACTATGCTTCTATGCTTCTAATGCAAAATCAAAAATTTCAGCAAGTTAGTATTGACTCAAATGGGAGTGTATGTGTTAGAGAAAATTTACCATTGAATTTTTGGTTAAAAAAATGATTCCTATGCTTACCTTATGGGAACAGTTTTAAAAAAAATTTTCTTATTAATTAATGGAATTAAAATTATATTTACAATATTATTGTAAATAATTACTTGAAAAACAATGTAACATGGTTTAAATTAAAGGTAACAAGCCGCCGTGTTTAGGTGTTGAACATTTTTCCTCGCATGTTTAGCTTATGGGGATATGATAAATTCCGTTTTTAAGACTTTTTATAAGCTAAATGTTGCCAAAACAGTCCATAAGCTAAGCAAGGACGTCGTTTAATGGGTCTGGCACTTTTAAACGTTATTGAGATTCATTTCATTATTGTTAAAGAATATTTATTACCATTTTACAAAATGAAAATTTTTCTCATAAGCTAAACCTAGGCCATTAAAAATCTTTTTTTGACAGTGCCAATGACCTCTACGGACGTTGGTGTATCAAAATATTATCAAAAACTATTGAACTTTATTGGCGCCCCTGTGATGTCATAAGGAAAATAGGCTTCCGACTGCAATGGGTTAAGTAACCTGGTGGCTTTTATTCAGCGGTGTTTTAGAATCAGTGCAACTAAGAGTTAGGCTTCAGTTTTATTTTATAAAGATCAGATTAAAATTAATTTTGATTTTTTATCCGAAAAAATCCTTGACTCTTCGGAGAAGAGATTGAAAGAGTGATCTTTGATCATGAAATCATGGATTACCTATAGGCAAATTTTTTAAAAGTCATCGCCTTTGTCTGATTAGTAAAAGAAATTCGTTTATCATGTTTATTATTATTCGTATATAGATATTAAGAGGGCCGAAGTATTGAAATATCATATGCATTACACTTGAAATTCTTGTAAGGATTTGATTGTAACTTGAAAAGAAGATAAACGTTTTTCACACTTGGATTTTTTTTTTTTTTTCAGTAATTGAAAAAAAGGTAACCTTTTTTTATATGGAAATTTACCATTGTTTCATATTTTCTCCCCTTCTAAAATGTTTTATTGGCTTTTTAATGGAATTAAGGTTGGACTGAATTAGAAATACCACTTCGACTAATTATATTTTAATCTACCTATGTTAATAGATTTATGGGAGACATCAGATAGAGATTCATTTTCACAGAGATTCTAATTTGATTAAGGAATAAGAAGGTTTCAAATTTTTAACCAAAAGATCAACGCTCTGGCTGAATTTTTGACGGTTAAGCTTTAACATAAGCTCATCGATTTTTGCTTAAATATGAGAAGTGAATTTTTTTTTTAATCAATGAATTAATTGATAGGAATAATATCGTATTGTTTGCCTAACTATATCATAAAAGTAGATGTTTATTTTTATCTTACATGGAAATTCGAAGTGAATGAAATTAAAATACGTGCTCATTTAATACATGTAGGGGTGTTCCCAGTTTGAAAAAAGAAAACACTCAATTCCAGTCTCAGTGACGAGCCGAAGTTTTATTATTACAAAGCGTGGTGTGATAATGAACGAGGACGAAAAAAATTTTTGAACTGTACTCTTATGCTCCATATCAAGCACTTGACTTCATTACATTTCAACCGAAGTTTATATATGCAAGATTTTCGGGCCGTGGCAGAGCGGTATAATGTCATTGATATATAAATTAAATTTGTTTCAAAAATATACGATCCGAAGTAATTTTTACCGAATAAGAATATGAGCTAATGTTTAATTGAAGAATGGCAGATCCTTTGAAGGTTTGCTCTAAGGGAAATAAAAAAGTTCAAGTTTACTATGTTTTTGAAAAATAATACAGGCCTCTACGATATACTTTCTTAATTTCAAGAAAATATGATAATATAGCTGATCCTATGCAGCCTGAAGCACTTTTCAGGATTTCGGCTTTACCATTGCGAAAAAATTCCTGTAACAGCCCTTGGAATGAAAATATCATAGGAATAGTTTGAATTGTCAGTTTTTGATGAGGTTTTTTAAAGATCACAGTTTGAGCCATTTTTTGAGTTTGTGGGCTCAAGTAATAATGCTCTACGTTTTTTTTTCGGTAGAGGTCCCTATGTTGGTCATCAAATTGTATACAAAATGTATACAAAATGTATACAAATTGTATACAAAATGTATACCAATTGTATACATTTTGTATACAAATTGTATACAAAATGCATACAAAATGTATACAAAATGTATACAATTTGTATACAACTTTTATTTGTATATTTTTTGCATAAAATTGGTATACATTTTGTATACATTTTGTATGCATTTTGTATACATTTTGTATTCATTTTGTATACATTTTGTATACATTTTGTATACATCCGGATAGGGAAATTTCAGACCTCTGTTTGAGACCATAAAATTGTATACAATTTGTATACAAAATGCATACAATTTGTATACAAAATGTATACAACTTTTTCTGCATCACGCCCGTAGCCAAGGGGGGCCACTGGGTGGGCTGACTGGTTGCCCCCCCTGGAGTAAATTGGCTAAACATGACAGGTATAGGGAATGAAGACCTATTGCCCCCTTAACAAGCCCAACTGCTCCCCCTGGCTCTTCTTTCTGGCTACGGGCCCGTTCTGGATCGGGAAACTTTAGACCTGTGTGTGTGTTTGAGAGCTGAAAATTGTACACAATTAGTGTCTAAAATGTATACAAAATGTACACATCTTATATTTGAAAATGGTGACCCGTAGCCGAATTCATAGCGCTCTCGACTCTCAGTTATAGATGCGACACGTCGTGCTTCTATTCTAGTTCATAGCTAGAATTTTTTCTCAGGTCAAAACTAGTGCGCTGGTAAGAAAATCAACGGTCACCACCCCTCGGCAGGCAATGGCAAACCACCGAGGGGTAATTGCCCCCTAAATCTCTCAAAAACACCCGTCCGGAACCTTCGTTAAACTCTGGGTCCCGTATGCATGTGAGCGCACGCTCGTAATCGAGTACAAATGGAAAATATTATTAACTAAATTTACGGGCCAAACCACGCGGACTGTAACGTCCGCACTATACTTAACTTATAGGCGTGGTGTGTAACGGAATTTACTTCATATATGTATTCACTTTAATCGCTTCCGTACTACATTTATACAACATTTTGAATTGTGCTCAAGAAAACCGCGGGAATAGTTTGAAGTTTATAGGAAAAAAAGGCTACTATCATGGGAAGCTTCCGGATATCGGTTGTGTATGAGCTAAGTGAAAAATTAATGGAAAAATGCTTGAGGAATGATTTACGCAGTGATACTACATTAACTTTTTCTCTTTTTCTCGTTTCAGGAACCCCTGATGGGCAAAGAGAAGCGACGTAAGAACCAAAATAGATTAATAAAGCCAGGAATTTAGGTGGAAAAAAATTAATAAAATCAAATTTCAAATGTAATAGTATATCGTTTTGTTAACGCAAAAATGTGGTTCCCTATCGATTTGTTTCTTTTTTGGGGGGCCAACAGTGCCCCCTATGCAAAAGCTAATTTCAGATTCGGAATCAGCGACCTCTCTGTTCATTAAAACTCGGATTCTCGTCACGAAATACGAAAGTTTAACAAAAATATGTGAAAAATAGAGATTTGAATATCTTTACTATTATTCGAATAAAATTCCTACTACAGTATATTGCTACTCTCATTTATCTTAAAAATTATAGCTTGAACGAATTTAAATTATATAAATAGAATATGAACATGAATAAAATAGGAAAAATGTAGCAAAATGATATGCGTATCTTAGATCCCTAATTCCCATATTTTTGATCTACGCCTAAGTTTGGTTTTTTTTATATGATAGGAGATGAATGTTATATGTATCGTAGATTTAAAATTTTGGTTTTTAGCAAGATTGTATCAGTTCCATATGAAGCTTGGGATGGGTCTTCTTAATTCCATTGCTATAACTTAAATTTCACTAAAAGACTCTGGTTAAGTTATTTCAATTTAAAATAATGAATGAATGAATGTTTTTTGGGGGCACTGTTGGCCCCCCAAAAAAGAAACAAATCCAGAACCACATTTTTACGTTAACAAAACATATACTATTACATTTGAAATTTGATTTTATTAATTTTTTTCCCCCTAAATTCCTGGCTTTATTAATCCATTGTGGTTCTTACGTCGCTTCTCTTTGCCCATCAGGGGTTCCTGAAACGAGAAAAAGAGAAAAAGTTAATGTAGTATCACTGCGTAAATCATTCCTCAAGCATTTTTCCATTAATTTTTCACTTAGCTCATACACAACCGATATCCGGAAGCTTCCCATGATAGTAGCCTTTTTTTCCTATAAACTACAAACTATTCCCGCGGTTTTCTTGAGCACAATTCAAAATGTTGTATAAATGTAGTACGGAAGCGATTAAAGTGAATACATATATGAAGTAAATTCCGTTACACACCACGCCTATAAGTTAAGTATAGTGCGGACGTTACAGTCCGCGTGGTTTGGCCCGTAAATTTAGTTAATAATATTTTCCATTTGTACTCGATTACGAGCGTGCGCTCACATGCATACGGGACCCGAGTTTAACGAAGGTTCCGGACGGGTGTTTTTGAGAGATTTAGGGGGCAATTACCCCTCGGTGGTTTGCCATTGCCTGCCGAGGGGTGGTGACCGTTGATTTTCTTACCAGCGCACTAGTTTTGACCTGAGAAAAAATTCTAGCTATGAACTAGAATAGAAGCACGACGTGTCGCATCTATAACTGAGAGTCGAGAGCGCTATGAATTCGGCTACGGGTCACCATTTTCAAATATAAGATGTGTACATTTTGTATACATTTTAGACACTAATTGTGTACAATTTTCAGCTCTCAAACACACACACAGGTCTAAAGTTTCCCGATCCAGAACGGGCCCGTAGCCAGAAAGAAGAGCCAGGGGGAGCAGTTGGGCTTGTTAAGGGGGCAATAGGTCTTCATTCCCTATACCTGTCATGTTTAGCCAATTTACTCCAGGGGGGGTAACCAGTCAGCCCACCCAGTGGCCCCCCTTGGCTACGGGCGTGATGCAGAAAAAGTTGTATACATTTTGTATACAAATTGTATGCATTTTGTATACAAATTGTATACAATTTTATGGTCTCAAACAGAGGTCTGAAATTTCCCTATCCGGATGTATACAAAATGTATACAAAATGAATACAAAATGTATACAAAATGTATACAAAATGTATACAAAATGTATACCAATTTTATGCAAAAAATATGCAAATAAAAGTTGTATACAAATTGTATACATTTTGTATACATTTTGTATACATTTTGTATGCATTTTGTATACAATTTGTATACAAAATGTATACAATTGGTATACATTTTGTATACAATTTGTATACATTTTGTATACATTTTGTATACAATTTGATGACCAACATAGGGACCTCTACCTTTTTTTCTTGTTTCTGATCTCAAATAATTTAAAATATTTTTCGTTAGTAATGCCTGAATAGTGATGACATCCATTTTTTATCAAGATTACAATGTTTTTTTTTTATTATTTTTTTTAACATTTTTTTTTCTTTTTAAGTTTAAGACGAGAAAAAAAAACACTAATTTTGTAAATAAAAGAAAAAATGTAGGTGTGATCTTCAACTGAAATGTTTAATAAGGAGAGTATTGTAAACGAATGAGTTCAGATTTCTGATAGTTTTATTCGGGATCGACTATTTCATTTATGTCATCAGCGAAAGACAGATGTTTGCTTTTGAAGGTAATGAAAAAATCTCATTAACAATATTGTGCTTAATGGTGCGCCTCCCTCTCCTCCCAATTATCTCAATAATCTCAATATTGAACATCTCGTCATTGAATTAATACAAGATTTAAAAAAAAAAATGCAGAGAATTTTGCAGTTTCTTGTAATGTTGATGCATGTCGGGACATTAAGAGTATATGTTATTTAATTTTTTATCGTTCAAACAGTACCTAATGCGACTCCTTCAAGAATATGTTATGTTTATGGAAACAAAAAAAAAAGTTAATACGCTCAATGTATTTAAGTAACATATTAATTTTTTTTTAAATTTGAATTTTGACGAACAGAACTTGTGCAGGTGTGAAAACAAATGTTCTTTTAAAAGCCATAAACCTTCATATTTTATTGATTGTTATGTTTTAAATGCATATATTACTGCTAAGTTAATGGAATATGCACATTAAGTTAAAATTTATATAAATATCTGGATTGCTAAGATCTTAATTATTCGTCCGATTTCCACATATTTAAATCGATATCTCACGTTTTCTGAACCTTCCAACTTAGCATTTTGATCTGACCAGACTTCCATTGAAAATCATGTTATTACATCCAAGAAAATGCACTAACGGGGCTCCGAAAATCAAAAGTGGGAAATGTTAAAAAAAAAACTATATAGGGCGGAATTACTTTGGGTGTAAAGTCTTAGACGAGAGTCAGCCATGCAGTATCGGTAAAAGTCTATCTTTAAAAGTGCATCAGCAACCGGCATTAATCATAAGGATCGAATTTCAACACTGGCCATCCTTCTGTTTGGAAACACGAAACGTTCAACTAAGCTACAAGTTTTTTTTTTTTTTTTTTTGTCACCCATAAATAAATATCTGACATGATCGTTTTGCAAGTTTTCTAAGAAAGATGTTTTCGATGTTAAGTTTTTCTGTTTAAAATGGCTTTTTGACTCTGCGTGACATTTGTGCCTCAGCATTCAATTTTGTAATAGTAACAACGACACAAGTGAAAACGATTTTTTTTTCTTTCGGTTTTTGAATCGCTCACGTCATTTATTGTAAATTGTACAAGGACAATAGGTTTTCACCAGTTTATTATATTTTAAATGACTTTTTATTTACGAGGATGATACTTTACTTCTATTGAAGTGATCTGAAGGCTGACCACCAGGGGTCCCTGTATTTTTTTTTCTGTAAAAATATCTTGGACGTTTGTATCGGGAGACAGAAGTCGGCCATGGATTTTTACGATCTTTTGTCTAAAATAGTAATTACGTTAAAATGGTGCATCAGGTTCAATAATTACCACTTTGAGAATCCCAATAATTTTGTATTTTACTTGCAAATGAAGATGTTTCATTCTTGTAAAATTAGCATTTTGATTTAAATCAATACTCAAAAAATATTGGGGTGTTATTGATCCGACTTTGAAAATGCAATATTTTTCATGTTCGAACCTCATTTTATTTCTTTTGGGAAATAATAAATCTAGTTTTTACTGAAGGGCACTATTTCAGGGAAATCTGAAATTGGGGGACGAAAGGACCATATTTATTTTCTGTGTTTGACTTTACGGAACCAAATGTTTAGTTTTTTAGACGAAATCAACTTGTAGCGGGGAAGGGCTCTCCCTATTCCTCTTCAACATCCTTATTTCTTGCTTTTCAGATTTTTATTTGAAGTTCTATTCTGTGCAGAAATTAACGAAAGCAAGTTCCGATTTTTTAATTTTTTTTTTAAAGGCCAAGAATTGGTCTTTTTCACCCAAAAATTATAAAACAACTGTAAAACTTTTCAGTGATATCGTTTAAAGTTGAAACTGTTCACACCAATTTATTTAATAGAGTATCATCTTGTTAGTGTGAAATTATTATTTTATAAATACGGAGCCTCAGCCTCCCGTTCTTATCTTTATTTTTTTCTCGGAATCAAGACCTTAAAATGACGATTTTACGACTATTGGGTGCCAGTTAATTTTATGTAATGGCATTCCTCTAAAAATGACAAGCCCGGTGTTGGAAAGTGTGAGAGGTATTCAAGCATATAACCCGGGTCTAGATAATTAGAGACTCAGTAAACGATTTTGTTGATCTTTTTTTTTTTTTTTTTGTTTTTTTCCTTTTCTCGGCCGGTTTAAATGTCAAGCGCAATCTAATTTCCTTCATCCTTGTTTTCCCACTTGAGTAAGGAGCCGCTTTTTCTGGTGGCGATCCTAATCTGAGATGAAATATTCCGGAGTAACCCAGTCGGCTAATAAATGCTACAAAGAAGCAGACGATTTTGTTGAAATTTCTGTTGCTATATGATGGCATTATTAAAGTGAGACACGTTCATCAGGTTTCAGTCATATTAATAAAAAGTTGAAACCTGTAAATTGAAAAACGTATTTCCCTTTGTTTGAGGTAAAGGGAGAAAAAAAAACACATTTACGTTAGCATATTATTGATATGATTGTTTACGTTTCTAACACGTCTTGCAGCGGTTAATTGCGGCAACTGGAAAAATTAAAAGTGAGCGTGTAGGAGAGATCGTATTGTACAATCTTTTTATACCTGGGCACATTAGTTTATTAGCTCCAACAACGACAGCAATCCCAATGGTAATAATAATAACAACAATAAAGGTGATCATAATAATGATAATGCCGGAGTTAATTTATTGTTTTAATAAAGTGAATAAAATGTTTCTGTTATGTCAAGACGTCTGACTGTGAGTTGATATGAATTATGACAAGTGAGTTTGAATTCATGGTAGTACTACCAGATGAGAGGACTTTATGCTTTACCTATTCATTTCGTGCATTTTTTCTTTCGAATATCTTTCTATTATTTCAAAGGAGAAAACTTAAAGGGATCGGTGGATAAGTTTGAAGAGTTTGAATTTTTATAAAATCATCGCTTCAAGCTCAAATAATTTATTTTGTAATGCATGAGCGAGATCATTGGATCGTAATGTTGTTAATTCGAAGTTGATATTGAACATGGTGCATTTAATATAAAAGTCGGCTCGGCTGGAGTTAATTACAAAAAGACTACTCAATTTCAAGGAGTATAAACGTTGTCGTCTGATTTATTTATTTATTTATTTATTTTCTTTCAACTACGCATATTAAAAGATTTTAATTACTCTTGCAAATTCGATACGTCTGAAGACGAAAATAAAATCTTAGCCATTTAGAAAACGCTACGCATTAATATGAGCAAGTAAATGAATTTATGTGGTCGCCGGTATGGAATACTATGGCACTCCTTGATTGTGAAGCACGTGCTTCCCAAATTAGGCTCTTTTCCTCTTCGTAATGTAGACAGTGAATGAGGGGAGCGCTAATTTTTCCGGTAGCTTTATGATTGATTTTTTGAACTTCCGCTGCGGCTTGTTGTTAAACCTCTGGGGTTGGAGATATGTAAATTTGTTTATGGATTATTTTTGCTTTAATAATGAGCTCCTCAAGAAGCAGTAAAAGTTTTATAAATCGGCGCAAAAAAAAGATCCTTAAGGAGGAAGTAGGCATTTTTTTTTGATTCCTTTTTTGTATATTTGTCGGCTTTCAAAGTTCTGGCTATTATGTTATATAATTTTAAATTTTGCTGAAAAAATGATTGAAAAGCGTATTGACAGACGACTTTAAAACAGATCGACTTATATGCTAACGGCATCGCGTCCAAGTTTTTGTTTGCTGATGATCTTTGTAGGTGTGACAATATTGAAATATTACGTCAGCATCTTAGATTGGTAGGTGATCCAATCAGCGATTTTCCCATAAGCTAAGTGTTGCCAAAGAAGAAGGGAGACGGGCCAAAAACTATCAAAATTATGCTGTCGTTATGTTTGAATGCTCCTATTGCAATTGAGCTTCAAGGTATGATTTACAAAACCAGTTACCACTTCTTTAAAGCGGCATCAATGTTACCGAAGCTTGAAGGAGTCTTTGGACCAAAAATTTACACCCATCACGATGTTTACCTTATTGAAATGATTACTGCTCAGCTGAAAAGCACAGAATTAACCGCACCGAACGCTTTTAATGTTTTGAAACACAAAAAATATTCGCTGTACTTTAAAGAAAAAACCAGAAAATTTAGTGGAAAAATAAAAGAGGAATAAAAAATTTTGAATGTGAGACCGAAGTAATCCATATAAATTACCATATAAATCAATACGAAATTGATTATATTATTTAGACCTTAATCCCAAATATGTACCTCCAATGAAAAGATTCCATCTGCATGTTCACCGCCAACGGGAGGACCCATCTTTTTACGATGGACCGAAGTTAATTATGTTGTTTCCCATATTATTCATTAAATGGTCATTTTTTTTAGCTTTTTTAAATACGTACCTGTAATTTTTTTAGATTTAAACTTTGGTTAAAATAATTATGTTTCTCCTCTAATTGAGTCATTTGCGTGCTCAAACGTGACCGATTGCAGCGCCGCCAGCATTTAGTGGTCATCACCGTAAGCACTCGGGTCTTTGTTTCTTTTTAACTTTTCTTCCTTCATCTTCTTTTTTTTTTTTTTTTCTCTCCTTTTTTTCGTCTTTTAAGTTGATGGAATAATTTTAGGATAGACGTTTTTTGTTTTCTCTTCGTGAGGTAAAAAATCGTGCACTTCTGTTTGTTGAGAGATCTTTTTGATTTCTTGTTTAAAAAAAGCACGGCTACTACCGTTTTTTTTTATTTCGGGTATAACATAATAATTCTATCGATCAGCCCGTGTGATTTTTGTTTAATTTGATTGTCGTGACAACACGAGTAAAAACCGTTTATACCAGCCCGACCTGCAATTATTTAAAGTTTTTTTTACTTCGATTTCGGAGACTGAATTTTTTTTTCTGCTATTTACCGATCATCAGCATTTGTAAATCGATACCTTTAATCTTTTCGATTTTTTTTACTGGATTGTTTTATAAGCGTGTTCCATATCGCGTTCCATAATTTATTCAATGGATTATCCATCTTTCCATTGGAACGAACTTGAAAAAAAAAAACCAATAACCATCTGATTGGAGTTTTATAATTTTTTGTAAAATTGATAAATATTTTAGTAGCGAGGAGATCTAATACCGTAAAGGGAAAAAAAAAAGAAAAGGAAGAAAAAGACGGGCGAATTTAATAAAAAAAAAAGTAGGACCGTGGATAGAGATAAAACCCGAAGGCAAAGTAGTGACTCTCGTCCTTTGAAATTAGATAACAAGTTTAAAAAAAGTTAAGTAGCCACAGTAATAAAAACATGTTAAAAATTCGTAAGGTTCGGTGTTATTTTAAGCAGTAAAATTATCGCTTCAGAAGATGATGTATAGGGCTAAATTGATAGGAAAGAAGTGGGCCACCCGCAGGCTTCAATACCGGTCAGTTTACCTTCCTAAACTTTAATCAAATACCTATTTTATTTAGATCAATATCTTTATAATTTCATCTTCGAATAATAAACAACATTTCGATGCATTACTTCAAAGGGAAGCTATGCTTTTCCTAATTCGAATGTTTCTTTTTCGTAATTTTAGCTTTCTTGATATTTTCAAGATCAGCTGCTATCAGTTTTTAAGTTGTAAGGGATCCTTGAGGTGATGCGTGATATCCTCGTATGCTATGTGGAAAGAGTTTTAGAATGGAAGTCAAGTCCAGATTAGGGGCTAAGCATCGCCATGCAAATTAATTGCTTTGTCCGTTTCATGTCGCTAACACATACGGATTGCAATTCCAAGTTTTGAGCCTTCGGGATCCTTTTTTGAGAGTGGCTAAACTTGATGGGAAAATTTTACCTTACCATTTCCTTTGGCATCATGCTAACATTATAATGCTGATGTGCTTAGCACTTCAGCTTGGTTAAATATTTTTTATTCACTCATTTTTGTTGTTCTCAGATCCCTTCACATTGATCTTATTTCTTTGTGGGGACTCCATTCGACTTGCCTATTCCGTGGTTATGAGAATTTCAAAATAGAGTTATTAGAAATGAGAATAGAGTTATGAGAAATAGCAAAACTTTTCCGCTAGAGGCGCTGGATGTCTTTAATGGTTTTTTCGGCTTTGTTCGTTTTCCATAAAACAAACTGCTCTTTGAACCTTGCTTTTTCTGCTAGGGGTATTTTGAGTTTGGTAAATAAACAAATCTGTTCGCCATTTCTGTTTAAAAATATTATTTGTTATCATCGGTTTCGGAAGTTTTTTTTTCTTAAAACTTATAATGCCAAGCATATGATTCGCAAAATATTGTAAGACAAAAAAGGGATTTTTATTTCCAAAAGATGAATCTCTGAAGGAAAAATGGGCAAATGCTGCTAAAATCCTGATAGAGGAATTTTTTCAATTCCATTTTCATTTAGGAGAGTTATGATCGTTGCTCGATTTACTGCGGGTATTTTGCTGTTGGAATTAACGTCTCTATATAATAATTTTTCAGGCATTTTAATTTTTTCTATGGGAGGAGGATCGTATGCATATCCAAAATTACAATTCCTTTCGTAATCTTCCAACCGAGATATCAGTTCACCTTTTCTTCCACTTAACTTTGCTCCCCTGGCTTTCAAAGCAATTTTTAATTTTTTACCTTCCATTTTGAATAGTCCATTTAAAATCATAGTGAAAACCATAGTGTGCTCAATCGGCCTACGAAAATTCGCCCGACTCGCGCATGACGTCATATGTCAGAATTTTGAAGGCATTTCGTCTGCTTCGGTTTGTTTCTTATACATTGCACTTATGGCATAGAGCAGAAGAAATCTCTTCAAAAGTCTGACATATTACGTCACAAGTCAGACAATCACGTGGTACATCCTGCGCTTGAGCACACTATGGCTTTCACTATGATTTAAAATATTAGTACAAATCTTACAATTATTACAAAGTAGCAGAATATCAACATTCATATTCAGTAATATAGAGTAATATCAACATTTGTTTTTAAGAAGCAGTGCAGGACTGGTTTGTTTATTTATCAAACTCAAAATACTTTTAGCAAAAAAAACAAGGCCCAAAGAGCAGTTTGTTTTATGGAAAACGAACAAAGCCAAAAAACCGTTAAAGACATCCAGCGCCTCTAGCGGAAAAGCTTTGCGTCGGAAATTCTCATTTTCTTCAAATTTCAAACTTGTCGAATGTCGATGTTGATGTGATGCCGTTTGTAAAAATTCCGATCCCAATTCTTGCTCGGAAGCTTTGAGAGTTTCTGGATATAATTAGATAATTATATTTAGGCATGTAATCACTCTGTGTCGCTAACCATTATTAATAAATTCATCGGTTGTCTCCTTTTTTTTTATCATAAAAATTACGGAATCATTATGAATTCAAAATTTAATATGCATCAGGTTTTTTAAAAAAACACATCATTTAAGTCCTTAACATTTTAAATAAGGCTTTAAAGTTTTTGCTGTTATAATAAAAAAATGTTTCATGTCAAGCAACATAAACATTCATATTCTTCATGATTAATCATTTGGCGCATCCGAATTAATTCATAAAAAATCCATTAAAAAAATCATACATGGCTTTATAAAGAAAACTAGAAAAACCGCTGAAGTTTTTGATTTTTATCGCAACTTTCTTCTCGCAATATAAGCCGTATAATTTAATAAAAATAAAAGTGCAACCACAAGCCTTTTTTTTGAAAAGTTTTTCCAATTTTAGGCAAAAGCAATCGAGGAGACCGCTTTTATTACCACCTTGACGTTACAAAATGAATTATATTCGATATGTAAACAGAGTCGACATATTAAAAAGAAGACTGTGGATAATGGTAAAGCATAATGTGTTGGATATGATGAACCGGTGCAATAATCGTTAAGGGGAATAAATAATTATACAGAAATCAGTTGGAGGTTCGAAAATGGTTACCTTTAATACCTTGTATAATGACCATTCCTACTAATTTTAAACTAATACAGACAAATTTTATCATTAAGGGGAAAAAAAACTGGTATCATTGGTTTTAATTAAGATATTTTAAGAAAAAAGGCGACGGAAAAGAAAAAAATTAACTGGGTAGTAAATTTTGAAACCTTTTGAAAATGTCTTCGGGGGGTGAAGTTTCACAAAAATTACTCTTGATTTATTTTTTTAGGTCACTTAATAATTTTGGGAAAAGAAGAATAGATACGAAAGGTAGCGTCCGAAGAAAATTGAAAACAAAACATTATCGTACTAAAACTTAATTTTTTTTGTTTTTTATTTAATGAGGTAAAAGACCGGATGTTCCTTTTTTTATGTAATCATACTAGATTTTTCGCTGTGAAGATATAATGATGACTTAATTTTTTTAAATTATGTTGTGTTGAAAAAAAAAGCCCTTTTGTTGCCGAATATCTTTACCTTCGCAGGTTATTTTGGATATATAAAAAAAAACGTCTTCCTCAAAGGTGTGTTTAATTTTAAATGAAAAAAAAATGATTTTGCTCGGAAATAATAAAAAATGAAAAAACAGGTTCCTGGTATAATTTTTGTATTTATTTTCTGATTAGAATATAATCCATAGACTTTTTTTTGAAAATAAAATATAAATTACGATAGGAGTAGTCCTATTCGAATCAATATGCGGAAGTTATAAAATTTTTATACAATGATAATAAAATAGAATCAAAGATAAAATGAATAACACGGCTCCAGTTTTGAAATTTTAATGTTGATTTGATTAATTAATGGACAGCGTGCTGTGACTTATCTGCAGCAAAACGTTCAGAAACGTTTTTATTTAAACGGGCTAAATCCCGAAAAAAGTTTGATATTATCGATAAAATAGGATTGAATAATTGAATTCATCGATGCATTATTAAGAAGTTTTGATGAAAAAATTTAAAAAGTTCGAGAACGTTCAGAAATAGGTCTTTCACGCAAATATAAATGCTTTAAAGTCGAAATCGGCTTAATCGCTTAAAATCATTAATCTCAAGTATTTTATTTTATTTTACGTAAAGCTCATAATAATAAAAATGGTTAATGCTGCATTTTTTTTTGTGATGCGGATTGCCTTTGAATTTTCTTTGTTTAAAAAAAAATAGCATTATGAACTAATTTTAATTTAAAGTCTCTTGGGGAAATAATCTAATCTAATTAAGACATTAGATTCAAGTTTATTGCCCGAACGTAATTAATCAAAGAATAATAATGATGGATATTTTACGGCGAAGAAGAAAAGCGGCGTAATGATGATGATTTTTATTATAAGATGGTAGCAACTTTATGTCTATTAAAAACTTCCAAGGTAAAATGAACAAGAAAGGAAAATTGTTATTATAAATAGAAAGAGCTGTTTTTTTATAATTAAACATTAAGCAGAAGAGAATTAAATTTCTAAGTTGGTCCACGGTTTAGTGGCATGTAGCTTCAAAAGTTTTGAGCAAAGTTAGGTGTTAAAACTTTTTTTTACAGAACTATGATGAAATGCGCTTATGCCTAGAACTGAATGTTAAAATATTAATGAAAAACATTAATAATTTACCTTATAAAATCAAATTTTTAAAAAAAAATGTAGCCATTCGATTCAGCCGATATGCGATATTTGCAGTTGTCTGCAGGGGTCCGAAGCTTGAAAATTCTCAATCAGATTTTTTTTAAGCTCCGAAATCGGTATCGGCATCGACCCGAAATATTTAGCCGGCCGAGGCTGGCATCGGCATCGCCATCGGCACCGGCATCGGAATCGGACCCCTGATTTTAAAAATGGTTATCGGAACCCCTCTATGTTTTTTTTTTTTTTTTTTTTTTTTTTTTCCCACTAAAATCGGAATCAGAGGCGACATCGGATATAATCGATGCTTGGTGGCATCGGCATCGGCATCGGCATTGGCATCGGGTGCTGGTGCTGGAATCGGAATCGGAATCGGAATCGGAATCGGAATCGGAATTGGGAGTTAAGTAAATAATATGGAATCGGCAACTGCGTCGCATCAACGCGAGATTTCAGCCGGCCGCGGCCGGCTTAGGAACCGGATTCGGCCCCTGGTTGTCTGCACAGGGGTGCTAATAATGGAAAAAGAGGTGATCTGTCTTATTGCTTTCATTGGGAGCTTCATCGCATCTCATTTGCTTCCAGTGCGATTTTTTTAAAATTAAATGTATAGTAGTTCAGTATCATCAAAAATTTGGTTGTATGCGTAAACCGGCGCGTATTTCTTTTTTCCGCAGAACTGTATAACGCGTAAATGGAACGGTAAATCGGAGTTTCACAAAATCTTATTTTTGTAAAATTAATAACCCTTTTTTTTCCTTTTTGTGCACGAATTCCAATATCCATATGTTAAAATCAAATTTCAAATTTAGCTGATATATGTGAAGATAGAACACAGTTACAATAGAAAGGAGTTGTTTCACCGACTGTGCCTGTCTTAATGATAATATCACAGAATAAAGATATTTATTACAATTCGTGCTCGTGGTAGGCGTTGAGATTTTTTATTATTATGTGTTTATTCAATGCTTTTTTTTCGATTTTCTACTCTGCCCTTCCATATATATTTCGTCACACTCCCCTTTTGCATATATAAGATTATGCGTGATCGTTTAAAGGAAAAAAAGAAAGGTCGACCTTGACTTACCGGTTGGAGAACGCTTTAATTTGGGAAATTTTTATGTGTTGATTTGAATTTGGATCCAGCTAGATGCCCGCTTAGGCGGAATATCCATCCGAATCACTATCATTTAATATTTAAACAGAAAAATCATAGACATTAAAATAATGCGTGTAGTTTAAAAAAATATATAATAAATATTGTTTTGCTAAATGCATTTTTGTTGAAATATAAACCCATAAACGTGTATTTTTTTCTAACATATCGTAATAAAAACATTTTCCAGTTTGAGTGTTTTTTCCATGTAGCTAATTATTCTAATACGATTGTCTTCGATGAAAGTGGTAAAACATTCGTAGAATTTTTCGAAATACATATATACAAGTCTGGTGAAGTTGATGATTTTTATCTAAATATGTTGCTTTCCAACTAACGAACTCAAATATTGTTAAGTTCTTTTCAGATTAAGAAGATAACAATGTTCTTTAATCTGGAGTTAATGCCGAGAACAGGATTTTACGATAATGATAATAAAACAAAAGGCTATCGGAAATTACAGTTTAGAGACAGGAACATGATGAAAATCTTGTATTAGGGACATTGTTTTCTTCCACTTTTAAATCAATTAAATGTTTCATTTTGTAAAAAAAATACATGTGAAGATGTATTTGTGTTATTAACCTTTTGAATGTTCAAAATATTCATTTTGAATATTTTCGAATGAATAACTGTTTGTGTTGAAATATTTAATTTTATAGAAAATAAATTTTCAACCTATCAGAAATTAATCATAAATCAAATAAAGATACAGGTGAAAAGCATGCACGGTCCGACGATAAAGGATCCGTATCCGGATTCTAATAAAAATCATTTCGTGTTTTAGTGTAGGCGGTCCAATCAGTGCTCTTAATTAAGGAGTCCGCATTTTGTCTCGTTTGGGACTTACTGGTTGGTTTAAAAGTTTTTTTTTTTTTTAAAAAAAAATGTAAGTTGTAGTACAAATACTTTAGTTTTAATTATTTACAATTCACTGCATTTAATTTAGAGGTTTCGGTGCCAACACACTGCTTTGGTGCCATAGATTAAGCCTTTCGAAAAGGAAATATCGATTGAACCCATCAATCAATCTGTCAATCAGGTTTTCGAGATGAAGAGGATGAATAAAAGCATCTGAAAGGATATCTATATAGATTGTTGACCGGAACTGAGCAGAGATCGTTTTCAAGTTTGAAATGCGTCAGCGCTATTCCCTAATTAACTACGGATTATTTCAATCTGTCAATTTATTTATTACCCCTGCATTTTAATGATTTACAAGCGTAAGATTTTCCGGATTTTACATACAGTCAAATATAGAAAAGCGATACCGTTGTTAGTAGTGTTTTGAGTAAATTGGAGAGAACATAAAATAGATTAGATTTAAAGTTTCTCGGCGCTGTTATTTTTTTTTAAAATCAATGTTACTTTTATCAGTTTACCTTTTCCTTATCCTTCCTATAATTCATTTAAAAACGTTTTTATCGTGGGAAATAATTTTAGTAAAAAAGGTTCTGGAAAAACTTTCTGATATTTAGTTCCGTAAATTCGAGCTCACCTCATGAAAGCCGAAGATAATGTGACAACAGCTATAACAAAATCACCTGCAACCAAGTGTGTGAATAAAAAAAAATATATATATATAAAAACGAAATAAAAAGGGAAAAACGATGACGTGAAAATTAACGAGCAGGACCTATCTACGGATATGAAAATAAATATTTTATAGAAAATAAAAAAAACGCTGGAGTTTTTTCATTTATTAATAAGAAATTACGACCTCTATTCATCAAAGTTAATGAGATTTCTCGTGAAATAAAAGAAAACCTACTAATTTTTATCTCATCTCCAACGTGAGATTTATTTTTCTAGCTATCAGTTAAAATAACACTACTTCACTTTTAAGATCCTTTTTGCCACTAACTTATGTCCTGTCCTTAAAAATGTTTCCTTTTTCACATTTTTTTTTTTTTTTTTTTTTTTTTTTTTTTTGTTCGTTCTTGTTCTTCTAATTAAGATGTCAGTGGTTCGGTTGTAACTTGAGACAAATTAACTGGCTGTTTTTGTGTTCATTCTGCCTTTACTTTGACACTCTTCCTCTGTAACATTTCTTCGTCAGGTGCAGAAGTGCTTGGTTGAGTCCAATCGGCGATCGGCCGGGTCTCTATCTTCAGCAAGTGTAATAAGCATTCTACTACACGGGTTTTAGCAGGTCTACTAAAATGATGTAAATTTATTTTCAAGTAAGATGAAGGCTCCTTTAGCATCTCCAACAACAAGTCCACTTCTTGATCACCGGTTTTGAATTTTCCAATGGCTTCATGCCATCCATTTGGATGGCTCCATTCATGGATCCATTCATGCCATTACTTTGTTCTCTTCTTGCTCCTTAGAAATGTGATTGTTTACAAATGGAATGTGATTCATTTCGTTTTTGCAGTGTCCGCTTTTAGGATGTTGAAAAAGTAAACAAACCGCAGTATTGAGCTTATCGAAGGTTTGTTTACTTTTACGAAGCTAACGAAGGTTTGTTTACTTTTTCGAGATCCTAAAAACGGACACCCGGTATATTAAAGTAAACGGGAAAAAGAATCCGAGGAACAGTTTCTGTTTTACACTACTATGCTTTCATGTTTAGCTTCCGTGAAAGAATCTAATTCTTTTTCCGTCTTATTCTTCATATGTAATAATTTTAAAAACGTAATAAAGTAATTCTTTCAGAGTAAAAAATTTTATGATAAAATTGACACAACTGATATGTCCAAATCGGTCTACATATATGTTTTATTAAGAAAAATAGCAAAATCGATTTGTTTAATGTTCTGCGTCCATTAACGATTGTCATTTTTTGTTGTTAACAAACAAGTTTTGCTGATTTTTTTACACAATAACGTAACATAGACTTTATGTAGACCGGTTTGAACATATTTACTGTATAAACGAATTGTAAACATTTTATAAAAGCTTAAATATTGACACTTGGCTTTTGCACTGAAGAATAAAAAGAATAAAGATACAAGTTTCCGACTCCGAGCTTTCAAAATGGTTGCCGTGCACCTGGCGGTACACCCAGGTTTACATACTGCAGTAGTTTTAAAGTCTTTAATGGTCCCTAAAGTTTTTATCAAAGCTCAGTGTATAGAGTCGAGTTTTTGGCAAGCTCAAATTTTGAGGAATAAAACGAAATACGTCGTTTATTGAAAGTACCCAAATTACTAGTCGAGTTTTGAGCTTTTTATTTCACTGCTAGGCTTCTTCCCAGACCCACAATATTTTCATTTTTAGAAATTTGTATTAAACTGCGTAACATTAAGTAGGACAATATCTAACATTGTCAAAAACAAGTTAAGATGTTCCAACTAGACTTCGAATACCGTCTGTTATATTGGTAACTTCGGTCCCCCTCATTCGACTCTCATCATTTTTTAAATAGAATAGTTTGGTTTTCCCGATAAAAGCTTTTATTTTTTCTTAATTTTTTAAGTGACAAAATGTAATTTGAAACGAAAAACAAACCAAGGTACGCTACTGAATATTGCCGAAGACTATTTTAGAGAAACAGCTTCTTAAATCGTGGTTAACTATTCCTACCTTAAACTCTTTCACGGATCACTTGACTTCACGATTAGAATATTATCTACAGAAGAAAAAAATTGTCCTTTGTTTTTGAGCATGTAATTTGATACTCCTTCATAGTCAGAAACAAAAAAAAAATTAGGATGCTTTTCTTGCTTTTTATGGTTACTTTGCTGTATAGATCCGTGTCTGTGACGTGAAATCAAACTTAGCAGCAACAAATGGATACTATATTTTTAGAGAATAGTTGGGATTGGGAGTCAGTGCTTGCCTGGCATTAAAATTTCCATTATTTTATTTATTTAGCGCCCCAAAATCAACCAGGATTTATTTAGTAAAATTCAGGCATTTAATTTTTCTGTTTTTTCGATGCAACGATCTTTGTAAAAATGTATCGCACGAACGAAAAAAAATCGAACTTTGGTAAGATTGTAAGACTTCTAGTTTATTAATGTGGAGAGCAGAGCATACTAAGGCCAAAAGAGATTTTAACCTAATGAAATCAAATGGAAGGAGGGCATTGACATTTTTATATTATCAGTATTGGGATCTCAAGTACAGTAAACTACTTTGTTTGTGTCATCGAAGTCCGTCCACTGCTGCATTGTAACATAGAAGACAATGGGACCGCGGATAACGCCACGACGCAAATCTCGCATTATAGCTTTTTACTAGATTAGTGTAGCTTGTCAAAACGATGTAATTTCACTATTTATATGTTAAGAAACTTGTCACTTGCCAAAAACTAGTTCTAATATGTCAAATTGATTTAAATTTTTTAAATCCATTAATTGGTTACCATTTGTAGCTCATTTGACGACCGCTACCACAGCCTATTGGACGTGTTAATTTTTTTAACTGACGCATTATTAATCGATTACCTTACAAAAACATACTTACCTGTAGCTTCGCCATTTTGTTAAAAGCCATTACAACAAAAGGTTTCCAATTTTTTGCCCGTTGTCCCATTAAAAGTTTGTTAGACAGTTTTTTGTCTCAAGTCGTAAGCGATCGGTCGGAGGGAACATGATTATGCTTGCCACTTGGAACTAAATTTTAATTTATAGCTTTAAACTCACCTAACGTTAAGGCTAATTAAGTGGATACTTTTTTTTTTTTTTTTTTCTCCATATTGTGTGAGTATTATCACTTGCTGAATATGTGACGTCTTTTTTTCCATATTATGTTTTATACTTTATTCTACGAATATAAGGATCTTTCACGCTTTTCAGAAACCTATTCATTTTAAAAATTTTGGAAACTTTTTTCCGTAGATTATTTTGTCTGCAAGCTTCCTTTTTTTTTTGTGCGCGTGTCACTCGTACTTATTGCTATGTGCTGTTTTTTTTTTCTTTTGGAAATTGCAATTCAGGGACAAACGTTATTTAAATTCCTGTAACTTGTCAACAAAGAACTGAGAGGATGATGATTTTTTGAAAAGTAAATGCTTAATTTAGTTTGATGGTTAAGATGAATCAAGGGGTTTTCCAAAATTATTTTTGAGATAAATTCTTTTTTTCGTAACGAATATTCAAAGAAGTCGCATTGCACAAATAGTGAGGGTATATCGGAATGCAGCATAATTAACATTAAATGTGATCGATGTGATCGAAGTATGTCAAAGGGAAGAGGTGTTGAAATTCAATTTAAATATTTTAAACTCGAGGATTAAGTGAAACTGATTTACTATTCATTTGATAAGAATCGCTGACTCTGCATTTTTTTTCGTTCATTTTTTTTCCCTTCTTAAGCTGAGCCAGTAGCTCTTGAATAAATAAATGAGCAAATTAAATGATTGTTTTAAAGTAATGGGACTTTTTGTTAGATCAATCAATGAAAATGTAAAATAATTTAATTAGCGGTTCAATTAACATCGTTATCCTAATTAGCATTGGTGGTGTTTATGTTATTGAGATGAAAAGGTTTTGGAAAGCACCTGTATCAGTTGCGAGCCGGTCGGAATGCAATGTTTGAAAGGCCGCTAATGTATTAATTTCACGCATGTGTTCCGACTGTTGCGCTACATTGAATACAAACGTTTTCGATGAGGTGAACTTTTTTCTTCGCCAAAATACTTGTTATATTGTAGTTGTACGGGCGCCCTCTTGATTGCAAGAAACTCTGAATTATACTATATACTTTTTTGTTAATTGAGGATTGAAAGCCAAATTTGGATTTATGGCGAAAAAAATTTAACTCATTTCACCGTTTTGAAATTGTATTGGTCAACGATGTAAATTATACAAATTATCCCAAGCAAAAAAAAAAAAAAAAATTAACTCTTGGACACATAATTTTCAAATTCTTATATAGAAAAGGCCAAAATATCGGGCAATTGTATCATCTACAAACTACACGGAAAAAAAAGTTCGGTTCCTGTTACTGAAAGTTAAGTTGGGGCTTGTGACATCTAAACATTTGAGTTGACAATACTAAAAATTAGGTAATTATTACTAAATTTTATTAATCTACGAACTCTTAGTAATAATTACTAAATTTTCGGTATTATCTACTCAAATGTTTAGATGTCACAGGACCAACTTAACGTTCAGTAACAGGAACCGAACTTTTTTCTCCGTGCACTGGGAAAATGAAAAGTACGAAATATTTGCGGATCTGGCCCAAAGCACTTTTTTGAATTTCGGGCATTAAATTGAAGCTGATGCACACAGTTTGCACTCAGTATCCTACTTTTCCTTTAAAGCCTTATTAATTCTAGTGAAATCCTGGAATTTTGAGTATTTTTTAGCAATTTCTTCATCCAATAAGCTAAAGCATAACGATCACGAAAAACTTAATTTATTTTTAACCAATCAATGGGCAAGTTAGAACATTATTGAAACTTTTTTATTTTTTTACACTCTCATTTTTTTCACTTGCATATACTAGAGTTTAATAGTTTTCTACCGATTCTTCATGTAATCGGTTGTAGTTAAATAAATGATTTTGTATCTCCGATCAGATCTTGACTAGTTTACAGTTTTGAGGCCTGTTAATAGACAAGGCTAATGCAGAAGGAACGTGTTTTTTCATACACGGTTTTGTCTTTGCACTAAAAATATAATATGACAATATAGAATCGATAATCGTTCGTATATGACGACATGCTCCCCATAAGTAAATAACCCCTTATTTTTCTATGAAAACACAAATTGGATTTTTTCTCTCATCTGAATTATCAGGCGTGCGCGCTCATGGGCACTCTCATGCATAAAGATGATAATGAAAGAGGAAGCCTGATACAAAACCGAAAGTGGGCAGAGAATTCTAATTTTTTAGTTCTTTTGAATATTATAGTAAAAAAAAAAAAAAAAAAAAAAAAATTTTTTTGCGCGCTATCAATAATGGATGAAGTGATTTAGATATAGGTGCGGTGACGTGAAGAGGAGATAATAATCGAAACAGATCATTGACTTTAATTTAAGAATAGACCTTATTTAAATACATATAAAGGCTGGAATATGTTTCGTAATTGAGACCTGCTATTTTTTTTTTTTTTTTTTTAATTCATTGCTGATTCTTACAAGTTTGATATATCTTCTTTGAATATCCCGAAGGCGGAACCAATAAAAAAAAAAGAAAAAGTAAGAGGGCGCATATGGGGTATACTAAATCTTAAAGGACAATACCCTACTGTATTACACGCCTATTCCTACGAATATGAACTAATTAATAACTAGTGGGAGGCAACATGACCTTCAAAACTTAAACCCATGTTTTATATTGACTGACAATAAAAGTCGACTCTTGAAAGGAGCTAAAAGCCAAGATCTCAATTGTTCATTTAATTATGACAATCATAATAATGATGAAGATGTCGATGTTGATGATATGGTGATAGTGATAATAATGATGACGGGATCGATTTTTTTCTGTTCTGAAAAGAATTGAATCGATCGACATGTTCCAGTTGAATGAGAGTAATCTGTGCAGAACATTTCTTAAATAATACGATTTTTTTAATTACCCTAATTAATTATATTGTTGCGATTAATTTGATGAAATGAATTTATGAGCCGTCATATCAGCTCGAATCTTTTCTGTTGAACAAAAGCTTTGCCAGACGCTAAATAAAGCAGAACCATATATATATATATTTTTTTTTATTAAGAATTAAAATTGGTTTAAAAAAATGGATTATGCAACCTCTGAATCGTCTAAAGACAAAAGGGCAAAAAATCTTCAAGAGTCCTATTTGTTGCTAATGAGTCCGTCTAATAACAAAGTCAGAGTACACTGTAAAAAATTCAGGTGATTTTACCGGGATTTTAACCGGTATTTTTACCAGTCGATCTCATTTTACCGAGATAATGGAAATACTACCCTTTCAGAGGACAATATGCCTAGAACGGGTAATTATCGACTCATGCCCTGGTAGAATAACCAGCATGTATGGTAAAAGGCTTTCAGGTAAAGAAATCTGAGGTCATCAAACTTTATTTTATGAATTTTGAATAGAAGAATGTCAGACCTTTTTGAAATAGAACTGGTTTAGTAAGTACAGAGAAAAGGTACCTCACATTTTTTTTTCGTTTGCAAATTCTTCGCAATCGGCTTCTGCTCTTCGTGGGAGAAGTTTGTTAAAATTGTGTGGTGATAAATATTAGTGATTTGTTTAATATTGTGTTGTCGTTTTCAACGTGGTGAGTATAGCATATTAAATTAAAATTTTTTTTAAAGCTTTGAATTGAAACTTTTAAGAAAAAGCTAATTCATTCTGTTAATTATTTTGAAAGCAATTTCCACCAGTTCCATTGAGGACATCGAAAAAGCTACCGATTCTTCTAGACCAGTCTTGGTTGTAAAAGGTAATTTTAATCAATTCTTGAATAATTTTTATTTTTCAATTTCGTACATCTTATAATCATTTGGATAAGACTAATTAAAAAGGCTAAATTTTTTTTTTTATTTCAGGGCATTCTATATACGACGAGACTTCCAGGTCCTTTATCGTCATAGAAAAAAAAGTAATTTTTGAGGGGGACGCCTTTTCTGAAGGAGTACTTGTTTGTTTTTTATGCTTTTATGTTTTTGGTTACAACTATCCCGTCAAAAGTTCGGCGACATATGAGTTTATCCAAAGGTAATCAAATATTTAGTTTTAGAAACTGTGGTTTGCTTATTGAATTTTTTTCTCAAAATTTAATTTTTTTTACAGGATGTTTCTGAAAATCAATCCCGCGGTAGGGAACAAAAGAGGGACAAAAAAAGAAAACTCCACGCTGGAACCCAAATCAGCAAAACTAATCAAGGCAATACTTAAAAAAAACTTGTAATTTAGGTAGTGTTGCCAACTGGTTTTTGTAAAAAAAATTTCTAAATTTTCCTTTTTAAGTTGTAAAATTTAAAAAAAAATTACAGGGTGTCATCTGACCTAAAAAATCTAAAAATGACTTTAATCTTGATGGCCTATAAAAAATTTTCTGTTCTACTTGAAAAAGGTAACGATAAGGAGGCTTAAATTTTAATACTCAATTGCATATTTTACAAAATTTCTTATTATCTTATTTCAAAAAATTCTTATTATCAAAAATAATCAAATTAATTACGACAGTTGGGTCTTTTGAAATCTGAAATAACGAAAAAGAAATTAATTTTAGCTCAAAAATTAAAGGAGTTTTATTATTAAATTTAGAAAAGTGACCTCCTTTGCTTCCTGGATCTTTTGAGTGAGGAAAGGAACAGGCGGAGTCAGTTTTTGCTCTGCTAAAGTGCTTTTTCTTGTCTAATTTGAACTTTTTTCGCACCTAAATTCTAAAAAACGGGATTTTAAAAACCTAAAAATGACCATATTTTCGAATGTCATTTCCTAGTAGAAACCCTGAATTAGTCTTAAAAATTATACTTTGGCTTCTCTTTGCTTTTTTCAATAGAGACTTATGTTAATGCTTACATAATATAATATAAAGACATAAATATAACTGAATACAATTAATTATATTTATAAACTGAATACCGATGTATTCGGTGTAATAACTTTTCCTATCCCGGTAAAAAATCCGTAATTGCGTGGTAAAATTTCGTGGAAAGTACCGAGAAAACCTGGAGGAATCACCAGTTTCTTCGGTAAAATTTCCGGCAAAGGGAAAAGGAATCGCAGAATTTTACTCCGGTAAAATTTCCCAGTCTGGTAAAAATTCCGTGACGGCATGTAAAATTACCGCGGTAATTTTACCAGGACACTGGGAAATATGCTTTACCGAGATTTTGGTAAAATTACCGCCACAATTTTTTACAGTGTAGTTTAAGCGAAGTTACTTTTTAAAACCGCGCCTGTAAAAACAGCTTGGTAGAGCAAAGGCATTCGATATAAGACGTGCAAGGCTAGAAGTCTTTTGTTAGCAAGGGCAACATTAATCAAGACGTCAAATCTTCAAATTTAAAAAACTTGATACATAAACCGTTCAACATGCTTTAAAGTCGTCAGCTTAAGATGCTCCACCGTTATATACCTGTATTTATATAATAAAATATGGTTTCTTTCGGAATATTGTTTTAGTGTACCTTCATATTAAAATGGAAGCCATTTTGAAAAGAAACTTTATCCGACGAAGTATTGCTACCAACATAACATAATCACAACATTCCCTGCGTGATTTCTAAAACAACCTTATCTAAAGTCATAATACAAAAGCCCGAGTTTTTCTTTATATAATTGGGAGTCCTATTCTGAATTAAAAAACTGTGTGTGTGTGTATGCCATATAGTAGTTTTTTTATGTCCCACTGACGTGACGTAAAAACAAATGAAACCAATTATTATAATTTTTTTTTTTTTTTTTTTTTTGTCGCCGATTATATTCCGTTTTTTTTTTCAAACTTTTAATCTGTAAAAATATGATTGGATCGCATCACGATATAAAAATGTTGATAAATAAATTCATATTCCACCTTTCAAGAAGATCAAATTGTAGGGTGTGTACTCCATGTATAACTAATTATGTAATACGAGAAAATTTAGGCAGGAACTTTATCCTGCATCCTGTTATATAGAGCTTGACCTTTAGCCTCAGTGAAACTGTTGTTAAAGTATTATTCCCAAGGAAATGATTACGTCTCCTTATTCGGCCTAATATTAATGCCATATTATAGAAATTTAGTTCGAGCTTATTGAACCTTGCATCCCCGATGTGTCAAGAATAAAGTGTTGTAATGCGTAACGTGTGCAACGTTTTCGTTTTTGCAAGAAGTACAGGTACGTTGCCAAGCCTTTTTCCTGGTCATCGCTCCTCCTGTGATGGATTTTACCCTCTTCCCCTCAATATTTTATAGATAGCGACACCACTATGATCTCAAGGGTATTTCAGGCCATTGAATTTTGTGAAGTCGTTATAAAATACCGTTCCTTTAGTCCTCGGGTGGTGGGGGTCATTTTTTCAATTTTTTGAAAAAAATTTGACCCCCCTTTGTTACGGAACTAGATGTAGGAAAAAAATGATTTAACTACTGAATTCTGCAGCAAAAAATATCCCTAATTGATATCGTAAAACCACAAATTTGGAAAGTTTTTGCGACACAACGTTTCTGACGGTCTTTCAGACCGAAGTACCTTTGAGCCAGTGTATAATTTCCCCCCCAAAAAAAAAAAAAAAAAAAAAAAAAAAATCATCTAAACCCCAGGATTTGTCAGTGATTTTAAGCAGTGACGTCGTTAAGTCTTTTTTGGAGTGGGCCGTCATTTCTTCAATGCTGAATTTGTCCCCCCCCCCCCTTACAATATTTTATGGGGTGACGTCTTTTCTATATTACATAAATAACGTCTTTTACCGACGTAACTTAAGAAATCTTTGTTATTTACCAATTTTGCTCGGCAAATATTGCTCCTGGATACATTTTTTGGCAAATGTTGACTCTTGCGAATATTCCTTATTGAATTTAAAAAAAAAATATCGTGTCCAGTTCGCCACTTTATCTTCAGGAATCGTTTAGGAATTAAGTAAGCTCAAAGAGGGTAGGGGATGGAAATCTTCAAAATGTTTACTTTCATGTCAAATCTTTATAAGAGAAAACCTATTTTTGCTTGTAGGGGGTGAAGGGGTCAAAAAATGTTCTGACGTAGAATTTGGGATGGTTACTCAATATCCTTCTTAGCGGATTTTCTGACATGAAAAATTAGCTGCAGAAACGGATAAGGATCATACAAGTATTACGTAAGCACTTAACAGGGGAGGGGGGGGGGGTTGATGGAATGCTTACGGCTGCTTACAGAGGGGGAAGGGGGGGTATTCCATGTCTTATTCAAGATTTGAAATTTTAAAAGTTTGCTATTAAAAAATATTTACTGCATTGGGAATGTTCAAGTATTACGTAAGATTTTTAGGGGGGGGGGGTTCAAATTCACCAAAGTTATGCTTACGTAATACTTGAATGGTCCCATTATTCAGTGTAAAAATGGTCTCATTAGTTCATAATTTCATTTTATGATTCCTTGAAAAAGAAGTTTTGATTTTATTTTATTATACGTAATTTTTGATTTTGTTCATTGATTTGTAATATTATTTTATTGATTCATTAATTTAAAAAAAAAATAAAGTTCACTGTTCTCTTTCTGAAGCTTCATTTTATTTCAGTAGAAGAAGGGATCGTAACAATAGTTTTTTTTGAAAATGAAAATAAAGTTAAAATCTCTTTTACGCAAATTAATAAAAAAAAAAAAACGGGAGAAAAAAAATCTTACGTAATATCAGGGAGGGGGGTCGACCATTTCTTACGTTTGCTTACATTTAGGGAGAGGGGGGGGGGATACAAAATAGGCAAAAAAATGTTTGCATAATACCTGTATGATCCCATATCAGTTTACAGAAAGTAGTAAATCATATCCACTCAACCTCCAGGTTTTTTCAGATGCACTCTGAAACATAGTTCCTCGCCAAAAAATGCCTATGCAGGAAAAAAAAATTATGTAATGCATCTCCAAATTTTTTAATGCACTTCGTTGGCTAGACAAAACCGGCCGGTTCACCGTCCGGTTTTTAAAAAAAAAAAAAGTTTTTTTAATTAATATTTTTAAACGTTAATATTGCATTAAATGCCCCATTTAATGCCCCAAACTTATACCAAATTGTTCCTTATTGTTAGAAGAAGTCGAATATACATGTTAAATAGGTCGGTAAGCTTAAATTACGTCAATATTCGCAAAATGAACCGATTGTTTATGTTTTTTTACATCGGCCATTTTGTTTTTTATGTAAACAACATTAAATATCGCGAATATTGACTTAATTTAAGCTTACCGGCATTTTTAAAATGTATATTCGACTTCTTCTAATAATAAGGAACAATTTGGTATAAGTTTCGCCCCATTTAATGCAGTATTAACGTTTAAAAATATTAATTAAAAAAACTTTTTTTTTTTAAAAACCGGACGGTGAACCGGCCGGTTTTGTCTAGCCAACGAAGTGCCTAATACATTATTCCACTGCACAAAAAAATAGGGCTAAAATATTCAAGATTTGTAATTACTATTTGGGTCCATAAATGAACACCCGCTTACTGTAGTTAAACGAAAGATTAAAGAGAGGAACAGTTACCACGGAGATTGAAATTTGTCGTCATTCCCCTAAAAATAGTCGGTAAATGCCGACCAAGAATTTGAAAATTTACTTTTTGTTGGTGACTGACAACATTTACCATGCAAAAATCCGGTTGAAGACGTCGTTTCCCAACTGCACCAATAAATGACGAGCTTTACCGGTAATTGTCGACAATTAACCAATTGACAACATTTACCGTAACATTTGCACACCATAACTTCAAATGTAAACAAACTTAACTGAAGCTAACGTTTCGAAGATAGTTTTCAATTACCTTTCATTCAGTAAAATTAGAATATTTAAAACATGATTAATTATGGTAGTATTGTATCCATTGAAAAGTCTAAATGTCTTGTTGAAGAAAATTGACGTCTACTAGAGCAGCTGTGAAAGAATGTAGGCTTACACCATACTTTTTAGACACGTAGCTTTGAAAGAAAGTAGCATTAGTCTTGATTACTATTTTTTCCCCCTTCCTGAAATGTTTTTCCTATTTTTCGTATAAGATTTTACGGGTTCGGAAAAAGAAATCTGCAAATGTTTTATAAGCTGGCCTTTTCCAATGGAAACCATTTGCTGTAACAAAAGTCGTGCTCCTAGCCTTAACCGGATTTCAACTAAATATAAATTAATTAAGAAATTTAATTTGATATTTTTTCGAAGATGATTTTTTCCATCTGTTTCTTGAAGTGTGAACATTTTATGATATGGACCATATTAATGATTTTTTCAAAATAGAATCCTCGTCAAAAAACGTATTTTAAAGGGAAGGTGTCTCATTCCGATATGCTTTTTTGATTACGGCATTGACAGCGTTGGCAATCTTGTATGCTATTTCCGGTTTCATCCCTCCTATGTTATTCACTAATTTAAGATTAACGATTTTCTAACGTTTTCACTTAGTTTTGTTTATGCACATCAAGCTGACCAGAACGTTTAATTTAACCTGATTCCACTAATTTTTTTCCTCGTTAATTTTTTTTTAAAAAGAGACTTACGAAACATGAATGAATAGACCTTTTCTTCTAGAAATCTTCAAAGGGATCGCCTACATATCCCACTAGGCAGTAAATACATTGATGGTGCCGTTTATTTTAAACAGTCGTTTCACATCTGACAGTAAAAAAAAAATTGTGTACTTTCTGGAAGAAATATTTTATGGGATTCGGGTTGGAATTATGTTGTTCGGACACTCTAAAAGTCATTATATGGATATGAATCTTGAGGATATCTTGTTTTATTTCCGTATGAAGTCCACTCGAAATATCTTGTTTGCATTAAGAAGCTGAAGTGAGAAAATCTAGCCTTCGGTAATATTTATATTGAAAACTTTAAAACACGAAAAACACCTTTAGGGGATAGAATGTAAAAGTTAAAAAAGTTTGCTTTTTAATGAATATTTACGACTTCTCAAAGGTTTGCACCTAGCATTTTACCAATTATACAACTAGCTGGACGTCAATTAAAGAAACTTTTAAATACATAATATTCCATTTTCTTCGTTATAAAGTGGTTTCAGTGGTTTAAATGAGTTTTTTTTTTTATATAAAACTATAAATGAATGGAATGGTTTGAAATGAACTAGGAGATATCCGTTGCGATTTTACTGGGAAATAAAACTGGAGGTGATAGGGGGCTCAAAGACCATTGTTATCAGCCGACCACTTTTATTAAGCATCCTCAATATTAAGTGAAGTTCTAGATTTTTTTAAATCGGCCCTAAATAAAATCAATCAATTAATTAATTCATTTCTTTCCGAATTCATAGAGTGATTGCAGTCTGAGAATAAAAAATATGCCATTGCTGTCGTGAAATACCTTTTCAAACGGTGTTTTTACCTGATACAAGACTGTACTTGCATAACTAAATGCATAGAGTGTAGACTTTTTTTGGCAGCAGTCGTATGAAACAATTTTTTAATAACTGTCGAACGCATAAGGTGTAACCGCAACTTTTGCTTCTCGTAAAACGCACAAATTGTCGTCGTCAAAGGCGGTGAAACTCAATACAAGGAGGAAACCGAAAACACGAAAAAGCCGCAACACGCTAAACAATGCTGCGGTTTTTCTTTCTACTTTGTAGGCGTTGTTTTTTTGTCGTAATAAAAACGCGATCAAAGGACTTATTTTCGATTTATCTCTTAATGCAGCAGTACAGTACACAGAATGCATTCATATTGATCCAGAAAATTACACGATTTAAAATACAAAAATTAAACAGTAGTGTGAAGAATAAATTAATTTTTTAAAATTCCTTGTAGTTTATGACGCATGCTTTCTATTATATCAATTATTGTTATTAATGGGTTTTAAAGAGAGAAAAAAAGGGCTGAAATCTTTGAAAGGCTCGGTAATGATCTTTTTTTTATGGTTCCTGACAATCATAAGAAGTTAGCTTTTGTCAAACAAAATCATCCAGCTCTAATTCGCTAGGGAGACATAAAATTTCCCAATGTGACGTTGATGAATTACTTTTATATTAATTAAAAAAAATTTGGTACAAGGTATTGTTAAAAAATAAAATAAAATAAAAGGATATAATAAAAATAGGTGAGAAGAGACAAGACAAAAAGAATATCACGGACCATTTGTGGACGAGAATGTGTTTTTGGCTTGAAGACAACAGTCAGCGTTAGATATACACTTTTTAATTGACGAAACTTTCATTAATGGGTGAGTTGATTAACAGTGATGGATGTGTCACCTTCTTTTGTTTTAATTAAACGACATGGGCCGGTACAAATCTTGAGACGTCCTCAAAGCGTACCCGCTTAAAAAAAAAAAACATCGAATGAGGACCAACTGTTCGTGAAGTTCTAAATTTAATCGAAAAATCGGTGAAGAATCAATAGTTGTGCAGTGATCAGGCGCGGAACGATTAATTAATTAAATTGCTGAGGCTTATTTGCTTTTTCCAACTTTCTAATTTATTCTTCAGGATTTTAAAATATTTTAATGGGTTAACTGTTAATTTTTTTTTTCCTATATGAAAAATTTTTTAAATTTTATAAAATAATGGCCGCGATTAACTTTGGTAGTAAAAGAGTTAAATTTAAGTTGCAAAATTTCTTTCATGATTGAAATCTGATTGAATTTTATTTACGACATCGGTTTTGGGACTATATAATTAAAATTTACGGACTAGGAAAATCAATAAATCTTTTGCTTTTTAAATTCTGACTGTACATTTCGGCTGCATTTCATATGAGCCATCCGTATAAGGGGTCGATGAAAAGAGCGAAATTCGAATTAGCGGAAAAATTGATGGACATGCGAATTAATGATTATTGATGGACATGCTCTAATGGGCTTATATCTTCAGCAAGCTATTTTATTGTACTGTTGGATTGTGGTCCTTTTTCAGCCCCGTATGTCGAAAAGCTGAAGGGTGCACTCAGTGTGCCAGGGGGACACAAAAAATTATTAGAGTAGGAGAGATGAGAGGAGGGGGAGAAGGGCACATCAATTATGCCATAAGGGCAATTATGCCATATTGCCTCCCTTGGCTCTTCCTTGGCTATACAGGACTGTTTTCAAGGTTGGGATGTATTAAAGGTTTTCGTAAATCTGGGGCTGTTTTCGTTGATGAGCTGTATATTGTGAGCCTCTCTAAGCATAGTAGCGGCGGGCTCAAATGATTTGCACTACAAGATTTCAAATACCGTTTAAATATTTGAATAAAAATAATGAAATCGTGAAAAAGAAACAAGGGTTTGATTGTGTGAGAGTTAGATTAATTATTGTTAACAAAAAAAAAAAAAAAAAAATTAGCCCAAACATGTATTTTATCAAAGCATGGGATTCGAAAATAGTAATATAAGCTGACTTAATTAATCGTTTGGTTTTGCAAATTAGACATGTTTTCCGAATATTTCTGCGTGATTCAAAATGAGTTATATGTTTTCGTATTACGTATTGCGTATTTCTTTTCACTCAGTTGTATTTTTGCTTTTTGTTTTCAAATTCGCCAGTTCGAATGGAACCCACATCGCACATTTCATTAATTCCCTTCTCTAATCACTAAAAACCTAAATCCCTTACTAAATCGTCTTATTTCTTTTCAGTGAATCCACATATATAAAAATGTCATAAATAATATAAAAAAAGGATTAGCGTATCACAACATCATATGAAACTTAGTTTTGAAAAGGAAGTAAATGAAAGTCATCAAGTGTAAAATCCATCGTTTGTTATTTTGAACGGCAGAGTGAAGTTCCTATGATCACGTACAAAAGATACGTTAACCGCTTTTGTTACTTCACTTTTGTGAACTTAATACATTCAGCAACGGGCTAAGCGCATTTTTCGGAGGCGCTCTGCTTCATTGTCTGTTTTTCGACAAATATTTTTGGCCGAGGTTCCATGGCGAATTGTGAGTGAATAATGAAGTCGGTAGGGGGATCCTCTAGGTTCGGTTTTTGCAAACGAAACTTTGTTTGTTAGGTACTTTGCGAGGTCCTTTTTCGATTTACAACGAAACTGTCAAAAAAAAAAGAAGCCGACGGAGAAAGAGTTGTAAAAAATAGGACCTTTAAACCGAAACCATAATTAGAAACTTAATATTCACGGTTCAGTGACTATGGGTAATGGACTGTTTCAATCTGGCAATGGATTTTACACTTCCATTAACATCAGTAATGCGATTTGAAGCAGCTCCTCCAAATTTTTTCCTTCAAAAAAAAAAAAAAAAAAAAAAAACACGAAAACAAAATATAGGCGACGCTTTGCGGTTTGCAAGTCTTTGGCGCTCGCTTAATGGAGACATCCATTGTTATTGAAGGCTATAGACGTTACTGGAGGACTCGAGAGACCAGAAATCTAATAAATAAAAAGTTCCGTTGATTGTATATAAAAATAAATTTGAATGAAATGCTGAAGCTTTATGAAACACGCATAACGTAATAACGAGATCTTATTAAATTGAAAAAAAAAAGAAGGAGAGAGAAAACAGAAGAACCGTGGGGTTTTTGTGTCATGACAGTAATTTTTGTCATTATTATGTGTAATTTCGGTATTGGATATATTTTAACGACTCAATCCTCTGTTTAACTTACGCAAATTATAATGAGAATTAAGGTTTCAAAAATGTCTAGGAGGGAGAATTAGATTATCTTCAATCGAAGTCGAAATGAACGACTGGAAAACACCTTTATTCGTTAACTGGCGTTAACTATGTTCGAGTACGATTCACTCTCCCTTGAGAATTAATATTCGATGTAGCTTTTGGTTGTTCCCAATTCTAGTAAATCGGACGAAATTTGGAGGCAACTAGGTGGGACAATGCGGCACTCGTTTTTGGGATTTTAGTTCTTTAAAAATGACGTTGAAAATGGGTGCAAACATCAGTTAAATTTAAAACTGCAGTGAAGATGAGTTACGTAAATTTTTAAAAATAAATAAATGATGTAGGGAATGAAAATGTAAGAAAGGAAAAGCTTTTCATATAAATTAGGTTTTTGAAACAAAAAAAATTTGAGTAGTAAGATCTTCATTATCGTGATTTCTAATGAAATTTTAAAATGGGTTGTGATTGTTTTGGCCATGAGCTTAAAGCATTAAAATGAAATATCAATTGGGGGTCTTTTTTCTTTAAAATATTCATACATATGTCGATCCTTTAAAATAACAAACATAATAGTTCCGAAATCGTATATTTTTAAAGGTTTAAGAAAGCTAAGCATAATCACATCCAGGATCAAAAGTAGCTACTGCAATTTTTTTTTATCGTTTTCAATTAAAAATAAATGTTCTCCTGAATTGATGAACTGAATACTAGGATGTCGTAAGAAGAAGATTGTATATACTTTTTTTTGTAATGCAAATAACTCCCTTCTTTAATCCAGAGGGGCAATCGACATTCTAACTTCGTCTTCCTAGTAAAGAATTCAAACATTATTATGATCGCATAGTTATGGCAAACAATTATTAAGGTTATGATATAGCAAGGCACAGTAGTGCATTTTTTAGTTCAGGAAGATATCACTTTATAAAAAATGATTGTTTTTTCAAAAACTGACATACATTTCAGGACTAATGAAAACTAATGAGTTGTTTCCCCTGCCTGTTTTGCTTGGCAAACATCTTAATTATTGTATCTTAAAAGTTATTTCATAAAAAGTTATTTCAATTCATTTTACCTATTGTTTATTTTAATTCAAGTTCCAATGTTTTCTTAGATAACACATTTTTATGAATCGATTTCCGGCTGAATCCGCTTGAAAATGTCCAACATCCGGCGGCAACTTGTTCATTTATCAGTTTCTTTAAAAAAAAATTGTAAAGATCAGTTAATTCTTTTTCTTTTTTCGATCTCTCCAAGCCTGATCCAGTTTATTATATTAAGGCGATAAATAAGTTCATACATAACGGAGATACAGAACGGTTTCTTATCCAGGCAAACAGTTTGAATTATTGAAGCGAAAAATAAGGGCAGTTTGGTAGAGCGCCATTTTCATTTAAGCTCCATAGTATTCGCAAAAATCTTCAAATCATTTTCGTTAGGTACCTAACGTAAGGGTAGGTATGTAAGGTTGCCTTTTCCTTATAGACTCAACTTATTTACTACAGCCCTATTCAAACAACAACAGGTTTTTACAGGGCTTTGAGCCTTATTCTTGTAAGAAAATGCTATTATCTCTAACTCATTCCTGGTTCCATATTTTTTTCAATTGCGGTTTCTTCTTGGGCATTTTCGAGATAATGCTGTCTTTGTCATCATTATCACTATCATTTTTCGAATTTTTCTTTTAATTCTCTCTTTCTGTTTGTACGTTTTGTGACCTTTTATAAATTGACATATGGTTAGCAAGATCGATAGCTTTGAAAAAGTTGAGAAGTTTAGGTATCCATTTTTTTACATTTCTTATTCAAAGAAAAAAAAACAATTATATCGCAGTTGGATTGTCATTTTATTCTCGTGAGTCCTGCAGACGATTTTTTCTTCTGCACAGGAAACGGTCGAATTAAATGCCTAAATTTTTGCGGACTGCAGTTTACAACCCTTCATCGGAAGCTGGAAATTGCACGATAAAGAACAAAGAATGTAACACAATATAATATCTTATACCAGATTGCATCTTTGAAAAAATGAAACACTTTGAAAAATTTAATGCTCTCTCTCTCTCTCTTCTATGCGGTTATAATTTTGACAAATTGCAGCTTTGTATTCTTCGACAAAAACATATCGCAACAAATTAATATACTTTTAGTAAATAAAATAAAATCGATCTCGAATGAAAATGATTGTAAGTTACAGATTAGTTCGTAATCTAGTTGACATCATCCATTGAATTCAGGTTCAGATTGCTTTAATTTACGAAGGAGGGGAAAAATGCGGTTTCTCGTTTTCGGTTGGGCACACGCCGCTACTGAAAAATTTGGCTTCAGTTTACATATAGTTTCCAACGGACGGTAGATGATGACTTGTCCTTCATAATTTTTTTGACAGTCCACCATTTATTTTCAGTTCGTATTAACTGTAAAATTAAATATGAAGAAAAAAAAAAAAAACTTTTTTTTTTTTACTTTTAAAATTCCTTACGGTTTTGGACCCCCTTTTCGCTATTAAAATTCTTCATCGCTCCATTTTTTTGAAATCACACTTGGGTGATATACGAGTATAAATCATCATCTTTATTTTACAACTTTGATAACCTAGAAGTAAACATTTGTCAATTGCTATGAAAATCAATGAAAGTTACTTTACAACCGTGCCATCGTTTTTGAAGAAACCGACAAAAGAAATCAGTGTCGGTTCAATTATGTTTTTCTTCCTTTTTTTCTGGCTTTTATTTTCTATCTTTCTTTCTAAAGGATATAGAGGTGAGCATGATTAGAAGGAAAAAAATAACCTGTCAAATTTTTACCTTCAAAAGCCGCAAAATTGGTAAAGAAAAAAAAATTTTTGTTTTCTTACAAATAGTTTAGAACATCAAGCAGGACCGAATATGTACGGTGCAAAAATATTATTTACCGGCCGTAGAAATGAAGTTACTAAACTATAATTTTTAATGGCCAGTCAGAAGAGGAAAAATTATTTTAAAATGTAAAATTATTTTAAATCTTTTCACAAATTCAGTTTTCAAGGAAATATTTCATGTCATTCTAAGAAATAAATGAATTCATAAAGAATTCCAGGTAGCTGCGCCACTGACAAAGTTCCCTTTAGGGAACCGAAACTTTGGTTTTTATGGACATGAGGCATGACACATACACCCTTAATATTTTATTTTTACCATAGGATTAGCTTTGGGATCGTTTGTTTCTTGGAATACCTCTGTTGAAATGGTGGATTCCGCCCACTTCCCTTCTAACAACACGTTCCGCATTTGGTTGATGTCTTACTTCTCAGGTTTTTAAACACCATACCTTGTTATCCAACATAGTTCCGCTTCATCTAGTTACTTGTAGCCGTTAAAAATGATCAATATATTTTGTTAAAAAATATAAATTTTCAAACAAAAGATCCTCATCTCCAGGTATAAGTCACCGATGAAAAAGGCTCTGATACGGTTGCCTTATATTTGGCTAAATAAAAGATCAAAACATTTCCATCGTTGCGGATATTGATGAATCATTTTTCGGCCCGGTCATTTACAATTTCTTATGATTTGAGTGGATTTCGCGGTTTTTCCTATTAAGTCTGGCTTTTACATATTAGGAAATCAAATCTCTTGGTTTTAGAGGTTCTAGCGCTGCTGTAAATCTCTTACTACGTGACCAAAAATCCGACCAATAAGATATCGAATTTTTTTTCCTCCGAGACTGTCGTGCTTGGTTGGGTCCTTCAGCTTCTACTCCAGTTGATCAAATTTTAACATGAACTCTTCGATGGGCTTTTCCCTAGCATATATCAAAGCGTTAAGCAGCTTCATCGATAAGTGAATATTGAAATTACGGCCTTTTACGACGTTATTTGTTTGGAGTAACACACTTCCATTTTAATTTCGTGATATTCCCTTATTCAAAAGTACCATGACGTAAGTTCCCATGCAAAAAAAAAAAAAAACGTCGGTTCACATCAAAGATTTTATCCGTCAAAAATCGTGATGTAAAACAGGAAAAGTTGAATGGAAATATTGACCGAAACGGAAAGATCATTTCTCTCTCGTTCAATTATTTTGTTGAAATGATAAATAATTATCGTGGCAACATAATCATAGCTTAAATTCCAGAAAATTAGGTGTGTGTTTTGGCACAATTATCGGATGATTTAAAATTTTTGACAACTCGTTCACAGACATGCGATTTCAATATCTTTTTCGGCATTCATTCCGGCAGTTTGTACTTTTTCCAAGGTCGTTTTATCGAAAATCCTTAAATTAAGTAATTTTACTTTTTACTACGGGTCGGGTGGTCTGATTATTCAATACGAACAGCACTAATTTTAACTTAATTAAACAAAGATTTTCCGTCAGTTTGAGATAGGATACCGGTTCGTGAATTGTATGCAACATTGATGTAATAATTTCCAAGGAAAAATGTGAAAAATAATTTCAGAGGTCCGATTCCAATTCTATTTTTCTTCGAAATCGATGAAATCCAATTCCTGTTCTGATTCCGCGATTAAGATGGAAAAGGCATCGCTGCCCAGGAAAAAATACGATCGAAATTGTAACTGTTTTTTCGGCAGAGAGAAATAAAAATCCGTGCTATAAAATTTCATGTGGGTCAAATTGAAACACCTTATTTTAATAATCGAGGAATGACTTTAAACATGATACGATAGCTGTGGAAAAGAATGAAAATAAAGAAATTGATGCAAGGACCACCGCGATGTTTAACTTACGATGAATATTTTGACCATACCTGTCAAGCCAGACTGATAACTCAATTACCATAGCTTCGACGTGAGAACAGCCTTGTTCTGTTGGCCCAAGGCCTATTACTATAGTTTCAATTTTTTTTTTCTCCCCTGCCCGGGCTCTTTAATTGCGGTGGAATCGTGCATCCGTCGTCCGATTCACGTGCATGTATGTGGTGTGTGAGTTCGTATGCACTCCCAATCTATGTTTTCCACCTTTTTTTTTTTCTTAGACTTTCGTGCGTAGAATGTGGTAAAGAATTGACCTGGTTTTGTCACCTTAAAGTAATCAAAAGTTTAGGTTTATTTTTTTACATTATTCAAAATATTTTAATTTTTCGGCTTCAGTTCGCACTCAAACTTATTCAGATCGAATCGGAAATTCATTTTGGAACACGTCTGGTGGATATGCACTCAGGAGAAGGAAATGTCTCGCGAACAAGTTTTCTCTTGCAACAAAACCGAAATGTTTTTAGCAAAACAATTCTTCATGATAATGGAAAAGTTGTATGATATTGTTAGATATTTTTTTTTTTTTGTTTTTGCTTGATTTTTAAGAAACAAAAATATCTTGTGACAAGATTTTTTTGTTTTCGCATATTAGCCATAGGGATGCATAACAAGAAAACAAGGAATTTTCCAAGAAATCCGCTCAAATTTTGTTCTTTGATTGATAAGCCAATAAGGATTCCAAATTCAAAATTTCTTGTCCAAGATTCTTGTTCAAGAATTCTTGAATTTCTTGTTTTCGACACAGTGGCGTCATTTGGAGGTTTTGGGGAGGGCACTTGCCCTTCCTAAGGTTCTTTTGCCCCCCTTAGGATTTTTTGCTAACATAAAATAACTACAGGAATCATATCTTTTTCCCCCCTAAGCTGGGGCACGCCTGTCCGTACAAAGACATCTTTGCCCTCCCCAAGAAAAATCTGAAATGACGCCCCTGTTTCGACATTTCGAATTCTAGCCTTTTGAATGGTCAAAAAACAAGTTTTGAACGATTTCTTGAGATATGTCTTGTCTTGTCTCGTCTTTGCAATTCTTGTCTTGTGATGCATCCTTAATTAGCCGTTTTTTTTTCTGAGTGTGTTGAACAAATCTTTGCAGCAATAAGTTGCACAAGCATAAGGAGATATCACGTAGGTTTATTTCAAAAGTAAATGAATAGTTTCCGAAGTTCGAAATAGAAAGCAAGTGACAATTCAAGAATGGGTAGTAGGCATATAATAAAGGCGTTCTAAGTAAGGCTACTGATAGAGGGAGAGCCCCTAAGGAGTTTGCTATTGGAAATATGGGGATGGAAAATGGCGTGATAAACTGAAAGTAAAGCAGGTCGTAAGAATAATGCAGAGGAAAGTTTAGACAACAAAGTTCTGATCAAAAAAGTCTGTTTGCTTGCGTAGAATTTTCTTCAACTCCATTTTGAAGAAAACATTCTCCCAGTAAGTTCGCAGGGCTATGGCGCTCTTTTGTGGTCTTATTACAAAAAAAAAATACATTTTTTGAAAACGTTTTTTGAACTTTAATTGAAAGTAATATTTCTAATCCTGCACTTTTACAGGGATCCGTCAATTTTTGTCACGTAAAATAGTTTACGTTTCAAAATGATTCGCCGAAGAGGTTTCAAAAAGAAAATGTCGATTTTTCAATCTTTATGTAAGTCTTTACATAAAGGTTTAAAACTTGTAAACTAATTTAGTTAAAAGAACATAATAATTAACACATAAGGCTAGAATAGTTACAAAGTCTAAAATGAATAAAACTTCTCAGTTGACTCTTTGTGGATAATGTTTTAAAGAAAATATAGAGTAGAATGGTGCAGTATAACGAGGCAATTTAAATGTTTCTTACTTCTCTGTATTTATCGAGACACATGAAAAATTTTATTTTAGGACCGGATTATTCAAATGAAAAAAAAAAAAAAAAAAAAGACGAAAGTCCAATGATCAGGTATATGCTCATATAAAGACGAAATTAGAAAGAAGAACGGACAGGTAGACAGTTAAACACGCAATACGCAATGGAGAGCGTAAAGAGAGTCGAAATCACATAAGAGTCAGCGTAATGATAGTGATTAGAAACCAGTACCCTGTCAGTTTGATATAGGGTGGTCCTATACTGCATCTATATCGATCCTATTGATTTTTGATACCGCTTTGATTACTTTTCCTCAACTATGTTTTACAGCTGTTATACTTTATTTTCTATTACGATGACTAACGAACCGTGGTTGAATTTAAACCGCAGGTATCATATATTGCATCCAGCAAAAAGCGATATGTGTGACTATTGACAAATTTAGCTGTAGGGTAAAGATGGGAGACCTAGGATTTTTTTTCCCCTATAACGTGTTTATTTTCGATTGCTTCGGCTTAAATCTTTAGATCAACTATATTTATATAAAAATTTTTGTTTAGAGGGAACCAAAAAATTAAGGAGATGACTTTTGTTTTCCTTTGTGGTGATTTTGAGTAAATCATAACAGCTTGCATTCTTATTTCTTTGATCCTTTTTAATCTTGTCGAAGATCGAAATATATGGAGAAGAAAAAATTAAGATTTTAATTAAAATTAGCTTAGGTTTATGAGATTTCTGGATGAAATCTTTTTTAATAATACAGGGTTCAAATGACGTCACAATTCTCGCAATTAATCTATCCAGAGTCTGTCGAGTCGCGTTCATTAGACGCAGACAAAAACGCCGAATCCATCCATTTGCAATGAAATCAACACGTGTTACCCACGAGGATTTCGATGTTATAATAATGAATAAAGAGCGGATCCTTACAAAAGTTTAAGGGCGTTTTAGTGTTGAAAACAAAGACATCGTCACTCCGTATTTGGGACCATATGTTGGAAACCAAATGAAATGTTTTATGTTTCGGCGGATATATTTCTTGAATTATTGCTGTTCAGATTTCTTCAAATTAGTTGAATTTCGCAGATTTAACGGACCGTTTTGTAAGGGCTTATTAATTCTGTGAAAGAGGAGGAACGAAATGCCTGCTTTGATTATGCTATATGCATGCTAACATATAGACTAAGCATATAAGCGAAATAATATCGTTTTTCTCATGAATGTAATCAATACACGGATTAAACTGAAATGTTAAAGGATTTTGCTCTGAATGCAGAATTGTTATGTTATAAAAAAAGGAAGAAAAAAAACTGGCATCTGCTTTTGTATAAAAACCACGATATCAAAGATTGAATTTTAATCCTCTAATACCGACTAAATATTTAGCATTAGATCCCCTCTATCCCGTAGGGTGTTTCATGGAATTAAAATGAAAAGTCTCCGATCGCCCTTAAACAGCCTTTGATTTATTATACGAAATCTCGTGATAATAAAATCTCCGAATTCAGATATCTGGACAAGTTGCAGGTTTCATCTGCCATATTTTTAAAAAAACAAGTTCGTTAAGACGTGTGTTTTAACTAAGCAATTAATTCTGATATTTGTTTTACAGCTCATAAATCGATTTGATTTTATCACGCTCAATCATTTTATTAAATAATTGCCCAGGCTTTTGTGTGGTTGGTTAATTTTTTTTTTTTTTATTCTTTTGTTTCAGGAGGCGAAAAGTTCAAGCGGACGATGATCCAACTTTACGGTATAGATTCTTCCGCTTCGAAAATGATCGGAGAAAGATTTGAAAAATTGGGAGTTTGGGCAATAATTAGGATATGAACTGATGATGCTTTATTGAGTTGAGAAACTCGTCAGAGATTTCGAAAGGATGAAAGACTGTTCAAACCTAATTTCTTCTTGCACGAGGGCATAGTTTGGTAAGTCAAAAATGATCATCTTTCTTAGACATTTTTTTCCTTTATAATAAATGTGCGATGCGAAAACAACGGAGGCCACGCGATTTGCGAATCAATCGAAGCTTTTAGCCTCTGAGCTTATAGTGTCAATTTTTAAACTATATTAAGGATGATCGAGAGAAAAAAAAAAAGAAAATCACTTTGAAATGAATCAACAAAGGCATTGAATGAATGACAATAGCTACATACACAAGCTTGAAAAAAAGGAGCAATAAAGGGGGCATTTTTGAGACGAGGGGATTCGACAACTTCTTGTGGTCTGATCTTGTTGTTTGCCCAACCGAACTAATCCCCACCGAGGATTAGGCTTTTGATCGGCCAATGCACATTGAAAAATGAACTCGGATCCCTGCTTTTGAACAATGTTTAATTCCATTCACATTTGATTTTTGTCGAACCCAACTTTTTAGGGATTACCATATATGTGTTTGGGTTTTAGAAAATCAAATTGTGACATATATAGATCACATTGTAATTATTAGATGAGAAAACGATTAGATATAGGACAACTCGAATGAAATGAAAAAAAATCTTTTTAAGTGTTTATTATCAATTTAATCATTTCTATATGACGTTGGATTTACATGGAATCGAACTTGGTTCTTAAATTTAATGGAAACAAATATAAAATATATTTTTACCATTACCAAAGAAATATTGTAATTTGATTCGCGAGCTTGACAGTTATTAAATTGGCATAAACTTACAAATGCGACTTTCAAGTTCTTTATGGTTTAAAGCTTAAAATGTAGTATATACCCTCTTAAGAAAATGTGCATACTGGACCATTACGTGAGATCTCATTTGATAGGCCCAGAACCTAATAAAATTGTTGATTTGATGACCATTGTATCATAAAAATTGAATATGATGGTTTGGTTTTCACCTACCACAAGATTTCGATATTAAATATAGTTAGACTGTTAATGTTAGAGTGAACCTAATGCAAATCAGTTACTAGTTGTAGAAATATGGAAATGATAGAGAGAGAAAAAAAAAGTTTTTTTTTTTTGAAATCATTGGCAAGATTTCATTTACAGTTTCCCATAAATTCAGAAAAGCGAATTACCTTCTTATAATAACCAGTTTACATTATTATATCCATTACTTATTTTCCGGACCATAAACTAATTAATGGATTATTAATGAATTGAATAAAATCAGTGCCAGTTGTGTGTGACTCCATTACCGAGCTTACTGTTAACAGTTATAAATGTCTTTTTAATTAATTGACACAAAAACCCACCGTTACGGTTCATGGAAGTCCTTTTCCTTTCAAAATTTTATTTAGGGGTAAAGTTCCACAAAATATTTATTCTGACTTTGAATGGAATCAATGAACGTGCTGTCGCTGAGGAATGCGGATCGTATTTTTGTCCATTCGAGAATTTTCAACGGCTATATTTAATTGCGAAAAAATAATGCATATAATCGTGATTTTTTTTAAAAGTGTCTGTTTACAATGCAGGTACGTTAATTAAATTATGAATGGATTCATTGGTTCCTTTCCGAATTTCAAAAATATATTAAATTAATTAGTTTTGACGCTTGCCCCATTGACTAATCCTTTCTTATTAACCCTTTATTTGAAATCAGTCCGTATTGATAGATTTTTTTGAGTTTTGAGTTTTGATTTTAACCCTTTTTTTCTTAAAAAACGCGGATTGATTGTCTTTTTAATGAATGACTGCTGTTGTTTTTATATCAATATCGATTAATAAAGATATTGGGAGTCAGTGATTTGGAAAAAAAAAAGATTGTTATGGTAACAGCAGGAAGACTAGATTCTTTTGAATTCGACGGTTTTGTTTTTTTTCGGAGGTTTGGCCTTGGTGTCGATCTTTAGTGAAGAAAATAGTGGTTCCTATGGTTAAACCATTAATTTTGTAAAGATTAATAATTGTTCTTTGAAAACAACTAGTTAGCCTAATATAACATGTACGAAAAGTGTGCTTGAAAATAAAAAACCCTTAGACGTGTTTAATAAATATACATAAAGCGTAATGACTTGAGGGGTATATCTGCTTGAAGGCTGCTTAAAAGCTAAGGTAATCCGGCGTGAAATATTTGCCTTTTTTTTTTTTTTTTTTTTTTTTTTTTTTTGCGTTATTAATGTTTTGCATGGATTTCTGGAAATAATGCGAATCATTCGTAGATTCATGTGTTCACGGATCTTGTTGCGATTAACTTTTAACATGGCTCGTCTCGTCGTGTTGGAAAATATCTTTATCGGAAATTAATTCGATACCTGTGCAGGTTCATGATTTTCATATCTTAAACCTGTTATACGCTAATATTAAATTCGCACAGGTATCAAAGTGAGAAAAAAGAAGGAATCGAAACATCTTAATCATCCAGGAATTTGACACAGTATACCTGTCTGTTCGAACCAATCGTAAATGTGAGGGGCGTGACTTCATGCTTTGGTTGGAGACACGGCCAATGGTTATTTTCAAAGGTATTAATTGTCTTTCATCCGATTTTGCTTCATAATTAATCCTTTCGTTTTGGGAGATGATTCAGAAACCTTGCGGGGCTAGTTTGATATTAAATTGGGGAATTTTAATCAGAGTATATAGCATCTTTTTTTTTCCTTTTTCTTTTTCTTGTCTTTTTCTTTAGATTTAAAAATATAGCTTCCAATTTCTGTTCGTTTAATCTTCATTCGAAGGAGTCCGTTCTGATAGAAGCTACAGAGCATAGCTTCCAAATTTGAAGCCATTTCAACATTTCGACAGCTTTTTTATAATTTCACATTCGATAGAAAATGTTTTTGGCGTATTTCCCATGTACGATGTTATTCTCATGATGATGGCAACCTTTTCAACAAAAAACGTTCAAAATATATCTTTTATAGAAGCCGATGAAGATACGTGTTTTCTCGGGGAGGATTTACTGCAGGGATGGCATGATGATTCCGATGCCGATTCCGATTCCAGTGATACTTGATGATTTTTCAAACGAAATTCCGATTCCGATTCCGATTCTAAACTTCGGGGAAAATTTTCGCAATTTCGATAAGTTTCTTATCTTTCGCATCTTTTTTTTTATTTATTTTATTTTATTTTATTTATTTAAGCTAATACAACAGTTATTCCGATCCCGATTCCGATTAAAATCTATTCGGCATACCATCCCTGCTTTTTTTTTTTTTTTTTTTTTAGATATCTAATTTTTTTGACTTTATTTGTAAAATAACTCATTGTATCTGGGAGAAATTTGACCCCTGGAAATTGATTCCGATTCCGGTTCCAGTGATGCTCGATGATTTTTCGAACGCGATTACTATTCCGATTCCGATAAGTTTCTTATTACATGTATTCGAATCTTATTCCGATTCCGATCCTAAATTACGCGAAAAATTTTCACGATTCCGATGCCGAATCCGATTGGTTTCCACCGATCAAATCTGATTCCGATTCCGCGGGTTTGAACTCATTCGGCATACCATCCCTGGATCGACTTGCTAAAACTGCCAATTTCATTTTAGTATTTTTAAATTTTTATATCATATAATAATTTAACAATAACTTTGAAAAGTTTTTGTAGAAATCCAGATCAGATGTTACTGTTTTTGTAGCAAACGACATCGTGTGGATTAGAAAGAAAACGATAGGAAGACCCTCAGACAAGAGCAAAGAATGGATCAGGGTTCCCTGTGAGAAGATTTGAGCACTCCTGTAAATTGTTTTTTGATTAATGTAATTTCCCTGTCTTCCATGTTAAAAAGACCATTTGGAGCTACCTTAAAAAATCGGTACCAAAGGTGCGAGACTGAAAAGCTACCAAAAACATGCCAAAAAACGTACCAAAAAAGTTGTAAAAAAGCCGAAGCGGAAAGGGGGTCTTTAAATCTACTTTCGAACCCTTGGCCAATGGCCATCGGACCGACTGTGAGCTGGTGTACCCGCGATTTTAGCAGAAAATGTTTTCGTTTCTGAAAGTCTCCTATCCCTTTTTTTTTTCCGTAAAATATCCATGTAAATAAGGTTAGGCTTTGTCCCAAACTCAATATATTGACCACTTTTTTAACATTTTTGCGATTTTCCCAACTCTGGTCTTAGTTTCGAATTCTCACCTTCTTTATTCTAGCTGTCATATAAAACGTGTTATTTATGTTGAAGAATTTTTTATATTTTGTGAGTACGGTATTTTCGTTCCTCTAATTGATGTGCAGTATTTTTATCACGATAAGAAAGTTTGACTTACCGGCTTTCAACGAAACGTTAATTAAATTGAATTGAACTGTAGACGTATTTTATTATTCGCAAAAATTTGTTATCTGATAGATCTTAAAATGCAAATTACCATAATATTTATTAATCAGATATTTAGAAACTAATCATTACATATAAAAAACATGTACTCTTTTTTATTTGATTATTATTAATCATCAAATATAGCATAAGGCGTAGGAGTTTAATATTACGATTTAAATATGCAAATCAAAAAAAGAAAAAAAATTCGTTTTTGCTTCGATTTTCAGTTTGCATTATCATTTCCTATAATCTAAAGAAAAAGAAGTGAATTTACATTCTGAAAAAGAAAAAAAAAATATGTAACCGATTTTTTTTTTTTATGCATATCCATTTGATCCAACATCCGATAGAAATAATTGCGCCGCTTTATTGTCTGTATTTCCTAATGTGGGCCGGCTTATAACGACGTGATTAAATTTATAAAATTTTAATAGATCGTTTTCTCCATCCACTCTTGCATTAAAAAAATTGTTTTCTAAATTGTCGCTCATTAAACGCAACAAGAAGAGGTAGGAAGAAAATAGCCATTTGCACCCTGGTTTTTGTGTGGAACCTTTTGCCGTTCCGCAGCATGGGCTGTTCCTGCAAACAACATGCTTTAGATGATGAACTAATTAAAACACCATCTTGTTACTCGAACTTTTTTTCGCTTTAGGCGTGTTACTAATCTCCTCTAGATCTAGTCTTAAATTATGCTTAAAATTTAAATGAGGAAAGATTACACAGAAGCGGCATTCGAAAATTTAAGAGCTTTATCATTTTTTTCCCTTCTTTTTTTATGTTGAGATTAAGGAAGGTGTTTTTTGATAAATGTTTTTCAAGTTTTCCCTTAATGAACGTTATATTTATTAAGGTACTGTGATGTTGTCTAAACTTTTCGAAATAATCATACGATAAATCAAGTTCACGATATAATGGCGTGGTCATTTTCGTTATGTCTTAAATTAACCAAAAGAACACATCGCATTTCCGAAAAGGAAATTTTTTTCTACTTTTTTTTTTTTATTAACTACGAGCACTATTAAATAAAAGTAAAAATAATTTAGTTCTTAAGAGTAATTTAAAATGATACAAAGTAATGAGGATGAGGGATTCATGCTTTTATATATGTTAGTCTTTAGCTTTTATTTTCGGTTAGTACTAATGTTTTTGAACCTGTTGGCAAATTTTGCTCATGATGTATCTACGTTTTGATATGCCGCGAAGGATTTCAGTACGGGGTGCGAATCCATTTGCCGACTAGAAGAAAAGTTCTGCCGAGTAAAATACTAAATGAATCAGTTATTTCAGAAACCCCTCAAGTCCAATAAAAATCCTATGGACTTAAGGGGTTTCGGAAATAAGTGATTCAAATATTATTGGCGACTTTTTTTGTTTGTTTGTTTGTTTGTTGTCACATACTTTACTTTGCCGACTCAGACTGCCCCTGTAAACGGCATCTTTAAAAACAGTTGAATTAGTGTTGCCGAAATTTTATCGATAACTTCGATATATCGATAAATCGACACAATCGATATTTTTTCGATATAATTTTATCGATACACCATATCGATAAATTTTTGGTCGATAATTTGAACGATATTTTTCGAAAAAAAACCGTTATTTCCCGAAAATATCGTTCAAATTTCGTCCCGAAAAAATTCGGGAATTTTACAAAACAAAATTTTTAGAATATGTAGAATATGTAGGAAAATAAGCAGTGTTAACAAACTTTTCTTTTTTTTTTTTTTTTTTTTTGCTTTTCTGAAAAAATTGGTTCAATTTATCGATAATTCTCTTATGGATAGCTTTTCAATCGATATATCGATAGGTCGATACTTTTTTTTTTACACAAATATCGATATACTTTTTTTTTTTTTTTTTTTTTTGATTTATTGGCAACACTATATTGAATACGAAGATTGTTTACATATGCTAAAAATATGGAACTCCCATTGTTTACAAAAATGCTGGATACGTTCAAATCGCTTACAGAAAACTTTGATGCCCCCCTTCCCTTTCTCCCTCCTCTCACTACTTTGCTATACACAGGTATTTGTTGAAGTCGAGTATGTACAACTGTACGAAAAAATATCCAAAATCCTCGCATACTGAAAGCACAAAAAATTGGAATTGATTACAAAGTTGAATAGTGCTATGTCCTACGGTGAGCGCCAGAGAAAAAAAATTGTAGCTTTTCTTTCGGGCTAAAGTTATTTACGAAAGCGAATTTGTTTGAACATTTAAAAAAAATTAAGATAATTAAACCGAAAAAAGAAAAAAAAAAATGACGAACGGACTTTTCACAAAAAATCTTTTTTCTATCTCCAACAAAAAGGTATAGTGAAGTTTAATTAACGTTAAACAAATACAGGATATTTTAATAATAACGCCCACAATCTTCATGTATAACAGTTTTCTATTACCTCTTTACAGAACGTTTGTTAGAAGCAGTCTTTGTATTTTTTTTTTTTCTTCTCTCGAATAAAAAGATTAATTATAATTTCAGAAAGCAAAGTTAGTCTTCATTGCTTGGCCTTTATTAGTTGGTACCTTATTGAACTTTTCTAAATTTATTCCAACCATTTACATTTAAAGATGTTCCAAAAAATTTGACTTTTATCACAGTTTTTTTTCCCTGAAAGCTGATTTTAATTTTAGAATATATATATATCAACATGAACATTATCAATATTTTTCTATTTTAGTTCTTAATCTCTGTTATAAACCTACCTTGTCTCCATTAGGTAATTAATTAGAGGTAATCAATTAAAGAACCGAAAGTTCTGCGTTATTTTCCTTCTGGTACTTCGCAATCGAAAATAACAAAAGCAATATAAAAAAAAATTGGGAAAAGCCGCTGCTTATTGCTCCCTTTAATTAATTACCTAAAGGGGGCAAGGTATAAAAACGTTTTATAAGTCACTTAATGTAATTAATCTTCAATTTTCCTAGGATTTTAAATTCTAGAATTAACCCCATTAGTAGTGTACTAAAATGCAGTTTTTCCTATAGCGGTTATTAAAATGGCATTTCGGTGTATAGGCCTATCTACGCGGCTTTTTTTCTCCATAAATAAGATTTTATTTTATTAATCCGTAATGTGCCGAGGTGACTTTTCGGAAATGTTAAAAATTTGAAATAAAGTTAAAGAAAAATATTAGTTTCTGTATAAATTCAGATGTAAAATTAAGATATTTAACATGGTTATATGCTTAATTGCTTGTTCTGGCTGATTTGTTGCGGCTGTTGACTTTGAGAATTTTATTAGCCGATGCACAAATTTGTTTATTTACGATGTTTGCCTTTAAACAAGTGTGCACGATTTGAAAGGAAGATTTGTACGGAGGTAAATAATTTTTTTTCTTTTTTTTTTTTTTTTTTTTTTTTTTTTTGGAGGGAGGGAGAAGTCGTACATTCTTGTTAAAAAAAATTTTTTTTTAAAGCTTTTCTTAACATTTTTTTCTATTATTAGTTTATCCCTTAACATTAAGGGATAAAAAATAGTAATGAAGTTGTCCACATCTTTATTAAAGTCAAATTTTTAAAAATTTAAAAGAACTTATCAAATGTGAAATTAACAAAGAGGACCGTTTATAATATTCGATTTGACATGGATATCTTCCCTTTTTTTAATGTTGAGCTTCATTACTATTACTTTGCTGGAAAACATTATCTTTTTAAATACGTCTGCAATACTATCCCCACCATCTTTCCGGCTCAACTGAGTTATATAATAGGTTAATTGATTCATTAGTTTATTGGTTTACCAGCAGTATATCTGTTTTTTTTTCTTTTTTCTTTTCCAATGAGATTCAATTTTTGTGACGTGAGATTTCGAATGAAATGTCGATTAGAATTATATATTTCGATCGAGTAGTATATAAACATGTTATAGTGTTTTAATGATGAGGACAGCTCTCTATTTTTTCCTTTTATTTTGAAAATATAAAAAACCATAACGAATGGACAAGATGTTAACCTATATAATTTTCACGGTTTTAGACCACTTTTTTCTCCTTTTTTTTTATCTGTGTCGCTGGAATATTCTCATGTAATGTGTGAACGTTTCCTATAAAATTTGAAAGAATTCATGATAATTACTTCATCCTCTTCGGGCACCGGTATCTTTAAATTTTACAGCCTTTCTAAATTTCCGTCAAATTAACGTTTTTTTAACACATGACTGTCAGAGTATATTTTACTTAATTCAGAGTCCTTATCAATCAAAAAATTTATTTCATATAGTTGGAAAGAAAACTTTAGTAATATTTTTGAACGGTCTTATAAAAATGTATATGCATCGTAAATTTCTTTCGGAAAGAGTTGAAAAAAAAAAAAGTCTTGAACGCGGTGTCTATAATCATAATTTATGAATCATTGTAGGGATAAGTTTTCATATACTATTCCAAACGAGTATAAATTTACAAAGTTAAGCGAATAATTTTTTTTTTCTTTTATAATTTCATAATTTGAGACCGATCAAGGTATTTAATGCTTTCAGACTTGTGACAAAAAATTATTGTTAAAAAACGCATTCAAGTACCGTTCATCGTTTTACACTCGTGTTTTTTCGTGTCCGATTAGGATCGGTATTTCTTTTGTATGTGGGATATGGAGCCGCCATATTAGATTAAATGGGATTAAGGGCTTTTTTGTTTCAGGCGCGGGAATTTTTCATATCTGATTTTTTTTGAAACAATTTAAAATTCGCGACGACAAAACGCTAGCTTGAAATGAAGAATGTTAAAGTATAGCTGGCTGTTAATTGTTTTATATTTTATTTTTTATATTTCTTTTTTAGGTTGATTCGGTGTAGCATAATCAAATTTTCCGGGCCTTTGGTTAAACCAAAAAATGGGCTTTTTCGGTTTCATATTTATCGTATCTGAAAAAATTTTTGCTTGTTTAGCTTATGAGAGTGAATTGCAGTTACCAAAATTTAATTTTGATGCAAGGTATTTTCTGAAAGGCAAAACTGAATGTAAATCCCGAACGAATTTTAAATTTTTTAAGAATTTTAATAGATATTCAGTTGTATATTTAGGAAATTACCGTAGTGACATGTGAAAATTTAAGCCTGTGCCGCCTTCAAGAAATGCGACAACGTAGATCGAGAAAAATAGTACTTAAAATTTTTGAGTAAATCTGTCATCAACAATTAATGAATCCGGCCGTATTTTAAGCCGATCGCAAACTTAAAAAATGAAAATATGTATAAAAAGTAGTAATCCCGTAATTTTTTACTTTTTTAAAGTTCTTAGAGAACAAGTTAATTTATCTCAGTCTGTTGTTACAAAAAAAGTTTTAAAAAAAAAAGAAAAAGAAAATATTCAGTTGCGCAACATCATCTTGAACGACTTCGATACAATAAGAATTGAAAAACTCACTACAACAAGAATAATTCAGTTACAATCGCCCACGTTCATGTTTAACTTATCAAAATAAAGTAATTAATAATCAAGTGGTAAGAACACGGCTATGTGCTAACTCATTTGTTTAGGTCCGGTGATGGCCAAAGCGCCGCTAGAAATCTTAATCTTAAAATGTTTTATGATATTTTTGTCGTGGAATGCACTGTTCTTTAGGCTAACGGTTTAATAACATGTAAGTTTGCTTTCTGCAAAAAACATTAAAGCACCCCCCCCCCCTTAAAAAAAAAAATTAAAGTGCGTGAATTTGATTTGTGTGATATGATAATGATTATGAGAATTAATTCCTTGCTAGTTAATTTTTTTTTACTGAAATACCATCTGAAACATGTGCATTATTTGTCAACGTGATCCTTTTTTCTACAATTCAGTGAAATGCAAAAACATTTTTCGAAAATGTCAAAGATTCAAAAAAATTATATTCCCCCCGACCGAGATGAAAATATTTTGAACGGGAAAACAATTTGTAGGAGTGAGTGCCATTTGTTATAACGTTTTGTTTAAGCACAAGTTTAAGATTTTAATCATTTTCATTCGTGTGTAGTAAATTAACATTTTCAAATACTTAAAAATTAATGAAAACCTGTTTATTGATGATTATTTTGGAGAGGCACAATGGAAAACTGACGGAATAAATATTTTTTTCGGCGGAAAAATTTTCGAAGGTATCGTCTTTTTTTAAGAGTTAACCGATTTGGAAAATAGAATTTATATTTTTGTGCTTATCGCCGTATTTACTTAGCGCTTCCAACTATGAAATCAAAAACCATATAGACATTCAAAAACCTGAGAGCGGCGTAATAAAATAAGATTATTCTACATAAAATTTTATTTCCGAAGCTACTTTCGGTATTTTTTGTTAAAATGAGGTAAGATTTTTATCTTTTAAATTTCAACGAAACCTTTGAATCAAGTGAAGTTGAGACACTTTACGATGCCGGCAGGTTCACATAGTTGTCATACATTTTTTTCTGATTTATTCAGCCTTATACCTTGTATACCAGTATTGTTAGCCGCACCTTTTAATCCTGGTCACGTTTTTTGCACCAAATAATTCTGAATGTGTGGAAACGAGAAAACCTCAGCTTTAAAATTTTGACCTCTTTTTCAACTGTAAAGTTTCTCACTATAACTAATTTTTTTTTTCTTATTCCCTGTATAAGGATGAATCCATGTTTTTGGAATCATATTTTTCACAGTATTATTTATTTTATAGCAAATAAAAAAAAATTATTTGCTTATGATGGTGTTCATGCGTTCAAGCGGTTTTTCATTATTAACGTTTGTAGTTTTTTTAAAGCCTTGTTTAAAATACGAGCAGCAGTGTGAAACGAGAGCGTCTTTTGAGAAAAAAAAAGTTTTAAAGTTCCGAGAACTATATTTTATTTTTTTGAAGAAAATTCTGCGGTATTTTTCAAAGTTGGATAACACAAAATAAATTTCAGATTTTATAGGATTAAAACTTTTACGATCCGAAAAAGACAAAACTTTATGGTTCTAACTGCTAAACGGCTCCTTGTAAAATTTATATGATGTGATGAGTGCACTTAATATAAACTACAAACACATTTATAGAAAGGCAGAAGATAATTTACATCATTTATAGAATAAATACGAAGATGAACTTTAAAATGTATGGGGCAAAAATCGCAATAAAATTTTAACCATAAGATTATGTGACAGAAAAAAATGTCAAAGATAGTCAGCAACAAGTAATAATTGTTCAGAGGCTCGATTCTGTCGAAAACTCAAATTCCTAAACAAATTTCATCTGAGGGGAGTAATTTGAAGAAAATAAATAAGTATTTTTGTATCGGTCAAGAAAACAATTTTCGACAACTCATTTTTCAAAATATCTGTGGATTGAGGTTGCAGTCTTCTAATGTTACTAAGTTTTTCTACAAGTTGTACCCCTGGTCGTTGTGATGATCTGTTTAAGAGCTTTTGCGGCAAATATTTTGTTAAAATAGGTTAAGGTTGCTAAAAAAATCCCAAAATCTAAAAATAATGATAATACACATCATTTTTTTCTTTTGAGATATAGGGAGGGAGAGAGAAAGAGAGAGAAAATTGGATCATGTCGAAAGAAAGAATTTCTTCCATTTATTCATTGATCATGGGCAAAATCATTTTTGATGCTTTGAATTTTAATGATTTTATCATCGTCTTGAAATTAAGCCGAAAATCATTGCACGAAATCAATATTTGATATCTTCATTTAACACCCACATTGCATCAGACAGGTTTCATAGATGGTTAATTATCGAACTATGCGATCTATCACACATTATTACTTTGGATGATCATAAATCTGTTCCGGACGTGATCGAAAATTTCCTACAATGTATTAAGAAGCGTAATTGTTTCTTTTTTTTCGGGAATTTTCATGGTTCACGGTTCTTGGGTGAGTCATCGAGAGATTTACGTTGATATACCCCTAGATTGCCGAAAAATTTATGATGGTGTTTCATTCTTTTGTTTGTTTAATGACATTAGAATTAAAATAATTATTTAATTAACGCTTACGTGAATTAAGTAGAAAATACTGTTTTGCCGGTTTCTTTTTTTTTTTTTTTAATACAGAACAAAGCTGTTTTATCTTTTTTTTTTAAAGTGGCAGTAATAGAAACTGTCCGGATTTACTAATCATATTTTTGTTAAACCTATACGCAGTGTAATCCATTATTATTTTTTCAAGAGGCGAGAATGTAAAAAAAATGAAAAGATACAACCACTGTTGAAAATAAGAAATCAACAAATGAAAATAAATAAAAAGAGTGAAGATGCTGGAACACCAGTATGAAAAAGGCCTTCCATAAGGAAAAGAAATTGTTTTAATTAAATATTGTAGGGGATCGCTGATAAATAAGACGTTAAAAAGGGGTCCAGGGAAGCGAACACACAGGTACAGGCATGGACACGCCCACAGACAGAACCACTTATTATTCATTTTGACGTCTTCTTTGGTCTCACAGGTGGATGTCTGCTTGTATAGGATCATTGATCAGGTATAATATCTATGAACAAAACTGTTATCCATACTTATTACAGTAAGAAAAAAATGCACGTAAGGCTATAAAGCTATGCAAAATTATTACGTCCCCCAAACCGAGCATCTGGTGTATGCAGTTCTTTAAGGAGGAATCCATGTACAGGGATTACTAGTATTTAAAACAAGAGATTTAGTTGCCTGTTTTTGTAAGAATAAAAGTTGTTAATAACTTAATTTTTAAGCGCTTTGTAATATTTTTTACCAACGCAAAAAAATAGTAACAAATTTTAATTTTTACCTTTTTTTTTTTCTTTCTTTCTTCAACTGGTAAAATAACGAAATACTGAGAATGACGAAAATGTATTTATTTTATTTTTAAATTACAAAGGTTTAATTGAAAAACATGGAGTTTTTCCTAGATTTTGAGTGGAATCGTAAGCTGATTTTAAAGAAAAAATAAAAATGAATATTTTTTTATTTTCAACAAAAACCGTTCAGCGTTGGTAACCTTTGTCGGAAAATGATTTCTCCACATATTTTAATACGTTAATTATGATTTTAAAACAAGGTTTTTTAATATTTCGCAACTTTGTATTTATCTCAATAAGTTGAAAGTATTAAGTAAATTGAAAACATAATTAAATCGGATTTATTGAAATCTTTTAATAATTGTAATATTCCAGTAGCTAAATCCTTCTAACTAGATTACTCCTTGCAGATCGATTTCACGCAATGCAGCCTTGATTCACAAGTATAGTTTCAATTTTTAAGACGGGTCTAAAACTTGAGCGTTATATTAAAACGTTCTTTTAAAATGTGTTCCTGATATGTTTTATTTAGCAGAAATGATTTTGCCTTTAGCTACTTACTGGTTTCACCCTTAAAAAAAAAAATAAATAAATAAAATAAAAAACCATGGATTTGTTCCTAGAGTTGAGTGGATTTTTAAGCTTATTTTAAAGAAAAAAGTCAATTAAATTAAATTTAAAAAAATTTAGGAAAAATGTGCAGTCTTTACATCTACAGTATAATTTTAATACCTTGCGTTCATTTATAAAAATACATTTGTTTACCCAGAGTGCCGTAAATATTACGTTCACATCAGTTGACTTGATGTAAAGAGCTAAAATTGATTTCAATTGAAAAATCAAACGATAAACGTGTGTGAACTTCCATTGACGACGTGAGAACAATTACGAAAGTGGTGGTCCTCAATCCCTTCGCTCAATTTTGTATTAACCGTAAATTTAAATCGTTTAAAAAAATAGAGATATTGTTTTAAGATCAAAAATTGTCTTTGTAAGGAGGGCGCGGTCCAAACGGTACGATTATTTCATCTTTGGGAGAGTACAACACCTCATGACTCTGGGCACAAATGAAATGACCTCGTGCACTCTTCTCTTTATAGTTCTATCATTCTCGAAAAGATAAATCCACTTCTTTATTTCTTTTTCATATTTTATTATAGGCTAAATCATATATAATAAAAGTATAGGGTGCCTCATAAATTATAAACTATGGTCAGAAATAACCCATCTTTTTCCCTCAAATATGCTTGAATGTTTATGTCAAACCGCAGCGGGCGGTTTTTTTCCCTCTAATTTTACTCACAAAAGCTGCCTCTGAATGATATTTAGATTAAATTAGGTGAAGCCAATTTAATATAATGGTGAGTTATAAAAAATTTTTGTAAATAATAATCGTAATAACAATAAAACATATTCATATAATTATTTTTATTCAAAGAAGCATAAGATCTAAGGAAGGAATATATGGATTTTAAAATCCGTGTAAAGTTGGGAATTCGTAGAAAAGAAAAAAAAATGCAACTGATTTATAAAAGTTAAAATTTTTCATTTATTTATACAATTATTACTTCGGAAAAATTGTTTTTAGTTTTTTTTTCTTCGTTTGTCTAAAAAAAAATTGAGAAATCAAAATCTCGTTGTTTATATTTTGGACTTTTACATTTTTTCATCTTTTTATTTGCGCTAAATAGCATTTTTATTTCAAATATTTTTTATTTTACGTTTTTTAAATTATTAAAAATTTTTGGCACTTACTAAAGTATTTTGAGTTAGACTCGATGGCAATATTTTTTTAATAATAATAATTATTATTAGTATTCCCCTATGTATAACATGATTTCGATAAGACCATATAGTAATTTCGCCTGGTTTAAAAAAGTAAAGAAATTCATTAAGTTATTCAGAATTCGCTAATACAAAGCAGAGTAGTGCTTGTTTACTTTGTAGAGTTATATTAGATCAAAAGTTTACGAGAACGAAATTATTAAACGGTGATACCGAAGTCAGCAATAAATATTTTAATGCAACCCTCTCCAGTTATTTTATCTTTTCCGGTCTCTAAAAAAAAGAAACCTTTTTTTTTCAATTTGTACAAATCTTTCCATTTTAAGGATCGATAGAAAGTTGACCGTACATAAGGTTATAATTTCATTTAAATACAGAAACCTTATAAATTTTGGTAACTATCTTCTTAGCACGCATATTTTTGAAGATAAAACAAATTGCTTTTTTTTATTTTTTATTTTTTATTCTGAAAAATATTTTACTTGTGCTAGTTATCTCCGAAACAATCATTTCAGTAATGGTATTTGGATTTTTTTAAAACTTAAATTTCAATTTTTGATGCATCCACAGACTTGACTTCGTTTTAAAAATATTGATTGAAGCAAGTTCGCAGGAAATCAACAATGAATATTGCTTAACAAGAAACGAAATAAAAAAATATCTAACATCTTTAACGAATAATAAAATTTTTTAAAGTGAAAACTTTCTAACGATACCATAACTTGAATTTAACAACATTTTTTTTAAATAAATTAAAAATCTTCAAAGTTTTAAAATTATCATTAACAAAATAAAAATTTGAAGATTTACTTTAAATAATAACGATTTACACTATCAAATTCGGACTATAACGAGGATGTTTACAAAATCCCACAAAACTTAATGTCACCGGTTCTGATTTTCTACTGCTGGCTCAGACCGTGTGCATTATTGCCATTTTATGTTTAAAAATGTCATAATACAAACATGAATCAGCAAAAAAAAAAAAAGTTGAGCAAGAAAAAACTTAGATAAGAGTGCCTTTGATTAAAGAAAGAATAAAAGAGATTTTTGGAAATTCATTTTAAAGTTTTGAAGGATTTTGTCCTTGTGAAGATCATCGACTTGAGATACTGGCTGTAAAAAATAGGAAAATAAATTAATTTTGTTTAATTATAAAATTACATAAAAATATTTATCAGTTTGATTTGCCCCAAACTGGTTTTACTGAGAACTGCGAAACATCTCATATATCTCCTTTGATTTCTCTTACCAGCTTATTTCCTGCTACAAGGAATCAAAATTCGATATATCGCTTCCCTGAAAACAAGAAATTAAAAATTTTAATTAAAGTGTAATAATTTATCTTTGTACATTCCGAGACAATTTTTATATACACCCACCCTATCTCTGTCTGGTTTAAATAGATGAGATTCTGGCATTAAAAATGTCGATCCTAAATCTCTTTCTACCATTGTGTGCCCCTCCTGAAACATCATTTTTACAAAATTATCTTATGCTTATTCGTTGCATTTTTCATTTTTTTTTCACCAATTAAGTACTCACATCATTGTTGACTCTAGAGTGACTACTTCCTGAATAATGTGTCTTGAGCGATCTTGTCGGGGGATGTATGGTCGTTTCATCGTACGACCTCGCCTCCGACATAGTTTTGTGGTCGCCCGTTCTGTTTAGTGTCGTAAATTGAGAACGGTTGCTTTTCATTGTGCTAGTATTGAGTATGGCAGAGTTTTCTTCCTCCATCATGTCGTCATCCCGATGTCGAAGTCCTACTGTTGCAGATACTTCGAAGCCGGCTGACACAAGAGCGCCTGAAAACGAAACCCGTTTTTCGTTATTTGGTCCCTAATTCTGATTAAATTGATTACGAACCTGTTGAGTATTTTCTATGTTGTAAACTTCTACTGGCTTGATCACTATTTAAATTAGTGGAATCGGAATGCCTTCTAAATCTTCCGCCGCTATCTCCATGTTTTGATGATCTTCTATCACCGCTACTGTTACCGTCGGTGATATTCATGTTGAAAGTTTTATACTCGTATTCAAATACTCGATTTTCCTTTTTGTATTCTAAACTTCTGGGGCCATCATTTAAGTTGGTATTTGAAGATTTGTAATCGTAAATTTTTTGCTCGTTCTGAATTCGATTCTGTTGATTTAACGTTGCTTCTCTTGCGTTTCCTTCCAGATAGCTCAACAGTTTTTGCTCTGTGGAAATTTGCGCTGCTGTCCTAGAAAGATGTTTATCGGGCGAGAATGTGGACATTGTTAAATGAGGTGAAATTGGAGGAATCGGTCTGTATTTTGCTCTTGGAATCATTACAGTTACAGATCTAGAATTTTTTAAAAAAGTTTAAGGTAAGTTATTACGTTATAGGTTATTGAAAATATGTTGTTTTTTATAATTTTTACCTGTCCCTTTGTTCCATTGGAACAATTGCAGGTGGCTCCATAGGTCTAGGAGCTGGACCTTTATTATGTTGCCTCAAAACGGGTTTTCTTTTCGCACTAAGCGTACCAGTTGGAGGCGGATTGATGTACGGCAGATTTTCCACGCTTGATTCTGATGAAGAATCCGCGATCATTGCTCGTTTGTCCATGGCTTGACTAGGAGGACCTCGGTATCTTAAATACCCTGATGAGCCTATAAATGATAACGAATATTCAATCTGGTAAGTTGTTACTGAATTACATTAAATTAATTTTACCATTTGCTCTAGATGTGTTTGTACTTCTGCTTCTTCTTTTTATGCAAGTCAGCACAATGCAGACCAGAAGAAGCGCTAAGAGAATCGCTCCTATAGTAACAAGAGCAATAAGTAGAACCTTCAAGTTGATTCTACATCTTTCTCCAGAATACCACTGGAAGCATTCGCATGTCATTTGATCATCCCCTCTAGTATAGCAAGTTCCATGATAACCGCAGTATTCGCAGCCGATCATGTCTGAAACAAGAATTAAAGCAAAGGTAAAGTTTTATAAATTTAATCATTTAATGAACAATATCATTTTTTCATTTCAAGGTTTTCCTTACCAGAGCATACTCTGCCCGGGAATGCTGCATTTTGTGAAAGATCAGTAAATCCTTCTTTACAACTACAAGTATAGGTTCCTTTCAAGTTAAAACACCTGGCATTTTCTGAGCAATCGTGGAATTTAGTGTTTGAGCATTCATTAAAATCTGAAATAGTATTAAAGTGTTAGTAAAGAGGACCGTTGTAGTTTTTAAAAATTTTTTACCTTGAGCTTCTAAATTATCAGCTTCTCTGGCTGCGAATAATTCTGTTCCTCCTAAGCTAAAATTACTCGTCCTAAGAGTTTTCTTGAACACATCCATTAATCTCGATTCCTCTGTGTTTTCTGACAGTTGAACATGAAAATCAACCATAGCTTTCTTTTTCTTAGCCTAAAAATGATCAATATATTTTCCGATTTATTATCGAATTTCAGAATTTAATTGTGAATTTAATTTTATAATTTTTTAAGACTAACCTGGAATCCATTCACGATAACGCCGTGATAGACATCTCTTAAATCACTCTGCATAATCATTCGATCCAAGCCTTCCTTAGTGGCCGAAGCTAATCTCGTAAATTTTGGGGATCCAACTTGATTCAGTTCATTCCCGTACCCGATATTTTCTCCTCCCAATTTTTCTAACATTAGTTTCATGTTGTAAGTATAAGTTGCTGTAAAAAAAAAAAGAAAGGTTGATTTTAAATCATCTGTCTAGAATGTTCCTATGGTCTTGCTGCATTACTTACGTTTGCAAGGTCGATCTGGGAACATTCTTGCAAAACCGGGACGACAAACACACTTCATAGTACCTTCATGTTTCTGACACAGTTCATTTCTTGTGGCTTTACATTCTGGCAAACATTCATTTTGCCGTAATATGTCCTTATAATCTTTTGGACCACCTGGGACCAACACTCCTCCGAGCAATATATTTGGCTCATGCACATCATTAATATCTTCTCCGCCAACATTAAAATGGTTACGATGACCGGTAAAGTTGTACTTCGGATTTTTATCTGTCATAACTACTAAAATAGATTCATTTTCAGATTGATCGATTGCGTTGTCTGCTTCGTGTTTTATATCGGGTTTTTTCCTGTTGTTTTTATTCATGGAGGACGATACGGATATTGTCATCGTATCTTTGGAATGAGGATCCTCTATGAAAATTTCAGGTTTTAAAGTAACTCCAGTTGGATATTTTGGACGAGACGGGTGCCCAGCTGTTGGAACAACTAACGTAGTTTTAGTTGTTGATATAGTATGCGTTTGAGTTATAGTTGCTGTTGTTGGTTTCACTAAAGTTTTTATTTCCGTTACTTTGTCTACAATGGTTGAAATTAGCGTCTTTGTCATAACCACAGTTTTTGTGGAAGGTTTTTGACCAATACTGTGCACAACTGTTGTCATAGTTGTTGTAACAGTTAAAGTTGTTGTGTAAGTAGGATAAATATGTTTTGTTTGAGATGATTTATATTCCATGCTATCTTTAATTCCATACCCAGTGGTCCTTCTTGAATCGGTAGGCGTGCTTTTAACTTTTGTAGGTTCCAATGTAATCGGAACAGTATACACATCTCCGAATATTGTCGTCGATCCGGTTGTTACCAAAGAAGTGACAATGTTTTTTCTTTCTGTGGATGGTCTAAAACTTGGTGTTGGCAGGTTATTAAACTTCTCCGGATCGAAAATAGTTTCTGAACCAACTATAACGTCTCCTTCCTTCCAGTTTTTATGTGTTTGGGATGTGTGAGCCGATTTAGCTGGAGTAGATGAATAATGAGTGGTCTTATAAATTTCATTATTTATTTGACTTGGTCGAATTTGCTCTCGTAGGATTTGACTAAGCGGTTTTTTACTTTCTTGGGGTGGTTTCGGATGAGGTCTGGGATAGATGACTGGTGGTCTTTGATTGATAGTTGGCTTTGGCCGACTTTGGGTAGGTGGCGGAGGCCTCATCAATTCTATAGCCGGCTCTTCTTTTACATGGACTGGCTTGGAATGTCCATTAATATCCAGTGCTGAAAGATTATGATAGTATGATTCCCTGCTACTATTAGGCAAAGAATCCGTTGGTCGTGGTTTCGGTTTTTCCGTTGTGCTACTTCCAGGAACATCAATCGGTAGACTAGTAACTGTTGGCCTATCCTTATTTTTCACTGGATATCGAGTTTCTGGACGAGGTTTTGGGGTTCGAACTGGTGGAAAATCTGGAACATGATGTATGAAATCTTCGGGTAATCTTGGTGGGAAAATATCTTGAGGTTTAATAGGCTTTCTTGTGTATTCTGGAGATCGAACTGGAGGGAAATCGTTTTCTATTGATATTGGACTTATAGTTGTTTTTGGGGTTGTTGGGATTTCAAATTTATACGGTGGTTTTGGTTTTGATGGCCGTACAGGTCGTCTTGGCCTTTCGTATGGAGGTGGTGATAGGCCCATAACTTCTTCAGGTGTTTTCTTCACATCAGGCATTTTTGGAGGAATTAAGATATCATTTATTTCTGATGCGGTTGAAATCTCTTTATCTTTCGATGGTTCATTTTCCTCTTTAGATGGTTTTCGAGGCGGTTTAACAGGTTTTTTATTATCGTTAACTGAGAGTTTAGAGCCAAATATTTTTTCCGCCTCATTTATATTTCCATCATCTTCTTTTTTCTGGTTATTTTGAAGTGATGTTTCATTCAATTTACCGTTTTCCATTTTTGTTTCATTTTCCACATTTGTTTTTGGAGGCATTTTATGGAACTCGTCTGTTTTATTTTTTGATTCTATAAAATCAGTTTTGTCATTATTTATACCCAAATTCATTGTCTGCTCATGGGTATTGATCTTCGGAGCATTATTATTACTTTCTATAGTCTTTTCCGTTGTAGACTGTTGTCTAATCTGAGTTCTATTTAATTTCTCAAGTTCTGTTGGAAGTTGTCCTGGTAATAATGGCCTAGAATTCGATTCTTGAATTTCTTCTCCGTCCTCAGTTTCTAAAGGATCATTAAAATCTCCTATATCTAAGTCTCCTTGGTTACCATCTTGCGGTGGATAATTGAAATGTTGGTACTGATTGTCTGGCCGAACGTTTGGCGGTACAATCAAAATATCTTCAGGCCTTGGTGAAGGATAATTGTGTTCTACTCCTCCTCCAATAGGAATCGGTCGAATATGTACCTCCGAATGAGGTTTATACGTTGGTTTATGAGAAACTTGTGGTGGAGGAACCATGAATTCTAGAGGTTTAGACGCTGGGGAGCTTAGATGGTTATGAGATGATGGATATCTGTGGTTTGAAGACGGTCTTACTGGCCGGCTATTAGAATGAGCTTTAGGTGGTGGAGGAGGAGATAAATTTTCTGGTACTACATCATTTGGTGGCTTTATGTAATTCGTATTGTCTTGATATTGATTAAAATCTCCAGTTCCATGAGTTTGGTTGGTTGGTATCCCAATGTAATTAGTTCCACTTGCGTTTGGATCAACATTTGTTGCATATCCCACTTGAACATTGACGTTTAAAGGTTCACTGTGGTCTTGCCCAGTTGGATAGTTTGAATTAAAATCATTGATGGGTTTTAGTTGCACGTTCCCTCCAGTTTCAGGAGGCGAAAAATGCCCAGCTGGAGAAATGTCCACATAAATTCCATTCGATACTTTTAATGAATTGTGATCGTCATAAGGAAGAGTAGGGTCATATATAGGAGGAGGAACCTTTTGGGGTGGTGTTGCTGATGGATAATTTTGAGGATATTTTTGATGATTGTAATGTGGGCTAGTCGGTTTGTAAACGTCTTGAGCCGGATATGAAGGAGGTGAATATCGAGGAGGTTTCATTCCGATATCATTATAATTCGGTTTAGGTCGAATATGAACGATTTCGTTTGATCCAGCCGGTCGATTTTCATTTGATGCAGATACTGGCTTTCCTCCTTCAATCCCACTTGGTAAAATATTATTTTGATTTGATAGCCCAAGGTCACTATTTTCTAATTTTAATACCGGTTCAGCTCCGTAAAGTCCTACTGTTTCCGGTTCGGAATGAGGAGAAGGATCATCGATGACTTGTCCTTTCAATGAATGTTCCTTTTGGCCACCTAAAATTACAGCTGTTGTACCTTGAGGAATAACTACGTTCGCCACTTGCGAAGGTTGAATATTGACCAGTAATGGATGACCAGTAGATCTATCAATGTGCGGGTTTTGCGACATCACTACTGGTACATGTTCATTTGGTAAGTTTGGTAAAATATGAACATTGTTCGGATTTACAACGTGAATATTTGGAGTAGGTTCGCTTGACGGTTGGCCTCTTTCGTGGTAAGCGTTATTAACCACTAATGCGCTTGACAAACTTAATGTATCCGGTTTAATATCTGCAGGATTTACGTAATTATCGACATTTTCATTTGGTCCTAGATGCACTGGTATCGGTAATATATTTCCTTCTATGTGTGTTGGTTTATAAGGAATTATTTCGTGAGGTTGATGGTTGATCGTAATTGGACGAATTTCTAATGGCGGGCGAATTGGAGGTGGTAAAGGAGGTGGATTTAAATCAATAGCGCCGTCATCGTGAGGATCGTGTTTATGTTTGTGGAATTGAATTTTGTAATTATTATTATTATGGTTGTAATTGTAGTTATGATTTGGATTTTGGTTATGAGGATGAACGTGTTTTGCAGGTTTCGGAGGGTGTATATGAGGTTCATTTTGTACGTGAGGATGAACGTGTTTTATAGGCTTTGGAGAATGAACATGATGCTCATGAACTGGCTTGACTGGAGGAGGTGGAGGTACCATATCCAAATCCTCTTCTTTTCTAATATCCGGATCAACGCCTTGATTAGTGCTGTGCTGACCAATTACATCATCATCCTCCTTTATTGGTGGAAGTAATGGCGGTGGCTTCATGTCAACCGGTACTGTATTTTTCATAGCGAAATTTGGAGGTCTCGGTCCTAATGCTCCAGGTCTGCCGATAATTACGTCGGAATTAGTTGTTATTATTTGACCTGGGCTTATCGGAATTCCACTTTCTAATATAGCGATTGATGGATCGTGTGGCCTCTTTTCGAAATTATTTTTAGGTTGAGTATCAACCCATTTTTCGTGCCAGGGATTTTTTAATGCAACAGATGGACTATCTTGGCTTTCTCCGAAGTCTGAATCTGCAAAACTACCGACGGGAATGTAAACTGGAGTTCTTGATGTTGTCGATCTTGATTTTGGATCAATTGTCGTAGGTGAAGATCCAAAATTTGTTACTGGATTTGTATTTGCACTACCTGGCTTTTTATTTATCGGTACTTTTTTCAATGGAACAGTATCATTACGTTTGCTAATAATATCCTTTGGTTTGCTATTCAGATTATTATTAATAAGTTGCGCCATTGCATTGAAAACTGGACCCAGGACATTCATATTCAAAGGATTAAGATTAGCAAGGTCACTCGTTTGAGAGTTATTTGCATCTGCGCTTTGCTGTTTTTTCTTCATTGGATCCGATATTGGTATAACAGATGGTTTTCCGTTTTCGTCTCGAAGAACAACTACTTGCTCACCGGCTAGTAATGTGGCACCATTGGCTGTCACGGTTGCGGATGACAGTACTGATGTAGAGAAATCCGAAGTTTCAGACTGAGAAGGCCTGGCTACATCATTTGTTGGTTTTATAAATGGCATTTGTGTGGGGCGAGGTGTGGTCGAGGTTTTTTCATCTTTGAGGCCAATTAAGGCTTCTGCTGTTATGTCATTTGATATCGTTTTAAGGGGTTTAGTTTTCAGTTTATTAAACAAAGTTGTTTTCGTTTTACTTGATAGCGGCGTTGATTTCGTGCTAAGTTTCGTCCTCATCAATTCCAGATTGGTCTCTGCAGGCTCAATTTCATTAAAATCTATGTCAGTTTTTGAGTTCAAATAAGACTTTGTGGGCTTTATTTTAAACTTTTCATAAACCATGTCTGATACATCTCCTTTAAAAGCAGTTATTTGTATTTTTTCACCGCCTTTTAAAAGTGCCGTTGCCACGATGGTGCTTTGCGGTATACCATCGAAGGAACTCTTTAATTCCTGAAGGTAATTAGAATTCAAATCTTGGGGAGACAAAGTTTCAGTAATTAAATTTTGAACAACTCTAGTACTCGAACTAATTTTTGTCTCCGGTTTTTCGCGTATTGCACCTTGCAAAAGTGTCGTAAAATAAGTAAAAGTCGTAAATTGAGTTTTCGTTGCCAGTATGCTGAAAGGCACCTCTGTTGCCTCATTCTGATTTTCTAATCTTGTATTTTTTTCTAAAATTTTAGTTTCAGTTTTCTTGGGTTTAACATAGAATTTTTCTACGGTTACATCTGAACTGACGCTAACATCGCTCTTTACTTTAGTTTGGTCACCATCTAAATACGTACTGAAATATGTATATGTTACAAAATATGTTTTTGTTACATCTGTTGTTAAAGGTTGATCTGCACTTTGTTTTTCCGGCTTATCTGTCACGACAACTTGCGTTAAAATATCTTTGGTACTTATAATTTGGTAATCAGTTCCGTCTGTTAAAGTTTTTGTAAATTCTACAGTTTTTAAATAGGTATTGGTCGTAGGGAAAACTTCAGACGGTTCTAGCTGGTTAAAATGGTCATCAGCCGCCACTACTGTGTTCGAAACTGTGTGCTTAGATGTTAATACTAACGGCTGGTCGCCATCGAAAAGAGTGTTCATGTACGTATAAGTAGTATAATATACATCTGTTTTCAATGTCGGGCTGGCATCAAGAGTGACGTCAACAGATAATGTTGGTGATTCATTCCCGCTTGTCCGTTTTGTGTTGAAAGATTCTTCTGTTTGGATGTTGCTGATCACTGTTTTTGTGCTTGATACTTCCGTTTTGCTGCTGACAGTAGAAGTCGTTAGATAATTATATGTTGTGTAGTAGGTCTTAGTTACAAAGGCGTTGGCTGGATGAAGAGATGACATCAGTTCATTCTCGGCCTAAAAAAAAAAAAAGTGACATTTGTAAAAAAATGAAGAAGTATAGTAATAATAATAATAATCCAAGTAAAAGCCGTTATATGTCTTACAGCGTCTTTTATGAATGACTCCTTATTAACGATGATTATACTATTTTGAGCTTAATATTATATAAAAAAATCTAAACGTCAAATGGTTGGCTTTCTTCCAAGCGGATTTATTGTCATTATTATAATTATTTTCTTATTAGAAGTAAAATAAAGCATTTTTTTATTTTTAAATAAAATTTTTATGCTTTTTTTGATTTTTTAAAAAATATTTTAGTTTGGTATTTAGCCTGTTAAATTTGATATAAATGTTCGCTATGAAACCTTCAAAATTAAAGTCCTTTCTCTGTTGATCGTTATATGCCATTGGCATCGTATCGCAAGTGCGAAAAACTTACTTCAGTATTCAAGCAAAACCTTTTTAGTCTAAACTAGAACTAATTATAAGTCTTGTAAAACTGAAATTATTATCTCTTTTTCACATAAGTACAGGTACAATCTTGGAGCATATCTAACAAACAATATAATGTACGCCTTACTTACCTCATTTATATAATCCGTAGGAAGAACCATAGACATGTGATTCGTAAGCGTATGCGGGGCTAATGTAATCGGCCTTGTCACCGTGCTAGACAATAACCTAAGAAATTCAGGTTCTCCCAACCTGGTACTACGATCTGTTGCTACAATCACTTCAACCCCATTGCTCATCACTTTGGTAGCTAAATTGTATCTTGGCTCTGCTTGTCCTATTGTTAAACTCCTATTGTCTTCCTTGTTCTTTTTGATTCCGTCTCCTGTTACTGAGAACAGATTTTTCGATTAAATTTTTTAATAAAAAATTAAATCGAGACTAGTAAAATTGTTGCCATTAGTATAAAGAACGATCAAACATCATTTCGAAATGATTTCACATCTCTAAACTTTCTTGCCATCCCGATCCGAAATCAAGGCTTGTAAACCTGGATCAAAAAAAAAATCGTGAAGTTTTTTTTTCTTGATTAGGATGTAACTGGGTCGCTGTGAATAACTGATACCTGATGTTTTCACAAATTTTATAATCATTTCTATCGGCTGTTTTAAGGGCGGTATTGAATAAATCTTTCTGTGGAATGGCTAAGAAGCTTAAGCGAAAGGTGTTCATTTTACTATAATTGAAATAGTAATCGTTGCTGATATAATCAATAGAAGATTTATGAAAAATTAATGCTAAATGTGACAATGCATGCTAAATCGGATATTGATTTTTTTGAGGTGATTTCAATTCAACTTTAAAATAAAGCCATTGCATTGCTATATGCCCGTTTAAATATATAAGAAACTATGATTTCATATACTATATTCCCCATGAATAACCCAGAAGAGATGTAAGTTTCGGCATACCTTAAAAAATACATAGTCATAAACCTTTAGGAAATGAAAAATAAGATAGACAAGAGAAGTTCACTTTTTTTTACCAACTCACCAGTTATAGCTGATAAGGAAGAAGGAATCATATCCACGTTGAACAAAGTGACAGTGGAGTTTAAACATTGAAATTGTTCAGGTTGCAATCTTCCTTTATCTTCAAACCTAAATACGCTGTCTCCCAATATTTTTTGAATATACAATTAGAATTTATTTATTTGGTAACTGTTTCAAAGATTTAAATGTCCCATGGTAGTTACCTTTGGTTACATTTTTTTAAAAAAATACCTTTATTTAATATTTCGTTTCTTTTCGCGTTGATGTCTTTAAGTTCTAAACTATTGGTTAACGTAACTAATCTAAAGAATATTTGTCACTATTTACAAAAGTTCAGTCCAATGTCGTCGTATACTAAGTAGTTTTTTGCGTCAATTTAAAAAATATCACTATCACTTTTGAGAATTTGTTCTCCTTTCCGAGTAATACTGGTTACTACTGTTCACTCGGAACTTTAGACAAAAAACTTTTAACACTATGTTTTTTAGAATTTTTATTATAATTATTTTGTGTTGGTTTAACTAGTGTCATGGATGATGGCATTATTTTGGAAACCTTTGTCACATGTTTGCTCACGTCTCCTAAAACGCTCTCTAGACTTTGCGTTTCTGCATTAATTTCTCTACTTTCTACAGGAATTACCACTTCAGACATTCCAGGTGTTAAATAGTAATCCAAGTAACTTGATTCTGCTTTCATTTCTTTTTTATCATCTAAACTTAATACTCTAGATGCCAGAACTTTCACTTGTTTCACTTCTGACGCTTCTACCAAAAGTCTTTCAATATCATCTAATGGAGTTTCCCTTTTCTTAACTGTAGCTGAGCTTTCCCCGTTAATTACGGTGGATAAAATTGTGCTGAATTCTCCCGGTCTACGACCTGATACATATAATGTTATTACTTCTTTTGCTGGCTCTGCGTCAACTTTCTTTTTATCACTTTTCTTTCGATTTTTCTGTTTTGGTTGCTCTTTAATTTCTTCTTTTTCTTCTTCTAAGTCTTCTTCAGATTCTCTTTCTCCCCTGATATCGTTATTTTTTGATATTTTAGTTTTGTCATCCACTATGTCCTCTGGTTTTACTCCTTGTTGTTGCAGAGCTTCCAATTTTAGTTGCTCTAAAGTTACGCCGTTACCAAAAGGACTTTGGAAAATTGGATTTTGGAGAATTGGATTTTGCATTTGAGAATTTTGTTGATTAGGATTTAATAACTGAGCTTGAAGTAAAGCGGGTAATAATAATGAATTGATCTGAGTATTCGGATTTACTGTAGGCGTGATAACAATGGTCTCTGTAATATATTCCGTAGCCGTAATAACGTTGACTGAGCTATCGGAAATTGTTGTTAATATTTCTTTTCCTCTAAATGTTATCGGTAAAACTGTAGATGTGTGATCAGTTATGGATGTTACATAAGTCGTTGTCTTTGTTTTATATTCTGTTGTTGGCATTGGTGTAGATGTAGTTATCGGATTCAGACCCAAACCTTGATTAGGAGGTACATTTAAATTTCCAAGCAATAACTGAGAAAGCAATAGATTCGCCAGTGGAGCATTGGCTGCCAATTGAGGTTGTATTGTAATTACTAAATTTTCAACATCATATACTGTGCTTGGTACGATGTGCGAAAAGCTTGTTTTTCTACCTCTAATTGTCGCAGGAGTGAATGTGATACTAGTTGTTGGCGTTTCGTGAACTAAAAATCTGGTGACTTCCGTAAGGCCATTTGTTAATGTTGCTGTCATTTCGCGGCTCAAAAAGATTAGTGTTCCTCCGTTGGTGTTCGTTACTGTATATTGATGAGGTCCTAATATTTCTATGCTTGGTTTGGCTGTTATAACGTTTTTGTATTCAGTAACTTTTCCACTGATAACTGGTATCGTAACTTCCGTTGGTACTTTGTGAGTTACAGTAATAGTACCGTCAAAAGTAGGTTGCACATAAGTAAAACTATCTTCAAAATTATTATCATAACGTCCCCTTCCTCTTGGAGTGGTAGGTCTTCTGGAAGTAGTATATCCTCTTCTCTGATTGCTTCTGTTATAATCGTTTATTTGAGATTGAGTTCTCCCCCTCGTTGGTTTCCTAAGTATCGTCGGTTCTGTTGCCTTATAATTGGTTGTTTTTCTTCTAGACGAGGTTTGAGTTTGACCTCTTCTAAAATTAGTATTTCTTGGATTAGGTGTGACATCTTTTTCGCGAATGGTAAAAGGAGCTCTTGGAGTCGTTTGGACAGAAGAGGGGGTGATCCTTATCCTAGGTTGTACCGCAGAACTAGGAACGGGAGTGCTTTGTCTTGATCTACTCGGGTAGATTCTTCCACTTCGGGAAGCAGGAGTTACTTTGGGTGCCTCAGGTGTCACATACTCATCGTCATAATAGTAATAATCATAACGGTCTTGAGCTTGCGTATTTCTAGTGGGAGGTCTGCGATACCTGGAATTGTAAGTATATGCATCCGTTCGACTTCTTGTCCCATATTCAACTGCTTGACGTTTAGATCTAACAATTCGCTGCGAATTGTAATTACTTAAAGATCTTCCTCTCCCGGTTCTTTCAACTTTTTTTTCTTCCTCTTCAACTTCTTGTTGCGCGGTTTCTTGGATATTGCTGTCTTCATTCTCAGTTCCTTCATCTTCTTCTTCAATATCTTCATTGTTTCCTGGTTCTACTTTTTCAGGCTCGGGTGTTGTAGTAGTTCTTCGAACAGGAAATACAAAATTACCGGGCCTTGAGCGGGAAGATTGAGGTCTATAATTACTTGTCGGTCTGGCACGAGTTGTGCGGGTGGTGGTGCTTGTTGTTGAAGTAGTTGGAGCTTCTGTAGTTGTTACTTTGTTACTTTTCGTACTCTTTCTGGTTGCAACAGGTCTAGGTGATGTTGTTGTCTTAACTGTGTTTTGTTTCCTAAGCCTAAACAGGGGGTTATTTCTACGTTTAGCAATTCTTGGATCTTCAGTTGTTGTAGTGGTTGTAGTGGTTATTGATCCTTCTTCATCTTCTTGTTCTTCTCCTGTGACTGCAGAATTTTCATCAGTTACGGCCGTCAAGTTATCTTCTTCTTCTTTGGGTGCCGAAGTGGTTGAAGTTACCGATGTTGACTGGAAATTTCTACCCGCCAATGTTGGTCTTATGCGAGGTCTGGGCAGAATCAAGCTAGGTCTGGAACCCCCCGGAGTGGAGCTTGCTCTAAGATTATTAGATTTTCCTCTTGTGGAACTAAAATTTTGCGTAGGTGTAGGACTTATGCGAGCAGACGTTCCTCTTCGAGAAAATGTATGAGACGGTGATATTGTGGAAGATGATGCCAAAGTACTTGTACTTCGGTTTCTGCCTGAAAACCTTCTTCCTCCAGTACTGGCAGTTGGTTTTACCTCTGAAACCGTTGAACTACTTCTACGACCACCAAATCGATTTCGGCTGGATCCGGGCAAATACCCTTCTGTTTTTGTTGCGGGGGTTGCTGTAACTGTTGGCGTAAAACTGGCCCGGGTAATTGTTTGTGCGATCGAAGCTCCTGTGGTTTTCTTTTTCGGCTGGAATGTTGCCCTGGTACGACTTGAAAATGGTCTTATGACTGGCGTAAATGATTTTTTTCTTTGTTGGAATGGGCGGGATTTAATTTTTCCTTTTCCCTTAGTGTCAACTTCCTTGCCTTCTTCTTCATTCTCTTTGTCTTTATCATCCGTTATGGAACTCTCAATAGCTGACGGTGAAGCGGAGCTTAATGTATTCAAAGCTGTTGCTTGAACGTCGGTTTTTATTGTTGCTGTAGGAGCTACGCTTGGCTCTATTTTAAAGCTGGAAGTACTTTCAATAATTTGAGCGTATCGTCCATCTATAAGTGTTCCAATCACTCTAGATTCGTAATGAGTAGTCGTTCCATCTTTAATGATACTTCCTTCTATTAATCTGACAAGGCCCGTTCTAAAAACATCCGTAGATTGATCACTTTGAAGATTAGCTAATGCTGATTTTTTATCATTATCAACTAGTACAGACGATGTGCTTTCTACAACTTGAGCATAGAGTTGCTCTATTGAAGTTCCGATTGCTTTAGTTGTAAAGAACGTAGTGCTAATTCCGTCGGCGTCAACAATCCTTCCTTCGTTTATAGAAACTACTCCAGTTTTTTGCGCTTCTGCAGTACTAGTGGGTGAGACGTCAATTTCTGAAATAATTTTAGTCGTGCTCTCAAGTACTTTAGCATAAATGCCATCAATAAATGTGCCAAATACGTCTGTGGAATAAAGGGTAGTTTTTCCGTCATTTATTGATGTAGACACGACTGTCGATAGCAATCCTGTTTGTTGAGCATTGTTTGATGACTCTTTAGGATCCGAAATTTTATTGATTTGATTATTGGCAGCCGAGTTTATTGCTCTTCCAGTTTGCAAGTCATTATCTGATATGTCCGATATCGTAGGGGTAGCATTCACTACGTTTGTGATTGTTTCAAGACGACTTTTAATTACTGTGCTGTCACCGATGTAACTCGTAGTAAAATACGTATATGTTGTGTAATAGGTTGTTGGCTCAAATTTCGCTCCTAGGTCAGCTTTATTAATCGCTCCTTCGCTAATATTGTCTATTGGTTTTGTAGTGATGGGTGATTCGGTTTCAGGAGGATCCGTGATAGGTTCTGGAGTAGCACCGGGAACAAAACCTGGAACGAATACACTTGGTGCGGTAGGGGTTTCTACACTTGAAGTGGTTAGAGAAGGAAGATCTTTTACTGTTGAGGGCTCAATTATTTTGGTTTTTACGATAGGTTCCGTTTTTGTGGACGAAATTGTTGGCGTGACTACATTTGACACGGTTTCTTCTCGACTAGTAATCACAGTTTGACCGTCTTTGTATAAAGTTGTCCAGTAGGTGAAAGTCGTAAAATAAGTGATCGGCAAAGTTGCATCTTCTAAATTAATTGGCGGCGTCACAAGAACATCTGGTTGCACAGTCTCAGTAACAACATTTGTTACTGTTTCCAATCGACTTATAACTTCCGAAGAACCAGTGGCGCTACCTTTATATAAAGTTGTGAAGTAAGTAAAAGTTGTGTATAAAGTTTGGAGTAGAATCGTCGGGGATGCCGATGGTTCGATTTCTTCTGTATTACTTTCTGAACTTATTTGGTCTGCATAAATTCCATCAAGGATTTTATCAGTTTTTTCTAATGGTACTGGCTCTCTTCGCTTTTTCTGACGACTACCTCCTGAAGTGCTGCTTGTAACATCGGTAACCATAGTTTCTAACACAACTTTATCTTCATCTGCTGGACTAGGGTCTAATTTAATTGTTGTTATTCCTAAATTTTCATCGACGGTTGTTGATTTAGGAGAAAGCAATCTCGATTTAGTTCTGATCCGTTTTCGAACTACAGTCCGATCGTGTTTATCCAGTTTTGGAGTTGATCGAGTTATCGCGTTATTATCGTCGTTTTCTGATGCGGATAATTCTATTGCAGGAGTGGAAGCTTTGATAGGTCTTTTAATTTTTCGGGCAATGGTACCATATCTACCTCGACCTGTACCAGTTGGCCTTACTATTATTCTTTGATTACTAGTTTCTTTATTATTATTTTCATCATTATCTTTTCTTCCGTCAGTTTCTTTTGTGCTTTCTTCCGTTGTCGTGGTTGTTGTTGTTGTTGTTGTTGTTGTTGATGGTGTTGTGGTTGATGTGATATCACCAGAAGTTTTTTCAGTCGTGGTTGGCTGTATAGTTGACTTTATTCTTTGTTGTTCTCGTAAAAGCATCTCAAATTTTGACTTCAGCAGCTCTTCATTGGCTAAAATGGATGAAGGAAGAACAGATACTGAGACTGGCGTAACAATGTTTGAAAAAACTTCTGTTCTGCTTATGATATCTGTAGATCCATTGTCGAATAAGGTTGTAAAGTAAGTATAAGTGGTGTATAAAGTTTTTACACTGCTTGATTCCAGTTCAGGGGTTGGAGTAGCTGGTTGGTCTTCGCCTTCAATGGAGGATGATATTTGAACGTTTGAGGTATCGACAATTTTCGAGTTTACACTTGCAGAAGAATCCGTAACACTTGCCGTTGGTTTTATTAACGAAGAAGTAGGAGACACTGATAAGGAAGGATAGGATGTAGATTCTGAGGAGCTATCTAACGTGGAAGTAATAATATTAGTTACTACTACTTTCCTTGACGAGACACTAGTTGTTGATTCTTGAAAGAATGTGGTTAAATAAGTATATGTTGTATATAAAGTTTTAAATATGACTTCAACTTCTTCGTCCTCTTCTTTACTTGATGCTGTTGTGCTGTTAATTTCTCTATCTTTTTCTGTGGTCAGAGGTTCTATAGGAGCTTCAGTTGTAGTGGATGTACTTGATATAATCATTATTGGAGTGGTGCTTGTGGTGGTAGCATTGGTTGGACTATTTGTTGTTGTTTCTGATTCTGGTTCTGTTACTGGATCAGTTGTTAGAGTTTCTTCCGTTTCTGTAGTTTCAGTTTCCTCCGTGGTTGTTATTATTTCTTCGGGTGCTAATATTCTAGTTGCTGGCACTCGGAACTCTGCATCGGGAACTTCAGTGTTATCTATTGCATTTACTTCCGTTGGTACTATACTACTTGAATATTTTTCGGCTTCGGTGTGAAACAAATTTGGATTTATGGTTTTGGTCACAGTATGTACATCCGAAGTTACAACTTCTCGAGATCGAATTGAAGTTGTCGTGCTGTCGCCAGCTGGTATGAAAAATGTAGTTAAATATGTGAATGTTTTATAAGCAGTACTTGGCACAAGGCGAGTGATCAAATTTTCAGTTGATGTCGGTAGAATTTCATTGGCCTTGTCTGCATTCAATTCTTGGACCTTTGGTTTTGATTTTATTTTCCTGGCCCTGTCAATGTCATTTGTGTCGATGAATTTTGGTGTAGTTGTATCGCTTAAACTTTTAGTTGTAATATCATCTTCTGTTGTTAATAGTTCATCGTCTTCTTCCGTTGTGGTTTCTAGTTCTGGTAATTTTGTTTGAAGACGATCAAGCACGACCGTAGCATCAATGCTAGCACCAGAGGTTGATGTTTTATCTAACACAGAAAATACGCTGGATGACGTTTTCAAGATTTGAGCATAACTGTTACCAACGTATGTCCCGTAAATCAGGCTTGTAAAATGAGTAGTGGTTCCATTATATGCTCTGGTTCCACCGATAGATTTTAGCAGACCTAGCGGTTTCTCATTTCCTCCAGTATTGAAGGACTTTGTAACCGTAGTTGCAAATGTTGGTAGCGGTTCAGTCTGCTGTGGAGTTCTAGATATGGACGAATAAGTGACTGTTTCTGAAGGTTCTATCAAAACATCAGACATCGATCCACTGATTTCTGAAGTGGTGACTGCTTTTTCGAAGGCATCTTGTTCTTTTGCTAAAAATGACGATTTAAATTCTAAATCTTCGCCAAAGCCCTTACTCTTTCTATCGGCAACCGATGTAGGCAGCGTTGTTTGCATGCTCAGGCTATGACCTGGAACAGTTTTAGTGACCATTCCCGGACTATGGGACATAAATGTTTTGACTGTGGTCATAACTTTAGCATCAACGGGCTTTGTTGTAATTGATTCCGTGCCAGAGGTACTTTTGACCGAAGATGCTCCTTTCGTATTAGGCATAAATACAATTACGGTGTTCCCTACCGTTGTCACAAAATCAGCGAATCCAACATATGTAACAGTGTCAAATTTTTTCTCTGCACTTTTCCCGGGAAGTCCTTTACCCGATCTGAATTTTGTTTTCTCGGATTTAACCGTTGTTTCTTCTTTTTCAGGTTCATTAGCATTAACACTAACACCACTCGGAGCGAAATCGTGGCGGACTGTGAATGTGGGTAAGTTGTTCGATGTTGCTCTCGTAGGTTTGATACCATCTGCGTTTCTTTTATTGAAGATGTCTTGTTTCCTAGATCTTATTAAATTTTCTACCAATTCTCTTTCATCGTCTTTGGCTTGGGCGGGATATATTCGCACATTACCATTTTTACCGCCCAATATTTCGTCTACGCTTTGAATAGACTTTAAGAAAGACGATTCAAAACTCTGATCCTGAGATTGCGTTAATTTTTCAGGCTTGATTAAATTCAGCGATTCATCTACCTTCGTGGGGAAAATCAAAACCGGTTCTGAAGGTTTAATAGCATCGTACAGAAGAGAGGGATTTATGAAATTATCAAAATTTTGATTGAATTTATTTTTAAACGAAACCCGATCGTCCACTTTTGAAGCTGTTCTTTCTTGACCGCCGTAAAACACTCGCGAACTTGTCTGGAGTAATTGGGCATATAATCGACCGTTATCTAGTGTTGTCCCGATTATTTGAGTCCCATATTCGGTGGTCGTTCCATCGTTGACGAATGTTCGAGCAGTCGAAGTGAGAAGTCCGGAAGGCCGTGTTGCTCTTCCGTTTCCACTGTCATCATTGTTTATAAGTAATACCGTCGTTATGTCTTCTGTGTCATTTATATTTTTGAATTTTTCATTGTGAGACAGCGAAAGGAAGAAAAAAAAAAAAAACAAAACAAAAAAGATTAGAAAAAGAGCAGATATGCAAGATCATCACCATTACCAATTGGTTAAGAACTTTTTCACTTTGCTTTTTACCTCCTCTGTTATTATTTCTTTTTTTAGCAATGGAAATTGTTCTTAACTGTGTATTTACAATGAAAATAATGCAGAACTGTTTTTTCATTTGCTTTTTTAATACTTGATATGTACATTATACAGTTCGGTATTATTTAATAATATAATGAAAAGAAATAAAATGAAAACGATCAAATTCCTAATGTTCTAATTATACTAAGGAAGCGATGTAGAATACAACAGAACGGTCAAACCAGAAGGTATTTAAAAATATGAGATACATTTTTGAGCCTAGCTTTTATGACTAAAAAACATATACTATCAGTGGTTCGGTTCCTCTTTAACTACGTATGTAACAGTAACATTTCCTTTTATTTTAATTGCTTAATCGTTAGGGAATTTAGGACTTAATTTTCAGAAAGAATTAAAATTACACACACATACACAAAAAAAAAATAAGCTCATTTTGAAGCAAAGTATTTTAACGACGATCACTTAAAGCATTCGGAATATGACTCAATTTAATTTTAGTCATGATGTTAACTTATAATCTAACATATGTTCATTTATTATCTTGAAACGCCGGCTTTAAATATAAAATTTTTTAGCTTCGACGTTCAAACCGTATGCTTAAAGCAATTAAAATTATGTTTTTAGTAATGTCATTGCCGTGTACATTTCATTGTACAAGGCTTTGGTGAAACCCAAAAAGGTCACGATGAAGTACACCCTTAAAAAGAAAGGGAGGAATGATGTAAAAAATCAATTCAGAATGGTTTGGATTTAATAGTGCAAAAATGTTTACTATATACTGTAAATTCCTTGTAGGGATCTTCTTATCCTCCCATTCGATGTTAGAAGAGAAGACAATTCTCATTGTGTTAAAAAAAAAAAAAAAAATAGAAAGAGATTGATAAAATTTTGCAAAAGAGAAATTTAAAAAAAATTGGTGTAAATATACTAATAGTAAATAGTTTATAGTAAGCTTACATATACTGCATGGTTATAATACGATAAGACGCAAATGCGCGAACGTTATTCTCTACATTCATTTTTTTCTGCTACATTCATCTTTTCTCTACATTCATCTTTTCTTCCGTGTTATACAGTATGCTTTTTTGAAACTAATGCGGTTTAGGCCTACCAGCAAAAGAATTATATTTTATTACAACCCAAAACTGAATTTGGAAATTAAACGGATAATAGTTATAGGTTGTTTCCTTTAAGCCTTTCTTTGCGATTGCTGACAAAAACAACAAATCTACAAAGTTATTTAACCAATATTTAACCAACTACCAGGCTTATTAATATTTTTTAAAGCAGAGCTTTCCATCTGCTTCTACTTAATTCGATGCTTGTATTTTTTCTAAAACGGTATGTGCGATCACAATAAATATTATTTAGATTTTTCCTTTCTTTTTCCCTAAGTTTTACTTATTTTTACGCATAAACTATCAATTACTTAATCAATTAATTTACATCAATTGCCGGCTGATATGAATTTATTTCAGTAAGTAGTAATTTTCTTTTCGACCTCGATTAGAGTACAAAGTAATCCATGATGTTACATCAATAACGAATTTTTTTTCCCCCTAAGAAACAATCTTTATTTCACGACTTACCGGTAAAAATAAACAAAAACCGATTTTGTGGGCGGTTAAACTTTTTTATCATATTATTTAAATCATCTTTAAAGCAAACGGAGTACCTTCGTTACATTTGCTTAAAACTTCAAAATTTATTTATTTTTGTTCGATTATTCATAAGTTGTACATTAAAAAATAAAGCAACGGTTTATTGAAAAAAAAAAAAAAAATGCTTTATAATACCTGTCTGATAACTACATTAAACTTTTTTTTTAACATTCCTGATCTAAATATTATGCATATGATTTTTTTTATATTAACACGAAGAAATAATAAGTCAAGTGAAGATAGCGGTTGGTTAAAACCAATTAACCTCAAGATTTTTTGTTTCTTCAAGATTATTAATCATATATTCACATTACCGCTACTATGAAATCGTTTGCCTTGAATCAGATGATGTACGAATATGAATTTCATAAGCTGGATTTTGATGAATGTGGGAATGACCGGTAAAGAAAGTGAATCGGAACGAAAATATAAGGCAATGGGTTTCGTTATAAAAGGCTTATTATCTGAGAATACTTGTCAAGGGTTCGTTTTTTAAAGCCGTGTACAACAAAAAGAAAACAAAATAAACTTCCTCACGTTTTTTTCACGGTCATGATTCCAGACAGGATGCAAGTGTATAAATTACGTCAAGTACTTGCTCTTGCATCCCATTTTCGATCGCGAGTCAAATCATTTTTATATAAGTGGACCTGATAATTTTCATATACTCGTGTGGACTTTACGATAATTAGAAGCCAAATTTTGCGGGAATAAAATTAGGACTTAAAAAAAGACCGCGTTTTAAAGTTAAAGAGAACTCCTTTTCTTATCGATTTGAATCGTTCAACGATTCCATGTGAAAATACTACTCATTTAAATCTTTTTTTTTTCTTTTTCAAGAGTCATTTTTAATGACTGGCAAATTTTTTGACGACCCTCTCTCGCTTTTTCTAGTAAGCCGTTTTATAGCACAAGAGAAATGTTTAGATATGTGCAAATGATCTTATTATTTTATTTTTTACTTTTTATTTACCCTGAAGGGATATTTCACTTTGGTTTTGTTTACAGAAGTACATGTGTAAGCTGCCTGTAAAGTTAAAAAATTTGAGAAGGTGTGATCAGGCTGCACAGCTGTCCTATATGTCCTATATTTCCTATATTTTGACAAACGTCCTATATTTCCTATATTTGTCCTATATTTTGAGTATGTCCTGTATTTTTGGGAGTTTTTAACTTTTAAATATCATAAAATCAATTTTTTTGTAGTTAAAGTTCATTTTATGGATAATTTTGTAAAGGCGGCGTTTTTTCACAATGAAAAAACTACCCTTTACTCAGTAATACATAGCAGACATCGAACCGGGGTCCCTTTTTTTGGAAAAGTCCCTATTTTTAACATGAGTCCCTGAAAGTCCCTATTTTGAAAAAAAGTCCCTAAAAGTCCCTATTTTTCTTCATTTTAATTTTCATGCCTGGATTATTTTATTCAGGCTGCACAGCTGTCCTATATGTCCTATATTTCCTATATTTTGACAAACGTCCTATATTTCCTATATTTGTCCTATATTTTGAGTATGTCCTGTATTTTTGGGAGTTTTTAACTTTTAAATATCATAAAATCAATTTTTTTGTAGTTAAAGTTCATTTTATGGATAATTTTGTAAAGGCGGCGTTTTTTCACAATGAAAAAACTACCCTTTACTCAGTAATACATAGCAGACATCGAACCGGGGTCCCTTTTTTTGGAAAAGTCCCTATTTTTAACATGAGTCCCTGAAAGTCCCTATTTTGAAAAAAAGTCCCTAAAAGTCCCTATTTTTCTTCATTTTAATTTTCATGCCTGGATTATTTTATTAAATCAGAAAATGATGCTAAAATTTCAATAAATAGTCCACCTTTTTTCAAAATTTCTAAAATTTTTCGCTCGGCCTTCGGCCTCGCTTAGCTTGGTTTAAAATTTATTACGATGCAGTTCAGAAAAGAAAGTAGTGGAAGTGAAAATGGATCCGAAAACCTGGATAAATAATATTTGGGAAAATTTTTAAGAAATTTAAAACCAAAATGAAAAATTTAAATCAAATTTTAGCTTAAATTTTGACTTTAACCAATTTTTTTTGTTCCATATTGCCTTTGGCCTTATTTTATTTTGAGCTATGTTTTTAAGTTAGCGCTATGCTGCCTGCTTCAAATGCTATTTTCCGAGGTAAAATATGGAAAAAAAATTTTGAGCCGTGATATCGTTGTCAGGTCAAAATTTCGTTGTGGTTATATCAAGAAGCTTGTCGTAACTTAACTAAAGAAATGTATGTGACTGCAATTTTTAGGTGAAAATTGTTGCTGAAAAAATGGCTAAAGCTAAATCAAAAAGTTTTGAGCCGTCTCAGCCATTTCGAAGCAAAATTAACCACATAATTCTTAAAGTCCTCCCAACAAAGGTTTCTATGAAATTTCGGTCTTTTTTGTGAGGGTCAAAGTGAATCAAAACTGGGCGTAAGGGGGTCAAATCAAGCCTGGACTTAATAAAAATTAAATGTTTTTGGTCCGTACAAGGTCCCTAATTTTTCCAATTTTGGTCCCTAAAGTCCCTAATTTTTTTGGGCTAGAACGGTTCGATGCCTGTACATAGATGTAACTCATTTGGTGTGAAAAAAAACATTCAAGTGGTTAACGATAAGTTGGAATATTTAACTATAGAGCTCGCATTGTCGTGATTTTTGAATGTTGAATTGAAGTTTTTGTCCTATATTTTTCATAAAATGTCCTATATTTGTCCTATATTTTTTAAAAAATCGGTCCTATATTTTTCCAGAAAATGTCCTATATTTTGGGAACGAGGCGCTGTGCAGCCTGGGTGTGATCTAAAAAGTTTGAACGCGAATTTAATTTTTTTTAATCAGAGAAATGTGAGAAACCGACTACCGAAAATCATTGTTTTTTTAGTAATGGTAATATTTATATGAAACATATTCTCGATTCCAAGTCCGAAAACAGATGTTTGTTTCCCCTTTAAAATTATTTTCAGAAAAAATGTGAACTTGCTTCGGAAGAGTTAATAACAGTGTTAAAACTCGTGACACCGAATCATGTTTGACGACAACTGTCTTCTTCGAGCGCCCTCGTGACCTACTCACTGAAGTTTCTTCGGGTTGCATTCCTTTCGTTAAGCTTTTGATTTTTTTTTATCCCTTTCTTGGTTTTAGTTCTTTTTTCATATAATCTTAAGAGACTAATATACGAGAAAATTTAATGCGGATGCATCTTCTTTTTGTTTTTTAATCTCAAGGAAACAGCACCACGATTTAATTTCATCACACATTACTTAAAACTTCATTGTTATATTAATTTAATTTCAGGCTAGTATCTGGTACTTAATAAATAAAATTAGAAGGCATTAAACGCAATGAGCAAAAACTTTTCATTAATTAATAGTAATTTTACAAATATATATTATAATATTTTCTAATTTTTTCGGCTTTCATGGAACATATGTAAATAAATTAGCGATTATTTGCCAACATGTTTCGAATATAATAACTTATTCATCATCAGGACATCTGTAAAATGTTAAAAATATCATTAAAAATAGAACATAAAATCAACATATAAAAGCGTTCATATTTTAAAAAACTCACTAATCAGCTAAGGTAACTTTCTTTTTAATACATTCTAAATAAAGCGTTTAGTGGAAAACCTTCATGATTAATATTTACAGCCCCCGTCTATATCATCTCTTAAAATTTTTAAGTAAATTAGGTTAAAAAACAACATTTTTAACATTTTACAGATGTCCTGATGATGAATAAGTTATTATATTCGAAACATGTTGGCAAATAATCGCTAATTTATTTACATATGTTCCATGAAAGCCGAAAAAATTAGAAAATATTATAGTAAAAAGGAACGAAGGAAATCAATTAATTCAAATATATATTAGATATAATTATATATATATTGTTTTAAACATACAAAGCTTAAAACCACTCCTTTATTTTCATTAAAAATCGAGAGATGTCTGCGTAATAACTGTAATTAATTAGTATTTTATAGTCCGTAAGATAATAATTGGGAGGAACAGAAAAAACGGAAATTAAATAATTTGGTCCATCGGATGTCCTGATCGTTCGGTTCGTATTTTTGAGAGATAGTACTCTCAAAAATTAGAAATATAATTTTATAATTGAGAACTTATCGTAATAAGAATAATACGGTAATAAACCTGGAATTCAGTTAAACTTCGTGTTTCCATTTTTATCATACCGCAGTACCGACAGTACTTTTATGTATAAAAATAAAAATTTAAAAAAATAAATATGGAAATTCCGCTTTGTCCATTTAAAAGTATTGGGTTCTCTAAATAAGTAAACAACAAAACGTGAAATCCTTTGCCCTAGTTTGTTCGTATACTAAAAATATAAGAATCCATTATCTTTTCTCATCGTTAACTCATCAGCGAAGAACATTCTTTTAAAACAATCATTCCGGCCTTTTTTCAAGGCTGCCTATGAATATATCACGACCATAACATAATTTATCAATAATGACATGGAATCAATTACTAAACTACAGTACTTTGTAATGAGTTTCGAGTCATGTCGGAATCGAATTTAGAAGAATAAAAAAAAAAGCTACCGATATAAAATTTCGAATTTTTTTTTTTATTACATTTAATCATCACTTTAAATATTTGATTTACCCCGTGAAAATCAATTAAACTAAGTAATCATGCACGTGGAATATCCTGCTGGGTGAAATCTTATATCATGAAAAATGTTGACTATAATATTATATACACCGGCTTTTTATCGTGGATTGAAATCTTAATTTTGGAGACTCGCATTACGTAAAAAAAAAAAAAAAAAAAAAAAAAAAAGTTTAATTGGGTGTTTTATTGACCTTAAACTTTCCCTTCTGTAATTACCCTGGGGGTGCGATAATAAGGAGCGGATGTACATAAATATTTTAACTAGTTGCGCCAGATTTTATTACTGATCGGAGGAACCCATTGTTTTATTAATAAAGATGACTCAGCTATTTGAAGCTGGAGAAGATATTTAATTTAAAGGAAAAGAAAAAAGAAGTAATACTTTTGACGATCATATTATTAATTGATGTATCATACGCCGGAATCTATGCCCTGAGTTGGAGAAAGAGATATATTGATTGATTCTCTGGATTAGACGATAGTAAAATTAGTAGTTTTCCTGAGATAGAAATTTTAAATAATAATAAAATCGAACCGTAAATTTTCATGTGGAGATCTTGCATCCGTTAAACAAAAAAAAAAAAAAAACTAGATTACACGAAGATGTTTACTTAGAGACAAACCGTTAACGTTTGCCCTTGGAGGTTAAAGACCAACAACGAACCGATTTTTCACTAGCGGTCTTGTATTTTTCCCTTTTTTCGTTATGAAAGGCTATCACGACTAATTACCACGACATTGACCGTAGTAAGATATCGTAAATTTATTCACTAAACTGCTAACAATAAGTCCTAGGTAAACTTGTAGTTAATTGTTTTTATTCATAAAAAAATAAAAAAGTATGCAACTTATATTTTTGTCGTCTTCTGGTTTAAACAAGTGATCAGTATCGTACAAATTTCTAATAAATTTGAAAATTTTAGCTTTTTAGGATAGGTGCAGATAGCGAAAACGTGAAAAATATTTAGCTGCTCCTGGCAAAGAATAAGTTTCAGTTCTTTCTTTAACATTATTACCTTCATATTTAGGTATTTAACCTGGAAATCTGTATCACTTGTTAACCTGTAAATGACCATAGCCATTTTATTGAAATGAGGCAGAAACGGAGTCCTAGTTGATGATATTTTGGATTGTCTTCTCTCAGTTACAGCCTAGCCCGAAAACTATCTGAGGATGCCTTAGACTGGAGCATGAGTGCTATAATCAAATGTACCATATATTAGGACCATCTAATTGATCATTGATGTTTAAGGAAGTCGATTATCTAGGAGTCTGTTAACTCATTTAAGGTCGTAATTTATGGTATTTGTAATATAAAACATTCCGTATGTAAAAATTTTCAGAACCGTTTAATACCCGTAGCATATGCCAATCAGTTTATATTAACGATCCGTGTAATAAGAGAGTTTCACTCTTAACGAAAATAGTTTTATTACAATATTCTCATATGTACGCTATTTTATTTTATTTTTATAATTATTTTGCAAACACAGTGGTCCTGAACAAAAATATTATTCGACTAAAATGTCAAAAAAAACTGCTAATGAGGCTTTGTTAGGAAACATATTAACTACCAAAATCCACTAAAATCAAAATCGTACCTGATTGTCTTCCCCTATTCCCGACAACCCCCCCGGCCCCTCAGTTTTTTTTTCAAGGCTTGTTGCATATCAAAGCTTGTTACATATTATATGAAAACCCATTGGAAACGCTTTAAAATGAGACCTCGCCGAGGTTTATATCTTTTACAGGGACGGAGATATCATGGTTTCAATAGCCCAAAATTAAGTGTTTAATTTTAGATCTCTCAAACGATAATATCTGATATCTCCGTCCCGACAAAAGATACAAACCTCGGCAAAGTCTCATTTAAAAGCAATTCCAATGGGCTTTCATATGATATGCAACAAGCCTTGAAAAAAAATTGAGGGGCCGGGGGGGTTGTGGGGGGTAGGGGAAGACAATCAGGTACGATTTTGATTTTAGTGGATTTTGGTTGTTAACATGTTTCCTAACAAAGCCTCATTAGCAGTTTTTTTTGACATTTTAGTCGAATAATATTTTTGTTCAGGACCACTGTGCAAAATAGGCCCTTATTTTGTTCAATCACGAAAAAATAAACGTTATTTTCTAATATGAATACCGTACAATGTTTTTTTAATTTTAATTAATTTTCATTGCAGATTTGGAATAAAAAGCAACAATGATATTTTTATTCGAAAGGGAATAACGATGACTACAAAACGTTAACACCTATGTTATGGTAAGTTTAATAAGTATATTACTCCATAAAGGAAAACGTTAAGGTAATTACTACAGAACATCGGAATAATATACATCCGGAATTATTTTTTATTTTATAATGAATCATTCGGACATTTCTGTTCCTTTTTTTTACGGTATAAGCCAATTAAAGAAATTAAAAAGGAAAAAACAGGAACGAAAATAAATCGGAATAATCACATAATTATTGTAAAAACATATACATGCAGGCTATTTTTCGAAACCGTTGTTTTTTGTATTGTATGAGTATAACAGAAGATTTTTTTTTTTTTTTTGAAAACTTCTGTCGGTATTTTCGACTACTTTACTTAGGCCTTAGCCATGACTTTCACATGTTATATTTGTATGTGTAATGTGAAGAAAAATGAGTAATTAATCAAGTCAAGCCGGATTTAATCACCAAGAAAAATTAGATTTGGACTGACAGAATATTTCAACTCTTCAAGTTTTATGTTTTAAAATCTGGTAACTTTTAAAATGAAAACGAACCTTGTTTCTTTATGTTTATTTTGTCGTTTTAAGTCGTTGACGCGACTATTATTTTACTGAATGCATAATATTCCTTAAAACACTTAATGTAAATCACAGCAGTTGCTTTTGTTTTATATAATAATCGATTTTCTTTTTTTAATATTCTGTAGCACTAAATTTGAGGTACCTTGCGCTGTGAGAACGATTTGGAATCATTCTCCAGTGAGATTTAAAATGCGGTAAATCCACGGTTTTCGCGAATTTCAAATGTTAAAGGGAATAGGGATCGAATAAAACAAAATATTTTACTTTCTAAAACTTCCATCTTCACGAAGATCGTGCAATACTAGACGATCTAGATGGTTGTAATTCCACGTTATTGATTAAATCTGATACGATACTCGTACTCTCACTCCATTCAAAAGATTTTATTTATCTTTGGTTAAATCTATAATAAAATTTGTAATCTATTTTTAGTAAGTACCTTCATTGAAAGACCTTGGATAAATCGATAATAGCGAAAAAAAATCGGCTATTTTTAAAACGAATATCATTTTATTTTATTTTAGTTAAATTTGCTTCAATTTAATACCATTATCATTGTTTTATTTATTTTTATTTATATACTTTTTTTTTAAAATCCAATTTAGAAATATTGCAACTCGTTATTCTTCCTAATGACATTTAGGGGCATTAGCATTTTTTATCTAACGCAAGTTTGCTTCTGTATTTCCGTATTGCGAATGCGTGATATGTCGAAATAAAAATGATGAACCCTGGAAGTCATATTGTTTGAACGGTGCAAATACACACATAAACATTCCTAATGATTCAAATCAACAGCTCGAGAAAGACAAGTTTTAACATATTATTTATTTCGACTGAGTTGCAAAGCCATGTCTATGTATACTTGCTCGTGAAATAAAACGAAAGTACAACTAGCTTATATGCATTCAGGATGTTCATGACAAATCTTACGATTCATTTTGGTTTAAATAAAATAAGCCGGTATTTCGGTCAAGCCTTTGAATAACTTTTTATTTTGTTATTTTTAAGATGCCAATGTATCAGCATATGAATTTAAGATTTATACTGTTTACATTTTTAAAGAGAAACCGATCACCGATAACTGCTGAAAGTGAATGATAAGGTTTGAAAGATTAAATGATAGCAAACAAGAGGCCGATTGTCCAAGAAGAAAAACAAAACGGATCTAATGTACTCGGAGTTAAATGTACTGGATTTATAAGAAATTAGAATCGGAACTTTCTTTCGCATCCTCATAAATATCAAACGATCATTCACTTCTTCAATAATTTCTCTATATGACGAGATCATTTACTGTTTTATTTTTTTTTTATTTTTAAATGTTTGCGAATTTCGCCTGATCAAATATTCCAAAGCATTTAATAGAAAGATTTCATTAGATCCGTTAACTTATAATTATATTAAAATTATACCGGATTTTTTATTTATATTTTTTTTATTTCTTTTTTTGGCAGCCTGATATTTATTCTTAATGTCGTTACTTACCTGGACTATTTCTTTTTATTCTGTCTAAACTAAGTTTTTCTATTCCTAAGTGACCTCTCCCATCATTTGGATCGGCTTGAGGGTCATCCCCATTTCCTGTAAAAAAAAAAAGAAAAGTGTCTTAGATTACAGCATATTCTTAATTACTTTACTGCAAAAATGTTTCTATGATTATGACAATATAGAGAAAAATTGATACGGTTTTTAGGAAATATTAGTTTAGTTCATAGTGGAATTTTCGTGAAAGACGGGTTTTATAATATATCTTAATTTTTAATGGTAATTAATTTGGGTCTGAATGTAGCCTTTTAAAACTTTTTCTGTCCAAGAAACAGTAGGACAAAATGAATGGGCAGCACAAAGTGCTTGTCTTGTGTCAAATTTCGAAAGTTAACTATACTACAGTTTTTTAATCTTTCGTATGATTAACTACTCTTCACATAATTTTTTTTAAAGTATTAAACGGACCTATGAATAACAAAAATTGCTATTCTATTCTGTGAGATTCATTGGAACTAGTTTCCCTTCTCGGTGGGCACCATTTTTAATGCAATCTCGATTATTGCCGAACGATATTCAAATGTATATTAATTGAATAAGTATTGTCCCAAGCTTGTATTTAAAATTTTCCTCAAGAAAAAGCCTTAGCTTCAAGCCAAATATCCCCCTTGTTTTGCTTTCATTTTCCTTAGGGGATTCATCCTTCAGGATAATGTTCCTGCATTTTTAAATGAGAAGAGCTTTATTGTGCGAAGCCCCTTTTTCATTCAGAAACTGTTTTGCGAGAACATGATTTCAACCTTAATAAAGATTTTTTAAAGGCACTTCTGATTTCAGTCATTTGGGACTACGTCGATTATTTCCAGTACAAAGAGCAAAGGACTCCGCACTAATTTCTGACTGGATGTCTTCTGTTAGTTGCTTGGCGCTTGCAAACTTACTAAATTGTATTTCGAAACTCGTATACAAATAAAACAAAGAAAAAAAAGTAAAAAAAGTAAAAAAAAAAAAAAAAAAAAAAAAAAAAAAAAAAAAAAAAAAAAAAAATCATCTGGTAGAACCCTATTTTAATTATTTGAACATTTGAACAGTTCTTCAGAACTTCTAATACAGTTACACACGTGTTCGTTAAAAATGAACTTTAGCGTACAGAAAGTTATACTGGATTTTAGATTTTTTTGATAGATTTTGAAGTGTTGGACAAACATTTCTTTCATTTCCATCAATATTTTAATTATCAGCATATATGTCGGGCTCAGGAAAGAGAGTTCTTAGTCAAATCGACTCCAATTTGCCTAATTATTGTCTGCAATAAATAACAAATATACGTATAATTCTGATTATCTTTCCATAACCGACAATTTGAATGTATCAGGATGCTCTTTCCATCTTTAATGTTGACCCGTATTCAAATTCAACATAATTAGGAACCAAGATTTTTTTACTTTATTTTAAATAAAATAATATCTTCCGCATGAAAGAAGAAATAAAATATAGTAATGTACCTGGACTTGTTTATTAGTCGAACATAATTAAAATGTCATTTTCGACCCATTTTCGGCTCTTCTCCAAAGAAATAATTTTTTTTTTTCTCTTAACGATGAAAGATGATAACTTCATGCATTATTTTTATTAGTGTGTTACATGCGGTGTGTGTCTTCGATTTCCGTTAAATAACTCGTGGACTCTGAATTATTATTTGAAATGAGTTTTTATTGAAATTTATTGCTTCTGTGATAGCATCTTTTCTCTCCCTCCCTCTTCTTTCTCTCTTTTTCCTGCCTCGTTTCATGCATCGGATTCATTAAAAACTTATTTGTAGAAATTCATGTTTATATATTTAACGGCCAGTTAAGGAAATAAATATAATATTTAATATTGTGTAAAAGTGATAATTGGCCGAGTCGAAATTCTTTTTAATAAAATCCACATTAGAACTACAAATGGATGCATTGTAAAACTTGAAATAGAAAGTAATTTTCATGTACCAACTCGGTGCATTGTACCTTAAATTCCGTGAGCCCTATAACTAGTAAATCACCTGTAACGATGGGATTGTGGGTTTTATTTATGTGACAAATTTAAATTTACGCGCCTTGTAATGTGAGCCAGAGTCAGAGAGAATTGTTTTCTAGGCGGTTGGCCTTTCATTTTTAATAAAATTAATTTTTGTTTCAGGTGCTGGAATCAGGAAAGAGATCATTGGAGAAGCTCGAGAAATTGAAAGAAATAAAGGTACGTTATCATTTGAATTTGAAAGACTTATATTTGACTCTTTTCCCGGGATTTTGGGATTGCTTTTATAATTTTAAAATAATCGCTAAAAAAAATTTGGATTTTTTATATTCTGAAATATCCATAAGTAACGGAATGTTAACGGACTCAAATAACGCCTTAACTCGTAATATTGATGACACTGGAACGAATTTGTCATGGCTCGCTGATTTAATTGAAATCTTTTATTATATTTTTTTCTTCTATAAATCGATCCGAAAGAAATACAGTTTCGTCAGTTCGATGGAATTTTATCGATTCATTTTGATTGAATAGATTCCTATTACGTAAATAATGGATTGATTCTCGGATATTACGATCTTAGAGTAATCATCTAAAAGTAATTATGTAGAAAATTGTTTGCTTCTTTTTCATGCTTTTAGTTTCTAGTAAACGTTGCCTTTTATTTATTTATTTTTTACTTAAACGTTCCCGTTTCGTTCATTGTTTTCACTTCAGTAGCTCGATCGGGATTTAATCGTGTTCTGCCATTTTTTTCTTAACTTTTGCAATGCCCAAGGCGAAAGTTATCACATGTTTCGCCCTTACTCTGATCCTTAACGTTTTCTTAAATATTTATTTATGGTTTCATCCCCCCGAGTCGAGAACGATCACGACGACGATAAACTGGTTAAAAAAAAAATGTGTAGAAATTTTCGACTTTCGATCTCCTCGAACTGTTTTACACCTGATAACACCTGAGATTTAGAAGTCGAAACACTCCCACACAAATCTCGAACTATTAATTGAAATTTTAGTAGTCCACACTCCTTTCACTCATGACATGTCTTCTCTATAAATTATTCGAGCATGTGCCTAACGACCTTATGTTAGTGCCTCACGATTTCAAAGTGAATTTCCCATCAAGGAGGAGATCTGAACATCCTTGAGGGTAGCTTCCTAAGACTGGAAATAAATCATTTCAAAATGTAAAATGTGTAGAAATCTCAAAATATAAAATGTGATTTCATAGATTTTTATCGTGTCCGTCGATATATTCGCTTTGATTTATTAGAATGTCGTTATATGCGTATATTTTGTTTTACACGGCTCTTAACCTAACCCTTTTATGAAGTGTTTAACCTCGCGATCGCAACCACTAATTTTTTTGAAATTGCACTAACCAGTAAATAATATGGTATCCGATAGCGCATATTATCCAAATTTAATCATCTTTTAACCTGATGCTGCGGTTTTCTCTTGCTGTTATAAGCATTTAACCTTAAATCATTTTTTCCTTATTTGGACGCATTTTTTTTTTCGTGTCGTTGCAATGACATCTTTTTAAAAAAAATTTTAAAAAAATGTGGAAATAACACATTACACATGCAGGAGGGCACTTTTTGCCCTTCAAATTATAGCGCATTCATTGTTTACTTCGAATATTCTTTTTTCCCAAATGAAGAAATTCGATGATAAAAGGAAAGATAAAACCATTAGAAAAGAATAACATGTTTACCTTGACGGAGAAAGCCTTCACTGGGGTATTCAATTAAAGCTCCCTGCTTCCATGTTTTACCACCGTCAGACATCATCTTCATCTACCTAATTAATAAAACTAGCTTTCGGATTCTCACGTTAAATAATCATCGTGACTGTTGTTAATTTTTATTTTCTTTGTAACGGTTCATGTGGATAACCTAAATTCAAACTAACCCATATTAGTTATGAAGGAGTTTAACTGGTTTAACGTGTCTTATTTTTAAAAATACAAGTTTTTCGCAGTCAGCAGGATGTGAGTTTAATGCGCTTGGCGTTCGTCGAGGAAAGATGCATCCATCAAAAGATCTTTTTATGTGCGAAACTCAGAATGTTTATGCGTTTGTATGCATGCATGCTATTTTAAAATTCAGTTCGTTTTAAACGCGTCATTGTTAATTATTGCGTGTTACGTAAATTGTGAAGCAATTAAATCACCCGAATGATTGTTTACTTTTTGGACGGATCAATCTGCCAAAGCGCATCATCCAGTTTATTATGCATTCCTTTTACTTTTTTTAAAATGACTGATGAGATCAATTCAATCAATTCAAGATCAACATCTGGAAAGGGAATGGAGATCGACTAGAGATAGTTTTTCGGAAATTTATTAGATATATCCAGAAAATCAAAAAATATTATGGTTTCTAAGAACTCACTGCTCAATCTGTAAATCCTGTGTTAATGCAGGTGCTAACATGTGGTTGGACCATTATTAAGCAAATAGTTATATGAACAGTGACTAATTTAAATAGCACTAAAGGATCTGTCCTTCATGATATTAAATCAGACGACTATAGATAAACAGAGTTTCATCAGACAAGATGTAAGCGCCATAGTAGATGTTATGGGAGTAAAGTGTTATCAGGTATTGAGGGTGTAAGGAAGAAAATAAATGGAGACTTATGGGATCATGGAATGCGGAAGGGATTTGGGTGCAGCGCTTGAAGCTAGCCAATATAGCTTCTAGTAGTGGAACTGCCTTGCATAAATCCAGAATTTTAAATCTCGTGGAAAGACTAGCTCGGACTAGGTTCATAGTTAAAATGGCCAATATAATTTTTTGAAGTTAAAATTTAACGAGCTTTGAATCACAACCACTTATGGTATTGGTATTGCTATAGTATGGTAAGGTATAGACGTTTAGTTAATTATTTAAAATACTTAAAATGAGATTTTTTTTAAATGTACGAATTTTCCAAGTTTTTTGATTTGTTTTATAAGATCTTCTCCTTTTATATGGCAATGGTTGACGTGAGGTTAAGCTAATGTACCATAGGAAAGCCATCTGATATTATGATCTGCTGTTTCTCCTGCACCATGTTGTTAGATGAAAGCAAGAGTCCATTTTTGTGACATTGATCTTCTTCCTTGGGAAAGATCCAAGAAAATTTTGTCGGTTTCTTTTTTTATTGATCTGTTCAGTTATTATTTCAGATTTTTCTCTGAAAATTTGCCAGCATTTTAAAGAAAAAATTCATTTGGGAATTCACCAAAAATTGTGATGGCTATATAAAAGAAAAAGTATTCGAGGAACAGAAAATTCGCTAGAGTATTAGAAAATGTACGGCCGCAATTTCACGCCAAAGATGTTCGGCGAATATGTTGGGCGAACATGTTGGTATTTGACAAAAGGTACTTTTGGACGAACATGTTGGACAAACATTTTCATCGAACATTTTGCTCAGCAAGCTGGAGAAGCTCCACATAAGCAGTGATGGCTTTTTAAGCATGTTGGGTGAAAATGTTTGTCTAACATGTTTGCCACTCTTATCACACACCAACATTTTCACCCAACATGCTTAAAAAAGCTTCACCGTTTATGTAGAGCTTTCTCTATGAGTTGGGAAAAATGTTTAGTGAAAATGTTCGCCGAACATGTTTGGCGTGAAATGGCGCCCTATGGAGATGTACGAAATACATCATACAAGCGATTTGCGAAAAATTGGTTGGGATGAAAACCTAAATTTTATTTTAAAACTTAAAAATTTAAAGACGTAGTCCTACGTAGCTAAAGCACAAATTATTGAGCACCGACCCATTATTGAGACCATATATCTCTGCCTGACTTTTTAACAGTTATTTTACGTTCGGCACATCCTTCATTTTATGCTGTTAATTTCATATATTTACTGTAAAAAATATTGAGAACTTTGAAATAAAATTGAAATTATCTAAGCATAATCTTCATTTCTCTGTTTAAAATTAATAGTAGCGGAATCTCAAAAAGGATTCCTCATTTAATCACGTACAGGAGGTACATCTAATTTCAAACAAAATGAGATAAATGAAAACGTTATGTCCTCCCCTATTTATTTAGGATATCGTTGTGTTGTTAGCATTCCACTCAACAAGGTTAATGTTTTTATGTGAGTTTACAATTTTAATTATTAATCATGAGTTTATCTTGATCGTTTTTTTTAGTTTTAGTTTTGCTTTTTTTTTAACCTCCCGTAGTGCTTGATAGTATGATGGATGTTAAATAAAATGTTGTTCACACTTCTTAAACTATGATAATTGAAGTTGTTAAAGATCGTAAGTGACACGAATGCATCGTAATACAAAAAAATAATATAAATGATTCCTTTTTTTGAGAGAGAAACTAGGACAAAGAAGGTAATCAATTGTTTTAGCACGAGATGAAAGCAATATGTGGCCACTCATATCCTATCTGTCCTGAGGAATAAAAAGATAATTATATGTTTCTTATTAATTTTTTCTCATTTTTGATGGAGAAAAATTGGAACGATTTCATTCTTAAATCTGATATTCAATATTTTTTTTTTTTGTTTAAGGCTGGTGAATTTGCTTTTGACTAAAATCTGGATGTTCTTAATTAATGGTTAACAAGGGATATTATTATCGTACTTATGATATCTGTCACAACAATATGTTAGATAAGTGCTTGGTTTAAACTACATGTGTCGCAAAAACATATTTTCTATGTGGCAATTAAAAGAAGTTTGACAGCTATTTTATGAAAATAAGTAAAATCCATTTTAATATCTCCGTACATATTGTAATTTTTTTTTACACATGAAATGATTTTTTAAAAAAAGAATCATGCCTCCGTAACGTTTGAACCCACAATTCAATTAACCACAAAACTTTACGGAAGACTCAACTTAGTGCTTTTCTTCTTATTTTTTTTTTTTTTTTTTTACTTACGGAACGAAGAACGAAAGTAAAACCAGATTGGGCTTCCCGATGAAAAAAATATGTCATTTCAATTATTGTATTGCGTATTTACTTGCTTTTGCTTTGTCCGCGACTACATAAACATGAAATAGCCGATTTATAATTGTATTTGTGGATATTTTTTCCAACATATATATTCCAAAGTAAGTTGTATTCCAAATAGAATTGGTAAAAGGAAGCTACCTGCGTTTCTTGGCGCGGGTTTTGGATTGTATGAAAACGTCACGATAAGCTGCACTTTGCTCACATTATTTATCCGAACTGAAATCAGCATTGCTATGCTCTGCGGATCATCCCGAGAAATAAATTTTGACTTTAACGAGGTTTCTTTATTCCCAAAAATTTCCGATTTAGTTCATTAGTTCAATTTGGCAAGAGCCGCCCTGTGAGAATAGAAGCCGACCGGATCGCATGGCATTTATTAATAATAGATTACATAAAGTTATGAGTGCAGACTAGTTTACATTAAATATGAACTTTTTTTTTCAGTTGATGAAAAATTCTCATAGTTTAAATGCCTCAAATTAAGTTCCTAGTTTTAATTTCATGCAAATTAAAAACTATTATGTTTTTACATAAACATAATCTCCATCTTATAGTGTGGACATGACCCAGAACTGAAAAAAGATAAAAAATTATGTCTCCTCATTTACATGGGGCCAGGTCTGAACTACATTTACATGAATATATAGATCATTTAAATCACGACTCTAATTTTGTATTTTCTTTCGATAACCGATCAATCGATTTCATCGTTGATTTCGATACATAGAAATGAATCGTTCTCAATGTGCGGTAGAGCCTGGCTGATTTTTTAAATTCGAGGGGTTGGGGGTGGTGGTATGGTATCGGCTCAGTTAGATAAAAGAGGAATACGCTTTGTCATATTTTTACGCATGGCTACAGTTATGCAGCGTAGAGTTTGAAAACGGAGAAAAGTGTGATAAAATTAAAGTCTGAACTTCAAAATTAAGATTCAGTTTGAATGTCAAAATAAGTTTAGAATCAGCCAAAGTTAACTTGTGCCATAATCATAGTCATTAGGCTTGGCGAAGTTAACGAATTGTTTTTATCAAAAAATAAAGGTGAACATTAAAAGAAAAAAATGGATCAACTTTAAAATCACTCGTTAAAAAAACGGAAAAAAGAACATTACTTTTGATTTTTGTTATTATTGGAAAACTAAATTTTGCGCATGAGTACACAAGTTCAGCTTAAAAAGATGAACTCTGTTCTAGTTTAATGAGTTCGTTGCATTTCTCTTATTTCGAATTTTTTTTAAAGTTAAACTGTTATCTATTCTCAAATTAGGGAAATATGCCATTACAAATCATCAAACTGCTTACATCACTTTTCAATCTCTCATCGTATCATTTTAGGCAATCCGAATTTTTTCCCTCCATTATTGACCCCTTGGCAAATCAAGCAAAAAAAAAAAAAAAGCTAGGTACAGCTACAAGATTCAATACAAACTCCTTTTTCGCCTTATAGGTTTATCAGGTTGGTCATCTATCTTTTAGCAAAATCAATACAAAGGCATAATGATTGCATAAAAGTTGAATTATACAGGTGAATCGACTTGTAATTTTGGGTTTGTACAAAACACCTATGAGATAAGTATGGTATAATAAAAAGGGGAGTCATACATTTCATGTTTTAGCGCATTTGTGTTTACGCTTTGAATTTTTTCCTTTTGTTATTTCATCTTTTGAACGCACTGACCTATTTCTCTTTTACAATTTGAGATATTATCGAGATTTTACTTTTTTTTCGAAATTTTAATTTGCTGCTTTGAACCGTTTCCGGAATGCAGTTGGAACAGAACAAAATTGCAAATGCCAGTGCACGCATCTTCTCTTTTTATCCATGTACTGGGTGTTTTAGGTTTAAAAATTATTAGCGGAAAAAAAGCAGCTCTGTAGCTAACCATTAGGAAAAATGGACGAAACGTCAAAATAAAGAATCCCCTAATTTTTATTTAAAGATAAAATTCATATGAATCTGCATACTAGGATAATTTTTTTTATATTTGCGTTTCGGATAGAAAAAGAATACTATTAGCGACATAATAAACAAATTACAGTTATAATCTTGAATAAAAATGATATCATAATGATTCCATTGAAACGTGTGAATTTACGTGCCTTATAGGTTTATAAGCCCTACCCTGAGAACTGCCAGAACAATGGTAAGTGCGCGATTTGTGCGAACAGAACTTCAATAACGTGTCACGTATAATTATGTTAAGCAGCACGGTTAAATGACGAAATATGTTTTGGGGAAAAATTTGGGAAAATGATAATAATAAATCGAAAAAATATCCCGACATACTGTTTGAAAAATAGTAATAAAAAAAGGGTTGAAATTCTCGAGCAAGGTCAAGGATGTTTTTATAAGTCGATACATCAAGGTAGATGAAGGCATTAGGTTAAATTCAGGTTGACCTTGATTTGTCGCAGTAACGTTATTCAGTCAGACAATCACAAAGGTTGCACATTGAATTTTAATCAATGCAACCGTTATCGCAATTCCTAAATGGTATTGCACTTGGGATAGTTATTCGTATTGATTGTGGTCAAAACTCTTATTTTACTTTTTTTTTTTTTTTTTTTTGAAAGAGGAATGCATTTTGAAAAATAGGTCAAACGACTTTTATATTCTATTAGTAATGATCTTAGATAATATATCGCTTAATTATAATTACAAGTTGAAAAAATGTCGTCGGTAAGTGTATCGATGACGTTGTAAACTTGATCATAACGTTACTTCAGATTATGTCAGCCTGTGCATACAAGTCGGTTCACTATTTTTTATTTGGATTGAAAGTTTGGCGTGAAAATGAGAGAAATCTTTTTGTATTAGAGGTAGGCTGGAATTGAAGTCTTCTAGATCGTCAAGGTATATAAAATCTCTTAAGATTAAGGCCAATGTCAAATTCTTTCGATAAAAGGAAGCAAAAATATTGAACATTTCTTGATCTTCTGCTTACACAAACTTAAGGGCGCAATTTCACCCCAAACATGATCCGCGAGCATGCTGGGCAAACATGTTCGTTTTGGATAAAAGAGGCGAACATGTTCGACAAACATTTCCCCCAACATGCAGGGAAAGCTCCACATAAGCAGTGACGCTTTTTTAAGCATGGTGACTGAAAACGTTTGTGTTTGATAAAAGTGGAGAACATGTTCGGCGAACATTTTGGACAAACATTTTCACATAAAATGCGTAAAAAACAGTCACTGCTTATTTAGAGATTCCCCAACATGTTGGGAAAAATTTTAGATGAAAATGTTTGTCCATTATGTTTGCCGAACATTTTTACCACCTTTTTATCAAACACAAACATGTTCCATGAACATGTTCATTGAACATCAAATTGCGCCTTTATATATTTATTTACTAGCTTGTTATTGGCTTTGGTCAGTTGGTGTCGTGCTAGTCTATGTACAACTAAAAATGCTGTAGGTTGATCGTTGTGATATGTAGAAATTTGATTGAAACCATATTTCATCTCTTCAATTAATAATGAATTGAAATGCTGTTGTAAAAATGAAGGAAAAATTTAGCTTGAAAATTTCGGGCAAGATCTCAGTTAGAATCAATATAAAAAAAAACACGAGTGTTCTATTCGCATCAAACAATAGATGTTACTTATTGTAAACTCATTGGAAAAAAAATGATGCATCGATTTTTAATGGTCTCAAAAGAATGGAACCATATTTCAAATACCAACAGTTGTGGTCAATTATTATGATATTAAGAGTGTCATCCAACTTTCCACGGTCCGGTTACGTAATAAAGCAGGAACTATTAAATTATGTCTTTTTTTAAAAACCATTTGTAATTCAACGATGGGTGACTTTTTTTTTTTTTTTTAACCGAAAACCTTCGGTATTTGAAGATCAGCCTTCCGGAAGCTGGACAATATTTGTCACACTTGACCAACATTTTTTTTTTTTTTGTCACATAACCAATAAACTTTCCAAACACGTCAATCTGGTCATAATTCACGTTCACTTTAGGCCCATGCCTGTCGAAATCGATATTTAGTTTGCAAAAATCTTAAGACAGGAAGTTAGATAAAAATCAAGTTTTTGTTTAAAACAAAAAAATCTTTTTTTTTTTTTTTTTTTTTTTTTTTTTTGCGAGATAGGCTGGTTTAAAATAACGGAACTCGACGATGATTTACTCATCCGCTCATATGTGTTGTGTTATCAGGCATTATCGCCGATCAATTTTCGGCCAAGTCCTTTATTTTTTTATAATGTTACAAAAAAGCCGCCAGCTAGTCTACATATTTTAATCTTATGTTGAATGGAAAACCTTTTTTTTTTTTTCCTTCTTAACAAAAGTCACAGCTTGTAAGCATACCGATTTCGATCTTACAGCATAATTAAATTATGCTACCATTCATCATCTTCGTTCATCGGAACTTTATTTACTATGAAGGATATTGTCAGATTAATATATGTATGTTTGACATCATGAATGAATTCTTTATTGAATGAACTTAACCTGAAGTGACTTGACCTTTTTAGAAGAAATAAAAAGAAGAAGACAATATTTGACGTTCTTAATGTAAACACGAGTTTAAAATGCGTTTGAAAAGGATGTAAATAAAATAACAAAATGTAGGGCAGAAATATATAATACACATTTGGGTTTGGTCCTGTATTGAAATACATACTACACTGACTAACTAATCCTTAGGGCAGTGGAATTCCAAACTTAAGTCCACTTGTTTTAACTCTTTTCTCGAAATTGACCATTAGAAGAATTTACCTTGCGTGTCTGTTTATTTTTTTAACATGATCTTTTTAAATATTCGTAAAGAATCGATGAAGTATTTTAAAACGGCATATCTTTCACATCGACGGTTAAGTCGTTAAGAGGTCTTTCTAGAGAGAGAAAAAAAAGAAGAATTTGTTATTTGTTACACCTGTTGCTTATGTTCGACATTTTATTGAATGATATGTTAATGGACTTCTCAGAGGGAGCGATTAAAGAATATTCCCATATATATTAAACTTAACTAACCGCTCTAATAATAAATTAGCCGGCATATTAGCCTTCTCGGTTTTCCAGTACGTGCTTTCGGTATTTGGGTTAAAACAGACTCCCACTGGTATTTGAAAAAAAAAAAATCGAACATTTAACCTTGTCGAAGGTAAATTGCTCACATCATGCTGTCATGTATTGGATGTCCATCTTCCTACGATTTCATTGTATTTATTTATAATGAATGGATCGTTGCCAATTTTCTTCCGGTCGGTGAAATAAAGTAAATGGTATTGGCATTTTCTTTTTGATCCATCTTCATGCTTTTAAAATCGAAGGTGCACCTTGATCGACCGCGGATCGATACGTACGAAAATAAAGCATACCTCTGGCTCTGATTCAATGCAATTCCATAGATCGCCTTAGATTTCATGTCCATGATATTTAAAAGAATAGAAAATTAATTTTCAGAACAAACGTTTTCGGCCCTTGAACGAAGATTGGACATTGGGATGAAAATGTCATCGCATCAAATCAAACCACAAAATCATGACCTAGTTTTTGTTTTTGTTTTTAATGCCAAAGAAAATCGAATTAGAATTAAACGCAAACATTTTTCTTTGGCGGAATTTTATGGTTGGTGGAAATGAAGAAATAATCCATCATTGCCGGACGTCGTCAAGAGACATTGCTACCTTGTTGCACACGAAAAACCGTTAAATGGTAAATCCGAATGAATTTATGACCCAAAAAAACCGAAAAGGAAAAAGGAAATGTCAGCTTCACACATTCTATTGATCTGCGCATTGCTATTCATAAGATCCAGTTTCATTATGTCGCAATTTTACTGTGTTGAGTGGTATCAAGAATGGCAGACATGGCCTTCCATGACCTTGTCGGCACCTGAGTCATGCCTCGCTTTTTTTTTTTTTTTACGTTATTTTATTGAAGAATCCGCGTGCTACTCATTTTAATAAATTTTGAGGGAAAATCCGTTCGAAAATTTCATTAATTGTAATTTGATTAAATTTGACTCTTTGATCTTGTCTTGGTTAATTAGATGTTTTCCCTCTATAAAAGAGACGTGAAAGTAAATGGGATTTATAGGAGCGATAACACATGTATTATTAAGAAATTTAAATTAGGATTTGTAACTGACTGAACAAAGCCACCGCACATATTTTTCCAGAAAAAAGGAGGATTGTTTGTGCTTCATAAATCGTAATATATGCCTAAAAAAGAAAGTTCGATGATGCAATTTTCTATATTGGATTATGTATTATCAAACTTTATACTCTTGTAATAGTTTGCATCACATCTCCTACATGCTGTATATTGTACTTTGTCTTTAAGTCTTTTAAGAGGAGGATCTTTATGGTAATGTTACTTTTTAATATTAATGTCGAAGAAGTAACGGCAATGCGTTTGAGATTTAAAAAAAATAAAAAAAAGATGCTAACATGAACATTTTAAAACTTGTAACTTCGTTGACTAATAGGATCGTACTCGAAACTGAAGAAGCTTGTGGAAAGTCGAAACATAAAGATAAAGGGAAAACTGAAAAGGTTTGAAATCTAGCGTTAAGTAGGAAAAAGAGGGGTGTTACGGACCCAGAGTGTGTTTAGGAGAATGTATAAAGAAGCAGGGGTTAGAAGAAAACGTTAACTAGCCCCATACAATATGCTGAAACGTCACTTGGATAAAACACGTTCGCAGAAGAAATTGTCTTCTATAAGAATTTATCAAGGTATAGATGGAGAAAAGCCACACAAAAGATCAACCAGAAGACATATTCAATAACTGGTATGTGGTAGAGTTTGTATTGGAACTGAAGAAGGGATTAAAAAAAAAAAAAAAAACAATTATGGAGAATGCATTTTTCTGATCGGCCAGGATCATAACTTGCTTCATGGATGAAAGGTATTTTTAGGCCTTGTTTAGTTTTCTTTGACTGATGTTAGAAAAATCTTGCTTAATATAATATTATACAGAAACTAAGAAGAATCCGTACACAAAATTCCTTTAGTCAATGCTAATTATTCTGACTACTGCCATTTCTGTAATTCCACTAGCAATACTGCCTCTCCCACTTGTACTGCTCCTTTTTTTTTTTTTTTTTTTTTTTTTTTTGCCTTAAAAAAGTGAATATGAATTATTTTGAACCACTTTGAGAAATAGAAATGATGGCATTGTAGTAGGAGAATTCTTTACTTTTAAAGCTAAAACGTTATTTACAATTTTGATCGAGAGCAATAATTCGTTTCAGATCGTAAAAATAATGTAGTAAGCACATCATTATGTTCAGTCATGTAAAAACAATATCCAAATTATTGATATGATGTAGCAAATGAACATGGAAATAAGGGATCCATTTTCGAAGGTGCGATCAAATGTGCAATAATAAATACAATGCAGTAAGAATTACAGTACTAGTAATCAAAATTGAACGATTGACACAATATATTTTCGCTGCTCACTTATTGCCTAAAATTATTATTCTTTTGCTTATTTTTTTATTTATTGTGTAAAAAGAATATTGATGTATATTTTCATACCATTTGAATAATTATCTCATTTATTCCGTTATTAGCTCTCGGGGATACAGCAATTCAAGAGTCTTTCATTTTGCGATTATTAGAATTTTAAGACAATCATATTACTAAAACATGAATAATGCCGTTTCTAAATAAATTCGTGTTTCACGTGTGAGTTAATCAAGTACCATCAGTCAATTAGGAAATCTGAGAGGCAGAGAAATCGAAGCGACAGTGGATAAAGGTTATCAAGGTCTTCTTAATTCCATAATCGTGGAGCTGCTTGTTCGAGTAAATCATTTTCGTATGTCTTCTGGCTACCATTCAATTGATATAGTTCTTGTAGCATCGTGTGAGAGCTCATCCTTTGATCTTGTCATGCTTTCTAAAAGCAAAAAATAAGATTTTTTTTTTTCTTTTTCAAATCTCGTTTTCCTTTCTTCCGGATCTCTCGAGGGCGTACGGAATTTTTAAATTATTGAACAAGACAGTTAGATAAATCGATTCGTTAATTCTGTAATAATGTGTGAAACGGCATAATTGCAGTAAGAAATAACGTGTAATCGAATTTTTATAATCGTTTTTCGAAAATGTCAAAGGTGGCCCGTTTGAAAGGTGAAACCGGAAACTGGAAGGCTTCAAATATGACTAGACAGCTAGTTCTCTTTTCTGTGATAAATAATTACTATAACAAAATGCATGTAAAAAAAAATTGTTTTCATTATTTACAGAGCGTCCTTGACCATATTGAAATTCTTTTTTTAGATGATCGTGATTAATCTTTATTTATTGAAACTTTGTATCGCACCACTGACAACAAAAAGAGGTACAAGAAAGCGTATAATCATTGTCTTGCTCTTAAAAATTGACATTAATTAGGTCGCTTGTACACTGTAATACGTGTACGTCGTGAATGTATTATTTTATTGTATAATGAGAAGGATGACGAAACCGAAAAATGCTTTATTAATTTGGTTGACATTTTTTCCCGCCTATAAGTAAAAGTGCTACATATTTAAGAAACAAAAAAAAAAAAAACCTATACTAGACCGAACTGCTTCGAATAAGGAACATAAAATATTGTTATTGTTTTGTCTTTCTTAAATGTCCGGAAAAAAAATTTAATTGTGAGAGATTTGGAAGACACGTTTTAATAATCAATTTAAGTGTTCCTATATACTCTTGTTTCGAAGAAAAAGAGCACCTTTAGCAATTATACATTTGAAACTTTAATTCGCCGGACTTTCTATTGTTTTTTTCACCGACCTTTCTAATTTCGTATGCTCCTGATGCCGTTTGTTTGTTTACTTATTTATAAATTTATCTCGATATCATTGTTTTAATTGAATTACGATAATTACGGGAGGATATCGAAAATCAAAACGGAAAGTTGTTCCGGTGTTACCGAATGATCTTACGTCATTTAATTGTTTGTAAAGTTCGATTTTGATATTTAGACTTAAATTTCGATGCGCTGCTTTAATATCACTTTTAATGGTAATGATAGTTCGTAAAAGGTCGTGGAAGAAGATGTATTAAACTTGTATAATACATACAAGTATAATCACGGGCGGATCTAGAATTTTTTTTCTGGTGGGGGCGGGGGAGGGGGCTAAGAATAGAGGAAAGATTTTCTGGGTGGACTGACCCTATTCAGGCCATATAATTTCCAAGAGTCTGGGGGAGGCTATTCTGCTCCGTGGGAGGGGGGTAGTCCCCCCAGCTTTCCCCTAAACCCTCCCATGAGTATAATGCCTACCATATAATACGTTGAGGATAAAATCTTTAGAATAATGTTTATTTTTATTTTTCTCTTACCCTTGCCGTCATTCGACTTGCCTTTACAGCAGATAAATTAAGTCATTAGACATGAGTAGTCAGCTAGACTTAAAAGCAGATCAGCTTACCTGAAAAAAAGTAAAGAATAAATGTTAGAGCACAAAGAAAAATATAACAAGCACCTCAAGATTATATTTTTATACTATTTTTTATTATATCTTCGTTTCCGACTAATAATTAAGTGATATAAATTATTCTCTTTTCAGATAGAAAAATCTGGATCACCAAGGATTTTAAACGTAAAATGGATATTGACGTGAAAATCAAACTGTTCAAAGGACAAGGCACAAGCAGAGGTAAGCTTCTTGGAATACATTCAGGAAAATCAGAGAATGTCAAAAAGACAGTCTTCGTGAAAGGGCTTAAACCATACCGGACATTCTAAGATTATCCCATAGAATATTTTCGGTTACACAGAATGAATACTTTTTGCCCAATATTAGGAATAGCCAATAGGGTAGTTGATTTTGAGGGAAATTCACTCGGCACTGCCCAACTTACACAAATATGGAAAAAAATTCAGAAAGGTTGCCAGATTAGTAAAAATTTACAACTATTTTGGTTTTCGACTCTGATATTTCATAAATTCTTTAAAAAAAAATCGTTTTAGACATGAAATTCGTTTTTGAATCTCTTCCTTGTTTTGTCGCCATTAAGCTTTTTAATATGTGTGTCACACAATTCCAAATTTAAAAAGTCCAAGTACTTTTCATGATGATCGTCTCTTCTATATACTGTTCAATCGATGGTATTATGAAATACCACCTAACACTCAATTATTTTTATCAGTCTTTCCTTCTTTTTTAAAAATAAACTTTCGAAAATCAACTCCTCTTTATTAAATTCATGTATTGTGAAGTTAAGCCTGAAACCTGATTAAAGTCGTTTAAAAGTACTTTAGTGGGCGCTTAAAAAACTTTAAACAAAGACATTTTACTATTTAAATGAAAATATTAAACAAAATAATGAGATTACTTGCATAACTCGCGTGTTACTATGCAGTTTATTTTTAATAGCAATTAAATTGTTGCATTGTTATTGGACTATGTAAATATCTGTTTACTCCATGGCTGCATACCCGTGAAATTAATGATTAACTTAATTTAAACAAAATATGAGCTCGCGGAGTACTTAAACATTATGTGCAAGTAGTATGACAAGTAATCATTATTCGCTACCTTGTTAAGCTTTTGATTAATTTATATTAGGCTTATCTATAAAATTCATAAAATTTATTTTCGCAAATTTCTTTCTATCGATTCAGGTTTTTGCGTTTTTGTTTTTTCTTTTCTTTTTCTTCCACGACCATTTTTTCGAATCATTCCGTTTAAGTAGCTAGGTACTTGTTGTGACTGGAATTATAATCACATATAAACCTAATTGAAATCGTGTCCGAGACAGTTTCGTTTAGCGCAATTTATAACAAAAGAAAAATGACACAAATAAATGAACTGAATAATCTCTTTGAATGCTGTGTACACATGCTCTAATTTCCTGCCACCGAATTTTTTTTCCCTTTCATATAATTCGCTTATTTGCCAAATAATTCTTTCTTTGTTGATGAAAAATTTTGATAAAATTGATCACGCTTCCAAGTTACGAAAAAAATTGAGGAAATGTTTAAAATCTCGTTTACAATCAGCTTGTTTTTTTTTTCTTCGAATCATACTTTTTAAAAACAAAATAATTTTTAAAGTGTTATTTATTCAGGCGCAAGTTTTTAAGAGGCATGACTTTTTTATTGGTAAATTTAAATTTCATTTCAGCTTTCTTTGCGTAAATAACTAAACTTAATTTTTTTTTTCTTACCAGTCCGGTAAACGGATTTAACACCTTACACGGAAAAAAAAACTAGTTTCATATTTCATAGTCGACATTGTTTACATTACGCATTATTATTATTTTTTTTTTACTACTCGCATATGTAAATTAACAAAATACAACAAAACAAACAAGACGAAATACGACCTTTCTCGGTTTAATATATTCAATTTGATCAAGATTTCAAAATTCAAGAGGAATTTCACTTTGATCTCCCGTCAATTGATTTCATCAATCTTTTTTTTTATATTAGTTTTTGAGCAGGAAGGAATGATCGAAGTTATATATTATATCCTTAAATTCAACTTTCCAAAACGGATCCTATACGAATAGTCATCAATCTCGAGGCAGAAGATTTACTGCACATTAAGATTAATTAGGAAGTCCATTTAATTGGCGGGGCTCCAAAAATTTGTTTTTTGTTTTTACAGCTTTCTTCGGTTGTATGCATTTGATATTATATCATTCAAAAGAAAATGTTCGTGTTAGAGCAAAAGATTGACATTTATACAGAATAAAATTGGCAATGGTGTTGCACTAACTGTTGGTTAAGGAAGGAATTGAACTTCCGTAATAGTAACAAAAATACCTATTTCATTAAAAAAAAAAAAAAAAAAAGATTCTTCTTGATTACATCCTAAAAAAAACTACTACATTAAAACACCAGCTATAAAAAAAAAAAGAGCGGAAAGACTTATCAAAGGGGCATAATGGTCTGTTTACTACCACGGAATAATAGAGGTAACACGATTTGAATATTCAGACGTCGTCACAAACTATCTTTGACCTTTGGAATTGAAAGTGATGGCTCTGCTGTTATGTAATTTCGGTGTGCTCTTGTTAAGAATCTTTTCACGTGTGATGAGAGGTTGCATTGTTTAGTCGGTTTTTAATTATTTTCGGCCAGATGAAAACGTATATCAAATGCTTTTCGAGCAAGGTTACAAGAGAAGAGATATTTTTGAATGAAATTTTAAACGAGGGAATAATTACTAGGTGACGTTTTTAGGCCTGGCCGTAAAATGATAGGATAATGTAGCATTGCAATGTTTTGATGCTTTACTTCTTAAGAAATTTTAGGGAGGAAAAAACGAATGTGAAATTACGTGTGAGTCACACATAAAATCGTTTTAAAATGATCCCGTATTTGGGTCATTTGTTGGCTTAAGGGGTAATGAGGTATGAGCTGTGAGAATAATCGTATTATTGTTAACATTTTTTAGGTGTTCGGAAATCCGCAGCAATAAGAGCCGTAATTGCAGCTTGTTCCGTCCGCTGTAAGGCATTCTTTATGAGCCATTTGATCTATCAAAGAAGCACCTAATTCAGATGATTTCTGACCCCCTCCCGAAGTTCAAGCTACTATGAAATGCTTGAAGGGTCTCCTGCCATGTAAGGATATATAATTTCACGTAAGGATACATTATGCAATATAATAAATTCAGGAATGGGTTTATATTTTGCTATCGCGATGATTTGAGTGCTAGTTTTGGATCCTGGAGTTCAAAGCTTGAAAATTTTAACCGACGCCGATGCTAGCAGGTTTCGCAGTCGGTCTCTATTTTCTATAAAAAGTCTCTATTTTTAACTTAGGTCTATAAAAGTCAATATTTCCGGGGAAGTCATTAAATTATATATTTTTGTAAAAAGTTTCTAAATTTGGTCTTTTTTTTTCCGGAAATACAAGGTTTTTAAAACATGGCTCGTATTACGAGTCGCCGATCGAAAAGATAACGAAACTTTGAAAAATTTAGAAAATTAAAAAAGAAAAAAATTGAAAAAAAATATCCACTCTAGAAAGAACAAATGAATGATAATGCCTCCAAAAAACGAAACCTAAGTACGAAATAAGTACTGATAAGTTACTTTTTGGAGTGACTGTTTCTAAAGCTTTTATTTATTTATTTATTTTTTTTTTTAACATACTTTATCAGTCTTACAGCAATTTATTAAACTTTTGAGGTCAATTTTTTAAATTTTAGTTTATGCAAAGTTGTGCATAGTTAATTTGTACAAAAATTAAATTAATTAAACTGGTATATATTTTTAAAATTTCGGTATATAATTTTTAAATTTTGGTATATCATTTCTCTAACTTTTAGTCATTTTTTTCACTGCGAACCCTGTGCTAGCATCAGCATCGGATTTTTTTTTAATATTCGAAATCGGCATCGGACCCGGCATCGGAATCGAACCCCTGATTTTTAAAATCGACTAGACTGGCTCTATGATTTGTTTTTCACTAAAATCGGAATCAGAGGCGGCATCGGATATGGTCGATGCCGGCGTCGGATATAATCGATGCTTCTTGGCGTCGGGTGTTGGTGCCGGAATCGGAATTGGGAGTTAAATAAATAATATGGAATCGGCATGGGCTCGAGATTTCATCCGGCCGCCGGCACCGGCATCGGATTCAGACCCCTCTGTTCGGAACAGAATCATTGTTGTAAAATTATAAATGAATAAAAAATCTCATTTTAAATCCCAAAACTTTCAGTGTTCAAAACTATGGCAATAAGTTTTATGTTTCAAAGTATCTTTTCTCGTAAATGTTCTCAAATCTTAACATTTTCGGTAATTGATGACTTTTTTTTCCGATATGACAATGCAGCTAAGACCTTTACGAGTAGGGGTGTATTGTCCTCCCAACATTCCGGCAATAGCCCCCCAGGATCGAAAAATTTCCCATGAAATAAATATTGGGGTAATATATTGCTCCCTCCCCCTCCCCCCTCGAAAAGCTTTCTTTAATAAGCCGCCTCCCTTAGGAAAATTTTGTAGCTACATTCCTGCAAAAGAACTATTAACGATTTGATGTTTCCATTGAGCGAGAATACATGATGCAGATAATCGAACTATCGCCATTCCAAGGAAAATGCGAGAAAGCTAACATTTTCTGCTTTTTAAATATGATTCGTTATTTCCATTGTAATTTTGAAAAATTGTACGGCGATTCCTTGGTAGGTGTTCGACCCAACAGTACTTTTGATATCACTTTCCAATTTTTTAAATTATTCATGTGTAAACAATATTTCTGAGGCGTCCTGTAAATTTTTTCAACGGAAGACTTGACAGGTATATCTCATTTGTAGGCGTATTATCTTTCAAATTTAAAGCAAACCTAAATTTTTTAAACATTTAGTTGATCGTCATGCATTGTGAATTCCCTCCCGATATTTTTTTTTTTTTTTTTTTTGTTATAATCAAATTTGTTACTTTCAAAATTGTTGAGTCTCGATTATAGTGAATTCTCGCCTTACGGCGCCGAACACGATTTCGAGGAATAAGAATCCCAATTCTTATCATCATACGGTAACGGTTTTCATTTTTGTTCGGATAAAATAATGTGAGAAAGTATCGGTGAAAGAGAATGCAAAACAAGTGAAACAAATAAGAATATCCTTCGTCATTGTCTTTGGGTTCTTTTTTTAGGAAAAAAGAAAGAAAAAAGATAGTTTTTGAATTTGTTGTCAAACAATAAAGATTATCTATTGAAAAAAAAAAAACCATGACCTTGAATCGAAGCTCTTGAATTGAAGAATAAAATTATATAATTATAATTTCATGTTTTTTAAACTTATAAAAATAACTCGAATTAAATAAACCGTAACGGATTAAAATGGACCACTCGAAATTGATGAAATTTTCATCCATCGCATCGCTAAATTCTCCTACTTTCTATAAAATATTTCAATCAGTAAAGAAAGCTGAGAAAAAAGTAAAGGTATTTAATTTTTTTTAATCTTAACTGAAAACCGTAAAGAATTTAAAAAATCCAGGGATTGACTGGTGACACTAAAAACCGGGCAGCTTTTTTTTTTTTTTTTTTTTTTTTTTTTTTTTTTTTGGTTAGAGACTGAGTCATCGGCGACGTTCATTTAAATTAATTGACCCGATTCACGTCGGACAACTTTCTCGCGCTCTGTTTTATAATCTCTTACTTTTGAAAAGGTAGAAAATGCTGATGGAAATCGGATCGTAGGTATTTGTCAGACAATAAGGACCTCATTCCTCAGGGCTATTTTCGATTTTTACCGCCTGCTATAGGGCAAAAGAAAATATTTTATTTGATATCAAGGCTCACCTTCATGGAAATTAATAAGGTGTTTGCTATTTTTGACGTCTTTAAGAATTCGGTTCATGCCTAGGAGACATAGATCAAGTTTCTTGTTGTTTCTCTTCATCAGTCCGGGAGACTTGTGGGTATTCTTGATTTTCCGCATATGCAACATTATACACGAAGAACGTGCCTAATAATGTTGAAATTGTTATTGTATTTAATTGTTAAGGCATGGCTGATCTGTGGATGTGATTGCATGTACTTAACCATAATAGAGCTTAAACACGAACCTAGGTTACTATATTTAACAGACGATCTGAGAAAAATTTCCCCCGTAATGTTATTGATTTAACATGTTTAAGGGATAATTTTTATAGGTATAACAAGAATATAAGTCTCATTAATTTCATAGTAGGAGTCAGAGTTTAACATCTTTGCATCCTTTTAAATTTGCATTTACTTTCTAAACGCATCATATGTTAAATCACGGTCAGACGCGGATTGGCCTTCTGATTCACTCAAAAAATCTACAGCCTATGGTACTTTCAGCTACTTGGTCCGTTAACGAAGACGCGTTTCAAAGAGTGAAGAAAGAAGTGGAGAATTTATGCGAGCTACGAACGCAATTCAAAAAATTTCACGGTGGGGGAATGATTACGCCAAGTCAAAACATGCAAAGTTAATTTGCTAAAATTAAGGAAATTTTAATTAATAAAAATTATCTGACTAGTTCTTTAATCTAATCGTATTTTAGCTATTTGGAACATAAATAAAATGTTCAGTTTGAATGTTTAAAAAAAAATGGTTTTCATTAAGTCTGCCATATCTCTCTTAAGGTCATGAAAATTTTGAACTTGGAAGTTGGATGGTTGGAAATAATAAAGAGATCAATAATCATATTGGATCATAATTTCAAAATTAATCTGTTACACGCTTTCGGTAAAAAAAAGGCAGCCATTCCGCTAATTTTCTCTGCCTCAAAAATATTGAAATCGATTTTCCGAAAAGACGAGGTCAAAAATGAGATATCTCTTTTTTACTGCCGTTTGCCTGAATTATCATAAAATTCCCAGTCCGAGCCTGTTCGTATTAATTACACTAACCAACTGACCGGCATCCGATCATTTTAAGGCAAAAGTGCGGTTAATAACAATGATTTATCGAGTATACGACTACGTAACCTTTGTGAGTCGATTTTTATCGTGAAAGTTCAGAAAAATGTCTTTCACATGCGACGTGTCCTGTTGTTCATTTTTCTTTTCTTTCTTTTTATACCATAATTCGATTCAGCCCTATTGTCACCTCGAACAATTAAAAAATTTTTACTGTTTAAATAAATTGTGGAAAGCTTTGGAGCCATGCCCACATTCAGAAGAAAAAAAAAGAGAGAATGACGCACGAAAAATTGTTAATGAATCTGACTTAAGAGAAGCGTTTGACCTCATCAAGTTACATGTCTGCATAAGGGAAAGAAACAATAGATAATATTGAATAACTGAAAGTCGATCCGTGTTAATTCATGCACAAAACTAGCTGAATGGATTGTGTAAATCACCTAAGAGAAAGTGTGGACCTCTAAAAAACATGCGTGAGACATCCTGGACCATATTTGCCAAAAGGGATAAAATTTTACGGTGTAGACAGTTGCCAGAGGATTACTTGATAATGAAATATATTGCCAAGGATTCATGTAGAAATTATCAAAGCAAACTATGTTATTCTTTTAATTTTTAATCGGATCACCCTAAGCTAGTCTAAAGAGGAACGGAAAGTTCTTTTTCATGAAATTTGCTTGCAATAGTGGACTAGACATGAACTAGATTTTTTCATCTGCTACTACACTGATATGAAAAACTCAAGGAGGAAAAAATGCTCTCGAAAGAAACCAGCATGTTCGATATGTTCTATATTGGATAAAATCATCTTCATTTTTTATACTCGGTGTGTTAGGCAGACTAAATACAGGCGAGGGTAGAGAGTTTTAGTTGTAATTATAAATCGCGATACTTGTTTTACATAATTGGAATAGACGAAAGAAGAAAAAAAATGAGTTTAAAAATAATTGAGATGTAATGTGCAGACGAATTATAACTTGAAAAAATCATTAGCCGATTTATGTAGGAATCCTGAATTTTTTTTTCTTTCTTATTTTTTAAGCAAGGTTAATCTGGTACTGTAATGTTATATCAATACACAACTCACTTATTGCACTTTCCTTGAAATCATGAACCCTTTTAAACTTTTACTCCCTCGGTTGCGAAATCGCATCGAAGAACGGATATGAAGTCATGCTGTTCTTTTAGAAATCAGCTCTAAAGATAATACTCTCACTTATTCTCTATCGAAATAACTCTAAAATCAGTGACATCGCTTTAAACGTGAAAAGTGACGATTGTTGCTAATTTACCGTATTATTAATTTAATTGAATTTCTGTTACACATCTCGTTTGTATCGAAATAGTCGTAATGAATAGTTGTAATGAAATTACACAATTTCCATTTGTAATTGCAGTTTTGACCAAAAAATTTTGAAGAATGAAGAAGGTAGTTGTTGTTCTTTGATGCGGAACTTGAAACGATTTCCAGTAGGGTTTTCAATGAGCTTTTTTAAGAAATGATTTTACAACATATAAGATATTATTTGAAGAGTGAGAGCAAGAAAAAAAACGCTTTTTTTTTCTTTTTTGCAAAAAAAAAAATTGCAAAATTCCAATTGTTTTCTCGTATGGATTGCACATATTTTTTAAAACATGCTACGATGAGATAACGAACACAAATAGAATTCATGATCACGATAGGAAATCGTGCAATTTGCGAGATGCATCCAAATGTAAGCTGGAGGTGAAACCAGATCGGGGATAAAGAAAACATTACACCTTTTTCTCTTCTGGATGCAAAAATTGAAAAAAAAAAAAAATTTGGCGGGGGGCCAAACTAGAAAGCCACCGCCCAAAAAATTAAAATATTTATTTTGCATAATATCAGTGGGTTGTTTACTTTTATTGTTAGCAAGTGATTCATTTCTTTCTATTTTTCTTTATAGTCGCCAGATGTTTTAACTGCAAAAATATTTTGATTAGCCTAGTGGGAAGATTTACGGTATATTATGCTATCTTTAGGTAACAGCAGCAATCCGTTGTATTTTCGCACTTTCAAATCCATGTTTATATCAGAAAGCAAATTGACGTCTAATTGAAATCTATTGACGTTAGCTAAGTCATTTTTTTTTAAATCGTTAACTTTGCTCCATCTATAGTATGGTTTCGCATCTGCTTAGTAGATCCAATAAATTGCCACCTATTATTTAAGAGAATTCATTTGCAGAAAAGGAGAACCAGAGAAAAGGAAACAAACAGACGTTTTATAAATTTTTCCTTATTAAGGAACATAGGAAGTTCAATGTTTGTTTATATTTTAAAGAATAAGGAAGGAATTAGACAAGAATATATTTCTATTATTTTGAGGATGACTTGTGTAAATATTCGTAGTTCTTTATACTGTTAAAGTAAGGCAGATCGTACTGTTTGATAAAGGAATTACCTCCTGGAATTGTGCATTGTGTGAATAAGTTTGCACCAAATGCAGTTAATGTCTTTAGCTATCCTTTAACATCGTGCAATAGCAGAAGTTAAAATTGATTTAACCGTTCACTAAATAATGTTTGATCATTGGAACATAGGAACTAGGTTTTGCCGCAAGTGCTGGATTCCTCGTTTGCGATATTTCGAGTGTGAGATATGGGATTAAATAAGAAGCAATAATGGCTCATATTTTGCACTGAATATGTAAATTAAAGATCAAAAATTTAAAAAGGGAGCAGAGTGTAGCTGCTCGACTACTTAGCCAATTTTTCAGTTGACGCTTTTACGCTACATGTGTTAGCCTGAAAATACAGCATCTGAAAATACAGCTTCTAAGACCTATCAGGCCCGTAGCCAGCCTGAGAAGCAAAGGGGGGCACAAGATATTTTAAGGGGGGCTCCAAATCGCCCCTTATAACATGGAAGACAGGGAAAATACATGGGCCAAGTCAAATACAGGGGGGCTCAAGTTTTTTCAAAGGGGGGCTGAGCCACCCTTTGCCCCCCCCCCCCCCTCCCTGGCTACGAGCCTGAGACCTATTAATCAATACGTCACTCGACCGTCTTTATTTTTAATTTGGAATAAATCTTGCGGAGCAAAGTGTAGCTGCTAGATTACATAGCCAATTTTTTCAGTTTACTCTCTTAAGCGTAAATGTATTAGCCTGAAAATAAGAAATGTGCGAAGCGCCATCTTCCGCAGGATTCTCGGGATCTAGCAACCGATCCCGCAATCGTCAGTCCCTCTTGTATCTCGGTATTGCAAAGCCAAATAATAAGAGCAAAATCAATTTTTTTCAATTCTATCTTATCTTTTTCCTTTTTCTTCTAGATTTTAATTAAAGAGCTAAACCGAATGATTATAAATGTTTCCTTGCTACGTTAGATATTACATCAGTTACTATATTTAAATGCTTGACAGGGTTAATGTGGGCAGTATAATAAAAAAAATCGACTTTTGAATGTTTGATTTATGAGATGTTTTTACCTTCGATTTCGTCAATAAAAGAGTTTAATACTTAGGCTGACATGTCAAAATGGCAAAATTAAATTTAGCTTAAAATTATTGTGGAAACAAGTTCACCTCTAAAATAATCATTTTCGGACGTTGAAATGTCAGTTGAAATGTCTTCGTCGCGCCAAATTATGGGACAGACACTCATGTGCAAATCACCGACTATATGGTTGGATAAATAAAAATATTATTCATGTCTTTGATGTAATAAACGTATAATAAACCGGTATTTTTTTTTGCCTTTTTTGAATTTCAGTATCCATATAAGATTAATGAAATCGCTTAAAAAAAAAAAAAAAAAAAAAAAAAAAAATTGGACGACTCTATTTTGTCTCAACCGCGAAAGAAAAATTACAAACATGACAAAACAAATGATTCGCGTGAATGCCCCTATTCATCCATGCAAAATATGGAAAGTCAAAAGAGATTTGTTTATTTTATATGATTATGTTGCCCACTTGTTGCGTCTTGTTTGACACTAGAATAACAAAATTTATCGACATCTGTTTTCATGGATACGAATGACTAACTACAAGTCATTTCATCTTGACTGTGACAAGGTGACCATCTCATTTCATGAAAAAATTTGTACTATTGAATTCCTGACGCTTGTATGACAGCAATCGAATTTTTTTAATTTTTAAGATTGATCGATTCTTTTTTTTTTTTTTTTTTTTATGGTGCAGAGTTAAATAAAAAATCTTAATGACAAGTTAGGTATTTTCTTGCATGTTTTCGTACCTAAAACGTAAAAATTATTATATTCAAAAAGAGACATTGAAAACGTCCTGTTAATATTCCACAAATAAGTTGTATCGATATTAAGATGAAGGAGATGATGAGCAAAAAATGACTGAGTCACGTCCCCGAATGTAGGTCGCCATTTCAGTCAGTCTTACCAGCCTTGGATCGGTCTTTCAGTGTTGACCTGTGCAGCATAACTGTAATGTTCCACTCGCTCACTTGTTTCATTAGGTATATAGCATGCCAATTATGCCTGTGAATCTTTCATTATCCAGTTTTATCCATTTTTCAAATAACAAATTGTTATTTTTTTTCTACTTAATAAATCAAATCTTGTCATTGTAAAAATTCTTCATTTACAAAAAATATGGATTAAGTTCGTTGTGTAGTGGCATGGTCATGGCCTCCGATCAAATCAAACAGATCGCCTTGGTTATGTCAGTACATAAGTTCAGATCACCAAACTTTTGCATTTGCTACGCCCATGGTGTGTTTCCGGTTCGCGTCCCGTTTCTCGGAAATAAAATCTTTCTTTTATTAGACTGCGACCTGAGAATTGACAAGAATTACAAAAGGGAATGACAAACAAACTGGCGTGCATCGTGACTGAGTCTGATGCACGCTCTTCATTAAGGGCCGTCTTACATTTTCCAGAATAATGATGTAACATATAGATTAGGATGCAATAATGATAGTATTGCTCGCGTTTCGTATGCGTTCCGATGTAGATCAAATCTTTCCATCCGTCAGAAGAAAGGACTGATTGCTTTCAGTACGATTACGATATAAATGTCAACTGAAATGAGATACCGTGATCATTTTGGCGACAATATCGAATTTTTTCAGTGTCATCATTTTTAATGCATCGATAATGTTCAACCCATTGGTTTGACCCATTGGTTGACAAAGAAAAAGAAACCAAATATTCTGGCTCTTCAAGTCACTATGAGAAAGACCAAATCAACGCTGGTTTTTATGTCGTTGCAATTTCATGATTCAATGTCCATAAATTTCAAGAGAAGCAGAAAAGAAAAAAAAAAGGAATCAGTCATTCAACATCAGCATTGCAAATTCATAAATCCGAATGACTCGTGGAATCGTTGGCACGAAGACACCGCTATGAAACCATACGGAAATCCGTGTAAATTTTTGTCGTTACAACCTGTTAACATCAGTAAGAAATTTTTTTTTCTTTCTGCTATTTGATCGTTTCTGTCGGACTTTGTTACAAGTAATTGGCAATGTAAACAATGATATGTTAAACCGAACGTTGAACTCTTTTTGTGTTTGCTCGCAGTTTCCACATATGAGGTGTCATTTATTACATGATGTATGTACTTTTTTTTGGAATGTTGCATCAGATGAGTATCTCGTGTAAGAAGGATAATTTGAGGTGATCTATGGTCAGTATAAAATGTTGTTCGAAGATCTTTTTTTTTTTTTTTTTTTTCTTTCTTGGAAAATACATGCTTTTTGTTCGGGTTATGTCAGGATTTTTATGATTGTTATGTGGATTTAATTGCGTTGTGATCGTTTCAGACGATATAACAGAAGTTTGTTCGTCTCGAACAATATTTAAAGTAACACGAATATGCATGGGAAATGATAATAGTAATTGTTTTCGCATCAAAGATTTAACGGTTTTTATTATTTTTAGAAGTAAAGCCCGTATTTGAATATCTTTTATTTACTTTTTTTTCTCTCTTTTGTCTTGGTATTAAAAAGAAACGTAAAGAAATAGTTCTTCTGGTGGCAGAAAAGTGGGCAGAGAATTTTTTCTCAAACAATTTTTTTCTCACAATTTTAGCTGGTCGTCTTGCTTAACGCCATTAACCCATATTAGCCTATTAAAAACAAAAAGAGCTTTTTTTCTTCCATTTTGAAATCTTTTTTAAAAAAGATTTTGAAAAGCTCGTCTGGGCATTTCGGCAATCGAAGCGGCACCTTTACAGGGAAACCTTAAGTGAACGATTCTTCAAACGCTACACAGTCAACAAAAAAAAAAAAAAAAAAAAAAAAAAAAAAAAACTGTCAGATTTCTCAGAACCAGCCCTTTAACCTGCTTTTTCCTCATATACCTTATTTATCCGATACAATTACACAATACGTAAAAAAATTAAATCCCTAACGCTAAAACAAGTGTACGGCCGTACAATATTTATGCCTTCTATGCGATTTCAAGTATTTAAAACTCGATACCGGTACTGTTCATCCATCTAATCCGAAAAGTAGCTAATTTTTATTTGACCGAGCAGTTACGTCGCCGTCTTTTCGTTACCTTCATCGCAATTCCGATTCGAGTTTTTAGATGAGAAAAAAAATCATTAGATAAGGCATGACCTAAAGATCGACTCCATATGCCACATAATCGTTTTTTACTACTCTCTGGAAATAACATAATATCCGGTTTAACAAATGCCGTCATCTAAAACCTAAGAATTATTTTTATGATGAAAATAATATTCCCATCAATTCGATAGAAGTTGAACATTACCTTTACCTTTTTTTTAAAACTGTTTTTATTTTTTCCCCACTTTTCTTTTTTTTCCCCCCTGACTTACTGACTTTATATCAGCGCTTGATCAACCATCTCGACAACCTCCAGAAAAATTTCACGGACAATTTTTTTATTATTTTAATTAATGCGATATTCGATCTTCCCCGCTTTAATGATCTGAATAAAAAAAAATCCATTTATCAGGTAAGCACAATCTAAAGAATCATCACTCTGTCATCGCACTATTGTCTTATTGTTTCGAGTTTAATTAGTTACCGTTTAGTGGAAATGTGGACCGTGATTTTTACAAATTGTTGCCGCTCTTATGTTCTGCTCTTATGATTTCGTTAATTACTTTTAAACCTAATCAAAGGCCATTTTTTTCCTCCCTTTATAACGACTCATTCGTCGCATTTTCGCACAATTAATTTTGGTTAATACTCTTTAAATTCAAATGAAGAGTGAATTGTACAGTACTATTTTTTTTTTTCAAATGTCGCATTGTTAGGAGCTTTGATGTTCGCTTGAGAAAAAAATCGTGACCTCAGTCGAATAGTCGTAGGTGAATTAAAATGGACGACAATAAGTAGACGTCACCCATGAGCATAAGTCGTCATTTTGACGTCGAAAATTTCATAAAAAAAGTCTCGAAAGACGTCCAAGTCTGATGACCAAAATGTGACTCGTCACAGTGTCGTCACTTTTTTCCTTGCTCCTTGCAAGGGGAATTCATCCATGCAACCCTTACTCCTTTGAAATACCTAACTTCTTTACTCCCTTCAGCTTTGCATGAGTTCATGACTTACTAAGCTTTTATCTTTGAAAATAATAGAGAAGCTTTGATTTTACTGACTTCGGAAGGACGTACGTTCATTGAACTACTTTTCGAGAATTATAAAACCGTGTCCAGGTTTGCCGGGTTCGATGAAAAGGGCCAAAATGGAAAAGGGTCGAAAGTATTTTTCGAACCTTTTCTACGTCGTTCCTTTTCAAAATAAATTGCTCCGAATTGGGAAAAGGATGGAATTTCAGTTTATTTTTCGGAAGCAGTCGTCGGTAAATGATTACCTTTTTAAAGGGTGTTATAAAAAATGATGCTCGGGTAGCGAGCGATGTATATGCTTAGTTTCTCCGAAAGTGTTTTGACAATTAGACTTGTCCATAAATAAATAACATGACAACTGTTAATATAATTATCAAATAAATTTAATTATATTTCGTCAATATTTTAAATTTTTTTTTTCTTCATAGGGCTTTTAAGGGGAAAATCGCTAAAAGTGAGCTGCGAAAAGTTTTTTATATGGGGTTTTAATTTTACACATTTTACATAAATTTTAAGCACCTCACCGACATTCAAATCTTTGTGCCCAAGGGTGCCCAAATTTTTTAATTTTTCCGGATAAATGCTTCTCTACATAACACATAGGCAACAATTTAGACCGGCTTGTTTTTTTTTTTCGATACCCCTACATATAAGCAACTTCGAGCCATAGTTTCGAATTTTTCTCTCTCAGTTTCCATAACTTACAATTTTTTAAAACTTTGGCTTCAAATCAAATTTTTCCAATTTTTTTGCCTAAAAAATCTTTGATTTTGTTCAAGCATCTCTAAAAATATTTTTTTTAAAAATCATACAAAAAAGAAATAAGAAATTAAAAAATTGAAGAGCTCTTTCAGGTAGTAAAGAACCGAAATTTGCCCTTGAACCGAAAATCTATAAATTCGATCTTTTCCCTATTTGGAGCATTATTTTTGGAAAAGGGTCGATAGAGAAAAGAATTTTCCGTTTCGGCCCTTTTCACAAGCCCCGGTTTGCCATAGTAACTCTTGTGTTAGAATTTATAATTTCAACAGAGACGCATAATTGTCGTGACAATGCTCCTAAAGAAGTCAAGAATGTACCAAGTGGGAAGTTTAGAAATTCGGAAACAGCGATCATCAGTAAATTGAACAACATTTAAACTACGTAGAACCATAGTGAATACCTTTTTTATAACTATTTTTTTTTTTTTTTTTTTTTTTTTTTTTTTTTTGAAGAATTTCTTTTTTGATCGCCGCAGGTGCTGCCAATATTGGATGATGAAGTCCGCTGCAAAGTCATCGAAGAAAGTGTGAATTTAATGCACGCAGCTTTTAAGATTTACTTTTTGCTAACATATATGTCCTTTCAAAATTTTTATTTTTCATTGCATGCCTTTTGTTATGATTTTGTTGATTAATGGAATTTTAATTGATTTTCAAGCAAAACTATGTAAGTTTCAAGGCAAGATCGGGAAATTTTTTTTTTTCCAAGTCATTACATGACAGCAAAAAAAATATGAATGAAAAGCAGATCGGGTGTGGCCGGTATTTCAGTTTACTGTATAAAGGCTTTACAGCTGAAATAATGAAAGCCAGCCGAATTACAATGTTTAATTTATCTACTTTGTAAGATTTATATTTAGAACTTTAATATTTTTTGCAATATGTTTCTGACAAATGCGAAAAATGCGCCTAGTCATCTGTGCAATTTTTTTTTTTTTTTTTTTTGTAGCACAGCAAGGAAGTTAAAAGCAGTAAAGCCATTTAACAAAAAATCACGAATTTTAAGGTTCGATATTATAATTTGCATGGGATTAGCTTATAAATGGGTAGCCATTTTTTATAACTTAATGGTACATCCTTGACGTGTTCCTATTATGGCGAAAAACGTAAAATACCTTTCCTTGGGAATATTTATCCTGGAAAAACAAATCACGAATTGGTTTACAATAATAAAGACCGTATAATTATTAATTATTTTCTTACACGGGATTTTGCTGTCGCTTTCTTTGCAAATTTTTCCGAGTGCAAGGACGTATATCTTAAATGGAATAATGTAAACACTTAGCGAATACAAAAAGAGGCTAAATAAAAACGAGAATAAGAAATCGCAAATTTCCGGAGTTGATGAATGATGATAAAAAGGTTTTTAATGACTTTTTTTTTAGTCATCGGACTTAAATAGAAAAATTTTTATCAAATGATTTGTGCAAAATTTAATTCGAGTCAGCCTACGGGGAATGAAATCATTTACAATTTGTCAAATGGCAAATTTTGGACCAGTCATCTTTCTCCATATGAGCATGATTCGAAGAATAATGTATTGATTCCGAAAATTTTGTGGGTGAACTTGAAGATCAGACTAAATTAATCTGCCACTTATTGGTTCAGGACATACTCGTTTGGAATAAAATACTGCTCTGTTTATGATAGCACACCTTAAAAGTTAAGGATGTAGGAGGCAGAAACAAAGTTGCTCCATGAGAAGTTTTGATTTAAATGGTTTTCTCTCAATCCTTTTACCTCAATTTTTACTTTTATCTCGTGCTGTTAATGTTAACCTGTTTTTTTTTTTTTTTTATTAAGAGATCAAAAATCGAAAATTTATTTTTTCTAAAATCCGTCATGAAAAGATAGTAGTCGCGACATTAAAATTAAAATGTTTAAAATGTGCCAAATCGAACCCCATTGCCGAAACCACTTTTTGATTGAAAATGCTCTTTACTTTACTAAGTACTTTGTTCCCAAAATTTTGCAAATTGGAATATATATTTCCTGGCATTTTTTTTTTTTTTTTTGAAAACTAAAAGGGTTAAAATTTGATAAAAAACCGGCCTAACTCAGTTTTCCATAATAAAAATTCAAAAATTTACCAAATACTCTCTATAGGTCCCCCTGAAATGTACATATATATTTTCGGTACCTGATTAAGAAGTTCGAACTTGGACAATTTCTAGTGCCTTCTTGTTATTTAGGAAAAAAAAGTTCTATCTCTATATAAAATCTAAGGAATTAATTCTAATAAAGGATTAATATTTTTTACGGATTAATTTAAATCTTTAGAATATAAAATTCTCGTCTCATATAAAATCTAATGATTTTTAAAATCTGTCTGTAACATTTTTTGTTTATCTACTCTTTTCAGTGAGATCGAATATATCCATAACCAATGACAATTGGCCTTGGAGATTTTTCGGCACACTTGCCGAAAAAATTGTTCAGACCTTATACCGTGTATTACCGAAAATTACCTATATTGACTATTGCCAGATTGTGTTAGGCTGGCGCCTTTTCCGGAAAATAAAAAAGTTACTAAATGGCTACTATTTTAGGAACTTTTTAATTAACCAACCAACCGTTCAGGTAAGGACATGCAATAAGACGACCCTACCAATTCAAACACCAAAAACGATCAACGCTGTTTTTGATCGTTTTGATCTAGCGTGACCTTTTTTAAATCAAAAGCGACCAAAGAAATCAAAAATGATCAATTTCGATCAAAAGCGATCACGCAGAAAACAAAATTTTCTGGCTCGGCCAAAATCGACCAATGCGCTTGATCGTTTTTGGTCGAGCCGGAAAATTTCGTTTTTGGAACCTTTTGATTAGAATTTTAATATTTCGCATTTGGAACCTTTTGTTTGCAACGCATAATATCATAGAATAAGTATCCAACTTCGCTTTAATTATCAAAAATTATGCCCTGAGGTTAAGGAATTCCTCCCTGAAAATTGATTTAGCTCAAAAGAGCCGCTTCTAAAACTAAATCTTCCGCGTTACATAAATTAGTCATGAAAACATTAGTTCTTTTTGAAACCTTTTATTTACCCAACCCTAACAGATAACAGCCTGTTTAGTGGGTTTCAGCTGAAAGAGACCAAAGATGAAATGCAGTGTAATGTTTATAGAGCTGGCTAAAAGCTCTGGCCATTCAGTTGATTTACTTTAACTTACGTTTTTAGCTTCATTCCCAAAATTTAAAACCGGCAATAATGCATTCCGTTAGGACTAAATTTACTTAGCAAATACGAGACATATTTTCACACCCATTGACCCAAGCTTTGAGTCTGGAATGTTCAATGAGAAAATGTCAGTCATTAATCACGAATGTGTATTATTGCTATGTCAAAGTCAAACGGCCACGGTAAAATAACATCGTTGACATTGTAATCGATTCTCGGTAATAGTTAAAAAAGAACTGCAACTTTTTTTTTTTATTGATTCTTTAAAAAAAAGTTTAAATTTAGGTTTGGACGGTGTAATTTTATGGTTTTTGTTCAACGACTCGAGGGAATAAACTTACCTATTTGAGATTGAACTAGAAACACAAATATCAGAAGATAAGAGGCGACGATTCCGCCGGCTCGTCCACATCTCCTGGGCTGCAGCATCCTCCAGTTAAGATGCAAAGTTCTTGATGAATATTATTAAAAGCACTTTGGTCATGGGTTACCTCACCCGTTCATAATGATTCGTCAGGTTATATTTTCTTTACGTTAAGAAAAAACGGACTCATCTTCGTAGCTGGAATAGAAGAATTTCAAAAATTCTGTACAAGAACTTAAAAAAAAAAAAAAATTTGGCAACAAAGAATTCGTATTCTTTTATTTTTATCCGCTTTAGGCCTATATTAATCACGACAAATTACTATTGTATTTGAACAAACGTATTCTTCTCCGGAAGTAGCTCGGGTCATAAACTTTGGACACGCCATTGCACCACTACTTTGAATGTGAATAAGCCAAAGTTAAAAAAAAATGCATCTTTTTCTTCCTTTTTTCTTTCAATAATTCAATTGGAATAAAAAATTTTTATTATATGTCGTTTTAGATTTATCCCCATTGAATGGAGTTAAGATTTGAACCACCAAAACTTGTTTTGTGCCCCAGTAACGACTTGGGCAACCGGACGATATGACGCCTGAAGGCAAGAATTTCCAACTGTTTTTCCTGCAACTTATCAAATGAAAAAGGAGGAAGAAAACTGCATTCCTATTGAGGGAAATGGTAATATAAGGTAGGGCATGATAAAAATTTTGAAAATAAAATCATAATTTTCCTAAAGAGGTTTGATATTGCGAGTACGACTGCTGAATAAGTTCCAAAATTTTTAATTTCAATAAATTGAAAAAGTTCAGGGAAAAATGGACTGGCGGGAAAGCCAATTCTATTTTCCTGATTTAGGATCAAGTGAGGCTTTTTGAACATCCTTAAATTCAGTAATTCAGTCGTGTTTTGCCTTCATTTGTAAAAAGGTTTTCACGATCTGGATCTAATGAAGTACAGTACCAAAAAATTCTTTGATACTTCGATTTTTCAAAATAAGTTCACAGAAATTGTCAGTCCCAGTTGTGAGCTAAGACAAATATTTCATAAAATATTCGCCCTGCCTCGGTTTCGAAACTAACGAAGCGGAAGCTTAAACACGTCTTACGTAAACAGCTTTTTTTTTTTTTTTTTTTTTTTTTTGCTGCTGCTGGATGTCAATAGGGGTGCCGTTTATTGGCGCCTGTAAGGGGAGCAAATCCTATCACCCAGGTAATTTTACAGTGTATGTTCATAATTTCTACTGTAGCTCTTTAACTGTAGGGCTTCTGGAACTTTATATTAAACCAAAACAAGACATTGAGGAAGTGCAAGAAACTGGTCAAAGTTGACACGACAGTGTGCCAGTTTTCCCCAAATTGGTCGTTCAAAGAAGCTAACTGCAAGCTTTTGTACGCCTTAAAATTTAATGAAATATATATGCAAAGAAAAAATTTAAAAAAAAAAAAAAAAAATGAAAAAGCAGCTTATTCTTTTCCGCAAAAATAGAACAATCTTTAACGGATTTTTTTTTTCATTCACTCGAGCTATAAGCAAATCGTCAAAACTATGACCCCAGTCGTTTTGTTTTAATGTTAAGGTCACTGTGTTAGCCGGTATAATAAATATTATAGCTCTTCGATTAAATTGTTGTCATCGGACGCAGACTAAATCACCGCGCGTTTTTATTTTTAAATTATACTTTATTTTGTATTTTAATTCGGTTGAGGAGATTATCGTTTTGACTTTTTGACACAATTATTGCAGTGGGATAAAAAACAACGCGATTCTCGAAATAAATAATTCCTTCCCCCTCCCTTAGTCCATGCGGTCCCGTAAAAAAATCGTAATCGGTAACGAATGGAAGAAAACAAAATTAGGGGATTTTCTTTCGGAAAACCGGAACAACTTTGTTTGGCAACCTTGTTGCCATTGTTATCCATTCATATTCCACATTGATAACGGATCCGTAATTATTCCATTGGTATTTTTATCCATTGATAAATCACCATCACCACCCAAAAAAAAAAAAAAAAAAAAACACACCAAAACAACCGTTTACCATTTAAAAAGACACTTTTTTCTATAACTTGATGACCGTCCAATACAATACTGGCCGCAAACAGTCTTTCACACCACCATCCCTCCATAGAGAAAGGCGGACTTGCCAGAGAAAAAATTAAATTGGTCGAAACAATCGTTGAATTACCGAAAGAACGAGGACATCTTACGGTAACTGTTAAATTCAAGAATGGATAACGTGTTGCTAGAAAATGTTTATGCCGTTTTAAAGTTACGAAGGTGCGACGGGTCTTAACTTTAAAAGATAGGTACCTTTGAATGATCGGCTCATCGGATTTCTTCATTCTACGTTCCCATGGGATTCCGCACACCTAAATGTGACGTCACATTCATCTGGATAACTTCTTGTTATATGGAACTGAACAGTTATTTTAGGTACTTAAGGCATCTTTGTTTTAATGTAAAAAGAGAACATGTGCGCCTTTGGAACAGGTGACCCTGCAGGTGTGACTTTTTATTTTACTTTCTTTTGAGGCATTACACAAATACTGAACTTAGGTGACATCGCTTTTTTTTCGGCAGTGTGGTCTAACCCACTGTTATCAGATTTTGCGTTTTTTGCTGCAATGATTGGGCTAGATCGATCTGTCTTCAAAAGGGCTTGTAATTATAGCCGGTAGTAACTTCTACAATGGTTAGGGATTTTCCCTTTGATCACTTTTCATGTGCACACTAATTTTTGGCGTGGTCCAATTCGATATCAATTACGGGAGTCTAGTTCACTAATGCGATGTTTTTCTCTTCGATTAATTAATGCCCGAACTACTTGACTGTTATACCATTTGTTATTAATTTTAAAAAAAAAAATATGTTAAACCAGTTTTAGAGTCTGGGAAAATTTTAGTCATTAATTATGGAGTCACCTATATCTTGCATTAGATGATTCAACAACTTTAATGTGACCTAAAATGCAAAAATAACTAGGACTTTTTTCAGAATAGAGATTTTAAAGGAGCTTCATATTATCCTCCTGGCCATTTGCAACTTTTTTGATTTATCCACTGATGAACTCAGGATAATTATTTTTTAAACTTGATGGGAAGCAAGGCAGGACAGGGCTTGGCATGGCAGAATTAGTTTTTTCTCTTCAAGGAAATAGAATATCTCCCTCCCGCAGGATTGGAAATTTATATTTAATTTAAGTAAGTTGTGGGGTATGTTTATGTAAAGGGACTTTAGTCCCCCACCCAGATTTATTGAATAGTTATGCACATGGACATGGGAAGGGACAAGTTTTACGGGATTCACGGGGAAACTAAAATTATTTCGAAAAAACATTTAGTGGTAAAATAATATTCCCTGACAGCGACACACTTGTATACACCTGCGCTTAGTCGTGTAATACTTGGTTGTTACCCCAAACTTACACCTTCAATTTTTGTAACACGATTTTGAATTGTCTGGGTCTGGGCGCAAGTTTTATGTTTTACAATATGACTAGGAAAATACATGAAATGGATAGATTTCCCAAATAATTATACGCCAAAAAAATAATTACAAAAATACCCGAATTCGAAAAATTCAGGCTACAGGCCTGGTGAATTTGGGTTTTATAAAATCGACTCCGAAATCTATTTTCGAAAAAACTCGTTCGATCAATTTAAAAGAAAGACTCCAAATCTGTGCACGGAAAAATACAGTCATCAAAGTCGTAACTGATCCCACCAAACGGATATCCCGAGGAACCGTAAATTACGCCCTAATGCTTATGAATCCTCTGCAACTTCCAATTTATCGAAAACTGTAATTTGGCAAGGACCAATCATAAACCTGACATCATTGAAGGAATAACTTTTTAATTAATTTTCAAGAAAATAAGTGATTTCATACGATCAAGCTGAAATTTATAAATAATTAGCACCTTAAAAGTAACAATAAGAAGCATTTCATTTTAGGAGTCACTGGCATTTTCAAAAAAAAAAAGCTGAAATTAGTTTTCCTCTTAGTCGGCGTAGGTAATGTCAGTTATTTATTATTACTTTTTTTAATTTTACCGAAAAAATTATATAGAAAAAAAATTGAACCTTTTTATCGGTGAATTTCCAAAACAAT